>OY728122.1:1323350473-1328350473 GCA_963277665.1 Viscum album | reverse complement strand
AGTTATAAATAATTAATTATAATTAATTAATTAATTTAAAAGAAAATTTATTTTCTTAAAATGTTTTCATAAATTATAAAATATTTTTCAACTAGTTTTTAGATAATTTTATAAGACCCTACGTAATTTTTGAAAGTATTATAAAAGCAGATTTAATTTTAAAAACTGTATTTTTTAAGTAAATTATGATTTTAATTAATTATTCAATTAATCATATTTAGAAAATTATTTTTAAAAAATTGACCTCATTTTTGGATTCTACACATCGAAAAATGGTTCAGGTGAAATTTTGTGATTTTTCTGAAATACTCAATTTTCAGGTGAATAGTAAAAATACAACTTTTCACATAACCGGGGCATCCTAATTGCATCATTAATGATGTAATGATGAAATAAAAATTCTAGAACATTAGTTTAGGAAAAAGTATATTAAATTTTATAAATGTTTCCTTAAAATACAACAAACTCAATTTTCAAACCTAAGAAGAACATTCCAAAGCCTAAAGTCAAAAGGTGATTTCTTAAAGTGTCATTTTCTATTTCCTTCACTTTCCTATTAATAAATTTATGAATTATAATTATAAAGACTATTTAAAGCCTAAAAAAAATATATTATATTAATATATTATTTAGGATATCAAAAAACTACTATTACAAGTCTAACTTTTGATATATTATTTTATTTAATATTTTATTCTAAAAACACCTCCCTCCTCATGTATTAATAACCCCCCCTCCCCTTGCCAAACCACACCTCTAAAGCTTCAAGAATTATCTAAACTCTACCCAAGAATCTTCCCTATCCCCTCCCCCACGTCTGAGAGCTTCTGGTATCATCAAAATAGCATGCTTAATCTCATTAAGGAGGATCTAAAGGGGAGGATTCAAGAGCTAATTTCTCTTCCTCTTTCCTTTAATTCCCTTTCTATTTCAAGTCCTTTTATTATTCTCTCCCAACCTATCTTTTTCCAAATGGTATGGTAACTCTAGTATCATAAATATAATGTAATTTTATTATATTAATGGTATATTAAACCATCCACTCCCCCTTCTCCTCTTACTTTTATTTTATAAAAGAAAACGTTGTTCTTAAGGTGTTAATATATCACCTTCAAGAACGAAATGTTTTCTTTTTTCCATTTCTACAGACAGATCTGGTCATGAAACCATTTTTATGGTTGAAAAAGATTATTTTATATGTATTATTTCTATTTTGAGTTATAGAACTAACTTATTTACATATTACTAGATGAGTAAACAAAACAAGTTCGTTGTGGTTGAAAAACCGCCCAAATTAACCCGAACGATCATCATTAAATTCCAATCTAATGATTCATCCACATGGTATAGAATGTAATTCATATTAAGATAATTTTAAATTTTGGAATATCATTAATAACATGTAATATATGTTCTGGATTTTTACCCATGTTCTACACAAACATCAACTCATGAATACATGTGAAATGCTCAACAAAACCATAAAAACAAACATTCCTGAACAATGTTTTTAAACTCTATAACTCATCAAAAGGCCCATAAAATAACATAATGAAACCAAAATTACCCCTATTAATGTATAAATGGTTCGTCAATTTCTAATTAATTAATATAATGTCATTATACGAGACATTAATTTGAATGAAGCGTTCAGATACAAGGTATGGGGAAATTCTCGAACTCAACTTTCATTCTTCGGGTTCTCCCTCTTTCACTAAAAATTTGGAATGGTATCTCCTTAAAAATAATCTGTTCATAATTATCTTACCTTTTATGGGATACAAATGTTTTCTATTAATGTTTATGTAAAAAAATTTTCTTCCAAAAGAACTCTTCTTTTAAGAACTCATCTTTTACCTCTCATTCAAGGTTGATGGTTCTTGCATCAAGTATGTTGTTCCCTCTTTATTTTGGGAACCCAAAGTTTATGAATGTGTTCTTATGAGATGAATCAAATTCCTTTCCATGGGTTATTTATGTTCATTATTGTTATATTTTCTATGTGTCATGCATGTTAATGATAATGTTATGGTTTGATGGGTGCGCCCGGAATTATATAGCGCAATATGAATGTTTAAATGTGACTGGTGCACCCGAAATTATACAGCGCTCCAATGCATTGGGTAAAGTGATGAATCTCATTAGTAAATGTGAAATGATGTGTAAAAAATATTCTAGCTTAGTTCAAAAGCATGTGTGGTAGTTAAACACTAAGACATGATGTTTCATTTTTATACATTTCCACATTTCAAGTCTCTTATTAATGCTTCTTCTCATGATTCTTTTCCTATGTTATGAATATGCTCACCCATGCTATATTGTTCTTATATATCCTCTTACAGGGCCTCTAGCTCACCCCTTTTGATTTATATCCTCATGTGGCTACATATAATAAGGAGAGGTCAAGTGCCAATAAGAAGCTAGAGAAGAAGAAATGAACAAAACAATTTATGCTCGATGTTGTAATTGTTATGTATGGTCCTAGTTTACCCAAGACACTAAACCGTTGGACCCTCTATGTGAAATACTATTATTTTGTTTATCTTTAAAATGATTTAATCGTAATGTATGAAAATTTTGGGTCGATATAGTTGGTATCAGAGGAAAGGTTTAGTTAATTTTGGAATTAGGATTAGTGAACCCTAGAGAAAAATTCTAGCATTAGTCTAAGTACAAAGATGCACACAAGAATATTTACATAGGGATAACATATGTTATTCTTTGTTTGAATGAATAAGTTATTCATGAATTGTTGACTTTTGTTTTTTTGTAACCTTTTCTATTTTAGAAAATGGTGGGAACCCGGAGAAACTAGGCCAATAACTCGTGCGAGGTCCAATGAAACTATTGCCCGAACAACATCCCCAATAATTTGGGAGGTAGAGTTCAAAACTTCATGGAGATTCTTACTAAATTATCTCAGTTTATGAATAATAACCATAATAATTGGGAACTTCCTCCTTCACCAAAGAGAGAGAAACTGGACATCAAATGTTTTATATGGCAACAACCACTGATGTTTAGTGGATCTTGCGATCCACTAGTTACATAATTGTGGGTCAACTTCATTGAGAAGATCTTTTATGTTCTTCACTATTCAGAGATGGATAATATGACACTATCCATTTATCATCTAGATAGAGAGGCCAATAAATGGTGGGATTTTATTAAGAACACTAAGACAAGGGAGAAAATTGAAGAGATGGAATGGGCAGACTTTAATATTATGTTTCTTAATAAGTATTTCCCACGAACTCTTCGCATGAAGAGGGAGAGAGAATTCATAGAGCTCAAGCAGAAAGAAGGATAATCTGTCACAACCTACGAAGAAAATTTCAGAAGTCTTGAAAGGTATGCTTCAGGTTTTGTTATCAACAATGGTAGAAAAATTGATAGATTCTTTAGTGGATTAAAACCAAACCTTCAAAAGGCTCTTGCAATTCGAGACTTTGGGAGTAATGAAGAAGTTATTCAGTGTGCTCTCAAAATGGAGATGGAGTTTGGATAATGGTCCCATGGCTATGGTGATAAGAAACGAAATATGGAGTTTCAATTTGGTGGATCTAATGAAAAATGTGGGAAGAAAAATCAACGACCCACATGCCAAAAATGTGGGAAGTTGCACCATGGGAACTGCCTCAAAGGGATGAGAAATGCTTCAAGTGTAGGAAAGAAGGACACCTTTATCAAGAGTGTCAAAAATACATGAAAATGAAGGAGAATGTGGTAGAATAATGGAGGCAACCATTCATGGTTCAATGCTACAATTGTAGGGAGCAAGGGCACTATGCAAGCCAGTGCACTAAACCTCGAGTTATCGAGGTTAATCAGCGTCAGCAGCAACCAAATCCAAAGGAACTAGGGAAGGATTATGCCATCACTACTGTGGAAGTGGAGAAAGATAATGAAGTTGTATAGGGTACACTTACTATTCACTCAATAATGGAAAATGTCTTATTTGATTCTGGTTCTACGCATTCCTTTATATCTTGTAAATTTTCTAGAACTATATAATTGAAGCCCTGAAACCTTGAAGTAGAGATATATATAAAACCACCAAGTGGTGCAATCATTGAACCCCAAGTGTTTGACTCTTCTCCTATTAGTGTATGTGGGAAGATTTTTCCAGCGAATCTCGTAATACTTCCCTTGGTAGAATTTGACGATATAATGGGAATGGATTGGCTCTCATTATATAGAGAACATATCAACTGTCAGGAAAAGGAAATATAGTTTCTTATTCCAAACCATCCCACCCTCCTCTAAAAATTCAAGGAAGATCATGAATCTCCTTTGAAAAATCCTTCATCTGTGTAGGTGTTTATTCCCTATGAAGAAGCGTACCTCTCCAAAATGGTTGAGTCAAAGGAAACTTCCAACCTCGAGGAAATTCCCACCATAAGGGAATACAGTGATGTATTTCCCGAAGAGTTACTCAGAATTACCCCTGATCATGAGGTAGAGTTATCAATAGAACTCATACCCGGAGATACTCCTATCTCAAAGTATCCCTATAGTATGTCTCCTATTAAACTAGATGAGTTAAAGAAAAAGCTGCAAGAGCATCTAGAAAAAGGGTTCATAATCCCTAGTGCATCGCCTTGGGGTGCGCCAGTTCTCCTTTTGAAGAACAAGGATGGAACAATGCGGCTCTGTATCAACTATCAGGAACTCAACAAGATCACCATAAAGAACAAGTTTCCTATTCCAAGGATTGACGAATTGTTCAATCAGTTAAGGGGAGATAAATACTTCTCAAAGTCGGATCTTTGTTCTGGATATCATAAACTAAAGGTGAAGAAGGATGATATTTATAAGACTGCCTTCCGTACACGTTATGGGCACTATGAGTTTCTAGTGATGCCCTTAGGACATACTAATGCCCCTAAAATCTTCATGGATTTGATGAATAAAGTATTTAGACATTAACTCGACAAATTTGTGGCAGTGTTTATCGATGATATTATCATCTAATCCAAGAGCGAGGAGGAACATGAAGAACATATAAGACTTGTGTTGGAAACATTGAGAAATGATAAGTTGTACGCCAAGTTCAGAAAGTGTGAATTTTGGATGAAGCAAGTCACGTTCTTGGGACATGTGATCATAAGTGAGGGAATTTCTGTGGATCCTTCAAAAACAAAGGCAATTGAGGAATGGAACAGGCCGTCTAGGGTCACTGAAATCCATAGTTTTCTTGGATTATCTGGTACTACCGACGTTTTGTGAGAAACTTCTCACGATTGTAAAGCCCGCTAACTAAGTTAATAAGAAAAGGGGTAAAGTATGTATGGACGGAAGATTGTGAGGGAAGCTTCATGGAGCTAAAGAGAAGGCTGATCACTGCACCTGTACTCACACTACCGTAAAGTGGAGAAAGTTCTGTTATATACAGTTATGCTTCAAAGAAAGGATTGAGTTGTGTACTCATGAAAAATGATAATGTGATAGCCTATGCCTCACGACAGTTGAAGATCCATGAGCATAACTACCCGACACATGATCTAGAGCTGACAACCCTGATTTTTGCCTTGAAAATCTGGAAGCAATACATTTATAGTGAGAAGTGTGACCTATACATTGACTACAAGAGCCTAAAGTATATATTCACACAAAAGGAGATCAACATGCGTCAAAGGAGATGGTTAGATATAATCAAGGATTACAATTTCTCTATTCACTACCATCCTGGAAAGGCGATCAAGGTAGCTGATGCTTTAAGTAGAAAAGAACCCGCCCCTCTATCCATGTTATGGATTGAGAAAGATCCCATCTTTATGGATATGAAAAGAATGGATTTAGAAATCATAAGGGAAGGGGATACAACCTACCTTTCCAAAATTATTGTGCAACCATCCATCCAAGGGAAGTTTAAAGAAGCACAAAGGGGTTACGTGGAGATACAAAAGAGGGTGAATGTGGTAAAGGAAGGGAATATGCATGAGTTCCATATCGATGATGATGGTGTGATTTGGTTCTAAACGTGGCTTTGTGTGCCTTCATCACCTAGGATAAAGAAGGAGATATTGGACAATGCACATAGCTCAACATTCGTTATCCATCCTGGTAGCACCAAGATGTACCGTGATCTCTGATAAAACTTCTGGTGGGATAACATAAAGAAGAAGATTTCAGAATATATATCAAGGGGATTGGTATGTCACCAAGTTAAGGCAGAGCAACAAAAGTACAAAGGGATGATGCATCCATTGCCTATAACCATGTGGAAATGGGAAAATGTTACTATGGACTTTTTCATGGGTCTCCTCAAGATGTCCAAGGTAAATAATGCGATATGGGTTGTGGTTGATCAACTCAGCAAGACTGACCATTTTATCACTATTCGAGAAGATCTCTCACATGAACAACTTTCAAGGATATAAGTAAAGGAAGTGGTGAGACTGTATGGTGTTCCACTCTCAATTGTATCTGACTGTGATCCAAGGTTCACATCTAAATTCTAGAGGATCCTTCAACATGCTTTGAGTACTGAATTAAATTTTAGCACGACCTATCACCCCCAAACCGACGGACAATCTGAAAGGACTATTCAGATGCTTGAAGATATGCTAAGAGCCTGCTCACAAGAATTCAAAGGTGGATGAGATCAACATCTCCCATTGGTTGAGTTCTCATACAACAACAGCTTCGACTCGAGTATTCAGATGGCTCTATATGAAGCTCTATATGGAAAGAGATGTAGAACTCCAACCTGTTGGGATAAAGTTGGAGAAAGAAATCTACTTGGACCCGATCTAGTGGAAGAGATGATAGAGAAGGTTTAAGTCATCCAGAAACACATCAAAGCTGCTCAAAGTCAGCAAAAGAGCTATGCTGGCAATAGTCGAAGGTATTTGGAGTTCGATGTTAGAGATAAAGTCTTCCTTCGAATATCACCATGGATGAGAGTCATGTGATTTTGGAAGAAATGAAATTTAAGCCCAAGGTACATTGCCCCTTTTGAAATCCTTGACCGTATAGGATTTGTGGCCTATCGGCTTGCACTTAAACTGAATATGGATCAAGTTCATGACGTTTCTCACGTATCACTCCTGAGGAAGTACATTCTTGATCCCTCACATGTACTAAAATCAGAGGTGGTATAGCTGGAAGATGATCTCTATTATAAGGAGAATCCAGTAGAGATTCTGGACCGGAGAGATAAGGTTCTACGCAACAAGACAACCCACCTTGTCAATGTGTTTTGGAGGAACCTTAAGTTTGAAGAAGCTACTTGGGGACTAAAGGAGGCGATGAAGGAGAGGTACACTCACCTGTTTGTGTAAAGTGAAATTTCTAGGGTGAAATTTCATAAGGGGGGAAGAATGTAATGACCCAAAGTATTTCATTGGAAATTCCCTTCTTAAAAATATGTCATTAAATCACATGAAAACAAAACATAATGAACTACTAAGTGCTATGTGACCTTTAAACATAAGTTTGTCACTTCTGTGTTTGTAATTTTGAAAATCCGACATACACAGTTGTGTTCAAGATGATTTTTGGGGTCCAATAAGAAAAAATTAATTTTTGGTGAATAGTAACCTACCCATATGAATAGTAACCTACCCTTATGAATAGTAGTAAGAACCTTATGAATATTACATTGTCCTAATAAGAGTAACCTTACACATGAATAATTAAATAAAAATTAGACATCTTAAAAAGTGACAATTTGACCATAGTAAACGTTTTGGTATTTTTGTAAGTTATAAATAATTAATTTTAATTAATTAATAAATTTAAAAGAAAATTTATTTTATTAAAATGTGTTCATAAATTAGAAAATATTTTTCTACTAGTTTTTTTATAATTTTATAAGACCCTACGTAATTTTTGAAAGTATTATTAAATCAGTTTTAATTTTAAAAACTGTATTTTTCAAGTAAATTAATATTTTAATTAAATATTAAATTAATCATATTTATAAAATTATTTTTAGAAAAATTGAATTCATTTTTGGATTTTATATGTCGAAAAATGGTTAGGGTGAAATTTTGGGATTTTTCTGAAATACATTAATTTTCGGGTGAATAGTAAAAATACAGTTTTCACATAACCGGTGTATCCTAAATTGCATAATTAATGTTTTAATGATGCCATAAAAATTATAGAACTTTAGGTTCGGCCAAATTATATTAAAGTTCATAAATGGTTCCTTAAAATACAATAAACTCAACTTTTAAACCTAAAAAAAACTTTCTGAAGCCTAAATTCCAAAGGTGATTTCTTAAAGTGTCTTTTCCCCTTAAATTAATGAATTCGAATTATAAAGATGGTTTAAAGCCTAAAAAAATTATATTATATTAATATATGATTCATGATGTCAAAAAACTACTATTACAAGTCTAACTTTTGAAATATTATTTTATTTAATATTTTATTCTAAAAACACCACCCTCCTCATGTATAAATAACCCCTCCCCCTCTCCTTGACAAACCACACCTCTAAAGCTTCAATAATTGTATAAACTCTGCCCAAGAATCTTCCCTATCCCCTCCTTTACGTACAAGAGCTTATGGTCTCATCAAAAGACCAAGCTTAGGCCCCTTAAGGAGGATATCAAGAGGAGGATTCAAGAGGTAATTTCTCTTCCTCATTCCTTTAATTCCCTTTCAATTTCAAGTCCTTTTCATATTCTCTCCCAACCCGTCTTTGTCAAACTGGTATGATTACTCTAGTATCACACATATATTGGAATTTTATGATATTAATGCAATATTATACCATCCACCCCCTTCTCCTCTTCCATTTATTTAAAAAAAATGTTGTTCGCAAGGTGTTAATCTATCACCTTCAAGAAAGAAATGTTTTCTTTTTCCATTTCTACCTACAGATCCGGTCAGTAAACCATTTTTATAGTTGAACCAGAATATTTTATATGTATCATTTCCTATTTTGAGTTCTGTAACTAACTTAGTTAGATATTACTAGATGAGTAAACAAAACAAGTTCCTTGTGGTCGAAAAACCGCCCAAATTAACCCAAACGATCATCATGAAATTCCTATCAAATGATTCATCCACATGGTATAAAATGTAATTCATATTAAGATAATTTTAACTTCTGGATTATCATTAATAAAATTTAATATATGTTCTGGATGTTTACCCATGTTCTACACAAACATCAATTCATGAATACACGTGAAACGCTCAAGAAAACCATAAAAACAAACATTCCCAAACAATGTTTCTAAACTCTATAACTCATAAAAATGGCCATAAAAAACATAATTAAACCAAAATGACCGCTATTTATTTATAAAGGGTTTTTAGTTTCTAATTAATGAATATAAAGTCATTATACAAGTCATTAATGTGAAGGAAGCATTCAGATACAAGGTAAGGGGGAATTCTTGAACCCAACTTTCATTCTTCGGGTTCTCCCTCTTTCACTCCAAATTTGGTATGCTCAGTCCTTAAAAATAATTTTTTCATAATTATATTAACTTTTATTGGATATAAATGTTTTCCAATAAAGTTTATGTCAAACAAAATGTTTTCCAATTGAACTCTTCTTTTTAGAACTCACCTTTCACCTCTCATTCAAGGTTGATGGTTCTTGTATCAAGTATCTTGTTCCCTATTTCTTTTGGGAACCCAAAGTGTATGAATGTGTTCTTATGAGATGAAAAACATTCATTTACATGGGGTTTTTATGTTCATTATTTATATATGTTCTATGTGGTATGCATGTTAATGATAATGTTGTGCGCCCAGAATTATATAGTAAAATATGAATGTTTAAATGTGACGGGTGCGCCCAGAATTATACAGCACTCTAATACTTTGGGTAAAGTGATGAATATAATGAGTAAATGTGAAATGATTTGTGAACAAGATTCTATATTTGTTCACAAGCATGTGTGGTATTTAAACACTAAGACATGATGTTTCATTTTTATGCATTGCCACATTTCAAGTCTCTTATTAATGCTTCCTCTCATGTTTCTTTTCCTATGTTATGAATATGCTCACCCCATTATACATTGTTCTTATCTATCCTTTTAATAGGATTCTATATCACCCCTTTTTATTTATATTCTCAGGTTTATATATGTAATAAGGATAGGTCATGTTCCAATAAGAATCTAGAGAAGAAGAAATGAACAAAAAAGTTTATGCTCGATGTTGTAATTGTTATGTATGGTCCTAGTTTGCCCATGAAACTAAACTGTTGGATCCTCTATGTGAAATAATATTATGTTGTTTATCATTAAAATTATGTAATAGTAATGTATGAAAATTTTGGGTTTCTATAGTTTTCATCAGAGGAAAGTTTTAGTTAATTTGGGAATTAGGATTAGTGAACCCTAGAGAAAACTTCTAGCATGAGTCTAAGTACAAATATGCACACAAGAATCATTATATAGGGATCCCATATGTTATTCTTTGTTTAAATGAATAAGTTATTCATGAATTGTTGATTTATATTTTGTTATAACCATTTATATTTTAGAAAATGGTGGGAACCAGGAGAAACCAAGCCAACAACTCATGCGAGGGCCAATGCAACGATTGCTCGAATGACATCCCCAATAATTTGGGAGGTGGAGTTAAAAACTTCATGGTGATGATTACCCAATTATCTCAGGTTATGAAAAATGACCATAATAATGGGTAACATCCTCCTTCACTAAAGAGAGAGAAACTAGCTATCAAATGTTTTATGCAGCAATGACCACCGACGTTTAGTGGATCTTCCGATCCAGTAGTTGCAGAATAGTGGGTCAACTCCCTAGAGAAGATCTTTTATGTTCTTCAATGTTCTGAGATGGAGAAGGTGACACTAGATATTTATCATCTAGATGGAGAGGCTGATCAATGGTGGGATTTGATTAAGAACACTAAGCCAAGGGATGAAATTGAAGAGATGGAATGGGAAGACTTTAATATTATGTTTCATAATATGTATTTCCCAGGAACTCTTCGCACGAAGATGGAGAGAGAATTCATAGAGCTCAAGCAAAAAGAAAGAGAATCTGTCACAACCTATGAAGCAAATTTCACAAGGCTTTCAAGGTACTCTTTGGATTTTTTATCAACAATGATAGAAAAATTGATATATTATTTAGTGGATTAAAACCACACCTTCAAAAGGCTCTTTCAATTCGAGACTTTGGGAGTTATGAAGAATTTTTTCAGTGTTCTATCAAAGTGGATATGGAGTTTGGATAATGGTTTCATGCTTATGGTGATAAGAAACGAAAGATGGAGTTCCAATCTGGTGGATCTAATGGAAAAGGAGGGATGGAAAATCAATGACCCACATTCCAAAAATGTGGGAAGTTTCACCATGGGAACTACATAAAAGGGATGTGGAAATGCTTCAAGTGTGGGAAAGAAGGACACCTTTATAAAGAGTGTCGAAAATACATAAAAAGGAAAGAGAATGTGGTAGAAGAAAGGAGGAAACCATTCATGGTTCAATGCTACAACTATAGGGAGGTAGGGAACTATGCAAGCTAGTGCACTAAAGCCCAAGTTCTTGAGGGTAATCAGTATCAGTAGACACTAAATCCAAAGGAACAAGGGAAGGATTATACCATCACTACTGCAGAAGTGGAGAAAGATAATGAAGTCGTACAAAGTAAACATTCTATTCACTCAAGAATGGAAAATGTCTTATTTGATTCTGGTTCTACGCATTCTTTTATATCTTGTAAGATTTCTAGAACTATAGAATCAAAGCCTCGAAACCTTGAAGTAGACATATTTGTAAAAACACAAAGTGGTGAAATCATTGAAACCCAAGTGTTGGAATCTTCTCCTATTGGAATATGTGGGAAGATTCTTCCAGAGAATATCGTAATACTTCCCTTGGTAGAATTTGATGCTATAATGGGAATGGATTGGCTCTTATTATATAGAGCACATATCAACTGTCGGGAAAAAGAAATATCTTTTCATATTCCAAACCATCCCACGATCATCTACAAATGCATGGAAGATCATGAATCTCCTTTGAAAAATCCTTCATCTATGTGGGTGTTGATTCCCTATGAAGAAGCGTACATCTCTAAAATGGTTGAGGCAAAAGAAACTTCCAACCACGAGGAAATACCCATCATGCGGGAATAGGGGGATGTATTTCCTGAAGAGTTACCCGGAATTCCCCCGGATTGTGAGGTAAAGTTCTCAATAGAACTCATACCTGGAGTATAGCATCCCTCCTTTTTATCACATAAACATTCATTATATTTTACAAAACCGAGGATCTTTAATGTCTAGTGTCTTGGAAACTAGCAACTTAAAACATGAAAACATAAAACATTCTTCTTAAAAACTTGAAAGGATTCTCCTCATGTTCATCCTAGGGTCATTATTGCATCTCATAACCTGGGGAAATACATCAAAAGAAAGGGTGAGCAAAAGGCCCAGTAAGGGAAACAAGGGGAAACATTTAACTTGTGAACTTGAGATACATCAACAATGTCATGAAAAGGAACTTTAAGGCATGAGAAAGAAATCATGAGGAATAACATAATAAAAATAACTTTTTTCATAACTTGAAGATGTTTCTACAAAATTTAATATCGACCATCATTTCATTTCACCAAGGTCCATCCCCAAGGTGTCGTTAAAAATTACCAAGGTTATTCACCAAGGTATCAGTCTAAAAGGTCATCTCTAGAGATTAAGTCTTTACCCAATGCATTGGAGCGCTATCTGGGTGCACCCTTGACATGTCTTTATTATCATGTGATCCACATATATCATCATCAATTATTTCATAAACAACCCATATAGCATAAAATAAACGGGTTTCATTTCATAATCATAACGTTTCAAAAACTTCTTTAACGACATGATCTTTATGTCACTTTAAACCCACGAGAAGGGAAAGTGGGTTTCATGTATGTAAATACCAGAATTTAAAATAGAACATTATTATATATATGTGAATACCCTTGTAGAAATAAGATCTTTGAGTATTCACTTAATAACATAAAATAATTTTGAGAAAAAGAGATAGGCATTTTGAGACGAAAATTCTGCAGCATAACAGCTATGTTACAAGGTTTTAGAAAACATTGAAAAGAGAGGGGAAATGGGTCACCCACTCATAAATGATCCATAAAACAGTAGGTGGAAATAATATAAGGGATTTAAGAACATTTTAATGAAATTTGAAAGATATAACATATGAAATGAAGAACATGAAAGGAAGACACAAATAAGATTTCTCTTACGAAAATTCGACAGCCTAATAGCGTCACTTAAACTTGAAAAAAATGAATTGAAGAGATCAACTAGGGTCTCTAATAATATGAACATAAAATACCAGTATGCTAGATATATAGATCATACCCAAACATAATAAAAAGGAACTTGAAATACTTGACATGAAAAAGGAGAAAGGTGAAAGAATCCCTTAAAAATTCGGCAGCCTAACGGCGTCACTTAAAACGTCAAAATACTGAATTGAAGAGATAAAATATGGCCTCTCATCATATTAAAATAAAATATCAGTATTATTGATATATAGATCATACCCCAAAATAATAAAAAGTAACTTGAAAGACTTGACATGAAAGTAGATCTTTGAAAAATGAGAAAGGTGAACGAATCCCTTAAAAATTTGGCATCCTAACGACGTCACTTAAACTTAAACAAAAATGAATTGACGAGATCAAATAGGGTCTCTCATAATATTAACATAAAATATCAGTATGACAGATTTAGAGATCATACCCCAACAAAATAAAAAGGAACTTGAAATACTTGACATTAAAGTAGAACTTGAAAACGAGAAGGGTGAAAGAACCACTTAAAAATTCGGCAGCCTAACGACACCACTTAAACATTCTTAAAACGAAATGATGAGAGTAAGATGGGGCCTCTCATAATATGAACATGAAAAGGGTATTAAGAGGAATATAAAAGAACATCCTCCAACATAAGAGAATGGAGCATAAAAGAAATGACATAAAAGAGATTACTTGAAAAGAAAGAGAGAGGTCAGATCCCTTAACTTAAAATGTAACTCTTAAAACTCAATGTTTGGGACCTTGAGGGCTTGGGGGAACATTGGTAGGACTCCTTGGGAGGTAATGAGACCATAGCTTCGTTGGGGAAGAGTTCTGAGTCGAATGGATGAGAGGATTTCTTGGTATTTATAGGGAAAGTGAGGGGACAAGGCATTAATGGCCAAGGGACACCTCATTGGTTGTTTTGGCAAAACCATGGGCTTGCCCATGGTATTTTCCCATGGTATTGTCCAATTTGGACACCTCATACCTTATCTTACTATTCATAAGTCGACCATATTGATTACATACTTAATACATCATTTAATGATGTCATTAAACACGTGTAACTTAAAAACTGTATTTTCACTATTAATCGAAAATTCAACTTTCTCAAAAAAATTCCAAAATTTCACCTTAACCAAATATCAATGCTCTGATTTCAAAAATGAACTCCATTTTATAAAAATATTTTTCTAAATATTTTTAATTTAATTTTTAAATAAATACACTATTCACCGAAAATTCATTTTTTAAAGAAAAATCTCCAAAAATTACCTTAACATAATATCGACGCTCTGAGTTAAAAAATGAAATCCATTTTATAAAAATAATTTTCTAAATAATTTTAATTTAATTTTTAATTAAAAAACACTATTTACCCGAAAAAACTAATACTTGAATAATAATATATGAAACCGTTATTTAACCATTTTTATTGAATCACATTACTTAATCAAGGTGCCTAGATTATATTAATACTTTCTTTAAGTGAGATTACTAATACATTTGGTCACATTAATAATCCTAAGCATAAAATCACTATTCATAATTTACTATTCATCAAAAATTAAGTTGATCTTATTAGACTCTAAATTTTGTACTGAACATAATTGTAGAAGACCATTTTTTTAAAATCATTACACATTTTTAATTATTTAAGGTTTACATAAACATTTTTTAAAATATCCTTTCTATAAAATTCACCAAAAATATGCATACTATATTTATCAGGACATTTGAAAAGGCATAAACATCATCATAAGAAGAAATCCTAATTTTTATTTAAAACAAAGGATTACATAGGGAAGTTACGGTCTCTTTACATAGCCCCTTATCACCCCAGAATATGACCTAAGTGTAAGGTGTGCTAAGGTGAGAGAATCCAAGGTAGGCTTGTCCAACATCACACGAGTAGTAATTTCTATCAGTTTGAACTTCTCACAAAGGCGATTCCGTTATAGCTTCACACGATGATGTTCGGCTTGGGTTTGGTCTAGAGAAAAGCCTAGTGGTGCTACCTCCTTCCCAAGTTCTGTTAGATGGGATTCGATCGGTCCAAGACTACTGGGTGAGGCCATCAAATCTTCTTTCTATATTAATTAACCAAGATTACTTATATTTAGAGACAATAATGAGAACGTTTAGTTTCCAGTGGTCATACTAACCAATGGTCATATAACAGTCAAAAACCCAATGGTCTCATTTTAATTATACTCATGTTATCAAATGAAACATTTTTGTTGAGTATAAAAAAAATAAAATAACACACAAAATTAGGAAACAAGATTTATTCAAAATTTCAGGTCGTTACAATCTTCCCCCCTTAAGAAATTGCGTCCTTGCAGTTTTTAAAATTGTTTTTTTAAATTTCATTGAAATTCCCACATCGGAAAAGGAGTCAATAAAACTATTACTTTAAAAGAAAAAAAGGGAAGTACAAAGGTCACCCGAGTTAACCCACACTAGGATTCCATGTAAGAAAACATAGACATGGAGGAAAAAACAAAGGGTCAAGTTCTGAGGAAGAGTGATAGAAAACATGATCAGGAGAAAGTTAACCATGAGAAAATCACAAACTCATGATGTGTGTAAACGGTCTTTGATTACCTAGTAGGAAACGTAAACCAAAAACATTTTTTTTACTCTCCCTTTCATAATTTTGAGGAATTCATTTACTACATAGAACAAAAACATAAGAAAATATACCTACCATCATGTAGAGTTTCATCCTTTAATAAGTTTCTACCAAAACTAATATTTTCTCCAAATGATGAGCATTAAAAAACACTTGGTCACATCAGAACACAAGAATCATCTTTTTGAGAGTCACATAATCCACAAAAGATTAACTATCAATTTCTTATATCTTTAAACATTATCCCAAAAATAGAAAGGGTAAGATAAAACAACTCTTCAAAAATAAAGAATCCCATAGGAAGGGAAACTACTTTTAAATCTTCAAAGTTCCACGGTACTACCTAGAGTTCATCATAGACCATTCCGTAAATAACTGTCCTTGAAATTACTCAAAATAACCCAAACTAAGATTGAAACCCAAATACAATAAGGACTTGATAACATAGTCTTCCATGATAAACTTTATCGTTCATCTTCTAACAAAATCAACCACTCCTAACATCTTATAAAAAAAGTAACTAACCTAAATATATTTTCCACAAGACAGGTCAATCATTTCCATAAGTAACCTATAATACCATAAGTTCACCTTAAATTCATCGATTCTTAAAAATATAAGTCAACCTTTAATCCTCAAAGAAAATACCGTAGTAATCTATTTACCTCGATCAAATAGGGTTCCCAAAATAGTGAACGTCTTCCAAAATAATAATAATCTTTTAATCCCCTAATCATCTCTGTCATATTAATACGGAAATCATCGCATTTTCTATCACATTGGTTGTTGGGACATGTTCTTCCATTTCCCACCATTAAATAAGAATAGAAAGTATAATTAGGGGCTTAAATACTTAGACAATAATCATAAAAATGAAATTAAAGCATATAAGAATAACTTTTAGAAAAAAAGTATACCCTAACTTGTGATCCCCTAGGTTTCAAACTAGGTTATCCATGATCATATATTCTTATGTTAATCTTTATTTTAATTTATCTTTGTTCCATTAATAATGGTTCATACGAAGCTTATCAATTTACCAAAGCATATCCCCCAGGAGTGTCATAACCAAGAGTTCAGAAAGGCTTGTTGTTGTACACCAGTTCCCATTCAAGTCTAGCTCAAATCGGTGTTTTCAGGTTTTACCTCTATGTACATCTGTGCCATAGCCACCTCTACCTGCTCGTATCCAGACAAGGAAGTATTTTCTTGGCAACCCCTTACTCAATACTCACCAAAATACCAGGAAGGTTTCCTATATTTAAACTTTTCTATAGGGTTATTCCTAAAGTTTTCATATCCTAATTTCCACAAATAACTAAACCATCCTCTAATACCAACTATAGCATCCCGCCTTTTTATCACATAAACTTTCATTAGATTTTACAAAACTGAGGATCTTTACGGTTTAGTGTCTTGGAAACGAGGAACTTAAAACATGAAAACATAAAACATTATTCTTAAACACTTGAAAGGCTTCTCATCATGTTAATCATAGGTTCATTACTGCATCTCATAACCTGGGGACATACATCAAAGGAAAGGGTGAGCAGAAGGCCCAGTAAGGGAAACAAGGGGAAACATTTGACATGTGAACTTGAGATACATCAACAATGTCATGAAAAATAACTTTAAGGCATGAGAAAGAAATCATGAGGCATATCATAATAAAAATAACATTTTTCATAACTTGAAGATGTGGCTACAACATTTAATATCAGCAATCATTTCGTTTCACCAAGGTCCATCCCCAAGGTGTCATTAAAAATTACCAAGGTTATTCACCAAGGTATCAGCCTAAAAGGTCGTCTCTAGAGATTAAGTCTTTACCCAATGCATTGGAGCGCTATCTGGGCGCAACATTGACATGTCTTTATTATCATGTGAGACAAATGTATCATCATCAATCATTTCATAAACAACCCATATAGCATAAAATAAATGGGTTTCATTTCATAATCATAACATTTTAAAAACTGCTTTATTGACATGATCTTTATGTCACTTTAAACCCACAGGAAGGGAAAGTGGGTTTCATGTATGTAAATGCCAGAATTTAAAATAGAACATTTTGATATATATGTGAATACCCCATTATAAATAAGAGCTTTGAGTATTCACTTAATAACATAAAATAATTTTGACAAAAAGAGAGAGGGATTTTGAGACGAAAATTCTGCAGCATAATAGCTATGTTACAAGGTTTTAGAAAACATTGAAAAGAGAGGGGACATGGGTCACCCACTAATAAAAGATCCATAAAACAGTAGGGGGAAATAATATAAGGTATTTAAGAACATTTTAATGAAATTTTAATGATATACCATATGAAATGAAGAACATGAAAGGAAGAGAAAAATAAGATTTCCCTTATGAAAATTTGGCAGCTTAACGGCGTCACTTAAACATGAAAAAAATGAATTGACAAGATCAACTAGGGTGTATCATCATATGAACATAAAAGATCAGTATGATAGATATAGAGATCATACACAAACATAATAAAAAGGAACTTGAAATACTTCACATGAAAAAGGAGAAAGGTGAAAGAATCCCTTAAAAATTCTGTAGCCTAATGGCGTCACTTAAAACTTCAAAATACTGAATTGAAGAGATAAAATAGGCTCTCTCATCATATTAACATAAAATATCAGTATTATAGATATAGATATAATACCCCAACATAATAAAAAGGAACTTGAAATACTTGACATGAAAGTAGAACTTTGAAAAATGAGAAAGGTGAACGAATCCCTTAAAAATTCAGCAGCCTAACGGCATCACTTAAACTTCAACAAAAATGAATTGACAAGATCAAATAGGGTCTCTCATCATATGAAAATAAAATATCAGTATGATATATTTATAGATCATACCACAACAAAATAAAAAGGAACTTTAAATACTTGACATGAAAGTAGAACTTGAAAACGAGAAGGGTGAAAGAACCACTTAAAAATTCGGCAGCCTAACGGCGCCACTTAAACATTATTAAAACGAAATGATGAGAGTAAGATGGGGACTCTCATAATATGAAAATGAAAAGGGTAGTAAGAGGAATATAAAATAACAAACTCCAACATAAGAGCATGGAGCATAAAAGAAATGACATAAAAGAGATTACTTGAAAAGAAAGAGAGAGGTCAGATCCCTTACCTTAAAACGTAACTCTTAAAAATCAATGTTTGGGACCTTGATGGCTTGGGGGAACATTGGGAGGACACCTTGGGAGGTAATGAGACCAGAGATTTGTTTGGGAAGAGTTGGGAGTCGAATGGATGAGAGGATTGCTTGGTATTTATAGGGAAAGTGAGGAGACAAGGCATTAATGGCCAAGGGACACCTCATTGGTGGTTTTGAAAAAACCATGGTCTTGCCCATGGTATTTGCCTATGGTATGGTCCACTTGGGACAACTCATACCTTATATTACTATTCATAAGGAGACCATATTGATTACATACTTAATACATAATTTAATGATGTCATTAAACACCTGTAACTTAAAAACTGTATTTTCACTATTCATCGAAAATTCAACTTTCTCAGAAAAATCCCAAAATTTCACCTTAACAAAATATAAATGCTCTGATTTAGAAAATGAACTCCATTTTACAAAAATATTTTTCTAAATATTTTTAATTTAATTTTTAAATAAATACACTATTCACCAAAAATTCATTTTTTATGAAAAATCCCCAAAAATTACCTTAACATAATATCGATGCTCTGAGTTCAAAAATGAAATCCATTTTATAAAAATAATTTTCTAAATATTTTTAATTTAATTTTTATTTAAAAAACACTATTCACCTGAAAAAACTAATACTTGAATAATAATATATGAAACCGTTAGTTAACCATTTTTATTGAATCACGTTACTTAATCAAGGTGCCTAGAAAATATTAATACTTTCTTTAAGTGAGATTACTAATCCATTTGGTCACATTAATAATCCTAAGCATAAAATCACTATTCATAATTTACTATTCATCAAAAATGAAGTTGATCTTATGAGACTCTAAATTTTGTATTGAACATAATTATAGAAGACCATTTTTTGAAAATCATTACACATTTTTAATTATTTCAAGTTTACATAAACATTTTTTAAAATATCATTTCTCTAAAATTCACCAAAAATATGCCTACTATATTTATCCGGACATTTGAAAAGTCATAAACATCATCATAAGAAGAAATCCCAATTTTTATTTAAAACAAAGGATTACACAAGGCAGTTACAGTCTCCTTTCATAGACCCTTATCACACCAGCATAGGACCTAAGTGTAAGGTGTTCTAAGGTGAGAGAATCCGAGGGAGGATCATCCAACATCGCACGAGTAGTAATTTCTATCAGTTTGAACTTCTTGTGAAGGCGATTCCGTTCTAGCTTCACACGATGAAGTTCAGCTTGGGTTTGGTCCAGAGCAAAGCCCAGTGGTGCTACCTCCTTCCCAAGTTCTATTAGATGGGCTTCGATCGGTCCAAGACTACTGGGTGAGGCCATCGAATCTTCTTTCTATATTAATTAACCAAGATTACTTGTATTTAGAGACAATAATCAACACATTTAGTTTCCAGTGATCATATTGACCAATGGTCATATAACAGTCAAAAACCCAATGGTCTCATTTTAATTATACTCATGTTATCAAATGAAACATTTTTGTTGAGTATAAAAAAATAAAATAACACACAAAATTAGGAAACGAGATTTATTCAAAATTTCAGGTCGTTACAATCTTCCCCCCCTTAAGAAATTGCGTCCTCGCAATTTTTAAAATTGGGTTTTGAAATTTCATTGAAAGTCCCACATCGGAAAAGGAGTCAGTAAAACTATTACTTTAAAAGAAAGAAAGGGAAGTACAAAGGTCACCCGAGTTAACCCACACTAGGATTCCAAGTAAGAAAACATGGACATGGAGGAGAAAACAATGGGTCAAGTTCCAAGGAAGAGTGATAGAAAACATGATTAGGAGAAAGTTAACCACGAGAAAATCACAAAATGATGATGTTTGTAAATGGTCTTTGATCACCTAGTAAGAAACATAAACCATCAACATTTTTGTTTTACTCTCTTTTTCATTATTTTTAGGAATTTATTTACTACATAGAACAAAAACATAAGGAAATATACCTACCTTCATGTATAGTTTCATCCTTTAATAAGTTTCTACCAAAACTAATCATTTCTCCAAATGAGGAGCCTTCAAAAACACTTGGTCTCATCAAAACACAAGAATCATCTTCTTGAGAGTCATGTAATCCACAAAAGATTAACTATCAATTTCTTTTATCTTTAAACATTATCCCAAAAACAAAAAGGGTTAGATAAAACAACTCTTCAAAAAGAAATAATCCCATAGGAAGGGAAACTACTTTTAAATCTTCAAATTTCCACGGTACTACCCCGAGTTCATCATAGACCATTCTGTAAATAACTGTCCTTAAAATTCCTCTAAATAACCCAAACTAAGATTGAAACCCAAATACAAGATAGACTTGATAACATAGTCTTCTAAGATAAACTTTATCCTTCATCTTCAAACAACATTAACCACTCCTAACATCTTATAACAAAAGTAACTAACCTAAACATATTTTCCCCAAGATAGGTCAATCATTTCCATAAGTAACCTCTAATACCATAAGTTCACCTTAAATTGATCGATTCTTCAAAATATAAGTCAACATTTACTCCTCAAAGAAAATACAATAGTAATATATTTACCTCGATCAAATAGGGTTCCCAAAAAAGTGAACGTCTTCCAAAATAATAATCATCTTTTAATCCCCTAATCATCTCTGTCATATTAATACGGTAATCGTTGCATTTTCTATCACATTGGTTTTTGGGACATGTTCTTACATTTCCCACCATTAACTAAGAAGAGAAAGTATAATTAGGGGCTTAAATACTTAGCCAATAATCATAAAAATGAAATTAAAGCATATAAGGATAACTTGTAGAAAAAAAGTATATCCAAACTTGTGATCCCCTAGGTTTCAAACTAGGTTATCCATGATCGTACATTCTTATGTGAATCTTTATTTTATTTTATCTTTGTTCCTTTAATAATGGTTAATACTAAGCTTATGAATTTACCAAAGCATATCCCCGGGAGTGTTGTAACCAAGAGTGCAGCAAGTCCCATTGTCGTGTACTAATTCCCATTCGAGTCTAGCTCAAAGCAGTATTTTCGGGTTTTACCCCTATGTACATCTGTGCCAGATCCACCTCTACCTGCTCGTATCCAGACAAGGATGTATTTTTTTGGCAACCCCTTACACAATACTCACCAAAATACCGGGAAGGTTTCCTATATTTAAACCTTTATATAAGGTTATTCCTAAAGTTTTCATATCCTAGTTTCCAAAAATAACTAAACCATCCTCTGATACCAACTATAGCATCCCACCTTTTTACCACATAAACTTTCATTACATTTTACAAAACCGAGGATCTTTACGGTTTAGTGTCTTGGAAACCAGGAACTTAAAACATGAAAAAATAAAACACTCTTCTTAAAAAATTGAAAGGATTTTCCTCATGTTCATCCTAGGTTCATTACTACATCTCATAACCTGGGGACATACATCAAAAGAAAAAGTGAGCATAAGGCCCAGTAAGGGAAACAAGGGGAAATATTTAACATGTGAACTTGAGATACATCAACAATGTCATGAAAAAGAACTTTAAGGGATGAGAAAGAAATTATGAGGCATATCATAATAAAAATAACTTTTTGCATAACTTGAATATGTGGCTACAACATTTAATATCGACAACCATTTCATTTCACCAAGGTCCATCCCCAAGGTGTCATTAAAAATTACCAAGGTTATTCACCAAGGTATCAGTCTAAAAGGTCATCTCTAGAGATTAAGTCTTTACCCAATGAATTGGAGCGCTATCTGGGCGCAACCATGACATGTATTTATTATCATGTGACCCACATATATCACCATAAATTATTTTATAAACAACCCATATAGCATAAAATAAATGGGTTTCATTTCATAATCATAACGTTTTAAAAACTGCTTTAATGACATGATCTTTATGTCACTTTAAACCCACGGGAAGGGAAAGCGGGTTTCATGTATGTAAATACCAGAATTTAAAATAGAATATTTTGATATAAATGTGAATACCCCTGTAAAAATAAGAGCTTTGAGTATTCACCTAATAACATAAAATAATTTTGAGAAAAAGAGAGAGGCATTTTGAGACGAAAATTCTGCAGCATAACAACTATGTTACAAGGTTTTAGAAAACATTGAAAAGAGAGGGGACATGGGTCAACCACTCATAAATGTTCTATAAAATAGTAGGGGGATAGAATATAAGGGATTTAAGAAAATGTTAACGAAATTTGAATGATATACCATATGAAATGAAGAACATGAAAGGAAGACACAAATAAGATTTCTCTTATGAAAATTCGGCAGCCTAACGACATCACTTAAACTTGAAAAAAATGAATTGACGAGATAAACTAGGGTATCTATTCATATGAACATAAAAGATCAGTATGATAGATATAGAGATCATACCCAAACATAATAAAAAGGAACTTGAAATACTTGACAAGAAAAAGGAGAAAGGTGAAAGAATCTCTTAAAAATTCGGCAGCCTAACGGCGCCACTTAAAACTTCAAAATACTGGATTGAAGAGATAAAATAGGGTCTCTCATCATATGAACATTAAAGATCAGTATGATAGATATAGAGATCATACCCCAACATAATAAAAAAGAACTTGAAAGAATTGACATGAAAGTAAAACTTTGAAAAATGAGAAAGGTGAACGAATCCCTTAAATATTCGGCAGCCTAACGACATCACTTAAACTTCAACAAAAATGAATTGACGAGATCAAATAGGGTCTCTCATCATATGAAAATAAAATATCAGTATGATAAATTTATAGATCATACCCCAAAAAAATAAAAAGGAACTTTAAATACTTGACATGAAAGTAGAACTTGAAAATGAGATGGGTGAAAGAACCACTTAAAAATTCGACAGCATAATAGTGCCACTTAAACATTCTTAAAACGAAATGATGAGAGTAAGATGGGGACTCTCATAATATTAACATGAAAATGGAAGTAAGATGAATATAAAAGAACATCCTACAACATAAGAGCATGGAGCATAAAAGAAAGGACATAAAAGAGATTACTTGAAAAGAAAGAGAGAGGTCGGATCCCTTAACTTAAAACGTAACTCTTAAAACTCAATGTTTGGGATCTTGAGGGCATGGGAGAACATTGGGAGGACTCCTTGGGAGGTAATGAGACCATATCTCCGTTGGGGAAGAGTTGGGAGTCGAATGGATGAGAGGATTGCTTGGTATTTAGAGGGAAAGTGAGGGGACAAGGCATTAATGGACAAGGGACACCTCATTGGCGGATTTGGCAAAACCATGGGCTTGACCATGGTATTTTCCCATGGTATTGGACACTTGGGACACCTCATACCTTATCTTACTATTCATAAGTCGAACATATTTATTACATACTTAATACATCATTTAATGATGTCATTAAACACCTGTAACTTAAAAACTGTATTTTCACTATTCATCAAAAATTCAACTTTCTTAGAAAAATCCCAAAATTTCACCATAACCAAATATCAATGCTCTGATTTCAAAAATGAAATCAATTTTATAATAATATTTTTCTAAATATTTTTAATTTAATTTTTAAATAAATACACTATTCACAGAAAATTCATTTTTTTCAGAAAAATCCCCAAAAATGACCTTAACATAATATCGACGCTCTAAGTTCAAAAATGAAATCCATTTTATAAAAATAATTTTCTAAATAATTTTAATTTAATTTTTAATTAAAAAACACTATTCACCCGAAAAAACTAATACTTGAATAATAATATATGAAACTGTTATTTAACCATTTTTATTGAATCACATTACTTAATCAAGGTGCCTAGATTAAATTAATACTTTCTTTAAGTGAGATTACTAATCCATTTGGTCACATTACTAATCCTAAGCATAAAATCACTATTCAAAATTTACTATTCATAAAAAATTAGGTTGATCTTATTAGACTCTAAATTTCGTACTGAACATAATTTTAGAAGACCATTTTTTGAAAATCATTACACATTTTTAATTATTTAAGGTTTACATAAACATTTTTTAAAATATCCTTTCTCTAAAATTCACCAAAAATATGCAAACTATATTTATCCGGACATTTGAAAAGTCATAAACATCATCATAAGAAGAAATCCCAATTTTTATTTAAAACAAATGATTACACAAGGCAGTTATTGTCTCCTTACATAGCCCCTTATCACACCAGCATAGGACCTAAGTGTCAGGTGTTATAAGGTGAGAGAATCCGAGGGAGGCTCATCCAACATCGCACGAGTAGTAATTTCTATCAGTTTGAACTTCTCGCAAAGGCGATTCCGTTATAGATTCACACGATGAAGTTCGGCTTGGGTTTGGTCCAGAGAAAAGCCCAGTGGTGCTACCTCCTTCCCATGTTCTGTTAGATGGGCTTCGATCAGTCCAAGACTACTGGGTGAGGCCATCGAATATTCTTTCTATATTAATTAACCAAGACTACTTGTATGTAGAGAAAATAATCAAAACTTTTAGTTTCCAGCGGTCATATTGACCAATTGTCATATAACTGTCAAAAACCCAACAGTCTCATTTTAATTATAATCATGTTATCAAATGAAACATTTTTGTTGAGTATAAAAAAAATAAAATAACACACAAAATTAGGAAACAAGATTTATTCAAAATTTCAGATCGTTACACGGAGCTACTCCTATCTCAATGTGTCCCAAGAGGATGGCTGCTATCAAACCGGAGGAGTTAAATAAGCAACTGTAAGAGCATCTAGACAAAGGGTTCATATGCCCTAGTTCATCACCTTGGGGTGCGCCAGTTCTCTTTATGAAGAAGAAGGATGGAACAATGCGGAACTGTATCAACTATCAGGAACTCAACAAGATCACCATAAAGAAAAAGTATCCTCTTCCAATGATTGACAACTTGTTCGATCAGTTAATAGGTGATAAATACTTCTCAAAGGTGGATCTTCATTCTGGATATCATCAGCTAAAGGTGAAGAAGGAGGATATTTAGAAGACTGCCTTCCGTACAAGGTATGGGAACTATGAGCTTCTAGTGATGCCCTTTGGACATACTAATGCCCCTAAAATCTTCATGGATTTGATGAATAGAGTCTTTAGACATTACCTCATCAAATTTGCGGTAGTGTTTATCGATGATATTCTCATCTACCTCAAGAGGAAGGAGGAATATTAAGAACGTATAAGACTTGTGTTGGAGGCATTGAGAGATGAGAAGTTGTATTCCAAGTTCCAAAATTGTGACTTTTGGATGAAGAAAGTCACGTTCTTGGGACACATGATCACAAGTGAGGGAATTTCTGTGGATCCTTAAAAAACAAACGCAATTGAGGAATGGACCATGCCCTCTAGTGTCACCAAAATCCATAGTTTTCTTGGATTTGTTGGGTACTACCGATGTTTTTTGAGAAACTTCTCATGATTGTCAAGCCCGATAACTATGTTAACAAGGAAAGTGGTAAAGTATGTCTGGACAGAAGAATGTGAGGGAAGCTTCAAGGATATAAAGAGAAGGTTGATCACTACACCTATACTCACACTACTAAAAAGTGGGGAATGTTTTGTGATATACAGTGACGCTTCAAAGAAAGGCTTGTGTTGAGAACTCATGAAAAATGATAATGTGATAGCCTATGCCTCACAACAATTGAAGATCCATGAGCAGAACTACCCGGCGCATGATCTAGTGCTGGCAGCCGTGATTTTTGCCTTAAAAATCTGGCAGTACTAACTTTATGGAGAGAAGTATGACCTATAAACTATCCATAAGATCCTAAAGTATATATTCACACAAAAGGAGATCAACATGCGTCAAAGGATATGGTTAGAGCTAATCAAGGATTATGATTTCTCTATTCACTACCATCATGGAAAGGCGAACAAGGTAGCTGATGATTTAAGTAGAAAAGAACCTGCCACTCTATCCATGTTATGGATTGAGAAAGACCCTATCTTTATGGATATGCAAAGAATGTATTTAGAAATCATAAGGGTAGGGGATACATCCTACCTTGCCCAAATTATTTCCCAACCATCCATCTAATGGAGGATTAAAGAAGCACAAATGGAAGATGTGGAGATACAAAAGAGGGTGAATGTCGTAAAACAAGGGAAGATGCATGAGTTCCATATCGATGATGATGGTGTGATTTGGTTTATAACTTGGCTTTGTTTTACTTCATCACCAGGGATAAAGAAGGAGTTATTGGAAAATTCACATAGCTCAACATTCTCTATCCATCCTGGTAGCGCCAAGATGTACCGTGATCTCTGAGAACACTTCTGGTGGGATAACATGAAGAAGGAGATTGCAGAATATATATTAAGGTTCTTGGTATGTTAGCAAGTTAAAGAAGAGTGAAAAAAGTCCAAAGGGATGTTGAATCCATTTCATATACCCATGTGGAAATGGGAAAATGTTACTATGGACTTTGTCATGGGTCTCCCGAAGATGTCAAAGGGAAATAACGTGATATGGGTTGTGGTGGATCGACTCACCAAGACTGCCCATTTTATCGCTATTCGGGAAGATATCTCGCATGAAAAACTTGCAATGATATATGTGAAGGATGTGGTGAGACTACATGGTGTTCTACTCTCAATTGTCTCTGACCGTGATCCAAGGATCACATCTAAATAATAGAGGAGCCTTCAACATGCTTTGAGTACTGAATTAAATTTCAGCATGACCTATCACCCTCCAACCGATGGCCAATCTGAATGAACTATTCAGACACTTGAAGATATTATAAGAGCTTTCTCACCATAATTCAATGGTGGATGGGATCAGAATCTCCCATTGGTTGAGTTCTCATACAACAATAGCTTCTACTCGAGTATTCAGATGGATCCATATGAATCTCTATATGGAAATCGATGTAGAACTCCAACCTGTTGGGATGAAGTTGGAGAAAGAAAGCTACATGGACATGATATTGTGGAATATATGACAGAGAAGGTTCAAGTCATCCAGAAACAAATCAAAGCTGGTCAAAGTCGGCAAAAGAGCTATGCTGACAACCGTTGAAGGGATTTGGAGTTCGACGTTGGAGATAAAGTCTTCTTTCAAATATCACCATGGAAGAGAGTCTTTCGATTTGGTAAGAAAGGAAAGTTAAGCCCAAGGTACATTGGCACCTTTTAAATCCTTGACCATATTGGAGCCGTGACCTATCAGCTTGCACTTCCACCGAATATGGCTCAAGTTCATGATGTTTTTCACGTATCACTCCCGAGGAAGTACATACCTGATCCCTCACTTGTACTAAACTTAGAGGTGGTACAGTTGGAAGATGATCTCTCTTATGAGTAGCAGCCAGTAGAGATTTTGTACCAGAGAGATAAGGTTCTACGCAATAAGACAACCCACCTTGTCAAAGTGTCTTGGAGGAACCATAAGATTGAAGAAGCTACTTGGGAACCAGAGGAGGTGATGAAGGAGAGGTACCCTCACCTGTTTGTGTAAAGTGAAATTTCGAGGGTGAAATTTCATAAGGGGGGAAGAAATTAATGACCCAAAGTATTTCAATGGAAATTCTCTTCTTAAAAATATGTCATTAAATCACATGAAAACACAACATAATGAACTACTAAGTGCTAAGTGACCTTTAAACATAATTTTGTCACTTCTGTGTTTGGAATTTTGAAAATCCGACATACACGGTTGTGTTCAAGATGATTTTTGGGGTCCAATAAAAAAAATTAACTTTTGGTGAATAGTAACCCACCCCTATGAATAGTATCCTACCCTTATGAATAGTAGTACGACCCTTATGAATATTTCATTTTCCAAATAAGAGTAACCTTACCCATGAATAATTAAATAAAATTTAGGCATCTTAGAATGTGACAATTTGACCATAGTAAATGTTTTCGTATTTTTGTAAGTTATAAATAATTAATTATATTTAATTAATTAATTTAGAAGAAAATGAATTTTCATAAAATGTTTTGATAAATTAGAAAATATTTTTCTACTAGTTTTTAGATAATTTTATAATACCCTACGTAATTTTTGAAAGTATTATAAAATCAGTTTTAATTTTAAAAGCTGTATTTTTCAAGTAAATTATGATTTTAATTAAATATTAAATTAATCATATATAGAAAATTATTTTTGAAAAATTTACTTCATTTTTGTATTCTACATGTCGAAAAATGGTTAGGGTGAAATTTTGGGATTTTTCTGAAATACTTCAATTTTTGGGTGAATAGTAAAAATACAGTTTTCACATAATCGGTGTATCCTAAATTGCATCATTAATGATGTAATAATGAAATAAAAATTCTAGAACTTTAGGTTCGGCCAAATTATATTAAATTTCATAAATGGTTCCTTTAAATACAATAAACTCAATTTTCAATCCTAAACAGAACTTTCCAGAGCCTAAAGTCAAAAGGTGATTTCTTAAAGTGTCTTTTTCTCTTTCTTTCACTTTCCTTTTAATAAATTAATGATTTTAAATTATAAAGATGATTTGAAGCCTAAAAATACATATATTATATTAATATATGATTTATAATGTCAAAAAACTAATATTAAAAGTCTAACTTTTGATATATTATTTTATTTAATATTTTATTCCAAAAACACCTCCCTCCTCATGTATAAATAACCCCTCCCCCTCCCCTTGCCAAACCACACCTCTCAAGCTTAAATAATTGTCTAAACTCTACCCAAGAATCTTCCCTATCCCCTCCCCCACTTCCAAGAGCTTCTGGTCTCATCAAAAGACCTAGATTAGGCCCCTTAAGGAGGATCTCAAGAGGAGGATTCAAGAGGTAATTTCTCTTCCTCTTTCCTTTAATTCCCTTTCAATTTCAAGTCCTTTTCTTATTATCTCCCAACCTGTCATTGTCAAAATGGTATGGTAACTCCAGTATCATAAATATACTATAATTTTATGATATTAATGGGATATTATACCATCCACCCCTTCTTCTTTTCCTCTTATTTTATAAAAGAAAACATTGTTTGTAAGGTGTTAATCTATCACCTTCAAGAATGAAATGTTTTCTTTTTCCATTTCTACCTATAGATATGGCCATAAAACCATTTTTATGATTGAACCAAAAAATTTTATATTTAATATTTCCTATTTTGATTTCTGGAATTAACTTATGTAGATATTACTAGATGAGTAAAAAAACAAGTTTGTTCTGGTCGAAAAACCGCCCAAATTAACCCAAACGATCATCATTAAATTTCTATCTAATGATTCATCCACATGGTATACAATGTAATTCATATTAATATCATTTTAAATACTGTAATATAATTAATAACATGTAATATATGTTCTGTATTTTTACCCATGTTCTACACAAAGTTCAATTCATGAATATATGTGAAACGCTCAAGAAAACAATAAAAACAAACATTTCGGAACATTGTTTTTAAACTCTATATCTCATCAAAAGTCCCATAAAATAAAATAATGAAACCAAAATGAACCATATTAATGTATAAAGGGTTATTTTATTTATAATTAATGAATATAATGTCATTAAAGAGGACATTAAAGTGAAGGAAGCGTTCAGATACAAGGTAAGGGGAAATTCTCAAACCCAACATTCATTCTTCGGGTTCTCCATCTTTCACTCCAAATTTGGTATAGTCACTCCTTAAAAATCATTTTTTCATCATTATATTACCTTTTATATGATATAAATGGTTTATACTAATGTTTATGTCAAACAAAATGTTTTCCAAAAGAACTCTTCTTTTAAGAACTCACCTTTTACCTCTCATTCAAGGTTGATGGTTCTTGTATCAAGTATATTGTTACCTCTTTATTTTGGGAACCCAAAGTTTATGAATCTGTTCTTATGAGATGAAACCCATTACTTTACATGGTTTAGTTATGTTCATTATTGATATATGTTCTATGTGGAATGCATGTTATTGATAATGTTATGATGTGACAGGTGCGCCCAAAATTATATAGCGCAATATGAATGTTTAAATGTGATGGGTGCGCCCAGAATTATACAGCCCTCCAATGCATTGGGTAAAGTAATGAATCTCATGAGTAAATGTGAAATGATTTGTGAACAGGATTCTATCTTTTTTCACAAGCATGTGTGGTAGTTAACTACTAAGACATGATGTTTCATTTTTATGCATTACCACATTTCAAGTCTCTTATTAATGCTTCCTCTCATGATTCGTTGCCTATGTTATGAATTTGCTCACCCCATGCTCTATTGTTATTATCTATCTTCTTACTAGGCTTCTAGATCACCCCTTTTTATGTATATACTCAGGTGGATACATTTACTAAGGAGAGATTAAGTGCTAATAAGAAGGTAGAGAAGAAGAAATGAACAAAAACGTTTATGCTCGATGTTGTAATTTTTATGTATGGTCCTAGTTTGACCAAGACACTAAACTGTTGGATCCTATATTTGAAATACTATTATGTTTTTTATATTTAAATTGATTTAATAGTAATTTATGAAAATGTTAGGTCGCTATAGGAACCTTAAGCATCCTTATCCTTGGTGTAATTTTGTCCACATGCTCATACATCTTTCTAATAGTAAGAGTAGATTTCTTTTTTTTCCTATATAAATTTTTTATATATTTACTAATGGGTTATTGTGATTTAGCCATTATTAGGGCTTGGTGTAACCTTAATTGATTTCTATTTCTTTACTCCAAAGTGTTAAATCAATTCTCTTGCATAATGTATTATCTTTTGATTCAAAATTTCATCATTATTTTTATAGGAATAGATGATTTACATATTGTGCCTCTAGATAATTTCTTACTATAATTTATTTTCATATATCTATAATTATGACATATAATACATATCCAATTAAAATTATATATCATATAATCATTCATTGTTTGAGATTTTTTTATAGTAGATTTATTTTCACTATTGAGAACTTTGGATTCTAGAAACATACACATAGTATATCCCATGATTCTGTAATAATAGAACTCTATAATTGTATTATTCTGAGAGCCATCACATCCATATTTTTCAATAATATTCCACTTATTTCAAAATTATATATTTAATTTTTTTCACTATCAACTTTATAATATTTTAATGTGAGGGATTTTCTTATTTTCATTATAGGTTTTCAACTTCCCATTGGTCTCCTTGATATTCTTATCCTTTTCTTCGAATTGGGTAGCCATCTCCTTCAACCTTGAGCCAACATCCTTTCCATATTATACCATATCATTATTTTTTCTTTTTAGAGGGATACTGATTTCTTTCAAATCCCTCTCAATGAATATGTTTTCCACTTTATGTGAAACTTCTTCAAGTATATCACTTTGTCCCTACATTTTTGCACCCATTTTCACAATATTTTTATTCAATACCTCCTCCATATTCTTTAATATTTTATTATACATGGAATGATATTCTATAAATACATTTCCTACTTGATTGATGATTTCTAGTTGATCCACCATTATATATAGGGATCATATATTCTCTTAATTTTTTCCTGAACTTTATTCGGATTGATGACTAGACATAATTTACATTTCTTCCATTGAATCACCACCCACATCATTCTATATGAAAGAATTTGAATTTATAAATTTTCAAGAATAATCCAAAAACAATTTAGGCATATATTTAATATTTATCTCAAACAAACATAGTTTAGCGAGTGCATTCTTATTTTCAGGAGTCTTTTTTCAATTCCCACTCTTATTTTCTTCTAGGAATAAAGAAAACATCTCCTAATTTTTTTACTGACTTCTCATCATAGCCATGTTCACATTCACATCTTGAGGTCAGCCATAAAATTTTCTTTTCTTTCACTAAATTACCATATATCTTTTCTAACATAACCTAACTATCAAAATAACCATAAAAATGAATGTTTTTCATGAATAAATAATTTTATATTTATCTATTCATAATTTTATATCTAACCACATCATTAAATTGTTAATTTTTATTTCTAAAATCAACAATCATTGGAAATATTCCATGATATCTTCATAAAAAGCATATAAAAACCAATGCATATCTTTTCTCCATCCATAATGGTTAGTACCATTGAAAACCCGAGGCTTAATAATTAGATCCATTCACAAAAATATTTTAAATTAATACAAAAAAAATAATCTCTAAGAAATCATTACATCAGTTCATAACAAAAAAATCTAAAAAACACATATTCATTAATACTACTTGTTAAGTCCCTGAGGGTATTTATTGAAAGATACCTTTATAGGGGTGGGATGAATAAATATTTGAAACTCATGCATTTATAAAAACAATTACCCCCTAATATCTCCCCATCATAACTAATCTTGACCACATAGTTAGTATGTTAACTATTATATTCTTATTTAAATAGCGATCTGATGGGTTTTTCACTTATCCTTACCGTAAAAATATTTGATAAATTATTTCTTGACCCAAAACCACTAAGATATATGTCATAGAATATATATAAATCATGCCAAAAAGTCACAAGAATTTACTTGGTTCAACCAAATTTGGATAATACAAGGAGTATAAATTGAAAATGTGTAGATATACCAAAATACTCTAAATTCATTATTGGGTAGTGGGTTTAATATAGGTCACTATAATACTGTTTCATTTCCCTTACAATGATCACTACCTCCCTAGGTCCACTCCCTTACTCCTATATCTATCTCTCTTGGTACATAAAGAAAGGAATCACCTTAGCATGAAATCTAATACAAAAAAATATCACCATTTTTATTGATTCATATATTGTAGATATCTTCTCCATGAACTCTGTGCACTACCCCTTCATAGACCAATATTCAACACCATTATGAACACAACATCACCTTCCATGATATTTCATGGTAGCACCACATTCCTTATTTAGAAACATCTTAAAAGAGTTTAGATGATTTCTCTAATATTCTTCCTCTATTATTTAGAGAATACCTCTCTCACAGTATGAAATATGTCAATATTACAATTTATGTTTTCCCCCTTCTTTTTAGAATAACAATCATCCTTTTAATGAGATATATATTTCTATAATTCCATATTTATATAATTTAATTTTCTCTATTCCTAGAGAAATTATCCATTTTCCCCTCATTAATGATCTTCAATTCATCATAAGTATGGTGGAAAAAACCATCCATTAACCATATATTAAAAATATGGAAACCCTTACAACTTATACTTTTCATGTTGTGTGTGATATCATAATGGTGTGATGCCCAAATTTTTTATGAAACCTTGAAATCAAAATCCAACCGTTATAGGAGCCTCTATAACAACTCAGGTAATGTTAATAGTAAATAAATTTATTATATTATTAATATTCATTAATTATATATTATATATTTATATTCACCATAATAATATTAAGAAATTATTAAATAAAAAAAGAAATCATTTTATTATTACAAAATTTGTTTACATATATTATATAGTTTTATTTAAAATAATGATTTAAAAATATTGAAATTTTAATTTTAAAAAATGAAATCGATTTTTTATATTATAAAGTCAAATTTTTTTCATAGTGATTTTTTTTTTCTATTTTTCTGAAAAATTTGATTTTGGGTAAATATTAGAAAATACTGATTTTTATTGAAAACTATATTTTTATTTCAAACATATAAAATGATATATTTTATTTTAAAATGGTTTTAGAGTAAAATTAGTTTATTTATATTATTATTAATACAACTAATATAATTAGAATCAATTTTTTCTTTATTTCTATATAAAAACATTTTATACTTAAGAAGACATTTTTCTAGAATACTGTTTTTCATTGCCTTTTACAGGTTTAATTATAAATTAAATTATTCCACTTTAATTAATTGAATTTGATAAAATTTGTTAATTTTTTTGAAAAATAATAATTGATTTTTTTTAACAATTTTAACATTATTTTTTTATAATTAATAGTAAAAAAAGTAAAAAAAATATTGCCCTCGTTAAGGTTAAAATAGGTTTACCGAGGATTAAACTAAAAAATTAAGGTTTAAAAAGACCTAAAAACTTGTGTAAATACTATTATATGGAAATATTTAGACTCTGTATCATCAAATTTTCATAAATTTAAATTTTTAGCTATTTTTTAGATTAACACATTAATATATTTTGATCATTTAAAAAATTCAATGTGTGTCCACCCCCCAAATTATAGAAGAACAACTCATATTCCATTTTATACAAACATAGAAAGCCTATTAGCTTAGCCAAGTCATACCAAAATCCTTTCTTTACATCCCTAACCATGTTCTAGAGGACCTAGTTTGATCAGGATAACCACCATATGAGGTCAAATGAGTAATCCTAAGGAGTTTGTTCACAGAAGTGGTAAAGCACTTAACTAAGTATTTTTATTTTATTTATTCTTTTATCTTATAAAAAACTATGTTAACAATTAAAATATAATAAAATAATTATATCCCATATATTTATATTTTATTATGCTAATTTATTAACCTTTATCTATCTACTCTCCATTAAATGGGAAATGAAACCATCGTTCATGTGTACAACAGACTACCACCTCACAAACCGATGTAATTATTTTTCCATTATCACCTATCATGAATGGTTATAATTATGGATTTAATGTATATATATGATATTAATGACATAATTTTAATTTTATAAGGATAATATATCATATATTTTCTTACATTTCTATCCATTAAAAAACGATAATTTTGTTCATGCATATGTCTGGATTACCACTTCCATGAAGCGATATGATTCATTTTTCATCACCGCCTCACATAGATGGTATATATAAGTGTATTTAAATAGATAAAATGATATTTATATTATAATAATAATTATATAATGTTAAAATTATACTACTATAATTACCACATGTTCCATGAAAATGGAAACCTTACTCATGCGTATGTATGGCCTACCATCTCCAAGATTATAATGTAATTAATTTTTTATAAAAATATAACATAGTTAGTTATAAATGTATAATTAACTAATAAAAATCATAATTATAACATTATTGTAATTTTATAAATTAATTAATCATGATATTTTTTTTACCAAATTCCAACTATTGAAATCATTTTGGACTGATGAAACCAACATCCTCAAAACATTTGAAGAAAACATAATCAATTAAGTAATTAAGTATTACATGAATATAATTGAAATAAAATAAATAATAAACTTGAAAATTTTATTAATTAAGTAAATAATTAAAATAATTTTATTATTCAGAAAGATAAATAACATACATGATAATTCATACTCAAGGTAATGGACACTTTATTTTAAAACCTTGTTTTAAATGATTTAAATAGTTATTTTATAAATATTTTTCCTCGATATACGTGTCCATGAATTCCTTTTATGGATGTATTTATATTGAAATAAATAAATTATAAAAACATTTTATGTCTCTTTTTACATTATTTCAAGGGTTTTAATATGAATCATTTTAAGTATTTTATCTGGAATGTTTTGAATTTATTTACAAAAAAGAAAAAGGAATGTTATTTTACAATATATATAATGTGGAAGGATTTTCCCTCCACTATAAATGTTATTTTATGTTTGTATTCTTTTATAAGTTTCTATTTTATTTTCAAATAAAAAATTTCTTTCTCTTTTTTTCCATTGAGTCAAATGTATTAATTCTTTCTTTTCCATTCCTTTAGTTTTAGAAATTGAAAAAACTTTCTTAAAAAATGTTTACTATATTTTTATGTCCCAAGAGTTTTAGTATGATTTTGTATAAAATATTATCTTTTACCATATATACAAGTAGTTCTAATGTATTATGAAAATAAACTTATAATTATTCAATATGATGATTATATTGAGATTGATTCTGATTAATCAGACTTACCATTAATTGGACAAGGAGTTAAACTTTTTTTCTTGTATATAATACTGACAAAAGATATGACCATCAGACAGATTACAGTACTAAAACAATCAGATTGAAACTCATAAGGATTATCATATTGAAAAATGATAAGGAATTCTATCAGACTATCCTATGTTTATAATCAGAAAATGTAAGACTTTTTCTGTCATAAGGAATACCTTTAGCACTATAATGGTGTTAAAAATGATATCATACATTCAGTTATACCATAATATTATGAGATATCATGTTCTAGATATCTAATTATGTTAAAAAACTCAAAAATAAGGATTTTGGAGATTCACCTATAAATAGTAGGGAATTTGAAGATTTTGAAGTATATTTCATTCAAAAACCAACTCTTTTGAAGTTTTCTCAGTGTGAAAGTTTCCTTCATAGCCATTGTAATTCTATAGAGATTTGGTATTTCTAAGAAATCCTTGTCAGGTTGTTTCCTTTAGAATTTTTTTTTCTTTTGTAATCATGTCCAATCATTATTATGATCAAGGGATTTTGGGGAAAGGAAGATGGTTAATCTAATCCATCAATCATGGGATTCTGAGGATACTAATATAGAAATCGATCATTGTATCAAGGGATTCTGAGGATAAGAAGATAGTTATTATTCTAATCATCATATTGTGGAATTTCTTGGTAAGGAAAGAAAAAAATTATAGTCAGTATAAAATTGTGGATACATTTAGTCATATTTATCTACTAACTTAATATTAAGGTTAAAATAGTTCAATATTTTAATACATCTTATAATTCATTCTTACTATTACAAGTTATTTTTTTTATTTTTTTATAAGTTCTTATTTCACTATGAATGTAATAGAAATCCAGTCATCATACTCAAATTTATATTCTATTTGTTTTATTGGTATAACTCTAAATCTGATAAAAATAATTTGATATTAATTGGATCCATTGTGATTATGATCTTCACTCGGATAATCAAACTAAGTTTTAGTTTGATACATTTACTTTAAGAGTATTTGGGTTTTGTCTTGTTTTAAGGTGTTTCAAACTACAATTCCCCCAACCTCTAGTAAGTATAGACATATAAGATAATCTTACAATACTAAAATTTGTATCAAAGGAGGTTTTTACTACTCATACAATTTCTTTTTTTTTATTTTCTTTACTTATTTCAAGTTGGTTTATTTATTATATAAATTTTATGTTTATAAATATTGTTACACTAAGGTGTATTTGTAGAAAAAAGAGTATCTATTATTTTATGATTAGATACATGAATGTTGTGTATCTTGATAATATTAATCCTAGATAAACACTTATCTTTTATGGGAATGAATACAAATATTAGAGTGATAGAATGAAGACTTTTTTAATCAACACTGGAGTTGATAATTTCATGATGCTTACTAGAAAATACAAGACTCTTGATAATGAATTTTCTACTTTTATTAATGCTGATAAACAATAATATTAGTTGAAATACATAGTTATAAATAATTTATTATGTTCTATGAAATGGAATATATACAGTCATATATGATCTTTTGAAGTTGTAAAAAGTATTTGGAGTAAATTGGATGTTACACATTTTGGTACATCCAAAGTTATGGAAATAAGAAGTGCTATGCTTAGATATGATTACCCAGACATTGATTTTATACATGGAGAGTCAATTTACAAGATGAAACAAAGATTTATTTCTATTATAAATAGTTTACAATATATTGGGTAAAAATGTATTGATGATGAAATTTTAGTTGAAAAGATTATAGATATAATTCCTAATGAGTAGGAATAAAAAAGAATAGTTAGGGATGATACAAGGAAGTTAAAAAATATTAATATTAATGGTTTTATTGGTACCCTTATGAAATATTAGGGAATACTTATAATATATTTTGAGTAAGCTAAAAATAAAAATTTTGGTGATGTTTTTGGTACAACATATAAGGTTCATAATAATGTTTAGTCAGTTGATAAAGTTATAATATGTTCAAGGAATAATAAAGTTATCACTTAGTTAGATTTGAGTACATCAGAAAATTTAGTGAATGAGTTGGATAATCTCTCAAAAAGTATTAATAAGATTATTGGAAATAAATATATTTAGTGTTGAAATAAGAAAATTCTTAAGGATAAAAGTGATAAGAAAGATTATGAGGTCACTTTCTATGAATAAAATAAAGTTGGACATATCCGTCCTGATTGTCCAAAGATGAAAAGGAAATAATAAAATGAAAGAAATTATGAAATAAATTCCAATAAATATGAACGGTATATAGGAAATAATGTTTTGAAATATTTTTACATATGTAGTTCTGGTGGTGGATATTCTTCAAATAATACTTTCTGATAACAAAAGTTTTGGACAAAGGAACATTGGTCTTTTTGCTAATGTACCCATGGTAAATTAATGTCTAATGGGAAAGGTATATAATATTGAATCCCTTAATAATATGTATTTAAATTCAAATTATCCCAATGAGAAAAAATTCTACATCTTTTGAGGTAGAATCTTCCGCAGCAGAAGATAATACTTTACCCAATTATGATGAAGATTCCATATTTTCAAAACTTTTAGAAAATGAAAATTGTAAGATTTTTAAAAAACTTGTTAATTCTAAAGCTAAAATTGAAAAAGAATATTTCAGAATATCTATTTTGAAAAATTAAATATAATATTTTTCTAAATATCTTCATTAAATATTTCTGAAAGTTTTATTATTTCAAAATACTCTGAAAATTTTATTTTAGAGATAAAATATTTATAAGGAAAACTTATTTCTAAAACCAGTACTAATGATGATAAAAACATAGTTATCGAACAAAAATATAAAATTTATATTTTTAATAATATTTTATCAAATTTTACCACTGGTAAGAAAAAATTTTAAAAAATTTATAAACAAATTAGACCTTATGGTAATAGTTTCAGAATGGGGTTTACAAATAAAAACACGTTTTTAGTAACATTTATTAGGTTCCTAAAAGTGAAACTTTTTGAAATAAGAGTCAAAGTGGTGGGCACTAGAAAAAAATTATCTCTCTCAGAATTAAGTACAATATCTGGAGTACAAAAAAATATTTCTTAAATAGAGTAAAATATCTAGGATTTCATAAAGATTCTATCTCAAAATAACTGACATTTTCATAAACTAACAATGTTGGATATACATAGTTACCTATTTTTTTTCAAACAACACTAGACCCCAGAAGGTTTGGGTTATGAAAATATAATCTTTTTATTTTTAGGAAAATAAATGTATTACCAAAAGAAACATTTGGTATATGGATATTAGATTTTCCAGGAACATGAATACAAACAAATGTTTCTTTAAAAAGAAAATCAAGATGAATGGCAGAAAAGTAACTTTTGGAGATAATTCTCGTGGAGAGATTATCAGAATAGAAAACATTGTTCTTCTTGGAAAAGATATTATTTAGAATTTTTTATTTGTTTTTAGAATTAATCACAACCTTATAAGTATGATTCAATTATGTGATGAAGGTTACCTTGTGAAATTTAGTAATGATAAATGTATAATACAAAGTTCCAAGGGTGAATTTATCTTTCTGCTAATCAGTGTGAGAATATTTATACACTAAACTTAGAAGACTTTAGTATCCAATGATTACATTACCCTAATTAATTGGAAGATAAATATTTGTTATGTAAAAGAATGTTAGGAAACTATAATCTAGGAGACATATCTAAATTGACAAAGAAAATAAATTTTTAGGATCTACTAGAAATTTGGTTTGATACTTCAAAAGTCTGTGACCCTTTTCAATATAGTAATAAACAAAAGCCATGTTTAAAATATTTTAGTGAAGTCTCAACTTACGATAATTTACATTTAGTGCACATGGATTTATTTTTTCCTAAACAAAATAGAATTATTAGTATAAAATACTATATATATGTCTTAGTTGATTATTACATTAGATATTGTTATGTCTATTTAATATTAAGAAAATACGAAGCCTTTAGATATTTTAAAACATTCTTAATCCAAGTTAAAAATTAGAAAACCTCTCCTTGATAACTATTCATAGTGACTATAGTGGGGAATGTATAAATTTTTATTTTAAAACTTTTTATAGTAAGAAAGGTATTGAAAATAAGTTTTTAGCACCTAGAACACCCCAGAAAAATGGTGCTGTTTAAAGAAGAAATAGAATTATTAAAGAGATAACTAGAACCATGCTAAGTGAATATGAGGTTTCTAAATATTTTTTGGATGAAGAGGTTAGTACTTACTAAAATACTATAAATTTAGTTTTAATTAGGACTTTTCTTAAAAAAACTTCTTATGAGTTTTGGACAGAATGAAACCTGAAATTTTATTACCTCAAAGTATTTGGATGCAAATTATTCATCCTTAATACTAAATATAATCTACATAAATTTTCACCAAAATAAAATGAAGGAATAATTTTAGGTTATTCCACTACTTCTAAGGATTATAGATTTTTTAGTAAAAATTATTGTACTATTTAGAAAATAATGAATGTTAAGTTTGATGAAATTTATCCTTTTGTTTTAAAAAAATCCCAACCAACATCTTCATATGTTTTTTCTAAAAATGATTTTCAACCATTGTTAGAATGTTCTTATCATAAGGATATAACTCAAGAATTAGTTTTTTATGTTACTACATAGTAATATTTTTTTACCTATTATTGAATAACATACTTTTGAAAACACAATATGCCAATTATTTCTTGGGAATAATTCTAGGAAAAGTATCATTGGTGATGTAGATCAACCAGTTAGGACTAGAAGTTCCTTAAGAAATTAAATTGGACATCTAGATTTATTATCCCAATTTTAAAAAAAGAATCCTGGTGAAGCTTTAAGTGATGAGTATTGTATTAAGGCTATGTAAGATGATCTCAATGAGTTTTTGAAAAACAAAGTCTGATTTTTTATTGAACAGCTTGTAGAAACATCTATAATTTGAGTAAAATGGGTTTTTGAATAAATGTGATAAAAATGGTGTAATAGTTATAAATAAAGAAAGACTTTTTGATAAGGTATATAATCAACAAGATGAAATATATTATAAAAAAAATTATGCTCGAGTAACAAGACCTAAATATATTCGAATACTTTGATCCTTTGAAGAATTCACTAGTTTTAAACTATTTAAAATAGATGTGATGTGTAATTTCATTAACGAATATGTTAAATAGGAAGTTTATAATGAAAAACCACCTAGTTTTGAAAATACAAACCATTTGGAATATTTATATTAACATACCAAATATTTATATAGAATTAAACAATCCCCTAGAGCATGGTATGATAGATTAACTAATTTGTTGTTATAAAATTTTTTTTCTATGGGAGTTTCATATCCAACTCTTTTTGTAAAATAAGTAAAAAAATATTATGATTATTAAAATTTATGTTGATGACATTATATTTGGTTCAACTAAAAAATCTCTAATAGTTTCCTTTGTGGATCTTATAAAGTATGAGTTTGAAATGAGTATGATGGGGGAGTTAACATATTTCTTGGTTTTCAAATTTCATAAAAACTAGATGGAATTTTATATATCTACATAAGTATATAAAATATCTTATTAAGAAATTTGGATATGAAAATAATAAAAGTATTAGTACTCTTATTGGTACATTCTGTAGATTTGATGAGGCTGGAAACCTAGTTAATCAAAATAGTTTTAGAGGTGTGATAGGAAGTTTACTTTAATTAACAACTAGTCATAAAAATATAATGTTTTAAGTATTATAATGTGCAAGATATCAATACAATAAAAAATAATACCATATTTAATATAATTTTTTTCATTATCTTAAGGGAACTATGAATTTAGGCCTTTTCTATTCTTCTGGAAATGATTTTAAACTAAAAGGTTTTTCAGATGCTGAATTTGGTGGATGTAGAATGGATAGGAAAATTACATCTAGAACATTTCATTTATTATGATATTATTTAGTTTCTTGATCATGTTATAAATAAGACTCATTAGAAATTTCCAATATAGAAGCAAAATATGGGGTAGCTATAAGTCTTTGTGCTTAAGTGTTGTGAGTGCTGCACACACTCATTGACTATCACATGAGTTTAATAAAAACTCAAATAATTTGTGATAATACAAGTTTCATTTATTTATGTAAAAACCTAAAACATCACTCATGTTCTAATCACATATAAATAAGACACCATTTCCTTTGAGACCACACACTAAAAAGATATATAATATTACAATTCATCAGAAAACAAGAACAACATGCTCATATTTTTACACAACCCCTTAGTTCTGATATATTTGAATATATTAAATAAAATATTGTAATGATCAATATAAAATTATTATTCATATATACTTCTTGTTTACTCATCTCTTTAAATTAAAATACTCATTTTCATAGGGGGAGTATATATATTTTATGTTTTTTAAAACTTTTAGTTTTCTTAAAAAATTTATTTTTCTAAATTGTTTGTTTTTCTAGAAACTTTTGATATAATTATTTTTCTAGACTCACACTTTTTATATTTTTTTTGAAGTCAAAATTCTAAAAAATATTTTTGTACTCATAAATTATTATAAAATTTTCTAACACATAATTTGTTACAAATATTTCTAGTTTTATTTTAAAAAAACTATCATATTCAATTTTCTATAGAAACTATCATAATTAATTTTCTTAATTAAAAAATCATAATAAAATTTATTACAAAACTATCATAATAAATTTTATTTACAAAACATTTATAATCTGTTTATTTTACAAAAAACATGAATAACAGGTTAATCATACAGATGAAACTTCTTATTTTAAAAGATACCCTTCTGTTATTTTAGTTTTTTCACTATTTCATTAATTTAGTTTATAATTTTTGTTCTCATACTTTATGTTTTTATAAAAACCTTAATTTTTCCTGAATTTTTGAATGTTTTTATAATCAGAATGATCCTCACTCTATTAAAAGATTTAAAACATTGAGGGTTAATATAAACATTTAAAAACTCTCTTTGGATAAATCTTAGTTGTCAGATCAGAATGGTTTTCATCACAACGAATGATTATCTTATGGAAGTTTAATCATCTCCCCTAGTTCTTATATAAGGGTGGGTCACCTTATGTCCCACATTGACTCTTCAGTGATTTTTTTCTTAATCTACTACACTCATCAAGGCATCCAGTACAATAATCATCATTTACACCTAATCACTGGTGTAAGATCTAGTTCTAATAAAAACCAAGGAAGACTATGCTAATTGGTTTGTGTTCTAAGAAATTCTTTTTGAAATATATTGGTTTGAAATGAATGATTCTATACTAAAAACGGTTATTATGTTTCAAGTTGGGGTGTTAGTTTGTATTGAAAAACCTAATAAGGATGTTGATTTATATTATATTGAGTTTGTTTCAAAGTTCTATGATTCAGTTTAGTTTGTAAAGGAATATGGAATTGAGAAATCATCCCTCACCCTTTTTTGGAAAAGGTACAATATTTCTTATGAAATATTTGAAAATATGGTTGGTATTCCATTAGATGGAGAAGATTTTTTTTCTTTATCATAAGTTTCCAGATTCTCTTGGAACCTTTTATAAGAAAATACCCTTTGATTCTCTATTTTCCCACTATGATAATTTTAGAAAAGAATATCACCTAACTCCAGACAATATATTCATATCTCTATGGATTCAAGGCTATCTAATCCCTAAAAAAGTGATAGATATACTTCGAAAGTTTTAGATGTGTTTGTTATGGATTATCTTGTGAATATGATAAAATTAATCTTTTTAAATTCATTTTTATTATAGTGGAAAACATAAAAACTTTATCAATCAAGACAAAGATAATAATTCTACCAGAATTTATCAGTAAGATTGTTGTGAAGTTCATGGATTTGGTTAATGTCAAAAAAATAATACCCTCTCTGCGAAAATATTTCTTTTGTTAGTGAGGATACGATATATAGAATGAAGTTAGTTTTTATACTGAGTCAGATAAGTTTGTTGAAAAATTTGACGGTGGATTATTCTGATTCCCGACCATCAAGTAATTATAAGGAAGTTAATAAAATGAAGAAGGGAAAGGATGAGACTTCTTCACCAATTATGAAAAAGAAACAAAATAAAATTCTTGATGAATTATTTTAGAGGATAATGGCTTATAAGTCTTAGAAGAATCCAAGGGATCCGGAATTCAAAATTCACCATGAATAAGCTAAAGCTTTGATGATTTGGATAGAATAAATGTTAAGGAAGAAGAAAAATTAAGGAAGAAAAATAAGAGGTTGCAAGATTCCAGAATAGTAGAAAGTATTTTAAAAGGAGTTAAAAGTGGTTTATAAAATCCAGTTCCTTCGATATCCCATAACGATCTGATAATTTGGAATTAGGATTACTTTTTAAATAAACTTCTATCTTCCAAGCCAAAATATCTTCTATTTCTTAAAAGGGAAATGAAATTTTTGTTGTTGAAGAATTGGTCCCAAATTTCCTTGAAAAACAATTTGAACTAATGTCGGCTAGAAAGAAAGCTATGAGAATAACCTGGCAGTTATATGAAGATATTGAAGAAGAATTTAGACAAGTAAAAGAAGAAGAATATAAAGAAATATAATAATAATGAAAAGAATAAGAATAATTTTTCGAGGAATAAATATAAGAAGAGGTAGAAGATGAATAAGAAGAGTAAGAGAAAGATAAGGAATTTTGTGACGGTGATGAAACAAAATTAGATAAGGAATTATCTGAATCATCTTTATCCTTATTTTAATTACCTACAAAATATACTATGTAGTACCCCTGGTTTCGGGTACATAACCCCATTCCTCACATTTTTTTAATTGGTCTGTCTTTGATTGAGTTTCTATAAAATATAGAGTTTCCATAAAAAAGAGTGTTTCCATAAAATATAGAGTTTCCATAAAATTTAGAGTTTCCATAATATAGAGAGTTTCCATAAACTGGGGTGTTTCCATAAAGTGGGTTGTTTCCATAAAGTTGGGTGTTTCCATAAATTGGGATGTTTCCATAAAAAGGGGGTAAAGGTAAAGGATGGAATAATTTGGTGTTTTTTTAAGGATTTTTGGGACCAACAGGAAGGTTGTAAGATCCATACACGGTTGGCACAAACCGTGTGGTCTAATCTTGTGCAGAGGTCTAATCTATATCCTATTTTCTTAGAGATTACTCATTTTTGATCTATTTATTTCATTTTGGATTCAAAACGCCCCTAATTCGAGATTTCTCTCTCTATAAGGCTGGATTACACTACCCACATGAGTTGAATCAATTCCGGAGCCTTCCCTTGGTGATTTCGAGTCCGATTCTTGAGGTATGTCACCATTCTTTACGGATTTATCATGTTTTATTAGATCTGCTTAGATCTACTTTTCTGATCTCCATTATATCTCAGATATGAACCTATAGTGGATAGATATACGTTTATTATGCCAAATATTTCAATGTTGAGTCGTGATCTTTCTAGGATAAGAGATCTAAGGCCGCTCTTGGAGAATCGACCTACTTTCTTGTGCGTCATTCATCTGTTGTCGAGTTTCATCAAAAAAATCAAGGTAGGTGGCTTATCTCTTGACTCATCTTTCTAGATTTGATTGGATTAGATTCAAATTGGGTTATTTATTGTGAAATTCATGGAAAAATATTCATTTGTGATGATTTATGGTTTTGGTTAAATTGTGTGATCTTGGTGAATAGTTGTGAAAAAGGGGGTTTAATTTGAAATGATGATTTTAAATTACAGATTTTTTGGAATTACTAAATTGTTCATGAAAAAGGGGTTTTAAATAGAAATAGTTTTCAATAAAAATGAAGTTTTATTGAAATGGTTTGAAGTTGAAATGATTTGGAATTGAAATGGTTTTGACAGAAATAGTTTTCAATAAAAAGGTGTTTTTATTGAAAGGTTTATTTTGGATTGATCGTTAGGAAAATGTGTTGTGTGTTCATATTTCATATACGAGGCTTGGTTGAAATATGACCGTGTTCTTGGTGAAAAAGGTTTAATATCACATGGTAATTTCATATACAGGGAATGGTTCAAATATGACCTTGTGCTCAGTGCCAAAAGATTAATGGCACATGGGAAACAATTACCTTGTGACGACCTGGTAGATCGACAACAAACCACTCATGGGTATGGAACTGTCATAACATAACATGCATGGTTGTTTGCATGAGTTTGAGTAATGGTTGGGTATGCCAATATAGGGATATTGGGAAATGGTTGTAAGGATTGTTTTATTATTTTTCTAGAAAAATATTTTGCTGGAAAAATTGGTTTCAATTGAACTTGTATGGTTTTGGTAATCAATGGTTTTGGAAACTTGTTTATATTTAGTTATAAACTGCTTTTGATAAAAACATTTATATAAAACATTTTATATAATTGTTGCTAACTATTCTATCCTAGTGGCGTGAGTAGGGAAGTCATTGGGGAAAACCTACTGAGTTTTATACTCACCATTGCTTTGGAACTTTGGTGATTTTGCAGATGCTATCTTCCGAGACAGGGGAAAAGGTAATGTTTCACACGTGTTTAGCACTACCTCATGATGTTGGGTTGTTTGGAGATTTGGGAGCTTGGGGCATGTGTAGAATTGAGTCTTGAGGTCTATAGAGAGGATTTTGTTGTTTATCCACTGTGTACTCTGATACTTGGTTATCATTCTGTTTTTGCTTACTTTGATGTGGTTTTGAGTGCATGAAGTTTTTCAGTTGTATTTCATTTGTTCATGCACCATATAGTGAATTTTTGGTTATGTTTGGTAGGTTTATTGGTTTATTTCCTAGAGGATAAATCATTCCCCCCTTGTATTTGAAACCCTTCGGCATTTATTTCTAGAATTTGGCGTCTTGGGGATGTCTCTTAAGGCCTAGTAATGACTTGTTGTACTCTCAAGGCAATGAGAATTGGTGGGTCATTTAAAATGGTATCAGTCTGGTCCTTACATGGTGGTACAAATGGTATCAGCTTGTTCGGTCTGTGCCTAACAAGTAGTCATCAGTGTTCCTAGTTTTGGAGATGAAATAACTTCTTGTCTATTCCATGGGTGGGAATCTTAGAAAGGAGTAGGATTGTCATAACTTTAAATATATAGAATAAAAGGATGCGTCTAACCCTTTTATGCCGAACTTCATGTTACCATGTAGTTGGGTAAATAAGTGTTTGGATACACTTTTAGAATTTGAAATCTCATTGTCATGGGTTTAGCGAATGAGACGAGCATGACATGCATTGTAGAGGATTGAATTCCCACTAGGAGTGCATACATCATTTCATGGAATTATTTGTGTTGTGAAAAAAAGTGTGAAATTTTAAAAAATAATTTAAGTGGTTTTCAAATGAATGATTTTGAAAAGGCTAATGCTTATCATAATTTGAAAATGGTTTAATTTTCAAAACCGTGTGCTGTGTTTAAAAAAATGGTTGAACATGATAAAATGGTTGTTTTGGAAAACAATTTTGTGATAGTTGATGTGATATAATTTGAAATGATAAGACAATAGTTTTTAGAGAGTTAGATTAACGAAGTTTGTAGTTAGGCTTAGAAAATGGAACCTGGTGGGCATCGTCGAAACCAATCTGAAGAAGCTGTAGAGAATGTGGTTGCACCTAAACCACGTGTGAACCAAGAGCTGGTTCAGAGTACTGTCCATGATTTTCAAGATATGGACATAGGGAACCAAAGCAATGAGCCACAACATGTGGATCATACCATCCAATTCATGAAGCAGAATCCACCTAATTTCTAGGGTGATTCCGAACCTAAGAAGGTTTAGGTGTGGTGATATAGGATGAATCGTATCTTCGACTTCATCGACACACTAGTAGAGTTAAAGGTCAAAATGGTGATGTATATGCTCGAGGATCTTTCATGTTAGTGGTGGGATTTAGTGGTGAAGTCTAAATTGGATGAATGACTTACATGGGATGATTTTGAGGAATTGTTCCACAAACAATTCTACCCTCACAAATTCAAGATCAAGAAAATGATGAACTTCTTCAACCTGAAACAAGAGAGTCTCTCTATCACAAAGTATGCGGCTAAGTTCATGAACTTAGTATGTTTCGCACCTAAAGTCGCGGAAAGTGCCTCTTTGAAGGCACACATCTTCAAATCATGGATACGATAGGATATTCGATCAAATATTGCAGTACATTATATTACAGACTATATAGAGATGGTGAATAGAGCGACTGTGGCTGAATGTGATATCTCAGGATCAATGGGAGGAGGCATGATGATACCTATAGGAAATGGTGGGAACTCAACCACTGGAAACAAGAGGAAAAGGGACACCTATTTTCATGGTGAAAGTGGAAATCATAACCCAACGAATGGATTAGTAAATCTTCCTCCATGACCCTAGTGCAATGTAGGTTGTTTTCGATTTGGTTCACTTGACCATATAAAGTGAGATTGTACGACACAACCTATAGTATGTCATAATTGTAATAAGATGGGAAATCTTTAGTGCTATTGTTGTAGTGCTCCATGGTCAGGTGCTCGAGACACTTCTCAGTTATCGCAAGCATTGTTTGCTTCGACTGGATGAGTACAATAGAATCAGTCTTGTCAGCAGAGTAGAGCTAGCCATGGTGATTCTAGAAATACCATGACTCCTCAATTAGGGAAACCACAAAAAAGAAACAAGGAGAACAATATAGTGAAGAAGCAATTTTATGGAGTTGAGGAGATGATTGTCGATGATCATGATGGACCATATATAGAGAGAGGTACGATTATTTTGAATTATTCCTTTGTGCAAGTGTTGTTTGATACTACTGCATCACATTGCTTCATTGCTTCTCTTGCTGTTGACTTGATATGTTTAAAACTGGAAATGATGCCTTTTGTTTTGAAACTGTAAACTTCTCTTGGTGAAAGAGAATGTCAAGCCTTTGGGTGTAAAGAATGTGTTATAACTGTTGATGTAGATGAGATAAAATGGGTCTTCTCGATGTTGGATATGGATGTCTATGATGTAATCATGGGTATGGATTGGCTGAAAACATTCAAGGATCAAATCGATTGTTATAGGAGAACAGTTAGTTTCATGACTGAGGACAACATCGAGCATCTCTTTAGAGGAGAAAGGATTGTAAAGAAAGGTGAAACGAGCTTGTTGGAACCAATGGTGGGAATGATATCTTACCAATTGGAAGCATTGAAATTGGCATCAATTGAAGAGATCAAGTAAAATTGTTTTCTAGCTGTTGTGGATCAATTTCCAGATGACTTTCCCAAGAACTTCTCCGGGTAACCACCTCTAAGGGAAGTGGAGGATTGATCTCCTTCTGGGGACCAGTCTTATTTCCCTTCCATATTATAGGATGGCACCAACAGAGTTACAGGAATTGAAAGTGCAATTAGAGGAGCTGGAAAGCAAGGGTTTCATTCGACCAAGTAAGTCTCCATGGGAAGCACCAGTTTTGTTCGTGAAGAAGGCAGATGGAACTCTTCGGACGTGTGTTGATTATCGTATGCTTAATCAAGTTAAGATAAAGAATATATATCAACTTACATGAATTTATGATCTATTCAATCAATTAAGGGGAGCTCAGTGGTTCTCCAAGATTGACTTGTGATCAGGATATCACTAATTGAGAGTTTAGAAAGAGGATATTCCAAAGACAACATTCAGAAGTAGATATGGACACTATGAATATATAGTCATGCCTTTTGGTCTAACAAATTCACCAGTAGTCTTCATGGCATTGATGAATCATATATTTCAAAAATATCTGGATTCATTTGTTCTGGTCTTTGTGTATGACATTTTGGTCTATTCAAAGACAAAGGCAGGTCTTGAGGTGAACCTGGAAACAATGTAACAAATCTTGAGAGATCATAATTTGTATGCCAAATTATCAAAGTTTGATTTTTTTGATACATGAAGTATGTTTCCTTGGCCATGTCATTTCTTAAAAAGGCATTTCTGTTGATCCTAAAAATATATAAGCAATTATCTCTTGGAAACCACCAAAGAATGTGTTCGATATATGAAGTTTTATTAGTCCAACTTGTTACTACCAATGATTTTTTCATGATTTATCATGACTAGATTCACCAATGACAGCTCTGAAAAAGAAGAATTCATCATTCCAATGGACATAGAAATTTCAGAAGTCTTTCTAGGAATTGAAATTTCGGATTACATCGACACCTATCTTGATCCTTCCAGAATCAGGATAGGGGTATGTGGTGTATTGTGATGCTTCAGGAACAGGGTTGGGCTGTGTTCTCATGCAAAGAGATCACGTGGTTGCTTATGGTTTAAGGTAGTTGAGGGTGAATGAGAAGAATTACCCAACACATGACTTGGAGTTAGTTTCAGTCGTCCATGCTTTGAGAACATGGAGACATTATCTCTTTGGTGAGAAATTTACTTTGTTTATGGATCACAAAAGCTTGAAATACATTTTCTCACAGTGAGATTTGAATCTGAGGCAAAGGATATGGATGGAGTATCTCCAATTGTTTGACTTTGACCTGATGTACACACCAAGGAGAGGAAATTTGGTTGTGGATTCATTGAGTAGAAAGTCATATGCTCACTTGGCAAAAGATGCTTCAGATGAATGGCAGTTGATGTCAGTCTTAGCCGAAATGCATGTGGAATTTGAAGACCGAGGTGATGTCGCAGTTTTGTTTTCTATTACGCTTGTTCCTGATTTAGTGAAAATGATCAAAGAGGCACAAAAATCTAATGCATAATGTATGGTTTTAAGTTCAAAATTCAATGGTGGGGAGACCATTGAGGGATGGAAACTTGATGGGGGTTCAGTTTTGTGTTTCAAAGATCGGATGGTTTTACCTATGGTTTTTAGAAGCAACTCCTTCATTCTTACCACCATTCAAGATGGTCTGTACATCCAGGTACATAGAAGATTTGTAAGGTTTTGAAGGCACAATTTTTTTGGATCATCATGAAATGTATGGTGGATCAGTTCATCTTGTGGTGCTTCACTTGTTAGCAGGTTAAAGAAGAGAAATAGAGACCTGCTGGTATGTTACAATATTTGCCTATCCCAGCATGGAAATGGGATAAAATAGTAATGGATTTTGTTACAGTTCTTCCAAAAACGGTATGGAAACATAATGCCATTTGGTTGATAGTGGATCATCTAACCAAGTCGGCCCAATTTATCCCTATTCATCAAACTCATATGGTGGAGGATCTTTCAAAAATCTATATCTGAGAAGTGGTAAATAGGCATGGTGTACCAGTTTCAACAGTCTCAGATAGAGATCTGAGGTTCACAATTTGTTTCTAGAAATCATTATAGTAATCCCTTGGAACTCATTGACTATGAGCACCGTGTATTATCCTCAAACAGATGGGTAGTCCCAGCAGATGATAAAAACATTGGAAGACATGTTTCAGGCTCGTGTAATGTATTTTGGTGGCACATGGGAGGAGCATATACCCATAGTGGATTTCTCATACAATAACAGGTGTCAAGCCTTGATATGCATGGCTCCGTTTGAAGCATTTTAGGGAAATCCTTGTCATTATACACTATGCTGGTTGGAAACAGGTGAAACTTCACTAGTCGGGCAAAGGCTTGTCTAAGAAACAATAGAGAAGATACAATTGATTAGAAAGAGGATGGAGACAACTTGAAGTCATCAGAAATATTATGCAGATCACCATCGAAGACCGTTATCATTCGTTGTGGGTGATCATGTCTTCTTGAGGATCTCTCCAAGGCTATGACATTATCGTTTCAGGAATCAGGGAAAGTTATCTCCTAGATACATTGGCACTTTTGAGATACTAGAATGGGTTGGAGAGGTGGCATATCGGTTGTCATTACCACCATGGTTTAGTTCGGTGAATAACATCTACCATGTATCCTAGTTAAAAAAGCATCACCCTGATCCTGACCATGTGATTAGATGGGATCACGTTGAGCTATAACCGGATGCATCACTGGTAAATATTCTAGTGCAGATCATGGATAGATAAGAGAAAGCATGGCATGGGAAAAGCATCGGCCAAGTGCGGGTTTTATAGAAACATGGTCAGATTTAGGAAGAGACATGGGAAAGTGAGAAGGAAATGAAAGAGAAGTGGCTAGAACTCTTCTTGGCTAGCAAGGTATTTCTACTTTCTGAGGATGTAAAGACCAATGGTGGGGAGAATGTAATACCCTCGGTTTCGTGTACATAACCCCCTTTCCTCATGTTTTTTTTAATTGGGGTGTCTTTGATTGGGTTTTCATAAAATAGAGAGTTTCCATAAAATAGAGATTTTCCATAAAATAGAGAGTTTACATAAAATAGGGAGTTTCCATAAAATAGAAATTTTCCATAAAATAGAGAGTTTATATAATATAAATAGTTTCCATAAAGTGGGGTGTTTCTATAAAGTGGGTTGTTTCCATAAAGTGGGTTGTTTCCATAAAGTGGGGTGTTTCCATAAATTGGGATGTTTCCATTAAAACGGCGCAAAGGTAAAGGATGGAAGAATTATGGGGTGTGCGTTTAAGGAGTGTTGGGGCCAAAAGGAAGGTTGCACAATCCATACACAGTTAGCACAAGCCATCTGGTCAAATCTTGCGCAGAGGTCAAATCTAGATCCTATTTTCTAGGAGCTCACTCGTTTTTTCTATATTTATTTAGTTTGGGATTCAAAACACCCCTAATTCTATATTACTCTCCCTATAGGGCTAGAAAACCCTCTCTACATGATTTTAAGCCATTCTGGAGCCATCCCTTGGTGATTTCGACTCCGATTCTGGAAGTATGTCACTATTCTTTACAGATTTGTCATGTTTTCTTAGATCTTCTTAGATCTACTTATCCAATCTCCATTATTTCTCATATCTAATCCTATAGTGAGTAGATATACGTTTTTGGATTCCAAATATTTCAATTTTGAGTCGTGATCTTTCTAGGATAAGAGATCTAAGGCCGCTCTTGGAGAATCGACCAGCTTTCTTGTGCGTTCTTCGTCTATTATCGAGTTTCGTAAAAAACATCGAAGTAGGTGGATTCTATATAGACTACTCTTTCTAGAATTTATTTTATTAGATTCAAATTAGTTTATTTATAGTGAAATTCATGGAAAAATATTCATTTGTGGTGATTTATGGTTTTTGGGAAATTGTGTGATCTTGGTGAATAGTTGTGCAAAAGGGGTTTCAATTTAAAATGATGATTTTAAATTATGGATTTTCTTGAATTTCTAAATGGTTCATGAAAAAGGGGTTTTCAATTGAAATGGTTTTCAATAAAAGTGGAGTTTTATTGAAATGGTTTGGAGTTGAAATGGTTTGGCATTGAAATGGTTTGGATGAAAATATTTTTCAATAAAAAGGTGTTTTTATTGAAGGGTTTATTTTTTGGATTGATCGTTGGGATTATGTGTTGTGTGTTCATATTGCATATATGGGCCTTGGTTGAAATATGACCTTGTGCTCAGTGATAAAGGTATAATGGCACAAGGGAATTTCATATATGGGGCTTGGTTGAAATATGACCTTGTGCTCGGTGCCAAAGGATTAATGGAACATGGGAAACAATTACCTTGTGATGATTTGGTAGATTGACGAGAAACCACTCATGAGTATGTAACTATCATAATGTAGTAAGAAAGGTTGGTTGAATGGGTTTGAGTAATGGTTGGGTATGATGATATAGGGATATTGAAAAATGGTTGTAAAGATTGTTTGGTTATTTTTCTAGAGAAAAATCTTGCTAGAAAATTGGTTTCAATTTCACTTGAATGGTTTTGGTAATGAATGGTTTTGGAAACATGTTTATATTTAGTTATAAACTTCTCTTGAGAAATTGTTTTATATAAACCATTTTATATTATTGTTTCTAACTCTTCTATCCTAGTGGAGTGAGTAGCAAAGACATTGGGGAAAACCTACTGAGTTTTACACTCACCCCTTCTTTGGCACTTTGATGCTTTTACAGATGCTATCTTTCGGGATAGGGGAAAAGGTAATGTTTCACATGTGTTTATTACTACCTCTTCATTTTGGGAGGTTTGGAGATTTTGGAACTTGGTGCATGTGGATCATGGGGTCTTGAGGACTTTGGAGTGTCTTGTGTAGTTTGTCCACTGTGTACTCTGATACTTGGTTATCCTTCCATTGTTGCTTACTTTGATGTGGTTTTGAGTGCATGATGTTTTTGAGTTGTCATTCATTTGTTCATGCATCATATAGTGAATTTTTGTTTATGGTTTTTAGGTTTATTGGTTTATTTCTTAATGGTTAAATCTTCCACCACTTGTATTTGAAATCTTTCGGCATTTATTGCTAGCATTTGGCGTCTTGGGGATGTCGCTTAAGGCCTAGTAATGACTCGTTGTACTCTCAAGCCAATGAGAATTGTCGGGTCATTACATAATAAGGATGAAAAATAAAAAAGTTCTCAGGAAGAAGGTTTATCCTCATAAAATTAAACAAAGTCATCCTCAATGAAAGAAGAGCAAGATCAATAGTCTCAAACCAAAGTTGATAAAAAAAATACAAATTCAATAAATATATCGAAATTCTTGATTTTTTTATGACAATAATGTTTCAAGGGATGTTTTTAAGAAATGAAAAAAAGAAGATGTCGAAATAAGAAGGCAAAAACCTCCTCAGCTAGATCCAGATCAATCAGAATCTGAAGCAATAATCACTCAGAATGTATTTGAATTCATTTGTCTAGATTTAAAGAGATTTAAATATCTGATTCCTTATTTTCCAAATATTGAATCAAGGTGTAAGCTACTTTAGGAATCCATGAATGAAAAATTGGAGTCTCTTAAGGTTTTTACTAAAACTGTTGTATGTATTGAGACTGACCTGATTTTTTTCATGAAAAATTAAATACTAAAAATTCATCATATAATTAGATGGTGAAATGGCCGAATAAAATTGATACATATATATGTGATAATGATGAATAGTTTTTGTAGGTAAAGAAACTTATATTATAATCAGATAAATCATTCATCAAATTATCATTGTACATGGATATAAGAGTAAAGTTCCTAGAGGAATTTATAGATTCCACCGATGAACTAACTGAGGATGTGAATGTTTTGAAAGGAAAGATTCGATATATGTAGTTAGAGATGAGAAGACAAAGATCTTGTGAAAATTATTTAATCATTATGAGATAATAATAAAAAGTTATCTAAGGAATTAAAAACTGTTTAATACTCAAGACCTTACTCAAGAATAATAAATTGAAATTCTTAGGAAAGATCTATATGAGTTCAAGAATATGAAATCCTTCTTAAATATCTTGATGAAGAATGAACAATTTCTTCATTGAACACTTGATTTATTTTTATAAAATATTTGAATTTATAATGAATGAATTAACTTTCAACCAAAATGTATGCCAATTACGATTGGATATATAGTATTTCATACTTACATAGATGATTACATAGTTCAATATTGTTTTGTATGTTATTTTTATAACATTTTAGGAAACATCATATTCTAATCCATTATTTTTGAAAATCAGAAAGGGGGAGAATATTTTACAAAGGGGGAGAATATTTTACAAAAGGGAAGATTTTATTATAAAGGGGGATATGTCATACTAAGGGGATAGGTATTATTTTTTGTAAGAATAATTCTAATACTCATCATTATATTCAAAAGAGATTCAAACTCTGGGAATAATAAGTTGAAATGAATAAATTTATAGCTCTTAAAAGAACAAAATACTATAAGTTTCTCAAGTTATTTTTTCATTTATTTTTTGTAGTTTGTGCTTTATGAAATGGGGGATATTATTGAGTCATAAGTACTACTTATTAATTTATCAATACTTTAGTTTTGGAAATCACAAACACTTTCTTAAGACATGTTTACTAAATTTTTATGCCTCGTGAGTTTTAGTATGTTTTTTCAAAAATATTATCTTTTACCATATATAAAAATATTTCTAATTTATTAGGAATATAAACTTATAATTATTTATTACGAACAACAGATTGAGATTGTGTATGATTGATTCTACTTACCATTAATTAGAACAAGAGTTATTCTTTTGTCGTATCTATTATATTGAAAAAAGTCATGACCATCGAACTGATTCTGGTACTAAAACAACTGTATTGACACTCATAAGTATTTTTGTATTGAAAAATGATAAGGGATTCCATTATACTATCCTATGTTTATAATAAGAATATGTAAGGATTATTTCTATCATAAGTAATAACTTTATCACAATAATGGTGTTAAAAAATGACGTTGTAAATTCAGTTATGCCATAACATTGTGAGTTGTCAAGTGCCAGCTGTCTGAGACCATTGTAAAAAACTCAAATATTTGACCATTGGAGATTAAACTTTAAATATCTGGTAATTTTATGAGTTTGGAGTAGATTTAATTTGTAACATAGGTATTTTAAGGTTTTCCATACATGGAATCCTTGATCCCAGTCATTATAATGCTTTGTAGAGTTGGTAGTTCTAAGGAATCCTTGGTAGGTTGTTTCCTTTAGAATGGTTTTTCTTTTGTAATTATGTTCAATCATTAATATGATCGAGGGATTATAAGGATTGGAAGATGGTGAATCCAATCTATCATATCAAGGGATTTCTAGGATAGGAAGATAGATATTGATCATCATATTAAGTGATTCTAGGGATAGGAAGATAGAGCTTATTCCAATCATCATATCGAGGGATTTCTTGGTAAGGGTAGACATACTTTATAGTAAGTATAAAACTATGGATACGTTTAGTTAAGGTTATTTACAACCATAATCTAAATTTTAAAAGAGTTTAATCTTCTGATAAGCCTTGTAAGTTATTATTATAATTAAAATTTATTTTATTACTTGTTTTTAAAAGTTGTTATTCTTTTGTGCATGTAATAGAAAGTTAGTCATCGTACTCATATTTCTATTCTATCTATTTTATCAATATAAGTTTGAATAATATAAAATATAATTGGATATTAATCAGATCTAATTTCTTTTCAGATATTCACTCTAATAATCAGAATAAGTTTGATTTTTATAAATTTACTCTAAGAGGCTCTATGTTTTGTCCAGTTTAAAGGTTTTTATACAAAAATTCACCTCCTCTTATAAGTATAGCCATCAAATCTACTATTACGATCCTATATGTTATAGGTATTTTAGTTTGGAATTTTTTTAAATGAATGGGATATATCAATATCCAAAAATGTTTTACTTATAGGTTCAAAAGGATAGTTTTTATGAGTTTGATTATGGAAATTAAATATTTTATGTGTTTCTTGCTTGTTATGGTCCATATATATTGTTTTTTCAGATCATTTATCATTATAAATCTCTCCAATTAATTGGGTAATAATTATCTTTTATTATCCACTGAATGAGGATAATATTAATTTTTAATATATATAATTTTCAGGTGTTTTATTATTCATAAACACCATTTTAGTACATTTTACACTTTGAACATTAATTCACATTATCATTGTAATTCCCTAATAAAATTCACTATTTCATGGTACATTTTTGAACACCTCCTAAAATACATAATGTTCTTAATTTTATTTTCATATTTTATTTTCAGGTTTCACATTACATTGGGAATAATTCCTACTTTTTATGTATTGGATGATTCACATTAGAAGACCACCAAAATGGGCTTTCATGGAAGCACAATCTGGGCAATGTAAACTGGACACTATCCCAATAACAAGACTATAGAGGCCAGGATCCAATCCCAATGATTCTAAAAATATAACTGAAGATATAGGAAATCATGGGAAACATTTAATTAAATAGCTTCCAATGCTAATTATGATTTTTCAATGGAGTTATAGGAAAATCAAGTTGAAGATAAAATTCTAGGCCATATTCAGCGGCCCAGAAAAATAGCCCACCATTTTACACATATCTCATAAAACATAAACTGTTTTGGGATGAAACATTATAGAAGGTTATGGGACATCTGGATATTTGATTTTTTATTCTATGAGACACTCTAATTATTCCATCTAGAAGTTCATTTAGGAACCTCTATTCATTGGGTGCAAGTTGTCTACCACATCGTGTCAAGAGTGGAAAAGTCTAAGTTCCACAAGCTTTCCACCACCCTAAGCCTACCATACTCAAGTGGGATGACTTTCAATATTTGAGTATTGACCTAAGGATCCCAAAATGACAATTTAAGTCACTGGTGTTGGATGATTTATTCTTCTTAGTTTCTTTCTTTCATTGTAATGTTATGTTCCCACTTATCCTTTTTAATGTTCTTCCTCAATTGTAAGTTTTTTAAATTCATCATAGTTTCTTAATAAAAGTTCTTTTTCTCCTATTATTATATTATCCTCCATATCACTTTGATACTGTTGCCTCAAGGTGTGAATTTATTCACACCAAACCTTGTGAAATTATTCACACAACGTTGGAGTGATCATTTTCTTTTTATTGTTTTCTTTAATTATTCAATTCCTCCCTCATGAGTCTATTTCCCGCTTCCATTGAAACCATAACATCAATGGAGGGCTAATAAACTTATGGGTTGATCCAAGGGAGTATAAATGGGATATATTGTATGTTATTTATCACCCCATTAATGTCTAATCATTCCTTTTAATTGAGATTTTTATTTGATGATTTTAAAGCTTTTTCGTCCTAGTTTAATTTTAAGGCAACATACTTCAAGTGCTAATACGAACCTTTACCTTGGAGTGATCGTATGTTTGATTCTCCAAGTGTATTGGTTATTAGTATTATGCTGTGTTGGTATAAAACTAGTAAGTGATGAGGATGTTTGATCTTCTTGAGTAAACCCATTTCGAATATAAGAAATTGAAATCGTTAAAAATAATTTCATCACATCCACCCCATGTAATAACCTCAGATCAAACCTTCTCATAATTTGAATTCACTTATGTGATGTAGTGTTAGATTAAACTTATCTAAAATCAACCCAAATTTTTCCACTTAATAGCCAAAATAAGACCATATAATGCGTGTGTCTATAGGTTTCTTCTTAGGTCTCTGAGGAATTGATAACCCAAGAAACTCTATAAGTGACCGCTTAACCCTAAAATCTTGGGTAAATTTGGGCGAGACCAAATTTTGGTGCCGTTTCCAAGGAACCAAGTAAGTCATATCAACACCCATTCTATTATCCCCCATTTCTTCTATTCTCACCCAAATTATCTTATCATTTCCCTTTCTCATTTTTCTTTTCTTTTGGTGCATGTCTGCCTACACCCGCGACCAATAAAACCATCTTGTTAGAGTAGACAGTCCTGGGGTTGGGGAGTCAAGTACACTAAGGGAACTCATTAAATTAGATCTTAATATTCGAAATACTTCAGAGTCAAAAATTGATTCCATTTCAATGGAAGGTCTTCTAGGAAACCAACTCATAAACCCAGGTGGAAACAAAAATGGAAATCCAAATGAGGCAGCCCCAAACATGGGGAATTCAGTCGATCAAACCATGAATGACTACCTCACATCTACTTAGACCAATGTACCCTCATGCATTAGAAATAATTACCTAGGAGATGTAAACTATATCTTTAAACCCCATTTCTTAAACCACCTTCCCACATTCCATGGAATGGGGTCCGAGATTCCCTACCTTCACGTTAAGGAGTTCAATGACATTATCGAAACCATGTGTCCCCCACATCAACTAGAATCAGCTTAGATGAGGATATTTCATTTTTCATTAAAGGATCAAGCTAAAAATTGGATAAAAAAATTTATACTATCATCCATCAATTCTTGGGACCAATTACAATGAGAATTCTACAAAAAATACTTTCCCCACCACAAAACAATTGAACTTAAAAAGAGAATCCAAAACATTTTTGAAAAAGAGGGAGAGTCATTCTACGAAACCATGGAAAGCTTCAAAGAAAATCTAAACATGGTTCCACACCATAGTTTTTCTATTCCCGAAAAAGTGAGAATTTTCTATGAAGGGTTTAGCCCAGGGAACAAACAATTCAATGACATTATGTGTAATGAGACTTTTAAAAACAAAACCCCAAATGATGCTTACGATTATCTAGAATGCCTTGCTGAAAAAAATAAAACATGGGGAACATAACCTTACTATGAGAAGCCACCCAAATCTGGTGAAATTCACACACTTAGGGAGGGGAAAATCCTTAATGAGAAACTTTTTGCACTCACTAGGAAGGTCGAGGAGATCGATCTTAGGAAGGTCCATAAAATTCAAACTATTGACCCTGTTTTCACAATTTGGGACAAACATGACCACAAGACTGATAACTTCCCAACCATCCCTTCCATTAACGATGTTCATCTAGGAGGACCACTAGTGGAGGTCAATTCTCTAAACTTTCATAAGCCACAATACGAAAACACATTCAACCCAAGGTATAATGACCACCCATGATTCCACTAGAAAGATACATAACAACCTAGCCAACCATAAGAACCAAACCCCTACCCTACACAAAATTTCAAAAAACATAAAAAATTATGACCACAACCAGTCCAATACCAACATCCTCATATCCAATACCAATAACCCATCCAACAACTAATGTATCCTCCTTGGATAAACCAACCAATGCAATCCCCCACCCAATATGTCCCTCTTCCAATCCTTGAATAGTTGTGTAAACAAATAGACAAAATAAACTCAGAATTCTCATTCCTTAAAAAAGAACTTCAAACCATCAAAACTAGAAAGGAACCCATGCCAACTCAGGTGGTACAATCCTCAACTATAAAGGGAGAGTCAAGTTTCACTCAAACAAATCATGAATAACTAAAATATGTGATAGTTCTAAGAAGTGGGAAATCAATTAAGAAACCTGAACAAATAAGTCAGAAACCATATAAAGCATCAAACTCTAATGAAAATTAAAATGAACCACATGATCAAACTGATAACAATGTGAAAGAAATGATCCTTCAACAAACAATCCCATAACATGCACCATTTACTCAATGCATGAGGGGGAAAACCAATCCTGAATTGAATAAAACATTGAGGGAAATATTCTCACACGTCAAGATGAAAATTCTACTCCTTAATTCTATTCAAACCATTACTTAATACAAAAAAATACCTTAAGTACCTCCTCAAATTTAAATGGAAATTATCACATAAGAACCAAGTCCTTCTAGCAGCAAATGTTAGCACAAAAATGAAAGGAACCCTTCCACCAAAGATGAAAGACCCAGGATGCCCTTACATCAATGTTGAACTAGGAGAGAACAAAGTTTTAAAAGGCTTGTGTGAACTAAGTGCCAGTGTTAATCTCATTCCCTATGCTGTGTACTGCCAGTTAGGACTGGAAGAGATCCAACCCACATATGTCACACTTTAACTTGTTGATCGTATCATTAGGGTTCCAAATGGAATTTTAAAGGATGTTATGGTAAAAGTTGAAAACTTAATCTACCCTGCATACTTCATTCTCCTTGACAACAATCCAATCTTATCCAACAAGGAACAAACCCCAATATTCCTTGGCTATCCCTTCCTTGCAACAATAGACTCTGTTATCTGATTCCGAAATAGGAACATGACCATCACCTTTGGAAACATGAGTCTAGACATGAACATCTATAATGAAATCTCACAAATAGGGGATGATGAGGATATTCATGATGTAACCATGATAGGAAGAATTAATAATGAATCCACAGAACATCAAAGAATATTTGAGGAATTTTGAAGTCAGGATGAGATTAATTTCCTTTTTTCACATGAAGGAAGTTTATCTCTTTGGATGGAATCACTTTCAGATTTCTCCTATGATGAAATCTTAAGACCAACCATCAGTGAAATATTTTAGGAAAACACATTCATGGAAACCACTCCAACTCCCTTCCATAACACTGACCAAACCAATCTAGTAGCTGAAACTTCTACACATGGAGAATCAATTCTATTTGAAACTCTAAAAAAAATTGACCTTGAGCCAATGTCCAAATATTATTCTGATATTTTGAACCAACCTGATCTTGAATTGAATGAACTTCCTTCTACACTTAAGTATTCCTTATTAGGATAAAAGAGAACACATCCTATTTTCATTTCTTATTATTTTCAAGATGATCATGAGAGGATGCTTCTAGATGTCCTTAGGAAACACAAGAAATCCATTGGATGGACCCTATCTGATATTCCTGGGATTATCCCACTTATCGGGACTCATAGGATTGTTCTGGAATGTGATTCAAATCCATGCCGTCAACCTCAATGGATAATCAATCATAATCTAATGGAAGTAGTGAGAAAGAACTTATGAAATTGTTAAAAGATGGTATCATATATCCCATAGCTAAGAGTGAGTGGGTCAGATCAATCGATGTGGTTCCAAAGAATGCCATAATCATAGTGATAACCAATAAGGATGGAGAGATTCTTCTAACTAGGGTGAGTAGTGGCTAGAGAGTTTGCATCAACTACAGGAAGCTAAACTCATTTACCAAGAAGGATCATTTCCCCTTAAAATTCATTAACCAAGTCTTTGAGAGAGTCATAGGTCATGCCATATGTTGTTTCATAGATGGGTACTCAGGGTACAATCAAATTGAGGTCTCCCTAGAGGATCAAGGGAAGACTATATTCACCTGTCCACTCGGCACCTTTTCCTTCAAACGCATGCCCTTCAGGTTATGCAATTCCCCTGTAACCTTCCAGTGGTGCATGATGGGAATCTTTGTAGACATAGTAGGGGATTTTCTAGAGGTCTTTATGGATGACTTCTCTATGTTTGGGGATACATTTTAGGGATGGATGATGAATGTGGAGGGAGTCTTTTCAAGATGCGAAGAAAATAATCTGGTCCTAAACTAGAAAAAATGCCATTTCGTGGTTAAAGAGGGACTAGTCCTTGTCCATATAGTCTCAGGTAGGGGAATTTAAGTTAAAAAATCCATTATTGAAATCATTCTTCACCTTCCATCCCCAAAAACTATCAAGGAAGTGAGGTCTTTCCTTGGACATGCTGGTTTCTATAGAAGGTTCATTAGGAATTTCATCTATATTTCTCAAACACTCTATTCTCTATTGGTGAAATATGATCCATTTTTATGAATTGAAAGCTTTGAGGAATCATTCTCTACACTCAAGTAAAATATTATCTCTCCACCTATCATGAAATCTCCAAATTGGAAACTTCCTTTTGAGTTAATGTGTGATTCTAGCGACTTCATTGAAGGAACAGTCTTAGGACAACGGTGTGAGAAAACCCCATGCATCATTACTTATGCAAGAAAATCATTAAATGATGCACAAATCAACTAAACCACCACTAAGAAGGAGTCACTTGTTGTTGTATTTTCCTTAGAAAAGTTTAGGTCATACCTCTTAGGATCCCTCATCACTGTCTTCACTAACCATTCTGCACTAAAATACCTTTTCCAGAAACAAGATGCTAAAACTAGACTGATTAGGTGGGTACTTCTCTTATAAGAATTTAACCTCACAATCAAGGACAAAAAGGGTGTTGAAAATGTTGCTGACCATCTATCTAGGATATAATTTAATGACATATTATCCCACCTTTATGTGTCTGATTCATTCCTCGATGAACACCTATATTCTTTGAGTGACTGCCCTTAATATGACGACATAGCCAACTTCTTAGTTACAAGATTCATTCCCAAATTCACAGGGTCTCAATATAGAAGGAAGTTCATTTCTTATGTCAAGAACTATGTGTTTGATGATCCATACGTCTATAATTTCTTCCTTGACTAAGTCATTAGGAGGTCTATCCCAGAATCTGAACAAGTTTCCATATTTAAATTCTGTCATAGTGAGGTGTGTGGTGGTCACTTTTCCTCTAAGAAAACTTCTGCTAAGGTTCTTTAGTGTGGTCTTTTCTAACCCACCCTCTCAAGGGACTCCTACACATTTTTTCAAAGTTTTCCTAGGTGTTAAAAAGTAGGGCCCATCACAAAAAGGAATCAAATGCCACTCACTCCCATCTTAGTGATTGAAATCTTTGACTACTGGGGAATCAATTTTAGGGGTCCCTTCCCAAACTCTAGGGGATATCTGTACAACATTTTAGCTGTTAATTATGTATCCAAATGGGTTGCATCCATTCCTAAAAAATTCAATGATCATCAAACTTTAATTATATTTCTCAAGGAAAACATCCTCCATATATTTAGAATTCCGATGGCTAAGATTTGTGACTGTGGAACTCATTTTTGCAATCATCCATTCTCAGAACTGTTGGATAAGTATGGAATTTCTCAAAAAGTGTCCACTTCTTGCCACCCACAGACTAATGGTCAAGATTATTTAGCCAATTGATAAAAAAACAAATTCTTGAGAAAACTATTAATCTCTCTCAGAAATATTGGTCGAGAAAACTCTTAGATGCATGTTGGGCCTATCAAACCATATTTAAAACCATTTTAGAAATATCATCATATAGGTTGGTTTATGAAAAAACGCTCCATTTACCAGTTGAAATTGAAAATAAGTCTTTTTGGGAAATTAAGAAGATTAATTATGACCTCTCATTGGCTGGAACAAAAAAGAAATTAGATCTCAATGAAATTGAGGAACTGGAGGCTTATGAAAATTCAAAGATAAATGAAGCCAGAGTTCAATCTTAACAATATCAAAATCTTAAAACCAAATACATTTTACTGAGTAAACCTATTCTTTTATATATCTCTAAACGTCATTTACACCTGGCAATGTTGAGGTCCAGATGACCAGGTTTATACATATACCATAAGGTGTTCCCCCATGGGGCTGTAAGAATTCAAGATCCCACAAATGGTCAAATATTTAAAGATAATGGTCATAGAGTCAAACCATTCAATGAACCATTCGAAGAACATGAAGTAGATGAATACTTGTGTAAACAAACCTTATATGATGAAAATACTTAAACAATTAGGGGTCTATGTCGAGATAGTGACATTAAACAAAAGCATTGCATGGGAGGAAACCCGTGGTTTTCATGTTTCTAATCTTTGTGCATCATTTCTTTTCATATAGGATTAATAAATCAATTTTATATTAAGAAAATATTTAACTCAGAATATGATAGTACCTTATACTGTTGACCTATTATTCTATTATGAGTATGGATGGGTATGAAAGGGGAGCACCATATTAATCCGTGTCACATGGTGTGATCCTTGAGTAATACGTTGCCCAGAAATTTAAAAAGAAGACAATGTATCATAAGTTTATTTTTATTTTTACATGTTTTTAGGTAAAAAAAAATAATTAAACAAATTAAAAGGAAACATCACAGGTCATGGGGAAAACCCCTTCATAATTGGCGAAGCTGTGGGGACTCGAACCCGGGGCTTAAGGGAGACATGGGCACACACTTTCCACTAACCTACAACTTATAGTGCTTCCTTATTCTATAATTTTTTATATATACTAATATTTTACTTTTTTATATATTTATATGTTATTATTTTGTTTTTGCGTCATACAAGTATCAGTCTTTGGTATGCTAAAATAAATAGGTATGTTTTTTTTTGTATTTTTCTGTTTTTAATTAAGGGAACCTCTCAGGGTTTCCATGGTTTCTAATTTAGTTTGTGAGTGAGAATTAGTGGTTATTGAGATCAAAGAGTTTTATAGGAAAATCACCTATATCAAGAACTTCCACAATTTTCTACCATCTTCCACTAGGATTCCATGAGTATCATGGAGATCAATGGAATAATCAGGAGAATCATGAACTTCAACTTCAAAAACTAGGTGACTTTGTTCCATGTTTATTTATTCAAATTCCTTTTATAAATCCTCTCTTCTACCTATACCCCATTCTAAATTTTCATTTATTCAATCACTGGGGAAAATTTTATTTTAAGTTGAGGGGGGAGATGAAATAAAGAATTTCTTTTGTGTAAAAAAATTGCTTTTATGTAAAAAAATGATTTGAAAAAATGTGTGCATTAATGGAATGAAAAGTTAATTTAACCTTAAACATGATAATACACATTGTACACTTTGAAATTGAATATCAAATCATTTTTAATGCCTTTATTCTTAATTTAATGCAGGTTTCTGTTCATGTGCATAGATTTGTAAAATTCAGTTGTCTAATGTGATATTTCGTCACTAATATTTTCATCCAAATAATAAAAAAATTACAACACACATCCTTTGGATTGTGGGGTATTAGTTTGAGTTCATGGTGTACCTCAAATAAATAGCATAGGTTTTTTGATCATTTTAGTTTAAATATGAGTATTCAATAGCAAAACAGTAAAACAATAAATTTACTCGTAGAGAAATGAAATGACATAATTCATGGCTTTAGGCACTGAGGGATCATGACTCCATAGATGTCTGGCCCATAGTTAGTAATTTTATCTCTATTTATGGTAATTTTAATTTTTTTTACTAAGTTAACTCGAGATTATGTCTGAGTATGTGCACTTCACTTGGCTCCCTAATTTCTTTAAGCCGAGGAGTCATCGGCATTGTCTCGCTACATGGGTTGTCTCTATTGAGTGAAATTTCAATTACCATGGGAAATTTTTTAAAACAATATATATATATATATATTTATTTAATACTAATATTAATATTGAAATGTGATTCCACCTAGCGCTTCCATCATTTCCCCTTGAATAAAGATGAACCCCCCATGTCTATTGTGATACACAACACTTCATCATGCTTAATTAAAATTGGATGAAATGTGGTGATGAATTTGAAAAAAGGAATGGGCTTGGGCTTGGGAAATTCTGATGAAATTATCTTGTATTAAAATATTTTTATGTATTTCATAATTGTTTGGTATAAGTTTTTTTTGGTGATTATTGTGTATTAAAATGTTTTTGGAAAAGGGAATTCAAATTTCTCAGTTTTGATATATATTTTGCTCAGGACTAGAAAAAGTCAAGTTGGGGGTGTGATTAGCCACCGAATGAGGCCAATATTTATTGTTAATATATATAATATTCAGTTTATTTATTATTTACAAACAAAATTTTAGTGCATTTTACACTTTGAACATTAATTCACATTATGATTGCAATTCCCTATAAAATTTCACTATTACATAGATCATTTTTGAACACCTCCTGAAATAAAAAATGGTATTGATTTTATTTTAATTATTTATTTTCAGGTTTCTCATTATATTGGGAACAATTCATACTTTTTGAGTATTGGAAGATTCATGTTGGAAGACCACCAAAATGAGCTTTCAGGAAAACACATTCTGGGAAAAGTAAACTGGATAACATCCCAATAACATGACTGTAGAGGCGAGGATCCAAGCCCAATGGCTCTAAAAATTTAAATTAAAAAATATTAAATCATGGGAAACATTTCATTAAATAGTTTCCAAAGCGAATTCGGATGTTTTAATGGAGTTATAGGCGTCCCAATTTGGAGATAGAATTTTGGGTCAGATTTTGTGGTCCATAACAATAGCCCACCATTTTACACATATCTCAGAAAAAATAAACTATTTTGGATGAAACTTTATATAATGTTAGGGTACATCAGGAAGATAATTTTGTTATTCTATGTCCCACTCTATTTCATCCATCTAGAATCTCATTTAGGCACTTCAGTTCGGTGGATGCAAGCTGGATACCACCTTGGGTCAAGAGTGGAAAAGTCTAAGTTCCAAAAGCTTTCCACCACCCTAATCCTACCATACTCAAGTGGGATCGATTTCACTATCGGAGGGTCAAACCAAGACTAAAAAAATTATTTTTTAAGGTAGTGTTGTTAGAGGATTGATTCATCTTGTATTCTTTCTTTCATTGTACTTTTATGCTGCCACTTTTCCATTATAACGTTCTTCTTCAATTGTAAGTTGTTTTAATTCATCCTAGTTTCTTAATAAAAGTTTTTCTTATCCTATAATTATGTTATTCTCCATCTCATTTTGATACCATTTCCTCAAGGTGTGAATTTATTCACACTAAACCTTATGAAATTATTCATACAATGGTGGAGGGATCATTTTATTTTTATTTTTTACTTTACTTCTTCAATTATTCCCTCACGAGTCTACTTCCTTCTTTCATTTAAACCATATCATCAATGGAGGGATAATCCACTTATGGGTTGATAAAAGGTAGTAGAAAGGGGATGGATTGTATTTTATTTATCTCCCCATTAATTTCTAATCACTTCTTTTAATTGATATTTTTTGATGATTTTAAATCTTATTCATCCTCGTGGAATTTTAAGGCCACATAATTCAAAGTGCTAACACGAAACTTTACCTTCGAGTGATCATAAATATGATCCTCTAAGTGTATAGGTGATTGGTATTATGGTGTGTTGGTATTAAACCTGTAAGTGATGAAGTTTTTTGATCTTCTTGAATAAACCCATCTTGAATATAAGAAATTGAAATCGTTAAAAAAGAATTTCATCAAATCCACCACTTATAATAACCTAGGATCAAAACTTATCATATTTTGAATTCACTTAAGTCATGTAGTTTTTGCTTAAAATTATTTAAAATCAACATAGAGTTTTCCAATTAATAGACAAAATTAGTCCATATAATCTGCGTGTCTCTAGGTTTCTTCTTAGGTGTCTGAGGAATCAACAACCCAAGCTACTCTACAAGTGACCTCTTAACCCTAGAATCTTGGGTAAATTTGGGAGAGACCAATTTTATCTAGAGAATTATGTTGGAATTAATCACATAGGTTATTAAATTTTTAAGGGTTATTAAAAAGGTTCTTATAAGGTTTCAATAAAGATGATGTCCCAAAACACATAAATAACTATTCTATGCATGCTAATTAGTTTTCATGACAATATTTTGGCTTAAACAGTTATAATAATGGTCTTTTATTTAAAGTAATGATTATTCTCTTTTAGGGTAAATAGGTACGTCTTTTATAAAATGTTTTTTCATGGGTTCTCATTTATTCTAAGAAACACTCATTATTATAATTTTTCCTTTATGGTTTCTTATAAAATGTTTTATGAAATACTTTGGGGAATAAATCATATTTCATGTGTAAGTAAATGATTATTTTGAGATCAAATTTTATTGAAACTCTGTTATATGATCTCTGGGTTTTGAAATGTACTAACAAGTTTATTTCTTAATTTTTATATATGCCTTACTAATATTTTTTCTAATCCCACAATTTCAAATATTATTCATAAGGTTTAAGTATGATTAAGAACAATGATGAAGTCAGGTTAAAAATCAATAATATTTTTTATGAAAAGAAAACATGTTTCATTTTAAAAGTTTCTTATTATGGAAAAAATAGATACTAAGAAGAAGTGTCTAAATTATAAGGTGTGGGTTTATTACATATTACTGTAACCTAAATCTTCAAAACTATAGACTATAAAATATCTTCATGAATGCAGGAAAATGATTTCTTATTTAAAAATGAAATTATATTTTGAATAAGGATCGGGTACTTATATTTGGTATTAGAGTAAAGTTTAGATAATTTTAGAGGTTAGGGTTATGTAATTAAGTACCCTTAAGAGATTCTAATTTATAGTTATCACGATATAAAATTTTAATATTACCATTTGTCTTCATTTAAATTTTGGTGGTTCAAAAAAAATTCATAGAGAAATTAGGGAAGCTAAGGTTGGAAGGAACCAAGAGGAAAATATTCTTCCAAATTCGTAACCTAGAATGTGTGTAAATGGAATAGAGCAATTTTTTATTGTGATGGATTCGTTTCCATAGGCTATAAATGGTGTTGGTATCCATATGATAGAGAAAACAAATTCAATATATAGGAACATGTTAATGGTAGAGCATTTCCTGAAACAAAACCCTCTAGTATTCAATGGATCATATGGCCCTGTGGTAGATAAAGGATGAGTTAAATCCTTTAAGAAGATATTTGAAGTCATGGATTATTTATATCATCAAAAGGAAACTCTTTATATTCATCATTTTGAAGGTGAAGTTGAGCAGTGGTGGTCAATGGTTAAGAATATCAAATAAAAAGAAGATGTTGATTCCTTGGAATGGGTTAAATTTAAGAATATCTTCCTTGAGAAATATTATCATATTGCTATTTAATTTATTATGGAAAAATAATTCATGAAATTGAGATAAAATTTTGAGGATTAAATGGATCTATATAAAGAAAAAATTATATGATTATTAAGGTACACACCAAATTGTATTTGGGATCTTTATAAAAAACATTAATTGGTTTTACTTAATATTGAAGACAATATATCAAAGGAAATTTAATTCCCTTGAATTAGAAAGTTATGATAACTTTTTTTGGTGTGCTGAGAAGGTATAAATTGATTTATTCTGATAATAATTTTTCTTATGAAAATAAGTATAAAAATAGGTTCAGGTGGTAGGTAATAGGGAAACATAAATTGAAGAGATCTAAAGGTATGAAAAAAAAGTTTCAATCATGTGATAAGTGTGGTAAAAATAACTTTAGATAATGTATTACAAAATTTGGTAAGTGTTCCCAATATAGTAATTTTGGATATTTAGGTTAAAACTACAAAGAAAAAAACCACAATAATTATAAAAAATGGTAGGTATGGAGTAAGATATTTTAATTGCAATAAAATGGGCCATTATGTGCGTACTTATTTGAAGAAAGGAATAAATGATGGAATTAATCAATATCCCAAGAAGAAATGTGTGACTAAATCCTTTGATACTACTTCATTAGATGTTTCACCATACAATTATGTGGTGTTGGGTACATTACTTTTTTATTCAAATTATGAGAATGTATTTTTTGATTTAGAGTCTATACATTCTTTTAATTACAATAAATCTGATGGTAAATTGGAAATTTAACCTTAAAAAATGAAGTTAAAACATTTGGTAAAAAAATGGGGGAATTATTAAAGAAAAAAAATAAATTATTAGAATATTATTATTGATATATATAATGGTTTTTCCTAAAAGCATCACTGATCCTACCCCTTATAGAGTTTAATGTTATTCTAGATATGGATTGTATTTTTTTATCATTCTAAGATAGAGTGTAGTGGAATTTTGTTTTCTGAAATGAGTTTTAGTTTTCTTATAATAAATAATTATTATCTTCGATAACATTTCAAGAGGCTGATAAATTGATTAAATATGGAAATAAATATCATCTTGAACATATTGTTGAGAAGAATGGGACTATTAAAAATAGTGATGTACCTATATTAAATGAATATCTTTATGTATTTCTTGATGAATTTATTGGTATTATACCAGATCAAGAGATTGAATTTACTATTGAATTTGTTCCGAATGCTAATCCAATATAAAAAAACCTTATGAAATGGATCAAGTAGATCATGTTGAATTTAAAAAGTAGTTATAGGAGTTGATTTATAAAGGATTCATTCATCCTATAACTTCACCATGGGGTGATCTTGTTTTTTTGTTAAAATTAAATATATCTCCATAAGGATTTTCATTAATTATAGATCATTGAATAACATCAGTGTTAAGAATAAGTATATGTTGAATCATATAGATAACTTATTTTATTAGCTCTATGGAACTTATTATTTTTAAAAGGTTGATCTTAGTTCTAGATACCATCAACTAAAGTTGAAGTAAGATTAAATTTCAATGATTGAATTTCAGACTAGGTATGAGCAAAATGTGTTTTTATTTAATTTTGATTGAAAAATTCTCCAAATGTATTTATGGACCTTATGAATATAGTTTTGAATGATTTTTTACATAAAATTATGGTTGTGTTTATTGGTAGTATCCTGACATATTCTAAAATTCATGATGATCATGGGGAACATTTTAGGGTTATTCTGTAAACCTTAAAAGAAAATAAGTTATATGTAAAATTTAGTAAATGTGAATTTTGGTTGAGATAGATTATTTCCTTTGATATATTGTGAATAAATATAGAATAACTGTTTATCCAACTAAAACTAACGTGGTTGAAAAGTGGAAAATACTTGAAAATGTCATAGAGATTCCTATTTTTGTTGTTTTAGAGGGAAACTACTACAGTTTTTTTAAAAAACATTGTTCGGTTATCTATAAAAAAAAACTATGTTTTTATGAAAAAGAGTTAAATTCATCTAAAAATCAATCTAATGAAAGTTTCCACGAATTGAAAAGAAGATTAGTAAATAATCCAGTTTTGGCCCTGCCATCCAAAAATGGTGACTTCATTATCTGCATCGATCCTTCTTTGAAGGGACTTGGTTGTTTTCTAATGAAGAATGATTAAGTAATTTCTTATGTTTTATGTAAATTGAAACCTAATGATATAAATTATCCTATACATAACCTTGAATTGGAAGCTATAGTGTTTTCTTTAAAAATATTGTGACATCATTTATATAGAGTAAAGTGTGAAATATATATTGATCATAAATTTTTTATGTATATATTCACTCATAAAGAGTTGAACATGAGACATAAAATATATTTGGAAATGATTAAGGATTATGACTGAAGGATTCATTACTACCTAATAAAATAAAATTGAGAAATTGATGCATTATGTTAGAAAGATAATGGATCATTAACTATGCTATGTTTGGAACATGATCCATTGGTAAATTATTTGATGAATATTGTTCTAGAAATTTTTCATGTAGGAACTTAATATTTTTTTAGGTGCCAATGTCATTGTATTTTTCAGATAGAATTATGAAATCTCATAAAGAGAATCATGTTTTACAGTAAAAGGTATAATCAATCAATAAGAATAAGTTTACAAAGTTTAATATTAATGATAATGTGTTATAAATTTTTGAAAGAGATTATGTGTGTCTTATGATTCCTAGTTCAAGAGAGAATTGTTAATTAAAGATCATAGTTCTCTTTTTTCTATTAATACCGAAAACACTAAGATGTATAGAGACCTTAAAGAACATTACAAGTGGGATAAAACGAATAGGGAATTTTTTTTACTTTACCATGAAATGTTTGACTTTTTAACATGTTAATGTTGAATAACAATTACTTATAGGGATTCTTCAACCTTTTCCAGTGCCATATTGTAAATGTAAAAGCATATCTTTGGATTTTAAATTGGTATTTCCAAATACATATAAAGGTAATATAACAATATGGATTATTTTTTATCAATTGAATAAATCTACACATTTACTTTCTATTTGAGATAATTTGTATTTATATCATATATCTCAATTATATCTATAGGAGATAGTTGAGTTAAATGGAATTAATTTCTTAATTATATTTGACCATGATCCCATGTTGACCTCTAATGTTTGGAAAAGTCTTCAGAAGGCACTAGGTACTGAATTAAAATTTACTAAAATTATTCATCCTCAATATGACGGAAAATTAGAGATAAAGATTCAAAATTTGGAATACATGTTTTGATGATGTTTAATGGTTTACGAATTTTTTTTGAATTAACTTATTTCTTTAGATTGATTTTATTATAATAACATTTTTCATTTTAGTATACAGATGGAACATTTTGAAGCATTATATGGGATGAAGTAGGAGAAAATTTTTGTAGGACCATAATTAGTAGAAGAAATGGTTGATAATGAGAATATGATTTAACATTATCTAATAATGAATTAGAGCAGGAAAAAAAATTATGTAGAGAACTGAATGAATGATCTTTCATTTGAGGTAAATAATCATTTTTTATTAAAGTATATTTTTGGTAAAGTGTTAGCAATTTTGGTAAAAAGGGGAAGTTAGGTCTGAAGTTCATTGTACAACATAGAATTTTGGATAATATTGGATATTTTTCTTATATAGGGTTCTTTCTTCCAAGTTTTTCTTAAGTACATGAAGTGTTTCACATTTGATTATTAAGAAAATATATGCCATATGCATCTCATGTTTTGAACCTTAAAGTAGTTTAGTTAGAAGTGAAAAAATCTAATGAGGAAAAACCTATTTATATTATTTAATAGAGAGCATTTGTTACATAATAAGGTGATTTACTAGGTAATGGTTTTTGAAGAAAACAATAGGATTGAATAAGAAACATGGGAATATGAAAATGCTATGAAGGAAAAATATTCTCACTTGTTTTGGAAGTGAATAAAATTTTGTGGATGAAACTTCAAAAATGAGAGAATAATTTAACAACCCAGGTGATGTTAATATACAATCATTTTTATTCTCTATTAATTTTCATTAATTATATTTTATATATTTATATTCACTATAAGAATATTAAGTAATTTTCTAATAAAAAAGGAATTAGTTTTATTCTAAGAAAATTTATATATATATATTATATGGTTTTATTTGAAATATTGATTTCAAAATTTTATAATATTAATTTGAAAAATTGGCATATTTTTTTATAAAATCATGTAGAAAATTTATTATAGTGTTTTTTTTGGAATTTTCTAAAAAAGTTATTTTTTGGGTGAATATTAGAATATATTGATTTTTATTGAAAACTACCTTTTCATTTCAACAATTCAAAAAGTTAAATTATGTTTTAGAATGGTTTAAAAGTAAAATTAGTTCATTTATATTATTAATAATCCTAATAATATCATTGTAATAATTTTTATTCTTGTTTTTTTTGATAAAAAAATTTTATACTTAAGAAGTTTTTTTCTGGGAAAACTGTTTTTCATCACGTTTTACATGTTAAATTTTAAATTAAATACTGAAACTTATGTGAATTTAATTTTATAAAATTTATTCTATATTTTTAATTATAATAATTAATATTAGGTAATAATTTAAAAGCAATTTTTTTCATAATGAATACTAAAATTAGTAAAAAACCATTACCCTAGTTAAGGTTAAAATATGTTTTTTGGGGGTAAAACTAAAAATATAATGGTTATAATTACATAAAATATTGTCTAAACCTAATTTTATATCCATATTTAGAACTTATATCATATAAGTTTTTAAAATTTTGGTTTTGGATCCATTTTTCTTGATCCATACATTAATATATTTTAAAATTTTTAAAATTTCAATGTGTCTTCTCCCACACTTATAAAAGGACACACCCTGTTCTCTGTTATCCACACTTCAAGAGCCTGTTATATCAATTAATGACTTCCCAAATTACTTCCTAAAATCCATGAAAAATTATTATAGAACCTATTTTGAATATAATACCCATCACAAGTGGTCAGCGGTGTAAACCTAAGGAGGTTGTTTGAAGAAAAGGTAAAACACATAACAAAGTGGTTATATTTTATTTCATATTGTATCTCTTTTTAAACTATATTAACCATTGATATATAATAAAATCAGTATATTACATAAAATTATATGTTACAATTTTAATTTTATAACCTTTATCTATCTCATCTTCCATCAAATTGGAAATGAAACCATCGTTTGTGATTACGGGAGACTGCCTCCTCACGAACCAAAATAATTCATTTTTCATAACTACCTCTCAAATATGGTTATAATTATGTATTTAATGTATATATATATATATATTATTAATTACATGATTATAATTATATAAATATAAATATAATATATTTTCTTACCTTTCCACACATTGAAAAATGATAGTGGTGTTGGTGCGTACGTGTGGATTATCACCTCCAAGAAGCGATGTGATTCAATTTTCATAACCACCTCATGAGGATATTATATATAAGTGTATTTTAAGATATAATATTATATTTATGATATAATAATAACTATATAATGATAAAATTAAACTTACCTTATTTCCCTCATGTTCATTGAAGAATAGAAACGTTACTCATATGTACGTATGACCTACCGTATCCATGATAGTAACATAACTCATTTTTTATAACCATAATACATATTTGGTTATAAAAGTATAATTAATTTATAAAAATTATAATAATAACCTAATTAATATTTTTGAAATGATATAATCATGATCTATTTGACCAAAGTTAACCTACTGAAGTCATTTTGGACTTATGAACCAAACAACCACAAAATATTCATGGTAAACTTAATCAATTAAGTAATTTAGTATAAAAATAATATAATTGAAATAAAAGGAATAATAAAATTTAAATTGGATATTAAAAAATTAAAAAATTAACATAATTTTATTATCCATGAAGATAAATAACATGTGTGTAAATTAAAACTCAATCCAAGGGACACTTTTTCTTAATGCCTTGTTTTAAATATTTTAAAGATTTATTTACTATATTTATTTCTTATATGTCCTTATTCTCAAAATACGTTTATGTATGTATTTAAATTGGCATAAATAAATTATAAAAAACATTTTATTTTCCTTTTTACTTTCTTTTAAGGTTTTAAAAAGGAATATTTTTATGTATTTTATATGGAACTTTTTGACTATATTTAAAAAAAAGGAAAAAGGAATGTTATATTGTAACATATACAATATCAAAATCTCTTCCCACCACCATAACCATTATTTAATGTTCAAGTTAATTTATAATATTCCATTTTTTTCATATAATAAAATACATCCTTCACTTTTTTAAGGTTATTTTGGTTTTGAAAATTGGGTTTTAAAGGAAAGGGATATATCAATATCCCAAAATGTTTTACTTATGGGATAAAAATGATATTTTTTCTATGTGTTATTATGTAAATGTAATATTTTATGCGTTTCATTATTTTGTGGGTTTTTACATTATTTGTGATTATGGGTGTGCCCAATATATCTCTCCAATGCATTGGTAAATGATTATGTACTCTGAAGAATAATGATGGAATTAACCATATAGGTTATTCCATTTATGAGGGTTCTTGTAAGGGTTCTATAAAGATGATGCTCCAAAACACCTAGATGACTATTCTAATATTTTTTGATGAGTTTTCATGCATCTCATGGAATTTCATTTGGATATAATTTTTGATACATCTTTTTCAATGATCATTGAGAAAAACTCCTCGGTGTGATATTTTATTTGATCACATTTCTATCAGGAATTAAATTTTTATTTGATGTTAAATTATTTTTGAAGTTGGAAATATCTACATGCATAATTTTTGGAATTTTGACTTTTCCTAGGAGTGAAAATGTTTTGGTGTGGGGTGTGATTGCACCACAATTCAGTGTTTCATTTTCACCCTTACATCACTGTGCTAAACTTGATTTATATTGAAAATTATAAAAATAATAACAGATTTCATTCTATATTTGAATCATTTATTTTTATTTATCACTATTAAAAATTTCAATGTTACTTGTTTTGATTATTCCATTGCAGGAAGAGGTGATCTGGAGGACCCATGATGATGTCCAAGAAATATGGGCCAAACTGCACAAGATACATGCACACCATTGGACTCATTTGTGATCTTCTCCTAAACCATGCATCCAAATGGGATGTAATTTTGGGAGATGGTCCAAAATTCAATGGGATACATTTAATAGGAATGAACCCAAGACTAATTCAGCCATATGTTGTCCCAACCAACCTGATCTTTCTAGCACACTGGATCTGCACGAAGTCAAAAGTGGTGTGTTGTGATCTGTACATATCTCGGGCTCTAGTTTTTCAAATTGTGACAAAATTTCAATGGAGAAATCCAATAGGTGGGGATAAAACTTTGTGATTTTATCCAAAGAAATATAATTCTTTCTAGAGGTCAAAACCCATGTGACATGTGGTTTTAAGAAACTTGTGTGATCAAAACAACCTTCTCAATTTTTTATAAAATGGCACCTTAGCCTCCCCATTTGTATGTTCGACCAGGAGGAAAAACTCTTGTATTTTTGAGTCCTGAAATTGTATCCTCCTCATCCTTGATTTTCTGGAGGCCCCTATCCTCATAGAGGGATCAATAATTAAGAAGGAGTTCCACCCGAGCTTCTTCCCCCTCCTGATGTCGAGGTAAATAGTGGGTGATCATTGCGAGGGAGCTACACACTTGAAGAGGGAGTTTTGGCACCGTATATTCTACTAGTTTTGTGTAATTTGTGTTTTAATTATTTCACTTATGTTTAATATTTATATGATACTTCTTTGAATACATTTATTTGGATTAATTAAGTGAACCATTTCTCATTTCAATACTGATTGGTTTGAGATTCAAGTGGGAATCTTGAGTTGTTCTTATTGGACAACACGAGAATCCTCTTTCTCTCACACATACATGAGATTTCAGAATACTTTGGTATAAATCACTCTATTTTTTATGTCTAAACCATGACAACACGATTGTTGTGTCAAGGGGTGGTTATTTGTGCAATATTTTAAGAGGGAAGAGGGGAACCAAGATCTTGGTCATCCCTCAACCAAAGAATTACAAAAAACCCTAATAACCAATTGAGAACAAGGAATTATTCATGTTATGTAGTAACTTAGAAATGATCACTTATTTATCTCATATTTTTCAAAATCCACTTTTTCTTTTAACATTACTACTCTTTACGTTAAGTTAATTTCTTTAAATTGTTTACTAATTCACCCCCTCTTTTGTTCTTATTATTAAAAATACACACTCAAAACCTATAAATTCTCCTTGAGAGACAACCTAGGGTCTTACCTACACTATAAAGAAACCATAAAAACATAATAAATTTGACGTTTCATGAAAGAGTGATCAAATTTTGGCACCGTTACTAGGGAGTGATTTGGTTTTAGTGCGTGTTTTTTATAAGATTTTTGTGATTTCTTTTTGTGAATATTTATTAGTTTTATCTTCTACCTTTTCATATACATTTATGTTCTGATTTATTTCTTCTATAGATTCCGTGCATGATGCATTCCCATTTTCATTGGAAGACACTACAAAAGACTGTCTTTACTATGTTAATTCACCAATTAAAGGCTGGGTAGATATGAAACTCCATTTTCCTAAAAAATATTTCTCAGCCTCTCGAACTGTAACTATAAGTAAATAAATATGTGGTATAAGTAAATATCAAAAGAAAAAATTACACGAATATTGGGATCATTTTAACAGGTTAGGTTGAAGCTGTCCACACCCCCAAATAAGTGATCAACTTTTAATTCTATATTTTTATGAAGGTTTAATTCCTATTTACTGAAATATGATTGATGCTTCTATAGGTGGTTCCCTAGTTGAAAAAACCCCAATCACTGTAAGGACCTAAATTGAGATCATGGAACAGAACACTCAACAATTCAGTTCAAGATCCAATGTACACATTCGTGGTGTCAATGAGGTGAAAAGTACTGAATTCAAGAGGTGGGTGGACATGAAGTTTGAAGAGGTAAGTACCCTTCTTCAACAACATTCTCTTTCTCAAGGGAAATCCCAATCCCCTACTCCCATCCATTGTGGTATATGTTCTTCTGACACCCACTACTCTAATAAATTCCCCCAACTAAGATAAACTTCTAAGAGTTGTGAGGCAATCTTTCCAGGACTCCCCTCTAACCAACCCTTTAGGCAAGAACCATACAATCCATCCAATCCTAGGTGGAAAGACAACTAATACTATAGGAAAGGGGGTATTCATATAAACTTTAACAACAATGGAACCAACTGGGGCAGAGTAGTCAACCACCACCACCCAGAAATCCTCAACCACAACAAAGGTATTTCCAAAAAACTCCTCCAAAACCTAATCCTACCTTAGAAGACATGATTAAACAAATGGTTGTCAACAATATCCAATTCCAAAAAACCACCCAAGCTGTCATAAAAGACCTAAAAACCCAATTAAGCCAACTTTCCAACTCGTTGAGTGAAATCCAGAGCCATGGGTCGGGTAAGCTAACTTGTCAACTAGTAGTTAACCCTAGAGATAAAAGAAATGTTAGTGCCATCACCCTTCAGAGTGGAACAAAACTAGAAATCCAAATGACCCCTCCAATAGAGTCACCCCCCTAAGGAAACCACCATCCCAACTACTGGAAATGCTCCAAATGAGGTAGAACTTTATCCTGAGAGAATCCTCTCAAAAGGAAAGAGTGTGTATATTGATAAGTCACCTAGCCCAACAATCCCTCTTCCATTTCCACATAGGGACACCCAAACTAGAAAACAAAAGGAAACTAAACTCGATAAGGAAATTTCGGAGACTTTAAAAAAAGTGCAGGTAAACATTCCCTTGATTGATGCTGTGAAAAAAATTCCAAGATATGACAAGTTTCTAAAGGAGATGTGTACATAGTAATGGGGACTTCGAGGTGATGAGAAGGTGATATTGGGGAGGAATGTATTAGCATTGATAGAGCCATCACTTTCCACCAAGTGAAATGATCCTGGGACATTCTAAATTCCATGCACCATAGGAGAGTTTTCTTTTTCTAATGATATGCTTGATTTAGGTGCTTCTATAAATGTGATGCCTAACTCCATTTAATCTACATTGTAGGTCCTGGAACTGAATCCCACCAGAATTATTGTTCAACTGGATAACAGAAGTACCACACACTCCTCTGGTGTTTTAGAGGATGTTCTTATGATGGTTCAAAATTTAATTTTTTACTGCTGACTTGTATGTACATAAAATAGAGGATGATCAGATGAATGGTCATGCCCCGATTATATTGTTGAGACCCTTATTGAAAACCTCCAAAACCATAATTAATGTACACAATGGTACATTATATATGGAGTTTGGAGGGGACATTGTCCACTTCAATATCCTTGATTCCATGAAGAACCCCTCAGAAGAACATTCATCTCTCTATTAATTCTATATATGTACTCCCTTACCTTGAAAAAACATCATTTCATTCCCTTGATGCACTTTTTGAGTTTTCTTCATCGATAGGAATGGTAGGAAATGATTCATGCATTTATTGTTGTACTGGTCTAGAAAAGTTTCATGCATGTTCATTGATTGAAGATTTCTTGAATGCTGAGGATCCAATGACCATCGATGATACTACTAAGCTTGTAAAAGATCATTCCTCATCTGAGGATGATACCATTGAGCAGTTAGATGAGATCAGTGACCTCTCAATTTCATACACACTCCAATAAATCCAAAATCTCCCTAAATTGGAATTAAAAAAACTACCACAAGATTTAAAATATTCATATCTTGAGAATGGAAAAAAGATGCATGTCATCATTTCTATTTCACTCCCTCCGGAGCATGAATTTCAGATTCTTGAACTTTTGAGGGAGTATAAAGAAGCTTTGGGATAGAAACTGTCTAAAATTCCTCGTATTAGCCCATCAATTTGTACACATCATATTTTATTGAATGATGAGGCTAAAATAGTGAGGCATCCAGAACATCGAATGAACCCAAACCTCCTAGAAGTTGTGAAAAAGGAGGTAATAGAATTATTGGATTCTAGAATCATTTACCCCATCTATGATAGCCAATGTGTCAGTCCCATTCAATTAGTTCCTAAAAAAACTATCCTTACAGTAATCAAAAATTAAAACAATGAATTGGTTCCAAATCATTTGCAGAATAGTTGGTGTGTCTGCATAGACTATCACCGAGTAAACCAACACACTAGGAAGGACCATTTACCTATTCCATTCATTGACCAAATGCAATAGAGGCTAGAAGGTATGTGCCACTAATATTTCCTTGATGAGTATTCTAGATACTTTCAGATCCATATTTCCCCCGAGGATTAGGAAAAGACAACCTTTACTTTCCCCTTTGGAACATTTTCATATTGGAGGATTCCATTTGGTCTGTGCAGTGCTTCGGGTATTTTCTAGTGATGTATGGTTAGTATTTTTTCTGATTACATAGATAATTTCATGGATGTTTTCATGGATGATTTCACTATTTATGGATCATATTTTGATGAATGTTGTAGTAGTCTTAGTTTAGTCCCACATCGCTGTATTGAAAAGAATATTGTATTAAATTATTAGAAATTCCATTTCATGGTGCAACATGGTATTGTTTTGGGGAATTCCATTTCTGGGGATGGTATCCAAGTAGATAAATCAAAATTTTATGTCATTTCTTCCTTACCATTCCCCAAAAATGTATAGAATGTTCTGTATTTTCTAGGTCATGCTAGATTTTACAGTCATTTCATTTGTGACATTAGTAATATTTCACTCCCACTCTCCTAATTACTCCAAAAAGAAAAAGAAATTGTTTTTGAATAATAATGTGAGGAATCTTTTAATAAATTAAAATAGAGTCTCACGTCACCCCTGATAATCTGACCACCTTGGTGATATTTACCATTTGAGATCATGTGTGATGCCTCTTACTATGCAATTGGGGAAGTCTTGTCTTATAGGGTTGATCGAGCTCCACAGGTCATCACCTATGTATCACGTACTTTGGACCCTGCCTAAGAAAACTACACCAAAACTAAAAAATAATAACTTTCCATAGGGGTTTCATTTGATAAATTTAGGTCATATCTTTTAGGGTCCAAAGTCATTTTATTCTCTGACCATGCAGCCCTCTAGTATCTCTTAAAGAAACCAGAAGCCGAAAAATGCATCATTGACTAGATGATCCTCCTTCCGGAATTCAATATAGAAATTAGAGATAAAAAAAGAGCATAAAATGTGGTGGCTAACTGTATTAGTAGGATCCAACCATCCCCAAACATTGACCCATCTCCCTGTATTCCCATAAATGAAATTTTTCATGATGAGAAATTGTACAGAGTGCAAGATGTTATTATTTGGTATGTTGAAATTGTAAATTATTTGGTAGCATCTTGCATTCCTACTAATTTCAATAAAAACCAGGACAAGCGTCTAAAACATGTTTCCCGTTGGTATATTTGGGATGACCCCGACCTTTAGTGCACCTGTAGTGATCAATTCCTCATGCGTTGTGTTCCGGATAGTGAATTTCAGTCTGTCCTTTGGTTTTTCCACACTCTTACTTGTGGGGGCCACTTTGGTCCCCAAGAGGCTACTTTCATGGTCATCAATTCTGGTCTCTTTTGGCCCACATTGTTTTGGGATTTCCATGACTTCTGTAAATATTGTCCTCACTATCAAAGAATGGGGAATTTATCTAAATGAAATGAAATTCCACAAAAACCCTTACTCTTCCATGACAATTTGTATTTTTGGGGCATTGAATTTATGGGACCATTCCCTAATCCATTTGGTAACCTGTACATTCTATTGGAAGTGGATTATGTTTCCAAATTGGTAGAGGCACGAGCTACAAGGACTGATGATTCTAAGGTAGTTGTATAATTTTCGAGATCCCAAATTTTCTGTAGGTTCGACTTACCAAGGTTCATCATCAATTACCATGGTTCTCATTTCTATAACCGAACAATGAAATAACTTTTGTGTCGGTATGGGGTCGGTCATAGAGTGTCTACTCCATATCACCCACAAGCCAATGGTCAACATGAGGTTTCAAATAGATAGGTAAAACATATTCTTGAAAAAAATTCAAACCAATAGAAAAGACTGGAGTCTTTGACTTGATGATTAATTATGGGCATACCATACTGCTTTCAAAAATCCCATTAGAATGTCACCCTGTTGACTTGTGTTTGGAAAGATATGTCACGTGGCTATTGAGATTGAGCAGCGGGCCTACAGGGACATCAAACAATGAAACTCTAATCTTTTTGGTGCACGTGCTCAAAGGAAGTTACAAATTCAGGATATGGAGGAAATGAGAAGAGATGCATATGAGAACTCTAAGATTTATAAGGAGCGAACCAAGGATTCCCATCACCGTCTCATCATTCATCATGAGTTACACATTGGGAAGAAGGTCCTCCTCTATAATTCAAGGGTGAAGTTGCATCTAGGTAAGCTTCGTTCCAACTATTTTGGACCATACCCTATTACTAACGTCTCTCTATTTGGTGTTGTCCAGGTTCAAAATAAAGAAACCTAGCAAACCTTCATAGTTAATGGGAAGTGACTAAATCACTTCCATGAAACCGTTCCGGAGTCCCTGATGGAGGAACTCCTAGTTCAAGAAGTATTCTATGAATGAAACCCACCAGGTTTTTTCCTTCCTTCACGCATTCTATTTTTTATAGTGAGGAAACTGCACAATATTGGTGTGGAGGGATGGGTATATTCCTAGTTTAGTTAGTAATTTTCATCATTTTTCTTTTTGCTTTCTCTTTTTACCTTACTGAATAGTATTTTTACTTTCCCCCTTTCTCTCCCACTCACCTTTGTGCTGGAATATTATTTTTTATAGTCCCACTTTATCATGGAAAATGATTCACGTTTAATCATGGAAATTATTGAAAATTCATGTGGAATGTCTGTATTTCATATTGTTTTAACATTCAAAAAAAATTCTGATAAAATGTTCATTTCATCAAGAATTCAATACTATGGTGTGACTTTCTTTTGAAATTTAGTTCATTTTCAATGATATAAATAGTTGTATCATTTTGAAACCTCTGAGAAGAATGGTTCCTTCTTTGGTGAATAGTTTAATGGAAAATTGGGTCCCTTAATCTTTCCACACATTTTTTTCACCCAAACATGATGTGTGAAATTTTTTTACTTAATGAAATGTAAATATAATTTAGGTTTATTTTTATCTACTTTACAAAATCATTTTTCCATTCGTTTGTTCCTGATCTAATATATTTCATTATTGTACCAGATTAACTTATGCGTGTATACCTGTTATCCGACTGTTGTACGACCTCAAAAAAAAATAAAATAAAAAATAAAAGGTTTTATATTGGGAATTCCAAAAACCACCCTTCCTAGACCTTTGAATTTTTTATAACTATTACAATTGGTGTCATGAGGAGATCAAACATGGGTTGAGAGAAGAGTGTGAGATTTATTCCAAGTGAAACTTTTGAAAAATTAATAAATGAGGGGAGTGAAGAAATGTAAAACATATGGGGATATATAGGTCAAAAACTTATAGTTTGACTTTTGGGAATGCTTATGTGAGTGGGTCTTGAAATTTTATTTCAAAGGTTGTGGGGCCAGTTCAGTGGGAAGTATCTTTTAAGTAGACAATTATTAAAATAACTTATAGTTACTCAATAAAAAGTGGAAAGAATAGAATGAAACGTTTTTCACACACTCACGTGAATAATTATTGGCATGATTAACTTTTTAAATATTGTTTTTATTGGTATCATGCATCTCATGGAATTTCATTTGGATATAATTTTTGAAACATCTTTTTCAATGATCATTGAGAATAAATCCTTGGTGTGATTTTTTATTTGATCACATTTCTATCAGGAATTAAATTTTAATTGGATGTTAAAATCTTTTTTAATTTTGAAATATCTACAGGCATATTTTTTGGAATTATGACTTTTACTAGGAGTGAAATTTTTTGGTGTGGGGGTATGATTGCACCACAATTTAGTGTTTCATTTTCACCCTTCTATCACTGTGTTAAACTTGATTTATATTGACAATTATAAAAATAATAATAGATTTCAATCTAGATTTGTATCATTTATTTTGTTTTTATCACTGTTAAAAATTTCAATGTTACTTTTTTTATGATTCCATTGCAGGAGGAGGTGATCTGGAGGACCCCTGATGATGTCCAGGAAAAATGGGCCAAACTGCACAAGATACATGCACACCATTGGACTCATCTGTTCACTTCTCCTGAACCATGTTTCCAAATGGGATGAAAATTTGTGTGATCGTCCAAAATTCATTGGGATACATTTCATATGAAGGAAAACAAGACTCATTCAGCCATATGTTGTCCCAACCAACCTAATCTATCCAGCACACTGAATATGCACGAAGTCAAAAGTGGTGTGTTGTGATCTGTCCATATCTCGGGCTCTAGTTGTCCAAATTGTGCCAAAATTTCAATGTAGAAATCCAGGAGGTGGGGCTAAAACTTTTTGATTTTATCCAAAGAAATATAAGGTTTATAGAGTTTAAAACCCAAGTCACATGTGGTTTTAAGAAATTTGTGTGCTCAAAACTACCTTCTCAATTTCTTATAAAATGGAACCTTGGGCTCCCCATTCGTAAGTTCAACCAGGAGGCAAAGCTCTTGTATTTTTGAGTCCTGAATTATTCTACTCCTAATCCTTGATGTTATGGAGGCCCCTATCCTCATAGGGGGATCAATAATGAAGAAGGAGTTCCACCCAAGATTCTTCCCCCTCCCGATGTTGAGATAAACGGTGGGTGATCATTGTGAGGGAGATACACAATTTAATAGGAAGTTATGGAACCTCATATTCTACTATCTTTGTGTAATTTTTGTTTTAATTATTTCACTTATGTTTAATATTTAGATGATACTTCTCTGAATACATTTATTTGGTTTAATTAAGTGAAACATTTCTCATTTCAATACTGATTGGGTTGAGATTCAAGTGGGAATCTTGAGTTGTTCTGATTGAAAAACACAAGTATCCTCTTTCTCTCACACATACATGATATTTCAGAATGATTTTGTAGAACTCACTCTATGTTGGATGTCCAAACCATGACAACACGATTGTTGTGTCAAGGGGTGGTTATTTGTGTATTATTTTAAGAGGAAAGAGGGGAACCAAGATCTTGGTCATCCCTCAACCAAAGGATTACAAAAAAACCTAATAACCAATTGAGAACAAGGAATTCATCACATGATGTAGTAACTTAGAAATGGTCACTTATTTATCTCATATTTTTCAAAATCCACTTTGTATTTCAACATTACAACTCTTTACGTTAAGTTACTTTCTTAAAATTGTTTACAAAATCTCCCCCTCTTTTGTTATTCTTATTAAAAATACACACTCAAAACCTATCAATGCTCTTCAAGAGAAAACCTAGAGCCTACCCTAGAATATAGACAAACCTTAAAAACATATCAAATTGACGTTTCAAGATAGCGCGATCAATATTAAATGAAGTAGGTACATTTTATTATCATGGTTTTCTAGTTAGTACACAATGGATTAAATTAAATGTGTATTTTGAGTGTTAATACTTTGAACATATACTCAATTATATGAATTTTTGAATATTTTAGGAGCCTTGTTAGTATTTACTTATTGATTTTTAAACTCACACCCTACACATGGACCTCAGTGGATATAGAGCTCTCATATTTAAGATTCAGGTAGGGGAACAGGACTAGTAACCTAGATTAGTGTTGGTGAAGCTCAGTGGAGATGATTTGATTTTCTCATGGTAATGTCAGGGAACTATTACCATTTTTAGATGTGGTTTGAAATTTTAAATTAAAATGATGTAATTTAAAAAGTTTTAAAGAGACAACTATCATCCTTATCATATTCATCTCCTGAAATGATATTATTATTTTTTATTGCCTGAGACTCATACCCCATCTCTTCTATGTTTCTTGAACTACTCTAATAATTAGTCATTAAAAATGATCATTGAGACTCAGTATGTGATGAATACTTCTCATAGTAGTTTAAGAAACATAGGGGAATGTTCAAAAGAGACGTGGGATGAGTCTAAAGCAACAAAATGAAATAATAACTGTTCAAGAGATGAAGCTTATGAAGATGAATGTTGTCTATAACTTTCACCTCTGTATTATTTCATACAATAACACCTATCATAGTGGAGAAATTATATTCTTAAATTCAATTAACTATTTCCTTCAAAATGGATGAACGCTAATTATTTGAAAAAAGAGTATGAAGTTGGAGTGAAAGAGTTCATCATGATTTCAATAGATAATGCATATGACCCTTTTGAAATAATTTTTACGTGTCTACATTGTTGTTATTCAATAAAAATTAAATGTTTAATACTCATTAAGACAATGCCTTCTGCACATTATGATGTTACCAATCGTGAGGAAGAACAAATTGTTGATGCTAAAGTTATACAATTATTAGGGGAATAATAACATGTTGATGGAAAAAACAAGAGAATGATTCAGCATTATAGTTTTGAATAAAATTATCAATTCAAAAATTAAGGTTATAAAATTTTAGGTTGATTGGAATCAACTCAGACAACCTATTGACCCCAACAAGTCAATATTCCTTATTTATCATGGAGTTAAAATGAGAATAAATGTGCTGATTGATATTGATTCATGGTGTCACATCTAGCCTATAATGAAGGATATCCTTTTGGAAGATGTAAAGGTAATGTTATTATATACTTTCTTTATTTTATTGAAAATTTATATAATGAAAAGTTGATTTAATATTCATTATTCCTTGCAGAGTTTGTTTATTTTAGAATATTTCCATAAGAAATTTATCTTAATTGATAATTGAAAATCACATAGAGGCTTCTAGGCTCTTATTACCAAATTACATCTTATGTATGTTGAGGGGAAATAAAATCCCCACTCACCAGTTAGTTATGCACACATTATAAAGCAGGAAACATGGAATGATTTAATTAGTCATCATAATGAGAAATAATTTCATGTTCATTGTATTTGATAATATATTATTTGATATTATTTATTTTATCTAATTTGATTCAAAAAATTTAATTTATGAAATAGAAAAAGAGTTCTTAAAAAATAATATACATCAAAACCAATGTACCCTTATCGTATAAAAACGAAGGGGCATGCTTCACCAAATAAGATATTGGTATGTATTTTAAATAAAAAAAAAAGTTTTATGTGATATGAAAAAACATGATTTCCTCTGTTTATATGCATATTGATGAATCAAAATATGAATCCACTTTCATCCCACATCATGTTCTATAGAAGGAGGCTCACATAAATAAGGAGGTTAAAATAGTTGATGAAAACAAAAATAAATAGCATGAGAAACATGTGTAAGTAGGACATAATAGTAATTAATTATGATTTATAATAGTATTATATAAAAATATATATTTGTGTTTATATTTGTTTATACATTTTAGACATAAGAATCATTAACAACTATAATAGAAAAAAATACTTTCAGTAGCATTGAAGCTTCTAGACCAATATTGTCCTGTTAGATGATTAGGTTTTGTAGTGCCTCCTAGAAAACATTTCATGAAGGTAAAACCATATGAAGATACATATAATATGGTGAAATTATTACAGACACAAATAGACTCACTACAAGATATTATTGTCCAGTATGGTTGGGCAACACAATGTATATTAAATTATCAAAGTGAACTAGTGGTGGAACAAATATCTTCACTTAAACCAAATAACCCCACTAGCTTTGAGGCTATTCATTCCATTAAACCATACACCTTACCTGAGTTAATAAATTTTTTTCATTACTATTTCACCTAAATTTGAATCAATAATCTTTCAATAACTTTATATTACTAAAATTCTATAGAGTATAGTTGTATGTCATTTGTATATGTCAACACCCACACACTACCTTATTGCTAGGGGTATGACATATAATATCATGCGATATAAGATATACCTAAAATAACCTTAAAAGATCAAATTAGAGTGGGGATTGAGGTAGCTCATGACCAGACTGCAAATTTCTTATTCCACTTGATGATCTAGATATTACAATGGTTAATAATGCTATTAGAAATTTAATATCATAGACATATAATCTTATAAATATACTTCAGGTATTTATTTAACAAATTTTTTCATATGAAAAACCTATAATAATTGATGAAAAAGATATTAAGTAAGGTATGATATTATACATGGATAAAGTGACAGGGAAACAAAAGGTCAGATCAATACAATCTAGTAGATTGACCAAGAAATAAAAAAGACCTTCCTAGAGTAACTTCTCCCCAAAATTTCTAGACAAAAATTTATTATCATTATAAATTCATGAAGATACCACATTTAAAGATGAAAATATGTATTAAATTCCATATAAAGAAGAAATATGTGTATATTTCAGGATATACATAGTTGGTCTCAAAAGTATAAATGATATTCTCAAGCATAAATGGTTGGGAGTCTCAGTTGTGAATACATACATAAGGTACATTTTCATAATATGAATTTCGAAATAGTATTCTAATATGTTTATAAAAGTTAATAACTATTCATATTTTCTACGGAAATTTACATTACTTATAGTTAAATAGAAAACCATGGGAATCATAATTTGGATTCATTAATCTCTATATCATTTCTATAGAAAAACTTACGTTTCCAAATAAAGAAATTGAGAAGAAAAAAGAGGATCTATGCGATGCATTTGAGAAAACAAATTTCATATGAAAAAACTTTTTTTGATACCCATAATATAGAGGTAAAACTCTACAATAAAATCAAATAATATATATATATATATAATATTACTTATTTTCTTATTTAGTAAGCACTAGATGCTGATCGTAGTCAATATTGACACACTAAAGATTTATTTTTTAGATCCAATACATGGATATCAAACAAATTAACCACACATGATGTGTATTGTGAATTTTTAGTACACTTTAATCATGATTTTGTAGATAAACATCAAATTATGTGTTTTAACAAAAAATTTGTTATGATGGGGTGGTCACTAAATATAGAATAACTCATGGCATAAAGTTGATGACTGAATAGACAAATACTATGGATTTCTAAAAATGGAAACAAATTAAGGTATATATAGAAATATTTAACTATCAAAAAATATTTCAAAATAATTTATTTATTTTGGTAATTGTTTCTATAGTGTTTAAAGAAATATAATAACATCGATTATGGATAATATGTTTGAAAATTTATGAGAGAGATCATAAACCATTAAAAGACCATCATACCCAAATAGGTAATTTCTGAAGTTAATTAAAATTTAATTAAAATAATTCTTAATAATTTTTTTGAATATAGTTTATTTGTACTTCCATGATTTATAAAAACCTTAATATATAAAATAAGGTGAAAAGTTTTTAGAGATGAATGGGCAACATGCTGCCAGAATGTCTGCCAACAATACATTTATGTGATTACCTACAATGTTTGTGATCTGGTATGAGATATAAAACAATATTAATATATTCAGGGTGTGAATTATTAGTTTCAGAATGATTGTATTTTATTTTTAATCTATTTCTCAAGGGGACTTATAATGGATTAAATCAAATTGTTTCGAAGCATTGGCCTATAAACAATAAAATTGTCAGACAATGGCAGAGGGACCGGAGGAGGTGGAGTCGGAGGCAGAGGTGAAGGAAGTGGTGAGTTGGAGGTGAAGGGGGAGGAGGATGTGGTGTTGGAGTCCAAGTTGAAGACAAAGGCAAAGGAGGTGGCAAAGGTGAAGACCGAGGTAGAGAAAGAGACAAAGCATTGGCCTATAAAAAATAAAATTATTGGAAAATTGAGTATAATGGGGATCATACCATGGTTTTATTTTAAAAAATTATTGAAAAGTGAGAAAAAACATATCACTTCAGATAATATACATTGTGAAATTGTTTCAGGTTTCTTATTAAAGAAATATTTTCAACACTTTTTTAAATGATTTTGTATAGCAATATTAGTGGAAGAATTTATTTCAAAAAAATAACAAACACCAATTATTTTTTCAAACTGATTATCATAGGATGAAATTTCTATTAGAAAATTCGAAGTACAATAAAATATTAATGATTTTTGAATGTATCCCCTCACCAAGAAAAAATTGAAAAAAAGAAATAAAGTTTCTTACCCATGTCATCTCTACACTGGAAAGAAAGGGTCTTAGTAGTGTATCCATCCATCCAATGGCCCGAAGACCTTCATTGTTTATTGATTTTTGATAATCCACCTTTCAAGGGGTGAGGTGGAACCCTTACAAGGACCTTAGGCATAAGTATTACATGGACCATAGGCCTTAGAGGAATTCATTTCCCATAGGCTTCAAACATTACATAAAACCCAGACTAACTACATGGAACTGCTCCTCCCCAGCACATTCAACGTGAAATCAGCTCTCCACCTTCACATGGTTGTTCGGATAGGCTATCCCATGCATTCACAGGCTTGTCCCGATGGTTGGTGCCATACCCTCTCATTATTGAAATCCGTGTAGCTTCTACTATGGTGAAAGCTCCTTGCTCATCCTCTTTAGAGCTTGTTCGTTGTAGGTTTTCTGGTTTGCATCTACACTTAAATATGTGTGTAATCAACCACAGAATCCATCAGGTGTATGAGATAACTATTGGAGGAGAACTAGAATTGAGAGATTATGGTCATCAACAAATTCATGAATTTTTAGAAAAGAATAATACAATGGTTTCACTTTGGTGGATGGGGAAATTATTTGGTTTATTAAATCATCAATTATATGTATGATATAATATCTCAAAAACTTATTAAATCTATACAAGTAAAATCTATCATTTATGTGTGCATTCATTATATAAAATCATCCATGTTCACAAAATCAATAATAAAAAACTCATCATCATTCTCAATAAAAAATACATAAGAATAGGGATATTCGCATTTTTATGAAAAAATAATGATGATTTTATGTTAGAGTTTATAATAATCTAGAATATTGAAAAGGATGTACTAATCTATTGAACAATCCAGGAATACTTAATGGGTGTACTAGATTTTAGTGTCATTTGGATGCTATCATGGGATATACTGATGATTAAAAACTTTAAAATGGGTAAACGATTGATAATAGAGTTTAGTGTCTTCTAAAAATACAAAATGGGTCACACTAAAGTTTTTACCATAAAAAAGGTAAATGGTTTATCATAGTGTTTGTACTCTCTATAGTGGTGAAAGGTAAAGATTGATTTTATTATGATCCATAAAAACTCATATGTAAATATTTATTTTAGTTCAATTAATGAATTATAATAGGTTTACACTAATGGTTAATGTTTTCTAGGAATAAATAATTTTTTTAACAAGGATGATTCACTCATGTACTATGATCATGCACTCAACTAGAATGATTCACTCGTGATGATGTAATTTAATTTTTCTTCTCCAACGCATACAACATTCTGGGTTATCAAAATAAAAAAATAGATTACCCAGTGTATTTAATTCAATATAGGATAAAAGTAAATGGTGGAATCAACCATACCACAAATAAATATGGAATGTACTTGGTATTACTCGAATTATGTTTTTTTAGTTTAAAATTTACATTCTATTAATGTAATATTTCATATTTATTTGTAATTTATTTCTTTATAGTATTTATAAAATAATAATTATTTTCCTATATAGGTGGATTCTTTTTCTAAATTTGGTATGGTATGTTCAAATATGATCATTCTCATGATAGATTGGACTTCAAGGCTGCAATTGAGATAACAATAAGGAAATGGGTTAAGAATGTATACAACCATCATAAAAAGGTGAATTCATACTACTTATTTAGTTTATTTTTTCTATATTTTATCTACTATGTTTAAGTTAATTTCCTTATCTTTTTATCTAATAATAATTTTTTTCATATATCTTTTGGGAAGTTATATTTTTCCTTCTATTGTATGCAACGGGACAAAGAAGATATAACTTTTAGTTTTTGGATGAGACGTTTCAGGAAGCGTGGGGTTTCTCATTCCATCAAAATTAAATATATTTTTTTTTTCAAAATTGGATAAAATGGTTTAAATAAAAACACACCTCACAAAATCAATCATATTTACCTCAATCCGACGCATGTTGTGATGGTATGACACAAACTGTATGTTTTTTGTTTATAATATAAATTTTAGTTCAAAATGAACATCACGTACTTAAAATTGATTAAACACATTCATATTGTTTTTATACTTAAGTAAAAATATAAATAAATGATTTTTGACATGTAGGAATTAGTTTCACCTCAATCTGATACACGATGTATCTAGTATGACTCAAAGTGTCCGTTATGAGTTTAAAAGTAATATTTTTGTTCCAAAATTTTCACCCAATGAAAACTAAGAAAACACACATACCTTGTCTTAGTAATTTGGGAAAAAAAATCATAATTCATTTTTGACATTTATGAATTAGTCTCATGTCAAAGCAACACATGATGTGTCCCTTACGACTCAATGTTTGAGTTTCAAATTTAGAATGACATTTTACTAAACACCACAAGTGACATAATCAAAATAGAGAAGATGTTTTCAAATTGCTTTTATACTTTAGGAAAATGATCTATATGTAATTTTAGATATTTATTAATTAGTCACACCTCAATAGGATGCATAGTGTGACCGATATGACTCCAATAGCATCTTTTTATTAAAAATAGACATTAATTTTAGTAAAAAATATAAAAAATATACTCAAAATGTTGAAAAGGAATTTTGATTGTTTTGATACATTATGAAAAGGATAAAGAATCCATTTTTTATGTTTAGGAATCATTCGTACCTCAATCTGATATAGGATGTTCCCAGTATGAGTCAAAGTGTCCGTTATCACTTTATAATTGAAATTTTATTTCAAAAAGTTTTACGCACTAAAAACTATGAAAACATGCACATATTTTCCAGATAATTTATTAAAACACTTTCAAAGTAATTTTTGACATATGGGAATCAGTCTCACATCAAACTGAGACACAATGTGACCAGTACGACTTAAAGTGCATGTTTTAGTTTAAAATGATATTTTAGTGAAAAACATGAGGGATGTACTCAAAACTAAAAAAATGCACTTGGATTGTATTGATACTTTATGAAAATTATCCCTAAGTAATTTTGGATTTTTAGGAATTAGAATCACATCAATCTGATTCACTTTGTGACCGGTATGTCTCCAAGTGCATATTTTTATTTAAAATTGACATTAATTTTAGTTAAAAAAACAACTGACAAAATCAAAACCAATAAAAAGAATTTTTATTGTTTTTATACTTTAATAAAATGATCCATAAGAAGTTTTTGATGTGTAGGAATAATCCTCACCTTAATCCAACACATGATGTTCCCAACATCCATCAAAGTGTCTATTATCAGTTTAAAATTAATATTTTAGTTCAAAAAGTGGGACTCACTAAAAAAGAGAAAACACAACAATATTGTCTTAATAATTTAGTCAAATGATTAAAAATTAATTTTTTGTGTGTAGGAATAATTATGAATTTAAACTGATACATGATGTGACTGTTATGACTCAAAGTGTATGTTTCCAATTTAAAATGACATTTTAGTAAAAAAACACAAGTGATATATCCAAAACTGAGAAAACACATTCATATTGTTTTGATAATTTATTAAAATGATCCATAAATTATTTTGGATGTGTAGAAATCATATGTAAAAAAATTTAATGCATGGTGTGGATGAAAGGACTCAAAGTATATCTTTTTATTTAAAATTGACACTAATTTTAGTAAAAAATAAAAGTGACATACTCAAAACTTAGAAAACACATTAAGATTATTTTTATACATTAATAAAATGATACACAATTTATTTGTTATTTTTAGGCATCATCTGCAACTCAATTCGATACATGATGTGCCCATCATGACTCAAAGTGTCCATTATTAATTTAAAATTGGCATTTTAGGTAAAAAGTTTCATTTACTAAAAATCAAAGAAAACATGATCGGATTGTCTTGATTATTTAGAAAAAACAATTCATAATTATTTTTTGATGTTTAGGAATCAGTCTCATGTGAAATCGACACACAATGTGATCAGTATGACTCAAAGTGTATATTTCTAGTTTAAAATAAAATTTTAGTAAAAAGCACATGTGACATACTAAAAACTAAGAAAACACATTCAGATTGTTTTTATACATTATTAAAGTGATATATATGTCATTTTGGAAATTTAGGAATCATCCTCACTGGAATTAGACTAACAGTGTGACCGGTATGACTCCAAGTGTGTTATTTTATTTAAAATTGACATTAATTTTAGTAACAAATATAACTAACGTACTCAAAATTGAGCAAACACATTTTTATTATTTTTGATACTTAAGGAATATGATCCATAAGTCATTTTTGTGGCATATAAATCATATACTCCTCAATATAATACACAATGTGCCCAGTCTGACTCAAATTTTCCATTATCAGTTTAAAATTGATATTTTAGTTTAAACAATGTCACCCAATAAAAACTAGGAAAGCATGATCATATTACATTATTAATTTAGGAAAATGATTCATAATTAATTTTTGACATGTAAGAATAATTATCACATTAATCCAACACATTATGCGACTTCTATGACTCAAAGTATGTATTTCTAGTTTAAAATAAATTTTTGGTAAAAAAACAAGCGATGTACTCAAAATTGAGAAAATGCGTGTGTATTATTTTTATACTTTATCAAAATGTTCTATATGTCATTTGGGATGTGTAGAAATTAGTCTCACCTAAATGTAGTGCACGTTGTGACCTGTATGACTCCAAGTGCATCTTTTCAATATATAAGTGTTATTTTAGTCTAAAACACACATCACAACACAAAAAACTGAGCAAATGATCCTAGATTATTTTCTCATCATTCTATCTTCTAATACATAATTAATTTTCTTATCATATTTATCTTATACTGATTTATTTAATTTTCAAAGTGATAATGCTTGAAGAAGTACAAGAAATGGTGTGATGTGAAAAAATCAACTACAACTCAATATGATACATAGTGTTCTTGGTACGAATCAATGTTTATTTTCAAATTAAAACATTATATTTAATTTATTTATTTATATTAATACTAACATATGAATTTTCTTCTTATATAGGTGAATTATTTTTCTCGACCAGGGGTGGTTTTTTTCTTTTATACAGGTGTGTTATTTTTCTCTATAATGTCATATTTTTTAATGTATTTGTGTTGCAAATACTATTCCATATAAATTCTATATCTTTATATAATTTTGATAATTTTTGGTGTTGCAGTGTGATATTATAGCACACTATCATGTTTCTAGTGTTATAGTGTGTTGTTATGTCACACTGCAGTATGCCCCATTATCAGCACTAGAAAATGTGCTAATAAAGTCACCCTTTATCAGTGCTTATACAAGGACTAATAAAGGGAACCGTTATTAGTGCTAAATAAAAGTGATGATAATTGGGTATTTTATCAACACTTTTTTATCACTAATAGCGCTGATAAAATCCTAGTACTTTAAATCATGCTCTGGTAGTCAGCACATCTCTAGAACTGATAAAGGCTATTTTTAGTGTTGTTAAAGGACTATTTTATAGTATTGATGTTACACTACAATGCTGAAAGAAACATTTATAAGGTACTAAATTTTATTTCTCACAGTAGAGTAATTTTTTTCTCCTTTTGTTGAGTAGTATCAAAACTTTAACTTTCTATGACATTTTCTTCTCAATGAAAAATATGATAAACATATTGAACATGGAATTGATTCAATATAAAGTGCTCTTAAGTTTCTTTTCACTTAAACCATCTCTTGAATTTACATTTAGGACATGGACATATTATTCTCCCACTAATTAATCTATTTTAAATTTTAAAATATAAAAAATACTCCAAACCATTATTATATCAGGGTGTGTTCCTATATCTAGATTTTATTCATATAACACCAAGTAAAAATATTCCTTTCATGTAATAGTTAATATATAAAAAATAAAGTGACAATGATTTTTTTATTAAATATATATTGTTGTAATTGTTTTTGATAACATGAAATCCATAAATTTAATGAACAATAACTAAAAAATGAATGTCTTCATCAATAATTTATCAATTAAAAAACTAAATTATAAAAATGTTGATCCAAAAACATTTCACCCAAATCATGAACATGCATGTTTTTCAATTATTAGATCAGATGTAAAAACCAAAGGTTCTCATCAATAAAGACAAAATTACTTAAATGATAACAAATTTATGAATTATAAAAAATAAAAATAAATTTTATAGATTCATCAGCATCAATGTCACGACCCATCCTCGGGGCCCGTACTGTGACTACCCCAAGCCCGCCTTCCATAGGCCAGGGGCTGGCGACTAGCACCAAAGGCATAAATCCTGTTAAAAAGGGAAGCAATTGCATTTATATAAGTAAAAAAACACAACAGAGTACGCAAGTGAAGTAAACACTAAGTAAAATTGAGGACAAAAGTAGGTGTTGAAAAGTAAATGGGCCAGTATAAAAACCCAACTAAAAGTACAGTACAACTAAAAAGAAGGTACAACAGTTGTAAAGTAAAGCATCAACCACTAAATCGTCCTCCAGATATCCCACCTGAAGGGTGGGTACAGATGGTCTCATCAGCTCCTCGGGTCCGGCCATCCATTCCATGTATATCCTGCCAAGTGGTCCACCTCCGGGTACCATCCAGCTCCACAAGCCTCCACCTCGATCATTGTTGTCCGTCGTCTGAATCCAACACAACGTAGTGTGGGCATAGCCTGTGCAGGGGTGAGTATACATTACTCAGTAGGGAACCCAAGACCCCTAAAGGTCTCCTAGAATCCAAGAAGGATAAACCAAAAAGGAATGATACAAACATGAAGTATCAACCAACACTACTTAGGTATATTCCCATACATATACCTAAGTCATCAATCTCAGTTCAGCTCCAACTTCCCGGCCCAAGAACAACCTACTCCCCATAGGAAAGAAGTCAATCACACCGATGGTAATGATTGAAAGTCAAGACTCAGCTCAAACAGGTATACCACTACGATGGGGGTGGAGATGATTAGATGCAGGCTCTGAATCATCTCTTCTACCGAACCCACGTAGGATCCCAGTACAGAAGTCATCGCCTCCAAACCCACATAGGATCCAAGTACAAAAACCATCGCTGCCGAACCCACGTAGGGTCTGAGTACAGTCGTCATCACTGCCGAACCCACGGTGGATCCAAGTACAGTCGTCCTCACTGCCGAACCCACGTAAGATCCGAGTATAGTCGTCTTCGTCGTCGAACCCACGGAGGATCCTAGCACTGTAGTCGTCACAGCCAGCTCTAGGGTTCCCACACACAGCGTACTTGATTCTAGGAGGGTCTTCTTATCGAGTAAAGGTGGGTCGATACCGAAAATTTCAATAAGTCTAGAGTTTATGTATCCCAAAGTTTTTTCTTTTCATAATGAACTCAACGCGATAGATGGAGGGTCAAATGGATGCCCGGTCTGAGAGATATTGGCTTTTCCGTTCTAGGAGCCCGGTTGGAAATGTGATCGTTCCAAACTCAGCCGTTTACCAAATTTGTCCAAAAATCACTTAGAGTATCTCAAAAGGACCACATTGTCGATAGGGTCCCAATGCCACAGACGACGCGTCGATCGGATGTGGGGTCTCTAAGTTATTCACGTTTAAGTGAATAACAGGCCCGACCCGTTAAGCCCCATGGGCTGGCGGGTAGGGTCACCCAGTTTTGGCTGGTCCGTCCCAGTAGGGGTGTTGGACCAGCCCGAATGTTCGCACGGTCTGTCCTGAGGGGCGCGGCCCGACCCGAAGGGGCGCGGCGCGGACCGGCCCGGCGGGGCGCGGCCCGACCCGGTGCGGCTCGGCTGGGCGTGGCCCGGATGTGCGCGCGACTTGGCTGGCTCGGCTAGCTATCCAAGCGGTCCGAGGGGGTGTGGCCCCCGGCTATCCGAACTGGCGGCGCCTTATGGAGCCACCCTCCCAAACTGGTCGGCCTTCTGGCGCAAGCAGCCCGCACGGGCAGGCCATGACTCATCTGGCACGGCGCCCTCCTGGCACTGCAGCATTACTCCGCCCGGCCGGCCAACGGGCCGGCCGGTCCTTCCACCGAAGAGGCTCGCAAAGCATGCCGCAGTTCATCCGCACAGCCGGCGTGACGACGCTAGCTTCCTCTGCCGCGGCTTGCCCTGGCCGCGGCTCCATGTTCCCAGCATGGCGTGACTGTGCCGTGCTTCCTCTACCGCGGTCCTCTTGGCCGCGACTTTCTATGCATGTGTGACGGCGGAACTTGCGCCACCGGTCTCCTCTATGTTCCGCCTCGGATCACCAATTCCAATAATAAACAACATCAAACGGAGGGTCGTCGGGCCATGTTTTTTGGCTCGCTCCCTCTGCGTTAAGCGATAGTAATAGGTCAAAAAAACACGAAGTTCAACGACAAACGAGGCACAATTTTAATCCATTAAAATTGAACTTAATCCCCTACCTCGATAATTTACGTCGCACGTCGGGCATTGCGAAAGATGGCGTTACGAGGAAAGGATTCGTAGGCGATGTCGGAGTGCGTCCAAGGTGGAAGCGGCGTCTCCTCACTTGTCGCAGCGAAGAGAATGGTTGGCGCATCGTCGTTCTTCGTGGAACTGGTGTTCTTCATCGAATATGTCACCGTTCTTCATCAGAAAAGAAAACTATTCTCTCAAGAGCTCTCTCTCCCTTAACACAATGAAAGCCCTCCCCCTTAAAAAAAATAAGCTACCCTCATTATTTTATCAACACAAGCCATTTAAATTTCAAACATTTAAACAGATAGTTAATTAAATGAAGAGATTCCATTCATTAATTAAGGTATGTTGGAAAGAGTTAAAGAGAGGGAGAGGGAGAGGAAAGGCCCTCATAAATTAAAGGGGTTATCATGAATTAATGGAGTGAGGGAGGTGGAGAGTTTTGGCAATTAAAGGGGTGTTTACAAATTAATGAAGGGGGTTTAAGGAGTTTAGAGAAAAATGAAAGGTTGGGGATTGTGGGAGCCCAGCCTCTCAAACATCCACACTTGGGTAGTTAGGTGATTGTGGGTCCCACCCTTAACTTTCCTTTGTAGGATATAACTACCTGAGATATAAATAAAATTGTACACAAAATTTTATTTATTTTAATCTAATTCCCCAATTATTAACTTTCGAGCCGCATAAAACACAACTGCGATGAAGGTCCCCTTAAGAGAAAATCGGCGCTGCGAGTTCATCGGTGCCCTCAGATTTCAATTCCGAGCACCGGTTCAAAAGATAGAAAAACTCGCTCATTCGTTTACTGAATATACCTGAGCTAAACTTCAGAAATTGATTTCAGGCACACCGGGCCTCGGAATTAGGTGCCGTCAGAAGACACAGACTCATAAAATTACAAAGTATTTTAAGAAAAAAAATTTCCTTGAAATTTCCATGTCTTTATAATAAAAATAAAAATAATATAAAAATGGAGCACACATTCAATTAAAATATAGAATATATTTAACCTTTATCTAGCCTCTTATGTGATTAATGAGCCATAAATGATCTAGAAAATGAGGTAAAGTTATATGATGAGGGGAAGGATATGGAATAAGTTAATCCTAATAGGGAATCATTGAGTGAAGTAAAGGGAGTGGGAAAGGTTTAGGGTGAGGGTGACCATGAGGTTGAGGGTGAGGGTGAGAGTAGTGGTGGTGAGGGTGATGATGGGGAGGTATTTCATAGAGGGATTTAGGGGGATGGTCTTGGAGGTGATGGTCTTTGGTGATAGATCTAGGTGTGGGGAAAGGGTGAAGGGGCTTGAGTTTGGGGAGAGGAAATCATTGGAGTGGAGAAACCTCCATTTTAAAAGTTTAGTAAATATTTATTGGTGGGTTTTTAAACACTATCTCTAAAAAAATTATATTTTATTTTATGGAGGTTTGTTGAAAAAATGATAAATAACCACCATCAATAATTAAAATATTTTTAGTGTCAGTAATCTATAGATTTCATGGCTTGCACCTAGCAAAAAATATCATGGAAAAAACCTTGTGATTCCCCTTTGACTAGAGAACTACAATGTATCCCTTCTCATCATGATGTGGTCACAAAGACTCCATGAATATTATATTATATATAACAAGCCTCTTCTTCAATGGTGTAGATATATCTAAATATATATAACCACTGAAATCTAAAGAATCCTCTTCAGGACATGATTATCCTTCCCACAATGTGAATAACACTTATGTATTACTTTAACTTCTCATACAAAAAAAATACTTTTACATATGTTCTTCATGGTGTGGACATTATCCCTATGATGTGAAAATATTCTTGACTGAACTCACTTCAATCATAACCTATGATATACTATATACCATAATTTATGGTTGACTATATTCTCAATCATATTTTACAATGGATAATGTTAACTACATTTATGTGTCATCTTTTCTTAACAAAATTACTCTTACATGTTCTAGTTCACTTCATCACTTTTCCATTTCCCCATATGTAAAAACCTTACGTATCATCATAGCTACCTTCACATATCATGTAGATCTAACCATTCATGGTGTGAAATTTTTGTGTGTGTTGTAACCACTAAATATTTGGTAATTTTCTATTTCATTCTAATTGATTTATTATGTACTTTCTAAAGGATATTACATATCCTTTAAAAGGATTCCCTTTTTCCAGTTCTATGTCATTCAACTATCCTATGTATCAATTGGACGTTATTATATATTCAAGGAGTTGATTTTCCTTTTCCAATTCTCTATGAACTTCAGATATGGTGTGGTCCTTATACTCACACCACTGTTTTCCTGTAACTCCAAGATTTATCTAAGCATTCCATAGTAACTTTTAGACTTCTAATTTATTATTAAATCATCCACTTATAGAAAAAATTCCACAATATTTCTTTTGGACCAACCTCATCTCTTCTTCCCCCATAACGTATAAACCACCAAAACTTATTTAATTTAGTTTCTGATAACTACAAACCAACTCCAATATATTATAACAGTAAATCATGCACCAATAATCACCATGTGATGAAAATAGAACAAACATAATATATTGACCACAAATCCAACACTAACACCAATCATAAATTGGATGCTAATATTTGGAAAATCATTTTTAAAGGGTGGTAAAAATAATTTCAAAACATTATTTAAATAATAAATGTTCCAATAATAAAACCATTAAAATACATAAAGGTTAAAGTAACAAATATAGATATAGGAAGATAAAAAATGCATGGAAGTGGAAAGTGATAGGCGTGGTTTGAGAAACAGTTTTTTGGCTAAGTAATGAAGTTTCTAGAAAGTATTAACTTCCAGAAATTCATATTGGTATTTAATGGTAGGTGTCTAGTGAACTATAGTTATAGAATAAGTACTAATGGGGTGATTTTCATGACTCGACCCGTTGAGGTCAAACCCACAACTACCCCAAGCCCACCTTTAATAGGCTAGGGTATGTTGACTAGTGCTGAGTAGGCATATCCCACAAATGTGAGGAATTATCATAAATTACCTGTATAGATGAACACATATCCAAACCCACACAATTCTAAAATGTTAAAAGAACTGAAATAATTCATGCATACATCTAAGATCCCACAACAGAGTATGGTAGTAAAGTATCAAAAGGTGAAAAAGTATCCAAATAAAATCCCCACGAAAACTGTAAAGACTCAAACATGATCCAATGTCAAGGACTAAGAAAAAAGTAATATCTTAGTAAAAATCCTCAGTATAAAAAGATATAGCTACACTCCACCCACTCCCTATCCTCCCAGTACAATATCAAAATGTTCATTTTCTATATAAGACACGACACATGCAGGAAAATCCCATCAAGGGTGAGTATAAAAATACTCAATAGGACACCCCAAAAACACTAAAAATGAAGCACTAAGTATAGTCATATCAATAGAAGATATAAAAATAAATTTATAATAGAATCACCCAGATAGACTCAGGAAAGACACCTCTCCACAAGGTGTTCACAAACCAACTATTTCCCAAAGGATTATACTCGAAGAAATTCTCATTCTAGAAGAATCCACTCCACAAGACAAGATATCATCAAAGAAAATTGAAAACAAAGTCTAGATCATTGGTACCCATCCAATGAAGGCTAACTATTTTTTGAAAATCCTAACACGAAGATAGGATTTCATGCCTAAGACTGCTGGGGGACACCATGAACCCAAATTTGGATCAACCCGCTACATAGGGGATCATATGTTAATAATTCCAAAATACCTATTGATAAATATTTCTATATGGATGATCAATTACCTACTCATGGTGTTCAAAAATATTCCACAAAACCCACCTAGGGAATAAAGATGATTAAGGATCTCACTACAGTCTCATGGAGGGAAACTACAACTCTATTTAAGACTAGAACTCTTGAAGGGATAACAATCCTGTGATATGAATGTAATGTCACATTTTACCCCCAAGATAAAGGACCAAGGGATCACACTAATTCTATACTGATATAAACTAATAAAACATAGGTACAACCAATTTTGAAGTGGGTACATGGTGTGTACCAGGGGTACACAACATGTCCAGATATCCCCATGACTTCCCATGTGGAAGAGACTCACACAACATGTATGTATCCATATATATGGATTATAGAAGAAGTAAACAACATGTAGAGATAGATAGTATCTTTTCTATGTCATCTGTAAATTTCCTTGTATCATGGACATGTCTGTGTATCGGCTCATGTACACCAATACGTGTTTGTGTCCAAGTACATGACCTGAAACTTGGTCATGTACTTTTTCCCATGCATGTGTACTTCCCAAATTAAATGCCAATCCACATAGAATGGGTCACACAACTTATGATAGAGTCACAAAATGTGTGATAATTAACTTTGGTCAGAACTCTATCATTATAGCCATGGGGGACACACGATGTGTAATGCCAGATTACACACTGTGTAACTCATGATTTTATAAAACCCTTGAGTTCTCTTCTATCTCATTCCACACATTTCTATAACTTCTAATATCACAAAAAAATATCGATCTAGGGTTTGCAAACCCTTTATATCCTCGATTTCTAGGATCTAGATTTGATTCTACTTGGAAATCACCACTATTGAGCCATCTGTCACCGCACATCAAAACCAGGTTGAACAAATATCACAAATCCATTATGATTCACCTTAGATCATCCATCATCTTAATCACGCCCCAATCACACCATATATCATGAACCTAACCTATTTTATTGATCTATTTCACCAAATAACAGTTGCGCAATGATCAAATATTAAGTGTTCATCAAACCATGGTCCAAAAGAAAATGCATGTGATGAACGTGTGAAGAATGGGGGACAAAATCCATAAAACATTCAAGGAATAAAGATCAATTTTTTCTCATTTATACTTGATTCTTTTTCATAAAAGGATATGAATTAAGGATGATAAATCAAAAATAGATAATAAATAATTATATCAATTTAATTATACTGGTAATTTATGTATCAATTCAGTCAATTTAATTGATCCACGTTCATATGAGACTAAGAAACAAGATGGAAATCAAAAAGAAAAATATCTGATATGGGGGTTGGATTAATTTTTGACGAAGAAAGGTTGGTTTTCCATCGTTGATGAGATCCATGGACTCTGTTTTCACAACGATTGATGATCTGATCCTGATTTGTCATTGTTCACCAAGAAATATCTCCAATGTTTGTCTGAATATCCAGGTTTTGAGTGGCCAAACACGAGGAAATACTATAACCATATACAAGGATAAAATAGTCACTGCATCAAAAATAACAAAATAAATTCTTTAATTAATTTAATTTTTTAATTTCCTACCTACGATAACTTTTTCATGAACAAACCACACCAACAATGTTTACGTCATGTATAGGGTTGAACTCATATTCTAAACTTAATAGTTCCCTCAGATTTATGATCTGAGACCTCGTTTGGGAGTTATTACACTTTTTTAGGAAACTGCACACATGTTCTATTTAATATATTTAAAACATTTATTTCAGGCACACTAGGCCTCAAAATTTCACATTGTCTCAGTAATTGGTCTTTAAAATAACACATATAAAAAAATTCATAGAAAATCCAAGTCATTAAATTCTCCCGACATTATTTATTTTCATCTAGAAAAAATAAAAACTTACTCAAAATGATGAGGGTATTAGGTTTTAATCTTGGTATCCCACTCCTAGGTTCTCTCATGATGATTCTCATGCTACGACCATACACTCACATGGGTAATCAAATCCCTATAAAGGATCATTTCCTACTGATCCTCGATATCCACTTGGTAATATAAAAATGTAGATCCATAATTTATGCCCATATTTCTTGAGTCGATAATGTGTGAAGGGTTATGCACATATCTCTTCAGTTGTGAACCGTGGAAGATGTCATGTACCTAGTCCTACTATGGTTGTATAGTTAAGTGTTACCCCACCTTAACAAATCTATGTAGTATCTAGAAGGTAAAATTAAATATCATAGATAACTTTCCTCTGTGAAAAAATCTGCTCAATCTACATCGAGGTAAGACCATCCGGAACACATGATCTCCATCCTAAAAATCCATAGGTATTCATATTTGTAAAACATAAGATGTCTAATGTATCTATGCCATCCTCATCCACTCCTGGATGATCTGTACCATCTCTATAGTAGCTCGCACCAACTCCCTAACCATGAGTGTGGACTCACCTGGATCAGTCCAATAAAGTAGTGACCTAAAGGTTCACTTGTAAAAAATCCTCTAATGGTGTCATACAAATGGTGTAAAGGTAGTTATTGTTGTATTAAAACTCCACCAAGTGTATGTGATCATCCTAACTATGGACATGATCTAATGTGCTAGCCCGTATCATGTTCTCCAAGACTTGAATGGTCTACTCTGTTTGGCTATCATTTTGGGGGTGAAACTCTATTGTCAATTGTAACTAAGTCCCAAAATCCTATTATAATCCCTTCTATAATCGATATGTGAAGTGATCATCACAATCATTGACGATCATCGAGGGAAATTTATGGAGTTGGACTATCTTCTGCATGTAGAGGCTTCCCAAGTTCTCTACCAAAATATTCTTTTGAATGGATAGGAAGTGGTACAACATGGTAAGTCACTCTATAAACACAAATATGGAATTGTGTCCCCTGTACATATGTGGTAATTCTATCACAAAGTCCATGGATATCTCATCCCACTTCCATTATGGAACCTCAAGGGTTTGGGTTAAACTCACTAAAACCTGATGCTCTACCTTCACTTACTGACAACTGAGGCATCGAGAGAGAAACTCTAAAACTCCCTTATTTAATATTGGGAACCAAAACAAACATCACAGGTCTTGAAATATCTTTTCCAAAACTAGATTTACCACAAAATAAATGAATGAAACTCCCAAAACACCTCCCCCCACAACGTTAAACATTATATAGTTCATCCTTTGAAAAGAATAGAATGCTTCCCACCATCATAATATCAATTAAGACCATTTCTAGTAGATATATATTTATGTAAGGTCTCACAGTTGGTATCTACTCACTGAGCATCCTTGGAACACTACAAAAGTGGTGGGGTAACAACCATATATTGAAAATATGAAGCACTATCCTAATCCACAAAGAAAAAATGAATTGTAGATAACTGCTCTGACGCCTCATCCAACAACTGAGAACAAGATCTCATGCTGGGAGCATCATCCACCACATTACCATTCCCATGAGTATATATAATCTCAAATTCATATTCCAGGAAGAACTCTAGTCATCTCCTCTATCTCAAGTTAGGATCCTTCTATGTGAATACATAATTGATACTCTTGTGGTCAGAATAAAAGATAAATTTATTTCCCATTAGTTAGCGTCTCCACATCTTCACTAAGAATATTATTACTATTAACTCAATATCATGAGTCATGTATATCTACTCAAGTGGTATCAACTAGAATAAAACATAGGCAATATCTTCTATCCTCTATGTCAGAAAACAGCCAATTATGGTCCCTGATGCATCACAGAACACTTTGTACTCGATTCCCTCCATTAGTAATCTCAATATGGTATCACTCTTCAACATATGCCTCAACTCCTGAAATCACTATTGGAACCTTTCCATCCACATGAAATGATACCCTGCTAAGCTAAAGCTATCAAGGGTGCTAATACTCTAGAGAATTTGGGTTCAAACCTATGATAGTACCTCGCTAACCCAAAAAAAAAACTCTGCACCTCAGTAGCAATCTTAGGTGGATCCCATGTAAGAACAACCTCAACCTTTAAATAGATCTATTTTTACACTAGCCTATGGGATGATGTGTCCCAGAAAGTGGAATTCTTGAATCCAAAACTAACACTTTGAGATCTTACTGCAAATTCAGTTCTCTTAGATTGTGTACATGACCATCCTCAAGTGTCTCATGTGCTCATCCTCGGATGCAGAATAGACTAGGATATCATCAATTAAGACTAACATAAACCCATCTAAGATGGGATAGAAGCACTAGAAGTTTTGGTTCATGAGTCCCATGAACTATATTGGGGTGTTATTCATGGCGAATGACATCACCGTGTATACTTAGTTACCGTAGAGACATATGAATGTCATTTTCGGTATATCCTTGTCCCGTAATCACAATTGGTGATTACATGATCTGAGGTCAATATTAAAGAACCACCATGACCCTATAAACTAGTCATAGTGGTCCTCAATCCTTGTTAGTGGATACTGATTCTTCATGTTCACCTAATTCAGGCACTGATAATCCACACATAACCTCAAGCTCCCATCCACCTTCTCGATGAACAAAACTAGGGCTACCAAGGGGGAATGATGGGTCTCACAAATCCCTTCTCCTGTAAGTCCCCCAACTCCACCTCAGTTCTCAAATATCTACGGGATCCATCTGATATGATGGTGCAGATATTGGTTTCATTCTGGCATGAAATTCAATGAAGAAGTCCAGCTCTCAGTGGGGAGGTAAACATAGTACGTCCTTGGGAAATACTTCCTCATACTCCACCACCATTGTAGAAAACTATTAGCCTAAATAATCCAATGATTGAGGAGTCATTATAGACAAATTTGTAGTAATATTTTTTACACTCCTATGATTTATATCGTCTTGTTCTTCCAAGGTTTCCTTTTCACCCATAAAGGAAAACCTTATTCTGTCACTACAGACACACGACATCCTCCACCTAAAACACCCAATTTGGGAATGAACTATGGATATCCATTCCATACGTAAGATTAATTCATAAGGAATCATTGATTATATGAAGAGATCCCATACAAATCTCTCACCTCCAAGTGTCGGGTTATACTATCGGTACAAGTGCGCAATCGTTGAGTCACCGCCTTTAGGGGTCTCCACCTGAAAGGGTCAAACCAATAGCTCAATGTGAATATCTAAGACTTAAAATAGAGAAGTATAAAGAATAGAATGAATCTAAAATGTATCTATAAATATTTCAGATAAATTATAAATGTATATCATCCCTAGATCCTTGGGGTCATAGGCTTCCATATCCTATAGTTGGCCTCATCACTGTCCCCCAGCTCCCTAATCCTGACACGGACCATCTGGGAGTGGTGGAAGTAATAGGTCATACCTCTGACCACCACATGTTTCCCTACCAGCCCCTCTACTACATCCTCCACCTTATATAACACTCTGCTTCTACCTCTATCTCTATCTTGCATTTCCCTCAACTGTCTCATGATCAACTATATGACATGTCGGATAATCCCAAGCCATACGTCCCTGACCATTACAAGGGAAACACCACATGTCCATCAGATGATTCGATCCACCATAAGATCCATGAACTATTGTCCCGGATTCATGAGATCACTTTTTGAATCATATGACATGATTGTATTCATGTGACTATAGTCATCTTCCTGCTACTGAGGTCTCAGATACTGTGTACTAAAGACTATCTCCCTCTACCAGTGTCTGCTCTGCAAGAAAGATTTACACCAACAAGGATCACTCAAGAACCATAACATAGGTTATAATGGAAAGGGATTCCATTGAATCCCTGATGTTCTAAAGAAATCCCTTCTCAAAGGTCCAAGCTATAAAGAACTGATCTCACACCATATCCTAGGAGTGATGTGAGAGATTAGTAAACATCATTGAGTACTCTTCCATGGTAACACTACCCTGTTATAGATGCTTAAGCTTCTATATTCATAATGATTGCAATGTGGTTGGATAGAACTCCTATTTGAAGATATGATCAATGTATGTCCAAGAGAGAGTTGTCTCGTCGTGTGATTGAGTCACTAAGCTCCACCATTTCCTAGTAGATCCTTGAAGAAGACTCACCATAAGGACTACCATCTGATCAGTAGGAGTCCTCACAAGGCAGAAAATGTGTGTGACTGCCTCTAGCTAGTCCTCAGCCACCTCGGGCTCTAGCTCACCCTAAAACCTAGAAGCCCGCTACCAATGGAACTTTTTAAACACACTCAGAATGTGTTCATCCAAAACTAGTATTAACAGAACTAGCGTCTACTCAACGGGTGGTGGTATAGCTGGTAAACCCCCTATAGGTTCTATCTCTGGCCGAGGCCCCTGTACCAATGCCTCATCACTATGTGGATCATCCTCATGATCACACAATGGAATCCATCATGTTGTATACGTGGAGACATCCTAAAATAAAACAAGATGCACCATGGTTAACAGATTATATTTGGGGAGCTAAATCAAGAAGGACATAGTAAACTCAACCATTCCTATATGATGTTTTTGGATTGGTGTAGCCCGGTCTATTTGTCATGATGATTGGGATGAATTATTTTGTGGTGTGTACTAAGAACTAGGCCGCAATATTCATGGTTCTATCTCTATGGAGATCTTATTGGGGGTTTCTATGGGAAACACACCCCCTTCTTTGTTGGTCTAGGGGTTGAAGGTCACCGACCCAAATTTTGGGGCACTATAACATCTCTTACCACTATATAAGATCTAACCGACCAACACTGATAGGGCACTGTAGTAGTGTGGACTTTAAAGTCAATAGTACTATAGCTCCTTGGACTTCTAGCCACCGACCACTGTAACACTTTTAACTTGGGTGGCCATGAAACTATAGAAAAATAGACTTCCAACCACCTTCTCATTGTAGAGATGCATACTTCCTATGAAGTTGGTGGAACATTGGATCATATTCTTTGTTTTTAGCCCATTTTGGGATAGCATTTTTGTGTGTGTGAAGCTCTGATACTTCTTATAAATTATGTTCCCAAATTATATTGAAATTATGCCTCTCCATGGAGGTAGGTATCATTTCCCAAACCACGTAAATCTTTGTGTCCAATATCTTATTCTTCTTATTTTTCCCCTCTTAATATTATGTGAATTTTTTCTTTATATCACTATGACTCTTGAAATTTATTCATCAGATTCATGTACCAAAATAATTTACTATAACCAATGTTTTGATATAGCGAGTCGAAAGGCAGGTGATCAGAGTCCTGGTGTATGGATACGTCCGTCGCTATACCAACAATAGATTCCCAAGCAAGAATGATGAACTTGAAACACAAAAAAATATTTCCCAAACCAAAATCACATACTTGGGTCCTAAGGTAGAACTAACCTCCTATAATACTAATCTTTCATGACCAGGCCCACTGAGGTCCGACCCGTGACTACCCCATGCCCACCTCTAATAGGCCAGGGGCTGGAGAGTAGTACTAAGTAATAATATCCCACAAATGGAGGAATTAGCCTAATGTAACTATATACACACACAAATTCCATGTTCAAACAATATTTAAATATAAAAAACTGAAATAATGCATGCATACATCTAAGATCCCACAATAGAGTACGATAGTAAAGTACAGAAAAAGGGGCCAAATACAAGCCCAATGAAAACTGTAAAGTGTCCAACCTACTCTAAGGGATAGGAATAAGTCAAAATCAAGCTCTTGGTAAAACACCATGGCCTGAAAAAATCCATCTATGCTCCAAAAAATCTTTTTCCTCCAAAAACACTATCAAAAGGGTCGTCATCTATATAAAAAACGACCCATGTGGGAAAATCCCATGCAGGGGAAAGTATAAAAATACTCAGTAAGACACCTCAAAAACACCAAACACAAATAACCAAATATAATAATTTCATTACAATATATAAACATCAATTTATAAGGAAAACTATCAAATATACTCTAGAATGGTACCGAACCACTAGGTGGTCATAACTAGCTGTCAGCTACATGATTTTGGTCGAAGCAATGCTTGTTTTGGGAGAATCCAATCCATGAGCCATGATATCATTATAGACACTCAATAAAGATGTCATGATCATTAGGTACCACCCAATAAAATCTCACTAGTCTAACAAGACCCTGATACATAGATAGGGTTTACGCCCTGAACTGATGGGGGCACCACGAACTAAAATCTAGATCAACCCGATACATAGGGGATGATATGTCAATGATTACAAAAATACTACTAATATATCCTGCTAGGTGGAGGATCAATACCCTACTCATGGAGGTCACATTGATTCGAAAAACCCCATGTAGGGAACAAGGTTGATAGATGATCTTACATCAGTCTCACAGAGGGGCACTACAACTCTATCTAAGAATCATCCTCTAGAGGGGATCACAATCCTGTGATGTGGATGTAATGTCATATTTTACCCTCTAGGGAAAGTAATAATAGATCACACTCAAAATATACTATTCCAAAATATGAAAATTAAGAGATATAACAAGTTTTGAAGGGGGTATACGGCATGTACCCGGGGGTACACAACATGTCCAAGTATCCCTATGTCAGCTCATGTGGAAGATACTCGCATGACATATCAGTATCCATATAAAAGAAGTTTAGAATAAGTACACAGTGTGTAGATACACACATTGTCCTTCATGTGTAACCTAGCCATGGTTGTGTACCTTGGTCGTGTCCATGTACTGGATTTTTTACACCAAGCCATGTTAATGTCCAAGTATATGGCATTACATTTGGTCGTGTACTTTTTCCCATGTCCATTTACTTCCAAAAGTACATGCCAATCCACAAGGAAGGGGTTACATAGTGTGTGAGAGAGTCACATGTAATGTGATACTTAACTTTGGTCAGAACCATAGCACCACAGATAGGGGTCCACACAACATGTAATGCCAGATTACATGCCGTGTAATTCAGGATTTTTCAGAACCCTTGGGATCTCTTCTGTGTCAATCCGTGTATCGCAGGAACCACTAATCTCACCAAAAACTGAGGTTTAGGGTTAATCAACCCATTCTATCCTTGATTTCTAGTATTTGGGTTCAAACCGACTTATAAATCCCCACCATCAATAAATAAGTCACTTCATTTCAAAACAGAGTTGAACATATACCAAAACATTTGTTCTGATTCACCTCTAATCATCCAATACCATCATCGCACCTCAATATGACCATCAATAATGAACTATGCCCACATTATTGATCTAATTTTCTAAATAACAATCTCACAATGATCAAATATCGAGTATTTTTTGAACCATGGGCCAAAAGAAAATACTGACAATGAACATGTGAAGAATGGGGAATAAAATCCATAAAACACAAAATTTGAGGAAAAAACCTTAGTCATTATTCATTTTCCTCAATTAATTGTCGTAAAAGGAGATAATAAAATATGAATAAATCAAAACAAAAAAAATCCATCAATTTAATTCTACCAATGGTGCACATATCAATTCTGTTCATGGAATTGATCTGCATTTATCCTAGATTAAGAAATGGAATAAAAATCATAAATAAAAACATCCTATGTAGATTTAGGATTGATTTTTTATGAACAATGGTTGCCTTGTCATCGTTGAGAAGATCCACGGACTCTGTTGGTGCAATGATCCACAATTCGATCATGAACCCTCATTATTTTCCATGAATGTTCTCCGATGGTTTTTTAAATCTCTAGGGATTGAAAGGTCTAACCAGATTAAATCCTATAACTGTATACTTAACGGAGAAAATTGTCATTTAATCAAAAATAACAAAATAAATTCTTTAATTTATCTATTTCATTTATTTCTCACCTGTGATAAATTTTTCACAAATAGTCCATGTCAAAAAAATTATGTCTTTCATAGGCTAAAACCCATGTTTTAAACTCAATAGTTCCCTCATATTTCTAACTCAGGCCCCCTTTAAGGAGTTATTACACTTTTTAGGAAAACTGTGCATTCATGGTATTTACTATATTTAATATATTTCAAACATTTATTCTGGGAACACCGAGCCTTAGAATGATACACCATCTCAGCAACTGCTGTAAAAAATAATCCATATAATATAAAAAATAGAACATGTAAAATCTTAGATATTACAGTGATGAATCTTTATGATGTAATTTCTGAAGCTGATGGATGTGTTCTAGAAAATTGGAACTAATACGGGTGTGTGGAGATGCAAAGGGATTGTGTAAGAGTCATTCCTATTGATGTGTAAGAGTATTTGGGATGGTACACAAGGGTAAACTCACTTATTTTTCTAAGTTCATTCATTTTTCACTAAAAGGACCAATTGAGATAGTAATTTCCTTTGACTATGTGGTTTAATTTCCATGAATATCAAATCTATGTGGAATTATATCCTTTGGATTTTTTGGTATGATAAACAGGATTATCGAAAGGTAGCTAATATAAATTGGCGCTATGTTAATTTTTAATATATGTGGTGGTTGAATTAATATTAATCTTCTATTATATAATGCTTGAGAGTTAATATATAATATAATGTCTTGTTTACTCTTATAGTGAAGTTAATTATTCATGTGAATTAAGATTTTATCTCAACCATGTGATGTCCTTGTGTTAGTTCATTGTTTACATTACTTTTTTCTATTAATTGTTCCACTCCAAATGGCCATCGTGAGTATTTGAGATTTCTAGAAGGTGTGTGGCGGGGATAAGAAGATGTGTTTTTATGGCTTCCTCATTCTTAATATATATTTTTTGGTTCCAAAATATTTCAAACCTTGTGATAATCTTGTTTTGTATTTGTGTTTCAATAGGTTGGGTTTTTTTGGAAGATAATACTTCTATCATAACATGTAGTATTAGATATTGGGTCATATTTTTGAAGTAAATCTTATTTAGTTACTTCTATAATGTATGATTTACTTTTACTTTACCCTTTTCTAATTCATTGAGGGTTTAGTATCATCATAATATGGTGTTAGTATAGGGAAGATTGAGGCTGAATAATTTTTATGGATTGAACATTGGTTTCTGAAAGATATAGGTGTATGACCACATATTTCAGAAGGATATCAATCTTCCATTGGCCATGAAAAATACATAATCAATGGAAAATGTGCAGTGGTAAATACTTGACAGGAATTCAATAAGTGTTTTATAGATTATTTAGGCTCATAATGTTCCTTTCAATATCTATGAGGTGAAAAAAATAAACAATTGATGGATAATCTTGAAAACATGTGTGAGAAGCCTTCTATGATGAGAAAATTGTTCATGTTGTGATGAATTTTTGGCATGATCATGTCATAAGGAAGTTTAGTGACTAATTATTTAAATTAATTTGATGGGATCCTAACTTAGTGGGAGTAATTTCACTGAAGGAATGAAAGACTTAATTATTTTTTCATATCTTCTAATATAGTGGGATACAGTACTGACTATTGTGAGTAATTATAGTGGAAATAATGACTAGGTGTTTGTGGAGATCCATGATCTAATATTGAATAAATATATCTACAAGTATGAGGTTTATGGTGATACCATAATTGAATTTATTATGGAAGGTATGAGACACATCACCTAAATAAGTCAAAGGAAAAGAAGGAAACGACAGAAGAGATATGATCATAGAAAGTCAACTAGTCTTGGTGACTCCAAATATTGGCACTATAAAAATAAGGGATACTTATAAAAGTATTTCAAAAAGTGGTGTGTGAATTATAGAAATCATACTTCTGTTTTATCCAAAAATTACAAAGTTGAAGGTGAGGGTTTCACTTTAGTTTTAAATTTTTTGAGTTCGATGGAGTCATGAAATCGTTATTCAAGAGATTTATTTAATTCAAATTTTAAAAGTGGATTCACATGAAATTATGTGCTCAAAAACCTTGATAAGGTTAAATTTGTGGATATAGATTCACTTGAGTTTGAAAAGGACATGTGAGCATTTAAATAAATAATATATGTTTATTTCATTTATAATGTGTCCAATTGTAAGATCCCTTATTTTTTCAGGTATGTCTCTCTCTAAATTTTTCATTTGAGCCTTGGTGGATGAGTCATGTTTGAAGATGGAGATACTTTTTTGGAAAAAATTATCTAATGTCAAGGGATGTATTTTTGTTTGAATTAGTGGAGTCTGGGTATAAATGGGTTAAATGTTAACATTGTTTCTTTGTATGTTGAGAAGATTTAAAGGAGTTTCGTGTTGTTTCAAAGTAATTTTGGATAAAAAATCATCTACAGAACATTTATAAGTTGTGTAAAGGGATTACATGTCATTTAATTATTTGGTTGTTTTAATAAATAAATATTAAGTCATGGTTTTTATGAATATTCCAAAAAAATATTTACATGACGTCTAACTTAATTATACTCCGTGTAATTCCCTAACCTATTATTTTAATCATGTTGTGAAGGTGAATTTTCATTCTATTTATCTTTAAATACTATCCTCTCAACCCTAGGGAATTATCCCAATTATATTGGAGTGTCAACATCCCTTATGAACATACCATTTGTGCCTTAAATCCCTAGTAAGTCTTTCTGGTTATATTTCTCCCTTCTCTTCCTTGGTTCTTAGACAGTTTTGGTGAAATAATTTTGACCAATTATGTTGTTGGGTGAGATCTTGATCAGTTTTGATCTATAAACGTCTTATAAACCATCCACACCTTCTTCCTCATGGGAATTTTCCATTGTAATAATTTTTCGATCAATCAGTGAAAGGTAAGGGGTCTAAATCTTAACACTATGGTTTGATAATTTCTAAGTATATGCAATATTGTGATTGTGCCAATTTAATGTGTTCCCAATTAAATTTAATAATGAATGTGATTATTCCTTTAAGTCATTTGGTTTCAATTGGATTCTAACATAGCTTATGGTTAGCCTTGGGTTGAGAAAACCTTGAATATAATTGAAGTGACTAATTTATTAAAGTGTGTTTAGCAAGACATGTGAGCATAGGAGATTTCTTATTATAGAATCCCTAATTTGTGGATTATTTTCTTATTGATATAACTATTAATCAATTTTGATATATTTTTAAGTGTTATTTTAAAGATAAATGGTAATTATCATAATTAACTATTGAGATATATGATATGATATTATGATAGCCATGTTGTTTGAAAAGACTTGTGTTCCATACTCAAATGATTATATATTAGGTTCGACCCTGGAACTTTCACACTTTTATGATGTAAGGCTGATATTGAGTGGGCTTGGCTTGGTCCAATGCTATAATTCTTATAGAGAGTGGGATATGCTCGGTCCCATGTTTTAATGCTTATAGGGATTTGACCCATATGTTGTAATCCTTATAGGTCTTTGACCCGGATTGTTGTGACAATACCATGGTTATATAGTGGTGTTCAGAAAAGTCATAAGACATGCTCAATGATACTCTGACATGGTGATGAAGCAAGTTATTTTACCTTGTGTATATGATTGTGGTTGGTATGGTCGAAAGACATGCTCAAAGATATTCTGGCGTAGGTCTGAAGATAGTTGTTATTGTTTTTTATAAATTATTAAATTAATTAATAAACATATTTAACACTTTATTTCAAACACTTATTATCATACTCGTTAGATTATACATGGTGGTGTCGCCTACTGAGTTATACTCACATACTATTCAGGCTGCCATTTGGTACCCAAGCAGATTATGTGGATGTAGATTTCGACAAGGGAAAATGACCATGCAGTTGATTGTTTTCTTACCAGATGGGTGGAGTTTAGGGATGAGACTAACGTGAGGTTTGGGATTGGGGAATTTTGGGTATTTATTTTAGTATTCTAGTATTTTACTTTTATTATTTCTAGAATGAAATTTAGTTACATTCCATCACATCATTACATTATTACTTTATTATTTGTTGGATTATTTATTTGTCACTACTAGAAAAATAGAATATACCAATAGGTTTGAACTATTAGTATAGGTCCCCAAGGTATTGGTACAACCTATACAAATAGTTTAGAGGGCCTTTGGGTTATTTTGTGTTGGGATTGGTAATCTCAAATAAAATACATACTGTAGGTTTGAACCCAGAACCTCTAACTTATACATCAACAACCTAACTACTAACCTAATAATACTTTTGTGAACATAATTTCATTTATCATTTTATTTTTTTAATGTTATTTGACAAAAGAATTCATAAAAATATGGGTACCTATACCAATGGTTCTCAAAATCATTAGTATAGGTTCTTTGATATTTTGAGCTATACCAATGGTTTTGGATAAAACTACTTGTATAGGTCCTAATTACTAACCAATACAAATAGTTTTGGAGAAACCTTTGGTATATGGTCTCTATAAGGTACCTATGCTAATGGTTTTGACTAAACCGTTGGTATAACTCCTATTTCTTGTAGTGTGGAATTTATTATTTTATTATTCTATGTTTATACTTTGATTTATTCCACTTGTATGGTTTATTTTCTAATACTATTACACTTCATACTAGGGGGTATACTCTCCCCACATTACATTTGACAACCCCACTGCTATTCGGCAGCCTCTGCCATAAGGGGATGTGCACTTGAGGTCTCATAACCAACCATTTTTGGACACATGAGAGAGTGTCAGATTGGGGGACATTATATAGTGGTATTAGAGGATAAGATTTTATTTTCTTATAATTTAATTTTGGTAATGTTATAAAGGATACTAGGATGTGTCGAGACATGGTAATGAACTTTTTCAAGGGACTTGATAACCCATGTACGTGGGGAAATCCGAGTACCTAGGGATGGGATTGTTGTTTGTGTTGTGTGCTTGTTATAGTTGATGTTATTTCACATTGTTCTATTGACATGATGTGTGAGGTTGTTTTTTTATGTTACTATTTATTGAGATTTTTACTCATGGCCTAGTATGGCATGAGACGAGAATACAGTCATCATAATAAGCACATAATTATATATTGACATGATTTTTTCATTATAGGGAAATATTTTTTTTTTCATTTTATATATACTTGGATGTTGAACCATAATATGAGATATATGTTTCACTAGATAAATGAAATTAGTTTATTTGTTATGTTAAAAAACATTAAAACCATTCTTAGGGAGACCAGGAGTTATTGGTTCTCTTTTGTAGTCACTTGTTGAGGTTGACCTTTTTTCTAGCCAGTGATCTAAGGTGTGTGTTTTTCTTATAGTGAAAATTCCTTCTTGTAATCTTTGACTTGAGAATCAAGAGAGTGGAAATTTGCATGCTCATAACATATCTGAATTATAGATTCCTGTAGTGAATGAAGAGAATATTGATGTTCATATTCATGATAACTTTATGAGGGTCATGCGATCCATGGAAAGTGATAATTTTTGTATTGTTACTTCAATGTCTGAGTTGAAAAGAGAGTTTCAGTTGTATCATCTACCAATGATTACTGGGGAAGGGGACCTCAGGAGGCCATGTATGGATCAAGTCAGTCCAGATAATCTTCAAGCATATCAAGACACCCTTATATAGAAGGGTGAATCCTGCTGTATATATGCTTCATGGACCTATCAATATTTTGTGGAATATTCTAGAGGAAGCTGGGTAGTCGTATGAGATATGTTGGAAGCAATTTGAGATGAAGTTACAAACCCATTTCTATCTGGAATCTTTAAGGGATAAAAAATATAGCAAGTTAATGTATCTAATATAGGAGGGCATGTAAGTGTTGGGCTATGTTCTGTGTCTCACTGACCTATAATGTTTTTCACTATCTTTGGATTTTGATGATATCTCTAGGGAGAGACATTTTTAGGATGGTCTTTGCTATGATATCATTCCATAAGTAAATGTTTTCAATTTGAGAAACTTTAAGGGTTTGATAAAAAAAATAGTCATAATGGAAGGTAATATGAGACATGCCCTAAATAGTGGCCAATATGCTTTAGCATGGTGATCTGGGAGACCTTCTTTGAGTGGAATGAAGTTCCACTATGACAATTGCTGCCAAGGTAGTATTAGGTAGAACAGTCAGGGTAGTGAACAACCATATCAATATTGTGTTCTATACTAGTGCTACTAGTGTGGAAATTTTGGTTAAAAGTTCATGAAGGGTCCTTAACCGAATGTTGAGTGTCGTATATGTGGTAGATTGGGTCATCATCAGAGGTTCTGTATGAAATTTTTGAAGTAGGCCAGTGGAAGGGGATTAGAACATGCACCTGGGTCTGGAAGGGGATCAACTACCCATTACAAAGCTGGTATCTGGAGTTTAACTAACCATTCAGGATGAGGTAGGGGACATGGAGCCCCATTGATCGAACAGAAATACCATAAAATAGATATAGATGAAGATAGTCAAACTAGAACCCAGGTTTGAGGGACTCACCATCTACACTTTATGCAGACCAATCAGTCTATTATGGATGTAGGACCTTCTACCATCGGAGGTAAGATTCTTGTATCATCTACCATGGTTTGTGTTTTTTTATATAGGAGAATCACATTATTTTCTATAAATTATTTTTTCAAAAGGTTTGGGTCTAGATGTGGAAATATTGGATGGTTTTCTAACCATCAACACACCGTTGGGAGTGTGGTCAGAGAATATCAAACATTGCAAGGTGTGTTCTTTAGAGATTGGTGGTTATCGTTTCTTTTGGGAATCATTCATGATGGAAATGATATAATTAGACCTGATTCATGGTATGGATTGGTTAGTTATATACCCAGCTCATAACAACTATTATATGAGGAGAGTTATATTTTTATCTCCATAAGGAGGAATCTATTGTCACCAAGGTGTGGAGATATTCAGGCTAGTTGTGTGGGACTAATTCAGTCTAGATTGAATATTATCATGGCTTGGATAGCTAGTATTTCTCTAGATAATTGTGTAATACAATAGAATTAATTTCCTCTCATGGCAGACCATTTTCTGGATTTTTTTCTTTATAATTTCTACATATTACCTCCTAATCAAGAGATTAGGATCAAGATTTAGTGGGTACCGGTAGTAGAGCTAGTTTCTATCACACCTTAAAGAATGGAATCAATATAACTTTAGGAGTTTAAATTTTAGTTTAAAGATATATAATCTAAAGGATCCATTTGGCCTAGTACATATCCTTCCAGTTCTCTATTTCTCTTCTCCTTGAATTTTGATGGTTCATTTTTCTTATGTGTGTATTATCGGAGGTTGAACTAGATGATGATCAGAAGCCAATATCATCTTCTATGCATTCATGATCTTTTTTATTAGTTGATAGGTTGTAATATCTTAACTAATATGGATTTCAGATTAGGGTACCATTATTTGAGGGTGATACTATTAGACAAACCACATAATAATTTTAGGATCACATATGGAATGTATGAATTCATAGTGATGTTGTTTGGGTTGACTAATGCACCGGCGGTATTCATGGCCTTAACGAATATGATCATTCATCCTTTTATGGATTAGTTTTTAGTGGTTTTTTCAATGATATCATAGTGTACTCTTAGTAAGTAGACAATCATTCCAAACATCTTGACATCATCCTGAGTACATTGAGAGAGCATCGACATTAGGTTAAGCTAAAAAAATGAAATATCTGGATAAATAAAGTTCACTTCTTAGACCATGTCATCTCAAAAGAAAGAGTGTCGCTGGAACCATATAAATTCATAGTCATTATATATTGGGAATATCCTAGGAATATATTTTAGATTCATAGATTTATAGGTTTATAATGTTATTATCTTCATGTTATCCAATATGTATCCAGTTTGGTTGCACCAATGTTTAGGATGACCAAGAAAGGGCTGAAGTTTATTTGGTCTAATGCTTGTGAGAAGGATTTTTAGGAACTGAAAGGCAGGACGACCTTAGCGCCTATCCTCACTTTACCTATTCCAGGAAAAGAATATACCATGCATTGTGACATATCCAGTGTTAGACTTGGAGTAGTTCTATTGCAAGAGGATCATGTGGTTTCGTATGGCTCCAAGAAATTGAGACCACATAAGAAGAATTACCCTACTCATGATTTGGAGTTATCAGTAGTGGTTCATGCCCTATGATGTTGGAGAAACTATATCATGGGTGAGAGGTTTTTTCTACATATAACACAAGATTCTTAGGTACATATTTTCTCAGTGAGACCTGAACCTTCTGCAGAGGAGGTGGGTCGATTATCTATAGTCTATCAACATTGAATCAGATTATACACCAATAAAAGGAAATTACATTACCAACACATTGAGTTGAAAGACACATACATAGGCAGTACGTGAGTCTTGTGATAAGTGTTGGATAATTTCCCTTTTTGTAGACATGCATCTGAATGTTTAGGAGTTTCAGGGTCAGGTTTCTTTGACTTCGACATCTGTTATACCTGTGCTTTTGGACTGAATTAAGATCGAACAGTTTTATGATCTGTAGGGCTTGGTTCTAAGAGAAAAATTATATGGTGTGGAGACACCATCGTGATGGGATCTTTGCAGTGGAAATTATCTTCTTTTCTGTAGCTGAATATAGGTTTCTATGGGTTGTTGTCGATTTACTAAGGTATCCCCCTTCTTACCTATCAAGGAAGCTTTCACAATTGACGATTTGGGTAGTCTTTACATGTGTGACGTGGTTTGGCTAGAAAATGTTCGAAGGAGTATCATTTCATAGATAGGTCATTTTTCACATCTAGTTTCTATAATGGTCTTCATAAGGATCTAGGATCATAGGTTCCTTTAAGAATAGCCTATCATCCAAATATTTTTGTTCAATCTAAGTGAACTTTTCAAATTCTAAATGATATGTTAGGAGCCTATGTTTTGGATTTTGGTTTTTCATGGGAGCAACGTATGCCACTCCTAGAGTTTAATTATAATAATATCCTCTAGGGATCAAAAAAAAAATGGATCCTTTTGACGTTTTTTTGTATTTCCATGTCATTTACCTCTTTTTGTTCATAGGTGGGTGAGTCAACACTTGTTGGGTCAAGTATCATGAAGGAGACACCAAATCAAGTTCAGTTGATCAAACAATAGATGATAACTACATAGATCATGTATAAATCATATTCTGAACATCAGAGATGACCTTTGTAATTGAGTTTAGTCATAATGTTTTATTTCATGTATCTCCTATATTGGGGTAATTTATTATAATGAAACAGGGAATTCTTGCAGCTAGTTTTGTCAAGCTATTTGAGATAGTGGTGACGGTCAGTCTAATGGCATACCAGTTAGCCCTTCTACAGCAATACAGTTCCATGAACAACATGTTCCATGTTTCATAGATACATTGATATCATCTAGAACCTTCCCATGTGATATACATAGTATACGTCGAGCTTTGTGCTCATGTGACCTTTGAGGAGCATCTGATAAATGTTGTGGATCGTATTGGAAAATATATGAAAGGTAGTATAATACCATTGCTTCATGTGAAGTGGAAGAATGGGAGTGTTCATGGGGATACTAGGGATAGGGATTCTGATATATGAACGTAGTGGCCATACTTGTTTATTGAGACCCCATAGTGATGCTTTGAACAGCTTGGGGACGAGCTGTTATGAGGCAGGGAGGTTGTAAGTTCCTATGTTTTTTCAATTATGTCTCTCTCTGAGTTTTTCATTTGTGCCTTGGTGGCCAAGTCTTATTCAGATATGGAGATCCATTTTTTTAGAAAATGAACTAAATTTCATGGATATTATATTGTTTGAATTAGTGGAGTCTTGGTATAAATGGGTTAAGTGTTAACATGGGTTCTTGGTAAGTTGAGAATATTTAAAGGAGGTTTGGGTTATTTAAATGTAATTGGGATAAAAACTATCTTAGAAACATTTATACTCCGTATAAATGGATTAAAATCAAGGTAATTGTTTGTGTGTTTTAGTAAATAAATTTAGGCAATGCATTTTTCAGCATATTTCATTAAAAATATTTACAAGACGTTTAACTAAATTACACGCCATGTAATTCCCCAACCAGCTATTTTAAACATTTTGTGAGGATAAACATGAATTAAATTTATTTTAATATCCACTCCTCTCAACCTTAGGGAATTATCTATGCCATTTTGGAGTGCCATCCTCCCTTTTAGATGTCATGTTTATGACTTAAATCCCTCGTAAGTCTTTCCAATTTGGTTTATCCCTTCTTTTATTTGGTTCTCCAACCGTTGCGGTCAAATCCTTTTGACGGATTGTGTTGTTGGTTTTCATCTTGAACATTTTTTTTCTATAAAACTCTGCAAAAAATTCTTTACTATCTTCCTCATGGTTGTTTACCATTGTAAGTGTTTTTGGATCATTCCATTAAAGGTAGGGGTATAAATCATAACCCTATGGTTTGATAATTTCCATTTATATGCAATTTTGTGATTGAGCCAATGTAATGCGCACCCAATAAAATTTAATAATGAATGGTATTATTCCTTGAAGTCCTTTGTTTCAATTGTCTTATATCCTAGCTTATGGTTACCCATGGGGTGAGAAAACATTGAATATAATTTAATTGGGTAATGGATTAAAGTGTGTTTATTATGACTTGTGTCCTTAGGTGATTGCTTGTTATAGAATCCCGAATTTGTGGATTATTTTCTTATTGATATAACTATTAATCAATTGTGATATAAATAAAAATTGTATTTTACAGATAAATTGTACTTCTAATTATTAAACATTGAGATATATGATGTGATATTGTAATATCCATATTGTTTAATAGGACTTGTGTTCCATGATGAAATGATGATATATTGGGATTGACCTTTGAACTTTCACACTTATATGTTGTAATTCTTATATTAAGAAGGCTTAGCCTAGTCCCATTCTGTAATGATTATATAGAGCAGGCTATGCCCATTACCATGTTGTAATGCCTATAGGGCTTTGACGTGGATGGTGTAATGCTTATAAGGATTTGACCAGGATTGTTTTGACTATACCATGGTTATATAGTGGGTTTTGGAATGGTCATAATACATGATCATAGATATTCTATCATGAAACTAAGTCATGTTATTTTACCTTGGTCATATGATTATGGTTGTCATGGTCATAAGACATGCTCAGATATATTTCAGCACTGATTCGAAGTAGATTGTTGTATTTTATTAATTTTTGAATTAATTAATACACATGTTTATTGCTTTATTTCATATACTTCTTATCAGAATGATTAGTTTAGACATGGTGGTATCGACATACAAAGTTATATTCGCACCCTATTCAGGCCGTCATTCAGTACCTGATTAGATTATGTGGATGCAGGTTTGGACAAGGGCAAAGGACCCTGTAGTTGATTGTTTTCTTACTGGGTGAGCTAGGTTTTATATATGAGACCGATATGGGGTTTGGGACCGAGGAATTTTGATTATAATAGTCTTTTACTTGTATTTGTTTCTAACATGTTATTTAGTAACATTATAGTATTTCATTACATTATTTCTTTATTATTTATTGGATTATTTATTTGGATTTTATTATTGTCTTCATCTATGTTTTTAATATGATTTCTTCCACTTTTATGTTTTATTTTCTACTGCCACGACACTTCATAATAGGGGTATAGTCTCCCCACTATACATTTCATAACCCCTCTACTATTTGGTAGCCTCTGTTATATGGGGAGGTGCGCTTGAGATCTTGTGACCAACCCTTTTTGACCACGTGAGATGGTTTTTATTGGAGGACATTACACAAACACATCCAAAGTTTTATAAGAACCTAATTTCTATTGGTTTGCTCAATGATGTAGGATTATATACTATTTTTATATATTGTGTAGATAATCACACAAGGTAGCCCATGGTGGTGGCTTGTGGTGTGAAGGATCAAAATTTATTCCAGAATATTGTTTTAAAAGGTACCATGCATGTTGGAGAAAAAACTTCCAGAACAAATTAGTTGTGGAATGGACATCTTGGACACATTAGTGATAATTTTTTATATAACACGACTTATATAGGGTTTTTAATTCTTTATTAAATATATTATTCAACATTTGAGGGTTTTATCAAAGAAAATAAATGGAATGCATCATTTATTTTGGATGGGATAACACTAAAGATCAGAAGCTTGAGTTGGTTCACACAAATATATGGGGACCAATTCTAATTTTATCTAATGGGGGTTCGTTTTATTACATTTACTTCATCAATTATTATATATTAATGGCGTGGGTGTTTTTTGTAAAACATGAGTCTAATTTTTTTATAATTTCATCAGATAAATAGATAAGGTGGAATTGAAGACCAAAATGTATCTATAATACCTTTGGTATGATAATTGAGTTTAATATGGATAAAGAGGGTTTGGAATGTTATTTTCAACTTATAACTCTTTTGGTTAAAATAGGTTTCTTTATGTTTTGTTCTCTTATACTTCATAACCTAATATTCAAAAATAAAAAACCCCACTCTAGTACCAACTAATATATCTTCAGATTAGCATAAATAAAATACATATATCTTATATAATTTTACCATAGTTAAACCTTTCATCACATAAATAAAGACACTCCCATAACCTAGATATTTAGTGTATTTGGAGATTAGCTACCTGGCCATATTATTACAATATAGTACTTAAATATCTCCCAAAAATTTCTATTCTCAAGATATCCTCCCATACATATTCATGTATATAATTTAATAGGTAAATGGGATACATGAGAAGGGGTGATCTCAAACACTCAGTAAGGAAAAAATATATCAATTAACCATATAGGATTAGATCATAACATGTGAAACATTATAATAATAGAAATAACTCATAAAAAACATGGAATTATAAGAGATAATAATAAGACATGATTTCATAATCATAGATCAAAATATAAGAACACAGTACCATAAAATAATAATCATGTATGTATAACATAAACCATGACACAATAATATGGAATTAATAAAAATGAACTATAGTAACATAACTTTGGAATCTGGAACTCAAATAAGTATATAAAATTATATCATATGTCATGTTTAAACACCAATATATTCATATCATAGTTGATAAGGAAAACCAGTTATGTCACATAATATAATAGACTTGGGGACCAATCATGTCCCATATCATAGTATATATGGGTTAACCACCCATGTCCCATAGTATTCTCATAACATATAAATCTTTACTCAATGCAATAGAGGGCTATATCATTCTAACCAAACCCATTATATAATTATAATACATACTTATGAATTACATAATAAATTAAATACATGTTGAATAATAATTGAACCCTGGATGTAAAATGGGTTTCAAAACATTATATAAGGAATCGTATAAGAATTTAGCAAGAATTGGATTAGATGATACCCAAAATTAATTATCCTAAAAGAGACATATCATAAGATAATTTAGAGGGATAAAAATGAATTTTGTGAAATAGTAAAAAGGTGATACATCTTCTAGTTAAATAAATCTTAATGAAATTGAAAAACAGAAAATAGCATTCTTTGCTTTTTGGTGATGTTGTCGTAAAAACAGATTTATTAGTCACATTCAAAATCATTTTAAAAGATATAAAAAGGGAATTCAAATAAATATTTAAAAAAAAACTATATGATAATAGAACCTTGAAATTATATAATTGTTAAACTAATAAAAATGGAGTGTAATATAAAAAATTCATGGAAGTGGAAAGAAATACCTTTTTAAAATTTACAAATAGTTTTAATGAAAACCACATCGATAAAAGGACTGTAATTTTTTTTATTTTTTTGAATTGCGATAAAGAGAAATACGAAATCTAGATAAGATAATAAAAATTAATATTTTAAAATGAGAAGATATTGGTTTTTTTTAAGAAATAATATGGTCATGGTGTATAAATAACTGATATATAGGATGTGAATTATTCTTAATAACATCACATTTTTATCAAGTAAGGAATTGATCAAGGAAGAATATTTTAATATAAAAATTTTAACTTCCAAAAAAATAAATATAAACTAAAAAATTATATAGATAAGGGTAGAATATATCAAAATTATAATAATAAAGTCATTAAAGAAATAATATAACTTAATGTAATGGAGATTGAGTCAACAAAACCCTTACGTTGGATTCGTTCTTGATCATACATGCTCTAACTAATTCTATAATAAATTTAGGCATAATTTTCAAAGACTTATCAATATTAATTTTATTTAATACTATTCATTTATAATATTTAATTACCCATTTATTAATCATTTATTAATAAAATTAATCAATAGGTGTTAATTGTTTCGTTTATTCATAGCCTGCTTTGGTATAACAATTTTGGTCCTTGTTCTTGATCATTTTTTTACCAATATATTGTTAATTTAGTGTATATATATATATATATTATATTTCTAGAGTAACATTATTGTTTCATAGAATTTATATTGATTGTTCTTAATGAAAGGTTAGAATTATACTTTTTGTGAGTTTTCATTCAATTAGAATAAATTTTTTATTAATGAATATATATATATATATTGACATTAAAAAATTATTAGAACATATTTATTTAATAATTATTGAATCATATTACCAATTTTTAAATTTTATTAATAATTCATTTGGTGAATGTTATAGCATTTTTTATGTATGTGGTAAAATTGACCCAAACAAGAAAGTGTTATAATGATTTAATGAGAACAGACATGCTATTGAATAGTTATAATATAAATTTTAAAGATAAATATTGATTTAAAAACATTTAATTAAATTTATATAAAGGATTTATGAATATATAGAAGATGAAGATTAAGAAATGATATGGTAGAGGATAAAACTTATGTCGAATTCTTGAATATTATCTTATATAGTCGTTTGAAAATGATGGATTTAGGACTCCTTCTTGGGGAAAAAATTCCCAAATGTTGGAAATGGATTTAGGAGATAAAATTTGGGAAAGGATTAAAGTGTAAACCAAAGTATAAAAGTTATTAGGAATGGGTGGAGTATATCTCCTTTTATAGGTGAAAATGAGGGACATTTATTTAGAAACTTGAGTTAGGTTAAGGGGAAATGTGAAACCACATGGGATTTAGGTGAGTTAGACAAAGAAATGTTGGTTTTATTTGTTGGATCAAATATTACACTTAAAAATGGACTTTTAGAATGTATAAATATCATATTAATTATGTAAAATTCTTACCATGTCAGTTTACCCTCTTTTATCTCTTTTTACTTTATTTCATTATTTAGCATGATAAATATTTTGTTACAAAAAATATAATATAAAAACTTTATCTATTTTCAAAGTTTTCAATGAAAATTTGGAATACATTTAATAAAATTAAAATTCTAGTTATGTGTTATTTACATTTTAAATGTAAACATATAATATAATGGAAAAAATCTTTTTATAGAAAAATAACTTTTAAAACATTATGTTTTCCTATTATTATTTCATATAAATTACTAGTCATTACAAGAGTTTTAATCTCTTTTTACATATATATATGAAATAAATTTAATTAAAACCATTCCTTAAAAGTTATTGATTTAATTTATTAAGATAATAATTCAAAACACTTTGATTTTTTTTGAAAAATTTCTCTTTTTAGAATTAAATTGTTTTAATCATATTTATTTATATACTAATAGATCATTAAATTTTATTAATTGATTGTTATTAAAATCTTTTTTAATTTTTTTTTAAATAATTTAAATGTATTTAATTAAAAAAATGAAAAATATATATCAATACATAGAGTACTAAAAATACATATTAAAACATAGTTTATTACATTAATAACTACATGTTGATATAATTTTAACCCTAACTTATAAAACCCCTCAAAATATTTTCATAAGATCTAAGGGTGAGATAAGAAGTGGTGGAATTCACAAGTGATTATTCATCTAGTATGGATCTTGTAGTGATCTCCATAAGATTAAACCATTCATGTAAATGATTTCATTCATATCATACTTGTTGATGTTCAACTGGGGAGTGGCCACTGGAAACCCCTAGTGATTATTCCTCTCTTCGATGCTTGAAAAAATGAATCTCATAATGAATTATTTTACTACGTGATGTCACTGCTTCATTATTTTCTACATAAATTCCATAATGTGATTACTTCTATTTATATATACTAGTTCAATGAATATATTATAACAGACACATTTTAATTGAGTGTCAAATAGTTCTTATGATAACCTTATAATTTATCTCATTAATCAATCTTATATTCAATAATGGTATATACCCAATGATTATATAAGCCTCATGACTATATGCCCAATGACCGTATATACCCAATAGTCATATATTTCCAATGACCATATCTGTTCAAAGACCATATTTATATTTATTTATTCCTATATATTGCATTACATAACTATTTATGATTATAAATTCTATTTCCTAATTTCTTTCTCATTTTTTAATAATATTTTTAATGGTTTGCATTATTTCTATAGTTAAACTACCACAAATATGGATTTTTACAGAACCTCCCTTTAACAACACTAAAATAAATCACTAATAAAGGGTGCTTTTAACATTACTAAAAAAAGTGTTGTTAAAAGTACACCCTTATCAATGATTTTTTGGTGCTGATAAAAGTGCCCCCTTTATCAAAACATTTTTTAAAGAAATGATAAAGACTCCCCTTTATTATCATTTTTTTACTATTCCTGATAAAGGGTATATTTTAAAAAAAATATTTATTTAAAAACAACATATTAATATTCAACTATATTTGTAGTGATATAAATATAATATATATATTTTTAAATATGTTATAATTAAGGAAAAATAGTCATTTACAGTTGATATATAAGATATTTTTTGAAAATGGATTATAAAATAGTTTAAAAAATATTTTTTAATTAATCATTTATTAATTTTTATTGATTAATATTCATTTAATAACTATTTTAAGATAAAAAATAAAAAATAATAAAAGTTCTAAAATAAGTTAAAAACATATGTCAAACATAAAACGGTCATAACTTTTGATTTGGGCCTCCATTTGGGCTCTACAGTATATCAAATCGAAGCCTACAATGAGCTCTATGCCACAGAATTCTGGACTAAGCTATATGAACTTTTCCCATTTTCAACCCCCAAAAAGGCCATGAAGGACTCCAAAACGGAGTTTTTAGTCGGGTACCCAAATTTCTTAAAATACAATGGATTTTCAGCCCTGTTTAAGGGATTCTTTTTGCCCTTTTTCAGTAGGGACTGAATTTTTTCCTTGGGATTACAATAATATTGATATTATAGATTTGAAATTTTATCGTTTTTTATAATGTAATCTTATTTATAATCAAATATATAATAATATATACATACTTTTTATATATTCACACATACAAATTTAATTTATAAATAAATAATTGAACATATTTACAAATAAAATATCTTTATAAATATATAAACCATATCTAAATAAAAAAATATCTCTTTTCTTTAAAATAAAAATATCGGATTATTTATATACCTATATGATGTTTGTGTGTGTGTGTATGTCAATGTGTGTGTGTCTCTGTGTGTGTGTATTAACAAACCAATATATATTATTTATATATTCTAATATATGTATATAAATATTAATAAATAATATATGTAAATAAATAAAAATATGTATTATTATATTTAAAAATACACACACACACACATATATATATATTGTATATATGTATGTATGTATTTATTTATTTATAAACACAAAAAAACACAAAACATATTTTATAATTTTTTTTTAAAATAATCTTATAAATATATATTAATATACGAATTAATATATGGATAGAAAATAACTAGAGATATATATATATATTAATATAAAAATAAGTATATAAATATATAAATATAAATATACATATATTTTAATATATATATATAAATATTAAAATAAATGGATAAATAAATAAATAAATAAATATTAATATAACTATATATATTAATATAAATCTATATTAATATATTAACAAATATAACTAAATATACACTACTACACATATACCCTTTAACAACACGCAAAATAGCTTTTAACAGCGCTAAAAAAACACTGTTAATCGCAACACTGATAGAAGGGGGTCCCCTTTATTAGCACTTCAAAAGCAATGATAACCCCCTTATTAGTACTCAATATAGCACTAATAAATACCAAGTTGGATGCAATGTGATGTTAATAAAACAACACACCTAGAAAAAACTATTAATTTCAAACAATAATATATACATTTAATGTGACTCCGTGAATACAAAAATGTATACCCATGGTATATACAAAAAAACATATATATACATTTCAAAATTTTTTTTATATAATTACATTTAGAATTATCCAACAAATATTTAAAAAAATTAATGTCTCATCTTTTGATTCCTTAAATCCCCTCTCAAAAATGTCTGCCCATGGTATGGGTTTCCAAAAAAATCATCTCAACCAATGAAAAAGATTCCACCTATATAAAAAACAAATATTATGTTATTAATACTATAAAGAAATAAATTGAACATTAATATGAATGAATAAATTAACAAAAATGTCAATATTTAATAAAAAGGACACATTTAGATTTATACTGGTCACACCACACGAAAGATTAAGTTTTGGTTGATTCTTGCCTACCACAAATGACTCATGGATCATTGTCCTAAAGTATCAAAATAATAGGAATGCGTTTACTCAGTTTCCAATATGCCACTTGTTCTTTTTACTAAAAATTTATGTCAATTTTAAATAAAAAGACACACTTGGAGTCATAGGAGTCACACTAGGCATCATATTGAAGTGTGGTTGACTCCTACATTTCGAAAATGACTTAAAGATCATTTTTCTAAAGTATCAAAACAATGTGAATGAGTTTTATTATTTTTCAGTATGATATTTATATTTTTTTACTAAAATTTCATTTAAAACTAGAAACATTAATTTTGAGTCATACAAGTTGCATCATGTGTTGGTTTTATGTGAGACTTCTTCATACACGTTTATGAATTGATGTCCTAAATTATCGAGATAATCAGAGCATGATTTCTTAGTTTTTAGTGTGTGATATGTTTTGAACTAAAATGTTAATTTTAAATGGATAAAATATACTTTTAGACATACCCGTCACGATGTGCCCTAGATTAAGGTGGGGTTGATTCCTGCACATCAAAAAATGACTCATGGATCACCATACTAATGTATCAAAATAATAAGAATGAATTTTATTAGTTTTTAGTATGTTAATTGTTCCTTTTTACTTAAATTAATGTCAATTTTAAATAAAATGACACACTTGGATTCATACCTATCACATTTTTCATCATATTGATGTTATTTTGACTCCTACATGTCACAAATGAATCATAGATCATTTTCATATAGTGTCAAAACAATCAGAATGCATTTTCTTGGTTTTCATTATGCCATTTGTGTTTTTTTACTAAAATGTCATTTCAAATTGGTAACACACATTTTGAGTCACACCGATCACATCATGCATCAGTTTGAGGTGAGAATGCTTCATGCACGTTTCTGAACCAATTTTATAAATTTTTAAGACAATCCGAGCATGTTTTCTCGATTTTCAGTGAGTGACACATTTTGAACTAAAATGAAAATTTTAAACCGATAACAGTCACTTTTAGTCATACCGTTCACCCTGTGATTCCGATTGGGGTGGGGTTGATTCCTACACATCAAAAATGAATCATGGACCATTTTCCTAAATTAAAAAAATAATTCGAATTTATTTTATTGGTTTTCAATATGTCCCATGTTCGTTTTTACTTAAATTAATGTCAATTTTAAATAAAAAGTCACTCTTTGAGTCATACTGGTCACACATTGCATCATATTGAGGTTTGGTTAACTTCTACAAATCAAAAATGACTCTTGGATACTTTTACTGAAGTATCAAAACAATCTAAATGAGATTGTTTAGTTTTCAGTATGCTAGATGTTTTTTTACTAAAATGTTATTTCAAACTCGAAACACGCATTTTGAGTCATACTAGTCTCATCATGCATCCGTTTAATGTGAGAATACATCATACACATCAAAAATGACTTAGGAACCACTTTCCTAAATTATCAATACAATCAGATTGAATTTTATTGTTTTTAGTGAGTGACACTTTTTAAAAAAAATGTCAATTTTAAATATATGACAAACACTTTTAGTCATACCATTCACACCATGCATAGGATTGTGGTGGGGTTGATTACTATACATAAAAAATGACTTATGTATCATTTTCCCAAACTATAAAAACAATATGAATGAGTTTTATTGGTTTTGAGTATATCAATTGTTCTTTTTTAATTAATTTAATGTCAATTTTAAATAAAAAGACACACTTGGTGTCAAACCGGTCACACAATGCATCGTATTGAGGTAAAGTTGAGTCCTACACATCAAAAACGACTCATGGATCATTTTCTTAAAGTATCAAAAAAATTCAAAATGTGTTTTATTAGTTTTCACTATGTCAATTGTTCTTTTTACTAAAATGTCATTTCAAATAGGAAACACGCATTTTGAGTCAGACAAGTCGCATCATATGTCAGTTTTTTAGACTAATTCATACACATTTATGAATCTACATACTAAATTATCAATATAATCAAAGTGTTTTTTATTGGTTTTTAGTGAATGATGCGTTTTGAACTAAAATATGAATTTTAAATTGATAATGGGAACTTTTACTCAGACCGGTCACACCGTGTGTCTAATTGAGGTGAAGTTGATTCCTACACATCCAAAATGAATCTTAGATCATTTTAATAAAGTATAAATGTAATGACCCAAAACTTTGAATAAATCATGTTTCCTAATTTTGTGTGTTATTTTATTTTTTATACTAAAAAAACAGTTTCAATTGATAACATGAGTATAATTAAGATGACACCGTTGGGTTTTGACTATTATATGACCATTGGTCAATATGACCACTGGAAACTAAACATTTTGATTATTGTCTCCAAATACAAGTGATCTTGGTTAATTAATATTGATAAAAGATTCAATGGCCTCACCCAGTAGTCTTGGACCGATCGAAGCCCATCTAACAAAACTTGGGAAGGAGGTAGCACCACTAGGCTTTGCTCTGGACCAAACCCAAGCCGAACTTCATCATGTGAAGCTAGAACGAAATCACCTTCATGAGAAGTTCAAACTGATAGAAATTACTACTCATGCAATGTTGGCTGAGCCGCCCTCAGATCCTCTCACCTTAGCACACCTTACACTTAGGTTATATTGTAACATCCCAGGTAATTAAAGAATAAATAATTTTCATATTTATTAATATTTGAGAATTAAATATGAATTTTAATTAAAAGGGGTTGCTATGTTCGATAGCGTACCCGATACGCAACGATGAGTTTCTTTGAAACTTACGTAGCACACTAGTAATATAATAATATTATTTTAAATGTTAGTTAACAAGTAGCCGTTGTACTGGCGGGAATGAATAGAAATAACTAAAATATGAATAGATATGTTTTTAGATGTTTTTACATTTACCCAATAAAAGATAAAGGCTTAAAATACGGAAAGAGTTCAATTTTAGGCTTTTATACTCTAATTTTCACTAAAGGTTCACTTATCACCTTTTAATGGTGAACCGTCATTAAATATAGTTTTGATCACTCTTATACTTTCTATTGGACCAAATATAACTCTTCTTTAGAGTCGGGACATCAAAATTTACTTTGTGTAAATTTGTGGTACCTTTCTGATAAAGTTCATTTTTTATGAATAGTGTAAAATGTTGTATTTTACATCAAAACTGCTTTTTAATCTAATCTATTTATATGATTATATTATCTTTTGAATTGGTCTTAATGTGTAATATGAATATATTTTTACCATTTTATCCAATGGTGGTCATTGGAATCAATTTCACTTTCAAATTAGACTTTAACTGGTGTCAATCTTTTGATACTTATTGTTTTGTAAAAACACGCTATTTGCTCTGGCAGCGGGAATTAATTATTAAATTAATTAATGTGACTTATATGATTTGAATTTTGTAAAATAGACTTCATTTTTGGATTCGGAATGTCAAATATAGCTTAGGGTGAATTTTTGGTAATTTTCTGAAAAACTTCAATTTTTGATGAATAGTGAAACCACTAAGTGGTAATCAAGCAAACTGATTTTTCGGTTAAATGAAATTTTACCACTAATGTGTATTGAATTTTGAAAATCCGACATACATGGTTGTCATTAAGAAGTAAAATGTGGTTCAATGAGATTAAAATAATTTTTTGGTGAATAGTAACTTATTCAGTTTTTAATCACGATTAGTGGTAATTAGTGTAGTTTAAGGTATAAATAATACTTTAATAATATGAAATGACCTATACACATGTCCCAACCCCATTGGTTGTGTCATGGCCGACCAAGACAAGCCATGGCCTAACTTGGGGACCCCATGGATCCACTTTTGTTGGGAAATAACATAAATTACTTTTTATTTAATGTTAAAGTGAAAATGACACTAACATAAATTGTTTTACTAAAACAATTTTTAAGTGGGGTTATACAAGTCCAAATTTCGATTATAAATAGTCATTGGAAAGCTAAAAAGATTTCTTATATCATAGTATTTTTTTTTATAATTTTTAGACATTAAATAAATTAAATTATTTACGACATAATAATGATGCAGTGATGACATCATTATTTAACGATTAAAATAAAATGGAAAGATAATGAAAAATCTATGAACTACACATGGCCAAAACCAATTGGATGAGTGTATTTCGAACCCTTATCACCTGATCCACGAATTCTATCAATGTGGGACCTTTTAAAACCGAAACACATTTTCAAATTAAGTTATATTTCTTTACTTTCCAAAAGTGCCCCTCCTCTCCTCTTATAAAAGGCCCCCACCTCTACCTCATTTCACACACTCTTCAAGCCTTTGGCTCGGCCAACCCCTGCCCATTTGCTCTCTCCACACCCCTCTCCTCATCCTAGATGATTCCCCTTGGGCAGAATCCTTTCAAAGGAAGCCTTTAGGCTCAAATCAAAAGGAGTTACTCTTTTTAAGGTAATTCATTCTCTCATGTTTGTTTGTTTTATTTTGCTTCTCCAACCCCCTAAACTCTTTTTATTTACTTATTTTGTAACAACAACAGTATCTTCAATATACTAGGATGTTGTTATAAGATTTATTTGAGCTACACTCTCACACAACTACATCAAATGGTTAAAGAACATAAGGTTTCTGTGGATGGCGAAATTCTGCCTCCCGAAACGATGATTGTTCAATACTCATTTAACACCTTCAAAGGTGGCCATTATGATGTCACTAATTTTATATATGATATGTAATATTTTTATGTTTTACTTATGCTTCTGTATTTTTCATTTGTGTCTTACCTTTATGGCTTCCATTATGGGTATACGCGATATCTTCATTTAAGGAAGTGCGGACTACCGCCCCCTAAAAGTGATGTGATTCGTTAATGCCATATGTGGGACGTGTAAAGGATGGATTTAAAATTATTATATATGATGTTATACTGGAATTATAATATACCTATATATCATTATCATTTATTTCCATTAAAGTATGAGATAGAAATGAAAGTAGCGTTCATGCGTACGTACGAACTACCGTCTCCATGAACGGTGCATTTCATTTCTTATCCCCAAATGTAATTTATTATTAAAAGTACATGTATATAATGGATATATATAATTAATGATATATCTAAATGATGAATATAATTCTGGAATTAAAATATACATAAGTCTCATTTAGTTTTAATTCCATTAATATGACAATGAAATGAAAGTAGCGTTCATGCGTACGTACGGCTTACCGTCTCCATGAACGGTGCATTTCATTTCTTACCTCTAAATGATTATGTAATATTTTAAATACATGTATGTACTGCATATATATGACATATATGATATCTACATCATGAATACCATTCTGGATATAATGAAACATTGACCAAATTAACAACATGTAAGTGTAAGAAGTCTATTTTTGACTTAAGAACCAAATACCGACAAAATGAACATTATTAACTTAAATGATTACATGATGTTCATAACATGGTATAAAAGGAATAATGAACTTGGAAAAGATTCATAATCAAGTAGAGATTAACTAAAGTTTATTATTCAGGAGATTAAAGAACGGTCGGGTCAAGTCGGATACGAGGTATGGGATCTCGTCTCAATCTCCTTTCGTTGAGGCATATTTTGTTTTATACACAACCTTCTTTTATACGGTGTATAAACCCCTTTGACTTTTACAAAAGGAATCTTTTTTATACGAAGCGTTTACTAAACGTCAAAAGGGAATGTTTTTGTCGTACGTATGCGGCGACAACGACTTCTCCGCCGTCGTGACCGTTATTTGAGTTTCGGCTTCTTCTACAAGCCATTCCTTCTTTTTAAAAGAAAAATAAATACCATGTTTTACTTTTCTTTTATTTTGGTATTGAAAATGGTTTTCATAATATTTTTATATCAATGTGTGGTATTGATATCTTGTGATTGAATGGTGGAAATTTTATGTTTCCTTTATGCATGTTTTATGTGATACGATTATGTTGAGGTTCTTGGGCATTATTATGAAGAACGGGTGGTTCCGTGATAAACTAAGGGCGGGTGAGCCCGTTATAGCTCTCCAATGCATTGGGTAACGCGAAGGAGTGAAACATTAAGGTTTCTCCGAAGATATTTTCAGGGAATATACTGTGATGGGTATTCCAAACGTAACCAAGAGGGTTACTCCCTACGTAAGAATGTTATGAATGCCTCAAGTTACCTTTATGTCTTATGGTTTCTATGATTTATTCATGATTTTATGAGGCGTGTTAAAGTGCCTATGTTTTATGGGTAAAGTATGATTTCATTCTTACGTACATATGAACTCATGTTTCCTTTCCATGTTTTTTATAACCCATACTGAGTTTTTATGCTCATCCCAAGTTTTTGAAATGTTTTTCACAGGTCAAGGGAAAGGTACATGATAAGATGATAGGGTCAAGGATGTGTCAAAAAGAATCCATGTTTTAATTCAAATGTGTTTCCATTGATGGGAATGAGGAATACTATCTTTATGTAACCACTTTGTTTATATGTGGAATGTAATGCAAGTTTTATGATCTAATTCTCTAAAACTCTAAACCCGAAAAGATCCTCAATGTGTAATCTTGTAATAACTCAAGATTAAGTAAGGTTTAAGGCTGGGGCCTTATAGTTGGTATCAGAGGTCGGTTTAGACAACTTTAGGAGTTAGAAAAGTGTTAAATTATAATATGATTGAAATGATATAGCATTTACGGATTACCATGTTGCTTCGCCTAAGATATTTCGGTGTTCAGAATGGTTTTCCGCAGAGGAAACAAAGCAGCTATGTTGGGACGACATCAGGAGGAAGACAACCTTCCAAATCAGCAACCTGAGATGGTCGGAATCGAAACTGAACAGTTTGTTGCAGTGATGGCACAGTTGACTCAGGCTATAAATGGCGGTGGTATCCATGCACGAGATCAGCCAGATCAACCGCAGAGGAACATGTTAGTGGTTGAACATTTCATGAGGCAACATCCACCATCATTCAGAGGATCATCTGACCCTGTGCTAGCTGAAGGGTGGATTAAAGCACTGGAGAAGATTTTTGATGTCATGGGGTGTTCAGACAATCAAAATGTTAGTCTTTCTATTTACCGTTTGGAGGGTGAAGCAGATCAGTGGTGGTCTATGGTTAAAAATATCAGGGACGCTGATGAGATTTATGCTCTTGACTGGGATGACTTCAAAGGTATGTTTCTTGAGAAGTATTTTCCTAAGGCAGTTCGACTTAGGATGGAAAAGCAATTCTTGGAATTGAGGCAAGAGGAAGACTCAGTGGCTGCCTATGAAGAAAGGTTCACTCGATTGGCAAGGTATGCTCCCAATTTTATCCGGGACCTTGATAGTAAAATCAATCGTTTTTACTCAGGATTAAAGCCAAAGTATCGAAGGGCATTGGCTTCTCGTGAGTTTAAAAGTTATGAAAAGCTTGTTCGATGTGCTGAGAAGGTGGAAATGGAGTTTGCCGATGACCAAGTTTTCTATAACAACCAGCTGAAGAAGAGACCGAGGTGGCAGGAGAAAGGTAAGAATTCTTCAAAAAAGTCTGATGGTAAGAAAACTAAGTTTCCAGTTTGTGATAAATGTGGCAAAAGGCATGCTGGGGAATGTCTTCTGAATTCTGGAAAGTGCTACCGATGTGGTAAGATGGGGCATAAGGCTCGTGATTGCACTGAAAAGGATCAAGGTGAAGGTAAGACCAAATTTGATTTACAGTTAGTGAAATGTTATAAGTGCAATGAGATGGGTCACTATGCAAACGAGTGTCCGACAATGAGCTTGAGTGATGGGAAGCAGTTAGACTACAAGCAGAAAGGGGTGGTGAAATCCTTTGCAACTACTTTAGCAGATGTTGGGCCATCGAATGAAGTGGTATCAGCTCCAGGGAGCTCAGTTTTTTTCAAAGATTGACTTGAGATCGGGGTACCATCAGTTGATAGTAAAAGAAGCAGATGTTCCGAAGTTTGTGTTCCGTACTAGATATGTCCACTATGAATTTGTAGTTATGCCTTTTGGGTTAACCAATGAACCTGCTGTATTCATGGACTTAATGAATAGAATTTTCCATGAGTTCTTGGATAAGTTTGTGTTTGTGTTTTGAGGTTTGTGAAGAGGTTATGTGTGCCTTGTGATTCACAGTTGAAGAGAGAGTTGTTATGTGAAGCTCATAGTTCTCCGTTTTCAGTTCATCCGGGCAGTACTAAGATGTATAGAGATCTGCGGGGGTATTACTGGTGGGATGGAATGAAAAGAGATATTGCTGATTTTACTATGAAGTGTTTGACTTGTCAACAGGTTAAAGCAGAGCGGCAGTTACCGAAAGGGATGCTTCAGCCTTTACCAGTGCCAGAGTGGAAATGGGAGAATATATCCATGGACTTTGTTGTGGGATTACCGAAGACATATCAAGGTAATAATGCAATCTGGGTTATTGTTGATCGCTTGACCAAATCTGCTCATTTCCTTGCTATACGAGATACTTTCTCTCTTGATCAACTTTCCCGTTTGTATCTTAAGGAGATAGTCAGGTTACATGGAGTTCCTCTCTCCATTGTATCGGATCGTGATCCCAGGTTTACTTCTAACTTTTGGAAAGGCCTTCAGAAGTCGTTGGGTACTGAATTAAATTTTAGTACAGCTTTTCATCCTCAATCAGATGGGCAGTCGGAACGAACAATTCAGACATTGGAGGATATGCTACGAGCTTGTTCTATGGATTATCAGGGAAGTTGGGACCAACATCTTTCTTTGGTTAAGTTTTCATATAATAACAGTTTTCATTCTAGTATACAGATGGCACCATTTCAGGCATTATATGGGAAGCGGTGTCGAACTCCAGCTTTCTGGGATGAAGTGGGTGAAAGGAAGTTGATGGGACCAGAATTGGTAGAAGAAATGGCAGAAAAAGTTCAGCTGATTCAGAAACACATGAGAACAGCTCAGAGCAGGCAGAAGAGTTATGCGGATAACCGGAGGAAGGATCTATCTTTCGAGGTAGGTGATCATGTTTTTCTCAAGGTTTCTCCTTGGAAAAGTGTGATGAGATTTGGTAAGAAAGGAAAGTTGAGTCCAAGGTTTATTGGACCATACGAAATTCTGGAAAGAGTTGGATCAGTTGCATACCGAGTGGCTTTACCTCCAAGTTTATCTCAGGTACACAATGTTTTTCACGTTTCGATGTTGAGAAAGTATATGCCAGATCCATCTCATGTTTTGAGCCCAGAGGTAGTTCAGCTGGAAGAGAACCTATCTTATGAGGAACAACCGGTCCAGATTCTTGACCACAGGGAGCAAGTGTTACGGAATAAGGTGATTAAGCAGGTAAAGGTTTTGTGGAAAAACCACATGATTGAAGAGGCAACATGGGAATCTGAAAATGCTATGAGGGATAAATACCCCCACTTATTTTGATAAGTGAATAAAATTGCGAGGACGCAATTCCCAAAAGGGGGGAAGGATGTAACATCCCAGGTAATTAAAGAATAAATAATTTTCATATTTATTAATATTTGAGAATTAAATATGAATTTTAATTAAAAGGGGTTGCTATGTTCGATAGCGTACCCGATACGCAACGATGAGTTTCTTTGAAACTTACGTAGCACACTAGTAATATAATAATATTATTTTAAATGTTAGTTAACAAGTAGCCGTTGTACTGGCGGGAATGAATAGAAATAACTAAAATATGAATAGATATGTTTTTAGATGTTTTTACATTTACCCAATAAAAGATAAAGGCTTAAAATACGGAAAGAGTTCAATTTTAGGCTTTTATACTCTAATTTTCACTAAAGGTTCACTTATCACCTTTTAATGGTGAACCGTCATTAAATATAGTTTTGATCACTCTTATACTTTCTATTGGACCAAATATAACTCTTCTTTAGAGTCGGGACATCAAAATTTACTTTGTGTAAATTTGTGGTACCTTTCTGATAAAGTTCATTTTTTTATGAATAGTGTAAAATGTTGTATTTTACATCAAAACTGCTTTTTAATCTAATCTATTTATATGATTATATTATCTTTTGAATTGGTCTTAATGTGTAATATGAATATATTTTTACCATTTTATCCAATGGTGGTCATTGGAATCAATTTCACTTTCAAATTAGACTTTAACTGGTGTCAATCTTTTGATACTTATTGTTTTGTAAAAACACGCTATTTGCTCTGGCAGCGGGAATTAATTATTAAATTAATTAATGTGACTTATATGATTTGAATTTTGTAAAATAGACTTCATTTTTGGATTCGGAATGTCAAATATAGCTTAGGGTGAATTTTTGGTAATTTTCTGAAAAACTTCAATTTTTGATGAATAGTGAAACCACTAAGTGGTAATCAAGCAAACTGATTTTTCGGTTAAATGAAATTTTACCACTAATGTGTATTGAATTTTGAAAATCCGACATACATGGTTGTCATTAAGAAGTAAAATGTGGTTCAATGAGATTAAAATAATTTTTTGGTGAATAGTAACTTATTAAGTTTTTAATCACGATTAGTGGTAATTAGTGTAGTTTAAGGTATAAATAATACTTTAATAATATGAAATGACCTATACACATGTCCCAACCCCATTGGTTGTGTCATGGCCGACCAAGACAAGCCATGGCCTAACTTGGGGACCCCATGGATCCACTTTTGTTGGGAAATAACATAAATTACTTTTTATTTAATGTTAAAGTGAAAATGACACTAACATAAATTGTTTTACTAAAACAATTTTTAAGTGGGGTTATACAAGTCCAAATTTCGATTATAAATAGTCATTGGAAAGCTAAAAAGATTTCCTATATCATAGTATTTTTTTTTATAATTTTTAGACATTAAATAAATTAAATTATTTACGACATAATAATGATGCAGTGATGACATCATTATTTAACGATTAAAATAAAATGGAAAGATAATGAAAAATCTATGAACTACACATGGCCAAAACCAATTGGATGAGTGTATTTCGAACCCTTATCACCTGATCCACGAATTCTATCAATGTGGGACCTTTTAAAACCGAAACACATTTTCAAATTAAGTTATATTTCTTTACTTTCCAAAAGTGCCCCTCCTCTCCTCTTATAAAAGGCCCCCACCTCTACCTCATTTCACACACTCTTCAAGCCTTTGGCTCGGCCAACCCCTGCCCATTTGCTCTCTCCACACCCCTCTCCTCATCCTAGAGGATTCCCCTTGGGCAGAATCCTTTCAAAGGAAGCCTTTAGGCTCAAATCAAAAGGAGTTACTCTTTTTAAGGTAATTCATTCTCTCATGTTTGTTTGTTTTATTTTGCTTCTCCAACCCCCTAAACTCTTTTTATTTACTTATTTTGTAACAACAACAGTATCTTCAATATACTAGGATGTTGTTATAAGATTTATTTGAGCTACACTCTCACACAACTACATCAAATGGTTAAAGAACATAAGGTTTCTGTGGATGGCGAAATTCTGCCTCCCGAAACGATGATTGTTCAATACTCATTTAACACCTTCAAAGGTGGCCATTATGATGTCACTAATTTTATATATGATATGTAATATTTTTATGTTTTACTTATGCTTCTGTATTTTTCATTTGTGTCTTACCTTTATGGCTTCCATTATGGGTATACGCGATATCTTCATTTAAGGAAGTGCGGACTACCGCCCCCTAAAAGTGATGTGATTCGTTAATGCCATATGTGGGACGTGTAAAGGATGGATTTAAAATTATTATATATGATGTTATACTGGAATTATAATATACCTATATATCATTATCATTTATTTCCATTAAAGTATGAGATAGAAATGAAAGTAGCGTTCATGCGTACGTACGGACTACCGTCTCCATGAACGGTGCATTTCATTTCTTATCCCCAAATGTAATTTATTATTAAAAGTACATGTATATAATGGATATATATAATTAATGATATATCTAAATGATGAATATAATTCTGGAATTAAAATATACATAAGTCTCATTTAGTTTTAATTCCATTAATATGACAATGAAATGAAAGTAGCGTTCATGCGTACGTACGGCTTACCGTCTCCATGAACGGTGCATTTCATTTCTTACCTCTAAATGATTATGTAATATTTTAAATACATGTATGTACTGCATATATATGACATATATGATATCTACATCATGAATACCATTCTGGATATAATGAAACATTGACCAAATTAACAACATGTAAGTGTAAGAAGTCTATTTTTGACTTAAGAACCAAATACCGACAAAATGAACATTATTAACTTAAATGATTACATGATGTTCATAACATGGTATAAAAGGAATAATGAACTTGGAAAAGATTCATAATCAAGTAGAGATTAACTAAAGTTTATTATTCAGGAGATTAAAGAACGGTCGGGTCAAGTCGGATACGAGGTATGGGATCTCGTCTCAATCTCCTTTCGTTGAGGCATATTTTGTTTTATACACAACCTTCTTTTATACGGTGTATAAACCCCTTTGACTTTTACAAAAGGAATCTTTTTTATACGAAGCGTTTACTAAACGTCAAAAGGGAATGTTTTTGTCGTACGTATGCGGCGACAACGACTTCTCCGCCGTCGTGACCGTTATTTGAGTTTCGGCTTCTTCTACAAGCCATTCCTTCTTTTTAAAAGAAAAATAAATACCATGTTTTACTTTTCTTTTATTTTGGTATTGAAAATGGTTTTCATAATATTTTTATATCAATGTGTGGTATTGATATCTTGTGATTGAATGGTGGAAATTTTATGTTTCCTTTATGCATGTTTTATGTGATACGATTATGTTGAGGTTCTTGGGCATTATTATGAAGAACGGGTGGTTCCGTGATAAACTAAGGGCGGGTGAGCCCGTTATAGCTCTCCAATGCATTGGGTAACGCGAAGGAGTGAAACATTAAGGTTTCTCCGAAGAGATTTTCAGGGAATATACTGTGATGGGTATTCCAAACGTAACCAAGAGGGTTACTCCCTACGTAAGAATGTTATGAATGCCTCAAGTTACCTTTATGTCTTATGGTTTCTATGATTTATTCATGATTTTATGAGGCGTGTTAAAGTGCCTATGTTTTATGGGTAAAGTATGATTTCATTCTTACGTACATATGAACTCATGTTTCCTTTCCATGTTTTTTATAACCCATACTGAGTTTTTATGCTCATCCCAAGTTTTTGAAATGTTTTTCACAGGTCAAGGGAAAGGTACATGATAAGATGATAGGGTCAAGGATGTGTCAAAAAGAATCCATGTTTTAATTCAAATGTGTTTCCATTGATGGGAATGAGGAATACTATCTTTATGTAACCACTTTGTTTATATGTGGAATGTAATGCAAGTTTTATGATCTAATTCTCTAAAACTCTAAACCCGAAAAGATCCTCAATGTGTAATCTTGTAATAACTCAAGATTAAGTAAGGTTTAAGGCTGGGGCCTTATATATATGCTGGGGTTATAAGGGGCTATGTAAGGAGACTGTAACTGCCTTGTCCAATCCTTTGATTCAAATAAAAATTTTGATTTATTCTTATGATGAACTTTATGAATTTTCAAATATTCGGATAAATATAGTATGCATATTTTTGGTGAATTTTAGAGAAAGGATGTTTTAAAAAATGTTTATGTAAACCTTAAATAATTAAAAATGTGTAATCATTTTCAAAAAATGGTCTTCTACAATTATGTTCAGTACAAAATTTAGAGTCTAATAAGACCAACATAATTTTTGATGAATAGTAAATTATGAATAGTGATTTTATGCTTAGGATTAGTAATGTGACCAAATATATTAGTAATCTCACTTTAATAAAGTATTAATATAATCTAGGCACCTTGATTAAGTAATGTGATTCAATAAAATGGTTAAATAACAGTTTCATAAATTATTAGTCAATTATTAGTTTTTTTGGGTGAATAGTGTTTTTTAATAAAAAATTAAATTAAAAATATTTAGAAAGTTATTTCTGTAAAATGGATATCATTTTTGAACTCAGAGCATCGATATTATGTTAAGGTAATTTTTGGGGATTTTTCTGAAAAAATGAATTTTCAGTGAATAGTGTATTTATTTAGAAATTAAATTAAAAATATTTAGAAAATTATTTTTATAAAATGGAGTTCATTTTTGAAATTAGAGCATTGATATTTGGTTAAGGTAAAATTTTGTGATTTTTCTGAGAAAGTTGAATTTTCAGTGAATAGTACAAATACAGTTTTAGGGTTTCGGTATGTTTAATGACATCATAACTATGTCATGATGATGTAATGAGATATTTTAAGGGTTTCCTGACCAAAGGGGATAAATTATTGTATGGGGGGCCCATGTGGCCTAACTCCATGGGAAATACCTTGGAAGAGCCCATGGTTTTGAGAAAACGACTTGTGAGGTGTCCCTTTGCCATTAATGCCTTATCCCCTCACATTTCTTATAAATACCCAACCTTTCCTACTTAAGTTTTTACTCCCAACTCTCCCCCAACGAATATCTGGTCTCATTACCTCCCAAGGAGTCCTCTCAAGGTTCCCCCAAGCCCTCAAGGTCCCAACCATTGAGTTTTAAGAGATACGTTTTAAGGTAAGGGATCTTACCTCAGTCTTTCTTTTCAAGTAATCTCTTTTATGTCATTTCTTTTATGCTGCATGATCTAATTTTGGATGATGTTATTTTATATTTATCCTACTGTATTTTTCATGTTCATATGATGAGAGAACCCCCTCTTTCTCTCATCATTTCATTTTAATAATGTTAAAGTGGCGTCGTTAGGCTGCCGTATTTTTAAGGGATTCTTTCACCCTTCTCATTTTCAAGTTCTATTTTCATGTCAAGTATTTCAAGTTCCTTTTTATTTTTTTTGGTATTATATATACATATATCATACTTATATTTTATGTTAATATGATTAGAGACCCTATTTGATCTCTTCAATTCAGTATTTTGATGTTTTAAGTTGCGCCGTTAGGCTGCCGAATTTTTAAGGGATTCGTTCACCTTTCTCATTTTTCAAAGTTCTACTATCATGTCCAGTCTTTCAAGTTCCTTTTTATTATGTTGGGGTATGATATATGTATATATATAACTGATCTTTTATTTTCATATGATGAGATACCCTAATTTATCTCTTCAATTCAGTATTTTGAAGTTTTAAGTGGCGCCGTTAGGTTGCCGAATTTTTAAGGGATTCATCCACCTTTCTCATTTTTCAAAGTTCTACATTCATGTCAAGTATTTCAAGTTCCCTTTTATTATGTTGGGGTATGAAATCTATATCAATAAAAATGATCTTTTATTTTCATATGATTAGATACCCTATTTGATCTATTCAATTCAGTATTTTGATGTTTTAAGTGGCACCATTAGGCTGCCGAATTTTTAACGGATTCGTTCACCTTTCTCATTTTTCAAAGTTCTACATTCATTTCAAGTCATTTATGTTCCCTATTATTATGTTGGGGTATGATATATATATATATCATACTGATCTTTATGTTCATATGATGAGAGAACCTATTTTATCTCGTCAATTCATTTTTTGAAGTTTATGTGACGCCGTTATGCTGCCAAATTTGCATAAGAGAAATCTTATTTTTGTCTTGCTTTCATGTTATTCATTTCATATGGTATATCTTTCAAATTTCATTACAATGTTCTTAAATACTTTATATTTTTTCCCCTACTTCTTTATGGATCATTTATGAGTGGGTTACCCATATCCCCTCTCTTTTCAATGTTTTCTAAACCCTCGTAACATAGCCGTTTTGCTGCAGAATTTCCGTCTCAAAATGTCTCGCTCTAATTATCAAATTAAATTATTTTATTAAGTGAATACTCAAGGATCTTTCATATAAAGGGGTATTCACATATATACCAAAATTTTCTATTTTAAAGTCTGGGATTTAAATACATGAGACCCGCTTTCCCTTTCCGTGGGTTTAAAGTGACATAAAGATTGTGTCTTTAAAGCAGTTTTTAAAACGTTATGATTATGAAATGAAACCCATTTCTTGTATTCTGTATGGGTGGTTTATGAAATGATTGATGATGATAAATTTGGATCACATGATAATAAAGAAATGTTAAGGGTGTGCCCTGATAGCGCTCCAATGCATTGGGTAAAGACTTAATCTCTAGAGATGACCATTTTTAACGATGCCTTGGTGAATAACCTTGGTAAATTTTAATGACACCTTAGGGATGGACCTTGGTGAAATGAAAATGATTGTCAATGTTAAATGTTGTAGCCACATCTTCGAGTTATTAAATACGTTATTTTTATTATGATATGCCTCATGATTTCTTTCTCATGACTTAAAGTTCTTTTTTATGACATTGTTGATGTATCTCAAGTTCACATGTTAAATGTTTCCCCTTGTTTCCCTTACTGGGCCTTCTGCTCTCCCTTTCTTTTGATGTATGTCCCCAGGTTATGAGATACAGTAATGAACCTAGGATGAACATAATGTGAATCCTTTCAAGTTTTTTAGAATAATGTTTTATGTTTTCATGTTTTAAGTTCCTAGTTTCCAAGACACTAAATATTAATGATCCTCGATTTTGTAAAATGTAATGAAAGGTTATGTGATTAAAAGGTGGGATGTTATAGTTGGTATCAAAGGATGGTTTAGTTTTTTGAGGAAATTTGGATATGAAAACCATAGGAAGAACCCTATAGAAAATTTTAAATATAGGAAATCTTACTGGTATTTTGCTGAGTATTGAGTAAGGGGATTCCATGAAAATACATCCTTATCTGGATACAGGAAGGTAGAGGTGGCTCTAGCACAGATGCACATAGGGGTAAAACCCAAAAACACCTCTTTGATCTAGACTCAAATGGGAACTGGTACACGAAAATGGGCCTTTCTGCATTCTTGGTTATGACACTCCCTGGGGATATTCTTTGGTAAATTCATAGGCTTAGTACAAACCATTATTAAAGGAACAAAGATAAAATAAAATAAAGATTCACATAAGAATATATGATCATGGATAACCTAGATTAGGACCTAGGAGATCAAAAGTTAGGGTATATTTTTCTTCTACTAGTTTATCCTTCTATTCTTTAAGTTTATTTTTTATGATTATTGGCTAAGTATTTAAGCCCCATAATTATACGTTCTTTTGTTAGTTAATGGAGGGAAATGGAAGAGCATGTCCCAACAACCAATGTGATAAGAAATGTGACGATTGCCCTATTAATGTGACAGAGATGATTAAATATCAAGTTGAACATATTGTGATTATGCCAAACCAGCTATCAAAAATCACAATTAATAATTGGTACCTAGTTGAATGCCCAAACTCATAAAGGAAGAAGAAGATAAAGTCTCAAGGATGTTCATCTGATAAAGTCGATAAGGGAAAGATGACCCAATTTCTTTTTTTTCAAAAAGTGTGGGAAGAGGCACTAAGGAGAATGTCACAAAGGTACCGCGAGATGTTTTATGTGTGGGAAGATAGGGCATAAAGTATCCTATTGATTTAAAAAATGGATAATGTGATGAATGGAGATAAGGTTTGATCTAATGTACCATATACATTTCGATGTCGTAAATGTGGAGATGTTAGAAATTATCCAAGGCAGTGCTCTCTTGGAATGAATGAGAATCATGATGAGCATCAAAAATCATCAAGGACAAGGGAACAATGCAAGTCTAATGCTGAGATGGATCATGATGACTGATGTACATGTAACTTCTTTGCAATAATTTTCTATGTCATGTTGTATTTTAGTTCATGATCTATGAGTATATCTTTTATGTTTTCTAAAATCATCCAGTCACTACCTAAGATGATTTTATATTATTAAGGAAAAAATCTATTGTTATGTACCACATGTTGATGTAGTGAAGCTGTTCTTAAAAAAAGGGTGATTAGGGGATTAAAGGATGATTATTATTTTGGAAGACGTTCACTATTTTGGGAACCCTATATGGTCGAGGTAAATAGATTACTAGGGTATTTTCTTTGTGGAATAAAGGATGCCTTATATATTGAATAATAGACGAATTTAAGGTGAACTTATGGTAATATAGGTTACTTATGGAAACGATTAACCTATCTTGGGGAAAATATGTTTAGGTTAGCTACTTTTTTTTATAAGATGTTAGGAGTGGTTGATGTTGTTTGGAGATGAACGATGAAGTTTATTTTAGAAGACTATGTTATCAAATACTTCTTGTATTTAGGTTTAAATCTTAGTTTGGTTTATTTTGAGGAATTTTAATGACAATTATTTATGGAATGGTTTATGGTGAACTTTGGGTAGTACCGTGGAATTTTGAATATTTAAAAGTAGTTTCCATTCCTATGGGGTTAATTATTTTGGAAGAGTTGTTTTATCTTACCCTTTCTGTTTTTGGGATAATAGAAGAAATAGATAGTTAATCTTTGGTGGATTATGTGATTCTCTAGAAGAAGATTCTTGTGATTTGATGAGACCAAGTAGTTTTGAATTCTCATCGTTTGGAGAAAAGATTAGTTTTGGTAGAGACTTATTAAAGGATGAAACTCTACTTGAAGGTAGGTATATTTCCCTGTGTTTTATTCTATGTAGTAAATGAATTCCTCAAAACTCTGAAAAGGAACGTAAAACAAAAATGTTGCCTGTTAATGTTTCCTACTGGGAAATAAAATACCGTTTAACCCATCATATGTTTGTGATTTTCTTGTTTTTAACTTTCTCCTAATCATGTTTTCTATCACTCTCCCTCAGAACGTGACCCTTTGTTTTCTCCTCCAAGTCCATGTTTTCCTACATGGAATCCTAGTATGGGTTAACTTGGGTGACCTTTTTACTTCCCTTTCTTTCCTTTAAAGTAATAGTGTTACTGACTCTTTTTACGATGTGGGACTTTAAATGAAATTTCCAATCCCAATTTTAAAAATTGCGAGGATGCAATTTCTTAATGGGGGAAGATTGTAACGACCCAAAATTTTGAATAAATCATGTTTCCTAATTTTGTGTGTTATTTTATTTTTTATATGCATCAAAATTGTTTCATTTGATAACATGAGTATAATTAAGATGTGACCGTCGGGTTTTGACTGTTATATGACCATTGATCAATATGACCCCTGGAAACTAAACGTTTCGATTATTGTCTTCAAATACAAGTGATCTTGGTTACTTAATATAGAAAGAAGATTCGATGGCCTCACCCAGTAGTCTTGGACTGATTGAAGCCTATCTAACAGAACTTGGGAAGGAGGTAGCAACATTGGGATTTTCTCTGGAAAAAACCCAAGCCAAAATTCATCAAGTGAATCTAAAACGGAATCGCCTTCATGAGAACTTCAAATTGATAGAAATTACTACTCGTGCAATGTTGGTTGAGCCACCCTCAGATCCTCTCACCTTAGCACACCTTACACTTAGGTTCTACGATGGGTTTATAAGGGGATATGTAAGGAGACTGTAACTGCCTTGTGTAATACTTTGTTTTAAATAAAAATTTTGATTTATTCTTATGATGAAGTTTATGAATTTTCAAATATCCGGATAAATATAGTATGCATGTTTTTGGTGAATTTTAGAGAAAGGATGTTTTAAAAAATGTTTATGTAAACCTTAAATAATTAAAAATGTGTAATGATTTTCAAAAAATGGTCTTCTACAATTATGTTCGGTACGAAATCTAGAGTCTAATAAGATCAACATAATTTTTGATGAATAGTAAATTATGAATAGTGATTTTATGCTTAGGATTAGTAATGTGACCAAATGGATTAGTAATCTCACTTAAATAAAGTATTAATGTAATCTAGGCACCTTGATTAAGTAATGTGATTCAATAAAATGGTTAAATAACGGTTTCATAAATTATTAGTCAAGTATTAGTTTTTTCGGGTGAATAGTGTTTTTTAATTAAAAATTAAATTAAAAATATTTAGAAAACTATTTTTATAAAATGGATTTCATTTTTGAACTTAGAGCATCGATATTATGTTAAGGTAATTTTTGGGGATTTTTCTGAAAAAAATGAATTTTTGGTGAATAGTGTATTTATTTAAAAATTAAATTAAAAATATTTGGAAAAATATTTTTATAAAATGGAGTTCATTTTGAAATCATAGCATTGATATTTGGTTAATGTAAAATTTTGGGATTTTTCTGAGAAAGTTGAATTTTCAGTGAATAGTAGAAATACAGTTTTAGGGTTTCAGTATGTTTAATGACATCATAACTGTGTTATGATGATGTCATGAGATATTTTAAGGGTTTCCTGACCAAAGGGGATGAATTATTGTATGGGGGGCCCATGTGGCCTAACTACATGGGAAATACCATGGGAGAGCCCATGGTTTTGAGAAAACCACTTGTGAGGTATCCCTTGGACATTAATGCCTTGTCCCCTCACATTTCCTATAAACACCCACCCTTGCCTCATTTAGTTTTCACTCCAAAATCTCCCCCAACTAAGTTCTGGTCTCATTACCTCCCAATTAGTCCTCTCAAGGTGCCCCCAAGCCCTCAAGGTCCCAACCATTGAGTTTTAAGAGATACGTTTTAAGGTAAGGGATCTTACCTCCCTCTTTCTTTTCAAGTAATCTCTTTTATGTCATTCTTTTATGCTCCCAGATCTAATGTTGGAGGATGTTCTTTTATATTCATCCTACTGCCTTTTTCATGTTCATATGATGATATAACCCCCCTTTATCTCATCATTTCATTTTAATAATGTTAATGTGGCGCCGTTAGGCTGCCGAATTTTTAAGGGATTCTTTCACCCTTCTCGTTTTCAAGTTCTATTTTCTTGTCTAGTATTTCAAGTTACTTTTTATTTTTTTGGGGTATGATATCTGAATCTATCATACTGATATTTTATGTTCATATGATTATAGACCCTATTTCATCTCTTCAATTCAGTATTTTTAGGTTTTAAGTGGCGCCATTATGCTACCGCATTTTTAAGGGATCCGTTCACCTTTCTCATTTTTCAAAGTTCTACTTTCATGTCAAGTCTTTAATGTACCCTTTTATTATGTTAGGGTATGATATCTATATATATAATACTGATATTTTATGTTCATATTATTAGACACCCTATTTTATCTCTTCAATTCAGTATTTTGATGTTTTAAGTGGCGCCGTTAGGCTGCCGAATGTTTAAGGGATTCGTTCACCGTTCTCATTTTTCAAAGTTCTACTTTCATGTAAAGTCTTTCAAGTTCCCTTTTATTATGTTGGGGTGTGATATATATATCTATAATACTGGTATTTTATGTTCATATTATGATATACCCTATCTGATCTCTTCAATTCAGTATTTTGAAGTTTTAAGTGGCGCCGTTAGGCTGCCGAATTTTTAATGGATTCATTCACCTTTCTCATTTTTCAAAGTTATAATTTCATGTCAAGTCATTAAAGTTACCTTTTATTTTTTTTGCGTATGATATCTATATCTATCATACTGATATTTTATGTTCATATTATGAGAGAACCTATTTGATCTCATCAATTCATTTTTTGAAGTTTAAGTGACGCCGTTAGGGTGCCAAATTTTCATAAGAGAAATCTTATTTTTGTCTTCCTTTCATGTTCTTCATTTCATATGGTATATCTTTAAAATTTCATAACCATGTTCTTAAATCCTTTATATTTCTGTCCCCTTACTACTTTATGGATCATTTATGAGTGGGTGACCCATGTCCCCTCTCTTTTCAATGTTTTCTAAAACCTCGTAACAAAGCCGTTATGCTGCAGAATTTCCATCTCAAAATGTCTCTATATTATTCTCAAATTCAATTATTTTATTAATTGAATACTCATAGCTCTTTATTATAAAGGGGTATTCACATATATACCAAAATTTTCTATTTTAAAGTCTGGGATTTACATACATGAGACCCGCCTTCCCTTTTCGTGGGTTTAAAGTGACATAAAAATCATGTCTTTAAAGCAGTTTTTAAAACGTTATGATTATGAAATGAAACCCATTTATTTTATGCTATATGGGTTGTTTATGAAATGATTGATGATGATATATGTGGCTCACATGATAATAATGATAATTTAAGGGTGCGCCCTGATAGCGCTCCAATGCATTGGGTAAAGACTTAATCTCTAGAGATTACCATTTTTAACAACGCCTTGGTGAATAACCTTGGTAATTTTTAATGACACCTTGGGGATGGACCTTGGGGAAACGTAAATGAATTTCAATATTAAATGTTGTAGCCACATATTCGAGTTATAAAATACTTTATTTTTATTATGATATGCCTCATTATTTCTTTCTCATGCCTTAAAGTTCTTTTTCATGACATTGTTGATGTATCTCAAGTTCACATGTTAAATGTTTCCCCTTGTTTCCCTTACTGGACCTTCTGCTCACCCTTTCTTTTGATGTATGTCCCAAGATTATGAGATGCAGTAATGAACCTAGGATGAAAATAAGGAGAATTCTTTCAAGTGTTTAAGAAGAATGTTTTATGTTTTCATGTTTTAAGTTCCGGGTTTCCAAGACACTAAACCTTAAAGATCCTCGGTTTTGTAAAATGTAATGAAATTTTATATGATAAAAAGGTGGGATGTTATAATAAAAATAAATCAAATGAATTTTATATGTTTTTAGTATGACAATAATTCTTTTTTACTTAAATTAATGTTAATTTCATATAAAAAGAAACATCCAGAGTCACACCTGTCACACCATGTGTCATATTATGGTGTGGTTGACTCCTAAACATCACAAATGAATCCTGGATCATTTTCCTAAATTATCAAAATAATACGACTTTGTTTTCTCATTATTCATTATTTCACTTATTCTTTTTAGTAAAATAATGTCAATTTTAAATAAAAATAGACACTTTTAGTTATACTGGCCACATTTTGTATCATATTGAGGTGTGACTGATTCCTATACATCACCAATGACTTATTGATCATTTTACTAAAGTATCAAAACAATCTAAATGTGTTTTATTAGTTTTGAGTATGTCAGTTTTCTTTTTTACTAAAATTAAAGTCAATTTTAAATAAAAATAAGCACTTAGATTATGTTAATGAAGTGTAGAATATATAATATTAATAGTAAAACATATTATATTAAAAAAACCTTACCTTCTCATAGAATTCTATGTTTCATCTTTGAATTCCTATCTCTCACGAGAATGAGCATCTTTGAACAAACCACGCTGACTCAGATAAAGGAATCCACCTGTATTAGAAAACAATTATTTTGTGAGTAAAACTAAAAATAATTAAATTAAACATAATTATAAAACAAACCACTACTTCTATTTAAGTCACATATTCATGCTATTTTTGTACTTTCTTCCATTAGTTATGTTGCACATTCATTTATAAGAAAATTTATATCTTCTTGTGAATATGAGTCTTTTTGATAGTCATAGTAGTACTGGAAAAATATAAATACATAAAGGATTAATAAATATTTTAAATCAAATATTAATTATATTATAAAATACCTCTTCAAGGATGTTATTTTTTTCATATAATGTGATCTCTCTCATGAATTTACATACATAATAACTACAATCATTTCCATTTATTTGTTTCGAACACTGAAAAAACATTGACGATAATAAGTAATTTGTTTTTATATGTGTTTGGATATTGAAATTTTATTATACAAACCCTGATACTTGTCTAGTTTTAGAACTTTTCACGGTCCTAATTCTTAACCCCTAGCCTCATTCTTTGTTTCTCATGATATTGATGCACCACCCTATAATAATATAATCCACATTAAAACATAATCTAAATTATATAACATGATGTTTAGTTCTAAAAGGTTGGATGTAGTATATTAAAAATTAACAAATGCCATCATGTGTGGTCGGTTTGTTGGGTATCCATGCATTGAATCCGTGAAATAAATCTTCGGAGTCTCCAAATTGACCGCAATAAGCATCTAATGTTGCCTAAAAACACAAAAGGAATAAGTAATGATAGAAATGATAATATATTTTATATGATTAAATTTTATTATTTTATCCCTATATAATTGGTATTAAGAATAGTCTATCATCTATATGTTTTCTTTCAAATGATTTGACCAGGCCTGCCACTATTTCATCCAATTTTTGGATTCTATAATTGGTTGTTCTATAGAGGAGATGTGGGGACTAATGAGTCCACATTTTTTTTCATGGGGAAATCCCTTAAATTGTTTTTGATATATACACATGCCAAAAATATGAAATGTATTTAGTCGTAATTAATATATTATGTCATCTCTGGGAAAATCAAATCATGAAAACATACCTCATATATATATTTACAACTGAGGCACATATCCAATCATAGTCGAGGATTTTACTTACATTATAAACACCAATGAAGTCTTGAACTTCCTCTATGTACATATTTTCTTCAAAATAAACTATGATACTGCAACCATTTTTTAACTTTTTATCCACATGAACATTCAATGATAGTATAATAGGATATATAATGGGCACGATAAAGGTGATTTCGGTAGATCTTTTCAATCAGTTGGTCTATCCTTTAGATGATTTTTATCCAGTCTTTCATTTCACCTCATTCCCTTTGTACATCTATAATAACATTCATCAATTTAGACCTTTTTCATTAATTATTAAAGGTTTATCTTGAAAATACATTTGAAATGAAAATGTCCTTGGAAAAAAATTATTTTACTAGATGTAACGAACATGTAATGACTATTCCAACATCTTGTATGACCTTATGAATATATTCATTATCAATTAGAATAGGTAGCTTGACACTTGGTTCATGGGCTATGAAAATCATCACTCCCACATGACCTATTATAAGTGGTCTATTGTGTAGTTTGTCTTTTTGGATATTGAACATCGTAGCCCTCACTGTACATAAATGAGTGGGTGTTAATAGATATAAATAACATTAATTATCACCCAGTAGAATATCAATATTGTAAAGGTATCAGTTTCTATCTGATTCAAATTTCACTAAAACTATTATTAGAACCTTGATTACCTCAGATAAGACAGTTTTTTAGGGGATGGATTGCCTCAATGATTGTGTGGGTGGAGATAGATCTTCATGTGGTGTTTGTTCTTGAGTTTTTTATTCTATTTTATTCCCCCCATAAAAGTTTCTATCAACTGTATCTGCCATTAGATTTTTTTCTTAAAGGTTAGATATTCTTTCTCTCATCTATTTCATTTCCTCACTTTTATCCTCTTGTTTTTTCCCCAAAATATGTTCAGTGTGTCACCCTAAAACCTATACCTCTGGCTCAACCATACTATTCTAGATGCTTCAAGGACACCGATATTAGTTGTTCATCTAATATAGGAGTTGATGATTATAAATACTATATGAAATAGAAAATATAGTAAAATATGTAATCATAATTATGTAATATATATTTTAGAATTTTTTTTATTATGTCATACTTACACATGTTTTCCAAAAAAAATTGTTTGTTTTCATCTATTTGTATTAGATATTTATTTACACGTTCCTACTTCTATAAAATATAGTGTGGGATGGAAGTTGATTTGGATTTGGATTCATCAATACAAATATAAAAAGTGGAACATTATTATATTTTTGGTTCATGTCACATAAAAGTATTATGGTAGATTTAAAATATATACCATTTTTTTTCAAGTGAAGCGTACGCTATCCTTACTTCATGGTAGGGGTACATTGGTTTTTCTACTTGTTCCTTATTTATAGCACTCAGTTGTTATTTAATAAATAAATTTTTTTCAATTAAAGCGATGAATCCAAGTATTGTCAAACAATTTATTACTAGCCACTATATACCTAAAAAGACACATCCACATGATGGATAGTAAATACATCCCACAATTATTGGGTTATTATGTTTGCATATATAAGTTGTGGGTATAGGTTTAATTTACCTTCAACATCTTTAAGATAATTTCTCATTATTATTATGTTAAATCCTTAGAGAATATTTCCTGCAAACATTAATACATATTTATTGTGGGAGTCATATAATTTTAATTCACTCTTAAAGGGATGATGAAGAGTAAGTCATTGTTTTATTATTTTATTTTTTAGTAAAATAATGAAATAATGTCATAATGTTACCATAATCCCTTCCCACATTAGTTTCTTAAGCCCAACCACAACATGGTGCCAAGAATATACATTAATTGATATGCATTGTGGAGTGAAAATTACAATATAACTACTGGATAGGGCCTTTCTTTGTTAACATAATTTCCACATGAATTCCATTTGAACTCATATTTGATGAATTTTATTTTTTCCTTAATTATGTTTTCCAACAACATCAATCTATGGTGCACCTATTTTTTCTACATCGCTAATGCTTCATCTCCTACTATTTCATTAGATTTAACATCATCAATATATTCATCTTGGGTGGTAGCATCGACATGTGAACATGTTCATTATACCCTTACACTGGGAGAAACAACAGGTTGAGAAACCCATTGTTCCTCAGGGTTAGTAGTAACAACACGTGCAGATGGTCATTGTTCCTCTGCACTGCGAGCAACAACAAGTACATAGAACTATTGTTCCTTGGTATTGTGAGAACCATCTCGTGTGAAATTCATTATCTATATAAGTGGTTTAACATTTAATTTAGAGTATATAAATTTACCAATAAATGGATAATAACATGATGTAACACATTGTATATTAAAAAAATATAACATGATTATTAAACTCTATTTTTTAAGGCTGAATGGATTTGAACCCTCTATAAACTTTCCAAATCCCTTCATTTTGGTCTCCACTAACATAAAAACCCCCATCTACATTGGGACCGCTATGAAATGATTACAACATCCCAATGAAAGGGTCATCCTCAGTTGAATTTTCATCTGAACCTTCAGTGGTTTTGGTCGATAACAGAACAATTGACCACTTTTGGTTTATAGGATTTGGAACACAAAATACTTGTACTACCTATGATTCCATAATAAATGGTTCATCTTTGTACCCTTCCTTACTAAAATAAACATTCATGAATCTTTATTCATCTATTTTATCATAACTCCTATTATCAACCCACTTGCTTTGAAAAATTTCACGTGGAATATTCTATAATCCAAATCCCATATTCTTTTGATGATTCCAAATTATTAAATAATTTATTAAATTGGATTTCATTCATTAATACCAAAAACATGCATCACTTCAGCCACAAGTGTAACTCCACTATTTTACATGGTATTGTCTTCATCCTGTTCATTTTTATATAATATATAAAAATTAATTACTTAACCACTATAAGATAATATATACACACTTGGTCCTCTATCTAGCCATCAAAGTCGTTCTAAAATTAAATCCATATGTTCATATGACTCCTTAAAAATATGGACATGAAACCATCCTATAAAATGTTGATTATGTGTATTTGATATTCCTCTTTCATCCCGTGATTGATTCAAATTCCTAATGTTTTTTGGGTTTCAATATATAGGGAAACCTCTAAACTGATATGAAAAATGTAAAGGTGGGCCTGCTCCATATTTGTAATATTGATTATGATAACATCTATTCCATAAATTCCTTCACTTGTAAGCCACCTAATGTGAGGATATTTAGGCAGACCAATGCTTTCCACACTGGAAATGTGTTTGGTATATAATTAAATGTATTCCTCAGTAATATATCACTCCACAATAAACCCTCTGGTCAAATTTTATTTTGGACATACCCTTACAAAATCATCATATATCGTTCAATGGTATAAATCCATCTATAGTGCACATGACCATATAGTTGAATCTCTCCCACAAATTAAACCATAAAATGAACCATCATATCAAAAAAATTTAGTGGGAATAAAATTTCCAATTCCCAAAATATTATGGAAATTTCTCTTTCCATAGTCATTAATTTCATAGGGTATACTACTTTACTGCAGATAGCTTTGAAGAAGTAATATAGCTTGGTTAATGTATGATGGACATTCTTGGGAAAATGAAATGTAAATCTACATGAATTATATCATTAATCAAAACATGTAAATCATGTGATTTAGGACCCTTTAATTTTAAATTGGTCATTGATAGGATGTTCTTGATATTCGATGAATACACCTATGGATCCTTTACATCATTCAAAAATTAAAAAACTTATATATCTTCTGCCTGGAAAGAGTGTAATCATCTGGAGGAAGACAAATTCATTTTTCACCCTTCACTAGCACCAACACTTCTCATATTCCCATTTCAACCGTGTCCAACCTAGACTTAATTCCATGATTTGTCTTTACAGGTGCATTTAGAAATGTGACAATGACACTATCACAAACATTTGTTTCAACATGCATGACATCCAGAAAATGTATGATGTAAACACAATTATAATTTTTTAATTAAAAAAACTAATCTCTTTTTCCAATGAGTTTTCATAAGATTTTTTAAAAATGGTTTATGAAAAGCAGCGTTCATATCTTTTACTTTCTCAAATAGTTGATCACCTATTAGTAGATATGGTGTTGTATGTTCTTCTAAACATCCATGGAATGATGTCTTCCAAGATTGGTACTTATGCCGTTGGGGTAGAAATATTAAATATCCTAGAAACATGATTTTTGATGAATGTTTCAACCTAATTGAATGTGTACCATGTTTACTAAAGGGACACCCTTGAGTTCCTTTAAATCAATATCTGAAAAAATTTCCATAAGTAGGAAAGTCATTTATCATCCCATACAACATGACTCTCAAAGTGAAATCTTAATTTCTATAAGAATCATACAACATAGCACCTGAATCCCACAATAATTTCAAATTATCATTTAATATATCCAAATAAACATCAATATTATTACCTGGTTGTTTTTGGTGTTGATATAAGAATAGATAACATGATGTATTTTCATTTTATGCATAACCATGGTGGTAAGTTATAATTTACCAACATAACCATCCATCTACTATGAGTGCTATTTTAAAAACCAATAGGATTCTCTCCATCAAAAGATAATGTAAGACAAAGGTTTCTTGACTCATTTCAAAATTTAGGATACTCCTGATAAATTCTCTTCCACTAAGGAGAGTCTACCGAGTGATGTAGTTTCCCATATTTAATTATTATATTTGTGTGCCATGTCAATTTTCTTACAGTCTCCTCACTTCCATATAGGAACCTGAACCATGGAATGATTGGAAAGTACCATAAAACTTTCTTAAGTCAGGATTAATATTTCTTGTGTTGAGAAGAACAACACATTGGGAATTCTGTAAATGAATTATTGTCATTGTGAAAAAATATATAGTCATTTGGGCAGACATGTATTCTTTTATAGATCATACCCGTTGAGCATATCATTTATTTAGCTTCGTATGTTCAACTCAGGAGATCATTATCTTATGAGATCATGTCATTCAAGATAGAAATTAGTTCTATAAAACTATAATCACTCCATCTATTGTCTGCTTTCAAATTATACAAATTCTGTATGTCTAACAATGTTGTATACTCATCTTCCCTATATAATGTAATGGTTTTCATAATTCTATAAAAAATAAAATTAAAATATTATGGAAAAACTACATTTCATATTTCCTTTGAAAACTATTTATAAAATCGCCCTTGAAATCCAATTAAAAAATGAACCATTTACAAAAAATCCGCTTTAAAATAACACACCCTTTTTAAAATAAACAAATCAATTCCAAGCACTCTTTCACAAAACCATTATTACTTTTTTAAATAATTCACAAAAAATTTATGTCCCAACATTCTTAATCATTTAAAATGAGTGAAAACATTATATATATTACCAATTTTTATTTAAAACTTCACACACCCCTTATTAAAATGAAACGAGCATTAAATAGACATTCAAAACATTCACTTCCCTTTATAAAAGTCAATCTAGTGAGTTGACAAACACTTGGGGTGCAACCTAAGTACATGCCATGTTTTTAAATAATTTTAAATCTATTTATTACCAAAAAAGGATATTTTGAACACATATAATTTTTTAAGAAACATTTCAAAACACATGAATCATTTTAAAAAAGACACTTAGGAATTTTCACAAAGACATAAATCCCAAGAGAGGCACTTTATAAAATATACATGAATAAAAAATAGCCAAAATGTTATAAAATATAAAGCTATAAAAGGTTAACAAATGACCCAAAATATAAAGGAAAACCGAAAATAAATTCATTTTCAAGAGAGGTAGTTTATAGTAAATATGTTAAAATAACAGAAAATGAATATCACCTCTTAATGCCCTATGGTGACCTCTACATCCCATTATCATTATATCTTTAACAAGTGACTATGGAACACCACTATAAAAGTGGGACCCTTTCCTTTTACCTACATCATAGACAATAAAGTCTATATACACATCAATGTGTATATGTATGTTGTGAGAAAAGAGCATAGTAGGATATCCCCAAATATTTTATACCATACATTTTTTTAAGACAAACCAAAAAATTCCAGTTTTATGGAAAAATAATGAAAATAATTTTATTACATAGGGTTGAGTAAATAAAACTGAAAAAACAAATCTTTTTCTTTTAAATAAAATATAATTTACCATGATATAATCATAAGATAAAATAATAATAATATATCAAGCATCAACTATTAAGGGGTACCTACCAAAGACCTAAGGAGATAATCTAAGTTGAAAAATTAAGGGAATTATTACACTAGAATACTGTTGCAATAAAAATGAAACATAATCAACTCACCATTAATGGCCTCATTGAGAATGAAATTCCAGTAGCGGGTGTGCAACGTAAGATAAGGGTACAATAAATGTGTGACCATTATATTATAAATCATGTCTCTAGAATTCCCACATCTCTACCAAAATATTCTTATGATGTTTTTACAAAATCCCAACACTAATAATCGGTGAAACAAATTTATAAAAATATCATTTCAACATGGTATAAAATACATTTAAGCATACACTTACACATCAACGCCCATAATTAAACATGATAATATTTCAAATATATATTATAAAATCAAACATATAAAACACCTCAATTCATCCAAAATCAATCACTAAAATGTTAATCACAACTCAAAAAGATATCCCACTTTATCTATATGTTTCAACTAAGAAGTGTTTTGTCTTATTTATACATTGAAAAAATTACATTTTATCCAATCTACTCACTAGAATCACCAAATTATAATACCAATCATGATACTTTTCACCTAAAACAATCCCTATAATGTTTGTAATATATCAAACCACCTCATCCAAACATGTTATGACATTCAGATCAATAAAAATTCATAACTTTTAGTTGTACCAAAGTTCTAGACAACTATACATATAAAATTATCAAACGTTTCATAGAATATACTCAAAAAACCAATCAAACACTTTACCAATCAAAAAACCATTTTCTCGCACTAATGAATCAAACCAAACACATAATTCATAAATAAAAAATATTTCAAACACTAAAACACTATAACTAATCTTTTAATATCTAAGAATTAAAAATAAAATAAGAACATATGTTAGATTTAGAGGTTTGGAACCAATAGTAGTGTCCAACGACGGTGGAGTCGGGGTAGGTGGTGATGGTAGCAGAGGTTGTAGAGGGGTTCATGACAGAGGTGTGATTGCGGTGAAGGAGGGGTGGGTTTGGTACATGACATAGGTGGGGTTCGTGGCGGAGGAGGAGTTCATGGTGGAGGGGGGATTCACGGTGAAGGAAGGATTCGCAACAGAAGAGGTGGGGTTCACGATGGAGGAGGGATTCGTGGTGGAGGAGGGATTCGTGGTAGTGGGGGAGGGATTTGGAGTGGTAGAGGAGGGGTTGGCGATGGTAGTAGAGGTCAGTTTAAGTGAGAACTTGAGGTGTATGAGAGAAGAAGCCAACTATTATGATTCATTTATAAAATCGGGTAAATATTTTATCATCATTAGTTAAAAAGAACTAATAAAGGTATGTTTTATCAGTGCTAAAATAGAAAAAATTGATTAAATATGCCTTTGTTAGTTCTAAAAAGGTGTTAACAAAATGTGTGTTTATGAGTGTTATAATTTTAGTGCTGATAAAGAAACCTTTTATCATCATTTTTTAGCACTGATAAAGACCTATCATTATCAGTGCTAAAAAAACTGATAAAGATATAACATTAATGGTTTATTTATATTATTATATATATTTATAAAATTATATATATAATAAATATATTATATATATATATAATAAATATATTAATATAATTATATATTTTTAAAAAAATTTAAAAATCATAACTAAATAATTATTTATTTATAATTATAAAATTATAATAAATATATTAATTATATTTATAATTATATAGAATAAATATATATGTAGTTGGGGTTTGGCTTAGTTGTAATCACCTGGTAATTCTACATCGAAGCTTGGGGGTTCAAATACCATGGAGCGCAGGTATTGTAGAAGTACTGTAGCAGAGGCAGGCATTATATCAGCAACGAGCACTATAGTGAGAACTATAGTAGAGGTGGGAACTATAGCTATTGAGGTACTATAGTAGTAGGGGTACTATAGTAGTAATATTCACATAATGGGCCTTAGCCCCAAATATCGAGCCTATGGGCCATGTAATGGGATTCATGCCCACTGGGCCTTTCAGCCAACATTTATATAATGTAATAAAGTGTTTTTGTTTGGTGGGTTATCCTATGGGGGGCTATGACATGTCTTTCAGGCCTCTGTGTGTGCGGTGTGTGTGTGTGTGTGTGTGTGTGTGTTTAATGTAATTGTACCCCCAAAAACCTAATATAATATAATATACTAAATATATATAATTAATATATTGATTATATATAATTATAAATATATATTAATTTATATTTACAACTATAAATTTATATATATTTACTTAAATAATTATAAAATTATAATAACTATATTTCTTATATTTATAATTTTATAAATTATATATATATATATCTATATATTAGGTGCTTGGGGGAACAATTACATTAAACACATACACCACACACACAGTTCGAAAAGGTTGGTCATATGCTCTCTAAATGGATAACCTACCCATCATACCTTATTTATTCTATAAATGGCCCGAAGGCCTAGTGGGCATGAAACTCATTACATAACCCAAATACCCAAAAACTAGGTCGAAGATCTTGTGCAGCCTCATGCCTCTATCATACTTTACGCGTCACCACTTGCCTGCGTCATGCGTCATGCATCATGTCTGTGTCACTGCCTGTCTGGAGAAATTCACTCCCACACGGATTTCAACCTGGGTATGATGCATGATTACAGGGAGGATTTACCACTCAGGTAAGCCCCCCAACTGCCTATATAAATATATATTTATTTACAGTTATAATTATATATATATAATTAATATATTTATTACAATTATCATTATAAATATTTTTATATATTTATAAATGTATTTATTTAATTATATATATTTTCAACATTATAATTATAATAAGTATATTTTTATATATATTTATATTTATAAAATTATAATATATGTATCTATTTTAATTTTATAATTATATATATATATATATTTAGGTATAATTACAATTATAAATAAACATATTTAAAAATTATTTATATATAATTAAAATTTTATAATTATAAATATAATAAATATATTTATTATTTAAATATATTTATTGTAATTTTATAAATATTTATGAGAATAGTTTCATGGGTATAACATGAATGAATCATATACCTAGTAATGTATATAGGTAATATAAAACGAGTCATCACATATGGATAAGGTGAATAATAATAGCATGGGTGTAATGTATAAATGACCATTAATTCTTGATGAATATATAACATATCCATGTCAATTATACTCACGCATCAATATATTTATTGATCAAATTCATTGGAAACACACACACACACACACATATATATATATATATGCATATGCATATAATTATATATATTTAAAAAAGTATTTATATATAATTATAAATATATAATTATAAGTATAATAAATATATTTATTATTTAATAAAATATAATATAATATTATAATTATTTAAATATATATTTATAATCTTATAAATAAATTTTAAATGTTATATGTATATATATATTTTAATTATTAAAACAAATATTAAGTATAAAAATGCGTTTTTTATTTAATGTGTATAAATAACATTTTTTTAGATATAAATATAATAATTTTATATAAATTAATAACATTTTTATTAAAAACTTTTTCATTTCTATTAGCTAGCACTAATAAAGCCCCCCCTTTTATCGGCGATTTTTTTGTAGCGCTGATAAAAGCTAGCGCTGCCCTTGCGCCAATCTATGGTAGGGATATATATAAATAAATAGCTATATCATATAGTAGAGAACAAAAAAAGATGGATGAGTGGTAAATGTGTAGGTGCAGAAGAAAGATATCTTGGTTTTGAATCCTAGTGGAGGCAGGGGTGTGTCGTGTTGTAGTTGGTGCCCTAGAACAAACTTCTTTTTACTTTATGATAAAATTATATTCATGGTTTTGAATATTAATAAATTCCTTATCACATCATGATTATTCTTCTCTATAACATAGCATGTGATAATGTCCAAAGAGTAGCTGTCACACTGAAAGGTCATAGCAGTTCCCCACTATGATTAAACCTCGAAGTTTCATGGCACTATTCTTGAATAAAAGTCATATGGACTGATGATATTATTTGATGGGACACAAATGATACTGGCTATCAAGGGCGGAGACTCATAGGACTTTGAGGAATCATCTCATGGTGTACGCCCCTAGGTAATAAGCAGTAGGATATTATGAGAATGAGACATGACGGTAAGAAATCCACATTATAAGAATCATTGGATGTTCCTATCTGCGGATGTGTGTAATGGTCCTTATACTTTAAGATTATTGTTAATGGATATTATGAGTTGCACACATTGATGTATTGGAGAAAACTGTGATGACATATTCTCTCGGTGAGGTAGGATACGTTGGGTGTGTCATGAGTAATATTTCATTAATGAATAATATGAGAAATGATTTATCCATTCTATTCGTTAATAGAAGTAAAAATCTTAGTCCCTTTGATGGAACTGATATAGACTAAAAAAATATATGGCCATGGTGTTCTCTAGGAAAGTTCTGCTTCCAGAAATTCAATGAAAGATGTATCGAGCATATAGGTTGATGACACTGGCATGCAACCTGCTTGATTAGAAATATTGTGATTAAGAGATTATATTACATGGTAAGCATTCGTATGAGGTGACATGTCATTGCGACATAATTTTTTTTCTCTATGAGTGTCCTGGCATGTTTCTATATGCTAACCTTGGACTTTAGGTAGGCTCACCTAATGTCATTGAGAAAGAGGACTAGAGGGTCACACACTAAGTGTCCCAAGAATCTTAGTTAAATAATATATTATTTAACAAGTTGAATAAATATTACCCCTATTTTGGTTTAATAATTATCTAGGTATGCTTGATAGCAATTTATTTATTTATCAGCGAATAAGGTAGTTAGATTTATTTATTTATTTAATAAATAAATAGTTGTTATTCAAGGTCCGATAAAATATTTCAGATGATGGACAGACCGAGTTAAAGGGTCCAGTGAGAAAATAATATTAAATATTATTTGATTAAAATAATATAAAATATTATTTGATTAAAATAATATTTAATTGTAACTTTCATGCTAATCACATGTCATGGAAATAATGGTATTGTTGTTATTATTTGATATGGGGGTTTCAGATGGAATAATAAAATAAGCAACGACACTTATGATAATTATTTATTATTATATAGTGAATAAAATTCCTGATTACGTATTATTCTCTTATTAGCATAGGGGGAAACCAATAGGCTAGGGAGAAAATTTTGGTTGTGTACAACATTTTGGAAAAAAATCTCTCAAGACTCAAGAGCTCTTTTTTCTCCAAGAACGTTCTCAAGTTCATGAGCATCCATCATCCACCAGATCGGAGAACTCTTAGGAAGTGGCTCTCAAAGCGATTAAGGGTGGATGATGCAAGTGCAAGGAATTTCCGTGTTATCACCTGAAGACTCCTTTGGAAATTCCCAATGATTCACGGAGCACGTGTGGATTACCGCTAGAGGAGATCTTCTCTTGATCTCTACAAAGCAACAAAAGGCTTAGCACAGATCAGTGGTCAGACACATCAACGAAGAAAGAAAACCTTAGAGGCATTTCTTTAATTTAATTAAGTTAATTATAACCAAAATATGTCGATATTCTCTCAAGGTTCATGGCCTATTTCTTCTTTGTCTAAATCTTTGATTTTATTCCATGAATACTGACATTCACCTTCTTACTGATCCCAGAATAATCATTGATCACAGTAAAATTTAAAGTTGGGTGACGACCCAACCATGCTTCTGCTGCACCCGAAACCTACAAATCGGTGGGTGAAGGGGGCTACTATTGCTGTCAAAGGGGTGTAAGGAATGAATTTTATTAGCACTAAAAAAGTGAGGATAAAAATTCCCCTTTTATCAACGCGGATAGAAAACCCCCTTTTATCAGTGCTGAAAAAAAGTATCCTTCGATTATCAGTTATTTTTTATCACTGTTAATAGCTTTTTTATTGCTGTTAAAATCCTATTCTATAGTAGTGTTATTACCACCATTATGATCTTCATAGAATATTGGGATAAGGAATATTTCAATCTTATTGTTTATTATTTACTTGTGGTTTAATTCCTTTTTTAATTTTCTCAATTATGTTTCTTTCAATTGTCTTGTAATGTATTTCATTTTATATTTTAATATTATTCCATAATGAAATAAAGTGTTGTTCATTTTGGTTATGTGTTTCATATAAAACAAGCTATACAATAAATGAGGAATGTTAAAGAATATTTCACACTTAAAATATGGAATGTTACAATCTTCGTACACAATTATGAGTGTATCTCAATTAGAGTTTGATAATATTAACCTGTTATAGGCTTCACTTGACACATGTTTTATTAAAAGGTTTTGGGGGAAATATCCATAATTTAAAAAAGAAAAAGACAAGAAGAACCCATTTTGAACTGGGTAGGGGAAAACCCAATACAAGCCCATAGACTGAGAGAGATAAAACTCATTACAAATCCCAGTACAAAACCGATTGCATTGGCCCGAAGGCCCAGATCGACAATTAACATTACAAAATCAAAGTCAAGGAAAAATAGTGGACAACCTGAGTGAACCACTAGCCCATCATCACCCACACATGACCTCTGCCCGCACCAGACCTCTGCCAACAATCTCTAATGCACCACATCACCACTGAGGACGTCGCCTCATCGAAGATGGGTCCGCATTAGGATTCCACCAAGGTATGAATGAACAGGAGGCCATCTCCCTGAGGAAAACCCCGATCAGAATCCTCACGTTCCACAACATTCCCCAAATGAAAAACTAACATGTCGCCCAAGCGGGAGGCCCACAGACATCTGAATCTTGCCCAAAGCGACGCCCACCTGCAACACCCATCAGTATCCTTGCTCGCCACAGATCCCAACTATCCGTCACCGGTGCCCACCTACACCATCGCCAGAAAGCCTAATAGACCAGCCAATATGCCAAAAACTGGCAAGGGAAGCGCTACCCCTTTATCAGCGCTAAAAAAAGTGATGATAAAGGGGACCCCTTTATCAGCGCTTCTATTAATAGCGCTGATAATGTGTGGATTTATCAGTGCTTCTCCCGAGCGCTGATAAATGTATGTTTCAAAAAAAAATTCATGAAAAATATTATTTTGTTATATAAGTATATTTATATTGATATAAATACAATATATATTTTTTAAATCTATTATGGATACATATAAATAGACTATTACATTTAATATATACGAAATTTAGTGAAAATGGCTTCAACAAATTTTAAAAAAATATTATTAATCAATAATTTTCAAATTATTATCGATTAAAAATCATTTAATAACAATTTGGGGAGACCGAAAATCAAAACAAATAATAAAAGATCTAAAATACGTTGAAAATGTAACTCAAAATTCAAACAGCCATAACTTTTGATCCGGGTGTCCGTTTGAGCTCTACAACATATCAAATCGAAGCCTGCGACAAGTTCTACGCTCTAATAATTTACAAAAATGCTCTATCACATTTTTCGATCCTTAAAAATGCCCAGAAGACCTCCAAACCTGAGTGTTTAGTCAGGATACCCATATTTTTGAACATTCAAACAAGTATAACTTTTTAACCGGTTGTCCGTTAGGCCTGTACCACATATCATATCGAAGATTGTTTCATTTTATTCGATTTGACTGGTTGTGGCATTAAAACGGAATTCTAGATTATATTTTATGGTTGTTTTAACATTTTATGGATTTTCAAATACACATATATATGTATTTATTCGTAAATATATATATGTGTGTGTGTGTGTGTGGGTGGGTGTCTATGTGGGTGTCTGTTTGTTTTATATATGTATATATGTATTTATTTATTTACTTACTTATAAACACACATAAAAAAGATATTTTTTTCATAAATGCATTTAAAACTAATCATATATGTACATTCTATGGCTTTTCAAATACACATATATATGTATTTATTCGTAAATATAAATGTGTTCGTTTGTGTGTGTCTCTATGTGTTGTATATATATATATGTATGTGTGTTGTATATATCTATGTATGTATGCATGAATTTATTTGTTTATAAACACATATAAAGAACATATTTTTTCGTAAATGTATTTAAAACTAATCTTATATGTATATATTAATATACAAATAAATATACGAATAAAAAATTATAACTAAAAATATATATATAAATATATTGATATTCGAATTAATATATATATACTAATATATGAATAAATATATTTATATTAAAATGAATCTATATCAATATATGAATAAATATAACTATATATATATATATAGAGATATACCACTAAATAGAGAACAAAATGAAATCGCATAGTGGTAAAGGTGCAGCAGCGAAAGGGGGGAGGTCCCGGGTTTGAGTTGGGGTGGAAGTGAAGGGGGTGTGCGCGTATGAGGATGCACAGGAAGGGCAGTGCGCGGGAAACGTCCTAGCGCTGATAAAAGGGGGTGTGAAGTGCTGATAAAAGCACTCCCCTCTTATTATATTTAACTTTTTTTTTATTTTTTTGACCTTTATCAGCACTTTTTTTAGTGCTGATAAAATGGGCCTTTATCAGCGCTTTTCAGAGCGTTAATAAAAGGGACCCCCCTATATTAGCGGTGAGCTTTACATCGCTTTTTTAGCACTGTTAAAGCCCTTTTTAGCACTGATATAGGCCGTTTTTGTAGTAGTGAGCACCGCCATGCCTGCAACCCGCCCGCGCCATCGCCTTGAAAAGCCGACCGCCATTTCACCTCCAGAAACTGCCAAAGACACCAGATCTGAAAGAGGTCAGTCCACCGTCGAGATTTCCGCCCCGGGGTGAGGGCATCACTCCGCATCCCCACAGATCCCGCACCATCCTGCCATAGCCCTCCACCCACTTATGGCCATGAAATGACCTGGGGACAATGGCCCAAAGGCGCGTTATTGGGAAAACCAACCCACTAATCTGAACCGAAACGAAGTGGACAATAGATCTAGAAACACCCGTGAACGACATCAGCACAACCCACCTCTTACGGGCAAGGGCCACCACATGCAGCCCAATATTCTAATTACGAAGGGGTTGAAACCCTAACACTGTGTTTGGTGTGATTTTAGTAAAATAAAATAAATGATTTGATATTTTATAAAATAAAAGAATATAAATGAAATGATTTCAATTTCTCTCCTTGTGTTTGGATCAATAACTTAGTAAATAAAAATAAATTATTTGGACTTATCTCCATCTTTTTTGGTGATTTTTTTAAAATAAAAGATAAAAAATTCTTTTGTGATACATATTGAAAATAGAGATAAAATTGGAATTTTAAAATATTAATAACCCTCCACCATAATTTTCTTCCAAATCATCTCAATTTTGGAGTGATTTAAAAACAAAAGCAGGAGAAAAATCTATTTCTCTTCATTTCTCCCTTTATCATTTCTCTCCCCTTAAAATTATCTGGTAAAACATGAGAAACCAGTTTCTCCTCTCAATATCATTTTCATTTCTCTCTGTATCATCACTTCCAAACTAGCCCTAATAATCCTGGGAGATCTCCGCCGAAGTGGAGATCCCCTCATAATACCACACATGTTTTACTAAATTATGAAAATTAAGTGTGGGCCATATAACTTCTTGCATGATACATGATTTGTATATTATATATGACACATGTTTTTTATCTACCATAATTATAATGATAAGGGTGATACACACATGAGTCCATCATATAATTTTTTTACCAGGAAAAATTAATTAAATTTTATTATTATTTTTTAAAAATTCTTAATTTGAAATGATTTTTTTAGAATTTAAATAAAAACCCCATTGTTTTTAAGTTAGGCTAGGAATCCATGGGTCTGTTGAAATTTCAATCGGTGGATCTTCTAGTCTAATTAAAATGGTTAACCTGTTATGAGGTTTGGTCCAAATTAGGTTGTCAGAAATAAGTGTGTTTCTTGGTTACACTAGAAGGTTCATGTCAAAAGTTTGTCAAATCAGTGGGTTTTGTTTCTTTGAAAAAAATTAAATGTTCTGGTAGGTCTTCAAGGCAAATGTTTTCCATAATTTTATATTTTTTTATGAGGTGGTAACATTCTAGTGTTAGCTGGATACCTACCATCTTATTTTTTTATCTTATTTTTTTATTGTTATATAAATGATTAGTTTTTTTATTAAAATATATATTTAAAAATTACAGTTTTTATAAATATATATATTCTAAAGAAAATAATTATTAAACCCAATTTTGTAGGAGTGATTTTAGAAAATTTATACATTTTTTAATATTAGATTTTATCATATTCCCTTACTATATTCTTAGACACATGTTACTCATCTATCTCTTTCCAATGTGGGACTCCATCCACAAAATTTTATTAAACACAATATCTAATATTTGAGGCATAAAAAATAAAATAAATTAAACTAAATGTGAATAGTGAAATAAGTAAAAAATAAATGTGTATACATAATAATAAAAATATAATTAATTTAATATCATTTAATTGATAATATGATAATAAAAAAACTTATAATTAAAAAATAAATATTCTAAATAATAACATAATATTTAAAAAAACCTGTTTGATTATTGCGATCAACCAATTTGACTAGTATGGTCGGAATAATCCCTCTTCCCAGTTTAATAAGACTAGAAGAGCATATGTGTTGGGTCCAGAAGTCCTGGGCTAGGAAGAACGATCTTTTCATGTTGTGTCAAATCCATGGTGTACTCTAGGTGTAATGTGGGTTACCTAAAATTGATTTGACAATGGTAATGGTGGCTCGGTTGAAGCATATGGATATAAGGTGGGGCCTTGTGTAAAAAATCTTCAAGATAGTAGCAGTCAATCGACATATCCCAGTGATGAAAATGTTGGTGTAAGATGTTTAAATCAAATGGATTATCATTAGAGGAGAATCCCAAATATCTAGTGTTTGATTTGGAGTGTGGATTGTTGAGTACAAAATCAATCCAACATTAACTTCAGTGAGGAGTGGTGGCTAACATATAAAATTGGATTGACTCCACCTCCAATCACTAATTGGATTTAGGATGGAACTTCACAACAGATTATGTGTTGGGTCTGAAAGTCTAGACCATAAGATAAAATGATCCAGATAAAAAAACCTATTTATAAAGTGAAAACAAGAATTCATGAAAAATCACAAAACATGTGTTTTACTCAAATCCAACAAAAAAAAGACTTAAACCCAATTAAATGGGATCAAATATATGAATCAAACATACCTAATTAGATATATTGAAGACCACATTTTTATTTAAACTATTTAGAACAAGATCATCTTGAATAAAAAGGTTACTTTAAAAACAAATAAAATATTGTTTTTTCTGTTTCTTTTCGCAAGAAAAAAATTATTTTTCTAAAAGAATGGTTGAGAGTACAATTCATCCTTAAAAGAGAAGAGGAAAAGGAACAATAACTAATCAATGACACCCACAAAACAACCTAGATAAAATAACCATCATATTATTGCTCTGCAACATTCATCGCCATAAGGGTACTCCAATGTGATATCCTAAAAGAAACAATCATGTTCATGGACTTAACAGTGACACCAATAATCTTAATATCACCCATAAAAATGGAAGCCTACAAAAATCTAGTGTATAAAAATAGATACCAGGTTAGAAAATTCCCACTACTTTTGACCTGTACAAAAGGAATTGGGTAAATAAAACATCCCAAGAGGCATATTATCCAAAAAATATTTGTCAAATTTGTCTATGGTTTTGAATGTTTTATTTACAAGAAAATCTAGATTTTATTTATTATAAGGAAGAATAAATAATCTCCTGACCACCTCACCATCAAGATTTTGGGGAGAGGCGATGCCCTATAGGCTAAGGCCCAGGCACTGGCGGCAGGGCTGGGAATGTGCAAATGTAGGAAGATCCCTTTGGCGAGGGTGGAGACAGACTCCATGCTCCTATGGAATGCGATGATGGGAAAAGGTCGGGCTCCATGGAATATTTCTTACACTATTAGAAGATGTAAATATCTCATGGGGACTAACACAGATATCTCTCACACTTGGTGGGAGGGCAATATGGTGGCTGATTTTATGGCGTCTATGATAACTCCAGCTCGTAGTATGATTTCTTTCTTTAACTTGGGGTCTTTTCCTAATGAGGGGATGAAGTTTGATGTCAAAGATGATTTGGTCTTGTAGTAATTTCGTCCTTTGTGATGATTTTTGTATTTCTGTTTATCCAAATCAATAAAAATGTTAATTTTCAGTCAATAATTTCCAATCCATCATTAGAATTTTTTTTATCTTTATCAATATGAATAATTATAGTCCTTTAGAGTGAAGAGTATCCTTTTTGAGAATGATTCATCATCTTCTTAACTCAAATGAATACCTCTTCATCTACCAATTGACCATTTACCTTCTTATTAATAAGCTCAAAATAATAATTTTTCTGTGCTTCCCTGTTCCCTTCACCGGTATGTACCAAAACCTTTAATTTATCAAGAGAGGAAAACATATTTATTGAATCTTTAAAAACATTCATTGGAGAAGGACCTATTATAACTCACATAGTAACTTCATCCATACATGAATCCTCTATAATGACCTCCTTTATTATTTACCCTTTCCCAAATACTTTTAATACAACCACTTATCATACCTTATAAAACACATGACCCTCCATTTCTTTCCCCCCTTATTGAACACACACTTACTTGTTGTGACCCTTAAAAACTAAACAAAAATTAATTTTAGCAATGTCATCCATTCAACACACACAAACTCAGATGAATGCCTGGAACTTGAAGGACATAGAGAGAACATTGTAGGGATTTTGTGCTGCAAAAAAATTGATCTAGGATTTTTTGTGGTGTTTCATTACCTTATATTAAAAAATAGCATAGATCTATCAAACTTCATTGAAGAAGAAAATAAAGGGGAACACAGATTACTCAAAATACATTGTAGAATGGAATAATGAAAAATAAATTAGGGGAAATGAACCATGTGCTTCAATTATTCAATATTATCACTCCTAATTTCTATTGTGTTAACCAGATATGGATGACGCCAATCTTTGTGTGCATCTCTTAGAATTTAGCATGCCCAAGAGACTTAGTGAGAATGTCCACAAGATTATCCTTAGAGTGTGAGTGTGCTCGATGATGATCTTTCCTCCATCATCACTTTTTTGGGATAAATTGGAATCAGGTTTTGTTATAATTTCTATGGTTTTAGATGATGGAATTTTTTCTTAAGTAAATGGTGGACTTGTTGTCCACCTTGAACACCAGCGCATTAAGCTCTGAGAATAGGTGTTATCCTAACAGTTGATTCATCCAGATGACTTGGAATGTTGTGGTCATTATGCCAATTAACTTCAATTCTCATGAAGAAAGTTGTATCATCAACCATAGTGATGTGTATCTCACCAGAGTCAATCTCTCTTAGTGAAAACCTGGGTGCTTTTGATAGACTTATGATGTTTTAAATGGTCCAAAACTGAAGCAGGGCATTTCCATGATCGATGTCGAGTGCTTCTTCCAAGTTAAATGGAGATGAAGTGACTTCCATCACAACTAATGGAATAAGCATCACCGCATCTATTTATTATTCTACTGTGTTTTCATAGCATGCACTAGTGACTATGTGTGATGATCATTGGCCTTCAGCAGTATTACTAAACTCCACCATCCATGGTACATCCATCGTAGTGTACTCAATGATAAATGTATCCTCACTACTCAATGCACATTGTTTTTCATGGTCACTCCAATCCCAAAATACATCTTTATTGAAGAGGACGGCACACATTATGTGCACAAGAACATTGATGGGGTCGTACATGAAGTTTTCCATGGACCCAAGCATATATAAGATAAAGATCATTGGAGAACTCCACTCATCTAGCTTATTCACGTGATACTTTACATTATTAATAGGCTCTATACATGTTATGGTTTAGATAAAGTGAACCATCAACTATTTTCCTTGCTAGGCCCTGTATGATGTCACCCCATCGAGATTTCGTGTTGGTGAATGATTGGGGATGAAAACAATAGTGGATAAGGAATCCCCCAAAAACCACATCAGGGAAACCCTTTACCTTCATCATTCATCAAGCCATGGAAACTAGGAATTGGTTGTGTATTTTAATGATTCCATTCTACTATAGTAAATATAGATCCATGACCTATCATTATATGCCATGAGCAGTGCGGTATTATTTGAATTCTATCAATGTTAACTCACCCCCATGATCGATGAAGAGTACATTTAGCATGTTCCCTATCTTTAGATGCACTATGGACTAGAAATTGATAATTATGGTGGAAGATTGATCCTTTATCATGAGTAGACCAAGCCACATATAGCAATTCATGTCATCCATAAACATAATAAAGTAGTGGTTCCAAATCAGCATTGTTGGTGTGATTGGTATGTAGAGGTCACTGTGGACATGATCAAGGACGTGTTCCATGTAATGATTCACTTTCTTAGGGAAAGAAACTCATCTATTATTCATAGTGAGGAAATGATTGAAAAATTGATCCACTCGATCAATATTTAAAAACCCTATCATTATATAATGTTTAGCAAGCTTGCATAGATCCTAGAAATTTAGGTGGGATTAACTCATATGTCGGTACCATGCCTCCTCTGAGCTCCTTAAAAATAAGCATAACGACTAAGAAATATTGAGTTTGAGCTTGTATAACCGATCAGGGAAGTGCCTCAAGATGTAAAACAAGAACTACTGCTGGTTTTGAACCCTTAAGATGTTATCATAGATTAGTTCCTAAAAACCATTTCTTCCAAGCTGTTTGATGTTTATGATGTTGGCCTCAAGATGAAGTACACCCCCATTGGCACACAGTGCTCACCAATCTCATAGGTTAACAAGATCATTCTTCACCCCTGAATATTTATGATGGAGTCATCTCCAAACTCGATAGTCCTGTGGATCCAAAATTTGATCTCGAAGAAGATAGTGTAGGACTCAATCATGTGGTTTATGGAGCCAGTGTCGAGCTACCATAGGTTGTTAGTTCATGCCTCCTATTGATCCAGTTTTGTGAAGGCATTTTCCTTGACTATCCATAGAGGTTTGCATTGTGATGAAGGGGAATTAGGTGTGGTGGATCATGATGGTGGGGAATTAGGCACTATAGTGCATGCCCTTACCACAAGGAGGATGGGATCATTTTCATCACCCTTCATTAGATGAGGCTTAACCTCTTTCATCTTATTACAGTAATATTTAGCTCAATCAACCATTTTTATATAGTTATGGAATATTTTCCTCAAGTAATTGTGACATCCAATGGATCCCAATCCATAACTTTCATTCCCATCATCATCGTTGTTAGTATCTAATCACGGTTATCTATGATATCGAGTGATATGCTTGGAGTAATTGTATGATCCATCCCTTGACTCCTGCTTCTTCATTCTCATAACCCACTAATCATCAGAAAGGATCTATAACAACCCAAGATAAACATTACTTTATTTTAAATCCTTTACATTATTTTAAAAAATACATATAAAAAATAATAATATTTCAACGATTTACAGATTTAGTGTCTCTGAAAACTAGCTTTATAATAAGACCATTTTACAAAAAAAGTGATCATTTCTCCTTAATGGAACCACACTAGACTATCTTATAGAAATATAATTAGTAAGACTCATACTCATAACCTAGGAATGAATAAATAATAAAGGGGTGTTCTAAAACTCTTAGAAAGGGGTGAATTAAGATTTTATCAATGAATATTTCATAATAATATGTAAAAAACCTAATCATAAGAGAAATATCACAACATCATGTGTGATAACCATAAACCATAAGTGAGCATGAAAATAAATAACATAAGAACTTATATCCACAAAAGATAAAGATGGAAACCATACAATTATAACATGGATTTTTTCATTTAACATATACCTTGAATAATAAGATCACAAGATCAAAATAAATAAGCTCCCTTAACAATGGAATAAACATTATCACAAGAAAATATTACTTTCATGAGTCACATAATGAGAGAAAAAGATAAGAACGAAGAACACCTTTAAAATATTGAACATGAATTAGTAAAAGGAACATTACATTCATGATCTACACCATCAATGACCATGATTATGAGTAACAAAAACATACTCATGAATATTACTCTCAAGACATGTCAAATTTTAACTATTACATTGGAGGGTGATATAGGACCCCACCCATCATCATCCATAATTATGTGTGCCATTTTAAAATGATTCACTTCTCACATCAGAATGAAACCATGAAAAAATGGATTTTATAAAATATCCAAATGGAAATAACTCAATTTTCATAAAGAACCCATGAAAATTAAATGAGTTTTATAAAACATCCAAATGGTATAAAATAAAATTATGTGTTAAATTATTTGATATCGAAAACCAGATCCCCCAAAATAATCAAATAATAAAAAATCATAGGGTGAAATATGAAACATAACTCCATTGGAGGTATATCATTTTAAAGATAATGAAAACTAAATCATTAAAGATATTTTTTAAAACATTTTGTATTCATCATTATAAAGGTCACAGTTATGAGTATCTTATAAAAAATTCTCATTTTTTTAGAAAAATGAAAATATAACCATTAATTAAAATCAATTCAATTAAAAAACACTTTCCCCTATAAATAAATAGGTAACATCATTAAAAATGGGTAGTCTTAGAAAAACTAAGTTTAATAATAAATTATATAACTCAATGAATGTAATTTGAGTTTCCACGTCCCTCACCATTACCATATATTTCCATGAAAGTTATTTAATATATTTTATCATAAAGATAAATATCTTAATTACCTATTTAAAAAAGCTTATTCATATATATTTCCACTTATAATCTTCATTAATAGAAATTCTCTTTATGTATTAGATTGTTGTAATCTATTTTCAACATCAGATGTTAATAATATTGAACAATTTGAAGTAGGTTTATAAAAGTGGTGTAGATATTACTTTTTTCTCTCAAAGATCATAATTAAAAATCCATTAATGGTATTTTAATTTATGTTTTATAAAGAATTATAATTTTATAATTTCATTACATCAGAGTTTTAGTCAGGTTTTGTGAAGACGAAAACGGCGATGAACTAGTTTTGGGTTATTTACCGATATCGATGGATTACCTTATAAAAATAATTAATTTTTGTATTATAGAAAAAGAATTATATTAATGACATATATTACTTATATATATATCATATATACTCAAAAAAATATAAACTAAAACCATCCATGTTTGGAAGTGAAGAAAAACAAGATAAATTTATTCATGAAGGTGATAGTCCTCACAATGCAGAATTTAAATTTTTGTTTTTATTAATGGAAAAGGGTAGGGTGGTTAATACATATACCATCATTATAATAACATAAAAGTATAACAATACCGTTTTTATCATTTCTAGTTGGTGATAAAAAATTTTAGGAAGAATACAATCATATAAAGAAATAGAAAAGAAAAACAGAGGTTGGGAACATATACCTCACATAAAATATTATCTACATTGAGAAAGGGATTAAACAATTAAAGTATGGTCATTTGGGAAAACCATAACCTACTTAAAATGTCTAGTAGTGTAGATGATAGGGTTACCATAACACCTGAGCTTTGATTATAATAAGATTATCTTTATAGAGATAAAATAATACAATATACATAGTTGAATGTGATTAAAACATAAATTATAAAATTTTATAAATTTAATTTTATTAAAATAATTTTAATTTTTAAATTATAATACCATAATTAAATGTTGGTGATTTTTATTTTTATTTTTTTGAATTGATTTATTTTTTAGTGAATAGTAAAAAATAATTTTTTTTTAAATAATGCCATTTCATTTCATTAGATATAAAATTCACATTATATTTTGGATTTAATGTGATATATAATACATTAAATTTATAATAATATAACAGTTCGAGAAATTTTCATGATTTTGATATAAGTTATTTTTTTATGCATAAAAACACATTATTCTAAAAATTGTTTTTCGTTGCATTTTTTGCATTTATATTAAATTTAATTTCTATAGATTCTAGAAATTAAATCTTGAAAATTTGATACCACATTTGGAATCCTAAGGTTATAATTTGGAAAATACTTCCCTTTTATTTTTGGTTAGTATGAATAGTAAAGTTGTTAATTATTTATCACTATAATAAGGGTAAAATGGAAAAAACAAGGTTTAAACTATGAAATAAAGACTAAAAATAGATCCAAAACAAGAATTAATTACATTTTATGGAATAAATTTTACCATAAACATTCAAAATTTTAATATATGGCATTTTTTTCATTTTACTTTGATAAATTAAAATTATTTTAAGTAAATAAAAATATAAAATGACCCTCTCTTGACTTTAATATCTCAATTATATTTTCATATGGATAAAAATAGGATAAATTCAGTTATAAATATGTATTTTAAATATTTATATAATCATTTTTATCATATTAATTTGTTTTTATGTTTTATCAATGAAATATTTTCCTTAAATACTTACACAACACAACACATCACTTATTCAAGCAATAAAAAACTCATATTTTTTTAAAAAAACTCTAAATGTAATATTATATGGATTATTTATAATACCCCATGAATTTTATATATTAATATAACATATTAGGGATGTGTTAATGGTTTATATTTTAATTCCACCTCTATATTTATATCTTTAAAGTTAAATTACATTCATATTTCGAAAAATGACTTTAATGATATTTGATGAAAAATAATATTTAAATAAATTTTTTAAAAATCATCAAAATATTGAAAGAGGTCTAGTAGAATTATAAATGGTAAATAATTCCATATCCTAACCATTTATTATCCAAATGTTACGTTATAATTAAAGTTATAACCCTTTAATATTGGAAAGGGTTTTACCGTAGTAAAGGTCAAAATGGGTTTACCAGAGGGTTAATCTTAAAAGATAAGGGTTAAAATGAACTAAAAACATTATTAAACCTAAATGTTTGGATGTATTTATACCCTAAACTTATCACCTTATAATATTATTCATTTTGGAGCCATTTTTCTGAGAAATTAACTTAATAATATTTTAAAACATTGTGTGATAGAATGAAATTAATATTAAAATGGATTTCTGTATCATAGGGAATATGTTCCTATTGCACTCTCTAAGATTCTTAATTGAATAAAATGATGAATATTCTTTTATATAACCCTTATATTGTTCCAAAGAGTCTTTTTCAACAAGATTTCTATCAATCTTTCAAGGATGTGGTTTGTGACTCCTCTGATAGTAAGAAACAATGTTCTAAAAACCTAAATCTTGTACGAGATTCACGTATTAAAAAAATCAAGGGAATATCCTTTGTAGAGGATATATGTGGAATAGAAAACTCTAGGTTTGATATCTCTATACCTTCTATTTTCAAAAAATTATGGATGGAGTATTCTCAATTGTGGAAGATCCAAAATCACTTCAGTAGAATCTTGATTTATGAAAATTCCCCATTCTTGGGCATGTCACATAATCAAAAGGGGATAAACTGTGGTCTATCATTGATTTAGAATCAATTATTGTGAACTATTTGGGAGGAAATGATTAGACTATGATTATTATTGTAAGGGGATTCTTCTATATCATCACGGGGACTCAAAATGACGTTGTTTCAGTGGGGAAGATAAATAATATTCATCTAAGTCATAGTTTTTTAAGATCTATGAATGGGATATCAATTTCAATCCCTTCATTAAAAGAAATTAAATAACCCAAATTTATGTTAGACTACATGGTGTCAATTGGGTTTTTTGGCATCCTAAATTTCTAAATGACATTGCTGTTTTCCATGGAATTCCCCTGAAAAAATCATATGAATGTAAATGGAGATTTGGTATAATATGATAGGATATTGGTTGAATGAAATTTTGATAAAAATCCTTATGATGGGATCAATTTCATTTCCAATTATCATAAAACTGAAATAAAATTTGAGTATGAGTATGCCCCCCCTTTTGTGAGGTTTGAAGAATTGTGGGGCATTCTATTTCCAATTGAAGGGCTATCTAGAAGTAAGTGAAACCCCCATTGGATGATAATTCATGGAAAGATTATAGTAGAATCAAGAAATATAATGGTTTGGTTTTAAATAAATGAGATCCTACATGGTATATTGATTTTGGTAAATGGGTAAAAAAACAAAAAAACAATATTGAATTAAAGAACACCTCTAGAAATTATTAGTTTGATCTTATAGATGAAGATGAAAGAGAAAATGAACTAATTGTGACCTACACAAAAAGAATTTTTGATGTGCCTTTTGGTGGCAGTTTGAAAGAAAATGTCACTATGAACAGTGGGGTTAAAAACATTTATCTTGAGATTTATGAAGACATTATAAGATTTATTTAATCTTTTCATTACAAAAATATAAATGGAGTCACTGAAAAATAGGATGGTATTTCAGTGCACCATTAAGATATATCTCAAATTCTTTCACATGTTTATGAAGGCAGGTTCAATTATCACTCTTCTTCCAGTGCTCATGTGGACTCTAATAAAGGAATAAGAAGGGATCATGGAGGGGTTGAAGATGGAATCATGCCTGTATAAATTCCACATCAATTGGATGTTAAGAATTATTCAAAGACCAACAAGCACCCTCCCCTATCTACCATTCATTAGATGTATACACATATATATGAAGAAAAGACAATAAATGACACTTAAAACAAGCCATCTATGAATTCCACTAGGATCACTAATGAAGATAACACAAAATCCCATAGGGGACCTACTAATGATGGAATTCATCATGATACATATCTGGCCTGTATTGATTCATAGACTCATGGAAACTTCAAAAAAATTTACCCCCTTTCTGAAAAGATGAAATTACTGTTAGCAATACATATGTGTTAGAAATCCTACAATACAAAAATGAACAACATGATAAAATAACAGACTCCACCTATCTGTGTAATAAGAAAGATAACACAATAGATCCTAAAAATAGCCAGGGATCCCTAGAATCTAAGTATAGTACAAAAGATCAATTCCCTATAGTTTATGGTGCTCCAGATTACAAATTACAAATGGTATTCTTCAACACACATACTCCATGAAAGGAAAATGAGGAAAGTATTGGAAAGTATCGGAAACAAGTTTTTAAAATTTGGAAATTAATAAGAAATAAACACTCTGGTGGGAATACAAAATTGGGATATATCCCTAACTGAAAATTTAAATTAGGATCGTGTTCTGGAATTGTCAGGACCTGGACAACCGTGAAAGAATTATCTCTATTTGGAAATTTATCAACAATCACAAGCTGAATTTTATAACTCTATCAGAACCGATGGAGATTTTCTTTGAGAATATTGATCCTATATATGATATGGGATATGAAATAATGAAAATTAACTATTACAGTAATAACATCAAAAGGATTTGGGTTCTGTGGAACAAATGATCAATTTATGTTAAAATTGTATGGTAAGAAAACAATTATGATCCTTTATATATTTCTTCAATGGATATCAGGAAAAAATATATTTATGGATGAATATTCATGCATTGAGTATCATAATAATTGGTTATTGTATTATCCTTGGTGAATTCAAATCCATTATTTATCTATATGAGAGGATATGAAATATAAATTCATCTACTTCAAACAGAGGTTTCTGGACATGTATTGATAATAAAAAACTATATGAAGTCAACCTAGTAGGTGGTAAATATAATTGGTAAAGATATAACCTAAATAAAGTGGTGGCCAATAAAATGAAAAAGGCTTTTGATAATGATGTGGCCCTTGATGTTTTGGAATCCATTTCTTACTCCACTATAACATGAATTGATTTCTATCATCATCCCATTTCAAAAATTCTTATCACGAGAGATACTAATCCACCTTTTCCATTCAGATATAATAATGCCTAGATATTGCATCTTGAATGTAAAAAAGTGTTACATGATAAATGGAATTCGTTAAAATATAATAATGATTCTTGGATGACTTTCTTAAGTTCAAAGTTCCTAAGATAAGATTGAAAATTTGGAGTTGTGAAAGATTTATCCACCTTGAGGAAAATATTGCCTAATTATATTCTTTTCTTCATACTAACGAAGAGAGTGACAGTAGTTGTGATTTTTTCCACTGGTATTGAGTAAGAAAATGTAACTATAAATGACCTAAATAATCCTGAACCTCAAAGAATGTATGAAAAGAGAATCCTTTAAAGTGAAACTTCTTAAGGAGGAGGAAATAGACCATGTTTCTCACCACTCTACAAAGAGTATGAAAACTCAATAGTCCTATGGACATTCTCAGTGAAAATGGGATTATTCTTCAGAAGAGAGAGGACTTGGTTGATTATGTTATTTATTTTTAAAAGAACCTATTTGATGGACCCAACACTTATACTGATCTTATGAAGGATGTTATTCCTAGGATTGTCACTTGGGAGGATAATTCAGCCCTTATTTATCTTCTGCTAGAATTTGAGATTAAAGATGTTTTTTTGTCTTAATTATGGTTGTTCTCCTAGAACGAATGAGTTTACCAACTATTTATTTCAAGAATATTGGGAGACTATTCACTGTTACATGTGTGGGCTTATCAGTCATTTTTTCAAGGGTGGTAAGTTGACACTGGACAATAATGATTAGTTCCAAGAACTAGTTTCCAAAGTGGAGAATTAAAAGGATATTCATCTCTTCAGACTAGTGACCATTGTCAAAGCTATATAATAAATTATTGGAAAAAATCATTCCAATAGGATTTCTTACATTTAAAAAAATATTGTATCTCCAAAACAGTTTGGTTTTATAAAAGATAGAACTATTCAAGATTCCCTTATAACTGTTTCAAAATGTATTAACCTTCTCATGAAAGTTTATAGAGTTGGAAAAATTAATATCAAGATTTATGTTAAAAAATATTATGATACATTTGACTATGGTTTCATTTGAAATTTATTAAGTGTTTTTTGGATTTGATGACATTTTTATTAAATGTGTTAGAAAAATTTTGGGATCCAAACATATATCATTACTTAGCAGTGGATCTCCTGATGGATATTTCACCTACTCAAGAGGTGTAAGGAAAAGTTACTCCTTCTCAACCACCATTTTATCCTCAACTAACATTTATTTAAGAAGACTCTTTTTCAATATGGTCCGTGCTAAAAAAAATTAAACTCATTAGAGTTTCTAGAGGTTTTAATTCGCTAACTCACTTGGTCGATGATGATGACATCATAATTTTCACCCAACAAGATAAATGAATCATAAAATATCAAATATTACCTTCTTCATTATGAAAAATTCTTAGGGTATGAAGTTAGCTAGAATAAACCATTATTATACTTTGGAAAAAGATACCCTATAACTAGAAAATTTGACATCATCAATAAGATAGGAATCAAAGAAGGCGTGTTTACATTGACCTACATTGGTATCCCTATGTTCTAGGGAAAACCATGTATCAAAAATTTTAATCATATTGTGAGTCATGTGGGAAATCAGTTGTCTTCCTAGAAAGGAAAGTTTCTCTTGATGGTAGGTAGAGTTAGCCTTGTAAAGGTTCTTATTATGTCAAAATATGTTTACTCTTTTACGGTATATAAATGGACAAATGTCCTCATTAAGGGAATAAAAACCTCTATCAATTTTTTTCTGGAGTAGAATCATCTTCTAGAGGATATTGGTTACTGTACCATAGAAATAATGTTTTCAACCAAATGATTATGGCGGGCTTGACATAAAAAATATTTGTAAATTTAACGACTCTTTGCAGACCAATTTCATTTGGGGGATTATTAATGAGAATTAAAATTATATTAACTTTCAATGATCCATATTCCAAGGTCATCTAAAATATGGAAATTTAAAGTATGATTAGTCATCCATTTTCCCTACTCTCAAAAATTCTTTCTCCACTATTTTCGTGAATTATCATTGGATGGACAACACAAAATCACCCCTAAATTTCTAGTTAGAAAAATGGACATGTACATATTTTATTGACATGATGAGATATTCTGATCCATCAATAGATAATTTTTTTTGATCAAGTAACAAATTAATAATCCCTTTGACATGATTCCTATTGAAATAAAAGATCTCGTTCTGAACTATGACTTTATTCATGGTGATGGAAGTCTTTTTTGGGAACCTACCTCAAATGGGAATATCTCCTCAAAGACTATCTACTGAGAGGTATTTTAAGGGAGTCCTACCATATGGGATATGTTTTTTAGAAAAGGCTAGATACCACCTTCAATATTCTCTCTTGTACAGGGGGTAATGTACTCCAAGATTCCCACTGATGATTTTTTTCAAGGTGTTGTCATTAATCTATGTTGGATATGTGTTATTTTCATCTAACACAGAGTGGAAATTGATCACTTTTTTATAAGCTATGTCATGGACACATCTCTATAGATTTATACAGCTGGTATTTTTTAAACCAGAATCCACTGTACAATAAGAATCTAGGCGCACCTTCTAGCATGCATCAAGCAGCCTCTCTCACAACAACTTTGTTATCTTTTACTTGTCGTATGTTAAAATTTTATAAAAACTATCTGGACTAATAGTAACATGATAGTTTATGGCATCACTACTTTCAATATGAAGTCTAAAATATTCCAATTTTTTCTATGTAAGACTTTAGAATATTTCTATGAATATTTCTAGAGCCAGACACTAAGATGATATGAGATTTCGAGGCTCAGTGTTCCTATAATTAATTTTTGAAATATATTAAGTGTATTAATATCAAATGTGTGCAGTTTTCCTAAAAAAGTGTAATAAATCTTAAATAAAGGCTTGGATAAATAATTTGAGTGTAGTGTTGAGTTCATAACATGGGTTTTAACCTAGGTGCAACATAATATTTGTTGGCTTGGGCCTCTTGTGAAAAAAATTTCATTGACGTAAACGAATAAAATAAATAAATAAATAAATTTGTTTTATTTATTTTTGATGCAGTGAACAACTTCATCTTCAAATATATATATAGGGATTTTGTCTTAGGGATTTACGCTAAACCCTGGAGACATAGGATCCATTGGAGGAGAGTGTTCTTGGAGAATAATGACAGATCAATATCAGATTGGGGATCATGCACCAACACATCTTGAGGATCTCACCAACAACAATAACTTATATTGTTTCTTCATCAAAAATCAATCCAAATCAATGTAGGAAATTTTTTTATTTGTATTTATCCCCATTTATTATTTCTATGATGAACACAGATTAATTGACCAACAAATTGATTTGTGGATCACTCGTTTTATGGGCAGGGATGTCTTCGGTGAAATTTTTGGTGGAATTGCTTCGTGTTCATTTGTTTATATCTTCATTCATCATTAAAATGGAAATGTATTGAGGAAAAAATGAAAATTTTACAAGTTCATTTACATTTAGTTGTGATTTTTATTTTATTCCCCATTTCCCTGTTCATCATGGGAAATTTTCCATTGGCCCGTGGTTCGACAAACACTGAGAAATCAAATTTTGCGTACAAATTTCTTGGCACAGTGGTTCAAAATCGTACATCCAAGATCATAATGACTTGAAGTTAATGTGAATATGGATGGGGTAGTGGATTAGATGATTTTTGGGATACCTAATTCTTGTTCTTGGAATGTGATAGCAGACGATGTCTGTGAATGGTTTCTGAATGAAATCGAAGGTCGAAATCTGGTGGTCGATGGAAGCAAGGTTATGCTGGAGTATATCCATGATTCTAGGTGATATTGAGGATGGAATTCAAGGTTATGATGGAATGAGAATACATAGGAGGCAGAACTCAGTTTCTAGAAAATTTCGAACAACCAGGCATGTACTTTAAAGCTACACACCATGTGGGTCCATCTCAATAGTGGCTAGGGTTTCAGGATGAAGTTAAGGATCACACGACATGTGAACCTATCACACAACATGTGAAACCTCATTGGTGGCTTAGCATGTACCTTGGAGGTACATGGATATGGAATGGAATACATGGTAAAGAGTACATCATGTATTCCCACATGGACATGGCCTGCCTAGATGTACATGGGCATAGCCAAGTACTTGGAAATGGGAAGAAGTAAATGGGAAAGGGAACACCGTGTACTTCAACATGAACATTAGAATGTGGTGTTTTACATGGGAAAGATCCGGGGCCAAGGGGACATACCATGTAATCCTCCAGAATTGTCTTGGAGCACTTTCCCTCTATATATTTGACAAGTTTCCTTAGGGTACGTTTCCTATATCCATTCCCTAAGGGTCAGTATAGAATCACCTCCTACTCATAAGACAATAATACCTTCACTAGGGCATCTTGGATAGAGTTTTTGGAATCCATACATGAGGCTCAGAGTGAGATCCTCTATTATCTTCTTACCTTAGGTGGAGTTATTAGTATCATCGGGACCACCACTATGCGGATGATGATTCTCTACTTAGAGGGTTAATCCCGATCGAGTTTTTAGTATACCCCATGGCCTTGGGAGTGATCCTAATCTTGTATCGTATCACTTCAAAATTATAACATATACAGTTGTAGAAAAAATCATTAAAATGTCTCAGTTTTCACACCATTTTTTTGAACCATTGTAAAAATCTAGGAATATAACTATTTTAGGTCGATTTTCCATTAAAAAATGTGGAAAATGAATTTTTCACATCGGTTTTTATATAAATAATGTGAAAAATGAATATTATAGGCTCTTTCAAACCAGTTAAATGATATAACCAATGTTAATGAGCAATTTTTTTGGGTCAGTTATAATATAACCAATGTAAAAATCTTTTACTAATTTATAAATTGACGAAGGGTTTATTATGCGGTCTCCCACTATCACGATGCATGTATCATTTCTCTCTCTCCCAATCCCTAAATCTCATGTTTCTTCGATCTGGTGGTCCGATATCATATTATAATCTCAATCAAGACTCAAGTTTCATCAACCTCATGTTATGCATGGAAGATTGATCTAAAGTATGATACACACATTTTATTCTCTCTCTTTTTAGTCATTCTTTGGAATAGAATATCTAACCAATGATTATTATATTAGGTGGAATTCATTCTCACATTACCATTTTCATAAACAGAGGTTTTTTCAGCTTAATCATTGCACATTATATTCTAGATATGATCATCTCCAATAGCTCCTACTAGTTTTATTGTGTTGATTGTTTCCCAACCATGTTAGAATGACTGTGAAAAAGGTGTGTTATTATTTGAATTCAATTTATAATGAGGTGATTGATTCGAATGATTTGAAAACATTGGATAATTAAGTGGTTTCTATACATTATCAATCAGAAATATATTTTCATCCATAATTTTTTGATATCATGGTGAATTTGATGGTTTATTTAGTGTGATAAATAAAGATTCATAGACCTGTATATCTACATTGGATGTATCCTTTTTAAAGGTATATGTAATATATTGAAGAGGTATGTTAAGAATCCCTATAGACCGGAAGCATCCATTGTACAGAAGTAAATTTATGTGTAGGTTGTAGAGTTTTTTACAGGATATTTTTCTGAAGTGGAGAGCATTGGTTTTCCAACATGTCTCCATGAATGAGTTAATTATGTGGGAAAGTGGATTCATGGATTGAAAGTCAAATCATTAACTGGTGAATAGATAAATAAGGTAAATTTATAAATCATAAATAACATAGAAAATTCTCTACCATATATAACATTGAATATTAATGTATTGAAAAAAATTTATCTAAAGAATAATGATATGTGGACTTTGAACTAGACAAAAAACATTTTTTTGATGGTTTAAAGTGACTGTTCTTGGTAAACTAGATGAATCCAAAACATTGATATGGTTAGTGGGCAGTCTAATTTTAAATTTGATAATATGGTATAGGTGTGACATCAATGTCTATACTTTTCATATGAAATATCATGACATCCGGAGTGTGGTTTAGGATGGTATTGTATTGGTGTTTGTAGAAGCAACACATTTTTTGAGTTCCAAAGAAAAAAAAATCCAATCTACATATCAACCGAATATTATGGGGTCATTGAAGAAATAGGGACTGTTGATTACATTAAATTTCAAGTTAGAATTATTAAGTGTAAATGGTTTATCGGTAACAACATCATCTTACATGATGAATTTTGAATAACCCTAGTTAATCTCAATAAATTGGAATACAAAAATGATACTTTTATCATGGAAACACATGATTTTTTTTATATGTTCTCAATAAATCCAATATTCAGTGGTATATTCTTTTACAAGGGATAAAATAGTATTTTTGTGATGATAAAGTTGAAAAATATACTAATTTATGTGAGATCTCTACTTCCATGGAATGATTAACAAATAATATTGATGGGCATGTTGTAGACATGGTTTATGCCATACAGAACAATCATGATGAAGAAATTTTGGAAAAAAATCTTTATTACATTCCAAATATTATAGGTAACCAATTTTTAATTATGGGTTTATTTTTTAAATTTCATAAGTTAGATATTTAAATTTGATTTTATTTATTAAAATAAACATTATAAATAATAAGTTATTTTTTTTGTTTATATTAGTTTAGATTTTTTTTCTAGTTTTCCATGTTTACCCTTATGTAACTTATCTACTAATTTATTTTATTGAAAAATAATTATCTTAAATTTGAAATTTCAAATAAAAAATTGTATAATAGTATATTATAAAAAAATTCTTTTTATTGTAATAAATCATTATCAGGTTGGTGAATTTTTACTATATAATTTAATATCTCATTAATATTGTATAGTTTTCATTAATTTATGTCATCTCATCTCACATTAATCATGTTATCATTTTAGTTAACTATAAAAAATATGAACAAAAATGTGTTACATTTATTTTAATTTATGTTTTGTTTGATAATTGTTAATTATTTATTTACATTTGTATATAATTGATGGATATATATATATTTTTTACTAATTGATATTTCCTTAATTTTTAGGATAATGATAGATCAATCCTCTAATCCACCATATATTTTTAGAGATGATCATACTCATACCACTAGGGAGGAACGTACACATACTCTTTTGATGAGCCTCCTCGTCCTTCTTTACATGAGACATCTACTTACATAATGGAAAAAATGAGTTTGAGGGTCGGCAAACATAGAAACACATGTTTACCAAAATTATCAACAACTAATGGCCAGAAATAGGGGATATAAATTGAATTTGATGGTAATGATATTCCAAGAGGTCCAAATTCAAAACAATTCAAGACTTTTGTATTAGTACAAGTTAAAAGAAATGTTAGTATTTTGTTTGATGATTGGAGAAGTGTTGAAAAAGGGACATTATAACAATTTTAGGAGACAATTTTGTTAAGCTTGTTTGTTATTATTTTACTTATCTTTAAATTTTTATAGTAATATATGTTTTTCCCATTCTTATCAGATGACATATTATATAACTGATACCTGAGGAGTGAGGAGGGAATTTATATCATTGGATTCTAGAAGATGGAGGGATATTAAATCATCCCTCACATCACAGTTCATTATTGGTAATAGAAAACATGAAAAACCATGTGATATATACATTTTATAAATGAATATACATGGAAGAAATTTGTTGAAATTAGATGATGAGAAGAATTTTTGGTAAGTGAAATGTTACAACTTTAGAAGTTCTTTATATAATAATGACTATGTTAATGATTTATTTATTCTTAATTCTTAATTTATAGAAATCAGTAAGATATAATTAATATATTATACCCAAATATGTTATCATGGAGAAGGTGTATGTTATTGGAAGAACACATGGTAGAATAAAAATTTCAAAAGTTGTGGGATGAGTCATTTCGGTATGCAGAGGTTTCCCCTCCTTCCCCCCGTTAGACATGAAAAATAGGAGAGGGATTGGATGAGAAAAAAGGACAATATCTTACAGAAGAGTCAATATTTGTAGCTGATAAGATTGTAAGATGTTTAATTTATTAATTTATTGATTTTAAATCATCTATTTATATATTGTGATTCATTATATTTTTCTCCTAATATTCCATTAATGATTATCTTGAGGAGAATAGAACAGAGGGGGTCTTTATTTCTTAGGGTAGAAAAGATATTTTAGCTACAAAATTTGGAAATCCCGAACACCCAAGTCATGTATGAAGATAATCAGTAGGTGTATCAACAAGAAATGTTTTTCCAAATTTAGAAGATTCTTAAACATATAATTCTTATAAAAAATAGAATCTTTGGAACCCAAATTTTAGGATATTCAAGTGATGATGGAGGACAAGTTCATAGCTTCGGTACAGTTGGTGTTTGCAGACATGCAAGGATACTTTCAGCCTACACACCTGACTCCTCCAACTATACCAATAGATCCCACTTCTCCTACTCCTCCGACTCACACATCTCTGTTTCCAAACCCCGCCCCTTCTTATCCTACCCCTACACCCTCTCCTCCATATATTTTACATTACTGTGAGTTATAAGTTGACGATATTCATCATATTGTTTCATATGGGATGATATATTATATCAGTGATGCCATTAATCATCAGTAGATTGAGATATATCATCATAGGGTCAGTGTATAAGATATTATTTATATATTGAAAAAATACCATGTCCTACAGATAGGGTGAGTAGTGTTTGAAAAAGTATCAGTAATTTTTTAGTTTGTTCATCTAGACAAATTCAACATATTACCATAACTATATTTATATATGTCATATTTTTTTCATTTTATTGTTAAATTTGTTTTATCATTTTAAATTTTATATATTTACACAATTTTTTATAGAAATAATTTAAAGGTAAATAAATACTGTTAAGAAAACAAAAAATTCAAAGTGTTATGACTTTAGATATATATTGTACTAGTCTTGATAGATTTTTAGCATACTCAAATTTGTTATTAAGAGTATATGAGATTCCAAATTATGTTGTTGTTTTTGGGCGTGCAATAACTATGGGGATTTTCAAAATTTATATCGTGGACCTTATAGTTGGAGAATAATTGGGAATCAACATGATGCAATTTTTTTCCATGTAAGTTCATTAACAAAATTATTCAATTCCGTTAATTTAGTGAAAATTTATAATTATGCCTTCTTTTTATGAGGTATATCTATAAAATTTGTACATAGAATGATAAGAAATTTTTTTATTTATTTATGGACCCATTGTTTATTTCATTTATAGCTTTGACAATAACAGCTATTGAAAGAATGATTTATATAGCTGAAAGATTTCAGAAGAATGTCATCATTCCATATTGGATGATTCTATATCTTGAAGAGTATGAAATATCTTTTCTCAAAAAGTGTTATAATCACCTAACACATTAACAAATCATATTAAATTTTATTTTATATGTGTCATAATTGGATGTTGGGTGTTTTTTTGTCCATGATATAAGATATTGTACTATCTATGCTATATCCATGCTGAAGCGATAAATTTTTTTCATAATTTATTAAACAAGTAAGTTTGATTATTTAAAAAAAATATATTATAATGAATAAAATTTAATTTATTCGTATTATTTTCATACAAGGTATGTAATTTATTTAGAGTGATAACAAGAAAGTGGAGCTCCAAGATCAAATTTATAAATGATAATGTGAATTTTCTTTTACAATTAATAAATTTTTGGATATAGTAATTAAAAATGTTATTTTGAATTAAAATATATTTGAAATAGGGTCATAAACAAGAAGGTGGAAATAGATTTGTATATTATGTTGTAAGATTCATGTATGAAATAATTTCATTTGGGAAAATTACAAAGATTCATAAGGTTGTATTTCTTTATAAATAATTCCTTAATACTTAATATGTTTTATTGAAAATTCAAGTCAAATGATTTCTATTTTATTTGGTATCTTTTAATGACCCATGACCATATAATACAGAGGATTTGAGACATTTACAAATTGAATGGGATAATCATTTTACAAGTTTGATTGATTTTTAGTTTATTTTTAATACACATTGTAAATTTGAAAGTCTAATTGTAAGTGTCTTTTTCTAGTTTTCTACTATTCTCTTGATTTTGACTGCTTCTATGGTGGAAGATGAATCAATGACGAATTTTATTAAAAAATTATTGTTTTTCATGTTGGTTATTGGATAACTAACATGAAAAAAATTACCCCATTATTTTATCACATCGGTTATCCAACAAATAATGTAAAAACAACGGGTAATTTTCTTCACATTGATTATCCAATGACCAATGTCAAAAATGGTTTTTTTTATGTAAGTTATAGAATAAATTACATGGAAAACTGATAACTAATATTAATTTATAACTTCAATTTTAGATAACCAATGTGAAAAAATTATTTACTACATCCCCTCTATTGAAGTCACTTAATAACTGATGTGAAAAGGCATAAAAAAATGATGTAACAAATCTTGTATTCACTAGTGATACTTCCTATGGAAAGAACCAATGCGAACTACCTCTCAAAAACACTTCACCAGTGCTATCTGACTCATGGAGTGTGCTCTCCTAGATGAATATTTTGTGGATCCTTTGTGCTGGAATCCAAGGATGGATTTATAATTGTGATATTTACCTTGAGATTATGTGTCTTAGATGAGTATATATGGATATTATTATTACATTTGTTGTAGATATATACTAGTGTAGAGATGATTATTACACTTGATGCTTTATGCTTGGTCATTTTGGGGTGTCCTACTAGTTTTTTTATACTCACCACTCCATGGAATTTTCCCACAAATATCGTGTCTTATGAAAAGGACATACCTATTTATGGATCCCTTGTTGGATTAGGAGTAGGTGGATCTATTTTGGGTTAGATATAATGAGGTGTATACTGATGTTTCATTTGATAGCATTCCCCTTGGTTTTTGTAGGTGGAAATTTACTTCTAGTTTTGTTTGGGCTTGTATTTGGCCCCTTTTTGTACTTTCCTTTACTTTTCGTTATACTTTGGTTGTGGTATTATAGATACATGCATGAATTTTCTTCAGTTGTTTTACACTTAATATTGTATAGTCCTGGACATGTGTGCGTGTGTCTAGGTAATTAAGGAAAATTCCTCCCATTTGTGTGATATGCCTTCTTAGTGCTAGTCTCTAGCCCATGTCCTATTGGAGGAGGGCTTGGGGTAGTTGCATCTTGGGCCCCATCGGGTTTGGCTATGATAATATAGTATCAGAGATAGTACCTAGATTTAAGTGTCATAACACTGACTGGGTTTAGGATTGGACTTTGGGTTTTCTTTTTTATAGCTTTGAGGTTTTTTTGGAAACTAGGGAAATATTGTTAAAGTGTATCAAGTATGGATCTCGAGCCAGTGTTTCCATTTTTGATTTGATTACCAACATATCCATTGACCTATACCTTGATAAATTGATTTTTAATCGGTATATGTATTCCCAGGTTGTGGAGAAAATGCTTGTACATCCATTATATATGAATGTGTTGCGGTTTTCTGGTACTTATTGATTCAACTCTCTATATGTACTCATTGAACATGGAACATCTTGAAAATTGTCAAGATTCCTCTACGATTATAGCCATATAGAATTTTGAGAGAGTATCATTTTTATGACCATATGAGTATTGAGTTTCTGATTCGGGGACCCACTCATGAGGTGTTTTTATCAAGGTAGAAACTGAGCAGTGCAACCACCTATTGAGAAACACACAGATCTCTATGGGGACTAGGATAATGATCATTTTTGTGTTGAGAAGTCAATATCTCTAGAAAAATAGGATGATGGTATGCACAATAATGGAGTTTTACATCTGTTTTAGTGATGGATATCACTGAAGTTCCATGATGAGAAAAACCCATTGGTAGTATTGTTTTGACTCGAGGCAGTTGTCCGAGTTTCTGGCATGTGCGGACCCTGACTGATCGAATGGTTGTTCTTGAAACCCATTTTCTTTATGCAAAATTAGTTGGATCAAATGGTTCTAGAACATGAAACACCTATGTTGAGAGTGCATCATGGGTTTTAGAGTTTATATATCACCTAAATTACATGGTGGGCTAGACCCCCATTCTCAGATGGTAGAAGACGGATGTGAAATGATGGTGTAGATGTCCTGCATGGATGAGACTCATCCCTAATGGTGGTCCATGTAGTGAGACTTCTCTAGGGTGACACAACGTTTCAGTAGATCCCTATTTTAGTTATTTTTGAATTAAATTTTAACATAAAAGTAAGAGGTACAATTCCCTAATGAGACACATCCTTGAGACGTGATCCAAAACCATGCAGGAGAGTTAGTTCCACCCAAAGAGGATTGGGTTGAGGTATGGTAGAAGAGTTTCTATGAATTTTTTGTTTGAGGCTATTAGTGTTCATAAGGTGTCAGATCAAGCCCTGGTGTTGGTAGAAAAGTAAGATAGAAAAATAATGAGTTCCAAGTGATGGGTGCTCATGGAGGATTGAGTACAGTTTCGGGTATGGCATGTGTCCTCACTGCCCCTGTCGCAATTTTTACATGGAGTTATGAGTCACTTTTCCCTCATTTTATCCTCTATTTGAGACATAGTGATTCCAGTGGAATCATTTTTTCTCAACCCTTGTGTTGGAGGCTCTTATAGAGAGGATTGGTGAATGCATGCTTCTACTGATAGTGTGACCTCACTCTGGTAAGAGAGTGAGAGCCTCTCATGGAAATATTTCCACAGTGGTAGTGGGACCCTATGTTGTTTTCCATAGTATGGACTAGTTAACTACCATCCATGATCATATGTTTTCTTCCAGGGGGTGTATTAGTGCTTCTAGTTTGATGGGATGTAGTTTTGCTCTTTTGATAAAGAGTGATCCCATGTTGGTAAGGATGATCTCATTAATTGGAGGTTACAATCATTTCCTTATCAATTGGCTAGAATTACCCTTGGAGTAGTAGATGATTTGATACTTCAGTTCACATGATAGTAGAAGAGTATGAGGGAATCCTTCTTGATTATGTGTAGGGTTTAACTCACCATAAAGAGTTTTTTTCTTGGGATTGCACTAGGGATGACCTGATATCTATGGAAGAATATATGATAACCCTGGGTATTTTTAAGTGATGAAGGTGCAGTGAAGTGTTTGTAGAGAAAACTGGCTCTGTAAGGCCCAATGTGTTTTTGTTAGGCATCCATATGATGATCATTAGAGATGGATGAGTGCTTGAGGTTGGATGTGGATTGGTGTCATGTGTACCAGTTGGTACAAGGGAAAGTTTCCACTTCTGAGAATTGATGACCACTTCACCCAGTGGATGGAGGAAAGCCAGATCTTAACGTTGGCCCTGAGAATGGTTATCACTGACTTTGGTTAGGGAGTAGGATATACCAAAAGTATCTTTCTAAAGATACTATGGTTGTTTTGAGTTGGTGGTGATACCCTTCGGTGAGTTATACACCACAACGGAATTAAGAAATGTATGGATTGGGTTCATAAACCCTTATTGGATCAGTTCATGGTAGTCTTCACCGGTGACATTCATGTGTCCGTAGTGTCTGAGTAGGAACATGCGATACACTTAAAGATGGTACTAGACACACTCCTAGAGAACCAAATTTATGGGAAGATCTAGAAGTTTTTGTTTTGGATCTGAGTGGTCCACTTCCTATACATGTCATCTTAGAGGAAGAAGTAGAAATAGACCTAGTGAAGGTTTAAGTGATTCTTGATTGGGAGACACCTAATAGAATTACTGAGGTAAAAAGTTTTATTGGGTTGGCAGGGTACTATTGGAGGTTTTCACCCTATTTATCTAGAGTGTAAGCACCATTGAAAGATTATACCAAGAAGGGGAAGCCTTTTATAGGGATAAAAAGGGTCCTATAGTGATTTTAGGAGCTGATTAAGAGACTGACGAGTGATCCTATATTAGGATATCTATAGGATGGTGTTGAGTACATAGTGTTTTGCGATGAATTAAGGACATGACTTGTTTGTGTTATGATGTAGAGGCAGAAAATTATTTCCTATTGCTTAAATCAGTTAAGACCACATGAGAAGAAATACATGGCCCATGATCTTGAGCTAGCAGTGGTAGTATTCACATTGAAGATATGAAGACACTACCTAATGGGTGAGTGATTTATCATCTACTATGACCATAGGAGTCTCATGTATATATTATCTTTGAAGGATATTAAGTTGAGGAAGAGGTGATGGATAGAGTTCCTCCAGGACAATGAACTAGAGATTTCCTATACTCCTAGTAAGGGGAACATGGTAGAATACACAATCATTAGGGGATCTTTTTCTCAGTTGATGGAAGAATCATATGAATAGTTTACCTCTTTGTAGTTGAACCTTTTTTGGTCGAGAATATTTAAATGTACCTCAAATATATGGTTGATTCCCCTTTGATCCTTTAACAAGATATGGAGTCACAACATTGGAATATTGACTTGGAGATCTTGCATGACCTAGTATCCCCTGGAGACATTCAGAATAGAAATTACTTGAATGAGGGAATCATGTCATCATTTTTCTAGGAATGAATGGTGACTATGGTCACTATATGAGAAGAGGTGATAGGGAGGTTTTTTCCCTTCTTGGTAAATCTAGTGGAAGTGAGGATATATCAGGATCTCTTAGCATTAGCTGGAAAACTAAGGGACTTGAAATTAGTTTCTGAGTTAAAATCTTGATGTTTGATCTACTTATGGGTGATGAACAATTGTGTTTTTTTAGATATTTGGGATACTTTTACATGAAAGAGGTAGTCTGACATCTTGGGAATTACCTTGAAGATCATCATTGACTGTGATTAATACTTCATGAAACAATTAGGGAGAGGATTCAGGAAGCCATTAGGGACTTATTTGTAGTTGGGCATAATGTTTTACCCCCACCAGCTCACTAGGTAGAATGAACCATTCAGGATGTGGTGAACATGACTTAGGTTTTAATGTATGTTTTGAGACGCAACTAGGAGGATCATCTACCATCAATGTGGTTTTCATATCATGATGATTATCACTCCATTATCGGAGTATCACTTTTGAGGTCTTGTATGAAGGACCTTACATGGCACTGTTATACTGGTTAGAGCACGTGGGTAATAGCTCTTAGGTCCTAGTTTTGGTGCTAATGTTGGTTGAAAAAGGGAAAGTTCATCAAATAGAGGATGACTGGTAAACATCTGGAGTCCTCAGAGGACTGATGAGAGTGGCCTTTGGAGTTGGAGAGTTACAAAGTTTTATCCTTGTTCATAGGTTATGGGAATTTTAGGACATTTTTTTTCATACATCTATGTTGGGTGAGAAAGGTGTTGTGATTCATAACCGCAAGGATATATATTTTTGGGTTTTCTTGATGTTCTTTACATGTAACAGCTAAGGGGGTATGTGCCCAAATAATTGTATGATACTGACCTGGATGAGATGAATCGTGGTAGTGGAGTTTCCTTTTCAATGATCTGGTATCATTGAGAACCAGTCGGATAAATAACCATTGTGGGTGAGTGTTTTTCTTGGATTCATGTTTTTTGATAACATATGAAATCATTATAAGAGATCATAGATGTGGGTGACCCAGTTGAGAGATCAGTATCTCCAAGATTTTCCTACTTGTGATTTTCATGGATGAAATGGTTTGGAAGATGGAATAATGTAGTGTCCCAGTTTTTTTGCGTAAGAATTTTTAATATATAAATGAATATTTCTAGATCCATGTGCAGATATGGTGTGATATTCTGAGGCCTAGTGTGTCCAGAGTTAATTTTTGAAAGATATTAAGTATATTAATATCAATGCATACAGTTTTCATGAAAAATTGTAATAACTCTTAAATTAATTCCTGGATTAGAAATTCAAGGGAACCATTTAGTTATGAAAATAGGTTTTACCCTTAGTGTGACATAAACTCTTTTAGCACAAGACGCTTGTGAAAAAGTCATCACAGGTGTAAACGAATAAAATAAATAAATAAATAAATTTGTTTTATTTATTTTTGACACAAAGAACTAATTAATCTATAATCATATGGCTATAGATTTTGTCTTAGGGTTTCCAACTAAATCCAAGATACCTAGGATCCATTGTATTAGAGAATTTTTAGAGAACAATGATGGGTCAAGATCAGGTCGAGGATCATGCACCAACACAGCTCGAGGATCTTTCTAACAATAATGATACATATTTTTTCTTCATCAGTGAAAAATACAAACTCAGATAGGTATTTTTCTTATTTTTATTTATCACAGTTTATGATTTCTATGATGAATGTGAATCAATAGACCAACATATTTATTTGTAGATTACATGTTTTACTAGAAGGGATATCTATGAGAATTTTTTTTGGGGAATCGCTTCATGTTTGTTTGTTTATATCTTCATTCGTAATTATAATGGAAATATATTGAGGCCAACATGAAAATTTTCTATGGTTTTGTCCTATTTGTTGTGATTTTTTATTTATTCCCCATTTATCCATTAACTATGGACATTTTTCCTATGGCCCGCAGTTCGACAGACACTGGAAAATAGAATGATGCACACCCATTTCCTGATGAAACAATATGAAATCATATATATGGGCTCAAAATGACATGATGTTTTTGAAATGATAAATATAAAACCAAATTTTATGGTTTTTGGGATACCAGATTCATGTACTTGGTGTGCGATGATGGATGATGTGTGAGTATAGTTTCTAAATGAAAATGATGTACATAATCTAGTGGTCAATAATGGAAAGGTTCATCTAGAGTTTATCCATGATTATCAATGAGATTGGGGTAAAAATATGAGGCAATATTTATTTAGTATACAAAGGAGGAAGAAATGAAACTATATAAAATTCTAAACAACACAATGTGTACATCAGAGCTACACAATGTTTGGGTCACTCTCAGTTGTAGTTGGGGTTTCCGGATGGAGTTAAGAATAACAAGGCATGTGAACCTATCACACAACATGTGAACCATCCCTAGTGGATCATAATATACCTTAGATGGTACACAGACATTTCCAGGAGTACATGGGTAGGAGCACACCATGTAATCCCATAGAGACACGGACATCCTAGATGTACCTGGGCTTTAATGTGTACCTGGAAATGGGAATAAGTAAACGAGTAAGGGGACAATGTGTACTTATATTTTTAAATGGTAATAGATTTTTTTACATGGAAAAGTTATAAGTCCAAGGGGACATGTCGTGTACTCTTAGTACACACTGCATACTCCTTCAGAATTGGCTTGGATCTCTTTTCCTCTGTATCTCAGACAAGTCTCATTAGGGTACGTTCCCCTTATCCTTTCAATGAGGGTTAGTATAGAATTGACTCCTACTTATAGGATTGTGATGCCTTCAATATGAAGTTTTGGATAGATTTGTAGGAATCCCTTCGTGAGGCCCTGAGTGAGATCCTCTACCATCTTTATTTCTTAGGTGGAGTTCTTGGTATCATTATGAACGAAAAAACACGGGCTCTGATCCTATACTTATATGGTTAATCTAGATTGACTTTTTGGTATAGCCCATGTACATGGGAGTGATCATCATATGTGTATCATATATATTCAAACTTCCAGTGTATATTTTCTATGGAAAGACCCGATGTGTACTACCTACTAGACAGATGCCATCAATGTTATCTGATCCATGGAGTGTGTTATCCTAGACGATTGCTTTGTGGAACCTTTGAGAAATAATCCTAGTTTAGATTTATAGTTTTGGTTTTTACCTTGATATTGTGTGTCTTAGTTGTGTATATCTGGATATTCTTGTTTTATGTAATATAGAGATATACCCATGTAGAGATGATTGTTACTCTTGATGCTTTGTGATTTGTGATTTCAAGGTATCCTACTAGGTATTGTTATAATCACCCCTGAATGGGCTCTGCCTACATGTGTCTTCTCTTATGTAGATGACATACCTATTTGCGGAGTCCTTGGTGTTCTAGGAGAAGGTGCATCCAATTTGTGCTAGAAAAACCGAGGTTTATACTGGTGTTTCATTGGACAGTAGTTCCCTCCATTTGAGAAGGTGGGAATTTACTTTATAGTTTTGGTTGGGCTTGTATTTCTCTCCCTTTTAAGCTTTATAGTACCTTTTTACTATAGTCATGTGATTATATATGTATTCATGTTTTTTTCAATTGTTTTAATTTTCAACATTGTATTCGCTTTGATATGTGTGCATGCATACAAGTACATAAGGTAAATGTATCCCATGTGTGTGATATGACTTATTTTAACTATTCTATAGTCCCTAGACTATTGGAGGTAGGCTTGGGGTAGTTTCTTCTCAGGCCCCATTGGGTCATGACGTGAAAAAGTCTGCCCATGCAAATATACCTGATGTTGTGAAACATGAAAATGAAATATAAAATGGGTATTTAAATAAATAAATACATGGTTTTACCGTGATTAAGCACTTTGGAATTACAATTAAATATATTATGTCTTCTGAAACCTTATAAGTCACATGGATCCCTCCACTCTTGTGCTGGGACAAATGGAACTTTGATTGAGCTTTAAGAGGAAATCTATTTCCTTATAGTTATGGTGAAATTTTCATAAATGATAGAGGTGAGGAATTGGGATACCTCTATAGTCCATGAAGAGTTAATACACCCCTTTATGTTTAAATATTTGGTATAATTAATGCGGTGGTATTTTTAAAGTAACATGGCTACCTCAATTTGTGGCTTGAATATGAATCAACTACTGTGGTGAAAGTAGTATAAAAAGGAAATATTAATGTTTAATAGAAAATGAATACTAGATGGAGAAAATTAATGGATGATATTTCATCCATGGACTATATTATCATGTATACATACTATGAGGAAAATTACTTGGTTGATGGGCTCTCTAGTAAAGGGATCACTACTCTGAAATTGATCTGGCTCAATGACGTACCCAAAGAGATCCTATATTATTGGAAAAGGTACTATTGTAAAAATACATATTTTATAATTATTTACCTTTATTTTTATCTAATAAATATGTTTTTCCTTTTGGTAAATATATCATTTTACGAAGACAAATATTTATTTTAAAACTTTTAAAAATTACGAGAATTCCACTCTCCTAAATTATAAAAGGGATCCTCCTACTATCACTTATTAAAAAATATTAATCCATATAGATTGACCAAATACTAAAAAATATCTCTCCAAAATCCTTATCTAAATTCAAGCGGTGTTGGTCTTCCTAAAATATCGACGTTAGGATCCCTAAAAATAGATCCAAAGATGGTTTCTCTACGAGAAGGTAACCGTTTTTTACAACTCTTTCAAATAAATATCATATTTTAATCCCCATAAATATATTTTTCCCATACTAAAATAATAAATCCAATATCATAAATATACTATTATGATTTTATTATTATTTTACAACTATTTTCCTTCCTATATAAAGTGAAAAACATCCCTCGTGTGTGTGTACAACTTACTATCTTCACATAGAAGTGTGATTCATTTTTCATCACCACATTACATGGATGATTATAAATATATAACTAATGAATATATAGGATATTTATTAAATAATTTATAATATCATATCTACCTTCTTACCTTCCAATATTTTGGTAAAAGATAATGTCTCTCTTACGTATGTGTGGACCACCACCACCACGAAGTGATGTGATTGATTTTTTGTTACCAATTTATATGTATGGTAATAAGGATAGATTTGAGGAATATATTTAATATAATAAAGATTTTGGAAAGGTTAATTTTTATTCAATTTTATTTCAATCCATCCATTGAAAAGTGAAAAAGTGTTCATGCGTACATATGACCCACCGTCTCCATGAGTGATGTTATACATTTTTTCTATCTCTACCTTTAAAGAATGATTAAAAATAACTATATAATGAGTATAAATGAAATTTATATTATGATTTACATACTAGATATTATGGAACTATGATCAATATACATATTTTGAAACTACTGAAGCAAAAGATACATGAAAAACGAAACAGTTAACACTCAGAAACGAAAATTTCAATAAAGAACTATTAATAAACGAGTATTGAAATGTCATAAGTGGTTAATATATGATATTATAAGTATTTATATTGTGATTTTATATAATTATAATAAGTTTTAATTTATTATAAATGAAGATAAAAGTACATACAAAGAAAGGCGGACATGAGAAAAGTGTTTATTTCACGATCTCATCATTATTCAAGATTTTTTATATTCAAGTCTTAATTGGGGGAATTATATGATATTTATATATTAAACCTAATATATTTTATTTTCATTAGTTATTTTGAAAATTTATAATTTTTTCCTTTCATTTTTCTATTTTACGTATTCAAGAGACCCAAAAATTATTTTTTAGGAAACCCGACTTTATTTTCTATTCAATTGAGAATCTTTTTTTACATGTCCATATTTTTAATAAAATGTTTATAATAATCATTTTATTATTATACTATGAATTTGGAAATCCATTTTAACTCAGGTTTGAATTTCTATAAAAAATGTTCAAAGGAATTTGTTTTCTGAACGAGGTACTTTTTGACTATTTACCAAAAATGTTAAAGGAATCATTGTTTTTATATATACAGTAAGAAAAAAATTTCTCACAGTCATGAATTATCAATGATTTGAAGATTAATTTATATGTTTTAAATATTATTTTCAAAGTAAATGTTTTCCTTAATATTTTTTCAACTTTTAGATTTTGAATATGTGGTTTCAAAATGAAAAAGGTATTTTCCTCATAAATATTTCAGGGATCCTTTTAAAGTATATTCATCTATTTAAATATTATTTGGTGAATATTATGAATTATTGGGGATGAATAATTTTGATACCATTAATCATATTATTATAGATTACTTATGATTTTATTATATTTATTTAGTAGGGTAAATATTTACATTTAATATGTTTGTTTTTCAATATGAATGTTTATATTAATTATGTTTCGCCCTTTTCATATGATGAACTCATTATACATAGTAAGTGATGGTAATGTCCCATTATATCCCATCAATTCATTGGTATATCTTACGAGAAAATATTTTTTGGGTATTTATGATACACCTTACCTATTTACATATGTTGTCTTGGCATAAGGTCTTAACAGGAAGATTATGATATCTGACATTGTGAAATCTATAATTATGAAACTAGTTATTATTATCCATGTGATTATTTATGTTGTCATGTTATCCATGGATTTATTCCCCTTTTATGGTATTAGTTATATTTCATATCTTATTATTATTTATCTTGACCATATTAGTCATGTTTTATTTATTTTATGGTAGTTTATGTTGTATAATTTTTCTTAATGAGAATCTAAAATCACCCTTTATTATGTATTATTTTCCCCAAGATACTGAGATGGGATATACGAATGAAATCAAGTATTTAATAGAAGAAAAATAAATTTATCCTAAAAATTATTATATTATATTTCATGTTTTAAGATGTAATTTGTGAATCATATAAGTATCTAGTCTCCCAAGACTACTAAACTATTCATTCCTTTGGGTTCGGATCCCATTTTTTTGTTTCAATGTAGTAAAATAACCATCAAATCTAGGATAATGGAGTTAGGGTATTACAATTAGGAATATTTTGGTTTAAACTTAAGGGGTTTTGGTGTGATAGGAAGTGAGAAGAGGAGTTCCACTTTATATGTGAAATGGAGTGGAATTTTTGTAAATGAAAAAAAATCGATAATGTAAAGTCACTCTCTAGTTAAAAGGATAAAAAATACGTGTCAATAATCATAAAACATGTGACCAGGATATAAAATTTCAAAATACCTTAGGAAAAATAATAAACATAAAACATGACATTTCCTGGAAATGAAATGAATCTTTAAAATTTGGCATAACTTGTTAAACAACTAGGAAATCTTAAACAACCATTAGTACATGAAATCATTTATGAGAAAACAAATCACACTCATACCTATGTGAAAAATATAATTATTTCAATTCATGAAAATTTGATCAAACCCATCTTGCCCATGCCTACGTGAAAAAACTCATTATATCTACGTCCGACTTTATCATGAGATATAAACTTAAACTAATTATATAAAAATATACATAAAAGCATAAAATGATTTTATTAGTTGTTTTAGCTATACTAATTTCATTTAATTAATATTAAAAGTGGTATTTATTTTCATTATATACATATTTCACATTTTGGTTAGTCATATTCCCACCCACTTATTCAATGGATAGGTTTTAACAATTATATTTAATTTTTATATTTTACCAAAATATTTATTGGTTTTAGTTTTAGTTTGGTGTTGTATATGGAGAAATATATCTAATTTAGTATTTATTTAAGTTAAATAAATATTGGTCGTTACTGGATATGATTCTCTCTAGTGTTGGTGATGAGCACCAAATCAAAAATATCATCAACCCCTTTGAATCTCCATGTAACCTCATTTATAGAGAGTCTCAAGAGATAAAGTATCATCTCAATTGCATGAGTTGATTGGGAGAACCAAGAGGGGATGGATCAAAAATTATTTTGAATGACCATGTGATGAGCCTCCAGATAACCAATGATTTAAATACAGTTAATCATCCCAGTGATCTACATCATTAGGTTATCCGTTGATTCATTTTTATGAAATAATATTCCTTCATAATCCTAATTAAGATTATGTGTGTTAGCCTTGTGAAGTCGATCATTGCTGATTTCCCTATTCGTAATAGTGTCTTATAATTTCAAAGAGATTTCCATGATGGTGAGTATAGAGAACATATCTTGTGAGAAGATGCATAGGATGGCCTCCAGCGCCATCTTGCATTCTTAGAGTTCAGCGCCTCCAATGTCGATGGCATCCCAAAGCCAACTTTCTGGGATAATAACCTTTATTTTCAAGGCCTAGTCATCATATTTTGTCTTCATGAGGGTTGGATACATCATCGAACCACTGGCCTCCTTCACCAATTTATGTACTTCCAAAGGGAAACCATTTCTCTCAATGTGGGTTATATAATATTATGGTGATAACTAGGAGTGTAGAAGTGATGAGGGCTTAGAGCATGAAATTTTGGATCAATTCAACATCACTAAAATATTAAATTTTAACAGTGTTGGTTGTTCAACATAAAAATAATCACACGAGTTCCTGAAACATAATGGACATAGATCATAAGATTGTGAAGACTCTTCATATACTAGAGTAAGTTTATCATATGGAGGAACTTTAGGAAACCCTTATATCTTGTTAGTTAAATGGTAGCAGGTTTTCATCAGATGATAATGAGGCTATCTAAATTTTATGAACATTATATGGTTTCTCAACATGATGGTCTATCCACAAAAAATTCCACAAGCACTGATATCATCAAAAGAGGATGATGAGTGTTTATAACACTCAAATTCATGGACATTGTGAAAAAATTTGTTGTAATGGAAGACCCAAAATTCACCTTTTCTGTGATGGAAATATGTCATTAATAGTATATAGTGATTAATTATGTCCCAAATATTACTATTTTTGATGATTTGTCACAAATAGTATAAGTCAAAAATTATTTGAGATGAATTAATATTTTTATTGTAAATAATTATTCATGATGAAATAATATTTCCATCAATTTTTTTATAAATACTCTTTTATGAAAGAATAATATTTCCAAAAAAAATAATAAAAAAATTAAAAAATGAAAAATAATAAAAAAATATATAAAACATATTCATTATAAAATTAAAAAAAATATATAACATAAAATAATTCCATATAAAATATATCACAAAATATTACTAAGGGGTGGGAGATCAGGCATAGTAGGGGGTTGGAAATCAGGTTTAGCTGGTGGAGGGAACTCCATCCCTAAACCACATGTGAGCCATAGCATATACTCCATAATCTCCTCATGTTAGTGATCTCACTATCGTTACTGTATTTCCCACCTTCTGGTCAATCTCTGTATGACTTCATCCCAAGCTTACAACCTTTACTCATAGTTTTTATTAGAAAATGATGATGATAATGCTGCTCCATTTGAGCTATATGATGATATCACTTCGGTACCATAAATACTAGCCATGGTAAATAATGAAACAATACCTATCAACCAATCTTTCTAAAGGCTATTGTCTATCTCCTGCATCCAAGCTACCTCATCAAAATGAGACTCGCATAAGCCCTCATCTCCACCATCTATCTTGGACTCACTCTCATGCATGTGAGAAACCACTATCTCATATTTCTCCTAAAACCAGAAAAATATAAAATAATAATATAGAAAAAATATTATTTTAATTGACAAAACTGAACAAAAATACTAACGACCATATGAAATTGTATCTCACTAATGATATATCTAGTACAATTACCATGAAAAGTTTTGTACACATCAAACTCAGTATTGTTTTGATCATCTAAAGACTGTAGAAATTTATAAAATGAATTTATTATTAAAAATAAAAATAAAAATAAAAATAGAAATAAAAAAGTATTATATAAAATTACTTACCAAATGACAATGGTTTATACTGAAAGTATGACTCCTAGCTCTATATAGGGCATCCCTTCTCCACTAATTATGGAAACCAGAAATACATTTCCTTTGAAAGTTCTACCCAATCTAGTATGTTGATAGTCCCTCCCAAGACTGAGTGAGGACATAATCAGGTTGATAAGGCTTGCATGAATCATCAAATGCTATCATATTTTTTCTCAATATATCTATACTTTGAAGAATATGTAAAATCTAATAGAAATAATTGTGCTTGCAAGCTTACCATGAATCCAAAATAGATTATCTCAAGCTCTCAGTAATAGGAGACCATAAACAACAAAAATATTGAAGATTATAGTCAACTATAAAATTTATAAATTGATATTTTTTTTCACATACCAACCATTGATTAGACATACGATGACATAACTCTTTAGTAACCTAATCTCATGACACCCATGGAGATGAAAAATAGTTTCTCAAAATAGTGCTAACCTCACAAACTACTATATGTTTAAAAGAAAAAAATAAGAATAATTGTTAATAGAAATAATAAATACATCAAATTAATTGGAAAATAAATAAAATTATTATTTGAACTTACTCCCTATGATGAGGATCAAACTCAAGAGATTGATGTTTCTCTAGAATGGGATATGGAATCATCAATCGTGTAAGGCTCCTACACATCCAAGTATGTGATGTTTCATCGGCGCCCTTAGATGTCAAATTAGGATTCTCATCATTAGATAATAATACCACATTCATGGAATTAATAAATTAATCATAATTTTGATAAATATGAAACATATAAATAAACATATAAAAAAATTTAAATTCTAAAAAATAAAATCTTTTTAAAAATTATAAAACATTTGTTAAGTCAACTGGCTATGAATTTTTTTACCTATAATGAATTTTTTTAATATAGATATAAAAATTAAAAAATAATAAATATTTATTAAAAAAACAATAAATCATTCATATTTTTCATCCTCATATTTAGGTTTCATTTCAATAGTGTCAATACCTTCACCATCCTACTCATCAACATCAACTTCCATAAGATCCTCAATTTTCCCATCACTTTTAATGTCAAATTCACTGGTTAGACCATTAACATTATCAAAACCATCACCCCTTAATTATGGGATCTCATTATCAATATCAATATCTCTTTGATTAAGAGATATATTAATCATTGTTTCTTTAAATATTTCTATATTTTAAACTTCAAAAAAACCACATTCATGTTCCATAAACTGATTTTCATGAGATCTAATTTTTATTACACTCCACCAATAATTTAAATTTATTGAAGACGTACATTAATTTTCATAATAAAATTGATATTCATGATATTCCAATAGAAATGGTTCATTTGTTTCAATAAAACTTCTATAATTAATATTAACAATTCCATTCCATGGATTAACATGAAACCCTCAATCAGTATAAAACTAATGAAATTTAAACAATGTTACATAATTTGAACCAAACAAGACAACTTGATTATTTTATCCATCATAGCATAAAATTCAAATTCATTTTCATTATGATGATATCCTCTTAAACAAATACAATTGTTCATTGTTTTTTTTGACTCATCATATTCTCGTGTTTGAAATTGATATCCATTACCACATAAGCATTATAATATTTGACCAATTTGAAATGTGGATTACTCGGTCAAAATAATCAAATATCAAATTTATCTCCATATTGTGATACCTGAATAAATAAAAAAGGGATAGTTATATATAAAATAAAAAATTAAATTCTTTCTTTCGATCATAATCTATTTAACATACAAGTCTATAAAACTAGTAAAAAAATTATATTAATTAAATTTTTAAAGAGAATCCATGGTAATATGTATGAATTTTTTTTTGATATTATAAACATATAATCTAAAAATGAATCCATATAAATTAAATTTTAATAATTATTTAAAAAAATATATGTGTAAAAAAATATTACTTACTGTAAAAATCGAGTCATTTTTTTATTATTTAGTGGAACATATATATGTGATCTGTGCAACTCTTCATCTGAAATACATCATTCCTAATGACCCACAAAACCAAGTCTATGATCATTAAATGATGATAATAAATGTTTTGAGGAACCATAAAAATTTCACACATTGTGACCCATTTGATTATGTTTTGAAGGATATTCAGGTTGAAAATAATAAGACAAGAAACTTGAAATTTCCTCCTAATAGTATGCTTTAAAAATTGAACCTTTAATGAATGATTTATTATGTACCTTCTTAATAAATTAGTTTACACATATATCAAATGGGTAAATCTATTGGAATTGTACTTTCCCTCCACATTGAGCTTTATATGATCAATATTTAATGTTTCATTTATTTAAAGATGGCTGTTGGAAATATTTTTCTCAGTATACATCAAAATTAAACATCTTTTTAGAGTGTATCAAGTGCATAATAATTTTTTCATTTTTCAAAAATGCCTCGTATGAAATATAATATTTCATTCAACACACCACATATTGAATAATTCATCATCCCTCTAAGGCCAATAGGTAGTAATCTTTCCATTATGACTTGAAAATCACAGACTTTAACCCAATAATAGGTTTATTTATGTTATAATGAGAAAATTAGATGCATAAACACATGATAACCTCAAATATAGAATCCAATAATATATTAATAAATTAATTTCTTCAAAAAGTTAAAATGTTTATTTTGGATTCATTAAATATTTTGATCTTTCATTTTCAAATAACTCATGTTTTACACCAATAAATTTGTGAAAGTTCTAACTATGACATTATAGTATATTTAGACTTTCCAAGTGTGTACAAAAAGGTATAAAATATATTATCAAAATAGTTATTTTAAATATAAAAAACATCTAACATATAAAAAATCAATAAATCACACCAATGTGGCATCTCCTAAAAATACTTCATTTTTTCCAATTGTGATCTCTCCTAAAACCACCTATTTTTTGTTGTTGTTTTATATTTGGTCCAAATGCAATGGGAGGTAATTAAGATAAAAAATATTTGACTTAATACCTGAGATCATTTCTTGTTGTTTCCACTTTAAATCTTAACTTTTGTAAAATTATTTCACAACTACAAAATAGGCATTAAACAATGCCAGAAATGGCCTTGATCAACGCTAGAAAAGCGCTGACTACATGAGAGAGGTCAAAAGACCTGGAATATTTTTCGTACTAAAAATAAAATATAAATCATTTCTTTATTTGTTCTTATAAAAGTTCTAATAATGTATCCTTTATCAGTACTCACAGAAGTGCAGATAAATGTTTCCTTTATTAGCACTTTTAAAAGTGCTAATAAAAGGCTATATTGTAGTGTACTGTAACAGCACACAACAACACCACTACAATGTGCAGTAACAACAAACCATAGAACCAAAAACACAGTAGATATCAAAAAAAACAATAGCCTATATAGGATTAAAATGAAATGAAATTTACAATTTAAACACAAGAAAAACACTATATTATAGAAATTTAAAACATTGGTTTATGCAATTACATAAATAAAAATTATTACATACATTCAAAAACATAAATGTGAATTTATATTTTAATCTAGACTCAAATCATGACATTACTAAAAAAAACACCCCTACGCCCGAAAAATAATTCACCAATATAAGAAAAAATTATTATGTTAGTAATAATATAAATAAATAAATTAACATAAAGTGTTATTTTCACTAAAATTGATGTCAATTTTAAATAAAAATATGCACTTGGAGTCATAACAGTCACACCAAGAATTATATTGAGGTGAAAAGGATTAAAACATGTCTAAAATGAATAATGGATCATTGTCCAAAATTATCAATATAATCTGAATATGTTTTCTCATTTTTGAGTATGTCAGTTGTCTTTTTTACTAAAATGTAATTTTAAACTTGAAACATATAATTTTTAATCATTATGATCACATCGTGTATCAGTTTGACCTGAAATGGATTCATACATGTCAAAAATGACTTATGAAACATTTTACTAAATTATCAATAAAATCCAAGCACGTTTGATCAGTTTTCAATGATAGACTCTTTTTGAACTAAAATGTCAATTTGAAACTGATAACAAACACTCTCAGTCATATTGGGAAAATCATGTATCATACTGAGATGAATATTATTACTAAACATCAAAAATGACTTATGGATCATTTTCAAAAAATATCAAAACAATACGAATGCGTTTTCTCAGTTTTGGGTAGGATATTTGTCCATTTTACTAAAATTGATGACAATTTTAAATAAAAAGACACACTTTGAGTAATATCGATCACATTGTGCATCAAATTGAGGTTAATATAATTTTTACACATCTTTAATGACATATGGATTATTTTACCAAAGTATCAAAAAAAATATGAATGTGTTTTCCCAGTTTTGTGTAAGTCACTTTTCTTTTTTACTAAAATGACATTTTAAAACGGAAACACACACTTTTGAATCATTCAAATAACATATTGTATAAGTTTTATACGAAACAGATTCCTAAACATAAAAGGCTACTTATTAATCATTTTAATATGTTATCCTGAAAATTTGATCATGTTTGATCAGTTTTCAGTGAGTGACATTTTTTGAACAATAATATCTATTTTAAATCGATAACAGACACTTTGAGTCTTACCAGGAACATAATGTATTAGATTGAGGTTAAAATGATTCTTAAATATCAAATATTACACATGAATCATTTTATTAATGTATCAAAACAATATTAATGTGTTTTCTTGGTTTTTAGTAGGACATTTTCCATTTTACTAAAATTGATTATAATTTTTAAAAAATAGACACACTTTGAGTCCTACTGGTCACACCGTGCATTAGATTGAGGTGATGATAATCCCTACATGTCCAAAATGACATATTTATTTTTTTAATAAATTATCAAAGCAATATTAATGTATTTTATTAGTTTTGAATACGTTTTATTTTTTACGAAAATGTCATTTTAAAATTAAAACACACACTTTGAATCATACCAACCAAATTGTGTATCATATTGAGGTGTGACTGATTCCTACACATATAAAATGACTTATGGATTATTTTACAAAATTATTAAAACAATTTGAATGTGTTTCATTGTTTTTGAGTAGGTTATTCGGGCTTTTTACTAAAATTGATGTCAATTTTAAATAAAAACATGCATTTGGAGTCATATCTGTCACATAATGCATCAGATTGAGGTGATAATGATTCATGCACATTTAAAATCATTTATGGATCATTTTAATAACAAATCAAAACAATATAAATGAATTTTTTTTGTTTTGAGAAGGTCAGTTTGTTTTTTTACTAAAATTGATGTCAATTTTAAATAAAGTTTCACTTAGAGTCATATCGGTCACACCGTGCATCATATTGAGGTGAAGTTTATTCCTACACATTAAAAATCACTTATTTATTGTTTTCTTAAAGTATCAAAACAATTTTAATGTTTTTTCTTAGTTTTGAGTACGTCACATGTATTTTTTACTAAAATGTCATTTTAAACTTGAAACACACACTTTGAGTCATATCGGGAACATCATGTATTATATTGAGGTGTGAATGATTATTACATGTCACAAATGACTTAGTAATCCTTGTATTAATGTATCAAAATGATCTGAATATACTTTCTTAGGTTTGAGTTTGTCAGTTGTCTATTTACTAAAATTAATGTCAAGTTTAAATAGAAATAAGTACACGAAGTCATACCTTTCACATCATGTGTCAGATTGAAGTGAATCTCATTTCTACAAAACCCAATGTCTCAAAACATTCCTAAATGTAAATGTTACATTGATTTCCATTGAAGTTCATTGTTGAAATTCCAACATTTTATGGTCTTATTCAAAAAAAAAACACATCAACTTGAAAGAAAAGAATCCACTTGTATAAGAATATAATTATTATGAGTAATACTAAATGAAAATTAATTAAACATAAATATAAAACAATAAAATAATTTTATGGGAAATTATTTTACTCTGAAAATATCAATATCACATACTGGATTGAGAAGTGGAGGGTACTAGAAGGAAAGTGGAAAATATATACACTATAGGGGTGGAAGGTTTTGAGGGAGAAGAAGTATATGGAAGTTTTGGTGGAGAAGTGCATGAAAGATGGATAGATCACCCCACCTAAAAAAGATCTACCTATATAAGAGAACAATTATTATGTGAGTAATACTAACGAGAAATAAAGTAAACATAAATTTCAAACAATTCATTAATTCTATGGGCAATGATTTATCTGTGCAAACATCAGGATTACCTCTGGAAATTAATAGAGGCAGCATCATTTCTCTTCTCGCAATGGTAGTGGAGATAACTTGAAATAATGTGATAAATGAAACACTATAGGGGTGAAAAGGTTTTGAGAGAGAAGAATTATGTGAATGTCTTGGTTTAGAAAGGGATAAAAGATAGATAGACCACCCCAACTTGAACAAAAGAATCAAGTTTTATAAAAAAATTATTTCGTGAGTAATACTAAAAATTAAATAATTAAACATAAATATGGAAGAATACATTAACTATATGGATAATGATCTTACTGTGTAAAAATAAAGATTACTTCTATGATTAGGCAGATACAGTGTCATTAATCTTCTTGCAAAGGCATGTCACATGGGTAGAAGTCTTGTAATATAAATTAACTCTACAAGGAATAATGAAAATTAAATCAACATTCCATTATATAATTTTTTGATAAAATAGAAAAAGTATATCATAAAAATACCTTTACATATTTTCAAATATTTTACTTCATTATAGTTTGTTCTTACAAGGGATTTGTAACATAATCACGTGTATGATACACTATCTTAATGAGTAGTCAAACATTTAACTTATATTAATTCAATGTACTAGTGATCTTATAATATTATGAGGAATGACATAATATATTAAAAAACACTTTAATATTCTCATCAAACACTTTTTTGAAATATTTCAAGGATTTAGTTCCTCTATCGGGAATCCAAATCTCTTCTTTGTAGTCTCTGTTAATGTACACCACATTGACTACATTGGGACCGTCATGAACTGATTGTGATGTCCCAATGAAAGGGTCATCATCGATTGAATTTTTATCTGAATTGAAATTTCTTTTAATCACCAGTAGAAAAATTGAACAATTCTTGTTTTTTTGATTAGTTACATAAAATACTTTCATTTTTTGTGATGCCATTATTAATGTCTTGTCTTTTCCCCCTTCCACATTGAAAATAACCTTCACAAATCCAATTTCATCAAATTTCATTCGATTAATATTGTCAACGCATTTTCAATAGAAAAGTGGAACTTTAAATATTGTATAATAAAACCTGTATATCTATTTGATAATGCCAAAATATGACATATTTACATAAATTGGATTTATATCCCTGGAACCAGATATGTGCATCGCTTTAGCCACAAGAGTAACACCACTATTTTGCATTATACTAAATTCATAATGTTATTTTGTATAGAAAATATAAACATTTATTACAAAAATAGTGTAAGATATAAAATTTTCATTGGGACTTATAGCTAGGCATTGAAGTCATTCAGCTATTGAATTCAGATTTTAAGATTACTCCTTATAAATTTCATCTCTAAACCATCTAATAAATTGTTGATTAAGTGTATTTGATATCCATCCTTAATCCTATGATGTATTCAAATATATAAGAATTTATTTATTGGATTAAATGTATGGATCAACATCTTCACTATTATATAATATGTAAAGGTGCCCTTCTCTCGCTCTCTCAGGGTAATTTATATAACATATCTTCGAAAATACCTTCTCCCAGAAGGTGTTCACTATGATGAGACATTGGGAGAACGCTGATTTCAACATATGATAGGTAATTGGTACATAATTCAATATCTTATTCAATAATATATCATTATACAATACAACTTCTAGCTGAATTCGATTATTGACATACCCGTTCAAAATATTCATATTCCGTTCAATGAGGTACATCCATCTGTAATGGATAGGACCACATAGTTGATCCTCTCAAAGCAAGTGAACCATCAGGTGGACCATTATATTAATTAATTATAATGGGGATAACATCTATAATTCACATAATATGACTACAATCTCTTTATTCATGTTGGGAAACATTGCCAGGTCTACAACTTTACTATATTTGGATTTGAAAAATAAGAAGATTTTGGTTAATGTATGTCATAAATTTTGAGGTAGAATACAAAAAAAATAGAAAATAAATCTTACGTCAAAACATGACATTCATGTGATTTTAGTCATTGTAACTTAAAATTATTCATTGACACAAAAATCTTGATAATCGATGAATACCCTTATGAAACTTTTACACTAGTAAGGAATTAGAAAAATTGAATTTTTTATGTATGGATAGAGTGTAAGCTACTAGAGGAAGAAAATTACACTTTTACCCTTCACTGGTGCCAAATCTTCCCATATTCGCATTTCAATAAAGTAAAACCTGCCCTTGAAGCCATCTTTCATTTTTCTAAGAACATTTAGTAATGTGCCAGTAACACTATCAAATATTTATTATTTATATATGAAGGAAATAAATAAAATATCTGATATGCAAACAATTACAATACAGTAATTCAATTAAAATTGATCTGTTCTTCGAACCTGATTTTTTAAGGTTTTTAGAATTATTTTAACGATAACAATGTCAATAGTTTTTTACTTTATTGTAGAGTTGATCTCCCATTACTGGATACTGTGTTATACCGTATTTGATATTCCTATTGAATATTGTTGTCCACGATTGATATTTATGTTGTCAAGGTAAACATTTCTGATTTCCAAAAATCATAGTCTTCGAGGAATGTTTCAACTGAACTGAGTATGTGTGTTTTTAAAAAATGAGACACCCTAACATTCTTTTAATGATATATCTTGATAAATTTGCATATGTTGTGATCAAATTTATCGTACCATACAACATGGTTCTCAATGTGAATTCTTCACTTCTATGAGCATTATAAATTGTAACATATGTATCCCATATGAATTTTAGATCTTCGATCAATGGAGCCAAATATACATCAATTTCATTACCAGGTTTCTTTTTTCTATATATAAGCAGAGACAACATAATGTATTTTTGATTCATGCATAACAATGGGGGTAAGTTATAATTTACCAACATGATGGGACATGTACAATATGTACTAATCTATACAACAAAAAGATTTATTCTATTTGTAGATAATTCAAGATTCATGTTTTTCAGTGCATTTTTAAAATTCATGAAACTCGTAATCAATTTTCTTCCAGTAAGGAGAATCTTCTGGATGACATAGGTTCTCATATTTAATTCATGTATCTTCATTCCATGTTAATTGTCTGGTAGTTTTCTAACATCTATATATTCTAAACCTTATAATGATAAGAAAGTACCACACAAATTTTGAAGGTCTTGATTCATTTTTCTTGTATCAATCTGTGCCACACTTAGGGAATTTTATGAATGATTCATGGTCCTTGTGAAATAATATGCAATCATTTAAACAATCAAGTATTTTTTCGAGATCATTCCCATTGAATGGAAAATTCTTTTAGTATCATATGTTCGGCATGATAGTTCATTTTCTTCTCGTAGCATATCATTCAGGAGACCAAGTAGTTCGGTAAAGATGATTTCACTCCATCTTCTGCAATATTTCGAATTATATAACTTTAATATAGATGAAAATGTTGTGTATTTTGTAAAACTGGTATACAATGGTTACTTGAAACAAATATTTCACTACTCAAATAACTTTGGACAATCACAAAGGTCAACTTCAATTTCCATTTTTATTTCTTCCATGAAACATCCATCAGCATTTACAAAAGTATTCATATAAAATGATTCATAAACAACATAATCTTCCCAATCAGTGTACACATTTAGTTTTTTCCTATGTTTAGTCCAAAATTTATATCTTTGATCAATTCTGTGACTAATAAAACTTTCTTACCACTCTTCTGGAAAATTTTTTCTCAAATAAAAACAATGTAAACATGGATATAGGATTTTAGAAGGGTCGTATGCATGCTCTCTTGAAAAATTGATGAAATCTTTAACTGCATATTCATACAAGTTTGTCAAACTATTAGAGTGAATCCATTTTCAATTCATATCCATCCTATTGGGTACATAAAAGATTAATTCTGTACAATATATAAATAAATATACATAAGATATTCATTATCAAAGGTGAATGTTATGGAAAATTCTAATAAAGAAAACTCAACATTAGATTATTTCAAAAAAATTGAGAACGTTGAAGAAAATGGGTAATTGGATTCAAGAAAATAATTACTCCATTATGGAGGGTGTTATAATATGAATTCATTCAAAAGTGAAAGTTATAAATAATTCATACTCATATCATTTTCCATGATACATACCCACCCTTATTATTTATAGGTAATTCACAAAACATATCTATTATTTCTTCACATTAGATACACATGAGATGTATATTTTTATATTATCACACATTAAGGAATGGGTATTTTAGAAAATGAAATTCCTTCCCAATTATACAAGAACCCCTCCACAATCCTTTCATAAAAGTAACTAAAATTATGATCCCTCAATATAAGCTACAAATTATCTTTATAATTTACATCCGTTACACTTTTTAGAGGTCCTAGTCTCAATAGGATGTCCAAAATTATTCAACACAAAGAAATATTTTAAAAGAATATATCATTTCATTGATGTAATTAACAATTTATTATATATGTTTTTCATTTATCTTCTTCAACACCCTATTCCTAATACAAAATTACCACCTTAATAAAAAAATTATTATAATTCTATAATATATATATTATAATAAAATTAACTTCATATTAATTACCATCCATTTATATTTACATGTTTTTCTGGGTCAATTTAACCACCAACATGATAGATGATTTAAAAGGATATCATGGATTGTTATGAAAACATAATAAATTTTTTATTTTATATTTTAATGAAAGGATTTTTGTTTATGGTTCTATAAAGGTAACATGAAAATTTAACCGATTATTAATAAACCACATCATGTTTTAAATTTTTTCTAAAAAAGCATGTTATGGAGTATGTGGTGGGGAACCATAGCTAAAAAATTCATGAAATGAACATGGAACATATTAACTCACAATGGAACTGTAATTATAATACCTTTAGTATTAATAAGAAGATGAAATATTTAATAGTGAGCAATGACCAAGATATCTATATATAAATAGATAAGGAATAATAGGAACTATTATCAACCAATGATCAATATAAATTAAAAACATGAAATTAATCATGCAGATCAATCTGGGGTACAAATGTTTACATTGAAGAAAATTGATTCAAAAAAATTAAAAAGACCAAAATAGGATATCTAAATCAATATTCAAACAATGGATCATAAAAAAATCATTTTATTCAAAATCTAAAAGAAACATAGTATACAAGGACCTAGCCACAAATAACTCATGACATCATCGAACAAGAAATCAAAAACAAAACAAAAAATACATAAAGAAAATAAAAAGCCTACCTCCCCAGGTTAAAGAAAATACTCTTCAAAAACCCTAACTAAAACTGAACACCGGATTCCCAATGATGTTCTAGCAACTACAGTTAGTAGAGTTGTGTGATTCAAGCTTCTATTATCTAAGGAGGAGCAACGACAGTGAGTGGCTTTAGCGGAATGCTTTTGATTTCGCGATGGGTTCACAAATGGTTAGGGTTTTTTAAATACATCATGAAACATTTATGAGTTCTTACCAATAAAAACTGATAAAGTGTCCTTTTATAAACACTTATGTAATAAGTGCTGATAAAATGAATATTTATCAGTGATTTTTTAGTGCCTATAAGCTTAATATTTATCAACCTAAAAAAAGAACTGATAAAGACCTACCTTTATCAGTTCTTAAGTAATAAGAACTGATAAATTATTTATAATTATATTATAAATAAAAAATCGTAAATATATATATATCTTCTTAATAAATATATATAAATATAAATATATAAAATATATTCATTTTTAAATTAATTTATTATAATTTTATAATTATTTATTTACAATTATAGAAATATTTTTGAAAAATAATATTTATATCTAATTTCAAGTGAAGGAATATGTATATATGTTAAAAATGGGTGAAACTGAATAAATTAAAAATAATTACACTTTAACAATATTGAAAAAATGGATATGTTTTGTGTGTGTACATTGTATAAAAACTGCATTAATTATATATATTTGAAATCAATATAACACACATTTAATCTATGCTAAATTGAAAAATCAAAAAACACATTCCATTATATGTCCATTACAGTATGAAATTAGTAAATATTTTTAATTTATATTAATTTTTAATTATAAACCATCATTCACTAAATATATTTCTATTTAATATAAAACACTAAAATATATTTTAATATATAAATAACATTGATAAACATTAATATATATCTATATATTTAATATGTACAACTTATTAACATTAATTGTCATAATTACAAAATTAATAAGATGTTTAATATTTAATAATGTATAATAAATTTATTCATTTTTACCAATAATTATTTATTTAATAATTTATTTAATATTTTTTTAATTAACTTATTTTTTATTTGTTATATATTTAATTATTTCTTTTTTAATTCTTCAGATATTTATCAGTGCTAAAAAAGTGTTGATAAAATCTATCTTTATCATTGCTAAAAATAAATCACTAATAAAGGGAAACCTTTATCAATGCCAATAAAAAAGTGCTGATAAAGGGTACCATTTATCATCGCTAAAAATAAACCCCAGATAAAGGTTAAATTTATCAGTACTAAAAACTGAGTTGATAAAAGGTTAAATTTATCAATGCTTTCTTTAGAAATGATAAAGATTCCATTTATCAATGATTTTTTTGTAGTGATAATAAATACTAATGTTTTTAGATGCCATTTTTTAGTAGTGTTTCTATTTGATTTAAATGGGTGATTTGCAGGAAACAATCTCTGATGACAATAAAAAATGTATTTCTAATATTAACAAGCATAAATTCTATATTGTCATCCATGTAGTATGGACAAGATTTTAGACCATGTACACTTCATTCAGATAACATAACATTTGATGTAAAGCCACTGATTTTCCACATTTATGAATATTTAAGTATAAAATTATGATATGCAACTACATCATATATAGAGACACTTTTATTACATAATAAAATTAACTCTTTAATCAGTGGCTTAAAATAAGAATCAAAATTTGTCTTTAGATGTCCTGGAATTAACAACTCCAAATATATATGTGGTTCTTTCATCAACATCCAAGGAATAATCTTTTAAAGAGTTAAGAAAATAGTCCAACATGAATACTAATTGTCATAAGAACCGAATAGACCAAAACCATTATTAAAATGACACAACCATACGTTACAAGGTTCTAAAGAAAAATTTGGATTCACTATATCAAAGTGTTTCCAAAACCCCATCACAAGGTTTATATATTAGTTTATCAATCAAAAAATTGGATTAATTCATTTTCACCAATTCAACTATATTGAGAGACAAAAATAGACATTGTATTGTAGATTTTATTTTAAAATACCTCAATTTTTTTAACAAGAATAAATTTGGATTTTCCTTGCTATACTTATTGATACCTCGATTTTACACATTTTGTACAATTATCCAATGATTCTTATTCTCCATAATATAATATGAATTCATTTGAACATTCATAAATCTTATGATAACCAAGTCCCAAATTATGTACCAAATTTTTTATCTCAAACAAATTTATATGAAATATATTCCCTTCTAAAGAAAAAAACCTTACCCAAAAAAAATATATGAACAAAACAATTATTTGAAATTACATAAATCAGATTTAATAGCAATAAATTTTGGAACATCTTTAAATTTTCTTATCCTTCATCGGGTATATTAAATATACCTCTATATATTTTAAAAAAATCATAAAATCTATATTGTCTTAAATCAAGATTTGATTTTTCATTTTTTTTCTTTTTGGATAGATGGGCCAACAACATCATGGAATACATTTTAAAATTAGGATGGTTCTGGAACTAAAAAAATTGTATCTTCTTCTGAATAATGTTCACCGTGTTAATACCAAAAGATATAATCACTATGAAAACCAAAACAAAAAATATGAACTGCAATATTATTCAATATTTCATACCTTCTGAGTCCTCACTTCTTAAATGTGAATTTAAATTTCCCTTCTAAAATGAACACTTTTTTTAACATTGTAAATTATATAAATGAACCTGAGGTTATGGAAAATTAGATGATAAAATAATAGAATATTTAGATGTGTTTTAGATCTAATATCCTATTTCAAGTAAGTGAGGGATATCTTCCTCCTTTGGCACTCCATGATTCCTTAGTTCGTGATATTGGCGGCTGCAGTCCCTCCCTAGCCCAAGGGAGGGCATTGTTCTTCTCCAAACGAGGCTTGTCCCTCTCATTTCATCCAATTCTAAAACCCAAACCTTCTCTTCCCTTCACTGTGATCGATCTTATCCCTAAAGTGGAAGGACTATAAAATGGCTTTCCTCAGCTTCCTATTTCAATTGCAGAGTTCACGGAGGCCTTGGCCTTGATAAATTTGACTTTGGTAGTGGGTTTCACTCACTATCAACCTTCAGTGGATTATTTTGATAGATTTTTCTCCAACACTTGGCTATTTTGTGATTCAGGGGTTGTTGGCCTCCTATAAAATCATCAAATAATGATCTATTTTTCCTTGGAGGAATACTTGATATTGGTATGGTCAAAATCTCCTCACATATTCCAAGGTTCGTGCTTCTTTATCTTCCACTCGTATTTCAAATAACACATGAAGCGTGATTATCTGATGATAGCAATATGGGTTAGTCTTCCTTAACTCTACCTTCCTTTTCAAAATCCATCCATCCTTCATGAATTAGGGAATTTGATCTGTCATTTTTTGTGCAAGGATAAGACAACAAACTCTTTGTGTCATTGGATTTCACCATGTTTAAGTGTCGATATTGATGTTTCAAATAATCTAGTTTATAGGTTTTGGATATCTATTAGTGAAGAATCCAAATATAAGAATAAGGTCACCTTTGATTCGTGGAATAATTTTTATTTGTCATGAGAAATTTTGGGAAATTTGGATTCCTCCTATCATAGAGGGTGCAAGGGTTCTCAATGGGAAATTTGGATTCCTCTTGTCGATTCAAGATTGTTTAAGGATCTAGGTGATCCTAAGATGAAAGAGCTGACCTCAAGAGGACCTTGCTCCATGAATCCACAATCCTTTGATGAGAGAGTCAAGGCCAAAGGGGATTTCCAATGTTATATGACCGAACAAAACATTGATCATGGTGTTGGAGGTACTCAAGATGATGTTAGGGTACTTGAAGAGAATCATAACTCTATCGTGAATGTGGAAGTGTCCCCACACCGATGGGTTCCTAATATATGCAAGGTTCTAAATTCAATCTCAATTCATAACTAATTCTTCATTATGAATGAGTATGGAAAGGAAAATTAGGATACTGAAGGGTAGAAAACCGCCATTTCAAGATGGAAACGTAAATAGGTCCGATTTATATGCTTGGAAGCTTAACAACCAAGTGAAAAATATGGAGACGCACAAAAACGTTTGAACTATGAGCAGGATATCTTGGTTAGGACTGTATCAATGAATGTAAAGAAAGATAACATCTTTACATGGAACGTCCTAGTTCTCAATGGGTGGGGGGAATAAGGAACCCATAAAGATTACTTGAACACCCCAAAGATAATAATAACGAAATCATCAGACAAGGAAATGTGTAATGGAACATTGGTTAAACAGGTGGAATCTTATTTGACTGAAAGCGTGGAATATATTTTTGGAAATATGGGTAATAAAAATCCTTATGAGGATAGAAAAAATCTTGTGGGTGGAGCTGAGGTGTAGGAGTGTAAAATGTTGGATTTAGCCTCAGATAAGGAGGTAAGGAAATTGGAAGTGGGGAGGGTGGAACACTTATAATTAGCTCTATATCCCAAGGAGGGAATATTGGGGTCATCCGAAACGAATTCTATAGTTGGTGAAGCTTCATTGGAAATCACAGTTGGCTTGTAGTGGATAGTAGATGTTGAGGCCATAGAAAAAACCACAATACCTTCTTATGCACTCTAGGGAAGAGATGCTGTTGATTTTTTTGATTATTCATGCTTCTAATGAGGACACATAAAGGATGAATGAGGGACCAATTCAAGTGTACACAAACAAGGAGCACAATGATTGAATCGACAAGAAAAATCTAATTCCGACTAGAGGCTTCAATGATAAGAATATAACATTGGATGATTTGGGAATAATTAGCCTATCAATTCAAATATATTATCAAAGATGAACCATATAAAAAGGTAACAAATTTGTCCTAGAATATATATATGGATGTTGTGTCTAATATGTGTAAGTTGGACTTTAATAAATTTTCTATCTACTATAGTGTTTGATGTCTTGGATGAAATTGACGTTTTCTCACTTTTTCCATAAAATTGTTTCATTATAATATAAATTTTACTTTGTAAATGATATAAATGTTTCGAGACCCTCAATGTAGATAGGATTTATACTTAAACCATTTGTATTTTTCTGATTATTTATCCAATCATGATCCTGTAATTTAAAACATTGACAATTTCTATGGTCCATAATTATATAAAAAAGTAAAAAATATTTAGAATTTTAATTATATGAATTTATATAAATTTTTATAAATTTACACTAATTTTACTTAATATATAATAATTTTAATTAACTTAAAATAATCTATACTAATTTTATTTATTAATTTTACTAATTTACAATTGATTTATGATAATTAATACTAAATTATGTCAATTTATATTAATTTATACAAAATTTATATCAACTATTATTAATTTATACTAGTTTATACTAATTTTAACTAATTTATACTAAATTATATCAATTTAATGTAAATAATATAAATTTATAAATTTTTTATTAAAATTTGATAATTTAAGATAAATTATACGAAATTAAATTAATATTTAATAATTTATACTAATTTACTCTATTTTTTTATTAATTTATATTTATCTGTACTAATTTTTAATAATTTATAATAATTAATTTATTGTAAATTATATCAATTTATTGTAAATTATATCAATTTATTGTAAATTTAATCAATTTATAATTTTTCAGAAATTTATTATAATTTGTACTAAATTATATTAATTTGTACTAATTTATATTAATTTTTATTAATATATACAAATTTATATTCATTGTTCTTATTTTATACTAATTTATTGTTTAGATGGGGTTTGACTTAGTGGTAATGCACTCTATAATAATACATCGAGATTGGGGGTTCAAAACACATGGGGCATAGGTTAGTGTAGTAGCAATGTAGCGATACTGCAGTAGGATTGTAGTGGTGGGAGAACTGTAGCATTGGCAGCATAGTACAAGTGGTGGGAACTATAGAAGGATCTGTAGTGGCGACAACATTGTAGCAAGTACTGTAGCAGACCGGGTATGGAACCATCACTATTCACTGAAGGGCCTTCAGGTCAAAAAATTGGGCCTTCAGGTCCATATAATGGGATTTCATTCCCACAAGGGCCTATAGTCTATGTAATGGGATTCATGCCCACTGGGCCTATGTTCCATGTACTGAATAAATTAGGTAAGATGGGTGGGATATCCCTATGTGGGGGGGGGGGGGCTATGGCCTGTCTTTCCAGCCTGTTTGTGTGGTATGTGTGTGTGTGTTTAAATGTAACTGTACCCTCAGGTACCTAATATATATATATATTAATTTATAGTAAATTTTAATAATTTAACCTAATTTATATCAAATTATAATTTTTATTAGTAATTTGTGATAATTTATCTAATTTATACTAATTTATATTAATTTTTATTAATTCATACACATTTAAACTAATTTCATTAATTTATATCAAGTTATTATAAATTATATCAATTTATATTTTTTAATAATTTTTAAATCTTTATACTAGTTGAGGATGACTTTATGATAGTTTATATTAATTTTTACTAATTTATAATGAATTGAATTAATTTTTTATTAATTATACTACATAGAGACAAATTTATACTAATTTTTAGTAATATTTAAATGAATTGTATTAAATATAAAATATTTTTTTAACTTATAATTATATTACATAATATATAAAATTTTAATTAATTTATACCCATTTATTGTATGTTTTTATCAGTCATACTAATTAGCGATAGATTTATACTAAATTTTGATAATATTTACTAATTTTGAATTAATTTATACTAATTTATATTAATTTATTTCAATTTATTTAATTTATACTGATATACATTAATTTTTCATATCCTAAAATAATTTATACTAATATTTACTAATTTATACCAAATTTTATTAATTTAAACAAATTTCATCAAATTTTACTAATTTTTCTTAAGTTATCATATTTTATAATAATTCAAAATATTTTTGATTGATTTATATGATTATTTTTAATTTAAATTAATTTTATTAAATTTAAGATAATTTTTCCTAATTTATAGAAATTTTTATTAATTTAGAAAAATTTATAATAAAATTTATTAAATTATAATTTTTAACAAAAATTGAACCATTTTTTTTATCAATTTACACATTGTTTTAATAATTTTAACATATTTTATTAAATTTAAACTATTTATTATTAATTTTTCATATTTTATAATAATTTAATCTTTTTTAAATTATACAAATTCTTAATAATTTAAATTAATTTTATTAATTTTATATTTCTATTTATTAATTTATAGTAATTTTTAATTAATTTATACTATTTAGTATTAATTTATACTAATAATAATTAATTTAACATTTTAATAATAATTTAAAATATTTTAAAATATTTTATAAAATATTTTATTAATTTAAACTATTTTAATTAAATTTATAATTATTTTTTATTAATTTAAAATAATTTATAATAATTTAAAATAGAATTATTAATTTGTATGAATATTAATTAATTGAAATTAATTTTATTAAATATATACTTTTTTAATAATTTATATTAATTTATATTAATTTTAGTAATTTTTATTAATTTATAATATTTTTTAATTTACACTAGCTTATACTAATATTTATTAATTTATCATTTTTTATAATAATTTTAACAAATTTTTATTAATTTATTCAATATTTTTATGTTAAACTAATTATATTAAATTTAGAATAATTTTTATTAATTAGTCATATTTTATAATAATTTAAACTTTTTTTTATTAATTTATAAATTTTTTATTAATTTTTATAAATTTATTAAATATATACCAATTTTAATTAATTTGTATTAATTTTTATTAATTTATACTAATGTGTAATAATATTTATTAATTTATCATCATTTATAATAATTGAAACTATTTTTTTAATTTATAGATATTTTTATTAATTTAAACTTATTTTATTTAATTTGTACAATTTTTTTTTAAGTTATTCTAATTTTACTTAATATATAATATTTTTAATTAATTCATACTCCTTTATTCTAATTTTTAATTGTACTTATTAATGGTAGATTTATTCTTGTTTTTAAAAATTTACATTTTTTATTAATTTATATCAATTTATTATAAATTATATCTATTTATAATTTTTTATAATTTCTGATAATTTATACTAATTGGCAATAAATTTTTGAATTTTTTTGAAAATTTATACTTTTATATATAAATCTATAATCATTTATAATAATTTAAATAATTTTATTGAATTATATTAATATTTATTAATTTATACTAATTTATATTTTTTTATTAATTTATACATTTTTTTATTACTGTACATTAATTTATACAAATGTTTTATTTTTTATGTTAATTTAGCCATAGAGTGATAATAATTTACACCAATTTTTATTTATTTTTTCTAATGTTTATTAATTTATGTTATTTTTAACGTATTAAACTAATTAAAAATTTATGTAATAAATAAAAAATAAACACAAAAAACTATTAACAATTTAATAAATTTAAAAAAATACCTCAAAAACATTAAGTTGAAAATTTGAACACTCGAACATGCTTTAAGAGAATAATAGAATAAGAATGCGTGAGAGGGAATGATAGAATGAGAGGGGTGGATGTTTATTTACAGTTATATTTTTGTGTGATGAATTTTGTGACAAACTACGTATTTATGATGATTTTTTACGATAGAATAAGGATTCGTCAAAAAAAGAGCCACCAAAAATAATATTTCCCACTAATTCAAAATTATTTGTAATAGATGATCCACCAAACATAATCTCGCCACCATGTTATTTGCAATAGATATGTTGCAAAAAAGCTTTTTTCTGTGATTTTTTTGATATGGATTTAGACATCTTTCACAAAATAGATAATTCCCACTAGATCATGGATATCAGAACCACAACCATTTTCAACAGAATGGGTATTCGATTACAATAAACCATTGCAAAAAATAATTTTGCGATGAAATTTATTATCTCTCCCAAAAATTAATTTTCACAGGACTATTTATGGAAGAATTTCCATCTGTCACAAATAAATTGTCACAAAAAATTACATTTTCTATAGTTTGGGAACACTATTGTTGTACGAGTGATATGTAGTCTGACCAAGGAAATCTATAAGGAGCCAACAGTAGCATAGTGCAACAAATGGATGACCACACATGCTAGAAGTCAGTGAAACTTGTTGAATGAGTGGGACCCTCTTTTTTGTTGGTGGGTCCACTTTGGTGAGATTTCTTATTGCTAAAATATCATACTTGTTAGAGATCTACATGGATACTTAATCAAAATAGTTTTTTATCTTTTTTACTTTGGATGAAATGAAGAATTGTAACACCCCAAGATTTTATGAAAAAAATTCTTTTTAATTTCATTAATGTCTTGTGTTGTACGCTACACCAAAATGATCTTGCACAACACGCATCCTTGACTTGCCTTGCATTACACGCAATCACGGCCTTTCTCGATAGCTTGTGTCGTACGCAATGCCGAGTTTCACAAAACAATGATATGCTATTAAAATATTATTTAAACTAGCCGTTATGAATAGTAACCAATTTTTGAAATTTTATAAATTTTATTTTTCAAAATGGAATTCATTTTTGGATTTGGAATATCGAAATTAGCTTAGGGTTAAATTTTGGTACTTTTCGGATAACTTTCATTTTCTGATGAATAGTGAAAATTATTAAATTTTAATTAAAAACAACTTTTTTAATCGAAATAATTAATAGTGATAAATTATTAATTTGAGTGGTTTTAAAGTATATTTAGAATATATTTTTACAATTTAATACAATGTTGTTCATTGGATGTAATTTCACATTTAAACCAGACATAAACAAGTGTCAATCTTTTGATAGTTATTATCTTTTAAAAACACGCTATTTGTTTTGACGACGGGAATTAGTTTTTAAATTAGTTAATGTAACTGATATGTATTTAATTTGGTATGATAAACATCATTATTGAATTCATAATATCAAATATAGGTTAGGCCTATTTTTTGGTATTTTTCTGGAAACTTTAATTTTTTTGATGAATAGTGAAACCACTAAGGGGTAGTTAAAAAAAACTGAATTTTTCATAAAACATAATTTTACCGCTTCTATGAGTATAATTTCGAAAATCCGAGAGACACGGTTAATATCAAGGACTAAAATGTGGTTGAATGAGATGAAAATAATTTTTTATGAATAGTAACTTTTTACTTTCATTTACCACAGTTAAAAGTAAATAGGGTAATTAAGGGTAAAAATGATATTATTATTACCCTAACACATGTCCTAATTCTATTGGATAAGTGTAATTCGAGAAAAAACAATGTTAGGAATTAAATATGACCATTTAGGCCCACTTGGATTAGATTAGGACATTTATTATTAATTTATTTAAAGAAGGGTTAAAATAGTTAAAATCAAAGTCTAATAAGTAAATCATTTTTAATATGGGGTTATACATAAGATAAAGTAGTCTATAAATATTCATTAGAAAGATAAATAAAATTCCTACATAATGGTATTTTATTTGTAATTTTTAGACATTAAATAATTTATGACACAATGATGATGCAATAATTATCTTATTAATAAAATATTGACATAATTGATGTTATAAATTCCCAAATAAATGTAATTTGAGACTTTTTATGAATTAAACTAATTTTCTAGGTTAATATGACATGTTAGTATTGATTTAATTAACTTTTTTCGAACTAATCATTCTGTTATGATTTTTACAAAAATGAATTACTAAATAGTGTCAAAATTGACATAAAATAGTTTTTAAAACAAATATTATATTATTAATTGTTATTTTATTCCTAAAAATATAAGGTTCGGCCAAATGACTTATATAAGGTTATATATATTAATAATAAACAACTTGGGGTTTGTTTGGCTTGATATAGTAAGTTTATTAACCTTATAGTGTAAGAAAACAAGAAGAGGCGGTAAAAGTTAAATTATCTAACTTAAAGGTAAATCTAAATGATAAGGTTAAAATTGATACCTAAACTTGTCTAAATTCTATTGGATGAGAGGCTTTCGACCCATACCCACCTTATCTTAGAAATATATCAATTTGGATCTATTAAAAACTGAATTTGACTTTATAATAAAATAATATTTTTTAGTTATTCCAAAGCTGCCCCTCTCCACCCTTATAAAAGGGAACCTCCTCCCTCTCTTCCTCACACCACTTTGAACCTTCAAGCTCTGCCAACCTCTGCCAATTTCTTCTCTCCACTTCTCTAGAGACATCCTAGAGGTCCTGGTATTCTTCAAAGATCAATTTTAGTGCCCTAAAAGGAGGTCTCAAAGAAGCGCTTCAAAGAAGAGGTAATGTCTGTTACCGATTCTTTCATCTTTATTTCTTCTTCCACTTCTTCTTCTTTAGTTGTTTCATTATGAAGTAATAAAATCAGTATCACTCATATACTGATATGTTATTATAAGTATTAAACAACCCTATTTCACCATCTATCCATCCTACGAAAAATTAAATCACCGCGCGTTCGTACGTACAGAATACCGTCTCCACGCTGTAGTGTAATCTATTTTCCGCCACCACCTTAATTGGATGGGTATAGTGGTGTAAATAATGACTATATATGATTATTTTAAAGTGATATTGATCCTGAATTAATATATATACACTCCAATACAATTCCACAATCATGGGAACGATATCATCGCTCGTGCGTACGTACGGAATACCGTCTCCACGATGTGATGCGACTCGTTCTACATGATCTTCATTCCATAATGATTATATAAATGAATTGAATGAATTAATATGATATATATTACACTAATAACATTCTTTAAATGAGGGATCTATATACTAAAAAGAAAAATAAGAATTTATTCGACAAAACATGCATAAGAACAAGAAGTAATAAACACCTCAATAACAAGTAGTAATGAAATATTACTAATAAGAAGCTAAGAATATGACCATATATGATATCATAAAAATATGTATGATTCTGTAATAAGTCAATAACATTATTTAAATCATTATACAGGAGGTTCAGACACTTACGAAGCAAATTGGACCTAAGGTAAGAGAAATATCACAATCTCATTTTATCCGAGATTATTTATACTTTGGTATTTACTGGGGTGTATTTTATCATCCACATCCATGTGTCCTCAATATGTAATATTTACATCCTTCTACAATATTTTATATCTAATTTTACCCTTCGGTGAGTTTTTAGTAAAAGATATGAAAGGAATCTTTTTTCATTTTTCATATGAGGTACTTTTTGACTTTTCTGGCAAAAGTACGAGAAGAATGTTTTTTTACTAATACGGCATGAATGGATTTTTAAAAATTATTTCCAAGAAGCTTCCTTTACAATTTTTCAAGTTTATTTTTAATCAACTTCTTTTAGTTTAGAATTGTATGACATGTTAAGAAAGTAAAAGTGTTTTTGAAGTAGAAAGGATATTTTCCTCATGAATGGAGTTCAAGTGTTTTATCAAAATTATTTTCCATCTAAGATAATATAGGGTTCTGTTTCTATCCCTATTATTACTTTGATTTGATTATGTTGTGATGGAATTATTTTTATGAATTCCTTTATCTTATATGAATTTTTTTATGATGTCACGATGTTTAAGATTCCCATTTTTATTACATGGGTTATGAAATGATGTATGATTTATGATTTTGTGGCACACATAATAATGGTATCATTATGAGATGGGTGGGGCCTATATCTCCCTCCAATGCATTGGGTAGAGATTTTATATCTCATGAGATACACATGGCTGAAACGACAGGTTAAACCGGTTCAGTGAAATAGGACTGAAACGAGGAGTGAACTTGGTTCAGAAATGGACTTTGTACACTAAGATAGTCTTGGAAATGAGTCTTGACTAATAAGAAATGATTCTCTATGATTATGTTTGTATGCCACAAAGATTCATGTTTTAAGTTATGATTTTTGGGATTAAATTTCACTACTATGATTTATCCCATGTTATGAAATTATGATCTCTTTTGCAGGTTAAGATTTCCAAAAGTTATGTTCTTATTTATATGATGTGATTGATATTTATTTTGTTTACCCTTACTGATCATTTGACCTCACCCTTTATATGTTTTCTTTTCACCAGGATTTAAATAAAGGTTTTAGGTAAGAAAACAAAAAGGGGAAGAACTTATGGGAGATTTTGAAGATCTTTCACCACGATTAGAAGATTTTATTCGGAGTTTCCAAAGGCACTAAACTATTACGATCCTTGTGTGTCTGTTTTTGTTATGTATTAAGTATTCTGAAAAAGTAATGTAATGTCTATGTACTTCAAGCTTAGGGTCTCTATAAGAATTTTGATGCTTATCACCATGGATGTAGTATGAAAATTTAAACCAAGTAGAAAAACTATTTTTATATCATTTTTATGGGTTTTCATTTCCCTTTAATTATTTCAGTTAAGTTTTTTTGTGAGTTGGGGTGAAATTATTGAGTAAGTGCAATTCAAAGGGATGATTAGGGTGAATCATTTTATTCTATGTTTCAGTACATTGTATTTGTAAGTATTATTTTGGAATATCATTTACCACCAGTGTGATATTCTAGTAAAATACTTCTGGTGAGAAAAGATCCATGTGGGATTCTCAACATTTGGTTTCAGAGTAACATGATATTTTCTTAGAGATTAGTGGGTTTTCCTGGAATGAAATTAGGTAACTTTGTAGTCTTGATCAAATGTTTTTTTCTATTTAGTAGGAATTATTACATCACAAGGTGATAAAGTTGAATGACAACAGAGCTCAGATCAAAAAATTTGATGGGAATGATTTAAATTACTCGATGATGTAGATAGAGGATTATTTTATCCATAAGGATTTAGGAATTTTTTTGAATGGTGGGAAACCAGAGAAAATGGTGAAAGATGAATTGGAAAAGTGGGATCGAAATTCTTTAAGTGTTGTAAGGGAAACCTTAGCCTGAAATGTGGCCCTTAATATCTAGGAGAAGAAGATGACCCAAAACACAATGTCATCCCAAAAAGATATGCATGAGAGGCCTACAAAACTCAAAAAGTGTTCTAAATGCAATGATTTTTCAACATTAGGCTATGAAAAGGAAGATCTATAGTGGATCATGTGAATGATTTCAACTTTATATGGACACAAATTTAGTTTTTAAAGTTAACATTCACAAATGATTTTAAGCAAAATTATTATTTTCATCATTCTAAAAATCATGAGAAACAATGTTAACAATAGTAAGTCACTGTTGTGTAAAGGGAGACTTGATATTCTAATAAGTCTTTAACTTTATTAAGAATAAAGAGCTCAAGAGGAGGGAAGATCAAGAACCTTCTAAGAATGTATTTACGGTAGAGGGAAGAGGGGTGTTGCCTCATTGAAGAAGTTGAACATAATAAAAAGATAATTTGATGGAGATGAGTATAGAAAAATCTAATAGACTCATCCTAGTGTGCCAGAACTGTGGTAAAAGGGAAAATATAAAGAATTATTTCCATGAGTGCAAGGGAAATTTGAGAATACCATCCTACAAAGAAGTAAGTTCTACTATATAACATAGAGAAATAAGTCTTAATCAACTTATGAGTTTCCACACTCCAACAGAATCTTGGATAGTAGAGTCTAGAGTATCCTTCAACTCAACTGGTGATAAGGAATACATAATGAATTATGTATGAACAATCATTGGGAAAACGAAACTAGCAAATAATGAATCTCTTGATATCAGGGAGAATGGAGATGGAAAATTTCAAATGTAAAATGGATGTTTGCATGTGCTAAAGGAAGTTTCTCATATTCCAGGACTTCAATAGAACATGATTTTTGTTAGTTAGTTGGATGATGTTGGATATTGGACACACATTTCTGATAGTGTGAAAAATAATACTACGTTCTCTTATAATAGCTATTTCTACAAAGGATGACACATTATATCTGATCAGAAGGGTAGTGGGAGAAATAATTGACAGAACTTCAACAATAAAAAATTTAGATTTTTTGTATCAACTTGGTTACCTTAGTGAGAAAGGAATGAATACTATAGTGAAAAAATGCGTGTTGAATATAGAACATTCAGACTTTAGACATTTTGAGAGTTATATAATCTACAAGTAGTGAATGGTAAGTTTTAATTTGATTGAAAGAACACTAATGCTCCAAAAGATAGATCCTGTAGATACAGATGTCTAGGGAAGATTCTTAGTGAAATATCTCAGAGGTTCATAATATTTTATAACATTAATTTTTGAATCCATGAAGAAAGTATGGATATTCTTCTGGAAACATAAATCTAAAGTGTTTTGAGTGTTCATGCAATGGAAATATATAGTTTAAAGAGAAACATGATTTAAGATGAAATGCATAAGATCATATAATCATGGTGAGTACACAGTAAGATGTTTCTAGAACTTAAATAGAAGTAGAGGAATTGTTCATGATAATATGATACCTAGAACACTAGAGAAAAAAGGTGTATCCAAATATATGAACCAGACATTGATGGAATGACAATGCAACATGAATCTAAATTCCAGGGTTCCTAAGAACTTTTAGGCTAAACTGGTTTGTACCAAAATGTACCTAATCAATCAAATCCACTTAGTTCTTAAGGAAAAAAAATCTACTATAATTTTTTATAGGAAAGACAGTATGTTTTTCTCACCTCAAGGTCTTTAGAAGTTTATCCTATGCTCATGTAGATGATAAAGACAAAGATAAGATAAAAAAGATATCTTGAATTTTCATTTTTAGGATATGGAGATGAATAAATTGAATTTTTTTTACTTTGGGATAATGAGAATTGAAAAATCATTAGAAGTAGTAATGTTCCCTTTAATAAGCATGATCTATGGAAGGAATAGAGTTTGAAGGAAATTGAAGATGTGGTCAAAGAATCATCTTTATTCCAAATTTTTCTAAATATAGGAACCAAAAGATCATAAATTATGGAAAATTCAGATGGATTTGAGTCTTTTTGAAGTTTGATTTTTTTTGAGAAATGTTCACGGGGAAACATATTAGGTTTTAGGACGATACCAAAAGAAGATACACCTAGAAACTCAGGAACTTGTGAGGATTGATCCATTTCTCTGGAGGATCTAATTTTGAAGGTTTTTATTTGAGAATGATAATAACCATGAGTATAATTTTGGAGATAAATTGGGGTCATATTGTTGATAAATAGGTATGTATATGACATGAAATTCATAATTCTAATAGATATAAGATAACTATAAATATTAAAAGAAGAAGTTACCATGGTGATTCCGATGAGTGGGATTTGGAAATATAGAAGGAGCTGAATTTTCATCACATGAATAACACTTGAGAGTTAAAAAATTTACCCAGTAGAAAGATATAACTTGAAAAAAACTGGGTTTTATAGTTAAAGTATTAAGCTAACAAAAATAAGAGGTATAAATTGAGGTTGGTGGCCAAAGGTTCTCATCAAAAGGAATGAATTGGATTCTCTAAAATTTCATAACTGATAATTAATCATACCATCATTCGAACTATTCAGATCTTTTTTTCTTCTATTGGATTAGATCTAGAGAAAATAGACATGAAGATGACTTTTCTTCATAGATATATTTAGGAGTAAATCTATATAATGTAAGCTATTGGTTTTATCAAAGAATAAAATCAGGACATGGTGTGTAAAATCAAGAAAAGACTCTATGGTTTAAAACAAGTTCCAAATCAATAGAATCATAAGTTTGAATTGTTTATGGAATATAATGGTTTCTTGTAAATCAACTCAGATAATATTTTCTATTAGAACGAGTATAGATATGAATGTTTCCTCATTCTAAAACTATATGCGGATGACATGCTTCTGGCAGGTTAATTAATTCATCAAATATAGGTGTTGAATAAATACTTACTAAGGAAGTTTGAAATGAAATATCTCAGGGTATGTGAGGAAAATATTGGTCAAGAGGATTGAGTGAGATAAGAATACTGAATGATTGGTTTAATATTAAAAAGAGTATGTTCAGATGATTATAGAAAAATTTTCAATGACAAGATACAAAAGAATTTAAGACCCCTTTTTTATTACTTCAATATCTCAGAGGATAAATAACTAGGAATGGAAGAAGTGGAAAATCACATAGAAAAAATACTATATTTTTTTGGAAGTAAGAAGTTTCATGTATTCCCTTGTGTGAACTTGGATAGATATGTCCCATGTAGTTGTATTTTATATTAGGTTCATGAAAAAATCAAAGAAGGAACATTTGGAAGTTGCGAGGTGGAACCCGAGACATCTCAAAATTATAGAATATATGACCCTTTATTTTTTAGATGATGACATTTTATTTTGATATGGGGATGAAAACTTTTTGGGAGACTTATATTCATAGAAAATCACAACTGGGTATGTCTTAATCTTGGGATAAATTTTGTCCAGATGGATATCAATGCTGCAACTAGTAATTTTACTCTCCACAAAAGAAGTCGAATATGATGATGCAATGGAAGAAAAAAAATGGTGTGGTTAAAACATTTAATTTAAGATCTTTGAATCACCCAATAAAATAAATATCTATATATTGACAGTCAGAGAGTGGTAAATTTGGACAAAAATCGGGTGCACCATGTGATGATGAATCACATCAAATTGAAGTACCATTATATCTGAATGTTTCTTGAGGAGGAAGTGTTACGGTTATAGAAGAATGCTGGATGAAAAATCTAGATAGATATGTTCACCAACACATTAATTTGGTAGAGTTTGAGGTAACACTATGCCTCAATTGGACTTGGGTAAATGAAAGAGAATGATTGAGGAGCATTGCATGAAATATAAATATAGAGGGTGATGTTTTGTCAATGTTCTAGTGGATTTTTTGGAGTCCTTAATAAAGGTTACTAGTGAAGTGTAAACACCTTTGGGGTTGTTAAATAATTATTTTTTAATTTAGAGTTTCCTAAAACCCTAATATAGGATTTATTTTGTTAAATTTATAATTAATATATTTAGATATGATGAAATGATTACATCATATTAAGATATTTTATTTTGTTATATTTTTGATCTTATAAAACACTTTCATATTATCTTTGTTACACTATAAGGATTTAAGGGTATAATCCCTCTAGTAGTGATCCACACATGCTCCTTTGATCTCAAAGAAACACCAATTGATTCATTGGTGCTATCACAATGAATCAATTATCTTTTATTTTTCATCTTGATTACTCTAAGATCCTTCACAATTAAAGGAGTCCCTCTAATTCTCAAGAGGAAGAAAGGATGAATTCTAGAGAGATAAAGATAGAGACAGTGAAGTATGTTGTGTGCAACGATTATCTATTCTCAATTTTCAATTAAGCCTACACAATATAAATAACCATCAATTTATAGATCTAGGGTTTAAGTTGAAATATAATTTCTTGTGAACCATTACTTAAATAATATTATAGTATTTATTAAACCCCATGACACATACTAATAATAATAATATTATTTTATGGCACAGGTTCAAAACTTCATAAAAAAATATTATTTTACCAGCTTGTAAAAACATATTTATCACTATACGAGGTCTTGGTCCATTTTTTACTCCTCATTATTTATTAAATACATGAATAAATATTTAATTAAATATTTCATTCATCAATAAAATTTGTGATTGAAAAAACATATATAAATTTATTCCTTGGTCTTGAGAATAATATTTATCCTAATAATTAAATTTAAATTTAATTTATTCGATATCAATAGAAACACTTAGTGTGTGACCTTATAGGATTATCTCTCATTTTTATAAATCTAGCCTTTATAATTTCAAATATTATTATCTCACAATGGGTCAAGAAACCAAAGATAAAGAAATTAATGTACCAACATTGACAACAATGTATGATCACTCACTGTGTAATATAATCCATTTGTAATAATATATAATCAAGAAGGTTTCACATCTGTGTCATCAACCTATGCACTCAGTATGTCTTTCTATGAATATCTAAAATAAACACATCATTGCACCATGTAAATAGAATTTAATGTGACAGTTCTATTCCAATCAATGGGATGAGATATAATATTCCATAAATTTGTAAGGTAATAATCCTTCCTTGACATACCCATTAATAACATGTCATTCATGGTGCACCCAATGTACCTTACCTCCCACCAACATATGGCGTGATAGTTTTTTTTCAGCAAATCTAATCACATGAGTCATGAAATTAATCAATTATAATTTAAATTCTAAGAACTATTACACATGCTCATAGATAGGAATATTCTATGAAACTAAACCATTATGAATTTATATTGGTTAGTCTGTTTGCATAATCTTATGTCTTGGAGATTACAAATCATGTACTTCATGAGAAGATGCATAATCTTCTTACAAGTAATCACACCAAAAAATAAACATACTATATGTCCTATCATAGTTTGTTATCCAACCATATGACTATATTTAATAATATCATCATAACAATTCATGGTTCTCATCAAAGTGTGGAATTTCTATGAACTTATAAATGCGACATACAGCCTAAGACATTATTAAATTAAAGGCATTCATAATAATGAAGAATATGAAATAAGTTGTTTTATTATTATTATTTAATTCATAAAATATATAGTAATCAACGGAAAATCAGTTGGACCTAGGAAACCAACTCCAAGAAACTCCAACTTGGAAAAGAGCTAATTGCCTATGAATTTTGTCTACCAGACCTCACATGATAATTATGTTTCTTCTGAGTCAAGGTTTTAGTCATGGGGTCCACTACATTGTCTTCTATAGAAATACTACTTATTTTAACCTCACATATTTGATAAAAATTACCCAATAGATGACACTTCTTAAGTATATGATTTTTTCACTAATATAACCTTGTCTCCTTCGCAAGGTCCACTACCGAGGTTTTATCATAATAGATTGTGATAAGATCATTACTGCTAGGTACCATGTCAAGATATTGGATGAAGTTGTGTATACATACAACTTATTTAACTTCCTTAAAAACATTAATATTCTTGAACTCTACTATAAAATATGTGACCACAACATGCTTTCAGATCTTATAGCTTACAACACCACCATTCAATGTGATGATGTATCCCATTTTTGATTTCATATCATCTTGATCTATTTAGAAACTCACATCTAAATATCCTATTATGACTAGTTTATCATCTAATTTATATATTAGGAATATATCTCTGGTATGACTTAGATACTTACTGATAATATTGACTTCTATACAATGGGGGTCGCCTGGGTCAACTTGATATCTTCCTACCACACTTAAGGCATATGTGACATATAGACTAGTACATAGGATGACATACATGACCAAGCCAATTTTCAACGTGCATGGAATCCATTACCTTATTTTTCTTTCCTCATGTGCCTGAGGAGACATTTTCCTTCAAAAATGAATTCCATGCTTGTTTGGAAATAATACCCTCATGGATTGTTCTACACCTAATCACTCCATTATCTTATCAATATATGTACCTTGGTTGAGGTTGACCAATCTCTTGGATCCGCCATGATGGATCTTGATCCTAATAATGCATTTCACCAATACTAATTTCATAGAGAATCATTTATTCAAACATACTTTAATAGATTATATTGTTGGTATTTTTTTACAATAAGAAATATTTCATTAGCATAAGAAATTAAAAAAATGACCACACTCCCACTAAATCGCATATAGGAAGAAGGATTAAATTTGTTTTTTATAAAAATATATTCTATTATGGACTCATCAAAATAAATTTTCAATGACAAGGATTATTTCTTTAATCAATAAATGGGTATTTTCAATTTACACACTTTTGTGGTGTCCTTTGGAGTTATAAACTCTTCAAGTTGTGTCATATAGACATCTTTTTTAAGGAACCCATTAAGGATGGTTGTTTTGAAATCTATTTTCCATGTATCATAGTCTTGGAAGGCCAAAATGGAAAGTAAAATTCTAATATATTTCATAATTTTAACTAGTGAAAAGGTTTTGTCAAAGTCAATGCATTGAAATTGTTTAAACCCTTTCAAAACCAGTTGTTCATTATAAATACCGACTTTGCGATCCATGTATAGTTTCTTCTTGAATACCTATTTACAACCAATATGCTTTATAGCAATGGTAGTATCTTCAAAAATCCATACATGGTTTTTTTATTTGGAATCCATTTCAAAATTCATGGATTATTTCAACTTGGGAACATCTGTGACACTTACTGCTTCCTTACAGGTTAGAGGATCATTATTGTCAACTAATAATGATTCAACATATCTAGTGACTACAAAACTATACCATCATAATTATATATATTCTCTTATAATTTTATGTATTAATTATTTCTCTGGAAATTATTCTTCCATTGGTATTTGTGAAATATGTTTCTATACCAAATATTTTGTACCTTATTCTTGGAATTCACCAATGTCTATCTCCCTCACATTATCCTTTTATAGATGTCACCCCTTTTAAGGAATATAGAATGGATTTACACTATTAAATTTTAATTTTAGGGGTTTTATAGGAAACATCACTATGTTTTATTGGGGAATCCAATAGAGGTATACTTTTTTCCTTGGGGTGAAAGTTTGTTACCTAAAGAGGCCTTAATAAATGCTTCGCTAACCTACACATGTAAATTCGACAACATGGTTTTTCTTACACTCCAAATTTCATATATAATAACATTTATAGATTTAGTTGGCACTTGGTTTAGTATTTTCACTTTTTTTGGCACCATGTATCCCCAAAAGGATAATGGAAGACTCACATGACACATTTTTTATCTCACCATGTCCCATAGAGTACAGTTACTTCGTTACCTTGCACCATTCTAATAAGGTGTATATGGATGAATGAGTTGAGATAGGATCTCAAAATCATTTATATAATCAATTAAGTATTGATTAAGATATTCTTGATGATAGTCTGATTGTAGTTTCTTAATATTCTTTCTGTGATGGTTCCCAAATTCATTCCCTTATTCCTTAATTTTTTAAGGAATATTCTTTATACCTCACTAAGTAGACATAACTATATCAATTTAAATCATAAGAAGAATTTATGAAGTATGAGTAACCACCCTTTTATTTAATTGGAAATGGTCCAAAAACATTTGTATAAACTAATTTAAGAATATATTCGGCCCAGTCAACTTTCCCACTAAATGGTATTTAGTCATTTTACCTTGTAAACATGAATGATATACAAAAGGTGGTTTTAGTTTAAACAAATCTAAATATCAATCTTAGAGAAATTTAGTCAAATATTTTTTTGCTTACATGAACTAACTCATGGTGAAAATTTAAGGTGTGGTTTGAGTCATGTAAAGAAGTTTAATTATCAATTTTCATTACCTGGTTTGTGTAAATCAACACATAAAGGAGATTATTTAAATATGCCTTACAATAAAAAATTCCATATTTATAAATGAATAAAAATTTATTTCTAAAATTTAATATAAATACATCAAAGAAAGTATAAATAAAAAAAAATTAGAAATAAATGGCACATGATAAAAACCCTTTAAAATCAAGATAATTCTTATTGGCAATGTCAGGAGGTAGTCACAGATAGCCCCAACATAAAGTATTTATCCACTATCTGCCCGTAGATATTCCTCCCCTCAGTCAATCTTTCTAAATCTACTTGGTTACTATATTTGAATACACATTTTAGAAACACAAGATACATCTAATACAAAATTTATAAAAATTGATAAATTGAACATGATAAAAAATGAACATGAATATTCCACTTTATTCTTAGGATGGGTGTAGTTTTTTTTTCTAATGAACCTTCTTTCCATATGCGAAACAAAAAAAATCCTACTCCCTTACTTGTCCCATGATTTTTACCCTCTTATAAGGGAGTGAAGAATCTTTGAGATTAGGTTCCTTCAATTTCACTTTATGTTTATTCATCATAAGGATGATTTTTTTTCTCCGTCTCCTTATCTATATGGTGAAGAAGAGTAAAGAGATATGGGTAATACTTTCAATGTTTTTTAAATTCAAATTTATAGAAAATATGGAGAATATCGGAGGGAGTGATGAAAGAATGAGATCAATGTGTAGTTCTTTAGAGAGTTTAAACAGTAAAACCTTTAGGCACTCAATATAACCAATGATATTGAATAAATGAGGCATAGATGGAGAACCCATGGAATGATTTCTATGAAATAGTGCATTAGATATCTCAAACCAATCTTATCATGCTATCTCTAGGTATATACCATAGATACACTCGATCATGATATAAGCATCCATGTTTTCATGAGACTTAAATAGTTCACTAGACATAGATGATAGTATCAAACATTGAACATCGACCACGTCGTTCATAATTTTTTTCATAGAAATTGAAGTCTTCTTCAATCACATCCTCGGAAGGTGGATCCAGCATTGGGGATTCTAGCATGTAAGATTTCTGTTCATGGTTCAACATAACCATAAAGCATTAGAACCACTCCATGAATCTTATTCTAATGATTAGATAGAATTTCTCTAATATCGATCATAGGGATCATGTGTAAAATGTAATTTCCATATATTATAAAATTTAAAATAGTATATTATTATTATTTCCCTTGATTACATGTTATGTGAAAAATAATAACAATTAATTTCATTAAATATCCCATAATTTTATCAAGTCTCAATGACCCTCACCATTAAAATCAAAATGTCTATATTTTCATGGATATTAAACTTCAAAGGATCCATATTACCCTTCACATAACCCAACAAGGTATGGAAAAGCTACTAGATGGTATTTAGGTAGGCAAGTCTTTACTAGTTTTAGGTTTGTGACTCCATGATCTATTAAGAGGATTCCCTAATCCCAAAATCCTTACTAGGAACTTTCCTCCAAATTAATCCATGTATAGAATGAGCCAATATTCTTGGGGTAAATGATCAACTCAACAATTGATTTTTATAAATCATCCCTTATAAAAGTAATAAACCCAACTTGGGTTGGTAAAATACTTAGTTCTTTTAGTTTCAGTCATAATCAAGTAATGGACGACCAATTATGACTTAATATATATTTGAGGGATTTTATTTATAATGCTTAAATTTTATCTTGTTTTATATTTTGAATGATTTATTAATATTAAGTGGATTTTAATTAATTAATTACCATGTTGGATAAAACCTTTACAGAAAATCACATTATTTTAATTCCTTGTTCACACATTAATTCATTTATTTTTTTGATTGCAGACTCGCATCTATAAATTAAACAATGTATATAAATAAATATATAAATAAATAAATTACCTAATTATGAGATTATATAATGGTTTATTTATTGAGACAATAATAAATGAACCTATGAACTAGATGAATAACATATTATGATATTCTTTTCATGAGTTGCAAATCCCACCATCCCACCTATGTATCACCTGGGTTGACATCATTATGGTTTCATCTTGAACATCCTCCATGTTGGTTGGGATACTCCATTAATTAAATACATTTTTAACTCACATGTAGGTGAGGGGAACCAAAGTATTGGTTAAAGGGAATTAATTATATACCCTTGGACACACAAGTCCTACATAATAATAGATGGAGGGATGACTCGTAGGGCATCTAAATTAATTTAATTATAAATAATTTCAAACCCATAAAATAAATTAAATTAATTAATTCTGAAAAATACACTATTCTTGGTCAAGATCATGATTGGTCATAAACATACATTTATTGCACATTTAAAATAATTACCTAGAATTCATTTATATTTGTTCATTAATAAGGTAAAATGTGAAATAATTAATTCAATTAATTATATTATTAATCAATTAATTCATTTAATATTATTTCATCCAATTATACAAAATTCGCCATATATTTTTATTTTAAATAAAATGAATAATTTAATTTTATTTAAAAGTCAATAAAATAGTTCCCATATTTGTAGTTATTAGGAACCCAATGATTACCTATCCTAACTCCTCAGTATGGTTTAATTGTAAAAAATAAACTCATGAAACATACTGTGTACACAACATGTGTAATAATTTTATGACATGTACTGCTAAATTAATGACTCATGAAACATATGAAAATGTTGTAGCATGTACAATTTAATGCATTTAGTCTTTAATATACAATAATAATACATGATTATTAGTCCCAAATATTAAGAGAAATTATTTAAACATATAATATATTATAAAACCTAACAAAATACATTTACTATCAACTTAATGACCCCAAAAACTAAAATTGATAATGTTTAATGAGTAATTAATTAATACTTAATATTTCTGACTAAAATGGTAAAGTACACGATATGTAAAATCCAACTACATGGTGTGTACAATCCAGGTGCACAGTGTGTAATTATATTTGTTGATTACCCATAGTATATGCCTAGGGACTCAACATGTACTTATAATGAATATTTATGAATTACAAAAAATTTATAGAGGATACAGAATGTGTACTTCTAGTTATGTAGTTTTTTAGTATACACACGTCTTGTATTAAATATAAGAAGTGCATTAATTTTACCACAAGGCTTGACCTCATGTATTACATATTGAAAAAATGTGGACTATATAGCATTTATTGTAGAAAAGGCATGTTCCAACTTGAGTAGTCAATATATGGTGACTTTATTTCACTTCGTGTGACCTTATTACATGATGGCATGGAATCTACGTGGGAATACTTGTGTAATGAACAAGGATACATGATGTTTAACAAAGGATTATGTTCCATGTAGTCTTGTGTTATCCATCTAGGATCCTTGGAACATTTATATTGGATATTCATATTTAAACTTTGTTAATAATTTACCAATCTTGTTAATATTTTTGAGGAATAAAGAAGAGGAAGAATATGTTTAGAAGATAGATCAAGAATGAATTAAAACATGGAACAAGTATTAACTCTTAAATGTGTGATAATCAATAATAAAATAAATAATTAAAATTTTGAACATGACCCCTTTGATACCACTTGAATATTCTGATCATAGTAGAAGTTCTAGTGGTGGGTGCTAAATTTTAATTTCTTTTGATTTGGAGTTTCCTAAAAAACCAATAGAGGATCTTTTAGGTTAAATTTATCTGTCATTTATTTATTTTTGAAGAAAGAATTACCTTATTTTAGGATCCTTTATTCAATTAAGTTGTTGATATTCCAAAAATATTTTAGATTACCTTTGTTTCTATGTAATTATTCGAATGTAGAATCCCTTAAGCTGTGATCGACACATGCTCTTTTGATCTATGAGAAATTCCAATTGATTTTTTGAGTGAAAGAGAGTTGAATCGATTATCTTTAATTGTTCATATTGATATCTCTAAGGTAATTTGGTCTTGAAGGAGTTATTCTAATTCTTGATAGGAATAGAGGAGGAATTAAAGAAAGAGATAAAGAGATATAAGTCTATTGTGAAAACTGATTTTTTATTCTCAAATTTTTATTAACCCTACATAATAGACATAACAATCTATTTATAATGTTAGGGTTTAAGTTAAAATATAATTTAATATCATATAATACTTTAAATAATATTATAATATTTATTAATCAACATGCCATATAATAATATTATTATATTATGGCGCATGCTCAATAAAAAAATTTATTTTAATTCCTTGAAAATGAATATTTATCAATAGACACAGTCTTTGTTCATTCAAACTCCTTTAAATTTATTGAATTCCTGAATAAATATTTAATTAAATATTTTATTCATCAATAAATATTTGTAATCAGTAAAACACGAATAAAATTATTCCCCAGTCTTGGGATTAATATTTATTCTAATAATTAAATTCCAATATAATTTAATCAAGATCAACAAAAAACCTTATTTTGTGAACCTCTAGGATTATTTTTCATTGACACTAGTTGAGTATTACTAAATGACAAAATTACTATCTATAAATGGGTCAAGACACCTATGAGAATAAACTTAATGTTTCATAATCAATAACCATATATGAACACTCACTATTTAATATAATCTCCTTTTTCATAATATCTCATCATGAAAGTTGTGCATCTGTGTCCTCAAACAATGCAATTGATACATCTTTCTTTGACTATTTGAAATAAACATGTCATTACCCCTTGGATATGGAGTTTCATGCAAATTCCAATCAAATGGATAAAATATAATCTTCCATAAATATAGAAGGGTCAAATCCTTCCACAAATTATCCATTAATAACATGTAATTTGTAATACACCTAATATACCCCAATTCCTGACAACTCATAACATGATGGTTTTGGTTAATAAATATATGTGCATGATTCAAAACATGAATCAATGTTATTCTTAAATTATAAGGACCATTACACATGATTGTAGATAGGAATATCCAATGACACCAAACCATGTAGAATTCCTACTGGTAGGCTTGTTCTCAAAATATCCCATCACATAGACTACCAAGTGCGAACTTAATGAGAATAAGCCTCATCCAATTATGATTAATTTCACCTAATTGTATACATACTATGTTCGATATTATAGTATGTTATCCAAATGTAAAACTATATCTCTGAATATTTTAATAGCTCTTGAAGGTTCTCATCATTGCATGGAATTGCTATGACCTTATTAATACAATATATACCTAAAGATTTTATTACATTAAATTCATGAAAAATAATGAAAAATATTTCATAAAATGTTTTATTAATATTAGACACATCAAATATACATGTAATCACATTAAAAGTAGTGGGTCCAAGGAAACCAACTTTAAAAAACATCCACTTGGACATGATACAACTACATATGATGTTTAGTCCTCTAGACCACACAGGATAATAATCAATCTGTTCAATCAATGAATTATTCATGTGTTCCACCATGTTGTCATATATGAAAATAATACTCACTAAAATATCACCAATCTAAGAAAAATTCCTTAAGAGATGATATTTCTGATGTATATGCTTCATTTTCTAATGTGGCCTTAGCTCTTTGGAGAGGTCCATCACTACAGTATTATCACAATTTATTGTGATATGATATTTACATATAAGAATCACACCAAGATCTTGGATGAAGTTGTGTATCCATAAATATTATTTATATTCCTCATAATCAATAATATAATCAAACTTTACTTTATAATATATGAACACAACCTTCTTTGAGCTCTTCCAACTCATAGATTCTACATTAAAATTGAATATTTATCCCATTTTCAATTTCATATTGTCTTGATTTCTTTGTAAACCAGCATCTTCATATTCTCTGATGACTAGTTCCCCATTTCCTCCATTGACTAGGAACATATCATTGGTACTCATCAGATACTTAAGGATAGTCTTGACTTTCATCTAATGGATGTCACCTGGGTTATCTTGATATCTTCCTACCATTCTTAAGGCATAGGAAAAATCTATCCTAGTACATAGTATAACATATATAAAATACCAAATATCTGACACACATGAAATAATTGACATTCTTTTTCTTTCCTCATGTGTCTTAGGACACATTTTCCTATAAAGATTAATTACATGTGATATTGGAAATAATATTTTCTTGGATTGTTCCATATCAAATCACTTTAGAATCTTGTCAATATATGTATCTTGACTGAGGCCGATAAGTATCTTGGATCTATAATGTTATATATTGATCCCAAGAATATATGACACCTCACCTGATTCCATCACGGATAATCATTTATTCAACTTAGATTTAACAAATTCTAATACTGGTATTTCATTTCCAATAAATAATATGTCATTTAAATAAACTATTATGAAAATGAACGCACTACCAAAAAAACATATTATATAAAGAAGGATCAAAATCATTATTTATAAAACCAAATTCCATTATATCCTCATCAAAATGAATGTTCCTTGACCTAGATTCTTTATTTAATCCATAAATGGATCTTTTTAATTTAAAAACATTGTTGTCATATTTGGGAGTGACAAACCCTTATGGTTGTGTCATATAGACATATTCCTAAACATTACCATTAAGAGATGATAATTTGATATCTATTTTCCAAATATCATAGTCATGGAAGGCCACAATGGAAAGTATAATTTTGATGGATTCCAACATTGTAACTATTGAAAAGATTTTCTCATAGTCAATGCCTTGAAACTGTTTAAATCCTTTTGTAACCAATAATATCTTATTGGCACTGAATTTTCTATCCATGCCCAATTTATTTGGGAATATCCATTTACAACCAAAGGTATTTACATCTACTGGAGGATCTACCAAAATCCATACATGCCTTTGGTAAATGGAATCTATTTTAGAATTCTTATCTTCTTTCCACATAGTAATATCTATGCCACATACTGCTTCCTTATAGGTTAGAGGATCATTATTATCAATTAATAATGATTCACCATCCTTAGTGACTATAAAACAATACTATTCTTTTTCTATAACCTCTCTTGTACTCCTACATAGCACTTATTTTAATAGAACTTCTTCTAATATGGGGCATTGTGGAACATGTTCTTGTACAAACTATTCTGTACCTTGAGACTGGACTTCATAAAACTATATCTCACTCCAACTATCTATTTTAGATATGTTCTCCCTATAATGGAATATGGATTTTCTTTAAAATATTACCTTTTTGTTTTTGGTGTCATATAGATAATATCCCCTTGTTTCATTAGGCTATACTATGTAAATTGGACAAAATGGGTTTTATTCCACTCTAATATTTGTATGGAATACCATTTATCAATTTAGTTGGTACTTAGTTTATTATATGTGCCACTTTTGGTAACATTTATACCCAAACGTATAATGGAATACTTTCGTGACTCATCATTGATCTCACCATATCCAATAAATTTTGGTACCTAATTTCACTTACACAATACCATTAAGGTGTATAAGGAGGAGTGAGTTAAGATAGGATCCCCAAATCCTATAAACAACCAATTAATTATTGATTAAGATATTATCCACTACGATTTGAGTGGAGTTTCCTAATATTCTCAGCAGTATGGTTCTTAATTTCATTCCTGTATTCTTTGTAATTTTCAAAGGAATCTAACTTATACTTCATTAAGTAGACATATCTATATCTATTAAAATAATTAGTAAAAGTAATTATGTATTAGTACCCACCCATTTCTTTAAAATGAAATTGTCCACACAAATCGGTATGAACTAATTCAAGAAGCTTTTTGGCCCCTTCACCGTTCCCACTAAATGGGCATTTGGTCATTTTACCTTGTAAACATGAATGGCATACAACAAATGGTTTTAGTTTAAAAGAATATAATTTCTATCTTTGTGAAATTTAGTCAAATTTAATTTCATTTATATGTCCTAGAAAGTTATTCCAAATATGAGTTTGGATTTATTCATGTGATGAAGTTTCATTATCAATTATCATTACTTGGTTTGTGTAGTCCAACACATAAAGACCACTATTTAAATGTTCCTTACCATAAAAACACCATTTTCATAAAATAAGAAAAAATTTATTTGTGAAATTGAAAACAAATCCATATTTATCAAGTCTAGAAACATATATAATTTAATTATTAATGGATGGAATATAATAATAACCTTTAAGAACTAAGATCATTCTCATTGAAAATGTACGATGGTTGTTTCCAATAACCATATCATCAGGTATAGCTCCGTTGGATTCTAATAGATCTTCCCCCATGGTAAATATTTCTAAATCTACATGGTTCTTGTATTTTGATACATATGTTAGAACCAAACTCTATATACAATACCCAATTTTTAGAAACATAAAAAACAAATGAACTTGAATCTTCCCCTTTCTTCTTAGTCTAGGTACAATTTTTCTTCAAATGCCCATTATTTAAACATATGAAACAATAAACATCCTTCTCCATTTATTTCTCCTTAATATTTCATGTTTTTTATGGTTGTGAAGAATCCTTGGCCTTTGATATCTTCTATTTCCCTTTTTTTTGTTCACAATAAGGATAAATGATTTTATATATTTTTATCCTTGCCTACTTGGTGAAGAAGAGTGAGGAGTTATTGGATAAATTTTACAATGTATTTCATATTAAAATTTAAAACATAGATGGAGAATCTCTGAGGGAGTGATAAAATAATTAAATAGGTGCACAATTATTCCAAGACATTAAAACTTAGAACCTCTAGTCACTCTATATAGCCAAAAAGCTTAACTATATGGGGCCTAGATGGTGCAACCTCTGCATGATTACTATGAAAGAGTGATTTGGATATCTAAATATATTTTTATATTTCTCTCTCCTTGTATATACCACAAAGACGATAAAGAATACTATAATCCTCCATGTTTTCATGAAAGTTAAAGAATTAACTAGACATATATTATAACATCAAACATTTAATGTTGACCATACTATTTACATATTTTTCATAGACCAATAACTACTCATCACTCACTTCACTGGTTGGTGAATTTGGGATTGAGGATTATATCATGTCATATTACTGTTCATCGAACAACACAAGATGAAGGAATCTAAACCACTCCTAGAAGTTACTACGAGCGAGGAGATGGTCTTTATCCAATATTGATTATCGATATATTATGGGTTATTAAATATCTAATTATTCTACAACTTAACGGAGTATATTATTAGTACTTTTTATAATTAAAAATTATATAACAAATAATAATAATTAATTTTATTAAATATCATACTATTTTATCAGGTTTCAATGTCCTAAACCATTTAACTCAAAATGTATGGTTAATTTGACATTCTAGTGGAAAGGATCCACATTCCCGTATGCATAACCCCAATAAGAATTGGTCAAGCTACATAATGATATTTTGGTAGGCAGGTATTTTCCAACTATAGGCTTACAGATCCTTGATCCATTGAGTGGATTCCCCGATCCCAAAAATCCTAACTAGGATTTTCTTATCAGTTTCCAACAAATTAAACCTTGTTTAGAAAGGGATAAAACTCTTTATTTAAAATTGTTAATTCAACCCAAAAAATCATATGAAACCCACTTATTAAAGTAAGTTTCTTAACAAGGGTTGTTCAAACAGTTAGTTACACTGGTTTCATTACTAATCACGTAATAAAAGGCTAATTTTGAATAAATATATACTTGATGATTTTATTTTTTGTGCATAAATTTTAACGTGTTTTATATTTTACATGACTTATTAATATTAAGTGGATTTTACTTAATTAATTAACCATGTTGATTAAAACATTTAAACATAATTTATTTATTTACATTCTATCTTTAAAAATTATTTCATTTATTTATGCGATAACCGTCTTATATCTATACATTAAATAATTAACAAATAGAAATAAATAAATAAATAAATGGCCTCATTAGGAGCTTATCTATAAATTTATTTAATGAAAAGAAGATAATCAACATATGACTTAGGGGAAAATCTCCTTGTGCCAGTCTTGGCATGAGTTGTAGTGTTCCACCTATCCACTTGGGTTTTCATCATTATTGTTCTATCTTGAATCACCTACACATACCTTTCAATAATAAATTAATTAAATATATTTATAACTCACACACAAGTGAGGGGGACAAAATAATTGTTTAAATGGAATTATATAAATGCACTTGGACACAATGGTTCTATATAATAATTGATGGATGGATGAATCACATACCATAAAAATTAATTTAATAATAAATAATTGATTTTTTTTAATAAATTAAATTAAATAATGAAAACACATACCCTGTTTTTGGTAAAGATCACGATTGTTCATAAAAATTATTTCAAATCATTATTTAATAAGATTAAATGCACAAAAATTAATATGATTAATAACCCTATTAATAAATAAATAAATTTTATCTTATTTCATTCAATCTTACAAAATTTAAAATCTTTTGTGATTTAAAATAAAATAAATAATTTATTTTAATTTAAAACTCAATAAAATTGCACACAACATTGTCCTTGGAAGAAAACCAATGATTACCTTTCTGAAATACTTAGTGTTGTTTAATTATAAACAATACAATCACATGACATATTATGTACACATCATGTGTAAAAATTTCATAGTGTGTACTATAAAATTAATATCCCACATAACAGATGAAAATTATGTAGTTGATATAATTTTATATGTGAGTTATTAATATAAAATAATCATACATGATTCATTATCTTGAATATTAAAAAAATTAATTAAACATTTAATATAATATAAAACCTAATGAACAATATGTACAATCAAATTAATGACCCATGGAACTCGAATTGATATGGTATAAGGAGTAATTAATTAATTATTAATATTTCCACAAAAATAGATAATGTACACAGTGTGTACATTCCAGGTATATAGTGTGTACTTATCTTCACCAAATATCCCTGGCACATGAATAGGGAATCAATGTGTACTTATCATGAATATATATGAAGTGTAAACCATGTATAGAGGATACATGTCATGTACTTATAGTAACAAGGTTTTCCAGTCTATACTCACCATGTATTAAATACACACGGTGCATTAATTGAACAACACAGTTTGACCCTATGTTTTCTATCTTGAAAATTCATAGACTACATGATATGAACTCTGGAAAATCCACGTGACACCCTAGAAAGTCTACATGTTGTGCATTTATTACATAAAATGTTAACTTATTACACAATGATTTTGAATCCACATGGGCGTCCTTGTGTAATTTATAATGATAAACAACATGTAATAAATGAGTACACGACATGCAACAAAGGAGTACATGTCGTATAGTCTTGTGTTATCCATAGATGATACATATAACTTCCAAATTAGATATTCATATGTAAACCTTGTTAATCATTTACCAGTCTTCAGAGTATTTTCTAAAAATGAGTATGAAGAAGAATATATTTTTAAGATATATCAAGAATTAATTAAAAAATGAAATGAAACATAAATTTCAAATGCGCAACAATCAAAAATACAATAAATAATTAAAATCTTGAATGTGATCCCTTTGATACCACTTTATGGTTTTAACACAATAGAAGTTGCTGTGGTGGGTGTTAAATTATAATTTATTTTAATTTAGTGTTTCCTGAAACCCCAATAGAAGATCATTCATGTTAAATTTATAATTAATTAATTTAAATATGAAGAAATGATTACATCATTTTAGGATCCTGTATTCTATGACATATTTGATCTTCTAAAACCCTTTTAGATTAACTTCATTGTGAGGTAATCATTCTAGTGTAGAATACCTGTAGTAGAAATCCACAAATTCTCCATTGATCTTCTCAAAATTACAATTGATTTTTAGGTGCTATCATGGTGAATTAATAGTTTTGTATTGTTCATCATGATCACTCCAAGGTTCTTCAGGATTGAAGTACTTCATATCTCTCTAGAGAAGATGATAATAAGAGTTTAAGAAATAGAGTAAGAAGAAATATAGATAAAAGTCTGTTGTGTTCAACGATTCTCTATTCCCAATTTTCAATTAACCCTTCACAATATACATAACAATCTATTTATAGAGCAAGCGTTTTAGTTAAAATATTATTTAATCCTGTAATAGACCATAAATAATATTATAACCTTTACTAAACCCCATGATACATGATAATAATAATATAATTATTTTATGGGGCATTATAATGCCCCGACCCAGTTACTCAGAGTTAGAACATTATTACATAACATTGGCATGATTAAAAGAGATCATGTCTCAAAAGACTGATCAGTTTAGTAGCCTTGGAAGTACTAGATACATAATAAGTTTTACATTACATTATGAAATGAAAAAAACATTGTGTCTCCTTTAAACACACTCATCTCCCTTAGACTATCCCTATAGGTCATTTATAATATAATACTTCACATCTCGGAAAAAATAAAGCAGAAGAAAGGGGTGAGCTTAGATTCTCGGTAAGGATAACAATATAGTGGAAACTAAGATAAATAAGCATAAATATTTATGATTGTGTATAAGACTAAAACAAAATCCTTTTAAATATAAAATTTAGAATAAAATGGAAAATATAAATCAAATAATTCCATTAACTTATTGACATGAATATTCTACTAGATGAATAATCACATATAATATTAATAGCTACTCTCATAATGATGGAATACATAATTCCAGACACCATAACCACATAAAAAAAGCCTCGTGCCAAGAATATAATTAAAAATATTATCAAGGCCATGTACCAAAACACTAGTTTGTCTCCTGAGACCTACCGATGCATCTAGGGGCTATAGCGGGCCCTGCACATCACTTACAACATCCAATTCATTCCTCATATGAAATTTGTGAAAAATAACATAAACATCCATATTAAACTACCATATGAAATGTTAATAATTTAAACATAAACAATGAATGACATAAAAATAAAACATCCACAGTCAAAAAAATCATAAAAATATCAATACAATATGGAATATTTTATTATAATAAATCATCTTCAATTAAATATAAAATCCTACAATAGATGTTGACATAGATGAAATAAATTAGAAAACTATTTGATAGAAATATCTATTTCTACATTGAAATAATCTAAAAGTCACATAATTATAAAATAAAAAATTTATTTTGAAAATAATCTTATAATATTGTAAGGGAAGCTTCGAAGGTGTTATAATGGCGGAAAATAGCCACACCCGCCATATATGTTAAAAGCAATAATTTCCTTAATTTTTCGAAAAGGAAATAATGTTACTTGTTTGAAAAATGATGGAAAGATTCCATGAAAACATTTTTTAAAAAGTCAAAAATGGGTATAAATGAATTTAAACTATAGTTTAAGAAATAGTAATAATGTTTTGAAACATTTTTAAGAAACATAGATATGGAAGATAAAGAAGTCCTAGTAGATACTTACATATAAAAAACCTCGAATAATAAGAGGTTATTAAATTGACTATTACCTTGTAATTTTCCTTAGTTGAGGGTAAATTAAACTCCTGTATAATTGTTAATAAATTATAAAAGAACCACATACATAAAAATGATATCATATATGATCCTCTAATATTTCAATGTTAATAATATTTTTGTATTATCATTGTTTTGTGTGTTAACTGATTCATTTTTTTATATGTTTTGTTATGTAAGGCATGTTTATTATGGATAAGATGTATTTTATTAACATCTATAATGATATTAAGTTCTTAAAAATTATTTTTAATCATCAAATGAAAATAATTCTTTAATGGTTACAATAGGTAATGAAATCTCATTACGTCGTGGAGACGGTAAGCCGTACGTATGCACGAGCGACAATATCATTCTATTGGTGGTGAGATAATTTTTATTCAGATGTTATATTATATATAAATAACCATTGAAATGTTATATTTATTATTAAAATAAATTAAACTCATTATTATACCCATAAAAAATGATGCGGTGAATAAAAAATTACACCCTGATGTGGAGACGGTAAACTGTACCTACACACACATGGTGACTTTTTAATTCATAGGATGGATAGAATGATAGAATAATGAATATAGTTTTACCTTATTTATAATAACATATCATCATGTATATGGTAATGGAGTTATTATTTTAGTATGGAAACAACAAAGAAAGAGGAAGTGGAAGAAGAAAAAGAACTTTGAAAGAGGTGAAAAAATAATTACCTCTTCTTCGAGTGCTTAATTTTGATTTGAACAAAATGGATCCTTAGGTTGGATTCTTGATCAAATTAAGTCATCTATGATGACTTTAGGGTAGTTGGTAGGATATTTGAGCAGGTTTTGGCTGATCCAAATGGCTTTGGAGGTCTGAATTAAACGAAAGGTAAGTTCCCTTTTATAAGAGAGGTGAGGGGGACTTTAGGAAAATCTTGAAATATTAATTTATTATAAAATTATTTTCAGTTTCTAATAGATCCAAATTGATTTATTTATAGGATAACGTGGGGATGGGTCTAAATCATATAAACCAGTAGGTTTTAGACATGTTTAGTTCACCATATTTACCTTATCTTTTATATTTAACTCTTAGTTAAATGCTTTTACTTTTACCATGTCTTTTTCTATTTTTATATTAAATGGTTAATATAGTTACTATAAAATGACAATAGAACCTAAAGTGGCTCATTATTTAAATATGTAACATTATACAAGTCATTAAGACAAATATTAGATTTTTAGGACTATTATATAATTTAATTAAATACTATTTGTTTTAAAAACATATTTATGTCAATTTTGACACTATTTAGTATTTGGTTTTTGTGAAAGTCATAAACACTTTATTACTTATAGAAAATACATCGAAGCAACCCTAATATGTCATATTCCTCTAGAAAATTAAATTATGGAAACAAAAGTGTTGGTCAGAGTGGATACTCAAGAGGGGGGGTGAATTGATTTCCAAATAAAATTTCTGTTAAAATATTTCTCTTAAAATCCCCCAATTAAAAACTAAGTTAAACTGTAGTGAATTTATAAAAAATTAAGGGTTCGATTAGGTTCTCAAAAGATTGATTAGGTCTTAGTTAATTTAATCAGAATATTAAATTATCATTTGAAACTAACCTAATGATTTGCAGTAGTTACAAACACTTGCTAGATTAACTATCAAAGTAGATTTAAAAAAATTGTATTTAAAAGTAATTACCAGTGAAAAATAAAGAATATAGTATACTTTAAACTTAATCTAAGATGAACAGTAGATATAACCAAGATGTTCAGACTCAATCCGAGACTTATTCCTCTCAAAAAATTTATATAAAATTTGATCCACACCCTGGATCGGGGTAAACAACAGTACAAAGACTGTCCAGGTACTAAGACATCTACCATAATTCTATGTGGGAAAACAAAACAACATCACACTAGTTTTCCAGGTCTTACATGACCTCTACCACTATCCAAAGTGGGATGTAAAATAGTTATATATGGTTTGTGTGTGGATTTAGAAATCCTCCAGCTTAGCACAGAAGACAGTGTGTGTATAAAATATACAGAGCACACACACTACTCGAAATGTAAATAAAAGAATCACTAAGAGAGTAGATATGAGTTTAAAATGCTCTAGTGATTTGAAGTTAAGCTCTGGAGTCCTTTTGATTTTTCAAAAAAATTTCTGAGTCTTTCTATAGATTTTTTTTGAAAAGAAGAGCGTCGTTTTCTTCAAGTTCAGTTTGATCAGCTTGAGTGCATGAAGAGATCGTTGTAGTTCTTCACTCCCTGACTGAGATTGAGTTTGTGTTCTATTCTTATATGAATGGATTTGTGTATGTCCAGTGTTCTTCGAGTGTGGATGAATACTTTCTTTTCTATATGTATGCACCACTTTTAAGTACTCTTTATCCTTTTTTGGCACACTTCACGAGCCTTCTTTGTTACTTTCTACCCAATCATTGTCCTTCTTTTTATAGCTTTCATATCAGAAAAAAGGGAATTATTAGCTTTTTTCAAGTATGAGGTACGGTTCCAGGACATGGAAACAACTATCATTAAATAACATTTATTGCATTAAAATCATCAAATATGACCATTGGTTAATGAATAAATAATATTGTCAGAGTATAGAGTTTAAGAAGTAAGGTTGTTCAGTCTTTCATCAGTAGCCTTCTGTCGGAAGATATGTAACCGTGAAATTTGTATATCAGTGACCTCTTATTGGTAGCTCTTTGTCCTTGTACTGGTAGCTCCTTGCATCAGTAGCTATTACTCCATGTATTAGTAGCTCTATGTACCAGTGACTCCTTCTATCGGTAGCTTTGCTTCTATCTGTAACTCATTTTGTCTAGCAGTAACTCGCTTGTATCGGTATCATGGTGTATCAGTGACTGTCTGTATCGGTGACTATACTTATCGGTAGGATTTGTTCTGTCAGTAGTTCTTCTTCTATCGGTAGACTTGATCAGTGTCATGCTTATCAGTAGACTTACACATACCAGTAGCTCTGTTCTATTTTAGTGACTGTCTATTCAGTCTATCAGTAACCTTTGTCTATCCGTAGACTAAGTACCAGTAGGGCTCTATTTTTCTGTATCAGTAGCTATGTTCATTCCAGTGGACATAACACTTATTTGTTCTATGAAACACATATGCTGATTGAGTTAGAATTATTTCAAAGTTCATATAAACATAGATAAACATATTTCAAAGATTATTTTAATATTATTATCAACTTGATAATAGAATTTCATAGATTGAAGGAATTAATATATAGATAAAAATTATTTGGGATTATCAAAGTATGTGAAAATATAATTGGGATTATCAAAACAGGTGAGGTCAACAATCTCCCTTTTTTTGATAATCACAACTTACGATATAAAAATAAAAATCAGTAATATATCAGAGGATATAGAATTAAATTAAATTGTATCAGAGAAAACAATATATTATAAAACACATATATGAAAGGTAAAATGTAAAACAAATTTACTAGAGGGAAATGAATTAAACATAGAAAAGATAGTATTTCTCACCCTTTGTCATAAAAGATATTAGTTCTCCCTCAGATATGTTTCCCTTAGATAGTATTTCTCCCCCTTTGTGATTAGAAAAAAGTGGGACAAAAAGGAAATATAGAAGAAGAGAAGTAACAACGAGTAAAATAAAGTAAGATCATATATATCCCTTGGAGAAAATAGATACAAAGAAGAACATAAATGAAACAAAAAGAAATAAAAGTTATTCCTATCAAAAATCCTTGCCACTAATCAATCCAAACCCTTAGAATTAGATTTCTCCTTGGGATCAGAAGAAGATTCAGGTGAGGTGGATGCAGGTGGAGGCTTAGGAACATCAGAAATGATCAGAGGAGGATGAGATACTAAAACTGATCATGGCCTGTACTGTTTAGCTCTCTAAGAGATCATAGGAGCAAGGATAAAGATATCTTGGTCTAGAGTCACTTGAGCAAGAGAAGTAGTAGAGGCAGGGGCATGTAAATTTGGAGGTACAATCACTGGTCGAGCATCAACATGCATGAAGGGCAACAAGAGATTTATGAAATCCATAATGATTCCTCCTCCTCTTTCCATAGCAGAAATGAAATCATCCTTGTTTTCTAGGAATTTTTCCAATGTAGGGGTCAACTCCCTGAGCTTACTGACTTGTTCTCTGAAGGCTTGATTGACTGGTGGTAGCTTCACGTTTTCTAACATAATCTTGAAATGATTATTGAGTTGATTCTTGGTGTAAACCCTATGGAAATAGTAATCTACCTTGTCTTTCACTTCTTTATGAGAAGCATAATCTTCTCTCATATAGTCTTGAACAATCTTCATAATATATCCAGTGGTATCTCTAGTAGAAGCCACCACTTTGGTTAGATCAGATTAGTCCACAGAGCCACTGGTTGATGCTGAACCAAGCTCCTCCTTTATCAATGCTCTAATCTGATCCAAATCCACTGAAGGTATGGAAGCAAGAGAACCAAGAGAGAAGGTTTCAGTTTCCTTGAAACTTTTAGTTATCCCACTAATAATATTTTTACTGCAGAATCTTGGGCACCGATATGATTATCCATATACTTTTTAAAGCCTTCAAAAACTAAAACCATTTGGCTCAGCACACTCTTCACATAGGCCAAATCCTTGCCTGCTTGAGATTTTGAACTCATATAGGATTCCAAAGATAAAAATAATTTTTTTATAACTTCAACATCCTCTACCAGTCTAGATACATGAGTCTGGAAAGCTATAACTTCATCCACTATCTCTGCCACAAAGGTTTAAACATTACAACTGAGAGAGAGTTCAAAAGACTTTTCCAAATTTCTCATCTCTTCAATAAATTGATTCTTTAACTCCGCAACAGAAGCACTCAAAGACACTTTCAGCTCATCCTTTAAGATTCATGATCAGCCCTGGTGAATATATTAGCAGGCACAACAACAGGTTCTCTTTATGATACTATACTGGTCAGAGAGTTATCCATAAAAGTTTGAATAGATGACACCAGTGAAGCTTCCATTCTCTTTATTTATTCCACAAAAATGATTTCAAGATCCGAATTTAACTTATCCAGATCATGTATTCTTACCACATATTCAGGTAATATCTCAAACTGAATATCATAATTTTATTTTGGTCTCCTAAGGGATTTCTCATTATCAGAATCTGGGTAATCCAATCCATAAACTACAAGCCCTGGGTCCTCTACCCAGTCTTCAAACTAAACAGCCACTGAAACACTGCCAAACCTGGTTGGATGCTCCCCCTAAACTGGTGCATTATCTGGTACATCAATGACATCCTCAACAACTCTTTCTTCCTCAGAAGAATCTTGCACAACCATCTCCATTTCTACAATAGTAGGAGGTTCCTCAAGAATAGGTAAAGGTCTATCAACTTCATCAAATTCCTCAGCCGACATTAGGGAATGTCCAATCAGTGGACTAAGGCTCAAGCTGATATAAACAGATGATTCACTTGCATGAACTTCTTGATAATTTTCTCAAACAGCCTCTTCCTGATCTGCTATCTGCTGGTATTCCTCATCCATTGGTGCCTCTTTATTGCTTACACCGAAAACAGTTTCTGTACTAGGTAGGTTCAAGGCACTTTCCTTTTCTTGTGAGACAACTTCAGGAGCTAGGCTATGAGGCATGTCGAGATCTCCCCCATTTTCTACAGAGGAATCTTCCTCTACTAAATCATCACTATACTGTGGTTCTTCTTCATCAGGTCCTAGACCAAGATCCCTTACATCCTTAGGCCTTGAAGGATGATCCACATGATTGAACTTATCATATATCTTCTTATCATCATTAACCCACTCTCCTTTCCATGGGTTCCAGTTTATCTTTATGTATTTGCAAACTATTCTTGTGATACAAAAATTATTCCTTACTACCACTGTCTCATCTTGAGACTCAACTACCCCCCTTCACTTTAAGCATAAAAAAATCAACATGGAAAAGAACAAAGCATTGGTCTTTGATTTGAGTCTGGTCATATCCTCCATTTGAATCATTATCAACCTACACAGATTCACTTTCACACCATGTCTCAAAAGATATAATAAATATATATCTTGAAATCTTAAATTCCCAAAGTACCCTCTTCTTGGGCTTAGCACATGTTGCACAAACATGAACATCAATATTTTCTCTCCATTCATTTCAGCGGCCACCACCTTTCATTGATCGCCACTACCAGTGAGCTCCTCTAAGGTAGTCTCATAATAAAAAATATCATTGGTAATTGGTAATTTATTCAATTAATAACCATAAAATCCTTCATGTGGTACTCTCTGGTACTCGTCCCACTCAAGAGAAGAAAAAGATATTTCCTTTCCATTCACAAATGAAATCATTCGGTTCTCATCTTCTGATTTCTCAAAAGTCACAAACTCATAGAACTATTTTACTAGATTTAGAGAGTAGGGGCCATTATTATTTGAGAAGCATTCTACCCACTTCTGATCTTTCACTACCTCGAGAACTAACGATCTACTAGACATCAACCATTCCGTGTATAGCTCTTTCTCGATTACAATAGCATTATTTTTTAAATGTGGGTTCATTGGTCGCCTCCCCAACCCTGTTATAATGACAATGATACTTTATTCTGGTTTTGTCTTCTGCTTATTAGCATTCGGCTCATCAATGTCATCTCTAGTAGTAGGGAGCTTGGTTTTTTCCATCTCTGGTTCGAGGAACTTAGGGTTTTCGAGAGATTCGAGAGATAAGGCTTGAGGGTAAAGGAAAGGTTCGGTGGATTGAGAAGTAACTAGAACTTCGGTTTATCATTTAAGAATCATAAAATAAATAATTAAAATAAAATAAGTAAAGTATTAACGATACAGATTCTGGTGGCAGACAGAAGTTTAAAATAGCGCATACTTAATGGTAGGGTATACCGATGAGAATTCCTAACAGTGAGGTTTATCTATTAGTGATGTCCACTAAATGTGAGGTCTATACCAGTGAGGTCTAACAGTGAGGTTTCATGTCGGTGTGGTCTAACAGTGAGGTCTAAAAGTGAGGTTTCTACCAGTCAAGGTTAATCATTCCTAACTCATGTCTAATGTAACTTAACCTATTCGAGCTTAAAGGTTTGGCGAAAATGTCAGCTAATTGATATTCAGTACCTTTAAATTCAAGTGTAATATCACCTTTTTAGTAATGATCTCTCAAAATGTGGTGCCTTACATCAATGTGTTTGGTCCTAGAGTGAGATACATGTTTCTTTGAAAGGAAAATTGCACTAGTGTTATCACATTTTATTGAAACATGCTTAAAATCATATCCATAGTCCAACAGAGTGTGTTTCATCAACAGAATTTTTGCACATCAACTACCAAAAGCTATGTACTCTACTTCAGTAGTGGAAAAAGCAACTGAATTCTATTTCTTACTAAACCAAGATACTAAGAATTTTCCCAATAAATGACATGTTCCAGATGTGCTTTTTCTATCCAACTTTCAACCAGCAATGTCAGCATCTGAATAACTCACTAATTCAAAATATTGTCCTTTTGGATAAAACAAACCTAAATTTACAGTATGTTTAATATATTTGAAAATTCTTTTAACAACAAGTAAATGATATTCTTTTGGATTAGCTTTAAATATTGCACACACACACACACTAAACATAATATCTGCTTAACTAGTAGTAAGGTAATGTAAGCTTCCAATCATACCTCTGTAATTTGTTTGATCCACTGGTTTCCTAGTTTCATCTGTATCCAATTTACAGACAGTACTCATAGGAGTATCACTTTACTTAATTCTATCCAAACCAAAACATTTTAAAAGATCATTTTTATATTTACCCTGATTCAAAATAATACCATTTTCATTTTGAAAAACTTGAACTCCATGAAATTATCTGATTTCTCCCATTAAACTCATTTCAAATTCATTTTGCATACTCTTTGAAAAATCAGTACATAAAGAATGTTTAGAAGATCCAAAAATAATATCATCAACATAGATTTGTACTATCAAAACATCATTAAAAATTATTTTAATAAAAAGAGTTGGATCAGAAATCCATTTAGTAAAACCTTTTGAAATAAAAAAATTACTAAGTATATCATACCAAGATCTTGGAGCTTTTTTTAAACCATATAATGATTTAGAATGTTTAATAAAATGATTTTGAAAATGAGGATTAGTAGATCCAGGTAGTTGTTCAACCAAAACATTATCAATTATAAAACCATTTATAAAAGCCCTTTTAACATCCATTTGATATAACTTGAAATTCAGATGAGTAGCATAGGAAAGTAAGATCCTAATAGCTTCTAATCTAGATACATGGGAAAAGGTTTCCTCATAGTCTATACCTTCCTCTTGACTATACCCTTGTTCAAATGACCTAGCTTTGTTTCTATCAATATTTCCAGACTCATCAACTTTGTTTCTAAAAACCCATTTAGTTCCTATTGTCAAAGTGTCCTTAGGTCTCACTACTAATTCCCAAAATTTGTTTCTTTCAAATTGATTTAATTTTTCATGCATTTACATTACCCAAAATTCAACATTGATTACATCACTGATATTTTTAGGTTTTAGCTGGGAAATAAAGGCTTGTTGTTCAACATGATTTCTTAGAGAAGCTCTGGTATGTGTCCCTCTATCAAGATTACCAACAACAGCATCCAAAGGATGATTATTTAGAATATTAGTTGATCTAGTAAAGGTAGGACTAGAAATTTCAGGTTCATCTGTAGGTTCAGGTTCAACAGAAGAGGATTCTGGAAGGTTTCCAGAATTGGATGTCTTTACAACAGGTTCTTTGGTTTTATCATCATGATCCAGAATAGATAGATTTTCTTCAATATTTTCAAGAGAAGACTTAGGTTCATGAGGATCAGTTTCATCAAATTTTATGTGAACATATTCTTCCAAACATTTGGTTATTTTGTTAAATACTCTATAGGCTTTGCTAGTTAAAGAATAACCAAGAAAAATTACTTCATCACTTTTAGAATCAAACTTGTCAAAATTATCCTTTGTATTGAGAATAAATATTTTGCAACCGAAAATTCCGAAGTAATTAACTTTTGGCTTCCTATTGTTCCAAAGCTCATAAGGGGTTTTCGTAAGAACATGTCTGATTAAAACTCTATTTATAGTATAACAAGATGTATTTACAGCTTCATCCCAAAAGTAAATTGGAAATTCATACTCATTAAGCATGGTCCTTGCAATTTCTTGAAGAGTTATATTTCTTCTTTCTACTACACCATTTTTCTGAGGTGTTCTAGGAGCAGAAAAGTTGTGACTATAACCATTGTGTGAGCAATAAGATTCAGACTCATGATTTTCAAACTCACGACCATGATCACTTCTCAGGGTCTTAATCTTAAGTCCACTAAGGTTTTCTACAGACCTAGAGTATTTAATAAAGTAAGAACAAGATTCACATTTGTGATCTAATAAGTATACCCATGTATATCTAGAATAGTCATCTACTAAGACATAGATATAGTGCTTCCCATTTAAAGTACAAAATCTTGAAGGTCCAAACAAATCCATGTGAACGAACTCAAGAGGTTGAGAAGTAGAAACGTCTTTCTTTAATTTGAAAGAAACTTTATGTTGCATTCCCTTTTGACAGGGATTACAAACTTTGTCTATTGGGAACTCAAGTTTAGGTAGGTCTCTAACTAAGTTTTTCCTAGTCAGTTTTCTAAGTGAATAGATGTTGCAATGTCTTAATCTTCTATTCCATAGCCAAGAATCTTTTTGAAAAGCATTTAAGAAAGTAATGTTTTGCCTAACAAAGAATTCAAATCAACTGCATAAACATTTTCATTTCTCAAAGCAAAAAATACTAAAACATTTTTAGAGTTAAAAACATTACAAGAATCATTTTCAAATTTTACATTAAAACCATCATCACATAGCTGAGTAATACTCAATAGATTATATTTAAGTCCATCAACAAATAAAACTTTGGAAATTAAAACTGAATCAGTGTCACCAATCTGGCCTAGGCTGATGATTTTTCCTTTAGAGTTATCACCAAAGGTGACATGGCCTCCATCAACTTTGATTAAACTCTTGAAGCATGATTAATCTCCGGTCATATGCCTTGAACATCCACTTTATAAGTACCATACCTTCTAATGAGAACTATTTAAGCAAATTTCCTTCAAAATATGTTTATAAAGAAAATGATTTTGGTACCTAGATTTTCTTTGGTCCATACAGGTTAGCAATCAAAGCATTAGGTACCCAGATTTGTCTTATGGGTCTCAAATAGTTTACATAATCGATATATTTTTAAAGATAAAAATTATTTGATCTATAACCAATTGAATAACTAGTTGAATAATATGAATTTCCAGAATTATATCAAGCAGTATTCTGTACATATTTAAGAATAAATCTAGTTTTAGTAAATTGTCTTTGTCTAGGCTGATAGCCTATTCCAGTAGTATATTTTGGCACCACATGTTTTCCTATCATTTGAGTAAGTGTATCTTTTACATTTGGGAATTTCTCTATGTCCTTCCTTAATTTATCATTGGACGATTTTAGTTCAGTATTTTCGTTAAGCAATTGATCATTATTTTCCTTTTCTACATCAAGTGCAGATTTTATAGAGCTGGTTAGAGCATGATGTTTCTTCAAGGTCTTATACTTGTCCTACAATTCATTACATGTTTCTTCTAGAATATTAAAATATTCAAATACGTCTTCACTAGACATATTTTCATATTCAGAATCAGAATCAACTCCAGAATAATATGAATTTAAAGCAGGAGAGTCCAGTGTTACCTCAGATGTGTTTGTCATAAAACACATGTTGGCCTTGTGAGAGTCTTCATCCTTAGTAGAATCAGAATCAATTGAAGTGTCTTCTAAAGTACTCTATGTTTCTTTCATCTCTTTCTTGTACTTATTGTTCTTGTATTCATGTTTCTTCTTGAACATCAACTTTGGACAGTCTGCATTCACATGTCCTTTTCTTTTTCATTCATAACAGACAATCTCATCACTCTTATCAGGATTTTTCCATTCCTTCTTCCAATGACCTTTGTTGTCATATTTTTCTTTTTAATTTGATGTTCTGAAGAATTTCTTCTTCCTTTAGAACTTCTTGAATCTTCTGGCTATCTGAGCCATCTCTACATCACTGTGAGATGCATTCTCATCACCGCTTGAACTATCTCTTTCACTTGGAATATTTTCCTTTGTCTTTACTCTTTGAAGTAGATGTCTTGAAGGATACTAAATTCTTCCTTGGTTCATAATACTCTTCTTTTTTACCTTCAGATCATCCTCATACATCATTAGCTTACCAATTAATTCTTTAACAGGTAGTTTGCTGCTGTCGCACGATTCTATAATCGAAACAGATGTGCCTCTCCATATTTCTGTCAGACATCTTAATATCCTTCTGATATGTTATTTTGTAGGAACAACTTTACCTAGAGAGATCATAGTGTTGGAAATCTCATTGAACCTGAGATACATGTCAGAAATAGGTTCATCAGGCTTCATTTTAAAATTATCATATTTAATAGTGTATGTGTTCAATATCATTTCCTTAACATTGGTTGTTCCCTCATGGGAAATAGACAAAGTGTCCCAAATTTCATAAGCAGTTTTACAAGCAGATATTCTATTTAATTCCTCATCACCTAAAGCACAGTACAAAGAATTAATTTATTTACAGTTATTATTGTAGGCAGTCTTAGTAGCTTCATCCTAGGTAGTTCTATCAGTTTCTTGAATCTTATATTAAGCTTCTATAGTAGTCCAGATATAAAATCCCATGCTCTCCAAATGAATTTTCATTTTAAGCTTCCACTGAGCATAATTTTTACCATTAAAGAAGGGTGGCCTGTTAGTAGCAACACATTCTAATCTATTATCCATAATTCGATTTTAGAAAATATATTTAAAGAGATAAAATTTAGAACTAATAGAAATTTAAGATCTTTAAGATACAACTAAAATCACAGTTGGAAAACAGAGTATTTTGAAAACGTTGAATAAACAAAACAAACCACTGATACCAAATGTTGGTCAAAGGGGATACTCAAGAGGGGGGGGGAATCGAGTTCCAAATAAAACTTCTATAAAAATATTTCTCTTAAAATCCCTCAATTAAAAACTAAGTTAAACTGTAGTGAATTTGTAAAACATTAAGGGTTCGATTAGGTTCTCAAAATATTGATTAGGTCTCAGTAAATTTAATCAGAAGAATAAATTATATTTTTAAACTAACCTACTGATTTTCAGTAGTTACAAACACTTGCTAGATGAACTATCGAAGTAGATTTAAAAGAAATTGTATTTCAAAGTAATTAGCATCGGAAAATAAAGTATATAGTATACTTTAAACATAATCTACGATGCACAATAGATATAACCAAGAGGTTCAGTCTCAAGACAAGACTTATTCCTCTCAAACAATTTATATAAAATTTGATCCACACCCTGGATCGGGGTAAACAACAATACAAAGACTATCCAGGTACTAAGACCTCTACCACAGTTCTACGTGGGAAAACAAAACAACAGCACAATGGATGTCTAGGTATTACTTGACCTCTACCACTATCCACAATGGGATAAAAAACAGTTATAGATGGTTTGGGTGAGGATTTATAAATCCTCCAGCTTAGCACATGAGACAATGTGTGTATAAAATATACAGAACACACACACTACTCGAAATGTAAATAAAAGAATCACTAAGAGAGTAGATATGAGTTTAGAATGCTCTAGTGATTTTAAGTGTATCTCTAGAGTCCATTTGATTTGTCATAAATTCTATTGAGTCTTTCTCTGGTTTTTTTTGAAAAACATAGGGTTGTTTTCTTCATGTCCAGTTTGATCAGCTTGAGTGCATGAAGAGCTCATTGTAGTTCTTCACTCCTTGACTAAGATTGAGTTTTTGTTCTCTTCTTGTATAAATGGCTTCATGTATGTCCATTGTTCTTCGAGTATTGATAAATACTTTCTTTTCTGTATGTATTCACCACTTTTCAGCACTCTTTAGACTTTTTTTTCGCACACTTCATGTGCCTTCTTAGTTATTTTCTGCCCGGTCTTTGTACTTATTTTTATAGCTTTCAGCTCCAGAAAATGGGAAATGATTACCTTTTTATAGGTATGAGGTACAGTTCCTTGACATGCCAACAACTATCATTAAATAACATTGATTTCATTAAAATCATCAAATATGACTATTTCTTAATAAATGAATAATATTGTCAGAGTATAGAGTTTAAAAAGAAAGACTCGTCAGTATTTCATCAGTAGCCTTTTATCGGTAGATATGTAACGGTGGAATTTGTATATCGGTGACCTCCTATCGTTAGCTCTTTGTCCTTGTACTGGTAGCTCCTTTTATCGGTATTTGTTACTCCATGTATCAGTAGATCTATGTACCGGTGACTCCTTCTATCCGTAGCTTTGCTTCTATCGGTATCTCATTTTTTCTAGAAGTAACTCGCTTGTATCAGTAGCTTGGTGTATCAGTTACTGTGTGTATCGGTGGCTATACCTATCAGTTGATGTTTTTTCTGTCGGTAGCTCTGCTTCTATCGGTACACTTGATCAGTGTCGTGCTTCTCGGTAGACATACACATACTGGTAGCTCTTTTCTCTTTTAGTGATTATCTATTCATTCTATCGGTAACCTTTGTCTATCGGTAGACTAAGTACCAGTAGGGCTCTTTTTGTCTCTATCAGTAGCTATGTGCATACTAGTGGACTTAAAACTTATCTGTTATATGCAACACATATGCTGATTGAGTTATAATTATTTCAAAGTTCATATAAATATAGATAAACATATTTCAAAGACTATTTTAATATTATTATCAACTTGATAATAGAATGTCATAGATTGAAAGAATTAATATATAGATAAACATTATTTGGGATTATCAAAGTATGTGAAAGAATAATTGGGATTATCAAAATAGGTGAGGTCAACAAAAAGTTTCAATTTACATTTATTTTAATATTTATAATATCAATTATTTTAATCATTCATTAATCATGTAATTACTACATCAACATTGTTTAATAAATAAATTTAATTATTTAATGTCTAAAAATTATAAATAAAATACTATGATATATGATATCTTTTTATCTTTCTAAATAATATTTATAGTCGAATTTATCTTATGCATAACCCTATATTAAAAATGGGTTAGTTATTAAAATATGAATTTAAAACTTTTCACTCTTCTTTAAATAAAATACAATAAATGCCCTAATCTAATCCAAATGGATGAAAAAGGATATTATTTTTGTGATAAGGTTGATTTTGGTCGAAAGAAACTTATACAATAGAATTTTGACATGTGTAGAGGTAATTTTATATTATTATAATAATATTTTACATTTGACTATTCACCAAAAATTATTTTCATCCCATTGAACCACATTTTACTTACTAATTACAACCGTGTTTGTCAGATTTTTGAAATTCAATTCACAGAAGCGGTAAAATTACGTTTTATGAAAATTTACAAATGTGCCTAGATGGTTGGTAAAAGACGGTAAAAGTTCAATAACAATTTATATATCTAATCTTAATATAAAATTACTTCAATGAATTACATTATACTAATATAGGAATTATGTATATATTTTGACATTAAAATAATATTTTTAAAAAATAATTATTTAAATAAAAAGTTAGTTTTAAACAGAAACACATCATTTTTCACTATTCATAAAAAATTGAATGTTTTCAAAAAATTAAAAAAATTCACCCAAATCTAATTTTGATATTATAAATTCAAAAATGAAGTCAATTTTGAAAAATAAAATTTATAAAATTTTAAAAGTGGGCATTACTATTCATAACTACCTTTTAAATGTCTAGTTTGATTGGTCATGGTGTGAAAGAACTCATAGCTGCGTATAATGCAAACTATTGTATTATTCAAAGAGAAGAATACCATGGAAGCTTGGGGTGTTACATTATTCCCTCATTCAAGTAATTTCATTCTATAAATTTCTAGAATATTACTGCAAAAAAGATTCAGGTGGTTCTTCATCATATGTTCCTCAGGTTCCCACATTTCCTCTTCTATTTTATGGTTTATTCAAAGAGATGTTACCAGACAAGTCATCTGGTTTCTCAAAACTTGTTCTCAGGTATCAAGAATTCTTATAGGATCTTCCCAATAAGACAGATTAGGTTCCAGTTCTATTTCTTCATAGGTGTGTACATGCATTGGGTCTGACATTTCTTTTCTCAAAAGTGATACATGAAACATATTATGAACCTTGAAGAGACTTGGAGGCATTTCTAAATGGTAATCTATGACTCTAATTCATTCTAGAATTTGTAAAGATCCAATGTACCTGAGACATAATTTACCATTCTTACCAAATCGTATAACACTCTTCTATAGAGATACCTTCAAGAAAACATGATCTCCTACTTGAAATTCCAAATACTTCCTTTAGTTATCAGCATAGATCATTTTCCCACTTTGAGATTCTTTGATGTTGGTTTGGATAATCTTTACCTTTTCCATTTTTTCCTCAACAAGTTCTAGTCATACAAGATTTCATTCACCAACATCATCCCAACAAGTTGGTGTGCGACATCTCTTTCCATATAACGCTTCATATGGTTTCATCAGAATACTTGAATGGAAGCTATTTTTATAAGATAATTCTACTAGAGTTATATAATAATCCCATATACCATGAAATTCAAGTGATTAAAATCTCAACATGTTTTCTAAGGTTTTAATTGTCCATTCTGATTGTCCATCAGTTTGAGGGTGGTAGGAAATGCTCAAATAATCTTCATTATCTAAAGATTTATTTAGAATTTTTCAAAATAATGATGTTAAAGAGGGATCATAATAAAAAAAATCTATATGGGTACACCATGATGGCTTACAAATTCATTAATATATAGTCTTGCTAAACGTTCAAGTGGTAAATATTTTCTTATAGAAAGAAAATGTGCTGACTTGGTAAGAAGATTTACAATGACCTATATTGCATCATTCCTTGAAGGATTATTTGGTATCCCCAAGACAAAGTCCATCGTAATATCATCCCATTTCCACATAGGTATGGGAAGAGGTTGCATGTTACCTCTAGGATATGGTCTTCCAGCCTTCACCTATTGAAAAACCATACATCTTGACACATAATCGGTAATATCCCTCTTCAAGTTGTCACACCAAATTTTTTTCCTTCAAATCTCTATACATCTTAGTGCTAACAGGGTATATAGAGAAAATGGAGCTATGAGAATCATCCAAAAATTCTCTTTTTAGATTAGTTATATCGGGAATATATATCCTCTTCCGAAAATTCAAAACTCCATATTCATATAAGAATTCAATCAATATCCCACCATTCATAGCTTTAATTTTATTTTGAGCTTATCCTCATCATTCTGAGAAATTTTTATCCTTTTTAGTAATAATTATTTGGAAAACATTTGAAAAATTATCGATATTTCACCATCCATGATTATTCCCATATGCATTAACACAAGATCCCTTTTAACTCTCATATTGTTCATAACTCCATGATCTTTTCTGCTCAATGCATCTTCAACCTAATTTCCCTTCCCCAGGTGGTATTTTATTGTGTAGTTATAATCCTTGAGTAGTTAGAGCCATCAAGTTTTCCTTATATTGAGTTATTTTTGTGAAAAAATATACTTCAAACTCTTGTGATCAGAATATATATCACATTTTTCTCTATAAAGATAGTGTCTCCATATCTTCAGAGAAAAGATTACAGCTTGTAACTCCATATCATGAGTGGAATAGTTTTCTATGAATTTTTATCTATAATGACATATAATCCATAACTCTATCATTCTACATAAGGAAACAACCAAGTCCTTTCTTGGATGCATCAATATAAATAACAAACCCATCATTCCTTGATGATAGAGTAAAGATAGGATCATCGAACAATCTTCTCTTCAATTATTCAAAACATTCTTAAAACTATTTTGTCCAAAAACATTTAACCCCTTTATATGTGATATTGGTTAATGGGTTTGCCAATCATGAAAATATTTGGATGAAACGCCAATAGTAATATAATAAAAAAATAAAACTACGTACCTCAGTTATACTCATCATAGCTGGCCATTCTTGGATTTACCTTGTATTTAATGAATCAATAGATATTCCATCCTTAGAGACAATATGGATAAGAGAAGAAATCTCCGTAATAAAGAATTCACACATACTAAACTTCCCATATAATTCATTTCTTCTATGAGTTTTCATAATATCACTCAAGTGATTTTCGTGATCTTTTTAGATTTTGGAGTATACCAAGGAATCATTAATAAATACCACTAAAAAGTCCTTAAGATATTCCTTGAAAAATATATTCATAATATCCATGCAAAAATAGGGTACATTAGTCAGTCGAAAAGGCATTACTGTAAAATCATAATGTCCATACCTAGCTTGAAATACTGTCTTTGGAATGTCTTCCTTCCTCCCACAAAACTAATGATATCCATATCGAAGGTCAGTTTTTGAAAAATATTGAGCTCCATGATGTTGATCAAATAAATCATCAATGTGAGGTAGGGGATACTTTTTCATTATTGTTATAACATTGATCTCCCTGTAGTCAATTCACAACATCATAGATCCGACTTTCTTATTTTCAAAAAGAATAGGGGGTCCCCATGGAGAAATACTAGGGTGAATAAATCCTTTATTCCTCAATTACTCTATTTGTTTCTTTAGTTCCACTAATTCCACAGTGTCCACTCTATAAGGGGTCTTCAATATGGGCCTTGAAACATGAATTAATTAAATGAAAAACTCAATTTCCCATTCTAGAGGACATTTGGGAAAATTCAATGGAAACACATCAACATATTCTTAAACAACATGTACATCATCTATTTGAAAATTCCTTTCCCCACCCCAAGTTATTAAACTCCCTTACTCCCCAATAATAGAATTTAGTAGTGTTATTAGGCATGGATCTTGATAATAAATAAATGGTGATGTTTTTACTCTAAAGATAAGGGATTATTTATCATCATCAAAAATTATAAGCTTCTTATTCTTACAATAAATTTTTTCATCATGGTTTGAAATAAAATCTATATTGAGGATTATATCAAATTCAATTATGGGTTTGAAAATATGATTCACAGATAAATCACGTTTATATTCCATAATGGTAACTGATTGAGAAAACATTGTTACAATGATACATCCCTTAGGAGTTTTGACTGAGAACTCCCTTGTTATGTCAAATTGGAAATATCTAATTTTCATGGAAAAATAGGAAGATATAAAACAATGTGATGATCTAGAATGAAATAAAATACGGTATAATTTTGAGGAAACAATTAAAGTACCTTCCAACACATCATTCAGAACTTCAATCTCAGCAGTTGTGATCACATAAACCTAGCCTTTCTCCCTTGTCCTTTTCTGATGTTATTTTACTTGATGTTTAGAACATTAATTTTCATAATGAACCATTTCTTTACAATTTTATCATTGAACATTGACAACCTCTTTCTTACCCTTTCAATCAAAAGCTTGGTGGGGCTTTTCTCCACACTTGTAACAAACCCTCATCCCCATTAGAAATGTACCAGGGCATTTCTTCCCACAATTACTGTAGGATGGAAATTCAACTTTTCCCTTCATCCCCTTATTTCCTTTTCTAGAGTATTCAAAAAATATATACTTCTTTTACTTCACTTTAAAGTTATAAGACTTATCGAATTCCTTTTCTATCTTTACAACACATGAGAATATATCTTTATACAATGAGAAGGATTGTGAGACTAATGATCTATGAAGAAATGGTTTTAACCCATCAAATAATTGATCAATATTACTTCTTGAGATACATATATAATTTGCAGAATGCCTTACGAACATTGTAATGTTATCCTCATAATTTTCAACATTCTCATCCTCTTTTTTCCTAAGACTCAATAAATTTCTTTCCATATCCACTTGATGTTCACGAGGAAAGTATTTTTCAAAGAAAAGCTCTTTAATCTCCCTCAATTCCATATTTTATACTTCTTCATCGTCCTTTGTATTTTTAATTAATGACCACTGTTGATCTGCATCTCCTCAGAGGTGATAAAATGCCATGAAAACCTTCTTCATTTCACTACTCCCCAAAGCATGAAATGTTTTCTCTAGGGAACTTATCCATTACTCCACTACAAAGGGATTTGTAGTCCCATTGAATGTTTGTGGTTGTTTCCTCATGAAGCAGTCGAACATTGATCCTCAATATTGTGGATCAAGGGGTTCTATATGTGTAAGGTTATTATTCATAACCTGAGTGAGTTGTCCCAATATGGTTATAAGCTATTCAGCACCAGTTGTATCACTAGATCCACTATAATTATCATGAATAGGAGGGAAATACCTACATAGATTACGTGGGTCGATACAATTTCCATTATTTCCACTAGGTGCCATTTCTAAACAAATGCATACACTAGATTAGTTTATAAATCACAATGAATAATTCGAAACATGTAAAATACTTAAAATAAATTGAATATTTTATGAATATAAACCATAATCATAAAAATGTTTTCTTTGGGGAAGTATTTACTCATAAATCCTTCATAATGGTTTTTAATGGAACTGTGAATTATCCTAAGCATATCCCCCTGGAGTGTCAAACGAGGTTCACATTAAGGCCCGTTGTCGTGTACCAGGATACCCCAGGTCAAGCCCAAAACACCTTGTTGGTGTTTTCACTCCTAGGTACATATTTTAAAGAACCACGTCCATTTGTAGTGTCCATACAAGGATGTATTTCTTGGAAAACCTGCATAATATCTATATTTCCAAATTTTTTGGATGTTCTTCAATATTAATCCTCAAAGTCTATATTAGGTTAATATTGTCTAATCAGAGTTTTTCTAAATCTAGTTTCCAAGGTTTGTACTAAAATTTTTCTGATACCAACTATAATGCCCCGAACCGAGTAACCTAGAGTTAGCGCATTATTACATAACATTGGAATTATCATAAGAGATCAAGTCCTGAAAGAGCGGTTAGTTTAGTATCCTTGGAAGTACTAGATACGTACATAGGGTTTACATTTCATTATGAAATGAAAAAACAACATTGTGTCTCTTTTAAACACACTTATATCCCTTAGCCTATCCCTTTAGGTCAGTCATAATATACTACTTCAAATCCTGGAAAAAATAAAACATAAGAAAGGGGTGAGATTAGATTCTTAGTAAGGATTAAAATATAGTGGGAACTAATATAGATAAGCATAAACATTTAATATAATCTATAAGTCTAAAACCCAAGACTTTTAAACATAAACATAAATATAATATTGAAAAAATAAATCAAATAATTCCATTTACTTATTCACATGGATATTATACTAGATGAATAATCACATGTAATATTAATAGCTAATCACATAATGTTAGAATGCATAATGTTAGGCATCATAACCACATTGTCAAGGCGTCGTGCCAAGATTATAATTAAAAATATTTTCAAGGCCTTGTGCCAATACACTTGTTTGTCTCTCGATACGTACCAATGCATCAAGGGGCTATAGCAGGACCCTCTCATCACTTACTATGTCCAATGCATTCGTCATATGAAAAGGGTAAATCATAACATAAACATTCATATTAAACATGTATATGAAATGTTAATAATTTAACCATAAACCGTGAATGAAATAAAAATACCAAATCCACAATCAAACATATCATAAAAAAATTAATACAATATGTAATATTGTATCATAATAAACCATCTTCAATTAAAAATAAAATCCAACAATAGATGTTGTCAAAAATTAAATCAATCCAAAAACTATTTGAGAGAAATATTTCTTTCCACTTTGAAATTATTTAAAAGTCGCATAATTATAAAAGAAAACTTTTATTTTGAAAATATTCGTATAAGGTTGTAAGGGAAGATTCGAAGGTGATATAATGGAAAAAATATCCACACCATCCATATAATCTTTTCTTAATTTTTCAAATGGCCATAAAGTACCTTGTTTGGAAAATGATGGAATGATTAATTTCAAATCATTTTATAAATATTAAAATAAGGGTATAAATGAATATAACCCATAGTCTTGGAAATAGTAAAAATGTTTGAAATACTTTTCAGAAACACGTATGTGGATGATAAAGAAGTCCTAGTAGATACATACGTATAAACAACCTCGGATAATTAATGATTATAAAATTAACCCTTACCTTGTACTTATGCTTAGTTTGGGTACATTAACCTCCTCTATAATGGTTAAATAATTATTATTAAATTATAAAATAACCACATACATAAATATTATTTCATATATGATTCTCTAATATGGTTTTTCAAATAATATTTTAGTACTATCATTGTTTTGGGTGTTAACTAATTCATTTTCCTTTTTATGTTTTTTTATGTAAGTTATGTTTTTTATGGAATGAATGTATTTTATTCATACCCAAAATGATATTAAATTCTTAAAAATTATTTTTAATCATCAAATAAATATTATTCTTGAATTGTTATTATGGGAAAAAAAATCTCATCGTGTCGTGGAGACGATAAGCCTTACGTACGCACGAGCGAAAATATCATTCTATTGATGGTGAAATCGTATGTAGTTGGATGGTATATTATATATACCTAATAATTAACACATTATATTTATTTTTTAAATAAATTATACTCATTATTATACCCATCCAAATAATTATGTTTTTAATAACAAACTACACCACGACGTGGAGAGGGTATGTCGTACATACACACGCATGGTGAATTTGTCATTCATAGGATAGATAAAATGATGGAATATTGAATTTGGTTGTACCCTATTTATAATAAAATATAAGTATGTATAAGGTAATGGATTAATTATTTTATTATTGAAACAACAATGATAGAGGAAGTGGAATAAGAAAAGAAATTTGAAAGAGGTGATAAAATAATTACCTCTTCTTCAAGTGATTCCTTTTGATTTGAACAAATGAGATACTTAGGTTGTCTTTATGATCAATGTAATACCTCTAGGATGAAGTGAGGGTATTTGGAAGGGTATTTCAGATGGGTGTTTCTGAGAAAAATGGATTTGGAGGTGTGAATTAAAAGAAATGGAGGTTCCCTTTTATAAGAGAGGTGAGGGGCACTTTAGGAAATGCTTGAAATATTAATTTATTATAAAAGTATTTTCGTTTTAAAATAGATATAAATTGATTTATTTAAATTTTATGGTAGTGATGGGTCGATATAATCTCAAAAAATAGGTTTTATACATGTTTAGGTCACCATATTAACCTTATTTTTTATATTTAACTCATAGTTAAATAGATTAGTTGTTACCATGTATTCTTGTATTTTAATACTACATGGTTAATATAGATACTATAAAATTTCAATATAACCTCAAGTGGTTCATTGTTGACATATGTATCATTATATAAGTCATTAGGTTGAGTATTACATTTTTAGGACTATTATATAATTTAATAAACTAGTATTTGTTTTAAAAACTCAATTATGTCAATTTTGACACTATTTAGTATTTTGTTTTTGTGAAATCCATTACAACTTGATTCCTTTGAAAAAATACATTTAATCAACCCTAGAATGTCAAGTTAATCTAGAAAATTAGTCGATGGCATAAAAATATTCGATTTACATTTATTTTAATATTTATAATATCAATTATTTTAATCTTCCATTAATAAGGTAATTACAACATTATCATTGTGTCATAAATAAATTTAATTATTTAATGTCTAAAAATTATAAATAAAATAATATGATATAGGAAATATTTTTATATATTTTTTTAAAAGGTCAAATCACAATATATAAAATAAAAAGGTTACAAGAGACAAAAAGACGAGATTTTTTGACAATCTCTGTCGAAAAGATAAGATAAATCAGCTGGCAGAGTGTCAAACCAAGTCATGTTTTGATGGACTCCTTTGTTAGCAAGAGCATCAGCAACAAAATTTTCTTCACGGTAGGAGGAAATATTTTTATATTTCTAATTAATATTTATAGATTAATTTATCTTATGTATAACCATATATTAAAAATGGTTTAGTTATTAATATTTGAATTTAACAATTTTAACTCTTCTTTAAATAAAATATAATAAATGTCCTAATCTAATTTTAATGGATAAAAAATTATCTTATTTTTGTCCTATGGTTTATTTTGGTTGAAAAAAACTTATCCAATAGAATTAGGACATGTGTTGGGGTAATTTTATATTATTATAATATTATTTTACCTTTAATTACCATATTTACTTTTAACCGTGGTAAATAAAATTCAAAAGTTACGATTCAAAAAAAATTATTTTCATCGTATTAAACAAAATTTAACTTATTTATGAAAAATCTTTCTATCAATTTTTTTAATTCAATTCATAGAAGTGGTAAAATTACATGTTATGAAATATTTTAAATGTGCCTAGAAGGTGGGTTAGAGACTTTAAAAATGTCAATAAAAATTTATATATCTAATATTATTATAAAATGACTCTAATGAATTAAATTGCACTAATATAGGTATTATGTACCTATATTTAATTTAAAATAAATTAAAAAATAATAATAATTAAAATAAAAATTCATTTTTAAACAGTAACACAATGTTTTCACTGTTAATCAAAAATTGAAAGTTTTCAGAAAAATACAAAAAATTCACTATAAGATAATTTGGAAATTCTGAATCGAAAAATGAAGTCCATTATTAAAAATAAATTTTGTAAATTTTCAAAAAGTGGAAATTACTATTCATAAATACCTTTTAAATGGATAATTTGATTGGTCGGGGTGTGCTAGAACATGGAACTGCATACATCACAAGCTATTGTATTATTCAAAGAGAAATGTACCGTGAAAGCATGGGGTGTTATTAGAACTATAAATTTCACAACAATAAATATCATTTAACTGGATTGTAAATTAATATTTATCACCAAATACGGTCTAGTACTATTCGAATTCCTCAAAAATTATTGAATACCCCTATAAATATCTAATTAAATATTTCATTCATTAATAAATATTTTAGACCCTTAAAACATGAATAAATATATTACTCTATCTTGGGAATAATATTTATTTTTAATAATTAAATTCAAATATAATTTAATCGAGATCTATGGAATCACTTAGTGTGTGACACTATAGGATTCCTTCTCATTGGAATTCAGTGGGATTTCCTAAAGTACAGGATTACTATACAAAATGGATCAAGGAAGAAAGGGGAAATAACTTAATGTCATAATGTTAACAACCACATCCAAATTATCACCGTGTAATATAATCCATTTGTCACAATATCTCATCAAGAAGGTTATACATCCGCATCAACAATCTATGTGCTCGATATGTCTTTATTTGACTATCTAAAATAAACACACCATTTCATCTTTGCCATGAAATTTAATGAAATGGTTCTATTATTTTCAAATGGATGAGATATAATCATACATAAATATAGAAGAGGAAAATCATTCCTTTACTTATCCTCTAATAACATGTTATTTAAGATGCACCCAACATACCTCTTTTCCCGCCAATATATGGTGTGAAAATTTTTATCAATAAATATATGTGTACAGGTCATGACATGCATCAGTTATAATCATAAAGTCTAAGGACCATTACACATTCTCCCATATAAGAATATATGATGGCACCAAAACATTAAGAATTATTATTGGTGGGTATGTTATCATAATTTCCCATCTTAGAGATTACTATGTTTGAACTATATAAGAAGAAGCCTGATCTTATTTTGAGTACTCCCACTTGACAGTCTACATACTACGTGTCCTATCACAGTTTGTTAAACAACCATTAAACTATATTTAATAATATCGTCATATCACTTCAAAACATCCATCATAATTGGGAACTACTATTTCATTATCAATGAAATAGATACTGTAAGACATTATAAAATTATAGAAATATAGAAGAATGAAAAATATGTAATAAGATATTTTATTAATATTCAATTTATCAAATATAAATGTAATCAAAGTAAAATCAGTTGGTCTTAGGGCACAGATTCCAACAAACTCCCACTAGTACTAGAAAATACTACCTATAACTTTCATTATGTTATACCTCACATGATAATCATGTTTGAGTCATGGATTTATTAAAGGGGACCTCCACATTGTATTCTATGGAAATACTACTCACTACAACCTCACACCATTGAGAAAAATCTCTCACGATATGATACTTCTGAAGTATATGATTTATCCACTGATGTGACATTATATCAGAATGAATATTCCATGATTTGGTTGTTGTAAGAACCCCGTTTTTGAGGCTGTAAGACTTTGAAAATTTCTTAATGTTATTCCAGAGCAGGGCGTTCAGATGGCGTGCGATTCCGAGCCCTGGTGTGGCCGGAATTAAATTTTAAGTGCGTTCACACTAGGCACTCCAAATAAATAAAATAACTCTTAAATGTTTGCTCGGATTAGAAAACCAAGGGCACTATTGAGTCTGGAGCATGCTATTTACCCTAAGAGGGGTGTAACTTTCACAGGCGCGACCCTTCTGTGAAAAACGCCACCAGGGGAGTTTTCGTAATTTAGCGGTCTCAGGTGTTGGAATTTTATAACTTTTTAATGGGGGGATGGATTAAAACTCCTAGACCACCATTGCACCCAGAACATGGATTTTACCCTTGGGGCGGCTTAATTTCGACCTCATCGAGAGTCCGGGTACGGGCCTACTGGTGGATGTTTTAAAAATTAATTAAAAATTAATTAATTTTATCTATTTAAACACAACCACCTCCAAGAATCCCCTCCCTTGTTCTTCCCTAGCTCATGTCCTCCCAAAAAAGAATGAGGAGCTCCTCTCCTCTCCTCCACCACACTGGTAAGACGCGGTTGCTCCAGCAAACCAATCATGAAGCTTCGGGCTACGGGAAAACAGGTAGGAGGGCTCGTTCTTCATTTTGGTTTCTACTTTGTTTTTAAATTTAATTTACAATGTATAATTGATCTCTGATCATCGATCGAAGCCCTTGTTTGCATAGGGACAGATTGTTTCTTCCCAAGGATCCTTTTGGATCGAATTTTTGAGCCCTGGGGCATCCAGGGCAGCCCCGGGATGTTTTCCGGCTGTTTCTTCATTTTCCGGCAGTTGGCGCAGCGGTCCGACAATATTCAGACAGTGGTGGCGGGGTTTCGGCAAGACGACGCAGCGGTAGACCTAGGCGGCGCGGCGGTGCTGCAGGCGGAGGCCTCCGATGGTGGCTCCAGGCAGAGGCTCCAGGCCGTGGGCGAGCCCGTCGGCGCCAGGCGCGGCGAGGCGAGGTAGCGACACGCGACCTCGTGTGGGGATTGAGACCCGCCGAAGGCGGGTCTCTGCGAAAGATCGCGACCACACCTTGTAGCCGGTCGGTGCTGTGTGGACTCAGGGTCCATGGCCGGGCGGTGCGGCTGAGCCGCGGGCCAGCGCTGCGTGCAGGGCCTGCCAGTGTGGGCCGGCCCAGACTGGGCGGACATGGCGGACCAGGACAGTCTAGCCCAAGGGGTTCACCCCCTCTAAGATCAGACAATAGTAATTTTTGCCACGGATGTCTGATTTGCATTCCGTTTGCGAAAGTTCAATTCTCTGCCCGAGACGAAGCTTTGGGATGGCCTCAGGGATTTTTAATTCCCGAGATGGGGGCCTCGGTGGCGCGGCACGCCCATTTAATTGGATTGGCGTTTTTCTGGGGGTTCTTGTTTTGGATGGTGCGGACACATATAATGTCCAATTTGATCACTGTTATAGGCATTGCGATCTTAGCGTCGAGGCAGATATTTACAGTATGGTTTCAGACATTGAAGTCGGAGTTGAGACGTTGGCCCTATAGGCCGTCTTTTAAGCGTCATGCATCTTTTTGCGATGTTTTTGTCAGGCGCCCATTCGGGGAAGATGAATAGTCGATTTGATGTGTTTTCTGAGGCCATTTCAATGGATTAGTCCAATTGACCTTTTCCGAGACTGAGAGTGGGCCCCATGAGACATCGAGCGGGCCTAAAGCAGTGGCGAACAACTTTTCCGTCAGGAGGTTGTTTCTAGCGAGTAAGTAGTCTATCTCGCATGTTTTTTCATGAGGATTACAATGGGGTAATCTGTTTGGGTGAGCGGAGCATCTTACATGATCTTATTAAATGTGTAAATATAAAAGGGAGTTGGTCGGAGGTCTCTTTGGCTCACTCCAACCCAACCCACGGTCGCGATGTTAGCGACCCCCAGTGATAGCATGGGCAGTGCAGAGCTATCAGACCAGTACTGGGTTTACCCACCAGTTGGGCTGGGTAGTGGGTTACCCAACGACATATTTGGGGTTTACCCTCCAGTGGGGTTGGGCCGTGGGTTACCCGTCAAAATATTAGGATTTTCCCTCAAGCACAGCTGGGCAGTGTGTTACCCGTTCACTTACTATGATTTACCCTCCACTAGGGCTGGGCAGTGGGTTACCCGACGACTTTTAGGGTTTACCCTCCAGCACAGCTAGGCATTGGGTTACCCGTCGACCTATTGGGGGTTTACCCTCCAGCGGGGCTAAGCACTGGGTTACCCGATGACCTTTGTGGGTTTACCCTAGAGCTGGGCTGGGTAGTGGGTTAACCAGCGACTTCTTTTAGACCCAGACCTTTTCACATGGCTAGTTAGTGACTTTTTCTTCGTGACTACCGGAGCGAGATCCTTGGTTATACAGATCAGTGATGTGACATCTTTGACGCGACCTTATGACATACAAGGATGACAGGCAATTTTCCCACCGATATGCGTCCTTACGACGTGACTGAAAAGCCATGTGGGGGAGTGAGTGCTGCCCAAAGAGGATAATATCAAGGTGCGGTGATTGAACCCCTTTGACTTGTACCTACTAAGTTGACGTGCGGGACATTAGGGTTCAGAGTTGGATATTAGTAGAACTATTGGTGACTCTTCCTGTGCCGAGCATGGAGATGGAGGTCCCCTTACACACTCATTCGGGTTACTTGTTGAGAATATATACATATACACCTGAATTCAGTTCCCACTCCATGGGTTCAGTTACTCTCCTTCTAGGTGGGGCGAAGACGCGTGGGGTATGCCACATGATTTTCCTATTTATCTCCACTTAGTTGGATGAGTCCACTCTGCTACTATAGGTAGCAAAGACTCGGCAATATGTTCGTCTTCTCACCATTCCTAGATCCTTGAATTTGGACGAGTTTACTTCCTTCCTCTTGTTGGGTTGAGCTGCACTCTCTTACTGTACTCTTTTACTATTCTAGTTCTGCCTACTGCTCACCTCTTTAGTGCCTACTTTGTTGCTCCCTCAAGATTTCAGTGCATCCTTCTGATTATCTTTATACTCACCCCTACTTTGTCTTTTCCCGCACCTGGTGTGCCCTTGTAGAGGAAAGATAGGTCGATCATGACTACGGAGGAGCTTAGAGGTCACAGGAGCTCAGACATCGTGTCGTGGTTGTGCTAGGGTTTTCAGGTGGGGATCTATCCAGTTGTTTCCTTTTGTTACTTGTTGCTGGGTTGTGGCACCTTTGTGGTTGGGCACGTGTTTTTTTCCTTTTTTCTATTCAGTTTACTTGTCAGTACTTTTAGCACTTTACTTGCTCTTTTTAGTGGTTGATGCATGACTGTGTTTGGGTTATAGCTATTTGTTTGTGGTTATCTTTTTTACTCTGTAGTTCTGCATTGAGTGGGTCGTCTGTGCATGTGTACAATTACTTAGGCGAAGGCCTCCCTGTGATTGCTATGCCTTCGGCACTGGTCGCCAGCCTCTGGCATATGGAGGCGGGCTTGAGGTAGTTCCGACTCGGGATAGGTAGGGTCGGGTCGTGACAAAGTGGTATCAGAGGTGGTTTATTCCTTGAGATGTTGTTCGGACGTCCCTAAAAAGGAATTGGATGGAATTTAGTGAATTGATGTCAATGTGTATCGAGAGATGACTCAGGTCAGAGAGTCCAGTGATGGAACGAGCTGCTAACGTATCCATTCATCAGGACCCTGATAACCTGGTTGTCGACTCAACATTCTCAGACACTTGTTGCTTGGTACTTTGGAACATGCATCTTGTAGGACTGAGTCTTTGAATGTATTTTTTTGAGTCATCTCCCCTTTGTTATTACTGTTATATATATATATATATATATGCTCATCTGATCGCGGTAATCCTTGATAATTTTCAGGATGCCCCCACGACAGCAGCCAGCCAGGTTACCCTCTCCAGTTCATGATGACGACCTGGCGAGCAAAGAGGCATCAGTTGAGGGACCCTCACATGATCCCCTTCTACCCAGTACTTCGACAGTAGCCCCTCCACCTGAGGAGCGGCAGTTAGTTCTGGCAGCTCAGGCCGTGGTTGCGCGCAGACTGAGCGCGCTATGAGACTTCCAGCGTCAGAGGCCACCGAGGTTTCACAAGGACCCGGATCCCCAGGTGGCGGAGGACTGGCTTGAGTCAGTGGAACGACTCTACAGGATGGTATAAACCCCATCATATCCGATGGTAGCCCTAGACGCCAGTCTTTTCCTCAGGACGGCCGGATGATGGTGGGATTTGGTGATGCATACCCATGACGAGTCATCCCACAAATGGGATGGATTCCTCCAGCTTTTCTGAGAGGAGTACTCCCCCTTGTGTTTACGCTCCATTCAAATCCAAAAGCTTCTGGATCTTAAGTAGGGGGGGTTGTATGTGTCCCAGTTCACTAATCTTACATGCTACTCATTAGACATGATCATTGACAGCTACTTCCGGGCGTGGAAGTTTGAGCAGGGTGTTCGTAGGGAGATCAATGCTAGCGTGGTACCCTTGGGCATCCCCACTTATGATGGGGTGCTAGAGTGGGTGCTTGTGACCGAGATCTTCCTAGTTGAGGGTTCCCAGATGGCAGTACCTTGTAGTGGCCGCTTTAGAGTAGAGTCTTCAGCAGACAGACGACAGAGAGCTAGGCCTCAACCGAGGAGGCCCTTCCATGAGCACACCCAGGGCCAGGTTCTTATAGCTCAGTGGCGCCATATGGCACCAAGGGAGATGATAGAGAGACGATGTTACTCTTGTGATGGTCGATTCCATATTGCACGGGATTGACTGAATAGGTGTACAGATCAGTCGTGGTAGGCAGCTGGGTGCACCACAGATGTAGGAAGCGCCATGACCAGGGGTCACCTAGGCGGGGACTGAGCGGTCCTTAGGGAGGTGGCGCCGACAGAGCGGTAGGACTGGGTGGTGGAGGATGAAATTTTGAGATCCCTCCACTGCCACCACCAGGCTGCCCATGCCAGGCTCAGGGAGCTCGCGGTAGGGGCTGCGGGAAGCTTCCGGCCATGGGTGTTCGAGACCCCCCAGTGCATGAGATGGTCCGAGGTACACTTTGTGTTTACCCCACACTTGATTCAGTACTAGTAGAAACATGAGCCATCCACTCCTTTATATTTATGCTGTTGGTACGGGAGTTGGAGCTTCCAGTAGAGGCATGAACACCTACACTTAGCCTCGAGGTTTATACGAGAAGTGCCTCGTTAGTGACCTTTATCTGCAGACAGTGCGAACTATCGTTTTGAGGAGGGATTTTCACATGGGACCTGCTCGTCAACACGATGGAACCTTACGATGTCATTCTGGGCATGAATTGGATTTCTATGGTTCACGCCCAGATTGACTATCGTCACAGATGAGTTAGAGGAGTGTTTTCTAATGGGACAAGGTTCACCATCCTTGGTGAATGAGACCTCATGGAAGAGCAGATGGGTACTCTGAGCAGGATACCCTGATCGTTTTCGCACCAGTTAGAGAGCATGGATCTCAGAGAAGCGGACGCTATAGGCACTTGTATCCTTACTGTTGTAGAGGAATACATAGATGTTTTTCCTGAGGATTTTCTGGGACTACCTCCGAGTCGAGAGATGGAGTTATGTATCAACTTACAGCTGGGGGCTACTCTGATATCTTGTGCAGCATATCAGAAGGAACCCATAGAGATTTGGGAGCTACGACTTCAGCTGGATGAATTTCATGAGAATGGATTCATCCGGCCTAGTGTGTCCCCCCCTGGGAAGCAACAGTCTTGTTTATGAAGAAGGAAAATAGAAGCCTACAACTTTGTGTAGATTATCGTCGCCTGAATCAAGCCACGATAAAGAACAAGTAACCTTTTCTGAGGGTCGATGACCTCTTTGACCAGTTTCGAGGTGGAAAGTGGTTCTTGAGGAACGATCTTCGATCTGGCTACCACCAGTTGCAGGTTCGTGAGGCTGATATCCTAAAGCTAGCCTTCCCTTGTCGATATGGGCACTACAAGTTTCTGGTGATGCCCTTCAGTATGATGAATTCCCCCGTCATCTTCAAGGATTTGATGAGCCAGATTTTCTAGCCGTACATGGACCAATTTATGGTTGTATTTATTGACGACATACTCATTTACTCGGTGATAGAGGAAGAGCAAGAAGAGCATTTGAGGATGGTCCTAGACATACTTCAAGAGCACTAGTTGTACGAGAAGCTCTTGAAGTGACAGTTCTAGATTCACGAGGTATCTTTTTGGGGCATGTCATTACGTATCATGGTTTGGCTGTGGGTCCTGAAAAGATAGAGGAAGTTCTTGGTTGGGAGACACCCAAGAATGTGTCTGAGGTGTGGAGTTTCCTTGTTTTGGTGGGGTACTACATGAGGTTTGTGGAGGAGTTATCTAGGATTACTGCCCCTTTGACCACATTGACATGGAAGGAATGACCATTTCCCTAGATTGATAAGTGCTAGAAGGCCTTCGAGGAGTTGAGGCAAAGGTTGAATAGTGCTCCAGTGTTGAGGCTGCCAGGGGAGGACGTTGAGTTTGTGGAGTACTGCGACGCTTCAGGAGCTGGGCTCAGATGCGTGCTGATGTAGCAACGTGTAGTGATTGCATATGGGTCAATGCAGTTGAGGCCCCATGAATAAATTATGTGACTCACGACTTGGAGCTGGCATCAGTAATCTTCACTTTTAGGTTATGGAGACATTACCTCCTAGGTGAGCATTTCGTGGTCCACTCAGACCATCAGAGCCGTAAGTATATCTTTACTGAGAGAGATTTGAATCTGAGGTAGAGGCGCTGTATGGAGTTTCTGGAGGACTATGATTTCTAAATTGTCTACACTCCGGGTAAGGGCAACGTAGTAGCAGATTCCCTTAGCAGGAAGTCCCAAGCTTGTCTCCTGTGGGAAACTTCGGAGCAGATGGCTTCCCTGCAGCTGACCTTGGTGGAGTAGGAGGGTATGACTTTTCTGCAGTCGATGATACTGACTCCTTTGCTCCTTTAGCGTGTGAGAGAGTCGCAGTTGGGGGACATCGACAGTGAGATACTACGTGATCAGATATCCATGGGCGACACACCCGATAGGTATTCTGAAGGATGGAATCACGAGATCCTATTCCAGGGATGAGATGTAGTTTTGGTGGAGATGGGGGAGGAGGTGATGCGGGAATTCCACACTTATCCCATGGCCATAAATCCCGGTTTGGGAAAGATGTACAAAGACCTTCAACAGTAGTTTTGGTGGTCTGGCATGAAGCAGAGCGTAGCTAAGTTCCTTTCTCAGTGTCTTAATTGTCAGCAGGTGAAGGCAGACCACCAGGTTCTGGCAGGGTTGTTGCAGCCCCTTGATATCCCAGAGTGGAAGTGGGATGGAATATCTATGGAATTCATCACAAGGCTTCCACGCACGGCAAAGTTCCACGACTCCATTTGGGTGATAGTGGACTGAATCACAAAGACGACACATTTCCTTGCTACTAGGGAGCAGAGATCAGTTGAGAGTGTGGGGCAGTTATATGTTCGGGAGATCGTCCTCCTTCATGGAGCAGTCTCAACGATTGTCTCCAACCGTGATGCACAGTTTGCGTTGCGATTATGGTGAGGTCTGCAGGAGGCATTCGGGACTCAGTTGCATATGAGTACTACCTTTCACCCCCAGACTGACAGGCAGACTGGGCGCACTATCCAGGTGTGGGAGGATATGCTCAGGGCGCGCGTGTTATACTTTGTCCAGAGTTGGGAGGATAACCTTCCCATGGTAGAGTCTGCGTATAACAACAGTTACCACTATATTATTAGCATGGAACCTCTTGAGTCCATCTACGGGAGACCCTACAGGTCACCCTTGTGCTGGACGGAGGTTGGGGAGACCTCCCTCATGGGCCCAGAGATGGTGCAGGCAACAATGGAGAAGGTGTAGGTCATTCGTGAGCGGATGAGGACGGCTCAAAGAAGACAAAATTCCTATGCAGACCGGTGTCATAGGCCTTTGGAGTTTGAGTAGGGAGACCGTGTCTTCTTGAGATTTTTCCCGCGGTGTGGAATGCGGAGGTTCGGTCGGGGAGGCAAGTTGTCCCTGCGGTTCATAGGGCCCTTTGATATCAAGTACAGGTTTGGTGAGGTTGCATACCATCTTGATCTACCCCCACAGCTGGAGAGAGAGCACGACGTCTTCCACATGTCGCAGCTGAAGAAATACGTGCACGACCCCATGCACATTATAGAATGGGGAGAGATTGACATTGAGGATGGATCCACCTTTGCGGAACACCCAGTGGCGATTGAGGACCGACGGGACTGGACCCTATGCGGATGACCCATTCCTCCAGTTTGTGTGTTGGGGAAGCACGGGAGGGTGTAGGAGAGCACCTGGGAGTGGGATAGCTATATGCGGGCTCAGTATCCAGAGTTTTTTTGTAGTTTTTTTTGTGTCTTTTTCAGGGACATAAAAATTGAAAGAGGGATGGATGTAAGAACCCAGGTTTTGATCCTGTAAGAGTTTGAAATTTTCTTAATGTTATTTCAGAGTAGGGCGTTCAGACGCTGTGCGATTCTGAGCCCTGGTGTGACCGGAATTAAATTTTAAGCGCATTCAAACTAGGAACGACAAATAAATAGAATAACTCCCAAACGATTTCTCAGATGGGAAAAAAAGAGGGAACTATTGTGTCCAGAGATTTACGTTTACCCTAGGAGTGATGTAACATTCGCGGGTGAAACCCTTCTGTGAAGAACGCCACCAGGGTCATTTTCGTAATTTAGAGGTCACGGGCGTTGGAATATTATAAATTTTGAATGGATTATTAGATTAAAATTCCGAGACTACCGTTGAGTTCATAAGTTGTATTTTACCCTAGGGACAGCTTAATCTTGACCCCATTGAGAGTCCGGGTACGGGCCTACTGGTGGATGCTTTAAAAATTAATTAAAAATTAATTAATTTTTTCTATTTAAACAGAACCACCTCCAAGCATCCCCTCCCTTGTTATTCCCTGGAGAAAGTACTCCCTACAATAAGGAGGAGCTCCTCTCCTCTCCTCCACCACTGTGGCAAGGCGTGATGGCTCCAGAGGACCCATCGTGAAGCTTCAGTCTACGCCCAACGAGGAAGGAGGGTTTGTTCTTCGTTTTGGTTTCCCCTTTGTATTTAAATTTAATTTCCTATGTCGAATTTTCATTTGATCATCGAGCGAATCCCCTGGTTGCATAGGAAATGATTTTTTATTCCCATTGATCCTTTCGGATCGAATTTTCGAGTCCCAGGGCATCCGGGGTGGCCCCGGGAAGTTTTCCAGCCATTTCTTCATTTTCCGGCGGTCGGTGCGGCGGCCAGGAAGCTTTCAGGCAGCGGTGGCAGGGTTCCGTCAAGGCTGCATGATGTCGGACCCAGTCAGCATGGTGGTGCTCTAGGAGGCGGCCTCCGGCGGTGGCTTCAGGTGGTGGCTCCATGCCGCGGGTGAGGCCGTCGGCGCCAGGCGCGACGAGGCGGGGTCGCAGCGCGTGACCCCGTGTGGGGACCGAGACCCGCCGATGGCGGTTCTCCGTGCAAGACCGTGACCGGACCTCTTGGCCGGTTGGCACCACATGGATTCGGGGTCCATGGACAGGCTGTGCGGTTGAGCCGCGGGCCAGCGCTGCGAACCGGGCCGGCCCAGACCGGGCGGACCAGGCGGGCCAAGCCGGTCCAGCCCAAGGGGTTTGCCCCCTCTGACATCGGCCACCCGTAATTTTCGCTACGGATGTCCTTTTTGTGTGTCTTCTATGGAAGTGTAATTCTAGGCCCAAGATGAAGCTTTGGGATTCTCTCAGGGATTTTTAATTCCCGAGACGGGGGCCTTAGAGGTGCGACACACCCATTTAAGTGGATTGACGTTTTTCTGGGGGTTCTTGTTTTGGATGGAGCAGACACATCTAATGTCCGATTTTAGTTCCATCAGCAGCATTGAGATACTTTCATCGAGGAATAAATTTCCAGTACGGTTTCAGACGTTGAGGTTAGAGTTTAGACGTGGGCCCTAAGGACCATATTTTAAGCAGCATGCAACTTTTTGTGATGTTTTCGTCTGGCGCCCGTTCGGGGCAGATGAAACGTCAATTTGATGTGTTTTTCCAAGGCCATCACAATGGTGCAGTCTTCCTGACCTCTTTCGGGACTGAGATTGGTCCCCATGAGACACTGAGGAGGCCTAAAGTACTGGCGAACAACGTTTCCATCGGGAGGCCGTTTCCAACGAGTAAGTAGTCTATCTCGCTTGTTTTTTCGCGAGGATTAAAATGGAGTAATCTATTTAGGAGATCAAATCCTCTCACATGATCTTATTAAATGTGGAAATATAAAAGGGCATTGGCCAGAGGTCTCTTTGATGCACTTCGACCCAACCCCACGGTCGCGATGTTAGCGACCCCCCGTGATAGCACGGGCAATGCAGTGCTATCAGACCAGTCCCGTGTTTAACCTCCAACTGGGCTGGGCAGTGGGTTACCCAATAAAATATTAGGGGTTTACCCTCCAGAAGGGTTGGACAGTGGGTTTCCCATAAAACTATTAGGGTTTACCCTCCAGCATAGCTAGGAAGTGGGTTACCCATTCACTTTCTAGGGTTTACCCTTCAGTGGGACTGGGTAGTGGGTTACCCGAAGAATTTTAGGGTTTACCATCCAGCACAGCTGGGCTGTGGTTTACCCGTCGACCTATTGGGGGTTTACCCTCTAGCGGGGCTGGGTAGTGGATTACCCGATGACCTCAAGGGGTTTAACCTCCAGTTGGGATGGGTAGTGGGTTATCCGACAACATCTTTTAGACTCAGACCTTTTGACAAGGCTAGTCAGTGAATTTTTCTCCATGACTACCGGAGAGAGATCCTTGGTTATACAGATTGGTGATGTGATAGCTTTGACATGACCTTAGGACATATGAGGATTAGGGGTGTTTTCCCCACCAAGACGCGTCCTTGCGACGTGACCTAAAAGCTGTGTGGACGAGTCAGTGCCACCCAAAGCAGATAGTATCAAGGTGTAGTGATTGAGCCCCTTTGACTTGTACCTCCTAGGTTGATGTGAGGGAGGTTTGGGTTCAGTGTTGGATATCCCTAGAACTATTATCGAATCTTCCTGGGTTGAACGTGGAGATGGAGGTCCCCTTACACAATCGTTCGGGTTCCTTGTTGAGCATATATACATATACACCTGACATTGGTTCCCACTCCGTGGGTTCAGTTACTCTCCTTCTAGGAGGGGCAAAGACGTGTGGGGTATGCCACATGCTTTTCGTGTTTAGCTCCTCTTAGGTGGACGATTCCACTCTCCTACTATTGGTAGCGATTACTTGGTGAGAATTTCTTCTTCTCACAGTTCCTAGCTCCTTGCATTTGGACGAGTTTACTTCCTTCCTCTTGTTGGGTTGATCTGCACTCTCTTACTGTACTCTTTTACTATTATGGTTCTGTCTAATGCTCACCTCTTTAGTGCCTACTTTGTTTCTCCCTCATGCTTTCCGGGCATCCTATTGAGTATCTTTATACTCACCCCTGGTTGGGATTTTCCCGCCCCTGGTGTGCCCTGGCAGACGGCGGATAGGTTGATCGTGACTAGAGAGGAGCGTAGAGGTCACATGAGCTCAGACAGTGTGCCGTGGTTGTGCTAGAGTTTTTATGTGGGGATCTATCCAATTTTTTCCTTTTGTTACCTGTTGCTGGGTTGTGGAACCTCTGGGATTGGGTGCGTGTTTTCCCCTTTTTACTGTTTAGTTTACTTGTCATTACTTTCAGCACTTTACTTGCTCTTTTTAGTGGTTGATGCATGACTGTGGTTGGGTTATAACTGTTTGTACATGGTTATATTTTTTACTCTTCACTTCTACATCGAGTGGGTCGTGTGTCCATGTGTACAGGTACTTAGGCGAATGCCTCCCTGAGATTGTTACGCCTTCGACGCTAGTCGCTAGCCTCTGGCCTATGGAGGTGGGCTTGAGGTAGTAGCGGCTTGGGACTGGTAGGGTCGGGTCGTGGCAGTTGTTTTCTTTAATAAATAAATTGATCTTTACAATTTACAAACTTTTCGGGCATCATTTGGAGTCACAAACCATTCATGTTGTGTCATATAGACATCTTCTTGAAGGTTCCTATTAAGGAATGATATTTTTTCATCCATTTTAAAAATATCAATGTCACAGAACGATGAAATGGAAAGTGGAATTCTATTGGATTTAAGTATTGAAACTAGTGAAAATGTTTCATCTATGTCAGTGCCTTGATTTTGTTTAAATCCTTTTGCAACTAGTGATGACTTATAGGTAATAAATTGTCCATCCATATCCAGTTTATTCTTGAATACCCATTATAACTAGCATTCTTTAAATCCCCTGGAGAATCTACTAAAACCCAAAATTGGTTTTAGTACATGGAATCCATTTCAGAATTCACATCTTATTTAAACTTTGAAACATCTATTCCACATACTGCTTCCTTATCATTGAAAGGATCATTGTTATCAAATAATAACAAGTCACCATCATTGTTGACTTGAAAAACATACCTTTCTGGTTCTCTAACCTCTCCTATACTCCAATGAAGTACTTGGGACTCTAGAAATTATTTCTCCATCGGGATTTGTAGAACTTTTTCTTATATCTTGTCTTGTATACTTTGAACCTAGACTTCATGGAATTCTATCACTCCTCTATAATCTCTTTTAGAGATGTGATCCCTCTCAAGGAACATGGAATTTATTGCCACTATTAACTTTTTTATAAGGAGAAATATAGGTTATATCGCCTAGTTTCCTTAGGGTAACCTAAAATGGTAAACTTTGTGCCTCAGGGTGTTCTATTTTACTTTAAGAGGCCTTAAAAATGCTTCTCTACCCTACACATATAAATCTAACAACATGGGGTTTCATCCACTCAAATGTTTATTTGAAATACCATTTATCTATTTTATTGGTACTTGGTTTAGTATGTGTGTCACTATTTGTAATGTGTATTCCAAAAAAGATAATGGATGACTTACATGAGTCATCATTGGTCTCACAATTTCCAATAGAGTGTGGTTCCTCTTTTAACCTACACCATTCCATTGAGTTGCATTAGGAGGAGTGAGTTGAAATAGGATCCAAAAAACGTGTAAATAATCAATGAATTCTTGATTAAGATATTATCCACCATGGTATGAGTAATGTTTCCTAATATTCTTACCAAGATGGTTGTAAAATTAATTTTTGTATTCGTTGAATTTTTTAAAGGAATCTGTATTATACCTCTTTATGCAGATATATACATATTAAATAAAATCATCTGTACAAGTTATGAAGTATGATAACCCACCCATTTCATCAATAATAAATGGTCCTGACACATTAGTATGAACTAATTCATGATGTTTTTTGACCTTTCACCTTTCCTATTAAATGGTTCTTTGGTCATTTTTCCGTGTAGATCTTCATGACATACAAAAAGTGGTTTCAGTTTAAAACAATCTAAATATCAATCTTGGTTCAATTTAGTCAAACCTTTTTCATTTACATTAGCTAGCTAGTGATTCCAAATATGGGTGTGTTGTGAGTCATGTGAATATGTTTTTTTATGAATTACGATTACTTTCTTTGTGTAGTATAACACATAAAGACTATTATTTAAATGTGTCTAACAAAAAAATACTTTCTTTATAAAATAAAATCATTTATTTTTGAACTTAAAAATAAATCCATTTATATCATGTATGGATATAAATATAATTTTTTTAGTAATGGATTCCACATAATAATAACCTTTCAAAACCAATATCATTCCCATTATCAATGTAAAGTGGTATCATCAATAGCCATAATATGAAGTCTTACTATGTTCGCTACATGTAGATCTACTACCCCTTAGTCAATCATTCTGAATCAACTTGGTTCCTAAATTTGAATACATATGTAAGAATAAAAAGATATATCTAATAAGAAATTTGAAGAAAAATATAAATTACACTCAATAACAACAAACTTGAAACTTCATATTTATTCTTAGGTTTGGTGAATTTTTTTGTGGACCTTCTTTCCAGATGCGAAACAAACAACATCCTGGTCCCTCATTTTTCCCTTTATCTTTCACTTCTTGGAAGGGGATGAAGATTCTTTGATATTTGAAATATTTTATTTCCCTTTCCATATATTCACTATAATTATGGAAGGATTTTTGTGCTTATTCTGCTTATCTACATGGAGATGAAGAGCGAGGAGATCTGGGAGAGACTTCTCAATGTTGTTTGTATTAAAATTTAGAAAATTTTTGGAGAAGCTATGGGGGATTGATACAAGAATAATATCGGTTCATAGTTCTTCAGGGAGGTTTAAACCTAGAATCTATTAGTACTCAATATAACCAATGATCTTGATTACATGAGGCCCAGATGGTGCATCATCCGTAAACATACTCTAAAAGTGTGAAGTAGATATATAAAATCATTCATGTCTTGTTCAAATCAAGTGCAGACCATGAAGATTCTCGAGCATTCTATAAGCATCCATGTTTTTTTTGAGAATTCATGAGTTCACTATACATATATGATAGAATAAAACATTTAAAATAAACCACATCATTCATCTAGTTTTCATAGACAAGGAACTATTCATCATTTGCCTCTTCGTTAGTGGATCAACCATGGAGGATCCTTTCACATAAGATTTCTATACATGGTACAACACAACCCAAAGCCATATAAACAACTCCTCAAAGTTACTTCGAGTGAGAATATGGTCTTTCTCAAATATTTATTGTAGGGATAGTGTGGATGATTAAAATTCAATTTATTTTAAAATTTAAATGGGAATATTATGAGTACTTTTCTTGATTACAAATTATACGAGAAATAATAATAATTTATTTTTAAAATATCCCATTTTTTATCTAGTCTCAATAGTCTTCACCATTGAACTTAGAATTTCTAGTTTCTAGGACATTCTAGTGTCAAGGATCCATATCACCGTTCACATAACCCTAAATAAGATTTTTCAAGCTACTTGAAGGTATTTAGGTAGGAATGTCTTTACTGACTATATGCTTACAGCTCCATGACCCATTGAGTGGATTCCCCAATCCTGAAATTCTAATTGGGATATACTCAAAACTTTACACAAAATTACACCAAATATATCAAAGGAAAATCCTATTGATGTAAAATTCTCAAGTCAACTCAACACCTTTATAATAACACCCCTTATAAAAGTAAGTGTCCCAAAAATGGTTGGTCAAACACATAATTACATTGGTTTCATTCCTAATCAATTAATAAGAGGAAAATCCTAATATAATATATATTTGATTTATTTGATTTATTATGCATCAATTTTATCTTGTTTTATCTTTTACATGCCTTGTTAATTTGAAGTTGATTTTATTTAATTAATTAACCGTATGGGATAAAACATGTACACATAATCCATTTATTTAAATTCCATCTTTACACATTAATTAATTTATTTATGTTATCACAATATTGAATCCCTAAATTAAATAATGCATAATGTTAAATAAATAAATAAATAAATGACCCAATCACGAGCTTATATAATAATTGATTGGTTGATCGGTTAATAAATTAGCCAATGGCTTGGGGAAAAAAATCCTAGTGTTATCCTTGGAATGAGTTGCAACATTTCACCTATACACCTATGTATCACCTAGTTCGACATCATTACGGGCCTGTCTTGATCCTCCTCTAGGCGCCTTGGGATACTCCATTAATTACATTTATTTATAACTCACACGTAGGTGAGTGGAACCAAATGATGTGTTAAGAGGAATTACATAAATAACCTTTCACACACATGACCTAAATAATAATGGATACAGGGATGAATCACTGGAAATCTAAATTAATTTAATAAAAAATAATTACACACCCATGAAATAAATTAAATTTAATATTTCCAAAAAAACAATTGTCTTGGTTAAGCTCATGATCGATCATAAACATGTAATGATTACACATTTAAAATTATTATCTAGAAATCATTTCAATTCGTTCTTTAATTAGATAAAATGTTGATGAATTAATATAATTAATAATCTTATTAATCAATTAATCCATTTTATATTATTTTATCTAATCATACAAAATTTCCTATCTTCTTCAACAATAAATAAAATAAATAAAATAAATAATTTTATTATATTTAAAAATCAATAAAAAAGAACACAACTTTGTACTTAGCAGCAACCCAACAATTACCTGTCCAAACTACTCATTATGGTTTAATTATAGACAATACCCTCATACAACGTATTATGTACACAACATTTTTCATAATATCATGACATATACTGTCAACATAATGATCCAGGAAACACATGAAAATTATGTTTCCTTCGAAATTTAATGTTGTGAGTCTTTAATATTCAATATCCATACATGATTAATAGTCTCGAATATTATGCAGAATTAATTAATCATTTAATATAATATAAATCCTAATGACCAGAAGAAAATATCAACTTAATGAACAATGAAATGTGAATCGATAATATTTAAGGCGTAATTAATTAATTTTTCATATTTCCATGTAAATAGGTAAAGTACCTCATGTTTTTAATCTATCTAAATTGAGTGTACTTATCTTCAATTAATATCTATAGTTCATGACTAGGGACTAAACTTGTACTTCTTTAGACTATTTATCAACTGCACATTATATATAGATGATACATGATGTGTAATTCTAGTCACATGTTTTTTTACATATGCATGATTAAGGTATTAATTACACATGGTTCATTAATTACATGATGTGGTTTGACCCCATGTTTTCCTTCTTGAAAACACATAGACTACATTACTTATACTCTATAAAATTCATGTTACACCATAGATGGTCTAAACATGATACATTTATTCCATTCCATGTGTACTTATTAAATGATGACTCAGAATCCACATATGAATCTTTTTTGTAATGAATAAGGATATATGACATGTAACAAAGTAGTACACGACGTATAGTCTTGTGTTATCCAGCTAGGATCCTTATAAATTTCATATGGGAACTTAATATGTAAACTTTTTAAATCATTTATTGATCTTGGTAAAAGTTTTGAGAAACTAAGATGAGAATCAAGTAATTTATATGATAGATCAATAAAAAATTAAAACAAGAAATTAATCTTAAATTTTAAATGAAAAATAATAAATAATATAATCATTAATTAAATATATGAATGTGACTCAACTAAAAATACTTGAAGGTTATAGGAATAGAGGAATTTCCTGTATTTGGAGTTAATTTAATATTTATTTTAATTTAGAGTTTCCCAAAACCCAGATAGAGGATCTTGCATGTTAAATTTATAATTAATTTATTTCATATGATGAAATGATTACCATGTCATATGGTCCTTTATTAGATGATGTCATTGATATTCCGAAACCCTTTAAATTTATCTTCATTGTGCTATAAAAATTCAAGTGTAGAATCCATCTTGCGATGATCCACATATGATCCTTTGATCTATAAGTATTACCTATTAATTTTTGGGTTGTATCACTATGTTTTAATTATATTTTGTTTTTATTCTTGATTTCTCCATGATGTTTTTTTCTTTAATGAGTTATGATAATTATTGAGTGGATGATATGAGTAATTCTAGAGAGTGAGAGAGAATTCTATTGTGTGCAACGATTATCTATTCTCAATTTTCGATTAACCCCATACAATAGATATAACCATATATTTATATAGTTAGGGTTTAGGTAGAAATATTATTTAATTTTGTACTAGACCTTAAATAATATTATTATCATTATTAAAACCCATGCCACATAATAATAATAGTATTATTATTTTATGTCATTAATACAAACTTGTATAATGAAAAATATTATTTTACAATATTGTAAATTAATTTTTATCTTTAGATGCAATATTGGTCCATTCAAAATTCTCATCATTTATTGAATACTAGAATAAATGTTTAATTAAATAATCATTCATCAATAAATATTTGGGATTGATAAAACACGAATAAAATTATTCATCAGTCTTAATAATCACATTTATTGTAATAAATAAATTCAAATATAATTTAATCTAGATCAAAAGAAAAACATAGTGTGTGACCATCTAGGATTTGTTATCAATGGAATTTGGTGGGATTTCTAAAGTCTAAGATTTATATCTAGAAATTGGTTAAGTAACCAAAGATGAAGAACTTAATTTTGCATCATTTACAACCAAATAAATATTCTCACTGTGTAATATAATCCCTTCATCATAATATATCATAAAGTAGGTTGTATATCCATGTCATGAACCTAAGAGGCCGATATATCTTTCTTTGAATATCTGAAATAAACACATCATTAAACCATGGCCATTTAATTCAATATTATAATTATATTCCAATAAAGGGGATAATATATAAGCTACTATAAAGATGGAAGAGAAAAATTATTCCTTAACTTATCCATTAATAACATTTCATTCATAACACACCCAATGTACTGTAATTCCCACCAAAATATGATGTGATGGGTTTGGTTAGTAAACCTAAGTGTGTGAGTAATGACATACAAAAATTACAATCATAAAGTCTAAGGACCATTTCACATGGTCACATATAGAAATATCCAATGAAACCAAAACATTAAGAAATCTTACTAGGGTGTCTGTTCTCATAATCTCCCATCATGGAGCTTACCAAGTGTGAACTTCATGATAAGTAGCCTAAACTATTTACGAGTACTCAACCCTGATAGTCTATAGACTATGTTTCCTATCATAGTATGTTATCCTACCATATAACTATATTTACGAAAATCTCCATAGCACTTCAAGGTTCCCATCATAGTGGGGAACTACTATGACCTTATCAATTTAAAAGATTCCCTAAATAACTATTACAATAAATTCATAGAAAAATGAAGATTAGGTAAGAATATGTTTTATTAATATTTAATTCATAAAATATACATGTAATAAAAGTAAAATAAGTTGGTCTGATGACACCAACTCCAAAAAACTATTACATGGACTAAAGCCAACTGCCTATGACCTTCAGTCAGTTGGACCTTACATAATAATCATGTTTTTTTCTTAGTAAAGGATTTAGTCAAGGGGTTTGTAACATTTTATTCAATGGAAATACTATTCACTATAACATCTCCTTTTTTATACAAATCTCTAAAGATATGATACTTCTAAAGTATATTATCTATATACTGATGTGTCCTTGGCTACTTAGTGATGATTCTCCCCATGTATACAGGAATAAAGTAAAAACTAGGTAAAAAAACATTTTTTATATCCTTTTTATGTGTATTAATTTCCATTTAATTATTTCAATTAATTATTTGTGTTATTTAGTGTGAAAGGATTGATTAAGTGTGACTGAAAGGGATGATTAGGGTGAATGTTTTTCTTCCTAGTTCCGATACTTAGAATATATGAGGATTCCTAATGAAGGTATCTGTCAACTTTTGTGATGTTCTAGTGAAAAAATTATGATGAGAAAATTTTACTCTAGGATTATAAACATTTTTCATTAGATAAGAATGAGGTTTTCTTATAGGATTAGTGGATTTTTTGGGAACAACTCAGTTAACTTTGTCATCTTAGATTTTTTTTGATTCAGTAGGAATTATTGCATCATACGAGGATGAAGTTGGTAGATAATAAGTCTCAGATCGATAAATTCTATGTTAAGAATTTCAATTACATGAGGATATAGACTGAAGGATATCTCATCCATAAATGTCTATAAATTACGTTAAAATGCGAGAAACTAGAGAAAATCGAGAATGAAAATTTGGAATAGTAGTATCGAATGTATTTAAGTGTTGTGAGGGTAAACATTTCCCAAAAGGTGTCCCTCAATATCCAGGAGAATAATATGATAAAAAATTTAATGTTATACCTAATAAATATATATGAGAAGCCTACAACACTCAATAAAGTGTACATAATGAGATAACTGTTCAACATGAGTCTATTGAAAGAAAGATCTACAATGGATCATGTGAATGATTTAAACATGATTTTGATGCATCATTATTTTTTGAAGGTTAAATTCCAATATGATGTTTCAATGATATTAAAATTTTCATCATTATTGAAATCATGGAAACAATGGTATCCACAGTAAGTAACTCTAGTGAAAATGAAAACATGATATTTGAAGATGGTTGGAACATGATTTTGAATGATGATTTACAAAAGTGGGAATTTCATGACCCTTCAAGGAATGCATTTATTATAGATGGAATGGGGTGGTTTATTTATCAAATAATTTCAATATATTCACAAATAATTATATAAAGAGGAGTATATATAAATCTACGAGACTTAGCCAAGTTTTATTGCACCATGGTAGAAGTGATATTCTAAAAAAGTATTTCCATGATTGAAAAGGAAATTTCATAAGACCAAATTACAAAGGTGTAAATTCTATTGGATAACCTAGATAAGGTAGTGCAAATATACTTATGAGTTTCAATACACTAGTAGTATCTTGGGTTTTATATTATAGAGAATTCTTCTACTCAACTAGTAATAAAGGATGTGTCGTGAATTATGTATCTATAAGACTTGGGATAACACATCTAGTTGATAATAAAGATATTGATTTCATGGGGATGGGAGATTTCAAAGTTCTGTTGATCAAATGTTGCTTTCCTATACTAAATGAAATTTCCATATTCTAGGAATTTTAAATAACATGATCTTTCTGTTAGTATGATAAAGATGGATGTGGAACAAAGCATTACTGATGAAGTGTAGAGAATCACTTGAGGATATCTTTTCATATTCAGATATGTAAAGAATGACACATTATATCTGACTGGAAGGGAAGTGGGTGCTATACTTATTGGAATTTCAATAATCATAAATTTTGATTTTTGGTATCATTTTAGTCACCTCAATAAGAAATTTATGATAAATACAATGGAAAATGGTATGTTGAACAAAAAACATTCTGGAATTGGATTTTATGAGTCTTTTATAATAGAAAAGTAGTGAAACGTATGTTTTAATTTGACCGAAATAATTATAAACAAACATAAGTTTTATCTTGTACATGAATATGTTCAGGAAACTTATGTAGTGAAATATATCATAGGTTCACAATATTAATGTAATTAATTGATGAATCCATGAATAAATTATGGATATTAATACTGAAACATAAATCTAATGTGTTTGGAGTGTTCATGGAATGGAAACCTATAGTTCAAAGGGAAAAATTATGTATGTTTAAATGACTAAAATCATATAATGGGGTTGAGTATACTAAGAGATGATTTTAGAGATTCTATAGACAAAGGGGCATTATTAAAGAGAACATTATCCTTTCAGTTCCTAAGAAACAATTTGTAGCTAAGTAGATGAATCAAACATTGATGAAATGGTCACAATGAATGAATTTGAATTCAAAGGTTCTTATGACCTTTCGGAATGAATCAAATGGTACCACAACATACTTAATAAATCAAATCCACTCAGTTATAATGGTAAAAAATATACTTGAAGCTTTGTGGATTAGAGAGTCACTATTGTTTTCTCACTTCAATGTCTTCAAAAGTTTTTTCTAATCATGTAAATGTTTAATATAAAGACAATATAGAAGAAAAAATTATTGCATGGGTATTTTTAATCAATAGAGATGAATAATTTGGATTGTAACATTAGGATAATGAGAAATGAAAAATCATTCGAAATAGTTTGATGGTAATGGATGACATGAAAAAATAATAAACTTTATTTGAAATTTATTTGAATAGTGGAACCAAAAGATCAGTAATTCTATAGAATTAATATGGATTTTATTCTTCTAGATGTTTGAAAATTATAGAGGAAAGTTCATGGGGACGTATATTAGGTTTGATGATGAGACCACTAGAATATATACCTAGAAGCTCAAGAACTGGTGAGGTTCGATCCAGAGCTCTAGAGGGTGAAATTATTGAGGTTTCAGTTTAGGAAAAATAGCAATTGAAATTAAATTTACAATGATAAATAACGGTTAGATGATCAATATAGAGGTATGTAGATAACATGAAATTCATACTTTTACTGGATAAAAGAAAACCATAAATCCTAGAATAAGTAGCTACCCTCGGAAATTTCAATGAGTGGGAGTTGGATATATAGCAGGAGTTGAATTTTATTGATGTGAATGACACATCAGAGTTAACAAATTTACCCACCAAAAATAGATAACTTTAAAACAAGTTAGTTTTATAGTTAAAGGATAAAGATAACAAAAATTATAGGTATAAAGTGAGGTTTGTGGTTAAACTTAAAAGTTTTTCATTATAAGGAAGGCATTTAATTTTATGAATTTTTCTATTTGATAGTCGGACATACTATAATTAGAATCATGCTAAGCTTGGTTTCTTCATGAGGAATATATTTGGATAAAATAGGCATGAAGATGACTTTTCTTCTTAGAGATCTCAAATAGGAAATCTACATAAATAAACCTATTGGTTTCCAGGATGAATAAAATCAGGACATGGTGTGTAAACTCAAGAAAAGTATCTATGGTTTAAATCAAGCACCAAAGGAGTGGAATCATAAGTTTAATTTTTTTATAATAGATAATGGTTTCATATGAAGAAACCCAGATCATTGTTTCTATCAAAAGGAGTATAGTGATGAAACATTCATCATTAAACTATTGTATGTGGATGAAATTCTTTTAATGGGTTTGTTAATTCAATATATATAGGACTTAAAGAAATAATTTATGAGTAATTTTGAAATGAAAGATCTCTGGGAAGAGAGGAAAATCGTAGGCATGAGGGTTGAGTGAGATAAGAAGACCATAAGTTTAGTTTTACCTCAAAAAGAGTAAATATAGATTATCATAGAAAAATATTTAATGACATTATACACAACTATTTAGGCCCCACTTTATGAATGATTCAAACTCTTGAAAGATTAAGTTCCATTAGTGTAAGATGTAGTAACAGACATTGAAAATACTACATGTTTTGGTTGTAGGAAGTATCATTCATGCCATGGCATGCAGTCATCCAGATCTATCCCATATAGTGAGAGTTTTTGTTTGGTTCTGGAAAAAATCAGGGAAGGAACATTAAGAAGTTGTGAAGTGGATTTTGAGATATCTCAATGGAACCAAAGATATGTCCCTTTTCATTAGAGATGATGAGATGTTTTTTTGGGTATGTTGATGAAGTCTTTAGGGGAGACTCAGATTACTATAAAAGAACAACTGGGTATGTCTTAAACTTTTATGGAACTGATGTAAGCTAGATTTCAATGTTGTAACTGGTGATTACACTCTCTATAAGAGAAGGATAGTTTGTTGCTATAATAGAAGCAATAAAATAAATGGTGTTTCTGAAACATCTAATTAAAGATCTTTAAAGTGTACATGAAAATGATTTTCTCTAATATAGTAGTAAGAGTGTAATAAATTTGGTCAAAAATATGGTGTGCCATGCAATGATGAAGAAAATTAACCAGAAGTACCATTATATGTTAAATTTGATTGAAGTGGGAGAGTTGGGGTTTCAGAAGATAGTTGGATGAAAAAACTCAATGGATATGTTCACCCTGAATTTAATTTGGGAGATGTTGGGGAAATACTATGCCTTAGATTCACTTGGGTTAATGAAAGTTAATAATAGAGGAGCATTTCATGTAGTGTAAGTACCTTGGGTGATGTTTTTCCAAAGTGTCAAAGGATTTTATAGAGTCCTCTAAGTAGTCATAAAGTGGGTGATTGTTAGAATTATGAAGACTATTCATGCAATAGATTAAGTTTATTGGAAGGAGTAACTTTATAAAACCCTTCAGTCTTTCCAATTTAATGGTAGAAAGTTTTCAGTGGGTGGTAGTGAGGTTTTTGAAAGTTCATGAGCATCTGATGGTCACTCAACATGATTTCTAGATCAATAAAAAGTTTAGTAGATTCCATTATTACCAAAATGGGATAATGATCATTTGAATAACTATTATACATAGACTATGAGAAAATGTAATGCATTGAGAACAAGATTTTTGTACCACTGATATGAAGTTAGAATGTTGAAATCTATATGGAGTTGGTAGTTACATAGTGATGGACAAAAATGTAGGAAGTCGATACGACATATTAACTCGGTGGGACCCTCAATTTCTAAGGGTGAGACCACTTTTCCAAGGTGTCAAGTTTTTGAACTTTCATAATTTTTAGTGATATGCATGGATTCTTAGTTATAAGAAAATTCCACATGTGTACTTCATTGGAAATGAAAAATTGAGATACTTCTCCACATTAATATAGTAAGAATGTCTAAACAATGTAAAAAACCTCTGATGTGTCCTTCCTATATGTTGTAATTTCTCTTGCATTATTATTTTTTAATTTCTATGCGAGTTGGACTGAAATGATTAAGTATAATTCAAATAAACTATTATGGTGAAGGATTTTACTCCTCTTTTTGATACTTTTAATCTTTGAGGATTTTTTTGGAGATTTTTTTGTTAGTGTGATATCCCAGTGAAGATCTTCTAGTTAGAGATGTTTTTTACTGGATTATCAATAAGGTAAAGATAAAAGAATTTTTTTTTCATGTCAAAAAAACTTTTTATAATGATATTTTATTGATTTATATAATAAACAATCCTTAATCACATTGCATTGAATGATAAAATATAGGCACATGGATTATTCAAACCCCATTAAAGAAGGAAATAATTAAAAGTAAATTAAGGGAAAAAATTGGTTAGTTCGTTGTGGTTATTCAATAATAAACACATCATAGACATAATTATGGTGATTTACAACACAATCCATGACCGAAATAAAAAATTCTTGATCAATTATAGATAATTGGGGGCGTCTGCTATTAGTTTAGAACCAACAATCCCATTACCTTAAACCTATACAACCTCCCCATGGGAAACCATTCTCTACCAATAATCATAATGTACTATATCTTCAATTATATTCAATTAATTATGATTTTTAATTGGGGTGGTGCCAAAGTGAACACAATTTTCATATGTTTTGAATGATTTATTGGATTTGTTCTATTTCAAAGATTCTTTATTGATACTATAATCATCATCATTGGTCAAGATGGAGTCAATGAGATTACATGAACCTAAAAGATGTCCAAATTTATTAAATATTTAATATAAATAGGGTGAGTTTTGATATTTTGTTTTGTAAAAACTCAATTTAACCATTTTTTATCAAGATATTTTTTTGGTATGAAATCAAAGAATTGATTTCAACACATATTCTCAAAATAGAGGGCTGAGAAACATTCATTGTTGTAGTATCAATCTTCACTAGATTTCTTATCAATTTTTTGAACAGAAAGGGAATCATACTAGTAGTGAGGGATCAAAATTCGATATTTTAAGGATTTAGAGTTTAAAAAAATATTAATATATGGTTGTGTATATTTTTTACAATAGAACTAAAAATGTGTGAACCTCTTTCCAAAATATTTCTTCGATGAGAAATCAGGAACCGAGTTCACTCTTCTTCTTCTTCCAAAATGCAATCCTGAACCAATTTCAGGCTCCCAATATAATTTGATAAGTAGTGGAATGACTATGGTTTTTTGGGACTCCTCCTCTCCTAGACCCCATCACCCACATAATTTAAAATAAAAAACAACTAAAAAATGTATATTTTTTGAGGGTTACAAACATTTTAGAGATGGAATATTTTTATAGTTTTATCCATTCATATCTCCCACATGCATATCTCCACCTAGGAATAGTTCAATTAGGGTTTCATACAATGGTTTTATGATTTAAAACTAGAAAAAGTTTCTAAAAGGGAATCTTACTCGAAATGATGGATCAAAAGTCGAGTTTTTTTAATGTTTCATAATTTTTTTAAAAAATAATATAGGGTTGTGCATATTTTTAAAAATATAAACTAATACATGAACCTACTTCACACATATTTCTTCAATGAGAAATCATAAAATGTTTTCACACTCCTTCTACCACCAGAATTGAATCTTGAACCCCATTCATTCTTCCAAAACAATTTGAAAATTTGAGGCTTGAATGGATTTTGTTAGAGAGCCTCATCTCCTGGACCCCCATCACTTATATAATTTTAAAAAATATATATATTTTTAGGTTTACACACCTTTTGGAGGAATATTTTTTTTGAGGTGCATCCATTTATATCTTTCACATGGCTCTCTCCTCCCAAGAACAATGAAATTACAGTTTCAGGTAATATTTTTTTTTCTGATTTACAACTAGAGAAATTTTTTGGTCCTTATTGGATTTCATTTACAATGTTATTTGATTTGATACTAGTGTTTTTCAACCACACCTTCTTATTCATACAATGAAAACCTACTCTTTTACACAAGATCTATTTGGATTTTTTTATCAATCTGAATTTTTCATTTTAGGATACCTTCACATTTCATCTAATATATATATTATATACACTATTTTATCATAGGATTACTTTTGAGATTCCTTTCATTTTTTGGAATCCATACCATGTAATCACTTATTTTAGAGGATCTTCTTTCTAGAAAAGGTTCCATGGTTTTTATCTTATTGTGTTTTCAACACTATAAATTTATGGTGTCAATATTTATTTTTTGCACATATGTTTTTATTCACTATGATTCTGATTTTATTTCTTTGTCTTGTTTGAAGGGATGTAATTTTATTTCCATAGTATGTTCAATTTGTTAGTTTTTTCATTCATCGCTTATTAGATTCCCCATCATTTAGAATCAAACGGTTTGGGTTTTATTCAAATAAATTATGGAATCCAATTACAATAAGATGATTTTATTGAATGGTACCATCTACTATATGTGGAAATTAACAGTGAAGGATCTTCTTTTGGTCAAGTTAATGAATCTTATAGTGTTTAGTAATTAGAAGACATAAATAATTTCTGATTAATAATGAGAGTTTGAGACTGATATTGTTTATGGTTTCATTAGTTATTGGGTTGAATACATTGTTATGAACCATATTTTCAACATCTCTCACGCCAAAACTTCGGGGGAGAATCTTGAGACTACCTATTCTTCCAAGATATGAAATAATAATTTTTTATCCTCAAACAGGTGATGTATTTAAAATAAAAATAAGGTGCATATATTTTCGACTATTTGAGTTAATTTCAAGGGTGTTTTTATCAATTTTAATGTATGGGTATTACTTTTAAAGATGTGGTTTTAGTGATTTGGTTTCTTAATACTTTACATTATTCCTGGGAGAATTTTTTTGTTACCCTAATCAGTTCATATCCAAATGGTTCTATGACATTCAATATTTTCAATTATTTCATTTTTAATGAATAATTTTAGAGACATACTCATGATAAATATTATTCAAATCATTTATTCAAAGGGAATAGGGGTGAAGTTAGTAAATGAATCTAGAATAGAGAAATTGAGGAAATAGTAATGGTAGAAGAAAATTCAGGTTAAAGTAGAGGGATTTTTAACGTCATAATTATGGTAGGAAATATTATTTTAATATTTTTTTATATCATCAAAAAATAGTATAGATTATGAATAAAAATTAGCTGAAGAATAATAGTTATATAGATTATTATGTTACTGCCTCTAGTGGGGGAAATATGATTATTATTTATGACTCCATTAATATTGCTTCTAATGATTCTTGTTGGGATGTTGATTGTGGTTCATGTTTTCATTTAACATCTTGGATGGAGTTATTTACATCTTAAAACCCTAGTAATTTTGGTATTTTTACTATGACTAATGATGTTCACCGTGATTTTGTATGTATCATGACTATTTATTGGGATAACATCATAGGAAGTATGCTGATTTTGAAGAATGTTCAACATGTAAATGAGGTTATTTTAAATCTTATCTCTATAATTGATCTTGATGATGATTGTTTTATCAGTAATTTTGGTGATTTACAATGGAATATTTCCAAAGGGTTATTAATTTTGGCTCAAAGGAATAAGAATTGGGTTTTTACTAGACTATATATTATATTTCTTAGGATACTAATTATGTGTTTAGAGTAGTTTTTCTTCCATGTTATTTTATAATAGGATCATCCACATTACTTAGAAAGAGATTAGTTGTTTGGAGAAGTGAAATATACTTCTATATTTTTTGGGTGTCATATTGGACATGTTTTATCACTATGTGGTTGGAAAATAGAGGAGTGTGAGTTTTAGATGTCATCATTTTCATAGGAAGCCACAAGTACATGAATTAGTACATTATGGAATTTTTGGTCCTTTAAAGTCTAATACCTTTATAAGAAGTCATTATTTTAGGAAATTTATTAATGAATACTCACATAATATTTGGGTTTATGTTTTGAATTTCAAAAGTCACATGTTCAATGTTTTTAAACAATTTCAGGTTTCCTTTAAGAGGGAATTTGTTAAGAAGATGAAATGTATTGTCAAAGAAAATGGGTGTGGGAATTAAGGTTGGTTTGATTAGTATTTAAGGCACACATCTTTTCAAAATTAGAAGACACCTCATAAGACCCCTCAGCTTAATGGTGTAGATAAGCATATGAACATGACTTTTCTTGGAAAGAGTTTGTTATTTACTTTCAATAGAAAAGTTGACATGAAATTTTTGGGGATGAAACTTCATTTAATTCCTCTTATATTATCAATTTATCACCTTTGGTTTCTCTGAATATAGACACTCATGAAAAGTTTTCATATGATAAATAGATCAAGTTTGTTCATTTACGTGTTTCGGGATGCAAGGATTTTGTTCATGTTCTTTGAGATGAGAGGTCCAAACTAGGTGGAATGTCTTGGCACTATATTTTTATAGTCTATGAAAATGATGAGTTTGGATATAGGTTCTATGATCCTACTTTGAAGAATCTTTTCAAAAGCTATGAATCAGTATTTAAGGAGGATTAGATTATTGCAAATACTAATAAGGGAGAAAAATCTACTTCTCTAACTTCTGATGGATTTGTCATTCCTGAGTTAGTTTCTAAGACAGATTTACCTCATGTTGTTGATTTTGATGATCATGTTGATGTGAAGAATAATGTTTAGGGTGAACAGGTTGGAGTGGATGTTTCTGATGCACTATTTTTTTCTGATGATCTGATTTAAGGGGTTATTAATGAACCTACAGTTTCACTTTGGAGGTTATCTCGATATGATACCATTTCTACTTGGCATTCACCATTTGAGTACGTACTCCTCACTAAAGGGGGATAACTAGAATATATGGATGAGGTAATGAAAAGTGATCTAGAAATATGGGTTGTGAAAATGGTTGATGAGATCTGATCATTTAATTTTTTTTGTTGAGGTTACCTATAGGTAAGAGAGATTTTCAAAATTGATGGATCTATCAGATTAAAAATGAAGAATCCAATTCTGTTCCACAATACAAGGAAATGTTAGTTGTTAGAATAATCCATCAGAATAAACGTATTGATTTTGATCATAATTTTTCACTTTTTTTCAAAATGCATTCAATTCAGGGTATTCTTGGTTTAGATTGAAGTTTGGTTTTGTAGATTGATAAAATGGATGTGAAGACTTATTTACTCCATAGATACTTAGAGGAGGAGATTTATATAGAGAAACTAGAGGGTTTTTTGAAATAGGTAATGAGAATTATGTCTGTAGGTTAAAGAAGAGTCTATATGGTGTGAAGAAAGATCTGAGGTAGTTGTATAATATGTTTGAATATATCATCTATCAACATGGTTTTCGAACGACAACATTTGATCGTTGTGTTTTTGTTCAAATATTTACTAATGATTATTTTATTTTACTATTGAATTATGTTGACGATATTCTAATTATTTTCCATGATGCTTATAGAATTTATTGATTGAAAAAGGATCATTGTTAGTATTTTGTGATGAAAGACTTGGGGACAACATGATAGATTCTTTTAATGTAAATATTCTGTGATAAAAAGGAAAAAAATTGTGCTTATCTCAAGAGATGCATATTTAGAGGGTTCTTTAGATATTTTCTATATACATAGAGAAAGTGGTTAGTACTCCTCTTTTATTATCTTTCAAGCTCAGTACCAGTTAGTCGCCTTTTACTGATAAAGGGAGAGAGGATATGCAGTGTATACCTTATTCATCATCTATCAGATGTTTTATGTATGCAATGATATATACTAGACCAGATATTTCTCTTGAAGTTGGTGTGGTCAGTCATTTTCTATCTAATCCAGGTAGAGGGAACTGGAGAGTAGTTAAGTATATATTTCATTATCTTTATGGTACTTATGATATGAGATTTTGTTTTTTAAGTGATTTATTTATTCTTTGTAGATTTAAATATTCACATACATCATGATATATAGATTAAAGGAAGTCTACTTTTGGCTATTTGATCAATTTTTTAGGGGGATCTATATCTTGGTAGTATAGATTGAAGAGATTTATTTCTTTATCTACCACATTGTCTCAGTTTATTGTATCTGTAGAGGCATGATAATAATTTTTGTTAATGAAATATTTTAATTGGGATCCAAATTTTATTCAGGATAGTCATGTTTTATTTTAGGACAATCAGTGTTATATTTTTTGGGAAAGAATCCATCCTTTCAGGGAAGGTCAAATTATATTGATGTTTGGTATCGTTGGATCTCTGAAATCCTTGATTTCATACAGTTAGAGATTGATAATATCCACACAGATGAAAATGGATCAGACATGTTGATCAAGAGATTACCTAGAGGTAAATTTGAGACTTTCTGACTGATTTTAGGGTTGGTGGTGATCCCCAGTTGAGTTGGAGGTGGAGTTTGATTGGGAGCCTCCTCTCCTAGGCGCCACCCATGTGCATAATTTTTAAAAAAGTTAATAGATAGGTTTTTATCTTTATGATCATTTAATAAGAGGATATTTTTTATAGGTTTAGTCTTTCATTCTCTCACGCGGCTCTCTCCTCTTTGGTGCTGTGGAATTAGCGTTTCATACATCGGTTTTAAGATCTGAAAATGAAAACATTTTCCAGATTTGGTTGAATTTAATCTATGGTTCTTTTTGATCTAATAATAGTGTTTATCATCTACATGTTTTAATTTAAACACCGAACACCTTCTCTTTATGGTCAGATCTATTTGGGTTTCCTTATTAGGAAGCATTCTTCATTTCAGTCTTCTTTCAGAATGCATATTCTTTCTACCATTGATCATCTATTTTATTATTGTATTACTTTTTATTTCCCTCTAATTTTTGGGATTCTCAACCTTGTAATCACTAATTATTTTTGATTTTTATTTTTTGACTTGGTCCCTTGGTTTTTCACTTATTGGGTTTTCCACGTTAAAAATATTTTGTATCATTTTATTTGGAATGTATTTTTTGGTCTCTGTGCATCTGTTTTTTTTTTCAGGCTTGTTTTAAGAGAATGAATTATATTTTTATTGGGTTTTTTCTTTATTATTTGTTTTCATGCTCGTCTCTTTCCATCTTTCTCACCAGGTTTCATGCTTCTCAACAGAGAAAAATTATAAAAGGGTACTCCCCTTCCCAATCCCAACCCCCCTCCAAATTTACAATAAAGTAAAAAAAAATTGATTCTCACTTTCTCAAGATATTATTTTCAACAATTGCGAAGGTAATATGTATTTTCTAAAACTATTGTTTTCAAATTTTGTTAATTATTTTGTTTTCAGGATTTATTTATTTAAATTGTATGTGTGTATGAATGTAAGATTTAATTTATATGTGCTATGTATGATTTAGATCATATTTAATGATTTAGGAAATTTAAATATGATGTTAGGATAATTTAATTCATGTTGAATTATGATTAATTGTGTATAAATTGATACCAATTAGAATTATAAAAATATAATTTTTGAAGAAAAATATATATGTAGAATTATAATTTTGAATATTAATAATTATGTTTGAAAATATTTATATGAATATATAATATATAATATTATATATAAATTAAAATAAATTGGAAATATATTATTAGATAAATAAAATAATTCAATCTAAATATTTTTTAAAATTATATTATTAGTAATAATTTTTTAAAAAAATATAATTCTTCTTATTTGAATATAAATATATAGATGTTATATTATTTATCATTTTTAAATTTAATTAAATTTAGAATATAATATTCAATAAATTTATAAATAATATTATTGTCAACAATGAAAATAAAAAATTACTACTAATAATATATTTTTATAAATATAAATTATAAATAATAACTATTAAGAGTACTTATCTATAAAATAAAAGATTTTATATTTTGGAAAATATAATTACATTCAAGAAATTATATTTATATATTTATATATTTTATTTTAATTAAAATAACGTGAAAATATATTATTTTTACATAAATATTAAAATTTTGTTTTCTTTAATTACATTAAAAATTACATTTAATAATATTTTTCTAAAAAATTATATGTACAAATAGTATTATGAGTAATTATGTATAATTTAATATTATTTATATTTAGGAAATTATAATTGGTTACAAAAATGTATTTTAATAATTAATATTTACAATATTAATAATTACATTTTATTTTATTTATAAGTATATATAATATTGTTGATTATAATTAAAGTAAAATAGAATTAAAATAAGTTATAGGAATCATAGATAACTAAAATGATTCTAAGTAAATATTTTTAAAAAAATTTATTTTTAACTATATTTTATAAAAAATACTATCAAATGTATTTGAATATGATTATATATATTTCTAATAATTTTTTTCATATTTAAATATAAAATCGGATTTTAATTGAATAATATATATACCATTAATTTCATAAAAATTTAATAATATATATAATTATATTTAAAAATATAGTTATTATATATTGACTATATGCATAATTATCCTAAAAATACTTTGTAAGATTATCGAGTGACGACTAATCTTAAGATGACCAACAAATGTATGATTTTAATTAAATGTGTAATTATTTTGAATATGGTTTTATATTTTGTAATAATCATATTTTCTTTATTTATTGATGACCTGTGTGTCAACCATCTATTTAAGAATGTAAGGACCAACACATTCAAAGTAAAATGTTATGTAGCCCAAACCCCTAGAACTTCTCATAAGCATGTGACTATTATTATAATAAAAGAAGGCTCTAAATGTGGTGTTTATGTTTGATGATGTATTTATACACCATGACTGAATGACGATTATCGGCTGCTGAAATCCGAGATAATTGAGGATCCATGATTTTTTTTAGGTTTTAGTTGGTTAATTGATTAATGATAAACCAATCCATAGAAAATCCTCATGATCAAGACACCATTATATATATATATTCATATTTTTTACCACATATGATTCTATGTAATGTTATAATATATAATTATAATCATTAATTAAATGATTTATTATATTGATTTTTAAATCATTAATTCTACACACACACACACACATGTATATATAATTACTATTAATATGAAAACTATTAATATTTATATTAAACTTATATTATTAGTTACATAACTATATAGTAATATATATTATTATATTTAAAAACAAAATTTTTAAATATTTACTATATGAGGAACATAATAATTATTCTAAAAAAACAAGGTACGATTATTGAGTGACGACAAATCTTGAGATGACCGACCAATGTATATTTTTGATTGAATATTTAATTATTTTGTATGTGGTTATCTAATTTATAATAATTTAATTTTCTTTATTAATTGATAACATGTGTGACTTCCCGCTCTCTACCAATTTAATCATATATATGTCCACTGTAAAATATTCTATATCTCAAACCTGTCAAACCCCTCACTTGTATGTGAGTATTATTGTAATAAAAGGACACTTTAAATGGGGAACTGATGTTTGATGATAGATTTATACACCATGACAGAAAGGAAATTAGCTACTACTGAGATATAAAACAATGAATTATATGGATTTTCCCCAAAGGCTTTGGTGTGTTTACTGATTAATGATAAAATAATCCATAAGAAAAAGTATCAAAGATAAATTCATTGTTGTGTAAATGTTATTTGATTAAAAACTGTTAAGAACTTAATGGTGATATAGAGATATATATAATGATTTAATAAATTTTCTTCATAGAAAATCATTTTCCTGTCCTTTTTATTTCAATAGAGAAGTAATTTATATTAATCTCAGATTTATTTATAGTTTTCGATAAGAAAAAGTGGTTAACCTACATGAATGTGAAACATTGGAAGATGTTTGTAGGAAGAATCATAGTCACTTAAAATTGAGGACCAAGAAAGTAATTAAATCAATCACATATTAAAATCTCCAATATGTTAATCATATATGGAACACTAAGTATCCTTTGTTTGACAATGAGGAATGGATGGAAGAATCCTCGTTGTTCATGAAATACTACGTTAATGGTCTAATGGAATTTTATATCGAGTTCTATGACCCAGTTATATGAAACAGTGGATGAGTGGTAGTGGAATTATCTAAGAATATTTATTTTCATTTTGGTTCTTTCTAGACATTGAGGTATCCCTACGAACATTTTGTTGTAACTTGGGAATCAGTGAGCTTATCATGGGAGTCATTTCTAAATCCAATATATCACTTGAGCATTTTTGTTGACTGCTATAATGAGCATTAGATTCTAGTTCATGATTTTCATTATTTTTCCTTTTATGGTGATCAACCAAATTTTGTCCCTGGTATTAACAGGTTGCATACCCAGGGGAGGCCAATTTTTTCCCATAAAAATGAGATGGAATAGCCTTGAGAAAGGGGATTTGGACTATGATGGTGTATATATCATGATATATGTTTTACTCATAATAAATCTTCCAATGTGGTGTGAAGGAGATCTAATTCATGTTTTCACAATCTATCTCTATGTATTTTATCAATTTTCTGTAAAAAAATTATTTTAAACTATATTGTTTCATTTGATATGCCCCAAAATGTTATCTTGTATCATTTCAAAACCAGAATGTATTTTGGAATTTCATGATAGTTTATTATTTTAGACGACATTGAAAAAATTTAAAACATTCAAGAATAATATATATATATATATGTATGTATGTAGGTATGTGCGTATGTATGTATGTATGTATATATATATATATGTATTTATGTATGTATGTATGTATGTATGTATGTATGTATGTATGTATGTTTGTATGTATGTATGTATTTATGTTCGTATGTATGTATGTATGTATAAATTTGTGTGTGTGCACACTCGCTTTATAAATTAATAAAATCGTTTAAAAAATCATATATGATTATAGTAAATAAAAATTTTAAAATTTTATTTAAAAAGAGAATCATAATTAATATTTACAAAACAACTAATCTCACATAAAGGTAGATCTTAGTTTTCTTAAATGTAAACATAAAATTTGATAAGCTAATTTTTTGTAAAATGGACATGCATAAAGATAATATCTTCCCTCACATAGGTGAAATATGACCACATAGATGTAAAAAAAATTACCAAATAAACTTTAAAACGTAATATTCACATAATTAAACCACATAAAAATGCAAACCATGTACATGATTTTCTAACCAAATATCATCTTTTATTACAAAAACTAATGATGAACATCATTTTCTTAATTTAATTTAGTAAAAATGTATTTTAAAAAATGTATTACAGTAACTATAAATTCCAATGACTATATAAAATATATTTATGGCGGGAACTCAATTTTTTACCTTTTAAGATATAAATATTTCTAGTTTTGTCTAAGAGGTATATCCTATTCCTTCTCCAAGGATATGAAGGTCACGCTACTTCAATCATGATATTCCCATTCCTACCATCATATCTCATATTCAATGTGTAGAGCCCTATAATGCAGTGATGTGTGATTTCAACTTCGATGATCACCAACTCATTAAATCCCTTATAGAGAGATAGAGGCTAGAGACATATAATTTTTATATACCTGAAGTATAGATGATGATCACCCTCAAGGATGCCACCGTTATATTGGGCCTCCCCATTGAGGCGGTGGTTGTGACAAGTTGATTTGGTTGTAATTATTTCTATTTAGTTCAGATACCACTGGGCATTGAGGTTATATAAAATGGTAGGTTTGTCATCGGCTATTGGATACACATTCCATGGATAGATTAACACTTCACTCATTTAGTCAATAACACCATTGAGATCATCGTATTCATATTTTCAAGTTTAAATATTATGGGGCTTATTTTTTGAATGATCTTTTTTAATCATTCTACTACATTTGTTAATATTATTTATTTACCATTACCTGGGGAAATATACCAGATAGAGAAGTGCAGTTTGGGGGGTCTGTATGTCTTTCTCATACACACATAGTTCTATCAATCACATGTAAAATAAATAACATGCATATTATAAGAAGCACTATTCTTATATAGAAGTGGGTATGGGAGAACATCCCTCACTTCATTCCGTACGTGTCTGCACCATTTCCTATATACATTTCACTAGACACCTATCCTAGATGATGGTATGTTTTTTCTATGAGAAAATAAAATATGAACATTTTTATTATGATACTATTATTAAAAAAATGATATCAATAAGTAGATTCTGACCGATTTAAATTCATATCCTTCTAGGAATGATTTCCATAGTTATTCTCTTTTAATAAACAATATTCAATTAGATGGAATATAGATATATTAATTATATACTAAACTTATGATTATGTGGTGTAAATTATTTCATTTATTAATTTCATAATAATTTTTTTTATATTCTAGGATTCATGGATTCAATATGGTTAACCTGTTCTATTGGGTCCTCTACCTTACTGTATGATGATTCTTACTACTAACACACGAATCATACCTATTATTCATTTTCAAAATTTTGAGTGGAACCATATTGATAGAGTTATGAGGAAGTTCAACTTCCATAATATAATCCTCTCACTACCTAGTCAGTTGTTTCATGACCCCCTCCCTCGATAGGAACCTCAACTAGACTAGAAAATAATGAAGAGAGATAATGACCCTTGATTCATGGATTTAGTAGGCCCCAGTTTGGCGACTAGCACAAATGGTATAAAAAACTATCACATATGGAATACATTACACTCTATAGAAAATGAGGATTGAGAGATATGATAAATCAACTTCAAATCATCTCTATTAAAAAAATATAAAATTAAGCCAAAACCATCCGTAATGCATGAATAATGTCAATAGATACAAATAAAAGTATCCAAAAGAAAACCAAAAGTCAATTCCTATGATAAAAACTCAGAAACATCTCTAAAAACCAAGATAACAATTCCCAAGCTAGTCCCCAAAGTCCTATAAAAAATATAAAATAGTTTATATATAAATAGGTTGAGCATAGCATATTTACTTAGTAGGATCATACCCAGGGTCATTAATGAACATGTGAAAAGAGAATACTAATGAACCAGTGGACAAATGGTAGAACCAACCAGCACCTAAGCATGTTAACTAACCAACTCATCCTCATCAGGGAATAATCACCAAATAATGCATCCAATATAATAACATTGTATCATAATAATATAAACAATGTCACCCAATGACCACTACCTCAACAATTATCTTCTCTCACAATCCAATGTTATACATCAATTATTTATATTCATTCAATGCGTATCTCATCACTTGTTCATCCATATCAGATGTGGTTCAGGATGCATCCCTACCTATCCCACCCATTGTATAGTCTAGAATATGGCTCCAATATTAGTTGTATCACATATCAAAACCTCAATATCAAAACTATGTCTCAAAACTAGGGAATTAGGGAATTATGAACATGAAGTACATTAACCTCATGCCCTACTCCTACCACACATGACCTCTACCACATATGAAATCCTCATCACCGTATGATAATCTCCAACACCAACCCATATCATCAATGATTAATCTCCAACACCAACCCATAATCTATAATACTAATGGAATATCAGGGAAGATGCTGTAGTTATCCATTTGATTCACCCCCAACATGGATATTGGGGAAAAATCTAGAACCTAAAACAGTTGGGCATCAGTAGGGATATCTAAATCTTGTGGGGTACATAAAAAAGGAACATAATATACATTCTAGATAGATATAACACAACAAAAAAACAATGGGTTGACATAAACAACACTATCATATTAAACATCACTACAACTACAAAACGTAATATTAATAAAAATGCTACCATATCTATATGAATCACACTATATAGCCACCACCCATTGCCACACAACTCAACTTTCAATTAAAGGTTCTAGTATTTCCCAAAATTAATGAGTTACCTACATCATACATTTACAAATCCATTTCATTTCACATTAAGACAACCCATTTAATTATCATAAAATTCATTTAATCAAAAAACCACATTTTATTCCATTCCATCCTTTTATATAAATTTAACACATGATTATTCTTTTACCAAGTCATTTCACTTTTTATTCATCATTTATTGTTTATTATAGGGCTAACTGTGAAACTATCAGGATCACATCACTCAATAGATCATCACCCCACATCAACCATCACTACAATTCAAACTATCAAAACCAACCATTGCTTCACATACAAATATATTTCATATCCAAGAAAGTCACCACAATAATTGCAAATTCCCCAAAATGGTTCACATAACCTCAAATTCAACACACAAAAGCACCATCTAGTTTTCCTAAAACATCATTCTAGATTCAATATAAGGGATTTCATTACATTAATTATTTATGTATTAGGGTTATTATCATGAAAATTAGAATTTAATTGTGTGAAATATTATTTAACCATATATAATTGATTATCCACTTAATTTATACTGAGTTCAAACAACCGAAAGGGAAAGTATTTTCACAAAAAATAACTACAATAATTAATGGATTTCAACATTTGTTTTTTCTACAATGGAAACAATCATTCATAAAAATAATGTCACTATCATAATATCATAAAAAATGAAAATTCATCATTTTCATCACATTAAAATTTATCCAAATCATTATCTATATTATGTGATCCCTTACAATCAACCCAAAGGAAGTAAAAAACATGAAATATATATAGATGCACAAAAATAGGGAGAGAATAAGAATAACCTACCTTAAAGAAGTTTTCAAAAGATGGTGGACCAAAAATGATGGGAAAAGAGATGTTTTCACACCCTAGATATCCTAATGGTATGGTTTTAATCAATATTATAACTCTTGTAGATAAAGTGAAATAAAAAATTAACTAAATCCTGCCCCAAATGATTTTTTTTGTAGAAAACAGAGTGAAAAAAACCATTAAAACACCCAAAAAACATGAATAGGGTGGTTATGGTGGATATAAACAACTCTTAAAGGTACACTAGTTTCATACTGGTTCATCTAGAGTTGAAAAAAACAATGATGAGTCGAAGGAAAAAGGTTTCATGATTTTAAGATATGCGATATGGTTTTCTAAAAATTATCAAAATTTAATTTTCATTTAATTTAGTTGTAGAATGAACCTATTAAAAGATTTGGACTTTTAAGAGAGTAAGGATATAAATATCCTCTTTAAAGTAGACTTTAATTTACCTTAACTAAATATTTAAAACCATTTTTACATTAAAAAGGCGTATATATGAACTTCTAGTAAACACAAGATTTTTTTTAAAAAAACTATAATTTTTTTGTTTTTTTATCACTAGAATAACTTGCTTATTCAAAAACAACTTTTTTCTTCTAGAACAACATGCTACCACCAGAACAACTTGCAGCTATCTGAAAATATTTCTACCTCTAGAACAACAATTTACAACTATAAAAACTTAATACCTCCAAATCAACTTGCTGCTACCAGAACTAATTTATATCATTATAATAACTCACTACTTCTAGAAAAACATGCTACTACCATAAAAAAATTCCCCTTCCAAATAATCTTTATACCACTAGAAAAATCCTCTATTACAAGAACAACCTGCTACCAGTAAAACTACCTGCTACTACCAGAAAAACTTTCTACCACTAGAATAACTTTCCACCTGTAGAAATATTTTCTACCACTATAAAATTTTTTTACCACTATAATGACATGCTACCAGAAGAACAAATTTTTACCTCTTGAAAAACGTTATACCACTAGAATAAGAAAATGACAAGATAATTTCATGAAAAAGAATACCCCAATCAACCCTTGGAACCTCTATACTAAGGGAAACATAAATAAAAGGGTTTTAGTAAATAATCCATTACATTAAATACTTATAAAATAATTATTGCTCTTGAGAATTTAAACCAAACCCAAAATGGAAGGGAAGGTTTCAAAAAACTATCCGAGGAGATACCTCTCAAGGATATTATTACACTCAAAAAACTACCACCAATCATGAACATCAAGATAATAAAAACATCTTCAAAACATCCCACTAAACCACATCACTATACCCGACCATGAAAAACACCACACCATATCACACTAGACAAAAGTCACCTTTCTTTCACATAACCATATGAAGTACTATTTAAATCTCTTTATAGACAACATAATTTTTCAAACCCACTAGCCCATTAATTTGTGGGAATTTATGTGGTGTAGGTGTTTAGAGGAGGTTTTGAGGAGTTAGGGAGTGAGTGGTAGAGATATATCTAGAAAATAAAGTAAGATGAATATTGTGGTGTGGAGGGGTGTGATGTTTTGTAAGGTGTATTTGAGGTTTCATCTGTAGAGTAGGTATCCCAAAAGAGGATTTTTAATTCCAATACCATTTTTGAATGGGTTCACTATGGTGTTAGATTGTGTTGATGAGTCGGTGACTCCACTACGTGGATAGTTTGTATGCAGTGTTTGGGCTCAGGGTTTTGTTTTATTAGTTCTTCCATTCTGGGTAGGGATTTAGTATAGTCACTCGACTGTGGATTGGAGTTATTGGATGAGTTTGGGGGGGGGGGTGGTTTTGTTGATTTTTTGGTACATGTATTTTGGAGATAGTATGTGACATATTCCCCTTCCATTTACTGGGTTTTAAGGAATGCTTCCATTGGCTAGCCCATTTCCCCTCCTCATATTTTATCAAATCCATGAAATGGACATAACTACATTCCTATAATATAAATTTTTACCATCACTACTATGGTGTGGTACATTTAAATACACCATAGTAGGGTTTTTTTCATAAATTCTATAGTATAGATCCTAGGATGAGTCATGGTGTTGTGTTTTGAAGTATGAGAAAAAAACAAAAAAACCCTTCACTCGCGATCACTTTAGAAATATTTATCTTAATTTTTGGGAGACCCAAGTTCATTATAATGAGGCCTTTCATCCCATTTTTATATTATTTTAAATTTAACCTTGGAGGATTTATCTAAGGTGGTTTTAGATGAGTTTCCTTCTTTTAAACTCCCTTTTCCTTATCCAGAGTATATTTTTTTCAATAGTAACCTATTGTTTTGATGTTTTTTATTAAGAAGTTGTTGTGGGGGGTTTTTTAGGGTGATCACGGTTTTATCCTTCATTGTGGTGACTGAAGGTTGTCTTCCTCTCTTTCAAACATTATGTTATGGGTTGGGAAGCCTTGTTTGAGCAAGGGGATCCTTAATTTATCATTTAGTTGAATCTAGTGTGAGGTATTATGTTATTTTTTTTATCATTGGGAAGATAAAATATCTTAAATAATAATGTTAATTAATTGGTTTAATTGAAATTTAAGGGGGGAATGGAATGAAATTTCAAATTTTTCAACTTTGATGTTTTGTTTTGATACTATGCATGCATGATGTACTACTGAAAATCATGACTATTAGGGGCCTTTGAATATGATAGGAATTTTTTGTTCTTGTCAAACCCCTAATATATTATTGGTTAATTTCACCTTGGATATATTTATAACCACATATATTTGGATAATAATTTGGTTTCACATGGAAGTCAAAAATTATGTGATAACGACCTTGAATAAATAATTGAATGTGATGTAAAGACTCTTTACTAAATCCGAAATAAGACATGTGTTTTGTGTTTTTTGATAGTTATGTGTGGTGGTGATGGGTGAATATGAGATGTGAAATGTGGTGTTATGTGTGGTTTTGTTATGGGGAGGTGATTTGTAGTTGTTATGCGAGGTAGTGATGTGACGAGATGTAGATGTGGTACATGGTAGTTGTGATGTGGGGATATAGATATGGAAAGTATCTATGGTGGTGAAATGCTGGAGAGTTGGGGTTCATTGTCTTGAATAGGGGATGTGAATGATGGGCTATTTTTTATTGTGGTGGGGTGTGTTATTCTAGTTTCCTAGGTAATACCAAAATTAATTGGTTGATAATGAATGGTAATGGAATGGTTTGATTAGTTAATGAATGGAAGGGTTATAATGGGATGTGTTATTAAATGGGGTTGATGATTAATGTGAGATAAATGGGATGGGTAATGGAAATAGGTTGTTAATTGGAAATTTATAAATTAAATAAATTTGATAAAGGAGGTGAAATGTGTCTTGTGGCTTGCTATTTGTTGTGTGGTTATGTGCATTTAGAGGTGGTAGTAAAAGCAGTGAATATTGTGAGGCTTGGTGGTGATTTTATGATTTCAGATAGTATTATTATTGTGAACCCATATGTTATTCTTTTGTGGGGATATATATATCTAATATTTTCCTTGTGATTTATATGTGCACCATACCCATGTCGGAACCATTCACCAACAACCAAATGTTTTGGGGGTATTTTTTACCAACATATTGGTGGTGAGGATTAATGGATGGATACCTAATATTATCTAATTTAATAGAGACTTTGGATAGACCTATAAGATTTTGGAATATTACTAATAATATTTATGAATTCAGGTGTTGAGTAGGCATGAGAATTTGGGCCCCAATGAGCCTTAATACGGTGATAATAAAAATATTAAATATATTTACTCACGTGCATGCAGTTTCTCTTAAGATGCTGAATAATGCTTGAGAGGAGTATCAATTTTTAATTATGAGACTACAGTTGAGTTTAGAATGTCATGTTTACACTAGGCCCGACATAAACGTTTTCAGCACATGGTGTTTTGTCGGAGGTGAGTTGGGAGAGCGTGTGTTGGTGGGGAGATAAATTTGAGTATTGTTTTAATAAAAAATTAAACAATACCCCTCTCCCCCCACCTTTGGTGTGCACAGAAAGAGCCCCCTCCCCACTCCACCTTTGTAGACAGATGACCTCGGGACCAAATCAAGGAAACGTGGTGATGTTGATCTCCAAACATGACAGTGATTTCTCTGGGATCATACAATAATATATTCCAAGTGTCAATTCAACCTTCAATCTTCAAGGTTTTTGCATTCTGGTAGGATATTTGAGTTTTACATCTCAATATACTTTTTTATGAATCATTTTAGGTTTGTAGAGATCTTAAACACTTTCAAGGGACCCCTCAAGGGTCGATCTATGTGTTTTGGGGTAAAAGAGGGTGGTTCAAGATACTCCTAGGTAATTTATGATGGGTTTTCCCATCTACATAGTGTGTAGACTAGAGGGACACACCGTGTGTTTTTATCATTTTTGGAGGATTAATTTTGATGAATACATGTCATGTACTGTGACTTACACACTACGTAGTGACCCCACGTCATGTGGACTGAGTACATGTGTAGGTAATTAAAATGACATAAACAACCGATTAATAGTACACAACCAGAGTACACGGACATGAGGTGCCAGACATGAGCATAGGAAATAGACATGACCAAGGGTCCATGTAGCTGGGACACACTATGTACTAAGGTTCATACACCGTGTGGTTAACATGACTGGTTGATTAGTGTGAATGGAGTACAATGTTGGCTGTTCGGGGGGGGGGGGGGTAACATGATGTGTAACCCCCTTACATTCAATGTAGTATCCTCTTGGAGAAGCTTCCAAATTTGATATCTACTTCTTCAGGGATCATATTTAGGCCTCCAAGTATCAATCCTGAGTAGTTTTTCCATGCAGAAGATGATGGAGGCCACGATTTATGCCTAGGAGATTTGAGGTGGGGCAATGTTGGGAATCTCTTATGTAATAAACATTTAGACTAGAAGCGGTTGAGTGATGTCTCTTAGTACATCCCAATTAAGGTTTTTATGGTATTACATCCTCAATGTAGGGTTGTAATCCCCTTGATTGTGTGATCCTGGATAGAGTTATAGAATCCCTCTAGAGTGGCCGAGGTGGGTTCCCCTATCATTTTGTTAGAGTTTTTGAATCCCTCTATATAGGCTAGGATGGATCATATAGAATATCATTTTCCTCAGATCAAGTTCTCAGAATATCTAGGACCAAAACTATAGCTGAGGTGATACCCTATCTTTAAGGATAACCCTTTAGGATTTTTAGTATCATTGGTAGTATGATCCCTTATACAGTGGGAAGTTTTAGTAGGGCTGTGGAATCATCGGTGATACAATCCACTACCCAACAGAAGATTTATGTAGGGTTTTTAGAATCATAATGATATGATTCCCTACTACATAGATTATACCAGATGAGGTTTTTGGAATCATCGTGACCAACACTACACAAGTGACTATACAATATCTAAGGGATATGATCTCTGAGATATCATATTGGGTTGTGGTATCCCTCAACAGATCCTAGGTGTGATCCCCTTACTAAGTGATAACTTGGGGTTACTAGATTGGGTTGTGGTATCCCCTAGTGGTCCCGAGGATTGATCCAATATCTTAGAACTTATGGATTATGGTTTTCTAGATTGGTTTTGTTGTGTACCCTAGTGGTTACTGAGAGGGATCCCCTTTCTATTGTTTTAGAACATTCCTGTTTCCAGTAGGGTTTGCAATTTACCCCATTAGGGATAGATTAGATCCCCTAGTTTAGTATCAAGATTCTCTGAGGACTTGTGTGGATTTTTTGGTGGCGATATCCTATGAGCATGATCTCATGGATGTATGTCCCTTAGGATGAATTTGTGGTTCCATCGACTTTGTGATACCCAATTTAGTGGCATCTCTCTATGGTTCCATCTGGGATGGTTGGGTTCTACAAGATGGATAGTATCTCTCGAACAAGTGTCATATTGGATTACTCAACTTGTGGAGTGTGTGATCCCAGTGTAGTGTTTCTTTATTGCATGGAGTAGAAACCTGTCACTGGCTGTGAGGTCGGAATCTCATGAGACTTGTATTATGAGATGAGTATATCTGGGTGTATTTCTTCATTTCCATGCGTTGTTGTCACATCTTGGATGACACACCATGTGGTTTGAGATGACTAGTTTTTTATACATGAGGATGGTCTTGAGGTGGGGTTTATATATCGTTTGGGTTCCCTCTAGATGGTTTGATTGGATAGTTTCCTTTTAGTTTCTCCCATTTATTTTGGGTTTTTTGGTTTATTAATAAGTATCTTTATTATAACCCCTACATTGGATTTTCCCCCATGTGATGTGTCTTGTGCAGACCATATATAATTTTATGGAGTCCCAGGATGACCCAGAGCATGTGGAGCTTAGTGAGCTAGATAGATCGGGGTGTACCAAAGCTTGGGCCAATAGATTTCTTGTAGGTGAATTTTAAGGCGATCCAATCCTTTGGAGTTGGTTGGATGCTTTTAAAATTTTCATTTTATGGGAATCTATTTTTTTATTTTTTTACATTTGATGTACTTTGGTTTGGGATATATGCATGCATGAATTTATTTTCAGTTTTTATATATCTCTGCACTGTTGCATGGAGGTGTATGTGGGTGTGTGCATACAGGTACCTTAGGATAAGGAATCCCGTGTGTGTGGAAGCCTACTTAATGCTAGAATGCATCCCATGGATTGTAGAGGTGGGCTTGGGGAGTTGTGACTCAATCCCCGTTGGGTAGGGTCAGGATAGAGTGGTACCAGAGCTGCATCCTCTTTGGGATCACAATGCCATGAGTATGGTTTGGGTTACATAGTGGTAGCGTTAGAGTGTTTTGAGTTTGGAGTCTAGGATAGACACTCTAGTGTTGATGTGACACCCAAAATATCTATTCACCATGACTCTGATAACCTTATTTTCTACTCGATACATTGGGACACTGTTTATAGGGGAATCATGGTACATGTATCATATAGGAATGGGTTTTGGGTTTTTCATATCCTTCGTGAGTCAACTCCCCAGATATACTCTTTTTCATGGTGCATCATAATTTTATTTTAGGATTACTCCACAATGAAAACAAGACAGGTTTCCCCAATAGGATTATGGTGATGATCCTCCCCATGGAAAGGCTTCGGTGTAGGGGACTAGTTCTAAGGCTGGACCCCATGTGGTCTTCCAGTTGATCAACCACCCATTGAGAAACAGGTTTTTTCAAAAGTTTAGGTCGATGATGCATGTAGGTTGAGTGTGCAACATGAGTTCCTGAGGTAGAGATCTATGAGGTTCCAGAGTGATCTAGGCCTCCAGGTAATTTATTAATGGCTCGAGGAAGTCACACATGTTTTCCACCTTGCGAGGAAACCTCCCAATCAGATGGTGGTCTTAATAGAGAGCCTTTTTCATGGTTCATCCGACCAATGGTGGAGTCTTATGACACAATCCCACAATGAGGAAATTATCTCTTGTTCTGATATTGAGTGGATATTTAGGGAGTATTTCTCTCTAACAATGTTTAGGTCAATGCTTATTAAGGATCTTCTATAGCTTCAGCAAGATAACATGCCCATGGTGGAGTACTCGGTTAGGTTCAAAGACCGGTGACATTACTCCATGGATATGATTTGAGATCTATTCTTTTGGGAACACACCATTGATAAGGGATTGCGTTGTGTGATCAGGGTGTTATAGGTATTACTGTGCATTCCAACATATACTATAGTTCTAGAGAGGGCCATGGGGGTGTAGAGATTTTTCGATAAGTAGACCCAAAACATTATTGCTAGGCATGCGGGAGATGAGACCTTGGTAGCTGGTAGCTGATGAATGATTAAAGGATCCGAGCACTAATTATTCTTAAGGAGGTGATACAAGGATGGAGGGTCCATGTCTTAGGGATTCTAGGCTGCATTTGGTCATTCGTAAGAGAGGGGGTTCTATTCTTGAGATGGTAAGGGACATATTGCTAGAGATTTTCTAGACCAGCTGCGCTTTTAAGAGGGGACCGATCGACAAAATTCCTTTTCATTGATATAATTTCTAAATTGGAGGCCCACATGGTGGAATACATGATGGTGGAGTGGGTGGAGTAGCAGGAGGTGGAAGACATTACGAGTTTCCACCACCACCCCTAGGTGGTCCACGCAAGGCTCAGGGATCAAGAGGATGGGGGTGAGGGAAGATGGAGGCCATATAGTCCTTTGACCCAGATGCTATAAAGTATTGAGGTGCATTATGTGTCGTACATTATATAGGAGTATTGGTAGACATAATTTTGTTTTACCCTTTATTTCAACTTCTTCATCGAGTTTTGTTCAGGGTGACATGGGGTGTCGGTAAGACCCTGTGTTGGTGATGCTTGATGTAGCATTGAATTCTCAAGGAAGATGGATCCCTCCCCCACCATGATGCATTTTTATAAGAAATTAGAACCATGTATGAGATTTAGTGCCTCCAAAAAAAATAGTTTTGAGGTTTGGTGGATGATTCCCTATAAATTAAGAATTTGGGGTGGGTTTGTGTGTTGGTGTTTTTACACAAAGTCCTGGTAGGAACCAATGTATGTTCTTGGGAAACCTTGTTTTTTAATTAGTACCCTCACATGTAAGATGTTAGTTTTTTACATGAGAAACTTGAGGAGGGAATGGTTCAGTTTGAAATGGATCTAGACTCATGAGGATGAGGGGAACATTCCCGAATAAGACACATTCTTGAGATGCGATCCAAAACCATGCAGGTGAGTCAGTGTCTCCTAAAGTAGATAATATTGAATTTTTATGGATGAGTTACTTTGAATTGTGTGTTTCGAGTGTGGTTTAATTTTTATCTTCATTTGTTTAGTGATGGGGTGTTCTTCTAGACCCTATGATTATAGATATACCATGTTCTTGGTGTTTTCCACCTATCACATTTGAGAAGAAATGTGCCAGCTAGTTTCATGACGTCGACCTAGATGAGATGGACATGGGTGAGGAAACCGATGTGGTTCCCCTAAGTGGAAAATCATTATCAACATAGAAATACTTGGTGGCCTTTGTGGAGGTTTTGGTGAGCTCACTGGCATGGGAGTCCCAGTTGAGATCTCAGTTTCGTTCCATGTTCTTAGGATTTCTCTTTTTTGAAGATGAAATTCCTTAATGTGGGGATAATTTAGTGAGCTAGGGTAGACTTGCAAGACTTTGGAATGTTACTAATAATATTTCTGAAGCACGTATCTGAGTTGGTGTGAGAATCCTAAGCCTAGAGAGCCTCAACACAGTGATAATAAAAATAGTAAATATATTTTATCACACATGTTTAGTTTCTCGTAAGACATGGAATAAGTCCCAATAAGAGTCTCAGATAATAATTATGAGACAATGGTTGAGTTCATAATGTCAAATTTACCCATGTTTTGAAATAAACATTATAATCACAAGGTGTTTGGTCGGAGGCAAGTTGGGGGATCATGTGTAGGTATGAAGTGAAATGGGAGTATTGTTTTAATAAAAATTAAAACAATATCTCTCTCCCATCCACATTTATTTTACACAGATGGATCCCCCTACACTATCCCCTTTTGGTGATGGATGAACATAGGATATAATCAAGGAAACGAGGCACCGTCGATCACCGAACCTGACAATGATCGCTCCTATATCGTGAAAAGGCAGCTTTTGAGTTTGGATTCAACCCCAATACTTTGATGTTTTCACCAAGATGTAGGTGGTTTGTGTTTTAAGTCAATATTCTCTTGTTTATGCATCTTTTTATGGTTTTATATCCCTTAAAAACTTCTTAGGTACCCCTTTAGGGATGATCTATGTGTTTCGAGGTGAATGGTGGTGATTCAGGCAACTCATAGGAACATTTCGATTGATTTTCCCATCTACATGACATGTAGACGCGAGGGACATTCAGTGTGTTCTTTCCATTTGAAAAAGATGAATTTTGGGGACTACACTCCATGTAATATGAGCTACAATACATCTAGTGACCCCAAGTCATGTGGCCTGAGGACCTGGCTAGGGAAGCTGTGTGATGTATACAACAAAGTAATAGCACAATACCAGAGTACACTGGCACGAGATTACAGATACAAGAATGAGTAAGAGACATGTACAAGGGAACATATATCTAGGACACACCATGTACCAAGGGGTACATGCCATGCGGTTAACACAGTTGCTTGAGATGTGTGAAGGGATAACATGACCATATGTTTGGGTGGGGTCAAGCACTATGAGACCCCCTTACACATGGTGTAGTATCATCATAGAAGGGATTCTTACATTCTTATATCATTTTCAGGGTTCAGATTCAGGCTTGTGATTAGACAATACTGAGCAGTTTTCCATGTAGAATTTGATGGGGATGAAAGTTTGGGCATATGATATGTGAGCTGAGGTGATGTTGTGGATCTCTTGGGTTAGTTACATTTGGACCAGTAGTTGTTGAGTGAGCATCATTGGTTCATCTCTATTATGGGTTGTGTGGAATTACATCCTTCTTATAGAGTTTTAATCCCCTTAATAGGGTGAGCTTGGATAGATTTGTAGAATTCCTCTGGAGAGGCTTGGTTGATATCCTCTATCTTTTTTCAGAGTTCCTCTATCCCTCTAAAGAGGTTGGGGTAGGATCCTCTAGCATATCATTTTTACTAGATCAGGTTCTCAGAATCACCATGACCAACAATACATGGGATGCAATCCCCTATATACCAATATATCCCTATAGGGTTTTTATTATTGTCGGTAGTAAAATACCTTATGTATTTGGCGGTTTCAGTAGGGTTTCGAAATCATTGATGATGCGACCCCCTACTCAAATGATGGTTTATGTAGGGTTTGCAGAATCATCCTGATACAATACCCTACTGTATGGATTATACCATATGGGGGTTTTGGAATCTTCATGACCAATACTACATGGGTGACTATAATTTATTTTAGTGATATGATCTCTAGGTTGTTATATTGGGTCATGGTATCCTCTAGAAAATATTTTATGTGATCCCTTTATCGAGTGAGATATTTGGGTTACCGGATTGGGTTTTCGTATCCAATAGTGGACCATAGGAGTGATCCTCTATCTGAGGAGTTGTGGAATATAGTTTTTCTAAATGGGTTCATTGTGTCCCCAACGATTCCAAGGGGGCCTCAATATTCTAAGGTTCGAGACCATGTGTGTTTCCAGTATGGTTTATAGCACCCCCCATCAGGAATGGGTGAGATCCCCTCACTAATTATTGAGATCCGTTGAGTTCCAATTTTGCATGATTGGTGGTGATATCATACGTCTATGATATATCAGATGTATGACCCCTGAGATGGTGGTGTTTTTCCATCCACATTGTGACACCCAATTGAGTGGTATCTCTCGGGGGTTCCATTAGGTATGGATGGGTTGATATTGATGGATAGTATCTCTCGGATGAGTGTCATATGGGATAACTGGGATTGTGGAGTGTGTGCTCATGGTGGAGTGTTTCTTTAGAGCCTCGAACATGAACATTTCATGGGCTGTGAGGTAAAAATTTCATGAGACATGGAGTCTGAGATGAGTATATATGGGTGTATTTTTTGGTTTCTTTATGATTTTCCCCATCATGGATGACACACCGTGTGGTATGAGAAGACTAGTCGTGTATAATCAAGTATGGTCTTGAGATGGGGTTTCTCTCTTGTTTGGGTTCCTTCTGGATGGTTTGAGTGAACCATTGCCTTTTAGTTTATCCATTTTATTTTTTATTTTTTGGTAACCTACTAAGTATCTTGATACTCACTCCATCATGAGATTTTCCCACATGTTATGTGTCTTGTGCAGACCACATGCCTTTTGATGGAGTCCTAGGAGGACCTAGAGAAGGCAGAGCTTAGTGAGTAGACTAATCGGGGGGGGGGGGGGGGGGTTATCAGAGCTTGATCAAGGATATTTTTAGTGGATGAATTTGATAGTAATACACTCTTTCTAAGGAGGTTGGTTTCTTTCTATTTTTCTTTTGGTAGAAATTTATTTTTGGACATTTTTGGTACTTTTGATGTACTTTGGTTTGGGATTGATGTATACCTGAATTATTTTTTAGTTTTTATACATCTATTTACTATTTCCTAGAGGTTTATGTGTGTGATAACATATATATATCTTAGTCTAAGACCTCCCATGTGTATGAGATCCTATTTAGTGATGGACTACATCCCCTAGTCTATGGAGGTGGGCTTGGAGAGTCATGGATCGAGCCCTGTTATGTCAGGTCGGGATAACTTTCTCTTCTAGTAATTTTAGATATGCTTGGGTTGTGATGGATAGATGTTAAAAAGTTTACTAGTGGTAGTTTTTTGATGAGATGATTATTTGTAAATGATGGGGTTCATGCATGGTATGTGGAGGGAAAGAAGTTGATTTACTTCATGTTCATGATAACCTACTACACCAGTTATTTTGGTGGATATGGTGTGATGAACCACGTGTCTTTGGGAAAGATGTGATGTGATGTGATGGACTGGGTGTCTTTCATAGAGAAGTTATGTGATACCCTATATTTATTCATGAATTATGTGGTGTGATGTCCTATGTGTATTTGGGAGAGATTTTATGTGATGTATTGTTGCACACAAGGTTCTTGGAATGATGTTATGTTTATAAGAGATGAGAGTGCTATGACATACACCGTTGGTATGTGAGAGTGGCATCTTAGTGGGAAAATGGTGTTGGGTATCCTTATCGATTAGCTTCTTATTATGTTATTACATTAGGATTTTAATTTTTTTAGTGTTCCTCGGTGAGTATTGGATTTGTTAGTCTATTTTAATAGGTGTTTTTGGTTCTTCTGTTTTCTCATAGGTTCATTAGTATTCTCTTCCTCACATGTGTATGGGAGACTATAGATATGATCTTACTATGCATACATGTATTCTCATCCCACATATATAAAAACTATTGTCCGGTTTCCAAGAGGACTATGTGGACCATGCTATACATTATTATCTTGGACATTTATAACTATTGTCATGTCACTGCCTTAGTTTTCATTTTGAGTATTTATTTAGAGATTATTGTATTTTTTTACATTATACATGCATTTTGGGATGGTTTTGGTTTCTTTTTTACATTATTTTATGGAGTTTCTTATAGTTGATTTATCCTATCTCCAAATTCTATTATTAAAGAGGTTAATTCCACCAATTTTTGATATTTTTACAACCTCATTGCAATTATCTAACCTCAAACATATTAGAGACTGGAATTAGGGATCATTACCCTTATTTATTCATTGATATCCTAGTATGGGTACCTTCGGAGGGAGGGGTCATGACATAGTTGTATCATATTATTTTGGTTTAAGGATATGATATATTTAGGAATTAGGAATAGTGAGGATTAATGGGTTGGTAAGGAAACATTTCCAATTTATATTCGGTGTGACATTGGCTAGGAAATACCAGCTTGGATATGGGATTTTAGGGACTTCTCTAATCTAACATAAGGACTCTAATCCTACCAAATAACCAAGTGATTTGGCACCACTTTTATGGTAGAGATCTAGGAGAGGTATATGCATCATGATTAACTTGTGTTCTTGTTTGAATTGGGTGGTTTCTGGGAAATTTAAAATTAATTAAATGAATTGGATGTTTTGTTATAAATTACTTTTAGATAAGTGTTGTGTCCCCAGATGTAGATGAATAATGTGTGGTTTTTATTGGTGACCTAATTTCTTATTTGGGTAGTATATGAGTAGAGAACATTATTTATTTTAAGCAATATTTGTTCAGGGAATTATTGGAAATTGGGATGATGTAGGTTCCCATCGTTATTATGGAGTGTCTTAATGTTTTACATGAAGTTGTTGTGATACTAATCCCTCAATGTGATGTTGAATTTGAGGTTTATTTGTAGCCCAATTATTTTATTATTTATATGGATACTTATTGGATAAAAACATATATGTTTTGGGAGATAAAGATTTAGATATATTATATGATTTGTAAGGGTTTCATATGGCCTAGTGTGTCTCTGTGGGTGCTCCAGTGTTGTTTTCTAAGTAGGTGGATGGCAGTATGAGGCTATGTATATATTGAAAGAGGTTGAATCAAGTTAAAATGAATTATTTTTTCCCACATTTTAGTATTAGTGATTTTTGGACCAGTTTAGGGGAGATATTTGGTTTTCTAAGATCAATTTGCACTTTTGATATCATTAGTTGAGGGTGAGTGAGGATGATATCCTGAAGACTTCATTTAGATGCAGGTATGGAAAATTTGTTTTCGTGGTCATGTTGTTCGGTGTCATGAACACATCATCTATATTCATGGGGATCATGCACTCTATGTACTATGAGTTTTTGAATTAGTACCTAGTATTTTTCGTCATTGATATCTTGACCTACTAAAATTCAGAGGCGGAGCATGTCGATCTTCTCAGAGTTGTCTTGTTGGTTCTTAGATTCCACCTGATCTATAGAAAATAATCCAAGTCTAGGTTCTAAACATGATAGTTTCATTTAATTAGGCATGTGGTGTCTTAGAATAGCATGGTTTTAGACCTGTAAAATATCATGATAGTTTCTTCATGGGGAGCACCCAAGTATGTAGAAGAGGTTTGTAGCTTCCTTGTCCATGTTGTCTATTATTAGAGGTTCATGTCTGATTTCTCATGGATTGTGGCTCCATTTAAAACTATGACAAGGAAAGACCAAAATTTTATATAAACTGATGAGTTTCAGGTGAAATTTAACTACTATAATGGGGTATTGATCAGGTCTCAAATTCTATCATTTATAGAGGAAGGGGTGATGTTTGAGGTGATGCTTCCTATCTGGGATTGGGGTGTGTCTTGATGTTTTAGATAGCTTTGAAATATTATAGGTCTAAAAATTTACATCCCCACAAGCATATCTATTCTACCAATGATCTAAATCTAGTAGAAGCTGTATTTTTATGAAACTTCGATGAAATTACCTCATTGGGGAGTGCTATATGGTCTTCACAGATCACAAGAGTTTGAGGTATATCTTTTCTCACCATGATATGTATTTTAGGGATAAAAGTTTGATGTATTTTTATTTGGACTATGAATTTTAGATCTCATATATACTAGAAAAGGTGAATGTTGTGGCCAATTATTTGAGTTGTAATTTGTGGAAGGATGTTTTTTATGTTTCTAGATGATAGTGGAGTTGGTAGACATGCAATTAGATGCAAGAGTGGTTGATGGTTGAGGTTTCTTGTTTCAGATGATATTACAATATTCTATTATATGGTATGTGTAGGAATATAATTAGGGAGACTCAGTTGTAGTGGTGATGTTCGATCATGTTGGACATTGCAATGGTCTGGAGGAATGGTTGGAGGATGGTTAAAAAAATGTTTTTTCAAGGGAGGATGTTTGTTCTGATAGCAATGCATGATGGATTCCTTCAAGAGTTTCATCACTATATTTTTTATATATACCTAGTAGTGTCTATGATATACAATGTATTGAGGATTCAATTTTTTTATCCTGAGATGAAATAAGAATTGGTAGAGTTTGTGGCCCGATGTCTGGTTTTCCATTAGGTAAAGTATGAGAATCTTGTTTTTTTGGTTTATTACAACCCATATTTATTCTAAAGTGGATGTGGAGTTAAATATAAATGGGTTTCATCATAGGGTAACATTGATATTAGGGATTATGTGATTTTATCTAGGAAATTTTGTATCAGTTGATGAAATCTTCTCACATCCTAGAGATCAAGGAGTCAAACATCGTGATTGTTTTGGAGAGGAGGAATAAGGATTAAGTGGTGTGGTTTCATGAAGTTATGATGTCCATTATCCTATATTAGGACACTAATTTGACCTAGTGAGTATAGAGGGATTTGGATTATGCTTTTTCAAATCAGTTATTCTTTAATAATAATTTCCACCCTTAAATGTATGGGTCAATAGAGCAGACTATCTAGATACTGGAGGATATGTTGAGAACATGTATCTTAGACAACAGTGGATATTGGGAATAACAATTTTCATGGTATAGTTTTCTTATAATTGTTTTATTACTCATCCATAAACCTGGCCCAATTTGTGGTTTTTATGGGTGGTCATGTCTTTCTACATTGTTCTAGATAGTGGCTGGGGAATTAGAAATTCTTAGTTATGATGTGGTGTCGATAACGACAGAGAAGTTTTAAGTTATTTTTTATTGGATGAAAGTAGTGTATGACCAACATAAGTCTTATAACAATCATATGAGTAATCCCATGTAGTTCAAGGTTAGAGGCCATGTGTTCATAATAGTTTCCCCATGATCTGGGAAGTAGAGGGTTGGTAGGGGAGTAAGTAACCACCCTAATATGTTGGGAATTTTGAGGCATTGGGGCACATCAGTGAGGTGGATTATTGGTTGAAACTTCTACCATTATTGGGCTTGATTCATGAAATTTTCTATGTACCCAAACACTATCAGTATCTTTATGATGAATCCTAGTCATTGAATTGGGAGAGATAGATATCAAGGATGACAATACATTTGTGGAGTGACCAGTAGTGATCCAGGAATGCTGGGAAAAGGTGCTGCATAGACCGAAAATTCCTTTAGTTCATGTGGTTTGGAGGATTTCAGGTCACATTATTTTGAAATATTGACTAGATGGGGTGAATAGTCATTTTAAAATTAATTAAATGAATGTTATTAGCAGAGTGTTAAACAATGTTAATTTTGCAATGTAAAATAAAACAACATAATACTTTTTTTATAGGAGTTCAGATCACCAAGATACTAGTCAACTATTTAATATTCTCTACTCATCGAGAAGAAAAGTATTTACTAGTTCCTAAAATTGGATAGGGAGTGACAACCCAATTACATACATACACAAATTTTTTCTCTCCTGATAGTATAATACCTAAATTTTTAAGGGGTCACAATCCACCATTACTTTTTTTAGAGTCACAGAAGGACCTTTATTTTAGAGGGGAGAAATAACCCAATGGAAAACTTTTAGGTGGTAAAAGATTTATCCAACTCGAGGAACCAAAAAAAATAAGAATTACAATGAGGAAATCTACAATTAATTAAGGAAAACAGAAGAGAAGATAATCTTGAACATCAATGGATCTTAAGAAATTCGATAGCATTAGTAGTGGATGATTAAACTGATAAAGTCCTTTATAATCACAGTAATGGAAGAGCAGTCATCTTAAAAAATATAGTACTTTGTAAAGCTTATATGAATGTTTTATTTTTCTGTCTCTCAAATTATTTCATCCATATTCGTCAATCTATTTGATTAAAATTTTATCACATTCCTTGATTCATATAAGAACAACTAATTTTGTGTCATTAAATCTAAATAGTTTGGAGCTTCTTATTGGCTAATCACATAATCTCATGTTAGAAAAATAACAAACATCTAAAATATCTCTAATACTTATATTTTAAAATACAATGCTTAATATCAGATAGTTGGTAATCTTTATTTCTATATAAACTAATATCATAATACTTCTAAAATTAATGTTAGAATATAAATATTTAATACAGATTTATAAAAAAATTAAGATAATATGAATAAACTTGCAGTTTATTGGAATGTAAAAAATTCCCAATAATAGAGTGTCATATATTAAATGTGGAAATGTGTGTATAAATTTCATTCTTAGAATTTTTAACAAAAATTAATTATATTTTATTAAAATATTATTAATAATTTAGAAATTAAAAATATATTTCAATTATGGTAATAAAAATGATATCAATTATAATTTTGGAAAAATATTTTTTAATATGATTGTAGATAAAATAATATCAAGAAGTAGCAAGATTTTCTAAACACAGAAAAGCTACCATCGCAAATGATCTACCATTCAAGTATGATTTATCATTTAAGTATGATATACCATTGAAGTATGATCTACCATTGAAGTATGGTCTACCTTCTATAGAAGGGGAATCATACCACTGTTCCACATGATCTACCATTGAATAACGATACATGAAATGAACTACTTCAATTGTGGTTGGTGATACCACTATAATAAAGTGAACTAACATTGGATTATGAAGCTTCCATGAATTCTAGAGGAGTTACCACGAGCCTATGATGCTTCTTTAGAGGAAGTAAAGTAGTGATACCATCTTTCATGGTATAGTACCGTCGAGTGGTAGATCCCTTGGAAAAGAAGGATACCATCGTCTTGAAGTAGATGATCTACCATCCCACTGTGTAGCATTTAATACCCCTTCTTATGAAGTAATAGATATATCATCATGGGTTATACCATGGAGGTATGATATACCATTAAGTGTAATCTACCATTTGCTGTGATATACCATTTAGTGCGATTCACTATTCGGTGTAATCTACTATTTGGTGTGATATACCGATCAGTGTGGTCTACTATGTGTTTCATTTTTTAGTGAAAAGAAATCACATACGAACTACCACCTGATTCTTTCTATCTCCCTTTGTAATATCACATTATTTTAAATATCTCATATATGTAATACATAGATTTCATGCATGGAATTTTTCAATCTCATTGTCTCAAAAACACGATGACATAAAAAATACGGCAGGCTTGACTGTGATTATTTGTGGTTCAACCAAACTACGACACATTTCTTGGAATAAGCTTGAGAATAAAGATGATACATGTGATCTATTAGAATAGTATGATGACATTGATTGTGTGGCAGATGAAATGTCCATATATTTAAATGTATATGAATAGTGACCAACCACACCCAAATCCCACATCAAACTCGAAGCTGTTTTAGAACATCCATATAAATAAATTGGTCTCACATTAATCATGTGATGACTATAGAGTTCAACACCCATTAAACATCCACAACACGCCACCATGTGTTTCACCACACCCACACTTTCCCACTGGAACTCCTATCAGAAATCAATGTTCCTATTCTGCTTCTGGCCTATACACAACCCACCCATGCACCTCTTTCGGCTTGTAGTCTCTTTATGATGACTCTCCCATGATGTTGACCCATAGGTCCCCAATCTTATAAGGACCCATCCTTAGTCCATTACATAATCCTATGTTTTAGACAAGATCATACATTATTAAATATTGAGGGTCTTTTTAGGTTTAGAGTTTTAGGTAATTAGGACATAAAACATACCTAACATCTCATAAGCATACATATGGATACTATTAAAACAATATCCATTTTTTTCAAAACATACAACTTTTCATATAAATTTTTTTTTTTTAAAAAAATATTCATGACATTTAAATTTAATTCCTTATTTATCATACACATCCTTATAAAATTTGAAAACATTTAAAAACTTGTGATAAGCATAAAAAGATCAGTAATGGATATAAGGAAAGAAATTGTTCGTCAAGTGATAACATAAAAACCAATAAAACTAATTTCATAAAAACATGTTAACATGAATAGAAACATCATATAGGTTCCTAGGTAAATATTTACCAAATCACACATACAATCACCCTTACGCACGGAATAACTATTTGGTAAAATTCCATCTCCGGAGCAACCAATGAATTGTAGTGATATAATGGGGCTCACCCATCATATCTTGAGATATAATGGGATCAACCCAACATATATTGAGCTATAATGGGATCAAACTAATATAAATATGTCAATGGAACATACAGTGGTATTAAAGTAGCATGAAATCATGAGAAACCACTCATTATATAAATATATAATAGTCTTTGTGAAGTTTATTAAATAGTCTTTAAAAAGGATTTAAAAAGGAAATTCCCTTACAAATATAATTGTGGTAAGAATTAATGGAAAGAAATGGATATGTGTATGAACTATAAATACACATAAGAAAACATAATATAATTGAAAATATATCAAAGAAATAATCTAAATACCACATAACGAATAAAGAATATGGTTAACCCAAATATTTGAAATTGGATTAAGAATTCCCTTACCTCAGGTTTGGCTTACTTAGACTGGGTTTAAACCTCATGTATAATGGTTAAAATATTTTTATTAATAAAAAAAAATATTCATGTTTATAAAACCTTATATGATCATTTCCTAATATCATTTTACACTTTAATTATGAGTATTTTGTTCTTCCATTGTTTCGTGTGCGTTCTTTTCATGATTTCCATGGCTGTTTGGTATTTGATTTTCTTGTCTTATTGAAATGAAATTCTATAAGTGGAGTGAAATGGTATTCATATGGATCTATAATATTAAATGATACCATAAATAATTTTGTTACCATATATGATGATGATTCAATAGATAATACATTAATGATATTTTTTAGATCATTTTTTGCAGTTCCTCGATAATCATGAACTTGTTCCATTAAATAAATTAATGTTATGCAAAGAAGTTCTATAAAAAACATAAAATAGGTTCCATAATACACATTAAATTATATTTTAACCCTTAAAATGTTTTTACAAAAAATTTTGAATGAAGTAATGGAAATTGAAAACACATCATCCGCGATTTTGGTAAACGACACATCACGAACGGTGTATTTATTAGAGGGGGAGGAGATGAAGTAAGTTGATGAATTTTTTCCATTAACATGATAAAAAAAAGAATATATAATATTATGGTGCTTTAATTCATCTTTTATATGTTCAAGAGAAGAGAGTATAAGAAAATAAAATGAATTGAAAAGAAAACACAAGAATAAGAAAGTGGATTTTTACCTCTTGATCTCTTCCCCTTGAGATTCTCCTTAAGGCCTTTGTTTTTGTCCTTTTGGTGACACCAGAAGGTCTTGGATGAAGGTAAGATCCTTTGAAAGTATATTAGATAGATCTTAGACAATTTTCAATTTTTTTGAGGTGTGAGAGGAAGTGGTGAATGAGGGTGGTATTTATAGTGGATTAAAGGAGGGATTTTATATTATTTTAATCATTATTATAATATTTTTGTCCAAGACTTTGAATAATTTTTATTCTTTTGATAAAAATTGTAAAGAGATCATTTTATTTCAAAAAAAGATGTCTTACACAAAATATTATGTAAAAAATAGTGTATTTATCTAGATATTTGAAAATATAGTATTTTACCGTGTTTCACTATTCATAATAAATTCACAAATTTTAGAAATATACAAAAACATCACCCAAACCATTTTTCAGTGTGTAGAATTTAAAAATGAACTCATTTTTTTTAAATTAAATTTCTAAATATGATCAATTTAGTTTTTAGATAAAATCATACTTGATTCCAAAAATTAACAATTTTAAAACAATAACTCATTTTATATCACCTTGAAAAATTAATGAAGATTTCATTATCATAAAGCCTTAAGAAAATAAAATAATAATACAATTTACTATTCATTATGGCCATATTACTATTCATATTACTATTCATAAGGTTATGTTAGTATTCACTAAAAAATAAAGTTGGTTCTATCAGACTCCAAATTAGATACTGATCACAATTGTTGACGATAGTTTTTTGAAATTCAAATCATAGAAGCGGTAAAATTATATTTAAGGTACAGTTATGAATACCTAATTAAACAAAGATTCATGCATTTTAATTTATTTTTGAAACCTTGGTGTGTTATATTATCCCAACCTTCTAAAAATTTCATCCTTTAAATTTTATTTACTTATTCAATATGTGACAGTGCCTTTCCCTCATAGCATTTTCAGATTCCCATGTTTCTTATTAAACCAAGTGGTTTATCTATTAAACCATTACCTAGTGGATTAACATATTCCACAATATTTGTTCCCTTCGATCAAGAATCTAAACTATTTTCTCTTCATAATAAAGGTTCTCTTCTAGATGAACTATTTTTGCACTCAAGGGATGAGATGAATCTGGCACATACTTCCTCAACATCGAAACATGAAAAACATTATATACCATAGATAAACTCAGAGGTAAAGCTACTCTTTATGTGACTGGTCTGACTTTCTCTAGGATTTCATAAGGTATAATGAACTGTGGACATATATTTCTTTTCTTACTATAACACACAAAACATTTCCATGGTTCTATTCTAAGAAAAACTTGATCCCCAACCTCAAAAGAAAAGTATTTCCTCTTATTGTCTGTATAATATTTCTACCTGCTATGAGATTTCCTCATGTATTATTGGATCATATTTACTTTCTCAGCCACTTCCTCTACAATGTTTGGTCCCATAAACAACCTTTCCCTGACTTTATCACAAGAAACTAGAGTTCGACGACACTTTCCATACAATACCTCAAATGGTGCCATCTGTATATTGGTATGAAAACTGTTATTATAATAAAACTCAACAAATGACAAATATGGATCCCAACTTCCCTTGTTGTTCATTGAACAAAATTTAACCATATCCTCCAAAGTCTGAATCATCCATTCTGACCACCCATCTAATTGTGGATGAAATATGTACTGAAATTTAATTCTGTTCAAAACTACTTTTGGAGGCCTTTCCAAAAGATAGAAGTGAACCTTGGATCCTAGTCAGATGCAATGGAAAGAGGAACTCCATGTAACCAGATACTTTCATTGAGTTACAATCAATAAATATGATCCAAATACATTATATCTTGAATAGACATAAAATGAACTGATTTAGTGAGTTGATCAAAAATAAACCATACTTCATTGTTACCTCGAGAAGTCTTTAGTAGTCTCACAAAAAGGTAAATGGATATATTATCCCATTTCCTCTCTGGCATTGTTAACGGATAAAGCATCCACTTTAGTAACTACCACTCTACGTCAACCTTTTGAAATGTCAAATATTTCATGATAAAATCTGCAATGTCTATTTTCATTCCATCCCACCAATAATAATCCGGAAGGTCCATGTACATCTTAGTACTACTAGGATGAAATAAAAATGGATAACTATAATATTTACACAACAATTCATTCTTCAACTAGGAATTAAAATGCATACACGACTTTTTCCAAATATTAAAACACAATCTTTGTCAATGGTTAAATTCTTGAAACATACATATTTTAACTGATTCTACCTTTCTCTATAGTTCCCGTCTGCCTTCTGTGCTTGCTTAATTTGGCATGATAGAGATGACTTCACTGAAACCTAAAACAAAATAGATCAATTTTCTACCCCAACAATTTCAATTCCAAAGTTTATCAAATTATTTACCCAAGGATCACATACCAAATGTATCATGGTTAATGTGGAATTAATTTTCCAACTGAATGCATCATCCACTCTATTTTACTTCCCAAGATGGTAATGAACCATGCAGTTATAATACTTGATTATTTCCAACCATATTCTTTATATCATATTTAATTCCTTCTATGTGAATATATAATTTAATATTTTTTGGTTTGTTTACATTTACATTTTACTCCATATAGATGATGCCTCCAAATTTTCATATAAAAAACCATAGTTTCCAATTCCAAATCATGTGTTGGATAAGTTAACTCATGAGATATTAGTTTTCATGATGCATAAGAAATTTCCTGATCATTCTACCTGAAAACACAACCAATCCCCTAAAGAATCACTATAGATGACAAACTCACCTTTTCGAGATGGCAGAGCCAAAACTAGAGCATTCACCAATCTCTTCTTTTGTTAATGAAAACAAACATCACATTCTTCTATCCAAATAAATTTAACCCCTTTTCATGTTAACTTAGTTAGAAGGATCGATAACCCTGTAATGTTTTTAACAAACCTTTGGTAATAACCTGATAATCTAAGAAAACTATAAATCTCTATTACATATGTACTTATTGGGAATTCATCAACCAATTTTTTTTGGTAGGATCAATTGTTATTCCATTATAATTTACAATGTTCCCATGTAAGGAAATATATTGAAACCAAAAATCACACTTGATGAATTTTACATATAGTTTCTTTTATTTTATTCTTTTAAAAACAATACTTAGAAGTTTTTCATGATTATATTATCTTCTATAATATACCATAATTTCATCAATAAACTCAACCAAAAAATTATCCAAGAACTCATGAAATATATTATTCATAATATCCATGATTACAAATGGTTCATTAGTTAACCCAACATGTATAAATAAAAATTCACAATGACTATATTTATTACTAAACATAGATTTTGGGGTGTCTTCATCCTTTACATTCAACCGATGGTAGCTATACCTCAGGTTAATATTTAGGAAATAATGTACTTCTTGAAGATGATAAAACAAATCATCGATATGAGGCAAGGGATACTTGTTTTTTACAGTAATGTTATTCAAGGATCTGTAATCAATTAAAAGTCTCATTGAACCATATTTATTTTTAAAAAACTATACATTATCACCCCATGGTGAAGTTATAGGTCAAATGAATCCCTTATTTAATAATTCTTGTAACTATTTTTTTTAATTCTAGAAGTTCTATTTGAGAAATTCGATAAGCGGGTTTAATAATTGTCTTAGCATTATGAACTATGTAAATAGTAAACTCAACCTCTTGATCTGGTATAACACCAGAAAAATCATCTGAAAAAACATCAAGGTATTCATTTACAACTAGTATATCATTAATCCATATAGTTCCCTTATCATTAAAAATATGATTAAGATAACTTTCATTTCACTATTTTATCAGTTTATTAGATTATTAATATATTATCAATGGTATGGGTTCATTCTTGTACCCAAACTGAAACTATTTCTAAAAAAAATCTATTTCTCTACAATATATCTTAACATGATAAAAATAAAGCATGTCCATACCCAGAATAACATCAAACTAAAATAGAGGAAATAAAATGGGGTTTGCAGGTAAAATCCATCAACATAAATTTATAGGTTGATTATTATAATTTATTCTTGCCAAAATATTTCTACTAGGTGTTTTTACCATGATTTGTAGTTTCATTTCATGAGGTGGAATTCCCAATTTTTCTGAAAGTTTCTCAAAAATGAAAGAATGGATAGATCCTAAATCAAACAATACATTTTTGAAATCTTTAAAAACAAGTAATTTACCTGATACCACCCAATTTTATGGATCATCATCTTTTGAATTGTTTGAAAATGTTTTTTCCCATACCCTTATGCTTCCAATCTTGTTGATTTCTTGCCTAGGTGACTAGCTTCACAAAAACATTAGGAAAATGACCCAATTTCTTAAAGTTAAATTATCTCACCATCATCTTATCAATAATTTTTTTATCATTTTCATTTCACTCATTAGACATGTGTCCAAATTTCTCCCATAAAAATCATTTCACATAATTTACAAGACATTCCCTATGATTCCTTTTACCACACTTTTAAGAAAAATGGAAATTGATTTTCTTAATTCTATATTTATTAGAAAAATTAAAACCCAATGCCTTCCAACCTAATTGCTTATTATTCTTGTCATCACAAGGCACATAAATTTCCGCAAACTATATCTTAATTTTTTCAGCACAATTAATAGTTTTCTCCAAGATTTTAAACTCTCATAAATCAAAAGTACTTCGTCAAAATGATTTTAAACCAGATTAAACTCTATTAATTTTACTATCAAAATCCTGAGTAAAATCTTTTTTTTACCTAGACAGTCTAGTAAAATTGTCTTCACATGCTGCCACAGAATCATCATGTTTCTAAATTAGTTCCATGAAATGTTTCTCCATTCCATGTCAAATAGTTTTAGGAAAATATTTTTCAAGAAAAAGACTCTTAAAATCATCCCATTCTAGAATGTTAAGATCATATATTTCTCACATATTCTTAACTAGAGACCATAATTGAATAGATTCAACTTTCAAACAATAAATTTCTATAATTAACTTTTTATTTTCCGAACATCCCATGACATCAAATATCTTTTATAGAGAATTGATCCATCCATTTCCTATCACTGGATCTAGGGTTTCACTGAATTATGGAGGATGTTGCTCATAAAATTCGCTACAAAATACATGTTTCTTAATGGTATATCATGTTAATTTCAAGCATTGATACCAACACCGCTTATCACTTGAGTCAACTGAGCCATTGTTGTCACAAACTGCTTAGTTCTGATTCCCACCATTCAAGGTTGTAGATTTGGACAGACATCAACCTCTAGGTTCCTTCCTATTTCAGTTTCCCTATTTTTTTGGAAAAATATTCTAAAAAAAATATCTTAGATAAAGAAACATCGTAATCTTTAAATTATATAACATCTAAAATTAATCACAGAGTAAAAATCATTTATTGTATTCTTTTAACATCATCCTAACCACTAAAGTTATCTAAACCATCCTTTTATGCCAACTATAAGGACCCAACCTTAGTACATTATAAAATCCTATGTTTAAACAAGAATATACATTCTTACACATTGATGATCATTTTTGGTTTATATTATTAGGTAATTAGTACCTAAAGCATACATAAAATCTCAGAATCATACATTTGGATACTATTAAAACAATACCCATTTTTTTTACAAATATAAAAAATTTTAAATAAAAAATAATTTCATTGAAAAATCATCTTGAAATTTTAATTTTCTTCCTTATTTATCTTACACATTCTTATAACCTGTGAAAAACATTTAAAAACTATGGATGAGAACAAAAAACATAGTAAGGGATATAAAGAATTAAATCATTAGTCATGTGATTACATAAAAACCAATAAAACACATTTAATAAAAATGTGTTAACATGAATGTAAAAATAATTTAATTTACATAGTACATATTTACAATATCACTCTTATAATCACCCCTACACAAGTAATAACCATTTGGTCAAATTCCATCTTCAGAGTACCCAATTCATTGGAGAGATATAATGGGGAACACCTGTCATATTTTGAGCTATAATGGGCTCAAACCAAAATATCTTAAGCTATAATGGGATCAATCCAATATAAATATTTCCAAGGAACATATCATGGTATTAAAGTATCATTAAATCAAGAGAAATTTCTCATGACCTATATATATATAAAATCTTTATGAATTTTATTTTAGATACTTTAAAAAATATTTTAAAAGGAAAGTCACTTACAAATATAATTAGAGTGATAATTAATGGAATAGAATGGATATGTGTATACATTGTAAATAAATATAATAAAACATAATATAAAAAATAAATAATAACACAAATATTCTTAATACCACATTATGAATAAATTTGATGGTTAACCTGAAGACTGAAATTGGGTTAAGAATTCCCTTACCTCAGGTTCATCTTACTTAAAAAATATTTAAACTTATTTTATAATGGTTAAAAAAGATTTATTAATATCATAAATAAACTTATTCATGTCTTTAACAACTTATATGATCATTTCATAACATCATTTTTTCCTTTAATTATTAGTATTTTGTTCCTTCCATTGTTTTGGGTGTGTTCTTTACATGATTTCAATGACTGTTTTGTATTTGATTTTCTTTTTGTATGGAAATGAAATACTAGAAGTGGAATGAAATGGTAATAATATGTTTCTAGAATATTTATTTATACCATAAATCTTTTTTATCATATATGATGATGATTCATTATATAAAACATTAATGATATTTGTTATGATCATGTTTGCCAGTTCCTCGACAATCATAAACTTGTTTCATTATATAAATTAATTTTATACATATAAGTTCATTCCAGAACATCATGGTGGTTCCATGATACAATTTGAATTATATTTCATCACTCAAAATGTTTTTACAAATTTTTTCAAAGGAATTAAATGAAATTACAAACAGATCATCCACGATTTTGGTAAATGACACATCATGAACAATCTCTTTATAAGGGGGGAGATGAAGTAAGTTGAGGAATTATTACCATAAACATGATAAAATACAGAATATATATGATTATGGATATTTCATGCATCTTTTATAAGTTTAAGAGAAAATATTATAAGTAAATAAAAGGAATTGAAAATAAAACACAAGAATAAGAAAGAGGATTTTTATCTCTTGATCTTTTCTCCTTGAGATCCTCCTTAAAGCCTTTGGTTTTGGCCTTTTTGGGAGACCAGTAGGTCTTGGACGTGGGGAAGATCCTTATAAAGGATATTGGGTAGTAATTTGACAATTCTAAAATCTTTAGAGGTGTGAGAGGAAGAGGGTAATGAGGGTTGTATTTATAGTGGAGGAGATGAGGTATTTTACATCATATTAATTATTATTTTAGTATTTTTATCAACACTATGAATAGTGTTCATTATTGTTATAAAAATAGTGAAGTGAGAATTTTATTTAGAAACTAGTGGGATTACATCACCCACGATTTCTAAAATAGTGTATTTAACTGATTATTTGAATATACGGTATTTTACCGTATTTCACAATTCATCAAAAATTCAAGAATTTCCGAAAAATGCCATAAATTCACCATAACCACTTTTAAACTTGTAGAATTAAAAAATGACCTCCATTTTTTCAAAATAATTTTCTAAATATGATGACTTTAATTTTTAAATAAAATCACACTATATACAAAAAATTAACAATTTTAAAACTATAACTCATTTTATATCACCTTGAAAAATTAATCAGGATGTTATGATCTTAAATTATTAAGAAAATATAATAATAATACAATTTACTATTAGTGAGGTCCATGTTACTATTCATACTACTATTCATAAGGGTATGTTACTTTTCACCAAAAAATCATATTGGTTCTATCAGGATCTAAATAACTTACTGATCAAAATTATAAATGATTTTTTTTTTGAAATTCAAATAATTGAAGAAGAAAAATTATATTTAAAGTCTAGTTATAAATTTCTACTTAAAACAACGTTTCATGTATTTCAATTTACTTTTAAAACCTTTTACTGTTACAAATGTGGTTGAATGGTTATATCTTCAGGCTGGTCAAGGATGGCTCAATTTGTTTCCTCTAAAAATCTATTATAAAATATGAAACACAAGTAAAAATTATTCTATGTAATAAGTAAAAAATGTATTTTATAAAATTAATAAAATATTAAAAATATAATTTTATATTTAAAAAAACTAGTATAATTTCCTAATTTTAAAATTAGAAAATCAATTAAAATAAGGGATTTCAATTTCTCAAAGTAATAAAACAAATAAAAAAAAAACTCTAAGGGTAAATAATATCTTCCTTTTTAAAACCGAAAAACTAAAAGTAAATTTTTATTATTTTAACTAAATACTGACTTTTACACTGAAATTTAGCTACCATTTTAAAATTTATCAAAAAATAGATAGAAAAAAATTATATATTAAGAATAGTATTAAAAAATATTAAGAAGGGGTAAATCTCCCTGAATTATTTCATCCCTAATTGTAGAGATATAAAAATAAAAAAGGTTTAACATTATCTTAAAAATTAAACTTCCATCATTCACAAATAAAACATTAACTTTTCAAAACTCACATAATCTAGTGCTTTATTAAAAATATCACAAAGTTTGTTTTCTATTCGAATGTATTCCAAAAAAATATGTCCTTTATTAACATGATCTCTTAAAAATTAAAATCCAACACCTATATATTTAGTCTTAGAATATTGTAAAGGATTTTTAAATATTGAAATGACAACTCTATTGTCACAAAATATGGGACTTTAATCTAAGTAATCACTGAAATGACATAGATTTTGTTTTACCCATAGGCTTTGAGCACAAAAATTTGATGTAGAAATGTATTCAAACTCAAAGGTGGAAAATGTAACTAAAAATTTATTTTTAAAATTCAATGATATTAAACATTTACCTAATAATTGGAACACACCTAATAAGATTTTCCTATCATTTATAAAGATTCTAAATTCAGATTTAGAAAAAGATAAAAATATGAAATAGTTATGAAAGGAGTAAAATAAAATAGTGTTGATAGTTCCATAAAAATATCTGATTATTATTTTGATAGAGTTTAAATAACTTTTTATGGATTAGATTTATATATTTCCCACATAAAAAAACAAAATACCAGGCATTGATGTAGTTAAATATAGTAGGACTACTAACTTTCCTGTATAAATTTTACCATTTAAATACTTTTCATATTCATTCCTATTCAGTTTAAAATTAGTTATGATTGAGGATATAATATTTTTACATGTATCAATATTTATTTTATTATCTAAATATTTAGTATATTTTTTTTGATTTAGAGAAATACAATTTTTTTTTGTAAAATTTGAACACCAAGTATAAATTTTAATTCTTCAATTTGTATTAAATCAAATTCATTTGTCATTAATTTTGAAAAATAATTACTAATCATATAGTTTATAGAACTTAATACAATATCATCCACATATATATTTTCAATTAAAATATTAGTAACCATTATCTTCATAAATAAGGTGGGATCAAATATTCCATTTTAAAATTATTTTTCAGTAAAAATATTAGTAGTCTATCATACCAAGCTCATCATGTTTTATTTATACCATATAAGAATTTAGGGAAAAAAAATTAAAACTTTGTTTTAAAAATCACAGTTTTCAAAACTAAGTGATTGATTAACATAAAACTCTTAGGAAATTACACCCTTTAAAAAAGAAATTTTTACATCCATTTGAAACGGCTTAAAATTTTGGTAGCTTTCAAAAGATAATAAAATATAAATTGTTTATATTCATGAAAATGGTTCAAATGAATATTCAAAATTTATTCCTTATTCTTGTGAATTTCCTTGGGTAACTAATCAAACATTATTTCAAACTATATTACTAGAATCATCCATTTTATTTGAAAAAATCTATTTTGTTCTAATATACAGTTTATATTTGGGAAGCTCAAATATATTCAATACTTTATTACTATCAAATTTGTTTAGTTCATCATGAATATAAATGTATATAATATTAATATTTTGAAGCTTTGTTAATATTAATTGGAACAGAATTAGTTACAAAAGAATAATCATCACAAAAATTCAAAAATGATTTTATTATTCTTATTCTAGATTCAACATTTCCAATTACATTTTATAACAAATAATCACTTTGGGTTTTCCAATTTATTGTATTTTATTGAGAAAATATATGCTCCCCCTCATCTAACTTATTATCTCTTTTAGATTTATCTTCATCAAAATTGAATTCTTTAAATTCTATAACAGAAATAAAAAAATATGCAGTTTTTTAATTATTTTTAATGAATTTACGTGAATATACTCATCTATTTATATAGTTTTATGTTTATATACTCTTTAAGATTTTCTATTATTTTAATATCCTAAAACAATTCCCACATCACTTTTAACATCAATTTTTTTGAGATTATTATTAATATTTAAAATATAAACTCTACAACCAAAAACATTAAAGTAATCGATCGTTGGTTTCTTTTATTTAAATATTTTATAAGGGGGTTTCTCAAAAAAGGGAATGTTTTAAAATATTTAAGATATAACAAGAAATATTAACCATTTTATCCAAAAAAATATTTTTGTAAGATTAATTCATTAAAAATTTACCTTTCCATTTCTTGAATATTTTAATTTTTCCTCTCTAGAACAACATTTTGTTCTGGTGTTCTATGGGATGAAAAATTAGGGAAATATCCATTATCTTGACAGAAATTATCAAAGTCCAATGTAAATAATTATCCTCATTTTTTAGTTATAATTAATGTTATTAATTGACCTTTTTTATTTTGAATAATTTTTATATAATGTAATAAGATTTTTAAGGATTCACTTTTATATAAAAAGAAAAGAATCCTAGTGAATCTACTAAAATCATCTAAAATTTCAAACACATTTATCTTACAACATAAACTATCCATTCTAATGGGACTAAATAAATCAAGATAAAGTAATACTAAGAATCTACCATTTTTAACCATATTAAAATTTATAAAATAAACTTTTTGTTTCTTACCCCTTATACAATAATTGCATACAAAATACTTAAATTCTTTAAATTTTGGATGTTTCAAAACCTATCCATATTTTCCCAAATTGTACATTTGTTAAAGATTAATAGGTACCATCCTTCAATAACAAAGAATGTGATATGTTTCAAGAACATTTATGCACTTTTCATTTTACTGGGTTAGTTCTAAAAAATATAGAGTAAATATGTTATCTTTTATTGGAATAAAATTAATTAGTTTTATATTTATAAATAATAAATTTATCATCTTCAAAATTTTCACACATACTATCATAAAAAATTTGTGAAATTATAATTAAATTTTGTTTTAAACCTTATAAATACAGTTCTTTATAAGTTATAATAGAGAATAATATACATACTTCTCCAAAACCATTAACCATATATTTAGAGTTCTAATTGAAAGTGAAATTTCCTCCATAATAATAAATAAAATAAAAAATAGAAGATATATCTCCATTCATGTTACTTTAGCACTAAATATCCATATAACATGTATCTTTATAACTCTTTTGATAGGATTCCTATAAAATAGATTAAGTAGATATTTGTTTTGGTATCCAAGTTATTTTGGGTCTAACTGGATTAATAATAAAAACACTGGGATCTCATATATATTTAAGACATTTTTATTGGTAAATCTAGGGGATATTTTCTTAGAAATAAACATATTGGAATGTAATATTGATTCATTAAATCATAAAGAATATTCATTTTCATAATTCCCTTTCAGATTACATCTATAGCATGTAATAGTTGAGACATTTCCTTTACTCATTTTAAAAAAAGTTGTTTAGTAAATATTAAGAATTTGTTTATCATAACCAAGTCCACTTTTATATTTATCAGGTTTGTTCATAGCCATTATATTATCAAAATTTTCATTTCCTTTAACAAAAATAGACAGGGTTTCTTTTAATCTAGTTATTTCCCTTTTAATATTTTCATTATCATTTTGAGTGACATTCAGGTAATCATATATTTTAATAACTAATAATTATCCATTATTTTTTATTTTCATTTTTTTAATTTTTTACATTCTAACATTACTTTTTAATTTTATATAAATCATTAAAAACTTATTTAAATATCATATAGTTATCATCTTCAGTTTTTAAATGAAATCTTCCATTATTTCATTCTCTTATATTAAGTTAATTAGTTCAGATACTATAACCATTTTCTTATTCTTTTACTTTCTTATTTTTTATATTTAGTTCTTTATAAAGTTCAACCATTACTGAAACAACACTTTGAAACATTTAATTTTTATCAAATTATTTAACTTCCATTTCAATATAATACTTATAACTAGAACTATAATCAAAATTATTAATTTCCATGTTCTTTGTTATTTTAATCCAGTAAATATTGACCAATTATTTTTCACTCTCACATTAATCACTTTTGGAATCATACACTTTTATGAAACTCTATCCATCATGATATTCTCAATTTATATCCTTCTTATATTTCTTATCTATTTCTTTTTGTTTCAATTTATTGAATTCTGATTTTATTTGACATCATTTCTTTCACCCATAGAATATTAATTCTGAAACATCATATTTATTACTTTTACCATTATTACATCCCTTTATATAACCCTTTTTATGATCCCTTATGAGATGCTTATTAATGTCTCTATTTCTTTTTGTGTACCTGAATAATCCTCAGGTAAAATTTGAAATTTTACCTTCATCACATTGAACCAATCATAAATAGAGGAATTAGAAAAAACATTTATATTAGATTTTAGTTCTACACCTTTCCTTTTATCATGATCATCATCATTTTAATTATTCATTTCCAAATCGTTTTGATGAAGTTATCCTATCATCTTATCCTTTGAATACTCTATGAAATCCTTACACTCTTCAACTAAAATATTCTTTGAATTCCATAATTTGGGTAAATATCGAGGTATAATATCAATGATAACTTAATTCTTCATGGTCTCCCTAATTGAAACCATGGTGTTTATAATTATGGTGAATCTATTGAACATATCATTGATTATCTTTTGATAAGTGATTTTGAATTCATAAAACTCAACTCTATGAATACCTAGCTTGATTCTCTATAATATTTTACTTCATTGAAGAGTGAATTGTAAAGTACTCTAGATTTCAGAATAAATTTTACAATATAATATATAGATATACAAGTTTCAACTTTAAAAAATAAAGATAGTTAATAATGTTGTAATTTAGAACACATTTTGTATCATCATTATCAGTTAGAGTGTCTAAATCTTCTTGAGGTAGTTTATAAGGTTTTTTCATAATAGATCATAATTAAAGACCTTTAATTTTATAAATAATTCCATATGATCCTTCTAGTAAGCATATTCACTTCCATTTAAGTGTTATGGTTTGATGAAATTCACCATATCAGATTCCCGACGTTCCATAAAAAATAGTTGATATTTTATGTAGACTATTAAGTCTAGGATAATGGTTAGTTAAAAAAAGATAATGAAACAATTACAAATAATTACATAAAATGTACCACCCTATAATGTACGTTTTTAGGTCACAGTATATGGAAATATTGACTAGAATGGTGGGGGATAGTCCATTTAAAATCAATTATACCAATATGATTATCGTACTATTAAATAATGTTTAGTGTGCAGTGGAAAATAATACCAATAAAACAAGATGTATTTTATATTAGTTTAGATCACCATGATCCAATTCTACTCTTTAATCTCTTATACACGATGAGAAGACTAGTATTTACTAGTTCATTACATTTTATAGGGAGTGAGAACCCAAGTATATACCAATGTACCCTTTGAACACCTAGTAGTATGACCCCTAAAATCTAAGGAGCCACAACCCACCAAAATTTTGTCTAGGAGTCAAAAGCCAACCTTCCCTTTAAACATGATGAATAACCCAATTGAAATTTTTTTGATGAAAAATTCTTAAACTAAATCTAGAGAATAAAGAATAGAAAGGAGAAATATAATGAGGTAAACCCTAAGGAAATTAAGAACAATAGAATAGAAAATAATCTTGAACATTGATGCAGCTTAAGAAATTTGATCACTTTAGTAGTGAATGATCAAAGAGACAATGTCCTTCAAGATCATTGTAATGGAACAATAACCATAGTTGAAAATAGAGTACTTTTCAAAACTCATATAATAGTCATATTTTTTGTTTTTGTAATTCTTTCAGTCATAGTTATTAATCTCCTTTAATAAATTTTTATCACATTCCATGATTCACATTATAATTCATAATTTCATGTCATTAAATACAATAATCTTATAGTGTCTTATTGGTTAGTCACAGAAATATATGTTAGAAAAATATTAAACATCTAAAGTATATCTATTACCAGTTTTTAAAAATACCATTATTATTATCAGATAGTTGGCGCTATTTATTTTGATATAAAATAATATCATAATTCTTCTATCATGATTGTTAGAAAAAAAATATAATAAAAATTTAAAAAATAGTTAAAATAATGTGAATAAACTAACAGTTTATTGGAATTTCAAAAATTCACAAAAATAGAGTATCTTAAATTTCTTGTATAATTGTGGGCATAAATTATTTTACCACAATGTTTTAAAAAAAATTAATTATATTTTATCAAAATATAATCAATAATATAGTAATTTAAAATAAATTTAAATGACATTAATAAAAATGATATCAATTAAAATTTTGGAAAAATATTTTTTAATCAGATGGAAGTAAAATAATAAATAGTGGTAGAAATCGGTTGTTACCATTGATAAGATTCTATTATGGATGATCTACTATTTAAGTATGATCTACCATTGACTTATGATCTATAATCACTAAAAGGAGAATGGCACATTAATTTTAGGTGATCTAACATCAAAGGGTTGTGGATGAATTGCACTGCAACTATTATGGTTGGTGCTAACACCATAATAAAGAGAGCTACTATCAGCTTAAGAAGCTACTGTGAGCGTTGGAAGAGATTCTATGAGATTATGATTCTTTAGTGGTGGAAGGATAATAGTGATACCACATGTGATACTTCCATTGTGTGATAGTTTCATTGGAAAATCATGCTACCATCATCGAGTAGTAGATGATTTGACATCACACTATATAGTATCAATCTCTGATGAAGTACTTGAGAAATCATAGAGAGATAGACCATGGTGGTATGGTCTACCATTAGGTGTGACATACCATTTAGCGTTATCTACCATTCAGTGTGATATATCATTCAGTGTGATCTATCATGCATCAAATTTCTCAAGCATGAACACATCACAAATGATCCACTGCATGGTTATTTATGTCATGAACTAGCCTAGGTACCCTTGTAACCCAATAACCGATCTAGAGCTGACGTAGCGCTAAGGGTGTTTCCGATCCCCACAATTCGATGACTAGAACCAAGAATCACACAACATGAAAGTCGGAACAAATTTCCCAAAAAACATAATGGAATAAAGATAAGCAAGCCAACATACATACAAAAAAACTACACCTGGAGTTATGTACCAAAATATAAAAGGCATAAAATCCTGAAGTAATACAACCCAAGTACCAAAATAAAGGAAAACACCCCAAGTCTCTACGTACACCACTCACTATTTCCTAGGTTCAATAGCTGGATCCACCTCTAAGAGATCTTTTCCTATTGATCAAACTAGGAAGAATATAATCTACACACACCTGAAGGTACAAGTAGGGTGTGAGATAAAATCCCAAGAGGGTATCACCAAGTTTTCCATAATAAACACCAATATTATATTATCCAAATAAATTCTTTAAAATTTTAAAATAAATAGGTTTGTTATTTTGAAATATTATTTAATCAAATCAATCTATATAGTTGCAATGATGGAAAAATACTTTGAGGAGAGGCTTTACAAGTGATGGAATATTTCTATAAAAATGGATTAAATAAAAAATTTATATAAAATAGTTTATATAAATTAAAAAGCTGTAAAACAGTCTTACAACATTTTCCTGCATTTATATCTCAAATATAAAAACAAGTGAGCAACATGGTACTCTGCTAAATATGTTTGAAAGATGTAGGCTATAGGACTTTTCACTCTCAAAGTGATCTCAAAAATTTGTTTATACACACATCCTCCTAACACTTACCAAATGTGACTCATCACCATCCCAATAGAGATGTGACTCATCACTATTCCCTTGGGGATGTGACTCGTCCCCATCCCATTGGGGATGTGACCCACTACATGTTTGTTTTAGACCATTTTAATATCATATAGTGTGTCCAAATAACTCTACAATTACCTAAGTATTTCATGTGATCTTACACAATCAATGATAATTTTTTTAAGAATAATTAAAACAAAATTAAATCTCTTTAGTCTATTTAAATTATAATTTTATATTTAAATCCAAAATGGGGTTTAATAAAAAACATTCCTCTTTAACAAGATAAAACCACTGGTTTTTAATAAAAACTTTTTAATCCATTTTCACAATATTGAAATCCATTAAAAACCAATTTCATCAATCCCAAACTTCATTTAAAAAATTAAATTCAATAGTTTAATTAAATTATTTTCCATCAAAACTACAATTTAAATTAAACAGTTTATGTTTACTAATTTCCCTAAACACATCCCAATTCAATAGAATTGGATTTTTTCTAAATTGTCATGCCTAAAACCATTTCAAATCTCCCAATTCACTAGAAACGTGTTTATATTATAGAATTAATTGATATAAATTTTGAGAAATTTAATTTAAATCAAAATTTTAAATAAGTCGAGAAAATTCAATGTTAATCAATTTTGGATAAACAAGATTGAATAACCTTCCTTTTCCCAAAACTCAACACTCGCAACGACACCCCTTAACAAGAAAAAGAGTATAGAAGACATATAAACACAAACTGGATATGAGATAAAAGAACATGGATCACAGATTCATCAATTTCAGGATAATCCTATGAAATACCAAAGGAGAAAGAGAACAGGACAAAGAACAAGGGAGAAAGCTTACCCAAGAATCACACTGTTAGTGAAATAAAGATCAATCAATGAATGAGATATTTCAAAATGTTTGGAAAGATCTAATATCACTTATAAAAGGCTTTGGGTTGAGTGAAAAAAATTGGAGAAGATAGGAAAAGATATATCAGTCTTTATACCCATTTAAACAACTACAGTCAGGGTATTACATGATGTGTAACCCCACTACACATTATGAAATAGTTAATATCTGAAACCAATGAATAACAAATCACCATGATTAAAAAACTAATACACTGACATAAAAATATATATTTAATTTATTGACGGTTTGTAAAGGATCTTCACATTGTGTACCATTCACAGTGTGAAGCCTTTCATGACATGCCTCTAGAAACCATTACATGTTGTGTAACCCAGTTTCATGGCATGTAACCCTTCGATAGCTTATAGAATAGGTCAGTCAAAGCTAAGAGTGAAAAAATATCTAACTTCACCATTATAGGTATCCTCCCAATACATTCCCAAACCATCCCAATTAATAAAAAAATCCCTAAAAAGGATAAATTACTACCTATCATATCGGTAATGGGATGTTAGATCCCCCACCATAAAACATTTCAATCCCCTTAAAGCCTTTGAAGAAGCTTCCATAAAAAAAATATTAGGCCATTTCTCTGTCATGAGTGCCTCGCGTTAGTACATTTGATGATAATACAAACCATGTTGACATAGCACACAAACCAAAGGTATCATCCTCCCAAGAAGTACCTTGGTCTTAGAATCAACTATACTGAGTGGACGCTGAGTTAGAGATAAATCTGGTTCAACCTCATGATCACTTCAGATCAAAACATGAGATAAATTAGATAATCACTTTCTCAGCTGTGATACATGGAATATGTTATGTATCTACATTAGCTATGGTGGAAGTGCTAAACATTATGAAACTTTCCTCACATTTTCAGAAACCTCGAATGATCCCATGAAACGAGGATCACGATTCCCTTGATTCAAAATCTTTCGATGAACTAACCGAGGTGAAACATTCAAGAACACTTGGTCACTAACTGAGAACTCAAACGGCCTATGAAAAATATCAACATAAGAATTATACCAGCTATGTGCTATCAACATTATCTAATGAATCATTTGAATCTCCACTGTCATCTCTATCACCAAGCATGGTTAGACCAAGGATCTTGCCCCAATCTCCAACTAATATAATAGAGATTTACAAGGATGGCCATACAAGGCCTCAAAAGGTTCCATTTTGATCACGGAATAGTAACTTCTATTATATAAAAACTCAAGATGACCCAAATGCTCATCCCAAGACCCACCGAAGTTGAGAACACAAGATTAAATCATATCCTCTAAAATATGTATCGCTCTCTCTATTCAGAAATCTTAATGAGGATTCTTGGTCATGCTCAAAATAACAAGAGATCCTAGTGCCTCCTAAAGGTGTCTCCAAAAGTGATAAGTGGTTTGAGAATTCTTAACAAAAACTATAATAGATTGAAGTTCATAAAAATAGATAATCTATTTCACATAGATATTTCTGAACTCCTCAACCTTGGTTGTATCTCGAATGGGTATGAAGTAATATGACATGGTCAGCCAATCGATCATAACCCATAAGATATTCTTAATTCTCTTGGTATGAGGCTACCCATACCCAATTTCCATTGAGATTTCATCCCACTTCCAAGTATGGATTGAAAGTGAATGAAGTAAACCTAAAGGTTTCTAATGCTCATCATCCACGTTACGGAACATAAAAAAATGTGAGACAAACTCTATAATGCCTCATCGCATCCCTAGCCACCATAAAATCTCCAAATGTTATAGAACATCTTAGTGGTTCCTGTGTGGACAACCCACTGAAAATTATGGAAATCCCCCCATGAAGGCCTCTCTTGCTTCTAATGGAAGAATGAAGTGATTTTGATAGAATAGAACAACCTCTTTATAAAGAGACCATAGGAAAATGATATCCCCACCATAATGAGAGTTTCTTATGATATAGAATTCATCATCAATATATTAATCCTAAATAATTATATCGAGAAGACCAGATGTCAACTAAAAGTGTGAAAATGAAATTTTATTTTCTTTCTCTTGAACTCCAATATTCTACTATGGAAAGAGAGCCCCAAAATTCCAATCTTCTGAAGATTCTTTCACAACGTGATTTGTATGTTTTCTACTCAATGAATCTGCAATGAAATTCCCTCTTCCTGAGGTGTAGGCGATGCACAGATGAAAGATTGTAGGTACTTCACCCAATGCCTCTAGAATAGATTCAAATATTTTTAAGAGAAGATATAACAAAATATTTTGTGATCTGAATATATAGGAAACCATTCTCCTAAAAGTTAGTGCCACCAAAACATAAGATAATTCATCACAGCTTCATGTTCATGGTCATGGGTAGGATAATTCTTCTCATGTGTCCTAAGATGATGAAATCTATAAGACACTACATGGTCACCCTTCATAAGAACACAAACCAAGCCTAAACCTGATGCATCACAAAAAATACCACATAGCCCTTCCTAGCTTTAGGAGGAGTCATCATTAGTTCAATAGATAAAATACATTTCATCTCAAAAAAAGAAATATGACAATTATAATTACAAGAAAACTTCACCCCCTTCCGAGTCAGAGTAGTCATGATAGAATGAATCTTCAAGAAGTCCTTCTTGAACCAAAAAAAATATTCTTCAAATCCCAAGAAGCATCTAATCTCTTAGACATTTCATGGTTTCTCACATGTCATAACTTACTCTACCTTCTCAGGTTAAACTAGTATTCCCTACTTAGAAAACATGTGTCCCAAGAATTTCACTTCCTAAATATAGAAGTAAAACATTCAAATCTTGGCATAGAGTCAGTGATTTTTCAGAAGACACATAACTGTCCTCATGTGATGCACATGATCCTCCTTGTATTTAGTGTAAATGAGGATGTCATCCACAAAGACTAATTAAAATATACTGAGATACTCATGGAAAATCCTATTCATTAGAGCCATGGAAACTATAAAAGCATTTGTTAAACCAAAGGGAATTAGAAGTTACTCATAATGGTAGTACCTTCTCTAAAAGGCAGTTTTCAGAATGTCAGATTCTTTTATCCACAACTAATGGTAACCAGATCAGAGTTCGATAAATGAAAAGAACTTTTCCCCTTTCAATTGATCAGACAAATAATTAATTCATGAAAACATATTCTTGTACTTCACCATAACCTGATTGAGATTTTGTTAATCTACACTTAAGAGAAGATAACCATCATATTTATTAGATATGAGAACTGACGTCATCCATGGTGACACACTAGGGAATATAAATAATTGCTCTAGAAGATCATACAACTGGGACTCCAACTCTTTGATTTAGGATATAACTATTTGATAATACGAAATTGAAACTATTTTAGTTCTAGACATTAATTCAAAAGAAAAACTGACCACCCTTACTAGTGGAAAACTAGATAAATCAGAAGGGAAAACATCAGGAAACACAACCCCAACTAGATGGAGATCATCATTAAAATAGTCCCAATCTAAATCAAAAGAAAAAACATATATTAACATCCCTGACTCTAGATAATAAGGTTTGGAGCTACGTTACATTAGGTCCCATTTTTCTTGAATGAAAAGAGACACACCACTGGGTGTATTAAGGTAGACTTGTTGAAGATAAAAATCTATTCGAGTTTTATTGGAAATGATCCAATCTATCCCAATTATAATTTCATGAGATTTCATGTTAAAGACTAAAATAATCCAAGGCGTCTTGACATGAGATAGTGAGAAGACACAAGTGGGAATACAGAGACCCCACTCACTATTTGTTCCAAGGGGTGTAGTAATATCCATTTCGCAAGATAAATTCTTTATAGGAAGATTATGAAAATTAACAATATATGTTGAAATAAATTTTTGATATAAACTAGTATAATATAGATCAATCACTAATAATGAAGATATAATAATGGTACCTCTCATAGTAGTTGGACCCATGTCTTCTTCCTTTGAAAACTCTTCCATTGTGTGAACTAGCTTCGTTCCAGATTCCTATGGGTGAATCCATTTTATACACAAATAATCTGATTTCCCCACAGTTTCAGGAGGAGATAGTGATCCTATTTTAGTACATAATGTATAATGATTATGTAAGAATCTCTGTAATTTTATTGAATGTCCATAAGAGCTATAGTTTTTGGGAGCATTAGTGAAAATCCTATTAGAATGTCCTAGATTACCACACTGATAGTAAATTGAAGGACTTTATCTTGGAACTATAGGAGGTTTAGAATGAACTTGACAAAAATAACTACTATGATAATCCTCACGCTTACATTTTCCCTTGAAGGGACTCACCATACAATTGGGAGATAATGAAACTCTTAATAACCCTGAATTTCCAGCCAGATCCATCTCGACCATCATTGCCCTATCCAGTACAACAACATAATTGGGAAGATTTATCAAGAAAATATGAGAATATATATCTAATCAAAGAACCAACTTGAACCATCAATTATTCATCCTCTCAATAGATAAAATCTCAGGTGAAAACATCATGAGTTCTGCAAATAATTTTGAATGATCAGTCACAGTTCAATCAGCCTTCTCAAGATTGAAAAACTCAATAGACTTGTACAACAAAATAAACTCTAAATATAACTGGTCAGTGAAAATAACCATTAAGACATTCCACTCTAAGACCTCTTGTTTATTATCCTTCACCATCATGTCCCACCATCTTCTGCTCAATCCCTCCAGCACAAAGGTGGAACATTTTACATTGATCTCATCTAGTGTTTCCAAGAACTCCAACAAAAATTCTATATTTTCAAACCATTCCACATCTTGTTTAGGATCAGTGGTGAATTTGAAAACTGGTGGATTCTAGAGAAATAACTCTTTATAATGATTTCATAGAACACCCCCTAATTATCCACAACTAGTTCTTGAATGGGAACTGGAGATGGAGCCTATCCTAGAGCTTGCACAGTGCGCCCAATAACCTAATCTAATTTTGGGTCCACTAGAGGATTCAATAACTTCAGCTCGGTAGTAGCTTCTTACTAGATATGGTTTTTACCTCTTCTTAGAGGCATGATTCCCCTCAACATAAGTATAAAATAAATAAGACATACTACTAACACTCAAACTGAGCAACAAGGGAAATTATTTCCAATAGATGGAATAATGTTATTTGGATTTCACGCCATCCAAATCACAATAGAAAAAATTCCAGAAATAATACACTAAACGTTCTTCCCTAATCACACTTGGTGACTTAAGGTTCATTGCAGTGAGAGGTGTCTATACACTCAATCACAACTACCTCCTACGACCCAAAAATATTGCAATGGCATACCAAATTTAAGAAAAAATCTCAAGAGTATCCATTGATACCATTTTGTCATGAACCAACCTGGGTACCCTGGTAACTTGAAAACCGAACTATCCCTGACATATTCGAAAAGGATTTCTTAATCCCCATGCATCTAATAATAGCAATTGACATCATAAAACATGAATGTGAGAACAAATTCTCTATAAAACACAGCTAAAGAAAGATAAGAAATTCAACATTCATACAAGAGAAAATCCAAAGGGAGTAATGTAACAGAATTTGAAAAGGAATAAAATCCCAAAGCACTAAAACCCTAGTACCAAAATTGAGGAAAAAACCAAAGTAAATAAGGAAATAACTCACCAAGTCCTATTTTCATCAGCTATATATACCTTCAACTGATCCTTTCCCCTTACTCGAACCTAGATGGAGATAATCTAAAAACACCCGAAGGCACAAGTAGGGTTTGATCTAAAATCTAAATAGTGTATCACTAAGGATTATATAATAGATACCAATAATATATTAACAAAATAAATTATTTAAATTTTTTAAAAATAGGTTTTGTATTTTCAAATCATATTTAAACAAATAATGATATAGAGTTCAAATGTTTGAAAAATACATTAAGAAAAGGCTTTACAAGTGATTGAATATTTCTAAAACAATGGATAAAATAAAACATTTATTTAAGATATTTTATATAAATTCATAAAACATGTAAATAAACATTACAAAAATAGGATAAATTTATATCTCAAATATAAAAACAATAGAGCAACATGGTTCACTAAAAAATATGTACGAAAGATTCAGGATATACGACTCCACACTCTCTAAGTGATCTCATCAATAGGTTTATACACCTGTCCCCCTTATACTGGAAAAAAGATACTCATTACCATCACGTCAAGGATGTAACCTACTACATGTATGTTTTATAACATTGTAATAGCGTAGAGTGTGTCCAAATAACTCACCAACTCGCTAAGTCTTGCATGTGGTTTTACACAATTAGTGATGGAAAATTTATTTTGAGACTCCTTAAAATACAATTAAATCCCATTATTTATTTTAAATTCAAAATTTCCATTCAAAATTTAAAATGTGTTTTAATAAAATACATGCCTCTTTAATAAGAAAAAACCATTGTGTTTCTATCAAAACATTTTAAAACATTTTCAAAAGTTTGAAATCCATTCGAATCCAACTCTATAATTATTATAATTTATTCAATAATTAAATTCAAAAATTTAATTAAATTATATTCTATCAAAACTTTAATTTAAATAAAATAATTTAAATCCACCATTTTTCATAAACACACCCCAATTCAATATAATTGGGGTATTTTACAATTCTTATACCTAAAACCATTAAAAATCTCACAATTCACTCAATTTGGATTTTAATTATTGAATCAATTATAATAATGTTTGAGAAATGGAATTTAAATTAATATTTTAAATAAATAAAGAAAATTAATAGTTAATAAATATGGATAAACATGATTCAATCACATATATTTTCTTAAAACTCAACACTCTCAACGACACCCATAAATGAGAACAATGGTGTGGAAAACATTGAAAAAAAACCCAACGACGAGATCCAACAACACAAAGTATAGATACATCAATTTTAGGATGACATATTAAAATACCAAAGGAGGATAAAGGGAGAAAGATGATGAATAAAGGAGAATGAATTCCCAGGAATCATACCACAAGTGCAACGATGATTGAACTCCAAACAAGAAGATACAGAAGGGTTGGAAAGATCCAAGATCACCTGGAAAATGCTTTGGGTTGAGAGAAAGGAAACTAGAGAGGTTGAGAGAAGAGATATCATCTGTGATGCCCATTTAAAAAACCATAGTTACGGTATTACACAACGTGTAACCCCACTAAACATTGTTAAATATTTAATATCTGAAATTGTTGAAAAACACATTGCCTTGATTTTAAAAAATGGTGCTCCAAATTAAAAAATAATTTTTAATTCATTCATGAAGTTTAAATTGTCTTCACATAATGCACCCTTCATATCATGATGCCTTTCACGACTTGCCTCCAAAACCATTTCAGGACTTATAACCAAGTTACATGGTGTAAAACCCTCTGAAAAATTGCAGAAAAGGCCGGTTAAAGATGATAGTCCAATAAATCTCAAACATTATCATTATAGGTATCCTCCCAATTTATTGTCAACATTACCCAGTCAATGAAAAGGAAAATCCATGATAATGTTAAAGGAATACATGTTAGATCAGTAATGGGATGTTATAAAGAGATATTATAGAAATCCCACATCGAAGGAGTAAGACCATGAAGAACCCCTTTATAAGGTGGTGTGGATAAATATCCCATTATGAGGCTATTTCCTTGGGGATTCATAAGGTCCATATCCTAGGGAAATCAAAACCAAGTGGGCTAGGCCCAAAGTGGACAATATCATGATAGTGGGCCGGAATGAGACATTTGAAATGGTATAAAAGCCAGCATCCATTCAATGTGACAATGATGATGTAGGGACCTTCTAGGGAGGATTATATAAATCCCACATTAATGGAGGAGGATAAAAAATCACCCCTATAAGGTGGTGTGGATACCTCTACCATCCTGAGGCCTTTTCCTGGGGGCTTCTTGAGGGCCAATGCCCATGGAAATAAAAATCATGTGAGATAGACCCAAAGAGGAAAATATCATGATCGTGGGCTAGATGGGGCTGTTTCACTTTTTATCATCCTTGATAGTATCACTTTCATTTAATTATTTCTAGCATGATTGATATAGATTCCTTGAATGGAAGTTCTCTATATCATCGACTCAAATACATGGTCACAAAAAAATATGGCAGGATCACCTTCGATCATTAGAGGTTTGACCGAACAATGATATATTGATGCAACAAAGCTTGAGGAAGAACATGATATGTGGGATTGATCAGAAGGCCCAAAACACTTTGATCATATTGTGTATGATATTTCTGTGTATTAAAATGAAGTGGAATAGTCCCCACTACATCATGCCCCCACATAGAACTCAAAACTGGTTTAGCACTTTCATACTAATCAATAATTTTCTATTGCTGCTTGATCTAGCTTTGGGGTTCGACAACCATTATATATGAAAAAAACCACCATGGCCTATACTACACCTGTTCTAGCCCACTGGAACTCCAATGGGTAAGCTATGTTCCTATTCATATTCAGGCCAATATTGGGCCCACCTATGAACCTGTGTCACCTTGTTGGATCCTTTGGCTAGCTCTCCCATAGGTTTGACACTATGGTCCCATATGTGGTTGATTGGATAGATTTTTAAGAATGTAATTTTTGGCCACATGTTTTTACTAAAAATACATAAAAATATACTAAACACATGTAACCTATAACATATGTAAAAATAATATTAAAAGTTGTATTTTAAATAAGAAATTAAATAATAAAAATATAATTTTATAGTTAACAAAAAAAGTTAACTTAAAAAATAAGAAAATAATAAATTTAATTAAAATAATGGATTTCAAAATATTAAAACAATAAAAAAATTAAAAACAAAGACTCTCAAATAAAGTAGTGTAATGGTGGCCTATATGAGAGTTTAGAAGAGCATGAGACATAAATGATTTCCCAATACCATGAGTTGTATTTAGTTATTTCTTATCTTTGTTTTCCATATGGATGTGATTTTTGGATCTTCATGTTTTATGAAATGTTATTTTTCCTTGATTATTTGATTCTTAGGTGTGGATAAGATGATATAAGTTCTATAGGGGAGTGAATAGACTATATTATAATTTTAAATAAATGGATTAATTAACAAATATAATTATCAGTGTTAATTATAAGAGTTAGTTAGTAGTGGAAATAAAATAATTAACACATGTATTTTTATACTGGTTTAGTCCAAAGTATACTACTTAAAATATTCTCCCTCTCTACTTTATGAGAGATTCATGGTGCACTACCTAATTTTTAAAGAGGAATCATAACCCAATTAGAACCTTTTTTTTCTAGTGGAAGAATAACCAAACACCTGACTTTTTTATGGGGAGTGATAACCCAATTATAATCATAACTTTATATACTAAGTGTTATAACCAAAACAATATTGAATTTACAAATTGGGAGTACAAAATGAAGGAAATAGAATGCATTTGTTAGTAAAAGCATAATGAAAAAGTGAGAGTTTGTGAAATATTGAAGGAAGTCTTATAGACCCATGAAAACTATATGAAATAGATAGAAGATGAATAAAACACAATTACTGGTTCATGAGTGTTTGATCATCTTGATCATGTCATTAATTTCATAAAAATTGAATACTTTTTTGTTCTACTGTTGAGAGATCATCTATTAGTAGTAAAAACAATGTACATGACCACATGAATGTTCATAGAGTATGAATAGCTTCTATCTATTTAATTATTATGAACTCACCATGTAATAATTTTATATGTCGGTGTATTTTTTCTAGGCATCCCCAAGTACATTAAATATTAATATATATGTACTCCACACTCGATAAAACTGTTAGAATAATTAAAAATAATAAAAATGATAAATTTTGATTAATGGAAAGATAGAAAAAAGATATCATCATTTAATATTAATCTCTAGACCCATAATCGAAATTTAAAAAAATAAATATTGATTCATAGAAATTTAGAATCATCTAATAAATTATTAAAATGATTTCCTTAATAATAGGTCAAAAAATTATCCCACGAAAATTGATAGTTTTAATTTGAAATATGAAATTAAAAAGGATTCTATTGAAAATAAGTAATTAATATACATAGAGATTCCAGAATTAATAAAACTACATTAATTTAACAAAAATAAGTTTTAATGAGTTTAATATCATATAATATTAATTTAGCAACAATAGAATCTTTGAAAATAAGGTATAATAATAAAAAAGAATTTTTTATTTGCAATATGAATGTTTCCTGAGAATATTGAACAACCAATGATAAACCCAAAATCATGTTTAAAATAATGAAAATTACTTTTAATGGGTTCAACATAATTAATATGAATTTATAAACTCATTAAAACTATTTAAATATTTGACACGATCGTGAATCAAATCAGAATAAGAAATAAAATAAAAAATAGAGAATAACTTTCTATTGGATGCCCAATAATCAACATTAGAAAAAATCACATTTGATTTTTTCATATAGGAATTTTTTTCTACATAAGAAAATTTATCACGTAGGAGAATCACAGAAGTGATTCGCAATTTAGGTGTTTCACATAAGGGAATCACATAAGTGATTCACTATGTTAGTGAATTTCATGTGTCTGAATTTTTCACATAGGTGATTTACATTATAAGGGAATTAATGTTGGCGAATAACATATGGGATTCACATAAGAAATTCCACATGGGTTAATATCATAAGGGAATTTATCACTTAAGAAATTGTCTCATGTATTTGAATTTCTCACGTATGCAATTCACTTGGGGGAATTCATTATAACTATAGATAGATTGTATTTTCAAATTTCAGAGGTAAAAAGGGACTTGGTAAATGTAGAATAAGATTTTTTTCTTTTTATACATATATTTATAAAAATTAATTATATTTATAAAAAAATTATAATCACAATAATTAAATATATATTAACTATATTATCATAAAAAATCAAAACAGTTCAAAAAAATAGATGAAATCAGAAAAAAGACATGTATCTCCTTCAAACCTAATTTCAGACATGATAGAGATAGATTTAGAATTTAATTTCTACTAATAAAATGTAGGAAATATTCTTATCTTCCCAAAAAAAATAATCACTAAAATAGGTGTTTTTAGAATGATATTTTTCTTGAATACAAAGTGAACTTGATTTTGAGAATTGGCTATGTGGATTTTAGAATTGGCTATATGAATATTAAATAGGTTATGTGGATATCCATTTGGAAACATAGTGTACATAAGTTTACTATAGGCGATCATTATAAAGCATATAAAAATGATATTTAATGGTCCCAAATGACTTATTTTTCTAAGGAACTCAAAATAAAACTTATAGAACATGTTATGAAAAATCAAAACATGAAAAGTAAATAAATTTTAAGTAAATAATTATTAGAATATGATAAAAGTTAAGTATGATTTAATAAATATACAATTAAAAGTATAAGAAATATAAAAAGCATGAAAAATGTAATGGAACATAATTAAAAATTGAAATGTATGATAATATTATGCAATCATGAGAATATTTTTAATCAATCACAAAAAAATACATGTAATGACATGAAAAAGAATCTCCCCTTTTTTGTTTGATTATGAAACCAAAAATAAATAATGGAAATAATTCTCCATATTTTCAAAAATAAAAAAACATTTTTTTATTACAAACATGAAACAAAGACCCATGATAATGGAATCAACTATTAAAACATATAATTAAATGAAGTGTGTGGAATTTTTAAAAGACCATTTAAGAAATGATAATAAGAAATATTTAAAAAAATAATAAATTATTCAAATTGAACATTTAATCAGTAAGATAATATCATATAAGAAGTATGAGAATCTTTAAAATAGTTATATTATGAATAAAAAATTAGATAAATTAAACGCAAGTAATCTTAAAAATAGATTCCAGATTTTAAATATTGTATATAAATATGAAAATTCCTACATATAATCATATTAAAACTACCCCTAAATTTATGAAAACATAAAAAATATTAATATTATGAAAGGAGAAGCTAAAATTTATGTTTTTGAAAACTGATAAAAGTAAGAAGGATGTGTGAATATATATGTATTTTGATTTTCAGTAGGGATAAACCCTTAAATAAATATCACCCCTATTCACATGATCTCTAATAGAATGAAATCTAATATTGATATGATTTTTTCTAGAATAATTTAATGGATTATTATAAATATATATTTTAGATTTATTAACACAATAAATTGGAAATTTATCAAGATAATTTATAATATCAAATAATTTTTTATTAATACATAAAATATGAGTAGAAAAATTAATAGCAAAGATATACTCAGCACTAATAATAGAAAAATAAATAGATAAATTTTTCATAGAAGGAAAAGAAATATAAAGTTTCCAAGAAAATGACACATACCTGATGTAATTTTTCTATCAATTTTAGATCCTAAAAAATCAAAGTCAAAATAAAATATTAAATCAAAACAATTACACTTATAATAATACAAACCATAATTGAAAATTCATGTAACATATCTAATTATTATTTTAATGCTTGTATATGAATTTCTTTTAAACCATCTTGAAATATTGCTCATAAAAAACACTATACATGATATTGGGTCTCGATGTAGTTAAATAATGAAATATACCTATCATGCCTCTATAACCGTTTATATCAGCCGACTTTCCAAATTCATTAAAATATATTTTGGAATTATTACACATAAGATTTTCCATAGATTTAGAAAAATCGAGATAAAATATTTTAATAAAATTTTTAGAACACTTATATTAATTAAGAAGGATCTAATCCTTCATTTATGAAATTTTAAGACCAAGAAATAGCTTTAATTATCTCATTAAACTAATTTCAAATCTAGATGACATAAATGTATAAAAATTATTGAAAATAATATCTCTAAAATAACCAAATTCTATATCATCGATATAAATTTTCACAATTATAATACAATTTTAAATTATTTTAATGAAAAGCGTAGGATCAAAATTACCTTTATTAAACAAATTATTTAATAGAAATAAATAAATCCTTTCATCCTAACAATAAAATGATTGTTTGAGACCATATAAATCTTCAGATAATTTAATAACATGATTAAGAACTTTTTCATTTTCCAAACTAGGTGGTTGAGAAACATAAACTTATTAATTCATAAAACTATTTAAGAAATAACTACTAACATCCAATTCATATAATCTAAATCCTAGAAAAAATGAAAATATTTTAATATTTTAATATCCCCTAAACTGAAAATAGGTAAAACATAATGTTTACAGTGTATACCTTCTTCTTGAGAGTATTTTTAGGCAACACGTCTGGATTTTTTTCTTGATAATATGTACAAATTCATCTAACTTGTATCTAAATATCTATTTAGTTTTCATTATATTCTTATCCTTAATAAATTCAACAAAAGACCAAACATTACTTCTAACAGAATTTTGAATATCATATTGCATAAAAATTATCCAATTTGGATCATTTAAAGCATAAAAAATATTTGTAGTAATATGATCAAAAGAAAAATTAGAGTTATAAAATAAAATAAAGTAGTTTTTTTTATACAAGAACCAACATTAAAAATTACATTATCAATTTGATGTTATTTATTAATCCTCCATGATCTAGGATCATATTGAGATGTAGTTTTATCCCCCTTAATAGATACATTATCTAAATGTTTTTCTTCACCAAAATTAAAATCCTTGAAATCATCTTCAATATTTTCCAAAATAGATTTTTCAGAATCATATGATTCATCAAAATTTATATGTAAAGATTCGTCAACAGTAATGGTATTCTTATTATAGACTCTATAATCTTTTCTATTAGAGTAATAAACAATAAATATACCTTCAATACATTTAGCATCAAATTTAAATAAATTATATTTTATATTTAAGATAAAAAATTTACAAACAAAACCTTTAAAATAACTAAACTTTGGATTTTGTTCCACTAAAAAATAAATAAGGGGTTTTATTTAATAAGGGTATAACATATACTCAATTAAAAACATACCAAGTAATATTAATATATTTAGAACAAAAATATTTTGGTAAAATATATTCATTAAGAATGTTTTAAGACAGATATAGAATAATTATATTTTTATTTTCTACCACACCATTTTTTGTTATTATAGGTGAAAAAACTTATGAGTATAACCATTTTTTCAATTTGTTTTTAAAATTAAATTTAAAAAATTAACCTCTATTTTCAATTATAATAGAAACAATTAAACAAAATTTCATATTTTGAACTATCTTACATAACTAAACAAATCTAGGTAAAGTTTCATGATTATGAGACATGAAATATACCCCTATAAATCTATTGAAATCATAAACAAAAAAAATACATATTTCTTTCCACTTTAACTAATAGTTTTAATTATACAGAATAAATCATGAAGTAATAATTTAAGAGGTTTAGAAGTAGAATCATGAGTGATAAATTTGAAAGATTTATTATGCTGCTATCCTTTTAATCTTGAATAAAAAAGAATATATTTACTTACCATGGAAATTATAGAACATTTAAATGATTGGATAAACTGTTTATAATTCAAAAATTAGTTTTCTAATCCTTATATTCCAAAGAACATAATATATTTATATAGTATTAAGACACTTAACTTTTTTATTAGAGAGATCAAAAAAATTTATATAATAAAACCATATTCTCTATTACTATAAATTAAATCATATTCATTTTTAAAATATAAACATTTATTATATTCAAATTTAATATACATACCATTATCACATAATTTTAAAATACTAATTCATTTATGTTTTAAAACACCAATGTATAAATATTTATAAATTAAAACTTATTAGAAATACCAACTTCACCAAACCCCTTACCCATTCCTTTAGATTTATCTCCAAAAGTGATAGAGCCTCATTAAAATTATGTATAAGAAATAAAATTTCATTGGTAACCAATCATGTGTCGGGAACAACCATTGTCTATGTACCATGTGTCATTCTGAAGACACTAAGGGAAATTTTCCTACAAAATTAATTACACAAAATTTTTGGTTCCCATGTTATTTTGTGTCCAACTAGATTAGAAATAGAATTCATAGGTACCCATATAGCTTTAAAACATTTATTGTTAGTTAATTTGGATGAAAAATTCTTTAAAATAATATTTTTTTAAACGAAGAGATTGATTATATTTAAGATAACATACATTACTATAATTTATATGAATAAAATATTTCAAGCATGTAATAGAAGAAACATTTCCAGCAAAAAATTTAATGGAATTAGTCTTGTATAATTTAGTAATCTACAGATTATATATAAAACTAGTTTTAACCTTTTTTAGTTTCATCATAGATACCATCTTATCATATTTTTCCTTTCCTTGAAAACATATAGATAATGTCTCTTTTAATCATAAAAATTATTTCTTAAGATTAATATTATCTTCTTAAACTAATTCAAAATCATCATATATCATACCTTTAGAACATGTTTTAGAATTTATTATTTTTTATGTGAGTGAATCTTTCTTGATATTATGTTTCTTAATTTATTTGATAAGCTTTTATTTTATTCTTTTAATTATATATACAATTTAGTAACACTTAAAAAATATTTTTTACATTTTTTAATTTCATTATATAACTCATAAAATCTATAACCATCACTATCATAATAATATCTAGAATTAGAATTATTACTAACCTCATTTTTTGTTATTTTCATCAATTAGAGGTTAGTAGTCTCTTTTTCACTATTATATTCATCACCTGAGTCTGATACATTGGTGAAACTCCATCCAGCATGATTTTTACATTTTAATTCATTCTTGTATTTTTACCTCTATCTTCTTACTTTCGCTTAGGATAGTTATCTTTGATTTGTCCCTTATTTCTATATTCATAAAAAATTACATATTTTCTATAAATGTTTCCTTCATTTTTTTCAATCAATCCTTTATTAAATACTTTTTTAATTTTGAAAATTTTCTTTATCTTTACAAAATTATAAATACGATTGCTAATATTTTTAATATCTCACTTTTCACTTCCCAATTCCTTAGATTTAGAAGAATTAGAATTAAAATTTATATGTGATTTGAAATCAATACGTTTCTTATTTATAGTACCTTCTTCAGCAATATTATTTAAATCAATTTCTTATTGATGAAGTGATCTTATGAGTTCATCAAATCTATTTTCCTTGAAATTATTATTTTCATTGATCAAAACCTTATTTTTATTACACTTATTTGGTAGAGAACTTAAGACCCTTTATACTAGTACACGGTTCTCCAAATCTTCACCAAGGAAGTTATTATAATTCTAAATGATTGTGAATTTGTGGAACATTTGATTTACTATTTCATCGTCATCCATTTTGAAGTCATAGTACTTAAATTAAATTATTCCAATCACGGTTCATATTTAATTATCTAATTAAAGATGATTAAAATTTTTAATCTTTAAAATATCATGAGCTTTCCTACCAGTAGACACATGAAAAGAAACTAAATAACTTAATTGAACATTATAAAATATTATCAAAATCATAATTGAACACATATCTAGTATCATCATTTTAAATAATTTTATGCAGGTCAATTTCTTATAGTGTGTATGATTTTTCCATGATCAACTCATTTTATATGCTTAATTATTTGAGGTATGACTCTATTTGGGATATTCAGTAGCCATAATAATTTTCATAAAAGTGAGGTAGATTATGAGGATTACAAGCATAATTTACATTCACTCCTACTATCTTAAATATCATGTCCTTATACTGGGAGTTCTAGGAATTGTATATCACAATAAAATATAAACAAACTCTATAGAAGAATTAGATAATTCCAAAAAGAACAACATTTGAAACCAACTGTTTGGAGTCAAATTAGAACAATCATAGAATCTACCTATCCTTTCAAGAATGACCCTCTGATACCAATTTTTATATCTATAGATGATAACATATGGTATAGAGGGGGTGAATAGACAAGGTTAAAATTTTAAAGGAATGGTTTAATTATCCAAGATAATTAGCAGATTTAATTGTAGCAGTTTGTTAACAGAAAAAGTTAAACAATGAATGAAATGATTTTTTACTAGTTCAGTCCAATGTGGACCCAGTCTAGTCTTATACCTCTATACTCGGTAAGATATATGTGATGTGACAGCAATTTTTTAAAAGGAAATCATAACCTAATTACAACATTATTTGTCAATTGGAAGAATTACTATGAACCTAACTTTTTGTTTGGTAGTTAAAAGCCAATTAAAGACCTGAAATTTGATAGTAGGAGTCACAAACCAAATGGTATTGAATTTAGAATCAAAGAGTAACAACCCGAAGGGTAGATAATTATTTTTTTGTAAAAGAATAAAGTGAAAGTGAGAGTATGTTAACAATTGTAAGAAGTGTTTAAAACTCAAGAAAACTAGAACAAATAGATAGAGTAAGAATAAAACATAGGCACTGGTTATTTAGTTTTCAATTATCTTGGTCATCTCATCATGTAAGTATAAGTGAAATATGTTTTTGTTCAACCTTTTAGAGATCATTCAATAGTAGTAAAACATCGTACAAGATCACTTGAATGTTCATAGAGTATAAAAAAAATTTATCTGTTTAAGTTGCATGCACTCATAATTTTGTAATTATATATATATCTTTATTCGTTCCATGAATTCTCAAGTAATTTAAATAAAAATATTTATGGAATAAACACTTTAGAAAACTGTTATAACAATTCAAAATAAAAAATGAAAATACTGGATTATTAGAAAGAGAGAGAAAAATAAAACATCATTACATACTAATCACTAAACTCATGACTAAAATATAAAACAATAAATATATATTCAATAAAATTTTAAATAATTCAGTAAATAATTAAAATGGTATCCCTAATAAGAGGTCAATAAAAGATAAAATGAAAATAGAGATTTTGAATTTGAAATACGAACTTCAAAAATGTTCTATTTAAAACAAGTCATAATAATGTGGAGAAATTAAAAAAGTAATGAAATCAAAATAATTATATTAAAATAAGTTTGAGTAACTTTCATATAATCAAATATTGATTTATAAAATATAAAATCGAATAAAACAACATAAAATAATTAAAATTAATTTTTCAGTTGCAAGTTATATGTTTCATGCCTAATTATAGAAAATCCTAAGATCTAAAAAAAAAATGTTTTAAAAAATATAAATTACTTCACATAGGTTCTAAACAATTAATAATAATTTATAAATAAAATCAAATAATTTAAATATAAGACATTTACAAGTATAAAAATAATAAAATGAAATAAAATGAAAAAAGTGCATAATTTTCCATAGGATGTTCGATAAGCTACATAGGCAAAAATATCATATGAATTTTTTATGTAGGATTTTTATATCTTCATAAAAAAATTTATAATGTTGTAAAATAACTTAATTGATTAACTATGTCGGTGTTTGGCTAAGGGAATTAGGTAAGTTATTCAATACATAAGGGAATTTCATGTATCTGAATTCCTCACCTAGTTTATTTAATATTTAATGGAATTAACCTAGGTGTATCACATATGGGATTCATGTGGGAAATTATACAAGGATTAAAGTTGTAAAGGAATTTATCAGGTAAGCTATTATGTTATGTATTTGAATTTCCCACAAAGAAAATTCACTTAAGGGTTTTTTTTCAAAACTGTAGAGAAATATTCTTTTCAAATTTCAGAGCTAAAATCGATCTTGATAAAGAATGAATTATATTTGGGTCATATTTTATTTATATTTATAAAATTCAATATCTTCTTAAATAAAATATAATTTCCTTAGTTATATTTATATAACTTAAGTTATCATAAAAAACAGATGTTAAATAGTTATTAAAAGTTATATAAATTAGAATGAAAACATGAATTGAATTCAAAAATAATTTCATACAAGATAGAGATAGATTTAGAAGTTGATGTTTTCTAATAAAGTATTGGAAAAATAATTATCATTGTAGAAAAAATAATCACTCAATTTGGAGTTCTATATCCAGATATTTGGTCAGAATATTGGGGGAACATGATTCTTGAAATTGGTTATGTGGATTTCAGAATTGGATATGTGAATCATAAATTGGCAATGTGGACTGCCATTTTAATATGTGGTGTACAATAATTTACCAGTAGTGGAACATTATGAAACATATATAAATTATATTTTAAGGTCCCAAATTACTTATTTTTCCATGGAACTACAAAAAACTTATAGAACATGTTATGGAAAATCAAAACATAAAATCTAAATAACTTTTAAGTAAAGGAATGTAATTATATGAACAAAGTTAATTATAATTTAATTAATATAAAAATCCAATTAAAATAAATTTAACAAGAATAAAACATTTAATTGGACATAATTAATCATTCAAATGTAATATAATATTAAGAAAGCATGAGAGGGGTTGTAATCATTCACTACAAAAATGCATGCAATAACATGCTGAAACAGTGATGTGTGATTAAAGATTCAATAATACAAATAGGGGAAAACATATTCCTATTAATAACGCATTATAATTTGATATGACTAAAACTATATGGGAGAGTCACTACCACCCAAAGTATATAATATCTTGACATGGGTGAGGGAATTCCTTGATCTGTTTGCTTGGGTATTTTTGGTGAAATTTTGTGTTGTTGTACTAGGTGATGCAGGTGGTTATAGGATAAATGTGTCTTCGAGTTGGAGTGGTGGTGTAGTTTCATGGTGTGTTTTTGGATTTTTTCTTCGAGTTGGTGTGTTTGGATGGTGGTTGTGTTTAGTTGTAATGAGATCCTTGAGAGGTATCTCATGGGGTTATTGTTTAGAACTACTCCCATCTTTCTTTTCTGAGTGGTATTTGATTCTCAATGAAGAGAATTATTTTAGAGGTATTTGATGTAATATTATAAACCTTATAGAATGTTACTTTTCATCAATTCTGGTTGTGAAGGTTATTGGAAGAGGTTTTATGGATTTAGGGTGCGAGTGATGGAGTTAGTGATGAGAAAATATAGAAAGAGGATTCATATGACATAGAGGGGTGGGATGTACTACAATGTGTGGTGTCTATAGTGTAGAGATATAAGATGTGGTATAGTGAGGTAAGAGGAGAAGTTTTGATTCCACATATATTTTTAGTATGGCTTCATTATTGTTCTAGGTTGCGGTGTTGGGAATTAGGGTTCGGTTTTTGTGGTTCTTCCTTTCTGTTCTTGGCTTTGGCATAATCACCTTAATGTATCGTGGATTTCTATAGTGAGTTTTAAGGGGTTCTATCAATTTTAGGGTACCCATTATATAGAAAACGAAAATTTTCATACTTAGACATTACTTTACACTTACAGAATACTTAATACATTAAACAAACACATGCCTGAAGACCATATTAGTTTAGTGCCTTTGGAAACTTGGATCACATTCTTCTAATTTGGTGAATGATCTTCAACATCTTCCATAAAGATCATATGATTTATCACCCTAACTAAAAACATTATTTATAACCCGGGGAAAAGAAAACATAAGAGAAAGGGTGAGATCAGATGCCCAGTAAAGGTAAATGAGGGAGACATGTACGAATAAACATGAGCATAAGGGAATAACAACATGATCATGAAAATATTATATCATACCGTATATATCAATGATCATAAATAGTAATCATAACATTAATATTGGTAGTTCATATGACATGAATCATTAGGAAATAAAGAACCTTGGCCATGAAACCATAACATAGGACTAAAAAATAGAAATATGGTAGATACATAAGCACATAATAATAATAATTTATATGGTAGTTAAGGAATTTCTGTCAAGGCTATATTGGTAGTATGGATTAACTTCCCAATCCATATTGGTAGTCATGGTTCACCCACAATTCCATCTTAGTGGACATAGTCTTTTATGTCTATCTCATGAGATATAAATCTTTACCCAATGTATTAAAGGAAGATATAGGTACAACCCACATCATAATAAAATCATACATATGTTTTCCACAAGAATATAAATAAATGTATCATATTAGAACCTATGGAATGAAATGGGATTCATAAAAATCATTCAATCATAACATAACCCACTAAAAATAAATGGGTTTCATGAATATCATTTAATTATAAACATAAACCATTCATAAAAAGAATAAGTTTGGTAATAATGAATAATATCCATAATAAACTATAATTAACATCAAATAATGTTATCTTGCAAGGAAAATAGTTTTGGAAGATCACTTGGAAACAATTTTTGAGGAAAACATCATTTATTATTTGAAAACATTTTTTTACTTGAAATTCCACTCAATTTTTAAAGAAAAAATATAATTTGAAAATAAACTTGTAATATTGTATGGTAATATTCAAGGAAATAATTCATTATGAAAGTGTAAAAATCCATTTATTTCATAAAAGTTAAAAAATCATTCTTCTAAAACTTTTTCCCAAAAAGCAAAAATGTACCTCGTTGGGAAAATGACAAAAGATTCCATTCAAAACATTTAATAAAAACTGATACATGTATAAAAATTACAATAAATTTTTTTAGAATAACCAAAATAATATTTTGAAATAAATTTATAAGAAACATGTTCATTGAAGATAAATATTTTATAGTAGATACATACATACAAAAAATCTCAATAATAATGAAATTATGGAATTTACCCTTAAAATACTATAATCAATAGAATCGTATACCCCTTGAAAGAAATAAAATTATATGGATATGAAAATAACATATTCTTATTGTTAAGACACATAAAATATATTCATGGTAATTATATACACTGTATTCAAGAAACATGTAGTGTATGAGACATGTGTCTCACATAAGTAAAGGTGAGAAAAAAATCTCTTAATACTAGAGTAACTTTTGAATCGGGATAACCATGAAAGTATAAAATCAATTAAATCTTTTAATATCATTAAATAAAGGAAATTAATGAAATAATATGTCATATTTTAGTATATACATAATAAAAAATAATCAACTGGTTAATATGGAATCTATCTCATGAAATTTATAAATGAGGTGAAATTCCCTTAACTTTGGTATGATTCCCTCTATGCATGTCAAAAACTCCTATAAAGAAGTTTTAAACATATTATTAACATATAAAATAATCATAATAATATTTATTATATCTTATATGAGTCATTTATGAATTTATATTACATGTATATTGATAGTTCCAAGTTAAAGAAATGTTTTAGGTAATAATTGCTTCCTTTATCATATTTGTTTTGACGTGTTATTCATGCTCATATCACTTAAAAAATGATATAGTACATCAATAATGTAAAAAATTATTTATATATCATATAAATTTCATATATAAATAAATATATAATATATATACATGAAATTAAATACACCGGTCATGGAGATGGTAAGTAGTATGTATGCATGAATGTTATTTTTGTTTTTATCATACTGAATAGAACGAGGTAAATGAAATATATGAATATATTATTAAATTAGAATTATTATTTCATATATATATTATTTATTCATCATATAAGTTTTTATAGTCATTATTGAAATAGATAATTTTGAAGATGAATCCCATCACGTCATCGAGATGGTAGGTCGTACGTACACACGAGCGACGATATCATTTCATTAATTATGAAAAAGTAAATAATTGGTTGGTATATATATTTTTTTAGAACAAAAAATGCTATAATAATAATATATAATTATTATTCCTATCATTATAATAATCTAATTAAAGTGGTGAAGAAAAACATATTACACCCTAGCATGGAGATGATAAGTTGTACGTACGAACACGTGGTACTTTCATTTTTCATAGGATGAATAAAAGGTAGAATATGGTTGTTACATAATAATAATAAAATATAATTAGATAGATGATACTATATTTATTACTTTATAATGGAATCATCAAATGGATATGATGTAGAAGAATATACAATTTTGAATGAGTTGGTAAGGAGATTACATATTCTTCGATGACCTCCCTCTAGATCTCCTCTTAGGGAAAATAGTGTCGATATTTTCAGAAAACAATCCCATATAGAATGTTACTAGGGAGGTTTATTAAGTAAATGGTCATGGTATGGTTGAGATTGAAGGCTCAAATTGGTGTGTTAAAGTTGGGTAGGAGGTACCCTTTTATAATTGAGGTAAGAGGCACTTTGGTAAATCCTCAAAATATTAAAATTTAATAAGGCATTTCAAGATAAAAGAACTTCCAAATGAGATATAAATGAATTTTGTATCACATGTTATACAATTTACTATCCCATTTTCAATTATTTATGATTTTTATGATTTTTAAATAATTTAATAATATATTAATTAATTAAAATTTAATTATTTTCAAATATAATACTGTCCATTTATTTTGAATGTAAATATAACAATACAAAGTTTCAATTCAAATATAATGGTTTAAAAAATCACTAATATATCTTATATATATAAAATTATTTACACACCTTTCTTCATCTAAAATATATCAAAATTTATATTATTAAAATCAATTATTTTATTTTTTTTGTTAACTAAATAAATATTTTTTAGTCTTAAAGGAGCATATAAGGTAATAAGAAAATATCTAAAAATTAAAAATAATATTATATTATTAAATTAATTTAATTATGATATAAATAGTCATTTATATTCGTCCATATCTTGATTTTTCCTTATGTGGACACATAAAAGACATTAAATAGAAGAGAGTGAAATTTTGTATCTATCCTTGACATTAAATAATTTATAATTTATTTTTATGGAATAATGTCTATTAAACAACTCCGTTTCGATCATAAGTTGATATGGATAGAATAATATTCATAAAATTATTTTTTGTACAAGCATAATTTTATTTTAAACCTTATCATTTTGATTTACCCTTTATTAATCTATTGTAATTTTAATTGTGGCAACAACATTTTAAATATTTAGAGGTTATAAATTATTCCTTATATGGGGTAAATTGACCATAAATTTAAAATTTATGAAATTTTCGACCTTATAATAATATATTTGTATTTTTTAAATATTTATAGGTTTTTAATTAATTTAATAAAAATATTTTTTTATTAAATATCATTAGTGTCAATTTTGACACTATTCACAAATTTGTCCTTAAATAAAATCCAAACAAATAATATAATTTTGATCCCAAAATTTTAAGAATCTTATAAATTATAATAGTAACATATAAATTTCATAGAGCACCATAAATGATTGAAATTTTATTTATTTTAATATTTTTTATATCATTTATTTGATCTTTTTATTAATTAAACAATTACTCAATCATTATTATGTCACAGATTAAGTTAATTATTTTATCACAAAAAATTTCAAATAAATTATCATGATGTATATAAAAATTTTAGATTTAAACTGAATATTTATATTCAGATTTATCTTCTGTGTAATCATATATTAATATTTTTATATTTATTAAAAATAGGTGTATAACCTTTTTATCTTATTCATTAAATAAAATATAATAAATGTCATATTCGTATTCAGCTGGCAGAAATGGTTATCATTTAGTTATAACGTTTATTTTAGTCAAACAAAATATCCAATTAAGTTAGGACATGTTTTAGGGTAATTTTATTATATTATAATGTTATTTTTACCTTTAATTGTTGAATTTACACTTAACTGTGTTAAATAAAAATTTACTAAAGTTACTATTTATAAAATCAAAAATAATATGTTTGTCCAATTATATTATAAACATCATAATTATTAAAACCATTCTTTTCACTTTTTAAAAACTCAACTCAGAGAAGGGACACAATTAATTTTAACGCTAATCCCAAAGACGTGGAAAGAAGTCAGATAAAAAGTGCATTCAAAAGCAAAATACGCATTTATATATAATTTCAATATAAAAATGATTTCAACGATCTAAATTTGATTAATATATGTATTATTGATCTATTTTGACATAAAAACCAATTTAAAGTATAATAATTCGTTAAAAGAAAAAGGTAGTTTTTAACTACAATGCAGTATTTGTCGTTATTCATTAAAAAATGAAACTTCTCAGAAAAATAAAAAAAATACAGCCTATGTTAATTATGAAATTCCAAATTAAAAAAATATGTTTATGTTATCAAATTTTATTTCAATGAGTGTCAAAAATTAATTTATTATTATTATTAATTGAAGGGAAAAAAAGAAGATCCTTTAAGAATATATTATTTCTAAACATATAAAGACATTACAAAAATTTATAAATTTATTTATAAATATGTTTTATTTATGTGAAAAATGTTAAAAATTAGTTATTATTTTTAATATTATTATGTTTAATGTCTAGATTATAATTATCTATTTTAAATAATAATAATAGTAAATTGTTGTTTCATAGGAACACTGTGTTCCGTGTACCACAAGCCAAGACAGTGTTGCCTGTAGTGAAACCTCAACTTTGTGTTAAAAATAACATAATAAAAACATTATTATTTAATATAATATAAAAATATATATTCAATGTTTTATGATGTGAAAATTATCAAAAATATTAAATAAATTTGAAAAATAATAATTCACAAAATCTCGAGGTGTTACACACACCGTGGATCTGGGCTGTGGCATTACTCTTTTATGGTTATTAGATTATGTTGTGTGGTTTTCTTCGCTATGCAGTTGTCCCTCATTATGTTTAATTGGATTTGAGACATTTATATATTCTTATTACTTGAATATACCTTTGAACAACACTAAAGTATCATGGTCCATTGCAGTGCACCAAAATATGGTGTTTTTTTCAAGAAATTCTATGGTGTGGAGATGTGTTTTTCTAATAGAGAATAAAAACCAAAACCATTAAAAATGATAACTTTTCTAATATTTATCCCATTTATTGGGTGACCCAAGTACATCCCAATTAGGCTTTTCATCCCCCTTTATGTTTCATTCAACCTTGACCTTGGATGATTGATCGAATGTGGTTTTAGGTGAGTCTCCTTCCCTTTATATAATCTTTTCATGTATGGGGTAGGTTTCATTCAAGGTGAACCTGTAGTTTTTCAATCTTTGAGTAGTGATATATTATGGGGTGTTGGTGTTTGGGTGATCATGGTTTTATCCTTCGTTACGGTGCTCAAATATTGTCTTCCTCTCATTCTAACATGGAGTAGCTGTTCATAATTCCTTTTTCGAGGTTGGGGATCATTTTTTCTGATTTACATTCATCATGATGGAGGTATTATACCCTTTTTGTAATTGATATGATAGTATATATATCCAAATAAATATAAATAATTGGTATAATTTAAATTTAATGGGGAAGGGAATAAAATTTCATATTTTACTGAATTGATGTTTTGTTTTGAGACTATGTGTACTTGATGTACCACAAATAATCATGGCTATTGGGAGACTTTTTTTGTGATGGGAATTAATGTGTTTGTGAAAACCCTATTGTGTTATTTGTTAAAATCACCTTAAATAAATGGATAATCACTTATATTCAGATAATAAATTGGTTGCACATAAAAATTATGGATTGTGTGAGAATTCCATTAAAGAAAAAAGTGAAAGTGATGTGAAGTCCCTTGATGAAATATAAAATAATACATGTGGTTTTAATTTAGTATTGTGATTTGAAATGGATATGGGTGACTATGAGATGAGAAAATTTTCATGATGTGTGGTTGTATTATGGGGTGGTGAAGTGTGGTTGTGATACGATGAGGTGATGTAATGAGATGTGCCTATGGTATATGGTATTTTTGATGTGGAAAATGTGATGAGAAAAGTGGAAGTTTTTATGAAATAGTGGTGAGGTGACATTTATTTTATTAAAAGGGATGAGACTGATGGGTTGTTTTTTTGTGGTGTGTTGGGTTATATTAGTTTCTCAAGTATCATTGGAATTAATTGGTTAATAATGAATGGTAATAGCATTGTTTGAATGGTTAATGGATGAATGGGTTAAAATGGGTTGTCTTGTTAAATGTGTTTGATTTTTAATGTCAGATAAATGAACTCGATAATGAAAATGGGCTGGTAATAGTAAATCTGGACATTGGATTAATTTCAGAAAGGATATTAAATATGGCTTGTGTCTTGTGGCATGTTGTGTAGTGTTGTGTATTTAGAGGTGGTAGTGGAAGTAGTGGATATTGTGATGTTTAGTGTTAATGTTGTGATTTTGGATAATATTATTGTTTTTAACCAATAGGTTAGGTTTTTGTGTGGATATATATATATATATATATATTTATCTTATATTTTACTTATGATTTCTATAAACACTGCATCCATGTCGAGTATCGTGCACCAACAACCAAATGTTTTGCAGACATTTTTACCAACATCCTGATGGATGGGATGGATGAATGGATAACCTCTCTTATGTTTTATCTATTCTATGTGAGTTATATATGCATGAGTATTGATGGACATAAGTCAAAAGTGCACTATCGGTGTTTTTATGAGATGATAATGTGGCTACAGTGGGGGTCCTATGTGGTAGAACGAGTGAATAGGGTTAATGACGTTGATGTCCATGATACCATACTATACAAGTTATGTGTGTGTATGTGGTTTGATTTCCCAATTTTATTTGTGTGAGATGTGATGTGATGTGATGGAATAGGTGTCTTGGGGTAAGATGTTATGTGATGGCCCAGATGTCTTCATGAATTATTTAGTGTGATGGCCCATTTTCCTTTGGGAAAGATGTGATGTGATGGCCAATTTCACATGAATTTATTGACATAATATGATTTTTAAAAGATATTGGAGCATTAGTGTGGAAAACATTGGGGCTGTGAGAGTGAAATCCTAGTGGGAAAGCAATGTGGGGTACCCTTTTTAATATGCTTCTCATTATGGTATTACACTTGGATATGTTATTTGGTGAGAGTGACTTGCTGATGATGAGATTGGTTAGTTGTCCTACTTAGGTGCTATTGGTTTTACTATTTTATCACTGGGGCATTAGTATGATCTTCTTCCCATGTGCACATGATACATTAGGTATTATCGTACTGAGTATACTTTTATACACACCCCATGTATATAAAAACTCTTTTTAGGTTTCTAGGAGGACAATGTGGACCGTTCGAGACATTAATAACTTAGAACATTGGATATTTCATTGTGTTGATCATTATATTTTCCTTTTAGGGTATTTACATTGAGATATTTATATTTTTTACATTATAAATGCATTGTGGGAGGAATATGGTTTCCATTTTCATTATGTCATGGGGTTTCTTGGATTTTATTTATCATATATATTGATCCTATTATTGTATAGGGTAATGAATCCATTTTTTATATTTGTATACCCTTGGTATTAGTCACTAACCCAGGTCGTACTGGAGGTGAGGCTCAAGTGTCATTATCCTTCTTTATTTATTTCCATATCAGGAGGGGCACCTTAGAAAGGAGGGGTTCATGAAACCCAATCCAATATCCACCACAACCATTACACAACACTCCCCCAAGCACATAAATCTAGGAAACCTCCCATCCTTATCAAGATTTTGATTGATTTTGGTATCACTGACTCACCCAGTAAATTTTAAAACACGTCATAAATATAACACAAATTTATTGGGAAGGGGTTTTTCCCCTATTCATATGATGGAATCCATAACCCACATCATTAGTAAGGGAAAAAGGTATATTTTGAAAATTATTAACATAAAAACATCACATCATCAAAGAAAAATGGAACATGGGAAAAATTAAAAAAACATTGGGTATTAAGCTCTCATATGAATCTCATGCTCCCAAGTACTCTCCTCCACACCACCATGCCTCCAAAACACACAAAATAAGGGGATGATTTTTCCATTTATAACTTTAAATAAATGATACTAGGTCTCTAATGGATTCTCTATGAACATCACATAATCCTAAATATCAAAATATATCCATTCATTAAATAGGGATTCATCATGAAGATACCTGTGAAGCTGAGAGATGTGGAAGACATTGTGGACCCTGTCCGATTGTGTAGATAGTTCCAAATAATAATAATCCCCACTAACATTCCCAAAATCATTAAAAAGGACTAAAAAATTGAGGAGGTATCTTACATTATCTATCAATCCTCTATTTTCCCTGGTTAGGGGAGACTCTCAAGAATATATGGTCTCAAACCTCAAATTCTAGGGGTCTCCACATATGACTTGTGTAAGCCTTTTTATGGTCCTATGATGAAATCATCTACTCTTAGAACATCTAGATACACTCTATCAAGATTTGTACTACATTAGGACCACGAACTATTGACTCCCCAACCTCTATCCAGTACAAATAGAATGACATGACCACCCATACAATGCATGAAATATGTCTATACCAATGAATGAGTGATTTTTATTGTTAATGGAAAACTCAGAAAAGGTTAGGTTCTTTACCTATGATCTACCAAAATCAAAGACCTAGGATCACAACATATTATACAATGTCAGAATGGTGTGATCCATTTACTCATCTATTTTAGGGTGAAAAGAAGTACTAAGGCACAACTCAGAGCCAAAAGAATACTGAAATATCTTCTAGACCCATGAGGTTAAATGACGGTCTTGATCATAGTTAATGGTCCTTGGAAAACCATGAATCGTAACCACATCATCCATATATCTCCTTTCCAAAACATCCATGACACTCAATTAAAGTATTTCAAAAAAGTTATCCAGATTCATAGGCCATTCTACAATCACCCAAACTGTATCACATCATTCAAAAGACCAGGTCAACTCAATGAAAAAAATCCATGGAAATTTCCTCCCAGTTCCACTTGGGGTAATCCAAGGGATTAAAGAAACCTCCATGAATTTAGTGTTTATCCTTCACCTTTTACATTACAGACACCATGACACAAACTCTACCATCAACCACTTAATCCTAGGACACCAAAGGTTCCTTTTCAAGCTATAATACGTCTAAGACACAATGGGATATATCACTAAGGATGAGTTGTAAAACACATGAAGAACTCCCCCATAAATTTCCATCAAAACAAATAGACATCCCTAAAACATATTTTTTCCCATCCTCTAACCATCCCTATGGGGTATCTCCATAACTTACAAGGTCCCACATAGACTCTACCTCAGAGTATCCCCATGGAGAATCCCCCACTTACTACATAAAATATGATTCCGCAATCATATGATAAATATTACCATTGTCACTTCTTTCCCCCACATCATGATGCATCTCTATAGGATGCTTTAACCCTTCCAAAAACTATTTTGACTCATGAACATAATTTACTTGGGAATTTAGACTCGGAACATCATAAACTACATTCCTATTTCCTAGGTTGTAGGATATTTCAAATTGATAATCCTAGAGAAACTTCATCCAACTTTACCAGTGTGGATTACAAACCTACTAAGATAATAAATATTTCTTGATATTGTAGCATATGAAAACCATAAAGTGCTTCCTGATGAGGTAATGCAACCACAACTTCATAGAAAACAAAAACTGTGTAAATTTTAGAGCATAGGTGGAGTAGTTACACTTTTGGGGATATAACAACCTATACCCATTGTATATCATCATCCTTTAATAAATCAAGGAGTATACCCAGAATAGATGAGATGTATGGTAGAAAACATAAAACAGAAAACCATACTAAGGAAACAGAAGCAATGGGGAATTGATTAACTCAATACTATAAAAAAGGGAAAGGGAAGTATTACCCTTTTATCAGTGCTAAAAAAAAGCGCTGATAAAAGGGGGCCTTCATAAGGGCTAAAAAAGTGCTGATAAAGGGACACTTTTAACAGTGCTAAAAAAAGTGCTGTTAAAAGTGACCCTTTAACAATGCTTTTTTTAGCACTGATAAAGGCCCCCACTTTATCAACACTTTATTTAGCGTTGTTAAAGGGGACCCATTTATTAGTGATTCTTTTAGTAGCGCTAATAAATGGGGGCTTTATCAGTGCTTTTTCCTAGCGCTGATAAATTTTATGTTACAAAAAAAAAATTTATGAAAAATAATATATTGTTATATAAGTATATTTATATTGATATAAATATAATATATATATATTTTAAATATGTTTAAGATAAGTTTAAATAGACTATTACCTTTAATATATGAGAAATTTAGTGAAAATTTCTTTAAAATATTTTGAAAAATAAAATTAATTAATAATTTTCTAATTATCATTGATTAAAAATCATTTAATAACAATTCGAAGACACAAAAAAAAAGATCTAAAAAAAGTTGAAAATGTAACTCAAACCTCAAATAGCCATAACTTTTGATCCGAGTATCCGTTTGAGCTCTACAGTATATCAAATCGAGGACTGCAACGAGCTCTACGTACTAATGATTGAAGAAAAGCTTCTATCACAATTTTTGAGTCCAAAAAGGCCAATAAGTCCTCCAAAACTGAGTTTTTAGTCGGGATACCTCGATTTTTTAACATTCAAACAAGTATAACTTCTGATTCGGATGTCTGTTAGGCCTGTACCACATATCATATTTAAGATTATTTCATTTTAATTAATTTGACTAGTTGTGGAGTTGAAAAAGGCTTCTTTATTAGATGTTATGGTCGTTTTAACATTCTATGGCTTTTCAAATACACACACACACACACACATATATATGTATTTATTTGTAAATATATATATATGTGTGTGTGTGTCTGTGTTTTTCTCTGTGTGTCTTTCTGTGTGTTGTATATATGTATGTATGTATGTATTTATTTATTTATAAACACACAAAAAAAACCTATTTTATAAAGGTATTTAAAACTAATCTTATAAATGTATATTATTATACAAATAAATATATAGATAAAAATTATAACTAAAAATATATATATAAATAAATATGAATATAAATTAATATATCAATAAATATATATATATTAATATATGAATAAATAAATAAATATTAATATAAATAAATATATTTATATTAATATGAATCTATATTATTATAAGAATAAATATAACTATATATATAAATAAATATAAATCTATATTAATATATTAATAAATATATATGTATTAATATAACTAAATATATTTACATTAACATAAATCTATATTAATATACAAATAAATATAATTATATATATATATATAAATAGATATATGATTAAATAGAAAAAAATGAAATGGATTAGTGGTAAAGGTGCAGGCACGCAATGGGGAGGTCACGGGTTCATGTTCTGGTGGAAGCAAGGAGGTGCACGTGGGGGGCATGTGTTGGAAGCGCAGGTGAAGGAAGTGCACTGGAGTGTTCCACCTAGCGATAATAAAGGGGGTCAAGCACTGTTAAAATCTTCCACCACAAATTATATATTCTTTTTTATTATTTTTGTATTTTATTACTTTTATCAGCACTAAAAAAGCGCTGATAAAGGACCCCTTTAATCAGCGCTTTTTTTTAGTGCTGATAAAAGGGGTCCTTTATCAGAGGTTTTTTAACGCTGATAAAATACCCCTTTATCAGTTCTATTCAGAGCACTGATAAAAGGGACCCCATTTTATCTTCTCCTCGATTAATAATGCTTTTTAGCGCTATTAATGCACTTTTCTAGCACTAATAAAAGCCATATTTGTTGTAGTGACTTATCATTCAGGTAACCGAACACTTCCTAGCATTGATAACTCCATAAACAATAATAGTACTTCCTAGTAAAATTATTCCTTGGGTCCAAAATATGAGATAAATTAGTCCCAAATCCCAAATATTAATCTATATGACCAAGGAAACTATGATCCTATAGAACGTTCTTATGTGTATCCAAATAACTAACTAACTTAATATTTTATGGTTCTATGGCCACATCTTGATTGGACACCATGTTCCTAAGGAAAGACACCACTCACATATAGAACCAAAACTTTGATAACATTCAGTAGATATGGTGGTGTTAAAGGACACGAATGAATGCTTTGATATGATAAACATGCTTCTCCTATAACATCAAGTAGATTGATTTGTAATTGATGAAGAAAAATATGAACTTTTCCATGAATTCATGAAACATAATGTTCATGAGCCCCATGAACACAACTAATGCTTTCTTAACACCAAATGTCATGAACATTAACTCGAAGTTCCCATAACTATACATATAGGTAGTCATCAAGATATCATCATATTTCACCCTCACAAGATGATATCCCGACTATAAGTAAATCTTTTAAAATAAACTCACTCACTTTAGTTTTTCAAATTGATCATCGATTCTTGGGAGGGGTTGGTTGTTCTTGACCATTCCCTAGTTTAAACTTTAGTTATCTATGATCAACCTTATACTTCCATCTACCTTCTTGGAGAAAAACATTAGATCACCCCAGAGAGACACACAACTTTTGGTGAAACCCCTATGCATCATATCATCAACATGAAACCTCAAATAATGAAATTTTTTTGGTGCGATGCAACAAGGATTTATAGAAATAAGATATATTCTCAGTTCCAAATATATTCGCAACATGATTTCACATAGACGGGTTAATGTCACAACCTCATCTAGAAATAATTAGAGGAACTCCTCAAAAACCATAAAAAAACCCTCTGTATATGTTTCCATTAACTAATCTTCTAACTTGGAAAAAATTGAATCCACCTTCATTCCACCCATAAGATTACGGTTCTCATCGATGAACACCGCTCACTAGACCTCCACATCAGAAAATAAAAATCTCTTACGAATGAATGTGATGAATTAACACAAAAAAATGCATCCAATTCAAGCAATGGATAACATTTACTGATGGTATAAAAAAAAGAAGAAATCCCCCACTAACTAGCATTTCCTCATCACAAGTCTACATCCTTGACACACATAGAAAAAGCATTCTGACCTCCAACTACCATGGATAACACTAAGGGAATGGGAAGTCTCTCAAAATCCAATCCTAAGGTACATATCAAAGAAAGGTTAATAAAGGAGTGTGAGGCTTCCAAATCAAATAAATAAAAAATAAGGGTAGATAATAATCAATCAATACCTTAGACAACCTCTGGGTGTACTGGAATTTTCGCCACCATCACGTGCATCTTACCACTCCTAGATCCTCTAACCATGGACCTATCTCAAGATTTCATATTCCCTCCTCATAATTCTCCAATATTTATCACTAAAAGGAATGAAAGTATTTCTACCATGCCTCATAATTCTATATCTGGTTAATCCTCCAATGATATAATAGATCAGCTTTATGGACTTGTACTACCCATGCTACATGTAGAAGGTGACAATGATCTATTCTTTATAAAAAAAGATAATCCCTATGTTTGGTTTCATGAAATTTTATCAAATTTTATCTATTTAATTTCATTTTAATTTCCTAAATTCACAGCAATTCAATAATTTAAATGAATGAGATATTGGACATAGATTATGGAATGAATTGGGGGGGGGGTAAATTTATCTTTTAAAACATAATGTAGAAATAAAAGGAAAATATAAAACTATGTTATTTTGAAATAATATTGTACAAAATATAATAAATGATACTTGATAAACTTGATATTTTTATATAAATATAATATCAATGTACAATCATGGAAATGTTCAAACAAAATTCATTAAAGTTTGTTAGTTGATGATAATTGATACAATGTGGAAAATTAAAAAATGGATAAAAACAATGGGTATGGAGTTCAATGAATGAATGATGTGTGACCATATATCTCCACCTACTACTCAAGAGTTAAATTGTGTAAATCCTCTATCTGAATGGTTACCAAGAAAAAATTTCCTCATAATTATGGATTATGAGAACCCTCTTGAGCTTCACTAGTAACAATGTAACTCGTCCCAAACTTTTGTAGAGTGTGAACCATTTGATAATTGTGTTTTGTAATAGAGAGTTTTCCTTTTTTAAAACCCATTACAAGCCAATCAAAAATTTATTTGATGACTGATGTAAAATTAATGATGAAATATTTGATTGGATGGTGAGACCATTTGATGTAATTTAGAACATCATTTTTGTTATCTGGTAGAATTGATAAATTTAGTAATTTTTTACCTATTTGGATCAAGATCATTTAAAAATTATTTCATTGGGATCCAAGAACCAAAGGAATATATTTATAGCCTTAAAAATCATCATCAATATTATAGAATTCACCTAAAGAATTTAAAACTTTTATGACTCAATTCAATAGAGGATTGACCATCATTTAATGAAGCCTATGTTTGTTACATATTGGAATGGATTACAGAATGTCCTCATGAAAATAACATGAAAATGTTTTCTTCAATACCTTTAAAACATCAAACACCAGACCATGCGATGTTCCCCAAACCATGGAATTATATTTTTAGGGAAGATTTCATGTAACTTCAAAAATTTGATCCTACAATTTCATAAATGATCCTATATGGTCCTTATGTACTTCTAAAACTTTCCAAAAAATAATCTAACACATATTTAAGAATATTTCAAGGTTTTTAATATAATAAAATATAATTAAATAAATTCAGGCCAAAAATCACATTTATAAAGTTTTTAGAATGATTGGTGAGTGTATGTTATCATAAAAAACCATGAGAGAGAGGTATAACAGTTTTCCCCTGTTTGATGATAACAAGCACTTAATATTAAAAGATAAATTATGAATATAACATCAGAGAAATAGATAGAAAAAAACTAATGATTTTAATATATATTAATTTTTCTCAAGAAATAAACTTATAAATTATTCTTTTAACATCAAAAAAGAATAATTTTAATTTATATTAAAGTCTCTCTTTTGAAAAAAATAGAAACTTTATCCTATTTAATATTTAATAGATTTGTTCCCATTTTTTAGTATAAAAAATAGAATAACATTAAACATATATAATTAAAAAGAGGAAAGAGAAAACCCCAAGAAGAAAATATTCGAAAAAAACTTATCATTTCAAAACTCCCCAAATAATATAATCATTTATAGAGATAGGGAATGTAAAAGAAGAAAGGAAAAAATAAGTATCAAATGAAATGAATAGAAAATAGTAGGATTTGAAAAAACAGCTTATAACTTCCAAAACCCAAAATATAATATAATTATTATTGAGGAAAATAGGAATGTAAATGGATAAAAGGGTAAAAAAGTGTAAATAAGAGAACTAGAAAACACTTCTTAACATCCAAAATCACAAAATAAATTGAATTTTATAGAGAGGGTTGAAAGGTGTAAGAATAAAATGAATGTGAAGGTATAGAATAAATAAAATATAAAGAATATAAATTAAGGAAATAATGAAATTGGAGAAGAAAAAAATTAAAAAAAATCATGAAAATAAAACTCTTACCCACCTTTTCCACTTCACACATTCCTTTATAGAATGAATTCACCTTTATTTGATTATTTTATTTTTGAAAGAGACTATAGGGGTTATTAATTTTAATTATAACCATTATTTGAAAACATGTCTTTGATTTGGAATCTTATCAAAACAAAACTCAATAAGAGTGTCAGAGACCAAAATATTTGACATATTTTACTCATCATTAATCTTCATTATGTGAGATATATAAACATTTTTTTTAAAAGGAGTATATAAATATATTAATTTAGTATATTTTAAAAATAAATTTTAAAATGAAATTTGGAAATAAATGGTATCAATGGTATCAAAATTAAGATATCTTTTTTAAAAAATTATTCTAATATTATAAAAAGTACATATTATTTTGAAAATTTTTAAATAGGAGAAATCTTTTTGAAAATAATTTATTTTTAATGAAAAAATATCTTATAAAGAAGCATTAATAATTATAAAGTGATAATTATCCCCCAAACATGATAATATATATGATATAAAGGAATTCTAACCATGATGAATAAATAATGAAATAATGAAATAAATTCAAGATTTTAAAAAAATATTTTAAAATAAGATTTTGAAAATAATTTTATGGAGAACTCAATATATCCATATATAAAATGAATATTATCACAATGAATCATTATTAATTAATCTTTAATGAATTTTAAATGAAAAATGGATAGATATTAGGTGAAAATATCAGTGAGTTGATATTCCATTGGGACAAAAACTAACATGATATCATATTTTTGGATGTATTCTCTTAGGAAATAGTGAAAAAGGTCAATGTTTTTGGTGAGAGAATAATGGATAAGTTTTTTAGAATTTTTTATTAGATTTTTATTATCACACATAATTGGTGTATGGTCAATTGTTATAAAAAAATTTCAGAGAGTGTAGTGTATTCATATAATTTTACAACAAAAACACCCAACAACTATGTATTCTACTTTAGAAAAATAAAGAGAAAAACATTCTACTACTTACTACTACATGATATGAAGGATTTTACTGGTAGATTCCATGTTCCACTAGTAATCCTCCTATATAGTTGAAATCAACTAAAATCATCATTGGAAATAGAATTTAATTCAAAATAGGTTCCTTTTAGACAAAATAAACTGAGATTTTTAAAACGTTATAAACAATGAAAAATACTATCGATTGATTTGAAATGATATTATTTTGGATTTAATTAAAACTAATCATAGAGATAAACATTGACCACAATATCAAGTTGAGTCATAGTATGATAAAGTAAACTTCTAATAATACTTGTATAAAGATAGTTATGAACCATTTTATCAGCTTCATCCAATGTATGCCTACAATTCAAACTCATGGGAGTAATAATTTACATATCTTGATCAATTATGAATCAATTTAAGAGTTAATTAGTGTATTTTCGTTGGTTTTAAGAGATAACATCATTTTATTTATAAATTTTAAAATAAATAATGAATTTAATTGCACATATAAATCTCATCTAAATTTCATTTATCATTAAATAACAAGATATGAAATAATTTTTTTATTTGATAGAGATTAAAATTACATCATCCACATGAAATTTATCAAGTAAAAGATCATTTGAGATGTGTTTTAAAAAGATAATTGAGATAAATTTTCCCATTTCATAATGATGTTAAAGAAGGTAGTTTGAAAAACATTAATTTCAAGCTCAAGGGGATTATTTTAATCCATAAAGTTATTTTGATAATTTGAAAATAGAGTTATAAATAGGAAAATTTTCCAAACCAAGTGGCTATTCCACAATATAATTTTTATAAATGAAACCATTTAAAATGATCTTTTTACATCCATTTAAAAGTGCATAAAATTCAAATAAAAAGATAATTCCAAAAAGACTATAATGAATTCTAATAAAGTGATGGGTGAAATGGTTTAACCATAGTTGATTCTTTCTTTGTGGTTATAACCTTTGGATACTAAAAATGATTCATTTCTAGTGATATTTTCAATTTCCTCTAGTATAATTCTGAAAATACATTTATAGACTATAAAAAATGAAAAATATGTTTTTTATGAGAGTACATACATCATTTAAAGTGAATTTATTATTTTACTTTTTCATGTAAGGTACATAATTTTCATCTTTAATGGAATCACTATCGTTTTAGGTTTCAAGTTGAGAGACAAAGGCAAGGTTTTCATTATTATTTAAGACCAATCTACAAACATGAGTTCCTTATTATAAATCACTAATGACATTTTCAAGGGGATGGTATTTATATTTTTTAAAATATATAGGAAGAGAATATATATAACATTCTTGTTCTTTTTCTGCATCATTATTTTATATTTTTTAATATAAAATATCATTTTAATAAATATTTTTATAATAGGTTTTGGAATAATTTCAACAAATACAATATGGATTTATTATTCCACCATTTTACTCATTTTAAAGGGATTATTTGTTTTCATTCAGTTGGAGGACCCAAGAATGATGACTTCATTGAATTTATAATCTAATTTTACAATATTTTATTTAGTGTTTAAAATAATGAATTTACAACCAAAAAAATTGAAAAATATGACTTTGGGTTTTTTTATACCGAAGATAAAAAGGGGTTTTCATATGAAATTAACTAATGTTAAAGTGATTAATAATATCACAAGAAATATAAATTGTATAATCCCAAAAATATATTGAAAGAGAAAATTATTTTAAAATAGTTTGAGTGATTTAGTGTATTGGTTGATTTTCTCTCTATATTATCCCATATTGTTATATTGTTCTAGGAGTAGAAAATGAATGGTTATATACTTTGAAATAATTCAAAAAATTAAATTCCTTAATAATGAATTATCCACCATGATCATTATGAATTTAAATGATTTTAAATAAAATCTTTTTCAATCCTTTTTGAAAACAGGATAATATATTTTCATGATTTATTTTTAGGAAATAAGAAATATTCCCATGTGAATCTTGTAACATGGTTAGTAATTATAAGAGTTTAGGATTTTCCTCCAAGAAATTTAATTTGAGAAGGACCAAAAAGGTCAAGATGAATTAATTAATGATATTTTGAAGATGAAATTAGTTTTTTATATTTCAAATAGAATTTTTGTTTCTTCACATATTAATATACTCCAAAAACCTTGTCATCTTTAAAATTAAATATGGGTAAATCTTATACTAGTTGATAATAGTTGAGTTTGATAAGGGATTGTGTGCTACAATGGATGAGTTTTCAATACCAAAGACTCCACTCACTCACTTGAGCACTCAAACATTTAAAATTTTACATATAAATAGATTTTAAATTAATTTTATTAACATTTTGAAATTAATAATCTGAAGATAAAATATTTCCTTTAAAATCAAATACTTTTTGGAAAATAATTTTTGAAAGAGATTTTAAATATACCATCACATAATAGAATAATTATTTGTAAATTTTCATTCAATACTTTTACGAATAATAATTTTTAATAATATTTGAGTTAGAAAAACTTTTTATAACATCATTGATTATCCTACCTATAGATTTATCATAAAAAGTGATGTGGACTCCTTTATATTCATCGATTTTATTGAATTCTGAGAGGTCACTACATATTTTCCTTGAGAAACCACTGTCTAGGTACCATATCTCTTCTTGGGTTTTGGTCAAAAGAAGTTGTTCATACAAAATTAAACAATTGAAGGTTTTTATACCCATAAAAACATGGGTCCACATATTTTATACAATAAATATTTCAGAATATAGATTTGGTTAACCTGTATTATTGTGAAAAAATTGGAAGTAATATGGATCGAATTTGGTCTTCTATATAACGGTTTTTTGAAACCATATTCATAAATTAAATGAATTTTTATTATGTAATCATTGAAATTTTTTCTTACTATATAAATTTTCTAAAATTAGTTTACAATATATTATTATAGGGGATTTCATGATTGGAGTACCAAAGTTGACCCGGTATTTTCTAGATTTTCGAGAACCCATTTTTTTGAATTATCTTCACCTTTAGTGAATTTAGAATGGGCATTTTTGAGATATTTAATAGTGGATTTAATATTTTTGACATTCAATTTATTTTTTTATATATATAATTATTATTTTTCTTATATTAGAAAATCATTATATTTTTATAGTTTACATTTTTCTTCAATGAATTGAATATATTTATTTTTGAGTTAATGATATAAATAATCAATTTGATGATATCTATTTTTGAGTTAATTTTAAGAATATTCTACATATTCATAATTTAGGTGATTGGAAGAACAATAGAAAGAGATAGGAGAAAAATGAGGAGAATAAGGGGGAGAAGAATAAGATAAGGTGAAGGAAATATAGAAGTGAGTACTAACCTAGACGTCTTAATCGACATGTTCTCCAATGCCCTTCAAGATTGAGTCACTTGGCATGGATGAAAAAGTTGAGTCCATAAAATCATCACTTACAGTCCACATAGAGACTATAAACACCTTTATTTACATTATTATTTTATTTTATGTATTTATTATAAACAATACCCTCTAGTTTGATGTGAAATTACTTTTTTACATTCATTACATGTCACATTTGGTTCATTCTTTTGATTTGACTTTTTGGATCACTTTTTGGGGATATTTTTTGTTTTTGATTGAACATGTTATTGGTTAAAACAGTATAGTAAAGAACATCACCTATATAGTTTTCATCATTTGTATCTTTAAAGGTGATGGATTTCTTAACTTATTTGGCTTCATTTTCCTCCTTATTTTCTTATCATTTCATTATGATTTCGTATGTCATTAAGGATCCAATGAGTTCCTCAACCACCATATTTTTTACATCTTTGGATTCAGGGATTTTTATCCCTTTAAGATCCCAAGAACTAGGTAAAACCCCTTGTAATTTATTTATAATAATTTATGTCAATAAATAATCCTTGAGGGACTTTCTACTAAGCCAAATGTCAACAAATCTCATAAACATGATTATAATAAATTCATTAATCTGTATTGTAAAACTATAAAAACCTTGAAGAAAAATATCTAATCTTATATCCTTAGCCTTATTTGTTCCCTCATAGGTTACTGATAATAATTTCCAAATTTTGTAAGCAGTTTTTCATTTGGAAAAATAATTAAACTCATTTCTATCAAGACCATAATGTTAAGAATTACAACTTTTTGGTTCAATTCAAAATTATTAATATATCTGGGAGTCTGTTTTTCTTAAGATTCATTATTAGGAATATACTCATGGATTAATATTTTTCAAACATGATAAAAAATACTAATAAGGAAAGTTGATATCCGATTATTGTAATATGAGTAATTTGTGTCATAAAAAATATGAGTATGTGAATTGGAATTAGATTCCATAATAAAAATATAACTTTAAAATCATCTAGGGATAAAAACAAAATATGAATATCACAATATTGAAAAAATAATTGATTTCTTAAAAAGATTCATAACACTCTTTTGATACCAATTGTTTCATGGATATTATGGAAAGAGGGGGGGCGAGAGGTGTGAATTTCTATTTTAAAAATTTAGGAAGAAATAAATGGTTAGTTTCAAATAAAATTATTTTTAAATCATAATTGAGAAATAGAATATATGATTTTTGATAAATTTGATTCGTTTTTTGGAAAGATAATATCAATGTAAAATCACAGAAATGATCGAACAAAACATATACAAGTATGAGTGTCAATATTAAATGATGAAATTTGGAAAATAAAATAGAGGACAAAAACAACTGTTATAGAGTTCAGATAATACTCAATGTGTGCCCCTACATATCAATACCTTAACTAAAGAGGTCTATTTTATAAATACCTTTGTCTAAATAGTGACAAAGAAATCCCACCCTCCCAATTTTGGCATGTGATCACCCTATTAAGCGTCATTGATAGCCAGATATCCCTTCCAACACTTTAGTGGAGTGTTAACCATTAGAGAATTAATGTTGAGAAAAAAGATATTTTATTTAGGAAAACCCATTAAAAGTAACAATGAAATATTTTTGATAAATGAAGTACTATGGAGAATGAGTAATTTGAGAATAAGGTGGGAGCCTTTGATGGTATTGATAACATAAAGTTATATCTTTGAGAGAATTGATAATTATATCACTTCGTCATAAATTCAGATAAAGAGAAAGTTGCAAATGTTTTTTTATTGAGATCCAAACACCCAAGGAATCTATTTATATACATAAATAACTTTAAAATATTTATAAAATTTTCATGGTGCAATGTTGACTTTTATGACTAGATTTAAGAGAGTTTTTAATATCATTAAATGAAACCCAAGTCCGTCACATGATGAAATAAATTTCACATCACCTAGGTACAAAAATCCTAGACATTTCTTTCAAAACAACAAGAACCACACATTAGTGAAGTTCCACCATTCCCTATGGAAGTTACACCATTCCCCAACCCTCTTTTTTTGGAAGGACTAGATGAAACATTAAAAATATTGTCCTTGAATTTTAGGAATAATCATTTGATGTTCTAATATCCTTATTACCATGATATAAAACATCAATTTAGGCATATTTAGAGATCTATCCTTGTTTATAAATAAATATTACATGATGTCATGTATACTATCTATAAATTACTTAAATAAGATCATTATAAAGATATGAGAGTGTTTTTGTTCATGAAAACGCCATGAGAAAGAGAGGTACAACACAAGAATGATTCTTGTACCTCTCCTAGGTCTCTACCTTATAAAAATGACCACATAATTTGGTAATTTAGGAAGCCTATAATCATTTATCAAAATCATTAGGTTCTAAAAATCAGGTGTACCAGTCAGTCTCCCCAATATATGACATTCACAAAGATCCAATGTCACTACCACCCTACAAACCCCTATAATACTCACCATGCCAAAATTTTAAATTCATAATATTTCTCAAATAAAACCTCTAATACCACTCCATAACAGCACCACCCATTCAAAGGTACCCCTTTTAGGGGATAATGAAGTAAAAGAGGTAATGACTATGGAATCCCACCTTTAGTGACCCCCATGTTGATGACTTGAACCAAGGTTATAAAAATAAACTCATATATGAAAGACATTACCCTCTTTAAAAAAAATATAAGGTTAAAGATATAGGATAAACCAATCATAAATCAACTCCATTTAAATATATAAAATTGAAACAAATCTATCCCAAAACTGAACAATAATTTCAAAAAATAAAAATAAAAGTAACCAAAAGAGTACCAAAAGACAAGTCATATGAAAGTGACACAAAAGAATCTCCAAAATCTAAGATATTAAAGACTGATCAGTCACGGAAATACTCCTAGAAACTATAAAAATAATTCATATATACATAGGGTGAGTATAACATGTATAATAATTAGGGTTTTTAGGGTATACATTAATTTGGAAGTCCATATTCAATAGTTATATTCCACTAATCTAGGTACTGAGTTAAATATTTTATATAAGAAAATTGATAAATCATAAAACAAAAGGGTAAAGAAGGATTCATGACAAATATTGAGTAAGAAATATAAAATAACATAGAGTTATAATTTTTTTGTTCCATATTGGACCTACGTTCATGAAGTGAACACCACCAGAAGACTTATTACATATCAAAGAAATAACCAGATTACTGTAACACCCCAGGTAAATAAAGAAATAATACATTTTCCTAAATTTTAATATTTTTAAATTAAATATTAATTTTACTTTAAAATGGTTGCTATGTTTGATGGTTTACTCGATATGAAACAACAAGTTTATTTTAAATATTACATTGCACACTAATAATATAATAATATTATTTTAAATATAGTTATCACCTATCCGTTGTATTAGAGGGAATGAATAGAACTAACTAAAAAATGATTATAAATTTTTTTTAAATGTTTCTACATTTGGGTTTTGAATTCAAAAAAATGGATTATATATTTGGGATCATGAGTTCCATATTGTGTAAATAGGTAACTTTTATTTTTAGACATTTTAAATATTTACTTCAGTAAAACTTTTATTTACCATGGTTAAAAGGTAAATCTTGTAAATAAGGGTAAAAAAAATATTATAATAATATTAAATTACCCTAAAATGTGTCCTAATACTATTTTTTGATATATATACGACCATGGTCATCCTTTTGTCTATTTTGGTACCCCATGGAGCCACATGGGAGTGATAATGACACTTTAGATTAACTAATCTAAAGTAAAGACAAAAATGACACAAACAAATATCTTTTATTAAATCAAATTTTACATGGGGTTATATAAGTTATATTTTAAAATATAAATATTAATTGTAAAGGTAAAAATATTTCCTATATCATGGTATTTTTTTATAATTTTTAGACATCAAATACATAAAATTATTTATGACACAAAAATGATGATGTATTTACCTTATTAATAAATGATTTAAATAAATAAGTTTATAAATATTAAAATAATATCATAAAACTATCCAATTAATATTGGATGATTTTATTTCGACCATTAGTCACCTTATATTCTACATTAATGTGTTCTGGACATTTAGAAACTGAAAATTATTATATAATAAATTAATATTTTCACACTTTCCTAAAGAGCCCCTCCTCCCCCATATAAAAATCCCTCACTTTTATCCAATTCCTCTAACCTATAAAGCCCCTTGGCTTATAAAAAACCTACCTAAATAATCTTTCAAGATACCTATCCCCATCCTTTAATCCTTACCTTAGGAAAAAGACACTTCAAGAAACCCTTTTGGTTCATACCAAAGGGAGTTACCTGAATTAAAGGTAACGATTTCTCTTAAATTATTATTTTTATTTTAATTCTCTAACCACTAAACTCATTTTATTACTTTATTTTATAATAACAAAAATATCCCCAATATAATATTATGTTTTTATGAGAATTATTCTAACTAAAAATACACACACCTCCATCTAATGGGTAAATAACATACGGTTTCTGTGGATGGAAAAGTAACGCCTCACGAAATGTTGACTGTTCAATTATCTCCTACCGCCTCTAATGGTGGCCATTAAAATGGAACTGTATTTATATATGATATATATTATATTTATGTTTTCTTTATGCTTATGAATTTTTCATTTATATCATATCCTTATGGTTTTCATTATGGGTAAACGCAAAAATTTCATTTGAGGAAGTGGGGACTACCGCCCCCTCAAAGCGATATGACTCGTTCATACCATACGTGGTACGCATAAAGGATAGAGTCAATGATATTATATATTATAATATAATGGAATTATAATATATGAATGTATGATTATGTTTTAATTCCATTAAATATGAAATATAAATGAAAGTAGCATTCATGCATACGTACTGCTTACCGTCTCCATGAACGGAGAATTTCATTTCTTATCATCAAATGTTATGTAATGTTATAAATACATATATATATTCTGAATATATATGATATATATGATATCTAAATCATTAATATCATTCTTAATGTAATTAAATTTTGACAACATGAACAACATGTAATTATAATAAGTCAATTTTTGACTCAAGTACCAAATTTTGACAAATCGACCGTTATTAACTTAAATGATTGTATAATGTTTATAACATGTTAGTAAATGATATAAATGGAATAATTAGATCAAAAAATGTTATTAATAAAGTATAAATTATCTTTACAATATTATTCAAGAAATTAAATAAGGAATGGGTCAGGTCGGACATGAGGTAAGGGAACATCTTAACCCAATTTCCGTTCTTTGGGGTGATCTTCTATTTCATGATTATGTCGTTCTTTGATTATGTGAGAAATTATTCTTTATATATTATCATGTATTTATACATTCTTTTTGTGTTCTTATATTGAATACACATAATCAATTTATTTTATTTACAAAATGATCTTTGTAAGGGACTTCGTCTCAGTCTTCTTTCATTGAGGCGTATTTTGTTTTAATACACAAATTTCTTTTATAAGTTGTATAAACACCATTGACTTTCAATTTAATTCAAATGGAATCATTTTCTATGAATCATTTTACTAAATGACAAAATGAATGTTTATTTTAACATAATTGGTGACAATGACCTTTCATTTTCCGTGAATATTATATGATCTTGGGATTCCTTAACAAGCCGTAATGTTTTTAAAAGGAATGTAAATACCATTTAATATTTTTTATGGATATTGGTATTGAAAATTGGTTTTGATAATGGATTTGTTAGGTAAATATTTTTATGTGATATATTATGATTGAAATGTGGAAATGTTTTCTTTCCTTTATATTTGTTTTATGTGTTATGATTTTATAATGGTACTTAGAAATTTTATGGGTGGTTATGTTATAAACCAAATAATGGGTGTTACCGTGATAAACCTGGACGGGTGGTAACGTTATAACCTCTAATGCATTGGGTATGGAATTCGTCCATATGACTATTCCATTTAGTGATATGTGTGGGAGTAGACCGTATGGTTATTCCATTTAAGCATGTTGATGTCCCAAGTTACCTTTATATGATATGTGTTATTTATATGGGTTATATGGTAATATTTTGGTTAAAAAAGGGCAAGTAATGATCTTTTATTCAGTGAAGAGTATTTACTACAACATAAAGGTGAAAAGTATTACTTATGATAAAGTATTCATGGTTTACTTGTTGTTTTGAAAAAATAACAGTTTACCTACTTTGTATATCCCGTTCTATACTTTTTATGCCCATCCCAAGTTTTAGAAATGTTTTTCACAGGACATAAAGTGGAATTGTTTAATGATGGGATCAAGGAAAAGTCATGCTTTCTAAAACATTGAACCAGACAAGGCTATTTTTTACAAAGAGTTTTTATTTTATAAAAAATATATATATCGAGTATATGTGTCTACATATAATATTCACATTGTTATGTATATGTTATGACCTAATTCTATAAAGCTCTAAACCTTATAATATCCTCAATGTGAATTTATAACTTAATTCATGATTATGAAATGTTTATGGTTGGGTCCTTATAGTTGGTATCAGAGTTCCGTTTAGATAACTTAAAATGTTAGGATATTTTTAAATTAATGTCCATAAATTAATTTATGGTAAGATTGAAGTGATATAGAATTTAAAGATCACCATGTTGCTTCACCTAAGATATTTATGGGTTAAGAATGTTTTTTCACAGAGGAAACAGTGCATCTATGATGGGACGATATCAAGGGGAAGACAACCTTCCAAATCACCAACCTGAGATGGTTGGAATCGGAACCAAACAATTTGTTGTAGTGATGAGATAGTTGACTCAGTCTATAATTGGTGGTGGTATCCATGCATGAGATCTACCAGATCAAACACATAGGAACATGTTAGTAGTGTAGCATTTCATGAGGTAGCATCCCCCATCATTTAGAGGATCATCTGACCTTGTGCTTGCTAAAGGGAGGATTAAAGCACTAGAAAATATTTTTGATGTCATGGGGTGTTCAAAACATCAAAAGGTTATTCGTATTGTTTATCATTTTGAAGTTTATATCGATCAGTGGTGGTCAATGGTGAAAAATATCAGGGATAGTGAGGAGATTGATTCTCTTGATTGGGATGAATTCAAAGGTTTGTTTCTTGATATATATTTTCCTAAGGTGGTTCATCTTAAGATGGAAAAAAATTCCTATAATTGTGGTAGGAGGATGAATCAGTGGCTTCTTATGAAGGAAATTTCACTAAACTGGAAAGGTATGAACCATATTTCATTCGAGATCTTGATAATAAAGTAAATCCATCTTACTTAATACTGAACCCATGATATCGAAGATCATTAGCCTCTCGTGAGTTCACAAGTTAGGAAAAAGTTGTTCGATGTGCAGAGAAGGTGGAAATGGAGTTTTTCTATGACCAGGTGTTCATTGAAAAACAAAAAATTAAGAGGTCAAGGTGGAAGGATAAAGGGAAGAACTCTTCAAAAAAGTCTGATGATAAGAAACATAAGTTTACAGTTTGTGAAAATTGTTGAAAAAAGCATGATGTGGAATGTATTTTGAATTATGGTAAGTGCTATCGATGTGGTAAAATAGGAAATAAGGCTCGTAATTTCACTAAAAAAGAGAAGGGTAATGGTAAGACAAAATCTGATTTACAATCAGTAAGATTTTTAAGTGCAATGAAATGGGTCATCATGAAAATGAGTGTCCAACAAAGAACTCAACTGAGGGAAATCAACCGGACTACAAGAAGAAAGGGGTGGTGAAGTCCTTTTCAACTACTTCAACAGATGTTGGGCCATCAAATGATGTAGTATCAGGTACACTATTTGGTTTTTCAGACAATGCCAATGTGTTTTTTGATTGAGGGTCTACACACTCTTTCATTTATGTGATGTTTTCTAGTAAATTGGGAATTCCATATCAAGATATGAATCCTGAACTTATGGTAAAAACACCGGGAGGTAATATTGAAACAAAAAAAATTATAAGAACCTTCTTGTCCTTGTGTGTGGAAAGACTTTACCTACAATCCTTATTTTTTGGCCTCTAGTAGAGTTTTATGTTATTTTGGGTATGGACTGGCATTTTGTTTATCATTCTAAGATTGACTATAGAGCTAAATATGTTTTTTTTCAAAAATATTTTCAGTTTGTGTACAATAATGAACCCTTAATTTTAATAAGATATCATGAAGCTGGGAAAGTAGTAAAATATGAAAATGAATGTTACCTTGCACATATTGTTGAAAACCAAAGAACTATTTAGATTAATGATGTGCTAGTGATAAATGAGTACCTTGATGTTTTTCCTGATGAGCTTCCTGGTATTATACCTGATCGGGAAGTTGAATTTACTATTGACTTAGTTCCTGATGTTAAGCCAATTTCAAAACCCCCTTATCGAATGGCTCAAATTGAACTTTTAGAGTTAAAGAAGGAATTGCAGCAGTCATTAGATAAAGGTTTCATTCAACCTATCATATCACCATGTGGTTCTCATGTCTTGTTTGTTAAAAAGAAAGATGGTTCAATGAGACTTTGCATTGATTATAGTTAATTGTATAACATCACTATAAAGAACATGTAGCCTTTTCCTCATATCAATGATTTGTTTGATCAGCTTTAGGTAGATCATTATTTTTTTAAGATTGAGTTGAGTTTTGGGTACCATCCGTTGAAAGTAAAGGAATAAGACATTCCAATGACTGCGTTTTTTACTAGATATGGCCATTACGAATTTTTAGTTATACCCTTTGGGTTAACCAATGCACGTGATGTATTCAAGGATCTTATGAATAGAATTTTCTCTGAGTTCATCGATAAGTTTGTGGTTATGTTAATTAATGATATTTTGGTTTATTCTAAAATTAAATATGAGCATGAAATTCATTTAAGGGTTGTCTTGAAATACTTAAAAGAAAATAAATTGTATGGGAAATTCAGAAAGTGTGAGTTTTGGTTACAAAAAAATTCTTTCCTTGGTCACATTGTTTTAAAAAATGGAATAACTTTTGATCTTTCTAAAACAAAAGTTGTTGAAGAATGGCCAAGACCCACAAATATAACTAAGATTCATAGTTTTCTTGGTTTGGCGAGTTATTAATAGTGGTTTGTAGAAAATTTTGCATGGTTATCTAGCCCATTAATTAAGTTAACTCAAAAAGGTGTTAAGTTAATTTGGAAAAAAGTATGTTATGATTGTTTTTAGGAATTGAAAATAAGATTGGTGAATGCTTCAGTTTTGGAACTACCTTATAGAAATGTTGAGTTTTTTATTTGCAGTGATGTTTTGTTGAAAGGACTTAAATGTGTCCTTATACAGAATGATCAGGTAATTTATTATGCTTCTTGTCAGTTGAAACCTCATGAGTTAAATTACCCTACTCATGATTTGGAATTATCTTTTGATGTACTTTCTTTAAAAATAGGTAGATATCATTTTATGGAGTAAAATGTGAAATATATATTAAAAAAAATATATTCACTCAAAAAGAATTGAACATGAGACAGAGGAGATGGTTGGAATTAATCAAGGAGTATGATTACATGATTCATTATCTTCCATGAAAGGAAAATAAATTGGATGATGATTTGAGTCGAAAAAGGAATGCTTCATTGACCATGCATTGATTAGAACAAGAACCTTTGGTTTTTGATTTGATGAACATTGGCATAGAAGTTGTTGGTGCAGGAAATTGTTCTGTTTTGTTTTAGGTGTCATTGAAATCATCTCTATCAGACAGAATTAAGCATGCTCAAAAGGAAGACAGTGAGTTGAAAAAAAGGTAGAGTTGGTTTAGAAGGGTAAGTTTCCTGATTTTAATGTTGTTAGTGATTATATTTTGATGCTTGGGAAGATATTATGTGTTCCTTGTAATTCAAAGTTGAAGAATGAGTTATTACGTGAATTTCATCGTTCTCCATTTTCAGTTCATCATGGTAGTACTAAGATGTACAGAGATCATTAGGAGTATTACTGGTGGGATGGAATAAAAAGAGATATTTTTGATTTTATAATAAATTGTTTGACTTGTCAGTAGGTTAATGTAGTGTGGAAGTTACAGAAAGGGATGATTCAGCCTTTACCGGTGCCAGACTGGAAATGGGAAAATATATCCATGGACTTCATTGTAGGATTGCTGAAGACATATCGAGTTAATAATGTAATCTGGGTTATTGTTGATCAGTTGACTAAATCTACTCATTTCCTTCCTATTCAAGATTCTTTTTCTCTTGATCAACTTTTCAGTTGTATGTTAAAGAGATAGTCAGGTTGCAGGGAGCTCGACTCTCCATTGTATTTGTTATTGATCCCAGTTTTACTTCTAACTTTTGGAAAGTCCTTCAAAAGTCATTGGGTACTGAATTAAATTTTAGTAAATCTTTTCATCCACAATTAGATAGGTAGTCATAATTAATAATTCAGACCTTGGAGAATATTCTACATGCTTGTTAAATAAATTACAAGGAAATTTGGGATCAACAAATTTCCTTGGTTCAATTTTCCTATAATAATAGTTTTCATTCCAGTATACAGATGGCTCCATTTGAGTCATTATATGGAAAGTATTTCCAAACTCCATCTTTTTGGGATGAAGTAGGTGAAAAGAAGATGATGGGACATGAATTGGTAGAAGATATGGCAGAAAAGGTTCAGTTTATTCAGAAGCACATGATAACATCTAAGAGCAGGAATAAAAGTTATGCGGATAATCGGAGGAAGGATATCTCTTTTGAGGCCAATGATCATATCCATCTCAATGTTTCTCCATGAAAAAGTGTGATGTGTTTTGGTAAGAAAGGAAAGTTGAGTCTGAGGTTCATTGGACCTTATGAAATCCTGGAGAAAGTGGGATTAGTTGCATACAGAGTGGCTTTACCTCCATGTTTGTCCCAGGTACACAATTCTTTTCATGTTTCAATGTTGAGAAATTATATTCCAGATCCCTCTAATGTTTTGAGCCAAATGGTAGTTCAGTTGGAAGATAATCTCTCTTATGAGGAACAACCAGTCCAGATTATTGACCAAAGAGAGAATGTTTTGCAGAATAAGGAAATTCACCAGGAATTGGTTTTGTGGAAAAACCATATGATTGAAGAGGCAACTTAGGAATCTGAAAAATTCTATGATGGATAAATACCCCCATTATTTGATAACTGAATAAAATTGCAAGGACACAATTTCCAAAAGGGGGGAAGGATGTAACAGCCCAGGTAAACAAAGAAATAATACATTTTCAAAATTATTAATATTTGTGAATTAAATATTAATTTTACTTTAAAGTGGTTTCTATGTTCAATGGCTTACCCGACACGCAACAATGGGTTTGTTTGAAATCTTACGGTGCACACTAAAAATATAATAATATTATTTTAAATGTAGTTAATGCCTAGCCTTTGTATTGGTAGGAATGGGTAGAACTAACTAAAATTTGATTATACATGTTTGTTAAATGTTTCTACAATTATCCAATAAAAGTTAGAGGCTTAAAATGTGAATTAATCTAATTTTAAGCCTAAATTTTCTAATATTCTTTAAAGGGTCTATTTACCGCCTTTTAATGGAGAACCCTATTTAATTATTTTGTTGGTCACTTTTATATGTTCTATTTGAATAAATAAAATTCTTATTTATTATAGCGACATCAAAATTTATTTTTGATGAAATTTTGCTATTTTTCTGATAAAGTCCATTTTTAATGAATTGTCAAAAATACTGTATTTTAATTCAAAAATGAATTTTAATATAATTTATTTATATGGTTAGATTATTTTTTTAATTGGTTTTAAAGTATAGTTAGATTATATTTTTACCAATTAATCCAATTTTGGTCATTGGAATTAACTTCATTTGGAAATTGGTCATAAAAAAGTTTCAATCATTTTATAGTAATTATTTCTTAAAAAACACGTTTGTTGTTTTGACAACATGAATTAATGTAAATTTAATTTATACAACTTTTTTTCTTTGAATTTTTAAAAATGGATTCCATATTTATAATCAAAAGTTAAATATTTTCCAAAGAGGTAACTTTAATTTTTATAAATTTTAAATATTTACTTCAGTAAAGATTTTATTTACCATGGTTAAAAGGTAAATTAGGTAAATAAGTGTAAAAAAAATATTATAATAATATTAAATTACCGTAAAATGTGTTCTAATCCAATTTTGTGATACATATCCTACCATGGGAATCCTTGGGTAGATTTTGGGGCCCCATGGAGCCACTTGGGAGTGATAATGACACTTTAGATTAATTAATTTAAAGTAAAGAAAACAATGACACAAACAAATATCTTTTAGTAAATAAATTTTTACATGAGGATATATAAGTTATATTTTATACTATAAATATTAATTGGAAACATAAAAATATTTCCTACATAATGGAATTTTTTTATAATTTTTAAAAATCAAATATATAATATTATTTGTGACACACAAATGATAAAATATTTACCTCATTAATAAATGATTTAAATAAAAACGTTTATAAATTTTAAAATAATATCCAAAACCTCTACAATTATTATTGGATTATTTTATTTCGACCATGATTCACCTTATCTGCTACATTAATGTGTTCTGTACTTTTAGAAATGGAAAATCATTATATAATAAATTAATATTTTCACCCTTTCTTAAAGAGCCCCACACTCTTTATAAAAAGCCCTCACATATAACCAATTACTCACACCTATCAAGCCCCTTGGATCGTCCTAAACATGCCTAAATAAGATATAAATATCTATATACTCCTCCTTGAATCCTTACATTAGGCAGGATATACTTCAAGAAACCCTTTTGGTTCATACTAAAGGGAGTTACCAGAATTAAAGGTAACCATTTCTCTTAAATTCTTTTCATTTATTTTACTTTTCCAACCCCAAAACTCTTTTTTTTATTTTATAAAAAAACAGTATCCCCAATATAATATGATGTTTTTATTAGAAGTACTCGAACTAAACTTATACACACCTCCATCTAACAGGTAAATAAAATCTTATTTCTGTGGTTGGTAAACTAACGCCTCACGAAATGATGATTGTTCAATTATCTCTTACCACCTATCATGGTGGCCATTAATATGACACTATTTTTATATATGATATATATTATGTTTATTTTTTATTTATTCTTCTGTATTTTACATTTATATCATTCCTTTATGGTTTCCATTATGGGTAAAGGCGATAATTTCATTTGAGGAAGTGGGGACTACCACCCCCTCAAAGTGATATCGCTTGTTCATACCATACATGGTATGTATAAAGGATGGTGTTAATGTTATATTATATTATAATAAATTGGAATTATAATATACATATGTATCATTAGGTTTTATTTCCATTAAATCTATAATAGAAATGAAAGTAGCGTTCATGCGTGCGTACGACTTATCGTCTCCATGAAGGGTGAATTTCATTTCTTATCTTCAAATGTTATGTACTGTTATAAATAAATATATATACTGAATATATATGATATATATGATATCTAAACCACTAATATCATTCTGGATATAATGAAATTTTTACCTCATGAACAACATGTAATTATAAGAAGTCCATCTTTCACTCAAGTACCAAATATCGACAAAACGGCCGTTATCAACTTAAATGATTGCATAATGTTTATAACATGGTAATAATTGATATAAAAGTATTAATGAACTTGAAAAATGTTCTTAAAAAATTATAAATTATCTTCAGTTTATTATTCAGGAAAATAAAAAACGAATGGGTCATGTCAGACATAAGGTAAGGGAACTTCTTAACCCAATTTCTGTTCTTTGGCTTGATCTTCTCTTTATTGTTTATGTTGTTCTTTGATTATGTGAGAACTGAATTTTTATATATTATCATGAATTTATACATGATTTATGTGTTCTTATATTGAATACTCATAATTGATCTATTTTATTTAGAAAATGATCTTTGTAAGAGTCTTTGTCTCAATCTCCTTTCATTGAGGCATATTTTGTTTTAATACATGACTTTCTTTTATACGCTGCATATACACCATTGAATTTTCATTTCATTCAGTGGTAATCATTTTCTATGATGCGTTTTACTAAATGAAAAAAATGAATGTTTCTTTTAACGTAAGCGGTGACAACTACCTTTCATCCGTTGCGAGTATTATTTGATCTTTGGATTCCTTAACAAGCCGTAATTTTTTAAAGGAAAGAAAATACAAATTACTCTTTTTTTACATATTTGGGTATTGAAAATTGGTTTTGATAATGGATTTGTTATGTCAATATATTTAAGTGATATATTTTTGTTTAAATGTGGAAATTTTTTCATTCCTTTATATTTGTTGTATGTGTTATGATTCTATAATGGTACTTGGACATTTTACGAGTGGTTACGTTATAAACCAAATGATGGGTGGTTCCATGATAAACCAGGATTGGTAGTTACGTTATAACCTTCAATGCATTGGGTATGGAAGTAAACCGTATGGCTATTCCATTTAGTGATATGTGTGGAAGTCGATAGTATGGTTATTCCATTTACGTATATTGATGTCCCAAGTTACCTTTATATGTGTTGTGTTCTTTATATGGGTTTTATGTTAATGTTTTGGTTACAAAAGGGTAATTAATGATAGTTTATTCAATGAAGAGTATTTACTACTTCATAAAGGTGAAAATATTACATATGATAAAGTATTCGCGGCTTACTCTTCGTTTTAAAAAACTAAGAGTTTACCTTCTTTGTGTATCCCTTATGGATATTTTTATACTAATCCCTTGTTTTTGAAATGTTTTTCATAGGACATAAAGTGGAAAATGGTTAATGATGGGATCAAGGAAAAGTCATTTTGTCTAAAACATGGATCTATACATGATTCTTTTTTTCAAAGGGTTTTTATTTTATGAAAAAAATAGATATTGAGTATATGTGTCTTTATGTAATATTCAAGTTATTATGTATATGTTATATTCTAATTCTCTAAAGCTCCAAACCTGAAAATATTATCAATGCGTATTATTATCTTAATTCATGATTATAAAATGTTTAAGGTCGGGTCATTATAATTACAAGATACAAAAGGCAATAAAGGACCAAAAAAACTATCTGAGGGTCAAACCTATCTAAATAGTGTGGTAGTGATTGAATCTATCATGTGAAGATATAAATCTGATTCCCTAGAATAATTAATGCTGAAAACACGAATAGAAGGATAAAACATCTTTAGGAATAAAGAATGAAAACCAAAAAAGAAAAATAATGTTTTTACGGTGCAAGGTTTTAACACCAGAACCTCTATGAATATCCAATGGATATCGAGATGAAGATGCTCTCTTACATAGAATAAAATCCCATAATTATGGTCAAAGAGTATCCAATGAAACCCTATACTAGGTTTAGCAATGAAAAAAATGAAGTATCTTCATTGATTCTTAATAAATTCAGACATGATCTTATCCTCAAACAACTATTGATCTTACTCAATCACCAGGAATTAGGAATTACCCTAACACTCTCTCATCCCAAACAAATAAATATATGGAAAGAGAAACATGAATGAAAAACCTGAAAATTTTAAATGTGAATCTATAATCTAGGTTCAATCAATTATGGTAGGTGATACAACAGTGAGTCTGACGGCGAGGGCAGAAATAAAAACACATTGGTATCCCACAAATGGGAGGAGATTTCATAACTATCTAAGGAATAGATAGGCTAGCCATGTGGTGTGAAGTAATTCACTATAAATAAAAACATAGATCAAAATGAATAAAAAATACTCATATATATAGATGTTAGATCAATCGTAATCAATGGATCATGATAGAGAATGGATTCAAAGCAGGATCTAATTATGTGGTAAGTAAAACCAATTAATTCAAAATTAAAAAATATATTAAATGGAAAAAATATTTCATGGGATTTAATAAGAATATAAAACACACAATTGGAAATATAAATATAAAAAAAATACTAAACCATAGTTCAATTTGATTACAAAATAATAATTCATTCATAAAAATTCGTCAATCTATACCATAATAATTAAAAGAATTAAACAGGGTCATGTTCTCAAAACCTATGTTATTGAAAAGGTAATCTATTTATAATTCAAATGAAATGACTATAATTGGATGATAGAACAACATTATTCAAACTATTGGATTTATTTTCTTAAATATGTGTCTCTATGACACATAACATCCCTGTTTCAATGAAATCCCTTACAAAATGAACCCTAATGTTTATATGTATTGATATTCCATGAAAAATCTGATTTTTCGAAATAGTTAAAGTAGAATATCTATCATAAAAGAAATAAATATTACCAAAAGTAAGTGAAAAATCAATAACCAAGACTTTTAGACAAATTTATTTTTTAGTCAGCTGAGTTAATGTTATGTATTCATCCTCAGTAGTGTAAAAGTAAATAATGGACTGCATATTAATGTTTTATGAAATAATAACACCATTGTATAAGAATATAAAACCATTAATATATTTTATAGTATTTATATTTTCATAATATTCATAGTAAAAAAATTTAAAAAAATATTAACTATAAGAATCAATTTTTACAAAAAAAAAATTAACAAATCAAAAAACATGGACACAAACATGAGAAACATTTTTAAATCAAGAAATGTGGATTTCCAAGACTTCCCATAAAATTTATCAAGTTATAAATAACAAATGATATATTTGGATATGATAAAATCATAGAATACATAAGGATACCTACTATGTTTTCATAATGGACTTTACACATAAAATCAATATATGAACTACTAATAGGGTACATGTTCATAGAAAACCTAAAGTGATAAACTAATATCACACTATCATGTTTCAAATTATCAAAAAAAATTCTTTTTAATTCCTTTTAAACTTAATTAGATTGGGATAAATACAACACCCTATAATTTCTTCCCGTAAGGATTTTAATACAAATAATTTTATTTTCTTACCCAAAATCATTTATTTCAAAGGAATTACTAAGTCGGTTTTTCATTTGATTTATTAACCTAATGTATTTATAAATTATATTCCTGTCATCAACATATAGAATTAAATAAAAAAAGACATGCTTCAAAAATTTAAAGTAAACACAAGAATCATATTCAATTCTTGAAAAATTATTTTGAATCACGAAAGAATAAAATTTCTTATACCACTGTGTAGATGATTTATTAAGAACAAATAAGAATTTTATTAAAAGGAACAATTAATTGAATTTAAAATATTTTTAAAATACATCATGTGGTCTCAAATAAATATTTTCAACTAACAAACCATGTAATAAGTCAGTTTTAACATCCAATTGTTCAAAATGAAAATCATTTTTGGTAGAAAAGGGTAAAAAGAATCTAATTGATGAGTGTTTAACAATAGTTAAAAAAATGTCACTATAATCAATTAACTCGCATGAGAGGAACCACTTTTCAATATGTATAGATTTGTATTTAAAGTTATTTTCATCAATTTATTCTTATTTATTCATAAAAATACACTCAAAACCAAGGATTTTCTCTTTTTTAGGTTTGTTCACAACTATCCAGGTTTTATTTTTAAGAGGAGAATATATTTCATCTCTCCTGGAAGGAAGCCACTACCTTGAATCATCATATTTAGTATCTTGTCTAAAAATTTTAGTTTCATCACTACCTAGATAAAAAAATTTAATGTAAAAGGAAGAAGAATTAGTCACATTTAATTGTCTTGGTGGCCTAATTAATCTTCCAATTATATGATGAGTCAACTAATAGTCTCTTAAGTCACTATATCTCTCAGACTCAGACTCAAATTCAGATTCACAAATAGGTTCTTGTTTAATGTGATTTGGTTGGGGTGGAAAAGTATAGTAATCCTCAATTTTAGGATGCATTTTAGGTTTTAAATTAACCTCTACACCAACTTATTCAAATGGATCAGACAAGAAATGTTCTGAACAGTTAAATTTATGAGGAGAAGACTCATTGAAAACAACATCATCGATGACTATACATTTATAAAAAATTATATTCTCTACAAAAAGAATCTATCCTTTAAAACCATGTGGGTATCCAACAAAGACACATTTCATAGCCCTAGGTTTGATCTTGTCAGTTTTGTTATGAGCATAAGGAGTACAACCAAAAAATGTAAGATTTCCTAAAATAGGGGATAGACCAGTTCACATATCTTCAGGGATTTCGAAACTAATGGAACAATATGGGAATAAATTTATTAGATAGACAACAGTAGAAGTATATTTTTTCTAAGAGGTAATAGGAAGACCAGAATATGATATCATGCTTCATACTCTTTCTAAAATTCTCATATTCATCTTATATGTTAGTCCATTTTGTTATGGAGGGCCCACACTAGTTTTGTGTCAAAGAATACATTTAAAACAAAAATAGTCTATATGGTCATTAAGAAAATAATCTATACTATTATCAGTTCTAAAGATTTTTATTTTTTTATGATTAACTTTTAATTCAAGAATTAAATATTTTAGAGGCTTCAGATTTGTGATTAAGTATGTAAATTCAAACTTTCTAGGAATGGTAATCTATAAATGTCACACTATAGTACCCCCACTGCACAGAACAGTCCCGTAGGGATTCTAAAAATTATAATGTAAATATTATAAATGATATTTATCTCAATATGCATACCTTTTAAAACCGACAAGTTTGGAATTACCGAGAACATATTCTTAAAAAATGGGAAGACTGTCCAAGGCTACATAATTAAAAATTCATTTATTTTGTAGTTCATATAACACCCAAAGATTTTATTTGAAGTATTCTTTTTAATTTATTTGATGTATTGTGTTGTATGATACCCCAAGATTATCTTTCGTTATACACAACAGCGTATTAGCTTGTAGTATATGCAACACTAATCTTGGATCATGTTACACACAATTTCATGTTTGTTTAATAGTAGTTATTCTACGTAAAATTTAGTATATATATATATATATATTAAATTTATTAATTAAATATGGTTGGATTTTGTTATACACAACAAAAAAGGAGTCATGCACTACACGCAACCCTGCCTTGGCTTGCATTACTCGCAATCACGATCTTCCTCAATAGCGTGTGTTGTACGCAATATTGGGTTTAACTAAACAATAATATATTATTATAACATTATAATTAACTAGCTGTTATGAATATTATTAACTAAATTTTGTATTTTATAACATTATTATTCATCTTACACATATTCTAGAACATTGTATAAGAACAAAATGAAATTTTCGGGTAAAATAAGTATTTTTCAAAAAATGCAGTTTTGCCGCCTTTTGATGGCGCACCCACATTAAAGATAATTTTTGACATGTTTATAAGTTCAATTTGACAAAATAAAATTCTTCTTTGGAATCAGGATATAAAAATTTACTTTGGATAAAATTTTCATATTATTCTGATAACTTTCATATTTTAATGAATTGTAAAAACACACTATATTTTAAATAAAACAACTTTTTTCCATCGTAATAATTTATGTGGTTAAATAATAATATTGAATGGTTTTAAAGTATAAATATAATATATTTTTACAATTCAATATAATTCATGTCATTAGCATTGATTTTACATTGAATTTGTCGGTTAAATCAATTCAACCTTTTGCAACGTTTTAAACAAAAACCCATTTTCTTTCGACAATGGGATTAATTTTAATTTAATTTCTGCAACTTATTTGTATTGAATTTGGAAAAATTTATTCCATATTTGGAATCAGTGGGTCCAAATTATATAGCCTACTTTTTATTTTTGGGCATTATGAATAGTAACTAAGTTAAATTTTATTTACCATAGTAAAAGGTAAATCAGGTAATTAAGGGAAAATATAATATTATAAAATTACCCTAACACTTGTATTAATACAGATGGATGATTATATTTTTTCCTATGTCATATTTGGGTCGAAATGGAATCCAGTAGAACCCACTTGGAGGTGATTAAGACCTTTAGTTTATTTTATTTAAAAGAAAGTGAAATATGTCTCACACAAACTTTAATAATTAAAGTATTTATAATATAAGGGTATATAGAATATAAATTCGGTTATAAATACTAATTTTAAAGCTAAAATGTTTTTCTTTATCATGGAAATTTATTTTTAATTTTTAAGAGTTATTTAATTACCGTATTAGCTTATACATTAATGATGCCGAAATTATTTATTTAGTAAACAAATCAATAATATTGTTTTTATTGATATATTAATACATATTAAAGGGTTCACAAACCTAACCAAAACATATTGGTCGTTTATATATACACCTTAAGAATCTAATAACCGAATATATGACCGTTTGGAGTGATTCTGACACTTATATTTTTTTTTTCATATGATGTCAAAGTTGTCACCTTCATAATTTAATAAATATAACAATTTAAAATTTGGGACATTTAGAAGTTAAATCTGACTAAATGTATTATTATTAAATATATAAGATTTATCTTCATCCTAGAATTTTATTTTTAATTTTTATACAACAAATAAGTATATTTAATAATTATACAAATATGTTGTAGTAATTATTTTATTAAGAGAAATATTCAAATAAATTGTTTTACAAATAGTAAAATAAATATTATATGAATTATTTAATGTTCTCCACTAATTTTATATATTAATATGACATTTAGGAACCTATTAAATATTTTAGTTCGAATATATCCAATGTGTGGATTTTATTTAAATTCAAATAAATGAATAGTGTCAAAATTGACACTATTGTTATTTTATAAAAATAACATATTATTAAATTGTTTAATAATCACAAAAATATTAAAAAATTATAAATTAAAATTTATATAGTCTAAAATGTGATAAATATATAATTATGGATAATTAACAGCACATATGTAATTATTTATAAAAATTTAAAATTTAGAATCTTATTACCACAAATAAACTTTAATAGATTAAATAAGGATAAATCAAGTTGATAATGTTTAAAATAAATTACCTAATTGTCTAAATTTTATTTTTTTATAATATTACAACCCTATATCATCTAATATTTTAATATGAGTCATTTTTTGTGGTTTTTAGGTGGGGTTATATTTATTATAAATTAATATTTTTAATATTTCCAAAGGTACCCCTCTCCTCCCTTAAAAAAAGGGAACCCCTTCCCTCTTCTCTTCACATCCTTTTGAGCCTTAAATCTAGGCCATACCCTGCCAATTTCTTCTATCAAATTCCCTAGAAAAATCATAGAGGTTTTTTTCTTCTTCAAAGACCATATTTAGTGCCTAAAGAGGAGGTTAAGAAGAGGCGCTTCAAAGAAGATGTAATGTCCGTTACCGATTCTTTCAACTTTATTTCTTATTCTACTTCTTCTTCTTTAGTTGTTTTATTATGAAGTAATAACATAAGTATCAATCATATAATTATATGTCATTATAAATATGAAATAAACCTATTTCACCTTCTATCCATCCTACGGAAAACGAAATCACCGCGCGTGTGTACGTACGGAATACGGTCTCCACACCGTGGTGTAATCTGTTTTCGACCACCACCTTACATGGATGGGTATAATGGTGTAAATAAATAACTATATATGAGTATTGTAAAGTGATATTGATTATTAAATATTATACATACACTTCAATATAATTCCACGATCATGGGAATGATATCATCGCTCGTGCGTACGTACGGACTACGGTCTCCACGACGCGATGAGATTCATTCTCCATGTTTACATTCATGAATGATTATAAAGTATATATAATTAATAATAATGAAATATATGACATAATAATGATACTGGATTTATGTATATATATTTTTGTGTCATCTACATAAATAGGAAAACGAAAACAGCGTTCATGAGTACGTATGGCCTACCGTCTCCATGAACGGTGTTTTTCATTCCATTTATCGATCTATCATATATATATATATATATATGTACATGCTGAATATATATTATATATAATCAATTTTTGACATTATAGAATTATTTAAATCAGTATATAAGTAATCATATCATGAACAACAAGTCGAAACACGTACGATAAACGTAACGATTTTACCCAAAATGTTGCTTTAACATGGAATTTAAATAAGAATGGGTAATATAAAGTCATAAGTGAACCATATATGATATCATAACAATTAATATGAAACTTTAATAATTAAATGGCATTATTTAAATCATTATACATGAGGTTCAGATACTTACGAAGCATATCAGACTTAAGCTAATGGATAACTTTTCCAATCTTATTTTTATTTGAGATTGTTTATTTGTAAGTGTTCACTGGGGTTTTATTTATCATCCATGTCCCTGTTTTCTAAAAATGGTTTCATTTATGATTAATGTTTTTTTACCCATTTTTGACTTTTACTACATGGTATTTATGAAATATTTCTTTTGTTTACATTACGAGGTACTTTTTGACATTTCCAGCAAAAGTAGGAGAAGAATGTTTTTTTTAAACTTATACGGAATGAATGGATTTTTACAGTTTTATAAAGCCTTATTTTCATGAATCTTCCTCTAAAATATTTCATGACTATTTTCAACAAAATACTTTTCTTTTAAAAATTCATGACATTTTGTGAAAATAAAATGATTTTAAAGAAGAAAGGATATTTTCCTCAAAAATTCATTTCAAGTGTTTTATCAAAACCATTTTACATTAAAGATGACATTATTTAATAGGTGTGTGTTTCAAGTATAATGTCTCTATGATTTAAATGGTTTAATTTCTCTTATGATGAAATGATATCCATTTGTTTTATATAGATTATGTTATGATTTAATGATGTTTATGAAACCCATTTTATTCTTTGGGTTATGATGAATGATTTATGTTTATGTTCTGGCACAAGTAAGAATGATTTCATAATGAGATGGGTGGGAACTATTTCTCCCTCCAATGCATTGGGTAAAGGTTTATATCTCATGAGATAGACATGGCTAGAACGGTAAGATAATCTGGTTCAGTGATACCGGACTGAAATGAGGAGTGAACTCGATTCTGAAACGGACTTTGTCCACTAAGATGGTCTTGACAGCAATGCCTTGGATACTATGGAAATAATAACATGTGCTAAATGGTTGCCACAACTACATGTTTTATTCCCATTATATTTTATCAGGATTTATGTTCCATTATGATATATTCCTTACATACTTCCACGATTTATGTCTTTGCTCAAGATTTTGATGTTTAAATTTCATGCTCATGTTTTTGCATTCAAATGTTTATGGATTGTTTTATGTTCACTATGTTTGCCCTTACAGAGAATTTGAGATCACCATTTTTATGTTTTTCCCTAGGATATAAGGAAAGGTTTTAGGTATGAAAAAGGAAGATCTTTATGGGAGATGTTGAGGATCTTTCAACATGATTAGAAGATTATTTTCCGAGTTTCCAAAGACACTAAACTATTACAGTCCTTGTGTGTCTGTTTTTGTTATGTATTAAGTATTCTGAAAAAGTGATGTAATGTCCATGTATGTCAAGCTTCGGGATTCTACTATTGGTATCAGAGGAAAGGTTTAGTTAACCTTTGGAAACTAGGATGCGTAAACTTTAATGAGATCCCTAGAGATATTTCTAAGGTATGTCTAGGGAAGTCCCTAAGGTTAAGTATATGTATAGGTTATAGTCCTAGAATTTCGCTAACAATATTAGAATTAAACCTAAGATGTTAGATATTTATGGTACTCCCCCTTTATTATGTTGTTTTTCTAGCATGATTTTTGCCTCTCATACTATTATTTTTGGGTTTTAGAAAATGGCTGGAAACAGGAAGATTCACAATAATGGAGGATATGATTGAAAATGGAATGATATTATTAATGAGAAACCAAATGAAATTGGGGATGTAGGTCCATATATCATTATTATGCCTAATCAGAAATCTCATAATACGATCAATAATCTCAACTTTGGTTAGTTTCATGACTCAAATAATAAGAGAAAGATGGAGTTTCATGATGATCATAGAGGAATGAATGTAGAGACCCGAAGCTTAACATACATGGTCATTACATTACTTTAATGGAAAAATTAATACATAACAAAAGCAGACACACATGGACCGTAATAGTTTAGTGTCTTTGGAAACTTGGAACATAATCTTCTAATCGTGGTGAAAGATCTTCAACATCTCCCATAAAGATCTTCCCCTTTTTTTCTTACATAAAAACATTCTTTATATCACGGGGAAAAGAAAACATAAAAAGGGTGAGCTCAAATGCTCAGTAAGGGTAAGCATGGATAAAATAAAATATACCATATACATTTTAACTTAAAAACATGAACATAATGTTTAAACATAAAAAGCTTGAGAAATGACACAAAACATGGAAGTACATAAGGCATAGATCAAAACGAATCATTTAGAATGATAAAATAGAATGGGAATAAAACATGTAATTGTGTAAAACATTAAGAACATGATATTACTTCTATAGTAACCAAGGCATTGCTGCCAAGACCATCTTAGTGGACAAAGTCCCATTCTGAATCGAGTTCACTCCTCGTTCCAGTCCTGTAACACTTAACCGGATTAACTTACCATTCCATACATATCTATCTCATGAGATATAAAATCTTTACCCAATTAATTGGAGGGAGATATAGGTCCCACCCATATCATAATGAAATCATTCTTACTTGTGCCACAAAATAAAAATACATCATTCATAATAACCCAATAAAGAAAATGGGTTTCATAAACATCATCCCATCATCAAATAATCCATATAAAAGGAATGGATATAATTTCATAATATGAAAATTGAAACCATTTAAATCATAGAGACATGATACTTGAAACATACACATATGAAATAATGTCATCTTATATGGAAAATGTTTTTGATAAAACACTTGAAATGTATTCTTGAGGAAAATATCATTTTTTCTTCAAAATCATTTTCTTTTCACAAAATTTCATGCAACATTAAAAGAAAAGGATTTTGGTGAAAATAGTCATGAAATATTTTGGAGGAAGCTTCATGAAAATATGGCTTTATAAAACCGTAAAAATCCGTTCGTGCTGTATAAGTTAAAAAACATTCTTCTCGTAATTTTGTCGGAAAAGTCAAAAAAGTACCTCGTAACATAAATAAGAGAAAGATTCCATACATACCATGTAGTAAAAGTCAAAAATGGGTAAAAAGGACTTTATACATACATGAAAACACTTTTATAAAACATGGACATGATAGAAATAACCCCAGTAAATACTTACGATTAAGCAATCTCGGATAAAAATGAGATTTGCAAAATTATCCCTTACCTTAGGTCCAATATGCTTCGTACGTATCCGAACCTCCTGTATAATGATTTAAATAATGTTATTGACTTATTATAGAATCATATTAATTTTTATGATATCATATATGGTTCACTTATGACTTTATATTACCCGTTCTTTTGTAAATTCCATGTTAAAGAGCGTTTTGGGTAAAATCGTTTCATTTGTCATTCGTGTTTTGACTTGTAATTATTCTTATGATTACTTAGATAATGATTACTTAAATCCATAATATAAAACATAATTTATATATAATATATATTTAGAATATAAATATATATAATAGATCGAAAAATGGAAAGAAATACACCGTTCATGGAGACGGTAGGCCGTACGTACGCATGAACGTTGTTTTCGTTTCCTCATTGAATTGAATGGAATTAATTGGATGACATACATATATATATATATAAATAAATCCAGTATCATTATTATGTCATATATTTCATTATTACTTATTATATATACTTTATAATCATTTATTAATGGTTAATCATTGAGAATGAATCTAATCACGCTGTGGAGACTATATTCCGTACGTACGCACAAGCGATGATATCGTTCCCATGATCGTGGAATTTTATTGGAGTGTATGTATACTATTACAGAATCAATATCACTTTACAATAATCATATATAGTTATTATTTACACCATTATACCCATCCACGTATGGTGGTGGTGGAAAATCGATTACAACACGGCGTGGAGACGGTATTCCGTACGTACGCACGCGCGGTGATTTCATTTTTCGTGGGATGGATAGATGGTGAAATTGGGTTGTTTCATAAATATAATAACATATCAGTATATTATTGATACTGATGTTATTACTTCATAATGAAACAACCTAAGAAGAATAAGTGGAAAAAGAAATAAAGGTGAAAGCATCGGTAACTGAAATTACCTCTTCTTTGAAGCACCTCTTTGAGACCTCCTTTTAGGGCACTAAAATTGGTCTTTGAAGAAGACCATGACCTCTAGGATGTTTCTAGGGAAGTGGATAATAGAATTTGGCGGGGTTTGGATGAGCTTGAAGGCTCAAATTGGTGTGAGGAAGAGAGGGAGGAGGTTCCCTTTTATAAGGGAGGAGAGGGGCACCTTTGGAATTCTTAAAAATATTAATTTATAATAAATCTAACCCCACATAAAAACCTCCAAAAATTACTAATATTATAAAATTAGATGAGATAGGGTTTTAATATCATCAAACAATCAAATTTACACATGTTTGGGTCTTATTTTAAACCTTATCATTTTGATTTATCCTTATTTAATCTATTTAAGTTTATTTGCTGTAATAAAATTCTAAATTTTAAATTATAACAAATAATTACTTATTTCTTGTGAATTTTCCATAATTGGTTAATTTATAAAATTATAGACCATATAAATATAAATTTATAATTTTTAAATATTTTTGTGATTTTTAAACAATTTTATAATATGTTATTTTTTATAAAATAACAATAGTGTCAATTTTAACACTATTCATTTATTTGAATTTAAATAAAATATATACAGAAGATATGTTCAAAATAAAAGCTATAATAGATTAATAAAAGTTCATATGTATCTATAAAATTATTGGATCACATTAAATAGTTCATATATTATTTATTTTATTATTTTTAAAACCATTTATTTGGTTTATCTCTTAATAAAATAATTACTACAACATTTTTGTATAATTATTTAATATACTTATTTATTGCATAAAAATTAAAAATAAAATCCTATGATGAATAGAAATCTATTTCCTTTTACAATAATACTATTACACGAATTTATCATCTTAAAATCACAATATTTAAATTTTTATATTTATTAAATTATGAAAGTGACAACTTTGGCATCATTTAAAATAAAATAATATAAGTGTCATAATCACTTTTATAAGGATCCAAATGGTAATATATTAGGTCATTGGATGATTAAGGTGTATATATACACTACCAATAAGGTTGTTTCAGTTTTTTGGATTTTTAATGGGTATTAGTATTTCAATAAAAGCTATATTACTTATTTTTCACTTAATAAATAATTTATGTACCATTAATGTATCACCATTAATTACAATTATTTAATCCCTAAAAATTATAAATAAATTATCATGATGTAGATAAGTTTATTAGATTTCTGTAGATTATTCATTTTCTTTGTTTTATGATGTTTATCACTAAATTAAAATTATTATACTTATAAGATTTAAGAGAGTGACATGTTGTCACTTTCATTGGTTTTAATAATAATTAAATTATTTTCATGGTCAAAAGTCCATAAAATTAATCTAATCAGACCCTTAGGTTATATGAGTCTACTTTTATCCATACAATAGAATTTTGGAATGTGTTAGGGTAATTTTATAATATTATATTTACCCTTAATTACCCGATTTACCTTTAACTATGGTAAATAAAATTTACCATAGTTACTATTCATAATACCCAAAAATAAAATGTAGCTTATTAACATAATTTGGACCCACTAATTCAAAATATGGAATCCATTTTTCCAAATTCAATACACAAAATTTTCATAAATTAAATTAAAATTAATCCCATTGTCGAAAGAAAACGGGTTTTCCTTAAAACATTGCAAAATATTGAATTGATTTACCATCCGAATTTAACGTAAAATGAATTATAATGACATAAAATATATTAAATGGTAAAAATATATTCTATTTATACTTTAAAACCATTAAATATTATAATTTTACCATATAAATTATTGTGATGAAAAAAGATGTTTTTAATTAAAACATAGCGTGTTTTTAGTATTCATCAAAATATGAAAGTTACCAGAATAATATGAAAAATTCATCCAAAGTAAATTTTTATTTCCTGATTCCAAAGAAGAATTTTATTTTGTCAAATTGAACTTATAAACATGTCAAAAACTAGATTTAATGTGGGTGTGCCATCAAAAGGCGGCAAACCTGCATTTTTTGAAAAATACTTATTTTACCCGAAAAATTTATTTTGTTTCTAGAAAATGTGTAAGATGAATAATAATGTTATAAAATTCAAAATTTATTTAATAGTATTCATAACGGCTAGTTCATAATAATATTATAATAATATATCGTTGTTTAGTAAAACCCGGTATTGCGTACAACACACGCTATCGAGGAAGGTCGCGATTGCGTGTAATGCAATCCAAGTTAGGGTTGCGTGTTGTGCATGAATCATTCGTTGTTTCGTATAACATAATACAACCATATTTCATTTATAAATCGAATATATATATATATATATATATACTCAATGTTGCGTAGAATAACTATTATCAAAATTGTGTGTAACACGATCCAAGAATAGTGTTGCGTATACTGTAAGCTAATACGGTGTTGCGTATAGCACAAGGTAATATTGTTGTAGCATAAAACACAAGAAATTAATGAAATTAAAAGAATATTTTTCATAAAATCTTGGGATGTTACATTCTACCCCCTTAAAATGAATTTCGACCTCGAAATTCATTGGGGTTATAAATGGTTTACTACTCAAAAGTTTGTTCAATAGAAACCCACATCGTAAAAAGGAATACAAAAAAATGGCTTTAAAAAATAAAGTATGAAATGTAACAGTTACCCATATTAACTCATCCCTGGGTTTCCATGTACGAGATCATATGTGAAAATATGGATATGGAAGAAAAATCTAACCATCATGTTCTGTTGGAGAGTGGTAGAGAACATAGCTATGAAAAGGCCGACAATCACAAAGCTATTGATTTGTGATGATCTAAGGTACCATCTGATTCATCGGATATAAGGGAACTAGGACAACATTTTTGGTTTTCAAGATCATTTCCCTAAAGTTGATGAATTAAAAGAAATACTTACATGATTTTGGTACAATCTAACTGTTGTTCTTGAATTGAACAATTTCCACTTAATCCCTTAAAGAAATGACGTTGAATTTGTTATTCATGATGTGTTAGCAGATCATGTGATAGAATGATGGGTCATTCCATCTCTTTCAAACAAAAGGATAGAAAAAGTTATAAGTCCATCATATGGTTAGATTAATCGTATATGGTTCCAAAAATGAACTTATACTTCATATATCAGACCGCGTAATAACATAAAACTAGTTTCTACTAACCAGGGACTTCCTGTAGGCCAGTGGTAGGCGATAAAGGCCAGTCGCACTTCAGTTGTGGGTTCGATTCCCACAGCCTTGTCCGACGCGATGGGCTGTCGCCCGTCCTGCAGGTTTTCCTTTTTCTAAAACTATATTACTATAACATCCCATTAATAATATCGAAAAAACTTCTATCCTTAAACAATACTAACTTATATCCAACATAATCCATTCCAATATTTACGCTTATCCATAATACTGCGGCCCACTCTCATAATATAGTGACAACGATTACCAGATATTTAATACCATCGTCGATCCCCATATATCAAAAGATATGTCTTGTTGGTCACATTCCAAACATTTGAAGGCCTTAATGAATACCCATTAAACCTTAGTGAAAACATGAATGTAGTTAAAACTTAACACTTTCCACATACCAAAATCCTCAAAATTCTATATACTCAAACCATGATATCACTTAGTCCTTATTTCAATCATGAGCTCATGAATACTGTCAAACATTTCATTTTCTCCATATCCCTTCATTATGTGCATATCATCTTCTTTCCAAAATATTTGAATCACTTTTCATGGTTACCGGTACCTTAAAATTATTGAAAACCACAATCGACTAATACAAAAATATTCCAATACAAAATAAAATTACCTCAACAACATTATTCTTTAATATCAATACATAAACACTTCAATCCATCCTCTTCAATGGTTGTCCTGGAATAAGTCCTTCCTTGATTTAGAAGTAACTTTTTAGGTCAGGGAATTGAGTTGGGTAATGCCCATGTTCTACACAAATAATAAATTGAACTCCATAACAGTCTGTCACTCTATGGCCCTTTTCTCCACACTGATAACATCGGTCCCTCCATTTGAGGTATTCCTCAAGGTTCTTCATCCCTTCTTTAGAAATCTCAATCTTCCTTTCTTTATGCTCCTCAACATGCGAACATGCATAATAGTCTATCTTCCTCTTATTTGATGAATTAGGCATACCACTAAATTTTACCTTGTTAATCATATATCGCGATGACTGATTCGGAATAATCACAATATCTATCTCTCTAGGAATTACACAATTTTGTTGCTCATAGTCACCAATTTGTCCATTAGATTCAATGATAACCGAATTCCTTCTGGTTCCCTCCATTAACTAAAACAAAAAAAGAATTTTGTGAGAGGAAAAATCATGCTAGAGAAAACAACATAGTAAAGGGGGAGTACCCTCAATATCTAACATCTTAGGTTAAATTATAAGATCCTTAGCGCAATTCTAGGACTATAACCTATACATATACTTAACCTTAGAGACATACCTAGACATACCATAGAAATATCTCTAGGGTTGTCACTAACATTTTCTCATCCTAGTTTCCAAAGGTTGACTAAACCTTTCCTCTGATACCAACTGTAGAGACCCGAAGCTTAACATACATGGACATTACATTACTTTAGCAAAAAACATAATACATAACAAAAACAGAAACAAAAGGACCATAATAGTTTAGTGTCTTTGGAAACATGGAACGTAATCTTCTAATTGTGGTGAAAGATCATCAACATCTCCCATAAAGATCTTCCCCTTTTTTTCTTACCTAAAATCTTTCTTTATATCCTGGGGAAAAGAAAACATTAAAAGGGTGAGCTCAAATGATCAGTAAGGGTAAGCATGGATAAAATAAAACATACCATATACATTTGAACTTAAAAACATGAACATAATGTTTAAACATCAGAAGCTTGAGAAATGACATAAAACATGGAAGTATGTAAGGCATAGATCATAAATAAACATTATGAATGATCAAATAGCATGGTAATAAAACATGTAATTTTGGAAACCATTAATCACCTGATATGATTTCCATAGTAGCCAAGGCATTTCTGCCAAGACCATCTTAGTGGACAAAGTCCCATTCTGAATCGAGTTCACTCCTCGTTCCAGTCCTGTAACACTGAACCAGATTAACTTACCGTTCCAGCCATGTCTATCTCATGAGATATAAAATATTTACCAATGCATTGGAGGGAGATATAGTTCCCACCCATCTCATAATTAAATCATTCTTACCTTTGCCACAAAATAAACATACATCATTCATAATAACCCAATAAATAAAAAGGGTTTCATAAACATCATCCCATCATCAAATAATCCATATAAAAGGAATGGATATAATTTCATAATAATAAAAGTGAAACCATGTAAATCATAGAGACATGATACTTGAAACATACACATATGAAATAATGCCATCTTAGATGGAAAATGGTTTTGATAAAACACTTGAAATGAATTCTTGAGGAAAATATCCTTTTTTCTTCAAAATCATTTTCTTTTCAAAAAATTTCATTTAATTTTAAAAGAAAAGGATTTTGTTGAAAGTAGTCATGAAATCGTTTGGAGGAAGCTTCATGAAAATATGTCTTTATAAAACTGTAAAAATCCATTCGTGCCGTAAAAGTTAAAAAAACATTCTTCTCGTACTTTTGTCGGAAAAGTCAAAAAAGTACCTCGTAACGTCAATAATAGAATGATTCCATACATACCATGTAGTAAAAGTCAAAAATGGGTAAAAGGACTTTATAAATACATGAAAACACTTTTATAAAACATGGACATGAAATAAATAACCCCAGTAAATACTTACGAATAAGAAATCTCGGATAAAAATTAGATTTGAAAAATTATCCCTTACCTTAGGACCGATATGCTTCGTACGTATCCGAACATCCTGTATAATGATTTAAATAATTTTATTGACTTATTACATAATCATATTAATTGTTATGATACCATATATGGTTCACTTATGACTTTATATTACCTGTTCTTTTGTAAATTCCATGTTAAAGAGCGTTTTGGGTAAAATCGTTTCATTTGTCGTCCGTGTTTTGACTTGTAATTATTCATATGATTACATATATCATGATTACTTACATAAATAATGTAAAACATAATTTATATATAATATATATTCTGAATATAGATATATATAATAGATCGATAAATGGAAAGAAATACACCGTTCATGGAGACTGTAGGCCGTACGTACGCATTAACGTTGTTTTCGTTTCCTCATTGAATGGAATGGAATTAATTAGATGACATACATATATATATATAAATAAATAAAGTATCATTATTATGTCATATATTTCATGATTACTTATTATATATAATTTATAATCATTTATTAATGGTTAATCATTGAGAATGAATCTCATCGCGTCGTGGAGACGGTATTCCGTACGTACGCACAAGCGATGATATTGTTCCCATGATCATGGAATTTTATTGGAGTGTATGTATACTATTATAGAATCAATATCACATTAAAATAATCATATATAATTATTATTTACACCATTATACCCATCCAAGTAAGGTGGTGGTGGAAAATAGATTACACCACGGCATGGAGACGGTATTCCATACGTACACACGCGCGGTGATTTCGTTTTCCGTAGGATGGATAGATGGTGAAATTGGGTTGTTTCATAATTATAATAACATATCAGTATATTAGTGATACTTATGTTATTACTTCATAATGAAACAACCTAATAAGAAGTTGTGGAAAATGAAATAAAGGTGAAAGAATCGGTAATGGAAATTACCTTTTCTTTGAAGCGCCTCTTTGAGACCTCCTCTTAGGCCACTAAAATTGGTCTTTGAAGAATACCAGGACCTCTAGGATGTTCCTAGGTAAGTGGAGAGGAGAATTTTTCAGGGTTTTTCCGATATTGAAGGCTCAAATTGGTGTGAGGAAGAGAGGGAGGAGGTGCCCCTTTATAAGGGAGGAGAGGGTCACCTTTGGAATTCTTAAAAATATTAATTTATAATAAATCTAAACCCACTTAAAAACCACCAAAAATGACTCATATTCAAATATTAGATGAGATAGGGTTGTAATATAATCAACCAATCAAATTTAGACATGTTTGGAGCTTATTTTAAACCTTATCATTTTGATTTATCCTTATTTAATCTATTTAAGTTTATTTGTGGTAATAAAATTATAAATTTTAAATTATAACAAATAATTACTTATTTGTTGTGAATTTTCCTTAATTGGTTAATTTATAACTTTATAGACCATATAAATTTAAATTTATAATTTTTAAATTTTTTTGTGATTTTTAAACAATTTTATAATATGTTATTTTTTATAAAATAACAATAGTGTCAATTTTGACACTATTCATTTATTTGAATTTAAATAAAATATATACAGAAGATATGTTCGAAATAAAAGCATTAATAGATTAATAAAAGGTCATATGTATATATAAAATAAGTGGATCACATTAAATAGTTCATATATTATTTATTTTATTATTTTTAAAACCATTTATTTGGTTTATCTCTTCATAAAATAATTACTACAACATTTTGTATAATTATTTAATATACTGATTTGTTGCATAAAAATTAAAATTAAATCCTATGATGAATATAAATCTATTACCTTTCACAATAATACTATTACTCGAATTTATCATCTTAAAATCACAATATTTAAATTGTTATATTTATTAAATTATGAAAGTGACAACTTTGGTATCATTTAAAATAAAATAATATAAGTGTCATAATCACTTTTATAAGGATCCAAACTGTTATATATTAGGTAATTGGATGATTAAGGTGTATATATACACTACCAATATGTTTTGGTCAGGTTTTTGGGATTTTTAATGGGTATTATTATTTTAATAAAAACTATATTACTTATTTTTCACTTAATAAATAATTTATGTAACATTAATGTATCACCATTAATGACAATTATTTAATCCCTAAAAATTCTAAACTAATTATCATGATGTAGATAATTTAATTATATTTCTGGAGACTATTCATGTTCGATGTTTTATGATGTTTATCACTAACTTAAAATTATTATACTTATAAGATTTAAGAGAGTGACATGTTGTCACTTTCTTTGGTTTTAATAATAATTAAATTATTTTCATGGTCAAAAGTCCATAAAATTAATCTAATCCGACCCTTAGGTTATATGGGTCTACTTTTAGCCATACAATAGAATTTTGGCATGTGTTAGGGTAATTTTATAAAATTATATTTACCCTTAATTACCCAATTTACCTATAACTATGGTAAATAAAATTTACCGTAGTTACTATTCAAAATTCCCAAAAATAAAAAGTAGCTTATTAACATAATTTGGACCCACTGATTTCAAATATGGAATCTATTTTTCCAAATTCAATACACATAAGTTGCAGAAATTAAATTAAAATTAATCTCGTTGTCGAAAGAAAACAGGGTTTTCCTTAAAACATTGCAAAAGATTGAATTGATTTAACCTACGAATTTAATGTAAAATCAAAGCTAATGACATACATTATATTAAATGGTAAAAATATAATATATTTATAAATTAAAACCATTAAATATTATAATTTTACCATATAAATTATTGCGATGAAAAAAGTTGTTTTTAATTAAAATATAGCGTGTTTTTACTATTCATCAAAATAAGAAAGTTACCAGAATAATATGAAAATTTTATCCAAAGTAAATTTTTATTTCTTGATTCGAAAGTAGAATTTTATTTTGTCAAATTGATCTTATAAACATGTCAAAAACTAGATTTAAAGTGGGTGCGCCATCAAAAGGCGGCAAAACTGTTTTTTTTTAAAAATACTTATTTTACCCGAAAAATTTATTTTGTTTCTAGAAAATGTGTAAGATGAATAATAATGTTATAAAATTAAAAATTTAGTTAATAATATTCAAAATGGCTAGTTCATAATAATATTATAACAATATATCGATGTTTAGTAAAACCCGGTATTGCGTACAACACCCGCTATCAAGGAAGGTTGCGATTGCATGTAATGCAAGCCAAGTCAGGGTTGCGTGTTGTGCAAGAATCATTCATTGTTTCGTATAACATAATCCAAACATATTTCATTTATACATTGAATATATATATATATACTCAATGTTGCATAGAATAACTATTATCAAAATTGTGTGTAACACGATCCAAGAATAGTATTGCGTATATTGTAAGCTGATACGGTGTTGCGTATAGCGCAGGGTAATATTGGTGTAGCATACAAAAAAAGACATTAATGAAATTAAAAGAACATTTTTCATAAATTCTCAGGGTGATACAATGAATGTTCAATTTACCTCATGTAAATCATGAGGGAAGAGGCATCAGGGAGATTGTTTCAAAGGAACTAGAAGATGATTTGGGTGTGGAAAAGAAGGACACAAAGCCAGTAATTGCAACGGAAAAGAATCAGTTAACACAATGGACAAGGATAATGGTATTGCTAATACCTCAACAATGTTTAAATGCATTAAATGTGGAATGTACGGGCATTATGAAAATCGATGACCAAAGGGAAAATCTCATGAATAGAATCAGCATGGTTGTATGGGTAGTATTTATGTTGATAATGATAAAGAGACTACAAATGATATGTGAGATGAAAGAAGTGTTGAGGAATAAAATGATGAAGCTCGGTCAATGTTTTATGAAGGTAGTGCAATGATTGTATGTTTATTAAGAGTTATGTTGTATAGGTAATTTAATGTTACTATGGAATAAAGAAACATCTATGGATTGTTACACTATTGTTTTTACTGAAGTATTTGAAAGTATATGTTGAATGGTACTGGTAACCATGAAAGGTTATTAAGATGTTTTTGGAAAAAAGAAGATATGCACATTATGAAAGGATACAAAGAAAATAATATTTTTGATAGTATTCATGATCTCATGACTGATATAAGGACAAAGTGATATCATGGTTTGAGTATATAGAATTTTTGCGATTTTGGTATGTGGAAAGAGTTACCTTTTGACAGAATTCATGTTTTCACTAAGGTTATATGGTAATTTATTTTTCAAGAGAATACATTAATAAGGTATACATGTGTTCAGAATGTAACCAACAAGTTATATCTTATGATATATGTGGGATAAATGATTGTATTCACATTATTGGTAGATAACCTTTCTAGTAATTGTTTTATTTATACTATAAGCTTGGACAGAAGTATTTTGGATAAGCCTAAAGATTATAATGGTTTATGTTGGATGTGAGACAGCATTGTTTAAGGCTAGAAATTTTTTCAATATTATTGATGGAATGATATAATGATGTAGTTTTAGAAAAAGGACAACCTGTAGGATGTGCGACAACCCATCATGTCAGACAAGGCTGTGGGAATCGAACCCACAACTGAAGTGCGACAGGCCTTTATCGCCTACCACTGACCTACATGAAGTCCCTGTTTAGTAGAAACTAGTTTTATTATATTAAGCAGTATGACATATGAAGTATTAGTCCTTTTTAGGAACCATATATGATTAATTTCACCCTAGAAGGACTTATGTATTTTTGATAACTTTTTCTAACCTTTTATTTGAGACAGATCGAATGACCCATCATTCAATCACATGATCTGTTAAGACTTCACGAATGACAAATTCAACTTCATTTCCTTAAGAGATGAAGTGGAAATTGTCCAAGTAACGACCAACGGTGTGACTATACCAAAATCACTAAAGTATTTATTATAATTCCAATTTCTTAAACTTTAGGGAAATGATCTTGAAAACCAAAAATGTTGTCCTTGTGCCTTTATATCCGATGAATCAAATGGTACCTTAGATCATCACAAATTTATGGCTTTGTGATTGTTGGCTTTTTCATAGAAATGTTCTCTACCACTCTCTATCATAACTTCATGGTTATATTTTTCTTCCATATCCATATTTTCACCTATGTTATCCTATGTGGAAACCCAGTGATGAGTTAATCTGAGTAACCATTACATTTATAACTTTCCTTTTTCAAAATTTAGTTTTATTATTCCTTTTTATGATGTGGGTTTCTATTAAAGAAACATTCAAGTAGTCAACCATTTATAACCTGGATGGATTTCGAGGGCGAAATTATTTTTATGGGGGGTAGAATCTAACACCCCGAGATTTTATGAGAAGTATTCTTTTTAATCTATTTGATGTATTGTGTTGTATGATACCCCAAGATTATCTTGCATTATACGCAACACCGTATTAGCTTGCAGTATATGCAACACTAATCTTGGATCGTGTTACACACAATTTCAAGTTTGTTTGATAGTAGTTATTCTATGAAACATTGATTATATATATATATTAAATGTATTAATGAAATATGGTTCTATTTTTTTATACGCCACAAAAAAGAAGTCGTGCACTACACGCAACCCTGACTTGGCTTGCATTACACGCAATTATGACCTTCCTCGATAGCGTGTGTTGTACGCAATACCGGGTTTTACTGAACAATGATATATTATTATAATATTAATATGAACTAACCGTTATGAATAGTATTAACTAAATTTTTAATTTTATAACATTATTATTCATCTTACACATTTTCTAGAACATGGTATAAGAACAACATAATTTTTTTGGGTAAAATAAGTATTTTTCAAAAAATGCAGTTTTGCTGCCTTTTGATGGCACACCCACTTTAAATCAAATTTTTGACATGTTAATATGTTCAATTTGACAAAATAAAATTCTTATTTGGAATCAGGATATAATAATTTACATTGGATAAATTTTTCATATTATGCTGATAACTTTCATATTTTAATGTATAGTAAAAACACACTATATTTTAATTAAAAACAACTTTTTTCATAGTAATAATTTATGTGGTTAAATTATAATATTTAATGGTTTTAAAGTATAAATAGAATATATTTTTACCATTTTATATAATTTATGTCATTAGCATTGATTTTATATAGAATTCGTAGGTTAAATCAATTCAATCTTTTGCAATGTTTTAAACAAAAACCCATTCTCTTTTGAGAACATGGTTAATTTTAATTTAATTTCTGAAACTTATGTATATTGAATTTGGAAAAATGGATTCCATATTTGGAATAAGTGGGTCAAAATTATATAGGCTAATTTTTATTTTTGGGCATTATGAATAGTATCTATGGTAAATTTTATTTACCATAGTAAAAGGTAAATCATGTAATTAAGGATAAATATAATATTATAATATTACACTAACACTTGTCTTAATACAATTGGATGATTATATTTAGTCCTAAGTAATATTTGGGTCGAAATGGAATCTATTAGAACCCGCTTGGTGGTGATTAAGACCTTTAGTTTATTTTATTTAAAGGAAAGTGAAATATGTCTCACTCAAACTTTAATAATTAAAGTATTTATAATATAAGGATATATAGAATATAAATTCGGTTATAAATACTCATTTGAAAGCTAAAATGTTTTTATTTATCATGGTAATTTATTTGTAATTTTTAGGCATTATTTATTTACCTTATTAGATTATACATTAATGATACAGAAATTATTTATTTAGTAAAAAAATCAATAATATTGTTTTTATTGAAATAGTAATACATATTAAAGAGCTCAAAACCTGAAAAAAACTTATTGGTAGTGTATATATACACCATAAGCATCTAATGACCGAATATATGACCGTTTGGAGTCTTATAAAAGTGATTATGATACCTATATTATTTTATTTCATATGATGTCAATGTTGTCACCTTCATAATTTAATAAATATAACATTTTAAAAGTTGGGACTTTTAGAAGATAAATCCGACTAAATGTATTATTATGAAAGTTATAAGATTTATATTCATAATAGTATTCTATATTTAATTTTTATACAACAAATATGTATATTTAATAATTATACAAAAATGTTGTAGTAATTATTTTATTTAGAGAAATATCAATGAAATTGTTTTACAAATAGTAAAATAAATATTATATATACTATTTAATGTTATCCACTAATTTTCTAGATTACTATGACATTTTAGGAACCTATTAAATATTTTATTTCTAATATATCCTCTTTTTGGATTTTATTTAAATTCAAATAAATGAATAGTGTCAAAATTGACACTATTGTTATTTTATAAAAATAAAATATTATTAAATTGTTTAAAAATCAAAAAAATATTTAAAAATTATAAATTGAAATTTATATAGTCTAAAATGTCACAAAATATCTCATAATGGATAATTCACAGCAGATATGTAATTATTTATACCAATTTAAAATTTAGAATCTTATTACCACACATAAAATTTAACAGATTAAATAAAGATAAATCAAGTTGATAATGTTTAAAGTAAATTCCCTACATCTCTAAATTTTATTGGTTGATAAGATTACAACTCTATCTCATCTAATATTCAAATATGAGTCATTTTTGGTTGTTTTTAAGTGTGTATAGATTTATTATAAATTAATATTTTTAAGATTTCTAAAGGTGCCCCTCTCCTCCCTTATAAAATGGCCACCCCTTCCCTCTTCTCTTCAAACACTTTTGAGCCTTCAATCTCGGCCAAACCCTGACAATTTAACTTCTCCACTTCCATAGAAACATACTAGAGGTTTTGGTCTTCTTCAAAGACCATCTTTAGTTCCCAAATAGGAGGTTAAGAAGAGGCTCTTCAAAGAAGAGGTAATGTCCGTTGCCGATTCTTTCAACTTTGTTTCTTCTTATACATCTTCTTATTTAGTTGTTTCATTATGAAGTAATAACATAAGTATCACTCATATAATTATATGTTATTATAAATATGAAACAACCCTATTTCACGTTCTATCCATCATACGGAAAACGAAATCACCGTATGTGCGTACGCAAGGAATACAGTCTCCACGCTGTGGTGTAATCTATTTTTGACCACCACCTTACATGGATGTGTATAATGGTGTAACTAAATAACTATATATGATTATTGTAATGTGATATTTATTATGAAATAATATACATACATTTCAATACAATTCCACGATCATGGGAATGATATCATCGCTCGTGCGTACGTACGAACTACCGTCTCCACGACGCAATGAGATTCATTATCCATGTTAACCATTCATGAATTATTATAAAGTATATATAATGAATAATAAAGAAATATATGAAATAATAATGATACTGGATTTATATATATATATATATGTCATGTACATAAATAAGGAAACGAAAACAACGTTCATGCGTACATACGGCCTACCGTCTCCATGAACGGTGTATTTCATTCTATTTATCGATATATCATATATATATATATATATTTATATGATGAATATATATTATATATAAATCATGTTTTACATTATGGAATTATTTAAATTAGTATATAAGTAATAATATCAGGAACAACAAGTCGAAACACATACGACAAATGTAACGATTTTACCCAAAATACTGCTTTAACATGGAATTTAAAAAAGAACGGGTAATATAAAGTCATAATTGAACCATATATGATATCGTAACAATGAATATGACTCTGTAATAAGTCAATGACATTATTTAAATCATTATACAGGTGGTTTAGATATGTACGATGCATATCGGACCTAAGGTAAGGTATAACTTTTCCAATCTCATTTTTATCCGAGATTGTTTATTCGTAAGTATTCACTGGGGTTATATTTATAATCCATGTCCCTGTTTTCTAAAAATTGTTTCATTTATGTTTAATGTGTTTTTACCCATTTTTTAATTTTACTACATGTTATGTAAGAAATCTTTCTTTTGTTTACGTTACGAGGTACTTTTTGACTTTTCCAGCAAAAGTACGAGAAGAATGTTTTTTAAACTTATACAGCATGAATGGATTTTTATGGTTTTATAAAGCCTTATTTTCATGAAGCTTCCTCCAAAATATTTCATGACTATTTTCAACAAAATCGTTTTCTTTTAAAAATTCATGAAATTTTTTGAAATGAAAATTATTTTCAAGAAGAAAGGATATTTTCCTCAAGAATTCATTTCAAGTGTTTTATCAAAACCATTTTCCATTAAATATGACATTATTTCATATGTGTATGTTTCAAGTATAATGTCTCTATGATTTACATGGTTTCATTTTTCTTATGATGAAATGATATCCATTTTTTTCTATGGATTATGTTATGATGGAATGATGTTTATAAAAACTATTTTATTATTTGGGTTATGATGAATGATTTATGATTATATTTTGGCACAAGTAAGATTGATTTCATTGTGAGACGGGTGAGACCTATATATCCCTCCAATGCATTGGGTAAAGATTTATACCCCATGAGATAGACATGGATGGAACGGTAAGTTAATCCGGTTCAGTGATACATGACTGAAACGAGGAGTGAACTTGATCTAGAAATGGACTTTGTCCACTAAGATGGTCTTGGCAGCAATGGCTTGGCTACTATGGAAATCATAACATGTGCTGAATGTTTGAAACAATTACATGTTTTATTCCCATTATATTTTATCATGTTTTATGTTCCATTATGATATATTCCTTACGTACTTCCACGATTTATGTCTTCACTAAAGATTTTGATGTTTAAATTTCATGATCATGTTTTTTCTTTCAAATGTTTATGGATTGTTTTATGTTCACTATGGTTTCCCTTACTGAGCATTTGAGCTCACCCTTTTTATGTTTTATTTTCCCCAGGATATAAGGAAGGTTTTTAGGTAAGAAAAAATAAGGATGATATTTATGGGAGATGTTGAGGATCTTTCACCATGATTTGATGACTATGTTCCATGTTTCCAAAGGCACTAAACTATTACGGTCCTTTGGTGTCTGTTTTTGTTATGTATTAAGTATTCCACAAAAGTAATGTAATGTCCATGTACGTCAATATTTGGGTCTCTAAAGTTCAGTAATTAATTTTGAACTTACATGTCTTAATCATCTATTCCATGACATTGTCTTATTTAGAATTTGGGAAAGAGTGACATTTAAATCATTTCATATGATTCCTAACATATTTGAAATATAGACCATTGATGAGGGTTCCTTTTATAATAAGGAGTGGACCCATAGAAATACTAAGACTCATAGAATCAGACATAAAATAATACCCATTTTGGTTTAATACACCTTGGTAAATATTATTCCTCTTCAATTTAGGAACCAACATAGCCCCCTACAACTATTTAACCAACCCATCATGAAATTCTATAGATACAAAACCTATACCCATTATTCAGAATCTTTTTTATTTCCTAGGTTGACCACACCACTCTCAATGTTAACAGAGTGGTGAAATACATATGTTAGGACACATATAAAAAGAAAATCTATAATCATCGACCCATATAGCTCTCATAGCATTAGAATAGAGATTTATAACCAAATAAGTATCAAAATATTGTTCCACTAATAATAAATATTCATAATTATTGGTGTTTTTCTTATAATTATTCCTTTGGGAACAATTTATTCTAATGTGACCGGGTTTTTTTACAATGAAAACACTTTAATTGTTTACCCCTAGACACTAATAAACTTCTAGACTTGATTTCACCGCCCATATTCCATCTCTTCTTAGGCCTATATCTTATATTTATCCCCTTAACAATTAATGAAATAGATAGATTATAGGACACAAAAATTATTAAAGGACCCAAGAAACTATTTGCGGATTAGGCAAATCTAAAAGAAGTTGTAGTGATGAAATATTTCATGTAGAGACTAAAAACTGACTTGTTGGATAGATTCAGGATACACTGATGCATAAAAGGATACAAAATCTTCAGGCATTAAGAACAAAAATCATAAAACAATATATACATATTTCATAATGTGATAGGTTTTAACACCAGAACCTGGGTAAAGCTCAAATGGAGATCGAGCTACCCATGATATCCTCATGTAAGAACATATCGTGATGAAGGATGTAGAGTATCCACCAGTCTCCAGAAATACTATAGTCATGGTTTGGAAATGAAAAAAATAATTGGATTTACTTTACCTCATGAAACTCAGACATGATATCCTTCCTAAACATATCTCAATATTTCTCAGGAACTAGGAATTAGGAATTCCTCCAATCATTCTGTCCTATCAAACCTACAAGGATCTAGAAATAAATACTTGAATGAAACCATCATAAAATCCAAATGTGCAATGATAATTTATGAAAAATCAATAAAGTCAGGTGAGGAATCAGTGAGTCCGATAGAAAAGGGTGGATGGTTGACATGTAGTTGACCCACATATGAGAAGTAATACAAATAATGGCTGAGAAACATCTGGGATGGACACATGACATCAACCGAGTCATCATAAATAAAAACATGGATTATAAGGAAACCAAAATACACACACTTCTAGCTGTTTGATCAAGGAGAATAAATGGACTAGGATGGAGAAAGGTGGTAAAAAAGATCCATCTATGTTGTAAGGAAAACCTATGAATTCAAAATTGAAAAATATATAAAATCGTTATAGTATTTCATGGGAAGTAAAAAAATGTAAACCATGCAATTAGAAACATCTAACTAAATAGTAACTAAACAAATATTGAAAAATAATTAAAATTTATTGAAAACTAATAATGCATGCATTTAAATTCACTAGGATCATACCCAAGGTCTCTCATGAACATTTGAATATTAAATAATAATGCACCAGTAGAAAAATAAATGAACCAATATATACATGAGCAGGTAAACTAAACAACTCATCCTTATTATGGAATAATCACTAAATAATGCACAAATATAAAAACACAACATCAAGAGAATATAAAAAAAGGCACCTTGTAACCACTTCTCCAGTAGTCTTCCACTATACAACCCCAACATCAAATGTCGTATGCTCCCATCCCTTCCATGAATATCTTTCCACATGGTCATCCATCTCTTATGTGTGTTAGGATGCATCCCTACATATCCCAACCTACCACTAGGTCTAGTCTCTGATGAATGAATCAGTTATGTCACACATCATATCCTATAAATCATTACCATATATCATAAAATAGGTTTTAGGGTATCATGAATTTGATGGAAATCAAACTCATTCCCCACTCTTACCACCCATGATCCCCACCGAATACGGCATTTTTATCACCACCAGGTAATCTCCAATGCCATTCCATATCACCACTAGGTAATCTCCAACACCAACCCACCATCACTATTGCTGATAGAAGAGAGGTTATAGGGGAAAATTAGCCATTAAATTCACCACCAGCCTCTATATTGGGGAAACCACCTAAAATCCAAAACTTTTGGTCATTGGAAGGGTTATTCATACCGGGAGGGGCATGTAAAAAAGTATCATTATATTCATGATAGATAGATAACACAAAATGCACAACCTAGGGATTGAAATAATCTCCAAAATAATACTCCACATCAATACCACTGCACCACGTGATATTCTAATTAGCCTCTTCCATACGATATTCATCACAACATAAAACCACCATACATAGGCAATAATTTCAACTTTCAATTAAAGGTTCCACCATTTCAATGAATTAATGAGTTACCTACAACATCTATTTAATATTAAATTTCATTTCACATTAACACAACCCATTCAATTATTATAACATTAATTTATGTTAAAACCCACATTTTCATTCCAAGACATTATTTTATATATATTTAACCCATGATAATTCATTTACCAACCTGTATCATTTCAATTTTGGCATTTCAAGTTCATTCCATTGTTACCTGGGAAACTATCAAGACCACAACACTCAAAATATCATCACCCCACATCAACCATCACCAGAAAAACATCCCAATAAAACCAATCATCACTTTATTTCCAAATATAATCCATTAACAATAAATTTACAACCATTACTGTCTAAGGCCAAACCTGGTTCACAAAACCACAACTGTCAACACAGAGAAACACAGTCTAGTTTTCACAAAATTCCATTATAGATTCAAAAAAAGGCCTCTCTATAACATCCAAGGTAATTTTCATATAATTTTTTTTATATATTTCTCAATTAATTATATAATATTAAAAAATATTTTACTCAAAAGGAAAATGCATTATTGCTAACCAAATTGGTTTTTTATTTATTATATGGTTTTATTTAAAATATTTATTTCCAAAATATAGAATTTTAATTTGAAAAAATGAAATTATTTTTTGGGATCAACATTTCACAATTATCTTATGAATTAAATTTTTTATAATTTTTTGATATTTTTTATTTTTAAATGAATAGTGAAAATTAGTGATTTTTATTGAAAATTGAATTTTATTTTAATGTATGTATAAAATAAAATGTTATTATATATATATTTTTTTCAAATTTAATAAGTTAATTTATTATTTAAAATAATCCAATTATGGGGTTTTAAATTAATTTTATACTTGAATTTACTATAAAAACCTTTTATACTAAAAAATTCATTTTTTTTAAAAAACTGTTTTTCTTTATATTTTTTCAGTTTGATTTGAAATTAAAATTTTCCACATATAGGTTTTGAATTTTTTAAAAATTATTCCATTGTTTTAATTAATGGGTCAAAATTTAGTAAATTGGTCCCATTTATGTTTGATTAATATGAATTATAACCTTAATATTTTTTTACCACATTAAAGGGTAAATTTGCTAATTATTATTAGAAATAAAATGATAAGGACTAAAAAATGTTGATGACACATGAATTAATTTTATTTGATTAGTATATCTCATCCATAATCAACCATATCTCTAATATGTTTCCTTTATCTATTTAAATATGAATATATCTTTTATAATAATTTATGTAAAGAATAGTTAAAAAAATCACCCGCTTGTTTTAATAATTAATTTTTTTGATATGGGGATAACCAGAGGATATGTTCAGTTATAAATTATAATTTGAAATATAAATATCTTAAATTAATCATGTTCATTTGTTTTTAATTTTTAGAAAAGATATAATTAACTTAAATTCTTAAAAAACACCTATATAATAATTATTAAATTAATGGAAAAATAAAATATATAACGTTAAAAATATTTAAAGTATTATAATTTGAAAAAATTAATGTGATGAAAAAATTATATAGATAGAAAAGAAATATTATAGAGGTTTTTATAAATTTCATTTGAATCCAATTGTATTGATGATGTTATTATAGTCAAATTAAATTAATTGTTCTAAAATTGACATTAATGTTTTTTTATAATTAATAATGATTTATTAAAAGATTTAAAATTTATAAAAAACATATATTCAGTCAAATAAATGGGATATGATTAATTTGATCAACCATGGTATGTTTATTGGAATTTTTCATTTTATATTAACATTATTAAATCTTATAGGGTATAATACTATATTATTACAATAATTATAAAAAGGTTTAATGAGGGGTTAAAAAAATATAATGGTAAAAATAGGATCGAAACTTGTCGAAAAATTATTGGAAGATATCATTTTGACACATCTAGGTCTTATTTTTAAATATTTACAATCTGGAGCCATTTTCTGAAAAAATTAATTTATATTGAATTAATATTTTAGTACATACCAAGAGTTACCATACCTGCTCTCATAAAGGGATCCATTTCTTCCCAATACCTCGCACTTAAAATGTAACTTCCTTAACCTGGGTGCCCCTAAAAGGTTCCCTAATCCTGGTTTTCCTCATGGACTCAAGTGTATCTCACCAAATGCCAAAGGCAGTGGACTATTAGTGAGGGCCTAGGTGAGTAAGTGGGGAGACTATACTCTTTTACCATAGTGTAACACAATATTATAAACATACATTCAACAGTGGAAACAGTATACCAATAAGACAATAGATAAATGATAGTAATAGATAAATAATCTAGAAATAATCTCCTATAAAAAATATGATCATACATGTTGTATCATGTTTCTACAAAAAAACCAAAACATGTATACATCAAAGGTATAGAATACATGTATCAAAATACAAAAAATGTCCAAAAACTATCCTAGCTAGAATCACGAGCCTCAGCTCAGTCTTGTGATCCTTTCTCTTAAGCCTAAATCAAGAACCTATAATAGGGTACTTTACTTTATCCATACCTTCAATCATATAGTATTTTTTGATACCCATCAGTGGCCAGAATATTGTGTGAGATAGAATCCCCATAGTCAACTATCCAAAGGTTAAGTTTTGTCCATTTAGTGAATATATAAAAAAACTGTGTGTGTGAGGTAATAAAATATATATGGAAGTAATGTATATAAACCACCCAAAAGGATCTATGTTCCCATGGACACCCATCCTCTACTACTTACATCAGTAGTAGTGGGTAGACTCAGAATAAATAGTTAATCCTATATCAATATATAATCATGTTCATTTAATTAATAAATCTATATTAAATAATAATTCATGAGACCTAGAACATATCCTAGAATCCGTAATAAATATATGTGGTCAAGAGATGCATGAGAAATTCATCTATCAGTTGTAATAAAGAGACTAAATCTAATCTTGTGATTTGGATTGGAAGATGCTTCATATAATCCATTTTATTTATTAAATCAATTAAGATATTGAGATCGTCCTTAGAATTCTATAGTTGTAATCTAGGCATCGTTCTAAGTGTAACATGAACCGTTCACCTTACATTTATATCCTAGGCAGTCCTGATTAGAATCCTGGTATAACTCTGCGTGTGGTATAATATCATTTCCATTCGAGTCCATCCTTGGCGATCCACTAAGGGAGACCAAGTTTGACTTATGGCATATATAATAAATTTTCCATTTGAGTCCATCCTTTTTTTTCAATTAGTAGACCAAGTATAACTCAGGAATATCAATGTTATCCCCCATGAGTTCTTCCATGGAAATCTATATAAATATTCCAAGTATCACTCATGCATAGGCAAAGTATTAGCTAAACGAGCCCATCCATATTGTTTGTATAAGAACCGATGTGTCAGCCAAGGCATATAAAAATCATCAACATCATTTAGTCAATATTAATTAATCATTTAAAGATCATTAACCAAAAAAAATCATTTAAACACCACCATAGATGGTGGATCAATCCTGGGCTAGTCTTAGAAAGGATTTGGAACATAATTACCTCATGTGGGAATTTTATTCTAAAATGGAAACTCATACTTATTCTTGAAATTACATGGAATGGGCCTAGGGTCAGGATTATCCATCCCCTCAAATTAATCAATTCAATTAAAAATATAATTAATCATTTCACAGCCCCTGGAAAGGGGTAAATGAAACACCAAAAAGGAATCCAAAATACAAAATCTACCCATTTTGGTCCATTTATTTATACAACACACCCAAGGGGTGGGTCTGGTTCAAGGTTCTCAATCTATAATCATTTTCAATGGCCTCATTTGTTATATATGTCACAACTATTCAATTTAATCAAGGAACTGATTTCATTTCAAGGTAATCACTCTAATTATTCGGAATGTGAAATGACACCATATATATAAACAACTCTTCTTTAAATGAAAAGAATGAAACCACATACCATAGGACTGTAGTGGATTGATCATCTAGTATGAACTCTTAATTTTATTAAGATTGGGAGAAAAACTAAAAAATTTTGAGAACCCTAAATATAGGGAAAATTAGATTGAATCTTAGTATAATTTTCAATACCAATAAGAATAAGAAATGACGCAAAAATAATGGATATCTTACCATGTTAGATCTGATGCTTCCAATATATCCTGATTCCATACTAAAAAAACTTCTCTCGACTCCAATAATATGCGTTAAAGAGGAGCTCTCAAAGGTGGAGTCAATATGAGGAAGAAAAATGTAAAAATTAGGTTTTAAATAAGAATTAATTATGAAAAAATATTTAATTCACCTAAAATATAGGGCAACATACCTTGGCCACACTGTTGGCCAGACTGTGCTCCCTTTGTTGTAGGAAGGGGATCTTTACGTAGTTTTCTCACACAACTTGAATAACCATGCTCACAAAATTTCTCATCCCACTATCAAAAACATCAATGTTCCAACATGAACATGCACAAAAAATTACAAGGTTTTTCTAATAGTACATGCTTCACTTACCCTCTTCCCATCCTTGAAAATTTATAAGTAATTATGTGACCTAACCCGCACCGTTTCTACTAATAGTGAAACAAACCTTTATCACCCCAATAGTTGGGTTACAGGCTTTGAAAAATTCCCAAACACCCATGATACCTCCAAAACCTCAACATGAATTCATGTTAGTCCATAATCAAGCATTTAAACTGAGAAAAAAGGAAATTAAAAATTCAGTACCTTTAGAAAGAACCAGGTTATTACAAAGTTCCACCTTAATTCAATTCATCTCTGAATTCAAGGGTTTTTATGATTTCCAAAAGAACTCCAGCCACTATGCTCATAAATCATTATCCTGCTCCCAAGTCTCATCTTGTACATGTACATGCTACTATAGAGTGCGTAATAGAGTAACATACCAACCTTTTTTAACCCTTGTACTATGATCCACAATACATATAGGATGCTCCTAGAAGGATGAATCTACCTATAACTCAACCTCCTTAGTATAAAATGCAAGAGACATGTCTAAATGATAATGGAATAACTATGATACATGGATTACATCATGCATTGAATGATACATCTGATGTAACTATAAATGATATGATACCAGCCCAACCCACTCTAAAATATCGAATAGACCAACATAATCTAGTGAAAGATTACCCTGTCTCTAGATTTGTATATGTCCCAGCCTCAGTGAAACATGTAATAAAACCTAAGAAACAACCTCGAACTCTAGATATCACCTGTAGTAATCATCATATGATTTATTATGAGATTGTGAAGTAGACATGCACTTCCAAATCAAATAAACCTACTCTGTGGTCTCCTGAAAATGATGAGTTCCAAGCATAGCTGCCTATCCTTCCTACAACTAGAATAGGGTTGATCAGCATAGACTAATATATAAATTATCATTTGGATCCAACTTAATAGTATCCTAAATCTTATTTTTGTAGTAAAATTCCACCAGGGATATGTGCCTCTCTTTGGATCCCCCAAAATCAAGTACAAATTCCCACAACATGTCTTCAAGACTGAGTATTGTTCACTATGACTGGACATCGGTCTAAGGGTGGTATTTTTTTATATAAAAACATGTTTACCCAATTCCCTATAAAATCCTTCCCAGAATCATGATGTAAACCAGGTGTCCCTATATGAAATGATAATATGGGGACCCTGTGAAATTTCACTATCTCATGTATATGAAACCTCCCAAGATCAGAAATATAAAAGCATCATAAATTGGAAAAAAATGAGCAACCTTTGAGATCATATCAACAACAACCGAAACAAAATCCTTGACTCATGGTGATATTGGTAATCTGGTCACGAAATCCATCGTAATTTCAACCCACTTCAACTTAGGAATGGGTAACTTCTGTAAAAGTCTAGCTAGTCGTTGGTGTTCTGCTATCAGTAAATGAGAAGTGGAACTTCTCATGACAAAACTAGCTATATTACTTTTCATACCCAACCCCTAGTAATGGAAATGTAAACACCAATACATCTTGGTGATTCTAGGATTCCCTACTAGAGCTAAAGCATGGAAGTCTCACATAAGCTCCTCATGTATGTCAATTGAAACCCATACCTGAACATGTACAAGTATAATTTCATCCACGCCTAAAGTGTAACCAGAAGGAGGATCTTCACCCACCATACTATATCATAGGACTAGGCCCTCAAAATAAGATATCTTCCTTAACCTCACTCTATCCATAACTGTAGAGGTCACATTTAAGGTTGAACAAAATGTATTTCCGTAACTATCTTGAACCTACCACTTCATATCAGAGAAAATAATCCATAATCATAAACATTCTACTAGCCTACTAAACTTACTATATCTATGTAATCATGATTATTGCAATAGCCACTACATTTCTCATCCAAGGCATATAGGCAAGCTAAATGTTGAAATACTATAGGTATTCAACCCACATTAATTGTCTCGAATTCATTTCAGGTTTTGTTAATATGTACATGAGGATTTTATGGTCATTGAACACCTTAAAATGATCTCCACGTAAGTAATGTATCCAACAACATAATGCATGATCTACTAAAGGTAACTCGAGATTATGCATCAGGTGATTCCTTTCATGTGGCCTCATATACTAATACCCATACACTATGAACCTCTCTCCCTACATATGAATTGTTCCTAGCATGATACATGATGCAATATAGTAAAAAGTGTAACTTCTTAATAGATCTGGAAAAATGACTATCAAAACTCAATTCAATCTAACTTTCATCTCCCAAAAGGCTATCTCATAGGTATATGTTCATACAAACTTCACACCCATCATAGTCAAGCCCATCAACAGTGTTGTTAATCATGATAGGTCCTATATGAAATGCTTGTAATGTACATATAGACCTATGAAACCCCGTACTTCAAATAATTTATTGGGATGATCCTAGGAAACTACAAATCTCACCTTCTATAGGTCTACTGATTATCCTATCTATGTGATAATGTGACCCACGTTGTGAATTTTATCCATCCAAAAGTGAAACATTGTGATCTTAGCATATAACTAATTCTCTCTTAGTGTATCTAATATAATATCAAGATGTTTAGCATGGTCATGTAAATTATGAGAATACACAAAGATATAATCCATGAATACCCTGACAAATGAATCTAGATAAGGATGGAAAATTGGGTTCATCTGTGGCATGAAAACTGCTAGCACATTCTTGATACTGAATGATATAACCCAATAATCATATACCCCATACTAGGAAATATCATCCAGAGGATGACCTCTGAAAATTTATTAAAATAACAAAAAAGTACAGAAAACAAGAAAAGCACAGCATGGACACTACAAATCATAGAAATCATCCCCATCACCATATTCCTGATGGAAAGTTTCATCCGCAGTAGCTGATTCCCACTCTGAGATTTCATAATGCTTCAGAAACTTAGCATACTTCCTTCTCAAATTCATCTTTTCGAATGTGAGAAACACTGTAGGATATTGTATTCCCTTCTTCACACTATTGAACTCCCATGAAAAATTCTCCCTCTTGGATGATGATCTGGTAGTAGGTGGGTTAGGTAGGTATGATTAATCTTTTCTCGCTCACCTTTTTACTAGAGTAGTCATACCACGTTCACATGCAGTCAAAATACTTTTTTCACATTGAACAATATCACTATAAGATAATCTGGAGACATCACTCACATTATCCTTGTCACTATCAGAGACACTTCCCCATTTTCCAGTGATGCGCACAGAACCCATGCTTTGGCAACTATCAGTTCCTTCACTCAACATATCCTTTAAAACAGAAACACATCCTCCTTCCGCCGACTGAAATTGCACATCAATTGGCTTGATACATTGAAGGGGAATATCCATTCCACAATCATCATGGGGCTCCTTCCCAAGAGTAACCTCACAAATTGTAGGCTGAGAAAAGGGATCAAGAAGCATCCACTCAGACTCATTCCTTTGCAATCCTTCCTCAATAGGAGTAATTCTCTCATTCTACAGCACCTCAAACTGGTTATGGGTTTAAATAGAAACCACCTTCAATTGACCACTTCCATTGACATCAGACAAGGGCCGCTTCCAGCCCCCAAGATCCGATTGCAAGTGATCAAAAACTTTCTTTACAGTCGGATTCAATGAAGGTTTCACTTCCTTCACAACAGCTACAACCATAGGAGCCTGCACAACCTCACCTTCCGCACCCGGGTGAGACCGCCCATTCACCCTCACTCCCTACTCACAGGAGACCACCTTTCCAGCATGCTTCATGACCTCAGACTGAAGAACATTCCCCTCACTTATAGTATTTGATGTTCACCTGCGCAGGAAAATCCTAGGTTGAACCTCAACCATCAATTGATCCATACCATTGTTTCCAGAGCCACCAGAGCCCAGTTCCACTGCTCGCAAAATCCGAGTCACATTCCTGCCATGAACTATAGGCACAAGGTGACCAAATCGAAAGCAATTGACACAGTAACTCATCCAGGACTCATATATGACCTCATTCTTCCACCGGAATTCCTCCCCATCCGTGATCCAAACCCAACTCAGGGGTGGCCTCGTAACATCGACTTAAACACAAATTCTTGGACAGAAGGGGTGACACAGGACATTCGTTCTCCAATCATAACATAGATATGTTCCAATCATATTACCAATAACACACAATCTAGATGGATTTTTTAAGGAAAGAGGGAGACCCGGGAGACTGACCCACATTGCGACATTAGATGGATCGTGCCGCATATGAAACTCAAAACACCACCAGAACAGAAGGAATGAAGCTCCGTTTCATCTTCAGGATTCCCTAGACCAGGAGACAACAAGGTCCTCCACCGATCGAAACTGAATCATAATGTGATGCCGATCAATCAGCCCGACCATCGTGCGCCCCTGCAGCTTCCAAGAACTAGAGATAAAATGATCCAATTCGTCTACCGATGGACGATGATGGCGGAACCTAGAAACCAGGGTGAGCTTGCAATGGTCTGTGGAGCATGTGAGCTCCATCAATGAAAGAGGGATCTAAGGCGCATCCTGAAATAAATCAGGGACTTTCGGAGACAATGAAACCTTCGGGAAGGGAGGAAGAGAATTAGGATTTGAGAATGGCAAGAAGGACCCGCTCTTATTTTGAAAATTAACTTGTGAACCTCCATCCTCCGATCTGGAGGAGGGAGCAGGACCACGCCGCATTAGGGCTATGCCATGGTCGTGAGAGATAAAGTGAGAGACTCCGCCATCATGAGTTCATATACACCATACCCACTACAAAAACTCATGCAAGGTATGTGTGATTGTCTAACATGAACATGATAACAACGAGATCTCAAAAAAATATATTAGAAAGCACTTGATCTCCTTGGATATGGTTGAAGAAACCATCTATCCACAATAGAGGATACTAGTTTTTGACTATTAGCTGGTACAATTTCTATAAATATACAAATAGCCTAAAGGTACAATCTACATTTTTTTTCAAAAAGGACCGAAGAACCCCAAAAAAATATGTATTGGGTCAAGTAAACCCAAATTTCATCTCAATATAGTAACATCCTCCTGAGCTCCTATATAATAGTAGTATCCATCTTATTAAGAGGAATGGATATTAGTGAAGATCCTAGAACTATATTGATAGATAAATATACCTATCACATTTATGTTATTCATGAAAAATCTTATGTGAAGACATACCTGAAGCAATATACCACTGGAGGGAAATCTACCTGATTTGTTCCCTTATAATATAGATATAAACTCCTAATCTGGGCTATCATCCATCATATCCCACAATTCTCAGGTTCATCTCAAGTCACCCAGACATTAAATTCACCTTGGTTTATAAACTATTTTCCCTCTAGTGATGTGAAGATCACCCTTTGACAATAGAAGTCAATGAAATCATGAATGTTAACCAACCGTTTCATCATATGAATTATGTCAAAACCTATAATTCCAAGGAAAAATATGTCCCTATGAAGAGACACCCACCAATCTCAAGGGGGGTACTCCCAAAACTAATGTACAACCTCCTTTATAATTCCCAATTCTGTATCAACTGTCATAAAGCCATCAAAACACCAAACACAGAGCCCGAGGCTCGCCAAAATGGGTATAGATATAAAACTATGAGAATCCCCTATATCAATAATATTAGATGCAATTTTATAGGCTACTAGAATTGTAACTCTAACCGTAGAAGGTCTAGGATTGTTATCCTCATGTGTTAGTTGAAGTGTGTATATCTGGCCTGATATTTGTCTCTGTGATAAAACCTAGATAACATGATAAAATCAACTCTATTATTATTGAAAATATAGGGTCTAAATACCACAACCATGAACACCACCTTGACTTGAGTGGCCAATTGTACTCTAACTCAGTGCCTAGTGGGAATTCGATGACCCTACTCCTAAACATAGAGTCGGTGTAAAAACTATCAAACTAGCTGCTATAAGAAATGTCCTAAAAAATCATTGTAGATGTCCCATATTTCTCTTGGATCAGCACTTGACTAGGTCTCTCCTGAACCGAGGTCTCGTATGTCCTGACCTACCACATTAGTGGCAGCTCACCTCACTACCTTAATATGTGACCTAGCTATTAATGTCACATCTTGAAAGCTCCAAACGATGCTTCCTACTATTTTTAAATGTATCACGAGGTCTAGATGTCGAACCACCCTAGATCTCACCCACAGCCTCTGTCAGGTTACAATATGTGATGAGTTCCGGATTCTCTATTCCAAAAAATGATAGTCAATCGAATGAAATTTACCTGTGATGAGATGCAGTACATGATACCATCCTTGAATCGACTGGATTTAGATAACTTGTCACCCCATAAAATAGGCGTGAAGTGTTGGATCTATTTAAAATATAATTAATAATCCATAACTAAATAGTCCCCTGCTCCATGTGAATGAAATATCTGGTCCTATGGGACCTCAACATCTTGGGAAATAAGTAATCAAAAAATTCCATACGAAAATCCCTCCAAGACAACTCTCGATAATGATCCTTATAAGAAATGAAATATTACCATCTCTTTGTAGAATCAAGCAACATATATGTAGTTAGATTGAACCTCATCTTAATAGGATTATCTAGATGCATAAATATTGATATCATGGCCTCTATCCATGACTGCATAGCCTATGGACCTCCATACATGAAAACATGGGACGATGCTACTTCAGGAACTCGAACGTCAAATCTTCCATAGTCACGGTTGGTGGCAGTGCTCCCTAAATAGTTTGGAAGAAACACATAATGAATTCCCAGAACTATGACTAAACACCTATGTTTGGTATAACAACTGGTGCCTCATATGACACTACTAGAGGATATACTAGTATCCCAAGTCCCAACACTTCAAGAGCATGATCTCCTCAACCCTCATGGTGTGAAATGGGAAGATATTGTGGTGATATACCTCTACTAATGACATGAACATGCCTTATATAAAAATTAAACAACAACTAAAAGATTATATATTTAAATAGGATAGGTTCAATCATTCCCATATAATAATACACCTCTCATCCAGATCCTTGAGTCTGGTTTGGGCGATACACAATTCATATTAAATCAAGATATACTGCCTACTTCCCACTACTAATTTTGGGTATGGGTCAAGCCCTCTAATATAAAATTTTTATTTTCCATTTAATTTTCATTTAATTTCAATTATATAAAAATCCATTTTTAAATGGACAGAAAATATTTTTAAAAAAACTATGATCCATAAGTGACCATACTTCTCACATACCAAAATATGGTGTCGACCCAATCCACACTATAACATGTTTCAGTCCACATGAGTCATGGTTCATAACATAACATTCCAATATTGGATTATTAGGGTGTCTATTGTATCCTAACCAGGAAAACACTACTTAGGTTATGACATACATTCTATGTAAAAACCCAATTTCTCAATACCTTGCATAGAATATCTATCACACAATATGTATATCTATCATAGAACCTACCACAAGATCATGAAAAAATTAATTCGTCCTATATGGAATTGTATAATGCATGGAATGTGAATCCTATAAGGTGTATAAAATAATTCATGATATTTAATAACCTCATCTCACAATGTTGAAACAAAATATAACCCCAATAATATCCATAATAACATCACAATTCAACTGTATCACCCAACGGTGGAATTAAATCAACTGTAATTTTCAAAATCAAGAAAAAAGTTCTTTAGGGGGAATTGGGATGTTTCTTATATGTGGGTTAGAGAGAACCTATCAAAACTCATTACCAAATTCTAATTCATTTCTATCCCTTTATATTGTCTCAAAATAGTAATGAAAACTTGAAAATAATAGGATTTGATATCACTTTGTAAAGTACCGGACTCGGGTGCCACTGAAAGGTTCCCTGAGTTAGGTTGGCCACATTGCCTCAAGTGAATCTTCCAAAATGCTAGAGGGTTCCAATGAGTAATAATGGCCTAGGTGAGTCTATGAAGAGACTGGTCCCTTTTACTAGAGTGTAACACAGTGGAATAAACATACATTCCATAGAGTAAGCATCATAAGAATCATAAAATATATAAATGGATGGAATAGGTAAATAATACAGAATGAATCTAATATAAATAAGATGATCATACATGTCATTTAATGTGTCTATAAAATAGAAAAAAAAGTTATACATTGAAGGTATACAATACATGTAACAAAATAACGAAAAGTAAAAAACTATCCCATCTAGTATCGTAAGCCTTAGCTCGGTCCTATTCTCCCTTTCTCTTTTGCATCAATAAATAGCATGTAGCAGGGTTATTTCCCTTATCCATATGTACAATCATATAGTCAGTTCAGGTACCCATCACTAGATCAAATAGGGTGTGAGATACAATCCTATTAGGAAACCAACCAAATGTGAAGCTCCATCTAATCAATGAATATATAACAATAATAGTGTGTAGGAAGTAATAGAATATGTAAGGAAGTAATGTATGTAAACAACCCAAAAGGACCCAAGTTCCCAAAGAAACCCATCATCTACTATCTACTTCATCCATTTCCAAAAGTATTTAAATAAACCGTAATTGCTATATAAATTTATAATCATTTTCATTAAACTAATAAATCCCATTTACATGTAATGTCTTGAGAACTGGCATGTAACCTAGCTTCCCCCATAAAGATATGTGATCAAGAGATGCCTAAGCAGGCTATCTATTAGGTGAATAAAAAATACCTAATCCATCATTTTGATTTGTCTTGGAAGAGAAATTATACAATTCATTTTATTTTTTAAATCAATTAATAAACTAGGCTCTTCCTTGGAATTCATTTTTTGGAATATATGTATCACTCCAAGTGTAACATGGACCATGAACCTTATAATCCCATCCACGAAATTTCTCATTATAATCCTGATATCGCTCTGGGTGTGGTATAATGTCATTTCCATTTGTGTCTATCCTTGGTGGTCTACTAAGAGAGCCCAAGTTTCACCCATGTATTATATAATCAATTTATCCATTGAGTATTCCCTTGGAAATCCGTAAGGTGTACAAGTATTAGTCGAGAATAAAAAAATAATACCCCATGATTTCAAACATGTAAATATATATAAGGATTCCAAGTATCAATTAGGTGTAAGCAAGGAAGTATCCAAATGAATCAGTCTATGGAATTTGTATAATAACCTATGTGTCACCCAAGGCAAATAAAAATCATCAAAATTATTTATTCAATATCAATTAATCATGTCAAGGTCATTTCTTAGACCATTTCATTTAAACCACACCACATAAGGTGGCTCAATGCATGGTATAATCTTATAAGGCCTTCCTATTAATTACCTCACATGGAAATTTAATTTTAAAATGGAAACTCGTGCTTAATCAAGAATTTACATGGAAAGAAGCAGGGTTCATGGTCATCCTCCCCCTTACATTAATCAATTACATTAAAAATACAATTAATAGTTTCTCATCCCATGGAAAAGGGGTAAATGAAACACCAAAAAGGCATCCAAAATTCAAAATCCTCATTTTTGGTCCATTTAATAATACAACACACCCAATGGGTGGTTCTAGTTCAAGGTCCAAAACCTATAATCATTTATCAATTGTATAATTAATTACACAGGTCAAACCTATTTAAATTAATCAATGACTAAATTTCATTTCAAGGGATTCACTTCGATAATTGGGAAAATGACACAATAAAATACATATAAACACATACACATTAAATGAAAAACATAATACCACATACCATAGGTCTCTAGTGGAGTCCTTGTCCATTATCAAATCCTTATTTGACAATGATTGGGGGAAAATGAAGAATAGATGAGAACCCTGAAAATAAGGAAAAATTTTATAACACCTAAATAGTGTATCTGATACCAAGATGAATGAAGAACAACATAGATGGAATGAAGATATTACCGAGATGAATCTGATGCTTCAAACAGATCTTGATTCTATGCTCGGATGAATATGTTCTCCTGATTCGTAGAATAGGCATCAAAGAGGAGCTCTAAAATGTGGATTATCTATGTTGGAGAAGAATGAGAAAATTATTTTTTAAATAATAATTATTTAAGGAAAAAATTATAAATTCACCTAAAATATAACTTCATATGGTTTGGCAGCAGCGTTGGACAATACATTTCCACCGTGCGTGATTTACTATAGGAAGGGTCACATTACACAGTTAAACTAACCATGCGCATACCATTTCTCATCTCACTATTAAAAACTACAGATCTCATGCATGGTCGTGTGCCTCAAATATTACAGTTTTTAAAACTATTTGGGTTTCCCTTACTCCCTACCCAACCATACACGGTTACATGGAAACATGCGGCCTGTCCCGCACGGTTTCTACTAATCTTGTGACGTACCTTTACACCCAAAAGGTTGAATTCTTGGATACAAAACAAGCCCTATAAACCCATGATACCTCCACAAACTCAACAAGTATTCACATGAGGTAGTAATCAACCATTTAAACATTGAAATTATAGAATGTAAAGTGCCCTTACCTGTAGAAAGAACTGTGTTCTTATATAAAATCCTTTTCGTTTGGAAAATCCCTAACCAAATTATTTAATATAATCTATATGAATATTTTATAGGCCATTTTATTTTATGAATACCAATCTTTTAGGTTTTATGTTATTATGAAAATGATACTATTTAAAGTATAAGAATAGTTTTTTTACCATATGTTCTAGTTTTATTTCTTCTCCCACATCATTGAAATGTTCTTAGATGGTGAAAAAAGAATAAAAAATACCCTTTATATACTAAGATTTTAATATATTAATGGAATAACCTATATCCATGTCCAACCTCCATCAAATGGGAAAGGAATTCATCATTCATGTGTATAGAGGACTACCGCCTCATGAACCAATGCAATTCAATTTCCATCACCATATCTGATGGATAGATATAATTAATGGATTTGAGTTAAAAATATTATACTCATGACATATTAAAAATTATTTAAGGATAATATAACTCATATTTTCTAACCTTTCCATAAACTATAAAATGATAACATCCTTCATTCTTATTTGTGGACTACAACTTCTATGAAGTGATGTGATTCAATTTTCATCCCCACATCACATAGATAATAAATATATTTATAATTAAATAAAAAAATATGAAAATTCTAAAATTATGACAACTTTGAAAAGATAAAATAATACATATCTTATTTCAATAATTATTGTTGAAGAATAGAAGTGTTACTCATGAGTACATACGTCATATCATCTCCAAGATTGTAATGTACTTAATTTTTCATAAACATCTTCCATAATTGGTTTTAAAATTAAAATTGATATTTAAAAATGATAATTATTAAATGATTATAATTTATAATATTATTTAATCGTTTATATACTAAAAATGACTTTTCCCACCACCGTAACTGTTATTTAATATCATAACCCATCCTAGAGGGCCTTGTGATATTACTACACCAATCCTTCCTTCAACAGGCTAGGGGCTGGTGACTAGCATCGAGTAGGAATATCCCACAAATGAGTGGCAATTTACTAATTACATGTACACACTCACACATATCCATGCCCAAAATTCTGAAATATAAAATCAATATGTAAACAAACATGCACAAAACTAAGATACTAACAACAGAGTATGAACGTAGAAAACTGCATTGTAAACATGGCCAAAATACAATCCAAACAAAATAAAGATTCTGAAAAGTGAATGGACATGTTCCAAAAACTCAACCATAGAAAAACCTACATGAAGAGTAGGTCTAGGACAACTGTCTGAAGACCTAGAAGCACACCTTTTCTTTCTAATCTCTCTAAGAAAAACTAGGTCTTGGCCAACCTAGGACTCCATCAAAGGCTCAATCACCTTTACAAGACATGACACATATGGGAAAAACCATGATGGTGTGACTAAAATAGTAATTAGTAGGAAACCCAGAAACCATAAAGGAAAATTCAAAAAATAGGAAATTGCAAACGAATGCTAGGAAAGAATACCATAATTGAAGTCCACTAAAGGACACCAAGAGGGAACACCATGAATAAATACCACTATAGAACACTATGAAGGAACATAATGAGCGGGTGACACTGAGGAACACCATGAATGAAAAACAAAAAGGATCCCCATGAAGGAACACCATGAAAGAACACCACTGAGGAACACCAAGAAAGAACACAACAATGGAAGACCACTAAGGAACACCACTAAGGAACATCTTTAAGGAATACCACAAGGGAACAAAAATAAGGAACACCACAAAGGAACACCATGAAGGAACACCATGATGAAACACAATGAAGAAACACCATGAAGTAAATCCACTAAGTAACTCCATGATCGAACACCAGAAAAGAAAATTCATGAAGGGACACCATGAATATAAGGACCCGGCCTTAAACATTACTTAATCATGAATTAAATGAATAATTCACATAGAGGATCTTTTCATGTTTATAGTTTTAGATAATTAGGTCATAACTATTACATATCAAAAGATTACATAGTAGACACTTCTACTAAGATTCCATAAAATAAAAAAAAATACTTAAAAAAACATTTCTTGTTCCAGGTTTTAGATAGAATGTCTTTCCTTGATCCCATCCTTGACCCTATTCATCTTTAAGTCCTGTGGGAAACATTTCAAAAACATGGGATGAGCATAAAAAGCTCAGTAAGGGATACACAATTAATGGAAACTGTTAGTTTTTCAAAACAACAAGTAAACCATGTATACTTTATCAAAGTAATACTTTTCACCTTTATGAAGTTTTAAAAACTCTTCACTGAATAAAAGATCATAACGTACCCTTTTTGTAACCAAAAGATTACCATAAAACCCATATAAAGAACACATAACATATAAAGGTAACTTGGGACATAAACATAATAAAATGGAATAACCATATGGTCAACTTCCACACACACCACTTAATGGAATACCCATACGGCCGACTTCCATACCCAATGCATTAGAGGTTATAACGTAACCACCCATCCTAGTATTCACGACACCACCCGTCATATGGTTTATCACGTAACCACCTGTAAAATGTCCAAGTACCATCATTACACATAAAATATTGAAAATATAAACATTTCAATAACAACATTTCATTTGCAATCACAATAAGTAATTCCAAGATATTGAATTAATCAATCCATTTTCAAAAACCATTTAAAAGATATTTTTGAATCAAAGTGTCCCATAAAACTTTCAAGCTTTTAATGTAATTATAATTTTAAAACATTAATGTCCATATAAATAAATACTGAAAACCATATTGAAAACATGGACATTAAAGATAAAGATTTAGAATAATGAATCTTTAAAACATTTAGGAAGATATTTTTGTTAAAGCGTTTTTAACAAAATGAGAGACTCTTCAATACAAATAATTGCGGAATATCATTAAATCATAGCTTTATAATATCATGAGAATAAAGGTATTCATGATATAATTTGTCAAAGGATAGTATACACACTATATAAGAGTGAATTGGTGCATAACAAAAATGAAGTCTCAATGGAAATGTAAATTGAGATGAAATCAATTATAAAGATGGTATACTTAAATTAAGGATAAATCTATCACATAATTATGTGTGAGAAATATAAATACACCTAATATATGTGTATATTAAGTGTGAAAAAATCAGAGGTCATTCACACATAGTCTTGGAAAAACAAAACCAATGACAAAGATATTTAACTCAATGAAATGAGATTGAGTTAGGATTTCCCATACAAGTTCATAAGAATTTATCAATGAGATGATTATGTGTAGAAATATTATATCTACACAAAGGTATGTAGACATTACAACATAGAGATTCTACACATAATCATGGCATAATAAAATAAATAATTAGAGGTTTAACCCAAATAATTGAATGTGGGTTAAGAAGTTCCCTTACAGAAATACGACAACCTAACAGTGTCACTTTAAAATTCAGAAAATGAGTTGATGAGAGAGAAAATGGTATCTCATCACATGGAAATAAATTTTACATAAATAAGGATATATAAGAACATATCCCAACATAATAGTATGTTAATTAAAAGACATAACAGAAGAAGTCTTTTAAAAAGAGGAGGGTGAAAGGCTCCCTTACCGAGTTGGGTAACTTTCGAAACGTACACCCCATGGAAGAAGGTTCATACAATGAAGATGTAAATACCCATAAATGAAATTATACTACACAAAGTTTATAATAATGGGTATTACATAAACCACTCAAAGTATTTGGTGGCAAACATAGAATAAATGTCACGGGAATAAAAGTGAGATGAAAAATCCCTTACGAAAACTCGGCAGCCTAACGACGCCACTTAAAACATCCAAAAATGGATTTATGAGATCAAATAGGGTCTCTTATAATATGAAAATAAAAATTACAGTATTAGGAATACAAAATAACATACCCAAACATAAGAAATGTGAGCTTAAAATAAATGACATAAAAGAGAGTACTTAAAAAGAAAGAGAGAGGTTGGATCCCTTACCTCAAGTCTGACTTGTCTTGTTCGTTTCTTTATATTCCTGAATAATAAACTTTGGGTAAATTTATAATTGCTTAAGGACCTCTTTTAAAGATTATTATTCAATTAATATCACATATTATAATGTTTATAATAATTGGTTAATAATGTGAGTTCATATCAGACGTTTTTTGTCGATGTTTGATACATGAGTCAAAAATGAACTTGTTTGAAAATGATTGTCCATGTAGTTATAAGTAAATCATCTCCAGTATATAATTAGTGATTTAAATATCATATATATCCAGTACATATTCATTTTATACTACTCCATAACATTTGGAGATAAAAAAGAAATAAAATGCACCGTTCATGGAGATAGTAAGTCGTACGTACGCATCAATGCTACTTTCATTTCTTTGTCATATTAATGGAATTAAAAATAATTGAGAGATATATATATTATAATTCTAGTATAATATATATTTTATATAGTTCACATATGTTTATTAATTTCATTTTTTGTACATTCCATGTATTCCATGAATGAGTCGCATCACTTGAGGGGGCGGTAGTCCACACTTCCTCGTATGAAATTATCGCATTTGCACAACATGAAAAGCATAATGGAATGTTTGAAATAATAAATTCAGAAGCATATAGAAAACATAAATACCATATATTTCATATATGAAATATAGTGACATCATAATGGCCACCATGAAAGGTGTTAAGAGAATATTGAACAATCATCGTTTCGTGAGGCAGAAATTCGCCATCCACAGAAACAATATGTTCTTTAACCATTAGATGAAAGTGTGTGTAAGTGTAGCTCGAATAATTCACATAAAAACATCCTAGTATATTTAATATACTGTTTTTGTTACAATATAAAGGAATAAAAATATTTTAGGGGTTTGGGGAAGAAAAATAAAACAAAAGAACACAAGTGAAGACATTACCTTTAAATCGGGTAACTCTTTTTGATTTGAGATGAAAGGATTCCTTGTAAAGTCTTCTACCCAAAGTGAGGCTTCTAAAAGTAATGGAGGGATGTGTAGAGACGTAATGGGCAGGGTTTGGCTGAGCCAAAGTCTTGAGAGGTGTGGGTAAGGTGGTAGAGGTGGGGCCCTTTTTAAGAGGAGAGGAGGGGCACTCTTGGAATGTTATAAAAGGTTACTTTATTATAAAATACTTTTCTGATTTTAAAGGTCCCAAAATTATATATTTCAAGGATAAGGTGATTAGAGTTCTAAATACACCTATCCAATAGGTTTTTGACAAGTGTAGGTCTTAGATTTTCCATTATCATTTTATTTTATTAAAATCAGTAAATAATGAGCTAATCGCTGCATCATCATGGTGTCATAAATAATTTAATTTATTTAATGTATAAAAATTATAAAAAAATATAATGATGTAGGAAAACTTTTTAGATTTCTAATTAATATCTATAGTCAAAAATATTACTTGTATAAACCCATTTAAAAATTGTTTTAGTAAAACAACTCATGTTTGTGACATTTTTATTTTAACTTTAAATAAAATGTTATTAATGTCATTTTCCACCCAAAGTGGATCCATGGGGTCCCCAAGTTGACCCATGGAATTTATCGGTTGGCCATGACTCATCCAATAAGGGTAAGATATGTGTCATGGTCATTTCATATTATTAAAACATTATTTTTACCTTAAACCACACTAATTATCTATAATCGTGATTAAAAACTTAATAGTTATTTTTCACCAAAATTTTTTTTAATGCCATTGAACCACATTTTACTTCCTAATGACAACCATGTATGTTGGATTTTTGAAATTCAAAACACAGAGGTGGTAAAATTTCATTTGAATGAAAAAACAGTTTTTTTAAGTACCACTTAGTGGTTTCACTATTCATCAAAATTAATGTTTTTCAGAAAAATACCAAAAATTCACCCTAAGCTATATTTGATATTCTGAATTGAAAAATGATGTCTATTTTAAAAAATTTAAAACATATAAGTTTCATTAATTAATTTAATATTTAATTCCCGTTGTCAAAACAAATAGCGTGTTTTTATGAAACAAAATGTATCAAAAGATTTACACTGGTTTAAGTCCAATTTCAAAGTGAAATTAATTCCAATGACCACAATTGGATTAAATGGTAAAAATATATTCTAATTTAACTTTAAAACCAATTCAATATATAATCTAATAATATAAATACATTAGATTAAAAATAGGTTTTGAATTAAAATACAACATTTTTCACTACTCATTAAAAATTGAACATTATCGGAAAAATACCAAAAATTTACATGAAGTAAATTTTGATGTCCCAATTCTAAAGAAGAGATTTATTTGGTCCATTAGAATGTATAAGAGTGACCAAAACTATATTTAAAGAGGGTTTTCCATCAAAAGGCGGTTAATCAACCTTCTAAATAATATTAGATGATTTTTGATTAAAATTGGATTCATTTGCATTTTACACCTCTAACATTTATTAGATAAAAGTAAAAATATTTGACAAACATATATAATAATTTTGTTGTTAGTTCTATTATTTCCCACCATTAAAATGGCTAGGCATTAACTACCATTTAAAATAATATTATTTTTTTATTAGAGTGAAACATAAGATTTCAAAGGTACTCGTTGTCGCGTATTGGGTACGCCATCGAGCATAGCGTTCCCTTTAAAATAATGTTAACATTTTATTAAAAAATAATGATAAATATAAAAATGTCATATTCTTTATTTACCTATGGTGTTACATCCTTCCCCCCTTTTGGGAATTGCGTCCTCGTAATTTTAAAATTGGGCTCAGAAACTTCATTGAAAGCCCCACATAGGAAAAGGAGTAAATTAAACTATCACTTTAAACGAAAGAATGGGAAGTACAAAGGTCACCCGAGTTAACCCATACTAGGATTCCATGTATGAAAACATGGATATGGAAGAAAAAACAAAGGGTCACGTTCTGAGGGAGAGTGAAAGAAAACATGTTTAGGAGAAAGTTAACCACAAGAAGATCACAAACTTGTGGTGGGTTAAACGATATTCGATTCCACAGTAGGAAAAGTTAATAGACAACATTTTTGTTTTACGTTACTTTTCATTGAGGAATTTATTTTTTATCTTAAGGAAACGTACTTACTTGTCATGTTGACTTTCAAATGTTACTATATTCCTTACACAAACTCATACTTTCCACAAATGATGAGTATTTAGGAAGACATGTTCACATTAAGAGTAATATAATAAACTTCTAGAGAATAACCTAATCCACAAAAGAGAACTACATATTTCCCATGCCTTTAGACCCTTACCAAAACCAAAATTGTTAGAACAAGATCAGATAATCCATAAATGTATAACCCTTTATAAAAAGATAATCTATTCTTAATCTCCAAAATTTTTCCAACAAAACCCAAAGTTCAACGAAGACCATTCAATAAACAATTTTTCTGTAAAATTCATCAAAATAAACCAAATAATATTGAAACCCAAATATTTGAAGGATTTAATCAAATAGTCATCCAAGGTACAAATTAAAATTTATCTCCAAATAACATCAGTTTCTCTTGAAGTCTCATAATGAAAAGTAATTAAACTAATCAAATATCCTCCATGATAGGTTAATAATTTCCATATATAACCCAAAATACACCTACTCTTGATTCATAAAATATTATAACTAAAAATAATTAGTCTAACTAACCATGGACTTCACATAGTCCAGTGGTAGGCGATAAATACTAGTCGCACTTTGGTTGTGGGTTCGATTCCCGCAGCGTTTCCCGACTCGACGGGTTGTCACACAGTCTACGTGTTGTCCTTTTTACAAAACTATATAATCCTTAAAAAATTCCCCAAAAAGAGATAAAATATTCAAAAATAACCATAACATAATTTAACCTCATGTTTATCTCATGAATTTAATTTTTCATCATAACTTATAGTAACCCATAATTACCTCAAAAGTAAGGATCATATAAACCCGAATGGTTTCCTTTATAATTATCACTTGAACTTCCACATCGAGTTGGTTATCTCGTACATGATGCATTAGAGATCTCACCAAGGTTCAAGTGGTTGATCATTACTCATGATATTTAGTTTAGAATAACCACGATATTTTTCATTAAATCCACCATTTCATCCAGTCTCTTAATCAGAGAACACCACAGTTTCCTTCAAATCCATTGTCACTTTGGTGCCTGCTAGATCCATCCATTTACTAAAAGCAAAAATTATCAGTGTGAGTATATCAACAAAATTATCATGTACTAATGAGGAAGATAAACACTAAGATATACTTACTCATTCAATTTATCTAAAACTAGGACTCTTTCTGGAATCCTAACCATTATGGTAATGTCACTTATTCTTAGAGAATACCCTAACCTCTAAAGTTATCTAAACTGACCTCTAATACCAACTATAAGGACCCGACCTTAAAAATTAATTAATCATGAATTAAATGAATAATTCACATCGAGGATCTTTTTAGGTTTAGAGTTTTAGAGAATTAGGTCATAACTATTACATCTCAAAATATTACATAGTAGACACTTCTACTAAGTTTCCATAAAATAAAAAAAATACTTAAAAAGAAACATGTCTAGTTCCATGTTTTAAGTAAAATATCTTTCCATGATCCCATCCTTGACACTATTCATCTTTAAGCCCTGTGGAAAACATTTCAAAAACTTGGGATGAGCATAAAAAGCTCAGTAAGGGATACACAAATAATGGAAACTGTTTGTTTTTCAAAACAACAAGTAAACCATGTATACTTTATCAAAGTAATACTTTTCACCTTTATGAAGTGGTAAAAACTCTTCACTGAATAAAAGATCATTACATATCCTTTTTGTAACCAAAAGATTACAAAAAACCAATATAAAGAACACATAACATATAAAGGTAACTTGGGAAATAAACATACTTAAATGGAATAACCATACGGTCAACTTCCACACATATCACTTAATGGAATAGCCATACGACCGACTTCCATTCCCAATGCATTTGAGGTTATAACGTAACCACCGTCCTGGTATTCACGGCACCACCCATCATATAGTTTATCACATAACCACATAAAAAATTTCCAAGTACCATCATTACACATAAAATATTGAAAATATAAACATTTCAATAACAACATTTCATTTTCAATCACAATAAGTAATTCCAAGATATTTAATTAATCAATCCATTTTCAAAAACCATTTAAAAGAGATTTTTGAATCAAAGTGTCCCATACCACCTTGAAGCTTTTATTGGAATTATAATTTTAAAACATTAATGTCCATATAAATAAATACTGAAAACCATTTTGAAAACATGGACATTAAAGATAATGATTTAGAATAATGAATCTTTAAAAAATTTAAAATGATACTTTTGTTAAACAGTTTTTAACAAAATGAGAGACTCTTGAATACAAATAATTCTGGAATAAAATTTAATCAGAGCTTTATAATATCATGATAATAAATGGATTCATGATATAATATGTCAATGTACAGTATACACACCATATAAGAGTGAATTGGTGCATAAAAACAGTGAAGTCTCAATGGAAATGTAAATTGAGATGAAATCCATTATAAAGAAAGTGTCCTTAAATTAAGTATAAATCTGTCACATAATTATGTGTGAGAAATATAAATACAACCAATATAAGTGGATATTAAGTGTGAAACAATAAGAGGTCATTCACACATAATCTTGGAAAAACAAAACCAATGACATAGATATTTAACTCAATGAAATGAGATTGAGTTATGATTTCCCATACAAGTTCGTATGAATTTATCAAGGAGATGATTATGTGTAGAAATAGTATATCTACACAAAGTTTTGTGGAAATTACAATATAGAGATTCCACACATAATCTTGGTATAATAAAATCAGTAAGTAGAGGTTTAACCTGAATAATCGAATGTGGGTTAAGATGTTCCCTTACAGAAATCCGACAGCCTAACGATTAAGAAAATGGGTTGATGAGAGATAAAATGGTTTCTAATCACTTGGACATAAATTTTACATAAATAAGGATATATAAGAACATATCCCAACATAATAGTATGTGAATTAAAAGACATAACAGAAGAAGTCTTTTAAAAAGAGGAGGGTGAACGGTACCCTTATCGAGTTGGGTAACTTTCGAAACGTACACCCCATGGAAGAAGGTTCATACAATGAAGATTTAAATATCCATAAATTAAATTATAATACATAATGTTTATAAAAATGGGCAGTACAAACACCACTCAAAGGAAATGGTGACAAACGTAGCATAAATGTCACGGGAATAAAAGTGAGATGAAAAATCCCTTACAAAAACTCGGCAGCCTAACGACACCACTTAAAACATCCAAAAATGGATTTATGAGGTCAAAGTAGATCTATAATAATATGAACATAAAAAGTTCAGTGTGAGGAATATAAAAGAACATCCCCAAACATAAGAAAGATGAGATTAAAAGAAATGACATAAAAGAGAGTACTTAAAATGAAAGAGAGAGGTTGGATCCCTTACCTCAAGTCTGACATGTCGTGTTCGTTTCTTTATATTCCTCAATAATAAACTTTGGGTCAATTTATAATTGCTTAAGGACCTATTTTAAAAATTATTATTCAGTTCATATCACATATTATAATTTTTATAATAATTGGTTAATAATGTGAGTTCATATCAGAAGTTTTTTGTCGATTTTTGATACATGAGTCAAAAATGAACTTGTTTGAAAATTATTGTCCATGTAGTTATAAGTAAATCATCTCCAGAATATCATTAGTGATTTAAATATCATATATATCCAGTAAATATTCATTTTATACTACTCCATAACATTTGGAGATAAAAAGTAATAAAATGCACTGTTCGTGGAGACAGTAGGTCGTACGTACGCATGAACGCTACTTTCATTTCTTTGTCATACTAATGGAATTAAAAATAATTTAGAGATATATATATTATAATTACAGTATAATATATATTTTTTATAGGTCACATATGTTCATTAATTTAATTCTTTATACATTCCATGTATTTCATGAACGAGTCACATCACTTGAGGGGGCGGTAGTCCACACTTCCTCGTATGAAATTATCGCATTTGCACAACATGAAAAGCATAAAGGAATGTTTGAAATATAAAATTCAGAAGCATATAGAAAACATAAATACCATATATATCATATATCAAATATAGTGACATCATAATGGCCACCATGAAAGGTGTTAAGAGAACATTGAACAATCATCGATTCGTGAGGCAGAAATTCGCCATCCACAGAAACAATATGTTCTTTAACCGTTAGACGAAGGTGTGTGTAAGTGTGGCTCGAATCCTTCACATAAAAACATCCTAGTATATTTAATATACTGGTTTTGTTAAAAAATAAAGGAACTCAAATATTTTAGGGGTTTGGGGAAGCAAAATAAACCAAAAGAACACAAGTGAAGACATTACCTTTAAATCGGGTAACTCTTTTTGTTTTGAGCTCAAAGGCTTACTTGGAAAGGGTTCTGCCAAAAGTGAGGCCTCTAGTAGTAAGATAAGGATGTGTAGAGACATAATGGTCAGGGTTTGGCCGAGACAATGTCTTGGGAGGTGTGGGTAAGGTGGTAGAGGGGGGGGGGCTTTTATAAGAGGAGAGGTGGGGCACTCTTGGAAAGTTATAAAATGTTTCTTTATTATAAAATGATTTTCGAATTTTAAAGGTCCCAAAATTATATATTTCGAGGATAAGGTGATAAGAGTTCGAAATACACCTATCCAATAGGTTTTTGACAACTTTAGGTCTTATATTTTACATTATCGTTTTATTTTATTTAAATAGTTAAATAATATGGTAATCGCTGCATCATCATGGTTTCATAAATAATTTAATTTATTTAATTTCTAAAAATTTAAAACAAATATAATGATGTATGAAATTATTTTATCTTTCTAATGAATATCTATAGTAAAAAATATGACTTTTATAACCCCATTTAGAAATTGTTTTAGTAAAACAACTCATGTTTGTGACATTTTTATTTTAACTTTAAATAAAAAGTTATTAATGTCATTTTCCAACCAAAGTGGCTCCATGGGTCCCCAAGTTGACGCATGGATTTTCTTGGTCGTCCATGACTCATAAAATAAGGGTAATACATGTTTAAAGGTCATTTCATATTATTAAAACATTATTTTTACCTTAAACTACACTAATTACCTATAATCGCGATTAAAAACATAAAAGTTACTATTCACCAAAAAATTATTTTAATCTCATTGAACAAAATTTTACTTTCTAATGACAACCATGTATGTCAGATTTTGGAAATTCAAAACACAAAGGTGGTAAAATTTCATTTAAACGAAAAATCAGTTTTTTTAAGTACCACTTAGTGGTTTCACTATTCATAAAAAATTGTAGTTTTTTAGAAAAATACCAAAAATTCACCCTAAGCTATATTTGATATTCCGAATTCAAAAATGATGAATATTTTACAAAATTCAAAACATATAAGTTGCATTAATTAATTTAATAATTAATTCACGCTGTCAAAACAAATAGCTTGTTTTTATGAAACAAAATGTATCAAATGATTGACACTAGTTTATGTCCAATTTCAAAGTGAAATTAATTACAATTACCAAAATTGGATTAAATGGTAAAAATATATTCTAATTGAACTTTAAAACCAATTAAAAATATAATCTAATCATATAAATACATTAGATTAAAAAGAGGTTTTGAATTAAAATACAACATTTTCACTATTCATTAAAAAATTGAACTTTATCGGAAAAATACAAAAAATTTACACAAAGTAAATTTTGATGTCTCGATTCTAAAGAATAGTTTTATTTGGTCCAATAGAATGTATAAGAGTGAACAAAACTATTTTTAAAGAGGGTTCACCATTAAAAGGCGTTTAATCGACCTTTTAAAGAATATTACAAGATTTATGCTTAAAATTGGATTCATTTTCATTTTACGCCACTAACATTTATTGGATAGAAGTAAAAATATTTGACAAAAATATATAATCATTTTGTAGTTTTTTCTATTCTTTCCTGCCATTACAATGGCTAGGCGTTAACTACCATTTAAAATGATATTATTTTATTATTAGAGTGAAACATAAGATTTCAAAGGAACTCGTTGTCGCGTATTGGGTACACCATCGAGCATAGCGTTCCCTTTAAAGTAATATTAATATTTTATTCACAAATAAGGATAAATATAAAAATGTCATATTCTTTTTTACCTGGGGTGTTACAATGAAGGAACACCACTAAGGAACACCATGAAGGAACACAACTAAGGAACACCACTAAGAAATTCCATAAAGGGACACCATGAAGGAGCACCATAAAGAAACCCCACTATAGAACACCATAAAGGAAAACCATGAAGGAACACCATGAAGGAACACCACGAAGGAACACCACTGTGGAGCACCTCAAAGGAACACCACTAAGGAACACCATGAAGGAACACCATTACTATACCCCACAAAAATACAAGAATTATACCACACATAAATATACAATGTACAATTATCTCCCACATGTATATGGATTCCACATATATTCTATGAAAGTCACGATATAATCAATCCAGTGAGGCACTCCACATCCTTGAGACACACAGTCTCCATGAGACACATAGTCTCCATTAGACACACAATCTCAATAAGAGACACAGTCTCGGTAAGACACAAAACCTCAGTAAGGCATATAGTCTCTGTGAGACACACAATGTCTATGTAATACACACAACTTCTAGGTCACACAACATCTAGGACACTTAGATTCTAGGTCATATCCATCCATAGGATTTTTATCAAAGAACACTCATTACTGGAGAATCTACTCCCTTAGCCATTAGGACTTATACCAACTTCCACCTAAACTCACATAGAGTATATCAAAAGGATTGTCTCGTCTCAAGGGTCCCAATTCCAAAAATTACTTGTCAAAAAGACACACAGTTTGAATGTTATAGACATTTTTATAAAACAATCTTACCTAGGTCTGGTCCTTGTCCAACCCCGCCCACTAGACCCATCCTGAATCGACTTAGCCTATTGGGCCTACTAGACCACAGAGCGCAGGGCCTGCTAGACTATGGCTTGGATCCCCCTGGTCCACCCCGTACTATGGGCTAGTTTTCTATAGCACACATAGTTGGACCCAAAATAATTCCTCCTCATGATGATGTGGTGTTGTGCCACATTTCACATTACCAACCCACCACACCGCATGCCCCACGACATCACCACTATGGGCGCTTCCAATGGGTAACTGAGTTACGTTCCAGTTTCCCCATTGCCTGAATCTGTGTACACAGAATCCTCACTCATGAATCCCTCAATAAACACTGATACAACCTTCTATGTCTCCAATACGTCCCCCCTGACGTCTTACACCTCCTCCGACTACCCCAACATTGGCCTCTCCATTCTGGATCACATTCCACCTATAATGGACCCCTGAACCCGCACTACCGCTCGCCTAGACCAGCCAAACCCACTTCCTCCATCCACCACTATGTGGCCCTATCCTGGCTAAATCGCACAGCACCTTCACCTTCACACCTCTACAGTGCTTTTATGAGGTCATATCTTTGATCTTGGAACTTTGCGCCTTGAATCGGGGGCACAATGATCGTTCGTTCACATAGGGGTTTCAAACACTGGGAAGGAGATGAAGAAACCACGAAGAACGCAAGAGATTTATGGCAGAGAATAAATGCACATGAATTACCAAATAAAAAATAATTTCCTTTTTTAATGAAGGCCAGGATTTTTTATTATTATAAGTAATAACAAAGAATAAAACAAAAAAAAATATATCCTATAAAATCCTTATAATTTAACCATCCCATAAGAGAGACTAAACCATTAATAAAAATGTTCATTGGTTGGTCGGAGTTCATCATTGAATCTAAAATGGAGAAATGAAATCACAAAGATATCAGATCCCCTACATCGAGATTAGATCGGTTATTGATGAGGAACAATTGTGTTGGCATCACTAACAAGATCCTCCAACTCTGTTGGAGCGATGATCCATGGTCTAATCTCTGATCCATCGCCGTTCACTCAAGAGGATTATTTATCCAATCTCCCCCTATCGATTCTATGGAATTTCTAAGGTTATGCAACTAACCTTAGGATTTCTTCATAAGGATTTTTAATGGAAATCATCATTGCATCCACAAAACAATTATTCTTTAAATTATTTAATGATGATTACGTCCTTTTTGGGTTTCTCCACATAAAACATGCACCGAATAAAGTTATGTAACACCTAGGGAAAATACCACATTATAAACTCAACAGTTGTCTCATATTTCAAATTAGTGTCTCCATTCATGAGTTATTTGGAATTCGAAATAAATTTATTTTTTATTTTATTATTTTATTTACAATTATGTTCAAAAACTATCTTTCATAGCTGGCCCATTCTAAACAATGTTAAGTCCTGACTAAGGGAAATTCATTGCTCTGAAATGAATTGTTCCCTTATATTTCTAATCTAGAAACCTATTTAATATTTATTCCACTTTTTTCAGGAAAATCGCTTGCGTGTGCCATTAAAAAAACATTTTTCAAAAAAACTTTTCTGGCACACCAGGTCTCAGAATCATATGATGTCTCAATTCTTGGTCTTGTATTTTTTAAAAATAATTTATAAATATAAATTCATGAAAATTTGAGTCATTACATTCTCCCCACCTTAGAGATTTACATCCTCAAAATCCAAACCAAGGGTTACCCAATCAGATGAGAGTACTGAGCATGGATTTGAGCCTCCTACTCTCATGTGCTATCATGGATAATCTTATTCCTCTAAAGAAACCAAACTCAAGTAATTTATAACCCATAAATAAATCTCCCAACTCTAGAAAAAACATTTCCATGCAAGCCCTTGGCATGACCTCTAGAACCTGAATGGTCCACTCAGTCTAGTTGTCCATCTTTTTGTGAAACACTCTTCTCAAGTGTAACTAAGTCTCAAATGCCTCTTCAAATCCCTTCCACAACTGGGATTTAAGGATAAAATTATGATCTAAAAATATTATGGAAGGGAATCCATGGATTTGAACTATCCCCTGGCATGTAGAGGCCTCCTAAGGTCTCTACAAAAAGACTCTCCCAAAATGCAAGGATGTGGGTCAACATGGTGAGTTTGTCAAAGATAAATCATATGGTATCGTGTCCCCTAGATGTACATGGTAAACCCATCAAAAATTCAATCTATATACCATCCCACTTCCGTTATGTCACCTTGATGTGTTGAGTCAAACCCACAGGAACATGGTGCTCGACCTTCATTTGCGGACATGTGAGGCATTGGGAGACAAAATCTACATCTACCTTCTTTATAACCGACCACCAGAACTAACATATGAGGTCTTAGTTCATATTTTAAGCACCTATATGTACATCCAATGTAGATGTATGGAACTAATCCAATAACTGATACCATAATTCCCCTAGTACCAATTCATGTCCTCTGAAAATAAATACATTCTACCCACCTTTAGAATATTCATTAGGGGCATAAACTGTGGGCAACTAAGCATTTAATGTCTCATAGTCGGTATCTCCAAGTTGCGCCTTTGTAAATCAATGTAATAGTGGAGGTGTAACAACCAGAAATTAGAGGTAAATAGATCCATCTCTATCCAAAACAGATAACTAAAATGAGGAAAACTTCATTGATGCATTGTTCAGCAACTTCAAACTAGATCTCCGACTAAGAGAATCTCTACCACATTACCCTCATCAAGGGTATATAAAATACAAAATTTATAATATTGGAGGAACTCTATCAAAAACTTCTATCTCAACCTTTTATGGAACCACTACAATTCTGACACCACTACAGGAAACTGATGACTCATAATTCCCACTACATTAAGGGATAGGCTAGCCAATTGATGAGAAATCGACAACACCCTCCTTTGTGTGAGTCTATTCTATACTTTCTCGGTTCCTTTTTCACCAATAAGGAAAACCTCATTCCACCACTATGGAAACACCTAATTCTTCACCTAAAATAATCGATATGAGAATGAACTATAGGAAACCAGTCTATACGATGATTGATTTTGTAAGGCCTCTACATCATTTTAAAAAGATCCCAACCGAAACTCTCACCTCTAAGAGTCAGTCCATACTATTGTCACTAGTGCATGATCTTTGGGTCTCCTCTAGTAGAATATTCCATGTGTGAGGGTCAAGTCAACAGTTCAATTGGAATATCTGAGTCTTGAACAAGATTCATGAAAAGAAAACAATGAATAGTACATGGGTCTATCAATACATCTGCTAAAGTGGAAAAGGAACAAGTCATAAACTAAATCATTTATGGAGCCCCTAGGTCATAAGCCTCGACCACATGTACATGTCCCCACTCCTTTCCTCCAGCTCCTGGAGCCTAGTGTGGACCACCTAGGGGTGGTGTTTGTAGCATTCCAAAATGTATACCAACACCTACTTCTCTCCCATCTCCTCCTCCACACCCACCATCTTGTGGATATATCTACTCCTGTTTGCGCATTGCTGACTATAAATGAATATATTTTTATATCCAAGGGACTATTAACCACAAAGGTTCTCCCTAGCACCCTATCATAGGATAGAATGCACATAGGTATAACTCAAGCTTAGATGTTCTTATGTAGACATCGCTCGAAGCGCCGAGCCCTGAAGTAATGGTCATGTATCAAATCCATAGAGTACCTAGAAAGGATGGTATACCTAGATGAATATTGAGATACTGAAACATTATCATGTTGGATCTATAGAAGATCTTGTACAAGCCTATCCCTTATATTATAAGGTGAGAACTATTCTCTAAAAATGTTTTCAAACTCTGTTAACATAATAGTCACCTCATCACAAGATCAGGTATCCAAACCCCACCATCTCCCTCTTAATCCAGGTAGAAGGCTCACTGTTTGGACCACCATCTAATCTACTGGTGTATTAACGAGACAAAAAACACAATTCACCACCTTTTTCCAGTCCTCAGCCGACTGTGTGTCCGGATCACCTCAGAACCTGAGGGGTCTCTATCGCTACAACTCATGTGGCGCGTTCAACTGGTGCTCCTCATCCACTGGTTCTATGGGTACCGTGTGCTTCTCTATAGGTGGTGGTATAGCTGGTCCACCACCTAGTGGTTCTATTTCGAGAACAAATCTTTGTATTGATGTCTCATCACCCAACAGATCAATCTCATGATCATGTAGTGGAATCCAGTTTGGCTATCTACAAGGAGGCATCTTGAAATATAACAAGTTGTACCACAGTCAATTGAGTATACCTAGTGTGCTGACTATAGAAGGACAAGAGAACACATCCAAATAATATATGATTCATGTAAAATTATTTATCTTTTCAACCACTATTTCATGTACCCCTTTGAAAAGAAGAATTTAGAGTCCGGATGTATGGATACATCTATCGCCACACAAACACTAGAATCCTTGGCTTAATATTCGAACTTGAAACACTTAACATTATTGCCCCAAATAAATATCATAGACTCTTGGTCCTTTATATAGAACCAAACATCTATGATACCACTTTTTCATGACCCATCCGAGAGGGTCCCATGCTATGACTACCCCAAGCCCACCTCCAATATGCCAGGGGTTGGTGACTAGCATCGAGTAGGCATATCCCACAATGAGAGACATTTTCCTAAGTACCTATAAAAACACACACACATCTCCAAGCCCAAAATTTTGAAATATAAAAGAAATTTGTATACAAGGATCCATACCAATAAGATACTATCAATAGAGCACGAATGTAGAAAATTGGAAAGTGAATAGGGCCAGAATAAATGACCACCAAAAGAAAGAGTTTGAAAAGTTAATGTATAAGTTCATGAAAGTCATCATCAGAAAACCCTATCTGAAGGGTAGGTGTAGGAAAACTATTTGAATCCATAGGAGAACACTTCATCTTTCTAATATCTCAAAGAACCACCTAGTCCTGGTACACCTATGACTCCATAAAAACATCAATCATTTTCATAAGAAACGACATGTGTTGGAAAATACAATGCATGGGTGAGGAAAAAAATACTCAGTAGCACACCTCGAAACAACAATGGAAAATATACTACATTGAAAATTACAATGTAATACCATGAACAAAAAGCACAAAGGAATATCCCTAAAATAAACCATGAAGGAACACCATAAAGGTACACCACTAAGGAACACCATGAAGAAACACCATGAAGAGACACCATGAAGGAACACCACAAAGGAACACCATGAAGGGACAACAATAAGGGACACCATAAAGGAACACCAAGATGAAACACTAGAAAGTAAAAAATGTGAAGGAACACCATGAAGTGACACCACAAAGGAACACCACAGAGGAATACCACTAATAGACACCAAGAAGGGACACAATGAAGGAACACCAATAATGAACACCATGAAGGAACACTACAAAGGAACAAAAAGAAGGAACACAGCGAAGGAACACCACGAAGGAACACCATGAAGGAACACCATGAAGGAATCCCATGAAGAACACTATGAAGGAACACCACAATGGAACACCGTGAAGGAACAACACTAAGGAACACCACGAAGGAACACCAAGAAGAAACACCCCTAAAGAACACCATGAAGAAACACCATGAAGGAACACCATGAAGGAAATCCACAAAGGAACACCATGTTGGAACACCATAGAGGAACACCACAATGGAGCCCTATTGAAGAACACCACGAATGAACACCATGAAAGAAAACCATGAATGAACACCATGAATGAACACTACTAAAGAACACCATGATGGAACACCATGAAGGAACACCATAAGCATACCCCACAGAGACACATGAAGTATACCACATAGAAATACATGAAGTATATGTCACATAAATAAACAAAGTATAGAACATGGAAATACATATATATTACCACATATAAATACAAAAAGTATACCACATTGAAATACATGAATTAAACCACACATAAATACATGAATTATACCACAAAGAAATACATGAATTATACAACATATAAATACATGAAGTAACCCAAAAATAAATATATGAAGTACAACACACAGAAATACATGATGTATACCACATAGAAATAGATGAAGTATACCCAAAAAAAATACATGAAGTAAATTCAGCTCACATAGGTATATTTCTACAACATATATTATATGAATGTCCCAATATACTCAATCTAATGAAGAACACCGTCTTTATGAGACACATTGTCTTTATGAGACCCATAGTTTCCATATGAAACACAATCTCAGCAAGACACACAGTCTTGGTAAGACACATAGTCTCTTTGAGAAAAACAATATCTAAGTAATACACACAACTTCTAGGTCCCACTACTTCTAAGTCACATCCAGCCATAAGATTCCACTCATAGCTCACTCGTTCTGAGAGAACCTACACGTCGAGCCATTAGGTCTCATGCTAACTTCCAAAAAAACTCACTAAGAGTATATCAAAGGGACTGTCTCGTCACATGTGTCTCAATTCCAAAAAATACTCATCAAACAGACACACAATTTGAAAGTTACAACCAACTTTATAAAATTGTCTTACCTGGGTCTAGTCCGGGACTAACCCAACCCACTAGACCCAACCTGAATCAACCTGTCTCAAATTGTCCTGGCCATATGGACTTGGTCCACTGAGCTCGGCCCACAGGGCCTTCTCGAATGTAGCAGGATAGAGAGGCCTAACTCCCCCTAGTACATCCCATGTTGTTGTCCAGTTTGTTGTGATACACACGGTTGGCCTAGACAACATCCCTCCATTCTAACACGGTGTCGTGTCACATTTCACACAGCTAGCCCGCCACACCGCCTGCCTCGTGGCCTCACCACCACAAGATCCTCCAACATAGCACCGAGTCACGTTCCAACTCCACCGTGGCTTTCCACCACATACACGACCTCCTCACCGCCGCACCCCCCCTATCGTGTTCTGTCTCCAACAGACACCATGACTATGGAATCTCTATTCTAGCTCACCGTCCACCTAGAACGACCCCCTAGACCCTTGCTGCCACTCACTCAGAGTGGCCAGAGCTGTCGCCACTAGCGACTGTTGTGAGCTACTGTCCCGACCAAATCAACTCATGCATTCACCGTCGCACCTGTATAGTGCCTTTCTGGGGTCAAATCTTTGATCTCGTATCATTGCACCGTTAATTGGGGGCATAAGGATTGATCTTTTTCTTAGGGGTTTCAATGTGTGGGAAGGAGACAAAGAACTCATGAGGAACCCAAAAGATTGAGGGGAGGGAATAAATTCACATGAATTCTTGGAGAATGGATCTTGGCCTTTTTTTGGATTAGTTTCAGTTATTTATTATTAGAGGTAAGAACTAAGAATAAAACAATCACTCATATCTATTTCTAATTAAATCCCTTCAATTTAACCATCCTATTAGAGAGACCGAACATTGGATCAACCTGTTCGTTGGTTGGTCAACGTTCATTGTTGAAGGAAAAAAGGGGAATGGAAATAAAAAAGATATCAAACAGACTCCCTCAAGTTTGGATTGGTCTTCTATGGAGAACTATTGTGTTTTAATCGTTGAAAATATCAGCCAACTCTGTTGGTATGACGATCCCTAAATTGATCTCTGATCTGTCATCATTCACTCAAGAGGATTATTTCTCTATGCTCACTATAGTGATTCTCTAGAATTCACAAGGTTATGCAGATAACCCTTGGAATTTTTCATAATTATGTTTTTAAAATAAATTTTCACTACATTAACATAATAATTTATCTTTACATTATTTAGATACGATTACATACTTTTCGAGTTTTTCCACAGAATACTTGTGCTGACTAAAGTTATGCCATGCCTATGGAAACAACCAAATTAAAAACAAAATGATTATATCAAATTTACAATCCAAGTCTCTATTCATTAGTTATTAGGTTTTTAAAGTAAAATATTTTTTATTTATGGTCATATCCAAAAACTATCTTTCATAGCCATCCCATGTCGGTTAATGTTAGGCCTCACCTAAGGTAAAGTCGACGCTCTAAACACAACCATGCCATTAGAATTATGATTTGGGTGCCATTTTAAGAGTTATTACACTTTTTTCAAGAATACCGAATGCAAATGATATTAAAAATATAACGTTTTTTAATATACTATTCATGGCACACCAGGCATTAGAATTGCATGCCGTCTCAACGACTCATCTCTGAATTTTTGAAAATATCTTCTAAAATATTTTTGGAGAAATAAAAGTCCTTACATTTAATTTTTGAATTACTTCATAATATTTCTTGAATTATTCTATGAAAAAAATATTTCCCTTTGTTATGAGAATTTTAGTTTTGAAAATTAGTTTTAAAGGAAAGGGATATATCACTATTCAGAAATGTTTTATTATGGGTGAAAATAATATTTTCTAATGAAACATTATATATATTTTGTTATGGTTATTAGGAATTGTTTATGAGGATGTGTGGTTCCATTGTAAACCAAGGGTCAGTGAGAATATAATAGATATCCAATGCATTGGATCAAGGGATTAATTTGATAGATTATGTTTCTCTAAAGAGAATATGGGAATATACTATAATATTTATTGAAAATACAGAATGGAGTTTACCAATTAGGATTATCCTAAGAGAATTTGGGAATATAATGTGGTGGTTATTCCAAATATGGGATAAATTTAACTAATTAAGTTCGTCCTCATATATTATGGGAATATACTATGATGGTTATTCCAAGTATAACCATGATAGTTATTTCAAGCGTAACTGTAGTGGTTACACAAAGTATAACTATGATTGTTATTCCATGTATAACAGTATGGATCAATCAACATATATGAGTAATATAAACATGATTCTAAAGTTTCATATATGTTTTATCTATGATTTATATGAGTTTTAAATGAATTATTTAAGAAAAAAGTGTGTGTTTTTCATGTAGAAATGGTTTTTTCATAATATCAAATAATAATGAGAAAAAATAAAATATTTTATGAGTTTTCATATTTTCAATGGTAATAATAAGTTTCTTATTTTTTATATACCTTATTGTGTTTTTTTATTATCCTATGTTTAAAAAAATCATAGTTTTTAAGGATGATTAAGAAAATAAAATATTCACATTGAAAGTCATGATTATTTTTTATAAAAAAATTTATTTTATTTTAAATGTTTTATAATGTGGAAAAAGTGAATACTAAATAGATGTGTCCACTAAGTAAAATATGGTTCTTATGTGTATGATTTATTATCTAAATCTCTAAAAATCTAAACCTAAAATATATTTGGGGGTATAAGAATGTGAATTATTGTTTTTGGTTAGTAGATTATGTAATGTTTAAGGAATGATCCTTATATATGGTATCAAAGAAATTGTTTAGATAACATTAGGAATTAGGGTAATGTTAATAGATTACCCTTAAAAAGATTTTACATTATGGTTAATTTGAAATGATATATCATTTGGATATTAAAATTATTCTCCCACTAAAATACATCTATTCAAAAAAAATTTCCATAGAGGAAACTAAGATGATGAAATATGAAGTCGTCATGGGGAAAATATCCTTCTAAATCAGTAACCCATATTGGTTGGAATCAAAACTGATTAATTTTTTATAGTGATGGATTATTTGACCTAGGATATAAATGGATATGGTATACATGTGAGAGAGATGATAGTGGAGAATTATTTGAGATAACATAATCCACGTTTAGTGGATCATTTGAACCAGTGGTATTAGAAGGATGGATTAAAACCAATGTAAAGATATTAAATTTTGTGGGTTGTTTAGATATTAAAATATCATGTATTATTATTTAAAATTTTGAAGATGAAGCTAACCGGTGGTGATAAATTCTCAAGAATATTAGGGAAATATAGAAAATTGATGCCTTGTTGTGGGATGAATTTATGAATATTTTCCTTGTGGAATATTTTCCTAAGGTGGGTTGAATTTGGATTGAAAATAAATTCTTGTAATTGAAACAAAAGGAAAAAGATTTAGTTGTTGCGCATGAAGTAGATTTCATGTGATTTACAAGTTCTAAACCACATTCTATATAGGATCTTGATAGAAAAAATAATCAGTTTTACTAAGGGTTTAATCCAATAAATGAAATGGAATTAACTTCACATGAATTCAAAAGTTATGATACACCTTTGTTATGTGATGAGAAAGTAGGAATAAAGTGTTTTGATGATCATGTGTACATAAATAACTAATAGAAAAAGAGGTTCAGATGATTATAAAGGGGAATAATGGATCAAATAAATATAACGGTAGAGAAATTAGGTTTTCAATCTCTGTGATTTGTGGTAAAATGAACAAGGTGGAATGGATTTTGAAGTCTGGTAAGTTCTTTTGATGTGGTAATTCAAGGAATATGGATCATAATTTTAATGTAAAAGTTCATGATAGTGGTAAGAACAATTATGATAGACATTTATTAAAATTTTATAAATGTAATGGGATGGGTCATTATACACATTTATGTCTAAATGAGAACCCTAATATTAGGAAACAAATAGACTATAAGTAGAAAGGTGTGGTGAAATACTTTGAAACTACTTCAAAAGATTTTGGGTCATCGAAAGATGTGGTATCATGTACATTTCATGTTAATCATAATTATGTTAATGTATTTTTTAATTCATGTTCTATACATTCTTTCGTTTCTAAGAAAATTTTGGGTAATTTAAAAATTATACCTCAATAAATGAATCCATAACATATGGTTTAAACACTTAGGTGAAGTATTAAGTCAAAAATAAATTATAAGAATATTATTATTGTTATTTGTGGAAAGATTTTACCTTGAAAACATGTCTTCTTTCCCCTAGAAGAGTATGATGTTATTATGGGTATGAATTGTGTCTTTTTTACCATGATATGATATATTATAAAGATAAATAAGTTATTTTTTAGAAAGTGTTTTAGTTTTTATAAGAGAATGAACCCATACCTATGATAACATATTAATAATACGCCAAACAATAAAAATATGGAAATGAAATTTTCCTTTCAGATATAGTAAAAAATAAGGGATCTATTCATATTAATGATGATCTAATAGTAAAAGAATACATAATTTTTTCTATTTATGATTTTACCAATGTTATACATAATCGGGAATTTCAATTAATTATTGACTTAGTTCCTGATGATCAACCAATTTCAAAACCACCTTATCGAATGGCTCGAGTGATCTTCTAAAATTGAAAATGTAACTAAAAGAGATTCTTGATAAATGTTTCATTCCTTATAAAAAATAACTACAGGATGTTCCTATTTTTTTAAAAATTAATATGGCTCCATGAGGCCTCTCATTTATTTTCGATATTTGAATAACAATACAATTAAGATTAAGTTTGTGTTCCCTCATATTGATGGTTTTTTCTTAGCTCTAGGGATCTGATTATTTTTTCAAGGTTTTACCATTGTCCAGTTACTATTAGATAAAGGTAAATGTGTATGAAATTTCAAAAATAACGTTTTAGACTATATATGGGAATTTGAGTTTGTGGTTATTCACTTTATTTTAAAAAATTCCCTACATGTATTTATGAAACTTTTTAATAGATTGTTCTATGAATATTTGGATAAGTTTGTGATTTTTTTATTGATGGTATGTTTATTTATTAAAATTTTTTAAGGATCAAGAATAACATCTATGAATTATTCTAAAAACACTGACAGAAAAAAAAAGTTATACACAAATTTTAGAAAATGTGATTTTGGTTGCAAAACAATCCATTCCTTCAACACATTATAATTACAAAAGACATAACAATTAATCCTTCTAAAAGTAATGTTGTTGATGAATACTCATAAAATATAAATGTTACTAAGATTTATATATTTATTGGATTAGTTGTATATTACCTGAGGTTTGTTAAATATATTTTATGGTTATCTAGACCACTAATTATGTTAACTCGAAATGGAATTAGTTTAATTTGGAAAAAAGAATGTGATGACTATTTAAAGGAACTAAAAATAAGATAAGTGAATGCTATAGCTCTATCACTACCCTACAAAAATGGGGAATTTTTTATATAAAATGATGATTTCTTAAAAGGAATTGGTTGTGACATGGAACATAATGATCAATTAATTTCTTACGATTCACATCAATTAAAACAACATGTAAAAAAGTATCTTACACATGACCTCAAACTGAAAGAGCAGTGTTTCATTTAAAAAAAATTGATTACATAATTTATATGGATCTAAGTGTGAAATATATAATGATGATAAAAGTTTGAAATATATATTCACTCAAAATGATTTAAACATGATATAGTGGAGATGGGTAGAATTGATAATTGATTATGACTACACAATTCATTATCATTCGAAAAAATCAAACAAATTTGTTAATTCTTTGAGTGAGAATGTTAACGTTTCATTAACCATGTTTTATTTTTATCATGGAACTGTAATAAATTATTTGATGAATTTTGGTGTAGAATTTATAGATTCTGGAACTTACTATTTTTTATTCATGTTTCAATTTAGTATAATTTTTTAGATATAATTATGAAAGCACAAAAAGAATACCATAAGTTATAGGGAAATTTATTTTTGGTTAAGAATAGTCATTTTTATAAATTTAACATCGATAAATATTGTGTTTTGTAGTTTGGAAAGAGATTTTGTGATCCTTGTGATTCCTAATTGAAGGGAGAATTGTTAAGTGAAGATCACAATTCCCTATTTTCTATTCATCCATGTAGTACTAAGATGTACAAAATCCTTTTGTGGAATTACTGATGAGATTGGATGGAAAGGGATATTGTTAATTTAACCATGAAATGATGGAAATTTCAATAGGAAAAGGTAAAAAACAAATTAACAATGGGGATGCCTCATCCTTTTCTAGTACTAAAGTGGAAATGGGAAAATACATCCATGGATTTTATAGTTGGATTATCAAAGACATCATGAGGTAATAATGAATTTTGGTTTATTATTGACCGATTAACTAGATTTTTACATTTCCATCCCATTTAAGATACCATAACTTTTGGTACCCTTTATTGAATGTATATTAAGGAGATAGTTAGGTTACAAGGAGTTCATATCTCCATTATATATGACTATAATCTCATGTTCGCTTATAATTTTTGGAAATGACTTTAGAGGTCATTGGGTACTGAAATAAATTTCAGTAAAGCATTTGATCCTCAATTTTATGGATAGTATAAATGAAAAATTCAGACATTGGATGTCAAGAATTGTTCTTTTTCAATGGATTACCTCGGAATTTGGGATCAATATCTTTATTTAGTTGAGTTTTATTATAAAAACAATTTATATTCAAGTATACAGATGAAACATTTTGAGGCATTTTATGAAAATAAGAAACAAACTCCATATTTTTTGGTATATAGTAGGAGAAAAGAAGTTTATTGTACACTATTTGGTATTATAAATGTTTGAGAATGTAAGGATGATTGACCAACATCTGAGGATGGTGCTGAGTATGTATAAAATTTATGTGGATGACATTGGAAAAGATATTTCATTAAAGGTAGGTGATCATATTTTTCTTAAAGTATTTCCATTGAAAAGTATAATGTTTTTTTCTAAAAAAGATAATTTATGTCCATGGTTTAATAGAATGTATTAAATCATCGATAAATTTGGATTAATTTTCTTTTTGAGTGGACTTGACTAGAAATTTATCTGAGGTACATAATTTTTCTCATGTTTCTATGTTAAGAAAGCATGTACTGGATTCATATAATGTTTTGATCCCTAAGGTAGTTTAGTTGGAAGATAAAATTTCTTATGATAAATAGAAGGTTAAAATTCCTAACCATATAGAGAAAGTATTGTGGAACAACATAATTCAACATCTTAAAGTTTTATAGAAAACTATATTGTTAAAGATGAAACTTGAGAGTTTGAAAATGCATTGAGGGAAAGGTATACCCACTTGATTAATAAGTGAATAAAATTATGGGGATGTACTTTAAAAAATGGGTAATAATGTAATATAACATTTAATATTAATTTAATAATTTTTATACACTCATTAGTTAATTATAAAATATTAAACAATTTTCAATCTTAAGGAAAAAGTATTATTTCTAAGGAAATTAATATTTTATGAATTATATGGATTTATTTAAAATATTAATTTTGAGAATATAGAATTTAAATTTTAAGAAATGAAATTTATTTTGGAATTCCTAATTTCAAAAATATATTATGATAAATTTTTGAGATTTTTTTGAAAAGTTCGATTTTTTTAATGAATAGTGAAAATATTGATTTTTATTGAAAACGATATGTTATTTTAAATTATTTATAAATTAAAATTCAATTTCATGTTAGATATAAAATTTATTTAGTCTAAAATTATGTAAAATAATCCAATTATGGTTTGTAAATGAATTTAATTTTTAAATTTTTTATAAAAACATTTTATACATAAAATTGTATTTTATTAAATAACTGTTTTTCATTGCGTTTTACTAGTATAATTTTAAATTAAATTCTTCCACTTATGTGTTATTAATTTTGAAAAATACATTTAATATTTGGAATATGTGGGCCCATATTTTATAAATAGTTCCACTATACTTTTGGTCAATATGAATAGTAACCATAGTAATATTTATTACCATGGTAAAAGATTAATCTGGTAATTAAGGTTAAAAATTAAAAGATAAGGACTGAAAAAGGATCCTAACACTAGACATAATTTTATTTTAATTTTTTCCATTTGGATTTTATTAATACAATTATAATATTTTATATAAAAAACACTACTACAAAACTGGAATTTAACGGTGCTGGTATGTATTAGTGATAGAAAAAACTGTTGATAAATAAAATCATTATAAATGATAAAGAATGTGCTGATAAATTTAACCATTTATCATTATTTTTTAGCACTGATAAAGGGTTCCCTTTAGCAGTGCTCTTAAAGGAATCCTTTATCAATTTTTTAGTGCTGATAAAGGTTCGAATAAATGAAATGAAATAATTAAATTAACAAAAATTAAAAAATGAGTTTATTAAAAAAGAATTAAAATTTTTATTAATTAAATAATTATTGATAAAATTAAATAAATTGATTATAATATATATAAATTATAATTAATAATAAATAGTATGTATTAAATATATAGATAAATAAAAATTGAAATTTAAACAAATGAAAATTAAAAATAGGTAAATTCAGAAAAATATTGAACATTTTACTAATTAGAAGATTATTGATAATGTTAATAAATAGTCTATATTAAATATATATATATATTAATATATATAAAAATTACTTGTATAATTAAAAATATTATTTATGCTTTACATTAAATAGTACTATATTAAGTGAATAATGGTTTATAAATAAAAATTAATATGAATTTAAAATACTCACTAATTTCTTTGAGAAATAGACATAATTAAATGTTGTTTGATTTTTCAATCAATAACATAGATCAAATTTATTATATTTCTTTAATATTTACATAATTAATGCATTTTTATATACATACGCACCCACAAAATTTAATAAGAATTTAATCAATATATAATATTTATTTTATATATTTATTTACTATTTTTTGATATTTTAAAATTTTATTCATCTTTATTTCAATATATATACATTTTTAATGATTTATATTAATCAAAATGACCCAAATATTCTATATTGTACTCATTTTAAATTAATAAATTTATCCATTTTTTATATGCATTAACTTAAGATTAAATATTCATTAATAATGATAAAAACAAATTTGTAAAAAAATAATTATAAGTAAAAATATTTATAAATTTAAATTTACTTTTTCTATACATTTATAACTATACATAAATAAATAATATTTGTTCAAAAATTATTTATATAATTATAAATAAATAATTATAAAATTATAATAATTTTATTTAAATAATGAATATATTTACTATGTTTATATATATATAATTATATAAATATATACAATGAAATAAATATTTTTTTTAAATTTTTTTTATAATTATATATAAATAATTATATATTCAATGAATTATAAAATTATTATTTTATAAAATGTATTATTATATATATAATAATTATATACAATAATTTTTCTTTTTAAAAAAGTAAAAGTTTTTCTAAAAAGTTTTATAAGTATTTATCAGCGCTAAAAAAAGAGCTAAAAAAGATTCATTTTATCTATGCTTATTAACTTTTCATTGATAAAAGGTATCATTATGAGTGCTTTTTTTGAAGCACTGATAAATGCATAACAATCTATTTTAAGAACCCTAATGATCACGAACTAGTTCATGATATCCAAAACTCTTTATAGAAGAGACATGCTTCCAGAACTCCTCTTTGCCAAATCCAAGCTCAAATCTATGCTAGAATCAAGGCAAAAATTATTCCAAGGCTCAAGTCCAAGTCTCAAGCAATTCAAGGGTTGAACGCAACCACAAATCAAATGAAATCCATGTTTTTTGATATCTCTCATTTCTTTCAGTTATCCACTGATCCTTCCCATCCCACATCCATGTATCCCAAAAAATCTAGTTTCACTATACTATAACAAAACAAACAAAAATTCATTTTTTTAGATACATTGACGTATTGTCTTCCCCGATATCATGTGGGTCTCCATGAGAAAACATTGGTACTGTACGAATTGAAATATATCAAACCTAATGTGGGGTCATGTTGTGCTGAGGTATACTAGGATCCCAATACATATATTCCAGAACAGATACCTCTTTGAAACCATCAAATTTTGAAAAAGTCATCCATATATTGTTTGGTGTTGTCATTGGTTTGGAATAATACATTGAAAATCACTTGGATGATGAAATATATGACATCATTGGGGTGTTATATTATGTCCTAAAATAATTGTAACTAAGAGTGTTGAATGAGGAGGAACTAAAATATAGGGTTATCCCCTTCTATTTGAAAGGTAAATCTGGTAGTTGTTTCCAAAAAATGGATGATGAAATTTCTGAAAAATGGGAACAACTATATAATGAGTTCCTCATGAAATTTTTTCCTAGGATAATGAGCACATGAAATATGGTGTAAAATTAATGGATTTATTTAGGATGACTATAAACTATTTCATGAGCATTAGGATAGATTTAGGGATCACTTATGAAATGTAACAATCAAATGATTTTGATGAATCTGTAAAATCATACTAGCAAAAACATTATATATGTTTAATTTTTTATCTTATTTATTTAACTACTTCTTAACAAATTATTATGTTGTGTGTTTTTATTTATGAAATATTTCAATTTGAATTTAAATAATATGACTTAAATTATATAAAAAGAAAAATCAAAGAGATTTAACGTTATATAATCCTTGAAATATATTATGAAACAAAATTGAGATTGAGATAAAATGTAATATATATTTTTATTTTGGTTTTTGAAATATAGTTAGAAAATAATCAATTGGAATGAGTCATTTTCTAGGAAAACCCCAACATCATGGTGTTTTAATAAATAAAATATTGTTTCATCATGTAGTGTAGAAGAAAAGTACATTGTTGATAGAATTTATTGTTATCAATCCTTTAGGATGGATCAAAATTTTTCTAAATTTGATATATTTTTTAAAATTAATTCACTTAATTGGAAAAGTTTTATATTATTTAAATTTTAATTAATATTTTAAATAATTATAGAATAAATATTATACCACTATATTTAACTAATTTTTACAAAATAGATTATTAACATTGATAGTTGTAAATTTAAAATAATATAATTTTTTCAAATAAATATTTTTTCCATGGATAAAATCAATACAAATTTATAATCCCACTTCAAGTAAACATTATTAGTTCGGATTTAATAATTTATTGACATTCAATATTCACTATGGATTCCTAATTATATTAAATTTTATGGTTTACTAACATAAATGATAATCCATTTTTTTCCCTTGTAGTTTTCATATGATTCCCCATAGATGTGACCATCTCAATTACATGACATAAAAAATATTTAATTTCAATACATTACCATGAAATTTTATGTGAAGAGTTTTACATAATTATGAGAAATAATAAACAAAAAAAACTCCTGTATTTTTAAAGTAATTGAATTTTTTTGGAACACTATATAAAACAACATGATCCACAGGAAGCCTTCATTGTCCTCATTCAGATCAAGCTCCTCATGTCACATTGTTCTTATTCATATCAAGCTCTTCATGCATAGATATGTTGCAATAATAATCCTTTTTAGACTCTCCAAATTATATAGGTTATACTTTGGAGATAAATGATTTTTCAGAATATTACTCCTTTGAGTATTCACTAAAACTTTCTGATCACCATTTAAATTTTATTATTTTATTTTATCCTTTAATGTATTTATTGTGGTTGATAAAAATATATCCATATTTTCAAGGATAACCCACTCATTAATACTTCTTAAAAAACACATCATTTTTTATAACAATTCTAACAAACACTATGTTTGTTTTACTTTAATCCATCTAAAAATATATCATTATTTAACTTTTGCTTTTGGTTCCACCATTTGGAATCTCTAATTACCATCCATGTAATTATAAAAAATGGGAGACGTTCACCTATGATAGTGAATATATTGTGTGTATTTATTTATTTATTGTAAAAATATAATATTTTTTGAACCCAATAGGATATCTTGAATTTCTCATCGAAAATTAAAACCATCAATTAGATATATCTTATTTTGTCCTCATCCTCCTCACTCATTGATTGATTTATTTCGTGAGATCTATTTTCATTCATTATCACCATTCTTTCTTTACTATCGGCACATCCTTGTGGTAAAAAATTATTGCATAGTAAAATAATTATCCATAAAATTAATGTAATTTTTCATATTTATGTAAAATTTATTTATTTATAGTATTACTCTTATAATAATTATTTTTCTATACAAGTATATTATTTTGTTCCAGTTGGGGTGGTTTGTTCAAATATTCTCATTCTCATGAGGGATTGGACTTCAAGCCTACAACTGAGATAATGATAATAAGGAAATGCATCAAGAATTCATACATCCATCGGAAAAAGGTTAATTTCTAATAATTATTTAATTATATTTTTCATCATTTTATGTACTATTTTTAAGTTAATTTCATTATCATTTTTATCTAATAATTATTTAGTTTGTTAATAGATCTCTTGGGAAGTCATAGATTCCTTTCACCTATCTCTAACAATCCACAAAAGCGATAAAAGGATTCATTCGTCCAATGTAAAAACCTTTTCAAAATTTATTTCCATTCTTTGTCGAACTGAAAAAAATGTATATTTATTCAATTTTATTAGTTTAAAAACCTTTCTAATTTTTGAAAGCCTCTTGTCTTCTAACATTCAACAATAAGAAAGGGTTTTCATATAAGAACACCACGTCAATATGTAGTGATGGATGTTTGACATACAAAGTTACTAGAAACATGGTAACATTGAAAGTTAGGATTATTTTGAAACATTGGGACATGTAAGAATCAGCGACAACTCAATCCGACTCACGGTGTAGCCACTATGTCTCAAAGTGCATCCTTTTATTTAAAATTGACATTAATTTTAGTAAAAAGGAAAACCGACATACTTAAAATCAAGAAAACATATTTTAATTGTTTTTATTCTTTTGATAAATGATACAAAAGTTATTTTAGATGTGTAAGAATCAGACACATGTTAATTCAACACGTGATGTGAACTCAAGGACTCACTGTGTTCATTATCAATTTAAAAATGATATTTTTGTTCAAAAAATTCCACTAACCAAAAACAAATCAAACATGCCCAGATTTTCTTGATAATTTAAGACATTGATTCATAATCCATTTTTGATGTAAAGGAATTAGTACCATGTCAAATTGATAAATGATGTGATCAGTATAGGTCAAAGTTCATATTTCTAGTTTCAAACTAAATTTTAGAAATAAAATACAAGATTAAAACCAAGAAAATTCATTAATATTGTTTTGTTTATTTAGGAAAAATATCCATAAGTCATTTGAGATGTGTAGGAATTATCTGAATCTCAATCCAACACATGGTGTGATTGGTATGTCACCAAGTGCGTATTTTTATTTAAAAATGACATCAATTTTAATAAAAAAGACAAGTTACGTACTCAAAACCAAGAAAAAACATTCATATTATTTTCATACTTTAGTAAAATGATCCATAAGTCATTTAATATGTGTAGGATCAGCTGTAACTCAATAAAATGTACGGTGTGACCAGTATCACTCAAAGTGTGTCTTTTTATTTAAAAATGACATCATTTTAAATAAAAAGTGAAGCTGACCTACTAAAAACTGATAAAACATATTCATATCATTTGTTTACTTTAGGAAATGATCCATAAATCATTTTGGACGTGTAGAAATCAGCCTCACCCCAATATGATACATAATATGGCTCAATGTTTCTGTTATCAGTTTAAAATCAAAAGTTAATTTCAAAAAATGTCACTTACTGAAAACTAAGAAAAAGAGATTATATTTTCTTGATAACTTATGAAATAGATTCATAAGTCATTTGTGAATTTTAGGAATCAGTCTCATGTCAAACCAATACACAATGTGACCAGTATGATCCAAAGAGTGTGTTTTCAGTTTAAAATGACATTTTAGTAAAAAAGACAAGTTACGTACTCAAAACTGAATAAACACATTCATATTAATTTTATACTTTAGTAAAAAAATCCATAAGTCATTTGATATATGTAAGAATTATCCTAAACTCAATCTGACACATGATGTGACTGATATGACACTAAGTGTGTCTTTTTATTTAAAATTGACATCAGTTTTAGTAAAAAGGAAAACCAACCTAATTAAAACCAATAAAAACATTCATATTGTTTTGATACCTTAGTAAAATGATCCATATGTCATTTGTGACATGTAGGAATTAGACACACCCCAATATTATACATGATTTTTTTGGTATGACCTAATGTGTCCGTTATCAGTTTAAAATAATCATTTTAGATCAAAAATTGTCACTCACTAGAAACTGAGAAAATGCACTCAAATTTTCTTTATAATTTAGGTAAATTATTCATAATTCATTTTTGACATGTAATAATATATATCATGTCATACTATAATATGATGTAATCGGTGTGAGCGAAAGTGCTTGTTTTCAGTTTCAAATAAGATTTTAGTAAAAAAGACTCTTGGATCATAATATAGATATAAATGTATATTAGATGGAAGAATACAAGATGGGGGTAAATTAAATTCTTTAAAAAATTGTATTTAATATCTTAAGAATGAAGTTAGTTTAAGAGGTCTTAAACTATTACAATTCACATCCAATAAAAATAACCATACAGGTTCTGGATCCAATGGATATGTTATGATGTAATACCACAAAAAAAAATTGTATTTGAATTCAATAAAATGATTAGAGTCATAAAAATGTAAATGATTTTACCATATAGAGTATAGAACCTCTAATAAAATATGTAATGAATGAATCTTAATTGAATCAATTACAATTGAAATGAATATGAATATAAATAACAAAAAAATTATTCCCTTTCTATTACAAATAGAAGTGGAAATGTAATGGTATTACAATTAATTTATCCCAAAGAGTAGTGTATCCTTTATCCTAGGATAAAAGATATGTCTTACCATCACCCTGATAATCCCTCGATATGATGATCTTCACGACTAACTCCATATCCCTAAAATACCTCGATTAAGATGGAAATCAACACCTTAGTCTTTTAAACACTTTAAATCCCTCGATATGATGATCGGTAGCACATATTCTTATCCCCAGAATACCTTGATCCTTATCACAATGATCGGTCACACAAAGAATAACAAATCACTTATAGAAAAACAAGAACATGGAATAAGAAATTTACGTCTTGTATCTTCATGTATTTCACACAAAGAAAGAGAGATGTCACTAGTCTCTCTCTAGAACCTGAATGATGAAAAATATAATTTAGATCTAGTTTGAATGACCTAATATTTATAGACATCAGGTTCTAATGGTCATATTTCCACCAATGGTCATTTTTATCAAGAAACATCAAAGATACTTGGACACCGTACATTATAATGGTAAAAAAATACCTGACATCATTTTTATTAGTATATACCTAACTCAATGACATAGTTTCAGTTAGAAAACAATATGTACCGAAGTATGAATGATTGATTAAAACATGAGTTTAATGCATTTCATAAGTACAATTAATAATTTAGTTACAATGATTATCATGATTACGATGCATATAGTTGTTATGATTCATATCCTGGTTACGATATGATTACAATTCTTAACATGGTTATGATTTATATTGGGGTTACGATTCATATTGTGGTTACGATATAGATTACGGTTACGATATATAACATGGTCATGATGCATAAAGTGATTATGATTTATAACCCAGTTACGATGCCTAATGTTATTACGATTTATAACCTTATTACGATGCTTCGTTGAAATGCATAATATGAGTACAATATATAACCTGGTTACAATGTATGTGGTTACGATTCATAACATGAATATGATACATAACCTGGTTACGATGCATGTGGTTACGATGCATATCCTGAATATGATAAATAATCTGGTTACAATGAATAACTTGGATATTATACATAACCTAGCTACGATGCATGTTGTGACAATGCATAGCAGGAATACGATACATAACCTGATTACAATGCATGTAGTTTTGATGCAATCAAGAATATGATACATAACCAGGTTTTGATTCAAGTGGTTATGATTGAAAAAAATAGAATGTTATTATGATGTAGAACAAAAGCATGTGTGGTTACGATGGAAGAAAATATGATGGTGATTTATGTTATTACGATGAGAATAAAAAATATGAAAAATTAGAAGTAATTTGTGATTTACAAAACAAAAATATCAAAGAGAAAGTCAATACATGTTTTGACTCAACAATCTATCCTTTTGGGAAATCACAAAACAAGATAAACAAAAAGACTTATCTCCCCCTGAGTTTAGTAACTCTATTGAGAGTAATAGTGAATATGAAAAATTCCACAATAGGTTTAAGAAAATGAGTAGGGATCATATTCTATTTACTTTAACATGATACTTCTCCCCTTTAATAAGGTATTAATCAAATTCTTCTATTCTTAACTGTTCTCTCCCTTTGTGATTTTCAAAAAAAGGGAAAAAATCATTTCCTGTAAAGGGATAGAGAAACAGATTACGAAACAATAAACATTACCTGAAATGAAATATGATTTTATTACAACAAGAGTTCTCAAATAATTATTTCACCTTTTTTAAAAAGGTTAAACATATAAAGATTCATCTTTCTTTAACACTTTTCTATCAGCCATATGTTTATCAAGAGCTTCTTGTTGAGCCTTCAGCTTCACATCTTATTCAGCAATTACCATTTCTTGTTTCTGGAGCCCTTGTTGTAGAATCCAATTGATTACTACCTGATATCCGTGCTTTTCAACCTAATAATTGAATTCCTAAATTCTAAATATGTAGGCCTTATCCAAAATTAGTACTCTATTTGAGTGAAAAAACCTCATTACATTCATTCACAAATTTTTCTTTTAGATGATCAAGCTCTTCATATTCTATTCCTTTTTAGGTACTTGACCTTTGAAAGAATTCAAGATTTTTATTCAAATCAAAAACCAAATTTTGATAGATATAATTGAGATCATTTAACTAATTCACCAATTCATTCTTCTTGTCCAGATGATTCTTGTGACTATCATCAACGTTGTACGATCACTTGAAAACCATATTACAAGCCTTGTTGTGCTCAGTCACATGCTCCTTGAATATCTTGAAATTAGCTTCAAGATTTAGAACCATTTCCATTAGAATATTGATGGAGTCCATTATTTTATTATAACAATTTTAATGTATTTCTAGCCAAGCTTCAATTTTTGGAATGAAAAGTATCATATTTTCTAATATGTTCAATGCTTTTCCAAGGTACTGAATTCCCTTCAGTGTGATTGACTTTCAAAATCTGTATCTTCAGTGTAGTCTGGGAGATCACCTAAATGAGTTTTAGTCCTGATAACATGAGCTATTCGATTTTGATTCCTATCTAACTTTTATTCTACTTCAGCATTTTCTAAAATATGAAGTAATTTCATGGAAGAGACCTTTTGAGAGAATCTTTTTGATGGTTGTAGATTAGGAGTAGGAAAATTAAAGGATGGAACTTCTGACAAATCTACTGAATGATTTCTTTTGTTTTCATCTTCATTGTATTCTATTTCATCTTCTGGTTGAACCCATTCATCTTCCCCTTGTTCTTCTTCTCTATTTTTCTTCTTCACCTTGTTCTTCTTCTACTCGATCTTTTTCTTCATCTTCTTCATTGGATTCTTGAATAAGAATATGTGTAACTGATTGTTCAGAAGCTTGTATCTTGTTTCCCTTCTCTGTTGGATCTGACTGAGTCTGAACAGGTGGCTCCCTTATTACAATTTTGGTTTTTTCTTGTTGAGCTAATTTGAGAAGAGTATCAATGTCAATAGATTGGTGTTCCTTTCTCTTCTTCATTTTATTATTCCTTTCTTATTTTTTAAATATTGTTTTGACCTTAATTTTACTTCCAGGGATTCAGCTGGATCCAAACGTAACTAAGGATCCCCTTCTTTCCTTTCTCCCTTATTTTTCATTTATTCAGCAACATCCTCATTAGATACAACCTTTTGATTCTTTAAATTTTTGCAGTTTTTAGTCTTAACTACATTTATTTTTTTATATGTTGACATTAATGGATTATAAGGATATTCACTACCTACAGATATTTCCTTTCCTTTCTCATATTCCATATATTTCTCAAAAAATTTCATTTGAGGATTGAATTGTAACATAAGTATCTTTATTATATACTTAATGATTAGAGGATCATAGAATGATATCCGATCTGGCTTGATTGATAAATTGAAAAAAATCAAACATTATTTTAGAAAATTACACAAGATTGTGGGAAACATGATTAACTAAGATTTTATGGCACCTTATTTGAGCTTCTTAAACATCTAGAAATTGAAACCCATTAGATTGAACTTTATCATGTTCAACAAATAATCAAGAACATTAACATATGAAACATTCAATGTTTCCTTCTCACCCTTTCCCAATACTAAAAATTGCTGAATCCAGAGGGCCATGAGTCAATTATATCCTGATAAATGACTTTACCATATCTTGTCCTCATGATTCTCAAAAGAGATTATTCAGCTTTTCTCTTATCAAAAGTCATATCCAATTCTAGTAATTTATGGGAAGGACAAAAGTCATCACCCTCAGATGGAATACCTAGGAAAGTAGCTACCTATTTTATAGATGTTGTATAATTCTTATCATACATCATAAACGAAATATTAAGACCATTTTACATCTCTATTGTTTTTTAAAATTGTAACACCTCATCATGGAACAAAAAATCATGATCTGAATTAGGTCTTTCAATAAAAATTGACTCCCACCCTTGGATATGTTTTATCCTTTTTTGAGATGAATCAAAAGTCTTATAAAAGTCTTGAGAGACTAACCATTCACCTCAAAAGGTCATGTAAGAGAAATATTTTGGAGGCATTTTCTTTGGAGAAGAGGCAGAAAACTTAGACATGAGAGACTATCTAGAAGCCTGATGTTTTTCCTGGTTACGAAAGATGAAGAGATATCTAATTACCAAAACTGAGGTAAAACTGATTAAAAACCACTCTGAGTATATATAGAGAAAACACTACTGGGATTTCTTCTATTTTTAATAGGATATTTGTGATGGGATCCCATCAAAAAAACTATTTTGCGATGGGGTCCTATCGCAAATACCCCATTGTAGAAAAATGTGTTGCAACTAGTATTTTTTGTGTTGTGGCAGTCACAAAAAATACTATTTTCAATGGTACTGCTTCCCGTCTCAAATAGATCTATGCTTAAATACATTATATTTAAAATAACTAGTTGCAACGATCCCATTGAAAAAAGTATTTGTGACAGGCCCATTGTCCCGTCGCAACTACTTCTCTGTTTATATATGTTATAAATACCTAAATCTTTTGCGACGGGCCCATCTCAAAATATTATTTGTGACGGAAAAGTAACCCATCAAAAATAATTTTTGAAAACTATATGTATAATATATTTACGATGGGGACCCGTCGCAAAAGGCCCCATCCCAAATACTTAATAAAATAAAAAAAATTAATAACATTATGATTAAGGAAAAAATAATATTAATAATATGAAAATAATAAAAAAAATAAAAAATATTAAAATTCGTAATATAAGAAAAAAAATAAAAAAATAATGAATTATTATTATTATTATTAGTAAAATAAAATAACATTAAATAATATAATTCTAATAAAAAATAATAAAGTAACAAAATATTAAAAATAATAAAACTAATTAAATTATGCAATATTCACACCAATATAAAAGACAAATACTATAAATAGTTCATATTACAACAAATGTCGAATTCAAATGTTTTTAATAGAAGAAAAAAATCAATGGGGGTAGTCATCTAGAGGAGTTGGAGGAGTTGGAGGAGATGGTGGAGGAAACATCATACCTACACTACGAGTCTGACGACGCATGTACTCCAACTGCTCATGCTGCTACCATCGACGCATGTCCTCCTTGTGCGGATGCTACTACTACTACTGCCATCGATGCATATTCTCCATGTACTACTGCTGCTGCTGCTATTGCTAACACATCTCTTCCTACTGCTTCTGCAAACTTTCTATAAGCTCAGTTTGAGCTTGAAACTTCTCTTGATACAATGAGCTAGAAGATGATGCCTCTATATGAGCTCCTCTCGAGCTGGACAATGACATCGCTATAGAACCATAATAAGTCCCAGGAGTCAAATAAGAGTTGATACCAACTACTTGTCCCTTCTCTAAGGCATACTAGGTCGCCTGTATCCATGCCGCCTCATCAAAATGGTGGTCACTAGTATGATCAGCTCTCTCGGCCTGACTCTCAGCCCGTGTCTGAGAGGTCTCCACCTCATTTGACTCCTTCAGTTCCAATTTGAAATTAAAATAATGAAAATATTATATGCAGTTAATTTTAAAACTGAAAAAATAATATTGACCACAATCTGACGCTGACGATCACCTCTAATCTCTCATGTTGTCGTATCAATCTACATACTCCGATAAACGTCATACTTCGTAATATCGGGATGCTCGACTGCCTATTTGAATATAAAATAAACTTTTTATTTTTAATGTTACATAAAATATTTAAAAATGATACTTAACAAATACTCTATATGCGTACTGAATGTATGACTAATGGCTCGATATGTCACCTCCTGTCTCCCCCGGTTCTACTAGTCCAATGATGATCTCCTCTGAAATCGACCACTTAACTATTGTGAACATAATCCTTCCCAAATGTTAGATGAAACGTACTCTGGTCGGTGGGATCTACATGACTCATCAAATACTGTCATTCCTTCTTTATTAATGATTGTCCTTCCCAAATAGTACCAAAACTGATGGAAATGCTCACACATAGACACCTCTAATGCCTTGTGGATCGCGTCACACATTCTATCATCGATGGGATACAATAAACTCTATAGGTAATTTATAATATCAAATTATTAATGAAATAATTTTCCCAAAGAATATTATTTATTTACGTACAGCTAATTATTGAACATTCCAAGATTCACATCAATGAGAATTTGTTCCCATGTGATCCATGGATGATAAAAATAATTGTGCAAGATAGCACTCCCCTTTCCAATAATGACATGTGAAAAACTGTTAAAAAAGAAAAAAATCAAATAATTAGAATATAAATAATTTAATGAAAGATAACTAAAATACATGGGTTATCATACCTCTGTGTGTGTGGATCAAAGCCAAGATGTGGATGTCGCTTGGGGATAGGGTCAGTAATCATTAGTCGCATAAGGCCACACCCCCTACGCATACCCCCTAAACTGCCAGTTGGCTGAGCGTCAGATGATCCCAAATCCTCCTCATCAAAAGGTAGCTCTGCCTCTTCCAACTCATGAAATAAATTAGGGTCTATCTGAAACACAAAATTATTGTTTTTAGCAGAAAGCCGAAAATAAATGTTATATATATATATATATATTAGTTTTGATTATAACTAGATTTTAATTTTTTCAATGTTCACCTTCATCATCATCTTCATACCTGATGATGTAAATGTCTTCATATTTATCATCGACATTGTCAATATCCATATGAGTTTCAGTTTCATCATCTCTTGACATTTCAAATTCATTTGTAACATCATTAACATCATCATCACCATCAAACCTTAATTCTGGGGAATTATCATCGATATTCATATCTTATTGTGAAAAATATATATTTTGAGTAGTCTCTTGAAAAATTTCAATTCCATGTACTTCATCAGAACCATATTCAATTTGAGAAAGCTAATTTTCTTGAGATTTTATTTTTATTATGCTCCACCAATCACTCATTTCTCTCGAAGTAGCATAGTAATTTTCATAATATATTTGATGTCCCTATTGAGGGATTAAAAATGGTTCATTTACTACAAGAAGACATTTATATTTAATATCAATGATTCCATGAATCACATGAACACAAAACCCTCTCTCGGTATCCAACCACTGACATTAAAACATTGTTATATAATTTTTCCCTAGATAAAACAGTTTAATAATTTAATCTAGCATGTTGTAAAAGTCAACTTCTGTTTCTATATTATGTGATCCTCTCATGAAAACACCACTGTTCATTGTTTTCCTTATTCCTCATATGAATGTGTATGAAATCAAAAACCATTCACCGAATATGAATTATAAGATTTAACCATTTTGGATGGTGGGTTACTCAATAAACACAGTCGCTTTGAAATTTTATCAGCATGTTGAGAAACCAGAAAAATTGTAAAACCATTATCAATATAATAAATAATAAACTGAATTGATATGTTAAACCATCATTAATTTAGGTTACCAGTTTTTGAAAACATTGAGAATTATTTTATCGGTGTTCTTCAAGAGAAACTGTAATAATTTTTGGAATGTGTTTCTTGATATGATTATCAAATAACCTACAAATAAAATAAGTTTACTTACTATGACATAAATTATAGAATAAGTTATAGAAGCACTCATAGTACAAATGATGTAATTTCGACACAGTTGAGCATAACATATGTAAGAGCTCTATAATGTTCATAATCTAAAATCCATCGTTCATGAACTCCGCTGAAGCCAAGCTCTATCTTAATAAAAAATGATAATTTATTTTCCATTTCATTATCATAATTCCCCTCATTGCATCCCATGTAGTTGTGTTTTGAGGGATATTTAGATTCAAAAAAATGAGAGCAGACGAAAGAAATTTCCTCTTTCAAATAATCTTCAGCAATTGGACCGTCAACGGATGCTTTGTTACGTACATTTTTCTTCAATTTCTATACGCATCTATTGAATGGGTAAATCCATAAAAACTGTACCAAACCTCCACATTTAGCTTCATGTGGAAAATGTAATATCAGATGTTCCATTGAGTCAAGGAAAGACGATGATAATATTTTTTCCAATTTATATATAATTACCAGAACATCTTCTTCTAGTTTTCATAGTGAATCATAGTCTTTTTTCACCGCAAAAAATGTCTCAGAAAAAATATGATATAACTATTATCAAATACAAAATCATAGAATTCAATAAGCCTTTGAATCCAATCAGCATAAGTCTTTCCATTATAACATGAAAATCATAGCCTTTTAATCTAGTAATATGACCATTCTTAACACATGTTCCCAAATTGGAAGCATAACTATCTGGATGTCTCAAATCTTCATTCCACTAACAAAATAATAAGCGACTCTCTTTGAATAGTGTATATACTGCTTTTGGCTTCATTAACCTCTATGATCTGACATTTTGAAATAGTTCAAGTTCTGGTCGTCTGCAAATTTTGGCAAGATCAAATTGTGACTTTAAATTATCTTTGGTCTTACCTAGTTTATCCAAAACTATATGAAATAAATTATCAAAACAGTTATTCCCAATATTCATGAAATCTAATATGTGATAGACCAATATGGAAGATCTGAAAAAAAATTCTCTATTTTATCCAGTTGTGTTCCTTCCCAAATCCATGAATTTTTTGTTGGTTTGTTGTTGAACCAAATGTTATGGGAGGTAATGAAAATACAACTGATTTTAACTCTATACCTAAGATAATATTTGGAAGTTCATACCTTTCAATTGTGCCTTTTCTGAAATGATATTTGTTCCTTCAAAAAGGATGTTCTGTTGGAGAAAATCTGCGATGACAGTCAAAATAGAAAGGTTTTTTTTCCATTGATGGGCATAAAGGCTTTGTTGTCTTTCATACAGCAAGGAAATGATTTTTGGGCCATGTGAAATCTAGCTAGATAGCATGGCATATGCCGGGAAGTAACTAATCGACCACATCAAGGAACCTTTTAATTTGAAATTTTGTTTCGCAGTAACATCATATGTCATAACACCATTACTCCACAATGAATTTAACTCACCAATCAATGGTTTAAAATAAACATCAATATTCTTTTTCAAATTCCTAGGATTAATAAGGTCAAAATGATATAGGGATCCTTCATCAACATCCATGGAGATAAATTTTACAGAGTTATAAAGATAGGACAACACGAATACTGACTATCATAAGAACCAAACGGACAGAAACAATCAGTAGAAAGCCCCAATCACAAGTTCTAGGTTTCTAAAGGAAAATATGGATACAGTTAGTCAAAATATTTCCATGAATCACCATCATATGAATGATTCAGTATTTTATCAGTTGAAATCATGGTTTTGTGCCACTCCATCATTGATGCTATGTTCTGAGACATAAATTAATGCTGCAACCTGGGTGTAAGGGGAAAATATCTCAACTCTTTTACAGGAATAAATCCAAACTTCCCTGGTTCAGTTTCATTGTACATTGATTGTCCACAGGTGGGACAACTATCCAATAATTAATTTTCACAAGAATATATGATGAAATTATTTTCACATACATGAATCTTTCGATAACTAAGGCCCGGATTACGAACCATCCTCTTGCTCTCATAGAAATTTGCTCGCATTACATTTCCTTCAGGTAATAATGTTTTAACAAAAGAAAATATCTAATTAAAATAGATTTTTGACATTGCATTATCTGATTTAATAGCCATAAGTTTTTCAATCGATTCTAATTTTCTTTTCTTACAACCAGGATATACTGCATCCTCATAAGACCTTAACAAATCATAAAATTTTGATGGTTATAACTCAGGATTTAAATAAATATCATTCCGAGTTTTAGTTTTTTGAATAGACAAACCTGCAACATCATATACTAAATTTTGTAACTATAATGGATCTAGTATCTTGTTATTTTTATCTACTTTAGAACTGAATTCACCATGATGATACCAAAAAACATAATTTGGTTGAAAACTGAACTGCAAGAGATGCCCCCCAAACCTTTTGAAATGTGTTAAATTTTCTTAGAGAACATTTTTTACAAGGACACATAATTGTGCCTTCTAAAAAAAATCTAGTTTTGATGATGCCAATGATAAGAATGTTTCAACACCCTCAATATATATATGATTTAAAACAGAAATGTTTGGATTTATATAATGATTTATCCAAGTGCTGTCATCTAATAATGACTGATGTCGACTTCCTTATTCCATATTTTTCTACATAATATAAAATCATTACTGTTTTTGAATAATTTTAAATTTGAAAAAAACTATCCATGAAATGATGCAACTAAATGAGTTGTCAGAAAAAAGAGCCTCATATCATTGATGAATCGTCTTCTTAGAATTATCATCCCCTGAAAACATTATGAAAATTTGGTCATATGAATGCATATTCAAACTCATGCATACGATATTGGATATGCATACGTAGAAGAATACTATTCATAATGTTTTCAGTTGGTCAGAGTTGAAAGGGGAAGATTCATCACGCAAAAGGAGTGCCACCTATCAACTGGAAATTGTGCAATGTTATTATAATTTATTACAATTGATTTTATTCCAAATTATTCTTAATTATTACTAAGTATTCCTAATTATTCCTAATTATTCTTAATTATTCCTAATTATTACTAATTGTTGCTAATTATTCCCAATTTTCTTAATTATTAATAATTATTACTAATTGTCACTAATTATAACCAATTATTACTAATTATTACTAATTATTACTAATTATTAATAATTATTACGAATTATTACTAATTATTACTAATTAATCCTAATTTGCCTAATTAATCATAATTTATCATAATTATTAATAATTAATCCTAATTATTACTAATTAATCTAAAATATTACTAATTAATCCTAATTAATCATAATTAATCCTAATTAATAATAATTAATCCTAGTTAATCCTAATTAATCCTAATTAATCCTAATTAATCCTAATTAATCTTATTAAACCCTAATTATTCCTAATTATTCCTAATAATTCTTAATTATTCATAATTAATAATAATTAATCTTAATTAATAATAATTAATCCTAGATAATCCTAATTAATCTTAATTAATTCTAATTATTCCTAATTATTCCTAATTATTCTTAATTATTCTTAATTAATTCTAATTATAGTTAATTAATTCTAATTAATCCTAATTATTGATAATTATTCCTAATAGATCCTAATTAATCATAATTAAGGAAAATTATTCCTAGTTATTCTTAATTACTGACAATTAATGCTAATTATTGACTATTAATGTCAATTATTCATAATTAATCCAAAAAATTCATAATTAATGCTAATTAATCCAAATTATTGCTAATTAATCCTATTTATTGATAATTAATGCTATTTATTGCTAATTATTCATAATTATTCATAATTATTTTTAATTATTTCAAATTTTTCTTAATTATTACTAATTATTTCTTATTATTACTAGTTATTACTAATTATTACTATTTATTTCTACTTATTACAAATTATAACTTATTATTACTAATTATTATGAATTATTACTAATTATTAAAAATTATTACTATTTATTAGTATTTATAACTATTTATTACTAATATTTAGTAATTATTACAAATTATTTATATTTATTACTATTTGTCAATATTTATTAGTAATTATTACTAATTATTACTAATTATTACTAATTACTAATAATTATTACTAATTATTACTAATTATTAGTAATTATTACTAATTATTACTAACTATTACTAACCATTACTAATTATTTCTAATTATTTCTAATTATTAGTAATTATTACTAATTATTACTAATTATTACCAATTATTACTAATTATTAGTATTTATCACTATTTATTAATATTTATTAATAATTATTACTAATTATTACAAATAATTACAAATAATTACTATTCATTAGTGTTTATTTCTATTTATTACTATTTGTTATATTTGTTACTATTTATTACTATTTATTACTATTTATTAGTATTTATTAGTATTTATTAGTATTTATTATTAATTATTATTAAATATTACTAATTAATACTAATTATTACTAATTATTAGTAATTATTACTATGTATTAGTATTTTTTACTAATTATTGCAATTTATTAATAATTATTACTAATTATTAGTATTTATTACTAATTATTAGTATTTATTACTAATTATTACTAATTATTACTAATTATTAATAATTTTTACTAATTATTAGTATTTATTAGTATAAATTAGTATTTATTACTATTTATTACTATTTATTAGTATTTATTACTAATTACTACTAAGTATTACTAATTATGACTGATTATTACTAATTATTACTAATTATTACTAATTATTACTAATTATTACTAAATATTAATAATTATTAATAATTATTAATATTTATTATTGATTATTACTATGTATTACAAATTGTTAGTATTTATTACTAATAATTACTAATAATTACTAATTATTACAAATTATTACCATTTATTACTATTTATTAGTATTCAATACTAATTATAAGTATTTATTACTAGTTGTAAAATATTTATTACTATTTTTTACCTAATTATTACTATTTTTCAAATTATTACTAATTAGTGTTCATTATTATCAATTTCAACAAAATACAGCTACTAATTACTATTTATCGCTAATTATTTATATACATTACTAATTATCGTTAATAATTATTAATTATTACTAATTACTATGAATTAGTACTAATAATTTAATTTGGTTAATACAAATAAATACTGATGACAAAACAATTTAAATCTAACTGAATCACAACTAATCAACAATAATTAAAATTAATATAAAGAAATGAAATAAATACTAAATAAAATAAAACATAAATACCATTAAAATTATTATCTTATAATTGTAGACGGCTTCACAACTTCTTTGTAAGAAAAAAAACTAACTGTGAAAAATTTTCACACTAAATATAGTGTTTAGAGAAGCAGAGAAATAAGGAATTGAGAAGAAGGAAAGAAAAAACTGATTGGGGTATATATAGGTTAGATTAGTTGGGACAAGATTCCCGTTACAAATAGTATTTTTTATGATGGGTCCCATTGCAAATACATTCGGCCGCATGAATTACTGTCAGCAGTTAAAAGGTTATTTACGATGGGACCCATCGTAAAAAGTAACATGCCGACACACTATTTGCGATGGGGCAACATCCCGTCGCAAATAGGTTTTTACCGCCTCCGATTATTTGTGATGGGACCCGTCACAAATACCCTCTAAGGGTCGAACTAGTTGGGACGGGGGGTCCCCCGTCACAACTAGTGTTTACCACCTCTTAGTATTTGCGACTGGCATTTCCTACCCATCGAAAATACCCTTTTCCACAGTTTGGTGCACAAACCTTGCCAAAATGCACATAAGTTTTTTGCGATGGAATTTTTTCACATCGCAGTTAACCAGTCGTAAAAACATGTTTTTCCTGTAGTGATTAGAGCTTGAGATAAAATAAGAGGAAATCAATGTGGGATGCGTTCAGAGGGGTTCTTTAAAAAAGAAATTGATGCACAAGATTAGATCTAGAAGATCCAAATGTCGGGAATGACTTCTTACTCTAGAGGTTTTCATTAAAATAAAATTATACTCAGAATGAAATCGATTAGAAATTGAAAGAAAGAATTGAAAAAAAAACTATTTGAACAATGAAAATATGATTTTAGAAATTGTACCTATCATAGAATCAGGATATATTTATTGGTATCAGTATATTGTTCTTATAATAACACAAACAAAACTGAAAAGCATATAAGACCGACTATAATTTTCAAACCGATAAAATACAATTAATCTGTTACCTATTATCTAGAACCGATAAAATTATTCAATACCGATAATATAGTACCAATAAAATAATTCAATACCAATAATCTAGTACCGATAACATGAAACTGATAACTAAAACCGATAAAAATCGAAACTGATTAAAATAAAAACCGATCAATGTGAAACATATTAAAGTGAAACGTATTAAAGTCAAACCGATTAATCATGTAAAACTGATAAAAGAAAAACTGATAAATGCAAAATCGTTAAATGAAAAACTGATAAATGAAAAACCGATAAATGCCAAACCGAAAAATGCAAAACAGATAAATACAAAATAGATAAAGGAAAAACTGATAAATGAATAACTGATAAATGAGAATCTTATAAGAGAAACCAATAAAATTATGTATACACCCCCTTTGAAAATGATTATCTTAATGTAAGGATTTGGTTTAAACAAGAAATAGATATTAATGATTACATTACAGTGACTCTTCCTAGTTTCAGTATACTGTATTCAAATCTATCAAAAGGTAACTGTTTTTTGAAAATATCTGCAATTTGTTCTTGTGTTCCGATGATTTATGAAATAATATCTTCTTTTTTGTGTGCGAACTCTAAGAAAGTGATGCCTAATATCTATGTTTTTTTTTCAAATGAGAGATGTTCATGGTTTTTACTAGGAGAAATGGCACTAGTATTATCAAATAGTATTTGAGTTTTGTAAAAACTAATGCAATAGTCACTGAGTGTGTGTTTCATTCACAAGACTTGAGGACAACAACTTCCAACTGCTACATATCCATCTTCAGGAGTGAAAAGTGATACTAAATGTTTTTTTTGCATTACCCAGAAACTAATGAATCTCCTAAGAAATGACATGTTCCAAATGGACTTTTTCAACCCATTCTACAACAACCTATTTCAGCATCTATTTTTTTTAAACAAAATCATTTCCAGATGAATAAAATAGTCCTAAATCCATAGTTCCCTTTAAGTAGAGAAAATTTATTTTCACTACTTTTGAATTATATACCCTTGGATAATATTGATATCCTTCACATAAGCAAACTAAAAACATTAATTCTTGAAGAATATGTGTTAATTATAACAAAATTCCTATCGTACCTCTAAAAGATGTTTGATCTACTTGTTTCAGAGCTCCTTCAAGATCAAGTGTATTTGAGGTACCTATTGGAGTTCTTATACTCTTAGTGTAGTCATATCCATATTTTTTTATGCAGAACTTAGATATTCTTATTTTGGGATATATAGGTTCCTTCTGGTTTTTGAGGGATTTGAAAACCTAACAAGAATTTTAACTCACCCATAATAATCATTTCAAACTCATATTTCGTTATATTTTAAAAAGTATAAGTTAGGGATTGTGGAGTTGATCTGAATATAATTTCATCAGCATATATATGAACAAAAAAATGTTTTGTTTTCCATTTTTATTAAAATAGTTTGATCTACAGTACCTTTTACATAGTCGTTTTGTAAAATAAATCCTATAATTCTATCATACAAATCTCTAGGGGATTGATTAAGGCTATACAGATCTTTGGTATGTTTTTTAGTCTACAAAACCTGAGGATTATTCTAAAAAACATATTCTTGAAAAAAAACATTTAGAAAAGCACATTTAACTTCCATTTGGAAAATTTTGAAATTAAATAATACAGCAAAGGCTAATAGAAAATGGATAGATTCAAATATAGCAACCAGAGCGTAGGTTTCTTCTTATTATTTTACCTGTTGTTTATAACATCCTTTAGCAACAAGCATTGATTCATTTGTAATAATGACTCCATTTCAAAACATTTTCTTTTTCTGAAAACCCATTTTACACCAATTACAGTTGTTTCTTTAGGTTCTTCACCCACAGTCCATACTTGATTCCTTTTGAATCCAGTTAGTTCATGTTTCATTGGTTTAATCCAATCTTCATCACCTAAGGACTGGTTAGATTTTTTAGGTTCAAATTGAGATATAAAAGAATGATGTTCTATTTCATTTCGGAAGTAATTTTTAGTCCTTACGCATTGATTTACATCACCAATGATATTATTACTAGGATGATTCCTAAGAAACAATTGATTTGGGTTTTTAAAACAAGTTCATCAACATAAGATAGAAAGTATTATGGGGTAAATGTTTCAGAAATATTTTCTTGACTATTTCCCATTTTAGAAGATTTTTCAATAAATTGTTAATAATCAGTTTGTGAAAACACATCTGTTGATGTAGGAAGGATTTTATTAAAAAAATGTATTAGTTTCATCAAATTTTACATGCATTATTTTCTCAAAAGTACAATAGTTTTTACAAAAAACTCTATAGGCCTTAGAAGTAGTGAAATATCCTACAAACATTACTTCATCAGATTTGGGTGTGAATTTATGTATATTATCTTTAATATTAAATATGAATACCTTTCAACAAAATACATTGAATTAAGAAACTTTAGGTATTCAGCTAGTCCACTATTCATAAGGCGTTTTATTAAGAAAATGTCTAGTTAAAACTCAATTTATAGTATGCCGTGAAATACTAATTGCTTCAGTCCAGAAATGCTTATCAATTGAGTATTCAATCAACATGTTTCTTATCATTTACTGAAAATACAATTTCTTCTTTCAACTGCATCATTTTGTAAAGGGGTTCTTTTAGTTGAAAAGTTGTGAGTAATACATTTCATACAACAAAAAGTTTCAAAATCAGAATTTTGAAATTCACCACCATGATCACTATGAATAGTTATCAGTGGTAGTTCCTTCTCATTTTTAACTTTCGATATAAATGTTTTCAAGTATAAAATGTCTTTATATTTCATTTCTTGATATTAGACCCATGTAAATATAGTGTAGTCATCAACTAAAAAAAATACAAAGTATTTTACTCCAATGATTCCAGTTTATGTAGGACTGAAAATATCCTTGTGCACTAACTCTAATGATTTAGATGTTGAAACTTCATTAATTGATTTAATGCTAATTTTATGTTTCTTTCCATATTGACAAGGGTAAAAAACATTTGAATAATCATACCTTAGATCTAGTATATCATTAAAAAATCTTTTCAATGAGAGTTTTCAATGTTTCCTAAGGTTAAAGTGGCATAACCTTCTATTACATAACCAAATTGGACTTCCATTGCACTTAAGAATGGTATTTCATGGATCCTAAGGTCTTATAAGTTAAGTGTGTATACATTCTTATGCCTATGGGTAGAAAAAATTAATTCATCCTTGGAATTTTGAACTAAATATTTATTATTCCTAAAATTCCCAAGGTAACCTTCATCACATAATTGAATTATTCTTCTAAGGTTTTTTTAAGACCTTTAACAAAAAAACATTTGAAATTGAAACTTTTCCTAAAAGAACAATATTAACTATACCAAGGAGCTTTCCCTGAGAATTATCTATGAATGTAACTCTTCCACATTTCATTACAATTATCTTTTCTAAAAAATCATTGTTTCTAGTCATCTGTTGATTACAACAACTATCCATGTACCAAATATTACTATTGTTGGTACGATTTTTGTCATCCTGATAAAGAAACAATTAGTTTTTTAGAACCCAAACTTGTTTGGATCTAGAAATGTTTGATAAAAGAACTTTAGGAATCTACATTTTTTTTCAAAATGAGATTTATGAAATCCAAAAGATTGGGTTTTATTAAGATAACAATTTCTTTCCCAATTTCCACCACATTGACACGTTCTATAGATTAGAGTACTTTGGGGAACAAAATAGTTGTGACTAAAAATTGTTTTTGAATGAGTATAACGAATTCTGGAACTATTCCTTAGAGGATGAAATTGAGAACACATTTTGTCAAATTCTTTCCTTCTAGTAGTGAAATTTGATAAAAGTTTCATATGAGAAAAAATTTCAGATTTTAGTCTAATGAGTAAATTATTATTCTCACAATAAATTGTTATGAAATTGTTTTTATTTCAAAAACATTTTTTTTCTAAAACATGAAACTCCATAGAATATTTATCCTTATCAGAATCTAATTCCATAATATTTTTTGAAATATTTTAAAAATTAAGAATTTTCTTATCGAGATCTTTTGAAAAATCTGATAATTATTTTTTAAGAATAGTTATTCATGAGATTTATTTATACATATTTTTCTTGTGTTTTGATTTTTCATTCTCATGTATTTTGGAAAATCTAAACACTTCTTAAAAAGAAGGTAAAATTTCCTCTACTAAGGAAGATTCTTCATCCAAAGAGTAAGAATTTTTCTCATCGGGGTAATTTGAATTTACATATACATTTGTAAGAGATTATGCATTGTGTACCATAGCCATGAGTTAATGATTTTCAATAGGTATTATGGCTATGATTCCAATGTTCTTCTTACCAGAATATTCATATTTTGAAGATTTATCTAATGAATCACCACCACTTTCACTCCAAGTATCATTTTCTTTCAATACATTATTTGTCTTTGAATTTTATTACTTTTTCTTGTTTCATTCAGAATGTTTCTCCTTATTATGTTTCCTTTTAGGTAAAGGAATATATGTTCTGATATGACCTACTATTTTACATTCAAAACAAGTTGCTTCTGAGTGTTTCTTGTACATTCTGTGTTTCTTTTTGAATCTATAACGAGAGTCCTTTTTCCCCACAATATTGTTCATTATTAGATCTATATTGGCTAGTTCATTCAATGAATGACAACTTTCATTGGATTCTGATATAATAATATAAACTTTATTTTTGGATATTGTTAACCTTTCTAGTGACTTGGATTTTGATGTAGTAGTAAAAGATACACTTCCATTACTATTATTATTCTTTTTAAAATCTCCATCTATTTTCATCCTTGTCTCGTGCTTTAGGATAATACCAAATAATTCATCAAGAGTGATTTGAGTAACATTCATGTTCTCATTAATAGTTGTCCTTTTTGATTCCAAATCATTTTTCATTATAATGATTATCATGTTCATAATCACTTCATCATCAAGAAAATTATCTCCCATTGATTGAATACTATTTACTATTTTCATGAATATTTGTAGTATCTTGCATACCAGTTATCCTTAGAGAAAAACAAAACCATGATATTCAAAATGAAGCATGGATATTCTGGTTTCTATTACTTTTGATGTACCAAAATGTGTGACATACAATTTATTCTAGATACAATTAGCTTCTTCGCATGAATATATCTGACTATATATATTCATGGTCATAGAACAGAGAAAAGTGTTGTGCACCTTGTAATTCAGTTTATATTTAGGTTTCTATTGGTTGGTGAAGGTTTTGACATCCTTGTCTGGTATTTTGTAATCTCTAGTGAGAATTACAAAATTTTCTACTACAATATCTATAAAAAATGCCTTCATTCAATCTCTATGGTACTCATAATCATTCCCATAAAATAAATAGGTTGTCTAGTTGGATTCATGTTGCCAATTGATCCAATATTCATTCCTACCATCTTATAAAACAATATTATTCCACTCCATATGTTCGTGTAGTTTGTGATTATAAACAAAGAGTTTATAATAGAAATAAAATATAATTATATAATGAAACAAAGCAAGTAAAAAAATAAGTGGAAACATGCTGTGATACTAATTTTTGGATCGTAATATCGATGTAAATGTATATTAGATGGAACAATACAAGAAGGGGTTGAATTTTCTGTTTTAAAAAATTTTATTTAAACTCTTAAGAATGAAATTAGTATAAGATGTCTTAAACTAATACAATTCAGAACCAATATAAATGACCATACGGGTTTAGGATCGGATGGATATTTTATGTTGTAAAAGCACAAAAACAATTGTATTTGAATTGAATACAATGATCTGAGTGATACAAATGTAAATGATTCTACCATACAATGTATAAAATCTCTAATACAATATGTAATGAATGAATCATAATTTGAACAATTACAATAAAAAAGAATATTGATATAATGAAGAAACAAAATTATTCTATATCTATTAGAAATAGTAGCAGAAATGTAAAGGTATTACAATTCTCTTATCCCATAGAGTAGGGTATCCATTCACCTAGGATAAAGGGTCTGTCTGACCACCAACCTGGTAAGCCCTCGATATGCTGATCGACATGAATATCTTCCTATCCCCAGAATCCCTCGATTCAGAATTTAATTGACCCCTTTTATTTCAAACACAGGAAATCCCGCGATGTGATGATCAAAAGCATGTGTTCATATCCCCAGAATCCAGTGATAATTATCACAATGATCAGTTTAAAAACACATAAAAAATCACTTATAGAAATACAAGCACATGGAAAAATCTGTTCACATCATGTATTTTCAAGGCTTTCACATGAACTAAGAGATATGTCACACAGTCTTTCTCTAGAACTTGAAGGAAGGAAAAGATTATTTTTATCTGGTTTAAAGGACCTCCTATTTATAGGACTCAGGTTCCAATGGACATATTTCCTCCAACAATCATATTTATCCCAAAAATTTGGAGAGACTTAGACACCTAACATTATAATGGGAAAAACAAAATAAATACATGAAATCATTTTAATTCGTATATTACTAACTCAAAGAAATAATTTTATTTAGAAAACATAAGTACAAAGGTATGAAAGAATGATTAATACACGAGTTCAATGCATTTCATGAGTAGAATTAATAATATGGTTACAATTCTTACCATGATTATGATGCATATAGTGGTTATGATTCATATCATGTTTACGATGTGATTACAATGATTAACATGGATATGATGCATATAGTGGTTATGATTCATATCGTGGTTATGATATATATCGTGGTGATGATACATAACACGGTTATGATTCATAATGTGATTAAGTTGTATAACCAGGTTACGATGCACAATGTGATTAAAATGTATAACCTGATAATGAGGCTTTGTTACGATGTATAATATGATTATAATATATAACCTGGTAACGATGCAAGAGGTTACCATGCATAACATGAATACGATACACAACCTAGTTATGATGCATGGGGTTACGATGCATATCATGAATATGATACATAAGCTGGTTACAATCCTTGTGGATACGATGCATAACATGAATACTATACATAACCCAGTTACGATGCATGTGGTTACGATTCATAGCACGAATACTATACATAACCTAGTTACGATGCACGTGGTTACGATGCAATCCTGAATATGATACATAACCTGGTTATGATGAATATGGTTAAGATTGATGACAAACATAATCTGATTAAGATGTAGAACAATATCATGTGTGGTTAAAATGGAAAAAAACATGTGATTATGATTTATGTGATTATGAAGAGAATAAAAAATATGGAAACAAGAAATAATTTGTGATTTATAAAAAAATAGATCAAAAGGAATGTCAAAACATGTTTTTAATCAACAAAGACACATGACATTCTCAAAACCATGAAAACATAGTCATATTCTTTTGATACTTTATATGAAATATCCATAATTCATTTTAGATGTGTAAGAATCTGCTATACCTAAATCCAACAGACGGTGTGATCAATATGACTCCAAGTATGTTTTTCAATATATAAGTATCATTTTAGTTTAAAATAAGCATCAAATTTCCAAAACTAAGTAAATGAGCCTAAATTTTTTATCTTTATTTAAATTCAGTATTCTTACTTGTTTTATAATTTTTTTTGTGTTTTTGGTGCTGTGGTGTATTGTTACATCACACTACATTGGTGTTGCAGTGTGCTGTTACAAAACACTACAATATACCGCTTTATCAATGCTTATTTAAGTGATGAGAAACATCCCATTAATTAGAACTTTTTTAGAACTGATAATATAATATAACTTTTAATATTTCTCCAGTATTCAACACTTCTCTAGCATAGGTAATAACTATTTTAGCACTATTAAAGGCCAAATTGTAGTAGTGAAAGCCAAAAAATTCCACACGTATTTTTAGTAAATATAAAATTTTTAATATGGGGATATCCATAGGATATATTTTATTATAAATATTTATTTTAAATCAAAATTATATGTGATAATTATGATAATTTATTTTTAATATTTAGTGAAAAAATAATTACCTCAAATGCTTACACAATACAGATAGAGTAATCATTAAATTAATTGAAAAATAAAATAAAAATTATTGAAAATATTAAAATTAGTACAATCTAAATGAATTAGTGTGAACAAATAATTTTATAGATAAAATTGGATTATTATATAGGTATGGATGAATTTTATTTTGATTAATTTGTTTTATTGATGTTATTAATGTCCAAGTAAATAAATATTCTAAAATTGATAATATATGATATTTTATAATATATAATATTATTAAATGATTTAAAATTCATAAATAACTTATATTCGGAAAAAATAATGGTACATGGTCAATTATATAAACCATGGACCATTTATTAGTCATTATTCATTTTATAGTCACATTTCTAACCGTCAAAGTGTATTAAACTTTAATATAATGGTAATTTTCAAATATGGTTAATAAATGGTTGAATCAGAAAAGATAAGCACACAAATGTGATATAAACATGTCAAAAGATACCATATGAGATTCATTTCACTGATCATTATCTTTTTTTTAATATTTAAAATTTTTATCCATTGGGACATAAAAATTAATTTATATTATATTAATTATTTATTAACATCCAAGAGTGCCCTCCCCTCTATTATAAAAGGGCATCAATTATTCTCATTCCATCACACCATAAATCATTTTGGTTCAATGAATATCCCACCCAATCCCATCCCATAATTTCTCCCCATGTAATATAGGCCTTATTTCGTGTATAATACTAATCTTTGAGGTCTTAAGGTAATAAGAAAATGATTCTTTCTAAAGAAGAGGTGTAATTTTTAACCATATGTTTTGGTTTTATTTCTTTTTGAAATCATTAAAATATTATTCATCCATTCGAAAATAATAAAACCAGTATCATATATATACTTATATTTTATTATGTTAAGTATATAACCTATATCAATCTCAAACCACCATCAAATAATAAAGGAATTCATCGTTCGTATATATGGTGGACTACCACCTCGCGAACCGAAGTAATTAGTTTTCAACCAATGTCTCTCATGGATGGTTATAATTTTGTATATAAGTTATATATATAATATTAATTGCCTATTTATAATTATATAATGATAATATAAGAAATATTTTCTTACCTTTCAATACACTGGAAAATGATAACGTTGTTTGTACGTACGTGTGTCTACCACCTCCAAGAAGAGATGTGATTCGCTTTTCATCACCACATAGATTGTATGAAATATATAAGTATAATAAAACACATAATAAAATATTTATGATATATTTATCATTATTTAATGAAAAATTTATATTTACCTTTTTTCCATAATAATGGTTGAAAAATCAAAACATCACTCATATGTATTTTCGGCCTACCGTCTACATGATTATAATATAGTTAATTTTTCAAAATCATATTTCTTGATTATTATTAAAAGTATAATGTATGTAAAAAATGATAAGTATTTCATTATTATTATTCTATATATGCTATAATAAGGATCTATTTGACTATATTCAACTTACCAAAGTCATTTTGGACTTATGAACCGAATATCATCAAAACATATGTCGTAAAATTAAATGATTAGGTAATTGTTATAAAATGGTTATAATTGAGATTAAATGAAAAATAAATATTAAAAAGGTTCTCAATAATGTTAATAGTTAACATATGTTTATTATCCTATAATATAAATAATTTACGTGATGATTCAAGCACAAGGTAAGAGACTTTCTTTTTAAAAATTCTATTTTAATGTTTCCCATAAAAATAATTAATCTTCTATGTACCTATTTTTAAAATTATAGATTTATTTTTATTTAAATAAAAGTATTATAAAGGACATTTTATTTCAATTGTTACTTTCATTCAGAGGTTTTTAAGAGGTATATTTTTACGTTTTTTTGACTTTCCTTACAAAATACAAAAGGAATGTTCTATTTTAAGATATTCTGTGAAAAAGGTGTTTCATTCCATTTTAACCATTATATTATGTTTTATTAATTTACAATATTTCATGTTTTTTCAAAGAAAACCCATCCTTTCTTTTGTTATGTGAATTTTAGTTTTGAAAAATGGGTTTTAATGGAATGGGATATATCAATATCTAAAAATGTTTCTTATAAGTTTAAAGAACATATTATGATACAAGATATTACATATCATTTAATGGGTAATATAAATTGTTTATGAGAAATAATTGTTTTATTATAATCTAATTAAAGGTGATCCCTTATAGATCTCGAATACACAGGTTAAAGAGATAAATATAAAAAAATTAGTTGTTTACTAGAGAATATGGGAATATAATTTGATGGTTATTCAAAATATGAGATGTAGTTAATTGATTAGGTTTCTACTAACAGAATATATGTATATATTTATATTGTTATTCCTAATTTGGGAAAAAATTAACAGATTAGGTTTTCTACTAATAGATTTTGGTAATATATAATGATGGTTATTCCAGGTATAACCGTGATGGTTATTTCAAGTGTAACTATGATTTTTACTTTAAGTATAACTGTGATGGTTATTAAATGTGTAATAGTTAGGGTTAATATATATGTAATATTGTAATGAAAATTATTCCAATGTTTCTTACATGTTTTATCTATGATTTCTATGTGGTTTAGAAGTTTACATTGAGAAAAAAGTGTGTATTTTCACGTGGAAATGATTTATTTCACAATATACTAGATTAATATGATAAAGGTAATTATTTTATGTGTTTTTAGGTTTTTCACTAGATTAACATATTAATTATTTTCATGTCCATTACTGATCTTTTTGTTCCAATACCATGTTTTAAAATTCTTTTCATAGGTTTTATAGTTGGGTATGGGAAAGGAAAAACTCAAGTTGAAAGACAGGATGATTTTTCATAAAAAGAAACAATATTTTATTTAAAAAGTTTTATAATGTTTCAAAAATTGATACTAAATAGAAGTTTCCACTTTATAACATATGGTTTTTTTGATTTTAGTTATGACCCAACTCTCTAAAACATGAAACCTAAAAGATTATTGGGATCAAAAGAAATTGAATTCTAGTTTAAGGTCACAGGAATATATTTAATGTTTAAGGGTGTGTCCTTACACTTTAATTACATTATTTTATTACTTAGTACAGTTATTATCAAAAAATATGAATTTCTATGGGGAAAAATATTAACCCATATATAACTAATTATTCATTTCATTTATGATGAGTTCAAATAACTAACAAGATCAAACATTTCATAAAGAAAACAACTAAAACTCAAGAAAAGTCACCAATAGCCCTGATTTTTAGAAATGGAAAAAATTATGCATAAAATTTAACGAGGCATTATAATAGAAGTAAAAACATGTGACTTCTCATCATTACCATTACATTTATATTTATTTAAATCATTATCTTTAGAAAGTCGACCCTAACTATCCTACTAAATGAAGTCAAAAAAGATAAAATCACTAGAAATTCATAAAAATTGGGAGAGAACAAGGATCTACTACCTCAAAAAATATTTCCAAACCTGGTTCATAAAAAATGAGTGGGTATGTAACATCCCATGTTTTTGTGTAGGTCAAAATTCTTCAACCCATTTGAATTTTTGAGTTTGTTGGTGGAGAAAAATCTTCCCATGATCTTCATGAAATAATCATGAGTGTTTTATTAACCAAAGTCATTGTTTTTGGATGGGTTTTAAGGTAAATTAATTGAATCATTCTTATGGATGGGGTTTGGGTGTGTTGGGGCCCAAAAACCAATTTTTAGGAGGGGCACATTATTAGATTTAATCGTGTGGCCTCCTAGGAGAAACTGTGTGGTCCTATAGTTTCAGTGGATACTATTTGTCAAACCTTATTGGTGGGGTATAACAGTCGTGTGAAAACTATAGAGTTTTTAACATAGTGGAATTATAGAGTTTGTGCAAGGTTTAGAAAGATATTCACCTATCATATTCAATATGGTGCTTAGATAGTGTGCACCACATAGTTGGTGAATGATTAGAAAAACCATGAGGCCAAACTATTCTGGTCTTTAAAAATTGAAAAATATCATTTTACCCCCCCCCCTTATAATTATGTTTTTCTCCTCATTTCTCATCCTTTTCACTTTCATGCATAGAGGTGAGCACATATTTCATTCATCTGTTCGGAATTGTGCCTCCTCTCTTATTTTGACTCCGATTTTAGATCAGATTATGGCTATAGATTCTTCTCAATAAGGAATTTAATTTTCTAGAATTATTTTGTTTTTTATCTCACCATAAATAATTATAAATCATTTAAATATATTGATTCATATTTCCAAGGAATTTTTATAAATATATGGTTTCTCTAATTGGGTATAAATTTAAAGGATGATACTAGATGAGGGAGCACATTTCAGTAAAAGGTACGTGGTTCCTATATTTCTCCATAATTTCATAAGTGTTTTGGGGGGACATTATAAATACTCCCATGTTGGTTGTCTGAGTGAAACCCTAATTAATTAATTGTTTATTTAAAATTGGTAAATTTATTATATGATATGCCAATGGGAATGATCTTACTTCACTACAAATAGATAATTCGGGTAATGGGCTTGGACAAATTTTGGAAGATTAGTCTGGTTGCATTATTTTAATTAAATTAAATGTCATATGATATTATTAGTTCCATGGGAATATGATGGACATGAACTAACGATTGAGATGATTTTGATCACCTGGACTGAGGTGACATGGTCAGCAAGCTAAGAGCATGTCCTGGGTTACATCGGGTGATGCTGATCATGAGGATGAGTTGACTTGGACATCGATATTTGAGACAAAGAGGTCACGAAGAGGAGGGTATGACCCATTTTACATTAGATGGTGTTGAACATTAGGATTTAGCAACATGTTCATAGGGGAATGAGGTTCTGAATGATGTGTATTAGGGACCTATTGGCAATTTCTACTCACCATTATTGGCTGATACACCATTGGAGTCGCCTTCAAACATTTATGACATAATTAAGATGATATTTACCACTAGTTGTGGGTGGATACGCCCATAGATAATGTGGATTAGGGGATGGTACTGACCATTTGATATTTTTGGAGTTTTCTATATAGAAATCCATGTGGATGGTGATGTACCATTAGGTGCTGGTGTTGAGACCATCAGTTGGGGTCCTATGATCATTGTAATGCGTGGGGATGATGTGTTGAGACTATGGGAAGATGGATATAATTGTGCCTCGAGATGTTGGAAGTTGACCTTATGGTGATTATTTATTGGAGGATAGATATCGATGTGCCTTGGGACCTCAGGATATTTAACTGATGGTGAATTATGTGAAGAGGTCTGAGGGTCCTGAGAAATATTGTTTTGGTGTGTCGTTAGAATACTGGATACTTGATTGATGGGATGAGGAGCACAATGATATTTTTATTGGTGGAACCAGAGGGTTCACCTTATATGATATTGTTTAGGGGACACCTTGTGAATTATGCCATGGGTCCTCAAAACTAAAAATATAGATACACATGCTTTTATGGTATTCTATATATATATTTGGGGGCACATGATCCGAGATATTCTAGTGACTGATGAAGCAGGAAAGAACTCACTTATTTTATTGAGAAAAATTGGAGAAAATTAATTATTAAAATAGTTTGAATTACCTTTTATTTATTCTTTACATACACTTACATAATTGTAGATCTATGATAGAGACACATTTTTGGTGGCCTAATGAGTTCATTCTCACACCCTACACAGGACCCTCATAGAAAATATAGAACTTAGGATTTTGAGACTAGATAAGGATTCAATATCAGGAGGAGGACCATAGTGCTTGAGTTATACCCTTTTCATGGTATGAATGTAAGTTTATCATGGTAGTTCAAAAATTGAGCTTGAATTTTCTTTTATCCTTTTCATGCCTTATATGTAGAAACTCTTTTGGTCAGCCCCCAGAGACCCTTATTATCTCAATTGTGTGACCAATCATGGAATATTTTATAATTGTAAAATGTTATACCCCTAAGATTATGTTTATTTTGATTATTATTTCTACCATTGTATATTCCTTTTCTATATTGACATTGATGCTTGTGATGTTTATATACCTTCTTCCCTTGCAATATTATAAATGAACCATTATTATTATCCCCCAAAAAGGGTATAATCTCCCCACCATCACCCAATAAGACCCCTATTTCAAGTTGATAGCCTTTGGTGTTTGGGGAGGCACACTTATGATCTAATGGGAAACCAGCTTGGAGAATTTTTTGGATGGTGAACCTAGTTGTGATGCTAAAAATGGAATCATATTGTTTTCTTTTACTTTTTGGTCTTATTATTTGGGAAATGGTAGACCAAATACTAGGATTTAGTTGAAACTGGGTAAGTGCTCATGTTTGGGTGAATAAATCCCATGCATGGGGAAAACCCAAATTTCCATGAGTGTGAAATTTATGTTCTATAGTATGATTTTACATTTTATTTGATTTAAACCTCAAGTGGTGCACTTGCGTGTGATGCTTATTTATTATATGGTTTGACCCTTTCCCCAAAATTTTAAGGGATGATTGATTATGCATCATGGTAAGAACATATGGTGATTAGATAGAGGTATGTGGCTGTAAATATTTCTTGGAACATGGAATGTGATAATAGAGGTTTGGATGTTTGACGTGTCAACAGAAATGATAAATAGTGTTTTCCTACATGTCATTTTTGGCTGAATTATAATCAGCTAGCCCAAACATGTGGTTTTTTTGAGACTAATATGTGATTTTAATGCTTGTGAAAAATAATTCTTACCCTGATAAGGGAATTAATGTATGAAAAAATGGGGGTGAGTGGTTTAAAGTGTCAACAATGATGCTAAATAGTGTTTTATTGAGTAGCCTCTTTTGTGGAATTATACTCATCTATGATAAATTTATATATGTGATGTGTGACGTATGAATTTTTTATGGGTAGGCTAGGGGACATGAGACCAGATGATATGGGATACATGACCCTGATATGGGTCAGTAAGGGGCCATGATGCAAGATTTCAGGCATCGTAGTGCGGTAGGGGAGTGTAAAGGTGGTGAGATATGCTTTTTATTATAGAATTACCTATCTGGAACACATATGTATATATATATACACATGACTATTATGGATGTTTGGCCACAATATTTTGTCTTTAGTGTGATTCCATCAGGAATGATTCCAAGGGAGAATCAAGAGGGAAGAGATATGGTGTCATATGAGCGTGCGTGGGATTTGGACCTTGAAGTTTGTGATGAGTCTTTAGAGGTTTAGGATGATCATGAACCCCTGGTACATCCTCTAGTAAAGGAGGGGAAGCCAAAAATGATGGTGGATTTTGGTCTAGGGCTTTATGATAATCTCAGAGCAATCTTGGTTCATATCATACTGGGCTTTGAAATGGGAGATTTGGGAGTTGAGCAATCGATGGTGTATCTGACTAATGATTTTCAGTATTAGAACCCAAAATTATTTTATGGTGAGGGAGGACCACATGCATTATAGAATAGGATTGAGTTGGTGCACACTATATTTAATTAGGTTGAGAAACTCATAGGGATGAGGGTGTATCTAGCTACCTATATACTCAGAGGACTGGAAGAGCACTGGTTGGAAATACATGTTCAAGTAGGCAGACATGAGGGACTGTTTTGAAAGGATTTTGAGGCCAGGTTGTTCGATTTCATACTTGAGATACTGAGAGAATAATGAGATTTTGACATCATGAATCTCTCATATTGGGATACATCTGTCTAGGATTACAAGTAAAATTTCACAGAACTATCTCATTTTGAACCTATTATGGTGGGAGAAGACATCTCATGGGTGTGGTGATTTAAGGATGGATTGCAGCATGCCTTAAAAGTTTTGATTAATATCTTTAGGATAACCTCATTTACAGTGGTGGTGAATCAGGCACTAATATAAGAGGGGAACTTGATAAACTAGTCATATTGGAGTTTGGTGATAGTGTAATGTATGTTTATAATAAATTCTTTAGGTTGCAGGTATTAGGGGTATGAGGTGTCTTAGTAGGGGAGTCAGACCATAGTTCTAGAAGACCACAAAGGAGTGGTTCTTAAGTGGTGTTCTTCTAGTCCGGGTAGCTTAGTCATGTCCAGAATGATTATGAATTCTATCAAATGGAGTTTCATGCATGTGGGAAGATGGTGAATCTAGAGAGGTTCCATAGGAAGCCTTCTCAGATAGCTTGTAGTGAGGGACTTGCATAGACTCATGGATCTAAGGTAGCACTAGGAGTGGTACCAGAATATTGGGGTTAGGATTCAATAACACATGGAGGTCATGGAAGATACATATAGACCAAGTAGTGAGGTCACTGGCATGTATCCCATGTAGCTTTATATAGAGGTTAGGCCATGGGTTGTCGGGCTTCATGCTAGGGGCACGAAGTTGGGTTTCCAGGTGTAGATCAGGCTGGAGAGCCAATGATAGTTAGAGATATGTTGTGGGCATGAATGAGTTTCCTTTTGTTTTGGGATTTTCCTAGTTTTAATGCATGAGGTTCATGTGTATTTCTCTGTACTAACTTGATGTTTGTTAGTAGGTTGAAATTAGTTATGATGTGTGATATATATATATATATATATATGGTTTCTGGGCATTGATACTTATTATGGACATTAATGTAGTGAAGGTTTTATATGAGGTGCATAAAAAGGTTGATTGTGATGGGCATGATTATGTAAATATATGATGTGGGATTATTTGTGAGAATATTTTGAGAATTTTCATCTTGGGAATCTTAGGAGATGTGGGTTATTATGAGTTTCGTATATAAAATGGGTACATATGGGCCTATGATGATATTAAAGTCTTGAAGAGTGTTCGGTATGACTTGTACATGATTTGAGCACCCGATGAGGTACACAAATGAGGATGCATCATGGAAGTATTGGACTGTCTCGGGATTGTTTGTGGAACCATATGATGTGTTTCATTAGGTTGGGAAGCAACAGGGTAGGTAATACCTAAGGAGGGGAGTGCATTGAGGGGAGTTATCCAGTTACTTAATAACTGAGGAAGACTTGGTTGATGTAAATGAGATAGTCAAATTCAGTACCATATCATGGTAAATATTGATATCTTAGGGAAAGAATATGTTTTGATGGGGAGACTTTAACATCTCATGTTTTCGAGTAGGTCAAAATTCCTCAACCTATTTGAATTTTTGAGTTTAGTGGTTGAGCTAACTCTTCCCTTGATCTTTGGAACCCAATTATAAGAGTTTGTTTGACCCAAGACCGTCTTTTTGATGGGTTTTAAGTCTCATCAAGTGACTCAATGATTTGGATGGGGTTCAGGTGAACCAGGTCTCAGTAACCCATTTTTAGAAAGTGCATATAGTGGTGAAAAATTAGATTTAAATGTGCGACCTACCGGGATAAATTATGTTGCCCACCAGTAGCATTAGAAATGATTTTTCAAACAATGAATATGTGGGTAAATGGCTCTGAGAAAACTCTATATTTTTTAACAAATGGTAATCACACAGTTTATCCAAACCATGTGTATATATCCTAAAATGTGGTTCTTGGATGGTGAGCACCGCACGGTTGGCACACAGTTATCCAAAGTGCATGAGTCTTTAAAAAGGTAGAAATTACCATTTACCCTCTATTATATTTATTTATTTCTCTTTATTTATCCTACTTTTTACCCACACACATAGATGGTAGCTCCCATTTCTTTACTCCCTTAGACTTTGAGCATCGTCCCTTATTCGGACTCAGATTCAAGATTCATTGGTGGTTACAGACTCTTATCGGTAATGCCCTTAATCTTTTAGATTATTTTACTTCATCATATCTCTATACTGAATGACAAATATGTGAAATATATTTTTCCATATTTCTATGTCATTTGTCTTAATCTATTATTTCTGTCATTTCAGATCAAGTGGGAGGCCAAAATCATACGATCAAGTGCCTATGAGTATAAGGTAGTTGGTGCCTATATTTATGCATAATTTCACAGGTGTTATGGGGGTGGAATCTTAATACAATAATGTGGGTTTTATGAGTGACCACATAATTAATTAATTATTTATTTTAAAATTTTAAATTGATGATATGAGATACCTACGGGCATGCACTTGATTCACTACATATGGTTAAGCTAGGTATGGGGCTTGGACCAACAAGGGAAGATTAGGCCATTTGATTTATTTTAATTAAAATAAATGTGATATGATATGATTGGTTCAATGTGAAAGTTATGTGTATGGCCAAAGGATTGAGGTGATGTTAATCAGTTAGACTAAGGAGACATTGTCATAATGACGAGGGAGTGGACTGAGTTACATGGGGTGATGCTGATCCCCTGGTTGAGGGGACATGGTTGGTGGGATTTTAGGCGATGAGGTCATCATTATGAGGGCATGGCATGTGTGACTTGATAATGTTTTTACCATTATTATTTAGTAACATAGTTATAGGTGCACAAGGTGTCAGATGTTGTGGTATAGGGGCATGTTGGTGAATCTCTCTCACCACTGTTGGAAGGTGCGCCATTGGAGTTGTGTCCACATTGATAGGACTCAATTGAGGTGGTGTTGACCACTAGTTGTGGGTGGAGTCCACCATAGATTATTTGGATTGGGGTATGGTGTGGAACATCTAAAATAATGGGGGAACTCACCGTAGAAAGCCATGTGTATGGTGATGGACCATCATATGTTGGTATTGAGACAATACGATGGGTGTTGAGGCTTGCATTTAATCTGGAGTCTTATGGGATGAGATCGTGGGAGGATAGATATCGCCATGCCTTAGGACACCATCTATTGAGCCAACGTTTATTATTAATTGAAGGTTATATATTAATGTACCTAGGGACGTTGTGCTATTGAGCCAATGGGGAATTAAAAGCAAGCTTCCAGGGACCTGATAATTATTTTTTGGGTCAGCCATTAGGATTCCAAATAGTTGATTGATGGAATGAGGTGTTGAGTGATATTATATATAGGTAGAACATGATGGTTCACATGATATGATATTTGTCAGGGGATGCCTTGGGCACTAAAACATGGTTTATATCCACTAAATATATATATATATATACAGACCTATATGAAATTCCAAATATATATTTGAGGGAATGTGATCATAGATATTATGAAGATGGATGAAGTAGGTAAACGCTCCCTTGTGCCTTTTTAGCATAAGTGGAGTAGGTTAATTATTAAATGATTGTGAATCACATTTTATTAATGCTCTACACAAACCTACATAATTATGGTTATAAGACAGAAACACATTGGTGATGATTGATTGAATTCATACTCATGTAAAACATGTTCCCCTTAAGACACATGTAGACTTTATGATTTTGAGATCATGTAATAATTCACCCTTTGGAGATGGACCTTAGTGTTTGAGTTTTACCTTTATCATGGGATGGATGGAAGTGGACCATGGTAGTTCCTGTATCAAGCTAGAGTTTCCATTTCATTTTTTCATGACTTATATATATGTAATCATATGTATGAACATAGGTTACCCTAATTAACTTTCTTATACAAACTATCTTGGAATATTTTGTTATTTGAAAATGGTTTTCCCTTGGGCTTATGTTTATTATGTTTATTACTGATGTCATTGTATATGCTTCCATTGTGTTGACGTTGGTGGTTTTCCTGATTATGGCCCTTCTTCTAATACTATATTTATATAGGGACCATTATTATTATCACCACCAAAGTGTATAATCTCCCCACTATAACCTAATTTTACCTTTACTACTTGTCAACAGCCTTTTGGCATACATGGAGGTGCACCTATGGCATAGTGGGAAACATTCCCAGAGCACTGTTTGGGTGGAGAACATGGTTCAGACACTATAAGGGAAAGGAGATGGTGTCATGAACAATATATCAATAATTTAAGGGATTAATCAATATTTAAACTATGAAAAATAAAATAAAAATAATTATAAAAAACTCCAACCTCAAAAAAAACTCATCACTATAGAAAATAGAGTGAAAAATAAATTTTTAACATGACTAAAAAACATGAATATGGTGGTTTTAGGGGATGGAGATGAATCATCAAGACTAACTAACTTGATGCTGGTTTTTTTGGGGTTGAATAGGATATATAAGACATTAAAGGTAATTCTGAAATAATTTTATGAAATATGATACAATTTTATAATAATTAACACAGTTTAATTGTATTTTAATTTACAAATATAATGTCCCTATTAAATTCTTTGGACATTTAAGAAAGAAAGGATAAAAATACCCTATTTTAAATAGACTTTAATACCCCATAATTAATCTTTTAAAACCATTTTTATATTAAAAAGTAATATTTATGAAATTTTGGACTAAACATGAATTTTTAAAGAAAAACCAGGAAATGTTTCTTGTATAATGACCAAAACAATTTTATACCCCCCAAAATAAATAAAAAACATGAGAATTTTGGGATAAAGAAGACATAAAACACACTCTTGGAACATCCATGAATAGGTAAAACACATACAAAATATTTTTAGGATTTGGGGAATTACAAGTTTCTATAACATCATTCACTGAAAATATCTAGGAAGAAAGATTTTTACTAGAGGTGATATCATACAACCTATATTGATATTTGAGACCAACATCATGAGTCCTGATTATAAGGGGAAGACATAGTATGTATGAATCTAGAAAATCAGTTATATTGTTGGCCCTATTATAATATGAACTCATTGATATATATTACAAGACATAGATGATGTTATCATTAGTTGGTAATAATTATTTATTCTACTCTTGTATAATTTTTTAATAACATTAGTTAAATCCATAATTTGTTTTTACAGGATTCTTGTATCACACACCTCCCTCACATATCAGATCTCACATTTGGATAGACATATTTTCATAGAGCAGTGACAGAGCTCCTTCTTACCATGGATGAGATTTATCATGATATTTTCATTAATGTGTCAGATGATGATAAGGGTGATGATACTAATATAGATGTGTCATAGGGTGATTAGAATTTTTTTGTTGATCAAAATGATGATAATGACACATGAGGATCATGTTTAGCGTGATCACCCAGATTCTCGTCCACTTCTTATCGTAGAATACCCACATCCACATGTTATCCATATTGATATCCATGACACATCAGACAATGATTTTTATTATCTATCCATTAAATTTTTAGATTATTCTATAATTCTTACTAGAGACTAGTGTGAATATCAATCAAAATTTTCCCCCATTCATGAGATAATCATCACACGAAACCCATATTTTTTTCTATGTAGAAGAGAGTTTTAACATGAAATCACTTTCCATCCAGTCAGAAAAATGTATGGGGGAAGAGACTTCGGATTCACTAATTTTCATACATGATGATGTGTAGGAAACTACATGATATGATACAATGGAGGTGAGTATTCTAGAGCATACTCATCAAAAGACACGACATGAATTCAATATACACACACACTAGGTTGTGAAAAGTAGGAGCATCCATGACAGAAACACTAACCATAGTGATATATTTCATTCTCATAAATTTAACTGAGATAGATGGTATATTTTTTTAATGTATTAGTTATACACATATTATAAAAATTTAACAAAATCAATAAGTAGTTACGATATTACTACGGGTAAGACATGATTAATCCATATATGTATGTTATTTCATAAGACCACTAATTACAATTTATATTAATTGTATTATCAATAAGAAATTATATAAAATACATTTTTTAATTACTTATGTGGTAATAATTAAATAAATATATATAATTAATAATACAAAATTTTTAATTATATTAACAATATAATGAGTAATTATTCAAAAATAATATATATTTAAAATTACATTAGTGATTATATAATTAATAATACAAAGTATAGTTAAAAATTATTATATACTTTATTTGTTAATATATTATTGTTAATTAAACTTATAATTATTAAATCATATGTTACTTAAAATTAGTAGTAATTAATTATATATTAATAATCAATAATGAATAATATATTTCTAATTTCTAATTATATTATATATTAATATATAAATAATTATTATAATATAAATTATTAATAAATTATTAATTATTATATGTTATTATATAATATTATATCTTTATTACCATATTAATTACAAATAAAAAATTTAAATAAAAAACTTTTAATAATTTTGGTTAATTAATAATTAGTAATATATATTTTATATTTTTATTAATAAGTATTAAATTATTCATAATATTAATTAATTATTTTTTATTAATAACTGGAAATATTAAATATATTAATTACCTATTTATGTAGATTTTGTATATAACCATTTAATTAATAATGTATTAGTTATTATGTAGTTCTTTAATTAATTGTGTTTTACTCATTATATTATTAATTAAAATTTAATTAATTACATTTTTACCAATTGTTTTATATATTACAAAACAAAATCATATAAGTTAAAATTTAAAAAAAAAAATTAAAGGGAGGGATGAACTCCATTCACACCTCATATGTGGAGAAAGCATAAGAACTATGAACTGGGTTCACACTTTCTGCATGTAACAAAATAAGTGTGATCTCCGTTAGTACACTTCCTTTACAAAGCACGATGGGTGGATGAGGTTTACATATATTACTATGAATTTTTATAAATAAACAAAATTCATTTTATTAAAATAAATTCTAAAACCTAATATTTTTTTAAAAAAATCTCACTTGTTCGATCACATTAATCATGACCAAAGGTATATGAGAATCAAAATATTCAAACGCAAACATAGAAATTTTTTGGATAGGAATCATGGATTCATAAACAATCCATTATGCCTTTCTCGAGTATCAATATAATTATTCCTCATTTGTAATGTGCAAGAGGGCCCATCGTTCATCAATAAAACCTACTAACATGGTAGAAAAAAAATTGAGAGTTCCATCATCTTCATTAGAGATTCAAAGTTCTGTTTCCTCAATTTAATTTCTCTTCTAAGCGTACGGAGAAAATAAGAGAATTAACTTCTTCAAATGATTATTCCACCATAAGGAAGCACTGATAAACAAGGTCCTTCATAAACATTAAAAACACTGATAAAGAGCATCCCTTATCATCTTTTGTTTAGAGATGATAAATGGGGCCCTTTATTAGTTTTTTTATTACGCTGATTAAGGTGACACTTTATCAGTGCATTTTTAATGTTGATAAAGTGTCAGTTCATCAATTCTATTCCTAGTGCTGACAAAATCTAAGATACAATAGTATATTATTTTACATGTGAGTTCCCTATACCTAACATGATTTTTTTTCAGTTACTATATCATGTATACAATGAGTTATGAATGATGTATACTTATCATAATAATGTTGATATTTTACATTCACTATTTATATGTTAATGTATTTATATTACTTAATGTATAAATAATAATAGCATTTATCATGTTATAATGAGAACGTCAAGATACTATGATATTAGTGTTAAACATTTGTACTATCATTACAAGAAGTATTTATTGATAGTTTTTGGGTTTAGTGGCAGTTTAAACTTCCACAACATTGTTTCGAATCAGTTTTTGAAAACCTTTATAAAATGTGGTGTCACAAAACATTTCTCGACATTTTTCCAAAAGTATCGTGAAATGATTTAGCGATAGTTTTGAAAGCTACAACAAAATGTTTAGCAACATTTTTTATTTTTTAAATAATTTTATATTTTTTATTATTTATTATTTTAATAATTCATTGTTGATTATTTATTTATCAAACTATTCATGAATATGTCATGCATGTCACTAATAAATTCATGAAATATATGTTTTGGGTGACATTTGTGCCCTTTACATTTTGGTTATTCAGCAAAGACATTTCCACTCAAGTAAGCTCTTCATGTGGTGAGTAAACATTGTTTAATATATATATAAATATATAAAAAACACATATAAATATGTATACCTAAATAATAATATTAGAGAATAATAATAATAAATAAATAAATAATAAATAACAATTAATACATAATAAATAAATTAATAATAAATAATAAATAATAAATAATAAATAAATAATAAACAAAATATTAATTAATAATAAATAATAAATAATAAAAAATATTTATTAATTAATAATAAAAAATAAACAATAAACCAAAATCAAATATTAATAATAATAAAAATAATAAATAAATAAATAATGAATAATAATAAATTAATATATAAAAAATAACTAGTAAATAAGAAATAAAAAAGAAAATAAATAAATAAAATAAATAATAAATAAATAAAAAAATAAAAAAAATAAAAATAAAAAAAAATTAAAAATTAAAATAAAAAATTCAATAAAAAATAATTTAACAATAAATTAATAATGAATTTTTACTAAGTTAATGATAAATTGAAAATAAATTAATAATAGAACAAAATTGAATAAATAATCAATAAATTAAAAATTATTTAATAATATATAATAAATAACAAAAAATAAATAAGAAGTAAGAAATAATAAAAAATGAAATACAAGTAGAAAATAATAAATGATAAAAAATAAAAAGTAAATAGTAAGTAAATATATATAATTATATATAAATTATAGCATCCAAAATTTTTTATGAGGTATGAACACTTATGCTACTGTTCAAAACCTCTCGGTTTATGTAAATAATGTGTTCAAAAGGCTATAGAGTGGTTTTAGAGAGCCCGAGACTCGTTCGGATCCTAGAGCTTTGAATTTGGGAGAAGGGGATTGAGTCGCACATTTAGCGCACAATTATTTAGAATCGTTCACCTCAACCATGCAATGTTCTTAGTGCACAGTAGGGGGGCATATGATTTGACTAAACCATGTTACCATGGTTGCATGGCCATGAGGATTGTCTTAGACTAGTTACATAGCCATTTCACATAGGCACAACATAGTTAGTCAAATCATGCATCAAACCCATGCGAGTATGTTCCTTGGGTAGTGGCTAGCGCACCGGTTGGCTCATAGTTTGGCCAAACATGCATCCAAATAGTGTTCTCTTTTAACAAGTGGATAAATGACAATTTTTCACTTTTCCATCTAAAATCATAGGCTATTTCTTCCGTGGATGTTTTATCTAGAATCCGGCTATGTGAAGCTCCTCCTCCTCTCATTACCGCAAATACCTTTTGTTATTTTTTAATTTACCCACTTTTTGGGATAACTGTGAACTTACAAGCTACCTAGTTCCTCCTCCTCCCATTAGGATTCTAAGAAATCTCCTTATCTAAAATCTATTTTCTTCATCATTGGGTGTGTGGGATCCATAATAGTAACTTTTTAGCTTATCTTACTTCCTTTCTCTCTTTAACTCACATTCTTCTCAACTATTTTGTTGCCATCTCATATTCCATATTTTTATGGTTTTCATCCATGCTTTTGATTTCTCCCATTATACCTAAATTCATTGTCCAAAACTAAATTAGGTGAGTACTACTAGCCTAAGGTAGGTGGTATAGCCCATTTCCCCTATTCTAGTTGCATTTTATCATGCACCATTGTTCCATGCATCCGACTCTTCAAGTGTTGCCTCTATAATTTTTATCTAACTAATTTAAATATCTTTACACCCATAATACAATCTTAGATAATGGTTCTTCAATGTCCTGGGTTGATCTCCTTGATGTGAACCACCCCAGGGGTTTTACCTTCCATAATGTTTTAAAGTATCATGTTTATAATAAAAGTAAACAACAAATTGAAGTGTGTGTTTTACCTTATATTAAATAATTTTTAAATGATAAATTATATAGTGAGGATTAACAATGAGTTGGACCCTTTTGATTTATTCAATATCTTTCATCACATGGATTTAATGAATTTTCCAACTTGATTTAAGTATTATGGTTATAAGGTTTTATTGAAATGGTAGGATTTCTCAATTTTTAAACCATACCTTCAAATAACGTTGAGGGAAATAAAAGGGTCTCTACTTAAGGATGCCTTGGGGGGGCTTATTGTGCTTTATAATTGGAACTTATTATGGATTCATAATACATCATGATTAGTGTTTAGTTTGTTTATTGATTTCCTTGAATGGGATCTCCAAGCAGATTAGTTACCAACCAATGAGTGATACCATTTCCCTAGGGGAGTTACCTTAGATGGGTTCGATGAAAAATGGTTATACAATGGCACAAGTGATACTCGGTCCGCTATAAAAGAGACCTGGGATGACTTTAGAGGGTCATGCTTACACCATGGAAAGAGTGACACATGATATCCCTTTTATGGTTCACCATGGACAGTCTCTAAGGTGATGTGTATTTATAGAGCTCCTAGAGCGATACTAGTGATTCCTTTTATGGATCACCTTGTATAGGCTCAAGATTCCATTTATGAAATTATAATAATGCGTAAATTTTATTCTATGGACCCATCCACAAATCCAAATACATGTTTAGGATTTGTACAATCTTGATGCTTGATATATTATGACCATTATTACACCCATATCATATTTTTACAGGTAATCGTTGGTTTAGAGATATCTAGCTTAGGCTGGAGGAGGTAGTGTCGGTCGTGTTTCTAAGAGGATCCCGGACTGATATGATTTATTTATTCACTAACTTTCATTTATTATGTACCTATAAAGTGATTATTTTATATGCACAGACTGTCTTTTTTTAGACACCATTAGTGGTGGTCTAATAACTATATCTCACACCATGTTCAGGTCACAAATGGAACCCGAGTAGACTTCATGATTGTAGATGTAGACTAAGGGAAGCATCCAACATCCCATGTTTTATTTTCAGTTCACGAATGGAGTATAAGAGAAGAGGATCAAGCCTATGATCATGATACTAGAAGAGGCATATATTATTCAGTTTTTATTTTTTTAGCATGTGGTATATGCCTATTTCCCCTGCACCTTGTGTAATTAATTTTTTAAAATCTACATGACATGATCATCATCATTTATTGTTTCTATTAATGATTCAAATTCCACCAGTTCATTTATATGGATGGATTACTATTCCACAACTATTTATTTTTTCCACTACATAACAATATTATTTACTACTATACTACTCTCTAATAAAGAGTTCATATTATCCCTATAGACACACCCTAGGCCCTCCTTGCTAGTCATTAGCCTCTAGCGTATGGGGATTCATGCATGAGGTCATGTGTCCAACCATCTCGGTGCACCACTTATTGGATTTCGGGGGAGGATGCTACAAAGTGGTATTATAGCCTTTTTTCCCTTCTATCTTAATATATCAGTATTCGAGATGATACTAGGAATGTTTTGGAATTTGGAAATGTGCTTGTTCCCAAGAGTAGATAACCGAAATATCGGGGAAACCCAAATTACATGGGACTGTTTATTGTTTTTATTGGTTTGCTCCTATTACAGTTGTTCTAATTTCACCGTTGGGTGAGAGACATGTTATCTGAAATTGTTATTATTGATATTATTATTACTGTGGACTCTTTTCCTAGGCCCAATATGAAATCTATGTATCATATAATGAATAATAATAGGAACTTGAGGATTCACACATCATGAATTATTCCAGCACATATTTATATTGTTATGTGCATTTCCTGTGATTGTTGTGAGTGACATGATAATTATATATGGAAATCTATTGGAGTTTCTTGAGGGGTTAACATAACAGGATTAATTAAAGTTTCTTCATTAATATAATAAATGTTTTACCGTGTATATTGAATATGGAAGCATAATTAACCAATTATTCCATGTTTGAGCCATAAACAGTTGGTTCTAGGGGCTGAAATGATAGTTGATTTTATTATTAAATTCCAATTGTAATTTATGAATCACATATCATTATAAATGGGGAATGCAATATTATTGAATCAAACCATTATACAAGACCTGTTAAATACTAATACAAGAAGTAAAGGTCAGTTCGTGATTAATTGAAGTACCAATTAAAATTTAATGAGTTTGGGCTATTATAAATTTGAAATGGTGGAACATGTAAATGGGAAACGATATCTATATAAATTTAAATAAGTATGAAACTAAATAAATTTAATTTTTAAAATGAAATTGTTATCGAAAAATGGGGATTCCAATTGCAAAGTAAAGGGTGTGTTCATCTATACCTTGCTATTGAAACTCCATATACCATAACGTATGTTGGGTGATGTGAGACCTTGAACCCGACCTAACCTTAGTAGTTGGTAGTAAGTAGTGTCTCATGTGGTATGTTGTAAACATTCTTATCAGCTAGACTGGGCTTTAAGAGTAGGCTGAGATGCATAACTCATTTATAAGAAGTATTTGTACCTATCTTTTTTTATATCATTGATCCTATATGTCATTAAATATTATATGATGAATGGGTTTGGATATTCTAGAGCTATTATTCCATGAAATCCTCAAGTCATATTCCAGGTGGGTGGTGAAAATCATGCTCCAATGGTAGTGGGCCCTTATTCTCTATAATTACCTCCTATAGTGATAATAGAGTCACATCCTATTTATCCACCACTAGAAGATGATGATTAGTTCTGAGATAAATTCATTCTATTTTAACATTCCTTATAGGTATCTTTGTGACCTTCCCTTACTGTGGAAGAATTTTATAGAAAATTATAGTAGTAAGATCATTCCTTCTCAAGGGATGCTGGATCTCAGGCCACTGTTTCATGGATGGAGGAAATGTTATTGATATTTAAACACTAAGAGATGCATCCAAAACATAGGGTCACACTCAATTTATGTATTCTCTAAGACTCCGCCAAGAATTAGTGGGATTTAATCTCTCAAGAGGATTGTCATTAGGGTATGGTCTAGGTATAATTCAGTACAATATTGTATGACTATTTCATTCCACATAACATGAGAGTAGACCATTCCATAGGGTTTATGAACCTTATGTAAATCACTATATCCATGAAGGAGTATTCATCACATTTGACCAAACATCATCTTTCTACACCAAAATTCATCACTAATGATTTGATTACAACAAGATGATTTGATGATGGTATTTTATATTCCGTAAGATCATAAGTGAATATTTTTTGACTGAATTGCATTTCTGAGATAGTGAACCAGATCCTCACCACAGAGAAGAACCCGAGGGAAGCAGGTAGTATGAGTCAGGGAATGTCATCTTTGAGATAGGGACACATTTTTTCTCTAGTATCATGAAACATCATTTCATGTTTTCCCATGGGAGAAGATCCAACCAAATTATATGCATCAATACTTATGTGGTGTGTCATATGTGCGGTAGGTCAGGCCATAAGAACACCCAGTATACAAGAAACCTAATTGATTGTTGATATTGTGGATGGATGGGTCACCTTTAGAATTTTTTCTGAGTTTTTCCTCCAATACCTATTGATAAGGTATTTTTATTGACCCCTCATTAAGTTACAATATTTTTACCTCTATGTAATGCTATGAGTTGGTCTACTGCGGACTGATCAGGCTCTAGAGGAAGTCATGGCCAATGTAGTTAGATTTCAGAGGGTCAACACTAGTAGAGCAGACCTGCTTAGGGTATTTTGGTTTTATCTCAGAGTCAATAATCATGCCTTATCTAAATAGTAAAACCTACTTCCAAGGAGCAGTGCTTGGGGCCTTCTACAATATGAGGTAATATTTTGGTTTCCTCTTGTTTATTTTTTTCCCTATTTGATGTAGATTAGTAATTATATTTTATATTTGTGGATGTCATGGAATTTTTGGGCCTAAAGATAGTGTACTTATTTGATGTAATGATTCCATACACAATGTTGGAGGATCATTTAGAGATTATATTCCAGTGCAAGGAGTTACCCCTTACGGTAAAGGGTACCGATTCTTGTGTATTTTATTTTTCCCCATGATAAATAGCTTTAATATTATTTCCAGTATTGATGGGTTGGTTCCATATGATGCCCATTTTGATTTCTATCAAAAGAGGGTGTCTTTTACATCACTCGAGGGATTTTATTATGATTATAATGGTAAATGGGATGTCTTGGATAGTCGAGGTAGACCAGAGAATCATGGGTTCGGTAGTGTGAAAACCCATATGAGTAGCCTAAATATGATAAATAAGTGAGTATGGCTTGTAGAATTCCCTCTTGTGGTTGATCATTTAAAGGATATATTCTTTTATTACTTCTCTAGATTGACTCCTATGAGAGAGGTTAATTTTACAATCAAGCTAGTTTCATGAGTGACACCAATGTCAATTCATCCTCATAGGATAACACCTACTAAGATCTAAAAACTCAAAAAACATCTAAAATAATTGGATTTAAGGGGTTTTATATGACCCAATACTTCACCATGGGGTTCACCTTTCATTTTCACCATGAATGCATACAATACCATTAGGTTTTGCATGGATTACTGTCGGTTGAACTAGCTTACGGTGAAGAACCTGTATCCACTGCCACGTATAAGTGATCAATTTGACTACCTCAAAAGAGTGATGGTTTTATTTAGAATTTTTTTGAGGTTAGGCTACCATCAGGTTCATGTGAGACCATCATACATACCACATATAATGTTCCATAGTAGATATGGCTTGCATGAGTATTTAGTTATATCATTTGGACTTATGAATGTGCCATCTATCTTTATAGACTTGATGTATCATGTTTTCCACTTGTATCTAGATTCATTTATGTTAGCCTTTATGGTTGACATCATGGTGTATTATCTTACAAAAAATGAACATGAAAAAATTATTGATTTGACGATGAATACACTAAGAGAGCATCAAATATATGTTAATATTAACAAATGCAACTTTTGGATCGATAAGTTTCATTTATCAGGTCATATTATCTCAGCCACCATATTTATTTTATTGAACCATAGAAGGTGACCACAATATTTTATAGGGAGGAACCCAAGAATTTATTTGACATATGCAATTTATTGGGGCTAGCTGAATATTACCATAATTTCATTCAATAATTCTCATGTCTGTAAGTGAATCTTAATAAATTGACTTGAAAGTGTATGAAGTTTGTATGTTCATATTCCTACGATGCATCCTTTCATGATTTAATGTGAATAATGTCTTCAACACATATTATGATTCTTCTAGAGACATTTAGAAGTTATATTTTTCATTGGTGCTCCAGGAATTGGGTTGGGAGTAGTTTTTATGTAGGGTGATGGAGTTGTGGTGTATAGGTCCCACCATATGAGACCTCACGAGAAAAATTATCCTACACAATATAGAGGTTGTGATTCATGATTTATTCTATTGTAGGCATTATTTATTTGGTGATCATTTTTTTTGTTTAAATAGATGATAAATGTTCCAAATATATTTCCACACTCCCTGACTTGAATGTCAAGTAGCATTGGTGTGTAGCATAACTACAGTAATTATACTTTGATCAGTTATATACACCCAAAAATGAAATTGAAGTAGCTGATGCACTGATCCCAAAGACTTAGACATATTCTTTCTAAGCGGCCTATAGTGAGTGGCAGTGGATGGATCTATTTTATGATATGCACCTTGAGGTTTAGGAATATTTTTGGCGGCCTATCTTAACAGATTTTATAGTTACATACAACCTTCTGAAACTGGTAACGATAAGAACACTTTTTGAACCCGAAGGTCTATTACTAAGGGAGTGTGTCTCTAGTGAGGACTCGCTTCTATGTCGGGTTGTCGACAAGGACATGATTATGTACTTTCACAGATGAGTCTAGGTGGGTACAGACATACAAGAAGAGTAGATGTTGGAATCTCATGCCTCTTCTTTAGAATTTCACCTTGGTTTTACAAGTATGTACTAAGACATATATCATTAGTATTTGTGTCCTGCTATGAAGAGGTATATTACATGTTTAGTCACTTGGTGATCTACCTGTTTTCAAGTGAAGGCTGAGCACCAGTGGCTTGTAGGACTTCTACTGACTTTTGTCCATACCCGAGTGTATGTGGGATGACTTTACTATATACATTTTGATGGGTTTTATAATATCCCAAAGAGGTAGGGAAGTATAATGTGTGATATTAGATAGGTTGACCATAGTTTCTCACTTCCCAACCTATATGAGAAACATTCTTAGTAGATGATCTTGGGAGGCTTTATATTCGATGGATTGTTCACCTCCATGGTGTATCGCACTCTATCATATCAGAATAATATTATTGGTTTACATTTTGGATTTTTAAGGGGTTATAGAAATCACTAGGGTTCACAGGTGCTAATTAGTAAAACATATGACCCTCAGAACGATGGGTAGTCTGAGTGGATGACACAGGTGTTATTGAATATGTTCAGGGAAGGCATCCTTGATTTCAGAGGATCATGGGAAAAAATATCTCTCATTGAGTTCTACTACAATAATAGAATTTTGGAAATGATTCGGATGACTCTTTATGAGTCCCTTTATTATAGGTTGTTACATTCACCTATATGCTTGTTATAGGTAGGTGAGATAGGACTACTGGGTCCACACCTTGTTCAGGATACATCAAAGAAAGTCTATTAGATTCAGTAATATATGGATGAAACATAGTCCAAGGAGAATTATTATACAGATATTTACCTCAAATCTTGAGTTCGATGGGGGACATCATTTTTTATGCAAGTTTCGCATAGATTGGTTCATAAACAGATTCATAGATAGGGAATGATATCACCTTATTACATCGAACCTTTCAAGATCATGGAGTGTGTTGGGCTGGTAGATTATCAGTTGATGTTTCCTTTGAGGTATAATCAATAAATAACATCTTCAATGTATCATAGCTTCACTATTATCAATCTCACCAAACTTATTCACAAGATCCTGAGGATATTGACCTGGAGGTGGATGTATTCATTGAGGAGCAACTCATACATATCATTGAGCAGAGCATGAAATATCTATGAGGAAGGTCGGTTCCTCTAGTATGGTTGCTTTGGTAACGTGGTCTTATACATGATGAGGAATGGTCGAGAGTGTCTAACATTGGTGTTTTTGGACCATAAATTCTCTTAGTTGAAACTTTACCACCCTCAGAAGGGAAACTCAGTGATGAGTTGTTTTAATGAGGCGTGTTTGTATCATCTAGGATTTTTCAATAGTTACAAACAATGATTATACTATTAAAAACCCATCATTTTAGGTTAATAATGATCTAAAAAGAATAATGAGTAGTTTCAGAGAGTCCAGGGCTCTTTTATAGACTAGAGATCTAGATTTTGGAGAGGTATATTGAATTATATGGTGATTACTAACCACGTGACTCAACTGTGTAGGGGTGCTCAGTGTATAGTAGGGGTCCACATGGTTTTACTACCCTTGAAACTTGGGTTTAATGGGCCTTTTTATTTTCTAAAAAAAGTGGCAGTCATTTATCCTAAGCTATATATGGTTAGTCAAACCGTGCATTGAGCCCATGCAAGGGGGTTCCTTGGGTATTGGCTTGTGTATATTTGGTGCATGGTTTGACGAACTATCTGGAACAACCATACACCCCTTTTAAAAAGTTTTTTAAATGAAAAATATTTCATTTCAAAATTAACACCCCAATGTCCTTCTTCATCGAATATTTTCTCTTGCAGTCGGCCACATGAATTTCCTCCTCCTCCTCTCATTAGCCTTTGAAGCTATCTCCTCACTCAGACTCTGTTTTCTTCACCATCAGTTGTGTGGGATATATGAAGATAACCTATCCACTTTTCTACATCCCTTTATTAGTTTAAAAAATATTCTTCTATGGTATTTTTCAAGGATATCCTATGACCTATTTTTGGACTTTTCTTATTTTATTCTGATTTCTCCCATTATAGACTGATTCAAGGGGAAAAACTGGATGCGGGAAGTACTATAGGACTAAGGTAGGTGGTCTAGTACCTTTCCATCTATTATCATTTCATTTTATTAGATTTATTTTATTTGTAAATTTGACTCATCCAGTGTCACCTTTATAAAAACTATCAAACTAATTTAAAGAGCTTCCAAACCATAATATGGTCCTAGATAACAGTGAATCAATTTCTGGGGTTGGTTGCCTTGATGTAAGCCACCCCATGGGTGTTCCCTTCCTTGAAGGTTTAATGAATTATGTTTAGAATAGAATTAAACAACAAATTAAGATGTGTGGTTTCCCTTGTATTAAATTATTTTTAAATGTTAAATGATTTCTTGATTATTGTCCAAGAGTTTGGCCCTTTTACTTTATGTCATAGCTTACATCACATGAATTTAATGAATAAGAAAACCTAATTTTAGTATTATGTTTTTAATGCCTTATTGAAATAGTAAAACTTATCCATAGCTACACCATACCTTTATATGAAGCTAAGGGTGATACAAGGGTCTTGACATAAGGTCTCTGTTGGTGGGCTCAGCAAGATTTATAACGTGAATTTGTTTTGGATTGGAAAGACACTTGGAGAGATACTTGGGTTCTTTATAGAATTTACTGAATGGGTTCACCAGGTGGATTAATTACCTACTCATGAGTGATACTGATTCTTTTGGGGAGGTACCTTGGATAGGCTCAGTGAAATGATGGTTATACCAAGCCATGAGTGATACTCGGTCCCCTTTGTGAGATACCAATGACATGTTCAGAGATTTATGCTTACTCGAGGCCAAGTGTGATACTTGGGACTCTTTTTATGGATCACCTTTGGAAGACTCTATAGTGAGGGGTATTTATAAATCTTATGGAGAAATACTTGGGATTCCATTTATTAATCTCCTTATATAGGCTCAAGATTCCATTTATTAAATTCTATGAATGCTTAAATTTTATCCTTAGGATGTTCCACCATGCCAAATAACATGTCTGGGTTCGTTCCACTATTGATTCTTGATTTATAATGACATTTATTACACACATATCATATCTATATAGGGTTTTTTGGGCTCAGATACATCCATATTAGGCTGATGTAGGATGCGTCTGTCAGATATATATGTGGAACTCAGACTGATATGAAATATTTATTTATTTATTTTCCTTTATTATGTACCTACACACTACTCAATTTCTATTCACATAATGGATTGTTATAGAATCAGTTTTCTCTTTCCTATAGAGTTTATCTCACACCCTACTCAAGTTAACTATGGTACCTTAGTAGACTTCATGATTGCAGGAGAAGATAAAGGGAAGAATCTAGCTTTCAATGTTTTATTTTGAGTTCTAGGTTGGAGTATAAGAGCATATGACTAGTCCAACATTTGTGATGCTAGTAGATTCTGCCTTTGGTCCTTTCAATTTTTTTTACCATGTGTTAAATTCATAGTTCCCCTGCATCTTTTGTATATCATTTTTTATAGTTATATGTCTTGATCATCATCATTTTTGTATCTATTTATGATTCATATTACACATCTTTATTTATCTGGATGAATTACTATTCCACCATTTTTTATTTATTTCTTTTTCCACTACTTACCATTAGTATTTACCTCTAGTCTACACTTTGATCAAGTGGGAATAGTCTCCCCACAGACACAACCTAGTATATTTATTCTAGTCGACAATATCTAGTGAACATGGAGGAGTTCATGAGGTCATGTGGACAACCGTCTTGGTGCATCCCTTAGTGGATTTCAAGGTGGGACACTACATAAATTTATTCAAATACAGTTATATATATTATAAAAATATAAAAACATAAATAAATTTACAACACTATATACAAATACAATCAGAAACACAATCACATACAAACACCAGTAATTGAATATTTATAAATATATATACCAATATCATATATACAAATATTCATTAATATATATAAATATAAATACATGGATATAAATAAATATAAATATATACTAATATTCATACATTCATAAATAAATATAAATATATATTCATAGATTTAATTATATATAATTTTTAAATTAATATCGATAAATATTATAAATTATGAATATATATATGTATATAAATGTATATAAATACACACACAAATAGAGATATATAAAAAATAGATAATAAATCACTAAAAAGGAAAAACACAACCCTTTCTATACCATGCAATAAATAGGAATTTAAATACATGGAATAAAATCATATACACCCTAATAAACATATAAATATACTCTTTAAAGAAGCTAAAATTACATCAAATATTTTAAAATTTTTGTATTTGAACAAAAAACTTATTTTTGGAATCCTTACAAGACTTTATTAACCTCAACAAATAGTTACTAGTTCCCCATTAAGTTAAATTAACATATATCTCTTCAAATGATTCGTTTTGATATAGGGTGGATCCTAAATGGACACCAAGAACGAATGTTATAGTCAATTTAAATTGATGTTTGATTTTCATCTTCTTTTAAAAGAAGTAATTAATTTTATATTAAATAATTATTATCAAGTTATTATCTAATTTAATTTTATTTCAATTAATAATTTTCAACCAAAATGTTTGTGGAGCTAAAACGGACATGCTGATCAAAAGTTATGATTATTTGATGTTGAAATATGTTTTTTTATTTTTTTTTTCCAATTTTGATGTTGCGTTTTTTTAAAAAACTCTCCTAATTCATTGATTTTTTTTTAAACTTCTGAAAAAAAAATAAATAAAAAAATAGATTATTTTTAAAGGCCTCCACTAAAAAATGTTTGCTAAATATTTAGCGGTGGTATTGAAATATGGTGCTAAAAACCATTGTGAAATTCAAATTTTACAATAGTGTATGTTCTAGAAAAATTTTACTCATTAGAAGGAAATGATGTTTGAATATCAAATTCTAAGGGCTCATAATAATTTAGACTTCTCATAAAGTTATCACTTGAAGATCTAGAGTATATGAGATCATGAGGAAGGACATGATAATAGGAACACCACCTTTTTCAGGTGTCATTGATAGATCCTATCTACAAAGACATGTAATGGTCTCTAAACATGAGTTTATTATAAGAGTATACTATTTTTATTACATACTTTTATGTAAGAAAAAAATCATGACATTGAAGTCATAGCAATGTATATTGTGTTGGGTGCATCATTAGTTGTATGACATTGATTGAATAATCAAGAAAGAGTCTGTCACTTTTGAGAGGAAGTGATAACTCGGGTCTAGTTGATTAGGATGGAAGAAATCCATCACTAAATCAATTGTTGTAGTTTAATATGATAATCCTATCTATTAAGTTCATCGAATAATAAATAAAACTTGTATGATTTCACAAAGTGCGCATCCCACTTTATGAGATATCATATGATAAGGAGATTATATTACATAGTGTGTGTTTGTAGGAAGGGTAATTATTTCTATGAATTTTCTATATCTCTTTAGAGGACTTTAGGTGTTTCTAGACTCTTCTTATGGTATTTGAATAATATTTTCTGCTATCAAGATAAGGTCTTATAGGGTCACGCACTTAGCCTGCTCAAAAGTGTGTCCAATTCCAATGAATAATATTTTAGGTCATGGTGGGTCCCTCAGTGGGCTCGCTGATGTCTGAGAATACACAATCACCAAGTAATAAGCCACTTTATTATTATTTAAGTATATAATAGTTGTTGTTGAATTTATTTATTTAATTTATTTACATGTATTAAAATAAATGCATGGAAAATATTATTTGAATGAATATTTTTTTATATTCAAGGTTCCTTTAAAATTTTCGAGGATGAAGACTCGAATTAATGACATGATTTTATCAAAAAATATATTAAACTGACAATGTAAGTTTGTGATAAAATATTAATGATGTTTAGACACATTTAATTGGTCATGGAATTTAATTTATGACATTTTTAGTTGGAGTTATTTATATAGGGGATGGGGAACCCTTTTTTGGTGCATAATTCCCAATATATAAGCAAGAGAGAGATCATTTCTGAGAGACTATTCATCCACTTGAATTTAAAATATCCTCTATCCTACAGCCCACATCCTATGGAGAGAAATAATACGTCCAAGAAATCGAACCAATAGAACCTTTATAGATAAAAGGAATGATGAAGTGGTGATCATCGAGACATCAAAGTCTTTTCTAGACCTCTGTGCTAGCACCTGATTTGGACGATTGGCATTACCACAAACTCTTGAAATGTGTTTGGAAGATCTAGAGGTGTTTGACCTCATATCCTTTGAGAAATGATCACCATTTATTTTCTACTATCGAATGTACCATCAATTTGACATGGTATTCATTGATTCTAATTTTGTTCTTAATTAAATTCACTCGAGATCCTTAGAGAGTAACATGGATCAGATCATTGAAGATGATGAATTTATGTCGACCCGACAATGAAAATTTTAAATCCCCGACCCATGTGCTTGCACTAGTACCAAAAGTTTGTATCAGAGTGAACATTTAAATTTTCTACGAAATGAAAAATTCAATTCAACGTAAATTAAAGTAAATGGAATCATTTTGATACCAATAGAATAGAACATGCATTATTCAGATTATGAACAATGAAGTTATGGTTATCTAAAAATTTAATTCCAATCAAAACATGTCTATAAAATTTAAATAACATATATTTATATATAGGTTAATTTTACTCAATGGTTAAGGTAAATGGAGAATTACAGAGAACCCATTTTTTCATCATGTTCATGATGGATTTTGGTGGCTAGAATGGTAACAGTATGAGGAATTTCATTCACTATGTTGTGGAAATACCCAATATTCAAATTAGATATGTTGTTGAATTTTTATAAAATAAAAAAAACTAAACAAAGGGGGAACTGATCGGTGGACTTCATAAAAAACAATGATAAAAATTGAAAGGTATAAAGGGGGAGGATAGTGGGAACACTTACATACAAAACCATAAAAAAATTTATGAATGTTAACTTCTTGTGGAAGAAACCTATAGCCACCACCTTTGTCAATCTTCATAGTGTCCACCACCACCAAGATTTCCTCCCCTATTGGAAACTTCATAGATATCAGCCGAACAACCTCTGGCCACATCCCCTGAAGTACGACCTCCACATATGCTTCTTACAACACGATGAGAGACCTATGGTTATCATCGCCCAGGCCACTAATATTGCACCTCCCATCCCCACCAACTATCACGATAACCCCTACGATACCCCCCACTTCCATAATTGTCATAATGGTCAGTTACCTCAATATCATAGCATAATGAAGTCATTGTCCTTCCTATCCATGAACCTCCTAGTTGAATCAACCCCTAGTGTTTGAGGCTCTTTATCATGGCCTATTTTACATGTATCCTCATCCTAATACAATGAGCTTCTTCCTACCATAGAGACTAACTCCCATTATGGATAACCACCCCATGACTGTGCAATGGCCTCCCATGGGTTGTCTGCCCGACCCAGAACAACCCTACAAGAGTTCTTCCAAACCTACAATAGGCTTGGGAAGGTTATGCGAGACTCAGAATAGGCTTGTGCAGGTTCTTCCAGATCCCTAATGGTCCTGGGCATATTTTCGGGCCTGTTGAAAATGTTTAAATATGGAAAAAATAATTTATATTTTTTGACTAAAAAATATATTTAATATTTGAAAAGTAATTTTTTTTAAAAATAATTTAATTTTGGGACTGAATGAAATTATTTATTTGGATTAAAATAAATGATTTAATTCATTAATTACGTTTGACTTGAAATTATCACATTTTTAATTTTATTGCACATTTAATTTCTCAACTGATTGGTCTTGATCATTGACTGATGAATGTTTTTTTCTAGGTTTATATTTATTTAATTGATTATTACAACTTCATACGATGATTGTAGTAATATATTTATTTTTGGTTTTCCATGCATCATCTTTCTTTGTTTAATATGTATAAGGTCCTACACAACCATTAATATAATTTTATATGTTTTTATGCTTCCTGAGACACCATCATATGTGTAAAACTATGTATGTATGATGATGATGGTGTTATAAGATGCAGAACATACTATGATGAGGTGGTATTCCAGATGAGGCAGGAAAACATTGGACCAGGGTACGAGATGCTATACGAGTCAAGACCCAACTCAGGTTTTATTCCCCTAGGGATACAGTTTATCCATTACGTTTAAATGGTTTAACCAATATATAAAGATCAAGACCAGTCAGTTAGTTTATTTAATTTAAAAATTGTTTATTATTTTATGAATGTTGATATTTATGGGAACACAAAAAATAATAATTAAACAATACATAGTTTAAAACATATATTAACGCGATGATTTATTTCTATTAATACATAGGTTAGTTGTGAGTACGGCCACATCATACATGCATAATATATAGAAAATTATTTCAAACACTGATAAATCATATAATAAAAACCTCAAAAAATATTTACTCACAATACCTTCCTTCATTTGATTTTGGAAAAAACTAGTTGTACGAGGTGGTCTTCAACCCTAGTTGAGGATTCCTCCAACTATTAGGGAGTTATTATGAAAGTGAAGGGCCAAATTAACTAAATATATCAATTAATATGTAGCTATAGTTATATTTTTTCTTCTTTAGAGGTAACATTTTGAGTAAATCAAGATTATGATTTTAGAAGCTATGAATTAACTCAATAGTTCAAGGAGTCGCAATTCAATGTGATTGGCCAGTCCAACACCTACCCTGAAACACTTCTTGAAGTATCATATTCATAACATGGAATATGAGGATAAGTTCAAGGATCATTTACACTAGAATTATTGAGCTACTAGGTGTTTCAAATATAATAATGTTGGATACTGGGGTTCAATATAATAGTGGGAGAGAATTATTGATTTATTTAATCAGTAATTTCTATGTCGTAATCAGGATAAAATTACTAACCTATAAAAAAATTATTTTGGTAGAAAAATGGTATGTAACACCACCCAGACATTGTGATTAATATTGAAAAATGAAAATTTCATCACTAACACGAATTTCAAAGTGTAGTATAGGGACTTTTGTAATGTACTTTGATATAGGAAATTCTGAATTCCATAATACCCACTACCAGTTAAGCAACCTCGAGAAGAGTGTTTGTGAAATATTCTTATAGGAGACACATGTATATTACATTTTATGTGTGCATCATAATTCTATCATCAATGTACAATGAGATTTGAATCATCCTGACGATATGTATTATATCACATGTAGATTTATCTTCCAAAATTTTGTAAGGAGAATGTGAATCGTGATAGGAATGAGGTAATGACTACAGTACATTCATGTAAATAGAAAGATGAATGATGATATTTTAATACATCCCTTTATATGTTATTTATAACCCATTTACTATAGTTTCATTTAATCTTTCAAAATTAATTGTAGAGATAAAAATGCTTTATTACCTTTGGGGATGTGTACTCCATGAATTTAATAACTCAATGAGAGTTCAAACATTAGTTATTATGGTGAAAAAGTGTAAAGAAAAATAAAATATGTCAATTATGAGTTTTTTTATCAAAATATCCTCACAACTTCCTTCAAAGAACTATGTAAAGGTGTTAAATAGGATATTATTTTCACTGAAGGTCATTATATATGTTTATGGATGAATAAATGCAATGAATTGAATTAGAAGAAATAAATGGATTCAACTTAGTATATATTCATCAATATATATATATATATATAATTTTTATGTCATAAATATTGGGTAATAAATACAATATCCCACTAACATATGTGTATTAAATTATAGTAAAAATATGAAAATATTTTTTACAAGTTGTAAGATTTATTTTCCATGAAGTTGAGAATGGGAGATTCAAAATTTAGTGCTAAGAAGTAAACTTATTATAATTTCCATGTTTAATGATTCTTGTTGAACTGGTATAGATTTTTAGAATCTTTTTTCATGTTTCCATTATAAATAATGAGAGACTAATAAATTTTTGGAATAAATGCTATTTCTGGTGTATCATACTCAATGAATAGTTTAGTGACACATAAATCATAATAAATACCTAATAAAAATAAAAAATTAAGACATGTTTATACCTAGTTTTGGAAAGATTAGTCTTTTTCTAGTAAAACTATGTATGTGTCAAGGTACAATGGTTTAGACAATAGTTCCAGGTCCTTCAAGCTCTTCCTTTTCGGTGGGTGACTTCTGGGATCCTAATTCTTCTTCTGTGGATCTGGAAAAGCCGTCTTTGTTGACGGTAGAGTCTGGGCTTTTGCATACGATCCATGGGTCTTCATCTAGGGGCTTTCTAGAGGGGATGACCAAAGAGATTTCAATTACTCAACATTCTAGGGATCAAATACTTATGGTCGCTTTTCTTCATGAAGAAGTGAGTCCAATGTCATCTAAAGAGGACAAGGGGAACCTGTTCTCACTATTGGAGGAATCCAACAGTCCTATGAAAAAGAAGATTTGCACACTGAAGAAAGGGTGTTCCTCGGAGAGCTCTTCTAGACCAGTGACTCAGTCAATGGTGAGGGAGGAGTGTGGCAAGATGATTTTTAGACCCCATATAGGTTGCCCTGGCCAGAATGCCAAGAGTTTCTTAAGTTAATGACTTCGGTGTTTATATGGAATGCGTGTGGCTTAGGGGGGAAAGCTAAATTTTCCTTTGATTCCTTTGAGTGTCGTAGAAATAGGGTTCCTATGGCGTTTATTTTAGAACCAAATCAGAATTCTTATAGGATGGGTTTTTTCTCTACAAAAATGGGGTTTTCTCACTTTATGCATGGCCATCCATGTAACAATAATATCTCGATTTTTTGGAAGAATTCACTTCTGGTGGATTTGAAGCAGGTGCATGAGCAATGTATCACGGTGAAGCTAGGATTCAAAGGTTACTCTATTTTATTTACCTTTGTGTATGCTAGATGTGATGTTTTAATCAGAAGGGAGCTATGGGATCACCTTGGATCCTTTTCTCTGTTGGATTTAACCTGATTTGTGCGTGGAGACTTTAATGAATTATCTGACATGTCAGAGAAGAGGGGAGGGTCTCCATTGTTTAACAACAGTATACTTGATTTCAACGGCTTTATTTCTAGAAAGGTTTTGTTAGATTTGGGCTTCAGTGAGAGTAAATTTACATGGTGCAACAACCATAAAGGAGGAAACCAGATATGGTGTAGACTTGATAGAGGCTTCTCAAATATTCAGCGGCTGGATTCTTTCTCAGGGACCTTGGTTGTTCATCTATCCCGGGGCCTTTCAAACCACTCTCCAATTCTTGTGAAGCTCATGAAAGAGAGCCATGATTACAAAGGGTTATCATATTCAGCAGATTGGAATAGCCAGGATGGTTTCATTTGAATGATGCGAGAGTCTTGGATTCAGGAAATGGATGGAAGGGCTTGGGTTGGTTTGTTTATACGTCTCGAAAGTTTGAAAGATGATATTTTCAAATGGTTTATGGATCATCCAACATCAAATGACCATATCGAGGTGATTCAAATAGATATTGAAGGTTTGGAGGACTCACTACTTCAAACGTGGGAGGATACATCCTTCATTATATTATGAGATAAGTGGGCGATCTTCACTCAAATATTGTAGGAGGTAGAGAAGGGTTATATGCAGCGTGCTAGAATCAGGTGGCTCAAATAAGGGGACAGAAATACTGGCTTCTTCCATGCCTGTTTGAAAGAAAGGTAGAATGCTAAAATCAACATCAGGTTGGAGGACGATTCCTTCTCCTCTGACATTAATGTTGCTGGAATTCTGGCTTTAGACCACTTCGAACGATTGTTGAAAGGCGAGAACCAGAAAAATTCATGGGATAAGGAGTCATTGCATGATCAAGAATCTTTTATGGAGAACATTGCAAGGAGGGTTAACTCTGGGGATAATGAAGGTTTAACATCCCTACCATCTGAGAGTTAGATATGGGAGGTGGTTCGTAATCTTCCCTTGGATAGTGCTCCGGGCCCGGAAAGATTCCCTACTATATTTTATGTGACAAACTAGGAGTTTGTGGGTCCTTGTGTGGTTGAGGCCATGCTTGACTTCTTTAAGGGAGGTTCCATCAATAGGGGCTCATGTGCGTCTAGAGTTGTAATGATTCCAAAGGTGAAAGACCCTTGCTCTATCAGTCAGTATAGGCCCATATGCCTTTGCAATGTCTCCTATAAAATCTTGGCGTCCATTATTTCCAGGAGACTAAGTAATCTTATCCCGAGGATCATTTCCCATGAAAAACATGGCTTTATCCAAGGAAGAGGTATCCAAGGGGCTGTGGGAGTGGCCCATGAGTTATTAACTGATATTGATTGAAGGGCATTTGGTTTCAATTTTATTATTCAGGTTGACATGGATAAAGCTTATGAAACGTTGGAATGGAGCTTCATTCTCCAGTTGATGAGAAAGATGGATTTTCTGGAAGGGGTTTTTTATTTGTGATTTCGATGCTTTTCTTCACCATGTCTATCTATATCCCTATTGGGGAAATTCTTTGGTTTCTTAAAAAGAATGAGAGTTGTTAGGAAAGGAGATACACTTTCACCCTCCTTATTCATCCTTGCTCAGGAAGCTCTATCGCAGAATTTACAGAATTGTTTTAGGATCATGAAGATCAGACCTTATCGATATAATGTTTCAGATATCTATTCTCATATTATGTTTGATGATGACATTAATATATTTGTGAATGGAAGGAGATCTTCCTTGGATAATTTCACGCATCTCATGTTAATTTACGGAAGCCTCAGTGGTCAACAGGTGAATTCTGGTAAAAGTAATGTGGTCATTTCCAATAACTGTTCAAGGTGAATAGATCAAGAAATTCAAGCCAACCTAGGCCTTAACCGGAAGCAGTTTCCCATGACATATCTTGGGGCTCCTATTTCGAAGGGCCAGGTGAAGAAGGTTTTCTTTTAGGATATTCTTAGAAAAATGACTAGGAGAATCCTGAATTGGAAGAACAAGTTTCATTCCTTTGGGGGAAGGGTGACTCTGATCAATAGTGTGGTCTCTTCGATTCCAGTGCACATGTTATCTATTACTACTCCTCCCAAGTAGACGATTGTGGCGATGGAGAAAGTGATGAACTATTTCATTTGGGATGATAATTTTGTTGGAAGGGAAGATTGGGCTGCTTGGTCTCAGATGGCTAAACGAGTGGAGGAGGGTGGTGTAGGCCTGAGGGACATTTCGGATGCCATGCAATCTATGCAAGCTCGTCTTGCTTGGGATTTTTTGGAGGGTAGATCGATGTGGGAACATTTCATTAGTAAGAAATATGGAAATAATTAGGAGGAGTGGGAGGTTATAAAGCTATCAATATTGTCGAAAACGATCAAGTCCCAGCCGGAGATTCTTCCGGATTCTAGTAGGTGGGTTCTAGGTCATGGGCATGTCAACTTATAGAGGGATAACTGGATTGGAGAGAGACTATATTTTCCATATTTTCCGGTTTCAGACTTCTCTGTGAAGGAGTAATCTTCCCACCCTAGGATCGTGGAAACCATTCTGAACAGGGACCAGTTTCAGTCTTTTAAGGAAATTACCCTCTCAGAGGAGGAGCATAGACTATGTTTTATGGAGGATAATTCTAGTCATTTCAATGGGAGAGATTTCTACCTACTGATCCAACAAGATAGTGTTCAGGAAGAGCTGGGGGTGCTTTTGTGGTGCTAAGAGGTTCCAAATAAGTTTGGTTTTTTGGTTTGGCACGCCAAAAATTCTTCTCTTCCCACTGACGACAATGTCCAGAAGAAGGGGGTTCAGATGGCCTCGAGATGTTACTATTGTGTCTCTCCTCATGTGGAGTCTATTCCTCACCTGCTTTTTCAGAGTGAATGGGCGAATGAACTCTGGTCCAGCATGACTAGAGGGGGAGTCTCAGCCGGGACATGCAATTCTTTTCAAGAACTCTATTCGTTCTGGTTCTCAGGTACAAAACCTGAACAGATGGAATCAAAGATTAGGTGCATCTCATATATGGTTGTTTTTGGACGATTTGGGAAGCTAGGAACATGGATCATACAAAGAACCGACCTTCGGTTTTCCTTCTCCAGTTGAGACTGGAAATCTTGTCCAGTACCTCAGCTCCTTCTTAAAGAAAGGTTTGTACTACCTTTCCCTCTGTAATTTCTTCAACACGCCGGTTGGGTCTCCAAGTTCTATTGGTTCCTGGATCAGTTGGAAACCTCTGGTGAACAGTTTTAAACTCAACATGGATGGGTCCCTGCTTCATGGAGTGATGCGCGGAGGAGGGCTGGTCCATGATGGGAACGATTCTGTTGTGCTAGCCTTAAGTAGCTACCACAGGTTGGGCTGCTCTCTTGAAGCAGAGACCCAGGATTTTCTCACAGGTATAACATTATGCAGCATTTTTTTCCTGGATTGCTGTAAAATCGAATCTGACTTGGAGGTATTGGTTCGGGCGATCACGGCTAAGGGTGAGATACCATGGTCTTTGATTTATCTGATATGTATGTGTATATTAATGATACCCAGAGACCGTGTGGTCCAACATATCCCAAGAGAAGCCAATATTTCTGCAGATTCCCTTTCTAGAGGTAGTAGACCAGAGAAACCCTTGCTAATCTACTCTCATTTTGGCTCATTACCCCGAGAATGTAATTTTCTTGTCCAAGGAGATGCATTAGGCCTCTACCATTACAGACCACCGTGACATGTTGGTTTCGTGTAAGGCTTTTTCCTTTATTTTATAATTAAAAAAATCATTGTGAGTCAGGCAAAAAAAATGTGTTTTCGTGAAAAGTGTTTTTTAAGGATATAAACAATATTTCATCAAGTAAAACAAAAAATTCATCTAAGTTTTTATCTTAAATTTTATATAAGATATTATCAAAATCCATGATATAGAAAAATTTAACATCAATTTATATACTATGCTTTTATAAATGGGTTCACATATCTATTTGAGACAGTGTGATAAATATTGAATTATATTTACTCAATATCAAAGATTCACTTATGGTTGAAATTGGAATAAGTTCCACAAGACATTTTGGAAATGAAGTGTTCTATAGATACACACTACGTAGGAATAAAAAAACCATGGTAATGGTTTTAGATTCACTATGGATGGTGATTATATATTCATTCAGAGTAATAAATCTAATAAGTAAGCATTAAATGGAAACAATCTAATATTAACAAGATCAATTAAAATTCAATAATGGATTCCATGTATCAATGTACACAGGCTTATTATTTTTAATATCATGGTGGGTATTCAAGTAAGAATATACACGGGTGGTACAAGTGTGGTACCAATAAGGCTTGATTTTTAATACCAAGAAATTATACCAAAATCCATTTGAATTCTACATGTTATATCCTATTTATTTGATTATTAAATTGATCATTGGATTTCAAGACCACCAATCTTGTAAGGTGTCTATATGATGAAACCAAAAAGTGTTGGTGATACCATGGAATTGAAATAAGAGGTGAAAGTTAATGGCATCTAGTTTTAGATTAATGTAAGCAATAAGATCACAAAATATTCATCTGGAGTTATTATATTGAATATGTATACAAGAGGAAAGTGGGAGTGGCACTATTTTCCTTGTAAAATATGTATGATAACATATGGAAAATTTCTAATTGTCTTTTAGTTATCTAAACTAGAGTGAAACTTACTCTCCAGAGATTGAATTAAAGTAGAAACTTACATTAGAGGTAATGAAATCTTATGAGGAAAATCAAATGGGTTTTTATACCATGTGTATTGTACATATAATAATAAGGTATTGATAAAATCCATTTGGATAAATTCAAGATAGAATTTTTACTATTACCACATGAAATAAATATCTTCAAAAAGACATGTATGGGATATTGGAGAAGATTAATGTGGTAAGTTGAATTCCATATGCTTTAGGGATAGATCAATCACATATTCCATGTTATGTGCTATATATGATATTTAAAATATACACATTATGGTAGATAAATATCAGTTCTATCATGGAGAAATAGATGAGGAGTAGTCAAAACTATCAAATTAAACATGATGGAGAACAATGCATATGTCGATGGTATATTTAGTGAATGAGACAATAGTTATTAGGGAACAAAAACTAGTCTTTCTATGAATTAATATGATATAACTTCATAGTTATTATAATGTAATGGGCATGAGAATATCATTCAAATTACTGGTATCCATATCTAGAAATACATAGTGTGTTGCATCTTCTGATATATCCAAGGATGAAATGGATAATACACAATGATTTTTTAGTTCTTGAAATGAAACTAAGTAAATAAAGTTTTATCATAATATAAATTATGATAATGAAACTACTAGTAATAGAGCAGATGTTAGGTTTTTTGATAGTGAAAAAAAGGAATATACATAGAGATATAAAATCTTGAGAATAATTTCTCAAGGAGGTGAATTCTCACACACTAGAGTGACCACACAATAGAGATGTGGATGACCCAATGAATGAAACCATATCTCAGTATAAGAATTATATTATCATGTTAGTGATAAAAAGGATAGTTAGAGAATTGGAAATTTTATAATTAGGAGTGTTGTAAAAGTGGGTTCCCTTGACCAAAATTGAATAATAATTTTTGATTAATATATCATGTATATTGTGAGTTGTGCATGACGTATACTTACTGTAATAGTTTTAATTTTTCTACAACCAATATTTATATGGTAATTTCCATAGATTAATTATCATATAAAAGGGTTGTTGAAATTAATTCTATTGAATTAGAAACTCGAGATACTATGATATTAATCTTAGAAATATGTCATATGGCTTAGATACAACATATAGAATGGAAACTGATGATGTTTGACTATGAGGTGCTTGGGGATCATAAGAATTGATATTTATTATAATGATGTTTTTACATGGTGATCTTGAGTAGATGAGATCATGAGGATTGAGTTTACAATAGTAACACCACATGTTTCAGGTGTCATTGTAATTCCTATCTATTAACACATGAAATGGTCTCCTAGCTCGAGGTACTTGGTGTAGGGTGTGTCATTGGTTGCATGAAATTGATTGAATAATCAATAAAGATCTTTTCTATTCTGAGAGGAAGTGATATCTAATGTATTGTTGATTTGGATGGTAGTACATCCACTAACTCCACAGTCACGGTAGAAGATGATAAGTCAATCCAATAAGGTAAATAAAGAATAAATAAAGAGAGTATGTTGAAACAAGGTGTCCAACATGATTTATGAGATATCATATGATAAAGAGATTATATTACTCAATGTGTGTCCATAGGAATGTTTGTCAATGCTGTGAATTTTCATTTTCTCCTGGGGGTCCTCGGTGAGTTACTAGTCTCTACTCTTGGTCTATGAATAGTATTCACTACTCTCAAGATAAGGACCAAGAGTTTTACACAATTAGCATATTCAAAAGTCTACCCCATTGCACTGAATATGAGTTTAACATATGGTGGGCCCCACCACTGGGGGTCTAGGGATGTCTTATAATATACAATTGACTAGTTATAAATGAATTCATTATTATATGAGAATAAAATAATTTGAGTTGAATTTATTTATTTAACAAATTTATATGTATTGATGTTAATACTTATCAAAATATTATATGAATAGATATTATTTAAATATGGATTGTTCTTTTAATATTTCTGGTAATGAAGAATAGGGTAAATGGATCATTTTTTGCACATAATATATTTATTTTATTTTAAAAGTTTTTTATAAAATATAAATGATGTTTATGAAATAAATAATTGATCATAACGTGTCACTTATGGATTATTTAGTGGGTTTTATTTATATGGACATTGGGGAAGCCTTTAATGGTGTTTAATTCCCACTATATAAGAGAGAGGGATATTATTTATGATCAACTATTAATTATATCGAATTTGATATTTCCTCTATTCAACTTCCTGCATCATAGAGAGAGGGAATCCCCTTCCATGAAACCGATCCGATAACACCTTCATAGATTGAAGGAAAAAAGCAATGGTGATTATTAAGATGTCAAAGGTTTCATCGGATCACCATGCATGAACTAAGATTTTGAATATCGGTTTCCCCACAGACCCTTTATGTGGGAGTGGATGATTTAGATGGATTTGAACATAGATACAATGATCATCAGTGATGAGCTACTATCGACCGTTCCATCAATTAAAATTAGGTAATTATGAATTTTAATATTTAAATTCATTAAATTCTTGAGAGATCAACAAGCTTTTAATGGGACTCAGATAATTGGAGATGATGGAGTTGTGTCAATCTAGTAGTGAAAAGTTTTAATCCATGAACCATATAAATTTTCTACACACCCTGGTACCAACATGTACTATTAACGTTATAGCACAATTTAGAAGAAAACAGAAACATAAATTTTAATTAAATTTACATCAAAATAAAACAAAATAAGACATTATATAATGACTAATACACTTCCAAAATTGTTATGTACAATTAAATTGGTATGAAATATGTATCAAAAACATAAAAAAAAATCATTAGGATTAACGTTCCATTATCTTTGGATACTGAACCCCCTCAAAAAGTCTATTCATGCTACCAGTTTTTGAATAAACCCTCAAAGTTCAAGAAATAGTGTTGTCGCGACCCGTCCCTAGGGGCCCATGCCATGACAACCCCAGGCCTGCCTTCCACATGCATGGGGAAAGCGACCAGCACCGATGGCGTATTTCCCTATAACCGGGAAGGCATTGTCTTTATAACCTATAATCAAACACAAACTAGAACACAAATGGATATGAACACAGGTAGATCTAAATAATAAATAGAGTGAGTACAGTAAGTAAAGGGGCCAGAATACAAGCCCAACTGGAAAGTACATGAAACTGAAAAGTACAAGTAAACTGGAACAACACCTATCAATAGCTACCAAGGACCCTACCTAAAGGGTAGGTATAGCTCTTGAACGATCGTCTCTGCAGTACGCCTCATCTAAGGTCCACCTCCAAGATACCTCTAGTCCTAGTACTCTCTTCCTCAGTCAGTGTTTTCTATCATCTACACCAAACACAACAAGGTGCAGGTGAAACCCATGAAGGGGTGAGTATAACGACACTCAGTAGGGACCCCGAGACCCTCAAGGTCTCCCAAAATCCACAAAGGAAAACCACAAAGCATGAAAACAACTATCAACCCTAATTAGGTATATTCCCATACATATACCTAATTTATCAAGTATACCCATATCATTCATGAGGAAACACAAGGTCCAACCCAAAACCCCAAAGCTCAACTATTCCATAAAGGAAGGAATACCACGAAGGTAACACCATAATGGTAAGTACCACACATGTACTCCATAAAGAAGAATACCAAAAGGGTTTCACCACGAAGGTATGTATCACATAGGTACGCCACATAGAAGAATACCACCAAGGTATCACCATGAAGGAAAGTACCACACAGGTACACCCCACAGAAGAATACCACAAAGGTATCACTATAAAGGAAAGACTCATCTCATACCAGGTATACCTTTAGTATTGAAGTATAGATGATTAGATTTAACTACTGAATCATATTACTCTGTTAAGAGTAAGACCCAAATAGGATCCTAAATCATCATCATACCCACATAGGATCGCAATACATCGTTAGACCCACACAAGATCCTAGTACAACATCTTACACACACATGATCCTAGTACATCATCAGACACACAAAGGATCCTAGTACAGCATACCCACATATGATCCTAGTACATCGTCATACCCACAAAGAATCCATGTATAGTAGATACACATGAATTCCTAGAGAGGATTCATGTGGAATCCTCAAATACAGACCCATGAAGGATCCCTTTATCATGTTACAGCCATCTATAGGGTTCCCACACTAAGCTATCTTGATTCTTGGAGGGTACAGTTCTAATAAAACAGCTCAATACTCCAACTGCCACAAAGACCCATGAAAAAGTATTCCAAAGGTCTGCCACGAAATAGGGGTCTCAACGCAATAGATGACACGTCAATCGGATGCCAGATCTGTAAGTTATTTGACTTTTAGTCTCGAGTCCCCAGTTGGATTCGTGCTTGATCGAACCCATCAAAACCCCAAATTTATCCAAATTACATGTGGGGTTTACCAAAGGGAACTTCTTCCGACAAGGTTTCTGGCATCATAGACAGTTCACAAAATGGACTCCTGGTGCTAACGTTATGGCCAAAAAAGTGGAAATGGGTTGAAGATGGTCCGTGTCTGGTCTGACACAGTTGGGACGACCCGACCCGACCCAGTTCGGGTCGACCCAGCCCACTGGGTCTGGCCCCCAAGCGCGGCCCAACCCCCGCTGGGCGGATCAACCTGTAGAGGGCAGCCCGACCTGAGCAGCCCCAGCGCGACCCGACGTGGGGTCCTCCCTAGCCGCACCCAAGGGGGAGTCACATGCCCCCGCCGGTCTTCTTCAAACACCGAACAGAAATGTACATTCGTTTTAATCAACGGACACATAGGACCCACCACGGCTCCCGCTCAATGATGCTCAGCTCGCCGAAATGGTCGACCTGTTACTCTTCTCAGCGGCACGGTCACACGCCGCTGCCCCTCTACAGCTGGCCAAACATAATCCGCCTTCCTTCCTCTGCCGCAACCAGGAAGGTCGCGACTATCCTCTCTGACGGCGATGAGATGGTCACGCCGCCCATTATTCCGCGACCAATTGAAGCGTCGGCCGCTATTTGGTTTCCACTACGGCCGCTTGGTCGTGGTTCCTTACTGTGGTGGCACAGTCATCGCCGCCGCACTGTCGTGTGGCCGACTGATGCGTCAGCTGCCCTCTGGTTTGCTGCCTGCTCGAACCGTGGTCGGCCAGGTGTCGACTTCCCTTCGGGTGCACCGTCACGGCTCGACTTTCGCGACCTTCCCTTCTTCTGTCAGTGTGGATGCGTGCCTCCCTTCTCCCACGCAGTGTGAAGAACACATCAAAAAATATGGGGAAGGATCAGGCCATGTTCGTTTGGACCGTACCCTCCGCATTAGATCAATAGAAGGAATTTCATGAATTATTAACGATGAAAAAACAAGGATCGAACCCTACCTCATTCGTTCATTGGTTTTGTCTTGAGGAAGAAGTTGAAGATGTCGATGATCGTCATGTCCACAACACGCCTTCGATTTTGGGCTAGTTTGTCGTTTCATCAGATAGTATCTCTTCGATGGGGGTTGTTCTTCATTGGAGAACTTTCCCCCACCAAGGAAATTATTTTACCAACACAAAACTCAACCCAAAGAAGACTAAATATAATAAGATCTTAACTTAAGACATTAAAATCATCTAATCAAAAAGATCATTAAAAGGGTGGTCACACTCTTTATGTAACCACTCATTTCATTCTCCTCATTAAATGTGGAGTTTAAGGTTGGGTGGCCCCCACCACTAAAACCATAAATTGGCAGGATAATAATACAAATAAAATAGATATATTCTATTTTATTATTTTTCCAAAACAAAATTAAAATCTGCCCCGACTCGTCTACGATCAAGGTGAAGGTCCCCTTAAGCAAATAATGATGCTGCGAGTACAAAGGTTTCCTATGATTTCCATTCCGAGTACTGGTTCACAAGTTACAAAATCATGCTCACACATTTACTGAACACACATGAAAAAAAGTTTAGAAATTCATTCCGGGAACCCTGGGCCTCAGAATCACACACCATAAATTTTCACAGACTCTTAATATTCCATATGATTAAAAACATTACATGGAAAATTCAGGTCTTTACATTCTCCCCACCTCAGGGCTTTTCCTCCCCGTAATCCACAACTCAAACTAAGGGAACAAGTGGGGGTAATGAGCATGTATCTTGGCCTCCTGCTCCCATGTGCTCTCCTAGAGGTTCCTGTGCTAGCAAAAAACACGAAATAGAGGTATCGACCGCCAATGAAGGCCCCCCTCCCGTCGATCCGAAATCTCAACTAGAACCTCCGTAAATGTTTCCCCATTATTGATGCCCAGCTCACCGTGGTTGATGACTTGAGATGGTTCATGCACATATCTCCTTAGCTGGGATACATGGAAGACATCATGCACCCGGTGCAACTAAGGTGGAAGAACTAAGCGGTCAGCCACCTCACTAACTCTACTAAGGGCCTGAAAGGGTTCGATGAACCTAGAAGATAATATGTTGCCCCGGCCAAACCTCTGCAAACCTCGTTGATGTTAGACCCATAAGAAGACATGGTCACCATCCTCAAACTCCATAGGACTCCGTCTTCGGTCAACATAAGACTTCTGCATGCTCTGTGTTGTCTTCACCCACTATTGGATGATCTACACCTTCTCTGTGGTAGCATGTAACATATCTAGTCCCACTAGTGCTGACTCCCCTAGGTCAGTCTAGCACAAAGGCGATTTGCAAGGTCTCTCGTACAATACCTCAAAAGTTGCCATCCCAATGGTGAAGTGATAACTATTTTTATGAAAAATCCACTAAAGGTAAGTGATCCACCCTACTGCTTTTGAAGTCGGGGATGCAAGCATGTAGCATGTCTTCGACGGTCTGAATAGTCCACTCAGTCTGGACATTCGTTTGAGGATGGAAGGAAGTTCTCAAATGAAGCTGCGTCCCGAGAGCCTCCTACAACCCCTTCCATAGCCGGGAAGTAAAACATGCATCATGATCAGAGACAATCATTGAGGGTACTCCATGTATCCGCACAATCTCTTGAACATAGAGGCATCCCAAACTCTTTACTGAACCCTGCTCTCTGATTAGTTGGAAGTGGGCCGACTTGTTGAGTTGGTCGATGATCACCCAGATTGAATCATTACCCATGGTTGTACATGCAAGTCCTATCATGAAGTCCATGGATATCCTATCCCACATCCACTCTGGGACATCTAAAAAATGAACTAAGCCAGCTAGTACATGATTCTACACCTTCACTTGCTGACATGTGAGGCACTGAGAGACAAACTCTTCTACTGCATTATTTTTTCTCGACCACTAGTGATGTCATTGGAGATCCTAGTAGATCTTCAACACTCATGGATGTACCGCTAGAGGGGATGTATGGAACTCCTTAAAAACTTCCTCTCGAAGTGACACTGGTACCATGGTATGTCCTCTGAAGAGGATGACGTGCTCCCCACCTTCAGAAAATCCATCAGGTGACTGTCCTGTGGATATATGAGCACGTCAAGCCTCGTAGTATGTGCCCCACATTGTTCCTCCCTGACTCGCTGAAGGAGTGGGGGAGTGACTGTATGAGACTGAAGAAAAGCTGCTCCATCTCGATCCACAAAGGATATCTGTAAAGCGGTCAGCTTCTTTGTCATCTCACCTAGCGGTTGTATAACAGATCTCTTACTGAGTGCATCTATTACTACATTACACTTCCCATGAGTATAGAGTATGTCGATGTCATAGTCCTAGAGGATCTCCAGACAACATCACTGTCTCTGGTTCAGGTCCTTCTGAGAGAAGATTTACCTAAGACTCTAGTGATCAGAGTAGACCGTAAAACGTTTGACCATCAAGTAATGTCACCACATCTCAAGGAGAAGACCACTCCAGCTAACTCCATGCATGGGTTGCATAGTTCTGTTTATGTTGTCTCATCTGTTGAGAACCATATGGGATAATTGATCACTCATAGATCAGGAAACATCCGATTTTGGTCCTTAATGCGTCACAGTAAACTACATACCCAACGACCTCCTCCGGTAGCATCAAGATGGGGGCACCAGCTAGCCTCTGCCTCAGCTCCTGAAAACTCCACTGGCATCTCTCCGACCACATGAAGGGTTGTTCCATCTTCTTAAATTCTGATAATGTTTCTGCAACTCTAGTGAAATCTGTCACAAAACTCCAGTAGTATCCAGCCAAACCCAGGAAACTACGTACCTCAGTCTCACTCTTTGGTGGCTCCTAACCAAGTACCACTTCAATCTGCAATGGATCCACTGCAACTCCCGCCTCTAAGATGACGTGTACCAGAAAGTGAACATCTTAGATCCAGAACTGGAACTTCGAGAGCGTACCATAAAGTTGGTTCTCTTAGAGTGTGTCCAGAACTACCTGTAAGTGATAAGCATGCTCGTCCTCAGTAGCCGAGTAGATCATATTGTCGTTGATGAAGACTACAACAATGTGATCATGGTATGGTTTAAATATCCTATGCATGAGTACCATGATCACTTATGGAGTGTTGGTCATGCCAAATGGAATATCCAAGAACTCGTAATGGTCGTACTAACATCTAAAAGTCATCTTATTCATATCCTTGTCTCATACTCTGAGCTGGTGATAGACTAACCTGAGGTCTATCTTCGAGAACCACCTTGACCCCATAAACTGATCAAAGAGGTAGCCAATACTCAAAAGTGGTTAATTGTTCTTCACAATCACCTGGTTCAGGTTTCGATAGTCAACACAAAGCCTCAAGCTCCCATCTGCCTTCTTGTCGAAAAAGATCGGGGCTGGCCAAGGACAGACACTGGGCCGAATGAATCCTTTTCCCTGTAAGTCCTCCAGCTATACCTGCATCTTATGAAGCTCCCTAAGAGCAATCTGATATGCTGGTGTAGATATCAGTGCCTTCCTAGGGTACAAGTCAATGTATAAGTCCACCTCTCTGCAAGGAGTTAGACCCAAAACATCATCTGGGAGGACATTCGTGTACTGGTCCACCACTACAAGATAACTCAGACTCTCCCCATCAACCATTCCGAGGGTAAGGCTAGCCAACTGATGTGTAATCGGCTTCCCCCTCCTCCGGGTAAGTCCATCATGTGCTGAAAAGGCTCCCTTCTCTCCAGTGAAGGTAAACCAGGTCCCATCCATGCGGAAACACTACACTTTGTGCCTAATATAGTCAATATGTGAATGGACTGTAGATAACTAGTCCATACCCATGATGATGTCATAAGGCCTCGATGCCGCTACAAGGATATCACAACCGAATATTTCACCTCCTAGAGTAATCCCACATTGCCATCACCAGTGTGTAATCATCAAATACTCTTCTGAAGAAGTCTCTAGTCGCAAGGATTGAGGCAATGACTCAGTCAGAATATATGAGATCCAAATGAGGGTTGTGTAAACAAAAGAATGACTGGAACCTGTGTCTATAAGTACTTCATCTAAGGTGGAGTAGACACAGATCATAACTTGTGTCATCTACAAAGCGCCACGGTCATATGCCTCAATTACCTAGAGCTGAGCTTTCCCCTATCCACCTGAGCCCTATGGTCGGGGTGGAACACTTGGTGGTGGTGGAGGTAACATATCAAATTGTCACCCACTACCTCTGGCATGACCAACTCCTCCTCCAAGTCTGACTTCTCCCTATAGAACTCCTCGATCAAACCTCTATCTCTTCCTGGGAGGTCCCTCGATTGTCTACTAATCATCCGTATAGAGGGTTGGGAAGTCACGAGCCATGTGACCCTACCCACCGCATGTGTACCATTCCATATTCCTCGCATGACTGGCTCTGTCTCTAGTAACCCACACAACCAACCCAAAATCATGTGGTTATTCACATGTAGTTATGGTCCTCTTAGACCTCTGTGACATCGGTCTACTGCTAGCTACAGAAAACTCCGCTACGTGAAGACTGGTGGTGGGTCTCACTGCTGGTACCTGCTCAGCAAGAAAACTCTTCACTAATAGTGCTCTCCCTAACACCCCCACCTATGTTGGGATACTGAGAGAAATCATCTAAGCCCTAATATCCCACCTGAGTCCCTGCTCAAAGGTCTGGGCCCTGATTAATGAGTCTCGCACTATATCAGTGGAGTAGAATGAGTGGTCAGTGAACCTTGTTGTGTACTATGCCACAATCAAGATACCCAGTTGTAGATTAAGGGGATCATATATGCATATTGCACGAATATTCGATGGGACAAATTCTTCCCAAAACAAGATCTTGAAGTCTTCCCAGAGAAGCGTCACCTTGTCGTGAACCTGCAGCATCAAGTTATACTATCTGCCAGTTTCTGTATATAGAAGAATGGCGGAAAGGATCACGGTGAGATTAGAAGGTGTCCATACTAGTCGAAATACTCTCACCACGTCCTCCAGGAAATCCTTATCCGCTTGTGGGTCTGTCTCTCCCCTGATCCTAGGTGGTCTCTAGTGCTGGAACTTGTACAACATGCTCAAGAGGCATGCACTCTCTACTATTGGGGTGGTGTCATCAGTGGAACAATGGGTAATGGTACCTCTGGTGCCTCTACTGGATCTTATACTAGAAGAGGTCCCTACAATGAGGCCTCGTCACTCGGTGGGAAATCATTGCATAATATATCTGGAACCCTAGGTGACTGTCTAAATGGAGGCATCCATTAAAAGGAAACAGGTGTTCCACTATCAATAAGTTATACCCAATGAGATAACTCAAAGAGATTACAAAGGAAACTCTCCAAAACACACATGCATTCAATGTTTTCTTGCACTGAGTCAAAAATCAGAAGTCAGGGTCCCGGTGTATGGATACGTCAGCCGCCACACTAAAACTAGATTCCCTAAACTGATATCCAAACTCACTACACTTAACACTATTTCTGTTAAAATATCAGATACCAAGGTTCTACAGTATAACCGACTCCTCTAATACCAATTTGTCACGACCCATCCCCTGAGGCCCGTTCCATGAATACCCCAATCCCTCCTTCTATAGGCCAGGGGATGGAGACCAGCATCAAATGAGTATTTCCCTATAACCAGGAATCCATTGCATTTATAACCTATAAACACACACAACCAAGCACAAAGCTAGATAAGAACACAAGGTAAGATGAATAGTCAATAGAGTTAGTACATTAAGTAATGGTTCCAGAATACAAGACCAAATGGAAAGTTCAAGAAACTGAAATGTACAAGTAAAATAGAACAGCTCTTGAGAACACCCGCTAAGGACCCTACCTGAAGGGTAGGTACAAATCTCGAACGATCATCTCTGCGGTATGCCTCATCTAAGGTACACCTATGATCAACCTCCAGTCCTGGTACTCTCATCCTCAATTAGATTTGTCTATCGTCTACACCAAAAAACAATAAAGTGTGGGCATAACCCGTGTAGGGGTGGGTATAATGATACTCAGTAGGGAGCCCAGACCCTCAAGGTCTCACAAAATCCACAAAAAATAACAAAAAAAAAATCCTGAAAACAAATGTCAACCTTACTTAGGTATATTCCCATACAAATACCTAAGTTATCAAGTATACCCATCTCAATCATGAGGAAACACAAGGTCCAACCCAAAATCCCGAAGCTCAACTGTTTCACGAAGGAAGGAATACCACGAAGGTAACACCACAAAGGTAAGTACCACACATGTACGCCACATAGAAGAATACCACAAAGGTTTCAACGTGAAGGTAAGTACCACACAGGTACACCACACAAAAGAATACCACCAAGGTATCACAATGAAGGAAAGTACCACACAGGTACACCACATAGAAGAATACAACAAAGGTATCACCACAAAGGAAAGACTCAGCTCATACCCTGAATAACTTAAGTACAAAAGTATAGATGATTAGATGTAACTACAGAATCATATTACTCTGTTAAGCGGAAGACCCAGGTAGGATCCTAAATCATCATCAGATGCACATAGGATCGTAGTACATTGTCAGACCCACATAGGATCCTAGTACGACATCAGACCCACACAGGATCCTAGTACATCATTAGACCCACACATGATCCTAGTACAGAAAACCCACACCGGATCCTAGTACATCGTCACACCCACACAGGATCCTAGTACATCATACCCATATGGATTCATAGAGCATATCCATGTGGAATCCTCAAATACAGACCCATGAAGGATCCGTTTCTCATGTACAGCCAGCTACAGGGTTCCCGCACTAAGCTCGCTTGATTCCGGGAGGGTTCACTCCTCAAGCCGTAGGTTGATACTCCAACTACCAAAAATTTCCACGCAAAAGTATACCAAATGTCCGCCATAAAATAGGGGTCTCAAAGCTACAGAAAACACATCAATCAGATGCCCAATCTATATGTTATTTTCCTTTTTGTCTTGAGGACCCAATTGGATTCGTGATCGATCCAACCCGACTGTTCCCCAACTTTATCCAAATCTAAAGTGGGGTATACCAAAAGGGCCGCATCGATCCAAGGTTTCTGTCCCCATAGACCGTTCGTTAAACGGACGCTCGGTGCCAATGTTATGGTCAATAGAGCAGAAATGGGTCGAAGCTGGTTCGGGTCCGATCTGACCCAGTCGGACCGACCCGACCGAACCCAGCCTGGGCCGACCAAACCCGATTCGGGTCAACCCAGCCTGATAGATCTGGCCTAGCCTACTGGGTCTAGCCCTACCCACCGGCGCAGCATAGCCAGATGGGTCCCACCCAGCCCACGCTGGGAGGCCCAGCCTCTGTCGCCCATCCTATGCGGCCCATAGCACGACCCGCGGTGGGGTCCGCCCTAGCCGCACCCGGGGGGGGGGGAGTCGCGTTCCCCCTGGTCTCCTTCAAACACCGAACTATTACGGCCATTATATTCAATAAATTGACACATGGGACCCACCATTGGTTGCGGTCGATGACGCTCGGCTGGCCGAAATAGCTGGCCTGTTACTCTTCCCAGAGGCGCGGTCGTGCGCCACTGCCCCTCCATGGCCAGCTGAATGCCAACCACCTTCCTTCTTCCACTGCAGCCAGGAAGGCCGCGACCATCTACTCCGATGGCGGTGCTGCGGTCTCGCTGCCTAGTCATCCACAGTCGGCCAAAGCGCTGACTGCTATTTGGTTTTCACTACAGTCGCTTGGCTGCGGATCCCTAATGTGGTGGCACGATCACCGCCGCCGCCCATCTGTACGGCCGGCCAGTGCGCCGGCCTCCCTCCGGTGTGCCTCCTGCTCGAACCGCGGCAGGCCTCCATTCAGGTGCGCCGCCGCGGCTCGATAGCTGCGACCATCCCTTCTTCCGGTGGCATGGATTTGTGCCACCCTTCTTCCACGCAGTGTGAAGAACACGTCAAAAAAGAAATATTTTGAGGGATCGGGCCTTGTTCGTTTGTTTTGTACCCTCTCCCATAGATCGATATCAGAAATTTCATTAATTATTCCCGAAGAAAAAACCAAAATCGAACCCTACCTCATTCGTTCGTTGGTGTTGTCAGGAAGAAGAAGTTGAATATGGAGACGTTCTTCACGCCCACAACATGCCTCCGATCCTGGGATCGTTCGTCGGTTCATTGAATAATCTCTCTTCGATGGAGGTTTTTCTTCATTGGAGAACTTTCTCCCACCAAGGAAATTATTTTTCCAACCCAAAACTGAAATCAAAGAAGAGGATATATAATAATATTTTAAATTAAGACATTAAAATCATATAATAAAAATATCATTAAATGAGGAGTTTAAGGTCGGGTGGCCCACACCACTAAAACCTTAAAGGGGTGGGATAATAATAAAAATAAAATAGAAGTATTTTATTTTATTATTTTTCCAAAAAAATTAACTTCCGACCTGACTTGTCTGCGATCGAGGTGAAGGTATCCTCAAGCGAATAACGATGTTGCGAGTACAACAGTGTCCTCAAATTTCCATTTCGAGTACTAGTTCAAAAGTTACAAAAACCCGACGGCACATTTTCTGAACGTAGCCGAAAAAATGTTCAGAAATTCATTTTGGGCACCCCGGGCCTCAGAATCATGTACCGTAAATTTTCACAGACTCATAATATTCCATATAATTTAATAAATTACATGGAAAATTAGGGTCTTTACATGTGAATAGCTATATAAAAAAATTATTCCGTTAGTAATACTATAAATAAATTAATTAAACATAAATTAAACATATATATGAAATAATTCATTAATAAAATGTCACTTTTAAATTGAAAATATACAGTTAGAGAAATATTGTGCATAATGAGTGTCGGATTAATTCACTGTTAATTTATATATACCATAAGTGATTTATGTGTTATTGTTAAAATGTATAATGGAAATCGAAATTATTTTTCTCAATTTTAAGCATGTCGACGTGTTTTGTACAAAAATGAAAATTTTAAATAAAAACGAGCACTTTGTGTCATACCGGCCACGCCGTGTGCCAGATTATCATACAACAGATTCATACACATTAAAAATAATTTATGGATCATTGTACTAAAATATCAAGACAATTAAATTTTGTTTGGTATGTTTTCATTTTCTGATACACATTTTTAACTAAAATGACATTTTAAATATGAAAACACGATCTTTGAGTCATACCTATCACACAATGTGTTGGATTGATGTGAGGACAATTCTTACGCATCAAAAATGAGTTATGGATTAATGTTATAAATTATCAGGATAATGTGAGAATGTTTTCATTATGTTAAATGTGAGACATTTTCTTAACTAAAATGTCATTTTTAAACTAAAAACACACATTTAGACTCACACCAATCACAAAGTGTTTCAGATAGAGGTGAAGATTATTATTACATGTCAAAAATGACTTATGGATCATCTTAGTAATGTCTTAAAATAATATTAATTTGTTTTCTTGGTTTTGAATATTTCACACAAATTTTGAACTAGAATTTTAATTTTAATTGAACACACTTTGAATCATACCAATAATACCATGTGTCATATTGTTTGTGATTGATTCCTATACGTCAAAAATGATTTATTAATAATTTTTTCTAAATTATTATGAAAATACAATATAATTTTATTGTTTTTAATTATGTGATATTTGTTTAGAATTAAAATTTAAAATTTAAATAAATACATGAACTTTTAGTCAAATCAGACAAATCATGTGTTTATTTATGTGTGGTTGATTATTACACATTAAAAATTACTTATAGAATATATTAATAACGTCTTAAGAAAATACAGGCATGTTTTCATGGTTTTCAATGAGCAACACACATTTTTAACGAAAATGTAATTTTTAAAACAAAAACAAACATTGTATGTCAGATTGGTCACACTATGTGTTAGATTTATGTGCGATTGATTCCTATACATAAAAATTTACTTTTGTATCATTTTCTAAAAGTCCTAGGGAAATATTATTATGTTTTCTCAATTTTCAATTAGTGGACATGTTTCTAACAAAAATGTCATTTAAATTGAAAATATTTCCTTTGAGTCATATTGGTCACACCGTCTATTAGATTTATATATGATTTATTCATACATAATAAAAGTTATATATGGGTACTTTTACAAATGTATGAATACCATAAGAGTTTTATTTCTTGTTTTTCATTACATGACACATGTTTTTAACCAAAATGTCATTATTAAACTAAATCACACATTAGAATTCTTTCCAATCAAACTGTATATCAGATTAAGGTTCAAATAATTATTACATGTAAAAAATGACTTTTTAATTATTTTAATAATGTATAAAAATAGTATGAAATATTTTTCTTAGTTTAGAGTATATCACACATCATTTGAACTAAAATATCAATTTTAAATAAAAACACAAACTTTTATTCATATTGGACACAATATGCATTGGATTGAAATGTTGTTGATTCCTAAACCTAAAAAACGTCCTATAAATACTATTCAAATTTAAATAAAAACCCAAACTTTATGTCATTTTTCACATGACTTGTGTTTAAAAAAAGGTAAACTTTAAATAAAAACCTGAAATTTTTGGCATACCACATGCACCGTGTATCAGATTGTTGTGAGATTGATTCTTACATGTAAAAAATGACCTAAGGATATTTTTCATAAATTATAAATAAATTTAGACTATTTTTTCATTTTTTTAATGAGAAGACATGTTTTTAACTAAAATTTCATTTTTATATTTAAATCATTCATTTTGAGTAAAACCAATCACATGGGAGGAATGATGGTGCCTCACTCTCCCAACTCACACTCTCAACTCCAGATCTAGATCTCAACTTTATTCCCTTCAACTTAGGGTTTTCAGTTTGCCCAACAATGATAGACCTCTGCTCCCCTAGTAGCCTATTTTTATTTTGGTTTTTCCAAACTCTTATTTTTTATTCATTGTCTCCTTGGAGGTGAAGGGTCATTTATCTTTATAATGCTTTTTCAGGATTTCTATTTTTAGGTTCGTTCTCTTTGGGTTCATGGGAGTTGTCCCATTTTCCCCTCTTCTATCCCTGCTCTATAGGTCTGGCATAACACTCACAACCCCATCTTGTTTGGGTGTGTTGGGTTTTAGATGGGTTTGGGATTATGGTAGTGGATGTAAGGGAAACACAGGTTTCTCCATTTCAATGGATTCTTTACTCCATGTTCTTCAATTTGTTTGTGGTTTCTCATTAGGGTTTCAATCCCAGTTTCTCTATAGGGTGTCAATATCAGTTCCCACTTCCTCAATCATATTTGTCTAGGGAATGTATTTATTTCTCTATTATTTTAATAGGGTTTCCATCCATATGTTTCTCTATTTTGTTCTGTGGTGTTTTATGCTCATCATTGACCTTTCTTTGCTGCCCCTTCTTACTCTGGCATCCTTGTTTGTTGCTCCTTTCAAGCTTAGTTGAGTGGATCTGATTGCATGGTAGTTTTGGGATGTTTCTGAAGAGAATTAATTATTCCCATGAGGCGTGACATGTGTTGGATTTCTCTCATTACTATGTTCATTCTGTTTTTTCAATTTACGATGGATATGTTTATCCTTGGTAGCTTTCAGTGTTCATGAAGGTGTTATGCTACTACTTTGTGTGGTTCAATGATGATGGATGGAGACATGGATCTATGTTTAATGATGGTTGCTCGATGGAAAACGATGCTCTCTAATTGGAAGGTATGGTGTTTGGATGATGACGACGATGGAAGAAATGGATTGGTGAAAATGGTAGTGATGATGAAAAATAAGAATGTGAAATGGTGGTGAAGATGATCGGTGATGTGGGATTCCAGTGAGCCTTCGAAGAGTTGTGATTATGGGGAGGTAGAAGGTCATGGAATTCAATGTGATAAGTGTGTGACTCGAGGTTGGAATATGTCTTGAGATGTCTCTTGAACTGAGATGGGTGTTGATGACTCTTACTTTTGAATTTTTAGTGGCAGTGATGATCTATTTTTGGATTACCCTTTTGAAATTTTAGGTTATTGCTAATCTTTAATGTGGATTTTTTAGAAAAAGATAAATGGATTTGGAGGAGGATTAATACCAGTAACACCATATTCAGATTGATTTGCAACTAATTCATATTTGTAATAATGAATTATGTATTTTTGTTTTGAAATATTATGAAAATACAAGTGTATTTTCTTTATTTTCAGTGATTAAAACATGTTTTTATATAAAATTCTATCTTAAAATAAAAATGTTTACTTTGATTCATACCACTCACATTGTGTGTCAGATTGAAATACGACTAATTACTACATGTTAAAAATTACTTATGCATCATTTTACAAAATTATTTTTGTAATATGAGTGTTTGTTCATAGTTTTCAGTGAGTGAATTATATTTTTACTAAAATTAATTTTTTTAATTTTAAACACGCACTTTGAGTCATACTCATCACATCATGCATTAGATTGACATGAGGTTGATTTATACACATCAAAAATGGATTATGGATCCTTTTAAATAATTTTAATGACATTAAGCATGTTTCGATTGTTTTTAGTCATTGAATCACATTTTTACCCATTTTTTTAATGAAATCATAAATCTAAAGAAATACTAGTCACAATGCGAATCATATTGAGGTGTAGATGATTCTTACATGTCAAAAATTACATAATGATCATTGTTATGAAGTATCAAAATAGTCTAAATGTGTTTCGTGGGTTTTGAGTAGGTCACATATCTTTTGAACAGATATTTCAATTTTAAAAAACACATAATTTGAGTTATACCGGCAACACCTTGTGTATAATTTTGCGCGGTTGATTATTTCACATCAAAAATGATTTATATATCAATATAATAAATTTTCAGGATATTCTATGTTCCTTTTATATATTTTGAGTATATGAAATTCTTTCATAAATAAAAGGTCAATTTTAAATAAAAACATGAACTTTGAGTCATACCGGCTACACCGTGTATCGTATTGAGTTGCAGTTATTTAATACACATCAGAGATAACTTATGGTTAGTTATAGTATTGTTTTAAGACAATATGATTTTTTTTCTTAGTTTTCAAGGAGTGAAAAATTTTCATTACTAAAATGTCCTTTGAAACTAGATACCCATAGTTTGAGTTATTTGTTAACTGGAAACACACACTATGAATCATAAATAGATAAAATAAAGAAAAAATAGGTCTATAAAAGGAATAAATAGTTACTTTTTTCATCATCCTTATCGAATACTTCATCATGAATTTATTTTTCTCCATTTATTTGTTCTATTTATAAATCACAAAATTGTTGAAGAAAAAAAATTATCTATGAAGTCATTTAATCATGAACTCTATGATAATTAACTAAATAATTATTAGATAAAAAATAATAAGGAAAATAACTATAAAATTTAGATAAAATGATGATAAAAATAACTAAATAAGTACTACGATGTCATCTCTTCATGATTTCTGTATACATTGTGACATAATGTATTCTTCCCATTAATTTCAAAATTAATATATTTCCTATTTTAAATATTTGGATCATAAACAGTCATATTATTTCTAAAAAATATAAATAAAAAATTATTAATAAATATTTTTAATGAAATTGTAATTATATTTGAAAATACCTCATTAGGGATAATACTTTGTTGAGGGAATACAATATCTTTCATAAATATACAAACATAATAACCAAATTATTTGAATTTATATTATTTTGGACACTACAGAAACAGTGATAATAAGAAATATATTTTTTGACATATGTTTTAATAGTAATATATTATTATATGTACCCTAATACTTATTTATTTTTGGAATTATATACTCTTCTTGTACTCATTTACCATCCTCATACAATGATTTTGATGAAATTTAAACATCTCCCTTTTAAAATCATTTTCTTTAAAACACAATGTAAAACATATTACTTGAAGTTTATTTGTTAAATATTGAATTTAGTGTACTAAATATTGATAAACATGACAATTTGTGGTTTATTTATTTGTAATCCAATGATTGAATCCCAAAACCAAATCATTTGAGTTTCCAAATTGATTGTAATGAGAAACCAATTCTCTCTAAAATGTAAATAATAAATCAAGGAAATTAAAATATATTTTATGTTATTAAATTGTACATTTTTACCCCAGCATAATGGGTATTAAAAAGATTATATCATATGTAATTTACTTTTAAAAAATTTTGGCTAGGTTTTCTACTATTTTTTTAATATTACTCTTCTTCCAATGATTATTTTGTAGAAGTGATGTGATGACTAATGGGTCCAATATTTTGATCATAGGGTTTCACTTAAAATAGTTTTGACATATAAACCTATAAAAAAGATGTATAATATTTAACTCTAATTAACATACTAGATTAGCTACTGTAAAAGAATTTATAAAACATAACTCATGTGTACATTTATAACTGAGACTCCTAGACATCCTTGCTTAATGATTTCATTTACATTATCGTGACCAAGAATATTAATAACTTCCTCTTAGTGTATTTGTTATTTAAAATCAATAATTCGTATATATATATCATTGAATGTTGTATCTTAATGATCTTATAATATTAGTAAATGTGAAAGTCTAAATGGTGGGGTAAATGTACTCTATAAATTTCATTTCAATTGATTGCTTGATCCTTTAGATTGCTTTGATTCGACCTTATTTTTTCCTTCCATTTATATATCTATGATAAAATTTAACGGTTAATGAATTTTTCAATAATTGTTAATTTTTTTTGAATAAAATACTATCTTTGATGAAGATACAACCTTTCTCACATCTATTTTTACATGATCAAACAAACAGGGTAGGCAAGTACTAATAAGAAATTTTGACTTTTGAACTTATATATCATCAAGCGGAATAGGTAGATTAGTGGTCAACTCATAAGATATGTGAATCTAAACTCCCACATGTTATTTTAGTCGTTTTTGTGTGTGTAGAATATCTATATGGATTTGTACATTGTACCCATCATAACAAGGACATGGGTGGGGGGCTAATATATATAAATCATAAACAATTTCACTCAGTAGAATATTAGTACAATAAAGGAATTAGAATCTACCCAATTCACATTTCATAGATATAGTTATAAAATAATTTATTACCGATGTCAAGGAAAACCATTGAGGGGAATGGCTTACTTAAAAGACAGGGGTGGGGGAGAAAATTCATTTAGTAGTTATTGTTGTGTTGTCTCCTATCATTGATTCCTTCTCATAAAATTATCTAATATGTTAATATGCTAATTATGTTTTTCATATATAGTGTTTATACATTCCTAAATATCCTCCATTTTCTTATCATTATCCCTTTGTGCATTTCTTTTCTCAAAATATGTTCATTGTAACACTTAAAAACTCACACCTCTAACATAAACTAAGTGTTCTGGCTACTTTAAGGGAAATGAAAGTAGTTTTTTATTTGGTATAGTTGACATTGATACTCATATTCAAACGAGATAAATAATATACGAGAATATGTAATCATTTTTATATAATAACTATTTAAATATTTTTATTATTATTTCATCTTACACATGATTCCAATGTTTTGTTTGTGTTTCATCTACTAGTATTCTGTATTTATTTACATGATCCTCATTCCATAGCACATAACATTGGAAGTAAGTAGATTTTATTTCTTTTAACAACATGCATATAAATAAAGGAACAAAATTATATTATTTTTTTATTCCACATAAAATTATTACTATGGAATGAGAATACATATCATTTTCCATCAACTGTAGTGTACCCTATCCTTACCTTATGATATGGGTAAATTGGTTTCAATGAACACTACTTATTTTCAATAATCATTTTTTGTTTCATAATACAGTAATTATTAATTAAAGTGATAAAAACATATATTTCCTACTAAATTATTATCAATCACAATTCTCCTATAAATATTCTTCCTAAATAGGACTATTAATGCTTTCCATGTTTCTTAGTTTATCATTTGTGAAAATATTTTTGGTGGGTAAAGGTTTATATTCCCTTCAACATCCTTTAGTTGTTGCTTCATAGGAATTTTTCAAACCCTACATGAAGCTTTCCTTTAATCCTTAATACAAATTTAATTCAATATTTATCTATTATAAACTCACCCTAAAAGTGATAATGAAGAGTAATTCAATGCTTCATTATTTTATTTTTTTAGTAAAATAATTTATATCATAATGTTACCCTAATCTCTTCCAAAATTAGTGCCTTAATCATGGAAAGAACATTTTTCCATTAATAAAAATCATTTTACACATTCATTTGAGTGGTGACCCAAATATAAGTAATGAAAATATAATTATTTGGTTTAATAGGCTGGCCATGTGGATTCCATTAAACCTTAAAATTTATGCCTGATCTTATTGCCTTAATATTTTTTGTTATCACTTTCATGCTAGGATCCTTTTATTTTTTCTTGGACAAAGGTTTTTTCTTACAACAATTTCCTTAGATTCAAAATCATCAATATGTTATTCCTCGAGATTGGTATCATAGATAGGTGAAAAACCCTATTGTTCCTTTGTATTTGGGGAATAAACACGTTGACAAACCTATTTTTGTTTAGTATTTAGAGCATCACATGTATATAATAATTTATCTATAGAAATTTTTGAAATGTTTATTTATATTACATAAATTTATAAGTGAAAAATAATACTATGATTTAAAACAATATATAACATAAAAAAATATAACCTAATTATTGAACTCACTTTTTTTTAAAGTTTAAGGGGGGTTAAACCCTCTATAGAGTATCCAAATCCCATAATTATGGTCTCCTTTAACATATAAGACCTTTTTTATATTGAGATAATAACTAAATTATTTAAAGATCCCAATCAAATGGTCATCATCAGTTGAATGTACATCAAAACCTACAATTGTTATAGTCAATAAAAGAATAATTAACCAATTTATATTTGCTTGATATGAGATATAAAATAATTATAAATCCCTATATTACATTATTAATGATTTTTCCATGTACCCTTCCATACCAAAATACTACTTTCATGAATCCCAGTTCATTGATTTTAACTAAACTCCTATTATCAACCCACACTCATTGAAAAATCGTCAGTTTCAATGTTATATACACCAACTCCCTTATTGGTTTAATAATACCAAATTATGACATATTCACTTAAATCAAATTTTTTTCTTAGTACCAGATACATGCATCACTTCGACTAGAAGGGTAACTCCACAATATTGTAGGCTATTAAATTTATCATGTACCATTGTATATAATATAATACAATTAATTACATAAACTTATAAGAAGTTTCATGAAAACATGGTACTCTGAAAATACCTAAAAGTTTTTACGAAATTGGATTCATATTATCTGTCGAATGATTAAAATTGTGGTCTGAAAACCATACTATAAACTATTAATTATGTTTATTTGATATCCAAAATTCATTCCATGATGTATTAAAATTCCTAAGAATTAAATTGTGGGTTTCATCATATAGAGCAACATCAAAACAGTTATGTAAATCATAATACCGAGCCTTTTCTTTCACAATAATTGTAATTATGAAAAAATCTATTCTGTAAATCCCTTCAGGCACAAATAGTCATTTGTAATAATATTTTTTTAGACCAATGTGTTCTACATAAAATATGTATAAAAAATAATTCAATGGCTTCCTCAACAATATATCTCTTTTAAATATAACCGTTTGGTCAAATTTTATTTTTTACCCACACATTCAAAAATCATTATATACCATTCAATGAGGTATATATATATAATTAACATGACTATATATCCATATCTCTTTAAAAATGTGAACCATCATGTGTGATATCATATTAATGAATGAAAACACGAATAACATCTGAAATTCACATAATATGATATATATTTCCTTTTACATAGTTTGAAATTTCACTTGATCTATAACTTTACAATATATAGCTTTGAAAAAGAAGAAAATCTTAGTTAATGTAGGAAAATTGTTTTTAGGTAAACCAAAACATAAATCTATGGTCATTATAACTTTCATCAAAATATAACATTCATTTGATTTTAGGCCCTACAAAATTAAATATTTCATTGACAAGATATTCCTGATATTTTATAAATACCCTTACATAACATAAATATCATTCAAGAAGATAAAAAACTGATAACTCTCTCTCCTAGAAATAATGTAAAAAATTAATGGAAGAAATGTATATATTTACCCCTTAATAATCACCAACTCATCTTATATCCCCATGTCAATCATTTCCAACAAATACTTAATTCCATCCTTTTTTTCAAGTGCATTTAATACAGTAATAATGAAACTATCACATAATTTTTTTTTACATGCATGGAATCAAGAAAATGTCTAATGTAAAAACTATTCTAGTATGATATTTTAAAAAAATTATTTACCCAATTAGTTTTCATAACATTTTTTGAATATGGACATATCCTTTACATTATGAAGTGGATTATCACATATTTGCGGAGATGGATTTGTACCTTGTTCTAAATTTCAAACGAACGATGTAATCCAAGATTGAAATTTATATCATGGGGGAAGAAATATTTGATATCATATAAACATAGTTTTCAAGGAATGTTTCAACAACAGTAAGAGTGCACCTTGTTCACAAATGGGAGACCCTTGAGTTATTTTAATTATATATCATTAAAAAATTCTATAAGTTGGAAAGTAATTTTTCATCCCATACAAGAAGACACTCAATGTGATATTTTCATTTCAATAAGAATAATACAACATTACACTTTAATCCCATATTAATTTTTAAAATTAGATAAGTGGAGATAAATAATCATCAATATCATTACCTTGTTATTTTGGTCCTGATATAAATAGATACAACATACTTTATTTTCACTTCTAGGATAACCATGGTGGAAATTTATAATTTACCAATATATCTAGAAATGTACTGTTAGTTATAATTTTCAAACCCAAAGTATTTACTCAATCCATAGATACTGAAAGATGAATGTTTCTGAACATTTTTCTAAATATAGGACCCCCATTTTTAATATTCTTCCATAGAGGAGAGTATAATGGGTGGAGAATTTCCCATATTTATTTCTTATATATGCATGCCACATCAATTTCAATATTGTCTCCTCACTTCCTTATAGGCTCCTAAACCTTGTAATAATTAGAAAGTACCATTAAAATTTTGAAGGACTTCATTCATCTTTCTTGTCTCAAAACACACCATGGTTTGGGAATGTTTTATGTGATTTATTATCCTTTGTACATAGTATACAATCATTTGGACACATTTGTATTCTTTTAGATATCATAACCATAGAACATATCATTCATTTAACATCATATGTTAAGAAAGGAATCCAATTTTCATCTGTTAGCATATCACTCATGAGAGTAAGTAGTTTAGTAAATTTGGTATCACTCAATATATTTATAGATTTTACATTATATAGATTCAGTATAGTTGAAAATATTGTATATTTAGTAAAACCGGTATACAATAGTGTCTTTTCATAACACTTTAACTTTTCAAATAGTTTTTTAATATCAAAAAACCCATCTTCCATTTTCATTTTCATTTAATAAATTTGATCTACATCATTTTTTACACCTATAAACATATACTGAATATGGAATTAATCATCATTCACAATTGTAATCTTATCATATGATCCATAAAATGTATTCTTATCCCAATCACTAGCTACATATTTTTCTTCCTCAAATTTAGTCCAAAATTTATATCTTCGATGTATTCCCTAAAAGATCATGTATTTTTACAAATCCTCTCCACTAATTATTCTTCAATAACAACATTGTAGACTCACCCAAAGGATTTTATAAGAGTCATATTCCTAATATTTTGAAAGCCTAATGAACACTTTCACCCAACCATAAGTTTTTTTTGTCATATGATTGTAATCCAACCATTTTCAACTCATATCCATCCCATTTGATTAATTAATATTCATAATATTTGATATAAATTTACATTTCATCAACAACATTTTATACCATATAAATACCAATAATTATATGTATTTAATGTTTTATAAATCTATTTTTTTTACAAGAATTCACATATAATAAAACATTCTTTTTTTTGAAATGGATTCATCAAGGGAGATAATTCACTCCATATCACTATCAATGATATAAAAACCTAACTATTTATATAAAAAGGACAATTATTTGGGTATATATAATAACATTTCACTATAAAAACATATATAAAAATAAATTACATATTTTTCGAAATGTTTCAGAAGCTGTTAAAAAATATGAAGATGTAAAAGATTTGTAATCAAAGTTACATATCTAAAAACAGTTTGTTGATTCATGAATTTCAATTTTCCTCTTAAGTGTTGGTGATATTTTAATGAACATTATAAAATATCCCTATTATAGTTTCACATTATAATTTCAAAAAAGAAGAAAATTTATTTGGATGTTCTATATAACCCTAACTTCAAAGTAAAGGTCATGGATTGTCATCCATCAATTATTAAATACCCTATACATCCATATTTGCACTGGAAAATAATATAAATAGACACACACACACACAGATATATATATATATCTGTTATAAAAGTATTATTCAATAAATATTTCTTATGTAATTTTTATGCATCTTACCATTACAATGGAGGGTGAAAATAATCCATTTAGTGATGTATTTAAGGGAGGAGAAAATGAGTTAACTTTTATGGTATACTCTGGAAATTTCATACATTGAATATTCATAGATAAAAAACCCCTTTTAATACTTAATTATTAATCATCAATCCATCAGCCTTAATTCCCTACATAACCCATGACAAATTCTTTATGATTGAGCCTGAATTTCCTCTTTGAGTGGATATGTAGGTACATTTCAATATTATGAAATGTTTTTTGTGATATAAAGAAGAGGAAAAATATGAACTCATACATTTTGGAGTAAGGGATATGAATTTCAATTTTAGTTATGTAAACATGTGAATTAATTGATCAATTTATTGAAATTATTTTTATTGATCATAATGAAAAGGGAATTAAAATCAGAAAATAAGGAAGATGATAATATGATTGAAAATGAGTGTTCATTTCCATTTTTGATTAAATTAGTATGAGTTTCGACTATGGGTATATATTTCCCCCGTGCCTATCAAATTAAGTGTCTATTTTTTGGGGGAGGTAAAATGATAATTTTTTTTAATTTTTAACAAATTTTAATCGCAAATATTCCCCCAAATTTTCATTAGTTTAGTGGAATAATATCATTTTCTTGGTATTCAAGAATATTTTGGAGTTAAATTTTTTAATGGATTAATTTCATTACGTTTTTTATTTTATTAATTTTAGAATTAATTTTGGTATTAGACTATTCATTAAAATGATATTTTAATTTATTGTCATGTGTAGCGTGAAGCTACATATGATTCAGTGGGAATTTCTTGGAATATGGATATATAAAATGGGAAATCTATAGTCATTGACAAATAAAGTGAATTCTAGATGAGTTGATTCATTTTAAACACACTCCAAAAAAGTATGTGATATATAATCACACTTTTAAGGTTTATGTAGGATTATTTGTAACATGCACTTAAAAAATCATGAAACACACATAAAATATCTACGTTTATTCCTTAAAAATAAGTTTTGAATTTCCTACCTTTTGTTTTGAGGATATATTTTTTCCAAATGATTGACATCAAATGAAGTAGAGATTTAGTTTTGAAATAACATAATTATGGCTCAAGGAGGAATTTATTTTCATGGGTTTCTTTTTAAATTGGGAAAAAAAATTTATTACCGATTACAGAAAAGTGCTAATAAAATTCTATTTTATCAGTAATAAAAATATAATAATTTGGAAATACAAATTTTTAACATAGTTTTCTTAGAACTGATAAATCATCTCTTTTATTAGTTCTATAAAAGAACTGAGAAAGTGATATTTCTCAACTATTATGCTTTAGCACAGATAAACTGCAGTATTAACCTTGCTAAACCTAACACTGAGATAAATGAAAAAATGAATAAAAATGAATAAATGAATAATATTATTTATATAAACAATAAAAATATTAAAAATAAACTATACTAACTATTTAAATGACAAAAATAATAAAATATTTATTTATATAAATATATTATAAAAATTATAAACATATTGAAAACATTAAAACATAATAAATAAATAAGCATAAATAAATATTTCAAACTGAATAATTCGAAATAATTTAACAAATAATAAATAATAAAAAATAATTATTTTTTTGAAAGGAAATTCATTAGCTAAAGAGGAAATGACTCATTTACTAAAAAAATTAAATTTTACATAAGTCTAAAGGAATGTATTTTATTATATTATTTCTCAAAAAGTAAAAGTAAATCAGATGGTAATTCATCAAACTATGTGAGATAATCATTAACTATTTTGTTGGAAATCCCATCCACCATAGAGTTGGATTATTGAAAGAAATATTTGATGATATTATTAGAGACATACAAGAATAAAAAATATTCCATCCACCTAGCTTTAAGTTTCCACAAATTATGGTTCACACCATTATTGACATCTTGAATAATAGTATTAGAGTCTCTTTCAAGACCAAGGTTTTCCCATTCTCTTTTCCTTGCAAAGGATACCACATTAATAACACTAATAATTTTAGCCTCCATAGATGAAGAGATAACAGATGTACCAAAGAAACATCCAAGAGTCCTACCCGTGTAATCATGAAAAATAAACCATAGCCCACTAGTACCAGATTACCTTTTTATGTGCCATCAACATTGAATTTAATCCATACCATTATAGGTGATTTCTAGAATAATTCAAAAAATCTATCCTTCTATTTGTATGAAATTGAAATGACCAGATTTTGTTGAACCATGAAATTATTGGAAAAAACAAGAGTAATGTATAGTGTAACATCCAAGATATAGATTCCACTGAATGGTGCCCCGATCATGGTTGGCCACATTGAATCAAGCGTATCTCCCCAAACATGAGAGGCTTCCAACTAGTAGAGAGTTCATAGGGTGTGTTTCTAAGGAGACTATACTATCTTGTTAGAGCATTACATATCGGTAACAAGCACACAATCAATAGAAATAGTTGTAAATCAATCATAAAATAGATATACATAAAAAGATAGGTATATATAAAATTGCAAGAAGTAATATCATATACAATGATGATCGAATAATTTATCAACCAAGAATCCAAAATAGGAAAATATACAACAATATAATACATGAATCAAAATTAAAAAAAGATTAAAAACTATCCCAGTATGCATCTAGAGCCTCAAGTCGGTCATGTACTCCCCTGATCCCAAGCAGCAATAAAGAACTTGTAGTAAGGTTCTTTCCCTTATCCATAACTATAGACTTATAATATTCTCTGGTACCAAAGGTGTCCCGAGTAGGGTGTGAGATAAAATACCAACATCCCACCACCAATGATGTCTAATTCCATCATGTCAGTGAATAAATAATAATAATAGTGTGTAGGAAATTATATTATATAGAAAGAAAGTATTGAATGTAAATAACCCATAAAGGTATGAGTTCTCATGGACACCTATCATCTTTAACTTTATTCAGCCTTAGTTGGAATGTCTCTAAATAAAAAGTTAGTCTTATATCAATTTACAAATAAGTCCTGGAACCCAGAATGTAGCCCACAGTTAATTTTAATGCTATATGATCATGATCATCTTAATTGGGCCTCCAATGTGGTATAAGACACAGACCTAATCCAGTCTTATTCTTGGATTGGTAGGAACATCATATAAATAATAAGACATATTAATCAATTAATAACGCATTCCAGTTCTTTTCATTAATTATTTGGAAACCATGTATCACTCGAGTCATAACATGAAAAAACACTCTAAAAGCCTATCCATGGAGATCCTTATCAGAACCCAGGTATCTATCTAGGAATGGTATAACATCATCAAAATTTGAGTCCATCGTTAGTAGTCCACTAAGGGATCCCAAGTCTCAAACCATTCATATATAGAGTCATCCCTCTGATTCCATCCTTAGTAGTCCATATTAAGAGACCAAGTGGAACTCAGGTGGTTATCTGTAAAGCCTCTGAGTGTGTCCTTGACAGTCCACTAAGGAGTCCATGTTATAGTCAACATAAGTATAGGAACAACCAAATGATTCTATCTATGGAATTCCTATAATAACACATGTGTCACCCAAGGCGTATGATAATCATTCAGTTAATATCATTTAATATTTTTAAAAGTAATTACCATAATCATTTCAATTAGACATCACCTCACAAGGTAGATCAAAACAATGGATTGGCTTAGAAGGCTTATCCTCTTAAATATCACATGTGAGAATATCATTATAAGAAGAATATAATTATTAATTTAGAAAATACATGGCCCCATCCTTGGGTAATGGACTTCCATTCCCTTACATATATCAATTAAAATTTCATTTATAATTCATCATTTAACATCAACTAGTTATGGGTAAATGAAACACTTAAAAGGTGATCAGCTCATAATCCACCCATGGTGGTCCAATTAATTATAAAATACACCTAAGGGGTGGTTCTAATTCATGTTTCATAACCTTTAATAATTATACAATAGTTCTCATGAATAACATAGAACATACCTATACATTTTAATCAATAATTAAATTATATTTCAGGGGAGTTTAATGGAATATCACATGTAGAGCACAAATCCATAAATATAGACACCCTAACATTATGTTAAAAGTATGATGCCACCTACTATAGGTTCATAGTAGAGTGATCATCTACTATTGGATCCTGATTCAACTCAGATCGAGAGAAAAATGAAGAACACATGAAAAACATGAAAATAGGGTATATTACCTTGAACCTAAATAGTATAGCTGATACCAATATAAATGATGATAAATATTAAATAATTGAGTACTCACTGAAGTATATCCACTGAGATGAACAACTCTCAATTTTGAGCTCATATAAAAATGATCTCAAAACTCCTACCTTAGGCTTCAAAGGATCTCTCTCGTGAGTCAGGTCTATCAAACATGGGAGAATAGGGGAATAATTTTAAGTTATAGGATAATTAAATAGAAAATTGATAATTTCCCCAAAATGCCTTGGGACATGGGGTTTGGCCATACACTGGGCCAAACCATGAACAAACCATGTATCATTTCTTGTGCTAAGGGTAACCCTCACAGTCACTACACACGATTGGCTAATCTTGTGAAAACCCTGAAAAAAAATCTACTATAAATTTTAGGTGCTCCCACATGGGTGTGGACCTCTAAATTAATGGTTTGAAAACATTTTTGGGATCATCTTATCCTCTATCTAGATTCACATGGTTAATAATAACCATGTGACGAACCCTTACACAGTTTCTACTAATCGTGTGGCCTTCATTGATTTTCCCAAAAGACAGGCTCCATTCTCCAAACAAGCCTTAGACACCCCTGATATACCCATGACCTCAAATGGTATTTTCATTAGGTTGTAATTAATAATTTAACCCAAAAACTGATGCAATGTAAAAGATTCCATTCCTCAAGAATGAACTAGTTTCTTACAAACATCCCTTTAAATTTATTCATCAACAAATATCCCTTCCAAGGGTGGTGAAGCATCATCTATGAACAACATTGGCCACTATGCTCATACACGGGCCTCCCACTCCTAGGTCTCATATTGTACATGGTCGTTCTAAGATAACTCTTGTACTAAAGAAACTTACAAACCTTTGAGAACTTTCATGTTGAATTTAATAGTACAAATATGATAATTATTAAAGGACACTTATACCTAACTCTTGAACTCCTTGTGCTAAAAATTTAGAGACGTGTCTGGATGATAATGACATAGTTGAGATACGTGGAAGACATAATGAATGACTTAGTTCCTCTAAGGTAATCGCAATAGATAGGCCTCTATCCCAACTCTTTCTAGAGTCTCAAACTGCCCGACAAATCTCGGTAAAAGATTACCCTGTCTCCGGATCCTCATATATACTTACTTCATTAAGATACATAAAAATTCCCCATCCCTGACCTTGACCTATAGAGGTCATCAAAATAAATTGTTGTAATATTTCTTATTGAGACTATGTAGTATCCATATGCTTCTAAATCAACTAAACCTACCCCATAGTCTCTTATACATGATGAGGTCCAAGCATAGCTGCCTCCACTACCTCTAACAAGAACATGGGTTATTAGAATGTTCAATCATTTAAAACATCCCAAGGCACCATCAAAATAGTATCTTGAAAGATATTTTTGTAGGAGATGTCAACTAGGGGTATGTGGATCTTCCAAGAGCCCCTAAAAATCTAGGACACTTGCCTGCATCATGTCCTCAATCACTTGTATCATGTGCTCTGATTGGACATTGGTATGAGGATAGTATGTTGTGCTCCAAAGTACTAGTGTACTTAACTCCCTATATAAACCTTTTCATAGCCATGAATTGAATTGTGAATCCCAACACGAATCAATAATATGAGGGACCTAGTGATGTCATAATATCTCACCGATATACAACCTCCAAAGATCATCTACTGGAAAGGTATCACCGATAGGTATGGAATGAGAAACCTTTGTGAGCTTGTCAACAAAAAACCCAAATGGAATCATTTACATGCAATGACCTTGGTTACTCAGACAAAAAATCCATCATAATATCATCCCATTTCAACTCGAGAATGGGACGCTACTCTAAATGTTCAGATAACCATTGGTGTTCCGCCTTCACCTACTGATAGGTGGAACAACTCCAATAAACCAACTACATCTCTGTTCCGATTCAACCACCAATATTGATGATGTAAATCCTGAAACATGTTAGTGAGGTTAGGATACACTACCCAAGTTGTAGCATGAAATTATTGCATAACCCCTCACGCATGTCTGATGAAACCCATATATGACCATATATGTATCAAATATCATCCTCAACTATGGTCCAACCATGATGAGGGACCTCACCATCCAAACTATCTTATAGGGCTAAGAACTCTGAACCTAAAATATGTCTCATTATAAAACTATTCATAAGAGTAGTGGTCACAACTAGAGAATAATGAATTTTCTATCCCTAACTATCCCACACATCCAATTTCATCTCATAAAACAATACCATAATATTCCACTCACTACTAGCTTCCTGAACTACCTATATCTGTGTCATCCTACTCAGTGTATCTCCCACTGCATTTCCTTTACCAGGCGTATAGGCCTGTTCGGATTCAAAAGACTATATGCACTCAACCCACCTTCTTATTCTTATATTTATATCACGATTTTTAAAAATATACTTGAGGATTTTGTGGTCCATGAACAACACAAAACTCTCTACCAATAAGTAGTGTCTCAAACAACACAGTTCATGTAAAACCACAACTATGTCAAGATCATGCATCCAATAGGTCCTCTTGTGTCAACTCAACTAACAAGAAAATTACACCACAACTCTATTCACCCACATCAGAACATCTCTAAGCCTGATACCTACGGAATCATAATAAAAAGTGTAACTCTATCATAGTTCTAGATAAATTTGTATCGGTTCTAAATTCAATCTCTCTTTTTGATCCAGCAAGGATAAATCTCATCCATCTGACTACAAAAACATCACACCCTTATTAGTCAATCTTGTGAACAGTTATTCTAGGAGTGATAAGTCCAATACGAAATGACAACAATATTTAGTCCACCCAATGAAACTTTGAATCTCACATATATTATTGGGATGATCATAGGAAAGTAAAACTATCACCTTCTATGGGTCAACTATTAATCCTTTTTTCTAATAAAATGTGACCCAAGAATTTAATTTGACCCATATCGAAGTGGAACTTTGGGAGAATAACATATAATTGATGCTCTATTAGTGTATCCAATATAATATCATGATTTTTGGCACAGTCAGGTCGAGGGTGATAATAGAACAATATATCATCCATGAATAAAATGATAAACTAATCTAGATAAGGATAGAAAACATGGTTCATCGTTTCCATGAAAACTAATGGAATGTTCATGAGAGTAAACTGAATAACTAGATACTCATATAGACCATTGATCATGTTGTTGTGACACATAAAATTAATTATGATTTAAAATTTTATATATTGTATAGGGAAAACCATAGGTTGTCTCTCAAAGAGCGTTGATAGGTTTAGGGTATGTATTTTAAATCAAAATTACTAAAATAGGTGGGTTGTTTTTAAAAACATCTTTAAGAAACTAACATAATTTAAAGATTTTAATAGTTGAGAAATATGTAGATTTTGAAAATATATGTTAAGTATGTGATCACTGCTATGTTACTACACCACTTGAAAAGTTCAATGTTCTTAATCGATTATTAGGATTCATTTTAATCCTTTAATTGAGGGTTAAAAATGATCTTGGGAATCCACATTATTTAAAAAAATTCAAATATGACTAAACCATGATATAAAAAATGTATAGTCATTTTCTAGCCCCATATCATTAATTAAGGATTGTCAAGGAACACTGAAACATCCAATGTTTGGGAAAGAAGAGGAGTATTATGCTATCCAATCAGAACAACATATTTCATTCACATAAAATTGCACACTGATACCTTATCAAATAAAATGTGTCTCAATTAAATGAATAAAAAATGTTAAGATACATATACAAGAACAATTCCAAAAGAAAATATTCCCAAAACTAGTATATAATAATTTTTAGGAACTCCCTATTCAATTCTGTAGCTGCCTAACAATGATCATCACCCGTTTATCCTACCATCGAGAGGAGGAGGATTCTTGGTTGGAACTCCTTCTTCATTCATGACCCCCCTAGGAGGATAGGGACCTCCAAAACTTAAAGGATGAGGAGGAGACTTCTCTAGAACTCTTAAATAGTATATATTTTCTTCTGTTTCATACTTGAAAATAATTTTCCCAAGGTAAGATGTTATAAGAAATGTGGAAGGTGGTTTTGGAAACATAGGCTGAGAAAACCACTTGTCCCATTGTTTTTGGTGAGTAGACAGACTTATATCGCTTTGGAAAAAACTAGAAATTTGTTTCCCCATCACTTTACTGTCTCCACTAAAATGTTTTCTTGATTTGGACACATATATCTTGATATATAGACCAATAAAAACACACCACTTTTGACTTCATACTGATTCAATGTGAGGGACAGATTAGTCTGTATGGGCCCCCAAATGGCCAAATTAATCTTGGGTTTTTTCATATTAAATATTGAGCATTGAAATTAAAACTATTAAAAAAATATGATAACATTTGGAAGCATGGTTTAGTATCCCCATGTGGTTTATTCCACTGTAGTGCTTGGATCTTGTGTAGTTTGGGCCATTTTTCTTGAACATCATCAAGGGACCTCCAAATCACCTCCTCCATCAATGAAATTATAAAAAACATGCAAAATTTCTATTTTAAACAGTGATAAACACAAAATAATTTAATAAAACACGATGTTCAATTTGTTATTATATTTTCAATTTACAATAAAAAATCAGTTTAATACAATGGTTTAAGGGTGAAAATGAAACATTGAATCATGGTGCGATCACACCCCCATACTAAACATTTTCCCTCATAGGAAGTCATATTTAAAAAAATAGGCATTTAGATATTTAATAATTCATAAATATTTATCATTCAATGAGAATTAAATTTATGATGGAAATGTGATAAAAAACGCATTGAGGAGTTATTCTCAGTGGTCAGGGAAAAAGACGCCTCAAAAATTGTATTAGAATGAAATTCCAAGAGATGCATGATACTAATCAAAAAATAATAATTCAAAATTTAATAATATCCCTTATTCTACATGTGTGTGTGTGTGAAAACCATTTCATGTTTTTCTTCTCACTTTATATCGATTAAACATATGTTATTTTAAAAAAAATATTATAACATGATCCTTTCCACCGATCCTACCCCGTATCCTTTGAAATAAAATTTTAAGACCCACTCACTTATGAATTATCAGAAGTCAAACCCTAATATCCCGACCTAGATATCCCCAAATGTTTCACATTTCATCCCTACCCTCATTTATTATTATTTTTTAAAAAAAATTCACTTGGAAAGAATCTCACACTCTTCTCTTAACCAATGTTTGTTCTTTCCTCAAAAACTAATTGTAATAGTTATAAAAATATCAAAAGTAGAGGATGGGTGGTTTTTGAACTAGAAAAGATGCAACCCATTTTTTTAGGGTGTACAATAGTCAGATAATTGGTATACATGCATAGGTCAATTTGGTATAGTAATGAAATTGATCAGATAAAGAACGAATGTATGAAAAAATAATTTTGGAATGTATAGAAAATTCAACCTAACTTATATTTACCTTTTTTTGAGTAAGAATTTTTCACACTTCATGGATAGGTTCAATAATTTTTGGAGAGATTATGTGAAACAATTTTCCATTAAATTATACATAGAAAGAAGACCATTATTCTCAAAGGATTAAAAAGGATACAACCATTTATATCATAGACAAAGAACCAAATTTCAAAAGAAAGTCACGCCCCAATATTGAATTTTTTCTAAATTGCACATTTCATCAAAAAATACTTTTGAATGTTAAAACAATATGAAAAATGGAAATTCCTCGTGTATTTTAAATAACATCCATGATGAAGTTGGCATCATTTTCTATGATAATGTTGGCATAAAAAATTAACATTCTGACAAAAATGTAAGTGGGGAGGGTGGATGAAATTGACAATAAAATCCAACAAGCAGAAAAAAAGAAAAAAATTAAAGATGATTAAAATTCCTAACTACCCTAGTAATATAACCATCCAACCACACCTAAAGTGTGATTTATACTCACTATAATAAAATTTAAGGTGGTAAGTAAGTATAAGGCTATGTTTTTGTCATTTATAGAATTCTTCTTGAACTTAGATTTCCTCCATCGGGGAATTTGGAATGGATTTGTAGAAGTGCTTTAGCCACTTATCATTGACTGTGAATGTTTGATTGGTTTCTTCATTTTGAACCTGAACCTCACCAAATAGATAAAAATTAGTAACAGTGTATTGGAAAAACCAGTGGTAACAAAGCATACCAAGATGCAACTTCAGCCTTGCATTGTAATGGAGGACCTTCTGCCCAATGTGGAATTGACAATGAAGGATGAGGTGGTTGTGGGAAGCCTTGGTTAGCTCCTTATAAATTAGATAGTTCTCATATGAATCTCTTATCACTTCCTCCATCTCTTGATTATGTAACTTCCTATGAGAAACCTGCACCATAAAGACTATAATATCATTGTTTAATGTCCCAATAGGCTTGTTGAGCTATATCAATAGGTAGATTGAAAATCCTTTCAAACACTATATGATATGGTTATATTCCAATGGAAGTTTTAAAGGTAGTAAAAAAATCCCAAAAAGAAACATTGAGTCTATGACTCCATTTTTTTATTTGGTTGAAACATTTTTGAAGAATTTTTTTACCTCTCTATTAGATTCCATGGATTGACCATTGGTATGTGGGTGATAAAAATCAGACACTTGATGCCTGACCCCATTCCGACACAATAGATATTTCATTGTTCGGTTGAATAAATGAGAACCCTAGTCATTGATGATGAACATAGGTAATCCATTCCTACAAAATATTTGGGTTCTCAAAAATTCCACAAAAGCCATGGAAACATAAATCCTTGTTGCACGGGGTTCTACAAATTTTGACACATAATCAACTACAAGAAGAATGAAAAATTTCCCAAATGAATTGGGGAATGATCACATAAAGTTAATTCCCCAAACAGAAAAAATGCTAGGAAAATGAAAGGGTTTTTGTGGAATTTCATTTCTTTTTGAGACATTACTCATTATTTGATGGAAAGGTCAAGATTTACAATAATCATGGGAATCTAAAAATAATTTTATCTGAAAGAGGACATAAAAAAGGACCTTGTGAGTAGTCTTTTGGGGACCAAAGTGGCCCCCACAAAGCAAGAGTTTGACCGAACCTAAGGAAAGGCTGAAACTCATTGTTGGGAACACAACACCTGATCACTTGATCACTATAGTGTGACAAAGGTAGGGGTCATCCCATATATACCATCGAGAATCATGTTTTAGATGGTTGTCCATGTTTTTTTATTGAAATTAGTAGGAACAAAAGATGCTAGAAAAATAATTTACCATTTTGACATACCATGGAATAACATCATTCTCTTGGCACAATTTCTCATTTAGAAACTTGTCATTTATGTAAATATAGGGGGATGATTCAATGTCCATGGATGGGTGGATCCTAATAATATGGGAATCCAACACATTCTATGATCATATTTTATCTCTAATTTATAACTTTAATTCTTATAGGAGGAGCATCAAGAGAATGAGATGTGGTTTGGATTCCAGTTTCTTAAGGAGATGACAAAGGGCTGCATGGTCTGAGAACACGATGTCTTTGGACCCTAAATGATACATGTTGAATTTATTTAAGGCATACATAATGAAAATATAAGATTTTACAAATGTGGAGTATTTTTCTTGGGTAGGGTCGAGTGTACGTGAGGCATAGGCAAAGTCATGTGGAGCTAGATCGACCCATTGTGATAAGACTGCCCCAACTTCATAGTTAGAGGAATTAAACATGACCTCAAATGGTAAATCTCCCCGAGGTGCATAGATTATTGAGGGTAAAGTGAGAATCAATTTTAACTTATTAAAAGATTCCAAAAATTATTTATCAAAAATAAATTCCTTTTCTTTTTGGTGAAATCGGTATAGGGGGAGTGAAATTTTAATAATGTTACGAATGAAATGACGGGAAAAATCCACCATATCATAGTAATGACTAAACATACCAAACATTTTTGGGTAATGGTAGAGAATAAATGACATCCACATGTGATTTATCTACTATGATACCATCCCCATAAATGAGATGTCCCAAAACTATACCTTGTAGCACCATGAAATGGAATTTCTAAAAATTTAATACAAAATTCTTTCAATACAATGTTGTTGGACTGAACCAAGAATACTAAAAAATTCATCAAAATAAGATCCTTATGCAGTGAAATCATTAATGAATTCATCCATTAAATTATCTAGGTAATTCAAAAAAATATAACCATGCATCACTAGAAAGTACTCGGAGCATTGTACAGACCAAATGTCATCCTCTTATATGAAAATGTACCAAAGTGGAAAGTAAAAGCTTTCTTTTCCTAATCATCAGGGGAAATATGGATATGAATGTATCTTGAATACCCATCAAGGAAATAGTAATGGTAATTTCATGATATCATCTCTAGCATTTGGTCAATGAATTACAATGGGAAATGGTCATTTCTACTGTGTTGTTTTAATCACCGATAGTCTGTACAAACAGTTCAACAATTATGAACGTGAGTTGGAATAAATTCATTGTTTTCCTTTTCTATTACTGTAATACCATTTTTTAGGAACCACTAGTACTAGACTAAACCATTGGCTGGAATATATGGGGTAAATTATTCTCGTAGACAACAATTTTTTTACATCCTTTTTAACAGCATCTTGGAGGTTTGGGTTCAGTCGATGTTGTGAATGCAACACTTGTTTAGAAAAATAATTTGTCAATATATAATGTGTGAAAAGTGATGGGATATTATCAAGAATTTATACAAGTGTCCATTCCAAATAATTTTTATAATCACTCAAAATTTCAACAGTCGTAATTCATGTTCAAGAGGAAGTGAAATAGAAATGATGACAGGAAACGTGTTTCTATTCTCAAGGTAGTAATATTTTAAATCTTGAGGAAGTTATTTTAGATAAAATTAAGGCGGATTGTGGATTAATGGGAGTGTGTGTGAAAGTAAAATTTCACTAATATAATCTAACTTTTCATCTATATAATCATTAGATGAGGAACAAGATTTTAAAATCATAACAGTATCATTAATGGTCATGCGATCCTCACTGTTCAAGAAATCATCAATTTAAAAACATGCCTGAAATTTTTTTTAAAGCACTAATAAATTCAATGAATGATTCATTTCCCAAAATTTCAATCAATGATGAAAACTCAAAAAGGGGGTCAGGGGAATGAAAATATGTTTTTAGGGTAAGGGAGTATATAAATTTAATTAATAGAGAGAGAGTAATGTTCTTCTGATTGGTGCTTCATGGAATCAAGGATGTTGAAGTGGAAAATGTCACCAATAAAATGCATAGATAATGTAAAATTGTGGAAATTAATTATAGTTTTGGTGGTTTTCAATAAGGGTCTATCCAATATAATTTGTGTGTGTGCATTAATCCAATCATCATTCATTTTAAGCACATAAAAATGAGTAGGAAAAATTAAAATTTTCACCCTAACAAGAGTATCCTCTAGCACACTAGAGGGGTGTGCAGTACACCGATTTTCCAGTTGAACCACAGTTATTGTGGGATTCAATTCCTTGACCTAAAATGATGTGTAAATATAATGAGGTATCACATTTTAAAAGCACCTAAATAAATCATAGAATTTGAAAATAAATACACCCCTATGGTGCACAAAATTGAGAATGTTCTCTGATTATTTCATTTGGTGGGAGGTGATTTATCTATCAATAATAAGAATTTCCTTCCCAAGATCACCTTCTCATAACCTCATAGTATCCTTTATTGTGTACAAGTCTCCTATATAAACATTTCATATCTTGGAATTGTATTCAAGACATCAATCTAGGGGATGTTAACCTGTACATTTTTTAATTTTTCCAATATTTCCTTATCAAGTACAGTTTCCTTTTGTTTTCATTGTTTGGTGGACCATGGAATATTAATGTTAGGACTAGGAACCTCATCGAATACACACTCATTCCTTAGGAATGGTTTCTCTTAGGATATTGATTTTTTCCCTTGGACCATTTTCAGTAGTTTGGATCATGGTTTCCTCCGGAGGGGATGACTCAAAAAGGGGTGTTATTTGGATTTGAAGTTGTTTTCCTCTCCTAAGTGTGATTGGAATGACCATTTACCTTAACCTTAGGGTTAAATACTAGTATAGTGGGCATTTTAACTACCCCGTGACTTTGAATTTCCCATATAGATTTAGCGAGTTGGCATAATTGGGGTTTTAGATCTTGTATGGATAATTGGGTGGCTTTTTTGGTATTGGAGATTATGGAAAACAATTTGTTTCATCATATCATTTAGGCTAGGATCAGGTTTTGGAGGGGGTGGTTTGAAAGGAATCTGTGGTGGTTTGGTATTTCTGGCTGGTGGTAGTGGATGACTACTCTTCCTCGATTGCTTCTGTTAATATTGAGGTTGGTTTGAATACCCCGTTTCAAATAATATTTTTTTTCTTTCCACCCACAGTTGGATGGATAGTATGGTTCTCACCTAATGTGTCAGTTATAGGGTTGTCTTGGAAATATTACCTCACAAATCTCATATGTTTCTTTTAGTTGGTGGAATTGGTAAGAATAATGGGTTTTAGAAGAAAATATTCCATAGCAAATGGGAGGAGGAGATTGGGATTTCCCATAGGAAAGAGAAGGTTGTCGAAGAATGGTACTTACCTCTTCAGGCTTCGTGTCCACCTTCTTTCCAAATTAAATACTTTTCACCTAATGGAAACATAAAATTGTTACTTTGGATATTGAACAAAATTGTTTAGTGTTCTACTTCATGTTATCAATTAGGGTTCTTGAAAAAACTGGGGTATTATCAACTAGTACACCACCTGCAACAACATCAAACATATTTTGATATATAGGAATTAATCCTTTAAATTAAATACAGAATTAAAAGATGATAACTTATTTAGTGATGTGGGAAACATGAATATATCCTTTTAAAGTGTTCCAAATATTCCAGTAATGTTTTCCCTTTTTATTGTCTTATTCCAAAAATTTCGATCCTTATAGTTTCAGTTTGAGAGGCAGGAAAATATTGTTTAAGAAAAAATATGTTTCATGTCTACCCACATCAAATTGGTGAATTAACATGGTAAATCCAGTCTTTTCAAATGTTTTCTAATGAAAAAGGAAGTTTCTTAAAATACACTTTTTCTTAATCCAAAATTGAAGGTTGTAATATAGAACACACAATATTAAATTCTTTTAAGTTCATATGTGGATCTTCTCCCGTGAGTCCATGGAATCTTGGAAATATATGAATTGAACTGGATTTCAGTTCAAAATTGGGGGCCTCTCCTTGCATTAGAATACATATAGGTTGGATATCAACATCAGTTGATGTTATTTATTTTAGTGTTTTATTGTTTTCATCCATGTTATACTTGTTAATATTATGTTCTAATTAGGTTCAATAAGAAGAGTGGTCTATAAAAGTCTCAAGTTGTGGTGTTTCCTCCTTCAATGGTTTGTCTTGTGCATCTTGGTGTCACTGACGTTGGATCCTCTATGGTTTGGGTTTGAAAGGTAGTAACTTTCATGAAGTAGAACACATAATGCGTATAACATACACAAGAAATAATTCTGAACACCAAAATACATGATGATTTATAATATAAAACAAATAAATATTAATTTTTTTAAAAAAATATCTTAAAAAAACCTCCACTAAAAGAAAAGTGCTCCCTAGAAATGGATCCAAAATTTGACAGTTTTTTCATGACCCATAAAATTGATTATGATTTTAAGGTTTATTTATAGTATATGGAAAACCCTAGTTTGTCTATCAAGGATCATTGATAGGTTTAGAGAATGTATTTTTAATACAACTTACTAAAAGATGGTTTTTATTGAAAACAACTTTAAGAAGCTAAATTAATTTAAAGATTTTAATAGTTGAGAAATAAGTAGATTTTGAAAATATATGATAAGTATGTGATCACGTCAAAGTTACTACAACACTTGAAAAGTTACCTTTTCATAATTTATTATTAGGTTTTGGTGTAATCCTTTAATTGAGGGTTAACCAAGATCTTTGATATCCACATCCCTAAAACGATGCAAATATGACTAACCCTTAACCTAAAAATCATATTTTGTAGTTCTAGTACTTTGAATGAATTATGGTTTTTCATGGAATAATTAAATATCAAATTTTTGTGAATAAAGAGGAGTCTTATGTTGTCCAATTAGAACAACACAAGTTGCACACTTAAAATTACACACCCATCTGTTATGTTATAAAATGTGTTACAGTTAAATGAATTAAAAAAATTTAAGATACATAAAAAAGAACATTTAAAAACAACAATATAATCAAAACTATTTGATAATTATGTGTAAGAACTCCCACTTCAAGTGTGTAGCTCCCCCACAATGATCAGTCCCTGCATTGAGAGGAGGAGGAAGCTAAGGTGGAACACCTTCTTCATTCATGATCCAAATAAGAGGATAGGGGCTTTCAAAACTTCTAGGATGAGGTGTATACTACAATAGGAATCTAAAATGGAAGATCGTGGCTTCTTGTTCATATTTTCCAATGTGGTTCCCAAGGTGTCATTATATAGGAAAAGTGGAAGGTTGTTTTTGGCACACAGATTGTGTAAAACCACTTGAACTATTGTTTTTGTTGGGTAAAGAACATTATCTCACTTTTGAAAAAACAAAAAAAAATTCTTCCCCACATATTTAATATCTCCATATAAATTTTATATTCTTTTTGACACCTACATATCATTATATGTATAGATCACAGTACACCACTTTTGACTTCATGTGGATTCGGTGTGCTGGACAGATCAGTCTGAATGGCCCACCATATGGCCAAAATAGGCACAGGTTTCATCATATTAATTGTATCCCATTTAATTTATGATAGTACCACAAAATATCATCCAATTTAGATGCATGATTTAGTAGTATTGTGCAGTTGAGTCCACTAGTGTGCTTGGATCCTCTGTAGTTTTTCCTATTTTTCTTAGACTTCCTCAAGGGTGCTCCAAATCACCTCTATCATTAATGAAATTATCAAAAAAAGAAACATTTCCATTTTTAATAGTAATAATCAAAAAATAATTGAATAAAAAATGATGTGAACTTTTTTTATTATATTTTGAATTTATAATACAAATTTACTTTAAAACAATGGTGTAAGGGTGAAAATGAAATAGTGAATCATGATGCAATCAACCATACATGCTATGATAGGTTGTATGAGGTATGTTTGTAGTTTGAACACGTACCTGGGGATATTTCTCACTTTTAATTATTTTTTAAGAACACTCTAGCTCCATGAAGGTGATAAAAGTATTCATATATGCATTAAAAGTGATACTAGTTCTTAACCATATTATAGTTCAATTTCTGATAATCCACACATAGCCTTAGGGTAGCATCCAACCATTTTAAAAAAGGACCAATGTATCCCAAATATAAGTACTGGTTTAGTTGAAATACTTTTCCTCTATATACCTTAGATAACTCATGAGCTCCCACATCTCAATAGTAGTCATCCTATAAAGGAGGAATTGATATTGATGCACCTCTTGGCACCTACATGATAGAAAACTCTACCACTCACACTAGAGGTGGTCTTGAATATTATTTTGGGGAAACATCCCTAAAATGATCAACCATTGAAGTAAAATATGTCTGCTGTGTTACTTGATCATCTGGATTTAAACTCGTGATATGGGCTGTCATTCCACCCAACCCATGATGCTCATGTCTAGATTAATTTTCCCAAAAATCTCATTCAAACGTTCAAATAAAATCTTGACCCTCTAGTGATGTGAATGTTACCCATAGATGATATAAATCAATGAAATAATTTATGGTAAACAATAACTCCATCATAAGAATCATTTCAAAACCTGTAATATTGAGGATAAATACATCCCAACCGAAGTGACACCCATCAAACATTATGGGGAACTAATTTCACATATGTACATCCTCCACTCAAATTCCTAAAAGTGTATCAAGCGTCATAAATCCATCATAATACATAATTCTAATCCCAAGGATCTCTACAAAAAGAACAAATATAAATCTATGAGAGGAGTCTATATTGAAAAGAAATGATTCTAAAGTAGACATTTCAAGAATAACACCTCTCATAGTAGAAGTTCTGAGATTCTTCTCCTTGTGTAACAGTTGCACAACATGTGTGGACATACAATACAACTAGGCTGCCTTGAGTAGATCCACTCTAATATCGCTGCAAATCTGGGGTCTAACTACAACAACTGCAACCCCCACCTTGGACTGATTAGTTAGATACACTCTAGCTCTCTTCCAGATTAGAAGCTACAGACCCCATTCCTACATGTGGATTAGGTTCATACCTTCTCTCATTGGTTGATGAAGGAAAATTTCTATAAAATCACTATAGGTGGACCATCTTTCCACATGATCGACACTTTACTAGGTCTCTTGTACCCTTATTCCTCATATATATCGGTCTACTACATTGGTGGAACCTCACCTGGTTTCATGAGTATGTTCTCTAGATACTAATATCACCATGCATAATCTCAAAACAATTCCTCCTAATGTTGGTCGATGAAGTACTATATATTGGTGTCAAACCACCCGAACTCGCACCCCCAACCTCTCTTAGGATACACTCCATGGTAATAACTTGATTCACTATTCAAAAACATGGTAGCCCACAGAAATACATTCACCAATGATTAGATTTCATACCTTATACCATCCTCACATCTCTTGGAATTATATAACTATTTACTCATTAGAATAGGTGAAAATAACCAGAGTTCTATAAAAAAGGAATAATAATCCATAACTGATAACATTTCATAAACCATGATCATGAACTATCAAGTTCTATCATCACTCAACGTCTTAGGATATAATTAATCATATAATTCAATATTAAATTTCCTAGAATCCAACTTTCGATGATGATATATCTATTTATGATATTCCTACATATCCTAGAAGAATAATTCAATATATAAGTAGTGAGATTTACCGTCCTCTTAGGAGGTGTCTCAAGATTATTGAAGATAGATTACATGACCTCAATCCAAGAATCCCTAGACCATGGTCATCTATCCCCCATAAACATGGGGAAATGATTCTACTAGAACACACATGTCAAGTCCTCCATAGATGAGGAAATCTATGTTACTCCTAGAATTCTCCATGATGTGAAAATACCCATCAAAAATCTATGCCTCAACACTTGTGTCTAGTAAAACTGCTGGTTCCACAGTTGGAAATATAGGAGGATCCACCAGTATCCCATTGTCATCACCTCCAGAGTGTGGTCGTTTCCACCCTCCATGAATACCACTAGAGTTCTTCAGGGATTCATGCCTAAAAAATTCAGAACACATGCATACAAAATAATGATATTAAAGTCCAATGCTAAAATAATAAGATGGGTCAAAACATTCCAAAATCCAAGTCATACCACACATCCTTCTCCAAAATATTGTACTGGTATAAAGACTTGCACCAATTTATAGTCTTCCAAGAAACATATTCATTGTGTCAGAGGAACATCTTAATATTTATAATATTCACTCCTTTCAAAAAAGTAATGATGTTATCCACATAGAGGATATGGGAGGGAACAAAAATATTTCTTGAAGATTGTATGGGTTTTAGCTTCCCTTGATACACCCTATGTGAGAGAATCCATATTAAATAATATTCATCCATAGAGAAGGGGATAATAGATAGAGTATATCCTTTTTTTACTCCCTTTGAAAGTTTAAAATACTCTTTAGGAGAACCATTAATGATAATTGAATCATGAGAAAACCAAAAGATTGATTTAACCGATTTATCAAAATACTCATTGAATCCAAAACGTTGAAGCACTTTTTGAATGATGTTCTGATCAATAGATTCCAAGGTATTCCTTATATAAATCATGAGAACAATGATACTCTCTCTTTTATATTAATTTATGAGATTAATACATTTTAGGTCGTTCTAATAAAATCTTGGATAGTTCGACCCGTAAAAACCAAACTGATTCCAAGGGAAAATTTTAGTCACAATCAGATTAAGTATATTGGTATAGAGTTTTTTATAATTTGGTAGATTTTCTTGATAAGATCAATTAGATTTAATAGTTGTATCTCAGAAAAAAATTTATCTTCAGGAATCAGGGTGAGAAACTGAGCATTGATACCATGTAGAAGGGAACCTGTGGAGAAAAACACTTTAACCAATCTGAACACATTCAAGTTTATAACCTCACAAAATTTATTAAAGAAATATTTGGAAAAACCATATTCACCTGAAGTACATTTAGTCTTACTAATAATGATTGATTCTCTTATTTGAAAATTAGGATGGATATTGGTATTTCAGGTGTTATCCCCATTACTAAAATTGATAGAATTATAACAACATCAAGATCCTTATTGAGGATATACCCATTAATGGAGATTATGAAGCAAGAGAAAATATGATATGAAAGGTTTTCCTCATTATCAATAACATAATAAACATTTTTAAGGAAGGTGAGAGGTATACAAGCCTTCCTAGACCTCTGAAGTGAATTATAAAATTTATTATTTCAATCCCCATCCATTGGCCACTTGACCTTGAGAATTACTTTTTTATGTTTTTCATTTATGTAAATGAAGGAATTAATCATAGTGGAGAGATATATTACCTTGAGAATATCTACTATAGAAATATAATTAGATAATTCATACTACATTTGATAATGGATGGATTCAAGAGATATGATTTTCAATTGAGTCCCACTATATGTGTCTTTACACCAACCCTTGAGCATAAATTTTAAAGGATTCTGCTTCATGATATAAGAAAAATCATCATTACAATAATTAATTGAATTAAAAAACATCCATAAAAATTTTACTATAATCATGATAGGAAGACTATTCATTGTTAAATTTGAAGTAAAGAATCATATTGGAATTTCAATAAATAATCCTGACCAAAACATGGGAATGATAGGAGTTGATACTTTGTAGGATGATACTTGAAATGGTGTTCTATTTATGAAGGTCTTACACATTAGAGAAGGACTGTTCAAGAATGATGGAAGAAATTATATTAGTGTTCCTTCTTTACCAGGTGTATTAGGCTCCAACTTGATTAATTTCAATTATCATGTTTCCATCAAAACAGGTTTTAAACTCTCTTGAAGTGATGGAGGAGTATACAACACCCATGATTTCACTAGATCACAAAATTATCATTAAAATCCCATATAATAATCCAATGATCTTTTATTATAGAGTTATCAAAGTCCATAGTTTTCTAAATACTTATTTTTTCATGAAATATAATTTTATAATATATAAAAGTTCATAACAATTAGACATAAGTAAAGTCATATTCACAGGTAGTCATTTTTTATTTAATGATAAAATAATAGAAATGACTAAGAGAGGAGTGATAAAATATCTATAAAGTTTCCAAATTGTGAAAAATAATGGTACCACAAATTATATAATACCCTCTATTTTCCAGCCAAATAATGCTTGGAGAATAACACTTTTCTTGGGATTGTAGATTTCAAGAATTTTATTTTTATGAATTTGAATAAATATTTGTTTGGAGATGTATGTATCATATTTTTTCACTCCTTGATATTTATAAAAGAATTGATCATTTGAATTTATTTATAGGGATGGAAACCCCTTTTTCCTTTCTTCATAAATGATTTTTTCTAGCAGATTTCATAGTTTTTTGACACATCCTTACATAAGGATTTGGAGTGTTAACATGTTCTGTTTAAGAAGAAGTTGATGTTGAACCCTTGACCCAATATCCATCCATGGTTAAGGTCCATGGTTATTTTAACCATGTGGTATTCCCCTATGTTGTACCAATGGCCTATTTCATAGTATGATAACATTTATTCAAAATTTACGACATGACTAGTGAACTCAAAGAGGTACTGGGACTGCTGCTTGTTTCCGTAGGTTCACCTCGGCCTATAGGGAACTCCGAAAGCTCGGTCCTATCATGGTCTTCCCTGGACTCTGTCAAAAGGCTACTCATCTGTACAAGACACGACACGTGCAGGAAAATCCTGTGTAGGGGTGAGTATAACAATACTCAATATAGGACCTCGTAAACCATAACGCAATACACAATGGAAAGGTACAATCATCTATACACAATATATGTCTACTGAACATATAATAGGAGAATAGAATCCAGATATACTCCAAACCCAGAACCACATTCTAGGGACAAGTCACACAATTGAATATGCCTACTAGGGATTCAGTACAAAGATTCCATGAAGCATTCATCTGGGAGAACTCACACCATGAGTATAATAGCTCTGATGATGTATGTCTGAGAAGTAATGTATGTCGAGAAAAGTCGCAATTGATAGATACACTCATTACACGATAACACACTCCTGAGTGGGAATGATCACGATACATAGATGAGGGTCATTGTGAGGGACTTGGCAGATACCGTGACTCATCCAGAATTCACCTGCTAGGTAGAGGATCAATGCCCTGTGGAAGTGGTCAGGTCGATACCTGACTCCACCTAGGGTCATGAATTAATAGAGGATCTTGCTCCGGGCCTCTTGTAGGAATACCTGACTCTATCTCTGAGAGTCTTGCTGAAGGTCTAAAACTCTTATAGAAGAAAACGATACATGGAAATCAGGGGAATGAGATAAGGGGTACTAACCAAAATGAAAAATTTCCAAGATATAGTAGACAAGAAGAACAAGCCATGTACTGAAAAGTACATGGTGTATAGAAGTGTTACACGTTGTGTCTTCTGACTCTGGGTACTTCCCGTGTACTACAACCTGTTTCTCAAAGCTGGATAGGTAGAAAATTCTATACACAATGTGTAGTACAGATTACATACTGTGTCTGCGTAACTGGGGTCGACTCTATTTACGTGGTCGTGTGATCGTACATGGCTTCATCCCGTGTGCTCCACCCCTAGTAATTGTTCTGTTCTAGTTGTGTGGTGGAGTACACAGCCGTGTACTCCATCTCGTGTCTGTGTATCACCCAAGATACATGCCGAATCTCACATAGTCACCTCTGCCAGGCCGTGTACTGTCTACACGTTGTGTCTTTGAAGCCGTGTAGTTCTTCCCGTGTATGTGTACTTTCCATAATACATACCGAGCTTCGGGGAAGGTCTGACATGTCGTGTGACTTGGGTCACACACCATGTGATACCTATATGACCCCCAAAATCCTAGTCGGTGTCACCGATACCAAATGACATGTTCTTTGGAATTACATGCAGTGTATTTTGGAATTTTCCAGAATCAGGAACCTGCTTCGCCGCACCTTGGTGATGATCCGATCGTCGATACGACTGTCTGATCTCAACAAAACTCCATATCATAGGTCACCCACACATCACGAAGTCGATTCCACAATTTTTGGGTCATCGATCATTCCCGAAAATGCATTTTGATCATCCTTGTGAATAACACTTGAAGAACGTGGACTCTCAAACCACGTCGATTCATCCTTCGCGATCACTGTTTCACCTCCTCTAGGTTGCTACATTGTCGGATCTCCAATTTGGGATCATTGCCTCACAAAACGGATGCACAATGATCTGTTGTTGATTTCCCCATGAAGAACACAAATAAAAGAGGATGAAAATAAAACACACCAAAATAGAGGAACAATTCACCTCCTTCATTCATCAGGACGTTGATCCGCTCCCATTAGAAGGATTAAATAAGGAAAATCTAAATGATAATCGAACTATTATCACAAATATAATTCTCGAATCAAGCCCCAAAAGAAATGAAAAAATAACACCCTCCCACAAGAATGCATGCTCTTCTGATAAAAATGTTCATGGTTGATCCATGTTCGTTGTTTATATCCAACAATGGGGGAAATATAAAACAAAATGACAAACCCCTACCTCGATCCGGATGAAGAGCAATCACTACATCACGCTCATTGGAGAGGCTCGTCGGATCTGAGATGCGTCATCATCATCAACCAACAGGTTATCCTCCAAAGCTCCAAGAGTCTCTCTCTCAATTCGCAGAGTTATGAGGCTAACCCTGCGAACTTGAATTAAGTTCGTATTTAAAAGGGATGAATTCAGTTTCTGCGCAAAAATAAAATGTTTAAATAAAATAAATTATTGTTTTTTTTGTTTCCATTATACATCCAAAAACTAACTCTTACAGTTGACCCATGCTGATCGATGTTAGGCCCCACCTAAAGTAAATTTGCTTCTCTGAACGCAATGGTCCCTTCATATTTCTGATCCTGGCACCCATTTAAAAGATACTCCACTTTTACCTGAAAACCGATCCTGCGCGTTGTTAAAAAAATTATTTATTTAAATCATTTATTCCCAGCACTCTAGGCCTCAGAATCACACGCCGTCGGAAGTTATAGTCATGAAATAATTCCATATAATATTTAAAAATAATACATGGAAAATACGATACATTACATTCTCCCATCTTTGGGGATTTGTGTCCCTGAAAATCCAAAAAAAATGCTACTCAAAAAGTTGTGGGTACTAGGCACAGATTTGTGCATCCCACTCCCATGTGCTCTGCTGAAGATTCCCATACTGCCACCGAACGCGCACCTAGGTAATTGATCACCCACAAAGGATCCTCTCTTACTGATACAAGATCTCCATCAGGTACTCAGCAAAGGTCACTCCATTTTCAATTTCCATCTCACCCTAGTCGATGACGTGAGATGGGTCATGCACGTACCTCATTAGCTGAAAAACTTGTAAGACAACAAGTACCTGATGCAAATGTGTCAGTAGAGATATGCATTATGCCACCTCCCCAACTCTGAGCAGTATCTGGAAAGGACCGATGAACCTTGGAGATATCTTGCTGCCCCGGCCAAATCTCTGAAACCCTCATCGAGGTGAGACCCGTAGAAAGATGTCGTCTCCCTCCTCGAACTCCAGAGGTCTTCATCGTCTATCATCATAAGACTTCTACTAGATCTGTGCAGTCTTCATCCACTCCCAGATGATGTACACCTTCTCGGTGGTAGCTCGCACCAACTCTGGACCCATGATTACTAACTCTCTAGTGTCGGTCTAAAAAAGTGGTGACCGGTAGGCTCTCCCAGACGAAACCTCAAAATGATCCATTCCAATGGTGGAGTGCAAGGTGTTGTTGTACACAAACTCCACCAGTGGTAGGTGGTCCTCCCAACCGCCACCAAAGTCCAAGATATAGGCCAACAACATATCCTCCAGAACCTGTATGTTCCTCTCTGTCTGACCGTCGGTCTGGGAATGAAATGCTGTGCTCAAGCGTAGATGAGTCCCAAAAGCCTCCTGCAATCCCTTCCACAACCGGGATGTGAAGAGGGCATCTTGATCTGTGACTATTATAGACGGTACTCCATGAAGCTGAACTATCTTCTTCACATAGAGGCGTCCCAAGATGTCAACATAACTCTACTCCCTAATAGCTAGGAAGTGGGGTGACTTGATGAGTCGGTCAACGATCACCTAGATAGAATCATGCCCCTTGGACATCCGTGGTTATCCCATCACTAAGTCCATCGATATTTCATCCCACTTCCCCTATGGAACTTTTTGGGGGTGAGCTAATCTTGTTGGAACCTGGTCCTCAACCTTCACCTGCTGGCATGTAAGGCATCGAGAAATGAACTCTGCTACTGCATTCTTCATTCTTGACCACCAGAACAGCCATCAGAGATCCTATTACATCGTTTCCACTCCTAGATGTACCAAAAAAGGGGAAATATTAAACTCCCTCAGGACCTCCATCCACAACACCACGGGTACAATAGTGCATCCTTTTAAAAACAAGTACGTGCTCCCCACCTTGTGAATATCCATCAGGAGAATGTCTGGTGGATAATTGAGCATGTAAAACCTCATAGTCGAAATCCCCAAGTTGTGCCTCCCTAACTCAATGTAAGAGTGGAGGGGTGAAAACCCTGTACTAAAGGTAAGCTTCATCTTCTCTATCCATGAAGGAAAACATCAACATGGCTAACTACTCTATCACCTCAATCAACAACTCCGAGCTCGACCTTTTACTAAGAGCATCTGCCACATTGTTCCCCTTCCCCAGAGTATATATGATCACGAATTCATAGTCCTAGTGGAACTCTAGCCAATGCCTCTATCTCAGGTTTAGATCCTTATAAGAGAAGATTAACTTGAGGCTTTTGTGGGAAGAGTAGATGATAAACCTCTCCCCCATAAAGTAGTGTCACCACATCTTCCATGCAAATACTACCGCTTCCAACTCGAGATCATGGGTCGCATAGTTCTTCTCATGTGGCCTAAGCTGGTATGAACCAAAAACAATCACAGCCTACTTCTACATTAGGACACAACTAATCCCAGTCCCTGATGCATCACAGAAAACTATGTACTTGACACCATCCTCCGACAATCTCAAAATCGGGGTGCTCGTCAAACTCCACCTCAACTGCTCGAAATCTTGCTGGAAATTCTCTATCCATATGAAGGGTTTTCCCTTAATATTCAAGTCTATCATCAGTGTTTATATTCATGAGAAATCATTAATGAATCTCTGGTAATATCCTACCAACCCAAGGAAGCTCCGCACCTCCATCATGCTCCGAGGTGGCTCTCATGTAAAACTGCCTCCACCAGGGCTGGGTCCACAACTACACCATCTACTGAGATGACATATCCAGAAATTGGACCTCCTGAATCCAGAACTAGAACTTCGAGAGCTTCCCATAAAGCCGGTTCTCTCGGGGTATTTCTAGAACCATCCACAAGTGTCTCATGTGCACCTTCTCTGCTGTTGAGTACACAAGGATTCCCTCAATGAAGAACACTATGAACAGGTCAATGTACAGATGGAAGATCTGATTAATCAGTCCCATGAACATTGTGGGGGTGTTTTTCATGCCAAAAGGCATCACCATGTACTCATAGTGACTGTAGAGACATCTAAATTCCGTCTTTGGTATATCCTCATCCCGTACTCATAACTGGTGATAACCTAATAGAAGGTCAACCTTTGAGAACCATTGTTCCCCTCTAAGATGATAATAGAGATCGTCGATTCTCGACAGTGGATACCTATTCTTAACTTCTACCTGATTCATGCGCCAGTAATCCACACAGAACATCAAATTTCCAACTTCCTTCTTGGCAAAAAAGACTGGGGATGCTCAGGGTGAAGCGCTGGGTCTTATGAAACCCTTTCTCTACAAATCCTCCAACTGCAACCTTAGCTTGTGAAGCTGTACAGGAACCATACGATATTCTGGTGAGGAAATCAGTTTCATACCAGGGTGTAAGTTAATGGAGAATTTGATTTCACGGTGGGGAGGTCGTCCTAGAACATCTTTGGGAAAGACGTCTTCATACTCTGCCACTGCTGCTGGGAACTGGGAGCTCATAACATCTACTATTCTGAGGGAAAGGCTATCCAACTCATGGGTGGTCAGTTGCACACTCCTATGAATGATCCTATTTTGTGCTTCTTGGGACTCCTTTTCTCCGAAAAAAGAAAACTTCATCCCATCACTACGGACACACAACACTCTTCACCTAAAACAATCAATTTGGTCATGGACTGAAGATAACAAATCCATACCGAGAATGACATCGTAAGGCCTCGACGCTACCACTAAGAGGTTCCAACTGAAACTCTCACCTCTAAGGGTAAGATCAAACTATCTGAAAAGGTGTGTGATCATCGAGTCTCCACCCGTAGGTGTATCCAAGTGTAAATATTGAGTCAACAACTCTACTAGAATATAAAGGTTTCGAACAAGAAATGTGGCAATGAAGGAATGTCTAGAACCTGTGTCTATCTGTATAGTTGCTAAGGAAGATAAGAAAAAGATCATACCATGAAACATCTGTAGATTCTTTGGGTCGTACGCCTCGACTGCATGCAGCTTTCCCTGAACCAATCCCCCGTCTCGTTGATCCTAGAACAGACCTTCTAGGGGTGGTGGGGGAAGTAAATCGAAGCGTGTGCCGCCTCCAGCAGCTCTAGCAGCTCCCCCAACTCCTCTTCCACGTCCACTGCCTGGCGGGTCTGTCTGCTCCATTCTCGACCTATACCTTAGTGGTCCGTCCACCACCTCCTGTTCAGTAGCTTGACGGGTTGGAAAATATCTAGCGAGATGTCCCCTACCGTTTCACGCATAACATCGCTTCTCCTTAGGATGATTGGATATAGCCTGAGAGCCCTGGAATATCGATCCCCTATCTTAGGTCCTCCTATGACATGTCCCATGTCTTGATCCATGTGCCTGATATTAGTTCCCTAATGTCAAGGTCTTTGTGCATGTCTACCTGTTGCTGACAACCGTTGGCTACCTCAGCTCTACCAAGAATCTCCCGATCACTAAGGCTCACTCGAGCACTCCAGCATAGCAGAAATTCATAGAGGCACGACAATAGTTGGGATTTCCATTCATAGACCTCTATCGAAGGTATGATATCTGAAATACTAATCCATGTAAATATACATATAGTACCTGGAAAGGTTGGAGAAACTCGATGAATAGTTAGATACGGTCATTCTGCCCTGCTGGAGTTGAAGAAGTTCCTGAAATAACACTGCGCTTAGCGTAACCAGAGAGAACCTCTCCCTGAAGATTTTCTCAAACTTAGTCCATGAAAGAGTCTCCCCATTAGGAGTCTGTGTGTTCATAATCCACCCTCATCCCACTAAAATGGGAAGAAGGTTCGCTCCTAGGATCACCATCTAGTCCGCTGGTGTCCTCATGAGATGGAAGACTTGGTCACTGCCTGAAGCCAGTCCTTAGCCATTTAAGGGTCGGGCTCAACTTAGAACCTAAGCGGTCTCTGAATTAGGAACTCATGGAGCGCACTCATCCTACGCTCCTCATCGGTTGGTACTACTGGTACCACAGGCTGCTCCACTGGTGGTGGTATAGCAGGGGCACCACCTGGTGGCAATACCTGGGGAACCGGTCCATGTATAAATTCCTCTTCAGTGAGGGGGTCATCCTCATGATTGTGCTGTTGAATCCTAGTGGTTATGTGTCGCACATGCATCCTGTAAGGAAACAAGGTGTACCATGGTTAATGAGTATATTGGGATAGCTGAAACAAAGGACAAGGAAAACATAACCCATTATTATATGATGCATGTAACATTATTTTATTTCCCCTCAATTAGAGTTTTCATGTACTGGGTCAAAAAGAAGGTTATCAGAGTCCTGGTGTATGGATATGTCGGCTGCTCACACCAACACTAGATTCTCTAGCCTGAAAGTTGAGCTTGAAACACTTAACAATGTTTCCCCAAAACAAACTCATAGACTCTTGGTTCTAAGGTAGAACCAACCACCTATGATACCACTCTGTTACAACCCGTCCTAGTGGGGCCTACACCGTGACTCCCCAACCCCACCTCCAATAGGCTAGAGGCTAGTGACTAGAACTGAGTAGGAATATTACAAACATGGGAGGCATTTCCTAAGTATATTTACTCACCCACACATCTCCAAGCCAACAATTCTGAAATGTAAAAAACTACTAGGGAACAAAATGAATGTATACAACTAAACCCAACCAATAGAGTACAATAGAATGTAACGTACTGAAAGTAAACTACGCCAGAATTCAAGCCCACCAAAAAGAAGAGTTTTAAAACTAAAATGTACAACCTGTAAACACAAAGAGGTACTGGGACTACTGCTCCTAGCCGTAGGATCACCTCGGCCTGTAGGGAACTCAGAAAGCTCGGTCATGTCCAAGTCCACCCTAAACTCTGTCAAAAGGATTCTCTTATGCACAAGACATGACATGTGCAGGAAAATTCCATGCAGGGGTGAGTATAGAAATACTCATTAGAGGACCTTGAAAACCACAAATCAATTCAAAAAGGAAAGGTACAATCAGAACTACAAAACATATATCTACTGAACATATAATAAGAGAACAGAATCAAGATATACTCAAAAACCAGACCCATAGTCTAGGGATATGTCACACAACTACATACCCCTACTAGGGATTCAGTTTTAAGATTCCATGATGCACTCATCTAGGAGAACTCAATCCATGTGTCTGATACCTATGATGATGTCCATCTGAGAAGTAATTTCTATCGAGAAAATTCACAAGAGATAGAAACACTCATTCCAGGAGAACACACTACTGAGTGGTAAAGATCATAATACATAGATGATGATCACTTACAGGGCCTTGGAGGATACCGTGACTCATTTGGAATTCACCTCCTCGGTAAGGGATCAAGTCCCTAAGGAAGTGGTCATGTCGATACCTGACTCTACCTAGGGTCAAGAATGGATAGAGGATCTCGATCTAGGCCTCCTGGAGGGATATCTGACTCTATCATAGAAATTCCTACTGAAGTGATCATACTCTTGTAGTAAGAAATGATACATGACCTTTAGGGGAACGAAAAATAGGGGCACTAACCCAAATGAAAAATTCCCAAGACATAGGTGACAAGAAGAATGAGACATGTACTAAAAAGTACAAGGCATGTAGAAGTGTTACACACTATGTCTTCTGACCTCGGGTACTGCCCGTGTACTGTGGCATGTGTCGCAATGCTGGTCATGTAGGAAAGTCAGTACATGACATGTAGTATAGATTACACACTATGTCCGAGTAACTCAGGTTGGCTCCATGTATGCGGTCATGTACCCATACACGACTTTATCCCATATGTGCCACCTTGAGTAACCGGCTTGGTCTGGCCATGTGGTGGAGTACACAGCCATGTACTCCATCTCGTGTCCGTGTATCACCCAAGATACATGCTGAGTCCCACATAGTCACCTCTTCCATAATGTGTAGGGTCTACACACTGTGTATTTGAAGTCGTGTAGTTCATCCCATGTCCGTGTACTTCCAAGAATACATGATGAGCTTTAGGGAAGGTCGAACACACCATGTGACTGGGGTAACACGCTGGGTGATACCTGTCTGACACTCGAAACCCTGTCCGCTGCCACTGATACCACATGTCCTGTTCTTTATAATTAGATTCCATGTCTTCTGGAATTTTCCAAAATCATGAACCTACTTCACCATAACTCATTGATGCACTAATCATCGATCCGACCGTCTAATCGCAATGAAAATTCAGATCATAGGTCACCTGCACATCACAAAGTCGATTCTGCAATTTAGGGCCTTTGATCCTTCCTAAAAATGCATTTTGATCATCTGTGAGATGAATGATCAAATAATATGGAATCCCGAACCACGTTGATTCATCCTTCACCACCCCCATCGCACCTCTACTAGGTCTATGTGATATCGGATCTCCTATATGCGGTTGTTACATCACAAGAAAGACGCACAATGATATGTTGTTCATCTCCCCACGAAGAACATGATGAAAAGTGGAAGAATGTCAAACACACAAAAAAGGAGAAAGGTACCCCCACATTCATTCGTCATGATGTTGATCCACTCCTATTAGAAGGATTAAAAAAGGAAAATCCAAATGATAATCGAACAATTATCTCAAATATAATTCCCGAATCATACCCTGAATGAAAAAAAATAACACCCTCCTGCAAGAACGCACACTCTATGGATCAACATGATCATGGTTGATCTGCATTCATTATTTAAATCCAAAAATAGGGGAAATAGGAAACAAAATAACAAACCCCTACCTTGATCCAGTTGATGAACGATCACTGCATCGCGTTCGTTGGTGAGGCTCATCGGATCCGAGATGCGTCGTTGTCATCCGTCAAGGGGTTCTCCTCGAAAGCTCCAAGATTATCTCACTCAATTCGTAGGGTTATGAGGCTAACCTTGATAAAATCCCATAAACAGGTATTTAAAAGGGTGGAAATAGGTTTCAACACAAAATGGAAACATTTTTATAAAATAAATTATTAATTTATTTTATTTCCATTAAACGTCCAAAATCTAACTCTCACAGCTGACCCGTCCAAAAACTAACTCTCACAACTCCAAACACAATAGTGCCCTTGGATTTCAGATTCAGACCCCCATTTAAATGATATTCCACTTTTATAGGAAAACCACTCACAGGCACTGTTTAAAAAGTCAATTTATTTCAATCATTTATTCCGGGAACTCTGGGACTTGGAATCACATGTAGTCAAAAGGTCTGGTCTCAAAATAATTCTATATAATATTTAAAAACAATACACAGAAAATATGAGACATTATATGTGGAACCCATGGACCCTTGTATAGAGTGGATAATATGGGCACATGATTAAGGTGCACAGTTAGTTTAACTGTGTGGCCTTCTCCAAAATTCCATGAGACCATCTTCTGAATTATTAAAAAGTGTGATTTTACACATATCCCTTGGTCTTTTTAATTCATAATCACCTCCGAATATTACATTAGTTCATCCTAAAACATTCCTAGTGCTTTGGAGATCTCTCCCCTAGATTCGTGGTGAATATCCTTCATTCTTGATGGATCATCTTGAGGTTTGTTGTGATTTTGATCCGAGATTATCTATTCTTTATACATCTATAATAGATCCCTTCTCTAGTCATCATTTTGGAATCCAATTTGGTTGTGATGTTTTATCCAATGGATTTTTTGAAGGAATGACATTGTTTGTTATGGATCTAGGATCACAAGGGCCTGATCCACCCTTCCCTAGTCTCTGTTTTGGCAGGCGTTATGTTCTACCTACATTTTGAGTTAGGTGTTTCTATGAAACGTTTTAATTAGACTAATTATTTATCCTTATTTTAATAATTAATTTTTTACACATTTAATTGAAGTTAGGTTTTTTAATGTTTTTCTTGGAAGGATTGATGTTTTAACTGGGGTTTTTCTTTAAAAATGGCATTTTCACCGAAACAGTTTATTAAATTCATTAATGGTGTGTATGAATTTGAAATTGGTTTTCAAAAACCAAAGTAGGTTGAATTATCTTTGAAAATAATTTGTAATAATATTATCATGGTTTTTAAAGGGATGTTTATAAACATGGAACATTGGGAACCTTACATTCTTTGGGAAAGAGACACAGGTGACCCTAGTGTGTGCGACACAACTTTGGGTAACATCAAGGGTATTTATAATCTAATTTAAGACTCTACATTGGTTGGTACCATCATATTATTGTTTTGGGATCATTTATTAATAATACATATTCCCTTAACATAGGTCCTAATATAGAGTTATTTGTTATTTATAGCTTATTTATAGCATGATGGATTTTTTCATGGATTTTTTCTTACATGTTTTCTCATGAGGTTGTTTCACATGGTATAACATGAAGGGTTATTTCATGGATATGTGTTTACTTTCATACCCTACGGTATATAGATATGAATTCTTGTTTAATCACTTATATTTAGCATATTACTGGATTGGTGGATATGAAAGGCTTTTATAAAAAAAATGAATAATATTTACAAATGGGTTTGGATTTATGAAAATACTTTATGAAACTATTTTTAAAAAAACTGAAACTATTACATTCTTGACATTAGACATTGTATGAACACTTTGTTGGTATCCAAGTACCATTTTTTTCTCACAACCTACATTTTAATTTGGGTGCTTGTATATGTTCTATTTCTAGGTACATGTAATTGAAAGGGAGACTTGTAGCATGTTGGTTTATATTGTTGCCACAACCTTCAGTTCGGGATGGTTTGGAGAGGGATATCCACTAGAAGACATTTTGGTTTTGACTGGTTCATACTTTTTTTGTTTAGACTATTTTTATTGGGTAGTATGGATCATGGTTTTATATTTTTATTCAAATTTTTACAATTGTTTTAAATATTGTTTGGTTATATTCAATACTTATTTTTGTTATCTTGTTTCACCTAACCACTATGTTGGGATGGATCGAGAGGCTTTTCTAGTTAAACATGGATGGTATGTTACAATTTGGTATCAAAGGTATTCTCATCCTAAATTTTTCTAGAACATACAGATTTAGGTTCAGTGTTTTGGGTGGGTAAGTGTTAGGACATTTAAAATTTGTGTAGTATGTGAGGGAGGGTTCTTGTCCATTCCACTTATATTCCTGAAATCGAGTTACCATGGGTGGTCATATTTTTTACGATTATTGAGACTTTATTTTTTAGTTTATTTGGATGAACTGAATGAGATGTTTATTTAAATTGAATTATTCCTTATTAATGCATTTCTATCATTCATGGAATTCATAATTTCATTAAATCCATGATGTTTTAAATAATGTATGTGAATTATCTAATTTGTTCCTATGATTTTGGATTATGATCAAAAGAAAATTGTTTAGTGTACTATGATTAACAGAAAATTCCTATGAGAAGAGATCTTCCAAATCAGAGAGAGGAATTGTAGGTTCCTGGCACAGCGGAAGCACGTTGGTGGGATTGCCCAACATTAATTTTAACGTTAAACGACGTTTAATCCGAGATCTGTCACGATATAAAACGCCAGATCTTCGGAATAGAAAGAAGAATGGAAAAAGAAAAGAAGAGTCCCAGAACCCTCGAGATAGGATCATTATATGTTGTTTATAATTAATTTAATTAATTCAGAAGAATTACCTTGATGGAATTGCTTGTTCGTTGATGTCTCTGGTCACCATCCTGTGATCCGTCATTGCATCGCAGAATCCAAGTATAGGATTCCTCTTGCGGTGATCCACACGTGCTCCACGTATCTCTTGATGTCGCCAAAGGGAACTCCGGGTGCTAGCGCGGATGATCCTTCGCTTGCGATGTCCGTCATCGATCGCCTTGATCCGGTGGAGGATCTTTCTTTCGTGACTTGAAAGCATTCTTGGTGGAAATGGAATTCTCTCTTGGCTTGAGAGTATTTACAATCCATTGTGCACAACCAAAATGGATCTCCAATTCTATGAGAATAATGTAGTTGAGATTATAATACATAGAATAATAAAATGAATTAATTGCCCGAAAGCATTTAATCATTTCATTTAATTCTTAGTAAAACCCATGTCTTAATAATGACAGTTGACCATCATTATTACTTGACATGCTCCCAACGTATTAAATTTAATATCTTTTAATTAAATAAACAATATTTTCTCACGAATCTTAAAAAACAATCTACAAAGCATGTATAGAAATATACACGGCATGTAATTTTATTTTTCACTTTATTTATTTCCTCCACCATTTTTATTAGACCTTGATTAATGGATATTTATTTCTTAAATAAATGTAACTTCATTACTCGCTAATGAATATATATTATTTCGCCCACAATATATTCTCTCGAAAAACTAGTGTCGAAATAAATGTGATCATGCATCCTTAAATTATTCTTAAACCACAGTCAGGAATAATATTTATTTAACTTGTTAAATTAATATTTAACTGATATACATGGACAGACATAGTGTGTGACCCTCTTGGCCTCTTTCTCAGTTGTATTAGGCGGAGCCTGCCTAAAGTCCAAGGTTAGCATCTAGCAACACACCAAGGCACCCATATAGAAATAAGTTAATTCCACAATGACGTGTCACCTCCTACGAACGCTTACCGTGTAATATAATCCCTTTGTCTTGATATCTCCAATCATGCGGGTTGCATGCTAGTGCCATCAACCAATGTGCTCGATCATTCTTTCTTTGACTTCCCATAATTGAACTCACCCATATCTTACCGTGGACATGGATTTATGTAGGCTATGTCAATTCCATCAAAGGGCCTGAGATGTCTACTTCCATTATGGAACAAAAGGGAAAAATCCTTTCTCGCATTATCTATTAATGCAGTATTACTTGTGACGAACCCAACGTATACTACCTCACTGCGAATAGTGTGTCATCACAGTTTTCATCAATACATCTAAGTGAGTGAGTTGTAATAGCCATTAATAATAATCATAATGTGTAAGGAACAATACACACGTGTGCAGATATGAACATACAATGACACTAGGAAATGTGGATTTCCTACTGGCATGTCTCATTCTCATAATATCCTCATAGATATTACCAAGGGAGCACACCATGAGAAGCTACCTCAAAGTTTTATGAGTCCTCACACCTAATGATCTGTATTATTTGCGCCCCTCAAATAATACCATCCGGCCACAGAACATACTTTCAAGAATAGTGTTATGGAACTTCTGGGTTCTCATCATAGCAGGGATCCGCTATGACCCTTTAATGCAATATCCATCCTTAGGACATTATCAAATGCATTGTCACGCAGAAGAAAAATCATGATGTGATAAGGCTTTTATTAATGAATAAAGTACAAAGTAGTTGGATCTAGGCCACGAACTCCAACAGACTCCAACTTGGACTAGACCCAACTGCTAACAACCTTTAACCCGCTAGCTCTCACATGATATTCATGTTTCTGCTGAGATAGGCCTTTAGTCATGGGGTCCACCACATTCTTCTCTGTGGAAACTCTGCTCACTACAAAGTCACCCCTTTGATAGAAATCCTTCAAGTGGTGATACTTCCAGAGTATGTGCTTTTTCCGTTGATGTTACATTGGTTCTTTTGCAAGAGCCACCGTTGCAGTATTATCACAATACAATGTAATGGGATATTTACTGCTAGGCACCACATCAAGCTCCTGGAAAATGTTCTGAATCCATACGGCTTCCTTGGATGCATCAGAAGCCGCTATATACTCGGAATCCACTATAAAAACGGCGACAACTGGCTGCTTTGAGCTGTTCCAGCTCACAGCTCCACCATTGAGACACAAAACATATCAAAATTGCGAATTCAGATCATTCATATCTGTTTGGAAACCAGCATCAGCATACCCTATGATGACAAGCTCCTCATCTCCTCCATACACCAGGAACATATCCTCAGTTCTTCTCAGATACTTAAGGATTGTCCTAATAGTAGTCCAATGTTGTTCTCCTGAATCTGCTTGATATCTGCCTACCATGCTCAGTTCTTAGGCAACATCAATCCTGGTACATAACATCGCATAAATGATGGATCCTATTGACAAGGAGTATGGGATCTTCCTCATTCTATATTTCTATTGTTGTGTCCGAGGACACATTTTCTTAAATAGATGTAAGCCATGTGACATTGGAACCAATCCTCTCTTGGATTGTTCCATACTAAATCTCTTTAGTATCTGGTCAATGTATGTACCCTAACATAGTCCATGTGGCCTCTTGGATCTATAACGAATGATCTTGATCCCTAGAATGTAGGATTCTTCACCTAAATCATTCATGGAGAAGCATTTGTTCAACCAGTCCTTAACTGACTGTAAGACTAGTACATCGTTCCCAGTAAGCAATATGTCATCAACATATACTACTAGTATAACGACCACATTCAAATAAAACCTCTTATAAATACATGGCTCACATTCGTTCTTAATGAAACCAAATTCCTTTATGGCTTCATCAAATCGAATTTTCCATGACCTGGATGCTTGCTTCAATCCATTAATGGATTTCTGCAACTTGAAAACCTGTTTGGATTCACCTGGTGTCACAAACCCTTCTAGTTGTGTCATGTAGACATATTCCTGAAGGTTCCCGTTAATGAATGTTGTTTTCACACCCATCTTCCAAATCTCGTAGTCATGGTAAGCTGTTATAGAAAGTATGATTCTTATGGACTTAAACATGGAAACTGGTGAGAAGGTTTCATCATAGTCAATTACTTGACGCTGTCTGAATCCTTTATCCACTAGCCTTGCTTTATAAGTGCTAACTTGACCTTCCATGTTCAGCTTTCTCTTGAATACCCATTTGCATCCAACAGGCTTTACATCAACTGGATCATCAAACAGAACCGAAACATGGTTCTGATACATCGAATCCATCTTAGGATTCATAGCTTTTAGCCATCCTTCATCTTATGAGCTTTCTACTGCTTCCTTGTAAGATAGAGGCTCATCAGTGTCCAACAATAATGATTCACCATCCTCGGTGACTAGGAAACCAAATCTCTCTGGTTCCCTTAACTATCATGATCTCCTACGTAGTACTTGTGTTTCTGGAACCTCTTCCACAGGGACATGTGGAACTTGTTCCTGTACCAACTCCTGTTTATCATGAGCATCAACTTCTTAGAAGTCAATCTTTCTCCCACTATCCCATTTAAGGATGTGCTCCCTCTCAAGAAAGACGGCTTGTCTGGCGACAATCACTTTCTTATCCTGAGAGTTATATAGGTAATATCCTTTCGTTCCCTTAGGATATCCTATAAAAATATACTTCATGCCCCGAGGTGCTATTTTGTTCCCTGAGAAGGCCTTAACAAATGCCTCGCATCCCCATACACATGTATGTAACAAAATGGGTTTATTTCCATTCCATAACACGGATGGAATTCCATTTTCCACCTTAGTTGGTACTCGGTTTAATGTGTATGCTGCAGTTTTTAATGCATATCCCCAAAAGGATAATGGATGATCTGCATGACTCATCATCGACCTTACCATGTCCAACAAGGTTCCATTCCTCCTTTCACTAACACCATTCCACTGTGGTGTATAAGGAGGAGTGAGCTGAGATATAATCCTAGACACCCATATAATATCGATGAACTCTTGGTTTAGATATTCTCCACCTCGATCTGATCGACGCTTCTTTATCCTTTTACCAAGCGGATTCTCTACTTCATTATTGAATTCCTTAAATTCCTCTAAGGACTCTTACTTATACCTCATTAACTAGACTTATCCATATCTACTGAAATCATCAGTAAAAGTAATGAAGTAAGAATATACACCTCTAGCTTCTATTGGAAATGGTCCACATACATCCGTTTGTACCAATCCTAGAATCCATGTGTCCCTTTCACCTTGTCCACCAAAAGGTGGTTTGGTCATTTTTCCTTGTAAACAAGCATTACATCTATCAAGTGGTTTTAGCTTAGTTGATTCTAAATATCCATCTTGGCAGAGCTTTGTCATGTTCTTCTCGTTCACATGGCCAAGGCGGTGATGCCACAACTGGGTGATGTATGAGTCATGTGAGTTTGTTTCGTTATCACTTGACAACACTTGGTTTTCATAATTTAATACATACAAACCATTATTCAAATTTGTCATACCATAACATACGTTGTTCTTATAAAAGAGGCAACCCTTATTTCCAAACATTAAAACAAATCCATCCATATCCAAACAAGACACAAAAAGTATGTTCTTTGTAACACTAGACACAAAATAATAGTTATGTAAAACCAAAATCATCCCAGTTGGCAATGAGAGGTGGTAGTCACCAATAGCCAACACAGCCAGCCTTGCATCATTGGCAGCTCGATGATCCACCTCTCCTCTGGAAATATTTCTAAATCTACTTAGTTCCTTCATTTGAATACAGATGTGATCCCCATAAGCTGTATGTAATACCCAATGTGTAGAAATAGAAAGATTGAACACGATAACGAATGCACCTTTAGTGTCCCCATGCTTTTGGGTGAAGTTCCACTTCCAGTGGCCCTGCTTTCCACATGGAAAACACACCACCTCCTATTCCTTTCCCTGCCTATGGATCTTCCCCTTCTTGGTGGGACGGTGCTCGGGGGCTTTAGACCGTTTATAAGTCTTTGGCCCCTTTTCCTTGTCCTTCCTTTTCTTGTTCACCATAAGTACCACGGGTCTGCCATGCCCCATGTACTTATCTACTTGGAAAATCAAGGTCAGAAGCTCTGATAGACTCTCCTCATTTCCAGTCATGTTATAGTTGACAATGAAGCTAGACAAGGTCTTGGGCAGTGATGATAGGATGATATCTATACACAACTCATTTGGGAATTTAATCCCAAAGATGTCCAGGAATTCAATCTATCCAATAAGGTTGACTACATGAGGCCCTACCGGCGTAGAATCTCCAAGCATAGTTGTAAAAAATGAATTGGAGATCTCGTACCTCTCCTGTCTTGCCTTATCTTGATAGAGATGCTTAAGGTGAGACATCATTCTATACGTGCCCATGTCTTCATGTTGCTTAAACAGCTCATTGGACATGACCGATAGCATGAAACACTGGACATCTGTGGCATCATCGATGTGTTTCATGTTGAGAGATAATTCCTCATCACTAGCCTTTTTCCCTGGAACAACTGCAATAGGCTCTTCCAGCACATACAATTTTCTTTCATGGCGAAGGATGGCGCGTAAACGCCTCTGTCACTCTTGGAAATTGGTGTTTGTGAGAAGGTTATCCTTCTCGAGTATGGTGCGCAATGATATGTTTGAAGTCATTTTCTTTCCGTTTATACAAATTAAGATGAGAAAAGGTTTTGTACATTCTTACAAAAATTTAGACAAATAAATAAATTAATACTTATTAGTCTCCTACTATTTTATTGAAATCCAATAGCCCTCACAATTGACTTCAGAATATTCTGTTGCCTGAATATTCTACTGGCAAGGATCCATATTTCCCTTTGCATTACCCCAACTAGGGTTGGTCAAGAAACTTGAAAGGTTTTAGGTAGGGATTCCAAATGCCGAATGCATTAACTCGCAGCTCCTTGATCCGCTGAGTGGACTCCCCAATCCTAAAATCCTTTTATTTTGGATTTCCTCAACCTTTGCCTCTTGGTCACACCAAGTCCTGCTGTGGCAGTCAACCCTTGTTGTGAACCAAGTCAAGTAAACCCAAAACCTTGAATTAGAATTCCCCGATAATTGAAAGCACCCCAACTAGGGTTGGTCAAGCACTTTGAACTGTAGTTCAATTCTAACCAAGATTATGGAAGGCTATACCGACATAATATTTCTTTTGAGGGATTTTATCCTTATACATAAATTTCCATTTTATTATCTTTTATTACATTCTTGTTAATATTAAGTGGGATATACTTTAGTGATTAACCATGTCTAAAATAATATTTATGTATAATCCGGTTTTATTTTACTTCCACCTTTCATGCTCGTTTAATTCATTAATTATGTGATCATGACAACACACCCAAAATAAATAAACTATGAAACTGACAGAAATAAAATAAATGGTATGATCATGTTCTTCTCTATTGGTTAGTTTATCTAGCAGTTGATAAAATAACCCAAGACCTAGGGGAGAAACACCTTGAACCTTTCAGGTTTGTGTTTACAACTTTCCACCTGTCCACCTTTGTATCTCCTTGGATTGGTTTCACCTTGGCTCCTGACCTGAGTCGCCTCCACTAGGTTGGGACCTCCCTCCATTACATATTCATTTATCTCACATGCAGGTGAGGGGTAAAAAGGAGTTTTTACATAAAAGAATCCTTGGCCACGAAGACCCTACATATTAATGAGGAGATGGCTCAGATGCCAACACATTTAATTTAAATAAATAAATTAAAAGAAACCATTTATATACAAAGGTCTTGGTCTAGCTCATGATCATCCATACATGTAATGATATTTATGCATAAATAAAACTAGCATTCAATTATTTAATCATTCTTGTTTAAGATAAATCACGCTCTAATGAATTGATTATCTTTAATTAATAAATCCTTTTATCTTAAAACCTCTTTCTGAATTTCATTGAAATTCTCATCCATCATAATTTTAAACAAATAAATTCATTTAAAATTATACTTGTACGCAACTTGTACCTTGGAGGCAACCCGGTGAATTCCCGTTCATTATGCAGATGTTAAATTAAACACATATATATATAAAACCTATTACGTGTTGTGCCTCAACTTTACGCATGTACCATGGTACACGTCTCAAGGGTTTGTATAATATAATAATAAATTTATATAAATCTGCGTAATTTGCGTGAGTACACGGCGTGTAGTTCTGACTACACTGCGTGTACTTTTCTTCACCATCTATACGAAGTACACGCTCAGGGACAAGGCGTGTTAATGTACTTCGGAAATTTTCGGAGTACACGGCGTGTTCTGTGGGACACATGCCCTGTAGTTTCCTAGTTACACGGTTTCCAGCCGGGCAAGACGTGTACGGGGTACACAGCCCAAACCTAACCCGAAGGGACTACACGCCGTGTTCATTGGACCACATGGTGTGTAACCCAGAAACCGTGTGCCACCAGTTTCTGGTCAACACACGGTGTCTTAAATTCTTAGAAATAATCCAATACACGGCCTGATTTGGTGGATCAGTCAATACATTGAACCTAGACTACACGGCGTGTACTTCCGAATACATGCCCTGTATTCTGGTGTTGTTCATCCAGAAACGTTTGGCTCCTGATGAGTTCCTCTATTTTATTTTATTCAAAATTAAAAGAAAAACTTGTTTCTGTGAGGTGAATGAGAAACGAGGGAAGAGGAACAGATCTTGAGATTTAGATTTCCAGAACAATTAAACATGAATTGAAATAACTAAATTATTAAATGCGTAAATCACCAATGAAAAACTAAATAATTATAATCAACGATATGACCGCTCGGATACCACTTGTAGGTTCCGGGCGCAGCAGAATCACATTGGTGGGATTTCACAACAATAATTTTAACGTTAAACAAAGTTTAATCCGAGATCTATCACAATAAAAAATGCCAGATCTTCGAAATAGAATGGAGAATAGAAAAAGAAAAGAAGAGTCCCGGAACCCTTGAGATAGGATCATCATATGTTGGTTATAATTAATTTAATTAATTCATAAGAATTACCTCGATGGAATTCCTTGTTCGTCGAGGTCTCTGGTCACGATTTTGTGATTCGTCGTTGCATCGCAGAATCCATGTATAGGATTCCTCTAGAGGTGATCCACACGTGCTCCACGTATCTCTAGATGTCACTGAAAGGGAACTCCAGGTGCTAGCGTGGAAGATCCTTCTCTTGTGATGTCCATCTTCGATCGCCTTGATCCGGTGGAGGATCTTTCATTCGTGACTTGAAAGCATTCTTGGTGGAAAGGGAATTCTCTCTTGGCTTGAGAGTATTTCCAATCCTTTGTTCATAGCAAAAATGGCTCTCAAATTCTATGAGAATAATGTAATTGGGATTATAATACTTAGAATAATGAAATGAATTAATTTCCCGAAATATTTTAATCATTTCATTTAATTATTAGTAATACCCCGTGTCTTAATAATGACAGTTGACCATCATTATTACTTGACATGCGCCCAATGTATTACATTTAATATAATTTAATTAAATAAACAATATTTTCTCACGAATCCCGAAAAACAAACTATACGACATGTATATAAATATACATGGTGTGTACTTTTATTTTTAATTTTATTTATTTCCTACAACATATTTATTAGACCTCGCGTAATGGCTATTTATTTCTTAAATAAATGTAACTGCATTAATCGCTAATAAGTATATATTATTTCACCCACAATATATTCTCTCGAATAACTAGTTTCGAAATAAATGTGATCAGCCATCCTTAAATAATTATTAAACCACGGTTGTGAATAATATTTATATAACTTGTTAAATTAATATTTAACTGAGATACATGGACACACTTAGTGTGTGACCCTCTAGGCCTCTTTCTCAGTGGCATTAGGTGGAGACTTACTAAAGTCCAAGGTTAGCATCTAGCAACACGCCAAGGCACCCAAAGAGTAAGAAGTTAACGCCGCAATGCCGTGTCATCTCCTACGAATGCTTACCTTGTAATATAATCCCTTTGTCTCTATATCTATAATCAAGTGGGTTGCATGCTAGTGCCATCAACCCATGTGCTTGATTATTCATTCTTTGACTTCCCGGAATTAAACTCACCCATACCTTACCATGGACATGGATTTATGTAGGCTATATAAATTCCATCAAATGGCCTGAGATATCTACTTCCATTATGGAACAGAAGGGACAAATCCTTTCTCTCATTATCTATTAATGCAGTATTAATCGTGACGCACCCAACGTATCCTACCTCACTGCGAGCAGTGTGTCGTCCCAGTTTTCATCAATAAATCAAAGTTCACGAGTTGTAATACCCATTAATAATAATATTAAAGTCTAAGGACCAATACACATTTCTACAGATAAGGACATCCAATGACACTATGAAATGCGTATTTCCTTCTGCCGGGTCTCGTTCTCATTATATCTTCCTAGATATTACCAAGGGCGCACACTATGAGAAGGTGTCTCAATGATTTATGAGTCCTCACCCCTAATGAACTGTATTATTTTTTCCCCTCAAATAATATCATCCAACCACAGAACATACATTCAATAATAGTGTTATGGAACTTCCGAGTTCTCATCGTAGCAGGGATCCACTATGACCCTTTAATGCAACAGCTACCCTTAGTACATTATCACATGCATTGTAATGCAGAAGAACAATAAAGATGTGATAAGGATTTTATTAATGAATAAAGTACAAAGTAGTTGGTTCTAGGCCACCAACTCCAACAAACTCCCACTTGGACTAGAGCCAACTGCTAACAACCTTTAACCCATTAGCTCTCACATGATATTCATGCTTCATTCTGAGATAGGCCTTTAGTCATGGGGTCTGCCACGTTCTCTTCTGTGGACACTCTTCTCACTGCAAAGTCACCCCTTTGATAGGAATCACTAAAGTGGTGATACTTCTAGAGTATGTGCTTTGTCCGTTGATGTGACCATGGATCTTTTGAAAGATCCACCGCTGCAGTATTATCACAATACAATGTAATGGGATCTTTACTGATTGGCACCACATCATGATCCTGGACAATGTGGCGAATCCAGACTGCTTCCTTGGATGCATCAGAAGCTTCTATATACTCGGACTCCGTTGTAGAATCCGCGACAACTAGCTGCTTTGAGATCTTCCAGCTCACAGCGCCTCCATTGAGACAGAAAACATATCCATATTGAGACTTCAGATCATTCTGATCTATTTGAAAACCAGCATCAACATACCCTCTGTTGACAAGCTCCTAGTCTCCTCCATACACTAGGAACATTTCCTTAGTTCTTCTTAGATACTTAAGGATAGTATTAACAGCAGTCCAATGATGTTCTCCTGAATATTCTTGATATCTACCTTCCATGCTCAGTGCATAGGAAAAATCAAGCCTGGTACATAACATCTCATACATGATGGATCCTATAGCCGAGGCGTATGGGATCTTGCTCATCCTATCATTCTCTTGTTGTGTCTAAGGACACATTTTCGTAGAAAGTTGTAAGCCATGTGACACTGGAACCAATCCTCTCTTGGATTGTTCCTTACTAAACCTCTTTAGTATCTGGTAAATATGTACCCTAACTTAGTCCAAAAAGCCTCTTGGATCTATCACGAATGATCTTGATCCCTAGAATGTAGGCTACTTCACCTACATCATTCATGGAGAATCATTTGTTCAACCAGTCCTTAAATGACTGTAAGGCTACTATGTAGTTTCCAATAAGTAATATGTCATCAACATATACTACTAAGATAATGACCACATTCCCATTAAACCTCTTATAAACACATGGCTCACATTCAATTTTAATGAAACCAAATTCCATTATGGCTTCATCAAAACAAATGTTCCATGACCTGGATTCTAGCTTCAATCCATAAATGGATTTCGGCAACTTGAAAACCCATTTGGCTTCACCTGGTGTCACAAACCCTTCTGGTTGTGTCATATAGACATCTTCCTGAAGGTTCCCGTTAAGGAATGATGTTTTCACATCCATTTTCCAAATCTTATAGTCATAGTAAGCTGCTATGGAATGTATGATTCTTATGGATTTAAACATGGAAACTAGCGAGAAGGATTCATCATAGTCAATTCCTTGACACTGTCTGAATCCTTTATCCACTAGACCTGCTTTATTTGTGCTAACTTGACCTTCCATGTCCAGTTTTCTCTTGAATAACCATTTGCATCCAACATGCTTTACATCAACTGGCTCATCGACCAGAACCCAAACTTGGTTCTGATACATGGAATCCATCTCAGAATTCAAAGCTTCTTGCCATCTTGTAGCTTCTGAGCTTTCTACTGCTTCCTTGTAGGAGAGAGTCTCATAATTGTCCAACAATAATGATTCACCATCCTCGGTGACTAGGAAACAAAATCTCCCTGATTGCCTTACCTCTCTTGAGCTCCTACGCAGTACTTGTGTTTCTGGAACCTCTTCCACCGGGACCTGTGGAACTTTTTCCTGTACCAACTCTTGTGTATCTAGTGAATCAACATCCTTGAAGTCAATATTTCTCCCACTATCCCTTTTGAGGATGTGATCCCACTCAAGAAAGACGTCTTGTCTGGCGACAATCACTTTCTTGTCCTGAGGGTTATATAGGTAATATCATTTCGTTTCCTTAGGAAATCCTATAAAGATACAATACGTGCCCCGGGGTGCTAGTTTGTTTCCTGAGAAGGCCTTAACAAATTCCTCGCATCCCCATACACGTTTATGTGAAAAAATGGGTTTCTTTCCATTCCATAACTCTGAGGGAATTCCATTTGCTGCTTTAGTTGGTACTCAGTTTAATGTGTATGCTGCAGTTTTTAATGCATATCCCCAAAAGGATAATGGAAGATCCACATGACTCATCATCGACCTTACCATGTCCAACAAGGTGTGGTTCCTCCTTTCACTAACATCATTTTACTGTGGTGTATACGGAAAAGTTAGCTGAGATAGAATCCAGGACTCTCGTAGAAGATCGATGAACTCTTGGTTCAGATATTCTCCTCCTCGATCCAATCAAATTTTTTTATCCTTTTACCAAGATGATTATCTACTTTATTATTGAATTCCTTAAATTTCTCTAAGGACTCTGACTTATATCTCATTAAGTAGACATATCCATATCTACTCAAATCATCAGTAAAGGTAATGAAGTAAGAATATATACCTCTAGCTTCTACTGGAAATGGTCCACATACATCCATGTGTACCAATCCAGGATGCTCTTTGGCCCTTTCACCTTGTCCAACAAAAGGTGGTTTGGTCATTTTTTCCTATAAAAAAGTGTGACATCTATCAACTGGTTTTAGCTCATTAGTGTCTAAATAGCCATCCTGGAAGAGCTTTTTCAAGCACTTCTCGTTCACATGACCAAGGCAGTGATTCCACAACTGGGTGATGTATGAGTCATGTGAGTTTGTTTCGTTATCGATTTCCAACACTTGGGTTTCTTAATTTAATACATACAAACCATTATTCAAATGTTCCATACCAAAACATAAGTTGTTCTTATAAAAGAGACAACCCTTATTTCCGAACATGAAAAAAAATCCATCCATATCCAAACAAGACACATAAATTATGTTCTTGGAAACTCTAGGAACAAAATAACATTTATCTAAAACCAAAATCATCCCAGTTGGCAATGAGAGGTGGTAGTCGCCAATAGCCAACATGGCCATCCTTGCACCATTGGCAGCTCGAAGATCCACCTCTCCTCTTTCGATCTTTCTAAATCTACTTGGTTCCTGCATTTGAATACAGATGTGAGCCCCACAAGCTATATCTAATACCCAATGTGTAGAAATAGAAATATTGCACTCGATAAGGAACACACCTTTAGCATCCCCACACTACTGGGTGTAGTTCCTCTTCTAGTGGCCATGCTTGGCACATGCAAAACAAACCGCCTCCCATTACTTTCCCTGCCTCTCGATCTTCCCCTTCTTGGTGGGACAGTGCTCGGGGGCTTCAGACCGTTTATAATTCTTTGTCCCCTTTGACTTGTCCTTCCTTTTCTTGTTCACCATAAGGACCACGAGTTTGTCACGCCCCATGTCCTTATCTAACTTGAGAATCAAGGTCAGAAGATCCGATAGACTCTTCTCATTTCTGCTCATGTTATAGTTGACAATTAAGCTAGAGAAGGTCTTGGGAAGTGATGATAGGATGAGATCTATATGCACCTCATCCTGGAATTTAATCCCTAAGATGTCCAGGCATTCAATGTAGACAATAAGCCTGACTACAAGAGGCCCAGCTGGCACAGACTCTCCAGGCTTTGTTGTAAACAAAGCATTGGAGATCTCATACCTCTCCTGTATCACCTTCTCTTGGTAGATATCCTTATGTTGAGACATCATGCTATACGCATCCATGTTTTCATGTTGCTTCAAGAGATCATTGGACAAGGATGATAGCATGAAACACATGATATCTGTGGCATCATCCATGTGTTTCATGTGGAGAGATAATTCCTTATCAATAACCTCTTTCCCAGGTGCAACTGGTATAGGCTCTTCCATCACATACAATTTCCTTTTGTGGTGAAGGATGACGTGTAAACGCCTTTGCCACTATTGGAAATTGGTGCCAATGAGAAGGTTTTACTTCTTGAGTATGGTGCACAATGATATGTTTGAAGTCATTTTCTTTCTGTTTCTAAAAATTAAGATGAGAAATGGTTTAGTACTTTATTACAAAAATTGTGACAAATAAATAAATTAATACTTATTAGTCTCCCACTATTTTATCGAAATCCAATAGCCCTCACCATTGACTTCGGAATATTCTGTTTCCAGAATATTCTAGTGGCAAGGATCCATATTACCCTTTGCATTACCCCAAATATGGTTGGTCAAACAACATCAAGGGTTTTAGGGAGGCATTCCAAATGCCAACTGCATTAACTCGCAGCTCCATGATCCGCTGAGTGTACTCCCAAATCCAGAAATCCTTTTATTTTGTATTTCCTCAACCTTTGCCTCTTGGTCACACCATGTCCTATTGTGTTAGTCAACCCTTGATGTGAACCAAGTCAAGTCAACCCAAAACCTTGAATTAGAATTCCCCGATAATTGAAAGCCCCCCAACAAGGGTTGGTCAAGCACTTTGAACTATAGTTCGATTCGAACCAAGATTATGGAAGGCTATACCGACATATTATTTCTTCTAAGGGATTTTATCCTTATACCTAAATTTCCATTTTATTTTCTTTGATTACATTCTTGTTAATATTAAGTGGGATATAATTTAGTGATTAACCATGTCTATGATAATATTTACATATAAGACGGTTTTATTTTAGTTCCACCTTGCATGATAGTTTAATTCATTAATTGTGTGATCATGAAAACACACCCATAATAAATATACCATGAAACTGACCGAAATAAAATTAATGGTTTGATCATGAGCTTTTCTATTGGTTAGTTTATCTAGCTGTTGATAAACTAACCCAAGACCTAGGGGAGAAACACCTTGAACCTTTCGAGTTCATGCTTATAGCTTTCCACCTGTCCACCTTTGTATCTCCTTGGATTGGTTTCACCTTGGCTCTTGACGTGAGCTGCGTCCACTAGCTTGAGAGCTCCATCCATTACATATGCATTTATCTCACACGCAGGTGAGGGGTAAAAATGGGTTTTTACATAAATTAATCCTTGGGCGTGCAGAACCTACATATTAATTAGGAGATGTCTCGTAGGCCAAAAAATTTAATTAAAATAAATAAATTAAAAGAATCCATTTACATACAAAGGTCTCGGTCTAGCTCGTGATCATCCATACATGCAATGATATTTACACATAAATAAAACTAGCATTCAATTCTTTAATCGTTCTTGTTTAAGATAAATCATGCTCAAATTAATTAATTATATTTAATTAATCTATCCGTTTATCTGAAAACCTTTTTCTGAATTTCCTTGAAACTCTCATCCATCATAATTTTAAACAAATAAATTCATTTAAAATTATCCTTGTAGGTAACTTGTACCTTGGAGGCAACCCGGCGAATTCCCATTCATTACGGAGATGTTAAATTAAACACATATATATAAAACACCTATCACGTGTTGTGCCTCACCTTTACGCCTACACCATGGTATACGTCTCAAGGGTTTGTATAATATAACAATAAATTTTAATAATCTTTCGTAATTTGGGTGAGTACACGGTGTGTAGTTCCAACTACATGACGTGTACTTTTTTTCACCGTCCATCCGAAGTACATGCCCAGGGACATGGCGTGTTAATGTACTTCGGAAATTTTCAGAGTACGCGGTGTGTTCTGTGGGACACATGCCATTTAGTTTCTGCATTCCACGATTTCTATCCAGGAAAGCCGTGTATGTGGTACACGACCCAACCCTATCCCGGAGGGACTACACATCGTGTTCACTGGACCACACGGCGTGTAACCCAAAAATCATGTGCCACCTGTTTCTGGTCAACAGTGTATTAAATTTTTAGAAAGAATCCAATACATGGCCTGATTTGGAAGATCAGTCACTATATTGATCCAAGACTACACATCGTGTACTTCCGAATACACGCTGTGTATTCTGGTGTTGTTCGACCAGAAACGTTTGTCTCCTCTGGATGAGTTCTTCTATTTTATTTTAATCAAAATTAAATAAAAAATTCATTTCTGTGAGGTGAATGAGAAATGATGGAGGAGGAACAGATTTGGAGATTCAGATTTCTAGAATGATTAAACATGAATTGATATAACTAAATTATTAAATGCGTAAATCACCAATGAAAAACTGATTAATTAAAATCAACGATATGACTGCTCTGATACATCTTGTAGGTTCTGGGCGTAGCGCAAGCGCGTTGGTGGGATTTCCCAACTTTAATTTTAAACTTAAACGACCTTTTAACCGAGATCCATCACGATATAAAATGTCTGATCTTCAGAATAGAATGAAGAACGGAAAAAGAAAAGAAGAGTCCCAGAATCCTCGTGATAGGATCATCATATGTTGGTTATAATTAATTTAATTAATTCATAAGAATTAACTTGATGAAATTCCTTGTTCATTGATGTGCCTGGTCACGATCCTGTGATCCGCCATTACATCGCAGAATCCATGTATAGGATTCCACTTGCGGTGATCCACACGTGCTCCACGTATCTATGGACGTTGCTGAAGGGAACTCCGGGTGCCAGTACAGAAGATCCTTCACTTATGATGTCTGTCTTCAATCGCCTTGATCTGGTGTAGGAACTTGCATTCTTGACTTGAAATCATTCTTGGTGGAAAGGGAATTCTCTCTTGGCTTGAGAGTATTTCCAATCCGTTGTGCGCAACCAAAATGGCTCTCAAATTCTATGAGAATAATTTAATTGGGATTATAATACATAGAATAATAAAATGAATTAATTTCTCGAAAGCATTTATTAATTTCATTTAATTCATAGTAATACCCCATGTCTTAACAATGACAGTTGAACATCATTATTACTAGAAAAGCGCCCAAATTATTACGTTTAATATAATTTAATTAAATAAAAAATATTTTCTCCTGAATCCCGAAAAACAAACTACACGGCATGTATATAAATATACACGCCGTGTACTTTTATTTTTCAATTTATTTATTTCCTCCACCATATTTATTAGAACTTTAGTAATGGATATTTATTTCTTAAATAAATGTAACTGCATTACTCGCTAATAAATATATATTATTTCACCCACAATATATTTTCTCAAATAACTAGTGTCGAAATAAATGTGATCAGGCATCCTTAAATAATTATTAAACCACATCCAAGAATAATATTTATTTAACTTGTTAAATTAATATTTAACTGAGATACATGGACACAGTTAGTTTTTTACCCTCTAGGCCTCTTTCTTAGTGGCATTATATAGCATCCTGCATTTTTATAACATAACTTTTCATTTAATTTTACAAAACTGAGGATCTTTAAGGTTTAATGTCTTGGAAACCAAGAACTTATTACATGAGAAAAAAAATTCTACTTAAACACTTGAAAGGATTATTCATTTGTTCATCCTAATTTAATAATAGCATCTCATAACCTAGGAGCATACATAAAAGGAAATGGTGAGAAAAAGTCCTAGTAAGGGAAACCATGGAAACAGTTTACATGAGAAATTTAGATACATCAAAAGTCATGAAAAACAATATTAAGGCATGATAAAGAGATCATGAGGCATATCATAATAAAAATAACATGTTTCATAACTTGAATATGTGGCTACAAAATTTATTATTGACAATCATTTCTGTTTCACCAAGGTCCATCTCGATGGTGTCATTAAAAATTACCAATGTTATTCACCAAGTGGTCGTTAAAAATGGTCATCTCTAGAGATTAAGTCTTTACCCAATGCATTAGAGTGCTATCAGGGAACACCCTTAATTTGTATTTATTATCATGTGAGCCACATATATCATCATCAATAATTTCATAAACAAATCATATAGCATAAAAGAAATGGGTTTCATTTCATAATCATAACGTTTTAAAAACTGCTTTAATGACATGATCTTTATGTCACTTTAAACCCACGGAAAGGGAAAGTGGGTATCATGTATGTAAATACCAAAATTTAAAATAAAAAATTTTGGTATATAAGTGGATACCCCTTTAGAATAAATAGCTTTGAGTATTCACTTAATAAAATAAATGAATTTGAGAATAAGAGAGAGACATTTTGAGATGGAAATTCTGTAGCATAACGGCTATGTTACGAGGTTTTAGAAATCATTGAAGAGAGAGGGGAAATGGGTAACCCACTCATAAATGATCCATAAAACAGTAGGGGGACAGAGTATAAAGTATTTTAGAACATGGTAATTAAATTTAAATGATATACCATTTTAAATGAAGAACATTGAAGGAAGACAAAAATAAGATTTCTCTTATTAAAAATCGGCAGCCTAACGACGTCACTTAAACTTCCAAAAAATGAATTGACGAGATCAAATATGGTCTCTAATCATATGAAAATAAAATATCAGTATTATAGATATAGATATAATACCCTAACATAATAAAAATTAACTTTAAATACTTCACATGAAAGTAGAACTTTGAAAAATGAGAAAGGTGAATGAATCCCTTGTAAATTCGACAGCCTACCACGTCACTTAAACTTCAAAAAAATGAATTGATGAGATAAAATACGGTATATCATTATATGAAAATAAAATATCAGTATGATAGATATAGAGATCATAGCCCAACATAATAAAAAGGTACATTAAATACTTGAAATGAAAGTAGAACTTTGAAAAATGAGAAAGGTGAACGAATCCCTTAAAAATTCGGCAGCCTAACAACGTCACTTAAACATCAAAAAACATGAATTGACGAGATCAAATAGGGTCTCTCATCACATGAACATAAAAGATAAGTATGATAGATATAGATATCATAACCCAACATAATAAAAAAGAACTTGAAGGACTTGACATGAAAGTAGAACTTTGAAAAATGAGAAAGGTGAATGAATTCCTTAAAAATTCGGCAGCCTAACGGCGCCACTCAAACATAAAAAAAATGAATTGATGAGATCAAATAGGGTCTCTCATAATATGAACATAAACGATCAGTATGATAGATATATAGGTCATACCCCAACTTAATAAAAAGAAACTTGAAAGACTTGACATGAAAGTAGAACATTGAAAATGAGAAGGGTGAAAAGAATCCCTTAACAATTTGGCAGCCTAACGGCGCCACGTAAAAATTCTTAAAATGAATTGATGAGAGAAAGAGGGGGTATCTCATCATATGAAAATAAAAAGGGCTGTAAGTAGAATATAAAATAACATCCTCCAACATAAGAGCATGGAGAATAAAAAAATGACATAAAAGAGATTACTTGAAAAGAAAGAGAGAGGTAGGATCCCTTACCTTAAACGTAACTCTTAAAACACAATGGCTGGGACCTTGAGGGATTGGGGGAACCTTGGGAGGACTCCTTGGGAGGTAAGGAGACCAGAAATTCATTGAGGATGATTTTGGAGTCGAATGGATGAAAGGATGGCTTGGTATTTTTATGGAAAGTGAGGGGACAAGGCATTAATGGCCAAGGGACACCTCATTGGTGGTTTTGGAAAAACCATGGGCTTGCCCATGGTATTTTCCCATGGTATTCGCCACTTGGGACACCTCATACCTTATATTACTATTCATAAGTCGACTGTATTGATTACATACTTAATACATCATTCAATGATGTCATTAAACACCCGTAATGTAAAAACTGTATTTTCGCTATTCATCAAAAATTCAACTTTCTCAGAAAAATCCCAAAATTTCACCTTATCCAAATATCGTTGCTCTGATTTCAAAAATTCACTCCATTTTATAAAAATAATTTCCTAAATATTTTTAATGTAATTTTTAAATAAATACACTATTCATCGAAAATTCATTTTTTCAGAAAAATCCCAAAAATTTACCTTAGCATAATATCAATGTTCTGAATTAAAAAATAAATTACATTTTTTATAAAAATAATTTTCTAAATATTTTAATTTATTTTTTAATTAAAACACACTATTCTCCCGAAAAAACCAATACTTGACTAATAATTTATGAAACCGTTATTTAACCATTTTATTGAATCACATTACGTAATCAAGGTGCCTAGATTATATTAATAATTTCTTTAAGTGAGATTACTTATCCATTTGGTCACATTACTAATCCTAAGCATAAAATCACTATTCATAATTTACTATTCATCAAAAATTATGTTGATCTTATTAGACTCTAAATTTCGTACTGAACATAATTGTAGAAGACCAGTTTTTGAAAATTATTACACATTTTTAATTATTTAAGGTTTACATAAACATTTTTAAAATATCCTTTCTCTAAAATTCATCAAAAATATGCATACTATATTTATCCGGACTTTGAAAATTCATAAACTTCAACATAATAACAAATCTAAATTTTTATTTATAACAAAGGATTACACAAGGCAGTTATGGTCTAATTACATAGCCCCTTATAACACCAGCATAGGACATAAGAGTAAGGTGTGCTAGGGTGATAGAATCTTGGGGTGGCTCAACCAACATTGCACGAGTAGTAATTTCTATTATTTTGAACTTCTTGTGAAGTCGATTCCGTTCTAGCATCACATGATGAAGTTCATCTTGGGTTTGGTCCAGAGCAAATCCTAGTGGTGCTACCTCCTTCCCAAGTTCCATTAGATGGGCTTCGATTGGCCAGAGACTACTGGATGAGGCCATAAAATCTTATTTATATATTAATTAACCAAGATCACTTGTATTTAGAGATAATAATCGAAATGTTTAGTTTCCAGCGGTCATATTGACCAATGATCATATAATAGTCAAAACCTAATGGTCTCATTTTAATTATACTCGTGTTATCAAATGAAACAGATTTGTTGAGTATAAAATAAATCAAAAAATTAGGAAGTAATATTTATTCAAAATTTCGGGTCATTACAATCTTCCCCCATTAAGAAATTGAGTCCTCACAATTTTTAAAATCGGGATTGGAAATTTCATTGAAAGTCCCACATCGGAAAAAGAGTCAGTAACACTATTACTTTAAAAACAGAAAGGTAAGTAAAAAGGTCACCCATGTGGACCCATACTAGGATTCCATGTAGGAAAACATGGACATGGAGGAGAAAACAAAGGGTCACATTATGATGGAGTGTGATAGAAAACATGATTAGGAGAAAGTTAACAAAAAGAAAATCACAAACTTATGATGGGTTAAACGGTATTTCATTTACTAGTAGGAAACGTTAACAGACAACGTTTTTGTTTTACGTTCCTTTTCAATGTTTTGAGGAATTCATTTACTACATAGAATAAAACATAGTGAAATATACCAACCTTCAAGTAGAGTTTCATCCTTTAATATGTTTCTACCAAAACTAAGATTTTCTCCAAACGATGAGCATTCAAAACTACTTGGTCTCATCAATGAAAAATAATCATCTTCTAGAGAATCACATAATCCACCAAATATTAACTATCTATTTTTTCTATTATCCCAAAAATAGAAAGGGTATGATAAAACAACTATTTAAAAAGAAATAATCCCATATGAAGGGAAACTTCTTTAAATCTTCAAAATTACATGGTATTACCCCAAGTTCATCGTAGACCATTCCATAAATAACTGTCCTTAAAATTCCTCAAAATAAACCAAACTATGATTGAAACCCAAATACAAGAAGGATTTGATAACATAGTCTTACAAAATAAACTTCATCTTTCCTCTCCAAACAACATCAACCACTCCTAACATCTTATAACAAAAGTAGCTAACCTAAACATATTTTCCCAAAGATAGGTTAATCATTTCCATAAGTAACCTAAATTACGATAAGTCCACCTTAAATTCATCAATTCCTCAAAATATAAGTCAACCTTTACTCCTCAATGAAAATAACGTAGTAATATATTTACCTTGATCAAATAGGGTTCCAAAAATAGTGAAAGTCTTCCAAAATAATGATCATCTTTTAATCCCCTAATCATCTCTGTCATCTTAAGGTGGCAATCGTCACATTTCCTATCACATTGGTTATTAGGACATGTTCTTCCATTTCCCGCCATTAACTATGAAAAGAAAGTACAATTAGGGGCTTAAATACATAGACAATAATCATTAAAAGAACTTAAAGCATGGAAGGATAACTTGTAGAAGAAACGTATACCCTAACTTTCGATCCCCTAGGTTTCAAACTAGGTTATCTATGATCATATATTCTTATGTGAATCTTTATTTTATTTTATCTATGTTCCTATAATAATGGTTCATACTAAGCTTATGAATTTTCCAAAGAATATCCCCCGGGAGTGTCGTAACCAAGAGTGCAGCAAGGCCCGTTGTCATGTACCAGTTCCCATTTGAGTCTAGCGCAACGTAGTGTTTTCGGGTTTTACCCCTATGTACATCTGTGCCAGAGCCACCTCTACCTACATGTATCTAGACAGGAATGTATTTTCTTGGAAACCCCTTACTCAATACTCACCAAAATACCAGGATGATTTCCTATATTTAAACATTTCTATAGGCTTCTTCGTAAATTTTTCATATCCAAATTTCCAAAAATAACTAAACCATCCTTTGATACCAACTATAGAATCCCAAATTTTTATAACATAACTTTTCATTACATTTTACAAAATCAAGGATCTTTATGGTTTAGTGTCTTGGAAACCAGGAACTTATTACATGAGAAAAAAACATTATTCTTAAGAACATGAAAGGATTATTCATTTGTTCATCCTATGTTCATTACAACATCTCATATCCTGGGAGCATACATTAAAGGAAAGGGTGAGAAGAAGGCCCATTAAGGGAAACAAGGGAAACATTTTACATGAGAACTTGAGATATATCAAATGTCATGAAAAATAACATTAAGGCATGAGAAAGAGATCATGAGGCATATCATAATAAAAATAACATGTTTCATAACTTGGATATGTGGATACAAAATTTAATATTGACAATGATTTCCGTTTCACCAAGGGCCATCCCCAAGGTGTCATTAAAAATTACCTAGGTTATTCACCAAGGCATCCTTAAAAATGGTCATCTCTATGGATTAAGTCTTTACACAATGCATTGGAGCGCTATCTGGGCGCACCCTTAATTTTCCTTTATTATCCTGTGAGACACACATATCATCATCAATCATTTCATAAAACACCCATACAGTATAAAAGAAATGGGTTTCATTTAATAATCATAATGTTTTAAAAACTGCTTTAAAGACATGATCATTATGTTACTTTAAACCCACGGAAGGGGAAAGAAGGTCTCATGTATGTAAATCCCAAAATTTAAAATAAAACATTTTGGTATATATGTGAAAACCCCTTTAGAAGAACGATATTTTAGTATTCACTTAATAAAATAAATGATTTTTATAATAAGAGAGAGACATTTTAGATGGAAATTCTGCAGCATAACAGCTATGTTACGAGGTTTTAGAAAACATTGAAAAGAGAGGGGAAATGTGTCACCCACTCACAAATGATCCATAAAACAGTAGGGAGACAGAATATAGTGGATTTAATTACATGGTAATGAAATTTTAAAGATATACCATATGAAATGAAGAACATGAAAGGAAGACAAAAATAAGATTTCTCTTATGAAAATTCGGTAGCCTAACGGTGTCACTTAAAAATAAAAAAAATGAATTGAAGAGATCAAATAGGGTCTCTCATCATATTAAAATAAAATATTAGTATTATAGATACAGATATCCTACCCCAACATAATAAAAAGTAACTTTAAAGACTTCACATGATAGTAGAACTTTGAAAAATGAGAAAGCTGAATGAATCCCTTATAAATTCGGCAGCCTAACGACGTCACTTAAACTTCAAAAAAAAATGAATTGATGAGATAAAATATACTATCTCATCATATGAAAATATAAGATTAGTATGATAGATATAGAGATAATACCCCAACATAATTAAAATGAACTTGAATGACTTGACATGAAAGTAGAACTTTGAAAAATGAGAATGGTGAACGAATCCCTTAAAAATTCGGCAGCCTAACCGCGTCACTTAATCATAAAAAAAGGAATTGACAAGATCAAATAGGGTCTCTCATATAATTTAAATTAAATATCAGTATGATAGATATAGATATCTTACCCCAACATAATAAAAATGAACATGAAAGACTTGACATGAAAGTAGATCTTTGAAAAATGAGAAAGGTGAATGAATCCCTTAAACATTCGGCAGCCTAACGACGCCACTTAATCATAAAAAAATGAATTGAAGAGATCAAATAGGGTCCCTAATCATATGAACATAAAATATCAGTATGATAGATATAGATATCATACCCCAACATAATAAAAATTAACTTGAAAGAATTGACATGAAAGTAGAACTTTGAAAATGAGAAGGGAGAAAAGAATCCCTTAAAAATTTGGCATCCTAACGGTGCCACATAAACATTATTAAAATGAATTGATGAGATGAAGAGGGGGTCTCTCATCATATTAACAGAAAACGTTCAGTAAGAGGAATATAAAAGAACAACCTCCAACATAAGAGCATGGAGAGTAAAAGAAATGACATAAAAGAGATTACTTGAAAAGAAAGAGAGAGGTAGGATCCCTTACCTTAAACGTAACTCTTAAAACTCAAAGGATGGGACCTTTAGGGATTTGTGGAACCTTGGGATGAATCCTTGTGAAGTAATGAGACCAGAAATTTATTGAGGATGATTTTGGAGTCGAATGTATGAGAGGATGGCTTGGTATTTGTAGGGAAAGTAAGGGGACAAGGCATTAATGGCCAAGGGACACCTCATTGGTGGTTTTCGCAATCCCATGGGCTTGCCCATGGTATTTTCCCATGGTATTGGCCACTTGGGACACCTCATAATGGATCTTACTATTCATAAGTCGACCATACTGATTACATACTTAATACATCTTTTAATGATGTCATTAAACTCCCATAACTTAAAAACTGTTTTTTCGCTATTCATCGAAAATTCAACACTCTCAGAAAAATCCCAAATTTTCACCTTAACCAAACATCGATGCTCTGATTTCAAAAATGAACTCCATTTTATAAAAATAATTTTCTAAATATTTTTAATTTAATTTTTAAATAAATACACTATTCACTGAAAATTCATTTTTTTCAGAAAAATCCCCAAAATTTACCTTAGCATAATATAAATGTTCTGAATTCAAAAATAGAGTCCATTTTGTATAAAAATAAATTTTCTAAATAATGTTAATTTAATTTTTAATTAAATAACACTATTCACTTGAAAAAACTAATACTTGACTAATAATTTATGAAACCGTTATATAAAAATTTTATTGAATCACTATACTTAATCAAGGTGCCTATATTATATTAATAATTTCTTTAAGTGGGATTACTAATACATTTGGTCACATTACTAATCCTAAGCATAAAATAACTATTCATAATTTACTATTCATCAAAAATTAAGTTGATCTTATTAGACTCTAAATTTTGTACTGAATATAATTGTAGCAGACCATTTTTCTAAAAACAATACACATTTTTAATTATTTAAGGTTTACATAAACATTTTTAAAATATCCTTTCTCTAAAATTTATCAAAAATATGCATACTATATTTATTTGGACTACGAAAATTCATAAACATCCGCATAAGAAGAAATAAAAGTTTTTATTTTTAAAAAAGGATTACACAAGGAAGTTATGGCCTCGTAACATAGCCCCTTATAACACCAGCATAGGACCTAAGAGTAAGGTGTGCTGGGGTGATAGAATCTTGGGGTGGCTCGGCCAACATTTCACGAGTAGTAATTTCTATCAGTTTAAACTTCTCGCGAAGGCGATTCCATTCTAGCTTCACACGATGAAGTTCGGATTGGTTTTGGTCCAGAGAAAAGCCCAGTGGTGCTGCGTCTTTCCCATGTTCTGTTATATGGGCTTTTATTGGCCCGATAATACTGGATGAGTCCATCAAATCTTCATTCTATATTAATTAACCAAGATCGCTTTTATTTAGAGACAGTAATCGAAACGTTTAGTTTCAAGTGGTCATATTGACCAATGATCATATAACAGTAAAAACCCAACAGTCTCATTTTAATTATACTCATGTTATCAAATGAAACAGTTTTGTTGAGTATAAAATAACACACAAAATTAGGAAACAATATTTATTCAAAATTTCGGGTCGTTACACATTAGGCGGAGCCTGCCTAAAGTCCAAGGTTAGCGTCTAACAACACGCCAAGGAACCCATAGAAATTGAAGTTAACCCCGCAATGATGTGTCACCTCCTACGAATTCTTACCATGTAATATAATCCCTTTGTCTTGATATCTCTAATCAAGTGGGTTGCATGCTAGTGCCATCAACCCATGTGCTCGATTATTCTTTCTTTGACTTCCTGGAATTGAACTCGCCCAAACCATACCATGGCCATGGATTTATGTAGGCTATATCAATTCCATCAAAGGGCCTAAGTTATCTACTTCTGTTATGGAACATAAGGGAAAAATCCTTTCTCGTATTAGATATTAATGTAGTATTACTCGTGACGCAGCCAACGTATCCTACCTTGCTGCGAATAGTGTGTCGTCACAGTTTTCGTCAATACATCTATGTGAGGGAGTTGTAATACCCATTAATAATAATCTTAAAGTCTATTGACCAATACACATGTCCACAGATAGTAACATCCAATGACCCTATAAAATGTGGATTTCCTACTGGCGGGTCACATTCTCATAATATCCTCCTAGATATTACCAAGGGCGCACACCATGAGAAGGTGCCTCAATGTTTTATGATTCCTCACCCCTAATGACCTATATTATTTGTGCCCCTCAAATAATATCATCCGGACATTCAACCTTCTTCAAAGAATAGTGTTATGGCACTTCCGGGTTCTCATCATAGCAGGGATCCACTATGACCCTTTAATGCAACAACTATCCATAAGACATTATCACATGAATTTTCAGGCAGAAGAACAATCAAGAAGTGATAAGGCTTTTATTAATGAATAAAGTACAAAGTAGTTGGTTCTAGGCCACCAAATCCAATAGGAAGTATAAATAAAGGATCCAAAGTCCAATCCTCCAGTATCCCCTTCTTTATTTGAAGATGTAATCCATACAATTGCGAATCTATGTGTATTAGGTTTTGAAAAACTAGGACCTTTGGTTGATCCCGGATTTGAATTCACAAAGACGAATCCACCCATCTTCCATAGTGATAAGAGACTCCACGAATATATGGAGTGTATTGGGAGGATTTAGGTGGATATTCAACATATTATAGACTCCAGAAGACTCTATGGTGGGTTTCTCCACATATATTCTTGATGGACCTGGAAGGAGATGGTGGGAATCAATTGTGAAAGATTAGATGTATGAGGATATTACATTTGATTATTTTAAGAAATTATTTAATTAGTATTTTTTACTCTAATATGTGACATGTGTTGAATACTCTAAATGTTTTTTACATTGGATCAAGAAGGGAATACAGTTCTAGTTTATTCTACCAACTTTTCTAAGTTTGTTCATCTACCATCAGATATAATCACCATTGAGTACCTAAAATTATAAGGGATTGAGTTGGGATTGAGGATGGATTTTTGGCCAATGTTTGTTCTCATGTGACTTCTAACCTTAAAGGAGGTAGTTGAAAAATTACCATTGCATGAGAAAGATGTAGCTGGAATGATTTGTTTGGTTGGAGATTTAGTAGGTATAGTTTCTAGCTAAGGCGTGTCTTCTATCCAGAAGAGGAAGCATAAGGGTGGAAAATTATCTTAACGAATATTTTTAGGGTATTCATCTGGATAAATATAGTTTTTCTACTATTAGGGTGGAAAAAATGGTTATACAAAGACTAACTAAATGGAGGCACCTAAGACTTTTCATCATTTTCATTTGTGAGGGCATCTGAATAACTTTTTGTGAAATGATTTTCCATGGAATTAAAGAAGGATATACTCTCACCAAGGATTCGTAGGTTCATACATATTCTTTCTAGGTTGGTGGGTCTAATCCTTAGGATAGGGGGGGTGTTCTTGTGGCTAATACTAGAAAACTTTATGTGACTAAGTATTTGTAAGAGAAATCTTATGGAGGGTCATATACAATTAAAGGTCTGAAATTGATTTCATTTTCTATAGTGATATCATTATTTTATACATGTACTGGTAATTATTTTATATCATAATATTTAGATAAAATGTTGGTATTATGTTTGAAAAATATTTCGTACTTGTTGGATATCTATATTCCATTGGAAATATTGTCCAAATATGGGTCTTAGTGTCCCTTATGTCATGTAATTATAACAAAATATGAGGTGAAATTGAAATTTTTAGTCATTTATATTGACATATTATACCTGATACGTGGAATGGATTGAATGATATGTGTGAAGGCTCATATATACTCTTATAATATTCTGGTTTAGTTTTTATCTTCCAATGGAATCAGTAATGTTTTTTTGGGTGAGAGAGACTGTAGATCAAGAAGGGAGGGGCCTATTAATCCTTATCGTGGGATAATATCATGTCAGATGTACAAGATGTTTTTGGATGCCACTGAACCTTTTTTAGGTAGTCTACTTCCCATGGTGGTGTGTTCATACTCTAAGGTCATTCCATATGACTTTTCTAGTTTACCTCCGTAGATAGGGGTCAAGCTTACTATTCAACTACTTCATGGTATGATGTCAATTTCTATGAAATAATATCAAGTGGAACCTGTTGGGTTTGTGGAACATAAATTCCATCTAGAGGATCTAGAGCCTAAGGTATTTATTAATTCTACTGTGTCACCAGGGGCTTCACCTTCTTTCTTTTCTATGAATGTAGAGAAGAGTGTTAGACATTTCATGGATCATAAAAAGTTTAATCTAGTGACTGTTAAGAATAAATATACTTATACATGGATCAATGAAAAATTTGATCAGTTTGGTTTTCAAATATTCAATTTTGGTTAGGACACCACTAGATGAGATTTCAAGATAAGGACATACATAATTAAATTATTAGGAGTCCGTATGGGAATTTTGAGTTTCTGGTTATGCCATATGGTCTCACTGAGGCTACTTTGATATATATGGATTTGATGAATTGAATTTTTCATCAGTTATTAGAATAGTTTTTTGTTGTGTTTGTGGATAATATTTTTTCTACTCTATAATATTGGAGGAGAATATGAAACATTTGGATGTCATTCTTCAAACCTTGAAAGAAAATCATCTATATAGTAAGATTTACAAATGTGAGTTTTGGATTTGGGAGGTGTTATTTCTTGGGAATATCATATTTTACAGGGATATATCGATGAATCCAGAAAATATACTGGCTATTATTTCCTAGGAATATGCAAGGAATGTTTTTGAGATTAGAATATTCTTATGTATGGATGGTTACCATATCCTGTTTGTTATAGTTTTTTTCAAGAACACTTCTTTGATGATAGATTTAACCCATAACAGTGAAAATACTTAATGTAATGAAAAAATTATACATAAATATTTTTTATATTAAGTTTATTTTGAATTCAGAACAATTTTTTATTCTTCCAGAACTGATTTGGGGTTATGATGTTTTTTATGATTCTTCTAGTATGGGTTTGGGATGTGTCTTAATATAGCTAAAATAGTATGTGATGTATAGATCTCACCAATTATACACTCATGAGAAGAACTAACATATCCATGATCTTGAGTTGGACATAGTTATGAATTCAGTCAAAATGTGGAATCACTATCTCTTTGGGGATCTATTTATAGTGTATTCTGATCATAAGTTCAAGAAATATAATTTTACAAAGAGGGATATGAATTTTCAACAGAGATGTTGGGTAGAGTATTTTATACTTTTGTTTTTTTATTTCATACACTTATAGAAAATAAAATGTGGTTTCAGATATGATGAGAAATTTGTTTTTGACACAATCCCTAAAGGAATCAATTTTGGAGTGGTATCTGATGAGTTGGTTTCGTGAGTTGAGCTTGGCAGTTTAAGATGTTAGTGCACATGTGTTCTTGGATTTGATGAAATTTGACTCATATTTTGAAGATATATTATGGATTGAGTATGTTCTATACAATGAGTGACAATGATTGGTTAAATAACTTTATCATGGGGAGACCTTGGGGGAGTGGTCACTGTCTCCTAAGGGATCATTATGCTTCAGTAGCTGGTCAGTTCTAATGATTTCTCTGAGGCAAGAGTTTTTGGATTATGGGAACTAGTCATGTTGGCGTGTACACAAGGGGGATATAGTTAAGTATCATGACTCTAGAGGTTGGTATTGGTGTCTAAGGATGACGAGTTCGATTATAGATATTGTTTCACTGTCTCTCAATTTTCATCAAATAAAGACAGAACATTAGAGTCCTACTAGTTTGTTACCACCATTACCCATTCTGGTATGGAAGTGGGATGATATTTACATGGACTTTTGTAAAGACCCGTAAAATTCAAGGGAAATTTTTTCTTAATTTTCTTTGGAATTTTACAAGAGCGCGGTTTCTGACGGCACCTGATTCCGAAGCCAGGAGTGCCCAGAATCAATTTCCGAAGTTTTGCTCGGGTACGTTCAGTGAACGAATGAGCGGGAATTTCCTTTTGATCCGGTGCTCGGAATTGAAATCCGAGGACACCGATGAACTCGCAGCGCCGATATTCTCTTAAGAAGACCTTTCCCGAAGTTGCGTTTGCCTAGGAGGAGATGTTTAATTTTCTGGATGAAATGAAGAGTAAAATAAATTTGTTATTCAATATTTATTTTATATCTTAAAAGTGGTTATAATCTTTTGTTGGGAGTTGGGTGGTTTAACCACCTAAGAGAGGATTAAGGTGAGGAGGGGCCCACCCGAGCCCCACCTTTTCAAATTCCCTAACTCCCCTCTCTCCCTCTTAAAGGCTTGGCAACTTAACTTTTAGTTAATTATACAACTCATGTATAATTAATAAGTGAGTTTAATTTTGAGTTTTTGAAATTCAAACTCTTGAATTTCAAAGGTTGGGTTGTGTTAATAAATTATGTGTAAGCTTAATTTATTTTTGGGTTAGTTCCTTTGTTACTTGAGAGGATTGGGAGAATTGTCGAGAGACTTGAAGATCTTCTTCGTCTTCGACGAAGAACGTGAAGAATGGTTCTTCTCCGTCAAGGAACATCGATCCCACGACCTTCGAGACTCGGCGTCCCGGATTCTTCCGTCTTCATCTTCCTCCTCGACAAGGGAGAAGTCGCCGACCGTGGTGATCATCGCCGACGACAACGTACCTCTCTTCTTCGTCTTAGCGACAAGTGAAGAGACGTCGTTTCCTCCTCGGACGCACCCCGACGTCCACAGATTCTACGTCCGACGCCGCGACACCTTTCTCCGCGATAACCGACGTGCGACGTCAATTTTCAAGGTAGGGGTTGTTGTTATTGTTTATTTATTTATCCTTGTTCGTGTTTCTAGCATGACTAACGTGAGGTTTATAATTTTTGTGTTATTGTTTAACGTGAGGGGGACGGGCCGCATGAACACGGCCGAACCCCCTCCTTCGTTCTTGATGTTTTATATTGCGGATGAATCAAGGTGGCGTGGTGCCATCGCACCATGCGGTTATTCGCCCGATTTTATTGCGCGGCGCCGTCACGCCGCGCCATGGAAAAATCATCAAGAATGCGATGCCATCGCGCCGCGTCGAAGGGAATCAAAGGTGCGGCGGAGGGGCGCGGTGCCGTCGCACCGCGCTGGACGACGAACACCGCGGCCGGTTCCGGGCCGCGGCGGGACGAGAAGACCGGCGGCCAGGCCGCCGGCGTCGGGAGCCGGAAAAAGGGGACCGGTTTACCGGTCCCGTTGAAGAAAAACCGGCCGGCCATCTGGCCGGCCGGTTGGTCAAAATCCGGGGGAAATTAATTCCCCCGGCCGGCAGTTTAAGCCCCCCCCCCATTTAATTGGGGAGGGCGGTTTCTTGAGGGGGGGCAGGCGGCCCCCCGGTTCCTCCTCAAAGCGGGCCCCCAGGAGGGGGGCCGTTGATTGGCAAAACGGCGCGGCTATGCCGCGCCGCCAATTGATGAAGCGGGGGGATTTGCCCACCCCCCCCCCCCCCCCCCCCCCCCCCGCGTGCTGCCTCCGTGCGGCGCCAGGCCACCGCGCCGCCGGCCGGCCGGGCGGGGTCGGACCCGGGTCGGGTCGACCTGGTTCGGGCCGACCCAGGGGGGGTCGGGCCGGGTCGGCCCGGACCCGGACCCCCCGTTTCGAATCAGTTTCGGTCTTTTGGCCATAACTTGAGCCACGGACCTCCGATTGACGAACCGTCTGCGGAAACGTGATCCTTGGATCGAGGCGGTCGTTTCGGTGTATCGCACTCAAAGTTTCGGAATACTTTGAGTTTGGCCGGGTTGGTTCGCTCACGAAACCAACCGGGACTTCGGAGCGGAAACGCTCATATCTTGAGCTACGGACGTCTGATTGATGTGCCGTCAGCTTGGTTGTGTTCCTCTTAGTGAGACGGATCTTTTGGCATACTCCCGCCCGAGGTTTGGACGTAGGTGGAGTGCGGTCGGGTTGGTTTTGCCTTAAAAATTAACCGGGCCCCGGGGACGAAAATCCCAATAACTTTCAGACCGGGCGTCCGATCGACGCGCCGTCTGTTGCGTTGCGTTCCTGTTGACGATACGGAACATTTGGATGCATCAACTCTGGACTTTGTGACAGTTGATGTATCAGCCTCTCGGCTCGTGGAGCGGACCCTCCGAACGAGCTTGCTGTGTGTGGAAACCCTAGTGCTGGCTGCGACTACTTCTCCGACAGCGACGATTGTGCTGAGATCCTCAGTGGACTGCGGCAACGACTGTGCAGAGATCCTCTGTGGACTGCGACGACTACTGCACTCAGCGATCCTACGTGGTTCAGTGCTACCGATCCTGTGTGGGTCTGATCCTGTGTAGGTCACTGCGGGGGTTAGTACCCATCGATCCTTCGTGGGTCCGACGACTTAGATGGTTCATTGACCATCTTTAACGTCATCCGAAGAAGTATACCTGTGTGAACTGAATCTTCTGTTTTACTCGATAGAGGTGGTGCGCTTGGTTGTAGCGGCAGACCCGCGATACTGGAGACGAGCGTACGGAGTACGGAGACCGTGTAGCCGGCTGAGACCCGAAGACTGCTCGACCGACTCTACTTGGAGTGAGTCGACTAGCCCAGTGGACGGAGCGCCCGGTATTTGGCGGCAGACCCACGGCGGACGGAGCGCCTGGTAGTTGGCAGCAGACCCGCGGTACTCGACTGGAGGAGTACCTCTGTAGGCTATTTGGGTGAGCGCCCAGTATTTGGCAGCAGTCCCTCAGCAGACGGAGCGCCCGGTAGTTGGCGGCAGACCTGCGGTACTCGACAGGAGGAGTACCTCAGCAGTCTTAGGTTAGTGAGCAGTACCTCAGAGTCGTGACAGGACTCTGTGCACTTCAGAGATGGGGCTCTTCAGTAGTTAGGTTTTTTATAATGAAAATCCTGTGTGAGTTGAATCCTGTTGCATTCCTGTTTGGATTGTGTTGTGCTATCCTGTGTGGATTACGTTTTGCTTTCCTGTGTGTAATACGTTTACTTTCCTGTGTGGACTGAGTTGTACTTGGGCTCAGAGGTTGGAGCGTATTTGAAATTGATGACTTAGGTATATGTATGAGCATATACCTAAGTAGTGTCAGTTGTTACTTTCCTGGGTGGATTTCGTTTTGCTTTCCTGTGTGGAATACGTTTACTTTCCTGTGTGGACTGAGTTGTACTTGGGCTCGGAGGTTGGAGCGTATTTGAAATTGATGACTTAGGTATATGTATGGGCATATACCTAAGCAGTGTAGGTTGTTACTTCATGATTGTACCTTTCTTTGTGGTTTATCCTTTGTGGATTTTGAGAGACCTTCAGGGGTCTTGGGGTCCCTACTGAGTAGCTTATACTCACCCCTGCACGGGATTTTCCCGCACTACATTGTGTTGGTTGCAGACGACGGACAGCGTTGATCTTAGCTGAGTCTTGCAGAGCAGGACGGTACCTGGAGGTGGACCACTGGGCGGGACGTGCTCGGAGCGGACGACGGGACCCGTGGAGGAGTGGAGCTATCTGTACCCACCCTTCAGGTGGGATTTCCAGTGGACAGCTCGGTGTAGCGGCTTTTACTTTACAGTTACTGTTTTCCCTTTCGAGTTGTACTTTACTTTCAGTTTGGGTTTGTATACTGGCTCATTTACTTTTCCGCACTTTCAGTTGTACTATGATTTTCCTTAGTGTTTACTTTCTGCTTGCTTACTCGGTGGTGTTTGTTTACATTACAAAGGCAATGCCTTCCCTTTTTACCGGGATTTACGCCTTGGTGCTAGTCGCCAGCCCCAGGCCTATGGAAGGCGGGTTTGGGGTAGTCACGGCACGGACCCCGAGGGCAGGTCGTGACAAATTGGTATCAGAGGAGTTCGGTTCTACCACGAACTCTGATCTTTTCTATGTGAAGCAATAATTTTTAGCGTATTGAGTGTGGTTATCAGTCCAGGGAATCCAGTGTTGGTGCGGCGGCCGACGTATCCGAACACCAGGACCCTGACTTCTGATTTCCGACTTAATGCACGAAAACATTGATTGCGTGTGTGTTTCAAAGTTTTCTTTGTGATTACTTATATCAGCTCACCAGGTATACTGTTCTGACCGTGGCACACCTGTTTCCTTTTCAAGGATGTCCACACGACGACAGCCAGCTAGGGTTCCGAGAGTCGAGTGTGACGACAGCCCACCGAGCGAAGAGGCCTCGGTGTAGGGCCCTTTGTCAGCAGTGGCACCGGCGGTAGCACTACCCGCCGAGCCCCCGATGCTTCCAGCGCCAGCCGCTGACGATGCACGTCGCCTCAACGCACTGCATGAGTTTCAGTGCCAGCGACCACCCAGGTTTCGCGGGGAGACGGATCCACAGGCAGCAGAGGACTGGCTGGAGGATGTTGTACGTGTGTTTAGGCTAGTGAGGACACCAACGGACCTCATGGTGATCCTATCTGCGAGCCTACTACACGCAGAAGCAGGACGATGGTGGAGCTTGATGCTCCAGGTGCACGATGAGGCATCTCTACTTTGGACAGACTTTGATATCCTCTTTCGCTCGGAGTTCGTCCCAGCCACCCTTCGTGCGGTGCAAATCCAGGAGCTTCTTCAACTGCGGCAGGGCAGCATGACGGTCACTCAGTACTCGGCGAGATTTACCGATCTCTCTCGCTACTCGACCGACATGGTACGGGACCCATTCTTCCGGGCCCGGACCTTCGAGCAGGGTTTGAGACACGAGATTAGGGAATCGCTGATCTCCCTCAGCTTACCGACTCAGACAGGAGTACTAGAGCGAGCCCTCCTGATCGAGAGTTTCCTGGCTGAGTCCACAGCGAGACCTACCGCAGGGCGGCAGATAGCGGAGTCTTCGGCAACAGGTAGACGATGGATGACTCAGGGTTCTAGGAAGACCAGACCTACCGGTGGCCGACTGCACGACTCAGGCTCAGTTGTGCGGGGAAGCCGGGGTGGAGTCAGATCCAGGCGTGCCGAGAGTGGGCAGTGTTACTCCTGTGGCAAAATTGGTCACAAGGCTCGTGACTGTCCGACCCGCCATGCTGATGACCAGCAGTTACGTGAAGAACCTCTCAGGCAGAGGCAGAGGTTCGACCGTGGCGGACCGCAGGGAGGAGGCGGACGAGGCAGAGGAGCTGGCCGAGCAGCAGGATGTGGGAGACGCTTTGAGGCTCTTCCACCACCACCACCAGGAGGTCCACCCCGACCACAGGGAGTAGGTGAACATGCGAGAGCTCAGCTTCAGGCAGCCGAGGCCTTCGATCATGGAGCTCTGGGAGCCGATGGACAGGAGCGGAACTAGTGGATACGTCCTTTGTACTTCTGGTTCCTTGTTGCATTTGTGTAACGTCTTGTATTATGAGCTGCAATAATAAAAGACGCACACCTTTGTGATATTTTCGTTCCTGTACTCTTTCGTGATGTTACTAAGAGGTTCCAGTTTTGGTTGTTGACTTGACCCTCACTTGTGAGACACCTACTGGAGGAAACCCAGTTACCAGACACTGATGCTGACAGTGTGACTCAACCCTTAGAGGCGAGAGTAACGGTTGAATCTCTTAGTAGTAGCGTCGAGGCCTTACGACGTCATCCTTGGTATGGATTAGTATCATCCATGTTAGGATTGATTGTTTTAGGCAAAGAATGTGGTTCATCCAGGGGATGAGACCAGATTTCTCTTATCGGCAATGAAGAAATCTTGCAGCTCTTGTGGGACCTAAGATGGTCCAGGTCATCCAGGGGCAGATGAGTATAGCTCAGAGTCGGCAGAAGCCTTACGCTGACAGGAGGCAGAGGCCACTGGAGTTCGAGGATGGCGACCACGTCTTCTTGCGGGTCTCACCTCGACGTGGTTTTCGGAGATTTGGCCGAGGCGGCAAGTTATCTCCGCGCTTCATCGGACCCTTCCAGGTCCTCAGCAGGATTGGTGAGATGGCTTATCGCCTGGCTCTACCACCTCAGTTGCACCGGGTGCACAATGTCTTCCACGAGTCTCAGCTGAGGAGATACGTGCACGACCCGACTCACATCATTGACCATGGGGAGCTTGACGTTGACGATGGGGAGACTTTTACGGAGATCCCAGTGGAGATAGAGGATCGACAGGAGCGGGTCCTACGTGGGCGATCGATTCCTCTTGTGCGCATCAGATGGCAGCACGAAAATCTCCATGAGAGCACATGGGAGCGGGAGGCTCAGATGCATGCTCAGTACCCTCATTTGTTTCCCTAGTTTTTAATGTATCTTTAAGGGGACGTAAAGCCCTGAGGTGGGAGTAATGCAAAGACCCGTAAAATTCAAGGAAAATTTTTTCTTAATTTTCTTTGGAATTTTACAAGAGCCCGGTTTCTGACGGCACCTGATTCCGAGGCCCGGAGTGCCCGGAATCAATTTCCGAAGTTTGGATCGGGTACGTTCAGTGAACGAACGAGAGGGAATTTCTAACTTTTGATCCGGTGCTCGGAATTGAAATCCGAGGACACCGATGAACTCGCAGCGCCGATATTCTCTTAAGAAGACCTTTCCCGAAGTTGCATTTTCCTAGGAGGAGATGTTTAATTTTCTGGATGAAATGAAGAGTAAAATAAATTTGTTATACAATATTTATTTTATATCTTAAAAGTGGTTATAATCTTTTGTTGGAAGTTGGGTGGTTTAACCACCTAAGAGAGGATTAAGGTGAGGAGGGGGCCACCCGAGCCCCACCTTTTCAAATTCCCTAACTCCCCTCTCTCCCTCTTAAAGGCTTGGCAACTTAACTTTTAGTTTATTATACAACTCATGTATAATTAATAAGTGAGTTTAATTTTGAGTTTTTGAAATTCAAACTCTTGAATTTCCAAGGTTGGGTTGTGTTAATAAATTAAGTGTAAGCTTAATTTATTTTTGGGTTAGTTCCTTTGTTACTTGAGAGGATTGGGAGAATCGTTGAGAGACTTGAAGATCTTCATCGTCTTCGACGAAGAACGTGAATAACGGTTCTTCTCCGTCAAGGAACATCGATCCCACGACCTTCGAGACTCGGCGTCCCGGATTCTTCCATCTACATCTTCCTCCTCGGCAAGGGAGAAGTCGCCGACCGTGGTGATCATCACCGACGAATACGTACCTCTCTTCTTCGTCTTAGCGACAAGTGAAGAGATGTCGTTTCCTCCTTGGACGCACCCCGACGTCCACGGAATCTACGTCCGACGCCGCGACACCTTTCTCCGCGATAACCGACGTGCGACGTCAATTTTCAAGGTAGGGGTTGTTGTTATTGTTTATTTATTTATCCTTGTTCGTGTTTCTAGCATGACTAACGCGAGGTTTATAATTTTTGTGTTATTGTTTAACATGAGGGGGCCGGACCGCATGAACACAGCCGAACCCCCTCCTTCGTTCTTGATGTTTTATATTGCGGATGAATCAAGGTGGCGTGGTGCCGTCGCACCACGCGGTTATTCGCACGATTTTATAGCGCGGCGCCGTCGCGCTGCGCCATGGAAAAATCATCAAGAACGCGACGCCGTCGCGCCGCGTCGAAGGGAATCAAAGGTGCAGCGGAGGGGCGCGGTGCCGTCGCACCGCACCGGATGACGAACACCGCGGCCGGTTCCGGGCCGCGGCGGGACGAGAAGACCGGAGGCCGGGCCGCCGGCATCGGGAGCCGGAAAAAGGGGACCGGTTTACCGGTCCCGTTGAAGAAAAACCGCCCAGCCATCTGGCCGGCCGGTTGGTCAAAATTCGGGGGAAATTAATTCCCCCGGCCGGCAGTTTAAGCCCCCCCCCCCCATTTAATTGGGTAGGGTGGTTTCCTTGAGGGGGGGCAGGCGGCCCCCCGGTTCCTCCTCAAAGCGGGCCCCCAGGAGGGGGGCCGTTGATTGGCAAAACGGCGCGGCTATGCCGTGCCGCCAATTGAAGAAGCGGGGGGCTTTCCCCCCCCCCCCCCCCCCCGTGTGCTGCCTCCGTGCGGCGGCAGGCCGCCGCGCCGCCAGCCGGTCGGGCCGGGTCGGCCCGGACCCGGACCCCCCGTTTCGAATCAGTTTCGGTCTTTTGGCCATAACATGAGCCACGGACCTCCGATTGATGAACCGTCTGTGGAAACACGATCCTTGGATCGAGACGGTCGTTTCGGTGTATCGCACTCAAAGTTTCGGAATACTTTGAGTTCGGCCGGGTTGGTTCGTTCACGAAACCAACCGGGCCTTCGGAGCGGAAACACTGATATCTTGAGCTACAGACGTCTGATTGACGTGCCCCGTCAGCTTGGTTGTGTTCCCCTTAGTGAGACAGATCTTTTGAAATACTCCGCCCGAGGTTTGGACGCAGGTGGAGTGCGGTCGGGTTGGTTTTGCCTTAAAAACTAACCGGGCCCCGGGGACGAAAATGCCAATAACTCTCAGACCGGGTGTCCGATCGACGCGCCGTCTGTTGCGTTGAGTTCCTGTTGACGATACGGAACTTTTGGATACATCAACTCTGGACTTTGTGACAGTTGATGTATCAGCCTCTCGGCTCGTGGAGCAGACCCTCCGAACGAGCTTGCTGTGTGGGGAAACCCTAGTGCTGGCTGCGACTGCTTCTCTGACAGCGACGATTGTGCTGAGATCCTCAGTGGACTGCGGCGACGACTGTGCAGAGATCCTCAGTGGACTGCAACGACTACTGCACTCAGCGATCCTACGTGGATCAGTGCTACCGATCCTGTGTGGGTCACTACGGGGGTTAGTACCCATCGATCCTTCGTGGGTCTGACGACTTAGATGGTTCATTGACCATCTTTAACATCATCCGAAGAAGTATACCTGTGTGAGCTGAATCTTCTGTTTTACTCGATAGAGGTGGTGCACTTGGTTGTAGCGGCAGACCCGCGATACTGGAGACGAGCGTACGGAGTACATAGACCGTGTAGCCGGCTGAGACCTGAAGACTGCTCGACCGACTCGACTTGGAGTGAGTCGACTAGCCCAGTGGACGGAGCGCCCGGTATTTGGCGGCAGACCCACGGCGGACGGAGCGCCTGGTAGTTGGCAGCAGACCTGCGGTACTTGACTGGAGGAGTACCTCCGTAGGCTATTTGGGTGAGCGCCCGGTATTTTGCAGCAGACCCTCAGCGGACGGAGCACCCGGTAGTTGGCGGCAGACCTGTGGTACTCGACAGGAGGAGTACCTCAGCAGTCTTAGGTTAGTGAGCAGTACCTCAGAGTCGTGATAGGACTCTGTGCACTTCAGAGATGGGGCTCTTCAGTAGTTACGTTTTTTATAATGAAAATCCTGTGTGAGTTTAATCCTGTTGCTTTCCTGTGTGGATTGTGTTGTGCTATCCTGTGTGGATTACGTTTTTCTTTCCTGTGTGGAATACGTTTACTTTCCTGTGTGGACTGAGTTGTACTTGGGCTCGGAGGTTGGAGCGTATTTGAAATTGATGACTTAGGTATATGTATGGGCATATACCTAAGCAGTGTCGGTTGTTACTTTCCTGGGTGGATTTCGTTTTGCTTTCTTGTGTGGAATACGTTTACTTTCCTGTGTGGACTGAGTTGTACTTGGGCTCGGAGGTTGGAGCGTATTTGAAATTGATGACTTAGGTATATGTATGGGCATATACCTAAGCAGTGTCGGTTGTTACTTCGTGATTGTTCGTTTCTTTGTGGTTTATCCTTTGTGGATTTTGAGAGACCTTCAGGGGTCTCGGGGTCTCTACTGAGTAGCTTATACTCACCCCTGCACGGGCTTTTCCCGCACTACGTTGTGTTGGTTGCAGATGACGGACAACGTTGATCTTAGCTGAGGCATGCAGAGCAGGACGGTACCTGGAGGTGGACCACTGGGCGGGACGTGCTCGGAGCGGACGACGGGACTCGTGGAGCAGTGGAGCTATCTGTACCCACCCTTCAGGTGGGATTTCCAGTGGACAGCTCGGTGTAGCGGCTTTTAATTTACAGTTGTTGTTTTCCCTTTCGAGTTGTACTTTACTTTCAGTTTGGGTTTGTATACTGGCCCATATACTTTTCCGCACATTCAGTTGTACTCTGCTTTTGATTAGTGTTTACTTTCCGCTTGCTTACTATGTGGTGTTTGTTTACTTTACAAAGGAAATGCCTTCCCTTTTTACCGGGATTTACGCCTTGGTGCTAGTCGCCAGCCCCTGGCCTATGGGAGGCGGGCTTGGGGTAGCCACGACACAGACCCCGAGGGCGGGTCGTGACAACTTTATCATTAGTTTTCCATATAATCATAGTGGTGTGGATGTGATTTGGGTAATAATTGATTGAATTATGAAATCATTGCATTTATTACTGATCATTGAGATGAAAAAAGTGGAATAGCTCATGGATTTGTATATCTGAGAGACTGTGTGAATTCATGGGGTTCACTCTATGGTTGTATTTGACAGGGGCCCAAGGTTACCATCTAGGTTCTATAATTGTTTTTAATAGGTTATGGGTTCATAGTTGAGATTGAGAATGGATTATTATCCACGTATAAATGGATATTAAGAGAGAGATATCCATGTTCTTGAGGATATGTTTGAGTTAGTGTACTTTATTTTGGTGGATATTGGGAAAAGAACTTTCCTTCGGTTCAATTTTACTTTAATAATAGTTATCATGTATTGATAAATATGGTACCCTTTGATGTGCCATATGGTTTTCCATGTAGATATTCCTTGTGCTAAACATAGTTGGGCAAGAGGTCCTTATTGGGGATGCATATCGTTTAAGAAATTATGGAAAAGTTACACTTGATCCATAAGAGGTCGTGTTTTTTTAGAAAGATGAGCATAACAGCTCTAATATTGAATAATAGAGGATTTACACAATACAAAAGGATGGTATTTTACATTTATCCCGATCAAGAAGTGGCATCAAGTCATTAGGCATAATGTTCAACAGCATGATTCTTTTTTCCAAGACAACTTTGTTAGAATGATCATCCAAAATATAATTACATTCCCAAAAAGTGTGCATGACAAATTAATTCATGATGGAGATCCTTTAAAGGGAGTTGATCCATTTTATTACTAGTTCCACGAGAGTTGGCTCTAACTCACCAATATTTTCTATGTGAGTGTAGCTGAATCACACTCAAACCATATATTATTCCAATGATTTGGACAAACCATATTAACTGCTCTGATAAACACCACAATTTAAGCTTCCATGGCATTATCATGTCCAAAAGTACCATAACTACACTTCACCACACCACCATGGGAATCCATAAAAATCCCCCGGAAACCTAATGGTCCTCTATTTCCCTAGGAGACCCCATCCCTATTATTTTCTTCATGAGCGTAGCTAAATATTATGTGGACTATCTTCATTGGCCACTAGAGATTGAGGTAGGTGATCTGGTTTTTTTTTTCATTTTTTCACCTTTCATGGTACATCATCGGTTGGGTATTCCAGGTAAGTTGGAATTGAATTTTGTTTTACTCATTGATATTACGGAGTGAATATGAATGGTGGAAAATCAGTTGGACTTACCATATCATATAAATTTGATCCATGTCTTGTTTCATGCTTCCCAGATGAGGATGTATAGAATTGATACTTCAAATATGATTTAATAGGAGGATTTTGATCTTGATCCCGATACCACAATTTTTGAACAACAAGATCAGACTATGGATCTCCAAGATAAATTATTGTGTGGTGAAATAATTCCCTTGGTCTAGGTATTGTGGACGTGTGAATGGAATATCCATGAAACATGGGAGAACGAATCATTGATGATGTAGCAATGGAATTCACTATTTATGGTTCTATGATATTGAGTACTATCTAGGTATATAAATCACTTATGATCAGGAGAATTTTGATTCCCTACAATTCAAAGGTACACCCTAGTTGAGCCTTAGTTTTTATATTATGATGTACAAGATTTATTTGTGCGGTTAGAGGTAAAAAAGGGGGTTTTGGAGAAAAAAATTAAAAGTTCATGGTTACATAACAATGTTATTATAATTATGTGGTAACCATGTATTAGGCCATTGTGAGGTTCTGGTGGCCAATCACATGGTTTGAGTACAATTTTTTGAACTGTGTGAAATGCCCAGTGAACCATGTTGGGTGTGTGGGGGTTCTAAAAAGGGGCCTTTCATGGATGGATCATGGTCAAAAAAACCATGTGGACCACCACTGTAAAAACCCAAAAATTACATACATTGATATTAGTTCAAAATTGAAGTATATTCATTACAAAATATAATAAATCCATGACATGAATGTATAGATATAGTTTCATTAGAAACTGAGAAACAAAAACAACTGCTTCATAAAACATCTACATTTTCCCCCACTTATTTTTCCATAACTAGAATCCTTTTTGACTTATATTACTTAATAACTTTCTTCATGATGTGTTGAAAAGAAACATCTGAATAGGTGAGCTCAAATTCATAGTAAGGGTAAACAAGGGAAATATTTTTCATATCATAATCACAAAACATAAGAATATAACATTTGAAAGTCATATCCGACATATAAAAGATCATGATATCATTTCATGGGATAAATGTTAATAAGAATTGATGTTCATAATCCCAAAAGTCATAACACAAGACATGAATTTTTTTAGCATACAAATAAGAATATAAAATAATTTCATATTTCTAATGTCTCATTTCCAAGACCATCATAGTGGAAAAAGACAATTACTGAACCGAGTTTACTTTCCATTATAGCCATATATTACCCACCCATATTTAATTACCATTCCTTTCATGTCTATCTCATGAGATATAAATATTTACCAAATGAATTATAGGGATATATAGGCCCCAGCCATTTCAAAATTAAATCATTCTTACATGTTCCACAAAAACACAAATCATTCATCATATCATAACCCATGGAACCAAAAATGGTTTTATTTAACATCATTCTATCATAATCCATATAAAATAAATGGATTTCAAAAAAATCATTCCATTATAAACACAATAAAATTATATTAATAATAGGGTAGAGTGATAACCCTATTTAAAGAAGGACATCTCTGATGGAAAATAATATTGATAAAACACATGAAATTAATTTTTGAGGAAAATATTCTTTATTCTTAAAAAAATTTTCTTTCTAAAAATTACATGGAATTTTAAAAGAAAATTATTTATTTTAAATTAAAATTTAAAACATCTAATGGAAGATCCATGTAAATAAGGCATCATAAAATTGTAAAAATCCATTCATGACATATAATTTAAAAAAACATTATCCTCATACATTTTTCAGAAAATTCTAAAAGTACATCACATCAAATAACAAAAGATTATATTCATACCATTTAATAAATATTCAACAATGGGTAAAATTGACTATAATAAATTGTAGACGAATATAAATAGTATTAAAGGATTAGGGAATATGGATGTGAATGATAAATATTCCCCTATAAATACATACAAATAAAAAATATCAGAGAACAATGAGATAGGAAAATTACCCCTTACCTTAGGTCCAATATCATTCGTATGTATCTGAACCTACTTTATAATGATTTAAATTTTATCATTGACTTATTCTATAATCATATTAATTTTTATGATATCATATATGATTATATTATCATCTTTTTTTAGTAACATTTCATTGTCTCTCATTATTTGGATATTAACCGCTTTATGTTATTATGAAATTTTGGTCAGATAAGTTTATGTTCCACTTCTTAGGTTATTACTATATAATCTAAAAAATGTTTTTATTATAACATAAATCTTATGTATTCATTCTATTCATTTATACAAATTCAGATTAATGAAGATCATGTAGAATGAATCACATAGCATCGTGGAGATGATAGGTCTTACATATGCACGAGCAACGATATCATTCCCATAATTATTGAATGGTATCGATGTGGATTTTTTATAATATTATAGAATAATTATCATGCAATAATAATAATATATAGTGATTATTTCCATCATTATACCCATCCATGTAAGGTGGGGGTGAAAAACATATTACACCTTGGCGTAGAGATTTTAAGCCGTACATGTGCACGCTTGGTGATTTCTGTAAGAACCCAGATTTATCTTTCTAGGTTTGTTTTTCCTTTTCTGGTAGTTTTTGGAGAAAAGTGGAAATTCTGGAAATTTTCAAAGTACATGCCACGTACTTTATGAGTACACTCCGTGTACTTCCTTTCCGCAATAGGACGTGTGCTAGCCGTGTATTAGCCACAGATACGACCATTTGGGAGTGACTTGGAGGCCGCCTAATGCGGAGTACAGAAATAGAAAGTACACACCATGTAATCGAAAAGTACACACTGTGTATTTTTTTTTTATTAAAAACATCGGGGTCGCGTCTGACGGACAGAACACAATTCTTCTATGTCGTCTTCGTCCCGGAGAACTCGTATGGCCGTAGATCTTCGACAACCCCCGATCCTCCTTCCGACCATAGATTCGAACACTATTGATTACGTTTGAATCACATCGGTGAGTTCTCTCTTCTCCTAGAGGTTCATCTCTTGATTCCTCTTCTTTTCCATGTTATCATGGGTTGAAAATTTTATACATTTTATTAGATCTACAACGTTCCAAGGAGATTCAAGCTTCTAGGTTCAATTATAGCGATCTTCTAACCTCAAGGTAGGTGGTTTGTGCCTTTTCATTTAATGTCTTTGAGTATTATGTGAAAATTCCACCAATACCCTTGAACGGGGTATTGCGTGTTTACCGTTTTATCCATGCTATCTAAATTCCATGCATGTATGATAGTGTAGAGGTAATTTGGATATGAATAGGGTTGATTGCTATGCTTTGGAAGTTTTCGACTTGCATGTTCTATTTACGACCATTTTTTCTTGTTTATCCAGTTTGGTTGCCTTTCCTGTTTTCCATGCCTGATGTTGTAGGATAGAGAGTTGTATTTTCACATGTTTTTTGTGTTATAGACTGGTAATCCATGTAGTTCTGTAGGTTTACATTTTCCATATTACACTGATATTCTCATTGACCTACACAGGACCATGAGAACCTAGAGTAGTAGACTATTAGGGGAATTGACCGAGTGAGCTTCCTCAGAGAGTATTTGATTACATTAGGCTATAAGGGGGGATTGACCGAGTGACCATCCTTAGAGAGCCTAGAACCACTTGGGGATATATGGGGAATTGACCGAGAGAGCTTCCTTAGAGAGTCCTTGATTGCTTTTGACTATAAGGTTATTGACCGCATGAGCTTCCTTAGAGAGTATTTGTTTAAATTGAATGACCTGGGATATAAGGGGAATTGACTGAGTGAGCTTCCTTAGAGAGTGGTAGACCTTGGGGATATAGGGGGAATTTGTAGAGGCCCGAATCGTGACGTACATGGACAACACATTACTTTTTCAGAATACTTAATACATAACAAAATTCAAAACTCAAGGACTGTAACAGTTTAGTGTCTTTGGAAACTCGGAACATAATCTTCTAATCATGGTGAAAGATCTCCAACATCTCCCATAAATATCTTCCCATTATGTTTTCTTACCTAAAAACATTATTTATAACCTGGGGAAAAGAAAACATATAAAGGGTGAGCTCAAATGCTTAGTAAGTCTAAGCATGGATAAAATAAAACAAACCATATACATTTGAACTTAAAAACATGAACACAATGTTTAAACATAAAGATCTTGTGAAATGAAATAAAACATGGCAATACGTAAGGCATAGATCATAATGAAACTTTAATCCTGATAAAATAGCATGGGAATAAAACTTGTAATTGTGGGAAAACATTATGATTTCCATAGTAGCCAATGCATTGCTTCCAGGACCATCTTAGTGGACAAAGTCCCTTTCTGAATCAAGTTCACTCCTAGTTTCAGTCCTGTAACACTAAACCAGATTAACTTACCATTCTAGCCATGTCTATCTCATGACATATAAATCTTTACCCAATTCATTGGATGGACATATAGGTCCCACCCATCTCATAAATAAATCATTATTACTTGTTCCACAAAATAAACTTGAAACATTCATCATAACCCAATGAATAAAATGGGTTTCATAAACATCATGCCATCATCACATAATCCATATAAAACAAATTGATATATCAACATAAGAAAGGTGAAACCATGTAAATCATAGGTACATTATACTTGAAACATACACATATAAAATAATGTCATCTTATATGGAAAAATGGTTTTGATAAAACACTTGAAATAAATTCCTGAGGAAAATATCCTTTCTTCTTCAAAATCAATTTCTTTTCACAAAACGTCATGCAATTTTAAAAGAAAGAGATTTTTTTGAAAATAGTCATGAAATCCTTTGGAGTAAGCTTCATGAAAATAAGGCTTTATAAAACTGTAAAAATCCTTTCATGCCGTATAAGTTAGAAAAACATTCTCCTCATACTTTTGTCGGAAAAGTCAAAAAGTACCTCGTAACGTAAAAAACAAGATTCCTTACATATCATGTAGTAAAAGAGAAAATGGGTAAAAAGGACATGAAACATACATAAAAACACTTTTAGAAAACATGGAATTGGATGATAAAAATAACCCCAGTAATTACTTACGAATAAACAATCTCCGATAAGAACGAGATTGAAAAAGTTACCCCTTACCGTACGTCTGATATGCTTCTTATGTATCCGAACCTCCTGTATAATGATTTAAATAATGTCATTGACTTATTAAAGAATAATATTCATTGTTATTATATCATATATGTTTCACTTATGACTTTATATTACCCATTCTTTTGTAAATTAATGTTAAAGTAGCGTTTTGGGTAAAATCATCTTATTTATCGTATGTGTTTGGACTTGTTGTTCTTGATGTTATTATTACATATATCATGATTTAGTTACTTCAAAAATTTAAACCATGATTTATATATCATATAAATTCATTATATATCCAGCATATACAATCATTTCTAATAGTACATAACATATGGAGGTAAGAAATGAAACGCACCGTTCATGGAGACGGTAAGCCGTACGTACGCATGGACACTACTTTCATTTATATTTGTTATTTTAATGGAATTAAAACATAATTTTTCATAGGTATATTATAATTCTATTATAATATCATATATAATATCATTAACCACATCCTTTATAAATCCCATATAAAGTATTAACGAATCACATCACTTTGAGGGGGCGGTAGTCCGCACTTCCTCAAATGAGATTATCGTATTTACTGACAACGGAAACCGTAAAGTATTGATATAATTGAGAATTAAAGAAGCATAAGGAAATCATAATCATTATATATATTATATATAAATACATCTCCATCATAATGGCCACCATGGGAGGCGGTAGAAGAAAATCGAACAATCATCGTTCAGGGAGGCGTTAGTTTTCCATCACAGAAACATTATGTTCCTCATCCATTAGATGGAGGTGTGTGTAAGTGTAGTTAGAATTATTCTCATAAAATCATCCTAGTATATTTATGATATTGTTTTTTTTACAAAAAGAAACGATTAAAAATATTTTAGGGGTTGTAGAAGTAGAATAAAAGAAAACAACTTAAGAGAAACTATTACATTTAATTTTGGTAACTTCCTTTGGTTTGAACAAAAAGGACATCTTGGAGAGTCTTATGCCTAATGTAAGGCTTCAAGGGGGAGTAGAGGGATGTAGGGAGCTTAGTTGGGTAGATTTTGGATGAGGAAAAAGGCTTGAGAGGTGTGAGGAATTGCATATAAGTGGTCTCTTTTTATAAGGGAGAGGAGGGGCTCTTTAGGAAAGTGTGAAAACATTATTTTATTATAAACTTATCTTCGGTTTCCAGAGTTCCAAAACACATTAATGTCGAATCACAGATGACTCATATTCTAAATAAAATCATCCAATTGTAATTGGACAGGTTTTGGATGATATTTTAATCATTATAATCTTATTTATTTGAATCATTTATTAATGAGGTAAACACTACATCATTATTGTGTCATAAATAATTTTATTCATTTGATGCCTAGAAATTATTAAAAAAATACCATGATGTAGGGAATATTTTTTGATTTCCAGAGAATATTTATAGTTGAAAATATAACTTATATAACCCCTTATAAAAATTAATTACTAAAAGATTCTTGTTAAAGTCAATTATGCCTTTACATTAAATTAATTAATCCAAATTGTCATTTTCACTACCAAGTGGCTCGTTGGGGTCCCAAAATCGGCCCAAGGATGCACATGTTCGGCCAATACTCATAAAATAAGGTTAGTATAAATGTAAAGGTAATTGTGAATTATTATAATATTCTTTTAACCTTGAATTACCCTATTTACCTTTAACCATAGTAAATAAGAATTACCGTAGTTACTATTCATAATATAAAAAAAATAAAAGTAACCTTTTAACATAATTTGGGCCCACTGATTCCAAATATAAATCCATTTTTCAAAATTCAAAACACCGAAGTTTCAGTAATTAATTTAAAATTAATCCCGTTGTTAAGCGAATAGGTTTTAAAAGTTAAAACATTGCCAAAGATTGAATTGATTTAACCTATGAATTCAATGTAAAATCAATGATAATGACATAAATTATATTAAATGGTAAAAATATATTCTATTTATACTTTAAAACCATTCAATACTATAATTTAACCATATAAATTATTACGATGAAAAAAGTTGTTTTTAATTAAAATATAGCGTGTTTTTACTATTCATTAACATATGAAAGTTATCAGAATAATATGAAAATTTTATCCAAAGTAAATTTTTATATCCTGATTCCAAAGAAGAATTTTATTTTTGTTAAATTTAACTTATAAAAATCTCAAAAACTAGATTTAATGTTGGTGCGCCATCAAAATGAGGCAAAACTGCATTTTTTGGAAAATATTTATTTTACCCGAAAAATTTATTTTGTTCTCATACCATGTTCTAGAAAATATGTAAGATGAATAATAATGTTATAAAATTCAAAATTTAGTTAATACTATTCATAACGGCTAGTTCATAATTACATTATAACCATATATCATTGTTTAGTGAAACCCGATATTGCGTAGAACACACGCTATCGAAAAAGGTCACGATTGCGTGTAATGCAAGACAAGTTAGGGTTGCGTGTAGTGAAAGACTCCATTGTTGTTGCGTATAACAGAAACCAACCATATTTTATTTATACATTGAATATATATATATATATACACTCAATGTTGTGTAGAATAACTTCTATCAAATGAACATGAAATTGTGTGTAACACGAGCCAAGAATAGTGTTGCGTATACTGCAAGATAATACGGTGTTGCGTGTAGTGCAAGATAATCTTGGTGTATCGTACAACAGAAGATATGAATGAAATTAAAAAGAATGTATCTTATAAAATCTCGGGTCGTTACATTCTACCCCCCTTAAAATGAATTTCGCCCTCGAAATTCGTCGGGGTTATAAATTGTTTACTCTTCATAGAAACCCACAACGTAAAAAGGAATACTAAAACATAATTTTAAAAACTAAAGTATGAAATGTAACGATTTACCAAAGTAACTCATCACTGGGTTTCCATATATGAGAATATAGGTTAAAATATGGGTATGGAAGAAAAATCTAACCATCATGTTTTTATGGAGAGTGGTAGAGAACATGGCTATAAAAAATCCAACAATCACAAAGCCATAAATTTGTGATGATCTAAGGTACAATCTGATTCATCAGATATAAGAGCACTAGGACAACATTTTTGGTTTTCAATATCATTTCCCTAAAGTTGATGAATTAAAAGAAATACTTACATTATTTTCGTACAATCTCACTATTGTTTGTGAATTGAACAATTTCCACTTCATCTCTTAAAGAAATAAAGTTGAGTTTTTTTTGTGAAGCGTTAGCAGATCATGTGATAGAATTATGGTTCATTCCATCTATTTCAAACAAAAGTTTAGAAAAAGTTATATGTCCATCTTTTGGTGAGATTAATCATATATGGTTCCAAAAATGGACTTATACTTTATTTATCATACCGCTTAATAAAATAAAACTATTTTCCACTAAATAGGGACTTCATATAGGCCATTGGTATGCAATAAAGGCCAGTCACACTTCATTTGTGGGTTCGATTCACACAGCCTTATCCGACGTGATGGGATGTCGCCCGTCCTACAGGTTGTCCTTTTTCTAATACTACATTACTATAACATCCCATCAATAATATCAAAAAAAATTATATCCTTAAACAATACTAACTTATGTCCAACATAATCCATTCCAATATTTAGGCTTATCTAAAAATACTTTGGTCCAAGATCATAGTATAAAGAAAATTATTACTTGAAATGTCACATAACAATCACGTGAATGCCATCATTTATCCCCCATATATCATAAGATATATCTTTTTCGTCAAATTGCAAACATGTGAATACCTTAATCATGTATTCTCTTGAAGAATGAATACCCATTGAACCTTAGTGAAAACATGAATGCAGTTAAAATTTAACACTTTCCACATACCAAAATCCTAAAAATTCTATATACTCAAACCATGATATCACTTACTCCTTATATCAATCATGAACTCATGAATACAATCAAACATCTCATTATCTTCTTATCCCTTCATTATGCGCATATCATCTGCTTTCCAAAATATTTGAATCATTTTTCATGGTTACCGGTACCATATAATTATCGAAAATCACAATAAACCATTATATAGATATTCCAATGTTCCACAATACTATAAATGAGATTCACAACATTATTTTGGAATCCATTTACATAAACACGTCATCATTCCATCACATCATTGTCATACTCAACATTGCTAATAGTGATCGCGTGTGACTTCCCTTTGTCCTTTGCCTTAAGAGGTTGCTCATGTTGATCATCATTAATCCTTGGATTAGGGCATTGATTAGCATAATGCACCATTTCCTTTCACTTGAATCATTGAAGTGTTGGTGGAGCATTCTCTGAAGTCTTTTCTCTATTCATGTCATTTGAAACCTTTTTCCCATTACTTCAGCACTCAGCTGCTCGATGACCATCTTTTCTACAATTGAAAAATTTTCTAGTACATTTTAGACAATCTCCACCATGAATCTTTCCACACTTTGATCATAATGAAACCTTCACCTTCTTTTCACCAGTGTTCTGAGATTTTTCCTTGAACTCCATCTTTCGTTTCTTGTCAAAACCATGAGATGGATGTGTAACAACAACTTCCAGTTCTACCTTGATAGAACAATGCAAAATTTCTTCATAGCTACTGAATTCTATTATAGCTAATGCCCTTCAAAGACAAGATTTTAAGACTCTGAAAAATCGATAAACTTTACTTTCAGGTTGGATGATAATTCCAGATGAATACCTTGCAAGTCTTGTAAAATTCGATTCGTATATACCAACAGATTCATCATCCTTCTGCATAAGCTCAAGAAAATCCTTTTCCATCTTTGATCAAAGAATACGAGGGATGTAATTACTAAAAAACAAGTTCTTGAACTTGTCCCATTACATGGACTCAATTTCATCTCTTTGCCTCATATTCTTGGTAATATTCCACCATTGATCAGCATCACCTTCCAAACGATATACTGCTAAGATGAATTTATCATGCTCGGAACATTGTAGAACTGAAAACAACATTATAAAGGGGGAGTATCTTAAATATCTAACATATTAGGTTAAATTCTAATATAGTTACCGTATTTGTAGGACTATACCCTATATGTATACTTATCCTTAGGGAAATCCCTAAATATACCATAGAAATATCTCTAGGGATCTCACTAACGTTTTCACATCCTAGTTTCCAAAGTTTGACTAAGCCTCCATTTGATACCAACTGTAGAGGCCTGAAGCTTGAAGTACATGGACAACACATTACTTTTGTGGAATACTTAATACATAACAAAATTCTAAACTCAATGACTGTAATAGTTTAGTGTCTTTGGAAACTCGGAACATAATATTCTAATCGTGGTGAAAGATCTTCAACATCTCCCATAAAGATATTACCCTTATGTTTTCTTACCTAAAACCATTATTTATATCATGGGGAAAAGAAAACATATAAAGGGTGAGCTAAAATTCTCAATAAGGGTAAGAATGGATAATATAAAACAAACCATATACATCAGAACTTAAAAACATGAACACAATGTTAAAACATCAAGATCTTGAGAAATGAAATAAAACATGGAAATACGTAAGGCATAGATCATAAAGAATCATTAATCCTGATAAAATATCATGGGAATAAAACTTGAAATTGTGGAAAAATATTATGATTTAGATAGTAGCCAAGGCATTGCTGCCAGGACCATCTTAGTGGACAAAGTCCCTTTCTGAATCGAGTTCACTCCTCATTTCAGTCATGTAACACTGAACCAGATTAACTTATTGTTCCAGCCATGTCTATCTCATGAGATATAAATCTTTACCCAATGCATTGAACGGAGATATAGGTCCCACCAATCTCATAATGAAGTCATTATTACTTGTGCCACAAAATAAACTTGAAACATTCATCATAACCCAAAGAATAAAATGGGTTTCATAAACATCATCCCATCATCACATAATCCATATAAAACAAATGGATATATCAACATAAGAAAAGTGAAACCATGTAAATCATAGGGACATTGTACTTGAAACATACACATATAAAATAATGTCATCTTAGATGGAAAAAATGGTTTTGATAAAACACATGAAATGAATTCTTGAGGAAAATATCCTTTCTTCTTGAACATCAATTTCGTTTCACAAAACTTCATGCAATTTTAATTGAAAGATATTTTTTTTGAAAATAGTCATGATATAATTTGGAGGAAGCATAATGAAAATAAGTCTTTATAAAACCGTAAAAATCCTTTCATGAGTATAAGTTAAAAAAACATTCTCCTCGTACTTTTGTCGGAAAAGTCAAAAAGTACCTCATAACGTAAAAAAAAGAAAGATTACTTACATATCATGTAGTAAAAGACAAAATGGGTAAAAAGAAAATTAAACATACATAAAAAACCTTTAGAAAAAAATGGACTTGGATTATAACAATAATCCCCGTAATTACTTACAAATAAACAATCTCGGATAAGAACGAGATTGAAAAAGATATCCCTTACCATACGTCCGATATGTTTTGTATGTATCTGAACCTCCTGTATAATGATTTAAATATTGTCATTAACGTATTAAAAAATCATATTCATTGTTATGATATCATATATGGTTCACTTATGACTTTATATTACCCATTCTTTTGTAAATTAATGTTAAAGTAGTGTTTTGGGTAAAATCATCTTATTTATCGTACGTGTTTGGACTTGTTATTCTTGATGTTATTATTACATATATCATGATTTACTTACTTAAAAAATGTAAATCATGATTTATATATCATATAAATTCATTATATATTAAGCATATACAAGCATTTATAATAGTACATAACATATGGAGGTAAGAAATAAAACGCACCGTTTATGGAGACGGTAAGCCGTACGTAGACATGAACGCTACTTTCATTTATATTTCTTATTTTAATGAAATTAAAACATAATGATACATAGGTATATTATAATTACAATATAATATCTTATATAATATCATTAAACACATCCTTTATACATCCCACATAAGTTATTAATGAATCACATCACTTTGAAGAGGCGGTAGTCCGCACTTCCTCAAATGAGATTATCGTATTTACCGACTATGGAAACTATAAAGGCTTGATATAATTGAGAATAAAAGAAGCCTAAGGAAATAATAAACATAATATATATTATATATAAATCTAGTTCCATCATAATGGCCACCATGAGAGGCGGTAGGAGAAAATCGAACAATCATCGTTTTGTGAGGCGTTAGGTTTCCATCACAGAAACATTATGTTTTTCATCCATTAGATGGAGGTGTGTGTAAGTGTAGTTCGAATACTTCTCATAAAAACATCCTAGTATATTTAGGATATTTTTTTTGTTACAAAATAAAGGATTAAAAAGAGTTTAGGGGTTGGAGAAGTAGAATAAAAAAAACAACTTAAGAGAAACTGTTACGTTTAATTTTGGTAACTTACTTTAGTTTGAACCAAAATGACTTCTTGGAGAGTCTTCTGCCTAATGTAAGGCTTCGAAGGAGAGTATAGTGATGTAGGGAGCTTAGTTGGGCAGAGTTTGGAAGATCCGAAAGGCTTGAGAGGTGTGAGGAATTGCATAGAAGTGGTCTCCTTTTATAAGGGAGAGGAGGGGATCTTTAGGAATGTGTGAAAACAATATTTTATTATAAACTTATCATCGGTTTCAAGAGGTCCAAAACACATTAATGTCGATGATAAGATGACTCATATTCGAAATAAAACCATCCAATTGGAATTGGACCAGTTTTGGATGATATTTTAATCATTATAACCTTATTTATTTAAATCATTTATTAATGAGGTAAACACTACATCATTATTGTGTTATACATAATTTAATTCATTTGATATCTAAAAATTATGAAAAAAATAACATGATGTAGGTAATCTTTATATATTTAGAAATAATATTTATAGTCTAAAATATAACTTATATAACCCCTTTTAAAAATTAATTACGAAAAGATTTTTGTTAAAGTCAATTTTGTCTTTACCTTAAATTAATTAATCCAAATTGTCTTTTACACTACCAAGTGGCTCATTGGGGTCTCAAAATCGGCCCAAGGATGCCCATGGTCGGTCACTACTCATCCAATAAGGTTAGGACATGTTTCATGGTAATTTTGAATTATTATAATATTCTTTTAACCTTGAATTACCCTATTTACCTTTAACCGCAGTAAATAAAAATTACCGTAGTTACTATTCATAATTAAAAAAATAAAAGTAACCTATTAACATAATCTAGACTCACTGATTCCAAATATGGAATCCATTTTTCAAAATTCAAAACACCGAAGTTGCAGTAATTAATTTAAAATTAATCCTGTTGTTAAGCGAATTGGTTTTAAAAGTTAAAACATTGCCAAAGATTGAATTGATTTAACCTATGAATTCAATGTAAAATAAATGATAATGACTTAAATTATATTAAATGGTAAAAATATATTCTATTTATAATTTTAAACCATTAAATATTATAATTTAACCATATAAATTATTACAATGAAATAAGGTGTTTTTAATTAAAATATAGCGTGTTTTCACTATTCCATAAAATATGAAAGTTATCAGAATAATATGAAAATTTTATCCAAAGTAAATTTTTATATCCTGATTCCATGGAAAAATTTATTTTGTCAAATTGAACTTATAAACATGTAAAAAACTAGATTTAATGTGTGTGCTCCATCAAAAGGCGGCAAAACAGTATTTTTTGAAAAATACTTATTTTACCCAAAAAAAATTATTTTGTTCTCATACCATGTTCTAGAAAATATGCAAGATGAATAATAATGTTATAAAATTTAAAATATAGTTAATAATATTCATAACGTCTAGTTCATAATAATATTATAACCATATATCATTGTTTAGTGAAACTCGATATTGCGTACAACACACGCTATCAAGGAAGGTCGTGATTACGTGTAATGCAAGCCAAGTTAGGGTTGCGTGTAGTGCAAGACTCCATTGTTGTTGCGTATACAATAATCCAACCATATTTTATTTATACATTGAATATATATATATATATATACACTCAATGTTGCGTAGAATAACTTCTATCAAACGAACTTGAAATTTTGTGTAACACCAGCCAAGAATAGTGTTGCGTATACTGTAAGCTAATACGATGTTGCGTGTAGTGAAAGATAATCTTGGTGTATCATACAACAGAAGATATGAATGAATTAAAAATAATGTATCTTATAAAATCTCGAGTTGTTACAGAATTGACGTGGGATCTTCCTCAGAGAGTCCACAACTACCATAGAATATATGGGGAATATACTGTGTGATCTTCCTCAGAGAGTCTTTCTTTACCTAGACTATATGGTGAATGGACTATGTGAGCTTCCTCAAAGAGTCTTGCATTACCATTGACTATAAGGGGATAGACTGTGAGCGCTTCCTCAAAGAGTCTTATTAAATTCCTATGACATAACCATAGGGGTTATGCTATGTGTACTTCCCTTAGTGTTTTCTATACTTCTTAGGTAGGACTAGAGGGGATGGAAATTAGTACTTCACAGAGGGTTACCTATTTGAGGTTGAGCTGTTTGTTTCACTATTTCTTGATATTGTACAATGGATTTTTTACTGCTAAGTACTTTCCTGTTTACTATTTACTGTTTACTCTACTTTTACATTCCATATATTCACTAACCATTAGGCACATATCTTCAGGTGGTTTCCTACTAGGATTTAGTCTCACACCTTGTTTGTGTCAAACTTTTGGGCCCAAACAGATTATATTGTTACAGGTAGAGACAATGGAAAGAGCCCTTCTTCTTCCGGTACTTGATTGTTGTGGAGCTTGAGAGCATGGGACCAAGCTATGCCTTGTGATGCTGAGGAGCTGTTTATCTTACTTTTTGTACTTTGGATTAGCACTATTTTTATTTCCAGCATTTTGACTTGTTTGTTTGCTTTCCTAGACATATGCATCATGCATCATTTCATATATATATGTGCTCTAGTTGTTTATTATTCTAGTCTTCTATTGTTTACTGTTATAGTATATTTGTTGTTCCCGCTATTTTATGTATTTATTTACATTCACTTTGTACTCTGCCAATGAGGGAATAGTTTCCCCATTATCACACCCAAGTCACTCGCTGATAGTCTGCAGCCTCTGGAATTTGGGGAAATGTGCTTGGGGCCATGTGATAGACCTGGTACGGCGGGCCTCTGGGTGGCTTCTAGAACCGGGACGTTACAAAGTGGTATCGGAGGATTACTTTTCTCTTGACTTACTGTTTGGATCCTATAGCTAGGGATAAGAAGTAATTGGTACTTGATGTTATGTTGTGCCTGGGAGTAGCTTACCCGTGTACATGGAAAAGCGAATCTACCTCGTTTAATTGCAATTTTTCTGTTTTTTCAATGGTTACAGTTGATTTGATTTCACCTTGAGTGACTCACATGATTTGTGCTGTTACTGATGATGATATTGAGGTTCTATTTCTGTTTCAACCTAATGAGATGAGGGTATTCCATCTCATGCATCATATATGCACTTGATAGATATCACATGTCATGCATTTTTTCCATGTCATCTAGGATGCATTAGTGATTTCATGTTGTTTTGATAAATGAGGTGTAAAATATGCATGATGTTGTGATAGTTTCCTTGATAAAAATACTTTATGATTGATAGGGTATTGTTTTTTTTCAGATATTTGCTTAAATGGATGCCAAAATTTGGTTATTGTGGTGTTATGGGCCCTCATGGACCGGAATTTGGTGGATCATTGCTTTTTTCATGTTATAATGTGTATGAGATGCCAAAATTTGATTTGTGGGGAGCATGGTCCCTCACTGATCGGAATTTGGAACTTTCTTTGTTCGTTTTAGTGTTTTCTGGGTTCTGAAGTAGTTTCTGAGGCTTACTATCCGGAAATACCCAGAATGCATGCCATATAATGTTAAGTACATTCTGTGTGTTCTTCTATTCGGGAAGAAATAGTTTTTATTGAGTACACACTGTGTACTTTATGTACATGCTGTGTAGTCTCTAAATCATGTCATAGGCCGTGTGTGAAGAGACACAGGATGGGGAAAATCTGGTGGGAAGACATCGTGTACCAGGAGAGCACTATGTGTATTGTCGACCCCGTGCCCACCCATGTCACGAACAACACGTGTTGGTTTTACCGTTTCACATACACGTCATGTCTCCCATAAACACGCCGTGTAGTCAGACCTAGGTACCTAGCCGTGTCACGAACAACACGGGTTGGTTTTATCCCTTCTCGTACATGCGGTGTCCATTCGGAACATGCGTTGAAGTTTGAATTGTGTGTCAGGCCGTGTCACTAACAACACGGGCTATGTGAAGCTTGTCTAGTACACTCCTTGTACCGATTTTACATGTCGTGTAGTATTTACCTAGGAGGGTTGTGTGGCTTAACCATGTAGAAGGACTCGGGAAAGGAAAGGGGATTCAAGTACACATCGTGTGTTAAGACAACACGCCGTGTGTCTGGAGTGTTACACGACCATTCTGGGAAGCAGTACACGCCCATGTAAATGACTTCAGGGAACACACCGTGTAGTAAATGTACACGTTGTGTATTCATGTTTTGTAAAACATGAGTGCTTTCTTTCTCATGTTCCCTTATTACACTCTCTGTTCTTAGTCCTTAATAATCTGATCTAAGTATGTTCTTGACCTTACAGAGACATGCCACCGAGATGTCCTCTGCTTGTGCGCCAGTTTCCAGACAGTGATCAGACACCTGACATGGCCAAAAAGGTACAACCTACAGATCCTTCTGTTGTGCCAGCCTTGGTACTTGCCAATGTACCTAACATAGGTGGTGATGCACAGTTTAGGGCGGGATTTCTGAGGATGATGCATGCCATTTAGGTAGCACGGCTTGCTGCCCTGTCGATGGCTGATTTGATGTGGGTCTTCCAACAATAGCATCATCCCACTTTCTTAGGGGATAGAGGACCCCATGCTACTGATTTATGGCTAGAGGCCACACTATTGATTTTCAAGAATATGGAGATACCTCTAGAGAAGAGGGTTAATCTCACTACCTACATACACTGAGACTCTTCCAAGAGGTGGTGGGATGTGATCTCACAGGAGGGACACCAACAGAATATGTCTTGGGATGAGTTTTGACACATCTTCTACGATTACATCTACCAGGAGACCTTGAGGGCCGATTGAGCCTGGGAGTTCATGAGTCTGGAACAAGGTACTCTTTCTATTATGGAATATTCCTTTCGTTTCACAGAGCTGTAGCATTTCTCGCATATTCTAAGAGGTGATGAGTTGTTCCTTGTACGAAAGTTTGAGGATGTTCTGAGGCACAACATCTGGTCGTAGGTGAACATCTTCAGGTTGAATTTGATATATTCTATCGTCAACCAGGCACTAACCATAGAGCGCAATCTGAAAGATTCTGGAGCTGCAAACCCGGGTGGTTCAACATCCATAGTTAGTGCTCCGCCTGCTGATAGTGGGATGCACTGCAGGGAGGCTTCATGAAGAGATTAGAGTTGGAGGGATGCATATTTTGGTAGATAGGTGGTGTGATACCATTGTGGGAGATGTACGAATACGAGGCCACGTTGCTCGAGAGACCCAGTGGAGTGCCGATATTGTGGCAATATGGATCACCTTCAACGCTTTTGTCAGTTTTCTCCCTAGTAGCAGGTGACAGGGGTTCTCTTATGACTCCTAATTCTAGAGCAGTGCCATCATTTTGTCACTAGTCTGGGAACTGGAGTTCTTCCAGCCGTTCAGGGTGATGTGGTGGTCGTGGAAGTGGTAGCCAGTCACCCGGTTTTTAGCAACATTAGGGTGGATCAGATCAGAGTGGTCAGGCATGGTCATAGGGTCACGGTACTGGCCAGACTCTTGCGGTGGAGCATACCAAGTATGAACAGGATCCCAGACCATCTACTGTTTGAGGTATGAAAATAGTAGCCTTAGTTTTATCTTTTGTGCTTTTTGATACAAGGGCTTCCCATAGCTTTATCTCTATTGATGTTATGGAAATCCTTGGGCTCTACGTCTTATCTTCTGTCGATATCTTGATGCTAGACACACTATTGGGGGCTAGAATAGATATTGTACATCAGTACAGAGATTTCCCTCTACAAGTTGGTGGATTTCACTTTCTATGGGACTTCTATGTCCTTGATATGACATGATATTATGTCATTCTCAGGATGGACTGGTTAGTTACCTTCCAGGGAGTCATCGATTTTTATTTCCAAAGGGTGAGTTTCAAGTCACCATAGGGTAGATCCTTTCTTCATAGGCGTGAATGGGATGTCCAGGCGAGAAGAGAAGGTATAGAGAATCATGGGTTGGGAGGAGTTATAACCCAGATTTCTAGACATTATCAGGCTGACCAGGGGACTTCACTGTTAGACCTTACTCCAGCGGTGGATCGTTTCAGTTATGTCTTTCCAGCAGACTTTTCAGGTTTTCCTCTAGAGCATGAGGTAGACATCTCAATTGATCTTGTTCCAGGAGCGACATCAGTGTCTATTCCTCTTTATAGGATGTCTACACCTGAGTTTCAGGAGCTCAAGAAGTTTTTGGAGGTGTTGCAGACAAAGGTTTTCATCTAACCAAGTACTTATCCTTGGGGTTCGCATGTCCTGTTTGCAAAGAAGACAGATGTTACCCTCAGGCTTTGTGTGGACTAATGGAAGTTAAACCAGTTGTCGGTTAAGAATCGATATCCCTTGCCAAAGATTGATGATCTCTATGACCAGCTTCAAGGATCCCAGGTGTTCTTGAATATTGAACTGAGGTCTGGATATCATCAATTGCACATTAGACAATTAGATATACCTATTATGGCCTTCAAGAGCAGGTATGATCTATACAAGTATTTGGTTATGCCGTTCGGTCTCACGAACGCGCTTGCAATTTTCATGGAACAGATGAACCGAGTGTTCCATCCATAATTGGATTCTTTTTTGGTGGTCTTCATAGACGATATCTTGGTGTACTCCCACACTCGACACGACCATGCTACCCATCTTGAGATTTTTTTTGAGTAAAACAAGGGAGAATCATTTATATGATAAGCTCTCAAAGTGCCACTTTTGGATAGATCGGATTAACTTCTTGTGTCATGTTATTTCAGAGGCAGTAATATCAATAGAAATAGAGAAAGTGAGTGTTTTAGATTTCTAGGATCAGACGAAGAAGGTCTTTTAGTAATGGAGTTTTCAAGGGTTGGTTGGATACTACAGACATTTCATACAAGACTTTTTATGCTTAGATGCACCACTGACAGGTCTGACCAAGAACGGTGTGAAGTTCATATGGTCAGATTCTTGTGTGTCAGCCTTTCAGGAGCTGAAAGGGAGGTTGAATTCCGCACCTATACTAGTCTTTCCAGAGCCAGGAAAGTTATATACTATTTACTGTGATGCATCATGTATCGTGCTGGGAGCGGTGCTTATGTAGGGATAAGGAGTTATTGCGTACGAGTCTCGATAGTTGAGGCCACATGAGAGAAATTACTCGACGCACGATATGGAGTTGGAAGTTGTTGTTCAAGCCATACACTGTTGGAGACATTATCTTCTAGGTGAGCACTTTGTGGATTTCACTGACCACAAGAGTCTCATGTACATATTCTCTCAGCATGATCTGAATTTGAGTCAGTACAGGTGGGTTGAGTACCTACTATATGTTAACATTGATCTTGTCTATACACCTAGAAAAGGGAACGTAATGGCTGATGAATTGAGCAAGAGGACTCAGATATAGGTAGTTCAGGAGGCCAACAGTTAGTGGAAGCTTATGGATCTACTCTCTGATATGTATTTAGAGGTGAATGACAGTCAGGGGCATCTATTTCATTCTTCTTTAGTTGTTACCTCTACACTTTTTGATCGAGTTCGAATGAGGCTGCTATTAGATTATGAAGGCCTAGTCCTAAGGGAAATCATGTCAGGAGAAGACCCAATTACTGGATGGACTATTGGTGAGGATGAGATCTTGCACTTCTAGGGACACGTATGAGTGCGAGCAGACATACGCGAGGAGTTGATTAGTATTTTAATTCCTTAGTTTGGGTAGCTCATCCTGGCGTCACCAAGATGTATCATGATCTACACCATCAGTATTGGTGGCCAGGTATGAAGAGGGAAGTTGCTAGTTTTTTCATGAGGCGTTGCACTTGTCATCATGTGAAGGTGAAGCATCAGGGACCAGCAGGGCTTTTACAACAGTTACCCATTCCAGATTGGAAGTGCAATGTCATCGCGATAGACTTTGGAACTAGTTTTTTGAGGTCTCCTTGAGGGAATAACGCAGTATGGGTTACCATTTATAGACTCACAAATGTTTCTCACTTCTTTCTGATCAAGGAGAACTATTGTGTTGATGAGATGGGACAGTTGTACATCCGAGAGATTTTACGTATTCATGGACTTCCACACACCATTCTTTTAGACAGGGATGTACGTTTTACTTCTCGGTTTTGGCAGGGGCTTCAGAAGTCTTTGGATACACAGATACTTTTGAGTACAGCTTACCACCCCCAAACAAATAGCCAGTCCAAGCATATGATTCAGGTTCTTGAGGATATTCTTCGAACATGAATTATGTATTTTGGAAGTTCTTAGGAGAAGAATATACCACTTTTGGAGTTTTTATACAACAATAGCTTTCAAGAAACTATTCAGATGGAACCTTATGAAGCTTTGTACGATAGGCCATACTGATCTCCTCTATATTGGCTGGAGGCAGGAGAGGAAGCTTTGTGGGGACCTTATCTTGTTCAGGAGAACACGGAGTAGATAGAGTTGATTCAGAAGAGGATGGCTACTGCACGGTCTTGACAAAATTATTATGATGATCAGCAGAGACGACCTCTGGAGTTCGAGGTCGGGAATCAGGTCTTCCTGGGTGTCACAATGAGGTTGGGACACAATAGAATTAGGAGACATGTTATTATTTCACTGAGGTACGTCGGGCCATTTGAGGTGTTGGAGAGAGTTGGGCTGATTGACTATCAGTTGTATTTACCTCAAAGGTACCGAGATATGCACAATGTCTTCCATGTTTCTTAGCTCTGACATTACTTTTCAGACCGTTCTCTTGTCTTTCAACCCGAGGAGGTTGAGCTCGATGTGGATGTGTCATTTGAAGAGAATCCTATCCAGATTGTGGATCATAGTAAAAAGGTTCTCTATGGATGGTATGTTCCTCTAGTATGAGTGCTATGGCAGCACATGCGAGTGTAGTATGAGACATGGGAGAGGAAGGCCGATGTACGAGCACAGTGGACGGAACTATTTGGGGTATCTTCTTCTTCGCCATGCTAGGGGAATTCGAGGATGAATTTCATTAAGTGGAGAAGTTTGTAAGAATCTGGATTTTTCTTTCCAGGTATGTCTTTCCTTTTCTGGTAATTTTTGAAGAAAAGAGGAAATTTGGGAAATTTTCAAAGTACATGCTATGTACTTTATGAGTACACGTCATGTTCTTCCTTGCCGCAGCAGGCCGTGTGCTGGCCGTGTAGTAGCCACATACACGACCATGTGGGAGTGACTTAGAGTCCGTGTAATTCGGAGTACAGAAATATAAATACACATCGTGTACTCCAAAAGTAACATCGTGTATTTGGTTTTTTTTTCATTAAATGAACCCGGGTCGCGTTTGATAGATAGAACACACTTCTTCTAGGTCATCTTCATTCGAGAGAACCCGTACGACCACAGATCATTGACAAGCCCCCAAGCCTCCATCTGACCTCCGATTAGAACACTTTGGATTGTGTTGGAATCATATCGGTGAGTTCTCTCATTTCCTAGAGCTTAATCTCCTTATTCCACTTCTTTTCCATGTTATCGTGGGTCTAACGTTTTATACATTTTCTTAGATCTATGACACTCCAAAGAGATTCATGATTCTAGGATCATGTATAGAGATCTCTTAACCTCGAGATAGGTGGTTTGTGCCTTTCCGTTCGATGTCTTTTAGTAGTATGTGCAAATTCCACTAACACCCCTGAACGAGGTATTATGTGTTCACCGTTTTAAACCCGCTGTTTTCCTGCCATGCTTGTATGCTTGTGTAAGAGTAATTTGGATATGAATAGGTTTTTGTTTCTATGATTTGGATTTTTTCCCTTTCATGTTCTATTTATGACCGTTTGGTCCTATTTATCCAGTTTGGATGCCTTGCCTGTTTTCCATGCCTGATGCTGTAGGATGGAGAGTTGTATTCTGACCTGCTTGTTATGCTGTAAAATGGTTATCCAAGTAGTTAATTAGGTTTAATTATTCCATATTACACTTTTATTCTTGTTGACCTACACAGTGCCTGATAACCTGGTGTAGTAGACTATAAAGGGAATTGACTGATTGAGATTCCTCAGAGAGTCTTTGTTTACATTAGGCTATAAGGGTGATTGACCGTGTGAGCATCCTTAGAGATCCTAGATCTTCTTGGATCTATAAGGGTAATTGAGCGAGTGAGCTTCCTTAGAGAGTCCTTGATTGCTTTATACTATAAGGGTATTGACCACGTGATCTTCCTCAGAGAGTCTTTGTTTGAATTGAACAACCTAGGCTATAAGGAGAATTAACTGAGTGAGCTTCCTCAGAGTGTCCTAAACCTTGGTGCTATAAGGGGAATTGATGTGTGAGCTTCCTCAGAGAGTCCATGACTACCCTATACTATACGAGGAAAGGAATCTGTGATCTTACTCATAGATTCTTACTTTACCTAGACTATATGAGGAATGGACTATGTGAGATTACTCAGAGAGTCTTGGTTTACCTTTGACTATAAGGAGATATATTGTGTGCGCTTCCTCAGAGAGTATTATTAAATTCCTATAACAAAACCAGAGAGGTTAGGCTATGTGTACTACCTTGAGGGTTGTTTGTACTTATTAGGTAGGACCAGAGATGATGGTTGTGAGCACTTCGTAGAGGGTTAACTGTTTGAGGTTTAGCTGTTTGTTTCACTATTTCTTGATATTGAACTGTGGATTGTTTACTGCTATGTACTTTCCTGTTTCCTGTTTACTGTTTACTGTACTTTTACCTGCCATATATTCACTGACTATTAGGCATAGATCTTCGAGTGAATTCATACTGGGATTTAGTCTCACACACTGTTTGGGTCATGCTTTTGGGCCCTAATAGATTATATTATTGTAGGTATAGACAAGGGAAATCACCCTTCTAGTTTAGGTTCTTGATTGCTATGGTGCTAGAGAGGATGGGACCAAGCTGTGGGTTGTGATGATGAGGATCTTTCTATCTTTAGTTTTGTACTTTGGTTTAGCACTATTTGTATTTCAATCATTGTGACTTGTTTGGATGATTTCATAGACATAAGTATCATGCATCATTTCATATATATATATATATGCTCTTCTTGTTTATTATTCCAATCTTCTTCTATTTACTGTTGTTGGATATTTGTTGTTTCCGCTATTTTATGTATTTATTTACTTCCACTATGTACTCTGCCAATGACGACATAGTTTCCCCACTATCACACCCAATTCCCTCACTGTTAGTCGGTAGCCTCTGGCATTTGAGGAAATGCTCTTGAGGCCATGTGACCAACAGGTTACAGGGCACCTCTGGGTGGCTTCTGAAACCAGAACATTACAATTTCGTTTTTCATAGGATGGATAGAAAGTAGAATATGGTTTTTTAATAACTATAATAAAATATCATTATATGACTAGTTCTTATTTTATTAAATTATAATGAAACAACTAAATTATAGGATTTAGAAGAAAAAATATGTTTTAAAGAATCGATAGAATAGATTACCTCTTCCGCAAAGTGATTCCTTTAAATATCTTCTTAGAGCACTAGAGATGGTATTTGAAGATGACTGTAAAACTTAGAATATAAACATGGAATTTTAGAAGGAAATGGTCAGGTTATGTCCAATATTTAATGCACAATGTGAAGTGAATATGTGAGGGAAGATGATTCTTTTTATAATTGAGGTGAGGGGCACTTTTTGAAATTCCATAAATAATAATTAATAATAAAATAAAACGCTACCCAAAACCCCCAAAATGTCCCAATTTTGATGAAGTGAAAAGATAATTTTGTACTATCATCATAAAATAAATTTTGGACAAGTATTTATATCTATTTAAACAAAATCTTTTAAATTAATACTTTGTTGTTCTATTTAATCATTAACTAGGGTAACAAATAATTCAACATTAAAAAGGTAAAATATTAAATTATTTGATGTAAAATAGAACATAAAAAAATATATTATATAAATTTATAACATATAATAATTCTTATACATTTTTACTTTTTTTTATTTTTATAAATAAAATAATAAAAAAGTATTATGTTAAACAATCAATAGTATCATTTGTGAAACTATTCAGTTCATTGATTTTTTAAAATATAAATATAATAATATAACTTTTAACAAAATATTTTATTATATTATGTAGAGGTCAATATCATCTATAAAATTCATTATACAAGTTAATAATCCCAAATTATATTTAATTTAATATTTTTAATAACATTTATTTGATATTTCTCTTAATAAATTAATTACTAAAACACTTTTGTTTCATTATTTAATATTATTATTAGATAAATAAAAATTAAAAATAAAATTCTATGATGAAGATAAATATACTATATTTTATTATAATACTTTTAGTAGAATTTATCTTTTGTAAAATCCAATATTTAAAATGTTATACTTATTAAATTATGAATGTGACAACCGTAACATCACTTTAAATAGAAAAAATCTAGCAGTCATAATCCATTCCATAAGGCCCCAAATGGTCCAAAACTAGACCCTAGGATAATTGTGGTCAATATATTCTTGAAAATTAAGAATATTTCAAGGATTTGGATATCATTATGGATAATATTATTTTAATAAAAAATATATTGTTTATTTATCATCTATTAAATAATTTCTGCCTCATTAATGTATATGATATTAAGATAATTATTTATTCACTAAAAATTACAAAAAAATTAACATGATAAAAGAAAACATTATATAATTCAAATGATTATTTTTAGTGAAATTATATTTATTATATCCTTATATTAATAATGATGTAGTTATTAAAATTTGTGTGAAAAATATTAATCTTTTTTTAAAATAATATAATTTAAATATTCTCATATCGTCCAAGTTGATTAAAATGGATACCATTTCGACACAATTATGATTTTGGTCGAAGAACAATCATAAATTAATATTAATATTGTAGTTAGGGTAATTTCTCAAAAATATTATTACCCATAATTACTTGGTTTACCCTTTTACCCTATTAATAAACATTACTGACGAAACTATTCATAATGCCCAAAAATAAAATAAATATATTGACATAATTTGTACCTAATGATAAAAAATATGGAGTTATTTTTTAAAAAATTTAAAACATAGGTGTTTCAATAATTAATTTAAAATTAATCCCATTATTAGAAAGATAGAATGTATATTGAAAGCTAAAACATTACAAAATATTGAAATGCTTTTACATCTGAATTCAATTTAAAATTAATTCTAAATACATAAATTATACTAAATGATAAAAATATATTTTATTTATACCATAAAACCATTAAATATTTTAATTTACAGACATAAATTATTTTTGTGAAAAATATTTTTCTAATAAAATGTAGTGTATATTAAATATTCATCAAAACATCAATGTTATTAGAAAAATATTAGAGATTCATTAAAAGTAAATATTTATCTCCAACTTCAAAACAAAATTTTTATGCTGTCATATAAAATTTATAAATGTTTCAAAATTCTAATTTAAAATGGTTTCTATTTAGCACCCCATGATTCCACGATACGCTTCTCTTTGAATAATACAATAGCTAGCGTTGTACACAACTTCATGTTTTAACACACCACGACCAATCAAACTAATCATTATGAATAGTAAGTCCCACTTTTTGAAATTTTATAAATTTTATTTTTCAAAATGAATATTATTTTTGGATTCGTAATATCAAAATTAGCATAGGGTGAATTTTTGGTTTTTTTGAAAACAAAAAATTTTTAGTGAATAGTGAACAACACTACGTTATTGTTCAAAACCTACTTGTTATTTAAATAATTATTTATTTTATTTAAATTAATTTTATGTCAAAATAGGTACATAATACCTATATAATTTCAATGTAATTTATTGAAGTCATTTTATAATAATATTATACATCTAAAATTTTATTGAACTTTTTACCGTCTTTTACCTACCTTCTAGGCACATTTGCAAATTTTCAAAAACATAAATTTTCCTTTTTTTTTGAATTAAATGTCAAAATTCCAAGAGGAATTATTGACATTATTAATTAAAATGTGGTTCAATAAGATGAAAATATTTTTTGGTGAATAGAAACATTTGAATTTTTTTACCATGGTTAAAAAGTAAATATGGTAATTAAAGGCATAGAAGGATATTTTAATTACCCTAACACATGTCATTATTCTATTGGATAAATTTATTTCTCCCATAATAAAACTTAGGAATATAATATTATCCTTTTGGTCCACTTGGATTATATGAGGACAATTGTTATTATTTTATTTAAAGAAGAGTTAAAATTGTTACATTCAAAGTGTAATAGTTAAACTATTTTTTAATATATGGTTATAAATAAGATAAATTCAACTATAAATATTAAATAGAAATAAAAAAATATTTCTTACATTATTATATTATATTTATAATTTTTATACATTAAATAATTAAATTTATTTATGACACAATAGTGATGTCATAATTATCTTATTAATGAATGATAAAAATAATTGATATTATAAATATCCAAATAAATGTAAATTGAGACCTATGGTGAATTAAACTAATTTTTAATGTTGATATGACATGTTAGGGTTTATTAAATAATTTTTTTCGATGTGATAAAGTTTTTCTGACTTTCACAAAAACAAAATACCCAATAGTGCCAAAATATACATAATTACGTTTAAAAAAAATACTATATTATTAATTGATACAATATTCCTAAAAATATAAGGTTCACCCAAAAGACTTATATAGTATTATATATATCAATAATTAACCACTTTGGGTTCTTTTGGATTTTTATAGTAAGTTTATTAACCATTTATTATAATAATACAAGAATATATGGTAAAAGTTGAAATCTTTAACTAAGAGTTTAATCTAAAAGATAAGGTTTGTATAGTGAACTAAACCTATTTATAACCTATTGGATTAGAGATTTTGACCCATCCCCACCTTATCCTTGAAATAATTTTTTTGGAGCCATTATGAAACGAATAAGATGGTATAGTACAATAATATTTCAATCTTTTCTTAAAGTGACCCTCACCCCTCTTATAAAAGGGTACTTCCCCTTTTCTGAAAATCACGTCTCTAAAGCCATTTGTCTCAGACAACCCATTCTCAAATATCCTCCCAATTAACCTCACATCAACATAGAGGCCTTACTTTGAACAGAAAGCTAACCTATGGAGCCCTTTTGATCAACTCAAAAGGAAACACCCGTAAAAGAGGTAATGATTTCACCACCTCTTTTAAAGTTATTTTATTCTTCCAAATCCTCTATATTTTATGTTTTCATACTAAAATAATAAATCTAGTACCTTATACATACTGTGATGTTATTATAAATATGGTACAATCATATTCATTATTCTATCCATCCAATGAGTGACAATTCACCATACGAGTATACGTATGGCTTACCGTCTCCACGTCGTGGTTTAGTTTGTTATTCAAACACTTAATTATTGTATGGGTATAAAAATGAGTATAACTGATGTAAATAATAAATATAACATGTTAATTATTCTCTATATATGATATACCATCCAATTACATACGATTTCACCATCAATAGAATGATATTGTCGCTCGTGCGTACGTATGGATTACCGTCTTTAGGAACGCGATGAAATTCATTCCTCATCATAACCATTCAAGAATATTTTTTATTTTATGATTAAAAATATTTTTTAAGAACATACTATCAATCTGGATATGAATCAAATACATCCTATCCTTAATAAACATGGATTACAAAACCAAGAATATAAAGTAAAATGAACCAGTTTACACCCAAAATAATGATACTACTGAAATATTATAAACAAAGCAATATTAGAATATCATATATGATATAATATTTATGTATGTGGTTATTGAATAATATATTAAAAAATATTTAACTATTATACTGGAGGTTAGCGTACCCTTGATCAAGGAAAATTAAATGTTAAGGGTTAATTCTACAATCTCTTCATTATCCGAGGTTGTTTATATGTGAGTATCTACTGGGACCTCTTTATAATCCACATCCATTTCTCTTAAAAATGTATTTAAATTTTTTTTACTATTACCTAGACTAAGGGTTAATGTCATTTATACCCTTTTTGACTTTTTATAAATTATTTATTGGGTAATATTTCCATAATTTTCCAAACCATTTCCTTTATGACCTTTTTGACAAAATTAAGAAAAGCATGTTTTTTAACTTAAACGGAGGTTGCGACTATTTTACACAATTATAACATCTTCAAAGATTCCCTTAAAATATTATAATAATATTTTCAAGATAAATTTTTTCTTTTATAATTATGTGACTTTAAAATGATTTCAAAATAGAATGAGATATTTCTCTCAATATTTTTGATTTCATCTATGTCAACATCCATTGATTGATTTTAGACTTGTTTGAGGTTGATTTATTGTGATAAAATCTTATGTAATGTGTTGAAGGTTTTGTGATATGTTTTACTATGGATGTGTTATTTTTCTACCATTCATGGTTTATGGTTAATGTGTTATCATTTCCCATGCTAGTTATAATACGAATGTTTATGCTATGTTTCAATATTTTCATATGAGGAATGCATTGAACATAGTAAGTGACAGGTGGATCCTGTTATAGATCCTTGATGCATTATTAGGTCTCATGAGAGAAACTAGTGTCTTGGAACAAGGCATTGAAAAAATCTTATTTTTAGTCTCGACACAAGGCCTTGACTATGGGGTTATGATGTCTAACATTATGCATTCCATCATTATGAAACTGGATATTGATATTATATGTGATTATTCTACTAGTAGAATATTCATGTGAATAAGTAAATGGAATTATTTGATTTATATTTTCCATATTATGCTGAAGTTTATGTTTAAAAGGCTTGTGTGTTATTCTTATACATCACCTTAAATTTTTATGCTTATATATTAATGTTCCCGCTATATTATTATCCTTACTGAGCACCGAAGCTCACCCATTTCTATGTTTTATTTTTCATAGGTTGCGAAGAAGTATTTTATGACAGACCTTCCAGGATATTCTAAGGGATATGAATGTGTTAAAAGGAGACACAATGTTGTTGTTTTTCATTTAATAATGTAATGTAAAACTTATGTTTGTATCTAGTACTTCCAAGGCTACTAAAATGATCGGTCTTTCAGGATATGATCCCTTCTGATCATGCCAATGTTATGTAATAATTAACAGACTCTTGGTAACTACGATCAAGGAATTACTATTGGTATCAGAGGAAGTAAAGTTAAAACCTTGGATACTAGATTTAGAAAAAAACATATTAGAGAACATTACCCTAAGATTTACTTTGAGTATTTGTATAGAAGAACTTCCTAGATTTTCAGTAATGTAGTGATTTTGTGATTTTAACAAGAAATACATCCATGTATGGATCCAAGCCGGTACAGGTGGCTTTGGAATATATTTACCTAGGAGTGAAAACACCGACAAGGTGTTTCGGGCTTGACTCGGGGTATCCTGGCATACAACAATGGGCCTTGCTGCACTCTTGTTTATGACACTCCTGGGGGATATGCTTAGGATAATTCAAATTTTCTACTACCCATTATGAAGGATTTATGAGTATATACCTCCCCAAGGAATTTTATTTATGATAATGATTTATATCTATAAACTGTTCAATTTATGATTAGTGTTTTACTAGTTTAGATTTATGTTTGGTCATTCATAAACTAATCTATTTTATTCCATTGTTTAGAAATGGCACCTAGTGGAATGAATTGAAACTGTATCAATTCATGTAACCCATGTAGGGATTTCCCTCATACTCAAGATAATTATAGTGGAGATGGTGATGAAACTGGTGTTGAATAACTTATAACCATTCTGGGACAACTCACTCAGGTAATGAATAATAAACTTACCCTTATGAATCATTATTCCCCACAATGCAGAGGATCAATGTTTGAACACTTAATGAGGAAAAAACACCAATATTCTATTGGACTAAAAATTTATTTTTAACTGAGCAATTGTTGGGTCCACTAGGTTAGATACCTTGAGAGGGGGGGGGGTGAATCAGGGTATGAAATATTTAAACAACTTCCTCTATTGATCTTGTATCACTGTTAAGCAAGACTCTCTTCTCTCTCTTTTCAGTAGAAAATTATAAACAAACACCAAAGCATGCACATGACACATCATTTTTTACTCGGGTCACCCTCACTAGGCTACATCTAAGTAGAATACACTGATGATGTGCCGATGTACCAAATCCACTAAAAGCACACTGCGGTTTACAAAGTTTGCGATAGATCACTTCTATTCCCAGGATCACTGGCTTTATAATGTTTAGGGTCAGCTCGTTGCTTTTCCAAGGGTCACTCCCTATTTCTCTCTCTCTGGCTCACTGCTGAGGGAGAGGATCACCTTCTTCCTCTTCCTTTTCTCATTACACTGGAAAGGATCCACTCACAGTTAATAGACATGTATGACTCTTCATTATCACTAATGAATACATCCTCTTTTGTATGTAGATTCTCTGTTGAAGTCCAACTTTCACCGGTAGATGAATCTCACTTTGCACTGAAGGAATTGGGCAATCTTCCAACTTCCACACAGCCCTGATGAACTGTCGTGCTTCAACCATACCTGGTGCCCTTATTCAAGCCAGATCAAAAGTCTCATCTTACAAGTTAATATTGGCACACAATTTCACCACAACCACTTGCGTGACACTAGCTTCTGTGACTCCAAACTTGCACGACTCACACCGTTTTACGCCCAAACCAATTTTGGCACGCAATCATCAGCAGTCACCCTTCTTCAAAACCTGGCGTGCAAGGGTCACTAAACCACTTGGGAAACACTCCCTTATTCAATTCAAAACTTGGGATACTCCCTTCCTTCCTCACCCAAACCACTCTGGATGAGCAATAAACAACTGGCGCACATCTTCTACTTGCGTGACCACACAACCGCCTGTGCTACCACCACACCTGCGCGACGGGAGCTTTGATTTTATCTACGTGTTAAACTCATTCAGAATTATGATGGTTCCACCTCTATTTATAGTCATTTGGACACCCTACATGACAGCGTGCAAATCTCTTATCAGCGCACAAGTATCAGCGCGCAAGTCTCTGCTGCACAAGTCACTTGCGCGAGCAACCTTAAAACATGGGTGCCCCTTTTCCATTTTCCATATTTTGATATTCTAATCTTGAAAAAAATATGGTGCACAAGTTTCCTCTCATTCGAGACAACGACGCGCAAGTCCCTTTTCCAAAATAACTTTTCTCCATTTGTCGATTTTCAGGCCCACAAATTTGTCAAACTCTTGAAAATGGCACCACCTTCTATATTCTCTTTTTGTACCACTTCCAGATCATCCATTCCTTTGTCGATGTTCTTGAATCAAACATGGATCATTAACCACAACCCTTGAACTCAAAATGCCACCATGAAATCCCCCTTTTCAACAAATTTTCACGTCATGGTTTTCTTTATCAACAATCGCAACACAGATATCCACATTGTCAACAAACACAATCACCTCCAAAATGCTTCAATGATACCTTGAGAGATTTTTTCCCATCAATCTCTCTCTTTGGGTTTGTTGAAATCTCTTACATAAAAATATACATCATTAATTATTCTTCCACCATTCGCCTATTGCGATTCTGATAGTGATCAAATATTTACTCAACACATACCCTAAGCCCACATGAGCAGTGATCGGTTTGAGAAATAAGAGTAAATGAAAAGTTCATCAATGATCCACTTCAACTCTAACACCCACTGTTGACACCAAACTGATACCAATTTTTTTGTAAATATTCATACCGGATTTCAACACCACTCTTCTGCTTTTATCACGATCCTCATCTATTGTGATATCTATTCTTTGATCGGTCAATTCTAGCATCGTCATATTTAATATTCTCCCCCTGTCTCATTGCTCTCCCCCTATCACGCTGCTCCACCTTTCAGGTTCTCCCCAGATCAATCATGATTTATCAAATTGTCACAATGTCTCCCCCTTGAACAAGCACTATTTTCTCCCCCTTTGTCAACAAACCCAAAGGTCACTCCTTTATAGTCTGTAATAGAGTATAGAAAGCATATCAGCACATTAGGGAAAACACACATCATACCTCGGGGAGAGGGGGGGGGGGTTCACATCCACATTTTTTCAAGTGATATATGTCGACTGAAATCCCAGAACCAGTCGATGCCTTTCAAAATCTTCCTTGGTTAAGGCCTTTGTTAGAATGTCTGCAACTAGTAGCTCTGTAGTCACATACTCCAACTTTACAATTCCCTTCTCGTATTTCTCATTTATAAAATAATACTTTATCTCAATGTGCTTTGTCCTTCAGTGATGGACGATATTTTCACTGAGATTTATTGCACTTGAGTTATCACACTGGATTCCGATTGGAGAGTTCACTTCAACTCCCATATCTTCAAGCTACTGCTTCATCCATAATAATTATGTTCATGCTTTAGTGGCTACAATATACTCAGCTTTTGTGGTGCTCAATGAAATGGAATCTTGCTTCTAGCTTATCCAAGAAATACACAATCCACCAAGATATAATTCACCACCCGACGTTGATTTTCTATCATCCGTTGAACCGGCCAAGTCTCCATAAGTATATCCCAATAACTTTGTCTGAGATTTGTCATTACATGTCAATCCGAAGTCCATCATGCCCTTGATATACCAATGTATTGTTTTTACTTCAAGCTTGTGTCTTTCCTTGGGATTACTATGATATCTCGCTACTTGTCATGTGGCAAAAACAATGTTAGGCCTTGTTGTGGTAAGTACATCAACCTTCCAATAATTTGCTTGTATTCTATGATATTAACTGCCTTGCCATCCTCATATTTTGATAATTTCATCCGGGTAACAACCAGAGTCATCGTCTACTTGGAATTATCCATTCCAAACCTTCTTAAAACCTCATTGCCATATTTGGATTGAGAAATTAATGGTCCATTCCTTGTGTCACCTCTAGTCCAAGGAAAAACGTTAGCTCTCCAATCATTGACATTTCAAACTCATTTTTCCTGAATTCAGAAAACTGTCTACACTAAGCCTCATATGATCCCCCAAATGTTATGTCATCGACATAAAACAAAACCATAATCCTTTGATTACTATCATTGCTGAAATAGAAATTGTAATAAACTCCCTCACAATGGAAACCAAGCTTCTTCATGTACTGATCAAGCCTTGAGTACCATGCTCTTGGTTATTGTGTCAGCCCATACAACGCCTTCTTCAATCTTCAAACTTTGATCTCATCTTCATTAATGAGAAAACCATCTAGCTACTCAATATACACTTCCTCCTCCAGAACCCCATTCAAGAATGCAGATTTGACATCCATCTGGAACACTTTGAACTTTATTTTCACAACTATGGTTAAAAATAATCTGAGTGTCTCTAGTCTTGCAATCGGGGAAAATATCTCATCAACATCTATTCCCTCTATCTGGGAGTTACCCTTACACACTAGTCGTGATTTGTTCCAAATAATTGTTCAATATTCATTCATCTTGTTGCGATATACCCATTTAGTCCTAATGGAATTATTATCTGCTGTCCTCGAAACAATCTCCCATGTCTGATTCTTCTCAATTTGATCTAGCTCTTCATTCATTTCCCTGATCCAGTTTCCATCTTCAGCTGAATCATGAAGCATTTTGGCTCAACCTGTGATAGTAAAGATGTCTGCTGTTGTGATTTCATTCTTCTTATCTGAACTTGAGCTGACTGATCACCAATGATATTCTACCTATCAATTTCAGCTTGACTCTTTGGCATCCATGCAGACACAGACATGATACTTTCTTGTTCATCCTTTGTGTCTTCTTCTGAGTTAGCATCTTCCACTTCTGCTCCTCCTGTGTTACTATCCTCTTCATCACTTTCATCAAGAAATTGATCACTATGCTATTGAATATCCTCTTCATTTTCCACAATAGTGACATCATTGCCCCCAACTAATTTTCCCATACTCTTGTTAAATAATTTGTATGCTTTGATTTTGCTTGAGTAGCTGAGAAATATTCCCTCATCTCCTTGTGATTCAAACTTCCTATTCATTTCTTTATTGAGAATGAAGTACTTACTTCCAAATATTCGAAAGTATTTCACTGTTGGCTTCTTTCTGTACCACATTTCATACATAGTATTTCCTTCCTTCGGACACAACAGAGCCCTATTAGAAATGTAGACTGATGTCAATACTGCTTCCTTCCAAAAACGTCTCTAGTAGGTCTTTTTCTATAAGAATTGTTCTAGCAATGTTGTTGATGATCCGATTTATCCTTTCAGCCACTCCATTCTATTGGGGAGTTCATAATGAAGAAGCATGATTCCTTATCCCATGTTTCTCGAGATATTCTTCCACATGACTGTTTGTGAATTCCGTACCATTTTCTGTACAAAACTTTAAAATTTTCTAAGCAAGCATCTTTTCAGATTCCATTCAGTACTGTTTTAGGCAGTTGAACACATTGGACTTATCTGAAAAAAAAGATACTCATTCCATTCTGCTATATTCATCAATGAAAAGAACGTAGTACCTCTTCCCATCTATGGATCTTGGTGAAATAGGTCCACATACATCAACATGAACCAATTCAAGCCCACTTGTCAACTTATTTTACTTTTCCTTATACGTCTTTTTGATGATCTTATCTTGTTGACTGGCGTCGCTGGTATGTGTACGATCACGTGATAGCCTAGGGAGGTCTCTTGCTGCTTCAAACATTACTATATCATCTATAGATGGTTGACATAGATGAACAAGTCGTTTATGCCACAATTTTTTTTCTTCATCTCTGGACAAAAATAAAAATATCATCTTCTCCACTTATAAGGTAGAGATTTCCCTTTGTTTTTTCCCTATAGAACCACTGTACCATATATTCCTTTGATGATTCACACCTTCTTAGTAAACCTTATATAATGTCCTGAGTCACATAGTTGACTGATGTTGAGCAGATTGTGAATGGGGCCTTCTACTACTAAGACATTTGCACATCTCATCTCTTTGCCCCCAAAATATTTCTTTTCCTAAGCCAATAATCTTTCAGCCTTCATCGTTTCCAAATTTGAAAACTTCTTCTTTGGCATATTTTATGCCTGTAACAAGATCCTTATTACATATCATGTGAGATGTGAAACCACTATCAAGGATCCACACACCATAGCGATCTGATGCCTTAAGGGAAATATCCACCACCACATCCTTCTCATTCTTCTTCTTCTTCTTGGTCCATATTTATGCCTTCACACTCGGCATGGATTGAGACTTCTATTATTTATCAGAGTATGATGGAACAACTTCATCTTTCAAAACTACAAATCTATTCTTCATTTTTAACTCACCTATTGGTTTATTGATCTGCTTCTTGCAAACATTTTGATTATGATTTGGCACATTCCTATGTATGGTTGAAGTGTAGTACCTAGCCGTGTGCCCAAATCCTCTGCACCAAAAACAGTGTCCTTCGAAATATGTTCTGGAAAACCATTATCTATTTTTCCGCCACCTCTGTTCTTGTTCCATTTGATATCTCATGGCTATAGAACACACCTACCATGAATGTACTATATTTCCACAACAATAAAAACTGATATATGATTCCTTACATCATGGTACTTCTGCACTACAAATTTCCCCTTGGGATCTCTTAATTTTCTGATTTTTCTTTGTTCCCAAACCAACCTTCAATCTCAGGATGGGTGCTTGAAGTCTGGCTTCAATTTTCACAGATTTTTGTTTCTAATCAATCCCTGAATCAGCCTTAACATCTGAGCTCAATTGCTACTTCTTTCCTGCTAAAATACTAGCCTACTCTTTCATCTTTTATATCTTCTAAATGACATACTTTTTTGATATCATACTTGGGGTCAAGAGTTTTTCTTGATCCTTAATTTTTCATCACAGAATGAACACTTCTTCTTCAAGTTCTTCGATACACTTTACTTGATATTTTACTTTTCTATTCATGCCATCGATAACCCTTTTCTGTTCTTCAATCTTGAGCTTATAATCACTAACTGATTCTGAGTTCTCTGGTGTTGACAACATGAGTTTCTCAATTTATTCCATCAACTCAGAATTCTCTTCTTCCTACTGCTACATATAGAATTTGACATCACCAACAACATTGTTAGCTTTATTTATTTTGGCCCTCCAAACATCTATCTCCTCAAAAGAAGCCACTAACTCAACTTTCATATCAACTCTTCCCTCAACTTATTCTTCTTCTTCATCAACTTTAGTTTCATTCTTATTCTGAGAACTATCGACAACTGCCACTATAGCATTTTCTTCACGATCTCTATAGTTCTCTATCTCTTATACCTCCTCAACCTGAGACTCGTCTGAACTGTCATATTCTTTTGAAAGAAGGTTCTTCTTCTTAAAGAAATTTCTTTTGAACTGTTTATTGCCTTTCCCATAAGCTATAGAATACTACTTGGGGATTTAGATTTCATCAATGTCATCATCCTATTGAAACTTTTTGGGGCACCTTACCACAAGATGTCCAACCTTTCCACATCAAAAACAAGAAAGTGGAAGCTTCCCTTTAAACTTTCCTTTTACTCTTTGAAGGTTTGAGGAGAGGAATGACATCACCTCATCTTTCCCTTCTTCTTCCTAAGAGTCTTCAATGGCGAGCTTCTTCGTGGCCTTGAATGCCATCTCTTTGGATTTTCCTTTTTCCACAAAATCATTATTGTCATTTCTCATTTCATATGCAACAAGGGTGTTGTGTAGGTTATCCAATGTCATCTCTGTCAGGTATTTATCTTCTAAGACTAAAACGTTTGGGTTGAACCAAGGTGGATGTTTCCTCAAGATGTTCTTCACAATCTTTATGTCTTCAATAAATTCTCCAAGACCTCTCATGTCTCCCACAACAACATTTAACCTGTCGAAGAATGCATCAAAAAACTCATTCGAGTTCATTCTCAGATCTTCATACTTGTTCCACAACACTTGAAGCTTTGCATCTCTGACCTTTGTATCCCCTTCATATATATTCAATAGATTTTCCAACATGTCATGTGAGGTTTTTCATGACATCACCTTTGTATAGATAGGATTGGATAGGGCTCCCCCTATGCCATTAATTCCTTTGGCATCTGCATCCAACTCTCTATGTTCAGCCTATGATAATTCACCACTATTGATATCAGTTGTTATGCCATGATTTTTTGCTATGAACACATCCATTCCTAGTTATCGGAAGTAGTGTTCCATCTGATTCGTCCATAGCTAGAAATTGTTATCATCGAAGATCGGAATCCCTTTATGATTGGTGACCTCTATTTGAGAGAGAAAGACTGAAATTAACATTTCCCTTTGATATCAATTGTTGGGTCCACTAGGTTAGATACACTGAGAGGGGGGTGAATCAGGGTATGACAGATTAACACAACTGCCCTATTGATCTTGTCTCGCTGTTAAGAAAGACACACTTCTCTCTCTTTCCTACAACAATGTATAAACAAAAACTAAAGCATTCACATGACACCACAATTTTTACTTGGTTCACCCTCACTAGGCTACATCCAAGGAACATACACCGGCGATGTTCCAATGTACCAAATCCAATAAAAGCACACTGCTGTTTACAATGTTCGAGATAGATCACTTCTATTCCCAGGCTCACTGTCTTTACAATGTTTAGGGTCATCTCTCTACTTTCCCATGGGTCAATCCCTGTTTCTCTCTCTCTGGATCACTACCAGTGGATAAGATCACCTTCTTCCTCTTCCTTTGCTCACTACTCTGGAAAGGATTCACTCACAATTAATAGACCGGTAGGTATATTCATTATCACTGATGAATACATCCTTTGTTGTATTTAAATGCTCTGTTGAATTCCATCTTTCACACGTAGGTGAATCTCACTTTACCGTGAAGGTATTATGAAATATTCCAGCTTCCACGTAGCCCTAAATCACTACCGTGATTCAACCATAAATGGAACACATCTTCAAGCCGACATGCAAGTCTAAGCATGCAAGTTAATACTGGAGCACAAGTTCACCTCAACCACTTTTGCGACACTAGCTTCTGTGACTCCAAACTTGCGTGACTCACGCCCTTTTACACCCAAACCAAATTTGGCATGAAATCATCAACTGTTGCATTCTTCAAAACCTGGCGTGCATGTGTCACCAAACCACTTGCATGACACTCCCTTAATTAACTAAAAACATGGGTGAATCCCTTCCTTCCTCCCCCAAACCACTGTGGATGCGCAATAAACACATGGCACACAACTTCGACTTGTGCGACCACACCACCGCTTGCGCGACCACCACACCTGCGCGACGGGAGATCTGATTTTCTCTAAGTGTTTAAATCATACCGAATGAGGAGGGCCTGACCTCTATTTATAGGCATTTTTACACACTGCGCAATGGCGTGCAAGTCTTGGCCCACAAGTCCCTGCTGCGCAAGTCACTTGCGCAACCAACCATAAAACTTGTGAGCCCCTTTTCCATTTGCCATATTTTGATTTTCTGATATTGAAAAACATATGGCGTAGAAGTTTCCTCTCCTTTGAGACAACGATATGCAAGACCCTTTTCCAAAACCACTTTTCTCCATTTGTCGATTTTTCGGCCCAAAAATTTGTCAAACACTTGATAACAGTTCCACCTGGTATCTGCTCTTTTTGTACAGCCTCCAGATCATCCATTCCTTTGTCGACGTTCTTGAATCAAACATGGATCATTAACCACATCCCTTGAACTCAACATGATTCCATGGAATTCCCTTTGTCAACAAATTAGTATGTCATGCTTTTCTTTTTCAACAATCACACCATAGATGTCCGCTATGTCAACAAACACAATCACCTCAAAAATGCATTAATGATACCTTGAGGTATTTTTTTCCCAAAAGCAATGGAAAAGTTTCTTGGAGAAAAAATTTCATGCTTTAGGGAGTTGAAAAATGGACAAAGTTTTCATGGATGTTTATTTACTCATGGGAGATGAAGATCAATGGTGGACATTAATTCAAAAAACAATGGAGGATGAATAAGTATCAAATATGGAATGGAGGGAGTTTAAAGAGATTTTCTAAGAAAAATACATTCCTTGTGACAATCGGTCAGATATGGAAAGAAAATTTTTGAGTCTAAGGAAAAAGGAGGATAATAATGTCACAAAGTATGAGGCTATCTTTTAAAGGCTAGCAAGACATGTAGCAGATTATATATGTAACACTAGGAGTAAAATTAATTGATTGTTTGATGGGTTAAAACCATTTCTCCCTCGATAATTAGTCTTACAATTCTTATCATCATACAACGATAGTTTCTCATGTGTTATCAATACAAAAATGGAATTCTCTATGCCTTACGACATTAAAGAAAAGCAAGAGAAGAAGAGATCTGTTGCACACTCTGGAAATGGTAATAAAGGAAAGAAGGGTAAAGTTGAATTTCCTTTTTACAGTAAATGGGGGAAGATACTCCATGATACTTTCCTAAAGGGAATGAGAGTCTATTACAAGTGTGGGGAAAAAGCCCACCAAGCTCTTGATTTCAAGGGAAAGAAAGAGGTTTTCAATGTTCAATGATACAATTGTAGGGAAATGGGGCATTATGAAAATGAATTTCCTAAGCTCCAAAGAATCATTCCTCAAAAAAGGAAATGGGATAAAGGAAAAGCTTATGTGATCACTACTGTTGAGGTTGAAGCTTTCAATGATGTTGTGGTGGGTAATTTAATGGTTTCCTCAAGTTTAGAAAATGATTTACTTGATTATGGATCATCGTATTGTTTCATATCTTTCTAGTTTTCTAATAAAATTAGATATTTCATATTTAATTTAACAAGGGAGTTATCTGTCAAAACTCTTAAGGGAAGTATCATTGCAGCAATTTTTGTGTATCAGTTCCCATTAGGGCATATTAATGTTCTTTATCTATTGATCTCGTCATCATACCAATGATTGAATTTGATATAATTCATGGAATATATTGGCTTCTAGACCATGATGTGAATACTTATTTTAAGAATAAGAAGGTTACAATTGTCAATAATGATATTAAGTACCTTATCTTTAGAGCAGAAACATCACCATCTGATTCTTATCTAGATCCACCACCAATATCTCTACTAAATTCAATTATTGGGGAGAAATAGAATGAAATAACTATGGGTGAGGAAAATAATGTTCAAATAGATGATGTACCTATTGTGAAAGAATATGTTGATGTGTTTCTAAAGGATTTACCTGGACATCTTTCAGAATGAGAAATTGAGTTTTCCATTGATTTAATTCCTTGTTCGAGGACCATATCAAAGACCCCTTATAGAATAGCCACTGTGGAATTAGTGTAACTAAAGAAACAATTAGAATAATTGAGTAATAAAAGATTTAATCACCCTAGTGTTTCTCCATGGGGAGCCCATGTTCTTTTTGTTAAGTAGAAAGCTGGATCTATGAGGTTGTGCATTAACTACAGGGAGATCAATTCTATAACAATAAATAACGAGTGTCCCCTACCTCGCTCAGATGTTTTATAGTAATGTCTTTTGGATTGACTAATGCACCCTCTTTTTTTATGGATCTAACGAATTGAGTATTCATGGAATATATTGATGACTTTGTAGTGGTATTTATTGATGATATCTTGGTATACTCAAAAAGCTATGAAGATCGTGAAAATCATTTTCACACTATTCTGAAAACCCTAAGATGAAATCAATTATATGTGATGTTCTATAAATGTGAATTTTGGCTTTAGGAAATTTGTTTCCTTGGTCATGTTGTCTATAAGGAAGGAATCTCTATCTATCCTTCAAAGACTAGAGCAATACCAGAATGGTCAGCACCGACGAGTATAACTAAGGTACACAATTTTATTGGTTTAGCAGGTAATTATCGGCACTTTGTCCAAAAGTTTACCTGATTGGCTAACCCATTAACCAAGATCACATGTAAAGGGGTTAAATTTGTTTTGACAAAAGAGTGTGAACAATGTTTTGAAGAATTGAAGAGAATATTATTCAATGCTTCAATCTTGAATCTACTGTTGGGGAATGATGGGTTTCTAATTTATAGTGTTGCTTCAAAGAAAGGACTTGGTTGTGCCCTTATCTAGAATGATAGAGTTATTTCCTATGCAACACAACCGCTAAAAATTCATGAACAAAACTATCTCACTCATGATCTTGAATTAGAAGCTGTAATCTTTGCATTGAAGATATGAAGATACTATCTCTATGGTAAAAAATGTGAGATATATACCAATCACAAGAGTTTAGAGCATATTTTCTCAAAAAAAGAACTCAATATGAGGAAAAGATAATGGCTTGAACTACTCACAGATTATGATTACACTATACACTACCGCCTGATGTAGGAAAATAAGGTGGAAGACGCTTTGAGCAGAAAGGATCATGGAGTTTTGAACAATATGAAAGTTGAAAGGGATCCTATGTTCATGGATATATTAAAGATGGATATGGGAATAATAATGGAAGGTGAAACATCAATACCTTTTCAAATCATTGCCAAACCATCATTACTAGAATGGTTACAATGTTTTCAAAATGATGATGAGGATTTTAAAAAGAAAATTAAAGTAGTTAATGATGGGAATTTGATTGAATTCATATTTGAAGAAGGAATTTTGAAATTTGGGAAGAGACTTTGTGTTCCTGATATACCTGATCTGAAAAGAGAATTGCCGGATGATGCTCATAGATACAAGTTCTCTATACACTTTAGTATCACTATGATGTATATAGATTTGAACGAACATTTCTGGTCGGATAACATAAAGAGGGAGATTGCTGATTATGTGTCAAGATGTATTGTTTTTCAACATGTAAAGGCTAGAAGACAACATCCTAGAGGAGTCATGTAACCTCTTCCAATACCTGAGTCGAAATGGGATTATATTATGACATACTTTGTTATAGGGCTACCAAAGACTTCTAAAAGGAATGATGCAATATGGGTCATTGTTGATCGTCTTACGAAGTCAATACATTATCTTGATATACACTATGGGAAAAGGACTTTTTTGCGACGGGAATAAATCCTGTCGCAAATAACCGATTATTTGCGACGGGATTTCGTGTCCCGTCGCAAAAGGATAAGATAGGGTAGCGCACCAAACCGCGCGAATGTTATTTGCGATGGGGCCCATCGCAAATACTCGATGGCGATTAATAGCTTTTTGCGACGGGATGTCCTCCCGTCGCAAAAGGTGAGTGGTAGGGACTATTTGCGACAGGACCCATCGCTAATAACTTTTTAAACGTCGAAAACAATTAATGCTGGGGTAGGTAATTGCGACGGGACTCATCGTAAAAGTTACTATTTTCTATGGGTAACCCATGGCAAATAATCACATCACAAATAATCTAACCTATATATACCCACATACATTTTTCTTCTCATTCTTCTCAATTTCTAGATCATGTTTCTCTCTGAAATCTGATTTCATAGGGAAATTTTTTATAAGTTAATTTTTTTGGTCACGAAAAAGTTGAGAAGCCGTCTACATCAATAGCAAATCATTTTTAAAGGTATTAATGTTTTATTTAATTTATTATTTATTTTAATTTTTTATGTTACTTTTTATTATTGTTGATTAGTTGTAATTAAATTGAATTTAAATTGTTTTGTCGTGGCTATTTATTTGTACTATTAAATTGAAATTTTTTATATTAATTTTTAATAATTAGTAGTAATTAGTAATTATTAACGATAATTAGTAATGTATCTAATTAATTTGTGGTGATTAATAAAAATTGGTAATATATAATAATAAACACTAATAATTAGTAATAAATATTAATAAATATTAATAAATAGTAATAAATATTAATAATGAGTAATAAATTGTAATAAATTATAATAATTAATAATAAGTTTTAATAATTAGTAATAAATTGTAATAATGAGTAATAAATTGTAATAATTAGTAATAAATTGTAATAATTAGTAAAAAAGTGAAATAATTAGTAATAAATTGTAATAATTCGTAATAAACTATAATAATTAGTAATAAATTGTAATAAATTGTATTAATTAGTAATAAATTGTAATAATTACTAATAAATTGTAATAATTAGTAATAAATTGTAATAATTAGTATTAAATTGTAATAATTAGTAATAAATTGTAATAATTAGTAATAAATTGTAATAATTAGTAATAAATTGTTATAATTAGTAACAAATTGTAATAATTAATTGAAATAAATTGTATTAATTAGTAATAAATTCTAATAATTAGTAATAAATTGTAATATTTAGTAATAAAATAAAATAAATTGTATTAATTAGTAATAAATTGTAATAATTAGTAATAAATTGTATTAATTAGTAATAAATTGCAATAGTTAGTAATAAATTGTAATAATTAGTAATAAATTGTAATAATTAGAAATATATAGTAATAATTAGTAATAAATTGTAATAATTAGTAATAAATTTTAATAAATTGTTTTAATTATTAATAAATTGTAATAATTAGTAATAAATTGTAATAATTAGTAATAAATTGTAATAATTAGTAATAAATTGTAATAATTTTTAATAAATTGTAATAATTAGTAATAAATTGTTATAATTAGTAATAAATTGTAATAATTAGTAATAAATTGTAAGAATTAGTAATAAATTGTAATGATTAGTAATAAATTTTAATAATTAGTAATAATTTGTAATAATTAGAAATAAATTGTAATAATTAGTAATAAATTGTAATAATTAGTAATAAATTGTAATAAATTGTAATAAATTGTAACAATTAGTAATAAATTGTAATAATTTGTAAAAAAATATAATAATTAGTAATAAATTGTAATAATTAGCAATAAATTGTAATAATTATTAATAAACTGTAATAGTTAGTAGTAAATATTAATAAATACTAATAAATTGTAATAATTACTAATAAATTTTAATAATTAGTAATATTTGTTATTAAATACTAATAATTAGTAATATTTAGTAATATTTATTAATAAATATCAATAATTATTAATAATTAGTAATAATTAATAATAATTATTAATAAATTGTAATAATTGTTAATAAATCGGAATAATTATGAATAATTTGCAATAAATACGAATAATTTGCAATAAATAGTAATAAATAGTAATAAATAGGATTAAATAGGAATAATTAAGAATAATATGGAATAATTAGGAATAAATAAGAATAATCAACGATAGGAATAATTAGAAATAAATAGGAATAATTAGCAATAAATAAGAATAATTAGGAATAAATATGAATAATTAAGAATAAATAGAAATAATTAGCAATAATTTGGAATAATTAGCAATAAATATGAATTATTAGAAATAATTAGTAATAAATAGAAATAAATAGTAATAAGTAAAAATAATTAGAAACAAATTGGAATAAATAGTAATAATTAGGAATAAATAGCAATAATTAGCAATAATTACTAATAATTAGCAATAATTAGCAATAATTAGGAATAATTTTCAAAAAATAGCAAAAAATTGCAATAAATAGCCATAAATAGCAATAATTAGAAATAATTAGCAATAATAAGCAATAAAGAGAAATAATTAGTAATAAACATGAATAATTAGTAATAAAAATTAATAATTAGGAATAATTAGGAATAATTAGTAATAAATAGGAATAATTGATAATAATTAGGAATAATTGATAATAATTAGAAATAAATTGTAATAATTAGTAATAAATTGTAATAATTAGTAATAAATACTAATAATTAATAATAATTACTAATTAATACTAATAATTAGGAATACTTAGAAATAATTAGAAATAATAAGCAATAATTATAAATAAATAAGAATAATTAGAAATAAATAGGAATAATTCGTAATAATTAGGAATAATTAGTAATAATTAGTAATAATTTGTAATAATTAGTAACAATTAGTAATAATTATTAATAATTAGTAATAATTAGAAATAATTATGAATAATTAGGAATTAATTGGAATAAATAGGATTAATTAGTAATAAATTGGTATAATTAGTAATAATTAGGAATAATTGATAACAATTATGAATAATTGATAATAATTAGTAATGAATTGTTATAATTAGTAATAAATTGAATTAAATAGTAATAAATATTAATAATTTCTAATAATTATGAATAACTACTAATAATTAGGAATACTTATCAATAATTAGATATAATAAGCAATAATTAGAAAAAATAGGAATAATTAGTAATAAATAGGAATAATTAGTAGTAAATATGAATAATTAGTAATAATTTGGAATAACTAGTAATAATTAGTAATAATTAGTAATAAGTTGTAATAATTAGTAATAATTAGGAATAATTATGAATAAATATGAATAATTAGTAATAATTAGTAATAATTATTAATAATTAGTAATAAATAGTAATATATAGTAATAAATAAGAATAAATAGGAATAAATAGGAATAAAGAGGAATAAATAGAAATAGTTAGTAATAAATACTAATAGTTATTAATACATAGTAAAAGTTAGTAATAAATAGTAATAGTTAGTAATAAATAGTAATAGTTAGTAATAAATAATAATAGTTAGTAATAAATAGTAATAGTTAGTAATAAAAAGTAATAGTTAGTAATAAATAGTAATAGTTAGTAATAAATAGTAATAGTTAGTAATAAATAGTAATAGTATGTAATAAATAGGAATAACTAGTAATTTTCACAATCCAACCTGGGTAAACCTTGAACCGGTCACTCGAGTCGGCCCGCGACATGGTACGAGAGGTGTTCTCAATCCTCCCAGGCTGGTGACAAGCACCAAGGAATCAAAAGAGTGCAAGATGGAACGATTTCACTTGATAAAATAAATAAAATAGTGGAAAGAAAATAGAACAACACAAAGTAAATAAACAACACAAAAAAACAACCAACAACAACAAACTAACCTGACCACATCCAAAACTCCTCGTGACCTCGAGATTCACTCTCCACACCACAACCATGTCTCCCCCATGGCTAACAGGCTCAAGTAAACCTATAACAGAAACTAAAAACAGGAAAACACTATAGGCTTGTGTAATAAAACTCAGTAGGTAGGCCCAACTAATTCTATTCCCAATGCACATACTTTTAAATAAAGAATTTATCAATTCCAGGTTTGAACTAAATTATATAAAATATTTTTTTTCCACACACACATTCATTTCTAAAACATGTAATAGTATATTTCCCCTTTTAATATAAAAAAACAAGTTTAGTTTTTGAAATAAATAGCTGCATTGAATTTTAAAACCTTTTTTCAAACAATTTAGAAATCTAAAGTTTAGTTTTTTGTGAAAAGGAAAACTACACATAACACACAACACACACTAAGGGAAATGGGAAAAGTGGAACACAAGGGCCTGCTACCAAACTAGACCTCTTAATCATCCGACACAAAAAAATAATCACAAAAGGAAACATGGGTTGAACCTAGGAGATCATGAACAATCTGGAGCATACTATACATCTGACTCATCCTGTAGGCATGCGTACTCTCGATGACGTCAAAACGCCCTAATGCTCGTCATAGCCCTATATGGCCTAACCGAGGGGCCCAATCCCCATAGCAGCAATAACTCTGTCTTCCCCTACTGTGGGGCCACTAGAGAGTGCATAATCTAAACTAGTGTAGAATTCATTCTCAGAAGATTCACTCACTATGTCAGATTCCCATGTCAACACATGAAATAAAAAGTGGCGCGTCAACAATTAATTTTAATCAGTCATGATGCAAAAACATAAAATAAATCTCACGCAATCAATGCGCCCCAATGATCACCCCTGAGTGGGTTTTCAAAAATAATTTATTTCATTAAAGTTCCAAATGGGCCTTCACCAATTTTAAAGAAAACCTCATTTCTCAAAAAAACCCAAAACACTCGTTCACGCTTCTAGAATAAATCATTTATCATTTAAACCAAAACTATATTTTAAATTCCATGAATTACGATTAAAATCCAAAGGGGAATTCTTTCCCTACTGGGTGTACATTCGTCGAGAAAATATTTCAAGTGTTCGGTATAAAATAAATGGCTCTTTTTACTCCAAATAATCAGTTAAAAATTAATTATTTTATATTACATTTATTTTATTAAAAATAATAAAACATCAAGCAATTAATAAATTCTAAATATAAAGGTGAGTGTAGTGGGGGACCTAGCACAATTTTTAGCTCGGTTACGACGACGCGGCATGTCTCACACTCACACACAAGTACGCGAAACCTGCTAATTACCACAAAATCACAGAAAAGTCTTTCCAATGCGCTGAAACTGAAAAAAATAACTAAAATACATAAACACAGACTTAAAATGATTCAAACAAACATACAACACAAGAAAACTAGCTCGACATATTTTCAACACATAGCTTGCATCGTCTGCATTATCACCAAACCACTTTAAGATTTATGAAACAATACCCAAAAAGTAACTCATAGCTTTATACAACAAAACTAAATTATTTTTAAATTAAATTCACACCAATATAAATACACACAACACACACGAAATTAAATATATAATAGTCAAGAAAGGATATTGAGAACCTCACCTTGACATAAAGATGATCTTGAACAACGAGGTCGCGTGACTGTCGAAAAGGGGCGGCACGCACCAATAAGGACTGTCGCTGGCCAGAAAAGAGTGTGCGACGCACCTGTGGGGGGCTGGATGAAGTAGCCCAGGGGGATGATGTTGGAGACTCGGTAAGGGGACGCGCAGTGGCTACTTAAAAGTGCAACAATGGGGGTCACGGGGCACCGCGCAACGACTGAGGAACCGCAAAGGGGTCGCATAAGGACTGCACGACGGGACAGTAGGTCCGCGGGGCGACGCACTGCCGAGCCGGAGGCATGCCGGGCTGGAGATGTGTTCGGCGTCTAGAAAGGAGTCCAAACAGGGGTTCGCCCAACCGATATAGTGTATGGGGGCAGGATAGCTATGCAATGAGAACGGGGGGGGGGGGGGGGGTTGCGGCTGGGAGTGGGTCGGCTGAGAGCTACAGCACTGGTGGAGATCCTTCCGGAGGAGGGAGCATCCGAGATGAGGGTGGAGTTGCTGTGAATGGAGGGGGAAAGCTGGATGTTGCACTGGTAGAGGATCGAGGAAAAAAGGGACGTCATTCAACAACTGGTTTGAAGGATGCAGGGTTGGGCTTGGCTTTCTCGAGCACCGCAAGGAGGAAGGGAAGGGAGAGACCGAGAGGTATAGGATAGGAGAGCCCACATGCAGGGGAGGAGGGAACCGGAGCACCAGGCAGCGGCGGCGTGGTTTTGGAGGTCAGGTTGCTCGCACGCCGCAAGGGTTGGATGCTGAGCACTGAGAGGGAGGGAGGTGGCTGGCATGGTTTTCCAAGCGGAAGAAGGGGAGCCGTTGGTCGATGCTGGTCGAGTGTGCTGTACGAGATGCGGGAGGGGCACTGATGCCGGGAGCCGGGGTGCTGTCGCAGGGCACTCCAGGAGTGGTGCTGAGCCGACTAGGAGTGCGCCGGAGGAGGAAGGCGGGCAGCGACTGGCGAGCTGGGTTTGGTAGGGGCACTGGGATAGAACAACAGGAGGTCAATGCTACAAGCAGGGGGCACAGGTGAGGTAGGGAGGGTGTGCGAGAGAGCTAGGGGATGAGGGAGAGAAAATAAAAAAAAAGAAGGGGGAGAAGGAAAGCGCTATGGCACTGCAGCTGGTGCACCCAAGGGGGACAGCCACGTGGAACAAGTAAATAAGGAGGAATAGAATAATAATAAAACAAAGAAGAAAAAAAATTAAAAAAAATTAAAAAAATTAAAAAATTAAAAACACAACAACAACAACAACAATATTATTACTTATAATAATAATAAATTTAATCTATATTAATAATATTAATGTTAATATCAATATTAATAATAATAATAATGATAATAATAATCCTAATCGTAATTCTTTAATTACAACAATAATAATGATTAGAAATATTAACCACAACTGTAATAAAATAAAAAAATCTGATTCGTTTAATTTTTTTCCGAAGACTGGCGAGAAGTGCCGATGCATGGGCGAAGCCGCGTGGGGTTTCTAAAACGCGTTCCACCTGTGCGCTCCATGACGTCAATTCAAAAACATGATTTTTTTCGATAAAACATAAAAATATTGTTCGGAGTTCAACCCGAACCTCGAAAGAAATTTTTAAAGCCAATAAAATAATAAAATAAAAATTACGGAAAGGTCGAGACATGAAAATTCTCCCCACCATAACACTTCCCATCTCCGAGAAGCCACAAAAATACATAGACCAAATAAGAAACTCTTTATGTGTCACTCACACACAAAATTTTAAGTGCCTCCAATTGATAGATCCGCATGAACACCAAACTCACATGACATGAAACTTATCCTCAAAACATGAACACCTTAAACATCACAAAAACAAAACCCGAAATGAAACTCTGTTACTAACATAGGAAGGCCCGAACAGACTCCCCACCATAGGAAACAAGCCAAACTGAATTCAATGAGACCCACAATGGGTCTCCCCTCCATATGGAATAAGGATATTTACTGATTTTGTTAGCATCACATATGATCCAATAACCCCACCATAATGGTAAGGGAGATAAGGTCCCAACCGAAAGAGCATCCAAACTATCTTCATCACTAACTTAACGAGGTCACAACCTCAGAAGATGAAAAACCACACCACACAAAAGACCAGGGTTAAACCAAGGCCCTTATTCACCGCTGGGGATCGCCTGACTATGCACCAGCTTCACTCGGAGACCTATGGAAAAAGCTCTGTTGATTGAAGAATCTCCCACCTCTCCGTCGGGATTCAAAAATTCCAAAACATAAAAAATGAACTAGAATTTTACCAAACACACATCCATTAGAATAAAGGTTCCAAAGAGGTTAAAAAAGAACCATTCTTACAACTGAAAGAAAAGAAACACCACAAAATGGTACAGGTGACGACTACTACATCCAAGAAACACCATAAAAAGAAAAACTCCAAACTGGTCCCCAAACATCGTCCTACTCCAACTGACGGGCTGGGGTGACTTTCAACGAACCAGGTTTGGCATCAGCATGCTTCTGGGAAACACCTCGGAATAATCGTTGTAAGTGACCCAAACGTCCACATTTGTGATAGGGTTTCAGAGCATTCAGGCACATCGGCCTCCTATGCCCTCGCTTATCGCATTGGTGACAGATCAAGGCATTGCATTATGAGGAAGATGGAAGATGTTCTAAAGGCCTCTTGATTCCTCTACTAGTACCACCACCATCTGGCCGCTTCCCATTCTTCTTATCGCCATCTACTACACTGATTCCCAAGGCTAGAGGAGGATTCGCCACCTCAAGTCCTCCTACTATGTCACCTTCGGCGAGGAAAGATTGTCTCACCACGTCAGGAAAGGTGATTACGGTGAACTCTTCCACCTTCTACTGTAGCTTAGGACGTAATCCATGTTCAAAATGTCGAGCTTTCACAGGATCATTTCCAACATACCCCGGTTTGGTGCACCTTGTGGGAAGTTTCCCAGGGTGTGTGTGAGTGAGGAAAGAACACACTAGAAAGGACATGCGTTGAACTATGGGGAAAATAATTAGTCAGATGACATGTTCGAGCATGTGGGTGGACCCTGGGGTGGGCCCCACATGTCTACTGGGCAACTGGTGGTTCCTGGTATGCTAGGACCTGATGACCATGTTAAGAGAGAGGTGTTTGTGCTGTCATCGGGACCCAATTGTTACAGTAACAAAAAGTAAAAGTTAGTAATAAATAGGAATAGTTAGTAATCAATAGGAATAGTTAGTAATAAATTGGAATAGTTAGTAATAAATAGGAATATTTAGTAATAAATAGTAATAGTTAGTAATAAATAGGAATAGTTAGTAATAAAAAGGAATAATTAGTAATAAATAGGAATAATTAGTTAGGAACATTTAAAAAGAAATTTTATAAAATTTTAATAAATTTTAAGAACATAGAACAATTTCATGTGGATTGATGGCACTACTTTTACTAGATGACTTTTCTCCTTCCAACTCTCACCGACTCAAAACATTATGATAAATGTGCTGAAACATAGGCATATTCAACCCCGTATGCATGTGATTCAATATGCATTTGTAGGATCACATTTTTTATAATGTTTTCAGGTGGTTACAGTTGGAAGAAGATGATTCATCGACGAAAAGGGGGCTCTTTTGTCCCAAGGCTAATTTACATGCATCTTTCTCACACTGAAATCATAATGAAGAATCTGGTCGGAGCTACGCATATTCATTCTCATGCATATGAGAATGAATATTCCTACCTCTGACAAGTTTCTTCATTGTGATTTCAGTGTGAGAATGTTTCAAGTAAATGAGGCGTCAGACCAAAGAGGAGCCGTCAATCCACTTGAAATTGTGTCGCCCTAAATTAATGGTAATTATTAATAAGCAGTAGTAATTAGTTATTTTTTTCTTCAGATAGTGTATTTATAATTTAAAATTATTAAAAAACACTGGTGATTTTATATTTTGTAGAAAAATATGGAATAAGGATGTTGACAGCAATCATTATTAGAAGATCACGCTTGGATAAATCTGCACAGAAATCAAAATGTTTCTAGTTTAAATCTTGTATATATTGAGGGTGTTGAAACTTTCTTAGCATTTTCATCATCAAAGCCAGAATATGTTTCAGAAGGAACAATTAAGTGTCCTTGTAAAAAATTTTCTCTGAGAACATTTGACACATTTGAAATAGTTGGGGGACATCTCTTGTGGTTTGGTTTTCAACCAGATTATGTTTTTTAGCATCAACACGGTGATCGAAGTTCAAGAGAAGATACTAATAACTTGATTCCAGATCCATCACAGTTCCAACATTTAGTACATGATGTTGCAGGTCTATCTCTTCAACAAACTGAAACTCATGATGATATTGATTTAACTCCTGAGTTGGCACCACCCGAATTTTATGAGTTGTTGAGGTTTGTTGAGGAAGCATTATATCCTGGTTGCAAGATAAGAAAATTAGATGCAGTTGCAAAATTTATGACTATAAATCAGATAATGCAATGTTAAAAAACCTTTTTGATCAGATATTTTCTTTGTTCAAACACTATTACCTGAAGGAAATCTGTTTCCAGTAAATTACTATGAGAGAAATAGGCTAGTTTATAATCTCGGCCTTAGTTATCGGAATATTCACGAATTTGAAAATGATTTCATTTTATATTCTGGTGAAAATGAGTCATTGGATAGTTGTCCCACATGAGGATAATCGAGGTATAAAGAAGCTCAACCAGGGATGTCTGGATCGATTCCTATAAAATAGTTGAGATATTTCTCCCTTTCACCCAGGCTGCAAAGTTTATTTATGTCTAATAACACAGCATCAATGATGTCATGGCACAAAACCTATATTTAAACTGGTAAAATCTTGAATCATCTATCTGATGGTGATTCATGTAAACATTTTGATCATCTGTATCCATCTTTTTCTTTATAATCCCAAAATGTCTGATTGGGTCTTTCTACTGACAGTTTCTATCTGTTTGGTTCTTAAGGTAGTCAGTATTCATGTTATCCTGTCTTTATAACTCCATACAGTCTACCTCCATGGATGTTGATGAAGTATCCCTACATATTTTTGACCTTATTAATCCAAGGACATCTGGAAAAAGAATATTGATGTTTATTTGAAACCATTGATTGACATGTTAAATGCATTGTGGTGTAATGGTGTTAGTACATATGATGTTGCTGCGAAACAAAATTTCCCATTAAAAGCTGAATTGATGGGAATGATTAGTGACTTTCTAGAATATGGAATTTTATTTGTCTAGAGTACACATGGTCCAAAATAATTTCCTTACAGTATGAAAGACAACAAATCTTTTATGCTCGTCAATAGAAAAAAACCTTCCTATTTTGACTGTCATCGCAGATTTCTCCCAACTGATCATCCTTTTCGAAGGAACAAATCTCATTTCAGAAAAGGCACAATTGAAAGGGATGAACCTCCAAAAATGATCTCAGGTACAGAGTCAAAATCTGTTGTATTTTCAATACCTCCCATCACATTTGGGCCAACAGTAAACCAATAGAAAATTCATGGTTTTGGGAAAGAACATAATTGGATAAAATGAATCATTTTTGGGATCTACCATACTGGTACGATTTGTTGGTCCGCCCCATGTTTGATGTCATGCATATTGAGAATAAATGTTTTGAAAATTTATTTCATACATTTTCGGATACTCCAGGTATGACCAAATATACTATAAAAGCATGATTAGATCTTGCCCAACTTTTCAAGCGACCAGAACTTGAACTATTTGAAAATGCCAGATCACATAGGTTAATGAAGTGAAAAGCAGCTTATACACTTTCCAAAGAGGGTTTCTCATTATTTTGTCAGTGGATGGAAGATTTTAGACTTCAGATGGCTATGCTTCCAATATGGGTATATGTGTTAAGAATGGTCATATTATTTGATTAAAAATCCATGATTTTCATGTTATAATGGAAAGAATTACGCCGATTGTATATAAAGGTATGTTTAATTATATGATTTGGGATTCAATAATAGACATATCATATTTTTTCGTGACATTTTTTAGTGACAACATACTATGATACGCTAAGAAAACTAAAGGAATATATTGCTGTAATTATATGTAAACTGGAAAAAATATTTCTGCCTTCTTTCTTTGACTCAATGGAACATATGATATTACATTTTCCACATGAAGCTAAATGTGGAGGTCTAGTAAATTTTCAATGGATATACCCATTGGAGATATTTAGGAAAAAATTGAAGAAAAAAGTACGTAACAAAGCAATAGTTGAAGGCTCAATTGTTGAAACTTATTCGCAAGAGGAAATTGCTTTTTTATGCTCTCACTATTTTTAATCGTAATATCCCTCAAAGAAAAACTGCATGAAATGGAATGAGGGAAATGTTAATGATGAAATGGAAAATCAGTTATTAGTTTTTATTCAGCAAAATCTTGGCTTCGGTGGAGTTCAAGAATGATGGCTTTCAGATGATGAACATCACAGAGCTCATACATATGTTCTACTCAATTGTAAAGAAATGACAACATTTGTAATGTGAGTGCTTCTATCACTTATTTTATAATTTCTGTTACAGTCTAAAAAATTATTTTATTTTTAGGTTATATGATAATCATATCAAGAAACAAATTCCACAAATCACAACAGCTGCTCTTGAAGAACGTAGACAATTTTTTATCTCAATGGTTTCAAAAACTAGTAATATAAATTATTGATGGTTTAATATCAATTTAGTTTACTATTTATTATATTGATAATTGTTTTAAAAAATTTCAGGTGTCTCAACATGCTGATAAAATTGATAAGCGACTGTGTATATTGTGTAACCCACCATCCAAAATGTTTAAATATTATAATGCATATGTGGTGAATGGTTTTCGATTTCATACACGTTCATATGGGGAATCAAAAAAGAAACAATGAATAGTTGAGTTTGTTTGAGATGATCACATCATAGAGAAACTGAAATTGACTTTTACAGCATTCTGGATGAAATTATTGAGCCATGTTATCTTGGACATAATTACATAACGATGTTTAAATGTAGGTGGTTGGATGTTGAGAGAGGATTGCGTGTTCATCCGATTCATGGAATCTTCAATATTAAATATAAAAGTATTTTTGCAAGAAATGAACCATTTGTACTGGCTCAACAGACAGATCAAATTTATTAGGCAAAGTACTATTTTACTTCAAGAGACTTGAGTGATTGGAGGAGCATTATAAAAATTAAATCTTGGGAAGATAAATTTACTCAAAATAAATGTGGTTCTGCTGAAGTGGAAGGAATTGAAATTTTTCAAGAGACTACTCAAAATCCATCTTTTAAACAATGAAATGTGAATATTGATGATGACACCCCACAATTAAGGGTCGACGGTGATAAAGATTTTAATGATGTTACAAAAGAATTTAAAATGAAAAGGATGGTGAGAGTGAAACTCATATGGATATTGATGATGTTGAGGAGGAATACGAAGACATTGACATCGTTAGATATGAAGAGGACGATGAAGGTGAAAATTGACACAGTTAAATGCTGGTTATGATCATAACTAATATATATCTATATATGATAGTTATTTTCAACTACCTGCTAACAACAATCATTTTCTGTTTCATATGGATCTTGATCTATTTCACGAGTTATAGGAGGCTGATCTACCTTTGGATGAGGGGGATATGAGATCATCTGATCCTCAGCCTATAGGTGGTTCAGTAGGCACATAAAGGGGGCATGGTCTTGCGCTACTGATGATTCTTGACCCTGTCCCTGAGCAACTTCCATGTCTTGGCTTCGATCCACGCACACAGAGGTATGCTAACCTGTATATTTTAGTTATATTTTTCATTTATTTATATATATATACTAATTTTTTATTATTTATTCTTTTTTCACAGTTAGTCAAATGTAGCTATTTGATAGGGGAGTGCTATCTTGCACAATTATTTTTCTCAGCCATGTATCACAAGGGAACAAATTACCCTTAATGTGTAGCTCGCCATTTACAATCAGTGGATGGTACGTAAATAAATAATATTTATTTTTAAAATTACTTTATTAATAACTTGATATTATAAATTATTTGTTGGGTTTATTGTATCCCATCGATGATAGCAAGTATGACGCTATCCATGCAGCATGAGAGGTGGCTATGCGTGAGCATTTGCGTTAGTTTTTGCACAATTTGAGAAAGACGGCCATTAAGAAAGAAGGAGCAATAGTATTTGATGAGTCGTGTAATGCTCACTGACCAGAGTCCATTTCATCTCAGGTTTGAGATGGATTATGTTCACACTGGTTGGGTGGTGGATTTTAGAAGAGGTCTTCATTGGGTTGGCAGAACCAGGGGAGACTAGAGGTGACACATCGAGATGGTAGCCGTACATTCAGTATGCATAGAGAGCATCTGGTAAGTATATTTTTTAAAAATTTATAAAATATTAAATATAAAAATTCTATTTTATATTTTTGTAGGTAGTCGATTATCCTAATATTATAGAGATTGATGTTTATCAGAGGATGTATAGTGATCCAGTCACTGGAGAGATTAGAGGTGATCGCCAATGTTGGATTGTGGTCAGTATTATAATTTCAGTTTGACAATGAACTGCATATAATATTTTCACAATTTTAATTTCAAATTGGAATTGAAGGAGTCATATGAGGTAGTGACCACTCAGACATAGGATGAGGGTTAGGATGAGGCGACTGATCAGACCAATGCACACCATTTGGATGAGGCGACATGGATGAATGCGACTCAGTATGGCTTTGAGAAGATCCGAGTAGTTGGTATCATCTCTCATGTGACTTCTGGTACTTATTATGGTACTGCTGCGATGTCAGCGTCCAGCTCAAGAGGAGATCATGGAGAGGAATAATCTTCTGTCTCACCGTATTAGGAGCAGTTACGAGCTTAGAATGACCTTATAGAGAGTTTGTAGAAGCAGCAGGAAGAGATGCATCAGCAGCAGCAGCAGAAGTAGCAGCATGAGGAGGAGATGCATCGATGGCTGCAGCAGCATCAGGAGAAGATGGAGTACATGCACCATCAGACTCATAGTTTGGGGATGAAGTTACCTCCAACATCTCCTTCAGATCCTCCACCTCCTCCAGAAGACGACCCTTGTGATTTTTTTATGTTACAAACTTTTGAATTTAACATTTGTTGTAATATGAACTATTAACAGTTTTTGTCTTTTATATTGGTGCGAATATAGTATAATTTAATTTTTAATATTTTATGATTTTTTTTGTAAACATTGATAATTTTAATAATTTTAATAATTTTTTTTATTTTAATAATATTAATATCATTGTTTCATTAATCATAATTTTATTAAATATATTTTTTCTGTATTATATTTTTTAATGTTTTTTTATTTTAATAATAATAATAATAATAATAATAATATTTTATGATTCTTTTATATTTTTTTTGTGAATATTGAGAATTTTAATATATTTTTAATTTAATTATTTTAATAATATTAAAATTAATTTTTGAGAAATAATTATTTTATTAATTTTTTTATTACTTGCAATGGGATCTGTTGTGACGGGTTCCCGTCACAAATAGTCTAAATAATTTTTTATAAGTATTTGTGACGGGATTAGGGACCCATCGCAAAAAAGTATTTGTGATGGGCCCGTTGCATAGAGTCTGAATTTGTTTTTGAAAAAAGTATTTACAACGGGATTACAGGTCCGTCGCAAATACTTTTTGTGATTGTCCTATCACAAAAATTTATATATATATATATAAATAATATAATCGGAGAATTATTTGCGATGCTGTTTTCTGCAACAGGCTATTTGCGACGGGACCCCATCGGTAAAACTTATTTGCGACGGGATTCCGTCGCAAATAACCCATTGAAAATACCTAGAATTCTAGTATTGATAAGAGAAGATTTACAACTTGAATGTTTAGCCATACAATATATTATGGATGTTGTAAGACTTCAAGGAGTACCCCTATCGGTTGTTTCTAATCATGATCCCCATTTTACATCAAGATTTTGGAAAAGTCTTCAGAAGGCCTTGGTTACTGAACTTCTTTTGAGCACTACCTACCACCCTCAAACTGATGGACAATCAGAATAGACTATTCAAACCTTATAAGACATGTTGAGATCTTTATCACTTTACATTCATGGTATGTGGGATCAATATTTACATCTGTTATAATTTTCCTATAAAAATACCTTCCATTCAAGTATTTAGATGGCACTATATGAAGAGTTTTATGGAAAGAGATGTCGCACAACAACATGTAGGGATGATGTTGGTGAAGGAAAACTCGTAGGCCCAGAACTTGTTTAGGAAACAATGGAAATGGTGAAGATTATCCAAACCCACATCAAAGCAGATCAAAGTAGGAAAAAGAGATATGCCTATAACTGAGGGGAATATTTTGAATTTCAAGTTGGTGATCATGTTTCCTTGAAGGTATATCCATTGAAGGGTGTTATACGATTTGGTTAGAAGATAAAAGTAAGTCCTAGGTACATCAGGACTTTCAAATTTCTAGAACAAATTGGAGTTGTAGATTATCATTTGGTAATGTATCCAAGTCTCTCCAATGTTCATGATGTTTTCCACATAACACTATTGTGAAAATACCATCATGACCCAATGCATGTACTAACCTATGAACAAATAGAACTTGAACCTGATCTATCTTATTGTGAAGAGCCTATCAAGATTATTGATACCGGAGAACAGGTGTTGTGAAACTAGATGATGAGTCTGGTAAAAGTTCTATGGAGAAACCATAAGATAGAAGAGGCATCATGGGAACCCAAGGAACTTTTGATAAAGAACCACCCAAATAATTTTATTCAGTAATATTATAGAAATACCGAGGACAAATTTATTTGAAGGAGGAAAGAATGTAACACCCCAAGCTTCCATAGTATGCTTCACTTGGAATAATACAATTGCTTGTGTTGTATGCAACATTGAGTTCTAACACTCCACAACCAATAAAACTAGACACCATGAATAGTAATAACAACTTTTTAAATTTTTATAAATTTTATTTTAAAAAATGGACTTCATTGTTGGATTCGGAATATCAAAATTATCATAGTGTGATTTTTGGGTATTTTTCTAAAAACATTATGTTTTTGATGAATAGTGAAAAACACTGCGTTATTGTTTCAAACCTACTTTTTATTTAAATAATTATTTATTTTATTTATATTTATTTTAGGCAATAATAGATTCATAATACCTATATATGTTCAATGTAATTCATTGGAATCATTTTATTATAATATTAGATATAACAAAATTTATTGATCTTTTTACCGTCTTTAACCTATCTTCTAGGCGCATTTGAAAATTTTCATAAAATGTAAATTTTAAGCTTTAGTGAATAGAATATCAAAAATCCAAGAGACACGGTTGACATCCATATGTAAAATTTGGTTCAATAAGATAAAAATAATTTTTGGTGAATCATATCTTTAGACTTTTATTTACTGCGATTAAAAGTAAAAAGTGTAATTATAGGTGAAAAATGATATTATAATTACACTAAAACATGTCTTAATTCTATTTTATAAGTTCATTTGGACAAAACTAAACCTTAGGAAAAAAATATGATTCTTTTGGTCAACTTGGATTAGATTGGGACATTTATTATTATTTTATTCTAAGAAGAGTTAAAAGTGTTAAATTCAATGTTTAATAACTAAACCATTTTTAATATAGGGTTATATATTAGATAAATTAGACTATTCATTATAAATATAAAAAATTATACATAATTTTATTTTATTTATAATTTTGAGACATTATATAATTAAATTTATTTTTGACACAATAATGATGTAGTAATTTCCTTATTAATGAATGAATAAAATAATTGATAATATAAATATCCAAATAAATGTAAATTGAGACTTATGATGAATTACACTAATATTATAGGTTAATAAAACTTTTTAAAGTTAATTAAATAAATTTTTTTCGAAGTGAAATAGTTGATATGACTTTCACAAAAACAAAATACCCAAGTGTTCCAAAATTGACAAAAATGAGTTTTTAAAAGACATAGTATATTATTAGTTGATATAATATTCAGAAAAATTAATGGATTTAGAAAATTAATTATATAAGGTTAGATATATCAATAATTAAACACTTGGGGTCCTATTGCCTTTTTATAGTATGTTTATTAACCATTTATTATAATAATACAAGGATACATGGTAAAAGATAAACTATTTAACTAATAGATAAATCTAGAAGATACGGTTAATATGTGAACTAAACCTATCTACAAGCTATTGGTTGAGATATTTTAAACCCATAACCAAATTATCCTTGAAATAAATCATTTTGGAGCCATTATAAATGGAACAACCCGAGATTTTACAAGATATATTATTTTTAATTTCATTCATATCTTCTGGTGTACGATACACCAAGATTATCTTGCGCTACACGCAACACCGTATTAGCTTGTAGTATACGCAACACTATTCTTGGCTCATGTTACACACAATATCAAGTTCATTTGATAGAAGTTATTCTACGCAACATTGAGTGTATATATATATATATATTCAATGTATAAATAAAATATGGTTGGATTCTGTTATACGCAACAACAATGGAGTCTTGCACTACATGCAACCCTAGCTTGGCTTGCATTACACGCAATCACGACCTTCTTCGATAGCGTGTGTTGTACACAATATCGGGTTTCACTAAACAATGATATATGGTAATAATATTATTATGAACTAGCTGTTATGAATTGTATTAACTAAAATTTTAATTTTATAACATTATTATTCATCTTACATATTTTCTAGAACATGGTATGAGAACAAAATAAATTTTTCGTGTAAAATAAGTATTTTTAAAAAAATGCAATTGTGCCGCCTTTTGATGGAGCACCCACATTAAATCTAGTTTCTAACATGTTTATGAGTTCAATTTGATAAAATAAAATTATTCTTTGGAATAAGGACATAAAAATTTACTTTGGATAAAATTTTCATATTATTCTGATAACTTTCATATTTTAATGAATAGTAAAAACACGCTATATTTTAATTAAAAACAACTTCTTTCATCGTAATAATTTATATGGTTAAATTATAATATTGAATGGTTTTAAATTGTAAATAGAATTTAATTTTACCATTTAATATAATTTATGTCATTATCATTGATTTTACATTGAATTTATAGGTTAAATCAATTCAATCTTTGGTAATGTTTTAACTTTTAAAACCTATTCGCTTAACTACAGGATTAATTTTAAATTAATTAATGCAACTTCGGTGTTTTGAATTTTGAAAAATGGATTCCATATTTGGAATCAGTGGGTCCATATTTTGTTAATAGGTAACTTTTATTTATTTTTTATATTATGAATAGTAACTACATTAATTTTTATTTAATGCGGTTATAGGTAAATAGGGTAATTCAAGGTTAAAAGAATATTATAATAATTCAAAATTACCTTGAAAATTGTCCTAACTTTATTGGATGAGTAGTGGCCGACCATGATCATCCTTGGGCCGATTTGGGGACCACAATGAGCCACTTGGTAGTGAAAATGACAATTTGGATTAATTAATTTAATGTAAAGAAAAAATTGACTTTATCAAACATATTTTAGTAAATAATTTTATAAGGGGATATATAAGTTATATATTAGACTATAAATATTCTTTGGAAAGATAAAAAGATTAACTACATCATGGTATTTTTTTCATAATTTTTTTACATCAAATGAACTAAATTATTTATGACACAATATTGATTTAGTGTTTACCTCATTAATAAATGATTTAAATAAATAAGATTATAATGATTAAAATATCATCCAAAACCTGTCCAATTCCAATTAGATGATTTTATTTCTAATATGAGTCATCTTATCTTCGACATTAATGTGTTTTGGACTTCTTGAAACTGAAGATAAGATTATAATAAAATAATGTTTTCACACTTTCCTAAAGAGCCCCTCCTCTCCCTTATAAAATGAGACCACTTCTATGCAATTCCTCACACCTCTCAAGCCTTTTTCCTCGTCAAAACTCTGCCCAAATAATCTCCTTACATCCCTATCCTCCCCTTTGAAGCCTTACATTAGGCATAAGACTCTCCAATAAGTCATTTTGGTTCAAACCAAAGGAAGTTACCAAAATTAAAGGTAACAGTTTCTCTTAAGTTGTTTTCTTTTATTATACTTCTCCAACCCCTAAAATCTTTTTAATCCTGTCTTTTGTTACAAAAAAATATCCTAAATATACTAGGATGTTTTTATTATAAGGATTATAACTACAAATACACACACCTCCATCTAATGGAGGAAGAACATAATGTTTCTGTGATGGCAAATTAACGCCTCACGAAACGATGATTGTTCAATTTTCTCCTACCGCCTCTCATGGTGGCCATTATGATGGAACAATATTTATAAATATTATATATTATGTTTATTATTTATTTATTCTTATTTAATTCCCAATTATGTCAAGCCTTTATGGTTTCCATAGTCGGTAAATACGATAATCTCATTTGAGGAAGTGCGGACTACGACCCCCTCAAAGTGATTTGATTCGTTAATACCTTATGTGGGATGTATAAAGGATGTGGTTAATGATATTATATATGATATTATACTGGAATTATAATATACCTATGTATCATTATGTTTTAATTCCATTAAAATAATAAATAGAAATGAAAGTAGCGTTTATGCGTACGTACGGCTTATCGTCTCCATGAACGATGCGTTTCATTTTTTACCTCCATATGTTATGTACTATAATAAATGATTGTATATGAAGGATATATAATGAATTTATATGATATATAAATCATGAAATACATTTTGGAAGTAATTAAATCATGATATATGTAATAATAACATCAAGAACAACAAGTCCAAACACGTATGATAAATAAGACGATTTTACCCAAAACGCTACTTTAACATTATTTTACAAAATAATGGGTAATATAAAGTCATAAGTGAACCATATAAGATATCATAACAAGGAATATGATTCTTTAATAATTCAATGTCATTATTTAAATCATTATAAAGGAGTTTCGGATACATATAAATCATATCGTACGTACGGTAAGGGATAACTTTTCCAATCTCATTCTTATCCGAGATTGTCTATTAGTAAGAAATTACTGGGGTTATTGTTATCATCCAAGTCCATGTTTTCTAAAAGTGTTTTATGTATGTTTATTGTCCTTTTTACCCATTTTTTATTTTACTACATGATATGTAAGGAATCTTTTTTTTATGTTACGAGGTACTTTTTGACTTTTCCGAAAAAAGTACGAGGAGAACGTTTTTTTAACTTATACGGGATGAAAGGATTATTACAGTTTTATAAAGACTTATTTTCATGAAACTTCCTCCAAAATATTTCATGACTATTTTCAAAAAAATCTTTTTATTTTAAAATTGCATGACATTTTGTGAAAAGAAATTTATTTTGATGAAGAAAGGATATTTTCCTCAAGAATTCATTTCAAGTGTTTTATCAAAACCATTTTTCCATCTAAGATGACATTATATGTGTATGTTTCAAGTATAATATACCTATGATTTACATGGTTTCACTTTTCTTATGTTGATATATCCATTTGTTTTATATGGATTATGTGATGATGGGATGATGTTTATGAAACCCATTTTAGTCTTTGGGTTATGATGATTCTTTCAAGTTTATTTTGTGGAACAAATAATAATGATTTCATTATGAGATGGGTGGGACCTATATCTCCCTCAAATTCATTGGGTAAAGATTTATATCTCAGGAGATAGACATGGATGGAATGGTAAGTTAATCCGGTTCAGTGTTACATGACTGAAATGAGGAGTGAACTCGATTTAGAAAGGGACTTTGTCCACTAAGATGGTCCTGGCAGTAATGCCTTAGATACTATGGAAATCATAATTTTTTGCCACAATTACAAGTTTTATTCCCATGCTATTTTATCAGGATTAATGTGTCTTTATGGTCTATTCCTTACGTATTTCCATGTTTTATTTCATTCCTCCAGATCTTGATGTTTAAACATTGTGTTCATGTTTTTAAGTTCAAATGTATATGGTTTGTTTTATTTTATCGATGCTTACCCTTATTGAGCATTTGAGATCACCCTTTATATGTTTTCTTTTCCCCAAGATATAAAGAAAGGTTTTAGGTAAGAAAAGATAAGGGGAAGATCTTTATGGGAGATGTTGAAGATCCTTCACCATGATTAGAATATTACGTTCCGAGTTTCCAAAGACACTAAACTATTACGGTCCTTGAGTTTTGAATTTTTATATGTATTAAGTATTCTGAAAAATTAATGTGTTGTCCATGTACGTCAAGCTTCGGTACTCTATAGTTGGTATCAGAGGAAAGGTTTAGTCAACCTTTGGCAACTAGGATGCGAGAACTTTAGTGAGATCCCTAGAGATATTTCTAAGGTATGTCTAGGGATGACCCTAAGGTTAGGTATACACATAGGTTATAGTCCTAGAATTGTGCTAACGATCTTAGAATTAAACCTAAGATGTTAGATATTGAAGTTACTCCCCCTTTATTATGTTGTTTTCCCTAGCATGATTTTTTCCTCTCACAGAATTATTTGTATGTTTTACTCAATAGAGGGAACGAGAAGGAATTCAGTTAACATTTAATCCAATGTACAAATTGGTGACTATGAGCAATGAAATTGTGTAATTACTAGAGATAAATCTATTGTGATTATGCCGAATTAGTCATCGTGATAAATGATTAACAAGGTGAAATTTAGTGGTATTCCTAAGTCATCAAATAAGAGGGAGATGGAATTCTATGCATGTTCACATAGTGAGGAGCATAAAGAAAGGAAGATTGAGATTTCTAAAGAATGGAAGAAGAACCTTGATGAATACCTCAAATGGAGGGACAAATGTTATCTATGTGGAGAAAAGAGTCATAGAGTGATAGAATGTTATGGAGTTCAATGTCTTATCTGTGGAGAACATGGGCATTACCCAACTCAATGCCCTGACCTAAGAGGTTACAACTAAATCAAGGAAGGACTTATTCCATGAAAATAATTGAAGATGATGGTTTGAAGTGTTTATGTATTGGTATTCCAAAATAATGTTGTTCAGGTACTTTTATGGTATATTGGAATACCTATATATTGGTACATTGTGGTTTTCCATAAGAATATGGCATCGATAACCATGGAAAGTGATGGAGATATTTTTGGAATGAAGATGATATGCGCATAATGAAGGGATAAGGAGAAAATGAAATGTTTGATAGTATTCATGAGATCATGATTGATATAAGGAAATAGTTATATAATGGTTTGATTATATAGAATTTTGGGGTTTTTTTATATGGAAAGAGTTAACTTTCGACAGCACTCATGTTTTCACTAAGAACCAATGGGTATCCATTTTTCAATATAATAAATGATTAAGGCCTTCGAACGTTTGTAATGTGACCAACAAGACATATCTTATGATATATGAGGATCAAAAGTGGTATTAACATGCTTGTTATATGAAATATCTGGTAATTTTTTTCACTATAATATGACAATGGACTGCAATATTATGGACAAGCCTAAAGATTGAAATGGATTATGTTGGACATAAGATAGTATTTATTATGGATATAAATTTATTAGATATTATTGATGGGATGTTTAGTAATGTAGTTTTAGAAAATGACAACCTACAGGACGTGCGACAACCCATCGCATCAGACAAAGCTGTGGGAATCGAACCCACACCCGAAGTGCGACATGCCTTTATCGGTTACTACTGGCCTACAAGAAGTCCCTGTATAGTAGAAACTAGTTTTATTATATTAAGAAGTATGATATATGATTTATAAGTCCATTTTAGGAACCATATATGATTAATCTCACTATTGATGGACTTATGTATTTTTTTAAAAAATTTCTAACCTTTCATTTGAGATAGATGGAATGATGCATAATTCTATCACATTATCTGTTAAGGCTTTACGAATAACAAACTCAACTTCATTTCTTTAAGATATGAAGTGGAAATTGTTCAATTCACGAACAATAGTGAGATTGTACGAAGATCATGTAAGTATTTCTTTTAATTCATCAACTTTAGGGAATTGATATTGAAAACGAAAAATGTTTTCCTAGTGCTCTTATATCCGATGAATCAGATGGTACCTTAGATCATCACAAATTTATGGCTTTGTGATTGTTGGTTTTTTGATACCCATGTTCTCTACCACTCTCCATCAGAACTTGATGGTTAGATTTTTCTTCCATATCCAAATTTTATCCTATGTTCTCCTATATGGAAACCCAGTGATGAGTTACTTTTGGCAATTGTTACATTTCATACTTAAGTTTTTAAAATTATGTTTTAGTATTCCTTTTTACAATGTGGGTTTCTGTGAATAGTAAACGATTTATAACCCTGACGAATTTTGAGGGCAAAAATTCATTTTAAGGGGGGTAGAATGTAACAACCAGAGATTTTATAAGATACATTCTTTTTAATTTCATTCATATCGTCTGTTGTACGATACACCAAGATTATCTTGCACTACACGCAACACTGTATTAGCTTGCAGTATACGCAACACTATTCTTGGCTCGTGTTACACACAATTTCAAGTTCGTTTGATAGAAGTTATTATATGCAACATTGAGTATATATATATATATTCAATGTATAAATAAAATATGGTTGGATTATGTTATATGCAAAAAAATAGAGTCTTTCACTACACGCAACCCTAACTTGGCTTGCATTACACGCAATCGCGACCTTCTTCGATAGCGTGTGTTGTACGCAATATCGGGTTTCACTAAGCAATGATATATGGTTATAATATTATTATGAACCAGCCATTATGAATATTATTCACTAAATTTTTAATTTTATAACATTATTATTCAACTTACATATTTTCTAGAACATGGTATGAGAACAAAATAAATTTTTCGGGTAAAATTAGTATTTTAAAAAAAATGCATTTTTGCCACCTTTTGATGGTGCACCCACATTAAATCTAGTTTCTGACGTGTTTATAAGTTCAATTTGAAAAAATAAAATTCTTCTTTGGAATCAGAATATGAAAATTTACTTTGGATAATATTTTCATATTATTCTGATAACATTCATATTTTAATGAATAGTAAAAACATGCAATATTTTAATTAAAAACAACTTTTTTCATCATAATAATTTATATGGTTAAATTATAATATTTAATGATTTTAAATTATAAATATAATATATTTTTACCATTTAATATAATGTATGTCATTATCATTGATTTTACATTGAATTCATAGGTTAAATCAATTCAATTTTTGGTAATGTTTTAACTTTTAAAACCTATTCGCTTAACAATGGGATTAATTTTAAATTAATTACTGCATCTTCGGTGTTTTGAATTTTGAATAATGGATTCCATATTTGGAATCAGTGGGTCCAAATTATGTTAATAGGATACCTTTTATATATATTATGAATAGTAAGTATGGTAGTTTGTATTTACTGCGGTTAAAGGTAAATATGGTAATTCAAGGTTAAACGAATATTATAATAATTCAAAATTACCTTGAAATTTTTCCTAACCTTATTGTATAAGTAGTGTCCGACCATGGGCATCCATGGGCCGATTTTGGGACCCCAATGAGCAACTTGGTAGTGAAAATGACAATTTGGATTAATTAATTTAATGTAAAGACAAAATTGACTTTATCAAAAAGCTTTTAGTAATTAATTTTTTTAAGGGGTTATATAAGTTATATTTTCGACTATAAATATTATTTGGAAATATAAAAATATTCACTACATCATGGTATTTTTTTCATAATTGTTAGACATCAAATGAATTAAATTATTTATGACACAATACAGATGTAGTGTTTACCTCATAAATAAATTATTTAAATAAATAAGATTATAATGATTAAAATATCATCCAAAACCTGTACAATTCCAATTGGATAATTTTATTTCGAATATGGGTCATCTTATCTTCGACATTAAGGTGTTTTGGACCTCTTGAAACCGAAGATAAGTTTATAATAAAATAATGTTTTCACACTTTCCTAAAGAGCCCCTCCTCTCCCTTATAAAAGGAGGCAACTTCTATGCAATTCCTCACACCTCTCAAGCCTTTTGGCTCGTCCAAACTCTGCCCAACTAATCCTCCTACATCTCTATACTCCCTCTTTAAGCCTTAAAGTAGGCAGAAGACTCTCCAAGAAGTTATTTTGGTTCAAACCAATGGAAGTTACCAAAATTAAAGGTAACTGTTTCTCTTAAGTCGTTTTCATTTATTCTACTTCTCCAACCCCTAAACTATTTTTAATACTTTCTTTTGTAAAAAAAACAATATACTAAATATAGTAGGATGTTGTTATGAGATGTATTCGAACTTAACTTACACACACCACCATCTAATGGATGAAGAACATAACGTTTATGTGATGGAAAACTAACGCCTCACGTAACGATGATTGTTCGATTTTCTCCTACCGCCTCTCATGGTGGCCATTATGATGGAAATGTATTTATATATAATATATATTATGTTTATGATTTAATTATTCTTCTTTACTTACCAATTATATCAAGCCTTTACGGTTTCCATAGTCGGTAAATACGACAATCTCATTTGAGGAAGTGCGGACTACCGCCCCCTCAAAGTGATGTGATTCGTTAATACCTTATGTGGGATGTATAAAGGATGTGATTAATGATATTATATATGATATTATAATGGAATTATAATATACCTATGTATAATTATGTTTTAATTCCATTAAAATAATAAATATAAATGAAAGTAGCATTCATGCGTATGTACGGCTTACCATCTCCATGAACGGTGCGATTCATTTCTTATCTCCACATGTTATGTACTATTATAAATTCTTGTATATGATGGATATATTATGAATTTATATGATATATAAATCATTATTTACATGTTTTAAGTAAGTAAATCATGATATAAGTAATAATAACATCAATAACAACAAGTCCAAACACGTACAAGAAATAAGATGATTTTACCCAAAACGCTACTTTAACATTAATTTACAAACGAATGGGTAATATAAAGTCATAAGTGAACCATATATGATATCATAACAATGAATATGATTCTGTAATAAGTCAATGAAATTATTTAAATCATTATATAGGAGGTTCTGATACATACGAAGCATATCAGACGTACGGTAAGGGATAACTTTTCCAATCTCGTTCTTATCCGAGATTGTTTATTCGTAAGTAATTTCTGGCGTTATTGTTATCATCAAAGTCTATCTTCTCTAAAAGTTTTTTTATGTATGTTTAATTTCTTTTTTACCCATTTTTTCTTTTACTACATGATATGTATGAAATCATTCTTTTTTTTACGTTACGAGGTACTTTTTGACTTTTCTGACCAAAGTACAAGGAGAATGTTTTTTATCTTATATGGCATGAAAGGATTTTTACGGTTTTATAAAGCCATATTTTCATGAATATTCCTCCAAAATATTTCATGGCTATTTTCAAAAAAATCTATTTATTTTAAAATTTCATGACGTTTTGTGAAAAGAAATTGATTTTGATGATGAAAGGATATTTTCCTCAAGAATTCATTTCAAGTGTTTTATCAAAACCATTTTTCCATCTAAGATAACATTATTTGTTTATGTTTCAAGTATAATGTACCTATTATTTACATGGTTTCACTTTTCTTATGTTGATATATCCATTTGTTTTATATGGATTATGTGATGATGGGATGATGTTTATGAAACCAATTTTATTCTTTGGGTTATGATGAATGTTTCAAGTTTATTTTGTGGCACAAGTAAAATGATTTCATTATGAGATGGGTGGGACCTATATCTCACTCCCATTCATTGGGTAAAGATTTATATCTCATGAGTTTGACATGGATGGAATGGTAAGTTAATCTGGTTTAGTGTTACAGGACTGAAATGAGGAGTGGACTCGATTCAGAAAGGGACTTTGTCCACTAAGATGGTCCTGGTAGCAATGCCTTGGATACTATGGAAATCATAATGTTTTGACACAATTACAAGTTTTATTCCCATGCTATTTTATCTGTATTAATGTTTCTTTATGATATATGACTTACGTATTTCCATGATTTATTTCATTGCTCAAGATCTTGATGTTTAAACATTGTGTTCATGTTTTTATGTTAAAATGTATATGGTTTTTTTATTTTATCCATGCTTACCGTTACTGAGAATTTGAGCTCACCCTTTATATGTTTTCTTTTCTCCAGGATATAAAGAAAGTTTTTAGTTAAGAAAACATAAGGGGAAGATCTTTATGGGAGATGTTGAAGATCATTCACCACGATTAGAAGATTACGTTCCGAGTTTCCAAAGACACTAAACTACTACGGTCCTTGAGTTTTGAATTTTTTTATGTGTTAAGTATTCCAAAAAAGTAATGTGTTTTCCATTTAAGTCAATATTTGTGTCTCTACAATTAACAGAATATGATTGTATAATAAAATAATATTTCAATCTTTTTCTAATGTGACCCTCACCTCTATTATAAAATGGTATTTCCCCTTTTCTCAAAATCACACCTCCAATGACATTTTTATTGGCCAAAACCTACTCAAATATCCTCCCAACAACCCTCATGTCGACCTATCGGCCTTAAATTGATCAGAAAGCCTACCTATGGAGCCCTTTTTATCAACCTAAAAGGTAACACCCGTTGAAGATGTAATAATTTCACCCCTCTTTCAAAGTTCTTTTCTTCTTCCACTTCATCTTTCTTTGTTGTTTCCATTACAAAATAAAAAATCTAGTAATTTATAAATAAAAGTATTTTATTATAAATATTTTACATCAATATTACTTATTATATTAAGTCTATGAATGACAAGTCATCATACGTACGTATGTACGACATACCATCTCCACATCGTGGTATAGTATGTTATTCAAACACTTCATTATTTGGATGGGTATAATAATGAGTATAACTTTAGTAAATAATAAATATAACATGTTAATTATTCTTTATATATGATATAACATCCAATTACATATAATTTTACCATCAATAGAAAGATATTTTTGTTCGTGCGCACGTACTGATTTCCGTCTCCACAAACGTGATGAAATTCATTCCCCATCATAACAATTCAAGTATTATTTTCATTTTGTAATTAAAAATAATGTTTAAGATCATAATATAATTTTTTATATTAATCAAATACATCCTATCCATAAAAACTAGGGCTTACGTAACCAAGCATATTAAAGAAAACGAATCAGTTAACACCCAAAAGCAATGATACTACTGAAATATTATTTACAAGGAAATATTTAAAGATCATAAATGATATCATATTTATGTATGTGATTCTATTATAATTTAATAACCATGATTTAACTATTATACAAGAGGTTATCATACCCTTGATCAAGTAAAAATACAAGGTAAGGGTTAATTCTACGATATCTTCATTATCCGAGGTTGTTTTTATGTGAGTATATACTTAGACCTCTTTATCATAAACATCCTTGTTTCTTAAAAATGTATTTTAATATTTTTTTAATATTACCTAGACTATGGGATAAATTCATTTATACCCTTATTTTACTTTTTATTAAATTTATATAACTGAAAATTTCTGTCATTTTCCAAACAAGGTCCTTTACGACCTTTTCGACAAAATTATGGAAAGAATGTTTTTTAACTTATACAGAGGGTGAAAATATTTTCAATCATTATAACATATTAAAATATTCCCATACCAGATTACAATAATTTTTTTAAAATAAATGTTTTCTTTTATAATTATGTAACTTTTAAATGATTTCAAAATAGAAAGAGATATTTATCTTAATAGTTTTGATTTCATCTATGTCAACATACATTGATGGATTTTACACATGTTTGATGTTTATTTATTGTGATACAATATTCCATATTTTATTAAAGGATTAGTGATATGTTTGACTATTTATGTGTTATATTTATACCATTCATGTTTTATGGTTAAAGTGTTAACATTTCGTATGATAGCAAATATATGAATGTTTATGTTATGTTTCTACCTTTTCATATGAAGAACGCATTGGACATAGTAAGTGATGAGTAGAGCCTACTATAGCTCCTCGATGCATCGGTAGGTCTCATGAGACAAACTAGTGTCTTGGTACAAGGCCTTGAAAAAATATTATTTGTATTCTTGGCATGAGGCCTTTACTAAGTGGTTATGACTTCTGACATTATGGATTCCATAATTATGAAAATGGCTATTGATATTACATGTGATTATTAGACTAGTCAAATATCAATGTGAATAAGTAAATGGAATTATATGATTTATCATTTCCATATTATTCTGAATTTTATGTTTAAAAGGCTTGTTTTTTAGTCTTATACATTGCCTTCAATTTTTCTACTTATTTATGGTTTTTCTCACTATATTGTTATCCTTACTGAGCACTTGAGCTCACCCCTTTCTATGTTTCATTTTTCCTAGGATGCAAAGAAGTATATTATGAATGACCAATAAGGATATTGAAAGGGATATCACTGTATTAAAAGGAGAAAAAATGTTGTTATTTTTCATTTCATAATGAAATGTGCAACTTATGTTTGTATCAAGTACTTACAAGGATACTAAACCGATCAGTATTTAGGGACATGATCCATTGTGATCATGCCAATGTTATGTAATAATGCACATACTCTGGGTAACTAGGGTCGAGGTGTTACAATTGTTATCAAAGGATGTTTGGATAAATCCTTCGATACTAGATTTAGTAAAACTATGATTAGAGAACATTTCATTAAGATAGACTTTGAGGATTAGTATAGAAGAACGTCCTTCAATTTCAGTAATGTAGAGATTTTCTGAGTTTTCCAAGAAATACATCACTGTCTAGATACGATCAGGTAGAGGCTGCTTTGGAAAAAATGTACCTACTAGTGAAAAATCAAAAAGGAGTATCATTCTTGACTCAGGGTATCCAGGTATTCAACAACTGGCCTTGCTACACTATTGGTTAGGACACTCCTGGGGGATATGATTAGTGTAATTCAAATGTTTATTACAAACTGTTATGAAGGATTTATGACTATATATCTCCTCAAAGAAAACATATTTATGATTATGGATTATATCCCTAAACTATTTAATTTATCTTAAGTGTTTTACTAGTTTGTAATTGTGTATTGCGATTCATTACGTAATCTAGTGTATTACATTGTTTAGAAATGGTGCCTAGTGGAATGAATGGAAATCGTATCATCACACAGAATCCATATATGGATTTCCCTCCTACCAAAGATAATTTTAGTTGAGATGGTGATGTGACTGGTGAAAAACAACTTATAACCATACTGGGACAACTCACTCAGGTTATGAATAATAACCTTACCCGTATGGAGCATCCAAATACACAATGCGGATGATCAATGTTAGACCACTTCAGGATGCGAACACCAGAATAATTCAATGGGGATACAAATCAATTTGTAGATGAGATATGGATATGTTCCTTAGAGAAAATATTTCAATATTTGCGAGTAGCAAAAGGGAAAAAGTTGCCATGGCGGTTTATCGCCTCACAGGAGATGCTGATCAATGGTGGTAATTAATTCAAAACATAGTGGAGGATGAGGAAGTATAAAATAGAGAATTAATTGAGTTTAAAGTTAATTTAGGAGAAAAATAATTTCCTCATGACCATCGAGCAGATATGAAAATACAATTTCTGAGTCTAGGGTGAAAAGAGGATGATAATGTCACTAAGTATGAGGTTAACTTTACAATGTTATCAAGGAATGCATACGATTATATACGCAACCCAAAGAGTAATATTGATCGATTCTTTGATGGTTTGAAACCATTTCTCCATTAAAAATTAGTCTCACAATCCTTATCATCATACAAAGATATTGTCTCGTGTGCTATCAAGACATAAAATTAATTCTTTATGTCATACGAATTTAAATCAATGTAATTAAAGAAGAGATCTGTTGATCACTCTAGAAATGGAAATAACAGGATAAAGGTAAAATTCGAATTGTAATCCTATATTAAATGTGGGAAGAAACACCTCAGTACATTCCTAAAGGTAATTAGAGTCTATATCAAGTGTGGTGAAACAGGCCACCATGCTCGTGATTGAAAGTGAAAGAAACCGGATGTCAATGTTGAATGCTACAGTTGTAGTGAAATGGGGAATTATACAAATGATTTTGATAAGATCAAAGGGAACATACCTCAGAAAAGGACAAGAGAGTAAGTCCAAGCTTATGAAATCACTACTATTGAGTTTGAAGCTCCGAATTAGATGGTGGAAGGTAATTTAATGGTCTCTACACATTTAGTCCATGATTTATTTGATTATGTATCATCACATTATTTCATATCTTCCCAGTTTATTAATTAAATTGGATATTTCTAATTTGATTAAACAAAGTATTTTTCAGTCAAAACTCCAAAGGGATGTATCATTGTAACAAATATTTGTAAATCAGTTCCCATTTGTCCATATAAACGTGCTTTATATGCTGATCTCATTTTCATAACTATGATTTAATTTGGTATAATACTCAATATGGATTGGCTTTTGGAATATGATGCAAATATTTATTTTAAGAAGAAGGAGGTTGTTATTTCAATGATGATAAGGAGTACAATATCTTTAGAGAAGAACCATCACCATCTAATTCTTATCTATATCTACCCCCAGTAGCTCTACTAAATTCATTTATTGGGGAGGAACAGAATAAAATAACTATGGGTGAGGAAAATAATGTTATAATAGAGAATATATCTATTTTGAAAGAATATATTGAAGTGTTTCCAAAGGACTTACCTTGACATTATCCAGAACAAGAAAATGAGTTTTCCATTTATTTAATTACTGGTTCAAGGCCCATAACTAAGACCCCTTATAGAATGGCCACTATAGAATTAGTGGAACTAAAGAAAAAACTATAGGAATTGAGTAATAAAGGATTTATTCACCCTAGTGTTAATATATTGCGAGCCCCTATTCATTTTTGTTAAGATGAATGATGGATCAATGAGGTTGCGCATTGACTATAGGGGGATCAATGTCATAAAAATAATGAAATTGTATCCCCAATCATTCATTGGTGATTTATTCGACCAACTTCATGGAGGTAAATATTTTTCCAAGATTGACCGTCGATCATAATTTCATAAGTTGTGTGTGATGAAGAAAGAAATTCCAAAAATAACATTTCGAACCAGGTACAAGAATTATGAGTTTACACTAATGCCTTTTGGACAGACTAATGCACCCTATGTTTTCATGTATGTAATGAATAGAGTTTTCAAGGAATATATTGATGAATTTTTAGTGGTATTTATTGAAGATATCCTATTATACTCAAAAATATACGATGATAATTAAAATCACCAGCGCACTATTCTGAAAACCCTCCGAAGAAATAAATTATATGGGAAGTTTAGAAAGTATGAATTCTGGATTCAAGAAATTTATTTTCTTGGCCATATTATCTCTAAATATAGAATCTCTTTCGATCCTTAAAAGACCAGAGCAATACAATAATGGCCAGCACCGATGAGTATAAGTGAGGTACACAATTTTATTGGTTTAGAAAATTCTTATCAGTACTTCTGCCAGAATTTTTCCTGATTGGCTAACCCATTAACCAAGATCACATATAAAGGGGTTAAATTTTTTTGGACAGAAGAGTGTGAAAAATGTTTTGACGAACTGAAGAAAATATTAGTCAATGCTAATATCTTGATTCTACCATTGGGTAATGATGGGTTTGTTATTTATAAAGATGCTTAAATGAAAGGATTTGGTTGTGTACTTATGCAGAATGATAGATTTCTTTCCAATGCATCACAACATATAAAAATTCTTGAACAAAACTATCCCACTATTGATATGGAGTTAGTAGCTGTAAGCATTGTTTTGAATATATAGAGACCCTATCTCTATGGCATAAAATATGAGATATATACCAATCAAAATATTTTGATGTATATTTTCTCCCAAAAATAACTCAACATGAGGCAAAGATGATGTCTTGGACTACTCAAAGATTATGATTTCACTGTACACTACCACCTGAGGAAGGAAAATAAGGTGGTAGATGCTTTGAGTAGAAAGAGTCATGGAGTTTTGAACAAGATGAGTGTTGAAAGGGATCCAATGTTCATGGATCTTGTAAAGATAGATATGGTAATAATCATGGAAGGTGAAACATCAATACTTTTTCAAATCATTGCCAAACCATCTTTACTAGAAAGGATAAAAAGTTCTCAGATGGATGATGAGGTGTTTAAAAATAAAATTAAAGTTGGGAACTATGGGAGATTGATTGAATTTGTACATGAAAATGAAATTTTGAAATTTGAGAAGAAAATTTGTGTTCCTGATATAACTAATCTAAAAAGGGAATTATTGGATGATGCTGATAGCCTCAATTTCTCTATACACCCAGGTATCACTAAGATTTATAGATATTTGAAAGAACATTTTTGGTGGGATAACAAGAGGAGGGACATTTCTGATTATGTGTAAAGATGTATGGTTTGTCAACAAGTTAAGGATGGAAGACAACATCCTAGAAGAGTCATATATCCTCTTCCTATACCTTAGTGGAAATGGGATGATATTACAATGGAATTTGTCCAGGGGCTACCAAATACCCCTAAAAGGAATGATGCAATATGGGTCATTGTTGATCATCTTACCAAGACAACATATTTTCTTTCTATAAGATAAGATTTACCACTTGAATGATTAGTAATATTATAAATTAATGAAGTTCTATGACTTTATGGAGTACCCCTATTTATTGTTTATGATCGTGATCCTCATTTTACATCATGATTTTGGATTAGACATCAAAAGTCCTTGGATACTGAACTTCATTTGAGAACTGCCTACAACCCTTAAACAGATGGACAATCATAACAGACTATTCAAACCATAGAAGACATATTGAGATCTTTCTCACATTACTTTCAATGTATGTGGGATAAATATTTACCTATGGTAGAATTTTCCTATAAGAATATCTCACATTCAAGTATTCATATGGCACCATAGGAAGGGTTATATTAAAAGATATGTCGTACTCCAAATTTTTGGGATGATATTGGTGAAAGAAAATTCATAGGCGAAAAATGTTTTGAGGAAACAGTGGAGAATGTGAAGGTTATCCAAACCCACATAAAAGCACCTCAAAGTAGGAAAAAGAGATATGTCGATAACCAAAGGAAAGATTTGGAATTTCAAGTAGGAGACCATGTTTTCTTGAAGTTAACTCAATGGAAGTGTGTTATACAATTTAGTATGAAGGGAAAATTATGTCCTAGGTACATCATACCTTTAGAAATTCTAAAAAAATTGGAGTTGTAATGTATTGTTTGGAAATGCTTCCAAGTCTCTCCAAAGATCATTATGTGTACCATGTATCACTGTTGAGAAAATACATGCCTGACCCAACACATGTACTCACCTATGAAGAAATAGAATTGGAACCTGATCTGTCTTATTGTGATGATCCTGCTAAGATTATTGATTCTAGAGAACAAGTGTTGAGAAACCAGATGACACATCTGGTAAAATTTCTATGGAGAAATCATAAGATGGAAGAGGAAATGTGGGAACCTGAGGAACTTTTGATAATGAACTAGAAGAATCCTTTTATTCTGTAATATTATAGAAATTTAGAGGACATAATTATATGAATGTGGGAAGAATGTTACACCCCAAGCTTCCAGGATACGCTTCTCTTTGAATAATACAATAGCTTGCATTGTATGAAACTTTGTGTTCTAACACACCACGAACCATCAAACTAGCCATTATGAATAGTAATAGCAACTTTTTTAAAGTTTATAAATTTTATTTTTCAAAATTAACTTAATTTTTGGATTCATAATATCAAAAACATTTTATGGTGAATTTTTGGTATTTTTCTAAAAACATTCAATATTTTATAAATAGTGAAAAACAATGTGTTATTCATTTAAAACTATGTTTTATATAAATAATTATTTAGGTTATTTAAATTTATTTTAGGTCGAAATAGATACATAATACACATATATGTTCAATGTAATTAATTGGAGTCGTTTTATAATAATATTAGATATAAAAAATTTTATGGAACTTTTAACCGTCTTTAACATACCTTCTAGGAACATTTAATTTTTTTTCCTAAAACGTAATGTTTATGATTTTGTGAATTGAATTTAAAAAATATAAGAGACATAGTTTACATCTATAAGTAAAATGTGGTTCAATGATATGAAAATATGTTTTTGTGAAAAGTAACTTTGGACTTTTATTTACCACGGTTAAAAGTATATTGGGTAATTAAAGGTAAAAATGATATTATAATTACAGTAACACATGTCCTAATTCTATTTCATAAGTTTATTTATACCAAAATCAACCTTAGGAATAATATATGGTCAATTTGGTAAACTTGGATTAGATTAGGACATTTATTATTATTTTTTTAAAGAAGACTCAAATGTGTAAATTTCAATGTTTAATAACTAATCCATTTTTTATATAGGGTTATACATAAGATAAATTTGACTATAAATATTCATTAGAAATAGGAAATCATTTCCTACATAATTTTGTTTTATTTATAAATTTTAGACACTAAATAATTAAATTTATTTTCGACACAATAATGATGCCGCAATTTCCTAACTAATGAAGGATTAAAATAGAAAATATTATAAATATCTAAATAAATGTAAATTGAGACTTATGATTAATTATAATAATTTTATATGTTAATATAACATTTTAGGGTTGATTAAATAATTTTTTATCGAGGTGATAAAACTTATATGACTTTTAAAAAATACCCAATACTTTCAAAATTGTCAAAAATGAGTTTTTAAAACAAATACTATATTATTAATTGATATAATATTCATAAAAATCTAAGGATCTCCCAAAGGACATATATAAGGTTATATATATCATTAATGAACCACTTGGGGTTCAATTGACTTTTTATAGTATGTTTATTAACCATTTATTATAATAATACAAGAATACATGGAAAAAGTTAAACTATTTAACTAAGAGTTAATCTAAATGATAATGTTAATATGTTGACCTAAACTTGTATAAATTATATTGGTTGAGTAGGTTTTTCCAATCCCCACCTTATCCTCAAATATATCATTTTTCATCCATTATAAACTGAATTTTATTATATAATAAAATAATATTTCAACCTTTTCCTAAAGTGACCCTCAACTCTCTTATAAAAGGTTACATCTAATTCAATCAAAATCACACCTCCAATTCCTTTTGGATCGGCCAAAACCTGATAAATTATCCTCCCCACTACCCTCACTTCTATATAAAGGCCTTAATTTGATCATAAATCCAACAAAAGGATCCCTTTTGATCATCCAAAAAGGAAACACTTGAAGAAGAGGTAATAATTTCACCACCTATTTCAAAGTTCTTTTCTTCTTCCATAACCTCTTTCTTTGCTTCTTGCATACCAAAATATTAACTCAAGTAAATTATAAATAATTTTATGTTATTATAAATATGGTAAACCATATTTGTTATTCTATCCATCCTATGAATGACAAGTCCCTAAATGTGCGTACGTAGGACTTACCGTTTCCACGTCGTGGTGTAGTTTGTTATTCAAACACGTAATTATTTGTATGGGTATAATAATGTGTGTAATAGATATAAATAACAAATATAACATGTTAATGATTCTATATATATGATATAAAATCCAATTTTATAATATTTCACCATCAATTTAATGATTCGGTCACTCGTTCGTACGTACGAATCACCGTCTCCACGAACGTGATGATATTCATTCCCCATCATAACCATTCAAGAATAATTTTCATTTTATGAATAAAAATAATTTTTAAGAACTTAATATCATTCTTTATATGATAAAATACATCCTATCAATAAAAAAATTACTTACATAACCAAGAAAAAAATGTAAAATGAATCAGTTCACACCCAAAACAATGATACTACTGAAATATTATTTACAACGCAATATTAGAAGATCATTTATGATATAAAATTTATGTATGTGGTTCTTGTATAATTTAATAACAATGATTTAACTATTATAAAGGAGTTTAATAGACCCTAGATCAAGGAAAAGTACAAGGTAATGGTTAATTCTACAATCTCATCATTATCTGAGGTTATTTATACGTGAGTATCTACAGGGACATCTTTATCATCCACATATGTGTTTATTAAAAATTTATTTCAATTTTTTTACTATTTCCTAGATTATGGATTAAATTCATTTATACCATTTTTTGACTTTTTATAAAATGTTTATAAAGGAATATTTTCGGCATTTTCTAAACAAGGTCCTTTATGACCTTTTTGACCAAATTAAGGAAAGTCTGTTTTCTTAAATTATATAGCGGGTGTGGATATTTTATGCCATTATAACATCTATGAAGCTTAACTTACCATATTATAATTGTATTTTAAAAATAAATGTTTTATTTTAAAATAATGTGGATTTTAAATGATTTTAAAATAGAAAGAGATACTTCACTCAATAGTTTTGATTTTTTCTATGCCAACATACTTTGATGAATTTTACACTTGTTTGAGGATGATTTATAATGATACAATCTATCATATTATATTGATGGTTCTGTGATATATTTTACTGTGGATGTGTTATTTTTAGACCATTCATGGTTTATGGTTAAATTATAAACATTTCGTATGCTAGTTTTAATACAAATGTTTGTGTTATCTTTCACCCTTTTAATATGAAGAATTCCGTGGACTTAGTAAGTGATGGGTGGAGATTGCAACAGCTCCTCGATGAATCGGTAGAGCACATGAGACAAAAAATTATCTTCACACAAGGCCTTGACAAAATCTTATTTGTAGTCTTGGAACAAGGCCTTGACTATGTGGTTATGACGTCCAAAATTATGCATTCCATCAATATGAAATTGTATATTGATATTACATGTGATTATTCGACTGATAGAATATCCATTTGAATAAGTACATGGAATTGTTATATTTATCTTTGATATATTACACTGAACTTTAAGTTTAAAAGTCTTGTGTTTTAGACTTATACATTGCCTTAAATTTTTATTCATATTTATGAAAGTTTCCAGTATATTTTTATCTTTAATGAGCACCTAAGCTCACCCCTTTTTATGTTTTATTTTTCCCAGGATAAGAAGAAGTATATTATGACTAACCTGCAGTGATTGTCTAAGGAAGATAAATTTATTAAATGGAGACACAATGTTGTTGTTTTTTATTTCATAATGTAATGTAAAACTAATGTTTGTATCTAGTACTTCCAAAGCTACTAAATTGATCAATATTTCAGGATATGATCCCTTTTGATCCTGCCAATGTTATGTAATAATGCACCAACTCTAGATAACTAGGTTTGGGGCATTACATTCTCCATTCAAAGGTGTAAATTACACATTTAAAAATATAGTTTTTTATACATCATAGAGTGTTTATTCATACACTATGACTAAAATTTTTATTGGATGAATATAGAAAATATATTATTATGTATATAATATATATATATCATTAATTTCATTACCCATAGTAGTTCAATCAAAAAATACAAATATCTAATTAATTTACATTTTTCATAAATAATTGATAGCCAAAGAATTCACAAGGCATTTTCATATGTTAGTTACAGTTATTCCCACCAATCTAATGGCTAGGAAATAACAATAATTTTATACCTAGGGAGTCTCATGGTTCTTTTAAACTCATGATTACGTTCAAAACAATCTACTGAAGAATTAAAAATATTTATATAAATTATATTGTTAAAACATCTGGTTGTTACATTATACAAACCTTAAACTGAATTTCACCATCAAAATTAATCACTTGAAAATAAACAGATGAGGATACCTCCCCCCATCATATCCTCAAGTTCCCACAAAGCTTCCTCAAATTTGTGGTTCCACCATAATATGTTAACCAAATTATTGTTCTTGTTTTTAGAACTTTTTCTCTACAATCATGAATCCCTATCAGCTATTCTTCAAAAGAATAATCTTTCTCCAGGAGTAATAATGCTGAGTTCAGTACATGTGAAGTATTAGGTATGTACTTTCTCTAGATAGATACAAGGACCAAATCATGAAAATGAGTGAGATTCAGTAGAAGCGCCAATCGGTAATCTACCTTCCCAACAAAATCAATAATTTCAAAAGCACCAATATACCCAGGGCTCAATTTAAAATTCATTCCAAATATTATTACTCCATTTAAGGGAGATATTCATAAAAACACATTATCACCCACTTCAAACTAAATGTATTTTCTTTGGTTGTCAGAAGATTTTTTTCAACTCCGAGATGCTCTAATTTGTTATTGAATAGATCTAACATTATCTTCTATTTCAACGACAAAGTTATGACCTAATAGCTTTCTTTTGCTAACTTCAACCCAACAAGTTCAAGTCTTGCACTTATTTTTATATATGGATCTATAAGGATCCATATGAATATTGGAGGGAATGATATTGTAGTAAGAAAATTCCACAAAAGATTGATGTTTATCCCAACCATCATTGAAATCCAATGAAAAACTCTCAACGTGACTTCCATAGTCTAAATTATCCTCTCATATTGACCGTCTTTCTGAGGATGATAAGTAGTTCTAAAAATTCAATATACATCTAGATACATCTTAATACTTCTCCGAAAATTGGTTGTAAAACTAGGACCCCGGTCAGATATAATGGAATGTGGTACTCCATGCAATCTTACCACTTCTTTTACATATATCCAGAAATTCTGATCAAGAGAGAAATCCACTCTAACAGCAATGAAGTGTGCCGAATTCATAAGGTGATCTAATATAACCCCAATAGAATTATTGCCTTTGGATGTTTTGGTATGTTTGATGACAAACTCCAAAGTGTTGTTTTCCCATTAATATTGTAGTACGAGTAATTGTTAAAACTTCCACTTAGACTTCTGTCTCTCATCCTTAATTACTGAAAAATCAAGCATTGAGAGACATATTTAGCAACATCACTTTTCAATCTATCCCAACATAAATAATCTTTCAATTCCCTATACATCATTGTACTACTAGGGTGAATAGAGAATGAAGAAATATAAGCCCCATCAAAATTTCATTCTTTAATTCTGATATGGAAAAAATTCAAACTCAATTCCTGATCCTTATTATTCCATCGTAATCAAGGTCAAATTCAGGAACATTTTTCACCATATTTTATAGATCGTCATCTTTCTTCTATGCCTCTTTATATTAACCTATATAGATGGTTGAACATTCATTTTAGAAATATAATATTTCTCCCAATCCTTTAAAATTTCAAGATCTATCTTTTTCAAATTCATAAATATTGAATCTTTTGTGATCCTCATCACAAATAGGCTAGCATGGTCTTGTCGGCTCAAAGCATCTTTCACCCTAATCACTTTCCCAGGGTGGTAATGTATTGAGTAGTCGTAATATTTAATATACTCTAACCACATTCTTTGGTGCATATTAAGCTCCCTTTGAGAGAAAATAAAATTTAAAATTTTATGATTAGTATAAATATCACACCTTTCACCATAAAGATAATGTATTTGTATCATTAATGAAATGGTTACCACAACTAACTCCAAATCACGAGTTGGGAAATTTTTTTCAATGTATTTCAACTACTATGAGTCATAAGCTATCTCCATATCATCATTCCAGAGAACATATCCCAACCCCTTCTTGGATGCATCATTTTAGTGAACAAAACTTTCTCCACTATAAGGCTGTGTGAGCACATGTGCACTGGCTAACATTCTTTTCAGCTCTTTGAAATTCTCTCCACATTCCATTATCAATATGAACTTAAAAAGTTTCTAACTAAACATGGTGAGTTGATTATATAGTCGTGAAAAATATTTCATAAAACTCTCATAATATCAGGATAAACCAAGAAAAATTCAGATAACAGTTACCTTTTTTGGTCTCAGCCAACTTTCAAAAACATTTGTTTTCTATGGATGTATATATATCTTATCTCTTGAGATTATGTGAACCAAAAATGAAACTTTATGAAGCCAAAATTAATACATGATAATTTTTTATTAATCTTATACTTTCTTAGGGTAATTTGTATAATTATCTTGTGGTCTTCATGTTCTTCCTTTCTCCTCAAATATACAAGAATATAACCTATACAGACTAAAAAAACTGATTAAGATAGTATCTAAAGACTCTTTTCATTAAATTCATGAAGATAATAGGGGAATTAGTAAAAAAAGACATCAATTTAAATTCATATTTCTCATACCTTTTTTCTAATGACTTCTTTGGTATGTCCCCCTTTATGAACCATAATTGATGATATCTTGAAAGAAGATCAATAATAGAAAAGTATTGATCTCAGTGTAGTTGGTCAAATAAGTCATCAATAAAGGGAAGATGAGATTTGTTCTTGATAGAGATCTTGTTATTTTCTCGATATTCGATGTAGAGTCTCGTTGATCCATCATTCTTCTTAAAAATACTAGTTCTCCCTAAGGTGATGCATTGAGGAATATGAATCCCTTATCCAGATTATCTTAGGGTTGCTTCTTCAATTAATGAAACTCAATTGGGTCCATTATATAAGGTGTCTTTGAAAAAGGAATATCACACTGTTTGAGTTATATTTATAACTCAACATCAAAATTTGGGGGAAGACCCAGAAAGTCCTCTAGAAATACATCATTAAAATCCTGTCCAATGGGTGTTTTCTTAATCATGATTTTCTCCACAACCATTTGAGATATAAAACCTTCTTTTATAGGAATCAGGACCCATAATATGGAACAAATATCTATTGTATGGTTATATTCATCCTTTCATGGATAGATGGTCATATATTGATCTTGAGTATGAAATGAGACACCCCTTCAATGGATGTTGATTTGAGATCCATATAGAGAAAGACAATCCTTTCAAAAAATAACATCAAATTCCACTACTGGAAGGATCAGAAGATTTTTAGGAAGCACCTTCCCAAAAACGTCCACTAGAGAATATTTATAAAATTCTATGCAATCATTATGCAATAAGAAGCTGTCACAGCTATGTAAACATCTAATTGTTGAAATAATACATGGATACCCTAAGAAAATTATTCGTAAATAAAATATTGGGTGGATCCAAAATCAAATAAATAATTTTAACATTAGATTGGATGATATGTGTACCCTTCACAGCATTATTACTGTACTCCACATCGCAAATAGTTATTGCATGTGAATTTCAATTTTCATTGGCCTTAAGAGTTTGTTGATATTGATCATCATCAATAACCAATGTATTAGAGAATTGATTTTCATAATTCCACATTTCCTTTCTATTGTATCATTCAACTATAGGAGGTTTATTCTATGTATCCTTTTCTCTGTTCGCATCATTAGACATATTTTTCCCATCACATTGGCATTCAATTTCTTGATGATCTCCTTTTCCACACATAAAATATTTACAAGTCTCTTTAAGACAATTTCCTCCACATTTCATTCCACACGTTGAGCATAAGAGAAAAATCATATTCTTTTTAGTTTGGTATTTATATTTTCCTTTGAATTCCTTTGTTATCTTATTATCAAATCCATAGGACTGAAGGGTTACTCCAGTCCCCATCTCAACCATGAGATCACATCAAACGATTTCCATGTATTTATTAATGTACCTTATGGTTAAATACCTTTAGAGACATGGTTTCAATATACAGACGAATCAATCAATTTTACTCTCAGGTTATATAATAATTCCAGATGCGTACACTGCAAGCCATATAAAATTTTGAACATAGGTAATAACAAAATCATCATACATTTTCATAATTACAAGGAACTCCTCTATCTCTATTAATAGAATATGAGGAAATTACCTGTTGAAAAAATTAATTTTACTCATCCCAATCCATGGAACAAATTTCATCTCTTTGACTCATATTCTTGATACGATTCCACCATTTATTAGATTAACCTTCCAAATGATAGACTAGTAGGAAGAATTTATCATGGTCATAACATAGTAGATATAAAAATATCATTTTTGTGGTACCAATCCATTATTCAGAAACTAGTGGACTCTAAGACCCGCTAAAAGAAGGTGGAAGCTGCTCATGAAGGACTCAACATAATTTTTTCCCCTCCTTTTCTCATTTGGAAGTACTCAGGATTCATAGCTTGAGAATGTTGTATGAGCATAGATAACTGATTTTTCATTCCAGATCCTATAACATTTTGCTTCTTTTGAGGTAAATCGTTGCATTTACTGTTGTATTCAGCATTATTGTGGTTCCTTCAGGTTCCATCCATTGAATAAAACCAATAATCATAGTGTGAGCAAATGTAATAATAACTAGAAGAAAACATAATCAGGAATAAAATTTCAATTAAGGACAGTTTTTTTTATCCAATGTTATTCATGGTCATTTATAAAACACTAGGATCGTAACCTATTCTTATACATACCCTTATGGATCTTAATAATGGTTTATCATCCTAGTTTCTAAAAAATAACTATACCTTTTCTCAGATACCAAATACAATGACCCATACTTTACATACATTGATATTACTTGAAAATAGATTTATATTCATTACAACATATAATAAAGCTACAAAAGGTCCTTATTGGTATATTGTCTTTATAAACTGGTAAAATTATTCAATTGGTTCATAAAACATGTACCTTACTCTAGCTTGTTTCTTCATAACTAGATTAATTTTTGAAAAATATTTCTTAATACCCTTTTTCATGACCTAGGTAAAAGAAACATATGAATGGGTGAGCTAAAATTCACTGTAAAGTTAAACAAGGGAAATGAAAATCTTATAATAATCATAAGACATAAGAACGTAACATTTGAATGTCTTATCCTACATATAAAATATCGTGATATCATGTCACGAGATAAAAGTTTATATGAATTAATGTCCATAAAACCAAAAAATATAAAATATGACATGATGTTTTGTGGGATACACATAAGAAAAGAAAATCATTTTATATTAGACAAGGCTCTTTTCCTAGACCATCATACTGGACAAAGTCCATTACAGAACCGGGTTTTCTTATGGTTCCTGACCTGTATTACTAAACCATATTTACTTACCATTCTATTATTGTTAATTTCATGAGATATAATTATTTACCCAGTTCATTAGAGGGAGATATAGGTCCCACCCATCTCATAATGAAATCATTCATATGTTTTCCACAAAAACACAATTCATTCATCATATAATTACCTAATGAAAAAATGGATTTCTTAAACATCATTCCATCATAACCCATATAAAATAAATAGATTTTATAAAAATAATTAAACAATAAACAAAATTAAATAATAGTAATAATACTGATAGAAACATAACCCTATATAAATAATGTTATCATAGATGGATAATAATTTTTATAAAACACTTGAAAATAATTCATGAGGAAAATATCCATTCTTTTTTAAAAACATCATTTTTAAAAAAATGCCTTGTAATTTTAAAAGAAAATTATCTATTTGAAAATAACCTAGAAAAAATTTATGGGAATATTCATTGAACGAAGGAATTATAAAACTGTAAAAATACATTCATTCCATATCAATTAAAAAACATTCTCCTTGTACTTTTGTCCAAAAAGTGAAAAGGTACCACGTATCGAGTAATGAAAAAATATTCTTATCATACCATTTAATAAAAATTAAAAAAATTGGTAAATTTGACATTAAAAAATTTTAGATGAATAGAAATATTAATACATATTAAGGGAACATGTATTTTGATGAAAAATATACCCCAATAAATACTTATGAATAAACAACCTCAAATAATAATGAGACTAAAAAATTATCCCTTAACGCATGTCGGATATTCATTATATGTATATGAAAATCCCATATAATAATTTAAATGATGATACTGAAATATTTTAGAATCGTATTAGTTTTTATGGTATCATATATGATTATTTTATCATCTATTTATTAGAATCATTTCATTGTCACTTGTTCTTCGGATATTAACTTCTTTATGTTCTTATGGATGTATTGTCGAATAAGTTCATGTTCCAATATTTAGGATATAGTAATATATTTTAAATAATGACATTAGTATAATATATATATCATATTTACTTATTCCATTCATGTAAATAATCTTGTTTTTATGAATATCATGTAGATTGAATCTAATCGCATCGTGGATAAGGTAGACTGTACGTATGCATGAGCGATAACATCATGCACATAATTATTGAATAATAGTGAAGTGGGGGTGTATTATATTTCTGAATCCGTATCATGTTATAATAATATATATTTATTTTTTCCATCCCTATACCCATCCATGTAAGGTTGTGTTATAAAACATATTACACTATAGTGTGGAGATGGTAAGACGTACGTACGAACACCTAGCGATTTGGTTTTTCATAGGATGGATAGATGGTGGAAAATGTTTTTTTCCAAATTATAATAATATATAATTATTATATTGATATTTATGTCATTACATTATAATTAAATAACGAATGAATAGTATATATAAGAAAAAACAAGTTCAAAATAATCAGTGGAAGAGATTACCTCTTCCTCGATGTGCTTCCTATAAATCTCTTATTAGAGTACTAGATTTGGACTTTATAGAAGAACCGAAACTATAGAATGTATATAGGGAAGTTGATAAGGAAAAATTTCATGGGATGGTTGATCATGAAGGCTAAATGTGAAGTGAATATGTGATGGAGTAGGTGCCTTTTTATAATTGAGGTGAGGGGAACTTTTGGAAACTCCATAAATAGTAATTTATACTAAAATCAAAACATACCAAAAAACCATAAAATTTACAAATTTTAGAGATGAGATGAAATATTGTTATAATATAATCAACCAATATACCTTATAAAAGTATTTATATCTATTTAAGAAATATAATTTTAATTAAAAATTAGTTATTCTATTTAATTTCTAACTAGGGTAACAAATAATTCGACATTAAATTAGTGAAATCTTACTCATTTGATGTAAAATAGACCATAAATAATTATAGTAGTCCATTTCATACAATATTATAATTATTATGTTCTTTTAATCAATTTTTATTGAATTTTAAATAATTTAAAAATACATATTTTTGATGAATAATAAATTGTATCAATTTTGACAATATTCAATTAATTAATATTTAAAAATATTAATATAATATGATAACTTAGAAAAAAAATTATTATATTTATAGAAGGTAAAAGTCATCAAGAAAATTCATTATACATGTTAATTATTCCAAATTATATTTACAATCATAATTTTATTAACATTTATTTGATATTACTCTTAATAAAATAATTACTACAACAGTTTTTTGTAATCACTTAATCTTCTTATTTGTTGAATAAAAATTAAAAATAAAATACTTCGATAAAGATAAATATACTTGATTTTAGAAGAATACTTGTAATATAATATATATTCTATAAAAAAAATATTAAAAATGTTATACATATTAAATTATGAAGGTGAAAACATTAATATCACTTAAAATGAAAGAATATAAGTGTCATAATCACTTCTATAAGGATCCAAATGGTCCATAACTAGACCCTTTGTTGATTCTGGTCAATATTTACTTGAGAAATAAGATGTGGTCATGTTTTTGGATATTTGAATTGGTAATATTGTTTTTATAAAAACTAGATTATTGATTTTTCATCAATTAAATAATTTCAGCATCACTAACGTATAATCTATTAAGATAAATATTTATTTACTAAAAATTACAAATAAATTACCTGATAATTGAAAAAATTATATATTTAAAATGGGTATTTATAATATAAATTATCTTTAGTATATATTTATATTAATAATTATTTAATTATTAAAATTTGAGTGAGACATATTTATCTTTTTTTTAAATAAAATAAATTAAATGTCCTAATCTCATCCAAGTGGATTCAAATGGACACCATTTCGACGCAAGGATTATTTATGTCAAAAAACACTCAAAAAAATATATTAAGAAAAGTGTTAGAGTAATTTTATAATAGTATTATTACCCTTAATTACACAGTATATTCATTTACCATGTTAAAAAACATTTCTTAAGTTAATATTCTCAATGCCCAAAAAATAATGTAAATCTATTTACATAATTTGTACTACTAATTAAAAATTAAAAATTCATTTTTGACAATTTAAAACATAGAAGTGAAAATAATTAATTTAAAATTAGTCATGTTGTAGGAAAGAGAGAGTGAGGTTTAAAAGCTTAAACATTGCAAAAGATTGATATGTTTTTACTTCTGAATTCAATGTAAAATTAAAAAAAATGACATAAATTATACTAAATGATAAAGATATTTTATATCTATACTTTAAAACCATTCAATATTATAATTTATCCATATAAATTACTTTGATTAAAAAATTTCTCTTCATAAAATTTATTGTATTTTTAATATTCATAAAAAAATTAATGTTAATAGAAAAATATCGAGAAATTTATCCAAGTGAATTTTTATCTCCCACTTTAAAAGAACATGTTTAGGTTGTCATATAAAAATTATTAATGTTTCAAAATCATAATTTAAAAGGATTTCTCCATTCAATGGTGTAAAATTACCCATTTAAAAAATATAGGTTTTTATATATCAAATACAGATTATTTATACCATATGAATAAAATATTCCTTCGATGAATATCAAAAATATTTTGTTAAGTATATAGAATATATATATATATATATATATATCATTAATTTCATTAGAAATAATAATTCACTCAAAAATAAAAATATCTAATTGATTAAATTTTTTCATAAATAATTGATAGAAAAAGAATTCACAATGCATGTTCATAAGTTAGTTATACATATTCCTAATAACAAGACAACTAGGATATAACAGTAATTTTATGCTAAGGGCACATCATAGTTCATTTAAAAACACTATTGCATGGAACGTAAGTTACCAATGAATAAACATTATTTAAAGTTAATATTACATAAAAACATCTGGGTATTTCAATCAGTGAAAACTATGAACCCTCTGATAAAATGGAATGTAGGGGAATATGATTATGGTGCATGATTCATTTAACCTTATGACATCCTCTAGGAAACCGTGTGAATCTCTTATGAACTATTAAAATGTTGTATTTTACCATTTTTGACTAGGTGTTTTTAAAGACTAATCACCTCCTAATCTCATATTGGATCATCTTAAATCTACCCTAGTGCTTTAGAGGTCTCTCCCCTTAGATTCTTGGTGGAAATAATTTGTTCTAAATGGATCACCTTGAGGTATGATGCAGTTTTGATCAAACTTTTCCTCTTATTTATAGATCTTTACTAGATCTTTTATCCTCTCATCATGTTTAAACTGAATAGGGTTTTTATTCTAGATATAATGGGTTTGATATAGGATTAGTGTTATTTTTTATGGATCTTGGATTATGAGGACCCTATCAACTCTTCCCCAGTCTCTGTTTTCATGGGGGTTGTGTTCTACCTTGGTTTCGAGATAGGTGTTTCTATAAATTGGTCAATTCTATGTATTTAATACCATTATTAGGATTGTAAATTGGGTTCTTCATTGAATTAATGTGATTTGTGGTTTTAATTGATATCAGGGAAATATTCTTTTGTTTAAAGGGATTTTTATATAAAAATAGATTATTGTACACCAAGTGTTTGAATAAATTCTGGAATGGTGGTTTTGAATTGGAAAAGGGTTTTCAAAATCCAAAGTGGACAATATTGTATTCAAAAATGTTTTATAAAAATGTGGGCATGGTTTTGAAATGGATTTTAAAAAACATGGAGCATTGGGAACCTAGTGTGAGTCTAGAAAGGGACATTTGAGACCCATGTGTGTGTGGCACCACTAGGGGTCACTTTAAGTGTATCGATGGACAATGACAGGATTCGATAAAGGTTGGTAAAAATGTAATCCTGGTTTTGGAACTTTTATGTCCATTCTATATTCCTTTATCCTAGGGCCCAATACATTGTTCTTGGTCATTTACGAATCATGTATCGAATTATGGATTTTTTCATGGATTTTTTCTCACATGTTTTCTCATGAGGATTTTTCACATGGTTTCACATGAATGGTTATTTCATGGATATTTTTTTTACTTTTTTACCTTTTTTCTTATAGATATAAATTCATGTTTTAGAACTTATACTTTGTATATTATTAGATCTGTGGATATGAAAGGATTTTATGAAAAAACAAATGAAAAAGATTTATAAAAGGGTATGGATTTATAAAAACACATTTTGAAACTATATTCTAAAATAAAGAACTATTGTATTCTTAATATTAGACTACATATAGATTTTGTAGTGGTATCCTACTAGTTTTTGTGCTCACACACTAGTTTTCCCTTTTGGGTGTTGTAGATGTTGTATTGTTGGATCCAGTTAAAGGGAATGAAATTTTTTGTCATATCGACTTCTCTAGTTGTCACAACCTTTAGTTCGAGATGGTTTAAAGGTGATGGTTTGTAACAACCCAAAGTTTTTCAATGGAAATTTCATTCTTATATTTATTTCATAAAATAACATGAAATCATATCATAGTCAAATACTAAGTGATATTTGACCTTGAACATAAGTTTGTCACTCCTATGTTTGGAATTTTGAAAATCCGACATACACGGTTGTGTTCAAGATGATTTTTGGAGTCTAATGAAACAAAAATAATTTTTGGTGAATAGTGACGTACCATGAGGAATAGTAACATACCCTTATGAATAGTAATATGACCTTTGTGAAGAGTAAATCATCCAACATAAGATTAACATTACCTATGAATAATAAAATAAAATTTAGACATCTTTGAAAGTGACAATTTGACCTTAGTAAACGTTTTGGTATTTTGTAAGTCATAAATAATTAATTATAATTATTTAATTAATTTAAAAGAATATTTATTTCCCAAAAATTAATTAATTAATTACTGAATCAATGTCTTATATTTTTTAGATAATTTTATAAGACCCTTCGTAATTTTGGAAAGCACTATAAAATCAGTTTTAATCTTAAAAACTGTGTTATTAAGTAAATTATGATTTTAATTAAATATTAAATTAATAATATTTCGAAAATTATTTTTGAAAAATGGACATCATTTTAGGTTTCTACATGTCAACAAATGGTTGGGGTAAATATTTGGGATTTTTCTGAGATACATGAATTTTTGATGAATAGTGAAATACCGTAATTTACAAAATAATCTAAATAAGCTAATTATAGGGTCATGTTTGATGTTCTGATGATGTAAGCCCACATGGATCAGGATTAAATTATAAAATTACTATTATTGGTGGTTCATGACTCACTATTACTTGTCTTAGGGGAAATTAATAAACTAATGAATTTTATATTAAGGAAACCCCTCTCCCCTCCACTAAAAGCCACCCTTCACTCACTCTTTTCGTCACACCTCTCAAGCTCCAATACTTCCCTAAACTATTCAAAAAAACCTTAAATATCCCCTCCCCCACGTCCAAGAGCTTATGGTATGATAAAAATACCATGATTAGTCCCTTAAGGAGGTTCTCAAGAGAAGGATTCAAGATGTAATTTCCCTCCCTCTTCTCCTTTAATTTCCTTTCATGATCAAGTTCATTTCATGATCTCTCCCAACCTATCATCATCTAAATTGTATTGTAACTCCACTATTATACATATAATTAAATTTTATGATTATAATGGTACATTATATCATCCATCCCCCTTTCCCTCTTCCTTTTATTTTATTAAAGAGAACATTGTTCGTAAGGTGTTAATTTATCACATTCAAGAATGACATGATTTATTCTTCCATTTCTACATTCAGATATGGTCATGAAACCATTTTTATGGTTGAACCAGAATATTTTATGTGTATTATGTTATATTTAAAGTTCTGGAAATAACCTATGGACATATTACTAAGTGATAAGTTAAATCAAATTTGTTGTGATCCAAAAACCGCCCAAATTGACCAAAAAACCATCATTTAATTCTTATCAAATGATTCATCCAAACAGATCTAATATAATTCATTATAAAATAATTCATGATCCTTTAATATTATTAATTATATTTAATATAATTTCTATAAGTTTACTCATGTTCTACCAAAACATCAAATAAAGAATACAAGTGAACCGCCCTAGAAAAACCATAAAAACGGACATCCTAGAACAATGTTTTTAAACTCTATATGTCATCCAAAGAATCATAATATGACATAATGAAACCAGAATGAACAATATTAATTTACACAATGTTCTGGATTTATAATTAATGAATATAATGTCATTATACATGACATTAAAGAGAAGGAAGCATTCAGGTACAAGGTAAGGGGAAATCCTCGAACCCAACTTTCATCCTTCATGTTCTACATCTTTCACTCAATTTTTGATATGGTCCATCCATAAAGATAATTTGTTCATAATTGTATTTCTGTTTCTTGGATATAAATTTCTTCTAATTAATTTTATGTCAATCAAAATTTTTTCCAAAATAACCCTTCTTTTAAAAACTCAACTTTTACCTCTCATTCATGGTTGATGGTTCTTGTATCAAGTATCTTGTTCCCTCTTTATTTTGGGAACCCAAAGATTATGAATGTATTATTTTGATATGAAAATCATTACATATAATGGTTTAGTTATGTTCAGTTTTGATGTATGTTCCATGTGGCAGCATTATAATGATAATGTTATGATGTGATGGGAGCGCTTGAAATTATATAATGCAATTATGAATGTTTCAAAGTGACGGGTGCGCCCGGAATTATACAACACTCCAATGCATTGGGTAAAGTGATGAATCTCATGAGTAATGTGAAATTATGTGTGAAAATGATTATATCTTGGTTCACAAGTATGTGTGGTAGTTAACCACTAAGACATGATGTTTCATTTTTATGCATTTCCACATTTGAACTCTTTTATTTATGCTCTTATCATGTTCAGGATATTTTTCCTATAGTATGATTATGCTCAGAACATGATATATTGTTCTTATCAATCCACTTACTGGGCTTCATGCTCACCCCTTTTTATGTATATCCTCAGGTGGATACATGTACTAAGGAGAGGACATGTGCCAATAAGAATCAAGAGAAGTTGAAATTAAATAAACATTTATTCTTGATGTTTTATTTGTTATGTGTGGTCCTAGTTTACCCAAGACACTAAACCTTTGGATCCTCTAGGTGTAATACTATTATATTGTTTATATTTGAAATAATGTAATAATAATGTATGAAAAGTCCGGGTTGCTATAGTTGGTATCAAGGGAAAGGTTTAGTTAATTTGGGAATTAGGATTAGTGAACCCTAGAGAAAACCTCTAGTATGAGACTAAGTAAAAATATGCACACAAGAATATTTACCTAAGGATACCATTTGTTATGTTTTTTGTATAATTTTTTTTATTAATAAGTTATTCATGACTTGTTTACTTATGTTTTGTTCTAACCTTTTATATTTTAGAAAATGGTTGGAACCAGGTGAAATTAGGCCAACAACTCATGAGAGGGCCAATGAAACGATTACCCAAACGACATCCCCAATGATTTGGGAGGAGGAGTTCAAAACTTCATGGAGATTATTACCCAATTATCTCAAGATATGAATAATAACCATAATAATGGGGAACACCCTCCTTCACCAAAGAGGGAGCAACTGTCTATCGAATGTTTGAAGCGGCAACGACCACAAAAGTTTTGTGGATCTTCTGATCAACGAGTTGCAGAATAGTGATTCAACTCCATGGAGAATATCTTTTATGTTCTTGACTGTTATGAGATGGAGAAGGTGACTCCAGCCATTTATCTTCTAGATGGAAAAGCTGATCAACAGTGGGATTTGATTAAGAACACCAAACCAAGGGAGGAAATTGAAGAGATGGAATGGGAATAATTTAATATAATGTTTCGTTACAAGTATTTCCCATGAACACTTCACACGAAGATGGAGAGGGAATTTATAGTGCTCAAGAAAAAAAGAAAGAGAATATATCACAACCTATGAAGCTAATTTCACAAGGCTTGTAAGATACTCTTCGGGGTTTTTTATCAACAATGATAGAAAAATTGATAGATTCTTTAGTTGATTAAAACCACACCTTTGAAAGGATCATGAAATTCGAGACTTTGAGGGTTATGAAGAAGTTTTATGGTGTTCTCTCAGGGTGGAGATAGAGTTTGGATAATGTGTCATGGCTATGGTGATAAGAAAAGAAAGATGGACTTTCAAGCTGGTTGATCTAATGATAAAGGTGGGAAGAAAAATCAAATACCCACATGCCAAAAATGTGGGAAGTTGCACAATGGGAACTACCTCAAAGGGACGGGGAAATGCTTCATGTGTGGGAAAGAAGGACACCATGCTCAAGAGTGTCTAAAAGACACGAAATGGAAGGAGAATATAGCTGATGAAAGGAGGGAAACACTCATATTTCAATGATACAACTGTAAGGAGCTAGGGCACTATGCAAACCAGTGCACTAAACCTCGAGATCTGGAGGGTAATCAGCGTCAGCAGCCACCAAATCCAAAGGAACAAGGGAAGGCTTATTCCATCACTACTTTGGAGGTGGAGCATGATAATGAAGTCATACAAGGTACACTTCCTATTCACTCATGAATGGAAAATGTCTTATTTGATTCTGAATATACACATTACTTTATATCTTGAATGTTTGTTAGAACTATAGAATTGATGTCCTGAAACCTTGAAGTAGAGATATCGGTAAAAACACCAAGTGGTGCAATAATTGCAACCCAAGTGTTTGAATCTTCTCCTGTTTGTGTATGTGGGATGATTCTTTCGGAAAATCTCATAATACTTCCCTTGGTGGAATTCGACGCTATAATGGGAATGGATTTTATCTTGTTATATAGAGAAAATATTAGCTGTCAGGAAAAGGAAATATATTTTCATATTCCAAACTATCCCATGCTCCTGTACAAATGCAAGGAAGATCATGAATATCCTTTGAAAAATCCTTCAATGGTGTGGGTGATGATTCCCTATGAAGAAGCATACCTCACCCAAATGTTTGAGTCGAAGGAAAGTTCTAACCTTGAGAAAATTCCCATCATGAGGGAATACGATGATGTGTTTCCCAAAGAGTTACCTGGAATTCCCCCGGATCGTGAGGTAGAGTTCTCAATTAAACTCATAACCGGAGCTACTCCTATCTCAAAGTGCCCCTATAAGATGGCTCCTATCGAACAGGAGGAGTTAAAGAAGCAGCTGCAGGAGCATCTGGACAAAGGGTTCATACACCCTAGTGCATCACCTTGGGGTGCACCTGTGATCTTTGTGAATAAGAAGGATGGAACCATGAGATTGTGTATCAATTATCTATAAATCAACAAGATCACCATAAAGAACATGTATCCTCTCCCAAGGATTGATGACTTGTTCGACCAGTTAAGAGGAGCTCAATACTTCTCAAAGATGGATCTTCGTTCTGGATATCATCGGGTAAAGGTGAAGAAGGAAGATATTCAGAAGACTACATTCCGAACAAGGTATTGGAAATATGAGTTTTTGGTGATGCCCTTCAGACTTACTAATGCCCCTGCAATCATCATGGATTTTATGAATAGAGTCTTTAGAAATTACCTTGACAAGTTTTTGGTAGTGTTTATTGATGATATTCTCATCTACTCCAAGAGCAAGGAGGAACATGAAAAACATTTAAGACTTGTGTTGGTGACATTGAGAAAGGAGAAGTTGTACACCAAGTTCAGAAAGTGTGACATTTGGATGAATCAAGTCACATTCTTTGGAAACTTAATCACAAGTGAGGGAATTTCTATGGATCCCTCAAAGGCAAAGGCGATTGAGGAATGGCCCGGGCCCTCTAGTGTCTCATAAATCCATAGTTTTCTTGGATTATCTAGGTACTACCGAAGTTTTGTGAGAGACCTCTCATGATTGTCTAGCCTGCTAACTAAGTTAACAAGGAAAGGGGAAAAGTATGTATAGACATAAGAATGTGAGGGAAGCTTCAAGGAGCTAAATAGAAGGCTGATCACTACACCTGTACTCACACTACCAAAAAGTGGAGAAAGTTTTGTGATATACAATGATGCTTCAAATAAAGGCTAGGGTTGTGTACTCATGAAAAATGATAATGTGATAGCCTATGCCTCACGACAATTGAAGATCCATGAGAAGAAGTACCCAACGCATGATCTAGAGCTGGAAACTTTGATTTTTTCCTTGAAAATCTGGAAGCACTACCTTTATAGCGAGATGCATGACATATACACCGACCACCAGAGCCTAATGTATATATTAACACAAAAGTAGATCTACATGCATCAAAGGATATTGTTAGAGCTAATCAGGGATTACGATTGCTCTATTCACTATCATCCTGGAAAGGCGAACAACTTAGCTGATGCTCTAAGAAGAAAAGAACCTGCTACTCAATACATGTTGCAGATTGAGAAAGACCCTATCTTCTTGGATATTCAGGGTATGGATTTGGAAATCATAATGGTGGGGGATACATCCTACCTTGACCAAATGATTGCGCAACTATCCATCCAGGAGAAGATTAAGGAAGCAAAAAGGGATGAAGTAGAGATACAAAAGAGGGTGAATGTAGTAAAGGAAGGGAAGATGCAAAAGTTCCATATCGACGATGATGGCGTGATTCGGTTTAGAACGCGGCTTTGTGTGTCTTCATCACCCAGGATAAATAAGGAGCTATTGGACAATGAAAATAGCTTAACTTTCTCTATCCATCCTGGGAGTACCAAGATGTAACGTGATCTCCGAGAACACCTCTGGTGGGATAACATGAATAAGGAGATTGCGAAATAAATATCAAGGTGCTTGGTATGTTAGAAAGTTAAAGTTGAGCGAAAAAAGTCCAAGGATATGATGCAGGCATTGCCTATACCCATGTGGAAATGGGAAAATGTTACTATGGACTTTGTCACGGGTCTCCCAAAGATGTCAATGGGAAATAATGCGATATGTGTTGCGGTTGACCGACTCCGCAAGACTGCCCATTTCATTGCTATTCGGGAAGATCTCTCGCTTGATCAACATGAAAAGATATATGTGAAGGAAGTGGTGATATTTCAGGGTGTTCCACTATCAATTGTCTCTGACCGTGATCCAAGGTTCACATATAAATTCTAGATGAGCCTTCAACATGCTTTGATTAATGAATTAAATTTCAGCACAGCCTATCACCCCCAAACTGATGGCTAGTCTGAATGAACTATTCAGACGATTGAAGATATGATAAGAGCCTACTCTATAGAATTAAATGGTGGTTGGGATCAGTATCTCCCATTGGTTGAGTTCTCATACAACAACAGCTTCCACTCGAGTATTCAGATGGCTCTGTATGAAGCTCTTTATGGGAAGCGGTGTAGAACTCCAACCTGTAGGGATGAAGTTGGAGAAAGAAAGCTACTTGTTCCGGATCTTGTTCAAGAGATGACAGAGAAGGTTCAGGTCATCCAGAAACAAATCAAAGCTGCTCAAAGACAGCAAAAGAGCTATGCTGACAACCATCGAAGGTACATGGAGTACGACGTTAGAGATAAAGTCTTCTTTCGAATATCTTCATGGAAGAGATTCATGCAATTCGGGAAGAAAGGGAAGCTAAGCCCAAGGTATATTGGCCCCTTTTAGATCTTTGACAGCATAAGAGTTGTGGCCTATCATCTTGGACTTCCACCGAATATGGCTCAAGTTCATGATGTGTTTCATGTATCACTACTGAGGAAGTACATACCAGACCCCTCACAGGTAATAAACTCATAGGTGGTGTAGCTAGAAGATGATCTCTCCTATGAGGAGCCGCCAGTAAAGATTCTGGATCAGAGAGATAACATTATATGCAACAAGAAAACCCATCTTTTCAAAGTGTTGTGGAGGGACCATATGTTTTAGGAAGAAACTTGGGAACCAGAAGAGGCAATGAAGGAGAAGTACCCTCACCTGTTTGTTTAAAGTGAAATTTTGGGTGAGAAATTTCTTAAGGGGGGAAGAATGTAACGACACAAAGTTTTTCAATGGAAATTCCCTTCTAATATTTATGTCATAAAATAACATGAAATCACAACATAATGCACTACTAAGTGATAAGTGACCTTAAACATAAGTTTGTCACTCCTATGTTTGGAATTTTGAAAATCTGACATATACGGTTTTGTTCAAGATGATTTTTGGAGTCTAATGAAACAAAAATAATTTTTGGTGAATAGTGACGTACCCTTAGGAATAGTAACATACCCTTATGAATAGTAATAAGACCCATTTTAATATTAAATCATCCAAAATAAGATTAACATTACCTATGAATAATAAAATAAAAATTAGACATCTTAGAAAGTGGCAATTTGACCGTAGTAAATGTTTTGGTATTTTGTAAGTCATAAATAATTAATTATAAATAGATAATTAATTTAAAAGAATATTTATTTCCCTAAAATTCATTCATTAATTATTGAATCAATGTCTTACTGTTTTTCGAAAATTTTATAAGACCCTACGTAATTTTGGAAAGCACTATAAAATCAGGTTTAATCTTAAAAACTGTTTTATTAAGTAAATTATGATTTTAAATAATTATTAAATTAATAATATTTAGAAAATTATTTTCGAAAAATGGACTTCATTTTTAGATTCTACACATCAAAAAATGGTTGGGGTAAATTTTTTGGATTTTTCTGAGATACTTGAATTTTTGATGAATAGTGAATTACCGTAATTTACAAAATAAGCTAAATAAGCTAATTATAGGGTCATGTGTGATGTTCTGATGATGTAAGCCCACTTGTTTCAAGATTAAATTATAAAATTAATATTAATGGTGGTTCAAGACTCACTGTTCCTTGTATTAGGGGAAATTAAGAAACTAATGAATTTTATATTAAGGAAACCCCTCTCCCCTCCACTATAAAAGCCAACCTTCACTCCATATTTTCTTCACACCTCTCAAGATCAAATTAATCTCTAAACTCTGGCCAAACACCTTAACTATCCCCTACCCCACTTCAAAGAGCTTATGGTTTCATCAAAAGTCCAATCTTAATCCCTTAAGGATGTTCTCAAGAGAAGAATTCAAGAGGTATTTCCCTCCCTCTTCCCCTTTAATTTCCTTTCATGTTCAAGTTCATTTCTTGATCTCTCCCCACCTATCATCATCCAAATTGTATTTCAACTCCATTATTATACATATACTATAATATTATGATTCTAATGGGATATTATATCATCCAACCCCCATTCCATCTTCCTTTTATTTTATTAAAGAGAACGTTGTTTGTGAGGTGTTAATTTGTCACCTTCAAGAACGTCATGCTTTCTTCTTCCATTTATACATTCAGATCGGGTCAAGAAACCATTTTTATGGTTGAAAAAGAATATTTTATGCTTCTTATGTTCAATTTAATGTTCTTGAAATAACCTATGGACATATTACTAAGTGATAAGTTAAAACAAGTTCGTCTTGATCCAAAAACCGCCCAAATAGACCCAAAAAACCATCATTTAATTCTTATCTAATGGCTCATACACAAAGATCTAATATAATTAATTATAAAATAATTCAAGATCATTTAATATCATTAATTACAAGTAATATAATTTCTTGACGTTTACTCATGTTCTACCCAAACTTCAACTTAAGAATACAACTGAACCGCCCTAGAAAAACCATAAAAAAAGAACATCCCCGAACAATGTTTTTAAACTCTATAAGTCATCCAAAGAAACATAATATGACATAATAAAACCATAATGAACCCTATTAATGTTCACATGGTTCTGTATTTCTAATTAATGAATATAATTTCATTATACAGGACATTAAAGAGAAGGAATCAGTCAGGTACAAGGTAAGGGGAAATCATCGAACACAAATTTCATCCTTCAGGTTCTACCTCTTTCACTTAATTTATGATATGGTCACTCCTTAAAGATAATTTTTTCATCATTTTCATTCCTTCTCTGGGATATACATGTCTTCTAACGAAGTTTATGTCAATCTAAATGTTTTCCAAAAGAACCCTTCTTTTAAGAACTGAACTTTTACCTCTCATTCATGGTTGATGGTTCTTGTATCAAGTATGTTGTTCCCACGTTATTTTGGGAACCCAAAGCTTATGAATGTATTCTTATGAGATGAAACACATTACTTATCATGGTTTAGTTATTTTCACTTTTGATGTATGTTCCATGTGGCAAGCATGATAATGATAATGTTATGATGTGATGGGTGCGCCCGGAATTGTATAACAAAATTTTGAATGTTTCAAAGTGACGGGTGCACCCAGAATTATACAGTGATCCAATGCATTGGGTATAGTGATGAATCTCATGAGTAATGTGAAATTATGTGTGAACAAGATTCTATATTGGTTCAAAATTATGTGTGGTAGTTAACCACTAAGACATGATGTTTCATTTTTATGCATTGCCACATTTCATGTATTTTATTTATGCTCCTCTCATGTTCATGATCTTTTTCCTATGTTATGATTATGATCATAAAATGATATATTGTTATTATCTATCCTCTTTCTGGGCTTCAAGATCACCCCTTTTGATGTATATCCTCAGGTGGCTACAGGTACTAAGGAGAGGACAAGTGCTAATAAGAAGCTAGAGAAGATGAAATTAAATAAATGTTTATGCTTGATGTTGTATTTGTTATGTGTGGTCCTAGTTTACCCAAGACACTAAACTTTTGGATCCTCTAGGTGTAATAAAATTATGTGTTTTATCTTTCAAATCATGTAATAATAATGTAACAAAAGTCCGGGTTTCTATAGTTGGTATCAATGGCAAGGTTTAGTTAATTTGGGAATTAGGATTAGTGAACCCCAGAGAAACCCTCTAGTATGAGACTAAGGAAAAATATGCACACAAGAATATTTACCTAAGGATCCCATATGTTATGTTTTTGGTATAATGTTTTAAATTAATAAGTTATTCCTGACTTTTTTACTTATGTTTTGTTCTAACCTTCTCTATTTTAGAAAATTGTGGGAACTAGGAGAAATCGGTCCAACAACTCATGCGAGGGCCAATGCAACGATTGCCCGAACGACATCCCCAATTATTTGGGAGGTGGACTTCAAAACTTCATAGAGATTCCTACCCAATTATCTCAGGTTATGAATAATAACCATAATAATGTGGAACACCCACCTTCACCAAAGAGGGAGCAGCTGGCTATCGAATGTTTTATGCGGCAACGACCATCGACGTTTTGTGGATCTTCTGATCCACTAGTTGCAGAACAGTGGTTCAACTCCATGGAGAAGATCTTTTTTGTGCTTCACTGTTATGAGATGGAGAAGGTGACTCTAGCCATTTATCTTCTAGATGGATAAGCTGATCAATGGTGGGCTTTGATTAAGAACACCAAACCAAGGGGGGAAATTGAAGAGATTGAATGGGAAGACATTAAGATAATGTTTCCTACATGTATTTCCAACGAACACTTCACACAAAGATGGAGTGAGAATTCGTAGAGATCAAGAAAAAATAAGGAGAATCTGTCACAACCTATGAAGCTAATTTCACAAGGCTTGAAAGTTACGATTCGGGTTTTGTTATCAATAATGATATCAAAACAGATAGATTATTTAGTTGATTAAAACCACATCTTCGAATGGATCTTGAAATTTGTGACTTTGGGTGTTATGAAGATGTTTTTCGGTGTTCTCTCAGGGTGGAGATGGATTTTGGATAATGGTCTCATAGCTGTGGTGATAAGAAAAGAAAGATGGAGTTTCAAGCTGGTGGATCTAATGATAAAGGTGGGAAGAAAAATCAATGACCCACATGCCAAAAATCTGGGAAGTTGCACAATGGGAACTGCCTCAAAGGGACGGTGAAATGCTTCAAGTGTGGGAAAGAAGGACACCATGCTGAAGAGTGTCAAAAAGACACGAAAAGGAAGGATAATGTAGCCAATGAAAGGAGAGAACCACTCAAAGTTCAATGCTACAACTGTAAGGAGCTAGGGAACTATGAAAACTAGTGCACTAAACCTCGAGATCTGGAGGGTAATCAACATCAGCAGCCACCAAATCCAAAGGAACATGGGAAGGCTTATTCCATCACTACTGCGGAGGTGGAGCATGATAATGATGTCGTACAAGGTACACTTACTATTCACTCATGAATGGAAAAAGTATTATTTGATTCTAGTTCTACACATTCCTTTATATCTTTCATGTTTGCTTGAACTATAGAATCGAAGCCCTGAAACCTTGATGTAGAGATATCTGTAAAAACACCAAGTGGTGAAATCATTGCAACCCAAGTGTTTTAGTTTTCTCCTGTTGGGGTATGTGGGAAGATTCTTCTAGAAAATATCATAGTACTTCCCTTGGTTGAATTCGACACCATAATGGGATTGGATTGGCTCTCGTTATATAGAGCACATATCAACTGTCGGGAAAAGTAAATATCATTTCATATTTTAAACCATCCCATGATCCTCTAAAAATTCAAGGAAGATCATGAATCTCCTTTGAAAAATCCTTCAATGGTGTGGGTGTTGATTCCCTATGAATAAGCATACTTCGCCTAAATGGTTCAGTCAAAGGAAAGTTCCAACCTTGAGGAAATGCCCATCGTGAGGGAATACGATGATGTATTTCCTGAAGAGTTACCCGGAATTCCCCCGGATCATGAGGTAGAGTTCTCAATTGAACTCATACTCGGAGATACTCCTATCTCGAAGTGCCCCTATAGGATGGCTCCTATAAAATTGGAGGAGTTAAAGAAGTAGCTGCAAGAGCATCTGAAAAAAGGGTTCATAAGCCCTAGTGCATAACCTTGGGGTGCGCCAATGATCTTTGTGAAGAAGAAGGATGAAACCATGCAGCTGTGTATCGATTATCGGGAACTCAATAAGATCACCATATAGAAAAAGTATCTTCTCCCAAGGATTGATGACTTGTTCGACCATTTAAGAGGAGCTCAATACTTCTCAAAGGTGGATCTTCATTCTGGATATCATCTGGTAAATGTGAAGAAGGAAGATATTCAGAAGACTGCATTTCGAACAAGGTATGGGAACTATGAGTTTTTGGTGATGCCCTTCAGACTTACTAATTCCCTTGCAATCTTCATGGATTTGATGAATAGAGTCTTTAGAAATTACCTTGATAAATTTTTGGTAGTGTTTATCGATTATATTATCATCTAATCCAAGAGAAAGGAGGAATATGATGAACATTTAAGACTTGTGTTGGCGATATTGAGAAAGGAGAAGTTGTACACCACGTTCAGAAAGTGTGACTTTTGGATGAATGAAGTCACATTCTTGGGACATGTGATCACAAGTGAGGGAATTTCTGTGGATCCTTCAAAGACAAAGGCGATTGAGGAATGGCCCAGGCCCTTTAGTGTCTCATAAATCCATAGTTTTCTTGGATTAGCTCTGTACTACTGAAGTTTTTTGAGAAACTTCTCATGATTGTGAAGCCTGCTAACTAAGTTAACAAGGAAAGGGGAAAAGTATTTATGGATGCAAGAATGCGAGGGAAGCTTTATGGAGATAAATAGAAGGCTGATCACTGCACCTGTACTCACACTACTGAAATGTGTAGAAAGTTTTGTGATATACAGTGATGCTTCAAAGAAAGTCTTGGGTTATGTACTCATGCAAAATTATAATGTGATAGGCTAAGCCTCACAACAATTGAAGATACATTAGCAAAAGTACCCAACGCATAATCTAGAGCTGGCAGCCGTGATTTTTTCCTTGAAAATATGGCAGCACTACCTTTATGGTGAGAAGTGTGACATATACACCGACCTCAAGAGCCAAATGAATATATTCACACAAAAGGAGCTCAACATGTGTTAAAGGATATTTTTAGAGCTAATCATGGATTACGATTGCTCTTTTCTTTATCATCCTGGAAAGGGGAACAATGTAGCTGATGCTCTAAGAAGAAAAGAACCTGTTACTCTATCCATGTTGCAGATTGAGAAATACCCAATCTTCTTGGATATGCAATGAATGGATTTGGGAATCATAAGGGCGAGGGATAAATCCTACATTGACAAAATAATTGCGCAACCATCCATCCACGAGAAGATTAAGGAAGCACAAAGGGATGATGTTAAGATATGAAATAGGATGAATGCAGTAAAGGAAGGGAAGCTGCAAGAGTTCCATATCAACGATGATGGTGTGATTCAGTTTGGAATGCGGCTTTGTGTGTCTTCATCACCTGAGATAAAGAAGGAGCTATTGGAAAATGCCCATAGCTCAACTTTCTCTATCCATCCTGGGAGAGCCAAGATGTACTGTGCTCTCCCATAACACTTCTAGTGGGATAACATGAAGAAAGAGATTAAGGAATATATATCAAGGTGCTTGGTATGTCAGAAAGTTAAAGATGGGCGACAAGAGTCAAAGGGAATGATGCAGGAATTGCCTATACCCTTGTGGAAATGGGAAAATGTTACTATGGACTTTATCACGGGTCTATCAAAGACGTCAAAGGAAAATAATGCAGTATGGGTTGCGGTTGACCGACTCACCATGACTGCCCATTTTATTGCTATTCGGGAAGATCTCTCTCTTGATCAACTTGAAAAAATATATGTGAAGGAAGTGGTGAGATTGCACGGTGTTCCACTCTCAATTGTGTATGACCGTGATCCAAGGTTCACATATATATTCTAGAGGAGCCTTCAACATGCTTTGAGTACTGAATTAAATTTCAGCATAGCCTATCACCCCCAAATTGTTGGCTAGTCTAAAAGAACTATTCAGATGCTTGAAGATATGCTAAGAGACTGCTCTCTAGAATTAAAAGGTGGTTGGGATCAGCATCTCCCATTGGTTGAGTTCTCATACAACAACAGCTTCCACTCGAGTATTCAGATGGATCCGTATGAAGCTCTTTATGGGAAGCGGTGTAGAACTCCAACCTGTTGGGAAGAAGTTGGAGAAAGAATGCAACATGCACCCGATCTTGTTCAAGAGATGATAGAGAAGGTTCAAGTCATCCAAAAACACATCAAAGCTGCTCAATGTTAGCGAAAGAGTTATGCTGACAACCATCGAAGGGACTTGGAGTTTGCCGTTGGAGGTAATGTCTTACTTCGAATATCTCCATGGAAGAGAATCATGGGATTCAAGAAGAAAGGGAAGCTAAGCCCAAGGTATATTGGCCCCTTTGAGATCCTTGAACGCATAAGAGCTGTGGCCTATTGTCTTGAACTTCCACCGAATATGGCTCAAGTTCATGATGTGTTTCAAGTATCACTACTGAGGAAGTACATACCAGACCCCTCACATGTACTAAACTCTGAGGTGGTGTAGCTGGAAGATGATCTCTCCAATGAGTAGTAGCGAGTAAAGATTCTGGATCAAGGAGATAAGGTTCTACGCAACAAGACAACCCATCTTGTCAATGTGTTTTGGAGGAACTATAAGTTTGAGGAAACAACTTGGGAACTAGAAGAGGAAATGAAGGAGAAGTACCCTCACCTATTTCTGTAAAGTGAAATTTCGGGGGTGAAATTACTTAAGGGGGGAAGATTGTAATGACACAATGTTTTTAAATGGAAATTCCCTTCTTATATTTATGTCATAAAATAACATGAAATCACAGCATAGTGAAATACTAAGTGATAAGTGACCTTAAACACAAGTTTTTCACTCCTATGATTGGAATTTTGAAAATCTAACATACACAGTTGTGTTCAAGATGATTTTTGGAGTCTAATGAAACAAAAATAATTTTTGGTGAATAGTGATGTACCCTTATGAATAGTAACATACCCTTATGAATAGTAATATGACCCTTGTTAATAGTAAATCATCCAAAATAATAGTAACATTACCTATGAATAATGAAATAAAATTTAGACATCTTAGAAAGTGATAATTTGACCTTAGTAAACGTTTTGGTATTTTTTAAGTCATAAATAAATAATTATAATTAATTAATTAATTTAAATGAATATTTGTTTCCCTAAAATGTATAAATTATTTATTTAATAAATTTCTTATAGTTTTTATATAATTTTAAAATACCCTACCTAATTTTGGAAAGCACTATAAAATCAGTTTTAGTCTTAAAAATTGTTTTTTAAGTAAATTTGGATTTCAATTAAATATTAAATTAATAATATATAGAAAATTATTTTTGAAAAAATGACTTCATTTTTGGATTCTACTCATTGAAAAATGGTTGGGGAAAATTTATGGTATTTTTCTGAGATACTTGATTTTTTGATGAATAGTGAAATACCACAATTTACCAAATAAGCTAATTATAGGGTCATGTGTGATGTTTTACTGATATAATCCCACTTGGTTCGGGATTATATTATAAAATTACTATTCTTGGTTGTTCAAGGCTCAATATTCCATGTCTTAGGGGAAATTAATATACTAATGAATTTTATATTAAGGAAACCCCTCTGCCCCCACTATAAAAGCCACCTTTCACTCCCTCTTTTCATCACACCTCTAAAGCTCCAATACACCACTAAACATTGCCCAAACACCTTCCCTATCACCTCCCCAACTTCCAATAGCTTCTGTTCTCATCGAAAGACCAATCTTATTCCCTTAAGGAGGTTCTCAAGAGAAGGATTCAAGAGGTAATTTCCCTCCCTCTTCCCCTTTAGTTTCCTTTCAAGTTCAAGTTAATTTCTTGATCTCTCCCCACCTATCTTCATCCAAATTGTATTGTAACTCCATTATTATACAAATACTGTAATTGTATGATTCTAATGGGATATTATATCATCCAACCCCCTTTCCCTCTTCCTTTCATTTTATTAAAGAGAAAGTTGTTCGTGAGGTGTTAATTTATCACCTTCAAGAATGACATTCTTTCTTCTTCAATTTCTACCTTCAGATCTGGACATGAAACCATTTTTATGGTTTAAAACGAATATGTTATGAGTATTATGTTCAATTTAATTTTCTTGAAATAACCTATGGACATATTACTAAGTGATAAGTTAAAACAAGTTCGTTGTGATAAAAAAACCGCCCAAATTAACCCAAATAACCATCATTTAATTCTTATCTAATGATTCATCCACTTGGATATAATATAATTCATTATAAAATCATTCATTCTCCTTTAATATTATTAATGAAAAGTAATATCATTTATGGATGTTTACTCATGTTCTATCAAAACATCAATTTAATAATACAAGTGAACCGCCCAAGAAAAACCATAAAAACGAACATCCCCGAACAATGTTTTTAAACTATATAAGTCATCCAAAGAAACATAATATGAAATAATGAAACCCATTCCTTAACATGGTTTAGTTATGTTCACCTTTTATGTATCTTCCATGTGGAAATCTTGATAATGATAATGTTATGATTTGAAAGGTGAGCCTGAAATTATATAGCGTAATTATGAATGTTTCAAAGTGACGGGTGCACCCAGAATTATACAGCGCTCCAATGAATTGGGTAAAGTGATGAATCTCATGAGTTATGTGAAATGATCTATGAACAATATTCTTTCATGGTTAACAAGTATGTTTGGTAGTTAACCACTAAGAAATGATGTTTCATTTTTATGCATTGCCACATTTCAAGTCTTTTATTTAGGCTCCTCCCATGTTCAAGATCTTTTGCCTATGTTATGATTATGCTCATCCCATGATATTTTGTTCTTATATATCCTCTTACTGGGCTTCAAGCTCACCCCTTTTGATGTATATCCTCAGGTGGCTACATTTACTAAGGAGAGGACAAGTGCCAATAAGAAGATAGAGAAGAATAAATTAAATAAATGTGTATGCTTGATGTTGTATTTGTTATATGTGGTCCTAGTTTACCTAAGACACAAAACCTTTGGATTCTCTATGTGTAATACTATTATGTTATTTATCTTTGAAATAATGTAATAGTAATGTAAGAAAAGGCTAGGTCGCTATATGGTTGGTCAAGTAGAGACTTGTTGGTTTTTATTATTCATACATTTCTAGATTAGCTTGTTTGGATGAGGTTGAATGGATCTTGGATGTATCATTCACTTCCTCTTTGTACTTTGGTTTTATGTCTTGTTTGGTTATATTCAAGACTTGTTTTTGTTATCTTGTTTCACCTCACCACCTTGTTAGTCTAACTCGGGTGGCTTGTTTTATTAACACAAGCTAGTCTCTTACATAGTGCACCCCTTGTTCCATGGTGTGGGAGGAGGGATGAATGATAGGTTCCAACACACCAAACTCTCTTTTGAGCTACCCAACACGTGATGTCTGCACAACCATTCCTTGAATCACTTGCCTATTTCTCCACCACCTCAGATTGGTCCCCTGTATAGATGGTCACATAGCAGGGCACCCTCCATCCTACATATGATTGGGATGGAATGATGGATGATAAGTGTCCGAGCGCCTATCCCTCTTAACGCCGTTTCCCACACGACAATGCATGTCTGCATTCCCTTCATATTATACAGAGCTGTTAGCCTGGTCCTTGTCGCCCCGCCTTCTACCCTCTGGTGAAAACCTGGAGGCCGCTCTGTAGCCTAGAGGGCCTGTATCCCAAAGGCCCTCTGGCCTGTAGGCCCAAATCAGTGGCCCGAAAGCTCAAATCTGGTGAATAGTTTCACTGCTACAGTACCTTCTATAGTAATGATACAATACTGCTACTATAACATAAAAAATTCTCACCCGCTGGGATTTGATGCTGTGTTTCATGGGAGATTACAGGGTGAGTTAACCAATCGGCTTCCACCCCAAATGCAAATACAAACCTTTTGAAAATATTAAACCTTAGTAAGTAATAATATATAATAAAATAATATGTTTTGAATAAATTCCAAAAATACTAAAAAATTAATAAATATTAAAAATCAAAAAATAATGTAAAATGAAAGAATAAAAAATTGAATAAATTACAAAAAAATATTTAAAAAAGCGATTCAGTGAAATTAATTACATGAATTACAAACACGTATTATAATGGAAAAAAATGAATTAATGAATAATATTAATTATATAAATAAAAAATTATTAAAAATTATTTATATTTACTATATAAAAAATAAAAAATAAAAATAAAAATGAATTTGTAGAAATCAGTTAAATAAATTTGAAACATAATAAAAATATTAAAAATTAATAAATAAAAAATAATAAAAATTAATAATATTAATTATAAACATATGAAAATATTGAAACTATGTAAATAAATATGTATAAATTTTAAAAGCTAATTAAATTCCAAAATATTAAAATTATTAAATATCAGAAATGAAAAAAATAATAAATGAAAGAATAATAAAATTTAATCAATTAAATTGAATAGATTACGAAAATATTTTAAAAAGTGAATTCATAACATTAATTAAATGAATTTTAAACCCACAAAAAAATGAATGAATAAATAAAAATATTATTTCTTATATTTGATGTAGGTATTGTAACAATTGTATATAAAAATAATAACTAATTATAAACCTTTAGAATTTTTAAAAATAGTTAAACATATTATTATTTAATTAAATTCATAAATATTTTAAAATGCATAAATAATTCTCAAAATTTAATATATTAAAAAATATTAATGGAATAGATACTAAAATGAATAGATATTTTCATGATTAAATTATAAAAATTAATAAATTACATAAAAAGATAAAAATGCAGAAATATTAAAAATGATGAAATAATATTAAATGAATAAATAGACACACTCATTACATATCTACAAATACACACATATATATTCATACACATATATGTAAACATACATACACATACAAATACACATATACACATACACATGCACATACACATCCACATCCACATCCACATACACATCCACATCCACATCCACATACACATACACATACACATACACATACACATACACATACAGGTACAAATACAGATACAAATACAGATACAAATATAGATACATATAAAGATACACATACACATACACATACACATACACATACACATACACATACACGTACACATACACTTACACATACAGATACAGATACAGATACACATACACATACACATACACATACATAGACACAGAAACAGAGACATACACATACACATACACAGACACATACAGATACACAGACACTTACCCATACAAAGACACATACAGATACAGAGACACATACACTTACACATATACATACACATACACATACACATACATAGACACACACACACACACACACACTTACACATACACATACACATACACATACACATACCCATACACATACACATACACATACACATACACATACACATACACATACCCATACACATACACATACACATACCCATACTCATACACATACACATACACATACACATACACATACACATACACATACACATACACATACACATACACATACGCATACACATACGCATACGCATACACATACACATACACAAACACAAACACAAACACAAACACAAACACAAACACATACACATACACATAAACATGCACATACACATACACATACAAATACAAATACAAATACAAATACACTTACACAAACACATGCACTTACACATACAAATACAGATACAGATACAGATACACATACGCATACACATACACATACACATACACATACCAATACACATACACATACACAAACAGATACACATACACATACCCATACACATACACATACACATACACATACACATACACATACACATACAGATACAGATACAGATACACATACACATAAAAATACACATACACATGTATATACACGTACAAATAGACATACACATACACACACACACATACATACAAATACACATACACATGTATATACACATACTCGTACACACACACACACACACACACACACAAACATGCCCATGCACATGCACATACGCATTCATAAACATATTCATGTACGTACAACCACATGAATACACAGGTACATAAACATACCTACACACACTTGTGCATATATATGCACATATATATGAACACAAACATATATACACATACACATAAACACACAGAAACACTAAAAAAACACACACACACAACACGACACATACATATTGACAAAAATACATACAGACATCCAAATATATATGTACACCTACATCCATAGATATACGAATGCATACACAAACATTAAAATACATGTATGTACATTTTAATAATTTTAATATGAATATAAATATATTAATTGAAATATGAACTATTTAAACAAATATATTCCTTTTTATATTTTTATTGTTACTTAATTAAAATATCAATATTTTATATTTATATTTATATATAAATTTTGTAATTAATGTTTATAAGTATACCATTAAACATATTTATTGATTAATATAGATTATATTATTATATATATATATATAAAATTAATAAAATAAGATGCATAATATTTATTATTGTTAAATTGTCATTTAAATCATATCTGTATATTATATTTATATATATATACTTATTATTATATAAATATTATATATATATATTAAATTATCCACTTTTTTCTTTATCAGTTCTTTTTTCATGTTGGTAAAGGTGGGGATTTTATCAACGCTAAAACAACACTAATAAAAATAATCCTTTATCAGTAGTAAAAAAGTATTGACAAAAGGTACCCTTTAATTATTTCTATTTTAGCATTGATAAAGGTCACAATTATCAGATCTTTTAGATAGAACTGATAAAAGATTCCCCCTTTGTCATCATTAATAAATGATAGTGCAGAATATCATGCGATCTGTAGTATTGCTTGATTGGTGATGAGAACAAGAGTTTCATCCCAATATAGTCATTATTAATTCAAATTTATGAATATCATTTTGGTTTTTCTAAACACAAATGGAAATCATTATATTCATGTTAATATTTTTGATCAAATTATTTCATAATTTTTCATTGTTTAATGAGGTATTATTTCTTAATTATTCATGTTTTTTATTTTTTACATGAAAAAATTATATTACATTAGGACATGGATAATTTTGGGTAAAAAGAAATTATAAATTATAAAATAGGAACTAAAATGTGGCATCCACTAGAAAAAGAAACCAAGAATAAAGGCTGGTGTGAGGAAACACCACATTACAAATTTTAACCATTATTGACATTTTGAGGGTGTATAGTGTGGGTATTTGATTATAAAGAAAGATAAAAAATTGGATTAATTGATCTGGGATTGAGAAATTGGAAACATTTTTAAAACTCATTGTGCATCAAATGGAATCAAAATAGAGTATATGAACCAATTTTGTAGGATTTTTATTTAGGAAAATTGTCACTAAAACATTGAATGGAGCACCATGAAAGGCTTGATGAAGAATATATTCTTGTGGATGATTTATTTAATATTGTTGATAGTTGGGGAAAGAAATCCATAAAAATTTTGGGAATTTTCTCTATCTATATTAAGAAATAGGAGAGGGACTCTCTCCATGGGTTTAATTCTAATAAATATCAATTTATGTGTTTTACTCAATGAGAACATTATATCTCATGTAAGGTAGTCGACATTATGGGCTCTGACATCCTTGTTGGAATAAATAATCCATTCAACAAGAAACATATGGTTAAAAATAAAGGGGTGACCTGAATTAAAATCGGTTATAATGGTTTTTTACGTTATACATCTATACATGATGGAAAGGAATCATAGGATATGAAGTCCTTTGTGCATGTACTTGGAATGAATCTCTAAAACCAAGAAACATCGAATAATGTATCTCAATAGGATCATAAATACTCTTTTGAATCCAAGTGAAATTTTGAGAAAATGTATTCTCTCCAAATCTTCTTTGATATGATAGAATATGAATACAATTGAGTTTGGTCACCTCTACAATGAGATCTCTGAGATGTCTCATAAATCAGGCACTAAGGATAAAAAGAATAGTTCAATTAATTGAAACATTAGTGAGCCTACACTCATAGATTCTGTTATTAGTGTTCAAGACTCACCCCTAAACAACCATACAATAATATCTTATCAAGGACCATATGCTAGTGGTTTCTAAGGATATTATGACTTCTTCGTCCATGTATTACAAGGATCACATAATTGAGGGACCATATTTGAATGTTCTAAGTAGCACTTCATCCACCAAGGAGTAGAAAAATAATAATGGTTGGAAATGTGGTTTTTACAACTAATAAAAATTTGGTTTTTTAGGCCACTAATACTAGGTATGCTATTGGGATGCTTGGGAACATGAACCCTCAGGAAGAATCTAGAGTAGTCCTTTGTGAGAAGGAAGATTCATCAGTCCTGGATGAAGAATCTATTTCAAGGTTGATTCCATAGTAAAAGAAGAGAGGTTGGACTCTAGAAATATAGGGTGGTTCTTGAAATAAGAGAATAAGACGTAAAATATTATTACTATATTATTGGTATGAATTTATGTGCGTCTTTTTGCCCCATACTCCTGGAACTTACATCCCCTTGTTTTTCTTCTGTATGTGTACAAGTTCTTTATGAATATATTTTCATATATATTGTGTGTGGATTTATAAATCCATGGTCTATGACATTTTTGATTATATATTAATAATATTTTACTCATATAAAATGATAATAATAAAATTTCTAATAATATTATATATTAATAATATTTTATATGAATATGAATAACATTATATGTTAATAATATTTTATTTATATACAATAATATTAATATATATAAACATAATATAATATTCAAAAAAATATTATATATTAATAATTTTTTATATGAATATTAATAATATAATATATTTATAAAATTTCATTGATAAATAATAACATTAATATGGTAATAAATCTCAGACCCCAAGGTCCAACAACTCAACCTGTTTAAACACCTCACCCATACCCAGCAACCCCACCCAGGTTGGATCAAACAAGATAGAACACAATTGTACAATATGAATCAACTGAATAATATGTTGATGATGATCTAAATACATAACATTCCATTAGATACGGAAGTAGAACCATCACTAGAAAGGTAATTTTCATATATTGCAAGGACAATGGGGGATATGCATCATCCAATATTGTGATACTTATTTTCCAGAACCTACTTATTGGATTCACCTATGATTATTAATTCTCCAAAATAATACAACAATGTTTCATTAACCCCAAAAAACCTGTCTATCACCTTGATTATAGTATCATATTAGTGGGAACACTAAATGTTATGTATATATTTGGGGATAAAAATACCTAAATCATGATATAAGATATTTTTGATTTTTTGTGGGACCTTAAATAATGTTTTTTGGAATTCGTAAATGATGTGTTTATTTGGTATTTTTATTTGTTTAATTTTATAATGAAATTAATTTTATGTGATTCTAATTTTAAATTTCATATTGAATTATATATTTTAAAACAACAACTAATTTTTTCAATAATTATATTTTTTGTATAAATTTTTTAACAATGGATTAAGTCAATTTAAACACCTCTAGGTACTATAAATCAATGTATGAAGCTCACAACCACTTCATTTATGACATGTATGTCACTCCAGTGTACCATCTATAGGTTTTAGTTCTTACTCATGCAGTGCCTCTAACTCAACAAAGATTACATATAGCTATGGTTCTAATATATTTACGTATTTCTTAGTTGATGTTTGCATCTCAGTATACTGTACTACCGGTGCCTCATCGAAATGATGAATAGACGACTTCACATAAACATATGTGGATCCATATATCTATTATAATAAAGACAAAAAATTATCCCCTATTTTTTTTTGAAAATATGATATCAAATAAGTCACTGTAGGTCACAGTGTCGCCCAAGGTATGTTGACGATTTGATATGTTAGTTAGATCCCACTCTGTCATAGGTCCAAAGATTTCGACCACATGAAATATTTGAGATGAAGATGGCATATCAAATGTATAAGAAAACTTATGGGATACATAAACCTCTCAATGTTGGTCATGATTATTTTCCTACTTTTCATGATCCTCTGTTTTTATTATAGAAGAATCCACATGAGCCTCTCTTGAGAGTCATTCTCTATTTTCAAATATGTGATTTTTTAATGTCCTTCAATTAGTGGTGGTCATAGAGGTGGTAGTGCATCATCCCCAATGACCATAATAGGCACATAATCCTCCCCACATGACTCAATAAGAGCATGTGGGCTAAGATATAACAGCGGATCCTCATCCTGGACACGATCTTGTATGAAATGAAGAGGATCACCAAGAGAGACCAGATATGGGTAAACTATGTCTCACTAGATAAATTCATTATCATGAGGATTAGTGATATGTATAATATGTTCTATTCCACAAGACCAAAAATCAAATAAATTTCAAATCAATATGGAATATGATATAAAATATACAATATAAGTTAATAAACATACCAACTCCTAAATGGATATCACATGTCACGTATGGTACATGATACTATTTCATTGGTATTAATAGGAACAATATCCCTAATTAGCAAGCAAGAGGTGTGCTGTGGGAAATTGATGTAAAAATATATAGTATTTGGATCACATGTCCCAACAATCAATTTAACGTGAAAGATAGTGCATCCAATACATAACCTATTTACCTATAAGGATAATATAAATGTAATGTATGAACCTATCATGGTGCAATGTGGATAGGATGCTTAAATCCAAACTATCACATGACTCAGTCTACCTAGACCCACTCAAAGTAATGCATTCACGAGATTATAAGTCCCTAAAATATGACTTAATATTTATAAATATGATTATTATTATAAAATATTTGATATATATATATATATCCCTAATTTCTATATTTAATATATATATATATACACATATAAATTCATATTTATTAATATATTAATAGAAATATATATATTTATAAATACACACATATATATAATTATAAGTACATTTATTAGAGTACATATATATATTTTATACTATATATATTTAATATATATATATATAGAAATATAAATATATATTTACAAATATATCTATAGAATTATAACTATAGTAATATAATATAAACATATTTACAAATATTGTTTTATGAGCATTTTTATAAAAATATTCAAAAATAAATATTTAACAATATATTTATTTTAATATATATATATATATAAATTTTGTTTTTTTAACAGAATTATTGTGAGTGCCATTTTAATTGGATCTCACATCCAAAACATAACCAATTCCAATTATTGGCACTCAATAATCACAATTTCTTTAAAAACCTACACCTATTTTAATAAAAGAACACACATTTCTAATATTTACCTTGAAAATACTTATGAAAAGATGATAAAAATGGAATACATGATGTGGATGAGAATTCAAGTTCAACACAAGGATACATTTTAGAGTTTGAAATGAGATATTAAATGACTCTAAGATGAGTGGTAACAACCAAAAAGAAAATTCCCTACATGAAGCATGGATCATTTCTAGTTTTTCATAGTGGCGAAGCTACATGCATGTATAATAAACATACAGATATCAAATATTGGTTATAATGTATTGAAAAAAGTTATATATGTACTAGAAGGAGATGAGGAAGGATACTCCATTATAGATAATAATTTTCCCTATGACCACACATGATATAACATTAAAAATATCAATTCTATGGTGTGAATGTCATGTAGGAGTGATATACTATGTTTTAAAAATTCACACTTTTTTCATTTATGGAGATAAGAGATACAGTAGGATTTGTATTTTTTAAATATATATTTAATAATTTATACATCATGGTGTTCTAAATACAACCATTTTTTAATTTTTTTTAATGTGAATCAAGGTATTCAACATGCATAGTGAAGAGGATCATGTCATTTTGAATAATTCCAGAATTTTGAAAACATATATATCTCCCTTCTCTTGATAGAGTTTAATGGATAATTTTATGAGATATTATTATAGGAATCATCGGCTTTTTTAAACTTATTTATTAGTAATTAAAAACATATATGAATTTGGATATATATATTATAATATAATGATATATAAGTGTGGATATATGCCTATAAAAGAAGGCCAGTGCTTCAAAGGATGATAATTAATCAGTTTGAGGATAAATACCTTTGAGTTCTACTAGAGGTTTGAAGGTTATAACATCTGGTTATATTTAGTTTTATGTTATCTCTCATAATTAGCATGATGGGGTAATTTTAATTGTTCCATGTTTTATGAGGAAGGTTGATTGAATATTGATGTTTATTTTTTTATTGGTATTTTTTTGGGATTTTTAATTCATATGTTTTACTATATAATTTCTTATTTCTTTGAGCATGAACATTATTTCATTTATTTATGAATTAATTTTCAGTTCATTAACTAGTGTCTGGATTCTTCCACAACAATAGGAGAGTTTAATTGATATGTTTATTTATGGTTTTGGATCAAGTAATTTATAATTGTATTTAATTACTTGATCATGATAAAAGGCGTGTTTAGTGGTAAGAGTGTTCATTCCCATACAACTGGTTTGATTAAATCCAATTCCAACTATGAAATCCAATGTATCTTTTTTATGTTTTAGTATCTCATGTTCCTAGATTTATAAAAACTTCGAGCACTTTTCATTAATTATTTTTTCAATTTAGTTCTAGATATCTTTTCAATTGATTAAATCATTAATGTTAAATTTTGAGTAATTATGTTCATTATAAATACTTTTCCATGTGAGTTCTACCTTAATCACGAGATATATTATTCCTTTGTACTTTCAGTTTTAATGAAGAGTAATTTTCAATTTGATACATAATAACCATTTTGGAGTAAATGGTTCTTTGTGAGGCATCAATGTTTTTGGAAATATTTTCAGGAACTTAATGCATAATATATAACCCAGTTCAGCAAATTAGGAAAATGAGTTTTCTCATTTATTTATATTTTATAATTTTAATTTAGGGTTTATTTAATTTTTAAGTGGTTAATTGTTTTTGGTTACGATGGATGGTTTTAAATGCATCATGTGTGAACACATTTGTTATACTATAAATGTGTCCAACAATGAACATTAAATTGACACACTCAATGTGAAGATACAAAGATAAGGATGTGTACCTCAACTATACATATATGATGATGAATTATTTTTGTATGGATTCAATAAATTATTAAAATAGTTATGAAAAGTCTCTTAGATAATAGAAATAAAGGACAAAAAATCAAAGAACATACCCAAAGAGGAATCCAAGTTCAATGAAATAATTGAATAGAAATACAATGGTGATATTGAGTTTGAGGTTGAATGTAAGAGTATTTATACTGATAAAAGTGAATTTGAGATAAAAACCTATGAGGACGTCACCCTTATATATTAAAAACCCATAGATAGAGAAGAAATTTAATCGTTAATGGATGAAGAAATGATATTAGAGGAATACATTGGTGGGGTTAGAAACAATTACAATGAAGATTTTGATGAATAAAAATGAGAAGTAGTTGTAAGAGAAGAATATTACCTGGTTTGGACTATCCCTTAGTAATTTATTCAGTATTTAAAAAATTACACTACTTGGTTCAAACCTCAATGTAATTTTCAAAGATATTAAATGAAAAGTAGGAGAATTATATCTCTAGATTAGTATATATTTCAATCATGAATAAATCTAGACCAGATAAATTCTATCCACTATGTTATTTCGTGATTGAAATGGGGAATTTATTCCGAGCTCAAATATGTTAAACAATGTTCTTATGAAAGTTACCTGATTATTTTTAGGAATTACTATTTAGGAATTATTTATTTATTTATTTTAGGAGTGGATTTAATTAACCATATATTTTCTTTTTCAAAATTGAATAGATTTTGTAATTTCAAATATTCATTTTTATTTTTATGTCATTAAAGATAAAGGAGGATGGAAAATTGTAAAAGATGAATAAAAAAGATATTCAATGGTTAAAAAAGTATCATTTTAAAATTCATTATATATTTTAAATTCTCAATATTCAATACTGGATCTCAAGGATAAGAGAATTTCAGTCCGCACTTATATTTCTATTCCATATTTTTGATCAATGAGTAAAAAAGTTACTTAGCAATATCATTATATGTTATTTTGAATTTAAATCTTTATGGAATTGAATTAGTAAGATGATGAGTGGATTAGTAAATTTTAGTATGATAATATTGATATTATGAACCATGATTTAAAAATATTGTTTGATTTATATTGAGGAAATCACTCAATCATTTACATACTTTCATTTTATGAAATGTATTTTAATTAATTTTTTATTATTATTCATATGAGTAGTGATTTCCCGTTTTTATTTTTCATATTACTAGGAAATATTCTAATTTTTTTAGTCATGTTCTTTCTAATTATCTCTTTATTGAGTGATTATCGAGATATGCATCACTTCAAGAACATTTACTTTAATCTTTTTGAAAAATAAATATCTTGAACTACATTATTATGATTGAGGCTATTAATTGACTACTATTTATACATTTTACCTTTAAGACCTACCCTATGTTTTATATTGTGATAAGAATTAGAGACCATGAATTTTCATGATAGAAAGAGAAAGTAGAATCCAATTTTCCCTTTCTATCCCAGTCTTAGTATATTTTCCTGATTTACAATGTAATATTTATACGAGGAAGAGAGGTTTCATAATGTTGATGGGGATGATATTTATTAAATGGGAGAAAATGAGGTGTTATCATTGGTTGAAGTGGGAAATTATTCATAAATATTATTGCATTGAATGTTCTTGGGTACTTTATAAAAAATAAATAAAATAAATTAAAGAATAAAAATGTTGAAAAGTGAGTAAAAATTTTATTATGGTTATTATCGTAATTTTAAATCATATGACCTTAGGATAATGATTTATTTGGTATTAAATTTTTAAATTATATTTTATGAGTAAGAGTATTTCATTAATATTTATTTTTTTATCATGAATTTTACATATGAGTTAAGCCCACTTTTTGAGCCATAATTTTATTAACAATTACACACCCTTAAACTTAGAAAAATTAGACCCTATATAAAATTCCTTATTCATTTATTGTTTTATTTAAAAGTGGAGATATATATATATTTAAAGCTTATGGAAATTGTGTACATAATTTATAATAATAATAACAACAATTAAATGATCTTGAGTGATGAGTGAACTGCTTTTTTAGTAAGGAAGATCACAAATGTGCATGAATAATAATAATAAGTTGAAATATTTGGATGGTAGTTAAGATATGTATCATAAATCAAAGAAGAAAATTTAAATACATGATTTATTGGTTTTATTAGAAATATAAGAGTTAAATATATGTTTTTATGTGATGCATGAAAGTTTATTTCTCTTTGAAAACTATTTGGTTTTGTTTGATATAATTTTTAAACTCTGGAAATGATGGATTTTACTTGAAATGATGTGATAAAACTTACTCAAGGAAAAGAAATAGTTTATGTATGGGGGAGTTTTATATCTCAAATCTAGGCTTGATTTTTTATTACTAATTTCATTTTTGAATGAGTTAGACTTACTATATTAGTGGTGTATTTAATGTTTACATGCTTGAATTATCTGAAAATAAAAATAAGATAATTATGGATAATATTTAAAAGAATAAACATGGAATAAAAATATGGCCTCTAATATTTATTTAAACCAAGAAGCATGGTTGGAAAAGGGAGACACCATAACAAACATTTTACCCATTGATCACACATTGAGGGTGTGTGGTGCATGTCTTGGATTAACCAAAATCTTGGAAAATGAATGAAACTGATGTGGGATTCATAAAATAGAAACATTTATAAAACACATGGAGTTTGGAATGAATGAGGAATTTTATTTTAGGACTTATCATATATGGTTTTCATGTAGTGATACGACTGTAGAAATATTAAAGGAAACGAAAATAGGAAAAAATTATACATCATTTTTATTATTATATTTTTGGGTTAATATTTATTTTTTCCTAATTTTATTATATTTTAATATTTTATCATAGTAAAAGCTTATATTTTATATTGGTTGAATTTTGGATGGAATGAAAATTCAAAAAAGGTTTTTAGGGAAGTGTATGATTAATTTGTGCATAACTATAGTAATCTATGAATAAAATATGTGGTATGGGCACTTATATGAATATAATGAGTGAGAATTATTTGTGTAATATTAATATAGTATGTGAATTATTCATGTTAGAGAAAACATGGTGTAGTTTTGTGGTCTCTATAAAAAGAAGTGTTAGATTACAAAACACACATAAGAAAAAGTGGGGTCTCATGTTACAACAAACAGATAGAAATGTTTCTTGCATATGATTAACTCGAACCATGATTTATTTAATGTTATTAACTCAAAATTGTGTGTGATTTTACTGTAGGTTCTAGAAGATATGTGGCATTAACCTGATCCAGTCCTAGAGTGATTCACTAAATAATATTAATGGATAATAAAAATGTTCCTTTGAAACTATAAATCTCGTGCCATGAGATACATGTATGAGAAGTGATCAATATCTAACAACTGAATCACCATAATATTTTATGGTGTTTATCATTTTAAATAAATTGATCATCATAAAGGGCTTATGTTCCACACAACACCCAACCAAAATGAACTATGAAGTATTGTTATTATTATAACCTTGTCATTAAATTAGATCTAATGAATGAAATTAAGCACATAATGAACTTTTTATATTATATATTCAATGAAAATTTTAGAAATGTATTAAATATATTTTATAGGAATAATATATGAATAAATAAAATTTTACACATAAAACCCTATATTTTTAAAAATGAAATTTTACCACCTTTTAATAGTGCACATGTTTTAAATATAACATTTGACACTTTTATAAATTATATTTAAAAATTCCTCATTTTTAAAATATTAATGTCAAGATTATCTTAGGATGAATTCTGGGTATTTTTCTGGGTTTATTTTACAGTGAGTAGTGATAAATATCAATTTTTAAAAAACTATAAATTTCATTATATTAAATGTATTTTTATTATTTTAATTTGATCTAAATTTAACTTATATACAATTTAGAGTTAAATAAAATAATTTTTTATATTGTAAACATTAATATACTTTATTTTGATATATGAACATTTTTAGGCCAAACCATAAATTTTTCAATAAAACATTATTTCATTGCATTTTGTGTGATTAAATTTAAATTAAATTCATGGACTTATGTGTTTTGAATATTGAAAATTTGGGTGTATTATTTTGATTTCTAAAAAAATATTTCTTTAAACGTGACTCACTTATTTGTGAGCAATATAAATAGTAACCTTAATAATATTTGTTACATGGAAATAAGTAAAATTGGAAATTTAAGTCAAAAATAAAATGATAAGAACTAGAAATTTACTTTAAACATTCCCAAATGTTATTTAATAATTATATTATACATTAAAACCTACGGTTCTGAATTTTGTTATTTAATGATCACTTTTCCAAGAAAATGAATTTTTTTTATTTAAATTACTGAAAATAAAAAAATGTCACATTTATTTTTTAAATAACTATTTTATTTTTAATATTGTGTCATTCAGAAGATATATCGAACTATAGATATTATTTTGAAATATAAAATATATATATAAATCATGGTATTTTATTTTAAAATTTTAAGGATGAAATAATTACCTTAAATAATAGTACAACGATGATGCATTAATTATTTTATGAAAAAACAATTAAAAATTGATAATTTTAATTAAAACATAAATTTATCATATATATAGGATGTTATATTAATAAATTTATTCCATCTTTAAATCTTCGCATTATAAAATGGGAAGGTTTATTTTTTTGTATTTTTAAACAATATTTGAATTTTTTTATTGTTAATTGATAAATATATTAATTTATAGTATTTAACATTATAGGAAAATAAAAGAATTATTGAGCCCTGATTGATGTATGGATGAGGCAAGATCCCATTTTATAGAACATAAATTCTCTAGTTATTGTATTTAGTCATGGTAATAAACACTACTTATTTTCCTGTTCTAAAATAATTAACTATTGAATGAAAAAATAAAAAAAACACACCCATCTACACCACTATAAAAACCACCCCTCACCACCCCTTCTCCTAACACAGAAAACACATTGTATATTGTATATGTTATTATCAATTACATTCCATTGACTCTACCCCACTTACATGGGCTTCTGGTCTCATTAAAAGACCAAACCCAAGTGCCTTAATGAGGTTCTAAAAGACAATAAATTCTAACGGTAATATCCTATTTCCTTCCTTTTTTTCTTTTCATTTTATTTTATTTTCATATTATAATATCAAATTTCCTAAAAAATGTGTAATTATAACTCTATTAAATTATTTATACTATAATTTTATTATTTTAATGGAATATCCATCATCAAGGATCTTCTCTTATCCTTTTATTCTCAAAATGAACACATTATTCATATGGTGCTGATTCACCACCTTTCTAGATGATATGTTTCTGTTATTCATTTCCTCCTACAAGGACCATCATAAAAACATTTTTATGGTTAAACTGGATTTTGAAATGTGTATTAAAACTTACTTAATGTTTTGGAACCATTATCGTAAAAGTCTCCAAAATAAACTAATCACTTTTCATTAACATTTTATCTAATGAATCATCATCACACCATATAACCAAATGATATATGAAATCATTTAATCATTTAAGATATAATTAATATTAAATAACTTTAGTTCTATAGATTTTATAACCATATGAAAAAAAATCCCATTATTATACATAATGGAGCAAACTATACATATGTGAGACATGCGGTTCTGGAAAAACAAAATTAATCATTATAACTCATTATAGTGGCTCTAAAAAAACTTAATAAAATAGTAATAAATGAAATATATTTTTAAGAGTTTATTAAATAAGTAATTAATGAGTTTAATTTTATAATTTTTTATGTTATTAAAAATTACAAAATGCTTTCAAACATAAGGTAAGGGTTTTATCCTCTCAATATTTATTTATGTGAGATATGCCTTATTTTCCATTTATTTCTTATGTGTGGTGTATGTATAATTTCATTTGAAATAACCTATAAATAATATTTTTATATTTTTAGTTTTAAATGTTTCATTTTATGATCATTAATTTTATGGGGCATACTGTTTGACTGTTTGCAAAGTGGTAAGGGGATCCTCAAAACCAACTCCCTTTCATTAGGTTATAAATCTTTCCGGCCAATTATCAGTGTAGATATTACTTTAATATTCTAAAAGAATTATTTCATTTTTATTCCCTTTTATTTTTTGGATATAAATGTTTCTAATATGATTATATTACCAATAAATATAATTTTCCAAAATAACTATTCTTTACGAAGTAAAAACGGTAATTCACTACATCAATTTTCAGTGATTTTGTTAGTGTATTATCTTCTATGTGAAAAATATCTTTTTAATCTTATTCTTAATTGAGGATGATATATTAAGTTACCATAAAACATATTTTATTTAATTTATAATGATTATTTTCATAGGGTATGTACTATCTTGATACCATTCTCCATATTACTCTAGATAGATTAAGATTATGTTTACTGATTGGGGAAATTATTTATATTTCTTTTTCTAGTTTCAATATGAATGAATATGTTGATTATGTTTCACCCCTTTCATATAATAAATGAATTGGAATTATTATTTGTCAGTCGGGGCCTTCTATACCACTTGATGCATCAATAGGATTGATGAGACTAACTAAATAGGGTTTTGGCCAAGACATTACCCATTTATTAGATTCATGGAATGAATCATTAACAATTTTATATTCTTGGAATGAATCCTTGAAATTGTTAGCTTCTGGGAATGAATATTGAAAGTAACAAATTCATAGAAATAATCCTTTACTGTATATTTTAGATATCCATTTTTATGCATTCCATCATTATGAGATTAGATATTGATATTACATGTGATTATTCAACTAGTAGAATATCCACGGTTAAGTTTAATTCTCATGTAATTATTTATTTGGAATTATTTGATCATATTTTATTCTTGACATACTTTTCCCATGTATACGTTTTAATGGCATGTGTTTTCAGTTATTCAAAATTCCATATTGTTTATACTTATTTATGATAGCTTCTACGGTATAAATACCCTTACCGAGCATCTGAGCTCACCCCTTTCCAATGTTTCATTTTTCCCTAGGATACTTGGATGTGTATAATGATTGAGTTTAAAGGTTTCGGATAAGGGTTTAATGGTGTTCTCAAAGAAAATACACAGTGTATTTTATGCTTGATAAGTTATTTTATTTTTAAGTATGTATCTAGTTCTCTATGACTACTAAACTATTCAGTTCTCTATGATGAGATTTATTGTATCTTATTCTAATGTAATAACATAAGTTACCAACTCTTGACTATTGGGGTTGAGATTTTTTAAACAATCATTAGATAATTTTTAGTATAAAATTTCAAAATTAGATTTAGGAAAACATTGATTATACAATGAAACCAAATGAAAAAATTTGGAAAAATATCAAAATAACTAAGAATTTTATTTAGAAATTAGTTATACCTAAATTTTAAATTTCTGTTTTATGATTCAGTAGTTCTGAAATTATAAACTATGTTTCATAAATTTATTATCTAATATAGTGTATTAAATATCTTAGAAATGGCATATAATAGAAGGAATGGAATCAATATCACTGCACATAATTGACGAAGAGATTTATATCCTATGAATGATAATGATGTTGGAGTTGTAGGAGTAATTGGAGATTAAAAAATTATAACTACACCAATATAATTGACTCAAGATATAAAAAATAAATATAATCGTTAGGTGAAACCTAATCCAAAATGTGGAGAACTATTTTTGAATGCTTCACGAGAAATAAACCTCCACCATTCTATGGGACTACAAATCCATTTGTAGAAATGAAATGGATTAGTTATTTATAAAGGATATTTCTTACTGTTAGAAGTAATGAAAGGGATAAGGTTATCATGTAAATTTATTATATATCAAGAGTTGATGATAAATGGGGGAATTGATTCAAAATAAAAATGATGAGGATGTAATAGAGAACATGGAAAGGATGTATTTTAAGGAACTCTTATCGGAAAAATATTTCCCTCAAAATCAATGAGAAGATATGGAGAGACAATTTTTGAGTCTGAGAAAAATTGAGGAAGATAATGTTTCTAAGTAAGAATACACAGTTACATGATTAGTGAGGCATGCAACGATCTATATATTTAACCTAAGGAGTAAGATTGATAGTTTTTTTTGATCGGTGAAAGCCATTAATCAAAAGGGAGTTAGTCACCCAAAATTTCTCCTCATATGATGATATAGTGTCATGTGCTTTCAAGATAGAGAAAAACATTCATATTCATATGAATTCAAATAAAAGGAAGATAAGAAGAGAATGATAGTGCATGGGTAAGATAAAGAAAATAAATGAAAGATGGATTTTCCAAAATCTCACATATATGGAAGGAAATAACAAGATAAATGATTAAAAGGAAAATAGGTTTGTTTCAAGTGAGGGGAAAAGGTCACCAAGCCCAGGATTACAGGAAAAAAAGTATTTTCTATTGTGAAATGATTCCACTGTAAGGATATGAGGTACTTTGAAAATGAATGCAGTAAGTGTCATGGAAATAAACATCAGAAGAAAAGATATCAAGGTCAAGCTTAGGATGTTACTACAGTCAAAGTATAATAATTAAAGTATATGTTTTTGAATTAATAAGAATCCTATTATATATAATTATTGTATTAAAATATTTATTATTACAGGATTTGGAAGAATTATTGTTTTTTTGTTAGGCTTTTAAGGTTATCATGGTTTCCATATATGTGGTATGTGAAAATAAGAGTGACATTATGTGGCTTTGAGAATATATTGTTATGATTATATTGGATATTTAATGAACTTACTTATATATTTATTGTATTTGAATTTGGATAGACATATTTTAGATTAGTCTTAAGGTTAAATACATTTGGAAATGATTAAGTATACTGTGGAATAATATTAAATTATAGTTTATCATATTGTATAATCAGTGAAAAAGATTTTGGTTTTAGAAAAAATTTAAAGGTTGAAGGAATGAATTTTGAATATTATGATTCATTAATGTGATTCAGGAATAAAAAATATTCATGAACATTCATCTCATGGTATATGAAATGATATGGAAATAGATCAAAACACAGCCAATAGATGAGATTATTCTTATGACATGAAAATAAATAAAGTATGTTTATTTTATCAAGTGCCTATTTGTATAGTAAAATAATTCATTGAATTTAGGAAATGTATTTTGGAACAAAAAGGTCATCCATATTTTTCATTATGATAAATTAATTGTTTTATAACAAACCATAGATTTATTTTTTTTGTTGGATAACATTCTAATCACCAAATTATCTATCACCCACTATCAGAACATGAAACTTATATTTTTTTCCATGTACATATTTTCATTTTCACTAATATTATCCTATTCAAATTATTATTTTTTATGGTGACCCTAATATTTCATTTTCCCTCTTATTAATAGAATGTATTATTGTCCAAATATATGATGTGTGTTTCCAAAAAAGGAATTTTCAATTATCAACCTTTGATTTTCAAAGTAAAAAATTTAAAATCGTGAAGATGAAATTTATTTAATGATGGAATAATGAGACACCCAAATATTATAGGTTATGTCAGTTGTTAAATAAATTCAATATCTTATATGGATTACGTTGCACAAAACTCCAAGCTAAAATGAAAAATGATTTTTTTTATTATAACCTAGCCATTAAATTAGTGCGAATGAATAGTATTAAACATATATGGTTTATATATATATTATATATTAAATTATTTTTTACATTAACCAAATATATTTTATAGGCATAAGATAACAATAAATCTGATTTTACACATAAAACCTATATTTTATAAAATGTAATTTTACCTTCTTTTATTGACATACTTGTTTTAAATAGAAATTTTTAAAATTTTACAAATTATATTTTAAAAATTAAAACTACATTTTAGAAAATTATATAAAAATTTTCTTAGGATGATTTTTTCGGTATTTTTCAAAAAAAAATATTTATTTTTCTGAAAAAAGTAAAAAATATTGATTTTTATAAAATTGTCAATTTATTTATATTAAATGTATGTTTATGATTTGAATTTTATATAAATTTAACTTAAATACTATTTGGATATAAATTATATATTTTATTTTATTTTAATATTCATTATACCTTATTTTGGTATAAGTACATTTTTAGGCTTTAAAAAAAAATTTCAATTGAACTGTTTTTCTTTACATTTTGATGGATTAATTTTAAATTAACTTCATAAAACTATTTTTGTTGAATTTTGAAAAAATAGACTCCACAATTTTCATCAGAATTTCTAATTTACTAAATATTTATATTTTATTTTTTACCAATTTGAATACCAACCTAGTTTTTTTTGTTACCACCGTAAAGGGTAAATTGGAAAATGTAGGATAAAAAGTGATAAGAACAATAAAAATTCCCAAAACACTAAGAAATAATATTTTATGATTTATATTATATTCTTAAAAACTATTGATATAATTTTAGTTATTTAATGGACACATTCCCATGAAAATGACTTTGATATTATTTATATTAATTAAAATCACCAAATGCCACATTCATATTTTTAATAACTATATTATTTCTCAATTGGTTTTATTTAGAAGATATATTATATAATAGATATTATTTTTAAATATAAAATCTATATATAAATTATGTTATTTTAGTTTTTATTTTTAATGAAAAACTAAATACCTTAAATAATCATACAACGATGTTGCAATAATTATTATATTAATGAAAGAATCAAATAAATGATAATTTTAATTAATAATTAAATTTATAATTTTTAAAAAATTATTATCACAAAAGTGATTGTATTTTTTTAATCGATACATAAAAAAATAGTTTGTGTGATTTTTTTTGGGATTTTTCCAAAATAGTTGAATATTTGGTGAATAGCGAAATCCGATATTTTATGAAATTTGACAATATAAGTAAATAAATGAATTATTGTGTCATGAATGATATATGGAAGATGAAATAACCCATTGGTTTAAACTCACATTCTCTATTTTTTTTTTTTTTAATGGGAGTCAAAACTATACATATTCTTGATCCAAAATAATAAACTATGGAATAAAATAATCAAAAAACACCCCTATCCGCCACTATAAATACCACCCCCGCCCATTTTCTTCAAAACTCCAAAGCCTTTTAGATTGTATAAATTTTTCCAAATACCCATAAAAATCCTCCCTCATTACCATGAGATTATTGTCTCAATAAAATAACAATCCCAAGTTCCTCAAGGATGTTATTAATTACTATAAATTCAACTGGTAAAATCCCCTTTCATTCTATTTTTTTTAAATTTCATATAATTTATTATTATATCCTCACCTACCCAATAAAAAGTGTAATGATAAATCCAATATATTATATATAATATAATTTTATTATTTTAATGGAATATCCCTCATCTAATGTAACGCCCCGATCCTAGTTACCCAGAGTCGGTGCATTATTACATAACACTGGCATGATCACAAAAGATCAAGTCTCAAATGACCAATTAGTTATGTAACCTTGGAATCACTAGATATATTCATAAGTCTTACATTTCATCATAAAGTGAAAAAAAACTACAACAACATCTTGTCTTCATGTCCCCTCATACTATCCCTGCATGTCATTCATAAAATACTTCTTCACATCCTGGAAAAACATAAAACATTGAAAGGGGTGAGCTCTATTGCTCAGTAAGTATAAAAATATAGCAGGATCATTCATAAATAAAAATAAACATTTAATGCAATTTATAACTAAAACAAAATCATTTTAAACATGAACTTCAGCATAATATGACAAATATAAAATGAAATAATTTCAATTACTTATTCACATGGATATTCTAATAATATAATAATCACATGAAATATCAATAACCACTTTAATAATGATGGAATTAATAATTCTAGACTATCATAACCACATAGCCAAGGCCTTGTCCCAAGACTACAAATAATATTTTGTCAAGGCCTTGTTTCAAGACACTAGTTTGTCTCATGAGACCTACCGATGAATCACGGAGCTATAACGGGCTCCACCCATCACTTACTAAGTCCAATGCATTCCTCATATGAAAATGTTTAAACATAAAATAAACATTAGTATTAACACTAGCATAAAAAATGTCAATAATTTATCCATAAACCATGAATGGTATAAAAATAACACATCCACAGTCAAACATATCACAAATACTTCAGTACAATAGGAAGATTTGTATCATAATAAATAAACTTCAATCAAGTTTAAAATCCATTAAAGGATTTTGACATAGATGAAAATGATTTGTAAAATTATTTGAGAGAAATATAACATTTTCATGAACACATTTGAAAGCCACACAATTTAAAAAGGAAGAAATTTAAATACATATTTGAATCAAAGTGTCCCATATCACTTAGAAACTTTTAAAACTAATTAACATTTTAAAACATTCATGTCCATTTAAATAAATCCTTAAAACCATTTTGAAAACATGGAAATTAATGAGAATGGGTTGTAAGAATACATCTTTAGAACATTTAAAATTATGTTTTAGTAAAAATTAACATAAAATAATACCTTTGAAAACTGTTTTATGGCACATGGATGGATAATAAATATGTCCTCGTAGATACATACAACCCCGGATAATTAAGAGATTGTGAAATTAACCCTTAACAATTTGGTAACTTACGAAAATTACACCCAATGAAAGAGGTATCATAAAATGAATATGTAAATACACATAAATTAAAGTGTATTACACAAATAATACAATTATGGGTAGTATATACACCACACAAAAGGTAATAGTGGAAATATGGTACAAATCTCACAAAAATAAGGAATGAGATGAAAACCCCTTACTTTTTACTTTTACATAGTTGAGGGTAGGTTAACCTCCTGTATAATGGTGAAATAATTGTTAGTAAATTATAAAATAATCATATACATTAATATGAAATCATATATGATCTTTTAACATTGATTTTTTAATAATATCTTAGTATTATCATCATTTCGGGTGTTAACTCACTCGTTTTCCTTTATATGCTTTGTTACGTAAGTCGTGTTTGTTATGGATAGGTTGTATATTATTCATATACAGAATTATATAAAGTACATAAAAATTACTTTTAGTCATCAAACTAGAATTAGTCTTGAATGTATTTGATGGGGAAATGAATCTCATTGCGTTCATGGAGACGGTAATCCATACGTACGCATGAACGATACTTCCATTTCATTTTTCATTTTAAAAGGAATAAAAAATAATAAATAGTTATATTATTATTCCAGTATAATATAATATCTTATATGTGTTACTTATGGTCATTAACACCATCCTTTATACGTTGCATGTATGGTATGAACGAGTCATATAACTTTGAGGGGCGGTAGTCCGCACTTCTTCAAATGAAATTATCTTATATTTATAAAACATGAAACAAAAAATGGTATTATATAAAATGTAATTAACCAATATTATAAATAAAATAAATATCATTAATATCATATTTAATTATAGTTCCATCATAATGTCCACCATGAGAGGTGGTATGATATAATTGAACAATCATCGTTTCGTGAGGCGTTTGGTTGCCATCCATAGACACATTATGTTATTCACCCATTTGATGGAGGTGTGTGTAAGTGTAGTGCGAATAATTATCATAAAAATATCCTAGTATATTTATTATACTGGTTTTGTTACAAAATAAAATAATAATAAGAGTTTAGGTTTTGGAGAAGTAAATTAAATGAAAATAAGCTAAGAGAAATCGTAACATTTAATTTGGGTAACTCCCTTTGGTTTGAACCAAAAAGGACTCATGAAGAGCCTTATGCCTAAGGTAAGGCTTATAGGAGGGGGATAGGGATATATTGAGCTTAATTGGGCAGATTTTGAATAATCCAAAAGGCTTTAGAGGTGTGAGGAATTGGTTAGAAGTTGTGTCCTTTTATAAGAGGGAGGAGGGGCTCTTTAGGAAAAACTTAATGTATTATTTTATAATAAATTCATATTTGGTGTCTAATGGATCCAAAGTGAATTATTCTATTTATAAGGTGGGGATAGGTCGAAAAAAACTTTACCAATTGGTTTTAGACAGGTTTGGGTCACTTTATTAACCTTATATTTTTGTTTTAACTGTTAGTTAATTAGTTTGACCCTTACCATGTCACTATGTATTATTATATTTTATAGTAAATAAACATACTATATAAAATACAAGATATCCCCAAGTGGTCCATTAATGATACTCCTACCATTAAATAAGTCCTTTTTCCGATCATTAGAATTTTAGGAATAGAATATCAATTATTAATATAATATTTGTTTTAAAAACAATTTTATGTCAATTTTGACACTATTTTATAATTGATTGTTTTTAAAGTAATAACAACTTTATTAATTCGAAAAAATTAATTATTCAATTATATAATTTCATATTAACCAATAAAATTCATGTATGTCACAATAAATTTCAAATTGTATTTATTTTAACAGTTATAATACCAACTATTTGATTCTTGCATTAATAAGGAAAATACTGCATGATTATCGTGTCACACATAAATTTAATTATTCAATGTCTAAAAATTAAAAATAAAATACAATTATGTAGGAAATATTTTTTATATTTATAATGAATATATATAGTCAAAAATTCAACATATATAACCCTATGTAAAAATTGTGTTTCAAAAAGATATATGCTTATGTCATTTTTGCATTTACTTTAATTTTATTAATATAAAGTGTCATTATCACTTACAAGTGGTTCCATGGGGTCCCAAAATAGACAAAAATATGACCATGGTAGGAAAAGTATCAAACAATAGGGTTATAAAACGTTTTATGGTAATTTAGTATTATTATAATATTATTGTTCACCCTTATTTACTGGATTTACCCTTTAACCATGGTAAATAAAATATTTACTGAAGTAATTATTCAAAATGTCTAAAAATATAATTTACCTATTTACAAAATTTAGACATCCTGATTATAAATATGGAATCCATTTTTCTAAATTTGAAACACATAAGTGGTAGAAATTAATTTAAAATTAATTTCCGTTGTCGAAACAAAAAGCGTGTTTTTAATAAATAATAACTATCAAAAGATTGACACTTTCTTATGTTCAGTTTAAATATGAAACTATGTACAAAGAAAAAAATTGTATTAAATGGTAAAATTATAATATAATTATAATTTAAAATCACTGAAATTCATAATTTATCAATATTAATTATTTCGATTAGAAAAGTTGTTTTTAATTAAAATTTAGTAATTTTCACTATTCATCAAAATATGAATGTTATCAGAAAAGTACCAAAAGTTCACCCTAAGATAATTTCGATATTATGAATCCAAAAATGAAGTCTGTTTTACCAAATTATAAACATAAAATTTTCATTTATAAATTTAAATTAATTCCCGCTATTAAAACCAAAAGGCGGATTATTAATAACTATCAAAAGTTTGACACTTTTTTATGTACAATTTTAAAGTGAAAATACTTAAAATGATGATCATTGGATAAAATGGTAAAAATATAATCTATTTATACCTCCATACCATTAAAATTTATAATTTAACAATATAAATTATTTTGATTAAAAATGTTGTTTTCAATTAAAATGTAGTATTTTTCACTATTCACCCAAATATAAAAGTTATCATAAAAACACCAAAACGTGATTGAAACTAAATTATTATTTCCTGATTCTAAATAAGATGTTTATTTTTATCAAATTTAATATATAAAAGTTTCAAATATTGGATTTAAAAAGGCTTCGGCATTAAAAGGCTGTAAAATTGCATTTTTGGAAAAATACTTCTTTTATCTGAAAAAAATGTATTTGTTCTTAAATAATTTCTAAGAAACTCATAATATGGATTATAAAATTATAAGGATTATATAAAGTTCAAAATCCAGTTAATACTATTCATAACCTCTTTTGAATGGCATGTTTGGTATGTCATGGTGCGCTGGAACTCGATGTTGTGTATAGTGAAAGTTATTGAATTACTTTGAAGAAATAACGTACTATGTAATATTGGGGTGTTACATTCCCCTATCCTTCAATAAATTGTGTCCTCGCAATTTGAAATTATACTTTAAAAAAAAGTTTCAAAATATAAAATACATTTGGGAAAAACCACATCGGAAATTAGGTATGAAAAATTTATTCTATATATGAGGAAAAGGGAAATGAAAGGGTCACCACCAAATTATGATCTCGATTTGGAGAACATTGGTGGAAATTAGAGACATATAATTGGAGTAAAAATGTAAATATTTATAGGTAGTTATTGAGGTCATCAATCATAAACAATAGTAAAATTGAGGGCCTTAAATTCATCAATCTATGATGATTTAAAATAACATCAGTTCAACAAAACATATGGTATTAGGATAACAAATTTTCTGTTTTAAGATCCCTTTCCTTAAATTATAAGAATTAATTTTTTCATTGAATAAGATAAGAAGAAAAATATATACTTGTCAAGTAGAGTCCCATCCTTTAAATAAGTTCTACCACAAACTCATCTTTCACATTAAAAGATAATAGGACTTAAAAATATTCTATTTATCCTAACCGTATCTGGTACCAAAAATAAATTTATAATTCATCTATCCGAACATTAAAATAAAAACTATATTATACACTCCAGGGACATCACGTAGTCTAGTGGTAGGCAATAAATCCCAATTGCACTATGTTTGTGGGTTTGATTCCCACAGATTTGTCTGACGCGACGGGTTGTCACCCAGTCTGCATGTTGTCCTTTTTATAAATATCCAAAAATAACTTTGACAATAGTATCCAATGTAAAATATAATCCATTACAACCTTTATACTTATCCAAAATATTTCTGTAAACTCTCAGTCCAAAATTCATATGAAAGGTAGACATATTGTAGATCCTTTAACCCTGTAATAGCATAGGAATACCTTCATCATGTATTCTTTTAAAACTATGAAACATCTTGAATTACAATAAAACCTAATTTATTACATTCATGCTCCCTTATTCTTTATAGAATACTGGATATACTTTATCCATCCAAAAATGTTGTAAACTCCAACAATGATGGAATATAAAATTGTTTAATCAGTTTCAATGCAGTCAAGAATATCCAATATAATTTACCCAAATCAACCATATCTTATTCCAAAATCAGTACCTCAATATTCGAACCATATTAAGGTTTATCTTTCCTTCATCCATGTAATTTCCAAAATGATTAAGTCGCTGTAGAGTTACTTTTCTTATTACCAAAAAATATCAAATCCTCAATGAAATTGTATTGCAGTACAATCCTTATTTATTTCCAGTACATCATTATTACAACAAAATAATTCCAAAATGACAACATAAGAACACTAGTCATTCCTCTTCATCTGTGGTAGTATCATAACTTGATTATTATCCAATAGCATCATTTGCGACATAGTCCGGTGACTGGGACATTGGTTCGCGTAGTGTCCAAACTCCTTGAAGATGAAGCATTGTATATTTGAAACTATTTTCATACCCTTGCAGTCATGTACTTGTTGTTCTTTTTCTCCACACGTGTATCATACTCTCATTCCCTTCAAACTCATTTTTCCCAAAGGTGATTCCTTCCACAGTTATCACATATGGGAAAATCCTTCTTTACCTTCTTCCTTTTGTCTGTCCCTCTCTCTACCATCCTTTCCTTCTCTGGCTTCCCTTCAAAGCCATAGGACTCCGAGAATTCATTACTTATCTTATCAACACATGGTACTATTTCTTCATATGATGATAATACATGGGAGATTATTTCCCTTCTAAATATTGGCTTAATACCGTGAAATATATGATCCTTCTAAATCTTTGGATCATACGTATTGTTGGAGTTCACATTCCTTCTACTGGGATCCATTTCTATACAATAGCATAAACTAGGTCAGTTTAAAAATTGCAATTAATAATTCCAAACTTGTAAGATACCTAATGTAAATTGAACAGTTTATAGATATAATCCATAATCATAAAAATGTTTTCTTTGAGTAAGTATATACTCATAAAACCTTTATAATGGTTTGTAAAGAAAATGAGAATTATCCCAAGCATATCCCTTGGGAGTGTCGTAACCAAGAGTACAGCAAGGCCTGTTGTCATGCACCAGTTCCCGTTTGAGTCTAGCTCAAAGAAGTGTTTTCAGGTTTTACCCCTAGGTACATCTGTGCCAGAGCCGCCTCTACCTGCTCGTATCCAGACATGGATGTATTCCTTGTAAAACTCACAAAATCTCAACAATACCAAAATTCTAGGAAGTTCGTATATACTAATCCTCAAAGTATATCTTAGGGCTATGTTCTCTAATCAAAGATTATCTAAATCTAGCTTCCAAGGTTTGTAATAAACATTTTTCTAATACCAACTATAATGCCCCGACCCCAATTACCCATAGTCGGTGCGTTATTACATAACATTGGAATGATCAGAAAAGATCATGTCTCGAAAGACTGATTAGTTTAGTATCCTTGTAATCACTAGATATATTCATAAGTCTTACATTACATCATAATGTGAAAAAAATACGACAACATCTTGTCTTCATGTCTTCTCATACTATCCCAGCAGGCTGTTCATAAAATACTTCTTCACATCCTTGGAAAAATTAAAACATTGAAAGGGGTGAGCTCTGATGCTCAGTAAGGATAACAATATAGAGGAAACATTCATAAATAAACATAAACATTTAAGGAAATGTATAACTAAAACAAAATCCTTTTAAACTTGATCTTCACTATAATATGGAAACTACAAAATGAAATAATTCCATTTACTTATTCACATGGATATTCTACTAATCGAATAATGACATGTAATATCAATAACCACTTTCATAATGATGGAATTCATAATTCCAGACTATTATAACCACGTAGCTAAGGCCTCGTTCCAAGACTACAAATAAGATTTTGTCAAGGCCTCATGCCAAGACACTAGATTGTCTCATGAGACTGACCGATTCATCGAGGAGCTATAGCGGGATCCACCCGTCAGTTACTAATTCCAATGCATTCCTCAAATGAAAATGTTTAAATATAACAAAAAAATTCATATTAAAACTAGCATACAAAAATTCAAGACTTTATCAATAAACCATAAATGGTATAAAAATAAGAAATCCATACTCAAACATATCACAAATCCTTAAATACAATACGGAAGATTTGTATCATAATAAATCAACTTCATACAAGTTTAAAATACATTAATGGATTTTGACATAGATGAAAATGATTTTTAATACTCTTTGAGAGAAATATACCTTTTTCATGAAAACATTTAAAAGTCACACAATTTAGAAAGGAATACATTTAAATACATTTTTGAATCATAGTGTCCCAAACCACATTGAAACTTTTGAAAGTAATTAACATTTTAAAACAATCATGTCCATTTAAATAAATCCTTAAAACCATTTTTAAAACTTGAAAATTAATGAAAATTGTTTAGAAGGATAAATATTTAAAACATTTAAATTGATGTTTTAGTAAAAAGTCCCTTAAAGTAATCCTTTTGAAAACTATTTTAAGAAACATGTATGGAAAATAAATATGTCCTTGTAGATACTTACAACCCCAGATAATAAAGAGATTGTGCAATTAACCCCTACCAATTTGGTAACTTACGAAAATTACACCCAAAGAAAGAGGTATCATGCAATGAATATGTAAATACACATAAATTAATGTGCATTACAAAAATAATACAATTATGGGTAGTATATATACCACACAAAAGGTAATAGTGAAAATATGGTACGAATATCACAGAAATAAGGAATGAGATGAAAACCCCTTACTTTGTACTTTTACTTAGTTGAGGGTAGGTTAACCTACTGTATAATGGTGAAATAATTGTTAGTAAATTATTAAATAATCATATACATTAATATGATATCATATATGATCTTTTAACATTCATTTGTTAATAATATCTTAGTATTATCATCGTTTCGGGTGTTAACTCACTCGTTTTCCTTTATATGATTCGTTACGTAAGTCGTGTTTGCCATGGATAGGTTGTATATTATTCATTTCCATAATTATATCAAGTACTTAAAAATTACTTTTAATCATCAAATGAGAATTATTATTTAATGGATATGATGGGGAAATTAATCTCATTGCGTTCGTGGAGACGGTAATCCGTATGTACGCAGGAACACTACTCCCATTTCATTTTTCATTTTAAATGGAATCAAAACCAAATGATACATAGGTATATTATTATTTCAGTATAATATAATATCTTATATTTTTTACTTATGTTCATTAACACCATCCTTTATAAATTCCTTGTATGGTATAAATGAGTCATATCACTTTGAGGTGGCGGTAGTCCGCGCTTCCTCAAATGAAATTATCATATATATATATAACATGAAACGAATAATGGTATTTTATAAAACAGAATTACATAAGATTATATATATAAAAATATCATTAATATCATATTTAATTACAGTTCCATAATAATGACCACCATGAGAGGTTGTAGGAGATAATTGAACAATCATCGTTTCGTGAGGCGTTTGGTTGCCATCCACAAAAAGATTATGTTCTTCACCCATTAGATGGAGGTGTGTGTAAGTGTAGTTAGAATACATATCATAACAATATCCTAGTATATTTATTATACTAGTTTTGTTAAAAAATAAAATAATAAGAAGAGTTTAGGGTATAGAGAAGTAAAATAAAAGAAAAGAAGCTAAGAGAAATCATTACCATTAATTTGGGTAAATCCCCTTATTTTGAACCAAAAAGGACTCTTGAATTGCCTTTCTACCTAAGTTAAGGATTCTAGGAGGAGGATGGGGATATAGGGAAACTAATTGGGCTTCCTTTTTATGAGCCAAAAGGCTTGAGAGGTGTGATGAATTATTTATAAGTGGTGTCCTTTTATAAGGGGGAGGAGGGGCTCTTTAGTTAAAACTTAAAGTATTATTTTATAATAAATTCATATTCAGATTATAATGGCTCAAAAGTGAATTATTAAAACTATAAGGTGGGGATAGGTCGATGTAAACTTAAGAAATAGTTTTTAGACAGGTTTGGGTCACTTTATTAACCTTATCTTTTTGTTTTAACTCTTAGTTAATTAGTTTGACACTTACCATGTCACTGTGTATTTTTATATTATATTGTAAATAAACATACTATATACATCCAAGAGACCCCCAAGTGGTCCATTAATAATAAAAATACTAGTATGTATGTCCTTTTCCCAAACCATAGAATTTTAGGAATAGAATATCCATTATTAATATAATATTTGTTTTAAAAGCTAGTTTATGTCAATTTTGACAATATTTAATAATTGATTTTTGTTAAAGTCATAAAAACTTTATTAATCTGAAAAAAATTAATTTACACAATACTATAATGTCATATTAACCAATAAATTTCATTGATGTCATCAAAACATTCAAATTATATTTATTTTAACATTTATAATACAAATTATTTGATTTTTGCAATAATAAGGAAAATACTGCATCATTGTTGTGTCACAAATAAATTTAATTATTCAATGTCTAAAAATTATGAATAAAATATAATTATGTAGAAAATATTTTTATCTTTCAAATTAATTTTTATAGTCGAAAATACAAAAAATATAACCCTATATAAAAATTGTTTTTCTAAAAGATATATGCTTATGTCATTTTTGGATTTACTTTAACTTAATTAATATAAAGTGTCATTATCACTTCCAAGTGGCTCCATGGGGTCCCCAAATCAGCCCAAAGGTACCTATGGTATGAAAGGTATCAAAAAATAGGGTTAGGAAACGTTTTAGGCTAATTTAGTATTATTATAATTTTATTTTTTACCCTTATTTACCAAATTTACCCTTTAACCATGGTAAATAAAATATTTACTGAAGTAATTATTAAAAATTTATAAAAATAAAAGATACCTATTTACATAATTTGGATCTCCTTATTTTAAATATGGAATTCATTTTTATAATTTCAAAACATATAAGTGGCAGAAATTAATTTAAAATTAATTCTCGTTGTCGAAACAAAAAGCGTGTTTTTAACAAAAAATAACTATCAAAAGATTGACACTTTCTTATGTCCAGTTTAAATACGAAATTATGTCCAATTACCAAAATTGGATTAAATGGTAAAATTATAATCTAATTATACTTTAAAATCACTCAAATTCATACTTTATCACTATTAATTATTTTGATTTAAAAAGTTGTTTATAATTAAAATTTAGTAATTTTAACTATTCATCAAAATATGAAAGTTATCAGAAAAGTACAAAATTTCCCCCAAATCTAGTTTCTATATTCCAAATCCAAAAATGAATTATATTTTACCAAATTAAAAGCATATAAGTTTCATTTATTAATTTAAAATTAATCCCCTCTATTAAAACAAAAATTTGTATTTTAAATAACTATCAAAAATTTAACACTTGTTTATGTCCAATTTCAAAGTGAAATTACTTAAAATGACCATAATTGGATTAAATGGTAAAAATATAATCTATTTATACTTCCATACCATTAAAACGTATAATTTAAAAATATAAATTATTTTGATTAAAATAGTTGGTTTCAGTTAAAATATAGTATTTTTCACTATTCACTCAAATAAGAATGTTATCATAAAAACACCAAAACATTATTGAAACTAAATTATTATGTACCAATTTAAAAGAAGAAGTTTATTTTGCCAAATTTAATATATAAAAGTTCCAAATATTGGATTTAAAAAGGCTTCACCATTAAAAGGTGGTAAATTTCATTTTTTTGAAAAATAATTCTTTTATCTGAAAAAATGTATTTGTTCTTAAATTATGTCTAAGAAACTCATAATATGGATTCTAAAATTATAAGGATTATATAAAGTTTAAAATTCAGTTAATATTATTCATAACCACTTTTGAACGGCTTGTTTGGTAAGTCATGGTGCACTAGAACTCGGTGTTGCGTATAGTGAAAGTTATTGAATTACTTTGAATAAATAATGTACTATGAAATCTTGGGGTGTTACATCTAGTATATTCTTTTGTCCTTTTATTATGAAAATTAAAACATCATCCCGAAGTTGTCGATTAACCATCTTTATGGATGAAAATTTTTCATTTTTCATCACCCATTCAATGTTGGTCATAAAACCATTATTTTGGTTAAACCAGATTAAAATATGTGTATTAAAATTTAATTAATGTTATGGAACCAGTAGATAAACAAAATATTAAATAAAATGATATATGTCTATGATGGGCGTAAAAACCGCCAAAATAAACCAATCACTTTTCATTATCAATTTATATAATGAATCATACCTATATCATATTAAAAATTGATATATTAGGGAATTTAAAATTATGTATGATCATTAATACTAAATAATTTAACTTCTAGAGATGTAATTCCCATTAGAAAAAACCCTCATTATTATACATAATGGAACCAACCATAAAACATGAAAACATATGCTTCCAAAATAACAAAATTAAACATTATAACTAATTTTAATGGAAATAAATGAACTTAATTAAATTATAATAAATAAAATATATATTTAAGAGGTTATTAATTAATTAATTAATGGGTCAAATTTGATTATTCTCGGTGTTAATTACAATTAAAGAATTATTTCTTGCATAAGGTAAGGGGTTTCTCCTCTTAGTTTTTTATTTTTGTGAGATATAACTTTTCCAAAAAATAAATATTGTTTATGTTATATGTATACACCCATCTCAAATATCATATCATGAATTTATTTGTCTTCATGGTATTTAATGATTCATTTAATGTTCATTAATTGTATGGGGTCTAAAATTTGACAATTTTCAATGTGGTTAGGGGATTTTCAAACCCATCTCCCTTTCGTTGGGTTATACTACTTTCATTCCAAATATAAGTGTGGATGTTTCATAAATATTACTCAAACTAAATTTATTTTTTATTACATTTTATTTTTGGTATATAAATGTTTCAAATATTAATTTATAACAAATGAAAATAATTTTTCTAAAGAACTCTTATTTCTAATGTAGGAAGTGTATTTATCTGAAGAAATTCTCAATGATTTTAAGTGTATTTTCATATATTTCAACTATATATTTTGAATATTATGATTAATTAATTTTGATATCTTATGATAGAATTTACCATATTTTATTGAATTTTTTATGATCATTTTTATAAGGGATATACTATATTGATACCATTCTCCATATTACTCCAGATAATTAATGATTATGTTTAATGATTGAGAAACTTAATTACATTTCTTATGAAAGTTTAAATATAAATGTATATTCCGATTATGTTTCACCAATTTAGTATGAGGAAGAAATTTTACATATCAAGGGTCGAGCACGACACTCTATATCCCCTCGACGCATCAATAGGTTTCATGAGTCAATCTAGGTATGGTTTGGGATGATTCCTTACACCTTTATAAGATTATTGACATAAAGCCTTAAAAATAATTGATTCATGAAATGAATCCTTGTTAGAAAAATATTCCAAGCCGGAAGCCTTAATGGTATGTTTCATATATCCATCAATATGTATTCCCTAATTATGAGATTATATTTTGATATTCCATGTGAATATTCGGTGATTATAATATTCATGGTTATGTTTCATTATCATGTAATAGTATATGTGGAATTATTTTATCATCTTTTATTCATTTAATATTTTTATCATTTTTATTTTTTAAGGGAATGAGTTTTTAGTTATTAAAATTTCTTTATTATTTATGATTATTTATGAGATATTCCACTATATGATTACCATTATTGAGAATTTGAGAACACCACATTACAAAAATTATTTTTTCCCAAGACAATATCAAGAGTTTTATCATTAACTATGATGGTTTCTATTAATTTTTTAATGGGTTTCTCAAAGAAAATATATTGTGTATTTCACGTTTTATGTAAAATTTTAATTTCATATATGTATCTTTATCTCTAAAAATACTAAACTATTTGGCTCTTTGAGATGACATTTCATGTACCATATACCAATGTAATAATGTAAGTCACCAACTTTGCGTTACTGGGGTTGGGGTTTTTACCAATATAATATTATCCTACGATTCATAGGGGTTTCACTATAATTTAATATGAGGATGATGGACCATTTAAAATTAAATTATCATATTGTAATGCTTACAACAGTTGAGGGTTATTGTGATGTGATGGTTTTGCTAACGTTGGGGTTACATGTTATGAAGATGATAATGTTTCTTCATGGAAAGTGGTTGTGATTTGGTTTGATTGGTTGTGCCATGTCATGAGAAAATTAGAAATGGAAATGTTTAGAAATATCAAGAAGCACTGAATGGGTTCTCTTACCCCATATTTAATATATATATTAGAAGTTAAAAATTATGAATTGTTCCTATTTTGTGGAATACTGGAGATATATTTTTAATGAAGATAAAGGGGGGTGCATGAATCCATTTTTAGAGTATATCAAAGCAGATTTAATGATTGATATGAATATGATATTTAGTGATACAAGAGATTTATAATGATACAAAGTCTAAGTTTTTTCATATAATTAATGTGAAATACTACATATATAATTCAATCATTCTAAGAGGTTTTTTAATGGGGATTTTTTTGAGGCTATAATACTAGATATATATGTAATTTTATTTAGGTATTCTACCTCTACCATGATTAACATATTGGGGTAATTTTTTTATTCCAATATTTGCAATGAAGGGGGAATCAATATTACATTTTATTTATTATTAATATTAGTTTTTTTGGGGATTTTTTATTCATTAAAATTTATAAATATTTTCTCTATTCTTTATACATCACCATTTTGTGTTGATGGTGTAATTACCTTTTAATTCATTAACTAGTTATTCAATTCATGTGAGAACATCAGGGAGTTAACTTCTAGGTTTAAACATGGTTTTGGATTAAATGATTTTTTAAAAAACCAAAGTAATTAAATATATAAAAATGTGAGTTTAGTAATTAGAGTGTGAATGCATCACCATAGATTCACATAAATATAATTCTAACAAAAACATTACTATAATTTTTTTTATTTATGAATCAATATCTCATGATCTTAGATTTATCAAATTACAGTGTATTTTTATCCATATTTATTTCAAAGTAGTATTAGATTTAATTTTTAATTATTTTAAAAATTCATATTAACTATTGTATTACATTTTAAATTCTAGGGATCCTTGTCTCTATGGGTTCAACCTCATACTTGATCTATACTATTCCGTTGTACTGTTAGTTTTAAATATGATTATTAGAAATTTATAAACATGATTAACCAAGATAATTTATTACACCATAAAGGAAATCAATGTTTTTAGTGATATTTTTGTGGACAAGGTACTTATAAGGAAGTTTTGATTCAATAAACTAAGACAAATTATTTTATCACAACATTTTTTTTCCTGATTTTATTTTTGGTTTTTATTTGTCTTCTATATAATAGCTATATGTAGCTGTGATGATTGGTTCAAAATGCATAATGAGTAAAAATATAAGATTTACTATGAAAGATGAAGATCCCACACATCAAATTGAGCAACCCATAGAAAATATACAAAGTCATGGATGTTACTGTAGGATCGAAATATGAATGTAGATGCTCAATATACAAGAGGGGGTGTGAATTTTATACATTTAGAATTACATTGGAACATTTAAAGTTGGTATAAAAATTTTGTTTTTAACCATGGGGAAACCTATGTTTAACAAAGAGAAACAAGATAAGTTCACAAAACCTTTGAGTTATACAAGCTTTCTAGGTTCCAGAAATATGGTTCCAAAAATGAAACATAAGAAAATTTTATGAGGAAAAATATTCTACCTTAAAGCATATAGAATCTTACTAATCAGATTATACAAGAAGAACAATGTATAAGACAATTATACATTCCTTTTTAATCAAAATGATGCAGAAAATAAACATGAAACAATTCATGTAACAAGTATGAAATCTTCTAACCCAAAGATAAGTGTATCAAACAAACATGGATAATGGTCCCTTGATTTATAATTTCATCAAAGTCTATCTCACCCACACCAGTGTAAGCCGTCGATAGGAATATTAGAATCTGTCTTACTATCCCCACAAGCCCTTTAATTTCAAGGAAGTCGGCACCTCTGTCTTCTAAAACAAGGAATTACTTGAACATTAATGTAGTAGACACCTCTATATTCATTATCAAAGAACTATTTAAACATTAAGGTATTTTTCACCTCTGTCTTTATTATCAAGGAAGTACTTGAAATTTAAGGTAGTCAACACCTCTGCCTTCCTATCCCCAGAAGTCCTCGATTGTACACAGAAAAAATCAGAGTCACACGATGCAAGCTGAACAAGATGTTCAGTACACACAAATCATTGGAGTCTCTCTCTCTAGAAATCACATCACCAGCATGTAATATCTAGATTTATTAATCAGTACTTTGTTGTTTTTTTGTTATTGAGCTTGTGTAAATGAGCATCGATTTATAGGAATTTATCCATCGGTCAACTCCCTCCTCCAATGGTTATATTTTTCCTTGAATCTCAGAAGGACCTGTATATGTGTCACTCAAAAAATGGTTAGATAGAAAAAGATTGCGTGAAATCATTTCATAACAAAAACAAGGGTATAAAAAATATGGTTGCTTAACCAAATCCATTTTTCAGAGTCTATGGGAAAATAAACTTCGGAGTCAATGAAAATAAATATTCGGAGTCTATATTATATGGATATTCAGATTCTGTTTTTCAAAGAATTTGGAACCTAAGTTATGTAGATTTCAGAGTCTGAATTTTGAGGAATTTGGAATCTAAATTATGAAGAATTATGAGTCTGAATTATGAGGAATTCAGAGTCTGAATTATGAGGAATTCTGAATCTGAATTTCATAGAATTCAGAGTTTGAATACAGATAACCCAAAACATTAATTCAAATAATTTGGATTCTGAATTTTAAATAATTCAAAGTCTTAATTCAAAGAATTCAGAATCTGAATTTCAAATAATTCGGAATCTGAATTTCGGAGAATTCAGAATCTAAATTCAGAGAATTCAGAACATTAATTCAGAGAATTCAGAATCTATATTTCAGAGAGTTCAGAATCTGAATTTAGAGAATTCGGAATCTGAATTTCAAAGAATCAGAATCTAAATTCAGATCCTTAAAACAAAATTCTCCATGTCTCAGTACATATAGTATTATGAGGATTTAGATATGAAACAGAATTTTACACTTAGAACTAAAAAGTTTAGATTTAGAGAAATGATAACATGAACAATGAAAAAAAGGTATGGGAAATTTTACTTGGGAAAGGAATATTTCATTATTAATATAAATAATTGGTGAAATAAAATTTCCTAAGGATAGAGTTTATGTGATTTTAAAAACATAAAGGAATGTATATGTCATAAGAAAAACTTATTGATTCAACAATTTCCCCCTTTTTGGAAAGAAAAAACATCCTTACTAAAAAGAATATAAGGACATAGTACCATTATCAACTTGAAAATAAAATATTATCTCGCTTTACATAAGGATTAAAGTGAATAAGTCTAACTCCCCCTTAGGATTAGGGATCACTAAAGATCGTATTCTTGATTTATTGAATGAGATTTTTCATTTTTTTACATTCAAAAGAGTTCATTGATAAGAACTTTCCTCTGGATGAACTCCCCCTTACTTAGGGAAATATCTTCTTTCTTAATATTAATTTTTTCATTCCTGTATCCCCCTTTGTGATTTTCAAAAATAAATAAAGGGATGGAAAAATAAATGGTACCTAAAAATTAGTACAAAAATATGAAAAAATTATGACAGAAAATAAATTTCATTAATGATTGAAATAATTTGTACAAGGAAAAGTACAAAAAAAGATCAAAATGGAATGATATTATCATTTTTTATCCTTCAACATTAGCTTCTTCACAATGGTTTTTAACTTCTCGAGCTGTATGTGATATTCTTCCATACAGTTGAGCTGCTGATCCTGATTTTCATTTTTATTCTCCAAGGATTTAATTATTTCTTCTGGATCCTTAAGACATTATTCTTGTGCATTAAATACTTCTTATTTCTTAAAAATATTCTCTTCAATCTCAACACTGAGATCCCTATAGCTCTTCCAATTCATGGACATGGAATTAATGATTATGTTCATGTTCTTAACTTCCTACTTCTGAGTAGTCCATTTTAGGCTTAACTTTTTCTCAAAACCATGTTTGTAAGATCCTTGATCTTCCCATATTCAGTGTCAAAATAATCTTTGACATTTTCATGAAATTCATCAATGATTCTCATCTCCTCAAATGACTTCTTTGAACAGCTTGTCATCTTCTTGAAAGATCTTTTATGAACCTCATAACCAATGCAGATGGTTTTTAAATCTGCCTCTAGTGCAACATATTTTTCCATTACCATGGAAACTGAATCTGATTTCAGATTTTTCGTATGATGAATCTTATAGAATCTTGAATCTATGCTAGGGAATAAAATAATAGTACCAAATATCTTTTTCAAAGATTGAACAACAAAATCATGTCGAACGGAAGATTATTCTAAATCTGGATGTTTAAATGGTAAGGATTCATCTTCAATGTCTTTAGATTTACTTTATGATGAAGTACTAACTTCTTTATACTTCAACACAAATTTACTAGGTATATCAGCTACCACCTAATTTCCCTTATCAGCTATCGAAATGATGTCTTGTCATTTGGGAGATTCATGTTCACTATTTGATAGCTAAACAATCAAATATTTATCTAATTTTTCTTTGTCAGTTCCTGCCTCAACATCCTCTAGATGGATAAAATCATAATTGCTACATTCCTCTGCAAACAACGTATTGGCCTCTTCTTCATGTTTCTCATATTTTGGTGGAGTAGCAAGTTTTGATGACTCTAATTCAGAAGTTCGGATTGATAATTTCTCAGAAAGACATTCCTTTTCATGGTAATCCTCTAATTTCTTAATTATATCTTCAGCATCCCCACTACCTTGTTCATCTCCTTATTATTATACTTTTTCTTCTTAACTATTTTAAAATTATTATGTGATTCTGAAATTACAACTTTCTTTCCCGGAGTCACATTATTTGATTCTAGCAAAAAAAAAATCCAGCAATAGAATTTGCTCGGATGATTTCTCAACATCACTGAGAAGACATTTTTCTATCTCAGACTTAGTAAAGTTCTTCCTTTGCTTCTTTTCTTTTTGTTGCTTCTCATGCTCTTATTCAAACATTATTATTATGGACTTTTCCTCAATAGGGTCTAACCCAATCTTAGGTTCCCTTACCTTCCTATTTTCCTATGGTCTCTCCACATAGCCACTACCTCCTCACGATAAGCTTGTTTTCTTCTTTGGATTCAGTGGTGCTCACTGAGTTTCCTTACTCACATAGGTTTTTCTTTTCTCTTCTGGTTCTTTATCCTTTCTATTCCTTTTTCCATTCCTAGAGGATTCATCCACTTCCGACTTATTAGAAAAATTTTCTACTTCATCATCAGATAAATCATAAAAATCTCCTAATTCACTAGAGAAGATAGAATTCATCCCCCTTAAGGTGTCATTGCTCAAAACAATTACCTTGTACTTTATTATATTGGAACTACATAAATTTTTTAATGATTATAAACACGGAACTATGATATTTGAAAGAATAGCCGGATACATAATGATTTGATATTTCAGATTTCCATTATTAATATTCTTGATCATAACCAAGATGTACTTGACATGGTTAATCTTCTTGAAGTTCACCAAGAAATCCAATATATAGATATCACCCTTTTTCAAAGTGTCCTTATACCCTTTCCTTGGAATTATAAAGCCTTGAACCAATAATTCAAGAATCCGTAAGTTCTTAGACAGATAAATAATTTTTAGAGTCTTCACTCCTCTCAAGTCAAGGCACTCTATAGCCATATCCTTATCAGAAGATCCTGATACTTTATGTAATTTTTGATTGATGAATTTTTCTTATCCTTCATATTGAATTCCAATTAGATTTTTTGTCTTGTTGTATGAAAGTGAGTAGGTCTTTCCATAGCAGTTAAAAGAGAACATGTCTCTACCTTCTTCCTTGGAGATACCTGATGTCTCATATAACTCAATAAATAAGTCCGGATACACTGGATCCTGTGTATTTGTTTTTGAAATAAAAATACTCTCACAACCATTAAACATAATATTCTTAGAGATAATAGAGTCATACTTATTATAAAACATCAAATCAACCTACCTTTCTCTATATATCTGACACTTGGAGATTTCCTTAACAGCAGACATTTCCTTCTGAGGAGTGGATTCAGTAGTCATTTGGAACTGGGGAAACTTTTGAAAATTCAGAACAACATTACGAACAGAGACAGTGTTCTAGCATGCAAAATATTGAAAAACCAATGTCGGACAACCATTCATAGGGTCTTTATATAGTCAATTGAGGTGATGGTTCAACTTAGTTTGTTGATCCAACGGTTGAAGAAACATCTGATCAAATATGATGGTTGACATGATATCTCAATAAGGATTTTGATAGGTTCTGATCTTTTGAGGTTTTAAGAAAAATGTTCATATTTAGGTAAAAGTGAATTTGAAAAACATAAAACAAAATGAAAATACCCACAAATAAAAATCTGATTACAAAAACTTAGGAAAGGAAATATAGCTTCCGTATTGCTATGAAGATTATTCTTAAAGAGGAAAATTTTCTTGAAGAACTTTATATTCTAGAAAAATTTGGTTATAAAACATTTGATTATGAAAATTTGTGAATAATAATATTTTAGATTATTAAAAATTTGGGATTATGAAATCAATTTTATAATATAAAAAAATAAAATATGAAATTTTTTTGACTATGATATTTTTTAACATCGATAAATTTTGACTAACAAGAAAATGTACTCCCCCTATGAAATGGAATTTCTTACTGTAAGGAGATAGGTTTCAACAAGAATTTAATATGGACATTTACCTCATGGTTATCATTCCTAACATATATTTAATGAATTCAAATCTATTGGAGGGTAATGATTTTTGAAAATTACACCATGTTGATCTTGCATTCCGATAAATTGAAGAATAATATCTCATTTTTGTTTGTGATCCCTAAGAAAGTTATGCCTAGTATTTATGTTTTTTTACTAGAGTGATGTGATTGGTTTTTTACTAAGTCAATAACAGTAGCATCATCACACAATATTTGTTTTTTGGTACAACTCATACAATAGTCTATGAGTGTGTGTTGCTTCCAAAATACTTGAGCATAACAACTTACAACTTCTACAAATTCATCTTTTGTAGTGGAAAGTGCTACTTAGTGTAGATTTTTTCATGACCAAGAAACTAATGATTCTCCAAATAAATGAAAAGTTCCAAATTTACTTTTCTTATCCATTATATATCTAATAAAGTCAGTATTTGAAATCATTTTTAAGACAAAATCATTACCAGAAGTATAAAAGAGTCCTAAATCCATGGTTCTATATATCGAAGGAAAAAATCATTTCACTACCTTTAAATGAGATTCCTTAGGATTGGATTGATATATTAAACATAAGCATATTGAAAACATCATGTTTGGATGACTTGCTATCATGTATAGTAAACTTTATATCATACCTCTAAATGATCTTTGATCTACTGGTTTCCCATCTTCATCAAGATCAAGTGAATTTGTGGTACCAATGGGAGTACTAAAACTTTTAGTGTTGTCATATCCATACATTTTAAGAAGATATTTAATATACTTATGTTGGGAAATATTTAATCCTTATGTTTTTTGAGAAATTTGAAAACCAAGTAAAAATGTTAACTCACCCATCAAACTCATTTCAATCTTTGATTTCTTTAGATTCATTAGAGAATTAGTTAAATATTACTATCCAAATATAATTTCATCTACATTAATTTTAACAATAAAAACATTTTTCATAAACTTCTTTATAAAAAAAATTTGTATCAGCATTTCCCATAGCATAATTTTTTTGTAACCAAAATCTTATAAGTCTATCATTCCAGTCTCTAGGGGATTGTTTAAGTCCATAAAAGGATTTTGTATTTTTAAAAACATTTACATATGTTTTTTATCTTCAAAACTAAGAGGTTGTTCAACAAAAACATCCTCTTGAACATAAGAATTAATGAAATCACATTAAACATACATTTGAAAAAGTTTAATGTAAAAGAATTCTACAAAGGAAAGTAGAACACGAATAGATTCAAGTATAACTACTGGAGCTTAGGTTTATTTATAGTCTATTACTTCTTGTTGATGATATCCTTTAGCAAAAAATCTGGCTTTATTTATTACTACGATTCCATTTTCATCACACTTATTTATGAAGACCCATTTTACCCCAATAATTAATTTTTTCATAGGTCTCTCTACCAAGGTCCAGAATTTATTCCTTTCGAAAAAATTTAGCACATCTTGCATAGATTATATCCAATAATCATCTCTTAAAACATCATAAGTTATTTTATGTTCCAATTGAGAAAGTAATGATAGATGTTCTACTTTATTTCTTAAGGAACATCTTGTCCTTAAAAGTTTATTTACATCACCAATGATAATATCACTGGGATGATTTTTGATAAACAAATGATTTGGGTTCTGTAAAACCTGTTCATCAACATATGGTAGGAATTCTTCTAGGGTAAATGTCTTAGAACAATTTTCTTGATCATTATCTTTATAAGAAATATTTTCTATCAAGGATTGATAATATGTTTTTAAAAACACATCTGAATATGTAGGACGAAGTTGTTTGAAAACAAAGGGATCAATTTCATCAAATTTGACATGTATTGTTTCTTCAATAGTTCATGTGCCTTTATTGAAAACTCTATAAGCCTTAGATGTTGTGGTGTAGCATAGGAAGATTCCTCCATCATATTTGGGTGTTACTTTTTGTAAATTATCCTTATTATTAAGAATTAATGCACTGTAACCAAATACATTGAAGTAGGAATGTCCAGGTTTTCTACCATTCCATAACTCATAAGGTTTTTTAAGAAAAGGTCTAATTAAAACACGATTTATAGTGTAACAAGTAGTACATATAATTTCATCCAAAAATGTTTTTTCCATAAAAATATCACTCAATATGGTTCTTGTTATTTCTTGAAGAATTTGGTTTCTACTTTCAATAACACCATTTTGTTCAGGAGTTCTTGGTGCTGAAAAGTTATGAGTAATGCCTTTTCTACTACAAAAAATATTCAAAATCACAATTCTAAAATAGTCCTCCCTGATCACTATGAATAATTATCAATGGACGAGTTTTATCATTTTTAACATGGGCTTTTAAAATTTTGAAATAAGAAAATTTTTCCGACTTATTTGCTAAAAAATAGACCCATGTAAATGTAGTGTAATCATCAACTAGGAAAAATATATAATATTTTTCTCCAATGTTTCTAGTTAGTGTTGGACCAAAAAGCTCCATATTCACTTATTGAAAGGTATCAGTAGTTGAGACTTCACTGAAGGATTTATAACTTGATTCATGTTTCTTGCAATATTGATAAGGATCACAGAATTTTGAAGAATCAAATCTAAGCTCCAGTAGATCCTTAGCAAGACTTTTCATAGAGAATTTACATAAGTTGTCAAGGTTATAGTGTCCTAACCTTCTATTCCATAACCCATAACGGTCTTCCATTCCATTAATACAAGGTAGGTCTTGGATCCTAACGTCTTATATATTTTTTGTGTATATATTCTTTTGCCTATGGGAAGAAAGAATAAACTCTTCCTTGTAATGGTGTACTAAGAACTTGTCATTCCTAAAACTCATAAGGTAACCTTCATCACATAACTATATTATGCTAATAAGGTTGTTCTTAATACCCTTAACCAATAAAATAGTTTAAATAAATGGTTTTCTAAGAAGAACAACGTTACCTATACCAATAATTTCATCCTGAGCATTATCTTCAAAATTTACATTCCCCCCTTTCACCTTGATAATATTTTCAAAGATGTTTTTGTTACCAGTAATGTTATAGTAACATCCACTATCCATGTACAATGTATTTCTATTGATAATATGTCTACTTTCTTGAAAATAATAGAGTTATACTTTCAGAACCCAAACATTATTGGATAAGAAAAATTCAGAAAGAAAAATTTTAGGAATCCACATTTTCTTAGAAAACAATCTTTATGAAAACCTAATGACTGGTTTCTGTTTAAGGAACAATTTGTTTCCCAATTTCCACCACACTGACATTTAGGGAAAAATGGAGCACTTTGAGGAACCATCAATTATTACTTAAAACTGATTCAGAATAAGTATAACAAAAACTAGAATTATTCCTTAGAGGTTGAATTTGTGAATACATCTTATCACAGTTTTCCATTCCTATGGTAATTTTTGACAAAAACTTCCTCAAGGAAGATATTTTTTACATTTCTTTATAACAATGTTTTTATCCCCAAAAACATTAGTTTTAACAATTGAGTTACTCACGACAACATTTCTCTTAAAAAGTACTTTTTCTAGATCCTTAGAAATTTTATCCTTCTATAAATTAACTTCTGAAAGTATTTTTTGAAATACATCCAAAATAATTATTTTTATAATCAAGATCATTAAAAAGATATGATACTTATTTAGTAAGAAAATATATTCTAGAATTTTCCTTATCAATATTTTTCTTGACATTAGAATTTTCATTCTCAAGTAACATAACAAACCTAGAAACTTCTTCATAAGTAGGTAAAGTTTTATATTCATCAGAAGAATATTATTCATCTGAATATTATTAATATTTATTATCACCGAAATTTGAATTTAACAAAACCTTGGTTATATATTCATCATTATGTACCTTAGCAATAAGACAAGTATTTTCAATTGGCAGTTTCGCTAGAAAACCAAGATTCTTCAGATCAAGAAGATTCAAATTCCGAGGATTCATCAGAAGAGTCTCCACCACTGGAACTCCAAGTGTCATTAGCTTTCAAAACATTCATAGATTCAAATTTATAGTACTTCTTTCTACTCTTCTAAAAATGTTTTTCCTTACTATCCATTCTATTATGAATAGGAAAATCCGAACTTATATGCCCATCACATTTTCATTCCAAGCACGTGAGTTTAGAGTATTTCTTATCGTTTATTTATTTCTCTATAAATCAATACTGAATGTCTTTCTTCCCAACTATATGTTTCATTCTTCGAGAAAGATTTGATATCTCATTCACACAATGATAAATTTCACTAGATTTAGATAAAATAGAAACTTTCTTTGATTTGGATCTTATATCCTTTTCAAGAGTATTGACTTTAGTAGTTGTAAAGGCTATAGTTCCATTACCATTATACCTTTTATTCAAATAAGCATCTCTTTTCATTCATATCTTATGCTGAAGAAGATTTCCAAAAAGCTCATCAAGAGTAATCTGAGATACTTTCCTATTATCATCAATATCTTTCCTCTTATATTACCACTCATTAGGCATGATATCTATAATCTTCTCCACAAGTGCGCCATCATCTAAACCTTTATCACCCATGGATTGTAAGACGTTACCAATATTAATAAATCTTTTTTGTACCTTGAATACTGGTTCTCCATAAGGAAATAGAAATCCCTGATATTCTTCTCAAAGCATAGCTCTTCTAGATTCTATTACATTGTATGTATGAAAATGAGTAACCTCCAATTTCATCCAACGAAAATTTATAGCTTCACATGAAGAAATTTTACTATATATATTTCTGGTCATGGAAAATAAAAAAGTATCGCATACCTTGTATTTTAGTTGATATTCTGATTTTTCTTGATTAGTAAATGTTCTGACTTTCACATCACGAATCTTGTAATCTCCAGTAAGCATAAAAACGTTGTCCACTCTAGTATTCATAACAAAATTCTTAATACAATCTCCGCAATATTCATAATCATTCCAATAAAATATAGGTGGTCTAGTAGGATTAATAGTTTCAATCGAACCGACATTCATTCCTGCCATCTGAAAGAAACTATCTTTCCAAAAAAGCTTTTTAATAGTAAAATTTGTAAACAAGGATAAAATTTCTAAGCCAGGAGAATATACAGAACAATGAAAACATGAGCAAGAAATATTATATGTGAATATAAGTATTTCATAGACTTCCTCTGATACCAATTGTAGGATCAAAATATGAATGTATGTGCTCAATAAAAAAGAGGGGGGGGGGAGAGAATTGTATACATTAAAAATTCCATTGGAACCTTTAAATTTTGTATAATAATTTCATTTTTATCCTTGTGAAAAAAATATGTGTTAAAAAATATAAAAAAGATAAATCCACAAAACCTCTTTGTTCTGAAAATTTGCTAGGTTCCAGAAATATGGTTTTAAAAATGAAACTTAAGAAAAGTTTACAAGGAAAATGATTCTACCTTAAAGTGTATAGAATCTTACTAATCAGAGTATAAAAGAACACAAAAGTTTAAGATTATTATACTTTCCTTATTAATCAAAATATATTGGAAAATATACTTGAAACAATACATGTTAGAAGTATGAAATCTTTTAATCCCAAGAGAAGGGTATCAAACAACCTTGGATAATGATCCCTTGATTTATAATTTCAAGAATTTCTGTCTTACCCACACTAGGTTAAGCCCTCAATAGGAATATCGGTATTTGTATTCGTATCCATGAAATCCCTAGAACTTCAAGGTAGTCGACACCTCGGTCCTCCTAAACCAGGAAGTACTCAAACATTAAGGAATTCAACACCTCTGTATTCTTTATCAAGTAAGTCCTTGAAATTTAAGGTAGTCAGAACCTCATTCTTACTTATCAAGGAAGTCCTCTAACTTTAACGTTGTCAGCACCGCAATCCTCCTATCCTTAGATGTTCTTGATTGTATACAGAACCAATCCGAGTCACACAAAGAAACCTGAACTACATGTTCAGTACACACAATGCATGAGAGTCTATCCCTATAGAAATCACATCAGCAACATGTAATTTCAAGAGTGATTGATCGGTTCTCAGTTGTTTGTTATAATTGAGCTCATTAAAATGAGCTCATATATATAGGCATTTCTCCAATGATCATCGCCATCCTCCAATGATCATATTTTTCATTGAATCTCAGAGGGACCTATATATGTGTCACTCAAACAACGGTTATATAGAAACAGATTCCATGACATCAATTCACAACTAAAATAAGGGGATGAAAAATATGGATGCCTAATCAAATCCATTTTTTAGAGTCTATGGAAAAATAATTTTTGGAGTCAAAGAAAATAAACATTCAGAGTCTTTATTAAATGAATATTCAGATTCTGTTTTTCAAGGAATTCAGAACATCAATTATATAGATTTTGGAGTATGAATTCTGAATAATTCGGAGTCTGAATTCTAGGGAATTTGGAGTCTGATTTATGAGGAATTCAGAATAATAATTTCAAATAATTCATTTTCTGAATTTAGAGAATTTCGAACCTAAATTCAGAGAATTTGGAATCTTAATTTTAGAGAAATATGAGTCTCAATTATTAGAATTCAGAATCTATATTTCAGAGAATTTCAGAATCTGAATTCTAGGAATTCAGAACCTGAATTTAGAGGATTCGGAATCTGAATTCAGAGAATTCAGAATCTTAATTTCAGAGAATTTATAATCTAAATTCAGAAGCTAAAAATATAAAGCTCTATATCTATGTATTTATAATATTCCGAGGTTTTATATATGAAACCAAATTTTACACTTAGAACTAAAAAGAGTATGATTTAGAGAAACTATAACATGAATAATAAAAACAAAGGTAAAGATAAAATTTTATTAGTAAAGGAAAAACTTCTTATTAAGATAATTCATTGGGGAAATAAAATTACCTTAGAATAATGTGTTTTTGATTTTCAAAACATAATGGAATGGAAAAGTCATAAGGAAACCTTATTGGCTCAACAGTTACCCATAATCACAAACAAGTAATGATGAGGTACACTTTTATGGGATAGACAAAGTATTAATAGTTTCATGAAATGTCCTTGATATAATGAAAAATGTGGGTTATAAGTCAAAGAAGTACCCATGGACCAAGTTGAATTCATAGAAAAACTTGGGGAGAAATTATATGGGGATAATGAGTTTGAGGTTGAATATAAGGGGTTTATTAAAGTTCAATATAAATATGATAATGAACTTAGGGATTTCACCCCCACCAGTTTTGATCTTGTGGATAAATAAGAAGGAAAATCCATAATATATGAATAAAAAAAATAATATGTGTTAGATGTTGAAACAAAGAGGAGGTGATGGATGCTGAAGGAAAGAAGGAAATTGTAAATTTTAAAATGGGATAATAAGAAGAAGTTTTAAAAGAATAATATTAAAAAAAATTTGAGGTCAATGAGATACCTATTCATTCCCTGTGGATTTAAAAATTTTTATTATCACCTTAATGAAGTATTAAGGTAATTTCCATGAAAATAAAATCATTATATCTCTGGATGATCTGAAATTTCAATCATGGTCAAATGTGGATTTGTTAAAGTAATTCTATTCAATTATTATGTGATGCATTTTCTGGTAATGTATAAATAAAATGAATTAAAAAATATCTTATTGGATGAAATCTTTTTTTTAATTTAATTTTTAAGAATTATTGTTTTAGGATTTATTTTAGGTCTATTTTTGTATATTAGTTGAATCTACCTAATATTTTTGAGCATTAATGGATTGGATATTATAATTTTAATTGATTATTATGGTTTTTAGGACTATGATAATTATGAATAAAGGAACAAGATGAAATATTTTAGGGAATATATTCACTAGATAAGGGAGTATCTATTTAAAAAAAATTATGTTTTTTTAAATTTCCTTAAATTTCAATTTTTAGACTTATGGTAATTTTTTTTCAAAACGTAGATTTCTTGATATAATTTTTATTTATAATACAAATTTTTTCTTATTAATACTTTAATATAATGTTTTAAAATGTTATTTTTTTCATATATAATTAGTAATATGGTGGGTGGATGAGTAAGGATAAACATGAAAATATTTATTTGATGAATAATGATTTGGTAATATTGGTTGACTAACATTAATTAAATTCCTTATATATTTTTCATTTTCATTTTATAAAGTCTATATTGATTAATTTTTTTTTATTATTCATGATTTGAGTGATTTTACATTATTTGGTTTCCCATTCCTAAGAAGGTTTGGAACATATTTTTTCATATTATTTATAATACCATATTTCATGAGAGATACACAGGGAATGTGGACGACAATAACTTGAATTGATATCATTTCAATGATATAAAGGAAAATTTTCTTCAAAATGATTGATATATTTTTTATTTGAGAGCTACAAGATTTTGAAACCTACCTTTATATTTTATCTTTATATTAATCCTACAGAATCCATGAATGATTGTGATAGAGAAGCCACATTATAATCCTATTTATCCTTCATACCTTACTCATGGTAACTTTATCATGATGTATAATAGAATAAGTGTTAGAGAATAGGTTCTTTCATGATGTTAAGGGACTGATATGTATTATACATTTCAAAGGTGTAATGATTTATCATTGGCTATGGTATAATTTTTCATAAAATTTCTTTCATTTTACATTACTATCCTATTTCGAAAAAAAGGAGCACAAAAAAAATGAATGAAGAAGAATTATGGTTAAAAAGAGGATGAATGTTTTAGTATTGCTATTGTCAGTATTTTTAAGCCAATATAACGTGGATGAAGGGGTTGTTATCTTACATAATTTGTGGAAGTATATTTTTGGATAAGGAAAATTTTATTAATCATTATATTTTATATATTTCAATAAAATTTAGAGTTTAACATCTTTTTGGAGCTTTATACTTTTTAAATTAATTACATAAAAACACATAGTGTGAAATTCCATTAAATTTTTTAATAATTAATTATGATTATGGTTTTTTATTTCTTTACATGGTGAATTTTTATATTCTTTTGGTGCTTATTGTGGGGATCGTTGTACTTATGGATTAAGAATAACAGTAGTAATATGTTTCTTGATTAATGATAGAATTTTCCAGTAATGTAGATCATTAGAGGGAATAGATATTGATAATAAGTTAAAATATGTGAATGGATATAACTACAAGTGAACTTCATTCAAGAGGAAATGTAAAATACATGGTTTTATTGGATTTCATGAATAAATGAGCTGTTGAAGTAATATTTTTTATGTGATTCAATGAAATTTATTTCTTATTGATAGTTATGTAATTGCATTAATTCTGTTGTTTAAAACATGGTAAGATGGGTATTCTTTATAATAATGTTGAAATTTTTGCTTTAAGAAAAGTATTTGTTTATGTTTATATAGATTTTAAAGAGATAAATTGAAACCTTATTTTTATTACTAATTTATGAGTTAATATTTTCTTTTCTAATTTTTATTTTTATAATGTCTTATGGATGAAAACACATATAGTTAATGTTGGGTTAATTTTGTATGGAAATAATAATAAATTATGGTTTTTTGGCAATGCGTTTGATTAATTCAAGAAGAACCATAATCTTATAAAAATAAAAAATGAGTGATGATGTTTTATATGATTAAAAGGAATATAACTGTCCCATGTAAGATTAATATGGAAAGTGACTTCAATATGTATAATTAAATGGATTTGACTTAGTAAGATGTGTAAGGGGAATCAAAGGATTTCTTATCTCACATAAGAATAAGTTAAGGGATCATATAAAAATAAACCAAAGGTGAATGTTATCAAGTTTGATTAACATAAACCATTCTTACTCATGTGAGATTAAGTTAGAATTTCATGAGATAAGATCAGATTTTGTTGATGATATCAAATATTAACTAGATAAAATCATGGAGGGACTCAACATATAATATTAAGGTGGGAATAAAATAGATTTAACAAAACAATAACTCTTTATTTTTGAGCTATATGCAAAAGAAGTGACTAATAATTCGTGAGACTATTTTATAAAAATTAAAGAAGAAGATGATGGATTATAGAAATTGTAAGAATCATAAGGAAAATATTTCAATGAATGAGGGTTATTTTACCTTGATTGATTAGCTCAAGTTTTATTTATATGTGATAAATAGGATAAAATTTGTTCATGAAAGGTGGATGTAATGTGGCATCTTTTTCTTCTCTATTATCATTAGAAAATCACAAAAGAAAATTCTTGGGTATATTTTTTTGATTCATGATGTAATAAGTACACCATTATTATTATAGTTGTAGTAGATAAAGACTAAAAATATTTCTTATTATATGAAATATTAGAGATATATTGTTAATGGAGGTAGAGGGTGACACATGAATCAATTTTTAGAGCGTATATATTGGTAGTTGAAGATAAATATGGAAAAGAAAAATGGAGATATATGAGAATATAGAGATATAATTTTAATATTTTTCCTATAAATAATGTTCTATATTATACTTAAAATTCAATATTATTAGGAAGTAAACTATTGGGGAATGAATAAGGGATAGTAGGCTAGAGTTATTGGTATGTTTAGTTCTGTTTTATACCAATATCATGATCAATATGAAGGTGTATTTTATTTTATAACCATTTTTGTAATGAAGCACAATGGTATATTGAAGTTTATTTTATTTTTTATCGTTGTTTTTTGGGGGTTTAGAGTGATTTATTTTTATAAATATTTTCTCAAATATTCATGCATTAACATTGTGTGTGGATTATTGGATTAAATTTTAAAGCACTAATTTGATATTTGATTCTTTATTGACTAAGGGGAGTTCAAGTGATATTTTTAGACATGTTTTTGGATAACCTAATTTCTATATAAAGTGAATCACTTAACTATATTAATTGCAGAGTTATTAAATTATAGAGTGGATGCTTGACCATGGATTTACTTAGACTAAATCTTGATAATATCATTATTTTACATTTATATAATTTTATGATTTAATATTTCATGATCTGGGATTTATAAAATCCTTTTTTATTTTTTATTCATAGTTATTCCAAAGTAGTCTTAGGTTTACATTTTAATTATTTTAATAATTCATATTAAATATGGATGTAGGGTTTTGAATATAATTATCCTTTTATCCATGAGTTGAAACTCAAACATGACTTATAATATTCATTTATAGTGGTAGTCTTAATGAAAAGTATTATAAATTTCTAATCATAATTAAACCTTATAATTAATGTCACCTAATAGAAGGTCAAAGTTTTTCAATCCATCTTTAGGGAATTTGTTCTTAGAGGGGGACTTTGTGTTGTTAGATTAAGACCCAATGTTTTCTCATATATTATTGTTTTATGATTTAACTATTGTTTTTATTTTGTTTTTTATGTGATTGGTATCTTTGGCTATGATGAAAGTTTCAGAATGAATAATTAGTAAACACAAGACATTTTCAATTCAAGTTACAGATCTTGAACACCAAATGGACCAAATCGAGGAGAAGATACAATGAAATGGTTTTTGTAAAAATAATAATCATGTTATGATGATTTTCACCAAAATGTCTTAAAGATAGAATTCATGGAGGCATGTATGATTTTTAAGATAATGGAAAAATAGAATTATGAATCAAATAAAGTACCCATAGAGGAATCTGAAAATTCGAGAAAAAATGTTGCGAAATACAATGGTGATATTGAGGTTGAGATACAATATAATATGATTTATAATGAAGAATAAAAATACTAGAAAAAATATAGGTATTTCACCCTTTATTATGAGGATTCTAAGGAGAAATTAAAAAAGACAATCCATAATAAAATAAGAAATAAAATAAGTGAATGTGATTTCCACTAAAATAAGGAGGAACATTTCATATTTCAAAGAATATTAATAATAAGAAGTTATAAATGAAGTTTATTTCTAGGTTTCTATGGTATATGAATTACTTATTAATTCCTTAATTGTTTCTAAATTCTAGTTTTCAATAAAATGAATTATCAATATGGTATTAATGAAAAAGATATTAATGATATCATCATATCAGTAGGAATTTAAAACATAGATAAATTCAAATTAATTAAATTAATTATATTTTTTATGTGACACATTTGGAAATTTTTTTAGTTAAATTATATTAAAAAATATGTTGTGGTAAGGAACCAAAGTTTTTTTATTCTTTTGGGATTAGTATTTTAGGATTTTTAGGTTTGTTTTTGGATGTTGGTACAATATCCAAAATATTTTATAGATTTAATGGATTAGATCTTGAACTTTCACTTGTTTATTTTGTTTTCTAAGGTGTATGATGATGATGGAAGAATGAACAAGATTAATGAGATAGAGGGAATAAATTGAATGGATAAGTGAGTAATAATTTTGTTTAAATTTTATATTTTGTTTATATTCAAAGTATTTTAATTTATAGAGTTAAGGAATTTATGTTCCACACCTAGATTTATTGTTATATATATTTTTTATCATTGATACTTATAGTTTAATTGGAATACCATCATACAATGTTTTAAATTTCATTTTTGATAATAATAAATGAATAAGATGATGGTAGGATGAATAAATAGAGGAATGGAAATATTGATTTGATGAGTCATGATTGAGGAATATTTGTTGAATTATATAAATGAAAATCATTATAAATTTTTATGCTTTGAATTTATAAATTTTTGGTTGATTAATTTATTATTATTATTCATTCCTTGAGTTATTATAAAATATCTTTTAGTATCCTCAAGAGGGGTTTAAATTGAATTTTTAGAATCTTTATAAAAACCTAATTATTGAGACACTTGGGCATGTTGACCACTAAAATTTTTATCGATATACTTTCAATGAAATAAAATAATAGTCATATTAGGATGACTGAAGAATTTTTCATTTTATTCCATTATGCCTTTGTGACATACCTTTACATTATATCTTTCTTTTTATGATCATAGAATCCATAAAATACCTTGATAGAGAAGCCACATTACACGCATATTTATTCTTCTTACTCAACTATTGTTATCTTTTGTATATTTTAAAATGGTATAAGTAAGGGTTAAGAGGTTGTTTAATGTTTTTAATGGGATTATATGTATTAGAAAATTAAAATATAAAATAATTTATCTTATTTTTGGGGGGAATGGTTCTAAAATTTCCCTTTAATGGACTTTATTTTCTAAACTCTAAAAAGGGAGCATGAATAAAAAATGAATAAAGAAGAATTATAAATTAAAACATGGACAAAGTTCCATTATAATTATTTTCAGGTTTATTGATCCTATGTGATGAGGATATATGATATTTTTGTATCCATAATTTATTGAAGTATATTTTTATAGTAGTAAAATTTTGTTGAGATTTCTATTATATATCATTCAATATACATTAGAGTTTAGCTTATTTTATTTGGGATTTATTATTTCTCACAATAATTACCTACCAAAATAAAACATCAAATTCATTTTAAATTTTTTTGAAATACCTCATGTGGATTTTTTATTATTGGGGTGGGGATTTATAATCTTTGAAATCCTACTGTTAGGATACAAGTACATAATGATTGATCATAACTCTTGTGAAATATTTTTTGGGTGATGAGAGATTTTTATAGTAAGGTAGATCATGAGTAGGATTTAATATTGATAATAAGTTGAATGATATGAAGGGATGTAATTATAAGTAATATTAATTTAAGAGGAAATTAAAATACAAGTTTTTATTTGTTTTCATAAAAAATGTGGAGTTGAAAATTTATTTATTCAGTAATGGTTGGCCGATGTAGCTCCTAATCAGTCAATATGCATTAAATTAACATACTAAACATAAATTTATAAATTATAATACATGAAAAAATTTATTATTAATTAGAATAAACTAATATAAATTTAATTCATAATATACTTGTTATTTCACCTGAATTATTTTTAATAAACTTTTAATATGTTTCAAATATTTTTTATTTTTATGAATATATTCAGCTCCCAAAGAATTAAAATACTCTATCGAGGGGTAATGTGATCTAGGTGGATCCCTGAATGGTGAGAGGGACCTAAATAGGCCTAATATGTGTTTTTATCACCTCACATGATAGCCAGTTTGGTGTAGGGGGCACCTGGTTGTGTTAATGAACAATAAAGGCATCTCCACCCAGATGATTCCATATGAAATTTTTATTTAAAACAAACATGAAACCATGTCTTACAGGAGATGTCTCCTTTTGTAAAACCCTCAAATTAGTGGGTGGGGGAGGGTATTACAACATGAGTGGATCATATATCCTACCAATAACCCCTTTTTTATAATATTCATTTTCATATTCTTCCACATGTAAATGTGTGGTGACCCAATCTTATGACCCATATCAATCTCCAGCAGAGCCTCACACCCTTAAACTGGACACAATTCGAGTTTTCTCTTATCACATCAATGAGATAAAAATCTATGTATTTATATCATATATTTTTAATTTTTACCAAAAAATAATTATTTTATAATTAGATTTCCATATTTCAGTTATGAAACCTTGTCTTGAAGAATCATTAGTAGAGTTGGGATTGAATAAATTCCCTCTAACTGAATTCATGAAAATTTAATTTTAATTTCTAATTTAATAATTACATTAACTCTTTGTAACACTTATTTGTATTAGGTACTGTAAGGAATCATATAAATAAGCTAAAATAATTTTTATCTGATTAACATAAAGACATTATATCCCATGCTAAAGTACGAAATCATAAACCCAAGGATCTTAAGTCATTTAAATTATCATAAAATAATAATGGAAATGATATATTGTTTGATTTAAAAATGTTTTAACATTCCACTAATCTCCAATGATCATTGATCGATGGAACCAAAGTGGGATCTCATTAAATAATCCAAACATGCTTCAAAAACTATCTAATACATTGATATTTGAACATCACATTCTATTATAAAGAGTATAATGAGATTATAATTTACCCATGACCATGAAATAACATGTTAATGATCCTTAAACTTGGATCAATTCAATATTGATCGTCCCTTTAGTTTCTATCTCTAAAGCACGAGAGATATATCATGAGGTGACATAATTAGAGGAAGGGGTTGGATATATCATTTTGGGGTCTTAAAGTGTTTAAATATCTTGGCTACAAATTCCATAATTTTAACTCATGACCTTGTAGAAATTAATATTTTAAGAAAACATAAAAAATGATACCAATGTTTCATAAAACATACTATAATGGTCAAAAAAATCACCTACATATACCATTAATATTATGTTACTTTTTTAAATCAACTCATTTCACCTATATATTTTGTATTGTCCTTGAAACAAAATATTAATTCGTAAAATATTTTCATGTATTCACTTAAAAACCAGTGAATACATGGTTTTAAGGAATCCAAGAGTTATTATTTGAGACCAAAACAATATGTGTTTTTTTCATATGATCACATAAAATAAAAAATTAATTAACCCTCATCATTTGGTCTACTATTTACAACACACTAATTCTTATTAATTGGCCAAACTTTTGAATATAATTTGTGTGGGACCCTATAAATCATTATTTTAAAAGTAGTGTTTGTCAGTCACAAAGTAGATGCAATGTCCAACAACACATCATGGCCCCTAAAGAGATACTTTTATGTCATAGGAACAATAATCTCTCTTATAAACATACACTGTGTAATATAATTTCTCTATATCATTATATACCATAAATATGGATGCATAACATGTGTCACCAAATATAAAGGAATTTTTTATTATTTTTAGGAACATAACATATAAAATTAAATCCTTCTTCTAGGACAATGGATTTAATGATGGTACAACCATCTTGGGGAAATGGACTTAAGATATTTCTTCCTCTAATGAGAAGTGATAAATCCTTTCTTTGTTATTCAATAATATTCATATCATTAGTGATAAAATTGGGAAAAGATACCTCACCATAGAATAAAAATGTCACAGTTTTCATCATGAATTAATTTATATGATCAATGATATACCATATTAATGACTTTGTTTTTGGAAAATAATACACAAGAATACAAATAGGAATAACCCATGACACCCAAAACATGTGGTCCAAAGTACTTGATATCACCAAGTGAAAACATCATGAGAAGAAGTTTCAATGTATCTGATCCCCCAACACCTGATAGTAAAAATTAATTTGTGTCCATTAAAAATGATGTGTCTAGATCATAGGATATATGTTAAATATTAGGATCATAATATCAAAAGTCCCTAATTATATCTGGATAAAAATATCACCATTAAATATTATATGTGATATAAGAACATGACCATATATATATAGTACATTAAAAAGTAATTTTACTATCATGGAAAGAAACAGATGCATATTTCAAACTGTATACATGTAATGGTAGACAATATATTTACAAGATATGGGTCTAGGTTACCCAAAATAAAAACAAAATAAAAAGGGTTAGTTTCCATGAACAAGAAATATAATAAAGTAGAAAAAGATTGTGAAAATTAATTTTTTTTTTCAAAATTATACTCTCAAATTGAGGGTATAAATTTTTATGAGATCATTTATCCATGTATTGAAATGAAAAGGATATTTCTATTTATTTGTAAAAAAAATTATAATGATTTACAAATGGATGTGAACTCATAATTTTTAATGGAAAACACAAGGAAGATGTCAACATCGAACAACCAAAAGGGTTTATTTTTTCTGGTTACAATTATAGAGAATGAAAATTTATGACATCTATTTATATGTCAAAAAAATGACCCATATAATGGTTCTCAATGTGATAAGAAAACCTAAGGAGCATGATGTTGAAAAAAGTAAAGGGGGATTCTAATCACTATTTTAGGGAGACGAAAAATATTTACTCAGAGTGATTGTGTATGTATATGAATTATTTTTTACCCATAAATAGGATTCTTGTATGGAATTTTTTTCAAAAATTATAAAACCCATTAATATATCAATGATTTAGTATACTTAATTATTCTTGTGTTCTCCAGTCAAAAACACACCCTGTTTTATCTCTCTATCATTTGAGAATTATTCTCATGACTCACTAAATAATTTTGTCATGGATGAATCAAGGGAGGCCTCTACCATTATTTGACATGGGACTAGGGTATCCATTGATGAATAAGGAAGAAGTATAGAAGAAATGAAGTTCAATAATTTAATTATTAGCAAACATTATTAGATAGTTGAATCACATATGGCTGGGTGTTAAAAAGGAAATTATTTATTTTCACTATGAAACACGATGTCTTTCTAGGGTCATGTCAGTTAAGGTGATTACACAATATTTCTAATTCACTAATTATATATTTTTTATTTTTTATTATAAAAAGGAAATAACAGATTGATGTTTTAATTTGGAATGAAAAAAAATAAACATGTATATTGAAATGAAAACATAATGAAGTTATAAATGAAGAACCTAGTCCTAAAGGTTGGATACAAGGGTTCACTAATTATTAATTACTATTTTAAAAATTCAATTTCATATTACATACCCAAATACATGAAACAGAATCCTCTACATTGTGTATGTGGTTTATTATTCATAGGATATCTCTCCAAAACACCAAACCTCCACTCCTCTAATAGTCATGAATGATGAACACACATCTATGAATAATGTCATACCTTTTAGGACCTAGATATATATTATTCCATTTCATCTCTTAAACTCCTTCAACTACACTGTATAAATATAATTCTTGAGGTAAGGGTGGTAATTATAGTTTTGTATATAATATAATTTGTTTGAGAGTTATTACAATAAATTTTGGATCATCATCATGAAAAAACTTAACACTCATATCTCCTGCACCACAAATAGGAAAAAATTGTGAAGAATTAAAAGTAAATAATTAAATATAACTAAAAAACCTAACTCATGTTCATGAATCTAGTTTTTCATTCACTTTTTTGAGTTTGATAGGTCACAATGAAGAGAAAAGAAGAAAAATAATGAGTGAGAAATAATGAAATGAGAGTTGAAATATTTGTTTTGTTAAAATATGAAAGTCATGAATTTAAAATAAATGAGAAATAAAATTCAGAGGAAAACTAATTTAAGATCGAGTAGAACTAAAAAAAATCCATATATGATAAAATTATCAATTAAAGGTGAATAACACTTATTAAAAGAGTATTGGGGAGATTAGGGTTAAAATAGTTAAAAAATGGAATGCAAAATTTGAATCAAACAAAATATTGAATATAATGAAATGTCTTTGACCATAATAATGATCAAACTATTGAGTTATATTGTTCAATTAAATCCTAGCTTTTCATAATTATAAATATTAAAAATATTGTCAACATAATTTTATATTGAATGAAATTGTTATGGAAAAATAATTAATGCAGTGGTTGAAGAGTCCAATTGTTTTAGTGATGTTTATATTGTTTTAAATAACTTAAGAATGTGAAAAGTCAATAATTTTCTAATGTGATGATTTTTGAGATGGTTTGTTGTTCAAAAAACATGTTCCTTTGGTGATTGGAGTATGGAACATTGTTTACATCATTTTTAGTAGCCTTGAAAATGTGTTTTATTTTTAATGAGGATGTTTTGAGGGTTGTGATTTAATTTTTAATGGGTTTTTCTATGGATTATGGGTTATGTCTGGTAGAGTTTATCAATAATTTGGCCAACTAACTAGAAATCCCTTGATAACTCAACCATTTACATATGAGGTTCCCATAAGGGTTGACCATGGATGAGGGTGCCAAACAAGGACATCAAGGTGGAAACATGAGGTGAGGATGTTCATGCCTACAGAAGAGAATTCAAGGAAAAATCATGCCACTATGCCAGGTGGCATGAAGGTAGACCGAGCACCAACATGGGGTGGTGACAGAAGAAGTAGGGAGGACTAGTAACAGATTTATATGTTGAGTGATTCGTGTCTAGTATTATAAATAAGAACTATGAGTGACACTATTACAATGTGGGATCAATTTTTTTACTTCTAAATGAATTTTAGCCGTTGGATATTTTCAATAATTATCCTGGCCACACAATCAATCAGTCAGGATTTATAACCACGAGATCTATTTGATCATTCATTTGGTCTATTAAATCAATCCACCTGAGTCGTCTTCTCTAGTATGCCTCACACCAGAGTCCTATTCATCAATATCCATTACTATATTGATAATATTTTATACAAAGACCATTGATCATTTTCTGATAGTTTGGATGACTTCAATATGATTGAAATAATGATGATACTTTTTTTTCATAATTGAATGGGGATCAAACCATTGTTTTATCAATGTGCAGAAGATTAATATTTCAAGCTGGTGAATCTAAAATTTACAGAATAGTGGCAGTATTTTAATGAGATTATTAAAGAGTGTTTTCATGTTTCTATAAGTTAATGAGATGATATTTCATTTCCTATAAATACAACTAAAAGAGTTTGATTCAGTAATAGATGAGTTTTTTTGTGAAGCTCTCAATTAATGGAGAAACACTGTACTGTGAGTCTCTCTAGTTCATGATGATTGTCATGGTTATTCTGTTTTTATGAAGGAGAGTAGTATCTATGACTGTTTGAAATGTTCTTTGCACACTCAGATAAATTCGAGATGAAAATGGTTTCTATGAATCACTTGGGTTAGAACGGAACATGTTACTCCCATGTGTAGCACTATGATACAAAGAACCCACACATATGATTTCTTTTGAAAAGTATTTAATAGTATTTATATGCGTCAGCTATGTGTTCATTAAGGTATGATAAAAAACATGTGTGGATAGTGTTTGTAAGTTTAGACTACATAATTCATCAAATAAGTGTGTATATTTTGCCAAGGAATATACACCTCAATTTCTTACTCAATCTAACAGTGATCATTTAGTTTTTCAACAATGAGTTATTTTTGTAAGGAAATGGAATGGAACAATGGATATGGAAATTGTTTATACTCTTACATAGAACACACGTAGTTTATGTATATTATTTTTGTGTGGAAACAGTTTGAGACGGAATTCCAAATTATACCATGAAAACTAAATACATGTTGTAGTATCTATGTATGAAATTTTATATTTCTCATGTTTGTTTTTACATAAAATTATAAGATAATAAATTGTATTTTATACATGAATTAAGTTATAAGAGTATCATTCCATGAAATACTTTATGTACATACATGATGATTAAAGAAACTATCATGTAATATATACTGTATAATGAAAAATTATATTTGAGACTGAATTTAGCGATGTAACTCTATCAGTCTTTTAGCAGATTTATATATTTGATTTTTTAGTGATTGAGTGAGGCTGAGTTTTTAGAAGAAGGTAGAATTATTTCTCAAGTATTTTTCTACTGAATAAAGTGATAATATTATGTTATTAGAGTTAATTTGAGCTGGACCATCATTACTGAAAAGTTATATGAATTGTACACGATATGGTTTGATCCAAAAATTTTGTGGATGAGGATCTTCAATTAATAATCCTACTTGTAGATTAGATTTTGTTAAGAATAAGAAGGATCTTGTGACTATGGGATCTAACAATTTGATGAATTGTCTTTAGAGATTGGGTGGTCTAACCAGTTGAACAGTTGGTCTATCTATCCAACCGATGTAGATGAGTTGGATTTTATGGGGTTTAACCAGAGTCAACTGGAGGATCGATTACTAGGGCATGAAACCAATTGTTTATTGAACCATTGTAATTGATAAAAATATTATACTGTATAATCCATGTTTGGGAGGTCTAACCAACAAGGAAGGGATGTATATCTTAGTAATAGAACTTGTTAAAATACTATGCGATGTGTTCCATTTACTTTATGTATTGCATGATTGATCGAATAATGATTTCAGGTGATAGAGGTTTGAATTAATAAGTGAAAATGTATTTAGAAAAATAGTTCACACTAGATTCACCCATCCTCTTAGTGTGAATACACAATACATTGGGCTCTTCAATTGGTATCAAAGGATTTACTAACTGTGATCTGATCTACTATAATTGTCTAGTTGTTATTAATATAATATTATATAGTTCATATTTCAGATTAAGATAATTCAAAATATCAATAGATCTAAAATACTATAACTTCTCTTAATATTATAAATTATGATGTTTTAGTCAAGAATTAGAAAAAAAAGGAATGAAGAGTGGAGAATAAGCTCAATAATAGTTCATTAGAAAATGAAAATAAAATACATCATGAAGGTACTCGGAGTGGAATTTGTTTAGTGAAATCAGTTGATTATAATTATGATGAATCAAGTTTATGATATGATGATAATGTAATAAATTATAAAATTGAAATTAATTTGAATAAACATCCAAAATAAGTATTCCCATGTATTATCAAAGCATTCATTGTTCATTGAGATAAAAAATTACAGTTTGAAGTAGAGGAAAATTCTATAGATGATGAAATGACAAAAAATGTGGGTATAAAAAACACTATCATAAAACTTGTGAATGCAATGGAAAAAATATTATCTCTTTTTAATGATAGATATGATGGAGGAATTAAGTAATTTGAACGAAAAGTTTGTGAGAAATATGTTTATGAAATTTATTCTACATAAGTTATCCATTCACATGAAAAGATTCATAGTTGATCTATAAATGTAAAGAATTCTCAGCTAATTGAAAAGTAAGAAAAATCAAGGATATGGACACATTATTATAAAGGAAAATTAGATGAATGATTTTGAGATTCAATAGATGAAAATTTAGTGGGAAGATAACATGAAATTAGTTCAAGATGAGAAGAATGATCTCAACCTAAAATGTCTTGGACTAGAAATGAAACTGAGAAATTTGTAATAGACACATGATGAGACTTACTGAGTTTCTAAGAAAGGATGTTTTGTTAAGGAATCATCCAATAAGCTCCATATTTTTGAGAATAATGAATCCAATGGAACTAATAGGTTGAGATTATCTAATGGAAAATCTATTATTTGATTATTGAATAAGGTAACCCTTTTTCTAAATAAATCATTGTGTAATGTTTTTGTCTTGTTGAATAGTGAAGATTCAACATTTAAATCTGGAAAAACATGGGTGATAAAAAATACTCATGAATCCAAAAAAACATCAATGATGGATTTTAAGAAGTGTGTACATTATTGTTCCTCATTGAATGTATAGAAGAATAAATTTGATACCCATAATAAGAAAAATTTCAATGATATTCAAAATTTGTCATAAAAGAAGAATTCCTGATTTTTTGGCTATTGCTGGTGTTGTTGGAGTTTTGGGAATCATGAAATTAATTGTTGTCATAATATTTCATTGAATAAAAATTGTGAAACTAATATGTTTAGGGGGGAGATAATATAATGAAAAATTAAATCCTATACAATAGAATTAGATCTCATAGAAATAAAATTAGTTTATCAAGAACATAAAAGATTACTTTAATAATTTTTGTGTTTATTGCAACAAAAGTTTTCAGTATTATTATTAGTGCTAGTGTGTACCCATTATATAGAAATCATCTCTTTAAGTGAATAGACGGCCACAATATAATGTTATATTGTTAATATTTGAAATAATAGGTAAACCTTTGGTATTGAAAAAAATAAGAAGGTTGTCAAAAATTTAACTCCCAAGATGATTATGAATAATGATATTAATAGTGTCTCACCTAATAAAAGATGTGTATATTGTGGAATTAATGGTCACATCATGGACTAGTATCAATTTCCAATGAACATTCATACATAGTGAAACAAGATTAAAACAAAGAAATAATGAATTCAGAAGAAAAATAACAAGATTGATTTGGTGAAAGACATATCTAATGAAGAATTTTAAAATATTCTTAAACATGATTTTTTTTTGAATTTTAATGTTGTATGTGATAGGTGAAACATGTATGTACTATATGATAAGTTTTGTTTTACATTGAAATCCGATCAAGAAGAATTCTTGAAAAATAAATGGATAGAATCTGTTTCTTGTTGTTTTGGGGAGAATAATACTATACACAAAGTGAACACTAAGAATAATCCTAAAGAATGTTTGATGATATAGACAAAATAGTTGGAATAGGTAAGAAAGTTGGAATAAACTGTTTAATATGAAATTTGTTTTTTTAGTAAATGTGAGGAATCATTTTTAATCTAATAAAACTATTTGTCTGAGAAGAAACTCTCAACCATGTTTCTCTAACTAAATAGCATTGAATATCCACCTTATTCCCACATATATTGTTATTTGTTTTTCATGCAGGTATAGAAGCTAAACCATAAATTCATGTGGGAACCTGAATTTATAAAATATTTGAACATCATATAGTTAAAAGATTCCCATAATTGAATAATATTGATATCATGTTGTTTCATTACGATAACATAAATAATCTTAGAAGTTACATTGAGTTTTTTTTATGAAAGTTAATCATGCTGGAGTATTTTGTGAATCTCTTGAGTGGAAGCATATAAAATTAGTTATGATATATTTTTATCTTAGTAGGCATTATATTAATATCAGAAGTTATAAAGGGGTATAAATATGATAATTCTAAAAATTCTAGGGAATTGAAAATTGTAATCATTGAGGTATGTTGATAACATTCTCATATTTTCATGTTAAAAATAAATTCTATATGGAGATATTAATTACTTGATAAAAAAATGGAAAATTAATTTGAAAGGGGAACTTCACTATTTCTCTGGGATGTTTTTAAAAGTTTTGTGATATGTATGATGGAAATTATTTTGTTTTTTGATAAATATTTCAATGTTACAGAAATTGGTATCACATGTTAGAAGTTTATTAACAATATTGATGTTAAATTTGATCACACTTTTTTACATAGATAATTATTCACATAAATATGGAGTTGATTAATTTTAGTTATATTCTATGTTTGTAGTGATTCCATCCTTCTCAAAAGTAAATCAAAAATGATTTTTCATAATAGAAGAGGATATTATTATAATTTTAATTTTAGAAATGGAAATTAAATACCATAATTTTATAATTGGATTTATTTCCAATAAGAGGGAGAATATAACAATCAATTTTAAAATAAAATAGGTATTAAAACCAATAAAAATGGGGAGATTGAAGGGGGAAAATGTTTTAGTTAAGTTGAAATTTTTTTCAATAACTTAATAATATTAAAATTCAATGAGTTTTTAATGAGCTGAAATCCAAGCAAGTTTTTAGTTAAAAAAATGTTTTATTAGTGATATGAGATTTGGACATTGTTTAAATCATTTTTAGTATCCATGAAAGATGTATTTTTTCATGAGGAGTTTTTGAGGGTTATGATTTAATTTTTAATGGGTTGGTCTTTAAAAAATGGGATATTTTTAAATGGATTTTATCTAAAATATGGCCATCTAACTAGAATGACCTAGATAAATTTACCCCTTCCTTATGTGGGACCCATGAGGGTCAACCATGTCTGAGGGAGACATCCTAGTACAACTATAAGGCGGAATGAGGTATGTAGATGCACTCCAGTAGGGGTTCACGCATGTACAAAGCACGACATCGGGTAGGGTGGCATAACAGATGCAAGAATATGGCCTTGCTAGAGGAAGCATGGAAGACTAGTAATTGATTTCTATGTTGAGTAAACCATGTATTGTATTATAATAAAGAACCTGGAGTGAATCTATTTTGATGTGGGATCCAATTTTTCATCCACAAATGAATCTTAGATGTTTGAAAAATTCCCCGATTATCTTAGTAGTAAGATCATTAGTTAGAGCTTTGCAACCATGGGATCAATTTTACCATTAAACTTGGCCATTCAATACATCCACCTGATTTATCTTCTCCAATAATATTTGTAGGATCCGGGAGAAGTGGAAGCTCGTGGGTGGATGTGCCCACAAGGGTTTTTTTCATTAGCAATGAGCAATCTGGAATCAATATGATGATAAAAGCCAGACTCTACAGATCGAATCACAGAAATAGAGAAGGATGAATAAAAGTAATTGAACCACAAAGGAGGATAATCATATATTGGTTATAATTAATTTAATTAATTGAAAATAATTACCTTGATGGAATTCTTTCTTCGTTGATATCTCCAGTCATAATCCGATGTGATCTTTCATTGTGTCGTAGAATCCATGAATAGGATTCCTTTAGCGGTGATCCACACGTGCTCTACATATATTTAGATATTGCCAAAGGAGTCTTTGGGTGCTAGTGCAGAGAATCCTTTTCTTGCATTGTCCGCATTAGATTGCCTTGATCCAATGGAAGAGGATCTCTCTCAGTCTTGAGAGCATTCTTGGAGGAAGAAGTTCTTTCGGTCTTGAGAGAATTCTCTAGAATTGTTGTGCACAATGATTCCTTGTAGAAAAGTGTTGGTGTTGTGAGGATATTTATAATCAGGTTTGAGGTTATAGAGTTATGACAATAAATAAACGCGTTATGCTTTTATTTATTTAATTAACTCTAATTTGAAACCCCCATTTCGAATGATTAATTCCTTGACATGTAGACACGCAGATTATAATAAATATCATTTAATAAAACAATATTATTTCCTCAGAATCCCGACTAAAATAACTACACCATGTGTAATCATTAATACACTGTGTGTACTTGTTTTCCATGAAAAATACACGGCGTGTAATCATTAATACATGACATGTATTGGTTCTCCATGAAATATACACGATGTGTAATCATTAATACACAATGTTTATATCTTGTTTTCATTTCATTTATTCCTCAAACATTAAAACTATTTTGGATTCTGGGAATAATTCTTAAACCAAATACGGGAATAATCTTTATTCTACTTGAGATACTTGGATACACTTAGTGTGTGACCCTCTAGACCTCTTTCTCATTGGCATTAGTCCGGCATACCTAAAGTTGAAGATTACTTTCAAGGAATAGGTTAAGGCACCCAAGAGAAAGAAGTTGACACTGCATTGATGTGTCACCTCATACGAATGTTTATTGTGTTATTTAATCACTTTTTCTCAATACCTCCAATCGATCGGATTGCATGCTAGTGCCATCAACCCATGTGTTTGATTATTCTTTATTTGACATTCCAGAATTAAACTTGCCCATGGATCACCATGTACATGGATTTATTTAGACTATATCAATTATATCAAAGGTCTTGATATATCTACTTCCATTCTGAAACAGAAGGGACAAATCATTTCTCGCATTATCTATTAATGAAGTATCACTCATGACACACCCAACATATCCTACCTCACTACAAACCATGTTTCATCATAGTTTTTGTCAATATATCTATGTGTGTGAGTTGAAATACCCATTAATAATAATCTTAATGTATAAGGACCAATACACATGTTCACATATAGGAACATCCAATGACACAATGAAATGAGGAATTCCTACTAGCGGGGCTTGTTCTCATAATATCCTCCTAGATATTACCAAGGGCGCACACCATGAGAAGGTGCCATAAATTTTTATGAGTCCTCACCCCTAATGGTTTGTATTATTTGTGTCCCTCAAATAAAATCATCTGTCCATATAATATATATTCATGAAAAGTGTTATGGAACTTCTGGGATCTCATCATAGCAGGGATCCGCTATGACTCTTTAATGCCACAACTATCCTTGGGACATTATGACATTCATTGTCACGCTGATGAATAATCAAGATGTGACAAAGTTTTCATTAATGAATAAAGTACAAAGTAGTTGGTTCTAGGCCACCAAATCCAACAGACTCCCACTTGGACTAGAGCCAACTACTAAAAACCTTTAACCCGCAAGCTCCCACATGATATTCATGCTTCTACTAAGATATGCCTTTAGTCATGAGGTCCACCACATTTTCTTCTATGGACAATCTACTCACTGAAACTTCACCCCTTTGATAGAAATCCCATAGTAGGTGATACTTTCAGAGTATGTTCTTGTTCTGTAGATTTGACCTTGGTTCTTTTGAAAGAGCCTCCACTGTAGTATTATCACAATACAATGTGATAGGATCTTTACTTCTAGGCACTACATCAAGATCGTAGACAAAGTACTGATTTTAAACAGCTTCCTTGGATGCATCAAAAGCTGCTATATATTCGGAATCCACTGTAGAATCGGCGACAACTGGCTGCTTTGAACTCTTCGTGCTCATAGCTCCTATATTGAGGCAGTAAACATATCTAGATTGTAGCTTCAAATAATTCTGATATTTCTGAAAACCATCATCAGCATACCCTCTGGTGAAAAGTTCCTCGTCTCTTCCAAACACCAGGAACATATCCTTAGTTCTTCTCAGATGCTTAAGGGAAGTCTTAACAGCAGTCCAATGCTATTCTCCTAGATCTGCTTGATATCTTCCTACCATGCTTAGTGTATGAGCAACATCAAGCCTGGTAGATAACATGGTATACATGATGAATCCTATAGCCAAAGCGTATGGGATCCAACTCATTCTGTCTTTCTCTTTTTGTGTCCGAGGACACATTTTATAGAAAGATGTAGGCCATGCGACACTAGAACTAATCACCTGTTGGATTGTTCCAAACTAAATCTCCTTAGTATTTGGTCAATGTGTATACCCTGACTTAGTCCAAGCAGCCTCTTGGATCTATCATGAATGATCTTGTTCCCTAGAATGTAGGCTGCTTCACCCAAGTCCTTCATGGAGAAACACTTGTTCAACCAGTCCTTAATTGACTGTAAGACTAGTACATCATTTCTAATAAGCAATATGTCATCAATATATACTACTATGATAACTATTGCATTCCCATTAAACCTCTTATAAACATATGGCTTACATTCGTTCTTAATGAAACCAAATTCTTTTATAGATTCATCAAATCGAATGTTCAATGACCTGAATTCTTGATTTAATCCATTAATGGATTTTTGCAACTTGAAAATTTGATTGGCTTCACCTGGTGTCATAAACCATTTTATTTGTTTCATATAGACATCTTCATGAAGGTTCCCATTAAGGAATGCTGATTTGAAATCCATTTTCCAAATATCATAGTCATGGTAAGCTGCATTGGCAAGTATGATTCTTATGGATTTAAACACGGAAACTGGCAAGAAGGTTTCATCATAGCCAATTCCTTGATGCTGTCGTAATCCTTTTGCCACTGGCCTTGCTTTATAGGTGCTAACATGACCTTCCATGTCCAAATTTCTCTTTAATACACATTTTCATCAAACATGCTTTACATCAACTGGCTAATCAACCAGAACCCAGACATGGTTCTGATACATGGAATCTATCTCAGAATTCATTGCTTGAATCAGTCATGAATCTTCTATGCTTTCTACTGTGTCTTTATAGGAGATAGGTTCATCATTGTCCAACAATAATGATTCACCATACTCGGTGACTAAAAAACCAAATCTCTAGGGTTCACATACCTCTCTTGAGCTCCTATGCAGTACTTGTGTTTTTTGAACCGTTTACATGGGGACCTATGGAAGTTGTTTCTATAACAACTCTTGTGTATCATGAGAATAAACTTTTTCAAAGTCAATATTTCTCCCACTATTCCTTTTTTAGGATGTGCTCCCTCTCAAGAAAGACCTCTTGTCTGGCGATAGTGACTTTCTTATCTAGAGATTTATATAGGTAATATCCTTTTGTTTTCTTGGGACATCCAATAACGATATACCTCGTGCCTCGGGGTGCTAGTTTGTTGCCTGAGAAGGACTTAACAAATTCCTCGCATCCCCATACATGTGTATGAATCAAAATGGGTTTCTTTCCATTCCATAACTGAGAGGTAATTCCATTTTCCACCTTAGCTGGTACTCAATTTAATGTGTATGCTGCAGTTTGTAATGCATATTCCCAAAAGGCTGATGAATGATCTGCATGACTCATCATCGACCTCACCATGTCAAACATGGTGCGGTTTGTCCTTTCACTAACACCATTCCACTGTGGTATATAAGGAGGAGTGAGCTGAGATAGAATCCCGTACTCCCATAGAAGATCGATGAACTCTTGGTTCAAAAATTCCCCACCTCGATCCGATCGATGTTTCTTTATCTTCTTACCACGTTGATTCTCTACATCATTATTGAATTCCTTAAATTTAACTAAGGCTTCTGACATATACCTCATTAAGTACACATATCCATATCAACTCAAATCATCAGTAAAATTATTGATGTAAGAATATCCACCTCTAGCTTCTACTGGAAATGGTCCACACACATCCATGTGCACCAATCCTAGAAGCTTTGTGGCTCTTTCACCTTGTACACCGAAAGGCAGCTTGATAATATTTCCTTGTAAACAAGCATGAAATCTATCAAGTGGTTTTATCTCAATAGGGTCTAAATAACCATCTTGGCTTCTCTTTGTCAAGCACTTATCGTTTACATGACCTAGATAGTGATGCCACATCTGGGTGATGTATGAATCATGCGAGTCTGTTCTGTTATCGATTTCCAACACTTTGTTTTCTTAATTTAAAACATACACACCATTATTTAAATGTGCCATACAATAACATACATTGTTATTATAAAAAAGAAAACCATTGTTTCCAAACATGAAAATAAATCCATCCATATCCAAACAAGATACAATAATTATGTTCTTCGTAACACTAGGCACATAATAATAGTTATGTAAAACAAAAATCATCCCAGTCAGCAATGAGAGGTGGTAATCGCCAATGGATAATGTAGCCATCCTTGATCCATTGGTAGCTCGAAGATCCTCCTCTCCTCTAGAAATATTTCAAAATATACTTGGTTCCGACATTTGAATACAAATGTGATCCCCACAAGCTTTATCTAACACCCAATGTGTAGAAATGGAAATATTGCACTCGATAACGAATGAAGCTTCAGTGTCCCCATGCCTCTAAGTGTAGTTCCTCATCCAATGGCCTTGCTTTCCACATGAAAAAATACCGTCTCCTGTTCCTTGTCCTGCCTCTGGATCTTCCCCTTCTTGGAGGGACGTCGATCGAGGGCTTCAGAATGTTTATAAGTCTTTGGCCTGTTTTCCTTGTCCTTCCTTTTCTTATTCACCACACGGACTGTAGTTTTGTCATGCCCCATGTCCTTATCTACCTGGAGAATCAAGGTCAGAATTTCTGATAGACTCTTCTCATTACTTCTCATGTTATAGTTGACAATAAAGCTTGAGAAGGTCTTGGGAAGTGATGAATGGATGAGATTTTTAGGCAACTCATCCAGGAACATAATCCATAATATGTACAAGTGTTCAATGTGGCTAATAATCTTGACTACATGAGGCCCAGTTGGCGCAGAATCTCCAAGCATAGTTGTAAAAAAATCATTCGAGATCTCAAATCATTCTTGTTTCACCTTCTCTTGGTAGAGATCTTTATGGTGAGACATTATTCTATACATGTCCATGTTTTCATGTTGCTTCAGGATCTTATTATACATGAACAATAACATGAAACATTGGACATATGTGGTATGATACATATCTTTTTCATAGAGATATATTTCCTCATCACTGGCCTCTTTTCTAGGTGCAACTCGAACATGCTCTACCATTATATACCATTTTTTTCGTTGTGATGGATGACATGTAAACGTCTCTGTCAGTCATGGTAATTGGTGCTGGTGAGATGTTTTTTCTTCTAGAGTATGGTTCTACATGATATGTTTGAAATAATTTTTCTTTCCGTTTCTAAAAATTTAAATGGGAAATGGTTTAGTACTTTATTACAAAACTCAGACAAATAAATAAATTAATACTTATTAGTCTCCCACTATTTTATCGAAATCCAATAGCCCTCACCATTGACATTAGAATATTTTGTTTCCTGATTATTATAGTGGTGAGGATCCATATTGCCCTTTACATTACTCCAACAAGGGTTGGTCAAGAAACTTGAAAGGTTTTATGTAGAAATTCCAAATGCCAAATGCATTAACTTTTAGCTTCTTGATCCGCTGAGTGGACTCCCCAATCCTAAAATCATTTTATTTTGGATTTCCTCAACCTTTGCCTCCTGGTCACACATATTCCTACTACGGAAGTCAACCCTTGATTCGAACCAAATTAATTAAACCCAAAAACATTAATTATAATTCCCCGATAATTGAAAGCACCACAACTAGGGTTGGTCAAGCACTTTGAACTATGATTCGATTATAACCAATATTATGGAAGGCCAAACCGACATAATATTATTTTGAGGGATTTTATCCTTATACATAAATTTCTATTTTATTATATTTTATTACATGATTTTTAATATTATGTGCGATATAATTATGCGATTAACCATGTCTAAGATAATATTTACGAAAAAGCTGGTCTTATTTTACTTCCATCTTGCATGCCTGTTTAATTCATTATTTGTGTGATCGTGACAAGAAACCCACAATAAATAAACCATGAAACTAACATAAATAAAATAAGTGGTATGATAATGATCTTGTTCTATTGGTTAGTATATCTAGAGGTTGATAAAATAACCCAAGACCTAGGGGAGAAACACCTTGAACCTTTTGGGTTCATGTTTACAGCTTTCCACCTGTCCACCTTTGTATCTGCTTAGATTGGTTTCTCATTGGCTCCTTACTTGAGAGGCCTCCACTATCATGGGATCTCCATCAATTACATATTCATTTTACTCACATGTAGGTGAGGGGTAAAAAGGGGGTTTTACATTAAAGAAACCATGGGCACGCAGGCCCCACATATTAATGAGGAGAAGGCTCGCATGCCAACAAATTTAATTTAAATAAATAAATTAATATAACAAATTCACATACAATGGCCTTGGTCTAGATCATGATCATCCATGCATGAAGTTATATTATGCATTAATGAAACTAGCATTCAATTATTTAATGGTTATTGTTTAAGATTAATCACACTCGAATCAATTAATTATCTTTAATTAATCAATCCTTTTATCTTAAACCCTTTTTATGAATATTATTGAGATTCACACCCATCATAATTTTAAACAAATAAATTCATTTACAATTATCTTTATACGTAACTTGTACCTTGGAGGCAACCCGCTGAATTCCCATTCATCAGGCAGATGTTAAATAAAACACATATTTATAAAACACTTATCACATGTTGTGCCTCACCTTTACTCCTACACTATGGTACACGTCTCAAGGGTTTGTATAATATAATAATAAATTTTAATAAATCTTCATAATTTGGATAAGTACATGGTGTGTAGTTCTCACTACACACTGTGTAATTTTGTTCAATGTCAATCCGAAGTACAATCCCGGGGACATGGCATATTCTTGTACTTTGGAAGTTTTCAGAGTACAGGGCATGTAAAATTGGACAAATGCCGTGTAGTATCCGCGTTACACGGTGTCTAGCCGAGCAAGTCGTGTACAGGGTATATGGTCTAACCCATACCCAAAGGGACTATACACCATGTTCAGTTGGAACACTCGGCGTGTAATCCGGAAACCGTGTGCCACCTGTTCCTGGTCAACACACAGTGTGAGAAATGACTTAGATAGGATCCAATACACGGCCTGATTTGGCGGATCAGGAAATGCGTTGAACCTAGACTACATAGTGTGTACTTAAGAATACACACCCTGTAAAATGGTGTTGTACGGCCAGGAGCATTTGGCACCACTGGATAAGTTCCTCCAATTTATTTTTATAAAAATGAAAAAAAAAATTTATTTCTGTATGGTGAACAAGAAACGAGAGGGGAGGAATAAATATTGAGATTTGGAATTTAAAGAATTATTAACTTTAATTGAAACAACTAAATTATTAAATGCATAAATCACCAATGAGAAAATAAATAATTATAATCAACAATATGATCCCTATGATAACACTTGTATGATCCTGGCACAATGACAGATAGTGGGTGGATGTGACCACTTGGCTTCTTTTCTTTAGTAATGATCAATTCATGATCAATACGATGATAAACGCCAGACTCCACAGAACGAGTCATAGAAATAGACAAGAAAGACGAAAAGTCTTAGAACCACAAAGGAGGATCATCATATATTGGTTATAATTAATTTAATTAATTGACAAGAATTACCTTGATGAAATTCTTTATTCATAGATATCTCTGGTCACGATCTGTTGTGATCCGTCATTGCGTCATAGAATCCCAGTATAGGATTCCTCTAGCGATGATCCACACATGCTCTACGTATCTTTAGATGTTTCCAAAGGTTTCTATGATTTCTAGTGTGGAGAAGCCATTTCTTGTACTGTCCTCCTTAGATTGCCTTGATCCAATGGAAGAGGATCTCTCTCAGCATTGAGAGAATTCTTGGAGGGAGAATTAAATTCGGTCTTGAGATAATTATCTAGAATTTTTCTGCACAACAATTATCGGTAGAAAAGTGTTGGGGTTGTGAGGATATTTATAATCAGTATTGAGGTTATAGAGTAATGATAATAAATGAATTTGTTACACATTTTATTTATTTCATTATCTATTATTTAAAACCCCCATGTCGAATGATTAATTTCTTGACATGCGTCCACACTGATTATAATAAATATAATTTAATAAAACGATATTATTTCCTCAAAATCCTGACTGGAAAAACTACATAGCATGTAATCATTAATACACGATGTTTACTTTTTTTCCATGAAAACTACATGGCATGTAATCATTAATACACAACGTGTACTGTTTTCCACGAAAACTACACGACTTGTAATCATTAATACACGACATGTATATCTTGTTCTCATTTCCTTTATTCCTCCAACAGTAAAACAATTTAGGCTTCCATGAATAATTATTAAACCACGTACAGAAATAATCTTTATTCTACTTGAGATACTTGGATACACATAGTGTGTGACCCTCTAGGCATCTTTCTTCTTTGAATTATGCGGGCTTGACTAATATCCAAGATTACTATATAGCAATGGGTCAAGGAACCTATGATAAAAATTTTTATTCCACATTGACATGTCACCTCATATGAACACTTACCGTGTAATTTAATCCCCTTGTCTCAATATATCCAATCAAGAAGATTTCAAGCTAGTGACATCAACCCATGTGCTCGATTATTCATTCTTTGATTTTCCAGAATTCAACTTGCCCATTCCTCACCACGGAGATGGATTTATTTAGGCTATATCAATTCCATCAAACGACCTGAGATATCCACTTCTGTTATTGAATTGAAGGAAAAAATACATTCTCACATTATCTATTAATGATGTATCACTCGTGATTCACCCAACGTATCCTACCTCACTTCAAATAGTGTGTTTTCAAAATTTTCATCAATACATCTAAGTGAACGAGTTGTAATACCCATTAATGATAATCATAAATTCTATGGACCAATACACACGTCCGCATATAGGAACATCCAATGACACTATGAAATGGTGATTTCCTACTAGCAGGTCTCGTTCTCATAATATCCTCCTCAATATTACCATGGGTGCACACCATGAGAAGGTGCCTCAATGTTTTATGAGTCCTCACCCCTAATGGTATGTATTATTTGTGTCTCTCAAATAACATCATCCGTCCATAGAAAATATACTCAAGAATAGTGTTATGGCACTTCAAGGTTTCGTCATAGTAGGAATCCACTATGACCCTTCAATGCAACAGCTATCCATGAGATATTATCACATACATTGTCACGCAGAAGAACAATCAAGATGTGTAAATGTTTTCATTAATGAATAAAGTACAATTTAGTTGGTTCTAGGCCACCAAATACATCAATATTTTCACGTGAGTCATGTCCTGCAATTTTCATGTCTACATCGACTGTAGATTGAACCGAGACTACTAATCATCATTTTATAATTCAATTGATTTAAATATGATTTCAATAATTTTGAAACATTGTTTTTATACTAGAATAAGGATTAAAATATTGTTTTATCACTGTGAATATAATTAATATTTCATGATGGTGATTCTTGAAGTCACGGAATTGAGGCAGTGTTTGAATGAGATAATTATTGAGTGGTTCTCAATGATTGTAGAATTTTTTGAGTTGATGTTTTATTTCATACAATCACCACTAACTATGGTTGATTCAGTAGTAGATGTGTTTTTGTAGAACTCATTTTATAGAGAAACATTATTCCGTAATTCTCTCAATTTCATGATGGTTTCCATGATCATTATATTTGCGTGAATGAGAGGGGTATCCTCAACTGTATGACTTTTAATTTACACACAAAGATATATTTTCTATGAAAAAGGTTTCTGTGAAGCACTTGGGTTAGCACACAATATGTTACACCCTTATTTAGCATGAATAAATGGGAACCCATGCTTATGGTTTCTTGTGGGAAGGAATTTATAGTATTTCCACGTATCTAGTGTTTATGAAAGAAGGTATGAGAAAAAATATGTGTGGATAGAGTGTTTAACTGATTAAAACCCAATTTCATCAAAGAAGTGTGTATCTTACATTTATTCGTATACACCTGAATCACTTACTCAAACAAACAATGATAATTTATTTTTGTTAAAAGGATTTGTGTACATAAGGAAAATAAAGGAATGTGAGATATGCACATGTTGTATACCCTTTCATAGAACACATGTAGCTTTTGTATAATATTTTTTGGGAGAAAAATAGTTTGATTAGGATTTGAAAATTATACTGTGAAAAAATACATGTTAAAGTGTGTATGCATGAAATTGTATCTGGTGAATCTTTATTATTACATAAAATGAGAAGACCATGAAATATATTTTATATATGAATGATGTTAGAAGAGATGTGTGCCAAATTTTATTAAATAAATGAATGATGTTTGTGGACATGTGCACTCAATATACATTTCATAGTGAATAGTGATATTTGAGACCGATGTAAGGGTAGTAATTCTATCATTTTATTAAAATATTTCTATATGTAAGTTTTTAGTGAAAGAGTGAGGCCGAGTCTTCATATGAAGAAATAATTATTACCCATGATGTTTTCGACTGAAACAACTAATTGTATTTAGTTATTAGAGTTTATTTGAGCTGAACCAGCTTCAGTGCAAATGTATATGAATTTTACACGAACCAGTTTAGTTTGGAAAGATAGTGGAGGAGGATCTTAAATTGATCTCCCAATCTATGGATAATATTTTGTTTAGAAGAAGAATGATCTTGTGTCTATGGGGTCTAACCAGTTGCAATAAAGGCTCTATATACTAGGGGTCTAACTAGTCAAATAGTTGGGTGTTTAATAAATTGAGGCAGAATGGTTGAATTGCTGGGAGGTATAACCAGAATCCACAAGAGGATTCATTAATGAGGTATGTAACCTGTTTCTTCCAAAACAATTGTAATTGACAAAAATATTATACTATATTATCCTTGTTGGGGGGACTAACCAAAATGTAAAGGATGTAGGTCTTAGTTCCGATCCCTATGAAAACATTGTGTTCTGTTTCGCATTTACTTTCTACATTGAATGCATGATCCACTCATCTTAATAGGTGAACATGGTTTGAATTAAAAGGAGGAAAAGTTTTCTATAAAATATGTCACACCTTATTCACCCCCTATCAGTGTGACTGCATGATTCATTGGACACATCAGTGTCTAGATAGATGAATACAGTCCATCTTTGACTTCAAGGCCCATTATCATTATGAAAAACTTTGATATAACTCAAGATATTCTATTAAAATATGTATCCAAATATGTGTAAAATTCTATAAAAAAATTTAAACTAATATTAAACATTATGAATATTCTTTGATCAACATACATTGGTGAAAATGAATGTGAAGAAACAAAATTTTAATACAATTTGAAAATTTATTCTTTAATTAAAAATTCATATCAAATTATCACTTATTTTTTTGAAAAATTAATATCAAACATTATTTAAATAAATTCAAAATAAAATATATTTCATTTTCAAAAATAAAAAAAACTATTATTATAATAAGAAATTTAATAATTACTATTAAATTAAAAATTTCGTCGAATTTAAATCATTGAAATTCAAAGAAAAATTATTCAAAATATTTTGTCTATCAATCCTCCCACTAATAAATATTTTACTTTTAGGGAATAAAAATAATTATAATATTAAAAAGGAATAACTTATCAATATTCAAATACAAAAACTAGAAAATAAGAGAAATAATGATTCATTAATCATTGAAAATATCATTCATCCCCTTAATGTCTTATCTTCTTCCCACTTCAATTTAAGACAATGTTTATGTACAATGTTTATGAATAAAATAGAATTTAGTGTAATTAGGTTTTAAACAAATAAAATTATTATAAATTCCTTTTTACTATTAAATATTAATTTTACACTTCTTAGATAAGACCCAATTTGCATTTTAATTGTAAATTTCTACCATCTTTATATGGTATATAATATTACCCTATACTAAATCCATTACAATTTTATATTTACAAACTACAATGTGTAGTTTTTTTCAATTCCAAGTATCTTAGAATGTCATTTAGGATCCAAATATCGCATTTTATTCCAATTTAAAAGGACTTATATGAATGCCTTTTTAATTTGCTACTAGAGCTGTTCATTTTACGAATAGAAAAGATAACTAAGATTGATTTCTAGATTAATTTTTCCCTCATGTTATAATTCTAATTTCACTTAATAATTTTCTATTCACATCCCATTTCATAGTTCTGAAACAATAATTTTCATTAAATTAGTAGAATACATCCCTCATAAATTATTAATGTTCAACAACATTAAAATTAGTAAAATAATTAAGATTAGAAATCAATTATTCTTTAGTAAGGATTAAATTTAAATCTAAAATTCCTAATAAAAAACTCTCCAAAAATATATATATAATATCATTCCATAATAAAAATATTCAAAAAATACCCCACAAATATATTCTTACTACAAATATTTTGATTAAACAATGATCCACAAATATTTTCCAAAATCATTTCATAAGGTTGTAAACAAATAAATGTATAAAAGGAGTAATAAAATAATACTTATTTTTAAGAAAATATTAAAATAGCCTCTTACATTCCACCTACTGGAAGCTTTCATGTAAAAAAATATTGTAATACTTTTTGAAATAAAATCTAATTAAATAAAATATAAATAGTATGTTTACGAAAATAAAAATAATTCTAAATTTGATCCCTTAGTGGGTATAAGGGTTTTACAACCCCTTTCCTAGAATTTATAGTTATTATATATAGTTTGATGGTTTTTGGAGCTTTTTGATTTATAAAAAGAGATACATATTCTTTGAATTTATTTTATATTATATTGGTTTGAGAGAATACCAATTATGTATTAAATTGAATCCATCCAGGAATCAATGTCATGTTTTGACAGACCACTCATGAGGTTGTATAAAACAATGACTAATTTTCCAAGGGTAGCTCAGTAAATGACTCAAGTTATTTCACTTGAGGAGAATATGTAGTATAAAACTCTTTATTTCAATATCAATTGTAATATTAATTTGATTTTTTATTTTTTTAAAATAAATTAAAAATAGTATTTTAAATGTGTAATGAAAAAAACATATGGATTCCAATGGAGACAAAATGGATTTAATAATAAATAACTTGGTAAAAGGAGTTAGTGAATTGGGTTCCTATGTAATTCATTATAATTTTATAAATTATATTTTATATTATATCCCATAATAAATGTAAAATTTTCCTATACTTTGAGAGTGAATTTTATCATGCCTAGGGGATCTCTATGGCACATTAAACTTCACCTCCTATAATAGTCAAGAATGATGAACACACCTCAATGGAGATTGTGAAACCATATACAAAATAGATCCATAGTATATTATATAATCTATCAAGACCAATAAACTATATCATATGAAGATTATGTTTGTTAGGAGAGAGGGAATGGTGATTTTCTAAAGAACCAAGTGAAGAAAAAGTCATTCTAATGAGTGGTGGACAATCATCACACCAAACCATAAAACTCATACCTCCATATCTATAAATATAAAATAAATGTAATGAACTGAAAAGTAATAATTTAGAAATACCAAGAAAACCTCCATCATGGACACCCCATATGTTATTCATTCACCATTGTGAGTGTGAAAGGTAACAATAGAGTAAATGAAAGAAATATAATAAGTGAGAAATAAAATAAATTTTCGATAGATTTTTTTTATTAAAATATGTATAGTTTGAATAAAAAATGGAGGAGAAATAAAATTCTAAGAAAACATTATATAAAATTAAATAGAATCCCATTGAACTCACCCTGATAAACCCTTTATCCTCATAAGGTTAATAACACTTATTTATAGAGTAGAGGGGAGGTTAGAGTTACAATAGTCATAAAAATGGGAAGTAAAAGCAGACTCAAACTAAATCACAAATTTTGTTTCATGTTTTTAACATCATCAAAAATGCGATATATGTTTCAACCGATAAATAAAATATTTTTTTAAATCTCTTAACTCATGTTAAAATTTATACCATTTCTAGAATAAATGAAAAAATTATTTCCTGATCATTGATGTGGTATCCCAATTGATGAATCTAGTAAAAAATTGGCATCATGGTCCACTATCTACTTGAAAAATACACAATTCATATTTAGTTCTTCTAATAATCTGTGTATTCAAACCTTTTTGAAACATAAAAAAATCCAAATTAAGATTTGACACATAAATTTTTTTATTATATGAATACTAATGTGAAATTGAATTTGATGAAATGGAATTTCTACAAAGTTTTCCAATACATTATCTAAATAAAAATTTATATCAAATAATAAGATAAAAATTTTGGTTTTTCTAATTAATAACAATTATTCATAGAAACTCAATAAGTTTAATAAATATTTCATTTTTATAATTTAACTAAAATTATTCTTATTATATAAAAAAGTAACAATTTCCCTTAAATTAATAAATTATATGGTTTTAGAGAAATGAAGATAAAAGTAAAATTACTAAATATATTAGCATTAAAAATTCCCACACACATAAAAATTACACTCCCAAGAAATAAAAACAATTCCTCTAAAAAAAATAATTATTCTACATAAGTTAAAACAAAAAAATATTAAATAATTGAAAAAAATATTCATTCATCATTAAAAATATCATGAATCCTATATATGAAATTACCACCCCCAAAATTTAATTTAATCCAATGTAAATGTTGTAGGTTTTTGAATAAAAATGAATTTTTTAGATTTAATATTTTAATAAGTGGTCATAAATTACTCTTTCCCATGTTTCTTATAATAAATAGCCATTTCTCTCTTCTTTTATACAAACCAAATTAAATTTTTAAATGTAAATTTCCCCTTATTAATATTGTGTTCAATATTCCCCCCACCTCAACCCGTTTACTTTTAACAAATAGGTGACACATTGTTTTTTTTGTATTTTTTTCAACACCTAGTATCATTGAACATTATGTGGGATCCCAATTGCCCATTTTACACATATTTAAAAGGATTTATATGAATTTAATTTTTGTTTTCTACCTAATGAGTTATCTTTTACAATAGAAATGTAACCAAATATGGAGTACAGAATTTTTGTTTTCATTATGTTATAATTCTAATTCCACTAAATTATTTTTTAGCATGAAGAATTTCCCAGTTTTAAATAAAAAATTTCCATTTAAGAAGTATAAAAACTCTCCAGAAAATAATATAAATAAAAAAAATTAAAATTAAAAGAAATAAAAAAGACTATAATTGAGTTTTTCACTAGGTACGATGATATGTAAATATCAGGTTCCTAACATAAAAAATAAAAAAAAAACCAAACCCAACAACCAAGACCTTGTATATTTTTACAATTCACGAACACAGAATACTTCCACTACCAACAATTTTATAAAACAATTATCATAATAGCTTTGTAAACATAATTAAATAAGGATGAAAATAAATAAAGATATAAATGTATTAACATAAAATAGATTATTAACAGTGTAGCTTTATGTTAGTTTCCAAAGATCCACCAATTTAAAACCTACATGTAAAAAAACATAACAAATATTAAATAAATAATTGTTAATAAAAAATATAAATAAAACAAGGATAAAGATAATAATAATTCTTGGATTTACCCGGAAGTGGGTACTTGGGTTTTACATCCCCTTGATATGTAGTTCAGCTGTTATCTACTATTTTATGGGTGATATAATTTATTTTATTTAAAGAACCACATGTTTTTACCTTCACTTTTTCATAAAAGCATATTTATTGGAGATTATAAAATAGGAATAGTGCATTAGTTTCAACCATTGAAATAGTCTCAAGTTTTTAAACACCTTTTAGAGTGTTGTATATAATTAATTATTTTGTTACCTTGTCACATGTAGTGTCTGAACTGGGTCATCTAAAAAATTCATGTGGGATCCCAATTTCTCATTTTAATCTAGTTTCCAAGAAAAAATATGAATGATTTTTAGTTTTATCTTAGAGTTGTTTTTTTTAATAAACATGTTACATATTGATAAGTTCAAAATTCCCATTTTCAACATGTTATAATTATAATTCTTCTTAATTGTATTTTATTCACTATCCTTTTCCTAGTTCTAAAACCATTGTTTCCATGAAAGGAGTAGAAAAAATCTCTCAACAATTATAAAAGTTCAATAGCATCAAAATTAATAAAATTATAAAGTCTATAAGTACATCTTTCACTTGGAAGGATGAAATTTAAATCCCAAATTCCAAATATAAAAACATTCCAAAAAATAAATCAAAATATTTAACCCCAGTGAGATTGGTACAAATCATCCAAAGATAAACTATTATTAAATACTTTTTTATTTAAAAATGAAGACAGAAGCTCTAAATATATAATTTATTTTAATAAGAAAAAAAACATGGAAGATATAGATTAATACAACCTGGATATTGGTAGGACAACTTTTAATTAGTCTCCTATATACCTCTTTTTCAAAAAACAATAAAAAACACCTAACAAAAAATATTTAATTAGAAAAATAAAAAATTAGAAATATAAAGGGAATAAAATAAGAACAATTAATTGTTTAAGATCCCAAATGGGTACTTGGGTTTTAATTCCCCTTGATAAATAGTTCCAACTATTATCCGTAGTCTGATTATTGGTGGGTGTTCATTGATTAAAACCTCCATGTGTTGTTTCTTCCACTTTTATTCACATTAAAAATATTGGAGAGAGTCTCATAGATAGAGTGTAACAGCTCCACCCCTATAAACAATTTAATTTTTTGACACACCTATCATAGGGTGGTATTAATGAAGCTATTTATTTTATTAGTGGAACACATTGGAAAACTAGTGACATCTCACTTGAGAATATTTCATTGTTGATTATTCACAATTTATAAATTTTAAATATATTTTTTATATTTTCTATTTCATGAAAGTAATGAAATATGAGAGATTTAATGAGTAATTAAAAACAAAAAACAATAATAGGTAGTTGTAAATACAGAGAGAATAATGTTTTCAAGAAAGAACATGGTCTTATGGGTTGGCTACATAGGTTCCTTATTTATTCATCAATATATTATAAATTCTATTTTATATTCCATCCCATAATATATGAACTACAATCCTATAATTTTAGTGGGATTTTTACTATTTCTAGGAGATATCTTTGGGAAACCAATCCTCATGTCCGATAGTAGTCCATAATTATGATTACACGTCAATCGTGTGCGAAAAATTCTAAAGTTCATCTCTATCCTATACTGATTCACTAATAAAAACATTTAGCTCCATCCTATGAAGATAATTCCAATGATAAGGTAGGGAATTATGATTTATTATAAAATATAGTTAATTTGAGATTCATTCTAAGTAGTGGGGGATGATCCCCATATAAAAACATAGCACTCATATCTTCCTCTCACAAAATTGAAAATAAACCTAAATAATTGAAAATAAGTAATTTAGAAACAATGAAAAAATCTCCCTCAAGTCTAATAAAGAGAAATATTTTTTTTAAAATATAAAAATTGAAAATATAAATTGAAGGATAAATATAATTTTGATGTAAACCCATCTAAAATTTATTATAACTCAAATAAACTCCACATGATTAGACCTTCTCCTCCAATGTTGAATATTTCTTATTTGTAAAGATGGTGGGTGGGTGGGGGGAGGATAGTGTTATTATATTTATAAAAATTGTATGTAAAAAGTGATTAAAACTAAATTCGAAATAGTATGATTAATATTTGACGATCAAATTAAATTAAAAAGTTGATTCCATTGTTCAATGAAATCTCTTTTTTTGAGTCCTCTTACGTGTGCCAAAATTTCATTCCAATCCAATCATGCATGAGAAATTTATCTCCCAATCATTGAAGTGGTATCCAAATTAATGAATAAAATCCTTCACTAAAATTAGGTCCAGTTATCTCCTTGAATAAGTTTGATCTACCTCATGTTCTTCAAATGAAATATCTATCCCAATATCATTACTTTTTTTAAATTCATATCATGATTCGGCACATAGAATAATTTATGAAAAAAATTCTAAAGTGAAATTGAAATGAAAAAACCATAATTTTCAAGAAATTTCTAAATTCATTATATAATTACAAATTTCTATAAAATCATACCATAAAAATTACAGTATTAATAAATAATATCAAATATTAATAAAAAATTTTTGAAATCTATAAATATTCAGTTATTACAATTCACTGATTTTTTTCAAATATTCGTAAAATGTAACAATAATAATTAAATTTAAAAATTAGATATATTGAAAACATTAAAATTCAAATTAATATTATCGAAAATATTTGTTATTTAAATTCCCCAACATTTAAATATTTCACTTATGGGTAATAAAAATAATTCGAATTATAAAAAAATTATCTCACACACATTCAAGCACAAAAAAATATTAGTGACAAATATTTATTCATTATTGGAAATATCATGGCACTGCTAAAAGTCTTATCCACCACCCCACTTCAATTTAATCAAGTGTTCTTGTTCTATATTTTTGAGTAAATTTAATTGACTGGGATTTATATTTTTACATGTGTAGAAAAAAATATATTATTTCATAGGATTATTATCATAGATATCCATTCCCCAATTCAATTATATAACCCAAATGACAACATTTTAGGTTCATATTGCCCCACTAAATCTGGTGTTAAATTTTTATCTCATCTAAATCAGTTCTTTTTTGATAATTAAGAACTATTATTTTTAGTTCCTAGTATCTCAAAACATCTTGTAGGATAACTATTTCCCATTTATTCCGATTTTAAAATACATATATTATTATATTCTATGTTAGTTTCATAAGGTTATATTTTTCAAAATAGAAAAGTTAACTTAGATGGTGTTCAAAATTAAATTATTCCTCATGTTATAATTCTGAATCATCTTAATTCTTTTTTATTCAAAAGACTTTTCCTAGTTATAAAATTAAAATTTCCTTGAAATCATTATAAAAACATACTCCACTGTCATATATGTTCAAAAACGTCAAAATTAGTGTAATTCTCAGGACTAGAATGAAATTTTTCTTTTGGAAGGACATCACCTAAAGCCAAAATTCCTAACAGAACAAATTTAAAAAAATATATGAAATTCCGAATATATTGGTATAACCCACCCATAACTATACTATTAATATAATGTTTTTGAAAAAAAATGACCGAAACAAATTTTAATTCATAATTTAATTGGGTAGTAAGTAACCAATGTATACAGGGATTAATAAAACCAATTATTTTGATAGGGTAGCTTTGAGTTAGTCACCAAAGTACCATATGCTAAAAACATACTAGTAGAAACAAAAAAATCCAAAGAAAAATTATTGAAAGAAAAATTAATAAAAAAATATTTAAATATAATGGGAAATAAAATAAGAATAATTATTAGTTTGACCCTCGAAGTGGGTTATATTATTTTACATCCCCAATCCAAGTAGTTTCATATGTTATCCATAGTCCAATGAGAGGTTGGGGTTCTATGATTTGAACCACCACATATGTTTTTATTAAAATTTAATTCAATTTATATTCTTTAGAGAGAATACCATAGATATAGTTAAACAATTCCATCCTCAGTAATGGTGCCCCGTTTTGACACACATGATTTAGGTATAATAAAATAAATTATTTATTTTTCTAGTATAACACCTTGGATAAAAAATGGAATATAACTTGGGAAGATATCATAGAAGATTTCTCACTATTTATAAATCACATGTTATTTTATGGTACTATATATTTCCATAAAATAATTAATTATGTGAGTTTTAATGAGAAATTAAAAATAATAAATTAGTAGGAAGATTAAAATGTATAAAATATAATGTTAAAAAGAAAAACCTTCTTCCCAGGGGTTGGGTACTTGTGTGCCTCCATTATTCATTATAATTTTCTAAATTCTATTTTATGGTATATCCCAACATCTATGATCTATTATCCATTACTTTGAAGATGAAATTTATCTCTCTAAGGAGATATATTAGGCACAAAAACCTTACTTTCATAAATATTAAAGAATCATGAGTACCACTCGATCAAGAGTGTGAAATATTCTAAGACCCAACTCCATCATATGACGATTCATTCCTAGATAACACTCAACAACATCATATGATGATTATTAAAATGGTTAGAGAGTGAATATTTATTGGTAAATAATATAATGCATTTAAATGTCAAACTAAGGAGTTGTGGATAATATCTATACCAAATCATAACAATAATATTTCCCTCCCCACAAATATAAAATAAACATGATGAATTAAAATGAAATAATTAAGAAACACTGAGAAAACATCCCCATGTACAAGTCACTAGTTAGTCACATACTTTTATGAGTGTGAATATTTATGATATAGAGAATGAAAGAGATAGAATGAGTGAGAAACATATAAGCGAGAGAGAAAGAAAAAAATATTATTAAATAATGAAAATTTCGAATAAAAAATAAAGTAGAAATAAAATAAAAAGTAAAACAAATATAAATATGTTAAAAATACATGAAACTCCCCATGAGTGAACTTTATTATCCAATTGAAAATACCAATTATTTTTTGAGTTTGGGGGTGGGGGGATAGTGTTAAAATATTTTATTATAACAGAAATCTAAAATTGAGTCAATATAAATCCTAAATAATTACCTCATCTTTTTTCCATCATAATTACAAAACAAGATGTTTCTCTAGTGGAATAAAATATTCTCTTTTTCAGTCCCCTAGTTTTTTTAGGTGGTAAAATCCTACAACTAAAATTAATAAAACCAAATTAATTTTTTAAAGAAATATTAATTACAATTTATATAATGTTAAGGTGGAAAAAATAAGGATAATTCTTAGTTTTAACCCCAAAGTGGGATATTGTTTTATAATTCTACTAGAAAAGTATATCTAGCTATTATACATAGTCTTGTTCGGGGGGGGGGGGGGGGGGGGGTTGGAACGTCTTTACTTTAAATCAGAAAAGGTTTTTTACTTCTATATTGATTCAATTAATAATAGTTTGAGAGAATCCCATAGATAGAGAGGATAAATTATATCCTTTGAAATGATGACAAGAATTGATACACATATCATGATATGGTATAAATGGAATTATGTATTTTCATATTGAATTATAATGGCTGACCAATGTTGTATAAATTGAAGATTTTTCATAGTAAATTATTAACTAATAATAATTCACTTATAACATTTTTGGTATTTTTTTTAATTTTATGAAATATTGATGTTTGAATATTGAATGGAAAAATAATAATACAGATGCAAGTGATGATATAATGAAGTCATTAGGAATGAACATGTTCTAAGGAGTTGGAAATATAAATTTCATCATTATTAATTATTAAATCATTATAACCTTTGATAGTTCATCTCATAATAAATGAAATAAATTCCTCCACATTGAGGGTTTAGTTTAGAATTCCCGAGATATCTATTTAGCACACCAAATCTGACCTCCTATAATATCCCTAAACGATGAGCACACCTCAATTGAGGGTTTGTACCCATCCAAGACTGGGATCCATAATATGTAATTTCATCCCTTTAAAACAATTAAATTTATCATATAAAGATTATTCCTTAAAGAACATATTCAATTTTTATTTGGAGAAAACATATTTAGTTTATGATTCATTCTATGGAGTGGTGTTTAATCACTACAAAAATACATAATAATAATATCTACCTAACCAAATATAGAAAATAAATATGAAAAATTGACAATAAATGTGAAAAATTGAAAATAAATAATTTAGGAAAACTAATAAATCCACCCAGATAAAAAATACTTAAGTTATTCACAAACCGTCATGAGTTTTAGAGGACATATCGAATAGAATGGAAAAAAGAGAAGGAGAATGAAATTGAAAAAAAAGAGAGATAAGTTTTTTAAATAAAATATTAAAAGTGTAAATTAAATAATATTATGAATTAAAATATTGGGAAAAAACTAATATAAAATGAAGTATAAATCTAGTTATATCACCAAAATAGAAACTTATATGCCAATGGTGAATAACAATTATTCATAGAGTGGATGAGAGTACATAATATGAATAGTTGAAAAAAGGAAAACAAAAATCAAGTGAAAATAAAAAAAATATTGTCAAACACATTTGACCATAAAAACTATTGAACTAGAGGTTTTTAAGTTTAATGAAATATTTTCTTTGGAGTCTTTTAAAACCTGTTGAAATTTCATCCCAATTAGATAATGAATTGAAATGTTGTGGCTTAATAATTAAATTGGTGTCTAGATTGAGGAATCAAGTCCAACTCAGAATGTAGGGACCATTATGTCTATGAAAAAGTGTGATATCACTTGATGCATTCAATATATATATATATCACTATTTATGTAATATTATATTAATAAATTTCAAATTAACATTCGACTCAAATAATATTTTATTATAATAACACTATAGTATAATTGAAAGGGCAGAACATGAATTTCCATTCAGTTTCCATATTCATTATCTGATTATGAATTCCAAAAAAAACATCGCTTAAAAATTATGGTTTTATAAATTTATATCAAATATTAAGAAATAATATTTCGGTCAATAAATATATAATTTTAAAAATTCATTAAAATTTATTCTTATAATCTAAAAATTTAGGAATCTCCATTAAATTAAAAATTGATGGGATTTAAAAAATTTATATTCAAAGTCAAATTATTAAAAACATTACATCAGTTAATTCTAAAAAAAATTAAATATTTCCCTCAATGGGAATACAATAAATTCCATTAATAAAAATAATTATCCTGCCTAGATTCAAACACACATACTAGAAAATATGAGAAAAAATATTAATTCTTCATTGAAAATACCATGCCTCCTCTAAATGTACAATCCACCACCCACTTGTGTTTAAGATAATTTTCATGTTTTTGGTTTCAAAATATAATGGAATTTATTAGAATTAATATTTTATCAAGTGACATTATCATAAATTAGTCCTTCATATGTTTTATATGAATGATATATTTTCCACTTCATTGATATTACCCAAATGAAATTCTTAATGGCCAATTTCCCTCTTATTCATCTGGATTTCAATATTCCCCTCACTTAAATCAATTTTTTTTGAATATTAGTCAATTTATTTATTATTTATCTTTTTTATAATTTCCTTCACAGTATATTATAAGTTAATATGGGATCCTAATTTCTTATTTTACTCTAGTTTCAAAGGGATTATGTGAATGTCATTTCAGTAGGATCGTTGAGGTAATAAATTTCACAATAAAAAACTAACCGATTATATAATTCAAAATATCAATTTTTCTAATTCTATAATTATAATTACACTTAATTATATTTTATTTACCATAATTTTTGAATTAATAAAACAAAAATATCTTTGAAATTTTAGAAAGACTAATTCAACCATCGTATTTGTTCAGTAACACAAAAATCCATGAAATACTCAAGACTAAAATAACATTTTTCACTAGGCATGATGACATTTAAAGAACAAATTCATAACATAAAAAGACATAAAAACCATGAAAACCCTAAAATATTGGTTTGAATCCCACAAATTTGGAAATTACTACGCAATCTTTGATTAAAAAATGATCGCAATATATTTTTAAACATTATTTTATTGGAAAAAATAAACCATGGTATAAAATGAGTAATATAAGAGAGTTTTTCTATAGAAGATAATTGGGATAGTCTCATAAGGTCCAATCACTAAAAAAATATAGGAAAGAAAAAAATGAGAAAAATTATTTAAATATAAATTAATAAAAAATAGAATGATAATGGGGAAGAAAATAAAGATATTTCTTGGTTTAACTTCTAAGTGGATATTGGGGTTTTACTACTCCTACCAGAGGAGTATAATTTATTTTGAATAGTCTAACACTGGGTGTAACATATATTATTTAAAACACTATGTTTTTTTCTTCCAAATTTCCTTACATCATATATATTATAGATAATCCCATAGATATAGTTTATTAGTTACATCCCTGAAAAAAATTCCATGATTTGACACACCAATCACGGGGTGGGGAAAAAATTATTTATTTTCTAAGAGAAGCACAATATCTGACTAAGGTTATCTCAATTAAGGATATTTTACATTTGAATAATCACTATTTCAAATTATGTTGTTATATATTTTAGATTTAAAATTATATAAAATAAATGAAATATAGCAGTTTGAATGTGGAATGGAAACCATAAAATAAACATGGAGTCAAAATGAAGTCAATAAAAAATAACATGGCCCTAGGGGTTGGCTACTTGACATTCTTCATTATTAATTATGATTTTTTAAAAATCAATTTAATTAAAAATCCCATCATATATGAAATACTACTTGTTTGAGTTTTTTCTATAGAAATAATTTCTTTGTACTTTATGATAAGAGATATTTTTTTGTGTTGAATATTAATAAAATTATGATCACATTATGGTTGCTATTAAGCATCAAATAATATGTGAAAATTTCTTAAGAGTAGTTGTCATAGTGAAAGGTCATACCAGTTCTCCGATATGAAGAGAACCCACAAGTTCCATGAATGTAATCTTAAAATTTATATTATATAATTGGAAGATATAATTTTAAGGGAAAATGATATAGCCTATAAGAGGTGGAGACACGTATGACATTGAGGCACACTCTCAGGGTTTACTCCATAGGTAATTTCTAGTGTATGATATTAGGAGAACAAGGCCCACCCATAGAAAATTCACATTTATATGTGTTATTTGATGTTCCTTTCTATGAACTAGTGTATCAATCCTTATATTTTATGATTATTATTAATGGGTATTATGAGTCGTGTACATTATTTTATTGGAGAAAACCACGATGACATATGTTTACAGTGAAGTAGGATATATTGTGTGTACATGTGTAATATATCATTGATGAATTATGGGAGATAGAATTTATCAAAACGTTTATTTACAAAAACTTCTACCTCATTCGCTATGATTGAAATTACATAGATTAAATAAATCCAAGGGCATGGTGTTCTATAGGAATTTTCAATTTAAATAACTTCAAAGATAGAGACATTAACCACATATGTTAATGGAACCAACAAATGAATTACTTAATTATATTTATCACAACAAAACCATTTTATTACACAACAATCATCCATATGAGTGTTTGTATCATTGAAACTTTAAATTATTTCTATATGGGTTCCTTTTCATGTTACTACATTCTAACCTTGTGCTTTGGAATAATTCACTTATTACCGTTGATAAAGAGTCCTAAAGGTTCACTCACAAAGTGTATCCCGAACATCAGTTAAATAAATATATTCTAAAATATTTAAATATTTAAATAAATATTATTCCCACGCATTGATTAATAATTATTCATGTTTTCTTGATCATATATAATATTTTACTAGTTATATAAGTGAATATTTTGTTTGTAGAAAATTTAATAAATATATGTTATCTATATCGTGAATATAAGATTTATTTACTTTTTGATAAATAATGAAATGATATTTATATTTTATTGACAGTAATCATTAACGATCTGATAAATGATATGGTGGAATGCGGGAATGATAATAATGGCCTGATGAGACATAATATATTTTGAATATTATTTTAATAAAATATATTTAACGTAAATCAAAAGTTTTTTGTATATCAATATTAATAGTGATATTATTATTATAGTCATGGTGTTATAAATGGATTATGAAGGAGAATAATGATGTATACCAAATTATTATTTTCTAACCCTATTGGTATATAAAATCAATTATATTATTTTTCAAAGCTCTATAATTTATTTGGGTTATGCACAAAAATAATTATAGAGATTTCTCTCGAAGCCCTAGAGAGAAGCCTCTCTAAGAACACTCTCAATAATGGAGAGTGATCCTACTCCCCCACCACTCTAAAGTATATATAGATTGAATATAACCATAACATGAAGATATACTTAGGGTGATCAAAGATGACTGATGGAAGTGTCGGGATTTGTTGTGATAGCATAGGGAGATTCTTATGGTGTTGTTTGAAGGTCTTTGGGGCATGTGTGGATCACTACTATATGGAATATACACTTTATTATTATAAATCTACAACAAACTGATGTAAATATGTTTTCATATTCATCTATGAATTAATAATTCATTGCAAGATAATTAATTAATCGTTTTAATTAATTATAAATAATATGCAATAATCATGTGTTTCGTTTATAGTGTTCCACCGTCAATCAATATATAATTAAACTCCCTTTGTCACAATATTTATTATCTATGTAAATCTTTTATTAATCCGTGATTATGACAATAATATGAGTGGGTCATGTCCCATATAGTTCTTTCACTTTTCCCAAAACCTTCAAATGGTATATATGTGATCATATAATTACTTATAATTATTTAAATATCATTGATTGATTTAGACATATATAATTAGTATTCAATTCCAGTTTAAGTTTTAATTTTTTTAAATCACTCTATTTGATATTCTATCTATGCATTCCCATAAATATAATAAAATAGATCAATTTTATGAATTAATAACATTGAAATAACGTACTGGATGTGTAGTGTATTATGGACGTGTAGCGTAAGAGTACACACTATGTAGCCCATTAGTATATATTGTGTACCGATTATTAGTAAAAAAAGAATTTATTTTGGAATTAATTCAAGCCAGTTGAGGTAGTTCATGTTTGGATCCAATGTAAAACTAACACAATATTGATACATAGGTTGACAGGTGGAATGCTGTAATACAAACTATATAATAGTTCAAGTTGTTTTCCCCAAGTTCGGAAATTAGTTTATCATCTACTAGATAAACAAAAAATTAGTAAAATGTCAAGACCATATAACATTATTTTTTATTACTATAATTTATCATGATAATTTCAATATGGATATTTTATCATGATCACATGAATTAATGAATTGAAAAATTTGAAATATAAAAAAAATATTGCAGTATGTGTAAACTTTATCTAAGACATGGTTAATCACTTAATTAAATAAAATTAATATTAAACATAATGTAGTAAAGGTAAAATGGAAAACATATTCATATCAATAGAAATAACACAATCATATCTATTATCTCCGTATTGCCTTCTATTACTTATGATAAAATGGAACTATAGTTCAATGTGTAGGACCATAAAAAGTCAAGGTGCTTTCAATTATCACTGAATTCTTACATGATGTTTTGGATTTAATTTACATATTTCATATCATGGGTTTACTTCTAAAGAAGGACTTGGTGTAAATAAGGTAAATATGTTAAGGAAATAAAATTTAGGTATATATAGATTGGGAATTCCCCTCAAAAGGTCAAGGAACTATGAGTTAATGCAGTAAAAATATTAATGGCTACCTAATACTCATCAAATTTCATGACTATCAAAAGACAAGGTTGTGAGAAGGTGAATATATATAATTTCTAATATAATTTACAAATAATGGGATATTCTGAAGGTAATGGTGATGGATTTTGGGTTTCAATAAAATATAATGTGATTAATAAATATATTATGTATTTATTATATACTGTTATTAGATGAATTACTAAAATCCTCCTCTTATTAATTATTAAAATTGAATGAAATATGACACTAAAAACATCACAATGATCCAATCTAGAGCATGATAACCATATCATCAAGACTAACATAATAGAATAGAAAATAAACTTAATCATTATCCAATTCCATGAAAATAAATTATAAATTCTCAATGGACTTATTCATGGGGATCCTAAAAATGACTAGGTGGAAAGATTTGTTTTTCTATGAGAAGCTATTATAAGATTCCACAAATGACCACTTTTTCATTCCATCATCAATGAGGAATGAGATTATAAAAAAACATGAGGGCCTGGATATGTATGACATGATGTATCACCATCATTATATTTATCAATAGAATACAAGATAAGAGAGATATGAGATATAAAATGCTTTGTTTACCACTGAACATGGAGATTCAACTCCAATAGGTCCTCATTTCATCATGATTATTGGTTATATTGAATTCTTATTCATATTTGGGATTAAATTCCCATATGAGTTTTGTCAATATCTAATACATTCATCACTATTCTAGTCATTATCATGTTTTATTATTAATTATAAAATGTGATATAAAAAGTGGTTTCTTTCATTAATTCATACTCTAATTCACCATGATGATAAGGACATGGGGTGTAACAAACCCACAATCCTTATGGAAAATAAGAAATGTAAGAACAAGGAAAAGGAAACCTAGAATAAGAATATGCCTAATTATCTAGAACACCATCCTTCTATGGAGATAAATATTCAATGGTAGGGAAATGAAAAGAATGATGTATGTTATGCATATTGAATGTAAGGACATTGGAAGAGGAACTACACATTGAGGCTAGGGGAAACTGCATATGAAATCATTAAAGAATATAATATTTCAATATCCAGACATTGGTTTCTAGATAAAACTTGTGGTTCTCAGATATATATCCAAATTTAGGAACCATGTATATTATGACTGATTTCTAGAGGAGTGGTGGTGTTTTGAGTTGAAAATTGTGTAAGGTTGGATAATGCATCCATTAGAGATTACCACATTTCATTCCAATTAGAAATGATATTGGTTATAATTGATTATTATAATGTAATGAGTTTTACCGAGACGAAAATATATATATGAAACCTAGATAAAGATGGATTGATTTTAAAATTTGGAAATAAAAATTGTTTCTTTTATAAATCAAACATCTGTTATGGTACAAAACAATTAAATAATTTAAAATATGTATAATATTATAAAAAACTTATATTTTAAATATATAAAAAATCATGTTCGCATGAATCATATAACACAAAATTATGGGAAGTAAATGAGAAGAGTTTGAAAATTTTATATCAAGATGGATATTTAGACTCTTCATAGGTAAAAAACACTGAAAATATTCCTTGCATATTTACATGTAACAATGTACAAACCACCATTTAGTGAACATGGTGAAAGGGACATAAATCCTCTTATATTGGAACACACTTATGTGTATGGACCATTTTTAGTAGAAGCTATAGGTGATTATTCTGACTTCATAACTTTTACAATCGACTTGAGTATATAAGGATATTACTACCTGACGAGGTATATGTCCATGTACAATTATAAGTTCAAATAATTCAATTATTAAGTAGATAATCAAATTTTAAATAAGATAAAGATGATTTGATCAGATAGAGGTATTGAATTTCAAAACTAAAATTTTATTGACTTTTTATGGGAGTCTAGGATTAGTTTTCAATTGAATCCACCTTATACACCACAGTGGAATAGTATTACTGAAAGGAGGAACAATGACTTTATAGATATGGAATGTTAAATGATGAGACATATGGATCTTCCATTATCCTTTTGTGTATATGAATTAAAAACTACAATATAAAAACTAAAATGAGTACCAACTAAAGTGGAAAATGGAATTACCTTTATACTATGGAGAAGAAAAATCTTTTTTTTGTTGCATACATATGTATGGGTTTGTGAGGAATTTGTTAAGTAATTCTCATGAAACAAACTAGTACACAGGGGAACAAAATATATCTTTATATGGAATATTAAGGAAACAACGAGATACTACCTATACAAACCACCATATAAGAATGTGATTATTTCAATACAAGTCATCTTTATTGAGAGGTAGATCCTCCTTAATAAGGAATGTGGGAAAAAGATTGAATTTAATGATTTTGATGCTCATGATAAAAAATATTTGGTAAAAGAACATATTCCAAAGGTCCCTATGGTATAATTTGTCCCTATAACACAACTACATCTTAGGAGAACCCAAGAGGTAAGATAAAAGAAGAGATATTGTATTCTATTCCCCAAAGATGAAGACTCATTATTGGTTTACAATAATGAACCACTTTCCTTCAAATAGATATTACATAGCTCAGAGGTTTAATGTTGTCTAGATGTCATGGATTTTGAAATTGAATCTATGTATCAAAACCAAGTTTAGGTTCCGATTGATCAGTCAGTTGATATATTTCCTCTTGAGTGAAAATAAGTATTCAAGAAAAAAAATGGACAAATAAGGTAATGTAATTACCAATGAAGAATGTCTAGTGCATAAAGGGTTTAAAAAACATAAATTCAGTTAATATTGTGAAATTATTTCATCGTTTTCCATTCTTAAATCCACTATAATTCTAATTTATATTGTAGATTACCATGATAATGAAATATTTAAAAATGAAATAAAATTATTTTCTTTAATGGGAACATTAAAAAATATGCCTATACAACACAAACAACAAGATTTGTGACTCTAGGTGAACCTAAAATGATATTAATGTTGCAAAGATCAATTTATGGATTAAATTAATCATTCCTATAATGGAATATTTGGTTCAATGAAGCTATAATTTTATATGGTTTCATTAAGAATGAAATAGTTCCATGTGTTTATAATCATTGTAATGGTAATGAGTTCATTATACAATTATTATAGGTTGATGACATAATATATATTGGAAATGACTTACGAGTCTAATAGTGTATTAAGGAATGATTAAACCAGTGTTTCTCCATAAAGGAATTAGGATAAGTATCATGTGTTCTAAGGATTGAGGACATCCATGATAGGTCAAAGAGTTTGCATTGAATAAGTCAAGGTATATAAAATGAATAGATACTAATGGAATTTTTTATAGGACAATCCATGAGGGGATTGGTTATAGTGTAACATGGTATACATATTTTCAAGAAAATGTGTCCTCAAACACAGTGGGAGAAAGAGATAATGAGTAAGATCCCATAATCTTATGTGATAGGATTAATAATGTGTGCCATGAAATGTACTAAACATGATGTTTCCAATGTATTGAGAATGGTTGTAATATCTCAATATGATAATGGAGAACAATATTGGTCTGCTATTAAGGCTATCCTTATGTATATGAGAAGAAAGAAGGATATGTTGTTGGTTAATATTAGAGTGTTGGAGCTAGTAATCATGGGTTGTACTGATTATAGATTTAAAATATATTTTAATGATATGACTTCATGGTGAGGATATGTTTTCAGTCTCACTAGAGGAGCTATGTGCTTGAAGAGATTAAAGAATTCAATTATCGCTAATTCTATAGTAGTACCTAAATATGTAGAAGATTCTGATATAGCCAAAGAATCATTCTTGGAAAGAATCATTATATATGATATTTATGTGGTACCTAGTATTAATTACTGTGTTTCATTACATTATAATAATAATACAGTCGTATCACTTTCAAAATAGCCAAGGTCACACCAATAGACAATGAACAAACCACAGAAGTATCAAAAATTGGGTGATTTTTTCTAAAAGGGGCGATGTTATAGTAAAATGGATTTTCATGGATGAAAACATTGTAAACCCATTAAAAATCATTATATAATCAGATGAATGATTTTCAAGTAAGATATAGTGGAATTAAGATTGTTAGTAGTTGGATAGAGTGCACGTTGTAGTCTATTAAAGTTAGTTCCATATAACCATCATATGTACACTATATGAAAAATATATTCAATTTTATTATAAATATTAATAAACTCACAATAATATTATGATTATTCTTTAGCGTGACATAGTAAGTGATATGTTTATATAAGTATCACTCACACTGAAAGGTCATAATAGTTCCCAACTATGATTATAACAAACAAGTTCCCCAATATTTTTCTTAAAATATATTTTATAAGGCAAATGAAATTAGTTAATGGGAACAAATGATATAACTTATCATGTGTGTAGACTGATGGGACATTCATGAACCTTGCCATGTTGTACTCCCTTGGAAATTCCCAGTGTAAATTGAACAAGACCTACTGGTAGGAAATCCACATTTAAATGTGTCATTGTATGTTCTCATCCCCATACATGCATATTGAACCTTAATATATTTAATTATTTTTGTACATTTATGTATTGATGATAACCATGGTGACATATGTTCGTAGTGAAGTATGATACATTGGTTGCTTCACGAGTAATATTTCATTAATGAATAGTGAGATGATTTTTCCCATATTTTATTTAATGGATATTGATATATTAGTCCCTTTGATGGAAATGATATAGCCAAAATAAATCCATGATCAATGTTTTTTATAGATATGATTAATTTCCATAAACAGAATGGAAAATTCCCCATGAAAAATGGTTGGTAGCATTAGCATGCAACCTGCATGATTAGTGATATCATAATAAAGAGATTATATTACACAATAAGAATATGAATATGGTTTTATGTCATGATAACATTAAATTATTTCTCTATAGATTTCTTGAAATATTATTTGATGCTAACCTTGGACATTGGTTTACTTCACCCATTTCCACTAATCAAGAGGCCTAGAGGGTCACCAATTAAGTGTGTTCAGAACATCAATTAAATAAATATATTATTTATTATTTAAGAAGATGAATAAATATTATTTCCACACTAGGATTAATAATTAATCATGTATTATTGATTTCAAATATTCTATCACCACTTATTTGAGAGAATATTTTTGGACCAATTTTTTTTAAATATATTTATAATATATTTTTTGAATATAATATTAATTTATTTATTAGAGAAAAATTAAATGATATTTATTTATTTCATATATATACATTATTAAATGTTATATAAAAATTGTGGAGGAATGGATAAACCAATTTAATAGTACAATGAGAATTATTATATATGGAATATTATTTTAATACAATAATATTTACTTTAATTTGTGAATTTTTAACATTTCATGAAGTAATAATAATATTGTTATTATAGACATGAGGTTCCACAAAGATTATGAAAAATAATAAGGGTACATATAAAATTATTATTTTATAATAGTAGGATTATATAAACCAAATTATATTATTTCCTAAAGTGTTTTCATTTAATTGGGTAGTGCACAACACCATCCAGAGAGAACTATCATGAATACTGAGGGAGATCACTCTATAAGAATGATCTCATGAATGGAGAGAGATCCCACTCCATCAAAAATTTCATTTCTACTGAGATTGAAGAGAACTATTCCTTTAATATATTTTGAAGGTGGTCAAAGACAAATGATGAAAACAATAGGATCTATGACATTATCACTTGAATATTTATTATGTGAAATTTAGAAGATCTTGGAGAACATGTGGATCACCACAAAAGGGATTCGACACTTTATTCTTACAAATAAATGATGGTAAGATGTATAGACCTCATCATATTCATTAACAATGGAAGGATTTGTTATAAGGTAATTATTTAATCACTACAAAATACTGGGTGATTAGAGGGGGGGTTTTTAGTGAGAGTTATGCACACCCCCCTATAAATTCATTTTCTTCCAAAATTCAATGGGTTTTAAACAACTTATTCTAATCATTGAATTTATAGGTGGCTCACAACCCCCTCGAAATGTTTTATAATTTTTTTAATATTTAGATGTATTTTAGAGGTGGTTATTCCAAAACTAGTACTAATTTATTGATTAGTGGATCTATATGTTTTGTTGGATTTTAGAGGCTCTATATATAGAATTTTTTTTAGAGGATATATATATAATTTTTTTTGTATTTTAGAGGATATATATAATGTATTTTTATAAATAAATAGTGGGATTTCACAACCCCGTTAATCTTTTAAATTAGACTGGGGTTTTAACGCCTTATAATTTATATCATTAGAGTGGTTTTGTGAACCCCCTATAATTTATAAATATAATGAGGGTTATCAACCCCCTCCAATACAAGATATTATAGGGATTTCGCGAACCACTGCTAATTGTTTTGATTAGATGGGGCTTTGAAAGCCCATTAATTTATGACATTAATTCATGTACACCCACTATTTTTAAATTTTTTTCTTAATGTCTGTATATATTTATATAATTGAATCACAATATATATAAATATTTAAAAACATTATAAAAACATATCATGAATTTTTTTATATAAATAACATATGGGATTGTATTTAATCGTATTTATTTTTATACATAAATATAATAGTATAATGTGTACATTAATATATATTTACTTATATTAAATGGTATATCCTATAATATTAATTATAATATAAAATCATAAATATATTATATAAATAAATAAATAATAATTAATTATTTTGAAAATTTATCATATAAAAGCTTTGTAGTTTTTATTATTTATACGTTGATAAAAAAATAATGGATTATACAAATACGTAAACACACATGTATATAAATAATCTTTTATGTATTATATAAATAAATTTTTTGATTGTCTGTATGTTATATATATTTGAATTCATAATATATAATATAATTTAATTTACTCAAATACAAAAATATGTAATATATTTAATACATAAACATACATATAAATAAATATAAAAATACGTTATATATATAAAAATAAATATTAATATAAATAAATAAATAAATATTAATATAATGATAAATATTTAAATTAATATATTAATTATATATTTGTATACATAACATAACAATATATATATATAAGTATAAATATAATTAATATATAAAATATATTTATATATAAATATACATAAAATGTCAACTATTTTGAAATAGTATAGTATATTATATAACAACATATTATATAAAAATATATAATATAATAAAATATACATGTATATAATAATTAATGTAATCATATATTATATAAATAATATGTATATTAAATATAATATTATACAAATATATTAAATAATATCAATATATAAATATATAATATATAATATATAATTTTATACATATAAACATGTAATATATTTATATATATTATTATTAAAATTGTGAACGTATAAATATAATATAATATATATAAATATAATTTTCTATTTGTATAAAATATTTGTAGAATATATAAATATATATTATAAGAAATTTATAATTATATATACATATAAATATAGTAAAAAAAATTTAAATATATATATATATATATATGCATGTATATATTTTTATATGATACATATATTGACCCAAGATATTTAAATACATTATAAAATAGATACATAATAAAAACATGAATAAAAAAATTTGTAAAATCATATATTTTGGAAATATATGTAAAAATATTTAAATATATTATAGAAATAAAATTTCTTAAAATAAAAAATATAAAAATATAAATATAATAAAGATTACAATATAAAGAGAAAAATGAAAAAGCATAGTGGTAAGTGGTGCTTTCACAGCGGAACCTTGTTGTTTGTTGATCCGAGAGGATGAGTCCACATGGAATGTTTTATTGCGCTAGTACTAGGAAATAGGGAGACCTCCATCTGTTGGAGCAGACAAAAGAGCACTGAAGGGAATGGGTTTCATGGGACTATCGACGAGTGTGAGCAGGAGAGATAGAGATTTATGTAAAATATAAAAATAAAAATTCTTTCTCATTTAGAGGCCGTTCGGAAAAGATCTAAAAAAATATCTCATAGAGGTGGTTTTCAACCATGTCTAAATTGATTTTTTTCAAAAATTATATGGGTATTGAACAACCTCTAAAAAGTCACACTATTTAGAGCCATTTTTCAGAAAGCTATAATTTTTTTATATTATCAATAATTAGAGGGGGTTTAATGCCCCGATAAATTGGAACATAAGTTAGAGGTAGTTTAAACTTCCTCTCAATTGTGTGATTCTAGAATTGTTTTGTGAAATTAGATGCGGTTTGAACCCCCTCTAAAATAACAGCTTCTAATTTCAAACATACCTTACTAACAGTTTATTTCAAATGCCTCTAACTAGATGTTGTAGTCACATTAGCAGTGATTTTTGACAACCGCCAATCTAAAAAATAACCCCTTATAATCTTTTACTTTTTGTGTGGTATATTGTATTAAATATTTAAAAAATAATATTTTATGATCTAGTAATTTCTATCCATCATTCAACCATAAATTAATATTTGATTTAATTCCATTGATAAAGTATTTTACCATCGATGTATATCATAGATTAATAATTGATCACAACAAAAACTGGAGTTAGGAATGTCCTATCTGACACTTCTACTGTGGCTATAACCTTCATTATCCTTCATTTTCAATGTGATGTATAGAATACCTTGGAGATCCATTTGGCTCACAAAATGTCACATCTTACAATTCTAAATAATGAATAACACACATCAATTTAGAGTGTGAAACCTTTCATGACCTAGCTACATTATATGTCGTTTCATCTCTTGAACACACTCAAATCCATCGTTGAATTGAATTCCTATGAGAAGGGAATGAATAATGATTTTTAGAGAATTAAGTGATCTCTAGAGTCATTCCAAGTATTGGTATATGATCTCCACATAAAACCTTAACACACATCTTTCCTACACCACAAATAGAAAATAATTGTGAAGAATTTAAAAGTAAGAATTCAGAAACAACAAGAAAACCTCCGTCAAGGTAAATACACATGTCAGTCACTCATTATCATTAGTCTGAGATGTCACTATGAAGAGAAGGGAATATAATTAATGATATATAAATAAATAAATGAGAGATAAATAAAAGGAAATAGTTTTATTAAAATATGAAAAATGTTAATACAAAATGAAGGAGAAGTAAAAAATCAATGAAAATCCAATATAAAATGAATTAAAAATGAACATAACTCCCCATGAGTGAATAATTTCCACTAACAGTGAATAAAACTTCTTTATAGAGTATAGGGGAGCCATGATATATAATAGTTATAAAAATAGAATGTATAATTCCATTAAAACTAAATCCAAAATATAGTTCTTAATTTTGGACACTATAATGAAAAAACACAGGGATATTTTATCTGAAAGAAATCATCATTTTTGTGTTCTATAAATCATTATAAACATGGATCCCAATCTGATCAAGGATGAAAACATTATGGTTTGATAATTTAAGTGGTGTCCATATTGACAAATCCAATCCATCTATGCCTTCAGGCCCCATTATCTCCATGGAAAAGCGTGATCCAACATAATTTCATCAAAAAAATTATATATCCAATCATGTGTCTAATGGGATAAAAATATTTCAATATAAAATTTTAAACAAATAATGTTTTATAATAAAAAAAGAGTGAAATTGAAAGGAAAAACTATAACTTCCATTCACTTTTATAAATCATTCTTTAATAACAAATTTGTATGAAATCATTACTTAAAAATTATTTCATTAATAATTAACATTAAATATTAATAATAAAACCTAAAAAATATTCCATTTTCATAATTTAATTAAATTTTTTAATTTAAATATAAATAAATTAGTATTAAATCAATAAATTTTAGGAATTTAATGTCTTGAAATTTGAGGTAAAATACCTGAAAACAATTTTTCTTTCAATTCCCCCACACATAAAATTTTCACTCCTAGGAAATAAAAAAAATTATAAAAATAAAAGAATATACTACCTTGGTTGAAATAAAAAAACTAGAAAATAATAGAAATAAGGATTCATTGATAATTGAATGTAATGTACATACTCAAAAAATTCCTATCCACCATTACACTTTAATTTAGTACAATATTCACATTAAACGTTACTGAATCGAATGGAATTTATTTGAATTAATATTTAAACAAGTGGAACTGTCATAAATTCATCTTTCATATTTTTCCAGATACGATCAAAATGAAATTATTATAATTAAATTTCACACATATTCATCTTGTATTATATTTTAATCTCACCTAATCCATTGTTTTATTTATAATTTCAAACTATATTATTTATTTTATTTTATTTAATTTTTTTGAATTCTTATTATATGAGAACTTCATGTGGGACCCGAATTTAAATGTTTTCTCAATATTTCATGGACTAATATGAATTTATTTTAATTATGACCCCTAATGTGTTATTTTTCAAAATGGAAAAGTTACTAAATATGATGTTCAAAATTTCAATATTATTGATGTTATAATTCTAATTCAACTAAATTAATTTTTATTGAAAAAAATATTATTATTTATAAATGAAAAATATCTAAAAATATAGTATAAAATATCACTCAACAATTATATAATATAAATAACTTCAAAACTAATGAAATACACAACACTAGAATAACATTTTCACTAGGAATGATGACATTTAAATCTTAAATCCCTAACATAAAATAATTCGAAATAAATGAAAAATTAAATACCATATTGATAGGTACAAAACCTATTTACATAGACTATTTTTACAAAATCATGGATTAAAAATTGATAATTGATGATTTTTATTGATAAAAATAATTTGGGAAAAAATTATTGTAAAAAATGAGTAATACAACAAGATTATTGGTGTAACACCCCGAGCCAAACTACTGAGTCAGAATTAGAGGGTCACATGATCTTATGTATTCCTCCCCTTATATAAGAGGCCATGAATCATAATAAGGTTATAATTACATGATTTGGTAAAATATACCCTCATTATCATGTAATAACATAAATAAATAAAAGAACAATAAATAATATAATGATTACGGTATCATGTGAAAACTAAATAATTGAAAACTCATACTTGTAATAAAATTATAAACTACACCAAAAGATGAAATCCAAGACGTATTGTATAGTATTCATAAAAAATAAATAAATAGTAGGTTCCTATAGAGTCTATCTTGGACCCCTACCAACTTACTGATACTCTTCTCAGAAATCCACCATAGGGGCCTTTCCCTTCACCAGATCTCTAGAAATAAAATATACATGCACAAAAAAATGATCACATAGGATGTGGGTAAAAACTCAAAATTAATCCACCTATTCATCCTTAACAATATGTTATGATGTATAATAAGTGTATTCCATGAAAACAATAATTCATAATAAGAATAAAAATACAAAATGAAAAACCGATCAGTTGTGTGTTAACAGTGCTACGGACCCCCCGACAATACCTAATTCAAATCCAAGTAGGAAATATTGTAATGACCCGGAAATTTCAAGGAATTTTTTTTATTAATTTTATTTGGAATTTTACAGGAACGCAGTTTCTGACGGCGCCTGATTCCGAGGCCCGGTGTGCCCGAAATTAATTTCCGAAGTTTGGCTCGGGTACGTTCAGTGAACGAATGAGCGTGATTTTCTAACTTTTGAACCGGTGCTCAGAATCGAATTCCGAGGGCACCGATGGAATTGCAGTGCCGGTATTTGCTTAGAAATGCCTCTTCTGGTGTTTTGTTTGCTCGGTTGTGGTTTTTAATTTTTTGGGCTTAATGTTGAGAGATAGAATAAATTGTACGACAATCTTTATTTTATTTCACCTAAGCCGCTTGGAAGCCACTTGAAGCCACTTAAAGCAGTTTAAGCTGAGTTGATGCGGATATGGTGCTATCCAGAAATATCCTACCCTCTTGGTAAGTTATTTGTGAGGTGGGGCCCGCACGAGCCCCACCGTTTCTTTCCGCTGAGTAACGCACCCGTGAAAACCCGTCATCATGAATGTCAACTGACAGGTTCTCTTAATTTCTTAACGCACCAATTAATTGAGCATTTTTATTCGTTGAATTAATTCTATGAATTAATTTATTCGTTTCTTAACCTGTTTGAAATCCATTGGTGTAATAATAAAATAAGACCAACGCCGACATCTTGAGGATTACCCATTGAGAGGCTTTTGACAGAAATTCTTGTGCCTTCACCCTTCTTCGCGAAGAACGCGAAGAACGCGAAGAACGCCGACCTCCGACGAAGAACGCCGAAACTGCGGAAATCGACGATGCGACGTTGTGTGCCACGACGCCGACGTTTCCTCTTCCGCGACGTTCTTTCCTCCGTGAAAAAAATCTTCGATCATCCGTTGAGTTCGTCGACGCAACGCCGGATACCCCGACGATGCGACGATTCCCACCTTCCGTGATGATCAATTCCGCGAAGAACGCGTGTGTGACGACTTGACGAGGTAGGGATTTTATTTGAGTGTTTTATATTCTTGTGTTCGTTTCTTTTAAAATAAATAACCCGGTTTCAAAAGAACAATTTTAAATTTATTAAAATTGTTGTTACATGTGTTGAATAATTCTCCTGACTGTTATTGTCTAACGCGGAGGGTGCAGGACAAACGAACACGGCCCGACAACCCTCCGCCATTCTTTGTTGTTTTGTGTATTTGGCGGGTGATGAAAAAACGTGACACAAGGGAGATTTGATGATCCCGCAGTGATGAACGGAACCCGGGAGGAACATTTGCGCAGACGGAAAGGAAAACGGACCACCGAAGCAACACCGGTGGCCCGCGGAAGCCACCGGCGGCGCGGGTCGCCGGCGCGGCGGCACTGGCAGCCAGCGGCGGCAGCGCCTGAGGACCCGCGGCCGCGTGGGTCCGGCGCACACATGGGATGCGGCCCTTGCCACGTCCGTTGACCAGGGAGGCCCCCCGTGGGGGCCGCAGTGCTGTCACGCGGGGGCAGCGAGCCCCCCGCGCTGCATGGCCGCTCGGCCGAGCCGAGCCGGACCGGCCGGCCGAGCCAGGCCGTGCCCAAGCCAGGCCGGACCGGGTCCCGCCGGGTGTGACCAGGTCGGGTCGGCCCGGGCCCAGACCCCCGTCTTCGGAACGTTTTCGGTATTTTGGTCATAACATGAGCTACAGGCCACCGAACGACACGCCATCAGCGGCGATGCGATCCTTGGATCGAGTTAGTCGTTTCGGTATATCTCACTCAATGTTTCAAGATGCTTTGGGTTTGGCCGGGTTGGTTCGTACACGAAACCAACCGGGCCCTCGGAGCGGAAACCCTCATATCTTGAGCACTGAACGTCCGATTGACCTGCCGTCGACATTAGTGGATTCCTCTAAGTGAGACGGATCTTTTGGCATAATCTGCCCGAGGGTTTGGATGTAGGTGGAGTACAGTCGGGTTGGTTTTCCTTAAAAACCAACCGGGCCCCTGGGACGAAAAAGCCAATAACTCTCAGACCGGGCGTCCGATTGACGCGCCGTCTACGACGTTGAGTTCCAGTTGGCGATACAGAACTTTTGGATACATAAACTCTGGACATTGAGTCAAATGATGTATCAGCCTCTCGGCTCGTGGAGGGGACCCTCCCGAACGAGCTTGCTGTGTGCAGGAACCCTAGAGATGGCTACTACTGCTGCTGTGACGATGATGACTGTACAGAGATCCTCAGTGGATTCGACTGCGACGATGATGAAAACCATACGGTAATCCTCCATGTTTTCGACAGTGACTACTACGGTACATCTTGGGATACGTCAACTCCGGACTAAATGTCAGTTGATGCACCGACATCTTATCTCGTGGAGTACACCCTCCCGAAACGATCATGCCATGGGCGGAAACCCTAGAGACGGTTGAGACTTGACGACTACTGATCAAACGACTCGGTGTGTTATGGATAGCCTACTGAGGAGCGATTGGTTGTAGAGGCAGACCCACGACGGAGGTGCGCTTGGTTGTAGCGGCACAGGGGAGCGGTTGGTTGTAGCGGCAGACCCACAACAGAGGTGCGCTTGGTTGTTCAGGCACAGGGGAGCACTTGGTTGTAGCGGCAAACCCACGACGGAGGTGATCATGGTTGTAACGGCACAGGGGAGCGCTTGGTTGTAGAGGCAGACCCACGACAGAGGTGATCTTGGTTATAGCGGCACAGGGGAGCACTTGGTTGTACCGGCAGACCCACGACAGAGGTGCGCTTTGTTGTAGTGGCACGGGGGGAGCGCTTGGTTGTAGCAACAGGCCCACAGTACTCAATAGGTGGAGTACTACAACATTCCAAGGTAAGAGGGAAGCACTTGGTTGTAGCGGCATTACCACTGTACATGATGGAGAGGGAGTTTCCCAATAGCTGGTTTCAACATTATGATCGATCGTGTGTGGGTCATTGCGGGGGTTAGTACCTACTGATCCTTTGTGGGTCCGACGGCATAGATGAATCAGTGGCTACATCTGATCATCTCTATCGTCTTACGAAGAAGTATATCTCTTTGAGCTGAATCTTGTGTTACTCTCCTTTGTGGATTGTGTTGAACTATCCTGTATTGATTTACTGTTTCCTCTCTTTTGTGGATTGTGTTGAGCTATCCTATGTGGATTACTTTTCTCTCCTTCATGGATTGTGTTGTGCTATCCTGTGTTGGTATACGTTTTGATTTCCTGTGTGGACTGGGTTGTGCTTGGGCTCAGATGTTGGAGCCGAACGGGAATTGATGACTTAGGTATATGTATGGTCATATACCTAAGCCGTGGCGGATGTTACTTCGTGATTGTTTCTTTCCTTTGTGGATTATCCTTTGTGGATTCTGGAAGACCTTCGGGGGTCCCGGGGTCCCTACTGAGTAGCTTATACTCACCCCTGCACGGGCTATGCCCGCACTTCATTGTGTTGGTTGCAGACGAAGGACAACGCTGATCGTGGTGGAGGCGTGCAGAGCAGGACGGTACCTGGAGGTGGACCACTGGGTGGGACATACTCGGAGCGGACGGCTGGACTGAGGAGCTGTGGAGGATATCTGTGCTCACCCTTCAGGTGGGACTTCCATAGGATGGCTCGACGCTGCGGCTTTTCTTTTCAGTTGCTGTTTTTCCCTTCAGTTGTACTTTACAGTTGGGCTTGTATTTCCGGCCCCTTTTACTTTCAGCACAGCTTGTTACAGTTTTTACTTAGTGTTTACTCTTTCCGCTTGCTTAATCTGTGGTGGTTGTTTACTTTACAAAGGAAATGCCTTCCCTGTTTATTGGGATCTACGCCTTGGTGCTAGTCGTCAGCCCTTGGCCAATGGAAGGCGGGCTTGGGGTAGTCACGACACGGGCCCCGAGGACGGGTAGTGACAAATTGGAATCAGAGGTGGTCGGTTCTACCGCAGACTCTGATCTTTCTTCTATGTGAAGAAATGGTGTTTTGCATATTGGGTGTGGTTATCAGTCCAGGGAGTCCAGTGTTGGTGCGGCGGCCGACGTATCCGTACACCAGGACCCTAACTTTTGATTTCCGGCGTAATGCACAAAAACATTGATTGCATGTGTGTTTCAAGTTTTCATTGTGATTACCTTATGTCAGCTCACCAGGTATACTGTCCTGACCATGGCGCACCTGTTTCCTTTTCAGGATGGCCCCACTACGGCAGCCAGCTAGGGTTCCGAGTGATGTGCATGGCGAGAGCCCACCGATCGGTGAGGACTTGGTACAAGGCCCTTTGACAGCTGAGGCACCAGCGGTACCTATACCCGCCGAGCCACCGATGCGACCAGCCCCTGCCACTGACGATGCACATCGCCTTAGTGAACTGTATGAGTTCCAGCACCAGCGACCGCCCAGGTTCCATGGGGAGAGGACCCTCAGGCCACCGAGGACTGGCTGGAGGCAGTTGTACGGGTTTTCAAATTAGTGAGGACACCAGCAGACCTCATGGTGATCCTGGCAGCAAGCCTCCTGCACGTGGCAGCAGGCAGATTGTGGAGCTTGATGATCCAGGTGCATGACGAGACATCTCTCCTCTAGACGGACTTTGAGAGCATCATCCACTCCGAGTTCTTCCCAGACACCCTCCGAGCGGTGCACATCCAGGAGCTACTACAGCTGCGGCAGGGCAGCATGACAGTGGCCCAGTACTCGGCGAGATTTACTGATCTTTCGCGTTACTCCATAGATATGGTACGGGACCCATTCATCCGGGCCCAGGCCTTTGAGCAGGTACTGAGGCACGAGATCAGGGCTTCGATGATCTCCCTCAACATTCCGACTCAGGTAGGGGTGTTGGAGTGAGCCCTCTTAGTGGAGAGTTTCCTTGCTGAGCAGTCTCCAGCAGCAGGAACCACCACTAGCCGAAATGCGGCAGAGTCTTCTGCAGTGGGCAGTAGATAGATGATGCAGGGGTCCAAGAGGACTAGACCTACAGGTGGTCGATAGCATGACTCTGGATCGTTTGTGCGAGGCACTCGGGATGGACACCGACTTGCCATGAGAGGGCAGTGTTACTCCTGCAGCGGGATTGGTCACATGGCTCGTGACTGTCCGACCCACCATACGGATGACCAGCAGATGAATGAAGGACCCCCTAGGAAGAGGCAGAGGCTCGATCAGGGTGGGCCGCAAGGAGCAGGCGGCCATGGCAGGGGAGCTGGCCATGCAGCTGAAGGTGGACGACGCTTCGAGGTGTTGCCACCACCACCACTAGGAGGTCCACCCCGACTGCAGGGAGTTGGTGGACATGGGAGAGATCAGCTTCAGGTATCTGAGGCCTTCTATCATGGAGCTCTGGGAGAAGAAGAACATGAGCAGAACTAGTGGATACGTCTTTTGTACTTCTAGTTCCTTGTTGTTGTTGTGTAGTGTCCTTGTATTATGAAATGCAATAATAAAAGATGCATAACTTTGTAATGCTTTCATTACTGTCCTCTTTTGTGTTGTTACTAAGAGGTTCCAGTTAGACTGTTGACTTGACCCTCACTTGTGAGACACCAACTAGAGGAGACCTAGTTACCACACACTGATGCCGACAGTGTGACTCAACCCCTGGAGGCGAGAGTAACGGTTGGATCTCTTATTAGTAGCGTCGAGGCCTTACGAAGTCATCCTTGGTATAGATTAGTAACATCCATGTCGGGATTCACTGTATTAGGAAAAAGAAGTGGTTCATCTTGGGGATCAGACAAGATTTCTCTTATCGGCAAAGAAGAAATCTCAGCAACTCTTGTAGGACCAGAGAAGGTCCAGATCATCCAGGAGCGGAAGAGAACAGCTCAGATGTGGAAGAAGTCTTATGCTGATGGGAGGCGGAGGCCACTAGAGTTCGAGGATGACGACCATGTCTTCATGCGGGTCTTACCTCGACGTGGATTACAGAGATTTGACCGAGGTGGAATGTTGTCTCCATGCTTCATCGGACCCTTCTAGGTCCTCAGCAGGATTGGCGAGGTGGCTTACCGCCTAGATCTACCTTCTTTGTATCCCTAGTTTGTGTTGAAGCTTTACGGGGACGTAAAGCCCTATGGTGGGAGTAATTTAAAGACCCAAAAAATTCTATGAATTTTTTTTCTTAATTTTATTTGGAATTTTACAAGAATGTAGTTTCTGACGGCGCCTGATTCCGAGCCCCGGTGTGCCCGAAATTAATTTCCGAAGTTTGGCTCGGGTACGTTCAGTGAACGAATGAGCGTGTTTTTCTATCTTTTGAACCGGTGCTCAGAATTGAATTCTGAGGGCACCGATGTAATCGCAGTGCCGGTATTTGCTTAGAAATGCCTCTTCCGGAGTTGTGTTTGCTCAGTTGTGGTTTTTAATTTTTTGGGATTAATGTTGAGAAATAAAATAAATTGTATGACAAACTTTATTTTATTTCACTTAAGCCGCTTGAAAGCTACTTGAAGCCACTTAAAGCATCTTAAGTTGAGTTGATGCGGATAGGGTGCTATCCAAAAATATCCTACCCTCTTGGTAGGATATTTGTGAGGTGAGTCCCACACGAGCACCACCGTTTCTTTCCGGTAAGTAACGCACCCACGAAAACCCATCATCATGAAAGTCAACTGATGCGTTCTCTTAATTTCTTAACGCACCAAATAATTGGGCTGTTTTATTCGTTGAATTAATTCTATGAATTAATTTATTCGTTTTTAACCTATTTGAAATCCGTTGGCGTAATAATAAAATAATACCAACACCGACATCTTGAGGATTACACGTTGAGAGGCTTTTGAGAGAAATTCTTGTGCCTTCACCCTTCTTCGCGAAGAACGCGAAGTTGGCGAAGAACACAAAAAACGTGAAGAACACCGGCCTCCGACGAAGAACGCCGAAACCACGGAAATCGACGACGCGACACCGTGTGCCATGACAACGACATTTTCTCTTCCGCGACGTTCTTCAGCGATGTTCCTTCCTCTACGACAAAAATCGTCGATTATCTGTTGAGTTCGTCGACACAACGCCAGATATCGCGACCACGCGACGATCCCCACCTTCCGCGATGATCAATTCCGTGAAGAACGCGCCTGCGACGACTTGACGAGGTAGGGATTTTATTTGAGTGTTTTATATTCCCGTGATCGTTTCTTTTAAAACAAAGAACCCGGTTTAATAAGAACAATTTTAAATTTATTAAAATTGTTGTTTCATGTGTTGAATAATTCTCTCGACTGTTATTATCTAACACTGAGGGTGCGGGCCAAAGGAACACGGCCCGACTACCTTCCGCCGTTCTTCATTGTTGTGCGGATTTGGTGGGTGACAACAAAACGTGATGCATTGGCGATTTGATGATCCTGCAGTGAAGAACGGAACCCGGGAGAAACATCGGCACAGACGGGAAGGAAAACGGACCACCGGAGCAACTCCGGTTGCACGCGGAAGGCACCGACCGGTGGCGGAGGCGCCCCGGCATGCCATCGGAAAAGGCCGCCGCGGCTTCAGCGGCGGCGGCAGCGGCGCTAGCGGACCTGCGGCCGCACGGGTCCGGCGCACATGCGGGACGCAGCCCTTGCCACGTCCGTTGACCAGGACGGCCCCCCGCGGGGGCAGTGAGCCCCCCGCGCTGCTCGGCCACTCGGCCGAGCCGAGCCGGACCGGCCGGCCGAGCCGGGCTGCACCCTGGCCTGGCCGGACCGGGTCCGGCCGAGTGGGACCGGGTCGGGTCCATCCGGTTCGGCCGACCCAGGGGGGTCGGGCCGGGTCGGCCCGGGCCCAGACCCCTGTCTTCGGATCGTTTTCGGTCTTTTGCCCGTAACTTGAGTTACGGGCCTCTTAATGACGCACCGTCAGTGGCGATACGATCCTTGGATCGAGACGGTCCTTTCGGTTTATCGCACTCAATGTTTCAGGATGCTTTGGGTTCGGCCGGGTTTGTTCGTACACGAAACCAACCGGGCCCTCGGAGCGGAAACACTCATATCTTGAGCTCCGGACGTCCGATTTACGTGCGTCAACTTTGGTGGATTTCTCTAAGTGATACGGATCTTTTGTCATACTATGCCCAAGGTTTGGACGTAGGTGGAGTACGGTCGTGTCGTTTTTCATTAAAAACCAACCGGGACCCTAGGACGAAAAAACCAATAACTCTCAGACCGGGCGTCCGATTGATGCACCGTCTGCGACGTTGAGTTCCTGTTGACGATACGGAACTTTTGGATACATCAACTCTGGACTTTGAGTCAGTTGATGTATCAGCCTCTCGGATCGTGGAGCAGACCCTCCCGAACGAGCTTGCTGTGTGCGGAAACCCTAGAGATGGCTGCTACTGCTGCTGTGACGATGATGACTGTAAAGAAATCATCAGTGGATTCGACTGCGACGATGATGAAAACCGTACAGGAATCCTCCGTGTTTTCGAAAGTGACTACATAGGTACATCTTCGGATACTTCAAATCCGGACTACATTTCAGTTGATGCATCGACCTCTTATCTCGTGGAGTGGATCCTCCCGGAACGAGCATTCCATGGGTGGAAACACTAGAGACGGTTGAGACTTGACGACTGCTGATCGAACGACTCGGTGTGTTATGGATAGCCTAGTGAGGAGTGCTTGGTTGTAGCGGCAGACCCACGATGGAGGTGCTATTGGTTGTAGCGGCATAGGGGTGCACTTGGTTGTAGCGGCAGACCCACGACAGAGGTGCGCTTGGTTGTAGCGGCACAGGAGAGCGCTTGGTTGTAGCAGCAGACCCACGATGGAGGTGCGCTTCGTTGTAGTGGCACATGGGAGCGCTTGGTTGTAGCGGCAGACCCACGACGATGGTGTGCTTGGTTGTAGTGGCATAGGGGAGCGCTTGGTTGTAGCGGCAGACCCACAACAGAGGTGAGCTTGGTTGTAGTGGCATGAGGGAGCGCATGGTTGTAGCAACAGGCCCACAGTAATCAATAGGTGGAGTACTACAACAGTCTAAGGTAAGAGGGAAGCGCTTGGTTGTAGCGGCATTACCACTGTACTTGATGGAGAGGGAGTTTCCCAATAGCTGGGTTCAACTTCATGATCGATCATGTGTGGGTCATTGCGGGGGTTATTACCTACCGATCCTTTGTGGGTCTGATGGCTTAGATGAATCAGTGGCTACATCTGATCATCTCTATCGTCTTACGAAGAAGTATATCTGTGTGAGATGAATCTTGTGTTACTCTCCTTTGTGTATTGTGTTGAACTATCCTGTGTGGACTTACTGTTTCCACTCCATTGTGGATTGTGTTGAGCTATCCTATGTGGATTACATTTCTCTCCTTCGTGGAGTGTGTTGTGCTATCCTGTCTGGGTATACGTTTTTCCTTCCTATGTGGACTGGGTTGTGCTTGGGCTTGGATGTTGGAGCCGAACGGGAATTGATGACTTAGGTATATGTATGGGCATATAACTAAGCTGTGTCGGGTGTTACTTCGTGATTGTATCTTTCCTTTGTGGATTATCCTTTGTGGATTCTGGGAGACCTTCGAGGGTCTCAGGGTCCCTAATGAGTAGCTTATACTCACACCGGCATGGGCTATGCCCGCACTTCGTTGTGTTGGTTGCAGACGACGAACATCGCTGATCGTGGTGGAGGCGTGCGGAGCAGGATGGTACCTGGAGGTGGACCACTAGATGGGACGTACTCAGAGCGGACGGCTGGACCGAGGAGCTGTGGAGGCTATCTGTGCTCACCCTTCAGGTGGGACTTCCAGAGGATGGCTCGACGCTGCGGCTTTTCTTTTCAGTTGCTGTTTTTCCCTTCAGTTGTAATTTACAGTTGGGCTTCTATTTCCATCCCCTTTTACTTTCATCATAGCTTGTTACAGTTTTTACATAGTGATTACTCTTTCTGCTTTCTTACTCTGTGGTGGTTGTTTACTTTACAAAGGCAATGCCTTCCCTTTTTATCGGGATCTACGCCTTGGTGCTAGTCGCCAGCCCCTGGCCTATGTAAGGCGGACTTGGGGTAGTCACGACATGGGCCCCGAGGACGGGTCGTGACAAATATAATCACGGAATGTAAAAGTGATCTAGAACAAGACACTAGGTATATAAACCATCTCTCATCAGTCATAAGGAATTGAGTAAAATCATTCCCCGGTTTTCAAATCCTATATTTTTTAGGGTTATGCCTCTAGACCGCCCTACCCCATCAATGCCTTATGTCAAGCCTCTAGGCCTTAATGTCCCAATATGATACCTCATGATTGTCTCCCAGACCATCATACCCTTACTCTAATATTAGGTTAATCATCATAATAATAAAATTCTTTTCTCACTCCAACTCTAACGTAAAAATGATAAATGATGGTCCACCTATATCATATACCAAATACATACCTCCAATGAAGGTTTATACACATAATAGGGTAGATCATAGGAGGTAACGATAAAATAATGAGAATAATTTAGAAATACAAAAAAATGTGATCATAATCAAACATAAAAATAATAAACTCGAGCAATACTCATGGATTAAAATACGATAACAGGTCTCACGGGGTACGCACACACACTCACATGTGATCATAATTATGCATGAGGAATAAAATTATTCCAACAGAAGAATCATATCAAAGAATCATTTCTAAAATAGATCCTAAAACAATAGGTAATTTTTGTTCTCAAATTTCCCAATGTCAATGTCAAGGATAACCACCATGTGTGGTTTGAAAGATATAGTGGAAACCTTTACATCCATAAAAACCACAGTGTAGGATTACTATATTAGAGGTTGATACCTCAATATTTTAGGCTTGTGAAGGATCCATAGAATACAAACAGACTATTTTTTTAATAAAAAAGTAATAAAATATCACATGGGCCATAATTTCTATCTCCTAGATAATTCAATATAATTATGATAATTCCATATTATCTTTCTTTAGAATTCCATATTATCTCTGACAATATAATTAAAATTTCACAAGAGAGAATAGTAACTCTCTCTAGAATTTTCTCATATAAAGAAATACATTTAATAATTATTTTAATGAACCTGGTCATTATGATTTGAGATTTTTTCATTTCTTTTATAAAATCATCAAAAGTATAATATCATAATATAGTTATAAAAAATGACTCATGGGAACCTTACCAAGGTTTTTATTATTTGAAAATGAATATCCTAAAATAAAATATAGATATTGGGGCTTTTCAATACCAGGAACATGGATGAAAAACTCATTTTGATTTTTGGGTACTTAATATATATCACATAATGTAAATTATAGGTAGCTTAGATGCCAAACGATATTTAAAAATCATGGGAATAATATTCTGGCTATTTCATAAATAACAAACTATGTATAGTTTCACCTTAATAAAACCAAAAATTTAATATCATTATTTAATTTTTGTTTTAAGTGATACATTATTTTCGAGTTTATCATAGCATAAATTGATTTTAGTAACATATTTAAACATGTAGAAGGTTTCAATTACATTATTTTGAGAATTTAAAATCATTAAAATGTTTTACAAGGTTGTTCTATAGAAGAAAAAGGGAGAAAATATAAAAAAGGGTAAAATGTTACCCTTATTCATGGAGTATGCACTGAATAATGGTAAATTAGTATTACTCTTATGTAGTGGGATATCCTTACACAGTCTTTGGAAAATCCATGGTACACTTTTACAACCATATAAAAGTATCTTTTACATTTACAAAACACTAAACATGCCCTTATGAGACCATGTCTACCCTTAAATAGAATTTATATTACCTTTACCAGACACCCTTAAGTGGGGAAATACCCTTACATAGATACCCTTTAGTGGCCAGATACTCTTACCCACCCCCTAGTTTACACAAACTCATTCTAATGCAAAGTAATGGTACCCTTATGCAATACACATACATGAGAGCATTACACATATGGAGCCTTGGGATGAACCTTATACAATGTATGACATCCCATATGTGATGCCTCCCTTACCCTTATGCAGTGATTGAGCTAGGTGTTTCCCTTATATTTCTTCCTTTTCCCCTTATATAACCATTATAATATTATGTTGACCCTCATAGGCCTTAAAACATCATTTTACATTTATGTAAATCACTGAAACTTACTTAAGGGAAATTTTTTGTTAAAAATTGTATATTTCTACATGAAAAATTTATAAATTACAATCAAAAGAAGATTTAAGAATCAAATAAAATTATGAATATCATGATTCTACCCCTCTAATAAGTCCTCATCACCAAAATTACCTCTAGTAGTATTGTTCAAATAACTTAGTACACTAATCTCGAACATCATACTCCTACTCCCACACCTCCTCCAAGATCCATCTGCACTACCAATGAATCCAAACAAGTGGTAATGTAATCTCTTATAGGAATTTATCACTATATTGTATAATATACATCATACTCTCCTCTTATGATGTATATAGATCTATCTCTATATGATTATAGCCAATCAAATTGGTAGAATTATCATTGTACCTTCGACGTTGTGACACATGAAATAGGACATGCATACCAAGATAGTGAAAATTAATATCTAGATGTTATACCACTATTCCAATCCACTCGGTGATTTAAAAGTGTATAATAAATTTTTGTTCTAGATTTCCCTATATCTTTAGATGATAGTAGCCTAACCAAAGAGTCACTCTCTAGAAAACTTTATCACCCATAGGGAAATCAAATTTTCCTCTACTGTAGTTGGAATATGATCTCCACCATCTATATGTGGTGATCAATATCTTTAAAATTAGTTATAATCTCATAGAGATCTCCCAAAACAAACTATATCCCTCAACTTCTACCTCACCCACCCCATTCTAATAAATCATTGAATGATATGGCCTCCCGTAAACTACCTCATAATGCTTCATATGAATCAAATCTTGAAAAATATTGTTTTATATGAACTAAACCAATTGAATATTATAATCCCATGATCCAAAAATTGTATAATTAATTATATAATCATATATTTTATTATACATAACATTCTATTGGATTTTCTGTAATTCATAGGATGGTACGACATGATAAATATCAACTAAGTCTCTAGGTATTTATAAATACCTTCCAAATACATGATATAAAATGTAAATCTATTCTAGATAAAATTACCAAGATTAATGCACATAATTTTATGATATCATAGACATATAATCTTCCGAGCTCATTCACTAAGTGGGGATCTCTGATTGATAGGAAGTGGTAATCCTTTTTTAGTCAATCTACAATCAACTAGATAGTTTTAGGACTCTATAGTGTTCTTAGTAACCCCATCAAAAAATAACCATTGAAATCTTCCAACTTCCACATGGGAATAAGAAGTGTCTAGAGAAAACCTCCCATACATTGATGCTCATCCTAACCTTTTAACAGAAAGGAATTTGGAATCAAATGTAGGGATGTACCTCTTCATCCCCAACCACTTGAACTCTCACTTGATGTTATGGTACATATTATTTAACTGTGATGAGATAACCATATAGAGGAATGTATATCCATCATCAGATCATCTCTGATGGAAGTAGGGACTAGTACTCTCCCATGTATGCGGATCACATCACCATCATCCAAAGGCCACATGAGTATCGTGTCACCCCCAACATACTGTTCCAAAATTATAGAACAGTGTACGTTTGTTTCCTTTCATCCACTTAATTCATCTACCAGAGAATAGTTGACAACTAATGGAGTAAAAGTAAAATTTCCTTGATCCTCATAATCATACATCCTCCAATTAACCAATAATCTCATCAATGTTGACTACTCATCCAGGGGTTTCTCACCACACACCTATTCAACTAATGTATAATGTATAAGGGCATATACTAAGACATTACCTTTACCTGGTGGATACATAATATCAAAATAAAATATCTATAGACACACCACCAAATGATTTTATCCTAGATTTAGGTTTAAATATGTGAAAATATAGAAAATTCTAATGATGTTAGTGTATAAAAAATCCTTTCACTAAAGAGATAGTGTCTCCAAATATTCAATGAATAGACCAGGGATGATAGCTCTAGAACTTGAGTGGAGTAGTTCTACTCATTGGTTCACAAAAATCATGACCCATAAGCAAATACCTACTCTCTCTACATCATATATATTCCTAGAAAAATGCCTCATGCATTATATTTTCGTGAATATCCAATCCTAGGTCATGTATCACTATTATATATTTAATCAACTTCCTCTTCATCAAATTAGATACTTCCTCACACTGATATTCCCATTGAAACATTACCCCCTTATTCATAAATTTTGTCATCAGTATTGATAAATGGGATAATTCCCGGATAATGAATTGGTAATATCATGGTAGGTCCAAAAATCACATGATCTTAAATATCTTATGGGGATCTCTCCATTATATTAATTCTTTCACTTTCTCTAGGTCCATGGATACACCATTCATTGAAACCAATTTTTTTAAAAACATCAAAAATGGAGTCCACAAATCACACTTCTATAAGTAGGCATAAAGGTGAAGTTATCAAAGTTTACTAAGGACTATTTTAAGATTCCTATCATTCTATTTCGTTGTCATAGAGTATATGAATATGTTTGTGATGAACACCACAATGAATGATTCTAGGTAACGATCAATTATCTTGTGAATGAGATCTATGAACACTTCTAACACATTTTTCAAACCAAATGACATCACCAGATACACTTATAGTCCATACCTACATCAAAATGATATATTTTAAATTTCAACCACTCTAACCCATAATATGTGACATCCCGATTAAAGATAAATATTATAAATCCCTTGGTCTCCCCATAACTGATCGATAATTTCTTTCATAATGGGAAAAGTGATATAGGTTCTTCAACATCATCTAGTTCAACATTTTTCAGTTGATTTAGAATCAATTACAACCATCTACCTTCTCAGTGAAAAACATAGCGACACACCATAGTGACGAAATCAGTCTGATAAATCCCTATGTTCCATGTCAACATGTTGTATGATGAGATCATTTACCTTGTTTGTTTCCATAAAATAAATGGGTATAAAAATAGTCTACACACCCAAAACCAGTGTTATCTATCATTTGAATCCAATATTAAGAGGAATTTCTATGATGTAATCTGGAAAGAATCCTCAATAGAGGTAAAAAACTAAAAGAGAAGATGATGGGGATGCCATATATACTCTTGAATGATCCATGTACACCATCTATTATATGATTTTATTCATCCAACTTAAGTCTATAAAAACTATTCATGTAAATATTTCCCACTCTCCAATCTTCGGGAACTTCTGTCTCTCTATGTATTAAATCACACATGTCTCCATCAGCAGTTAATGTGATCTCAAATGTTGGTCAACTAGTCCATAAAAAGAATGATATTAACGTTTTTCATCTACTAAATAATTAATTCACATAGATTTCCATATCCTTTTATGACTATATTTCACTCTTGGAATCACTAGATATGGTCAAATTTCATGACCAATAGTGTATAATGGGAGACTAAATTAGAGAATAACTTGATTGGTAGGTCATGTCTATATACTAATAGAGACGATATAAAAGAATGGGAAGAAAATTCATCGAAAAATGTAAGAGATAAGGTATAGATGATTTGATTCCTGCCATTAATAGTAGATAACCCCCCCCCCCCCATAATCCTTATCTAGAGTCTTATCCACTCCATTGAAATGGATAACCCAACTCTATAACCCTGTCCCTGAGACACATGACCAATTAGAGTCATCTTCAGAGTCTTCTTCTAAGTAACCTGGCCAAATACATAATTTAATAACCATGTCTACCTTTCCCCTCATGGAATCTTTACCTCAATGTTCTATGTAATAACTAATATATATGTTTCATATTTTCAAACTTTTAACACTTTCTCTAAGGTTTCGTCTAGGCCCTGTTGTAGTGTATGATCATTCTATAGTTTAATCACTTTGGGACACCCCATGAGGAAAATAAAGAGACTAATATTTTCTACACCTATATTCCACTTCTCTACTATTTGTACCTATAGATCCTCTTACATCCATTAGAATAGGTATTCATGGAAGTAGTCGGAGGTCCACTCGTATGAGTACTGAAGGGTAGAAAAATACTAGCTACTCCACCATCATACAAGACCCTATCACTGGTCAAGGAGTTTCATTAAACCTCTGGTTATATTTCTAGGTCAGAGCTTCAAACATATTATTGAATATTACGATGATGTTTGATTTTGAAATTCTGATCCTTCCAAGAATCATTCCTAGCTAGAAGAGGTGTAAAGAAAAAAAAAGCATTGTAAAATGAGTGTAGTAAGAGAACACCATAATGGAACCCTTTTATAACATCATAATCTCTTACATCAATTCAATCCGGAGTATATCAGGTAGAAATCCCCAATGAACAGATCCTTAATGTCCCACATGGACAGACCATCATGTTTTCTAGCCAGTAACATAACTCCCCACAAATGCCTGGTGGGTCCTTATATGATGAATGCTTTCAGTTCACCTTCCTATCAACTAATGTCTCTATCAGGTTAAAAAACCCTTATTGAATTCAAACCCATCCTCAAAATCTTGTATTACATTAGATTCCTAAATGGTTTGAGGATTCTGCAGATGAAAATAACTAACTTAGTCAACCATGGATCTTATTGGAAAGGATTCCAACTGGAGTGGGCTGACTACTTGTACAACAAGAGAAGGTGTAGGGACATTCCCAATAGCACCATCCTACTCATATGGAGGTCCCACAAAGCATATATAAGGAATAATATCTAAGACACAATGAACATTCATAACATTATGAAGTAATAACCAGCCTAAGGGGTCACACAAGGTTCACATAAAAGTATACCCATAACCTAAGGTATACACCTCATAGCACAAACCTGTGACTACATCTTGGAAAATTAGTCACACTAATCATATATATACTAAAAAATATCCCAAATAATTATAATAATTATTTCCAAACTTATATTTATTATAATATCATGAAAAAATATATACATATAAAACTATCAAATTATATATCTCAAAAAGATAGCCCAATTTTAGGCATTAAATTATTGAACTATTATGGAACTATTATGGAACAAAAAATAGGTATATTCATGAAATGTAAAGCTATTATCCTAATAACGATGCATGAATGCACCCCAATCATCATAACAGTTATCATCAATATCATCCATGGTAGGTAAGAGGTTATTTACACAAGTGTTACCTATGAACATGGAAACTCACCTACATGAGTCCCACATAACTATCACCTTTCAACTATATCTTTGGTTAGTCCAAAATGAAAAGAAGAAAACTGGTGCACTGATACCATTTTGTAACACTTTGAACCCCACCATAGTGTTCGAACACCAGGTTCACACGACACCATACATTCCATTCCATATAAGAAAGGCTATCAAATAGTATTGAAGGTATATGTTTGTCATTTGGGACACTATACCCTCATTATCATTTCACAACACAAATAAATAAAACTATAATAAACATTATAATGATAGGTGTATCATGAATGAGAATTAATTTATCTAATGTACAGAATTCTAAATCTGTTATAAATTACTCACAAAGTGTCATGCCAAGACAACATATTAAGTGAAATAAAAAAAATAAATTATGGAGACCTTTGGTATATTTCTTTGCCTACTATCTACTCCATTATCTTATCAACCATCCACCATTGGTACCTTTCTGTTCACAGGATCTCTACTAGTGAAATCTAAAAGAATACTGAAACTCTTAAACATGGTGTGGTTACAAGATTAAATAGGTCATGACAAATTCTTTATATACTATATATTATCAACTATAATAATTATATTCTATAAAAATAATAAATTTCTAATGATAGGACCAGTTTGGGATATACCTAACACTGAGAGGGGGGATGGATCAGTGTTGGGGACATTTTAAACCAATTCCAACTTTTATCCCTATAACTCTTGACCTGATAGGATCTCGATTATCTTATTCTCTTTTCCCCATCGCATGATATAATAGAAAGTAGTAAAAATATTCACACAATATTTTTACAAGGTTCACCATGCTATAAGAGTAGCTACATCTTTGACATGCATGGATTTGACTAGTGCATTGATTCTACACTATGATGTGATATGATATAATAGTGGAGTGGTTAGGAAAGCAATACTCTAGCCAGTGTAAGTCCCTACACCTTAGAGGGGGTGGGAAACAATCCTTTTCCCTGGACTAGTGATGACCTAGCCCAACATGGAGCCTCTAGCTGGTTCATTATACTGCCTATGGAGTCAGTCTTCTTCCTTATTTAAAATTTAGGTTCTGCTCTAGGTATTCATTAGTGATCTTCACTTGATAACTTGCAAAGTAGTAGACATGAAATTCTTCCTTCTTTCCTTATCTTCTTCACTAGTGCAACACCAACTGCACAAGACTTATTCTTTCTTCTTCATAGTGCAACAACCAACTGCACTAAGACTTCTTCTCTCTTCTTGGAACGAATCACAAATACCAATGTGATTATTCAAGAATTGAAGATCGGTTCACTTGTCATCATCTGAATCAAAATACCCTGAATAATTGTCATCATTCAGTTGGGAATACCTTCTTCTTAATATTATTCTCTTCTTTCTCTTTGACATAGTATAATAAGGAGTAGTACTGCAGTGTTTTAATATCTTTCTTCAATTATCAATACCAATAAATGAGTGTATCTGTATACTTTCTTCTTCCTTTGTTCAGATATGATTTTAGTTGGAAATTTGTCTCCTCATCACACAAGCAACAACACCCCTGCAAATATTGTATATAAATCGTGCAATCAGAGAGTGTTCACCTTCGTGAAAGTAGACAGCTCCACTGGTCTTCTTTTTCACATAGAGGACACATGATTATTCTTCATAGAACCAGGGATGATTCATGGATATGTCTTCGTGATGCACTCCATGGGTGAGTATTCACTTGTTGTGTACTGAAGGGATCTCCATCATAAAACACTACGAGAGATTGAGAAACCAATCGCTTGTTTGTTCTTTCTTCTTCACACAGAGGGTGTGTTTCTCCTAATTCGAAAGACACTTCAAGAGTGAATAGCACTTGTTAAAGGCCCGCAGTTCCCTCAAATTTTTCACGAACCCTTCTAGGTGACTTGCGCGTAAAATTCAAACCTTGTGCGTAAAAACACATTCTGCGGGAAAAAGGCTTTTCGTGGAACTCTTATTGTTCGCGCGACACTAGCTTTTCGCGCAACAATTCTTTTTTGTGCAACACTGGATTTTTGTGTAGCACTTCACTTTTTCATGTAGAACTCCCTTCTTTCACGCAACACTGGCTTTTTCAAGAAACACTTTCTTTTTCGCGCACCACTTATTCTTTTCAAGAGCTACCCAAGACGTCAATATTTTCTGTACATCAGAGCTCGGGATTTGTCTAAGTGTGGAGCATTAACCCATGAGAGGGGTTCACCTCTTATTTATTGGCCTTCTTAACTCAGTGCAAAAAACACTAATCCATGCATAAAACCATCTTCATGCATGTCAAAATCTCTCACGCAACATCATATTTCGCGCAATTTTCTATTTCTTTGCGCACCTCATGCCATTTCCATTTTTCGAGGTTCTGATCTTGATACACCTCTTTCATGAAAAACTTCATTCCTCTATTTCACACACCACATCAATATGTGGCATGCCACATTATTTTTCACAAACAACTTTATTTTTAATGCATCATGATGATATTTTGTGCATCCTGCTAATATTTCATGCCGCGTTTATTTTTTTTCACGCATCCCCCTTATATTTCGCGCATCCCACTGATGTATCACGCCGCCTTTATTTTTATCCTGCACTCTGCATTATTTTTCGCGAACTGTATGCCTTTTCAATTTTTCGATGTTATAAACATGAATCATTCCTTTCCCACAATATAAACCATCTTCAATCTTGTGTGTAACTTCCATTTCCAAAAACACATTTCATCATCTCCTGATTTTCAGGCCCTAAAATTTTGCAAACACTAGAAAACAATGCCACCTTAAACTGTTCTTTTCTGCTGCCTCCAAATTGTCCATTCCTTTGTCAATTATATCATCAATACTTATCATAACCATTTTTATCTTTAATCATAAACTCCACTATCTTGATATATATCCTTTGATAGATCTGATTCAGCATCGTCATAATTTACAATGGAAAGTACTGAAACTTCTATATCTTCCAGCAGCATCATTACTTCCAATCAAAACTATATATGGCTGGAATCATCATTTCTCCCCATTTCCATCATAAGGATTGAATCACATATTCTACTATGTTATGATATTTGTGTCATACATATCATCCAAGCATCGTCTGGTTTGATACAATGTGAAATGCATGGCTACCTCAAAATGCCAAGCCATTCCACATTCTGTCTTCTTCTTCAACCATCATTCTACATATATTGAAAATAATATGATTCTATTATTCAATTAAGATCTTTCATAGTTTTCATTCAATCATGAAGAGTTTCATAGTCTTCTTCAAATCCCATTTCTTCTGAAATCATCCTCAGATGGATGATACCTCACCATTCTTCATTGTTGTAAACAATGTGTCACCTTTGACACAAGTTCTTTAAACTAAGGATCAGTGCATCAATTGTCTAAATTTTCATCATAGAGGACTTCACAAGTATGAAATTCAATAATATAATGTCCTAAAAATTATACAGGCATCCTCACTTCAACCTATCTCCATTAACATCAGAGTCCTTCTACATTTTGACTGATATTGACAACTGTTGACAAAAAATAAAATATTCATCCACAAAGTGATCCCACCAAATAATATGCATAATTACATACAATAAATAACCAAGTGGTTGTGTGCTAACTGATTGTTACAATACAGCGTCTGTACCTTCGTCATCTCCCTGATGAAAGGATAATCATTGAATGTCAAATTGATCACTAATTATCCAATAGGATCATAACATTACTCATAGTGGTTTTAAAGAATTAAGTCGAATACGGCCCCCAAACCATAATAAATTTCATCCATCATGGTTCAAGACTCCAAAACATTATAACCCATTTATTCCTTAGGTTTGACCCCCATGCTATCATTCCCTTATACACTACCATGGTTATGTCCCTTGAGTGTCGTTCCCTTAACCCATGCTCTGGTTCATCATCTTCCTTGTCGTAAGCTATGCACACTCCACTTCTATGGGATAAACCACACATGATGATTCACCAATCTCAAGCACCAATTACAAACTGCAAGGAATGGAAAAAAATATAAAATGGTAGATCATATTATATAATAATAATATAATAATAATAAAGTATCAATGCATAGAAACATGAGATCAAAATAAAAAACTATATAAATCTTCTTTGAAACAAATATCGTTACAAGTGTTATGGTCTACACACACTGAGACAAGAGATCTAAATCAAGAACAATGAATAAATATTTGACAAAAAATGAATCATATCATGGTAACCTATGTAAACAAGATCACCACATGGTAGGAAGCTTCTTTTCACAATTTAATCGATGTCATTATTAGGGACAAACAACTTGTGTAGTTCGAAAGGTGCTGTAGAAACCTATACATCTAAGAACACTTTTTAAATGGATTATTATTATAGAATTCAATCAATATACTAAAAAACGACTATTATATTTTCAAATGAAATAAAATGACACATGTAGTCACAATTTTTAACTCGTAGATAATCTATTAAAATTATGATAATTAAATATTATCTTTCTTGATAATTCTAGATTATAAATATGAGAATAATTATGATTTCACATGTTATACTATGAAATATCTCAAAAAAATCACGATAAAAACAATAAATAATATTATTATTTTCATTATTTTGGTCATTATTATTTAATATTTTTTATCACATTTTAGGAATGTGTCAGAAAGATAATTTCACAATATAGTCATGAAAAAATTATTATGGAAACCATACATGGGATTTTCTTCGTTGAAAATAAACCACCCAATACAGTGGAGAGAGAGTGTGGTTCTACATCAATAGGAAACTGAATGAAAAAATTGGTTTAGTCATAAAATATCTCCCAGATCTCACATAACATAAATTCTATGAAGCCATAATGCTAAAAGATATCCAAAAATAATGGGAAGAAGGTTTTGGCTATTTTCAAAATAAACAACCATGTACATATTTTTAACAATAAAAATTAAAGAATAAATATAATCATATAATTTGTGTTTTATGTGATCCATAATTATTGATTATTCAATTTATCAAAAAAAAATAGTTATAGATTTAAATGAGTCCAATGATTCAATTACATTATTTTTAGTATTCAATATCGTTGAAATGCATTATAGGTCTGTGTTATGGAAAAATAAGTTATATGATATGAAGAATTAAGGTAAAATGTTACCTTATTCATGGAGTATATACTGCATAATGGTAACTTGGTTTTACCCATTCACAATTGGTTACCCTTAAAAAAGAATTGGAAAAGATATGGTACCCTTATAAAACTATTAAAAAATCCCTATTACATTTATGAAGTGCTAAATTAACCCATAGACAACCCTGTAAACCCTTACTAAATTTCTTTCTTACCATTATGAAGAACACTTACAGGGTCTAGAACCCTAAAATAGGTACCATTACACATACATGTACCCCTATGACCACCCTTTTTACTCTTACATGAGTATTCTAAGAGCCCTGGTACCCTTATGAAATACACTTACATTGGAAACATACCCTTACATAATGTTGGGATGAACATTACACAGTACCTAAAAACCATTAAACAATGCCACCCATACCCTTACTCTATGCTTGATCTATGGGTTACCTATATATATTATATTATTTATCCTTACGTTACCCATATAGAATGGGTTTCACCATTTTTCAAGGTGTTAAATAATTATATTAACTTTATTTAAATCCAATAAATATAAGGGTAAACTTTATCGAAAAACCCATATTTTCACATAAAGTACTTATATATATATGGTTATCAGGGGAAAAATTATTTTCTAAAACAAACAAACCACACTCAAACATGATGAAATCGAAGTTCGTATCCCCCCAAGGGGATAACCCATTAATCATGACTTATTTTATTTTATATTAATGGTCTGAAGGCACAGAGGGCATGAAGCCCATTCCATGGATCAAAGGAAATGTTTATTAGATTCAGTGACCAATGAACCATCATGAATATATCATATTTCCCACAACAACCTTCCAATTTCATGATTTCGTCACCACCTACCTATATCATGACCGCAACACCTCTTTCACATGTCATGCCTATATCACTACTCTCCCTCATCCTTTATAGATCACCACTCAACCACATCATGCCTAAATTACCACCTATATCATGAATCCCACTTAAAGGATTTCTAGGATTAGGCCCATGGTATTTTTGATGTATAATTATGTGTCTTACCACTTAGGTTCCACCCCAACTACAAAAAAGACTTATAATTAAAAGAAATAGTTTAAGAATAAAATAAAATTTGGAATATTACAATTTTTAGGGTATCATTGAGTTAATGTCTTAAGTGCCACACGTTTAAATCCTACAACATGAAAAAATAAGAAAACACACCGAATGATAATTTAATGACAAAATATAAAGAGATATGGGATGGAAATAATTATAATTCTTCATTCAATCACCGAATTAGGTACTATGATTTTACATCCACTGACTATGTAATTCTATCTATTATCCATATTATGATGTTGGGTGATTCATCATTGATTTAAAACACAACATTTTGAATCATTTAATTTTATTAAATTTATATTTTTTAGAGATAATATCATTGATAGAGTGTTACTCTTCCATCCCTAGAAATAGTTCTTAGTTTTTATCGACATGCTAAATGGTGGTAAAAAAATAATTATTTATTTTTATAATGCAGTATAGTGGATAACCAAGGGCATCACACTTGAGGTTATTTCACTGTTTACTACTCACTATTTATAAATCACTTATTATAATGTTTTAATTTTTTATTTTAAGGAAATAATGAAATATGAGAGTTTGAATGTGGAATGAAAAATATAAAATAAAAATGTAGATGAAAATAAAAATATTATGAAGTTAGAAAGAAAAAAATTATTCCCAAGGGGTGGTCACATAGGTTACATTATTATTCATTATCATTATATTTATTAAATATATTTCATAGTATTTATAATCACTCATGAACTACTATCCACTATATTGACTGTGAAGTTTATCATGCTGAAGAGATATCATGGGAAGAAATAATGTCACATCCTCTAATAGTCAAGAACATTGATCACACCTTAATTGAGAGTGTGACACCTTCTATGAACTGACTTCACCATATGTTGTTTCATACCATTAGCACACACCAATCCATCATATAAATCTAATTCCTAAGAGAAAGGATGGAATATTGATATGGTAGAGAATAATATGTGTTTATGAGTCATTATAAGTAGTGGTGGACGATTTCCACAGCAAACATTATCACTCTTTTCCCCCTCAACATAAATAGAAAATAAACATGAATAATTTAAAAGAAATAGTTAAGGAACACTAAGATAATACCCCCACATAAAAACCTCAAGCTAGTCACTCACCATCATTCATGTGAGATTTCTTGACTAAGATAAGTTAAAAAAGAAAATAAGTGAGAAAGAGGGAAATTAGTAAGAGGAATAAAACAATTATATTAAAATATTTAATGTGAGAATAGATATTAAAGGAGAAATAATATATAGATGAAAAATAATATAAATAGATTATAACACTATAAAAACCCATTAGGGAAACTTATTCTCCAAATGTGGTTAATTATTATTTAAAGATTGGAGGGGAGTCTATATTTAGAATAATTATAAAAATGGAAATTAAAAATTGGGTCAAAATTAATCTCAAATATTTTTCAGAATCATGGACCATTAAAATTACTAAATGGTTTGTTTCTCTTATAAAATAATATATTATATTTTTAGGTCTCTAACTAATGTAAAAGTTTTATCCCAATCCAAACATGCAATAAATATTTATTGTTCTATCAATGAAGTGGTATATAGATTGATGAATCAATTCGAACATTAAATTGAAGTCACATTTCCACCATGAAAAATTGTGATCTATATCATGGTATTTGAGTAAAATGTTTCACCCAAATTATTATAATAAGATCTAATATATACAATATTTTATGATAAAAATACTTGATTCAAATTTAAAGGGAAGAACTATAATATTTATCCACCTTCCGAGTTCATTCTCTAATTAAAAATTCCATTAAAAATGTCACTAAAAATTAGGAATTTAGAAATTAATATAAAATTATAATAAAAACACTTACCTAAAAATATTCTATTTTTAGAAATCAATAATAATTATTCTTATTCTCTAAATATGTAATAATCATCCTTAAATTAAGGAATTTTTGGGATATAAAAAATTTAAATTCCAAATAATATTCTTGAAAATATCAATTGTGTCCATCCACCACACACCCCCACAAAGACATTTCAATCTTTGGAAATTAAAATAATTTTACTAACAGAAACAATTTTTCTACCTAGGTGTGAAAAAACAAAAAATAAATGTATATAAAAAAATATTCATCCAGTATTTAAAATGTCATTCCTCCTCTAAAAATTCTATCCACTACCAAATTAAATTTATTCCATTGATTACATTCTAGGTTTTTTATTAGAATAAAATTTAGTAAAATTTATATTTTTATAACTAAAACTATTATAAATTCACCATTCCTAATTTTTAAAAACAAATATCTATTTTCACATTCATGAATCAAAATAAATGTCATTCTTATATGTTAACTTTCCCATTCGACATCTAGTGTTCAATATTCCTCTCACCGAAATCCATAACATCTAGATAATTATGCACTACATTATTTTTTTTGTGCATAATATCTTTAAACATTATTTGGAATCCAAATTACCCATTTTAATCTATTTTCAAAGGACTTATTTTATGGTCTTCTAATTTGTTCCCCTAGGGAGTTGTTTTTTAAAATGTACATGTTACCAAAGGCAGAGTTCAAAACTGTATTTTTTCACATGTTATATTTCGAAATATATTAAAATAATTTTTATTTATGATCCTTTTTACTATTATAAAATAAAAAAATCAATGAAATTAATAAAAAACACCCATAGAAATTATATAATTTCAATAATGTTAAAATTTATTAGAGCCTCAAGAATGTAATGGATTATTTTCTCTAGGAAGTATGACATTTAAATCCTAAATTCCTATCCTAAAGACACTCTAAAAGAAAAACATTGATGAACTAATTGAGTTTTAAAAATCCACCATACTTATATTTTTACTACCATGTTTTTGATTCAAAAAATTTCACAATAACTTTCAAAAAATAATTTAATTGTGAAAAAAGTAATCAACGCCCCAAAAGAGTAATACAACATGTATTTAATGAAGGGAAAACTGTAGTTAGTCTCCAATGTGCCACTTTATGAAAACCTACTATTAAAAAAAATAAGGAAACTTATTTAAATAACAAATATTGAAAACAAATAGAAAGTGGAAGGGGATGAAAATAATTATGATTCATAGTTTGACTCCAATTTTTGATTATGATATTATTAAACCTAACTAAGTAATTCTAGCTATTATCTATATTATGATACTGAGTGAAGCATATTTTATTTAAACCCCCACCTATTATTTATTTCATTTTATTCACATTATATATGTTAGAGTGAATAACGGACACACACACACACACATATATTTAAATTGTTTTATCATGGTTAATGGTGTTATGTTTTGACACACTTGTTATGGGGTTGTAAAAAATAAATTATTTATTTCATATGTTCAGTATATTGGATGATGATCTTTATATAATTTTGGGATCTTTCCAAGTCTATTAATCAATATTTATAATCAACTTCTAACAATTTTATTATTTTTTATTATTTTTAAATTAATTCAATTGGTGAGTTTAAATGTGTAATAAAAAATAGAAAACAGACATAGAGATGTCAATTCAATTTTTTTTCAATAAAGAACTTTATCCTAAGGATTTTATACATGGGTTCTTTTGTTATTCCTTATTAATTTCTAATTTTTTTTTCAATATTCCATACATGAACTAATATCCAATACATTGAGTGTAATGTTTATCATTCGTAGGAATGATCATTGGAACACCAAATATTTCCTCCTGAAATAGATAATAAGAATGAATGTAGCTCAATAATGAGTGTTCTAACTTCCAGTACCTAACTCAATTCTATGTCATTTCATCCCATCAACACACTATACTATATTATATTAAGAGTATGCATGATATAAGATAGTGAATGGTGTTTTGGTAGAGAATAGAATGAGTTTGAGAGTCATGTTATGGAGTGGTGGACTATCTATATTCCAAACCTTAACACTCATATCTCCTTAACAAAAAATAAAAAATAAACATGAATAATAAAACAAAATTAAGGAAAACTGAGAAAATCTCCCCCATTTCCAAGGATGATTTTAGTCTACTACCAATATATGTTTTATAGGTTATGGTATTGAGATGGAAGGAATGATATTAATAATTAAATAGAGAAACAATGGAGAGAGTGAAATTTGTTTATTAAAAATGTATTATTTTTTGAATACAAAATTACTGCTAAATAAAATATAGAGGAAAAATAATAAAAAATGAATTATAATGATATATAATTTACAATAATTTAATCTTTTTTTCCAATTATTAATAATTATTATTTATATATTGGTGGGGTGGCTAGGGTTATAACTATTTTAAAAATGGAAAGTAAAAATCGTGTCAAACAAAATCAAAATTTTTTCTCCACATATTTTTCCATCCCAATGACTGAATATTAGGTTTATATAGTTGAATTTAATATTCACTTTATATCCTATAATCCTTTTTAAAATTTTATCCCAATCTATATGCGGGTAGAAATGTTATGACCTAATCATTGAAGTGGTGTCTAGATTGATGAATCTAGACAAACATTACAATAAGAAAAAATTATTTCTATAGAAAAGTGTGGTTCGAAAAGAGGTATTCATATAAAATATGTATGGAAACATTTATTCAATTTTTTTAAATAAAAATTAAATTAAAATTCGACACATATAATTTTTTATGATAAAATATTCTGGAGGAATTGAGAGCACTAAACTAAAATTTATACTTAGATTCCAAAATAATTCTATAATTATAAATTCATATCAAACCATCAATTAATAATTATGTCTCTAAAAATTAATATCCAATATTTTATTTAAATCACTTATAAATAATTAAATTTGAAATGATAAAAATTCAATAAAAAATATTCTTACAATATTTAAATGTAACAATCACAATTAACATATCTAATTTAGTGGATTTAAAAGATTTAAATTCAATTTAAAATTATTAAAAATATTGGATATGTCAATAATGACTAGAACATATTTTTGGTTTAGAGTTACACCTTATGTATAATACCATATTAATCTTAAGATGTAAATTATTTTAATGGTATACCAAATCTTGCAGTATGTTAATTGAACACTTAATTATTAATTGAGGTATAGAAAGGAAGTATGATTTCATATTTTTAACATATCAAAGTCTATTGGTCTAAAATGTTGGTAACCAAAAGTGTACTTCTATAAGTGATTTATTTACTAGTGGAAGGTGTGTTTCATGGGAATCATATAATTTAAATTTTTTAAATCTTTCTTTAATAGAAGCTATGTGTGTTTCTATATCCCAATACACAACTATAATAATTTGGATAATGTGACAACTCAACAAAATGAGGGTATAAATTTAATTGGCATTGGTAATTGGGTATGCTGATCATTATACAAAAATATTTTCAAAGAATCCTATGCAATATTCTAGGATGATGCATTTTTATATCATGTACCCCTTCATCACGGATAATGTATAGTGTAGTGATATTTCATTGGAATATGTTTTAACCAAGTAGAAAGTCACAAATATATTGAAACATCCACCAATGAAGAATTACTTACTTTATTTTAAGGTGTTATTGATAGTGTATTATATCCCAAAATATCTCTTTATTTATTATCTATTTTCCAAATTTCATTGCTTTGAATTTCTAGGAAAAATATGGAGAATAAAATATTATCACTTCTTGAAATGGGTGAGTGACTATAGTTCCTCTTTTAGGTGATGATTAGTGTGGAGAGTTATGGGGTTGGTAGATGATACTGAATATTAATGAGATCTTTTATTGAATCACATGTTTTCAATTTATTGAAATAGTTATATTTAAGTTCCATAAGGATATTATATATTCCATGATGATTGGGGAAAGATAATGAATGATTGTTATTAAAGTATTACCTCAATAAGTGAATTAATAAGGTGGGATTTTTGAGTTGATATTAACTAATAAATGGTTAAAAAATCATTTATATCACATTGAGTGTTTTAGGTAATATAAAAACACCATTTATTCTATAGTGTGGTGTTTTTAACTTTCACATCTGTGGAATTATTTGACAAGACCTTGAGTAAATTCTTTCATGGGATATGGACATATTTTTTATGTTGTATTAATTAAAAATATACTCATGGATGTGTTCGGAGATCATAAGAGTTAAATGGAATTGTAAAAGAATATATAAATCTTTTGAATTTTTCAAAAATAATATTATATATTATTGAGAGAAATTGAATTTTTAAAAAACTAAAATTTGATACAAAGAGTTTTAGGGAATCTGATAAATTCAATAGGCATTTCCTCATTGAGCTATGGATGTATGCAAGAGTGTCCCAAAATGGGAATTTCATTTGTTGTGGTGGACCATAAAAATGTACAGTTATGTGGGTATGATACCTAGGTTTCCACCTTGGAATATCAAAGAAGTATTTTAGTTCCACCATAGGTGATGTGCATCAAAATTGATTTATTGGTCCCAATTTCAGATGAAATAAATCCTTGGGAGAAATTATTTGAGTAAAATTTCCTCAGTAACATTATATTTCCTAATAAGTGTTGAGTCAATGATTTTGAATTTTTACAATAATGGGTTACCAAAACCCAAATTTATGAGAACCTTTAGATTTACATATCTTGCATACATAGAGTAATATATGATGTTTTCTTCCATAATATAGTTATTACTTACATATACACTGTATTCATGGAAATGGTTTGGGATTATTTATCATATCAAAGGGTGATAGAATGTCTCACATATAATGAGAACCTATAGATACAATTAAAATAATATTAAACATATATCTCATGGACTTGATTCTTTATAATTGTGAGATAAAAATAAGGTATGGTTATTAGGTGGATGAGGTTCATAATCACCAAGACTTATTCTCCGGAAGTTAACATTTTATGAACTCATGTATGGGAGATCATAAGGAATAACTCTCCAATAATAATACTACATGTTTTTTGTGTCATTGGATGTTCCAATGTATGTTCATGTCTATTGTTATCCTGAATTCAGATCATTATCAATGTGAATCATAAAATCATGAAATTTAGGGAATGATAAAAAACATGTCAGTTTATTTTTTTTGGTGAGGTAGCTTTCCTCAGGAATGTTTTTTGTGGTATGATATTGATTGACTAATCCATATAGGATTTGTCACCCCTATATAGGAATATGATATCTTTATAAATTTGATTGGGATAGTAGTTACTTGAAAAAATGAATAACTATGAGAGAATAATTCATGTAAATATTATATAGTAACAAAAATATAAATGAAGACATATAGGATGACTAATCAAAGAATGAATTCATTTTATAATATATCACCAGATGATGAGATTATATTGTACAGTACGTTTTTTAAGGAGGTTATTATGTCTATGAATTATCCTTATTTCTTTAGGTACCGTGATATGTTGCAAGATAATTGTGTTAGCCTGTGAGTGTGACTCATTTATATCAAGATAATGGTGTATAGGGTCACATACAATGTGTATTTAGAAATTACACATGTTCTGAAGAAATAAATTTTATGATGATGTTGGACCCATCCATAGGATTTTGGACATGTGAGTGTGAATGATCAAAAGATAATGAATTTACAAATAAAATTACATATTATTAATATTTATAATTACAAGAATTTAATTTTACTATCAAGGTATTCATATTTTGTTTAATTATAAATGTTAATATGAGAAAAATATTATTCATCAAGTGAATGATAAACATTAAAAGGTGGTTAAGTAGTTACTGGAGGAATAAGATGAGTTAATCTCATTTAATTAATCTCCTGAAATTTAATAATGTCCCAGGTTAGAGATATAATGATTATGATTTCTATGAAATGTTAAAATGAATATAAATGATTTTTGAGTCAATTTTAGTGTTAACTCCCATTAATGGACTAAAGTTAAATTAATGAGAGTATAATGTATGTTTACAAATTACAGTTTCTCTAAAATGACATGGATATCACATTTACATGAATTTTATGTTAACTACCTTTATATCTCATATTTTTTATAGATAATATAAAATAAGAACAAGATTAGTTCAATCATTACATCATGGATTGAATCTATATTTTTCAGGTGATGAAAGGGGAATCATAAAGAAATTATGTAATTAATGATAGAACATGAAAACTGAAGAACGATGATCTATGATATTTTGTGCATGATTTGATGATATAGAGGGTTCCTATTTTAGTGACCTCGTGATATTATAAACTAAATATAGGAAAATTATACTAGTATGAAACCATTAAAATGCGGTATCAATTCATTTTTAGTTTCAAAAACTAAATAATTTTCAAAAGATCTAGGGACAAACAATTATATCAGATATAGTCTTATGATAGAGATATAATCAAAATAATTTTAAAAAATACTAATTACAATTGATTCTACCATGATCATGTTCCATCTATTGGTATGAGATTAGTTGTGAAAAAAATTAATTTGAAATTTTATTTAAATTTTCTTGAATAAAGATTGAGGGATTCCAAACAGCCCCAACACCAATAACGAGATTGCAATCACAAGCTAGTTGGAAGAGATATGGCCATAAAAATGTCAATATTTTATATTATCGTAAATAAATAATTAAAATTATAACTAAAAATGGGAGTTGATGTGCTTCAGGTGTGGGTAACATGGGTGTGGTTGGTGGGGTATCGTGTTTAATATAGTGTGAATCAAATCATTCAAATAATAACTAGGGATTGATGTCCATTCAACTATGACATACATGATTTATTTTTTTAAGAATAATGAAGGATGATGATTGCCACGACTCAGAGTCCACTACCCATGTCAAAGGGTATTTATCATCCTCCATGACCCAATATATGTTTTGATCAATTTAAGACCAAGAAATTTGTTTTCACCCACTTAATTAGGTGACTATTGTAACAGAATAGAAGGTACTGTAGGGTTCCCCCCCATGACAAACTTGACTTCCAACCTAGTCACCCAACCCAAGCTGGGCCAAGTTAGTTCTGAACTAACCCACCCCACACAACAAGTTCAGTATGGCTCTAGTATCCATCTAGGGTTCTCTTTTAGGACCAAACAAACTTGAATAATTTTACTTTTATAAAAATATATTAAAATATATAGAATTTTAAAAACATCATTTTTGTTCCAGGGGATATATCACTTAATATTTAAAAATTTTAATCCAATATTAAATCATCTAAATTCCATCAATGAATACTTTTAGTTTATTTTTTTACTATGTGAGTTTAATTCCTATCGACTAATCAAGAGATGAGACTAACCAATGTATGTTCAGTATCTGTGAATATTTTTTTAATTCTTGTGATGTGATCAATATGTAATAATTACTTAATAAATGATTATTTTTACATCATAACCCAACCATATTATATATAAAATGGACTAGATGTGTACATGATATATTAATTATATGTATCCTACATCCTTGAGAACCCCTCACATGTTTGTAAGTACTATTAAAAAATGAGGGGATTAAAGGTGACACAGTTAATATAGAGGTCTGGAGAAGGACCAAAAAAGGATATGAATTCATTGTACTGTGGAGAGAAAGGTAATTAAATCTTGTACATAGTTCATGGAGTATCCCTAGGGTCTTAGTTGATCCACCATACACTTGATGGATCATCCGTTAATATACTACTCATAAATATGTAATAAAGTTTTTTATTTTTATCTTGAATATATAATTATATTATTATGGGAATTTATATATATAATGCGTTAAGTACATTTTTTTTAAAAAAATATAAAAAATAAATTTATTTTGATGATTTAATTGTTAATTCTTATATACAAAAAAAGTGTTTTCTTAATTTTAGTTAGGATTCTATAATTTATGGTAGAGGAGAAAAAAGTGGAGAATCAATCATCATATCCACTAAAAAAGGTTTTCTAAAAATATTGATGATCATGGAGCACTTACAGGGAAACAAACTGAAGAAATGGGGATAAAGGAGGCCATTGAAGCTAAAAATTGAATTTATGCAACTTGGAATCACTACACATCATGACTAGATTCATGTCGTTTAAGATTTAAAAGTGGTGAAGTGGAGGAACTCACATTAATGTGAAGAAAACATGTGTTTCAGTCTAAAATATACATGACATTCTACAAATCATATGTGGATCACCTAGAAATCCTTAAAGTTTTGAATTATTTACATTTATTATAACCTTTACATGTGGTGCAATCATAACACGACTTGTAATGGTTGGGGAAGAAAAACAATGTCCAGATTTGACTTATTTTGTGGGTATGACCCATTTTATGGCCCATGGGCCATTTATAACATCTGTTTTAACCATTATAAATGCTATTTAACTTATTTCAATACCATATGATGTCTATAAATAGAGGGTCAGGCTACTACTATTTGATATATCTGGAGACCAATGTTTGGTGTGAGAAGGTACACAATGAAGGGTATTCACCAGTTTCATCTTAGATTAAAATTATGATTTATTTCCTTACCACTTATTCTCCAATCACTACGATGATGGTGTAAGATCCCCTTGTTTTAAGGCTGTGTAGGCGAAGGTGGATGGTTTTATTGGATCTTTTTTTTATTTTATTTATTCAGGTATTTTTTCCCACAATTTATTAAACCAGTTTCCAATCCCGTTTTTATACTTTTATCAAAACTATAGGTATTTGAATATGAAATTACAATTATAAATTACAGAATTAGTAACCCTAAATTAAGGCATGACCATTATCAAATTTAGAGAGACCATGTTTAAAAATATTATCGATAAAAACTTGATTCAGTGAAAGCCTAAATTATCGGACCAAGGGAAATGGTGGATTTCCACGTCAAGGAGGCGATGCCATGAACATTGGATTTCCCGTTCTTAACTCCAACATGAAACATCAATTAATAATTTTCTTTTAAAATCCAATTACAACAAAACCCTAAAACTAAAAAACCCCAAAATTATTTCAAATCTGATTACAATCCAAATTTTTTGTTATACATTGATTTATTCTTTATCATTATTAAATATATTTACAAAAGAATAAATCTACATTGATTTGTCATATTCAAATTATAAAAACCCATATTTTCTTCATGTAATATATTATTTTAATTTTATCAATAAATTTGAAAACCTAATTATTCCAATTCACCGTCTATGTGGGTTCGAACTCAATCATTACCAGTAATATATTTTAATTAATTATGTATTATAGTTGGAGTTTTTATAATTTTTTTATTTCTATTTGAAGAAAAGTGAAATAATGGCACCTTTCAAGACCATCCTAACGTGATAAAAAAATATTCAACGAGAATGAAACAATAAAAATGAATAAATTAATATTGAGTGAATTTTATTTATTCATGGTTAATGTTTTTATATTGATCACATATTAAAAATCATGATACATTGAATTCTATTTACATTTTAATGGAAAAAATAACTTCAAAATAAATCAAAGAAATTAATAAAATATAAAGTCCTTACACCCCTTCAATTTTAATAAAACCACAGTTTAAGGTCTTCGTTGGTTATATTTGAGGGTGTCTTAACTTATCAAGGAGCTGTAAGAAGAGTGGTGGGTTAAATTTAGAATTATTTGTATCAAATAAAAAAACATTGCTATCTTTGTGTTGTTTTAGAGAAATTATTTGAGAAATCCAACATCCATATTCATATAAGATGGGACTCCATTGATCAGATAAAGGGGACATAATTTATTGGTCTTAGATAAAAAATGCCTACCATAGACTCCCAATGTAGTGGAAATTCCGTAAAATGTGTATTGAAGAGTAGCTTTATTATCCTTTCCCACCTAAATAAACACATGGATCGGTTTTATAGATTGAGTATTTGAGAACTATAATGTTTTTAATAATATAGTGGGATATATTTTATGATTTATAAATTCATAATTTATTAATAATTGGAAATAATGATAAAATTAATAATTTGAAAAGTTCTACTTAATACAAAAATTGAAATTAATACAAAGAATTGAAATAATAAATAGTTGGAAAATAATATTTCCTCATTGTTAATGATTTCCAAGAGTGGTACAAACACATATGTATAATACAATACTATAAAGAGAAATTTTATATATTAGATTCCCCACATCACGATGAGACATAATAGGAAAAAATTAAGGGTGAAAAATATTCATATAGGAGATACATGGATGATTAATTTTATGCATAAATATTAATTTTATCCATAATTTTTAATGTGTTGTGAAAGAAAAATGAGGATATAGGTAGTTACACCATGTTATCTCATCTTTAATATATTTATGAGGAAAATGTGAAGAATGAAAAGACATGAGATTATAATTACACTGAACATGTGTATGTTAAAAGACATAATTTTGGCCGTTCCACAAGTAATCATGATAAAAAGATGTATTAATGTATTACAAGAGTTTGGATTCATGTTTAATAAACATTATTAAATATATAAAATTCCACCATCTTATCACCCAGTTACTATAGTTTCACTAAGAACTATAAAACTAAAAACACAGAAAAATATATTTAATATATTTTGTATAAGCTTAACCAAGAATATTGAAACCAAAATACAACCAAATCATTAGTTCTTATAATTAAAAGAAGAAAAAACGTAAATAAAATTCTAACACAATGTGTCGCACAAAACAGACCTTAGAAATGTCTATAAAATTAACCAAAGATAAACATGGAGATCATTGAACAAAAGGATATATAGTTCACATATGGAATGAAAGGTCACTAGAATTGAAATTATATTGAATTGAAATAAAGTAATAATTTTTTTATAATTTTTATATAATTATCATGGGATGTAATATTTATTTCTATGCTTCTTCGGTATAAGATACTAATTGTGACCTACACTTTTTTTATCCAAATACAGTGGAAAGAGATGAATATAATGATTATAAGAGTGAACTAGATCATCAAGTTACTAATATAGAATGAGTAATACACTCGCTAGATAGGATAATCAATATTCAATTCAAATTGGATATATTATTTTATTGGAAACTATTACTATGTATATCGGTTACAAAAACATTATACTAGTGTTGATTTTACACACGATGAGTTGATAAATCCTATTTATAATTTTTTTATCGATTACCCTATATAATTAGTAGTTTAATTAACCTTGAAACATGATTATTCCATATGGGAATGTAATAGTGGATATAAATATAAGAATAAAATGATACCCAATTATGGAAAGATAAATCTTGGTAATGTAATATACGAAAAAATGGAATGGATAAACCAAGTTGGGGGTTTAGACACATTTTCCCTAACAATATTATCTATTTAACAAGATTTATTATAAGGTATGATTATTAAGAAGTATTTTAGAATCAATTGAGATAAATCCACTATGATTATTGATTTAGTTTAGTGAGATACATGAAAACTATTTTGGGTAGAGGATAGATGTAAAATTATTTACTTTAGGAGATTATTTTAAAAGGTTTATGGAAATTATTGGGAATTATTAAAAAAATCATGGTTAAAATATAATATATACATTGTGTTGGTGATATAATGAAAATTTTAACCAAGCAATAATTTATCCTTATGAAATTAATTTAATTTATTTCCAAAATCATATTTCCTTATATTCTTCCGAATGATATTTTTATTAAATTTAGGATCAATAATTTGTATTATATGTATTGTAGGTGTTCCATTTTCCATTTTGTTGCATTATTCTCAAATAGTGTAATTAAATTTTAACCATATGTCAATAATTATGACAAATAGATGTAACATAGGTTACGATATGAATAAAATACATTATGTTTAAAATTAATGTGTTTAGATATACATCATTTCATAAATATTATTTTAGAAATTAGCTTTCATTTAGAAAAACATGAATTGAAACACAATTAATTATCCTATGTTCTTACTAAAATTATTATGCATATAATAGATAATCTATAGTAAAATAAAACATAATAATTCAATAATAAAGGATCATATATCTATTTTTGATAGTTGGATAAAGACATTCTTTGATGAAGTCATGGATCAGTATCCACACATAGTTAGAATATAAACATGTCCTCAAGTCTCATGGTAAAGAAATTTCAAGGGACATACTATGTAGGAAAGATAAAACCAAAGAGATATTGTCTTATGATCACTATGTTTGATGATATATTATTCACTAATAATATTTAATAATTATCCGATAATTAATATGTATATATAAAATATGAAAAATTGATATTTTTATAAGAAATTAGAAAAAATAGATTATATGTGAAAAAATAAATTCTATATTTTTGTAGAATATCATTCCAATGTAAATCACATTTGGTCTAAAAAATTAAGAAAGAGGGAGTTTGATATTGATGGTCATGTTAATACCAATAAATAGATATTATTTTATAATGGTTTAAGACATGTCAAAGTGTTGAATATGTAAAAATATTTTTCACCAGTAGAGATACTGAAATACATTTTAATTTATATTTCCTTTTAGAATCATACCATGATTATTATATAAATTATATAAAGATTTATTTATATACTAAATCCTTCACTAAATAATGGAATGATAATTTTCCACCTATTAGAAAGAGGTTAGAGGGAGTGTTATAATTTCCAAGTAAAATATGTTTTTAACTTATGGATAATAAATACTAGTCTTATTGTTTTTTAAGAGAATGTTTAAAGTATCGATCTAAATAATGAAATAAATTATAAACCCATGTTCATGGGAACAAGATCTAATGATATTGATATATGGTTATATTAGACCAAGTCATAGTATATAAATTGACATCGTATTAAAAACATAATCTAGAAAAGTACATGAATTTTTTTGACCTTTGTAACATGACATAGATCTCTCAAAGAATTTGTGTTTAGATTTTTTTTGATATTATGATGATGATTATAAATTCATGTGATTTAGTAATAGATTTATAACATATTATTGGTTATATATGAGATTATATAGTGCTAATTTATATATTTTTATAAGAAAATATCAAATAAATATTAGGGAACCACATAGGGTAGAAATTTAAAAATTCATATATTACCTGAAAAATTACAGGGGACACATTATTGGTATTTATAGAGGAGAAAAATAGTCTTTCTATCGATAAATTGATATATTATTATAGTTAGTCTATGGAAATGAGAATGTTAATCTTATAGAAGTGAGTAATAACCAAATATACAAAAACCATGTATCTTATGGATATGGATGTTTCTAAATAATAAACATAAATATGTAATTATTTATTCACATTGTTAAAATTTTATCAAAAAATATAATATTTTCATAAATTATATTATGATAATTTTAAAATGTTGGTTCTAGTAGGGATGTCATGTTTATGATGGAGGTAAAAATGTATATACATGGGGATAACATCTCTCAAAAGATATTACTCAAGGAGGTGATGTTATTGTTAGTACATTATCCATTATGAAATTGTTCCAAGACAAATGATTAAATATCTAACTCTATAGAAGATTTTTTACCATGTGAGAATTAATGTGTATGTTATTAGAAAGATGGTTGTAGTCTAAGTGGGATTTTTTAAGTGTGGTTTCCCTAGACCCTACTTGATGATTAATTTTTTATTACCATATCATGTATACAAATAGTAATGCATAATATATTCTTACCATTTTTATTTCTTTACTTTTATATTCCTTACTAACACAATAATTTCCTATTTTTAAAGGTTGGGGCTGAATCCTCATTTTTATTATTAATGAAAAAAAAGACCACTTTAACTGGGTAGAGGGTGACCCATTACATAGCCCGTAGGCCCAGTGGGAATTTAGCCTATTACATATCCCATTGGCCCAGGACCCATTCTGTGAATAGTACTGCTACAGTACTCGCACTGCTACATTACCGAATAGTAACCGCTGCTGTTACAGTTCCCCTAACGTCACTACAGTTCCCCTACTGCTGCTACTGTGCCGCCACTGCAACAGTATCTTGCTGCTACAGTAGCGCTACAGTGGTACTACAGTGCCTACGCTATAATGTTGCTACAGTACCTGCACCCCATGAGGTCTGAACCCACATTTTTCATGTAGAATTATGGGGTTCTTACCATGATAATGTTCTTTGATTATTCATAATATTAAAAGGTTATAACAGTTTCAAGGTATAACAAGAACCTTGAGATGTTATGAAAGTTGTCATAAACATATTTCCTATGGTCTATTTAAATCATACTAATTAGAAATAGATGATGCATTACTTAAATTTTTTATGGGATCCAAATCATTGATATTTCTTTTCATAATGTTTAAACATGGAGATCTCTAGTAGAGGAGATCCTGATGGCTGACCTGTTAATATGAACATCACATATTTCAAGTGTCATTTGATGTTTCTTTCAACAGTCATGCATACTTTTCTCTCAACTGAGATAATTATAAATGTATATCAATTGATCACATAATATTATACAGGATTAAAGATATGAAAATTTATAATTGTAGTGAGGTATCTTAGGTTAGGTTTATCATTGGGGGTATTAAATTAATAGAATAATAATGACTATATTTTCCACTTCCATTTAATTATAATATATCTTTCGAAAATTGACATGAAATATTGTTCCTTGATTAAATCCATTTCAATTTTAGATGGATTAAATTCTATCTAATAAATTATAAATAAGGAATATATCATGTCAAATGATGGTGATACAAAGTATGCATCCTTCTTTATAATATATCATGAGACAAAGTGATTATCTGACATAATTAGTATTCACAAGAGGTCACTCTATCTATGAATTATCAATGTATAGTTAGGGTCCCTAATTTTTTACAATATATCACAATTTGTATTTCTGTATGGATTACTTATACTAAGATAAGGCTCTTGACGTTTACACACGATGTGTATTCAGAAGATCCACTAATTTCATTGAAATGATGTTTAAAATGAAGTGGGACATAGTTTGTTGGTGACTAAACACCAGAGTGTGAATTACAAAATTTAAATGAATTAATATATTAAATTATATAACATTTAAGTTTATAATAGCATAAATTTAATTTAATTCTCATGGATTGGAAAATTTATTTAACGATAAAAGTAAATATTAAAAGAATATTATTTTTCAATTGATTATTATGTTTAAAATATTTTTTAAATAATTATGCCAAGAATGATCAAAATTAGGGAATTTTAATTCAATAAATGGGATTTAATAAAATTTTAAGTGATTGGTAAAATTTTATTGATGTTTTGATCATTTTAAAATGATTATAAATTAAATTTTAGTTCAATTTTAGGGTTAACTCACATTAAAAGTGAAAATTTCAATTAATGAACGTTTATATTATTATACAAATTTTTTCACCTAAAATGATGTTTCTATCCAATTTATATTAATTTAAATTGATCCATATTTCTCATTCAACGTTTTTAGAGAGAAATAAAAAATTAACAATAAAAAATTGAACTATATTTCTTAGATTGAGTATGCATTTTTCAAATGATTGAAGGGTTGTCATAAGGCCCCTCTTTGAACTATAATAAAATAACCAAATCAAATTTTGATGATATATAGGGGGATAAAATAGTTATTTTGAACTAATAATATGTGAGTATTTGTAGAGTACATTAAGATCACATTATTCAACTGAGGTTCCATTTCATTTAATTTCTCATACGTAAATTGGATTTAACATTATCCATGAATGAACGTGAAATTGATATGAAAATTCTAGTATTATGATACCAATATAGTCATTTTTTGTGCTTGAAAATATCAATTGTTAATTTCTTAACCATTATTGGGTTCCTTAATGGTGAAAAATCCAAACATTTTATAAGAGGACCACAATAATTAAAACAAGCATTAAATGATCATTATAAGTTTAATTAATATTTAAAATTATGAAAAAACAAGAGGAAACTAATAGAGGTAATATATAAATAGATAAAATTTGGGAAATAGACAAAATTTGTGCTTTCTAGAGATCCACACCACGGTGAATTCCTATCAATAAGTAGATGTTTAGATTTTCTTTACAATGTGTAAGTGATAGTGATAAACCACTGAGTAATAAAACCATTTATTACAATGATATATATAAGGATTTATTGTATGATATTTCATGGGAACTTAAAGGTTTCTAATTAAATGTAAATTCTTGTGGTAATTGAGGAAAAGTTATGAAAATATTGATCAACTTAATTAAATTTGTTATTATTTCGTTTATTTTGGAGTTTGGATCAATATCTATACACCTTTCATTTATTATTATTATTTACAAAATAGGAATGTGGGTAATAAGATCACAACTATTGCACACCAAGGATTAACCAATTGATTATAATATTTATAAAACATTGTAATTTTCCTTGTGTCATGTGTGTTCTTTATTTCTCTACTCTGATCATCAGATCAGCATCGTTGGGATCTAAACACAATAAATGGTGATGGGAGATCATGGTCTTAGAGTATTAATTTTGGTCAAATACTGAATCCCCCACCCACCCAGTGATGGTTTTCTCTTTCCTTGACATATTATATGGTATCATAGAATTATTGAAATGGGTCCAGTTATTCCCATAGATCTAGGTTTTATTTTCATTAATTATATATCTGACCTATTATATCTATAGAGTCATGTAACAACATCAAAAATAATATAGTTAACATATATAGTATAAAATTATTCCATCTATAGAGAGAAATTATTGTTTTATATCTTACACCACTTTTCTGGGATGTTATTGACATCAACAATAATGGTTTCTACCTTCCTGAATTTGATAAAAAATATACATTACTTGAAAAGATGGATATCAAAGATGATAAGAGAACACAAAAAACATTACTTCCATCCCTCTCAGAGATGGAGTTGAAATGATTCATGGGGTTAAAAATATTGAATAGAATTTGGACAATGGTTCATGATATCATTTTGGGGGATATGAAAGTCAAAAAGTAACATTCATAAATATTCCACGATTATTTTGGGGAAATTAATATGGTAAAATATAAAATTTTGGATGATTTATTAAATAGGTTGAAACAAGTGTAAGATCATTTCATAACTACGAAATTATTCTTAATTATTTTACCATAGTGAAGAAGATTATGATATTATTACTATATAAATTTATAGAGAAATTTATTTCATAAAGGATCAGGACAAACATGAGTTGTCCTTTAATAATCATAACAATATTTTTATTTCTTATGAGATTAGAAGAGGTATATCTTTATGGAGGACATACAAATATATAAAGTAGATGGCTTTAAAATATACTAATTCTAAACAACAAATTAATATTAAGCAGTCTCACAGTGATGAATCTATAAAATAATATTCAAGAATAGTTTTTGAAGAAATCATATCTTTAATAAATAAAGATAGATAATAAGGAAAATGTAAATAATAGTTTTAAATTCCATTGAGGTGTTTTAATTTATAATGATTAGGAACTTTTTAGTTAGTATTACAAAGAATAATCAAGATTAGGAGGATGATTCTCAATCAAAAAGATCATCAAGAAAGAGAAAAAAGTGAAATGTGGTCACAATCGTTAAAATTCATTCAAAGTAAAAAAATTCCTATATAATGGATAAGAAATAATTTATATCAAAACATGATGACACACATTAAACATACATTAGTGAACGAGTGTAAGAGGAATTTACAGATAATGTGATAGAAATATTTTTTTGGATAAATTAATATATTCCAAATATCCATCAAGTGATGAAGAAGAAGTGATTAGTGAGAAATAATTCTATGACTTAGAAAATGAAAATGATTTCAAATTAATATTTTGGATTTTAAAATACTATAATAAAAAAGTAAACATTATATAGAAAATAAATCCTTGAAATCTAATTATAATTCCTTGATTAAATTCATTTATGAATCAGGATCCAAAGACTTTATTGAGATAAAAGTGCAGTTCAAATGAAAATGGAAGATCTAAATGCACTCCTTTAATCTCTAGATAAAATTCTTTATATTATAGTAACCAATATCGAATATAAATTTAAATAAGTAAAGTCTACTGTTGAAAAATTTGTGGATGTTGAAAATTCCATAAGTTTAACTCATCTTGTGTTCCATTTTTTTATTCAATTTAGTTAGGGAAAACTCCAATATAGTAGATAAGGTTTTTAATTATTCCATGAATCTTGGAAATTTTATCATGATTACATAGTCTGTTGTTTTGGACACCCAAGTTTATAATTGAAATGACAAAAGAATAAAATTGAGGAATTAAAAATGATGTCACATCAAATAAAAATTAAAACGAACCATTTCCAAAATTCAGTAATTTATCATTAAATTATAACAGTAATTAGGTTTGAGAGAAGAATAATATCAAGTCTATGTCTCCGAAAAAAATCAATGTAATATAGAAATCTCCTATTAATGAGAATATTTAGAATAAGTAGTGTATTTTAAAGGATTTATAATATGAACAAGTAGATTTTTAAAGTATTATTACTTACCTAATATATTTATCTTTGAAGGAAGAAATTAGTACTATATATTATATGAAAATAAATCATATATATTATATTATAATTATTTACTTCGTTAATTAAATAGAAGCTGTAAATTAAGGGGAGGCGTCATGGAATTTCTGAAGGACATAAAAGACAACATCCAAAAGATAAATTTTAATTGAAACATTAATTTAATTATTTTATTGATAATTTGGGATATCAGATAAAACTAGAAACATTTAAAATAAGTGTCTCTAAATGATAACTAAGTATTTATAGATACGAATGAATTCCAAATCCTTAAATATGAGAAACAATTAAAATAAATAAATGGTGGAAGTAGTTTCTTATAAATATAGAAAACTTGAGATTACATGGATACTTGATAGTGGTTTATCATCACACATGAATAATAATAATAGTCTCTTAAAAAAATTAACAGTATAATATAAGATATTTTATTGTCTTTAAGGAAATAACACTCAAAATCAAAATATTCTAATCCACCAAGATTGTAATGAAAAAAATACTATGATGTTCTATTTATCATTGTGAGGAAACACATTCTATCAAGTATTTCTCATATTTTTAGAAATTATTATGAGGATATATTTTATAAAGACATATGTGTCATAATTATGTTCATGTATTGTACAAACCTAATGAGATGAAAACAAACATGTGAAGAGTTTGTTTTAAATTTACGATGATGAATATACTTTCTACATGATCATGATGGAGGAAAATAAATTATGTTATAGGAGACTCATCCATTTTGGATAAAATAACATGTCCAATATTATCAAACATAAATCAATGAGGATGATAATAATGATATATCGTGAAATGATCAGCACTTTTGACAAATGTCATAAAATCAAAATGGTTAACAAGAACTACAAGCTAGAAGATATCAAGAAAATGAAACCTCTTGGGTTGGTGCACTAAGATGTATTTGGAATAATGGGAATAAATTAAACCAATGGAGATAAATATTAAACGACATTTATTTATCATTTAACATTTATGAGTAATATATATTTCATTTTAAGTAAACCAAAATATCTATAGAGGTCCAAAAAATATTTTTGAATTTTAAACACTCAATTAGGACATGATACTAAATGATTTAGATCCAAAAATAGATATTAATACAATAATTAAGAATTTTAGGATTATATTAAGTAAAATGTAACACATGTTTACACTAGTGATCAATACACATCGTAATTAAATAGAGTAACTGAAAACAAGAGTCAGATCCGGTTAGAAATGGGGGGAACCATAGTATAAGATCAAGGTGCATGAATATTAATTTGGTGATTATAAATAGCTATGGATTTTTAAATTATTAATCTATTATTATTCTAATTAGATTCAAACAATATGAATTATGAGTTTTTTATTGTCATGGAACCATATTTAGGTAAATAAAGGCCTAAAAACCATTATTATATCAATGCCAAATATAATAATTTGGAAAAAATAGATGAGAGAGATTATGAAGAAATATATCTTGGATACATGTCTATTAAAAGGAATTACTAGTGTTAAAACATAAATCAAATAATTATTCTCAATCTAATTGGTTTAATTATGTTGTGAAATAAACATTCTTTATAAACATCATTGCACATTCATGATGAAATTGAAGAAGCTCTTGAAGAGGATGTTAGATAACATGGGAGTAACTTTGATAAAAAAATATTTTCAAAACTCTTATAATAGTTTTGAAAAATATATAGATGAATATTACCCAAATAAAGTAGGAATTATGTTCATGATACTTTGGATGTTTTTGAGAATTTAGAATATTATTTCTGACAAAAACAAGGGTGTTGAAACCCAGAAGATTTTTAGTAATTCAAATAATACTAGCATTCTATTAAAAGTTTAACATATGTGTTTTGATGAAGATTTAAAACATGTGGATCAGAAAACCTTAATGGATGTGGATCAGGATCGAATTGAGAAGAATAATAAATGGGATTTTGTGCCATATCACAAAGAAAATAATATGATCAAGAAAAAGTGTGGTTTATAGAATAAAATCAATGAGGAAGAATATGTTTCATGTAATAAATTTTATATGGATTACAAAGGATTCACTTGAATATATGGTATTGATCTTGATGGGGCCTTTTCTGTAGTAAAAATGATTTTAATGACATTGATATTTAATATAATTTATTCTAATGAAATTAAGTTTTTTTCAAAATATATGTGATGTCCTCATTTATATGTGGTTAACTGAGGAGGAGGTCCATAATAAACAACTATAATTTTTTATTTTTGATAGTGATGTCTCTTGATTTTAAAATTTTCAAAAGGTCTAAATGGGATAAAAAGTTCCCCTAGTATTGTATTCATAGTTGGACAGTAGAACATGGAGAGTATAATCCATGAAATTCATGGTGTAACATAATTTCTATGCCAAGGTAGATGAAAAAAATTTCACTTAGTGATTATGTTTATCAATGAAATAAATATTTATGAAAAAATAGGATTCTTGTGGGGACCTTTCTACTGAAATGTGAAAATAATATGTGATATTAATTATTGGTAAGATGCTATTTTTCCTGGGTTTGACCGTCGCAAACACAATATGTTCTATCATTATCTAAAAATGTTAGTGTGTTATTATTTTACTAAATATGTTTACCAAAGAATAATTGAGACACATTACGAGTCCTAATTAACAGAGGGAATAGTTTTCCATTGATGAATATGGAATATGTGAATATCAAATAGTGTTCATATAGTTAATTGTATCCTACATTATTTGAAAACATTTAGACATGGAATCCTATGTTCTATCAAACATTATGCATAGTAAAAAAATTATCTTGGATTCATATCTTATAAATGTGAAATATAGCTTGGTATACATTAAATAGTTTATCCATTTCGTATTTCTGTATGAAAAGGTACATAATTTGATCATTATGTCTATATAGATGCATACTAGGGAGGATATTTTCATGACTTAATGTCAAAATTTATAGTTACATTATTTTTTAGTGGAAGGTGTTTCGATGGAAGTGAATAAACAAAAATTATTTCACCCTGATTTAATTGGAATTTGAGTATGTTTATACGTCACAAGACAGTACTCAATTAATTTTGATGATTTTATAACTCAAATACATGAAGGTATATGATTCATAAATATTTGTAACTTTATATGATAATCAAAGTGAAATCCTCTTGTAAGAGAATCAAGTGTTGAATTAAATGTGGAAGCATATTTTGATCATATAGCACTCACAAAAGGAGAAGGTAAAGCATAGTGAGAATTAATTGAAATATTTTTCAACCACAGAGAATATTAATAATATCTTTGAAAATCCCCCAATAAATAATTAATTCAATAACTTGAGATTGTATTTTTGAGTGTAACTCTCCCAAACTAATTGCATGTCTCCCTGGTTGATTCCCATTTTCATTCTTGTTCATTTATTGGTAAATGGGGATAAAAATGGAGATATTTTTTTTAATGTCGGAGATAATCTAGTTATTTTATAGGTGATAATAAAGTGGTATATCTGTGGTTTTGGTTGATTTAGATGTAGTTTAGAGAGATATTTCAATGATTCTTATATTTTTTATGAATCCAAAGTGTAATATCGAAGGTCCTTAGGGAAATTTAATTATCCATGATTATTAGATTATTTTTTTGGGAGTTTTTTTGGAAGAATTCATCAGGAAGTGAATTGATAAAGAGAGATATGTGATTTGATATCGATTAATACATGGAAAATAATGCATTGTTCATTTATTGTGGGTTGGATTTACTATTATAAAGACCATTAAATATAGTGTTGTATTTTATGACCTTCAATGTGGGGAAATTATTTGGATTTTATATTGAGGAAATTTTTTCTTGGGATACAGACGTGTTTGTTTAATGTATATATTGAAAACATTATCTTATATGAGTTAGAGTTTCATAGGTGTTTAGTGGAGATGCAAAGTAATGAAGAAATATCTGTAAATATTCAAAATAACCTTCTCTACACCATATAAATGAATAATTTTGAATAATATAAAATGATCAAAAATGTGGTGAAGGGAATTTTATAATTTTAGTTGGAATTCACTCTTGAAGGTGTCACGATATGACAAATGGTGTCTTTAAATAGGTGTTTTATATGTTGTTGAAAAATATATAAACATACATTTTAAAGTGACCATGGAACCTAGGATTCCACCTTAGTATATTGAATAATGGTATGAGTTTTAACCTAGGTAGAATCATCAAATTGGGTGAAGTAGATCCCATTTAAAAAGAAAGACATCCCTATGAGAAACCCTAAAAAATGGATCCTTTGACTCACCATTTCAAAATATGTTCTTAGTCTACAATACAAAAAAACCTGCTAAAAATTATCATAAGAGGGACAATAAAAACATAGAAATTACAGTGTTAATTTTGAGTTGAATTCATTTTCAAATATTTGAAATGAATTAAATGAGTTTCCATGGGAAGATATAACTGCATAGATAAGATTTTGGAAATGGAAAAAACATTCATTTTGAAGAGCCACATGTAATGGTGGTTCCCGGTCTATAAATAGATATTAATATTCACATTCCAATGAGTGAGAGATTATGATAAAACTATGAGTTGAAATACTATTCTTTCTTAGTAGTGTTTCAATGAGGATTTGGTAGAAATATTATAATAAGAACTAGGGTTCACAAGAAATCTAAATTCCTAAGGAATTTGTGGTAAATTAAAGTGATTATTAATTAAAATACTGATTATTGTTGTTATTTTAAACATTTTAATGTTCAGGGATGTATATTTACTCCATTCCATGTTACTATATGTAATAAAATAGGAAATTGGGTAGTAGGATCACAATTGTTGCAAACTTGGGATTGGCCAGTTGATGATAATAGTAGGAGAACCATGTATTTTACCTTTTATCATGTGTATTATTTCTCCACATTTCAATCATTATGAAAAGAACATCATTGAATTACATGAACACTAAATAAAAATGAGAAATCATTGCTTGGGAGTTTCTATTTTGGGTTAACCACTGATTCAACCCATTCTCAGTGATAGATTAAACTCTCCCAATACAGTCAATTTTTAAGAATAATATGATTCTGAATCATTAATGTAAAAAATGTAATTTAAATATGGTTATAGAAAGGTAATCTAGAATTAATTTTAATAAACATGGAATAATTATTAAGGTATCATGTCCTGGATATTTAAGGTTTCATGATATTTTTGACTTTATATAGGGTTATTACAACATAATGGGTTTGAGAGTTTGATGGTAATCATATAAAATTTATCTATATAGTTTTGTAATTCATAGTTATTATAGGTTTGTTAAATATGCTTGGATAAGAATTTATGTTTGAATAGTGTGTTGTCATTCTCATTAGTTTATATCCCATTAAATGGTGTTGTGTATCAGAATGTTAGATATGGGTGGTTTAGATATGGGTATAGAAGAGGTATGAGAGGGGTAAATGTCTTATAGTCATTTTGATTGTAAAATCATTAGTTTATATTTAAAAGTAAAATATATAAAAATAATAGAAATATATATTGGTTTGTTTTTAGTAGAGTAGGTTAATCCAAAGTGTTATATGTTTTGGTGGGTTTAGAGGTATGGTTTGAGTGGATGGGTTATCAATATAAAATAATGTATATTATCTTGAGGTATAATGTAGCTACTGGTTTTGATTTGGGTTGTCTCTGTGAGGGTGGGTTGTGATATATAGATGTAAGGTAGAAAAATAGAATGTAAAAGGATATGTTTCACAGATATTTGAAGATGTTGGTCAATTTCATAAATAATAAATAATTAATAGAAATGTAATGATTTAAAAAATTAGTGAATAATTCATTGTGCAGAATTATGGTAATGTGATTTATAATAATATAATTAGATTAAATAAATAAATTCACTGATATGGGATTGAGTTATGTTAATATAATGATAAAGTGGTAAATAATTAATGAGTTTAGAATAAACATAATGGAAATGATTGTTTCATTTGTTATACTATCTTATAAGATTGGTTATTAAATGATATATTTATGTGACGATATTAATTATCACATGACCCTCACTTGAATATAATGAGGTGGTTTTTTGAATTCTATACACATATATGGAATATAATGGATCAAAGTTGTGGATTAGTGGAAACATATATAGAAGGGGGAGAATATGATATTAATATTATTCATGATTAAATAACTTATCAATAGGCGACTTATAAAAATTTGGATTTTTAATTCATGGATATGGTGTTGTTATATGATGATGATGATATGATAAACGATTGGTGAGGTTGAATACTATAGTGTTATGGATATAATTTTTTATGGATTTCCAACCAAATAGAGTGGGTTTGTCCTACCAAATCACTATTGGTTGAGTAATATTGGTCTCTAAACTGATAGGTGAGGTTGATTGTAGATTTCAAAGACATGTTTTCTTATTATGTAGAAATATATGATGATATTTATCTCATTGATTAATGTAACTGGACTATTAATATAGAGAGGTTATTGTAGATGATGAAATTAAATGAGATGGTTTTTATATTCAGTGATAATATATATTCCATAAGATTTTAATGATTTCAAAATATTCAACCTTGATTCCTCTATAGTCCTACATAGTTATATCCATGAAATTATATGTGAAAATATAATATTTTTATACATTATACATTGTGTTTTTAAGGATTTTAATACAAAAATCCTCTTGTAAAAGGGGTAATTGATAGGTAATTATCATACAATATTATTTTGGTTTTAATTTCAATGCAGGATTAATTCATGAGTTATAATTATTTTTTTAACATTAGAATTATTAAAATAAATCCTATAATTACTCATGGTTATTTTGATGATTATTTCAGGTGAATAGAGGGTATTTTAAATTGTTTCTAATGTGAGATAAATTAATTTGTAATGTTTGTAGGTTTGATGTTTTAAATATGTAAAAGGGAATTATTCTTCAATTCTATTTCAACTCTACATATGTTTCATTTTATACCTATGTAAATTTCATTCTCAACACCTGTTGAATAAGTTTTGGAAATGAAATATGAGTGTATGTTTGAACCATCCATAGTCTAGGAGTATTATGGCTCTATATATGTGTCAATTTCACCAAAATTTGTGTAAAACCCTAAAATTTCATGATACTTTTTTATTTAAAATAAATTTATTTTCTTGTGTTTCATGAAAAACCAACTAAGCTTGTGTTACACAATACACCGAGTTTTTGCAAAACAAAACTATTGTATTAAAATTATATATATGAGATAATTATAACCTATTCGATAAACCTGGTAATATGGATAGTAATAAATAATTTTTTTAATTTAATTTATTACTTTTTCAAATAATGTAAATATACTTATAATGAAATGTATAATTTTTTGAAAAATATTTTTATGTTTAGATATACTATTTTCTTAATGGAAGTGATTTTATTCCCTTTTGTGAAAATGTAATAAAATAAGTTATAAAAACTAATAGATATTTAATTTGATAAAATATACTTGTTTTCTTAATTTTTAATTTCCATATTAGATTAGTTTGATTATTTTGGTATTTTTATGAAAAAGTTACATTTTTTATTAATATTGAAAAATACAGCATTATAGTTAAAAATTATTCTTTGCATTTTAATATTTCATATAATTTAAATTACATTTTAAAGGCAAAATAAATCATTTATACATATATTAATCAAATTTATGTCATTAGAATATTTTTTATTATATATAAAAACTTATTGAACATTTGAACGTTCATGTTACCCATCTTATCACTACATCTGCAGGATTAGCATTAAACTTAATTTTTCTGCTTTTGTGAATTGAATTTCTTTAAATGTAAATACAAAGTTGTAATCAATATTATATTTAGAGTCTAATAGGATCAACTTTTTTTTGTAACTCCAGAAAATTTTTATTTTCCATGGATAAGGGTAATTAGGGTAATTAAAGGTAAAAATAATATTATATTATTATAATATTACCATAACACATGTACTAATTTCATTGGATGAGTGCTTTTCTAACAAAATAAAACATAGTGTGAACATATAACCATTTAATCCAATTGGATAAGAATATTTATATTTATAATATTTTTTTTAACGATAAATCCATAATTTCATACTCATATTTCTAATAACGAAATCGTTTTTAATATTGTGGCATAAGGAATATAAAATTAAATATAAATAGAAATATCAAATATAAAAATATTATATTCATCATGTTAATTTATTGGTAATTTTTATGAAATAAATAATTACTTTAAAGGTCTCCACAATGAAGATGTGGTAATTGATTAATTAAAGGAAACATCAGATAAATGGTATTTAAAATATTAAAATAAATATAATTTGAATTAATTAATGTAGTTAAAAAACATTATTGGTGTCTATGAAATTTTAAGAGTATCTTAAATGGTTTTGTTCGAAGTTATAATTCGTTTTGGAGTTTATTAACTGACAATGTTTTGAATAGTGTCAAAATTAACACGAATGATATTATATAAAAATAATATTTTATTAAATTTATTAAAAAACATAAAAGATAAAAAAAGGTAATATGATATGGTATTAAATTTAAAATAATTTACATTTATGGACAATTTACCCCTTATATTTAATAATTTATAACCTTTTAATATTTAAAATGTCTTCCCCACAAATAAAATTTCAATAGATTATTTCTGAGTTAATCAAAATTATAAGGCATAAAATAAAACGAAAACATGTTAAAGAATTATTTGATGAATATTAATTGACCCCTATAATCTAAATATCTAATTTTAGTTGTTTAAAATACCATAGTGCATGAAAATAAGTTATATATTTTTTTAAGCCAATGATAGTTACAAAATATCACTCTCTTGTATTTAATATATTTAATGTGTCCATATAGTTGTAAAATCAAGTTATGAATAAATATAAATGTATTTTTTAAATAAATGAATTTTTTCTCATTATATAAATTTATTTTAAATTTTTATAACTTATATAATTACCTTAAAATTTTATTCAATGAAAAAAATAATATTTATTTTACAAACAGAAAAATATAATAATTTATTGTTAAATATATTAGTTTTGATATATTTGGGATTGTTTAATGTGTAATTTTTTTAATAGATCTAGAAGATATATTATAGATATGGGAAATAATTAAATTCAAATTACCACATTTTCTTCATGAATTTTATGTGAAATTAAATGAATAGTGTTAAATTTAACAATAAATATACCTTATTGAATTAATATATTATTTAATTTTTTACAAATCATAAAAACCAACATAATAAAAATGGTTATAATATAAGGTCTAAAATATCTTCCCACATTAATTTATTATCATTTGTATTTTTCTTTCCATTAATATCCTTATTTTATTTTAATATTTTTAGGATTTCCAAAAGTTTCCATCACCTCAATTATAAATTAGCACATCTTCCCTCACTCCATCAAACCACTTTGAAACTTATATCTGAACAAACCCTACCCATTTCTCCTGAAAAATTATTATTTATGTTTTTGGGGACCTTTTATTCCAAAAATACCAACCACAATGTCCCTAAGAGGAGATACAATGGAAGGCCACTAAAGATGAGGTAATTATTTTACCAATGCAATCGAGTTCATTTTTTTCTTAAACATACTCTTCCTATGTAGTTTCCATAATAATGTAATAAATTTAGTATAATATTTATTATGAAGTTTTATTATTATTATTATGGTACAAAAATAATATTCCTTTTATCCGTCTCATGAAAAACAGAATCAAAAAGCTTGTGTTTGTATGACATACCCTCTACACGGCGTGGTATAATTTTTTTTTCATCACTGAATTATTTAGAGGGGTATACTGATTGATATAATGGTAGTGAAAAATAAATATTAGACGTTTTAATTCATTATAATTAATATACCATCCATTTTATTTCCATTTCCCCATTAATGGAATGATACCATCACTCGTACGTAAGTACGATCGACCGTCTCCATGATGTGATAAGATTTATCATCCATGTTAACAATACAAGAATGATTATAAAAATGTATATAATGAATAAATATGAAAAATATGACATAATAATACTAAAATAATATATATACACATATATGTACACATATACAAATATTACATTTACTTTCTTCAACTCAATATGATAATAAAACGGAAACAATGTTCATGCATACATACGGACTACCGTTTCCATTAACCATGTCTTCCATTTCATATGTCTTTATATATATATATATATTTATATACTGAATATATATGATATATAAATCATGTTTTAATTTCTTTAAGTAATTAAATCATGATCAATGTAATAGGATAAAGAATAACAAGTAAAAACACGTACGATAAACAAATTGATTATTACCCAAAACACCAATTTAACATGTAGTTGTTAATAAATGAGAAATATAAAGTTATAAATTAAGAATATATGATATAAAAAATATTATTATTATTTTGATAAAGTTAAATAATTTGTTTAAAACCACTATACTGGTGTTTCAAATACTTATGGAAGGAATTAGACCTAAAGTAAGGGTTAATTTTGTGGTCTCCTTATTATCCGAGATTGTTTATATATAAGTATTTATTAAGACATTTTTTTCATCGATGTACTTGATTATTAATTTTTTTTGAAAATGAATATTTTTTAAGGTCTTATGTATGGTAATATTTAACCAATACATCATTTTAAATATTTTTAGGATTTATTATTCAAAATCATTTTCATTCATATCTACATTTTCAATATGGGTTTAATGGATTTATTTATAAGGACACACATATTTTAAAATATTAATTTTTGAATTTCCCAAAAAATTTACAAAGTTGTATGCGATATTTTGATACAAAAATATCTTTTTTTATTTCATTATTTTATTAATGTATTAATTTTTAGTAAATGATTCCAAAAGTAAAAGTGTATTTTTCTCATGTTATTTTTAACGATTTTACTAGAGAATTACCATCTATGTCAATATCCATTATTAGATATTATATTTGAATGATGATTATCTCTTATGATATCATTTAATATATTTATTTTAATGGTTTATTATTTTTCTACTGTTAATGTTCTATTTTTATATGATTCATAGTTTGTGGATAAAATATTCACATTTCATATTATAGTTTTAATATGAAATTTTATTTTGGTTATGTTTTACACATTTCATTAGAGGAATGAAATGGACTTGGTAAGTGTTTAGTGGTGTCCTCTATAGCCTCTCGATGCCTCAGTGGGTCTAATGACACACACTAGATATGGATTTGGTTGATACCATACTCATATATTTTAGTATGTCTTCCCTATGGCCATGACGTTATGTTTAAGATTTCTGGTATTATGAATTTTGTATTTAAGAGATTATTATTGATGTTCCATGTAATTATTTGACTAGTATAATGTCCATGGATAAAAAATATTTTTGTGTGATTATTTATATAACATCATTTGATCAAATTATCTTCCTACCGTATTATGAAAATATTATGTTTTAATGACACGTGTCATTAGTTATTCATCTAGAGTAAATTTTATGTTTATTTATGATAGATTCTACTATATTCTTATCCTTATTGAGCATATGAGCTCACCACATTCTTATGTTTTATTATCCTCAAGATTCCAATATTTTTATAATGGATCATATGAAGGGTTAAAATATGACAATGAACATGTTATCATAGGAGTCTCTAAGTTGTACTTTATGTTTTAATTTATAATGTAAGATTATTGAATGTAATATGGTTTTCAAAACAACTAAAATGATCGTTCTTTTGAGATTCAAATCCGGTAACAATGACATCATAACAATGTAAGTCACCAACTCTGAGCTACTAGGGTCAGGGTCCTTACAGTTCGTATTAGAGGAAGTTCAGTAGAAACCTTGGAAACAAGATTCAGAATACATATATTAGGTAACATAATACTAAGGATAAATTTGGGGATAACAGTAGAAGAACATTATAGAATTTTAAGGTAAATATTATGTGTGAATTAATAAGAATAAATACCTCTCTGGATACTACAGGTGGACATGGTTATGGAAAAGTTGTACCTGGTTTTAAAAACTATGAAAATGAGAGTCAGTCTTAACTAGGTGTATCTTGGTACAAGACAACATGCATTATTATAAACCTAGTTAGAAAATAATGGGGGATATACTTAAGATAATTCACCTCTTCATTAAAAACAACTATGAAATATTTAAAAGTAAATATGTCCCCAATGAAACCATGTTTAGTATTATGATACTAGATACAAAAAACCTTTTCAATTTATGATAAGTATTTTTATAGTTTATTATTATACATTTTTATAGAATCTATCCTAGTATATGTCATCATTTATAACTGGATCCTAAAATATGGAACCTGAATTTCACCAATAAACATGATTCAAATAGTAATAAAGATCATATCATGCATGGTGTTATGAAAATATTTCAGATGGAAATAGTATCCTAAGAATTATTATTGTATGGGGACTTGGTATCATTTGAAAAAGGGATAGGTAAGAAGAACTATAAGATTTATGTATTCGGAGTGAAGCACGAGAATAATAGGAAAACTGGGAATAATTTAGATAATGGGTGAAAAGGAAATATGTAATTTTTTCAAATTTGATAATTGTGAAAAAAACCTTTGTAATTTATTGAAATAAATGAGGTTTTACTATATGAGTGGATATAAATTCTATCATGACTAGAATTTCAAGGATAAAAAAAAAGATTCCAATGTATAATTATTCAAATGAAATATACCCCAAATTGCCTAACATATCTTGGTCATAATTATAATATAACCATGAAAAAAGAGGAATTATTAATGTATTTATGTTTGGATACATGAATAATGTCATTTGAGTATTTTATCAGTGATTTAATGGTTCTAAAAATTATTAAATGCATAGGTATTGTATTGTAATACTATTTCATTAAGGTTTTGAGATCATATGTTGAATGATACTGATGACTAAGAAAAGTGACACAGTAGAAGGTAATTTCATTTTGTAAAAAATATAGCTGAAGAAAAGATACACCTTAATATGTTTCTAATATAGATATATTATATTAGAATACAATTATTATTGATTTGGATAATTCATAAGTTTTGAAAGGACGTTGAACTTTGGATATTATTATTTGATATTAAAGAATGATTTATTGGATACTTTGTGATGACCTCTTAGGATTAAGAGAACATTTAGTTGATGAAGGAAATACTGATCGACCTGGTGATTTATCAAAAGTGCTTCACGAAAAAAATTCAACCTGAATATCCATCTCTAGGTGTATGAAATGATATGAAAATAGATTGAAGCACAAAGCAAGGATGCAATTATTCATGATCATGTATTTCTTCTTAGGAAAAATTATTACACTATATGAAAAGTTCTAAGAATAAAAAATGTTAGTTTTTATTTAACCAATGCTATTTTAAATCATCATATTTTTATGGATTTTTTACCCCCAAATTTCCATTCATCATTCACTTATTTTTTATTTATGACCGCAATATCTCTCAATGAATATTTACACTTTTCCTCCATTTACATATCATCATTGTCAGCAAATTTTTAACTATTTGAAAGCCTAATTTTCTATAGAAATTTTCATTTCATTTCCCCTCTTATTAATATTATATTTTATTAACGCTATTTCAGATATGTTGTATTTTAAAAGGTACTTTATAGTACATACCTTTTTTTTCGAAGTGAAATTTCAAATTGAGAGGATACAATTTATTAGAGGAGGGGAGATTGTAATACCCTAATATATCATTGTACATTTTATTTTTAAACAAATTCAATAGCTATTTTTCATGCAACCATAATTGGATTCCATTACATGGAACCCTGAGATTCTAGGAATCATAAATTTAGTATTATAATTATTTAAATGACATAGTTATATCACATCTTTTAAAAATATTCAAATTAATAGTAATAAATAATTTTTAGTCTTTATTTATAATTTTTAAACATAAATAAAACTTATTTATAATGAAATGTATAATTTTTGGTAAAATAATTATATGTTTATAAACAATTTATAAAGTAATTTTTTTATATCCCTTTGTGAAAAATAATAAAAATAATTTTAGACCCTACTAAAAATATAATTTGATACAGTAAATATAATTTTTGAATTCATAATGTCAAAATTAGATTAGGGTAAATTTTGGGTATGTTTATGAGATGTTTCATTATTTGATGAATACTATAAAATAATACATTTAAGTGAAAAACTATAAATTTCATTTAAATAATTATTTTACATCAATTTTTTTAATATCACAATAGATCAATATTATACACATATTAATAAAATCCAGTCCATTATAATATTTTTTTAATTTGATAAAATAACTAAATGAACCTTTGAATGATATTTTTACCTGCATTCCCACAACATCTATGAGATTAGAATTAATCTTAATTTTACCACTAACATGAGATGAATAAAAAAATGGAAATACAAGAATGTAATTATTATGATATTTATATTTTAATAAGACAAACTTAATTTTTTTTGGATATTATGAATTGTAACTCTAGTATATTTTTTATTTACCACGGTTAAGGGTAAATTTTGAAATTAAAGGTAAAATAAATATTATAATATTATAAAATTGAAAAAGTACAGTTAAATTTTTATAATATCCTTGGATGTGTGGTTTTATTACAAAATCAAATATATGATGAAATTATAAAATTTCTAAAAAAATTGTGTATGAATATGACATTTTTTATATTTTAATTAAAGATAAATAAAAATTTCTAACTCATATATCTAATAAATAAATCATTTTAATATTTGGATATAAATAATATAAAATATATTATAAATACTCATTTAAGAATTTAAAATATTATATTCTTCATAGTAATTTAATTTTAATTTTTAGGAAAAAAAAATTATATTAAAGGCTTACAAAATGATGATGTTGTAATTGTTTAATTAAAGTAAATATCTAATAAATGAAATTAAAAATAATAAAATAAATATAATATTAATTACTTAATGTTACCGAAGAATTTTAAATATGAATATGAAATTTTAAGAGTATCATAAATGGTTTGGTTTGATGTTATATTTTTTTGTATTTTATTTAATGATAATGATGTGAATACTGTGAAAATTAACACTAAAGATATTACATAAAAATAATATATTATTAAATTAATTAAAAATCTCAAAAATATTTAAAAATAAAAATATGTGATGATAATTCATAAAATTTCATTGAGTGTCCATTTATTTTAATTGGACCCCATATAAGTAATAATTTATCACTATTGAATTTTTACAATGTTTTACCTTAATTAAAATTACAATAGATTTATTAAGGGTAAATCAAAATTACAAGGATCAAAATAACACAAAAACTTGCCCAGAAATTATTTTATGAAGATTATTTTACCCTTATCACATTTATATCTCATTATAGTACTTTAATAGACATTATTCCATGAAAATAGCTTATTTATTATTCATATTCAAAGATAGTTAGAAAATATATCTCTCTTGTATTTAATAAATTTTATGTGTCTACATAAGGAAAAAATCAATAAATGAATTAATAAACATGTAAATTGTTATATAAATTAAAATTTTTCAATTATATAAATTTATTTTTAATTTTTATATATTATATAATTTCATTAAATGTTCCTTAAATTCTAAAACTATATTTATTTTATTAATAGAATTATAGAACAATTTATTAAAATAATATTTACTGTGATGTACAGTGGATTATTTAGTGTTTCTAAAGAATTTAATAGATAAATAAGAAATAATATAGATTTTTTAGATATTTATATTCAAATTCCCACATTTTCATAATGGATTTGAAGTGAACAAAAATGAACAGTGTTAAATTTGACAATAATGATATCTAATGGAATTAATTTATTATTAAATTATTTAAAAATAAAAAAACTATAAAATAACTACAATGGGGATAATGTATGGTATAAAATATCTTACCCCATTAATTATTATCACATTTGAATGCTTTTTCCCCTATAATAGCCTTATTATTTTTAAATATTATTTGGAATTCCAAAAGTGCCCCTCACCAAAATTATAATAGGGAATATCCTCCATCATTTACTAACACCATTTTTAGCCTTCCATCTCAAAAAAAAATTCCAATTTCTCCTCAACAAATTCTTTTTTTATGTTATGGTGGTCCAGGTGTTCCCAAAATACCAACAATAGTGTCCCTATGATGAGATCCAAAGGAATCCCACTGAAGAAGATGTTATTGTTTTACCAATCCATTCACATTCTTATATTATTCAACTTAATCTTCATATGTTTTTTCAATAATAATATAATAAATATAGTATCATATATATAATATTATTTTATTATGAGTATCGTAAAACCATATTCCTACTTTTATCCATCCTAAGAAAAACAATATCATTAAGTGTGTGTACGTATGGCTTACCATCTCTACATAGTGGTGTAATTTTTTTTAGTCACTACATTATTTGGTGGGATATAATGATGGATATAATGTGTATAAATAATAAATTATACATGATTATTATTATTTATAATAAATATATCATCAAATTCTATATGATTTAACCATTAAAGGAATTATATCATCGCTCGTGCGTACATACAACCCACCATCTCCATGACGTAATATGATTGATCTTCCATGTTACAATTCTATAATGTTTATAAAAACTGTATATAATGAATAAATATTATATTTAATAAATAATAATGAAACTAGACCGATATACACCCACACCCACAAACATATTTCATTTACATTCTTCTATTCCATACGTTAAGAAAATGGGAAAAATGTTCTTGCAAACATACAGACTACTGTCTACATGAATGATGTATTCCATTTCATATATATATATCTTTTATATATATTTATATATTGAGTATATATGATATATAAATCATTTTTTACATTATGTAAGTATGTAAATCAATATGAATGTAATTGGATCAAGAATGAAAAGTCAAAAAAGGTATGCTAAACAAAGAGATTAATACCCAAATTGTTGGTTTAACACATGATTATAAATAAATGGGTAATATACAGTCATAAATAAATCATATATGATATCATAAATAATATAAAGATTCTGGTGAAAGTTAATTATATTCTTAAAATGGCTATACAATATTTTCAGACATGTATGGATGGAATTAGACCTAATGTAATGGTTAATTTCACAATCTCATTATTATTTGAAATTGGTTATACATAATTTTGTGTATGGACAAATTTACCATCCATGTTCACATTTCATAAAAATGTTTTCAAAAGTATTATTTTTAAGGATTTATTTGTGGTACATTTTCTTAAATCAAAATATAAAATGTTTCTATGATTAATTCATTTAAATCATTCACATTCGTGTCCACTTTTTCAAAATGGGTTTTATAGATTTATTTATAAGGATATAAAAATGTAAAAATGATAACATTAGAACTTATTTTAGTTAAAATGGACACTTTGAGTCAGTACTATTTTTTTTTAAATTTTTTCTTTATAATTTCAGGACTTTTGATTGAATGCTTTCAATGTAGAAAGGGTATTTTTCTCATGAAAGTTTTTATAATTATATAACTAAATTTTAATATTTGTAAGCATCCTTTGTTCAATATTATGTTTGAGTGAGTCTTATCTCTTATGATATAATTTATTGTTTTATGATTCATTTTGACTCTAGATGTGATATTTTGATAACATTCATTGTTTTTAGTTAATGTATTCAAATTTCATATTCTAGTTTTAATAAAAATGATTTTGTTTATTATGTTTTACCTAATTCATAAGTTAAATTAAATGGATTTAGTAAGTGATGGGTGAGTCCTGCTATAGTCCACCGATGAATTGGTATGCCTCATGAGAAAAACTATATAAGGATTTGGATGAGGCCTCACCCATTTATTTTTAGATGCCTTAGTTGAGGCCTCGAAGATATTTTTATGATATCTAGAATGAGGAATTACATATTTATGACATTAGTAATGATGTTACATGAGATTATTCGAATAGTTGAATATCCATGGTTAATTATAATTCTTATTTGATTGTTTTTATTTGTATTATTTGATCATATTTTATTCCTACCATATTATTCCATGATTATGTTGTAATGGAATTATTGGTTTCTTATTCACCATGCCTTTTTGTTTATGTTTGTTTCTGATAGATTCCTATTTAATCTTAATCTTATAGAGCATCTGATCTCACCCCTTTATTATTTCATATTTTCCACAGTATTCCATGATTTGTATTATGAATGATTTGTAGGATTATACTATGAGAATGAATGTGTTCTTTAAGGAGTATCTAAGTTGTTTTTATGTTTTAAATTTTAATATATTGTTCATGTATGTAATATGGTAATAAAAATTGATATATATATATATATCGGTCCATAAAAATTCGTATAATGTATCTATACAAATTTTAAAAAGTAAGTTAACATCTCTAGGATACTGGGGTCTAGGTACATAAAATAGATGTCATCCGCTAAATGTATATGTGAAACTTATCATATAATTGTCATTTACTCAACGTGTGTGTGAATCTTCCAACATATAATTAATCCATGATTTTGAAAAAGATAGCCAATGGATTTGAATAGATTGAATTTATGTGATACAACTAGACATGAGTTATGATTTTGGGTTTCCTTGTTAGAATACATTAAATTAATATAAGTATTCCCTGAGGATTTTTTTTAATGAAATCACACCAAAGGAAAGATGAAAACAAAAAATAAAAGCTAAGAATTTCAAGAAGATTCAAACCCGTAAAAATAGAGATACATTTTAAAACCATAGATAGAAATGATATTTTATATTTTACTAGAGTGAAATTATAGTAAAACAAATGTATATAAATAAAGGAAAAGTCCAATTTTTAATGGGATACTGTGTGCTGGTAGTGGGATTGGGTGAATTGCTGGAGACCTACTACTACACTTTTATTTCCTCCAATTAATTTTCTTTTTGGTTTTAATTTATATTCAATAGTTCATTTCCATTCATCTATAGTACCATTCTATTAGAGGGGTAAAATTATGAGTTATTGGGGAAGGTAATTTCTACCTTTTGTAATTCTTCAATCCTTACAACATAATAAATAAAACTCCATTTCTTATTAAATAGTTTTTGAACTCAGTAGTGGTTATTATTATTAGATATTAATGAATTTTATTTGATTTATATTTATTTTTTATTTCATTTTTCAGTGATATTTAATATCCCTATTATTAATTATGGTCTATATATGATGCAATTTTTGGTGGAAAGGTTATGAAGTTATTGGTTATTTTCAGCACATGTGGAAACTGTAGTGAGCACACTTAATTATTTAGAAAGGATAAGACCTGATTAAGAATTATATAAGACAATCAGAGTTAAATTGTTGTAACACATAAAAACATATGAATAAGGGTAGATATATTTATGTTTATAGTTATTTTTATTATCATAAAAACCATTAAACATTGGGTGGGGTGGAATTTATTGTATATCCTATCACTAATTAGTTAATAAAATTAATAACTAAGTAAATTGTAGACAATGACTGAATTATTTATAAGAAAAAAATCCTATAACCAATTTTACTTGAAATTATCATATTTTTATTCAATTTATTTATTTTTTTACTTTAGATTTTGTAAAATTAAAAACACCACTATTTTTCTAACCAATAAGTGAAAATATATTTTTCCAACACCATCGTAAGAGAAATATATATATTACCACCAATTATACATTTTAACCTAAGAAAAATAAATTATTTTTGAGTCACCTATGATATTTATAAAAAATTGAAATTTTTTTAATAGAATGATGCATTTTTTCACTTATTATTTATTTTTATTTTTTATATACTTTTGATCATTTAATTAAAATTTATTTTTTTAAATCAAACTTCCATTTTACTCACTTTTTCCTATAGAAGACACTATTTCATTATGTTCATGGAATGTGAATATTGTATATAAATCTAACTATATTGAGTGGGTATTATAGGTGGTCATAAAATATAGAAAGGAGGAACTTATACAACAAGTTTTGGAACCCATAAAAAATGATCTCAATAAATTGTTGAATTAAATTATGAAGTTCCATCAAAATGTGTTCAAGGTATTAAAATATGAAATCCCTATTAAATTCTTGGAAAATATCATGGAAGTATAAATATAACTACACAACCTTTCTCTCAAACATCTATCTATTAACCTCCCAATATTGTTGAAAGAAGAAGAATCACTTGATGTTTATTAATTGAAGGGAGTAAACATAAAATTGGATTATATGATTTTTTGTTTTCACTACGATTAGATCCAATCCACTACCCAAAAATTCCATTTAATTCATCATCACCACTATATCATTAGTTGGATATGTAAAAAATGCCACCAATGTGGTGGAGTTTGTAGAGAAGATAGAGGAGCCAAACTACCTACTTCCATTTGGTAAAACTCAAATCTAGGATTCCTTATATAATTAATAAGATATGAAAGATTAAAAAACTCAAGTTTCCAATCCTTTATTGAGAATATTTTCATTTTATTTTATTGATATTTAATTGATAAATAAATACTATTCTATTAATCCTTCATATTTACCTGACACATGGTTTTCCATAATGTGTGAAGAATAAATCATTGATGCACCTAATTAGAAACATTTGATGCTCCCAAAACCAATGTAATATAAAATTTAGGGGGAAACTAAAGGACTTCTAGTGGCTTTGTTTGAATAAACTAATTCAGACATTGAATAATTAGAAGAGTAATACTGTGGGATAAATTTTCAAATTATATTTTTATTCGAAATGAACTATTTTCTATCATTACCTTATTAAATTAAGAGGATGAAACATATATATAGAACACCATGGATATTGATGAAAAGGACAAGGAAGTTTTGTACCAACCAAATGATGGGACCCATTCTTTATCTTACACCTAATTTTCAAGAAATACCATTTTTTAATGGGGGATAAAAAGTATGTATTTTATCTATGAGATTATACACAACTAATATAAATTGAAAAAAGTAAGCAACAATATGTGCTGGTTTAAATAAAATAATCTTGACCCACCACTAGACTACGAAAAAGAACTTGAACATATTGGATAGGTTTAGCAAAACCATAGTATCCACTCAAGAGTCGAACCAATAATTATTCTTCTTTTCTTCCCATTTCTTTTTCCTTTTTGTTTTTAATAATTTTTATCTTACAATGTTTTCATATGTTTTCTTCTATTTACGGGTATGTTTTTGGAAGTGTAACATAGGATACTAACTCAAATATTACACAATATGAATCTTGTTTTTATTATTCCTTTTATAGAATGATTTTTTTCTAATCAATTAAATTTTGTGTGAAACTATGTTTTATTCATTTTTGAATAAAATGGATGGTTTTTATATTCTATGTGTCGGTACGTTTTATGAATATGTCGGGGTAGAATATATATATATATATTCAATTGTTTTTGGTTTGAAAAATGAGATTTAAATGTCTTGCAACCAAGTGAAAAATGATTTCTATTCTTTAGGGTTACTCTAATTTTAAAAATGTATGAATTTTATGATTTATTATTGAGGTTTTATACTAATTTCCTAGATAATTTAGTTTCAGGATTAGGAAAATACTATAAAATAAAAAATAATTATGTTTAATTAAAATGATAACATGCTGGGAAATATAATTCTTAACTCAATTTTATGTAACTTTTCCATTATGAAAATGAACAATGTAGAGAGACAACTAAAAATAAATTCATATAAGTTATTCTGAACTGGAGTAAATATTTTAATTAGGGTCCCACATGATTTTCAATGATACTAGGCACTATGAAAATGAAAAACATGTAAAATAAATAATAAAAATAATATAATTTAGTGCATAATTATAAAAAACTAAGGTATTTTGGTGAGGGGAATATCCAACATTAGATGAAAAATGGGTAATTTACTGATAAGAATTTCATTTGGGTTGTATCAAGGATGTTGGAAATGGAGTGTTGTTATATAAAAATTGGGAAAATTGAATAATTGATAGTACCACTTGTTAAAATATTTATTCATCAAATTTCCATTATATTCACTAACATTGAAGATGAATTTTATCTCAAATTGAAGTGGGTATGTTGAATAATAATTTTATGGGATGAATTATATTTTTACTAATGAATATATATTTTTTCCTCTTTTTTTCAGGTTTTTTGTTTAATCCTAAGAAGTATAATTTTTTCTTATAGAACTAATTTTATTTGTGATGAGGGAAATGAATAATTATAGGGGAATTGATAGAGACAACATTTTCAATAATGTTATTTTAAATTTCTATATTTTTAATCCCATAATAATTAAATCCCTAATATACTAAAAAGAATGACCTTTAATGGATAATCATTGTAATAAATTGGGAGAGTTAAGGAACCATATTATCTATTTGGTAGACCTTTTGTTCAAAAAATAGAAGAGATACTAGATTAAACAATATATACTCCTAAGTATAATGAGAGTATGATAACGAACAAAATAGGCCGGAAAACTCATCCCTTGAACTCTCCTAATATGTTACATGATCAAAATTGTTGAGAAGAAGAAGGAGATAAGAATCGTAAACCTGAACAAGAACATTCGAACATAGAAGATCATGATATAAAAAAGGTTAAAGAATGTAATGAGAAATGAGTAGCTGAAAAACATGGGGAAAAAAATGGAATATAGAAGTTAATAGTAATAGTTTATAACTATTCTATGAAATAATATACTAAAAATAGCCTTGAAGAGATAGTTAAGGGATAAGAAAGACATTTCACCCCATTTCCCAACTATTATTATTCATACCAAGAAGAGATTAGAGGATGAACTTCTTATGGAAATTGTGAAAAAATTATAGAAAGTTATATCCATAAATTAAAAGTGTTCAAACAAACCCAAAATTATTTTTAATTCCTCTATGAAATTTTTACCATCAGTGAGGGGCTACAAGGGAATGAGTGAACCATGTCTGGAAGAATTATATCAACGTTGACCAAACCCTTGTTACCTACCAAATTTTATGTTCATTGGAAATTTTCTGTCCATTGTAATATTGGTATGATAACTTTTTCAGATTCATTTTTTGATCTAGATGCTTTAATAAATTCCATCCCTCACTATGTGTTTATATACCTAGATATTAGATAATTGAAACCCACAAGAGTCCTGGAATAACATGAAAAATGATAAATAACCTATCCTACAGGAGTCTGAGAATATGTGTCCGTGAGTTTTCATGATTGGGTTTTCTCAAAATAATTTTATACTCTGAACATAGTGAAATATAAGATCCCATCAACCTCACCCTTCATTTTGGGGAGAATATTCTTAGATATATATAAGGCTACTATCAAAGTTTATAAAGGAACAATAGCCATGGATTTCAGAGACAACACTATCCTCTTAAAAAAATTTGACACCATGAAGAACACTTCATATAATCATTCAATGATTATACTTTAACAAATTTAATTGGATGAAACCATTTATATACATTGTATTTAATAATTATTTATTCCTATAAAAATATTTTTTTTTGAAAATTCCCCAGAGTGTAAATATATCTATGATTATGTAAAATAAATTTTTATATTATAATAAGAGATAAATATTAAGTTTTAAATGAATCTGATTATTTATTTTACATATAAAAATTTTATATCCTATCCAATGTTTAATAAGTTCAATAATTACATGTGAGGAACCCAATTTTAATTTTCTCTTTTGAAAAACCACCATATCATGAATTAATACTTTTTACCATTAAATTGAAATATTATTGCCTCATGGATTGAGAAAAAATAATAGTATTAATTTCTAATAATATATAAAAAGTTCAAAAAAACACTATCTGAAATTTTAAGGAAATATGTGAAATCCATAGGATGTAGTTTCATTGATATTCCAGGAATTAATACCAGAATCTACACACAAAGATATTTCTTGAATGATATTATAAAACCATTAGGTAGCCTTGATTAAGGGTAAATCCCATCATGGTGGAGTTAGTTTAGTAAGAGATAAAAAATATTTTTGATGTAAACATTATTTATTCATTATCTAACACACAATTTGTCGACCCTATCAATGTAGTTCCATATAAAACATTCCTAACCACTTTTATAAATGAAATGAATGATTTAATACCTTTGGGAATTTAGAATATTTTGACAGTCTGTATAGACTGTAGTAAGATAAACAATGTAACATGAAAGGGTCATTTTGTTATACTATTCATTGATAATATGCTAGAGACGTTGAAATGTAAACACTTTATTTCTTCATACATGGGATTTGAGGTTATTTTCAAGTTTTAATTTCTTTGAATTACTAAGAGAAGACAACCTTTAATTGTCCCATTATCACCTTTTGGTAAATAAAGATGAAATTTGTATTATTTAATTCCCCATGTACATTTTAGAGGTACATGGTAAGTATATTTTCATATTATATAGAGGAATTACTATAGGTATTTTTTTATGCTACAATTATTTTGAAAAATTTATTTCACTATTATTTCAAAAATTTGGAAAACATATTTAATTTTTTTTAGAGAAAACCTTGTTTTCATTTTTAGATGTTTTAGTTCATTGTGGAAGGAGTGATAGTCTTAGAGCATGTCATTTAGAAATAATTTTTCAAGGATGATAAATCTCAAATTGAAGAAACAATTTCTTTTCCTTTTTGAATTTATTTTAATCATATAATAAATTTTCTACGATATATAGGATTTTATATTAGGGTTATTAAGTTTTTTTTACAATTGTCGTTCCATATTCTTATTTACTCCAGAAATATGATGATTTTTTATTTATTGTTGAGTGGAATGAGGATTTTGGTGATTTTAATAATAGATTTATCACCCCACATGTTATGAAACTCTTAATCTAGGGGAAACCATTTGAGTTACCCCATGAAGCTTCCATCTGGGATATGGGGGAAATTTTATCTCCAAATATTAAATGGAAATCACAATCCATTGAATATGGTTCAAGAATATTAAATGATGTATAGATAAACTAAAGAACCAAAAATGATTAATTATTTATTGTTTTATTTTCAAAAGATAAATTCATAACATCTTTTCATAGAACTAAGGTTATATATTTATATGTCCATGAAACACATCAATATATGAATAATAAAGATAATTAAAACGAATAGTTGTTCAGTTGTATATTTCTAATGTAGGATTTTAATATTTAAATTAAAGAGAATAAAAGTGTAGTAAACCATCTAGATGATCATTTGAGTTGTCTTCTCAACACTAATGAAAAAAATCTTACCACAGAGGCATTGAGTGATCACATTACAAAAGTGTAGTTATATTTAATCAAATGATAGGTACTATTGTATGTTGATATGTTTAGTTATCTTGTATCCTCTCATGTACCAACTCAATTAAGTCCCCAAAAAATTCACAAACTTAAATATATGTTTATCATTTACATTTGATAACATCCCTGCCTTTATAAAGTTTTTAATGTATAAATGAAATGAATATTTTTCCTAACAAGTGATATTTAATATATTTTAGAAATTTGGTTACACACTTCTTATAGAGGAAACCTTACAACATAAAGTATAGTAAGGAATTTCTTATGATTTGGAATTTATTGGCCCACTTTTTTAAGAGATAGACATTATTTTTTTTGTGTAAGATAATAATTTTTTTTTCACTGTAAATATGTCAAAATGAAAAGACATTCACCCAAGAAAAATTTATTTTTGTGAAATTTTTGATGTGCAAGGCATTAATTTTATTGGACCTTTTCCCATGACTCTTATTAATTCTTACAAATTTCTTCCTATTAATTATTTTTCAAAATGAGATCAATCCAAGGACACCAAAGTTGATGGTAATAATTTGTTTTTGTGGTTTTAGCATATAATATCTTCTATATGTTTGTATGTACATGATCCATCGATAGAGATTAAATGACACATTGTTTTCAATAGGAACATGGATGTATGATGAGGAAATGTAAATTTAATCACTAGAAATCAACAACCAACCATCCATTGAAAACATTGATATATTAATTACCTAAAAATTAGATTAATGGCTTTTGGTATAAAAATTAATAATAAAATAATCATATTGGAGAAACTGTTTTTAAGAAACCTATTTGAGATTTTAGGCTGTATTATAGAATAACCATTCTAGTGATTCCATACAGAAAAGTTTTGGGAAAATTCACTTTAAAATGGAGTTTCATCATAAGGCTTAAAATGTAATGATGGAAGTCAGCATGGATGTAGAAAAATATAGAAATGAGATTAGAGTATATCTCAATGAATTTAAAAAATACAAATGAATATATTTTGAGAATTAAAAAATATAAAAATAATGGAAAAGAGTTGAAAATGAAAACATAAATCAACAAAAATACTTATTTCTAGAGGACAATGTGATATTATACAACATAAGACTAAAGCTAATGTTAGGTATACTTCATTCTAGATGGAATTTCCCCTTTAAAATTGATTGTGTATATTCTTTTGGTACTACAATGGTTATGAAGTAAGAATATAAGGAACCATTCACTATTAATGATAACTTATTGAGAATAATATATTGTAATTTTCCCCAATATCCATTAAAGGATATCACACTACAAATCATATTAATTGGTGATAACATTATGGTTGTACATAACATTAACATTCACATGTTTCTATGATTTAATTTAATAAATTCTATATTTTTAATCTCATTGAATTTATTAGAGACATTTTATAATTTATGTGTGGGTTAGGGAACATATTCAAATTTTTTATTTTAAAATGTTTTAATATTGAGTTTTTTTCAACTGAATTTGTGGGATTTGTTTTTCAAATTTGAGCATGTTTTTGAAATATGTGGATATATAATTTAATACCTCTACAAATTTGAATCTATTAAAAATAAGAGGAACTAATTTTACACATTTAATCAACTAAAAAATTGGAAATTATTTTATTTTCAAATTACGAGTAAGGGAATTTCATGCAGGGACCTCTAATTTTTGAACCTCGTGTAATGAATCACTATCCAATATTTCATTAATTTACCAAGGATTATTATGAAACATCATAAACATATTCACTATAATATCATATTTACTGATAGAACCAACACATGATTGAAAACCCATAAATTGATGAGTAATCTATTTAAATATATGAATAATTTATGAAATTTTTATTGTAAATATTTCAGTGAATTATTTTAAATTTAATATATATTTTATGATAAAATATATTTTCATGTCTAACATTAAATTTAATATTTATATCCATTGTAATCTAGGAATTAATTTTATAGTTAGCCACATTACAATGAAAATATCCATATCTTCCTTTATCTAGAAGTGGATACATTATCTAAGTTGAATTATATAGTGGGAAAGGGATAAATTGAAGATTGGAAAAATAATTTTTTTTACAATTAATTGAGTTAAAGAGGGAACTTAGAGAACATTTTTATTATTTTTTAAGGATATCATTATAGAAAGGATTTTAAGAGGAATTATTTTTCATTCAATGATTGGAATTGAAATATACAACTATTTTTAGGTGAATATGTTAAATTATTCTACTAAACAATTTAATAATCATAATAATTATAAATATGTAAGAGATGAAACAATAAAACTATAAAAATAGGGAATGAGTGATGAAAATGTTGATTCTACAATATTATACTACCCAATAAGTTGTAGAGTAGTTGGGGGGATAACTGTAGTGGTATTGAAAATAATGTTTTTAAGAAATGATAAAATTTATAAAGACCATCAAATATGATATTTTTGAAAGTTTGTGATGCATGTTTTGTTTGTATAAAGGCCCTAGAACACAAAAAAAATATGGAAAATATTTCATAAACATGGGATACCAATAATCCACATCTGTAAGACGATCATTTAGAGTCTCTCTCTACCTTCTAGAGAAGAACAAAAAGAACTATAACCTATTAATGGAAATAGTGAAAATAGTATCTAATAATATTGAAAAGATAAGGGGTGTGGGAAATAAAATTTAAACTCAAGTGGTTGAATATAAATCAATGGGAGATTATGTGAGGGTGGAAGCTTTTCTTAAAGGAAACTTATAATCATACAAAAGAATCAACATAGATCCAAGACACATTATCTAAATCATTATTTTCAGAAAATAACCCACCCACATTAACACATATAATAACCCTAAAAAAATTTGATATGAAAACATATTGATTAATTGGGAAGATATTAATAAATTCATCCATCCTATTGTGTAATTTACTTGAACTTTGAATTAGGAAAACGTTTCTAGAAATTCATGTTAGAGTGTTGAGTGATATTTTTTACGAAAGGCAGGTATCAAAGTTCCAATGAGGACAGAATAAGTGTAAATTAATTATCTATAATTCCTCAATAAAATTAAAAAAAGATAATTTATGAGGATTTATAACTTGTGGAGAATAGTGCTGAAGAAGGGAACTCACATTGGCTATGTACACAAATATGTTGGAATCATTTTGAAGATTATAGGTTTGGGAGTCCAAGGATTATGTGTTGGAGAATGGATATACCAATATATCAATACATTTCAATTTATGTATTTAATTATTATAATCCTACCATATTAATGTTTAAGGTGTAATTTTTCAGAATTAAATATACATGTTTATTTTAGATATAATTATAGAAAATTATTAATGATTTTTATTGATTTATTTATTTTATAAATTATTTTAAAAAGGATTAATTTTATATTGGGTGTCTTGATTATTATATTATGATGGTGAATTTTATTTTATTGTTCTTATATAATGTGGTAATGTAATATGGAATTAATTTTGATTTGAAGGCTGAAATGTTTCTTAGAGAATTCTGTATAGGTGTAATTTCAACTTTGGAGATGTGTCATTGTAGACCAATGTATGTGCTATTATTAGTGCATTTGGAAGGATCAATTGTAAAGGAATTTGAGGTTATATGTGAACCTACCCCTAGATAGGTGTCTTAGGACTCTATTTATAGGAAAATTTTACTAGAATAGGTGTTAACCACTCAATGTATGTGTGAAGCTCATTATCATATGTTTCATCTTCTCAGTGTTTGTATGAATCTACGAGTGTACATGTCATGAATTCCTTTATAGAAATATGATGATGGATAAAAAGCATAAGTCATAAATGGATCCACACAAACATGATCTTATATTTTATGTTTCCCTTTCTGCCTTCATGTAATCAATAAGAGGATACCACATGGATTATGTTTAATGAAACAAAAACTTAAGAAATATACAAACGTAAAATAATAATTATAGATCATAAAGAGGTTGAAATACTTAAGTCGTAATGAAACATTATAAAACCTAAAGTGATATACATTTGGAGTCCTGACAAAAGGAAAAGAATAGGTAACCAAACATCTACAAAAGAAGGTAGAGTCCAATATTAGAGGACATGTTGTACACTAGTAGCTGGAAAATTAAAATACCATGAGAACGTACTACTCTTATTTTATTTTTCTCACATTATTTTATACTTAATTAATTTTTTAATTACTTATTCTTCTCAATTCATTTATACACCCCTTAGAATGAAGGGTTAATATTAAAAGTGATTTTGGATGTGAATGTATAAATTTTTCAATTCTTGAGTCTCTACTACTTTATAAATAAAATTATATTTCTTTTGATAATTAGTTCCAACACTCAGTAAAAATTCTTATTATCCAATGAGATTGTGTTTGGTTTTGAATTTACTCATTATAATGTTTTTAACGATCTATAATGTCCCTATGCTTAGTTTTGTAATCAATATGATTGAATTGGCTATCTCTAAGTAGTTAAGTGCTTGTTGATTATCAGTATGTGTGGTGGTTGTAGAAGACACTCATGATTTTTTTGGAAGAACAAGTACCCATTAGGGATTTCCTATGTTAACCATGGGTTATTCTTTATAAAATTTACACACATAATACATATGTAATACCAACCAATGATGTTATTTTGGGAATTCTATCCCAAAAACTATTCATACAAGTGTGATATGGTAAGAGATTGTGAATCCCCCCAGATATAATTAAATAAAAATAAGAGTTGAATAAATTATATACAATAGTACAATTAAAATTAGAATACCAAAAAATATCATTACCCTTATCATTTTACTATTTTATATATCGTTCTTCATTACTTTCGTTTAGAAAAAATTAATTTTTTAAAAAACCTTCATTTTATCTAAATAAAAAGAGACAAAAAAAATTGTGCCATGTCTTCTAAGAGATGACCTTTAGGTACAACTAATAATAGATTTTAACCAAGGAGAAATAATTTATTTTTGGGACACCCATGTCATGTGTGTCACTGTACAAAGACATTCATTTCACATGGGTGCTGAACTATTTATATGTATTATCCTCATGAGTACTCCCATGTACACACCCATCATTGTTTTCCATGATTCTTTTTGTGGGATAGTTTAGTAGTGATTATGATTATTCTATTTGAGTGGATCCAATGGAGTTATAGGATGAGTTACCTAAATTGTCACTATGTTCATTTTATATGCTAAAATTTCACGATATTTTAGGTATATTAATTTTGTATCCTCATGATATGTATACATATGTAGTTGATTAATATTTTTTATAATCTTCTAGGAATTTATGAGGTAAATTCCTCCCATATGAAAATTTGGTACCTGTAGTTAATGTTTTTAACCTATTTCCAACTGGAGGTTGTTTTTGAAGCTCATAATTTTTTTTATTACTCTTCCAAGAGGGGATACAGTGGGGGTGGGTCAGGATAAAGTGGTATTAGAGATTTTGGTTGTCATTAATGACAGATTTTGGAGTTAGGTAAATTTATCAATTTTATTGGGTTTTTAAGAAATCAATGAAATTTAAGCCTACCATGTGATATAGGAAAATAATAATAATTATGACACAACTATTTTGGGTTCCCTATGTTCTGACCCAAAAACATGATATTAAACTAAGTATATTAGAGTGAAAATTCACCAATTTCATGGTAGAAGTTTAGGAAATATACATTCATCATTATCATAGGTTTAATTAAAACAAATATTATATATGATGATTAATAAAGTTTATTTATTTATTCAATGATATATTTATTTAGAGGTATATTAAAAATATTATACCTCTTTATCTATAAATGAGAAATTATTATCCCAACACATTAGGCTAACATTATAATATTTCATTAGGATTTCATGATACGATGGTTCTATTTTACCACTATAATATTCATTATTTGGTTTTTATAATATATTTTTTGATGTATTATAATTAACATACCCTTAATTCAAAATACCATGATTAAAATTTTACTATAATGAATTTTATAAATTACAAATAATAGTATTTTGATATGATTCAATGACGAGGAGATGTTAGTAAGTCATGCTAAAGATATCTAGATAGATAGAAATAATTTTATGCCTTCCTAAATATATATTCCAATGATAAAATTTTAAATATCATAAAAAGTTAGTAGATTTTGGATTAAATTTTTATCATAATTTTTTAAACATTTAATAAAATACAATGAATGGGTTAAGAGAAATTTTTTATTTCCAAATTATATTAGTTAAAATTAATGATGTAATTTTGATTTTATTTGAGTAAATATCATGCTATATTTTTAAATACTATTTATATATTATGTATTTACATTTGTAATTCAATTATACATGTGTAGGAATGAGAATAAAAACATATAAGAAAATGATTCTTGTTATGTAAGGAGTATTATGGTGTATATTAATTGATTATTTTCTTAAATAGGCCTCATATTTCTAGATGTTATATGTGAAATATTTTGAATGAATGAAAAAACTTGTGACATGTAAATATTTTTCATTTTATTGTTTATTTACACTGAAGGATGTTGCGTTTATGTTATATATGTTCTTATTCTATGATTTATTGGATTTCTTATTAAGAAGGTTATATTTTTTTATTATTATAATGAATATGAATTAAGAAAGTTATGTATGAAGAAATTTTGTGGGGATTTAAAAGTATGTTATGGAATTAATAATTAAATTAGTTGGATACATGTTAACGTGACCAATGTATGGTGTACTATTTTTAGGGGGAGAGGGTTAATTGATTGTATGTTTTTTCAAATTATTATTTTTCAATTCAACCTCCTAAACTACTTATATTCTTAATCCCCTATACATTGTGTCTTCTAGAGTCAATAGAATTATCTTTTACACTAAAGAACATGAAGAAAATATTTTTAAATGATTCATCTATAAGACCAACTACATTCCATGACTAGTTATGCACCCAATTAATATATTATGAATTATAATCAATCTACGGATAAAATGATTTAGTGCTTCCTAGACCTATATAGAGTCCAAATATGTACACACTCTCCAAATTCCCAATGGACTACCTCATAAACCCATTCACAAAAAATCATAACATCACAATATGATATCTTTGCATTCCCAGAGTGTCATTGATTCCATAGATTCCCACCCTGTATACATTATATTTTCCTCTTATATCTTGTTAATGTTGATAAAAAATCTACTCAGTATGATTTATTTTCAATATGTTTGATCTCCTTCCTCATCAGTATAGATTCTTTGAATTCTAGACAATAAAAAACTAAAACACATATAACTCATCAGTTTAATACCACTTTCATAGATATTAAATGATTCCTAATCACCTATAATTATTAACCCAAAATGAAAACCTATAATCATTTCAATTTGAAAATTTTATAATCACTTAATGGATTTAATCTTATTATAAGAAACTGGTACAACTAGTTGGCCTCTCTTTGAATTCATTATTTTTTTCACAACATCATATCACATGGTTTGATATCATATTGATGGTTATATTCCTTTTATTCCTTCAATATTGATACCCATATGATATTCAACTCATAGTATAAGATTATATATTTTATCTTCATTTTAGAGAGGTTTCAGTTTTTCTTCCTCACTCACAACTCTCTTTGATCAATGATTTTTAACTACCTCATTTTTTCTTTTACATGTAGGTTACTAGAAAAAATTATTATTTATATTATGCATATAAAATTAATTTTAAACTGTATGGGTGATCCCCTACACCATTTTCACTTGATTGTATGTGGTTGTTTCCCATGTATTTCCTTTCCATTTTCATGCATATTCTACATAGGTGTATCCCCAACATATAGTGACTTTTTAATTCATTCATAAACATAATGTTAAATTATAGTAGTTCTATTTCTTTTAATTTTTATCTCAAATCTCCATTGCTCTCAAACAATATATCTTATAGATGCATCGAAAAGGTATGATTCCACCATGCGTTTCTTCTCATAATATCTATACTAAAGACCAACAACAAATTTTTTTCATTGCTGTACAAATCCAAAACAAAAAAAAAAATAGTGTCTCAGTTCCAAATCATATTCATCTAATTTTTATATCACATTTCTCTTGGTAATATTCAAAACATTAAATCTGAGATAATGTTCCTTCAAAATGGATTTCATGAATTTAAAATTTATGAAATTATAATTTTAGGATTTATTCATTTCTCCTAAATCCATAATAATTTAGTATCTTCAAAATAAAATAATGAAAAATGAATCAAAATATTTTTTAATGATTTTATCCATTTAAATTAATCACCATCATATTCACATTTCTTTTTAATTATAAAGATAAATTAAGTAAACATAGAAATGTTTTTCTTGAAAATTATTTGTATATATCTATTTCTTTGATCTTATATTTTCTTAATTCAAATATCAACTTTTCATCATTCAATTCATGTATAAAATTTTGTTTTTGATGCTTTATTCCATGAACACTAGTTTTATAATTATCCAAATGCATTTGTTTCTTTATGTATTAAATATGGAATCTCACATTTAAATATGTTGAATTCTGAGGTTTCTAATAAATTTAGATATCACACCTTACATAGAAGATAATTTCTTATTTATTTGAAGTCATAAGAATTATTATAATCAATATTATAAGTCATTGAATGTTTTATTAAATCTTGAAGTCAGATTTCTTACTCAATAAATTCATACCATATCAATGCCATATTAAATAGCCCAAATTCATATGATCTGCATAAATTCATATGTTGTACCTATAAGTATTATGATTTTATCAATTTCATAAGACTTGTAAATTACTATTACATTATATTTTGTAAAGTATTTTTAAATGAATGTAAATGTAATACTTTTACATCAAATGAATTATGTACTAGGAAGACAATGTAATGTGCTGAATTTTGAAAGTCTTATATGAAAAACTAAATTCTTATTGGTTTTATACTATTTAAAATAACATTTCTTGTAGAAAATTACCAAAAATATTTTATTTAAATCCAAGAGGTTCCTATTGGTTTTAGGGATTCAAAAAATATTAAAATTCACTCCCAAAACGTAATGGATTTACCTACATTTCTAAAAATACTTCAGAACTATACCCAATGTCGTTAATCACATTAATAGGCAAGTTAATGTTTTTTAATGAGCATTAGTACACTTTAATTCATCTTTCAAAATCATTTTTTCAGAACATTCATTCCAATGTTATATAAAACTAAAATTTGTATCCCTCATCCTCTATTATAACAACATTGTTTTTATAACACCCTTTTCATTAAAATTCCCAATCAACTAGATATAAAATTATTTTAATGACATATCTTGATGTTATACATATTTGAAAACTCATACAAACCCATTTTCTATATAATAACCTTTTTTCTTACTTGTTCTATAAAAAACTCAAATTTACATTAACTATAAACATGTGTATAAGTTATTTGTCCATTTTGTTGGGTGAATACTAACATCATAACCCGTTACTCAAATCTAATTTCTAACATACATACTAGCATGCTATACTGAAAACAAATTCAATCACTCGCTATAGGAAACTCAAATACCCCCATTAGATTTATTCTCAATATTATGAACTTCCAAAAATCACGAAACACATTTCAATAAAACATTATAAAATCCCATTTATTATACCCATAGTGAAAATATATAAAATATTGAATAGTTTTTACTCTCCCCTAGATCAAAACATATAGTAAGGGAGTGATTTTTAGAATCATCTCACAAATAAAACAATAAATTTTCTCACAGAAAATCAACGATTATCTCAATAAATTTTTAAGAGAAGGATATAACCACATGGTTATTGTAAATAATCGATAGGAAATTGTCTCTATGTTTATTTCTATTAGCCTATTATTGAAAAAATGATTGATTTTACCTTTGAAAAAACAAAATCCATATTCATTACTCATTATTGTAACAAATGAAATTTATTCCATCAGGTGATGAACACATTATGTTATAGATATTTTTAAATCCTTCACTCAACATTCATAAAATCAATCATAAAAAACTATAAGTCTTTCCCCATATTTTTATATAGTCCCCCATGGTAAAATATATGTCACAAAATAAAATAGACTTATGAGAGTGGAAATTGTACCTCAGAATTCATCATTTTTTGGGATATATTGATTTATTCATTTATGTAATCACAATAAATTTATGACATCAGGGCCATATTAGATAAATACCACTCAAAATATTCTCACAATAACTATTAACATGATAAATGTATTATATTTCATCTCTCCTTTTTATTATATAATTCTTCATTATATTTTACAATCATAGGATCTTTTATTGTTTAATCTGTTGGAAATAAGGTACATAATACATGAAAATTTAAAACATTTTTCTATTAAAATTTAAATGATTTTTAAACTTTCATATGAATTAAATTTATTTATTCTCATAACTTGGGGACATAAAGCAATGTAATGGGTGAGTATAAGGCCTTGTTAGGGAAAACAAGGGAACCGATTGACATGTGAATTTGAGGAATATCAATATGAACTTGAGGAATTACATAAAATATAGATAAATAGAAAAAGTTAAATATAATAATAAAAATAAAATGAATACTAACATTTAAATGTTTCTATAACATTTAATTCAGTCATTCATAAGAATATAAACATGGTTTTTTGTTGATGTTCTATAAAAATTACCAATGTAATTTACCATGGTATTGTAAAACATGTCATATATAGAGATTACATTTATTATAAAATGAAATGGAGTGATATAAAGGTGAAAAATTAATATATATTAATAGATATGAGACACATATCACATAATTAAAATTTAATGAATTACCTGTGGGTAATAAATCAAATTGTTTTTATATCAAAATCATGGTGTTTTATAATGTGCTTAAAAACGAAATCATTTTTCCATTTTAATCACATAAAAGAGAAAGGTGGGTTTCATCTATGTTAATACTAGAATTAAATATGTTAATTTTAAATCTATGTTAATACCCCTATAAATGTAAACTTATTTAGTATTTAAAAAAGTTATGAAAATAATTTCTTTCAAAAAACGAGTGAAATTCTAAGAAGTAACATTGGCAGTAGAACATGTATAAAATGTGGTTTTTGAAAACATTAAAAATAGAAGGGAAAATGTTATACCATTAATAAAATAATTTTAATACATTTTATGGAAATGATAAAATGTAACAGATAACATAATATGGATATTTGAATGAAATACCACATAAAAAGGGAACTTGAACGGAAAAGGGATGTCGAGATTCTCTTAAATTGAAGAGTGAATCCCAAAACTCAATGTTCGGGACCTTAGGGGCTTGATGAAACCATGAGAGGACTCATTGGAAGGTAATAATATCATATATTCCTATAGTATGAATTTGGAATGAATTTAACATTTGAAACTGGTGGGTATCTAAAGAAAATGTGAGGTTTTTTTATTAATTTTTATAGACACTTCAGTAGACATATTTGAAAAGCCATGGTCATTCTCATGGTATTTTCCCAAGGTATTGGAAAAATAGGAAAAATATTAAATTATTTCAATCCACAATAGTCTATAACTATTTTATAATCCTAATTACTTATGTATGATATACTTATAAAGTCATCAAACATATTGAAAAAGTCAAACTGTATTTTTTCAATTCACAAATACTAATTAACATTATAAAATTATCACAAACATACCACAACCTAATATCGATGTTCAAATTTTAAAATCGAGATTTAATTTTTTATAATAATTCTTTAAATATGATAAATTTAACATCTAACTATATAAATACTGATTTATTAAAAATAATAGTGGGAAAATATTATTAGTAAAATTTTCAACAATTGAAATTAAAAAAAATTATTTTAATCATTTTATTTAAATAAGAGTGTATTGATAATAATATTTTATTACAATAAACATTAATAAATCCTTATATCTATATAATAATTAATTTCACTATGAAAATTACTATTTTTTCTAGAAAAAATAGTTTTCAAATTCTATTTCAGTTTTTATGAAAAAATAATCATAAAACAAAAATGATGGAAAACAAATTTTATTTAAATAAAGGCATTAAATATTAAGTGACTAATTCTGTAACAAATTACCCCTTATAACACAAAGATATGACCTAATGGTAAGGTATGAGATTGTGACAAACTCTTTGGGTGGCTTAGATAACATCAGCTGAGTGGTAATATTCACTAACTTGAACTTATCTCATAGATGATTTTGTTCACGCTTAACATGTTATATCTCAGATTGGGATTGGTCAAGAAAGAATCCCAAAGTATCTACATCCCTCCAATGTTTTTAAAAATGGGTTTCTTATTTAATTAATCTACAAGATGATTCCATCAACTCTTCTTTCTTTATTAATTAACTATTATCATTTCTAGTTATAATACTAATTATAACATTAAAATTATTATTAAGATTATTTTTACTGAAGGTCATGATGTCCAATGTTTATAATTGAACAATGGTCAAATAATAGTGAAATCACATAAGCCACATTTAAATTAAACTCAATTCATTATTAAGAGAAAAAATGTTGTCAGGTAACAAATATTATAACACACATTTTTGGGATAAAAATTTTACTCAAAATGTTTGGGTCATTACATTGTTTCCCCATTATGAAATTGAATACCAAAATTTCATCTCATTCCTTCAGTTGAAAAAATATGTTGGTACTTGTTCCTCATTTACTCTTCTGGTTCCGTCATGTCTTCTTTATATATGTGTTTTCTCCATCATAGTTTAATGAGGTGTGTAGACTTGTTGCATAGAACCTTGTATCCATGGTCTAAGATATCCACCAGATGATCCTCATAATAGAGGTCATGTTCCAGTTGTTCCACCTCTGGATTATGTATGAGTTAAGTGTCATGTTTTTAATTACTCAAGAGAGATACATGGATAACATCCAGAAATTGCGCAAGATTTGGAGGAAGTGAAGCCGATATGACACTGCTCTTATGTGATCAAGGATTACTTTAGGGGCAATGCACCTGGGGATGAGAATACCTTTCTTCCCAAACCACATGAATCTCTTACAAGGTGAAATTCTAAAAAAGACTTTTTATCCAACCACAAACTCCAATTCCCTTTGATGGTTGTCAATATATCTCTTCTACCGACTGTGATAATCCTTTATGTGTTGTTGGATGACATGAACCATCGTTATCATCTCTTGTAAAAGATCAGGAAAAAGAAGCTTTCCCTCACTAGCTTCATCCGACCAAGCAGTATTTCTACATTGTTTTACATAAAAATCATCGTAGGGTGATATTTGAATACTCAAATTAAAGATTATGTTATTTGGGAACTCAACTAATGGTAGATGTTGATACAATGGGCCTTTAAATTCCATTGATCATGTACTCAACATGTATTTGTGTGTCTGAATTGTGCTTTTAGAATAACCATATGTTTGGGGAAGAAAAGACATACTAAAATCGAATTTGGTACAATGAGAATGTTGGCATAGTCTACTTAATTTTGATGTGAACCTTAGATCATGATCATATATGATAAATATTGAAAATCCCTGAATCCTTACCAATTACTTCACATATATCGTGTCTAGTGGGTCCAAAGGGAAATATTCCAGAATAGAGATAAAATGGGTAGTCTTTGTGACACATTCCACTATATCCCATATCATATTCTTTTCATTTGACGTTTTGGGGGACTAGAGACAACGTAAATAGTGATATATCCCCTCATACATGCTAGTATGGGTAGTGGTTGTAATACCCCTTTAAGAATATTTCACTCTTAAATAACTTTTTTACACACCAGGAACCATGTAGTATAGTAATAAATATCCATTTTTATGTTAACCAAAAAAAGATGATCAGGACTTTCCCTATAATTTTTCACGCTTCCAATATGTATTGAGTATGTAGTGTTGTGAGCATCATCCATAAATTACTTCTTTATATGAAGAATAGAGAGACAAAATTCCCTTGTACAAAATTTCATTACACCATCTTGATCAATATTGAACTCAGGAAGCATCCCATTCTTCCTAGTATCTATCTTCTTCTATAAAAAATGATCTTCTCTTTGAGATTTGTTGATCTTCTCTTGTAATCATGGTTGATAAATAATTTGTGATAGGGGTGAGGATTTACCTTCTCTTATGATTCCCAAATATAGTTTTACTGGGTTTTTGATCAACGGATCTCAATGATTCCTCAGCATTTCTAGAAAAACAAGGTCCTTCCAAATTAATTCATCAGTTACTTTTTTTCTCTACCACCATGATAATGAATTGAACAATCAAGATCATTATGATGTTCCAACTATCACCTCTATCTCATGTTCAATTGATTTTGTGTTCCAATATTCATGGTCTAGGTATGTATAACATTTCCCCCTATAAATGTAGTTCCTCCATATATTTAGAGAGAAAAAAATCCACAACCAACATTATGTCATTTATAGGATAGTTATTCTCACAATTATTCAACTTTAGTGATACATAAGAAATAAATTTTTTTTTCATGAGGTTTCACCCTAGACCTTTTAGAGATACATATTAAAAAATATCAAATCCCTTTCTGATAGTGGGTAGAGTTAAAGAGGGAATATTAACCAATATCTTCTTCATATATTGAAAAATTTCTTCACACTCCTTTGTCCATATGAATATGACCCATTTTCAAGTAAACGTGGTTATTGGATTTTAATGTCATGAAATTTTTATAACAAAAATTATTTAATTTCCTTGTAAATCAAGGAAACTATAATTATCCGTTATTATTGTAGGATGAAGCCACTCCTCTAAAACCTTTGTATTTGGTGGGTCCACCAAGATTCCTTCATAGTTTACAATATTCCCTATGAATTAAACCTATTTTAACCAAATTCACAATTACTAAACCCTCCAAATAATCCATACTTCCTCAGAGTTTGAAATATAACCCTCAAATTATCCTCATGATATTCATGACTTCTAGAATATATCAGAACGTAATCAATAAAATCTACAACATAGTTATCAAGGTAGTCCTTAAGGACTCTATTCATAAAATCCATAAAAATAATAAGAGCATTAGTCAAGAAAATGATCATTACATTAACACATAATTCAAATATCTTGATTGCAAGGAAGTCTTTGGAATACATTAATTCATCACCCACAATTAATGATAACCAGATATACGATCATTCATTGAGAATAATTGATCCCCATAATACATTTCAAATAAATCATCAATTCGTTGAAGAGGGTACTTGTTCTTCTCTGTGATCCTGTTATGTTTTCTATAATCAATGAATAACAATAATTATCCAAGCTTCGAATTCAAAAATAAAATAGGTGATCACTAAGGAGACACACATGGACAGATAAATTCCTTATCCAAAAGATTTTGGATTTGTTTGTTCAATTCATCTAGCTCCACATTTTCATTTCTATATGTTGTCTTTGAAACAGACAGAGATCAAAGATTACGTTAAATGGAGAACTCTACCTCTCTTTATGAAATAGGTCCAGTTAAATCCTCATGAAATAATAAATTTATTCTAAAATGATGGGGGATTGATCAATTCATATAAATTCATTTTTTCTTTATCTTCACTAATCTTATCCTTAAATAAGGCTATAGGTGGTTCTTATATACAAAGATCAAGTTGAGATATCTATCATTTGAATGAAACTATCAGTTTTCCATTCAATAATAATGATATATCCTTGCTTCAATAGTTTATCTTATTATTATACATTGAAATATGGTAAATCCCTACTATAATATTGAAATCTAGAATTAGAATAACAACTATATTTTCAATTATATTATGCTCTACAAAGTAAATACTAGAGTTTATACATAGTTTTGATTCTTGGATAATCCCTACATGAGCCTTGAATAATAGTTCCACTTCTATTAGTTCATGGATTTATTCTATATTATTTGTAGACATGGATGAAATAATGGAATACCTATAAATAGTATTAAACAATGAACTTTCTAGCAATGAGGGAACAATAAGAATACCTTCCCCCACACCATTTGAAGCGTCAGCATTAGCCATCATGATTGTAGAAAATAAATCATTCACCCTTGGCCTATGATGAGGCTAATGGTGATTCCCCTCAACTTCCATAGGATTTAAACAATGATTGGAAAGGTTCCCAAGCTATCGATAATAGAAGATTTGGACTTCAAGTAGCACATGTACCATACTCCCTTTATCACATGTGTTGAGAAGTAGATACTTCTCTTCACTATGATAGTTCCACATGATATTTCCTTCTCTTCCACTTTTGTAACAATTCATGTACCCAAGATGGTAGTTAACTGAATGCTTCATCCCAAATTTGTTGCATGTAGAAGATTGGAGTTGATTTCCACCACTTCCTTGATCAAAAATACCCCCATGTTTGGCACCAAATATCTCTTCTTTTCGTCTGATTTTTGAGACCACTACATCTCACCAAACTCTAGTTCAACTTTCCTAGTACTTTGTACTCTCTCCTCATAGCTATTATACTCTTCTATTAAAATATTCTTTCATATATGGTGTCATAGTACACTAAATAATTTATTAAAATTTCCATTAGGGTCCTTGAAAAAGCTATAGGTGTAGGTGGAATGACTTGTGATGTTCATCTCATAGCTTCCCACATATTTATTTTCCTTCTGTTTCATCACGAATAATTCCTCCTCTATTTTCATTTTCATTTAGCGGGTAATATATTTTTTGAAAAAGATTTCCTTGAACTCATACCACTCCATATATTTAGTCTCCCCTCTTGGATTTGTATTTTGGATCAGCACCCACCACTAATCAACTTCTCCCTCTTTGTGGTAACCTGCTAGGGTGGCATTATCTTATTCTGAACAATAAAGTACAAAAAATATATTTTCTATTGATCTTATCAAATATTTATTAATAAACAGGTCAGTATATCCACTAAAATAATGTGGTAGTTGACACATAAAGGACTTTAAAAAAGTTGTTCACTTCAGGGTGAATCTAGTCTATCAGCTTGATTCAATTTATTTCTGATAACATGAGCCAATTGATTCATCATTCGTATAATGGTTTCCAATCCATATTCTATCAGAATGCAATCAACAAATGGTCTCTTACACACACCTTTTAAACAGTTTCTCATATTTCGTAACATTTTATAAAAAACTAAAACCATATTGAGAAAAGTTTATCATTTAATAATCATAAAATTATAAAAGAACATTTATGTAGTATTAAAACATGATTATAAATTTTATTAATTAAAAAAACTAAATTTTCTATAAATCCCTCATAATGGTTCTTAAAAAGCTAGTGATTAAAAAAACATATCCAATGGGAGTGTCAAAATAAGAGTGTCGTTAGGCCCTTTATCATGAACCAGTTCCAATTCATGTTTAGATCAAGGTGCTCTTTTTATGATTTACCCCTAGATACATCTATTCCCGAGCCACATCCATTTGTTCATACCTAGACAAGGATATAATTTTCCAGAATCCACTAACTTATTATTTCACCGAAATACTAGGAAATTTACTTATTTTTAAACATTTCTCTAGGTTTCTATGTAATTTTTTAAAATCCTAATTTATTTAAATAACTAAACCCCAATTTTATAGCATCTATCACATCCTACCTATTTATTACATAAATTTTGATTATATTTCACAAACATATGATATCTTAAAGTTCAGTGTCTTAGTAATAATGTATATAATACATTAAAAAGGAAAGAATTATTCTATACCAATTGAAACTATTATTCAAAGATAATCCTAAGTAAATTTATGGAATCTCAAAACTTGGGGACCTACATAATAGTAAAGGGTGAGAATAAGACCTAGTTAGGGGAAACAAGGGAAATGGTTTACTTGGGATCTTGATGAATATCAATAAGTACACGAGGAATTTCCTAATGGAATGAGAAATGTTAAATAGGTATATCATAATATATATAACCTGAATAATGACATTTATACATTGATAAAACATTTTATTGATTCATTTATAAGAATATCACCATGGTTTATCATTGAGGTTTCATAAATATTATAAAGGTTATTCACCAAGGTATTTTAAATCATATCATATATAGAGATTAAATTATTTACTGAATGAATTTTATCACTGCAAGGGTGTACCCTTAATATTTATTAATTAATTAGAGCCAAATAGGTCATAATTTATACTTTATAAAAAAATATTTATATGAAAATAAAAAGGTTTTATATCTAAATCATTGTGTTTTAGAAAGTGCTGAAAACACTATATTTTTATCATTTGAAACCAATATAAAAGGAATGAAGTTTTTATGTATATTAATCCAAGATTTAAATTAATAAATTTTAAATCTATTTTAATATCCATAAATATTTAATAGTCTTATGTAATAAAAATATAAAATAAAATAATTTCCTATAAAAACGAGAGAAATTCGGAGAAGTAAAATCAACTGTATAAAGGTTATAAAATATGGTTTTAGATAAAATTAAAAAGAGAGGGTGAAAGTATATAAAATTAATAATAGAAAATTAAAACATTAATGGGGAAAAATAACTTATACATGAGAACATATTATTAAAATTTTAAGGACCAACAACATAAAAAAGAATCTTGAATGGACAAGAGAACGATCGGGACCATGGGGGAATCAGAAAAAACATGGGAGGACTCATTCAAAATTAATATTATCATAGATTTATGGAAGATGAATTTTTAACTGTAATTAAATGAAGTCATTGGTGAGTATTTTTAGCAAATGTTATGGTGTTTTTAATAATTTCTGTAGACACATCAGTATTGGTATTTGCAAAACCATGGGATTTCCCATGGTATTGGCCACATAGGAAACTGATTACATTATTTTAATCCACAATATTATACCATAATTTTATAAAACTCATTAAACAATTATAAATTAGTTATGCATTTAATAAATATACCAAAAAACTCAAAATTTATTTATACTTTTCACAAAAAAACTAATATTTTTTATAAAATTCGTATAAATTCAAATTAACATAATATCAACATTATAATTTCCAAAATGAAATTTATTTTTTGGTAATATTTTTCTAAATATGATAAATATATCATATTACTATATAAATACTCAATTATTAAAAATTACAGCTGATAAGAAATGCATAGTAAATTTGACTGTACAATTTTCAACATTTGAATAAAAAATTATTTTATAATTTATAATTAAATTAGACTTTATTGATAATACTATTTCGTCATAATAACATTTAATAAAACTATAGATTTATATAAAAATTTATCCCTCTCTAAAAATTACTATTTTTACCCAAAAAAACGTTTTATTAAATTCAATATCATTTTTTAATAAAAAATAATCGTAAAATGGAAATAATGGAATAATAATTTTATTTAGACAAATGGAATACAAATTAAGTGACTAAGGCATTTATAAATAACCCCTTATGAAACATACATATGACCTAAGGGTAAGGTGTGCAGTGGTGATAGAATCTTAGGGTGGGTCAGATAACATTTCCAAAGTGGTAATCTCTACTAACTTGAACTTATCCTATAGGAAATTTAGTTCAATATTAGAATGTTGAAGCTTGGCTTGGTATTGTTTAAGAGTGAGGACAAAGACACTTATTAACTCTCTTGTTCTGAAAATGGGATTTTTATGATGCCAATCTACTGGAAAATTCCATAAAATCTTCATTATACATTAATTAACCAATATAATTTCCATTTATGATACTAATTATTTTTTTAAAATTATTATAATTAGTATTGTTTCCAATGGTCTTATTAACCAATGGTAATAATTTACCAATGGTTAAATAATGGTCGTATCCCAAAGGTCACATTTCTATTATACTCAATCCATTATTTTAGAATATTTTTTTTCAAGAAAAATACTATAACACAAATTTTTGTGTAACAAATTTTATAAAAAAGGTGTGATTTGTTACAAATTATATAAACAAAATTCAAGTATTACTAATACTAGTTGATTCCTGAATTCAATTTAAAATGAATATGAAGAAATTAATATACATGATGTATTCCTATCCTTACATTAAAAAAATCAAACACTTCATCATTTATTCCCTTTTATAATTCATATTCATTTACCTCTTCAAACTAGCACAAATATTCATGTTTGGGAATAAGGTGGAATTTTATCAATTCATTGTTTCAACACTAGGAATAAGGTTTCTTTACCAACCCAAAAACTCAATTCAAAGATGGTCAAAATTTTATGGATTTTTTCAAAATTGTTTTTTCTTTAGATTCACGATCTATTCTGCATTGGGTAATATAAAATCATGTAATTTTATAACCTTATTATTAACTAGAATAACATTCATGGATTTAGCAGCCATAGTACCCTCATTATTATCTTCATGTTACACATTATTTACATCTTCTAGATGATCTATCCATATGATTAGAATATATTTGTTTAAATTCATAGTATTCCCATATTTTACAGATTCCCACTTCACAAAATCCTATAGGGAACATAAATAAAGTAGTGGTTTCACATTTTCACTTTTCATCACCTTTTGGACAGGGACCCATGTTATGTATTCATTTGAAAAGTCACCTGAATTCTTGAACCTTCAACTCACTTCCTCATCTTTCGGATAATCACTAATAGACAACCAATGAATCATGTTATCTGGGATGAATTTTACAATGCCAATCATCTTGTGTATTTCTTATATCGACCACATTTTTATTTTAATTTATCTCTCAAAACGTCGATATTCGTGGACACTTTATAATTTTCCATGATGTTTCTTTTATTACCACGATTGAATCATATTATATTCTATGTGTTGAAATATTTTTTATCCTCTATCAGTATCTTCTTGGGAGAAATATTTTTAATACCATTTTTTACTTCATTACCCCTTGTGGATGACATGTTTCTTTTTTGGTTTATTTTACTACATTGGTATCATATTTAAATCAATATAAGAGTTAGGATGGTAGGGTACATGCAAAAACTCTTCTCAAGAGTGTACACCTATGTTAAAATAATCATATAAATCTTATAAGTAAACCGATTTTTATTTGGTCGGTTTCTCTTGTTTTATGAAATATGCACATGTTTAACATGTATCTTCTTAGCTATAGCTCCACTCCCTTTTTATGTGGCCTTCAATAATATTCATAAGTTAAAATATTATTAAAACACATTGTATCCCTATGCATAAACCTATATTAACAACATAAATGGATAATAAATCCTTTTCTAATTCAAGTTGATATATTATGTACATATTTCCCACCTATATAAGTTTTAGTGGATTCACTATAGTTTTGGTCATTATTTGGGGAATTTATTACCTTGGAAATTATTCTATCCATCCTAAATATGTTGTGGGTATGTCAATTTTTTTAGTAACCAATATTTGTAAAAAAATATATTTTTGTACTTCCCTCTTTCTGAAATTTAATTTAGTCTATCCAGGATTATTAGTTCATGATTTTATTCTATGATCATGTAGAAAATTAATCTCCAGGTTGTATCATTCTATTTTTTCTACTGATTTAGGTTTTCAGATATGAAATAATATTACCAAATGTAATTGTGATTAAACATCTTCTTCCACATGTTTGGGAGAATTTGGGTTTTGTAGTTTCCATATTTCCTAAAATTACTCCATGATTTGATAAATTCATGTTGAGGGAATATTTCACTACCTAAACTTATTGATTAACATTATCCTAATCACTTTTCATATTTTATCAATTTTCATCATTAATATTTCCTATCCCCTATGGTGAGTTATCATGTTATTTAAAACTTTTTTTTCACATCTAATTTAGAATCCATGATATTTATAGTGACTTTGTTAATTTTCTATAATTCATGGAATACTACGTTAATAATAAACTTAAACACATATTTTTGTTCAACTATTCTTTTTCAATTTAACATCAATCCATTAAATTTTGTCATTATAAAGTGACGCATTTCTCCCACAGCATTCACTATTTCTAATAGAGTGCTACATATACCCACTTTTTTATCCAAGGCCTCTTCTATGATATAAGAACCCTTTTCTAACTATGATATTTAATTAAATATGTCCTCAATAAAAAAGTATAAAATATACTAACAAAAAGGGAACCCAAATCATTCACATGAGTGTAAAAGTATTTATCGATTTTGATCTCTTAAAAATATATTAAACCTGTACTCAAGTCATTAAAATGATATTTATCAATAAATTCATTATAATTACATGTAATATAATGAATTTATACAGGTAGTGGTGGATCATATTCAATCTTAAAAAGTTCCCTTTCCATATCTTCAAAAATCTTCTATCATTTCTCAATGTATAGAATAAAATATTCATCTTCGATATAGTCAGAATAGATATATAATATTTTAAATGATATTATTCTTCATTTACCTCAAATACTCACTTCATCTATTCTGATTAAAATTAGAGGAAACCTAGATATTTTCAGATACCAATTGAGGTACCCAGGGTTCAATGTACTGCAGGGGGGGTTGTAAATTAGTGGTATCATTTTAGAAATGATTATTTTAAATTTAACTTATTATAATCAATCTAGTCTATATCCCATCAACAATGTATCTCTTTTCCCCACCCTAATTTAGAAGTAAATATAGGAACATGAACATAAATATTTTTAAAATGCATTCCTTTTATGCCAAATCCGTTTTATGACTTGTTATACACCCTAATAAAAAATTCTCCACTATAATCCATATTTTTATAAAATGGTTTGATTCATACTATACATATAAAAAGTCCCACAATGTTCTCACTTTCCAGCTTTATACAGGACTTCCATATAATAAAATTTACAATGAAGTCATTTCATCACACTATTCTATCATTATATATGCATATCTACACTGCTTCCATATCTTTTCCCCATATATAATAATGTTTTTCCATCAAAATAATATTGATATACATCTATAAATAATTATATGTTTCTTTATCATTAAGAATATTGATCTCTTTCATCATAAAAATAGTGACTTTGAATTATGGTATAAAAGAAACTGATGCACTTGAAACTCTATCTCTATTTCATATCAGCTTTATATATCTTCAAAAAAACCCTATCACATGGATGTCTCAATGCAAAAAAAAATATTGTGATCTTCTCATGTCTATAAAGTCCACACCAACTATAATGATTGAATACTAGAAGCATAATCATATAAAATAATTTGATCTCTACTCAACTTCTCTCTTATTCTCATTGTGATGGCCCACAATGTTCAATCTCAAATGTATGGATAAATACCTTTTTAACATTTTTATTTGTTACCCATATGTGTTTTACATAATAATTACAAGATCAAGTCCCTTTTCTTCACCTTTGATAGGTATTACATTGTCTTCTCAGTTAAAAACTCCTAGGATTTGATTATTTCAAACTATCCAATTCCTATTATTTTTCTACGTAGGTTCCTAGAAAATAATTTTATCTATATTAGAAAATATATATTTTAATAAATATGGGTGATACACTCTATTTTTCAAAAGTTATTGTATGTGGATGACTCCCATGTTTTCCATTTCAATTCTTTTGAATATTCCATATGGGTTTATACTTTAAAATTTTATTATTCATTTTCCTCAATAATCCATATTATATATAACTATTAGGGAACCCTTTACATTTCTATGAATTTTTTCTCAATTCTCTTAGTGAAAATATCTTCCAAATATTTATAGCAGGCTTGACATTGTATTTATCATCCCCTTAGAATATCTCAAATAAAACTTATAAATAAGAATTTACCATTGATATAAAAAGTAACATAAAAACACCTCATCTTGAAGAATAAATTCATGTTGTATATCTTGGGATATTTAGTCGATCTAGAATAATTTATGATTAAGTATAAAACCAAGAGATAACATCTCAAATAAATTTTCTCTTCAACTAATTTTTTAATCTAATTTCTCTTAAACATATTCATAATAATAAATATTATCTCACATATATCATTATTATATTTCCATATTTAATAAATGGAATTCCAGTTTCTATGTTAATTTATTTATCATAAATCCATCCTTTTCATGTCACTTCCATAAAAAATTCAAATACATTGAATGAAAATATTTGGGGATATTTTGATCCACAAAAAACACACCAACATATTCACATTTATTTTTCATCAGAATTATTAGTATTATAAATTCAACATTTTCAGACATCAAAAACCTCATGAAATAACTCTTCCATTGATATTTTCTATTCTCAATTAAATGATAAACATTTTAGTATTAAGTGCACGTATATCATTTGAATTTTTATTTTTTTCAATAAATATATGTTTTAACATCATCATAATCATTTAAATTATTTAGATATTAATTTTTCCATTCAATTTTCAATCCATAATATTTATTAATTTTCACTAATAGTACAAGTGATATTTTGTAGGAAAATGTTCATTTTTAAGACATTAAATATATAAAAATTATTCATAACTATCTCAAAATTCATTGAATGTCTTATAAAATCCAAAAGGTGTATCCTCAGTATAATAAATTCATACGAGATCAGATTCATACCTCACATATCAAAGTCATGTGATATTTAAAAAGTCATACGTGGTACCTAGATTTCTTATCATATCTTCTATTTTACAAGACATAGGGATTCATATGAAATTCTCATTTATAAGTCATATTAAATTATTTTCAAAGTCATACACTAACTTCGAAATGAATATGTACTAGATGAAAACCCCCCATTCCACATTATAAAAGTAGTACGATACAATATCAAATTCAAACTATTTTTAGGATTATCCAAATTTTTATTTTAGTATATAAATTACATGTATTATTGAATTTAATTTATGGAAACTGAAAATAGTTTTTTGGCTTCCAACTTTTTAAATAAACTCAAAATACATAGCTAATTTTCTAAATTTTTTGAAACCACTTCAAAAATCTTCCAAATGACTTATAGCATGTTAATACTCATGTTAGTTGATGGTCATAAGCTTTAATTCACGTTAATTCAACCTTCTGATGTATTCTTCAAAACATTTATCGAAAATTTAATTAACACTAAAATCAGCAGCCTTCATGCTCATTTACACTTGCATGGTTTCTCCAAAACCATGAATATTTAAAATCCATATGAATATTGATTTAAATATAGTTTAATGACATCTATTGAAGATGTAATCAATAACCCACACTTGAAAATCCCTTTTACAACATTAATAATTTTATTTCATTCATTTTTAATGGTAGTAACTCCAATAAACATTATCCATAGACACGGTTAGCCTTCATGTATTACTATAGTTGGGTGGATACTTACTTGATAACCCATTTCTCAATTATAAATGAAAACATTAATATTGAAAATCTCAATTAACAATAAATCAATCCCACACAAAAGGTTTCTTCAAAAGTATTTATGTTGTTTCAATAAAATTTGATATTTAAATATAATTATGCCATATGTTCCTCGTGAAATGTCATATGTTATAAAGTTTCAATATTTTTTTATGGAAATAATATGTTTTCATAATTATATAAATACAATGATAATAATCTGTTTCCCAAAAATATTATGTTTGGTTAACATGGTAACAGGCTGTTAATGAAATAGTAAAGTTGGGTGAACTATATTATCATTATATTATCATTTATAACCCCTATATTTTAAAGATATGATATCATATATTGGATGTGGTTAATGTGGTGATGTGTATAGATATTTGGATGTTATTTTGGAGAATTATATTTGGATTGATGGTGTGAAAAGTGATGATGTGTCTATGATTTTGGAAGGAACAGTTGTGATAATGATAAAGGATATGGTCAACTAGTATTTGTGTTTACATATATGAAACGATATTCTATATGATATTCTTCATGATTAATGTGATATTTTCTTTCATTATTTTTTGATATTAAATTAAATGAATATTTCCAAAGCACCATCACAATGTTATGATTAATGAGATGAAAGAGGAATATTTAGATAGAGAATTGTTGATGTCTCAATAGAAGGAATCAAAATTGACTCTAAGTGGATTATCTATACTTGAATATGAGGTATGATGAGAATAAATTGAAGCTTCCATTGGTTTTTGAAGTCACTGAATAGATTTTTAGATTCCCCATTGGCTGTTTTACTTTTAATGTTATCCTGAAGACGATGGAATATGATATTTGGAAATAAAAATGGGTTTCCTCTTTAATTGGTTATTGTAATATTAAATTTACCCTATGTAGATAGAGGTTAATATGATAGATCTCAACATAATATTTTACATTAAAGATGTCATGCATTTTTTTTGGGAATAATTTCATGGATCTAATTTTCCAGTTTTAAATTTTCTAACATGTGAAGTAGAGAGGGGGACATTTTTTTAGTCCAGGTTGAGGATAATGGTTACATGATATATTATATATTTTTATTTTATTTCTTATGAATATGTGAGTTGATGAGTATAGATCATGGATAAAATCTTAAAATCATTGGATTATTCCAGTTATTGTCCCTCTCAGGCAATTGATAAGGTTAAACTGAATTATTTGAGTTTTCAATCTTGAGTTACATAAAAGTTTACAAAGAGGATATCCTCTAGAGTTCTCATGTAACTCTAAGCACTCAGTTTGAGTAGTTTGAGGTGTATTTAGTTAGATGTTTTAAACAATATCCATTTAAATATCCTAGATTAGGGGTTTTATGAATATCTAGAGGTTTAATATGTATATTGGTCCCTATTAGGTAGTTAGATATGGTTCATGATGTATGGAATTTAATATTTTTTATCTATAGTTTTCTTAAAGAAATCAAATTTGTTTTTTAAATTTATATTAAACAATATTTTAAAAACTATTCATTGATTTATGATAAATGTGATATCCACAATGTGAAATATAGTGAGTGGTTTACTAATTTTTTTTAATTTCAACATAAACATTATTAAATGTTTTTACATAGTGTATGGCTCATTAAAAGTGAAAATTATTTTTAAATTAAACTCTTTGAGTTTAATAGTGTTCTTAGTGAAATGAACAATTTTAGTTGAGGTTCTTGGATCTATAATTTTTCTCCATGTTTCATTTTCATCAGTGGTGTGTAACTTTTATGAGAGTTATATATCATATTTATGGGTTTTATTTGAGATATAATGAATATAGAGTGTTAGTTTCATAGGTCAGTCTTATAATTGAGAGTTAAAGTATTTCACAAATCCTATTTTATAGGTATCTCCCTATTGAGGTTATGTTTTGGGTTATCCATACCCTAGTTTAGTTTGTATTTTCATGTATATGAATCATTTGAGAGGTTTTTAATATTGTTCGATGAATTTTAATAGTCCAAAAATTCTTATTTTTGGGGAATCAGTGTTGTTGGAGTAGTAATTAAAATGGATTTTGGGGGTAAAAGGTTTCTCTTTAAATCGTTGGATGAAAAACCCAACATTTCTATTAACTTGGTATGACTCGTGCCTATGAATCATGAACCTATATAGTTCAACAACCATGGGTGATAAAAAATTGTTTTTGGAGTTTCCTTATTCTATAATGTGACTTTCCACCATGCACTCTTTGGTTATAAGGTTTGTATGATGAGATTTAGTGGGAAGATGTTCAAGAGAATTCATGGTCCCATTTGAAATCGACATGACTGATGAAAAACTATCATCACAAAATTTTATTATAAATTTGAAAAAATAAATCCTTCTCATTCATTTATTATTTCTTTATTGAAAAATCATATATTGATGGTTAAAACTAATAATATTTCATGCTCTAAGTGGATTATAGGTTTACACCTATATGTGGATGATATGTCACAGATTTAAGGTTCTTTCCCTCCCTTTTCCATATAATATCCCATCATCTATGTTGAAATATTGGTTATAATATGTATTGATCAAAAATTGGGACATGATGAGGTGATATAGTGTAGTTAACAGACCTCATGGGTCATTACAAATTGAATTGTCTCTCTAGTAATAGTGATTTTGGAGCATTGTTTCAGGTAGGGATTTACAAACTATTATAAAATAACCAAGAATAATATATAATATTACATTGTTGAATCTTTTTTGTGTTACCCTTGATGATAATTAAGCATTTCAAATTTTAAACTCTTAGACTCTAACCTATAAAAATCCTATTTCAATTTCCATTAAACCATCCCTTCAGTATCCAACATTCCATTAACTCAATCTTTTCCCTTAATTTCTATATTCCTTGTACCTTTATTATACAAATCCATCCTCTAATAACCCTACTCTTGTAGAAATCATGAAACAATCCATTCAAATGATGGGTATATAGTCTTCCCATTCTTTCATCAGGGAAGGTTTGGTTTGGGGTAATGGGTAACAATTAACCATATATATTCAAATATTTTCATACCCTTCCCATATTAACTGTGATGTTGTGTTAGTCTAGGGGAAGGGTTCATTGTTATTATTTTCATTAACTACATATATTATTCCATTATATTGGGATAAATATTATCATTGTTTAGTAGATGGAAACAAAATATTTTATTATTTTTCTTTCAATATATAAATAACTCCATTTCTGTATGATTTCTATTGGGGATCTTTTCCAAGTATGTGATAGGTGACACACCTTTCTTTGATTTAACTTCATTTTTATTATAGTTAAATAATTAATTACTCTGTTATTGTTACTCATCCCACTACATTTTGTTTCAATATTAGAGAATAATTATTTAAATATGGTTTTTTATAATTTATTATTAATTTAAAAAATATATATTCTTGGATTAGAACTGAAAATCTTAGATTAATCGTATAAGATAATTTCCTCAGTATTACATGATTTTATAATTATTATGAAATGTATATGATGATTGATTTTTTTGATTATATTGTACTGAATCATGTGTGTAATGGAATGTTAGATGAAGAGGGTAATAAAAAATTAATATGGAAGTAATTTTAATGAAAATAGAATAATTAATAAGGTAGTGTGACTTGTGAATTTGAGGTGTCAAGATATTAATATAGTTATTTTTTGTATTATCTCATAGTGGGTTCACGATGTAGATTATAGTCATAATAGATTTAATTTAGTAATTTCATATCTTATTAGTATTTATAGGGTTTTTTGTCAGATTCTTAGAACCTATTATGTTAGAATATAGTGTTTTCATTATTGTCAGGTCATAACCTTTTAATTATTATATTGTATCATATTTTTTTTTACTTTGGTGGTATAGTGATGGGAAAAGAATAATTATTTGAGTTGTAGAGGTTTTGTGTCCCTTTTAAGATAACTTTGATCGTTATGATTTTAAATTAAGAGGTATAAGAATTAAATAATTATATAGTGGTGTGTATTTAGGATAGTTGGGTGAGTCTATGTTCCAGACGTTCGAGTGTTCATAGAGGTAAGGTTTTAATTGATTTATTCTTGGTATTTAGTAGGATATATGGGTTTGTGGTGTTGGGGTTATTCATGTTTGGATAGGGTTTGTATTTTGGATATTGTAACCAATTATATGATTGTTCCATAGTATCTCAAGAGGTCATGATATGTGTGACATAGATGTTTGAATATGTGGGTAAATAGAGAAATTTAATAAATACATAATAAAACTGGAATTATTTAACAGAATAAGTTGTTATTAAAATATGGATAATTATTGGAATGTGAATAATAATAAGGTAACAAGGTGAAATAAATAACTACATGGATATGTGAATGGTTCATGGTGATATATTAGTGGATTAATAAATAAATAATGGTTTATAATTTACATAGTTGAATTGATTATTCAATATGGTATGATAGGTTTTTAAATAATGGGTTGATGTGGTTAAATTAAATGATTCTTTATTATCTTATTAATAAAATGAATTGATGTTATGGAATTTCTATACAGATGACCTATTATTCCTTGATGTTTTGGAATGGGTGTGATATACAGAGAAGGTGGAAGACCAGAGATTGGTTCCCTTCATGATAACATACCATACCAGCAATTTCCTGCTACCCTTTTTAGTTAGAATGATCTTTAAAACGATTGGTAAGAGTGATGGTTGATTTATTATGCCCCTAATAATATTATATAACAATATAATAGTATATTTATATTGTTTACTAATTTTGGTGAATTATTTATATAATATGTGTTTTTGGATGATAAATATAAAATTTATTTTTACAATACCTCATGATAATATATTTTACCTTAGATATGAATGCATACCATGTCCATATCCTTGATTACTCTATATCCTTGCTATGTTAGATTCACATATTCCTATACATGTATATTTATTTCACATGGATAATAAACTGTTTAGAATTATGATCATACAATGAAATCTAAATTTTTATCCCAATAAAGATTCTATTAATTGTATTATTGGATAGTTTAAGGGTTATTGGGATTCTTCACTTTTAGTGAATTTAGTGGATTCATAGTAGGATATCCTTTCAATTTCTCTATATTTAATGTATAATCTCACATATAGTGATATTTTGGGTATAATAATTTTACATAAATATATTATGTATATTTATAGTTGATTGGTAATTTTTCATTGTCTTACAGAGATTTAATAGTGTATTGCCTCTCTTACATATGTCATATACAGTCTGTTCTTATCGCCAACTTGTGACTTATTAGTGGTGGGATTCAGTGGTCCCACATTTATTAAATACATTCCTAGGAGTGGTTTATTGGGGGGTGGGGTTGGCAGTGAATTTAAATAATAAACAAATTACTTTATTTAATCCTTATATTATTATTGAAAATAACCATACTTTAACCGATCCTATGTAGATTTAATTAAATTTTAACAAATAAAACTGATTAAAATTATGAGTAAATAATATAACTAATTTATAAAAATTATATAATAAATAGTTTCTAATTTATTAGATATATTTATAGAGTATTTCTGATATATTTATATTTAACATATTTTTTAACAGTTATTACACTGAATTTTGATTGTGAATATTTTTCCTTATACTTTTTATCTACTAAACATTTTCCTTTACAATTTATTTATATTTCTTTAATATCACTTACAGACAGATGACATTATTTTGATCCTAAATTCATAGATATATATTCCAACAATTTCACTATCCTAAAAATAGTTTTTTAATAAATTCATTATTATAAAAATAAATTGTAATACCTATGATAATCAATTTCAATTATAAGATCGGAACATTTGAGATTAAACTAAGACAACCTCTAATGGGATGAGCAATTGGCAATCAAGACTAGAAAAAAATTGACACTAATCCAAATATTTTGATATATGATTTTATATTATGTTTATATTATCTTTCACTTATGTATTTTTTTAAGGTATGTTTCTGATTGCAATCAGAATCTATACAAGAAAGAAAATATTTTATAATTGGAGGGTGGAATAAACACAAAATATTGATAGAAAGGGAAGGATTATGGAAAACTTGTAATATTTTTTCATTAATTAAATCAGGGGTACTAATAAATGGAGAGAAGAATTATAATTAATTTTCTTGAAAAATATAAAATAAATCAATTTGATATGTCTCAATGCACTATATAATAGATGTTATATATCCTTCATACAAGAGGGTATTACTCTTGGGTATTACCTCTCATCCTCCCTATCATTTTTAGGATAGAATAAGTTACGAAATATTTTTAGACTTTATTATATATTGATATTATGTGGATTCTACTATTTAAAGATTCCTTAGATTAATTATTTTTGAAAAGATATTCCTCTATTATCAATTAATATTAGATATAAATAAAAAAATACAAAACTCAAAAACATTGTTTTTTAAGAATTATATTTTGGAAAAATCTATAATATTATCTTTATATACAATATAACACTTAATAGTGTTGATACTCCCACCATTTTTTCAAGAAATAATAATTTATTTCACCGTGGTAAACATTTGTCCCCACCCCAATAAGATTAGATTTTATGACTCTTGATAAATTATTTTTGGATTCTTTCAATATATTTGTTTCAAAAATTATCTTTTTCTATTATATCCTAAATTGTATTAAAAAATTAATCATAAATGATTTTTTCTTCATTTATTGAAAATTTCACATCACATTTGATTATATTCCATATATTTTGCATATTTTATACCTAAATTATATAAATATTCATGAATAATAAACATAATACCCATTATTGGTCTCCCCTTATATTTTCCCCTTCCTTTGTCTTCTCTTACTTTATCCTCTTTCATTTCTTATTATGATAAACCATTTCAAAAAAATTCATAGAAAATTAAAATATGATATATATTTAAATTTGGACATTATTTTTCAAATGAAGTTACTTTCATATTTTCAGATACATAATTTCTTCACTCTATAGAGATGTATTCTAGTATTGATATCAACTATTAGTAATGTGAGATGATCTTATTTTTTCATTCCATTTTATAGAAAATAATGTTAATTTATTATCATCATATTTTAATTTTACCTTAATTTTTTGGAATAATATATTCATTTATTTTTATCTGAGCTTTTTCTTTTGGGTAATTCATAATTTTACCACCATTTGATCTTGAAAATTAATATTATAGCTAATAATGGTGTTAACATAAATACCCTCCACTTATAATCCAATAATACAGATATAAAATCCTTTGGATCTTAATTTGAGATTGAATTACCTTAGTTTTGATGATGGAGGTGGAATATCATGGGTTGAAACATATATTTTGATTAAAATAAAAAAAACATCATAAAAATATTTTGGAATTAATTTTTTTGAAACCAAGTGAAACTAGAAATGGAATTTTTTTATTTTTTTATCTAAATGTATGAATATTGAATGAATAAAATTTATTAAAAATAAAATCGTTACCCATATTGAATATAATCTTATTAACATAATATTGTGGAAAAAATCCAATGATTTATTTTATATCATGGAATAATTTTAATGTGTAATTTCATAAAGCAACCCAATTTAACCACAACACAGGAACTCGTGATTTTATATTGAAAGGATTAAAGGGAATTCCCCATACCTACAGGCTAGAAAATGGTACTTGGTAATCAATATCACTACATAGGAATGGTTTTTCCCAAATAATACAACCACATGCATCAAACATACAACCCAATATAAACTCTACATATATTAGTGGGTCAGAAAATCAAATATAAAAATAATAATAAGTATATCAATAATATTTAAAAACATAGGTGAAATAAATAATAAAATATAACAATAACAGACTAAAATCAATAAAAGATATAAAATGTTATCAACATTAAAAAAAGTGATAAGATGGAATTATGAATAGGTAATAAAAATTTTGCATATAAATTTTATACAAACTACCAAAAAAATAATATTCTATCCATCTTTGTGTGACATGTGGGATTATCCCTACCATTTAACCTCTATGGACCCGATTAGGCTAGTCTGAATACCTAAAAACTCAAAGAAACAACTTACCTTTTCCTACATCATTCAAAATAAGATCTTTATAGAATTATTGGATTTATATTGGATGTGAATATAACAATACCTATGGGATCCGACCATGTGATCCATGTGAAAACTGTTTTTATAAAAAACATCAATTTAAATATAAAAATAGTTATATTGAATTATATAGTAGGTATTTTAATGAAATAAAGAACATTATTAAATTCCATTATATTCTAAAAATAAAAAAATTTATTTCTATAAATTAAAAAATTAAAAAATAGAAAAAATGGTATTTACCCAAAGGATATAGGTTCGAGGTCTCCTATGATAATCAATTTTCATATTCATAATCATAATCAAATTTTTCATTCATGTTGTTAGCTATAAATCTATCAAAATAAAATATTAATTCACCTATTATTGTGAAAGACTAAACCAGTTGAAAAATAATTGTCCATAAAATTAGTTATATTATGACCCTAGCCAATCACCCTAGGTTTCCCAAGATGATTGAATCCAACAAATGATCAATCATTAAAAAGTAATTTCACAAAAAATATTCAAATAAACAACAAATATTAAACAAAAAATAGTATTTGAATACTATATCCATCACCCATGGAATTATGGAAAATTGATCAATATGAATCACATGTCAAATAGCCCGTAAAAAGCATTTATAAACATATATTTTATGAATAATGAAAAAATATATAATATGTAGAGGAGGGATAGGGAACCACATAATTTAATCATTAAAACAACACATCAATGGTGTGAATCAAAGTAAAATGAAATGTAAAGACCCTTATAATATAAGAGGAATCCCTAAACCTAAAATTCCTCACCATGAGAATCTAGTTTAAAAGACTGTAGGTTTTTATGACTTTAGTAATTTTTGGTAACCATAGTGAATCTGATAATAGTAATAAGGAATTTGGAATAAATTACTTACATTATGATCATTGAAATATTCTAAATGAAAATTCATCTTGAAATCAAACCATGGTGAGGGAATAATTTGATTAATGTTTGAGGGAAATAAGAGGTTGTAATGACATAAAAAATATGGGAGAAAAGTGTTAAAATGAATAAATGGAAAAAGAAATATTATATTTTTAATGAATTAATCATAGACAGGTCATGATGTAACCCACCTACTAGAAATAAACACCCGCACTGCATTATTGAAGTCACAGTGTGACTCCACTTAGTCATGGTGAGAAAAACAACATAGAAAATTAGGCCCCTATCCCTAATTTGGATTTTTTCCTAAACTCCATTGGTCACGGTGTAACTCAACTATATACTAGGTCTATAGGTACACCTTGTATAGGTCACGGAGTGACTAACCTGGGTTACTTCATGAAACAAATGAAATCATGAACTATAGTTTCTAAAAAAATACCTGAAATATTGAAAAAAATGATATAAAGGGAAATCACCATAAATGATTCAGTATGAATGGTACCTCTCACAGTCATTGAACCCACCTCATATTCAATAAAATCCATCTATACTACATATAAAAAACTATTATTAGTATAATTCATCGGCCTATCTCTATCCATAGTCTTTATATTTAACAAACTCAATCCATATAAATAATCACCTCTACCTCCATGCTAATGAGAATTGGACCGTTCTTCTTTTATGATATCATATTATGAAAGATATCCAACAAGAGGAAAGTTACCCCCAACATTTCTCACTGGGATATTAGTTCTTCACAATATATATGAGGTTCCCCACAAATCCATAATAATGTAAAATCATAGGAGTGTCTAGGCGATGTGTGTTTATATGAATATATTGTCAATGTTGGTGGAATATAGGAGCTCTGATACCTTTAGGGGTAGAGTTATCTGATAGTGAATGAGATTGTGATCCACAATTGTTACCTTTTCATGATTAATATGACTTTCAATTGCTATATGTAAATGAATACTCACCACCACCCTAAATTTTATAGGATTCAAACATCTATAATAATATGAGTTGATTGATCTCCACCATTAAAGCATGATCTAAGACATCTATATAGGTATGAAGATTTAGTAGGATGACTTGAGATTGTATATATGATCAAAGATCCATTTAAAATTGATAATATTTTAATTCATAAATAGGTACCATCTTTAGATAAATGTTAATAAGATTTGTAAACAAATTATTTTATTCCATGATGATATGGTTTCCCTTCAAGAGGAACATACATTTTTAGGACTTTGCAAGAACCATGGATTCTAGGTAGAACTATCAAAAAAAATTAGTTTAAAATCATTCCATTCAAGAATATTTTAATTATTATCCTAGATCTATATATCCACCCCCTTTGAAATAGGGAACTATAACATAAAGGTGAATCATATTAGATTAATTTATTTGGGATGTATAAGAATTTAAATATACACTATATCTTCTTAGATCAACGTTTCTCTACATTAGAATCATTACTACCTTAGAAAGTCAGTGAATGGGGATAGAGAAACTCCCAATCCTAATCCTTGAAAAGACTTGGACTTGGCTGAACCTCTTTAGGATGAGTTGGGCTAACTCTTACACCTTTCTCCATAGCTCAAACTATCCTTACCATAGATTTGGTATGACTTTGATCAATCGGGGATTAGTTCATAGAAATTTATATGTGGCTCACTCTAGAGGGTTTACATGGGGACATATGGACGAAATATCACCACACAATATCAAATTAAAGACAATAAAATCATTATTATAGATAATAAATATCAATTATAGAAAAATATTATTTACAAATATCATAAACCACTAAAAAATAGAACACTTAAATTAAAACCCAACTATAATGAGTGGTCCATGTGCATGGCCTTCAGTATGTATATCCCTACCAAATATAAAAATATTTCACCCTCCCCAAATACACAATCCCAATATCCATTGGAACTCTAATTATGGTACTAATTTCTTTACAAATACTTTTTTATACCTACCCACTAAATACTAAAAATACTCTATCCTATATACGATGACTTCCAAAATAACATAAATGAAAAATGTTTATAATATTATTTTTTTCAGGAACCTACCTAGGATACTCCTAACCTATAACAGCCAAGGATTTTATTATATAAATTACATAAATTAACATTATAATCAATAAATAGTTTTACATATGACAAAAAACTAAAGGAAACTACGAAATGTTATCTAAATTTAATAATAAGAATAATGAAACTTCTAATAAATAAAAATATATCAATCTAAATTATTTAGTAAAATTCATTTGTTAGATTATAAATAAAATTTCTCTATTTAATATAAATTTAATATTTTTTCAATGATTTTTTTAGTTCTTTGTATTTTTTTCTAAAAAATTAATTTTTCCACATTTAAAATTATATATGAAATGAAATATTACTATCCTTTAAATAATAAATTTATATGAAATAATATTAATAACACATAATGTTTAAAGATAGTTTGTTTTAATAAAAAAATTACTTATATTTTTTGTTTTCAATTAAATGAAATATTTATACTATTAAGAATTTAAATCACAAAAAATGAATAGTTTTTCAAATTTATCATTTCATATTATCTACTATTAAAATTTCTAGTTTTTCATGAAACATTTAATTTTTTAGGTGAATAGTTATACATATAGTTTTTATCAATTCATAGTATTTATGGCTACATCAAAAAATAAGTATAAATAATAAAATAAAAATTTTATTGTTAAATATATATTTAATGATTACAAATACATATTTCAAAATTATATAATTAATTGAGAATACGTATGTTTGACATCTACAGTAATATTTTAGAATGAAATATTTTTTATTTTAATTTAATTAAATATTATTTATATAAAATTTGTATTTTATTAATTTGGAAAACAAATTACCCTTATTTGTTTTATAATAAACCTCTTTTTATAAAGAAATTAAAATAAATGGATATTTTTTCTATAAACATAAAATCTATGCATAAAAATAAACTTTCTCTAAAAACAGTTTTTTACACAATATATGGACTAATGTTAACATTAATTTTTATTACCAATATTAATTTTATCAGATAAACTAAATTTCATATTTTGAATCAATATGTCAAAAAAAGTAATAAGTTCCACTTTACTTATAATAATCAAAAGTATACTACTCAGGTAAAAACTAGTTACTGAGGTTACATTTAAAATAATAAAAGTAATAAATCTTGGTTTAATGGATTGAAATAGGATAAAAAATGTTTTCAATTGATTATTTATATATATTATTTCCCATGTATTATTATTTACTAAATAATTTTCTATCTTTGTGTTCTATAAATTATTTAAAAATTATCTCTTTATAAGAAGTTGATATATTTCTAAAAATGACATTCTACGCACTTATTAATGTGACCCATAACCACCTCTTCAATACCACAAAAAAATTTGGATTATAATTGATAATATGACCTTAATACATACCCTAAAATTTTACACCACCCGGTTAATTTTCATTTCATAATTTTATATCAAATGTATTCCATTTCCAAGAAGAACTCTAAGAGAAATGTTAAAAATCTTGATGTAATTATTTATCATTGTCTAATATATATATCCTTATCTACATTTCCGACGAAAACATATTTGAACCATTAATACTTTTTTATCATAAATATTATATATATATATATATATTAGTTTTTTCTATTTATTGGATATAGAGTACCTATCATATATATATTACCTTGTGGAAAGAGAGAAACTAAACTTTACATATGTGTGGACTACCACTTCTATAATGAAACTTGTTTCATTTAAAAAAACCATATATATATATATATAACTATTTTAGAATTTAATATATAATTATGAGATCTATTAAATTCTATTTGTTCTTAAAAAAAAAATTTACTCTTTTTTCCATTCTATAGAAATTGAAATCATCATCAATGCATATGAGAGGACTAAAATCTCCATGGAATGATGTATCTAGTATTTTATTATTGCCATGAATGAACGGTTTTACGATTGGGTTTAATGTATAAATGTGGAGTTTATGAATTTATTAGGACTCTACTAAGTCCAGTTTTATAATATTTTTAAAATATGTGTAATAAAAAAACCCTTTTAAATTTAACCATCTAAAAGAGTGCACTAAGTGAAGAAAATAATTTCTTCAAACAATAAAATAACAACATATAGGTCATATTCCCCTTAAAAATATTTAAAATTATATCATATACCAATAATAAAAACTAAAAAAGATCATTATTCATATTTTTTAAATATATGATAACAAAATCATTTCACAATCATCAATTAGTTATGGTGTGTTATTATTTTTGCAATTTAAACAAATAATTGAACAATTCTATGAATTATTATCATTAATGGAAAGGGTAATTTATTTTATGATAATAAATGATATAAATATTCCAATGCTTTTTTTCTAAAAAGGTAATATAATAATCATAACTCCTTATTTATGAAAAAACCCTTTGTTCTCTTAGAATCATCGAAACATGATCATCTAAAATTCATTTATAACAATTGTAACAAACAATCCCATATAATGAAACTTTAACATTATAAATAATTATAATTTATAAATTACAATACCTTTAATTATATTATAATTATGATGTTTTATAGAAGAACAAAGAACAATATTTATTTTATGAAACTAATTCAAAATTATCAAGATTATTGGGAACCGATATTGAGTATTGATAAAAAATAACTAAAATATTTGTAGAGAATTATTTTAAATTAATTTTATAATTTGTTTTAGATATTAATAAAGTTGTTAAATTAGTTATTACTATAATTATTTATTTCATTCAATATGTTAGTGAACATTTGACTAAGATGAAAAACAAGGTAAGGGGTTCCTTATATCCAATTTTACTCACTAAGAAGTATTTCATATTATGCACCATGATATATTTGATGTGGAGTGAATTATTGTCGTTGAATGAATTTTTCCATATTTAGTTAATTCATTATTTTTTAATTTACTGATACGTATTTTATTTATATTTCATTTGTCTCAAAAGATACAAAATTTTAAAGGGTTTTTTTCTAAAATGTTTCTTAAAATATAGGGTTTTCAATTTACAATATAATTTTGAAATCCATATTTTTTATAAATATATTCCATATTGTTAATTTTTATAGCTTATAAAAACCCTTATCATTTTACTTCAATATTAAATGGGTTTTACACGTATAATGAAAATTTTATTTCACAGTAACTCATATTTTACTCGAAGTTCTTCTTTATGTGAAACTGAACCAATCTCTTCTTTTCGACCAGTAACCTCTCCTTTTCAATATAAATTTTCATTAGATGATTTTTAAACTACCCTAATTTTTGAATCCATAATTTATTATGTTGATTTTCTACTAATTTATATTCAACTAAAAAATTATAATAAATTTTTAACATTTTATATGTGGGTAATTTTCATCAAAATGTGAAAGGATTCTATTTTTAATTTTTACATGTGAACATATAATTCTGTCACCTTTGTAATTTTTTTTATATTTTTCTATAAATTTTTTCATGATTTTTAAAATAATATATTTTATCTATGTTTTATAAAATATTTCATTTTATATGAATAAAAAAATATCTAGAATATCTCTTAATTTCGATTTCATTTTTCTAAAACATATAATAGTTATTTTAATCTAATTTATTTTACTTTAAAAAATAGTATAATTAATTGATGATATTATAAAAATCATAAAATCCACATTTTTTGATTTATTGATTGAATAAATACTATTTTCTGTCACTAAAATGATCCATCACTACCTTGGTCTTTCCTAGTAACTGATGGGTAATAAAAAAAATCTTTCTTCCAATGTCATCATTATGTTAATAAATGTTTTTGATTCCTTTGATTGAATGGTGTTCAAATTGTATCAAAAAATCAATTGATTGAAGAAAATATTAACTTAACTACACACCCATTATCTATATAGTGTATATACAATATTCTTCATTTTGATTAAATGTAATTTACCTAGAATGTCTCATGATTTCATTGGGTACCACATTATTCTCTATGGTTCAATCAAATTATCATTAATGGATTTTTACAAGAAATTCCACATATGAATCTATATTGAATAGGATATGAAAACCCTTTTCCTTACATGTGATATTTGTGATCCCATGAATGAAATGATTTTATGTGGAACTCATATGTATGAATGTTGATGGGGGGAAACCTATATCACCATATGATGCATTGGATAATGTTTTATATGTTATGTGATAATTTAGAATGAATGTTCTTGTATATAATAAAAAAATAAAGGGTGATCCAACTTGTTTATGATCACAAAATAATGGGAGAGCCTTCTCAGATATAAGCACAAACTAAATGGGAAATCCTTCTTAGATAAGCTCATATAATAATGCACATTCCCTCTTAAATATATTCACAACAATATGATACCATATAATTATGTTTATTCCATAGTATTATATTTTTTCTAATAAATATATTATGTTCTAAGGTATCATTAATATTGACTAAATTTTCACACTATTTTTATTCATTTATTATGTTATTCCATGTTTTAAATCATGTTTTCTGATATGATTTTTTGTGGTAACATTTTTTAACGATCCAAATTAAACCCATATTCTTATTTAATTATCACATTTGATAATTCATTATTGTCATATATGTTTACACTTAAGAAAAGTTTATCTAAAAAATTATAATGTTTCATTTTCTCTAGGTTATGAATAAAAGTATTAGGTAACGTGTCCCTAAAAGAGTGTATTATGTCGGTAATTTATTAGAGATATTGAAGACGTGTTATGGATAATTTTGTGGGAAAAATCCATTTTATACAATGAACATGGTTTCTGTAGTTATATATTTTTCCAAATTGTATGAAACCCTAAACATAAAAAGGTTTATAGAATTTGAATGTTAATTTTTTTTAGAAATATCTTTTTACTTAAGGGAGATTGGTACAGTTAGAATGTAATGTATGTTCTTTTTTTATCTGTACATGGGACTGTGTCTTTGTGGATACTCATGACCAATATACTAATGTTTGTCATTGGTGAGGCCTAAAGGATGTTTTTTTCCACACAGGATGAAAAATAGTTCATTCTATTCATGACCACTCTCTATGAAGGACATCACCTAAAAATATCCAGTCAATAGGTCTTATTAAAGGAACTTTCATAACCATTCAATACATTGGTGGATAATCCACTCTATAATAATAATAATAATAAATATCTCAGCCATATTGAATAAAAAAATAAATATAAACACATAAAAAAACATGAAAACCTAAAACTATTATATAAAATAAAAATATTTTAGAAAATACAAGGGGTTGGGATGGAAGGTAGAATAGAGAATTTAAAGATAATATAAAAATGAAAAATGTTTAATAAAAAAAACACTATAATATTATACCAATCATTGTGAAAAATGAGGGATTATCTCCAATATGATTCATCCACAAACTAGAGTATGCTAACCAAAATTCCATCCACCTTCAAGAATCTCATTTATAGTAATTCTATTAGAAGAATAATGGTCTACATACACTCAGTACCTATATAGATTGTTTCAGTATAATAATACCATCAGGATCCCACCATGTGTTCCATGTAAAATCCATGTTCATGAAAAACAAAAACATTCATATTTGGAAAATAATCACAAGGAATTAACCATTAGGTTTTTAGAAAAATATGAAACATGATGTTATTCCATTTTTTGAAAATAATCTAAAAACAGAAAAATAATAATTTTAAATATAGAAAACATGGTTGTTGGAACCTATTTGTTTCAATGGTCACAAATCATGAAAATAATGTTTTTAATGGTTTTGATGTTAATTTATATAATTTTACAATATTAGGTGGTTCGGTGAAATACATGATATTTGTTGAAAATTCAATCAATTAGAATTTAATCACTGCCAAAAATGAATCACTATTGATGATGAGTTTCCAATATGAAAGACCTTCTTTCAGAGTTGAGTCACTGTCTGAATGGTAATTAGCAATTTTTTTAAAAATCTCACCACCAAAAAGAATTCACAATTTTTTATGAATCATCACTGGATCAAATTCTCCACCATACACAACTCACTGTTGAACATGATTCACCATTGTATATGACCAACAACCAAAATTTATCAACCACCATGAAATTTTGATATGTATTGAAAAGACCTAACAACCAAAAATAATCACCATTGAGATGAGTTACCACTTATAATTACCTACCTCAAGATGAACTAATATAAACCTAAATCTCCATTGGCCTGAATCACTACTAGCTTTAATCACCACCAAGATGAATCACCCCCAATGTTGTCTCATTGAAAAAAGTTGCATCTTCACTATTATACATAATCATAATTAAATGTTTCTATCATATATAATAGTGAATTTAATTAAATGGATTATTTTATTTTTTCATAAATATGGAAATGATGAATTAAAGTGTGATTAGTGTTCATTATGAGGAATAAAATATCTGGATGATTTTTCTTCAAATAGAAACTCATGAATGATAAAGATATATATAAAAAAGAAGACGCCATCATGAATCTAAGAGATGCTCTTGAATAATATTGAAATAATTAAAATAGTGATGTGAATTTTGAAACTTTCATGAGATAAATGACATTACATACTTACATACAAGTAATTGTGTATTTGTAGAACATATTGGAAGTTTATAACCTACCCTTTAGTTGTCAAAAGGTGGTTATACAAGAACATGTTTACTACATTTTTATGACAAATGACAATAGCTACTCTCCAAGAAACATCTGAGGAGACTCAATTTTTAAGAGAACATCAAATTCAGAAACACCACATTCTCTACATCATTACACACAATGTTTCTATTTTTCTACATTTAATTTCATGAATTGTGTGGTTTACCCTATTTATTAAATGTACAATCTATCGTGTGATTCAACTGGAGGATACAAGATAGATTCTTAACACTCTTTTCATTTTTTTCCCATAGTGCGGTGGAACAAGTCCTTGTGTGACATGTGATTATCTTATTACCATAGTTATTTTGGAAGGAGTCCATGCATTGATAGGGAAACTGTTTTGCTGTTTTATGATTAACCAATAGAAGTTTTGGATCAATATAATATTAAATAATATTTTTAGAAGATTATTACTTCAATATGGAGTGGATTAGGTATTAATCTGAGAAAAAACCTCTTGTTTTAAATCAATGGTGTGTTTTGTGTCATTTCATTTAAAATAATTAAAATAAATAAGTTTTATACTATAAACATAACAAATACATTGATAGTAAGTATTTAAAAGTTTTATATATGTATTTTTTACTTAAATTGATTTCAAAAATTATAATAGTTATCATATTATTTTAACTATGTATTAATCACACATTGATAAATATTTTAACAGATCAGAACATATATCGATGTTCTTTTTTTGATTAATTTAGATTTTTTTAATTAAATTGGGGGATTTTATTGATCTTCTTGTAAAATAAATTTTTATTGGTCAATCAATCTACCCCCTCTTTAGATACTCACTCCAAAAAACATTTTTATATCAATGATTTTTATAAATCATTTCAACTATGATTTTCATTTATTCTTAAAGATGTTAATTTTTTTAGTTCTAAATTATGTTCATTAATTGTACAATAGATAAGAAGGATATGATACCAACATAAATCTGTTGTGTAATGTAAATAACTATTGTCTATGGAAAATAAATATGAAAATTCACATTGAAACTATGTTTTTTGAAATATGGATTTCTGTAGAAGAAAAATAAGAATTGCCTAATTCTTCTAGGAATACCTACTGTGGTGATAATATAATTTCTTATAACATGAAATAAAAAACCATGAATTACATTTACTATGATTTAGGTGATGAAGAGTTTAACAGGATATCTGATAGTAATAATTCCTATGAAATATGGGACACATTAGTTATTTTTTAGTAAGTAACTACAAATTTTGAAGAAATTATAGTGAATACTTATAAAAATAAATATGACACATTTCATTTGAAATTTTATGAGATGATTCTTGATATGTATATCAGGGTTAATGGGGTAGTGACTAAAATTATATCCTTATAAAATGATATTCCAGACAAAGATTAAATCATATGATTATTGACATGTGTCCCAGAATGGATGAGAGGAACATCAGTTTCAATATGATAATCATGTCATATCATCAATATACTATTTCAAAAAATTGAATAGAAATATAAGGATGAATTGGTAAGAGTTTAAGGTTAACCAATAATAGGATGATGAACCCAATAGGAAACCTATATCCTATAATCCTACTTTAATAAAATAGAATGAATACAGCAATGAACCAGTTAAAAGCTCTAGTTATGAGGAATCTCTAGCCGACATTGATGAGGAAATGTCAACTCCGACCATAAGGATTAAGAAATTATATAATAAGAAGACATTATTTATGATACCGATTTATTAGGTAAATTATGATAATAGATAAAATTGGATGAAATATTGGAAATGATATGATAATTCAAATGACATTACCTATTATGAGTGTAAAAGTAGGGTACATGTTAAGGATGAAGGTACCAAGTTAAAGTAAAATATAAGTAAGATGATAAGTATAAAAAGTTTAAGAATGCAATGAAATCTATTAGGAGTGCCTCTAATGATATAATTAGTGACATAGACTCAAATAATGATGAAAATTCTGACAATGAAAATAGGTACTTCATGAAAAAAATAACAGAGTAACCTAATGTCTCCCCATTAATTTATTAAAATAATTCAAGATATGAAAATCTTGATGAAAATGTCTATCAAGAAGAAAATTTTTAATACTGTAATATTCATGAAGATACATTTAACAAAATTAAATAAAAATAAAAATTTAAAAGGAAATAATATGCTTAATCTAGAAATATAAAATATATTTTTCATACAGAAAAAGAAAGGAACACTCAATCATTGAAAGAAAATATTGAATGAAATTTTCCTACATATCAATTATAGAATAACATAAATAGAATAACTAAATTTGAAAAACTTTCACAAAAATAAAAAGAATTTTTTTATATCCAAAATGTATTTCTGGTCTAGGTTACCAACCTAGATAGAGAAGAATCATTAATGGATCTTTTGTTATTAAATAAAATTATAGAAATTTTATTAAGAATTAATTTTCATCTCTACCAAATTAAATGGTTTATTTCTAAGTGTTTTAAATCTAATTATATAAAACCCATTAAGAAAACAAGGTTCCCTAAAGACTTAATTATTGACATTTCTTGACCTAAGAATATTTGTGTACCAAAATAATTTTTTTTGTATAAAATTGTTCTGTATGGATCCTTATTTAAGAGATCTTGTGGAAATATATGCTACCAATATATTGATTTTTCTAGACATATGAAATTAGATAACTCATGCTTCATGTACATGGTAAAGGATGATGGCGTACATGTTATTTTTGGTGAATAATATAAAGGAAAAATAATTGAACTTGGCCAAATCTGTAACTCTAACTCAATTTTAATTTTTAAATTAATTTTTATGATAGTTTAAAATATAATATTCTTAACATCTCATCGCTTTGTGATGATGTTTTTCATGTGAAATTTTAGATCAAAAATTTTAATGTTTCAAATTCTAACAATGATATAGTATTTACTACTTTTAAAAATTGGAATATGTATTTTTTAATCTTGATTTAGTAATTTCACAAAATGTTTCTTTCTTAACTAAAATTCCTAGAGAATCATGGAATTGGAATGAAATACTAGTCCACTGTAATATTCCATCACATATAAGTATTACTAGGAAATGGTAGCCAGGGATCTACCCAAACATGAATTCATAAATAAATATGATTGTAACCCCTCTAAAATAGTGAGAAAACAGAAAATATCATTCATACCAATGAAATAAGTTTCACCTTATAAACCTAAAGAATTGGTTCACATTGATTTGTTCAGATCGTCTTGATTTTAAATTTTAAATTGGATATACTATGTCTATGTCCTAATAGATGAATTTTTAGGTATAATTAGTTTTTTATTTCTTATAAAAGTGAATCCTGGTCCCAAATTACCATGTATGCTAAATATGTAGAAAAATTATGTTGAATAAGAAATAATACCCAAAGACACGATTGTGGTTGTGAGTTTATAAATCAAGAAATTGGTTCCTTTTATCAGTAAATGGAAATAAAATTTTCTATTATACTCATTAGATTCACCAAAAAAATGGTGCAGTAAAAATAAAGAATATAAACCTCTAAGGGATAATATAAAAAATTCTTTATGAATCCCAAATACCTGTATACTTTTGGGAAGAGGTTGGGAATATAGCCTCCTATATAATAAATAGAGTCTGAATTAATCCTATATTAAATAAAAACCCTTTATGAGAATCAGAATAATGGGATCATAAAGGTTAATTACTATAATTTTATTTTTCATGAAGTTTAATTATTCTTAAAATAAAGTATAATCTTTTCATGCTTTCCTCCAAGATCAATGAATAATTATTTTTGGGTTATTCAACAACTAGTAAATTCAATAGTGTTTTTTAAAAATGAAAACCAAACTATGGATCAATATTCCAATGACAAATTAGTTTTAATAGATCCACATTATCATAAAACCCCTTTATAAAAACCTAAGGATGATTTTCCAACTCAATACATAATTCTCAATCCTTCAGAAACCACTTTAAAACATGCATAAAAATCATCCAGTTTTGAGGAACTTCAAAAACCTAAACCAAATCCTATAGGTGATAATGAGTTAACCATCCTTTCATTTTCTAGATATATTGGGAATATTAAATACCATCATATAGAGGATACTGTTGGATATTTAGATAGAGGTACATATACTATAGCAACTTAAAGTAATCAGGTTGAACATTAATATTTCATTTCCCAAGATGAACCTAATAATGTAAGTAATGAAATTAATTATGAATGCTAGGTAATGGATATATAGTAAGAACATTATAAATTTTAATTAAATGAAGTTTGGGATCATATAGATGTACCCAAAAACAACTTAACTATCGACACTAAATGGGTATTTACTAACAAGTTTGTTGAATCCATTATAATTGTATGTAATACGACATGACTAGATGCACAATGGTATTGCCGAGAAGAGGGTATATACTTTGGGGAAACCTTTTCTCCTATAGTTGGACTTCAATCCATTAGAATATTTATTTTCTATAAATACCTTTAGATTTGAAGTTATATAAATTGGATGTCAAAAGGTAATTCTTGAATGGTTATATAATTGAGGATGTGTTTGTGGAACAACACCTGGTTTTTGATAACCTCATTTAAAAAAAACTGTTTTAGAACTAACAATATTTTTTATGGTTTTAAAAAAGCTCCGAGAGCTTTGTATCATAGTCATAAATCTTTTATTATTTCAAAATTATTCTCAAAAGGTATAGCTAATCCTACAATTTTTATGTAGGTTTATTTCAAAACATGTTTTATCTTATCAAATCTATATAGATTATATTATCATTGGATGTTCAAAAATTATTTAGGAATTGATTTTCCAAAAGGATTCAAAATTAATTTTAATTGAGTTTTATGGGTGAAATGAAATTCTATATAAGATTTCATATTTTTTTTAAAATAAATAAGAATGATTTTAAATACATATAAATATACAAAATTCATTTTCAAGCATTTTTATTTGGAGTACACAAAAAGTATTAAAAGTCTTATGAGTACCAATTTTATGTTTGATCTTGATGAAGATTGTAAATCTGTGGATCAAACTAGTTATAGAGGAATTATTTGAATTTTCATCTATATAACTAAAAGACTACCTAAGAATATTTATATTGTGTGTAAGTGTTCTAGTTTTCAATAAAACACAAAAGTCTCAGACTTACATTATGTTAAATTTAATTTTTTAAATACTGTATGTATACAACCAATTTCAGATTTTTATGTCTTAGAGAACATGAATTTGACCTATTTAGTTTTTTAGATATTTTATTTTGTGGATGAAAGTTGAATAAAAAATACACATATATTACATGTTACCATTTGAAAAAGTATCTAGTCTCATGGTATAGTAAGAAACAATATTCAATTGTTCTGTCTTCTACTGTAGTTGAATACATAGCTGTAGGTAGCTTCTTGTTCAAATTTGGTTCAGGAAATAGACATTACAAGACTATGGATTTCAATTATAACATTTACCAATCTATTGTGACAATAAAAGTGATATCACCATTTTTATGAATCTTGTATCACAATAAATCAAAAAAAATAGTGATGTAAGAAAATAATTTCGGAGAGAATATTTTCAAAATGGTGATATAACTATTGAATAGATTGGTTATGAACATTATATTGATGATATTTTTTATATGCCATCTAATTTTGAGATAATTAACTACATCAAATTTGAATTAGGCATGATTATTAATTATGAATTAACATATTTTTTTGAGAACCCAATATTTTAGTTTTCAAACCATTAGAGTTTACAAATTTTTGGAGTTTACCCATTGTTGTAGTTTACCCTCTATTGGTGTTTACCCACTATGGGAATGCCCCCTTAGTGGTGTTAACCTAAGTCGGAGATTACCCACCATTGAAATAAACCATCATTAGAACAACCCGTCATTGAAACATAAGTCACTATTTTATAATTTTATTTATGTGTTATTTATTTAATTCAAATTTTCATAAATTTGTTATTCCATATTTCTGATTTTTAAATCCCTAAATGATATAAAATGGGAACTCGATCCTATTTTGATGCTAAATACTCCACACGCCCAAACAATCTATGTGATTTTTTTACTCCAAACTATTAGCCTTCCCTGACCTCATTTGATTATCCCACCTTGTTCATAATGGTTAGTGTGAATCAATCCATAGTATTACCTCTGGACAAGTAGCATCATTTAAGGAATAAGAAGGGATATTCTAGCAGACTTTCAGTTGATCTGGGAATCCTGCATATCCCTAAAATAATAGTTGTACCTGATAAGGAAGTGAATTCCAAAATGGGTGATGTCGACTAGATATTTGGTGTGTAGGATCTAAATATGATGTAGATGGTTAATATACAGGGGGGAATTTCATCCTTTAAAAATTACTTTGGAATTTTCAAATTTTAAATAAATTTTTTTATTATTTAACAATGTTAAAGAGGGTAAATTCACAAGACATCTTAGTTATATAAACTTCCTAGATTCTAGAAAAATGTTTCCGGAAATGAAACTCATGAAAATTTAACATGGAAAAGATTCTACCTTAAAGCGTATATAATCTTAATAATCAGAGTAAAAGTAATAGAAAGTATAAGATAGTTATAATTTCCTTATTAATCAAAATGCAGTAGAAAACAAACATGAAATAGTACATGTAACAAGTATAGAATCTTTTAACCTAGTGAGTAGGGTATCCAAAAACCATGGATAAAGGTCCCTTGATTTATACATTCTAGAAATTATGTCTTACCCACACCAAGGTAAGCCCTCTATAGGAATATTGGATTTTGTATTGCTATCCCTACAAGCCATCGAACTTCAAGGGAGTCAGCACCTCTGTCATCCTTTTTAAGAAAGTCCTTGAACTTTAAGGTAGTCGACACCTCTGTCTTCTTATCGCCGGAATCCCTCGATTGTACACCACAACAACTACAGTCGCACAAAGCAATATGAACAAGACGTTCAGTACGCAAAAATAATGAGATACTTTCTCTCTAGAAATCACTTCACCAACATGTAATCTCTAGGGTTGTAGAAAAATATTGATCTCATTCAAATGAGATCTTATTTATAGAAATTTCTTAAATGGTCATCTCCCTCCTCTAACAGTCATATTTTTCCATTAATTTCATAGGGATTTGAACAAGTTTCACTTAAAAAATGTTTAGTAGGAACCAGAATGCATGACATCATTTCATAACAATAACATGATTAATTAAAATAAGGTTGCCTAAACAAGTCTATTTTTCAGAGTCTAGGGAGGAAAAAAGTTAAGAGTCTAAGAGAAAAAACGTCGAAGTCTATATTACCTGAATATTTTGATTATGTTTTTCATTGAATTCGGAATAAAAAATCTATAGTCTTCAGAGTCTGAATCCTACAAGATTCAGAATCTGAATTCTAATGAATTCATAACTTGAATTCTAAGGAATTCATAATATAATTTTTAGAGAATTCAAAATCTGAATTGCAGGGAATTCGAAATCTGAATTTTAGAAAATTCAGAATCTGAATTTCAAGGAATTTAAGATCTGAATTTCAGAAAATTCGATATCTGAATTTCAGGGAATTCAGAATCGAAATTTCATAGAATTCAAAATCTGAATTTCAAGGAATTCAGAATATGAGTTTTAGTGAATTCAGAATCAGAATTTCAGAAAATTCTGAATCAAAATTTCCAAGAATTCAGAATCTGAATTTTTGAGAATTCAAAATTTTAATTTCAAGGAATTATTAATCAGAATTCATAACATGAAAACATAATACTTTATATCTAAGTATTTATAGGATTTTTTGGGTTTAGAAATGAAAATGAATTTTAAAATTATAAATGAAAAGATTTATGTTTTTAGCGAAACTAAATCACGAACAATGAAAAAAAAGATATGAGAAAATTTCCTCATGGAAGGAAATCATTCCTTATTATGAAAAATCAATATGGAAATAAAATTTTCCTTGAGATAGAGTGTTTTGTATTTTTAGAACATAAATGAATGGAATAGTCAAAAGGAAACATTATTGACTCAACAATCTCCCCCTTTTTGGAAAGCACAAACATCATTTCTAAAAAGAATCTATGGAATTAAAAATTTTATGGACTTAAAAATAAAAAATTTACATCCCTTTACTTATAGATCATAGTGATTTTGACTAACTCCCCCTTAGGTTTCGGAATCACTAAGGGTCATATTCTTAAATTCCTGAATGATATTTTTTATTTTCATACATTCGAAAAATATCATTGATAAGAAAAATCCTCTAGATGATCTCGCCCTTACATAGAGAATTATCTTCATTACATTGAATTCATTTTAGCATTCCTTTCTCCCCCTTTGTTATTTTCAAAAATCAATTGAGGGAATGAAAATTTTTTTATCCGAAACATTAGTGCTAAACAACCAAAAAATGTAGAAAAACAAAAATTTCAGTATGATTAGAAGTAAATTTTCAATGAGAAAAATACAAGAAAATATCAAATAGTAAAGAAATTATCCCTCTTTCTCATTCGGCATCAGCATATTCACAACAGTTTTAAGCTTCTTGAGCTCTTTTTGATCCTCTTCTGCTCGCATAAGCAACTGATCCTAGTATTCACTTTTCTTTTCTAAGGCTTGAATTTTCTATTCTTGATACTTAAGAATGTCTACTTGAGCTTTCAATAGTTCTTCTTGCTTAACGATATTTTCTTCATTATCCATTCTAAGATCTCTTTCCATCTTCCAATTCATGGCCACAATGTTAAGATTTCCATTCAAATCCTTAACTTCCAACTTCCATGTAGTCTCTTCAGGACTTATGTTTTTCTCAAAACTATTTGAATGATCTTTAATCTTCCCATATTTGGTATCAAAATTATCCTGAACATTATCATGTAATCCATCAAAATTATAATTTCTTCAATAATAATTTTTTACCAGCTTATTATCTTCATGAACGACCTTCTATGAGACTCATAACCAATGAGGTAGGGCTTGAAATCATCCTCTAGTGCAACACATTTATCCATCCTCACGGAAACTGATTCAGACTTCTGGTTTATGGTATGCTGAAGCATTTGGAATCTTGAATATATACTTAGAAATAATTTAATAGTACCTACCATCTTCTTCAATGACTGGAAAACCAAATCATGTCCCAAGAAATATGATTTTGAATCTGAATGTTTTGTTGGTGGGGATTCTTTTTCTGTATCCACATCTTTCCTCTTTGATGAAGCACTGAAATCATTCTTCTTCACCATAGATTTACAAGGTGTATCTACAACAACCTTCTTTCCCTTATATGGTCTCGAAATGATTTCTTGTTCATTAGGAGATTCATGATCACTATCAAATAGATAAACAATATTTTCTTCCCCAACATCATCTTTCTCTACATCAGCCACTAGATCTTCCAGATCAATAAAATCATGATTACTACTTTCATCATCTGTTGGATTATTCACTTCTTCTTCACCCTTATCATATTTTTCTATTGAAGAAATTTTTGAGGATTCATCATGGGATGTCCGGATCGATATTTTTACATATGGTCTTTCCTTATCATTGTAATCATAAATTTGATTTATGATATCATCATATTCATTACATTCTTCATCCACCTTCTCTTATTCTTCTATTTATTCTTCCAATTTTTGAGAAATGTCTTATTCTTTAAGAAATTCCGGAACCACCACTTTCATTCCTAGAGTCTTTGGTAATGTTTCTATCAAAATTATTCTGGTACTGGAATTTGTTTAGAGGCTCTTTCACCATTGTCAAAGAATTTATGATCAACTAGCCTCTCTCAGTATATCTTCCACTCTAAGATTTCTTTAACAGTTGACACTTCTCTCTGAGGAGAAGCTTCAACATACATCTGTAAGTGATGAAACTTTGGAGATTCAGAATGGTTTTAAAATACAGAGGTATATCTTCAGCATGTAAAATCCTGAAAAACCGACATGGGACAACCATCGGGGGGGATTTATATAGGTGATTTAGGCGATGGTTCTGCATACATGGTTGATCCAATGATTGTAAAACTTCTGATCGAATCTGTTGGTTGATATGATAACCGAATATGGATTTTGATAGATTTCAATCTTATGAGGTTTTTAAGATAGACATTCAGATTGAAGAAAACAATGAATCTGGAACATTTAAACAAAAATAAAATAACAACAAGTAATAAATGATTACTAAAACATAGAAAAAAAAATTCATACCTTCCGGATTGGTAGGAAAATTATTTGTAATGGTAAAAAAAATTCTTCTTGATTGACATTAGATTTTGAAAAAATTAAAAAAAAATTAATGGAAAAAATGATTTCAAAAATCTGATTACAGAAAAAAACTTGATTATGAAAAATTTGACTACGAAAAAAATAGACTACCGAAAAACATGATAATAAGAAAATGCACCCATCTATGAAAAACAGTTTCTTACTATAAGAATACAAGTTTCAATAAAAATTTGTTATGGAATATTACCTTATAGTTATCATTCCTATTTTATGTTTAATATATTCAAATCTATCAGAGAGTAAATATTTTTTCAAAATATCAACATGTTGAGCCTGAGTTCTGATAAATTGAAGAATAATATATCCTTTTTGTGTGTGATCCCTAGGAAAGTTATTACTAATATCTTTGTGGTTTTCACGAGAGTGATACGAAGGGTTTTTACTTAAGGCAATGTCACTAGTATTATCCCTAAATATTTGTGTTTTGTTAAAACTCATACCATAGTCTGTGAGTTTCTGTTGCATGCACAACACTTGGGGAAAGCAACTTCCAGCTGCTACATATTCAGCTTCAGCAGTTGAAAGTGCTACTGAGTGTTTTTTTTGCGTGACAAAGAAACTAATGAATCTCCTATGAAATGGAAAGTTCCTGATTTACTTTTTTTATCCATTCAACATCCACCATAGTCATCATCCGAAAAACATTTTCAAACAAAATCATTTATAGAAGTTTGAAAAAGTCCTAAAACCATGGTTCCCTTTATATAGAGAAAAATCCATTTCACTACATTTAATTGAGATATATTGGAATAGAATTGATATCTTTCACACAATAATACCAAAAACGTTATGTCTGGATGACTAGATTTCCCGTATTGTTGACTTCCTATCATACCTCTAAATGAAGTTTGATCTAATGGTTTCCCAGGTTCATCAAGATCAAGTGTATTTGAGGTACCAATGGGTGTACTTATGCTCTTAGTGTTTTCATATCAATAATTTTTAATAAGATCATTAATATTCATATGTTGGGATATATATATTCATTCTAGTTTTTTTAGAAATTTGAGAAATAAGGAAGAATTTTAACTCACCCATCATAATCATTTCAAACTCATATTTCATTAAATCCGAAAAATAATCAGTTAATGATTGGTGGGTTGAACCAAATATAATTTCATTACCATAAATTTGATCAATAAGAACATTTTTCTCATCATTCATAATAAAAAGGGTTGGATCAGAATTTCCCGAATCATGATTTTTTTGAAGAAAAAACTATACAAGTCTTTCATACCAAGCTCTAGAGGCCTCTATATGTCTATATAAATATTTGGTAAGTTTGAAAACATGTTTCAGAGGTTTTATATCTTCAAATCGTGGAGGTTGTTCAATAAAAACATCCTCTTGAACATAACCATTAAGGAAAGAACATTTAACAACCATTTGAAAAAGTTTAAAATTAAATAATGCTTCTAAGGAAAGTAGAATAATAATAGATTCATGTCTAGATAATGAATCTAGATTTATTTATAGTATATTCCTTCTTGTTTATTATATCCTTTAGACACCAATATAGCTTTATTTATTACTATTATTCCATTTTCATTGCCACATATTTATGAAGACCCATTTTACTATAATAACAGAAGTTTCCTTAGGTCTTCCAACCATGGTCCAGACTTTATTCTTTTTGAATTCATTTTCCTCATCTTGCATAGATTTTATCTAATAATCTTCACCTAAAGCTTCATAAGTGCATTAAGGTTCTAATTGGAAAAGAAATTCCAGAAATTCTACTTTATTTCTAAAGGAACTTATAGTCCTTAAAGGTTAATTTACATCACCTATGATACTATCACATGGATGATTCTTAAGAAACAACTGATTTGGGTTTTTTAATACCTGTTCATCAACAAATGGTAGGAAATCTTCTTTGGTAAATGCTTAGGAACATTTTCTTGAACATTTTCCTTATCAGTAGAATCTCTCCTCAAGGGTTTATAATTTTTTTTTGAAAACACATCTGAAGGTGTCATTTGAGGATGGTTATAATCAAAAGGGATTGGTTTCATCAAATTTAACATGTACTGCTTCTACCATAGTACAAGTAATTTTATTGAAAACACTATAATCCTTAGAAGTTGTGGAGTAGCCTTTGAAAATTCCTTCATCAGATTTTGGTGTGAATTTGTGTAAATTTTCTTTGGTATTCAAAATAAATACCTTGCATCAAAAAACCATGAAGTAGGAAAGTCTTGGTTTTCTACCATTCCTTAACTCATAATGAGTTTTATTAATAAAGGGTCTAATTAAAACTCAATTTATTGTATACCAAGAAGTACTTACATCTTCAGCAAAAAAAATGTATGGCTATTGAATATTCACTCAACATGGTTCTTGTTATCTCTTGTAGAATTATATTTTTTATTTCAACAACACCAATTTGTTTAGGAGTTCTTGGTGTTGAGAAGTTATGAGTAATGATTTTTCTTCTACAAAAATATTCAAAATCAGAATTTTGAAATTATCTTCCATGATCACTATGAATATTTTTCAAGGAAATATTTTTCTCATTTTTAACTTGGTATCAAATAATTTTTATAAAAGAAAAAGCTTCAGATATATTTTCTAGAAAATAGACCCATGTAAATCTAGTGTAATCAGAAACTAATACAAACATAGAATATTTTTCTCTAATGCTTTTAGTTTGGGTTGGACAAAAAAGATCCATATACACCAACTGAAATGAATTAGTGGTTAAGACCTCACCAACTAATTTAAAACATTATTTTTTTTCATGCCATATTGACAAGGATAAAAAACCTTTGAAGAATCAAATATAAGCTCCGGTAGATCCATCACTAGTCTTCTCTTAGAGAGTTTGCGTAGGTTCCTAAGGTTACAATGTATTAACCTTCTATTCCTTAACCGTGAATTCTCTTCCATTTCTCTAAGACAATGTTGATCTTGGCTCCTAAGGCCATCTCTGTTTAGTGTGTATACATTCTCTTAACTATTGGAAGAAAGAACAAAATATTCCTTGGAATTGTGTACTAATCACATTTCTTTCCTAAAATTCAAAAGGTAACCATCACCACGTAATTGAATCAAGATAATAACATTATGATTAAGGCCCTTAACAAATAAAACATTTGAAATAAATGTTTTTCTATGTAGAACAATGTTACCTATAACAATAATTTATCCCAAAGGATTATCTCCTAAAGTTACATTTCCTCTCTTCGTCATGATATACTTTTGAATGAATTTTTTTATTGCGAGTCATGTGCCATTAACATCCACTATCCATGTACCATGTTTTATTGTTGGTACTATCTTTACGTTACTAAAAATAAGAGTGTTAGACTTTTGAAACCCAAACGTTGTTGGATCCAGAAACATCAGAAATAAATATCTTTCAAATCCGCATTTTCTTTGAAAAAAAGCTTTATAAAAATCTAAAGATTGAGTTTTGTTTATGGAAAAAAAATTTCCCAATTCCCAACAAACTGAAACTTAGTCCAGAATAGAGAACTTTGAGGAACAAAATAATTATTACTAAAAACTGGTTTTGAATGTGTATAACCAAATCCAGAATTATTCCATAGAGTTTGAATTTGGGAATACATCTTGTCAATGTTTTCCTTACCCATGTTAATGTTTGATAGAATCTTCCCCAAGGAAAATATTTCTGACTCCAGTCTAATAACTATGTATTTATCCTAAAAAATTATAGTGTTTGCACTAGAGTTACACTCTAAAACATTTTTCGTAGAAAATACTTTTTCTAAATCCTTATAAATTTTTTCATTATCAAAATTAACTTCCTCAACTATTTTTGAAACACTTTCATAATTATAAATTTTCTTATTAAGATCATTTGAATGATCTGATACTACTTTTAAAAGAATAGAAATTCTATAATTTTCTTTATCAATATTTTTCTTGAAATTAGAATTTTAATTTTCATGGAGCTTATAAAAAATAGAAACTTCTTCATAACTAGGTAATGTATTATCTCCATCAGAAGAAGATTAATTATCTAAAGATTCAAAATATTTACTATCAGTATAATTATATTTCATGGATACATTGGTTATGGATTCATTATTGTGTACCTTGGACAATAAACAATGATTTTCAATAGGTAACTTGGCATGTAAACCATGATTCTTCTTACAAGAATCTCCATACTCTAAGGATTCATCAGAAGAGTCTCCACCACTAGCACTGCAGGTGTCACTAGCTTTTAGAACATTATTATATTTATCATTGTATTATTTCTTTCAATTCCTCTCAGAATGGTTTTCCTTTATATCATTTATTTTAAGTATATGAAAATTTGGCCTTATATGTCCTATACTTTTGGGTTCATAACAAGTGACTTCTGATTCATTCTTTTCCTTTCCCTCTTTCTTCTTATATCTGTAATGAAAGTCTTTCATCCCAGCTATCATGTTAAACATTCGAGCATGATTAGCTTGTTAATTTTCATAATGTTCACATTCACATGATTCATGGTAAAACAGTAACATTCTTTGACTTGGATCTAGTAACCCTTTCAGGAGTCTTATCATTTGTAAATAATAAACTTCCATTTCCATTCTTCTTATAATTTAGATCAGTATATCATTTCTTTCTTCTCTCATGTTGAAGAAGAGTTCCCAAAATATCATCTAGTGTAATCTGAGATACTTTTCTATTATCATTAATAGTTGTTCTCTTAGATTCTCACTCATTAGGCATGATGTCTATAATCTTGTCCCCATGTGCGTCACCATCTAAAACTTTTTCACCCATATATTGTAAAATATTATCAATGGTAATAATCCTCTATTGTACCTTGCACACTATTACTCTACAAGGAAATAGAAATCCCTGATATTCTTCTCTAAGAAGAGCTCATCTTGTTTCTATAACTTTGGATATACGAAAATGAGTAACATCTAATTTCTTCCAAAAAAAATTGATGATTCACAAGAAAAAAATGGCTATATATATTCCTGGTCATGGAGAACAACACATTTTTGCGTACCTTTTAGTTTAGTTGATATTACTGCTTTTCATGATTAGTAAATTTTCTAACATCTTTATCAGGAATTTTTGTAATCTTCAATAAGCATAAAAATGTTGTCCACTCTAGTGTTAATAATAAATTTCTTCATTCTATCTCTCCAACATTCATAATCATTCCCATCAAATATAGGTGGTCTAGTCGGTTTAATATTGTCAACCGAATAAATATTCATTCCTGCCATCCAAAAGAAAATATATTTTCACAAAAAAATGTTAGTAATAATATTTTTTAAACAAGTATAATAATCCTAAAAAGGAAAATATAGAACAGTGATAACTTGATCCAGAAAACTGATATGTGAATATAAGTATTTCATTGGAATCCTCTGATAGTAATTGTAGGATTGAAATATGATGTAGATTCTCAATATAACATAGGGAGGGGGGTGAATTGTATCCCTTAAATTTTTTTTGGAACTTTTAATGTCGATATAAAACATTATATTGTTTAATAATGTTAAAAAATGTAAATTCCCATGAACTCTTTGTTCTACTTATTTTCTAGATTCTAGATATATGGTTATGAAAATGAAACAAAAGAAAAATTTACCAGGAAAAAATTATATGTCAAAATGTATAGAATATTATTAAGTACAGTGAATGTAGAATAAATTATATGATAGTTAATCTTTCCTTATTAATCAAAATGCAGTTGAATTCTTTTTTGACATTGTATAAGTAACAAATACAGAATCTTTTAACCCAAAGAGTACTATATCCAACGACCTTGGATAAAGGTCCCTTGATTTATACTTTCATGAAATTTTGTCTTCCCCACACCAGGGAAATCCCTTGATTGGAATATCTGAGTCTGTCTTTCTACCCCTAAAATCCATCAAACAATAATGTCGTAGGAACCCCTGTCTTCCTTATCAAGGAATCTCTCAAACTTTATGGTTGTCGACACAACTGTCTTCCTATTCCCGAATTCTCTCAATTGTACACAACAACTATCAGAGTCACACAAAGCAATATTAACAAGATGTTCAGTATGCACAATGCATGAGAGTCTTTCTATCTAGAAATCACTTCAACATCATGTAATATCTAGAGTAGTAGAATAGTATTGAGCTCATCCAAATGAGTTCCTATTTATAGGCATTTCTTCAACGGTCGAATCCCTCCTCCAATGACATTATATTCCCTTGAATTTCAGAGGGACCTATAAACGTGTAACTTAAACAATGGTTAGTAAGAAATAGAATGCAAGCCATCATTTCATAATTATAATAAGAGTAAGAAAAATATGGTGGCTCAACCTAGTCTATTTTTCGGTGTATAAGGAAATATAAAATTTGAAGAATAAGAGAAAAACATTCGGATTATGTATTATAACAATATTTAGATTATGTTTTCCATGGAATTTGAAATCAGAATTCTATAGATTTCGGAGTCTAAATTATATGGAATTTAGAATCTAAATTCTAAGGAATTTAGAAACTGATTGCTATGGAATTCAAAATCTGAATTTCCAAGAATTCAGAATCTGAATTTCAGGGATTTCAGAATCTGAATTTTATATAATTCCAAATTTGAATTGATGGGAATTTAGAATCTTAATAGTAGAGAATTTGTAATCTGAATTTAAGAAAATTCAGAATATGAATTTTAGTGAATTTGGAATATGAATTTAAGAGAATTCAAAATCTGAATTTTAGCAAATTCGAAATCTAAATTTCATAGAATTTGGAATCTGAATTTCAGAGAATTCGTAATCTGAATTCAGAACCCAAATATAGAATACATTATATCAAAGTATTTATAATATTCTGAGGTTTCAGAAATGAAACCGAATTTTAAACATAGATATAAAAAGATAAAGGTTTTTAGTGAAACTAAATCATGAATAATGAAAACAAAGATAACTGAAAATTTCCTTGGGGAAGGAAAAATTTCTTTTTTAAGAAAAATCCTCAGGCAAATAAAATTTACCTTGAGATAGAGTGTTTGTGATTTTCAAAATTTAATGTAATAAAAAATTCATAAGGAAACCTTATTTACTCAACATGGTGCTCAAATTAATCAATGACTAGGGATGGGTAGAGTGGTTTTGGAATAACGAGAGGCCCGTCTATCCCAGGTTAGTGAATCAGTTTTATGAGAATGTGTGGTTTAACTTTTGGGAAGATAATGAATGGATTCAATGCATGATAAATAGGTTGCTGATATTTTTCTATTCAATTAAATGGGAAATATACCAAAAATTACATCATGAAGGTGTCTGAAATGATTATAAAGGACCTATTCAATGTGATAGAATCTTATTCATGTATAAAGAAGCTTTGGTAGCACTTATTCAAAATGGTGTTGTAGGATGAAAGGATGTAACTGATTTAGATGATGAGTGTAATTTTATATTCATGTTTTCATCATATATTGTTATTTAGGAAATTTTATTTCAGAAGAATGATTAATCGAGATGTATATATCTTATGTCTTATTAAGAGATGAAAAATGATTAAATTTTATAGATATCTAATTATTCATATGATGGATATTTATATCACATCATCTAGAAAAAACAACCTTATCTACCTTGAATTCATTTTTTCCATGCTTGTGGCCAAGGGATTGATATATAATGAAAAATAATAAGAATAAAATTTGGATGATTTTTACATTCAAGATTTATTTTTATGAGATGGATGATAAGTTGATTCCCATGGTTAAGTAAGTTGGTTGTTAATTATGAAAATATATATTAGTATTTTAGTCCTATGGACCACCCAAAAGCCCAAAAAATCATGGGGATCCCAGCTTAGAGCCAGATGATGTGGTAGAATATTTTGAAGAGGAATATGAAGATTACGAAAAAGAGGATACTAATTTTGGTAATGAGGAGTTAGAGTTTTCTCAATAGGAGGGTAGTGACATGGATATTCTCAAGAGTTATCCAACTATATATATTGGGGAAAAAAGTCCTCATATATCACTACCTATTAATGAAAATATTTTAAATTAAGGAAGTGAAGAATAAGAAAATAAGTTTTCTAGATAAGAAAAGTATTAGATCTCTTATAAATATTCTGAATAAAATGTAAATGAAAATAGACAAGAATAAGGATATAATAGAGAAGATGATGACGAAAATGATGTTGAAGAAGAATATAGAGAGGATGATGGAAAATAAGGGGTTGAAAGTAAAATTAAAAGAAAATGCGAAGAGGATAGAGATGGAATATATTATGGAAATGTTGATGGAGATAAAAGGGATTGTGTTTCAGATCATGATGGTCCTGATGGACATATTGGTGATTAATATTTTGGGATTCAATAGGTACTTGTTTCTTCTCTATGTTTATCTCTTGCTTCTAGGTATGTGGAGAGACCACCCTTAGTTCAAGATATGGATAAAACTTCTAGATTTGAGTTGGGAACATCTGTTGAGAGGGATGAATCCCTAAGAAATTTTAGTCACCTTATGGATCCTATTGATGGCGACCATATTGAACCTACAATTGTTGTGAATAATGTTAATGAATAGATTTTTTTTGAAGCTTTATTTGTTGAGAATGACATTGGTGAAACTACTGAGGAGACTACCAATGTGCATAATGTTAATGAGAACATGTAGGATGAGACTATAGTTGATAAACCTATAGTTTTTGTAGAGACCTGAAGCTTGACATACATGGACATTACATTAATTTTGAGGAATACTTAATATATAACAAAAACCAACACACAAGTACTGTAATAGTTTATTGTCTTTGGAATCATGGAATATACACTTGTAATCATGCTGAAAGATCTTCAACATCTCCCACAATGATCTTCCTCTTTTTGTTTCCTTACCTAAAACCTTTTTTTTAATCCTGGGGGAAAAGAAAACATAAAAAGGGTGAGCTCAAATGTTCAGTAAGGGTAGACATAGATAAAATAAAACAAACCGTATACATTTGAACATAAAAACATGAACATAATGTTTAAACATCAAAATCTTGATCAATGACATAAAACATGGAAGTACATAAGGAATTGATCATTATGGAACCTAAATCACGATAAAATAGCATGGGAATAAAACATGTATTTGTGGAAAACCATTAAGAACATGATATGATTTCCATAGTAGCCAAGGCATTACTACCAAGACCATCTTAGTGGACAAAGTCCCTTTCTGAATTGAGTTCACTCCTCATTCCAGTCCTGTAATACTGAACCGGATTAACTTATCGTTCCAGCCATGTCTATCTCATGAGATATAAATCTTCACCCAATGAATTGGAGGTAGATATAGGTCCCACCCATATCATAATGAAATCATTCTTACTTGTGCCACAACATAAGCATAAATCTTTTATCATAACCCAAAGAAAAAAATGGGTTTCATAAACATCATCATATCATAACATAATCCATATAAAACAATTGGATATCATTTAATCATAAGAAAAGTTAAACCATGTAAATCATAGAGGCATTATACATGAAACACAAACATATGAAATAATGTCATCTTAAATGGAAAATCGTTTTGATAAAACACTTGCAATGAATTCTTGTGGAAAATATCCTTTATTCTTCAAAATGATTTTCTTTTCACAAAATTCCATGAAATTTTAAATAAAAAGTATTTTGTTGAAAATAGTCATGAAATATTGTGGATTAAGATTCTTTAAAATAAGGCGTTATGAAACTGTAAAAATCCTTTCACCTGTATAAGTTAAAAATAACATTCCCCTCATACTATTGTTAGAAAAGTCAAAAAGTTCCCTGTGTGGTAAACAAAAGTAAGATTCCTTTAATAACATGTGATAAATTTAAAAAATATGTAAAAAGACTTTAAAAATACATGAAAACATTTTTATAAATCATGGGCATGGATGATAATAATAACCCCAGTAAATACTAATGAATAACAATCTCGGATAAGAATGAGATTGGAATAGTTATACTTTACCTTACGTCAGATATGCTTCGTATGTATCCGAACCTCCTCTTCTTCGACGCACCTCCTTTATGATTCTTCAAAAGGAAGTAGAGTTGGTCTTTTTAGAAGAACAGAACTTCTAAAATGTTTCTAGAGAAGTGGAGAAGAGAAATGGGTAGGGTATGGCCGAGCTTTATGGCTCAAAAGGGTGTGAAGAGAAGAGGGAAGTGGTGCCGTTTTTATAAGGGAGGGGAGGGGCACCTTTGGAAAAACTTATAATATTATTTTATAATAAAGTGATATTCTATTTTTAATAGCTTTAAATTTATTTATTTTGAATCTAAGTTGGGAATAGGTTGAAATAATCTCACCCAATAGATTTTAGATAGGTCTGGGTCATTATATTATCATTATCTTTTAGTTTTAACTCTTAGTTAATTAGATTGACATTTACCATGTCACTTTGTATTTTTATATTATATAGTTAATAAACTTACTATAATCATTCAAGAGACCCCCAAGTGTCCCATTAATGATACACCTATCATGATATAAGTATATTTTCTGATCCTTAGATTTTTTGGAATATAATAACAATTAATAATATAATATTTGTTTTACAAACTATTTTATGCCAATTTTGACACTATTTGGTAAAGGGTTTTTATGAAAATCATAACATCATGAATAGTCCTAACAATGTTAATTAATTCCATAATAACATGTCATATTACCCTATAATATTAGTGTAATTCCTAAAAAGTCTAAAATTACATTTATTTGGGTATTTATAACATCAATTATTTTAATATTTCATTTTTAGGTAATTACTGCATCATCATTGTGTCATAAATAACAATAATTATTTAATGTCTAAAAATTATAAATAAAATAAAATTTGGTAGGAAATACTTCTAGCTCTATAATGAATATTTTTAGTCGAATTTATTTTATGTATAACCATATATTAAAAATGATTTAGTTATTAATCTTTAATTTTAAATATTTTATCCCTTCTTAAAATAAATTAATAATAAATTACCTAATCTAATCCAAGTGGACCTAAATTGTCATAATTTATAACTAATATTGTTTTGGTAGAATTAAAATTATCCAATAGAATTAGGACATGTTTTAGGGTAATAATAATATCATTTTTACCCTTAATTACCCTATTTACTTTTAACCGTGGTAAATAAAAGTAAAAAGCTACTATTCACCAAAAATTATTTTCATCTCATTGAACCACATGTTAGTCTTTGATATTAACCATGTCTCTCAGATTTTTGAAATTCAACTCACAGAAGTGGTAAATTTTCATTTAAATTAAAAAACCATTTTTTAACTACCACTAAGTGGTTTCACTATTCATCGAAAATTGATGTTTTTCAGAAAAATATGAAAAATTCAGCCCAATAATTATTTGATTTTCCGAATTAAAATTTGATTTCTATTTTTCCAAATTCAGAAAATAGAAGTGGCATTAATTAATTTTAAAATTGATTCCCATTATCAAAACAAATAGCGTGTTTTTATGAAACAATAAGTGTCAAAAGGTTGATACTTGTTTATATTCAATTTCAAAGTGAATTTAAATCCAATGAACAACATTGGATTAAATGGTAAAAATGTATTCTAATTACACTTTAAAACAAATTAAAAAGATAATCTAACCATATAAATTATTTCGAAGAAAAAAGTTGTTTTAATTAAAATATAGCGTGTTTTTACTATTCATTAAAAAATGAAAGTTATCAGAATAATATGAAAAATTTAACCAAAGTAAATTTTTAAATCCTGATTCCAATGAAGCATTTTATTTTGTCAAATTTAACTTATATACATGTCAAAAACATGATTTAAAGTGGGTGTGCCATCAAAATGCGGGAAAACTGCAATTTTTGAAAAATGCATTTTCTACTCGAAAAATTTATTTTGTTCTCATACCAAATTCTAGAAAATGTGTATGATGAATAATAATTTTATAAAATTAAAAATTTAGTTAATAAAATTCAAAACGGCTAGTCCATATTAATATTATAACAATATATCATTGTTTAGTGAAACCCGGTATTGGGTACTACACACGCTATCGAGGAAGGTCGTGATTGCATTTAATGCAAGGGAAGTCAGGTTTGCGTGTAGTGCAAGAGGCCTTTGTTGTTGCGTATAAAAAATCATACCATAGTTCATTTATACATTGAATATATTTATATATATACACTCAATGTTGCGTAGAATAACTACTATCAAACAAACATGAACTTGTGTGTAACACGATCCAAGAATAGTGTTGCGTATACTACAAGCTAATACGGTGTTGCGTATAGTGCAAGATAATATTTCTGTAGTGTACAACACAAGAGATCAATGAAATCAAAAAGAATATTTTTCATAAAATCTCTAGGTGTAACATTCTACCCGCCTTAAAATGAATTTCGCCCTCAAAATTGGTCGGGGTTATAAATGGCTTACTATTTGAAAGTTTCTTTCATAGAAACCAATGTCATAAAATAGAATAACAAAACATAACCTTAAAAACTAAAGTATAAAACGTAACGGTTACCCAAATTAACTAATCATTGGGTTTCCACATAGAAGAACATAGGTGAAAATATGGATATGGAAGAGAAAACTAAACATCAAATTCTGATGGAGAGTGGTAGAGAGCATGGAAATGAAAAAGCCATCAATCACAAAGCCATAAATTTGTGATGATTTAAGGTACCATCTAATTCATTGGATATGAGGACATTAGGAAAACATTTTTGGTTTTCAAGATCATTCTACTAAAGATGAAGAATAATTAAAAGAAATACTTACTTGATTTTGGTATAAACTCACTATTTTTGTGCCTTGAACAATTTCCACATCATCTCTTAAAGAAATGAAGTTGAATTTTTCTTCCGTGAAGTGTTAGCATATCATGCGATAGAATGATGGGACATTCCATCTATCTCAAACAAAATGTTATAAAAATTTATCAAATATACATAAGTTCATATATGGTGAGGTTAATCGTATATTATTCAAAAAATGGAATTATACTTCATCTATCATCCCACATAATATAATAAAACTAATTTCTAATTACAAGGGACATCCTGTTGGCTAGTGGTAGGTGATAAGGGCATGTCGCACTTTGTTTGTGGGTTCGGTTCCCACAGTCTTGTCCGATGCGATGGGTTGTCGCCCATCCTACAGGTTGTCCTTTTTATAAAACTATATTTTCATATCATTTCAGAAATAAAAACAAATAGTTATAGCCTTAAGCAATACTATATGATGTGCATTCCAACCTTTAGGCTTATCAAAATACTTTTGTCTGATTACTAGAAATTTCATCTACCGAGCATGTGATTTCCTAAATTTTCCCCCATATATCATAAGATATGTCTTGTTGTTGGTCACATTCCAAACATGTGAATACCTTAATCATGTATTCTCTTAAAAAATGATTACCCATTGAACATTAATGAAAACATGACTACTGTCAAAAGTTCTCTCTTTCCACATACCAAAATCCCAAAATTTCTATATACACAAACCATTATATCACATTGTCCTTATATCAGTCATGAGCTCATTAATACTATCAAACATCTCATTATCTCTTTATCCCTTCCTTATGTGCATATCATCTACTTTCAAAAAAATATTTTGAATAACCATTAATGGTTACCATTACCGTTCAACATATACTTTCAAATACATTAGAAAAAACAATAGTGTAACAATCCTTAGATGTGTATTTATTCTATAGTACCATTACCTATACAAAATAACACTTGATAAACAAAATTCAGTCCACTAACTTCTTAAATCATTGACCGAGCTTGAAAAATTCTTTCATCTCACATATCATTTGTAGTCTCTTCATCGTCATTAATATAAATACTACCCATTCGACCATGATTATTCTCTTCATGAGACTTTCCCTTAGGGAATGGGTTTTCATAATGCCCGTACATCCCACATTTAAAAAATTTGACCATTTTTGTTGTCATAGAAATACCATTATCCTTTTCCATGGTGTTATGTGAACCTTTTCCTTTGCACATACTAGCTTTGTGTCCTTGTCCACAACCAAAGAATCTTATAGTTCCTTTGAAACATTATCCTTCATGCCTCTTCCCACATGATTTACATAGGGGAAATTTAACTTTCTTTCCTCTATGATCATCATGAAACTCCATCTTTCTATTAATAGATGAGTCAGGAAACTTGCCAAATTTGAGTTTATTGTTCATATTATGAGATTGATGATTCAGCATAATAATGATGTTTGGACTTCCAAATACCATTTCATTTGGTTTCTCATGAATAATATCATTCCATTGTCCATCATATTATTCATTAACATGAATCCTCCTGTTTCATGCCATTTCATAAAACCCAAAAAGAATAGTATGAGAGGCAATAATCATACAAGAAAAACAACATATTCAAGGGGGAGTACTTTCAATCTCTAACACCTTATGATTAATTATATGATCATTACCTTAATTCTAGGACTATAACCTATACTTATACTTAATCTTATGGACATACCTAGAGATACCATTGAAATATCTCTTGGGATCTCACTAAAGTTTTCACGTCCTATTTTGTGAAGGATAACTAAACCTTTCATCTGATACCAACTATAAGGACCCAAAGCATGACATACATAGACATTACATTACTTTTTCGAAATACTTAATACATAATAAAAACCAATACAGAAGGACCGTAATAGTTTAGAGTCTTTGTAAACTTTGAATATAAACTTCTAATCATGTTTAAAGATCTTCAACATCTCCCATAATGATCTTCTACTTTTTGTATCCTTACCTAAAACATTTATTTTAATCCTAGGGGAATAGAAAACATAAAAAGGGCTAGCTCAAATGCTCAGTAAGTGTAATAATGGATAAAATAAACCATACCATATAGGTTTGAACTTAAAAACATGAACATAATGTTTAAACATCAAAATCTTGAGCAATGACATAAAACATGTAAGTACATAAGGAATAGATCATAATGGAATATAAATAATGATAAAATACCATGGGAATAAAACATGTATTCATGTAAAACCATTAATCACATGATATGATATCCATAGTAGCCAAGGCATTGCTTCCAAGACCATCTTAGTGGACAAAGTTCCTTTCTGAATTGAGTTCACTCGTCGTTCCAGTCCTGTAATACTGAACATGATTAACTTACTGTTCTAGCCATGTCTATCTCAGGAGATATAAATCTTTACCCAATGCATTGGAGGGAGATATAAGTCCCAACAATCTCATAATGAAATCATTCTTACTTGTTCCACAACATAAACATAAATCATTCATCATAACCCAATGAATAAAATGGGTTTCAAAAATATCATTTCATCATAACATAACCCATAAATAAGAAATGGATATCATTTCATCATAAGAAAAGTAAAATCATGTAAATCATAGATACATTATACTTGAAACATACACATATGAAATAACGTCATCTTAGATGGAAAATGGTTTTGATAGAACACATGAAATGAATTCTTGAGGAAAATATCCTTTCTTCTTCAAAATCATTTTCTTTTCACAAAATTCCATTAAATTTTAAAAGAAAAGGATTTTGTTGCAAATAGTAATGAAATCTTGTAGATTAAGATTCATTTAAAAAAGGAGTTATAAAACCGTAAAAATCCATTCACCCATATAAGTTAAAAATAACAATCTCCTCGTACTTTTGTCATAAAATTTAAAAAGTTCACCATGTGGTAAAAAAAAGTAAGATTCCTTTCATAACATGTAATAAATTTCAAAAATGAGTAAAAAGGACATTAAAAATACAAGAAATGTTTTTTATAAAACATGGGAATGGATGATGACAATATCCCCAGTATGTACTTACGGATAACAATCTCGGATAAGAATGAGATTGGAATAGTTATCCCTTACCTTACGTCTGATATGCTTCGTATGTATCCGTACTTCCCCTTCTTCGACGCACCTCCTTTATGATTCCTCTTAAGGAAGTAGAGATGGTCTTTTAAGAAGACTAGAACCTCCAGAATGTTTCTATGGAAGTGGAGAAGAGAAATGGGAAGGGTTTGGCTGATCTTCAAGGCTCAAAAGGGCGTGAAGAGAAGATGGAAGGGGTTCACTTTTTATAATGGAGGAGAGGGGCCCTTTTGAAAAAACATAAAATGTTATTTTATATTAAAGTCATATTCGATTATTAATAGCTCCAAATTGATTTATTTCAAAGCTAAGGTGGGGATGGGTAGAAATCCTCTCAACAAGTATATTTTATACAGGTTTAGGTTATTATATTAACCTTATCTTTTAGTCTTAACTCTTAGTTAATTAGATTGACATATACCTTGTCACTTTGTATTTTTATATTATGTAGTTAATAAAAATTCCATATATATCCAAGATACCCCCATGTTTTCCATTAATGATACACCTATAATGATATAAGTATATTGGCCGAACCTTAGATTTATAGGAATATAATAACAATTAATAATATAATATTTGTTTTAAAAACTATTTTATGTGAATTTTGACACTATTTGGTAATTGTTTTTTGTGAAAATCATAACAAAATGATTATTTCAAAAAAGTTAATTAATTATATATTAACATGTCATATTAACTTAGAAAATTATTGGAATTCATAAAAGGTCTCAAATTACATTTATTTGGTTATTTATAACATCAATTATTTTAATATTTCATTATTTAGGTAATTACTACATCACCATTGTGTCATAAATAACATAAATTATTTAATGCATACAAATTATAAATAAAATAATATTAGGTTGTAAATATGTTTATCTTTCTAGTGAATATTTATAGTCGAATTTATCTTATGTATAACCCAATATTAAAAATGATTTAGTTATTAAACATTGATTTTAACTATTTTAACCCTTCTTTAAATAAATTAATAATAAATATCCTAATCTAATCCAAGTGGACCTAAATGGTCATATTTTATTCCTAATGTTGTTTTTGGTTGAATTAAACTTATCCAATAGAATTAGGACATGTGTTAGGTAATAATAATATCATTTTTACCCTTAATTACCCTATTTACTTTTAACTGTGGTAAATAAAAGTAAAAAGTCACTATTCCCCAAAAAGTATTTTCATCCCATTGAATGACATTTTCGTCCCTGATATTAACCACGTCTCTCGGATTTTTGAAATTCAATTCATAGAAGTGGTAAAATTTCATTTAAATGAAAATGTCAGTTTTTTTAACTACTACTAAGTGGTTTCACTATTCATCAAAAATTGATGTTTTTCAGAAAAATACAAAATAATTCAGCCTAATCATTATTTTATATTCCCAATTAAAAATAGATATCTATTTTTCCAAATTCAAAAAATAGAATTGGCATTAATTAATTTTAAAATTAATTCCCATTAATAAAACAAATAACGTGTTTTTAAGAAACAATAACTATCAAAAGATTTATACTTGTTTATATCCAATTTCAAAGTGAAATTAATTCCAATGAACAAAATTGGATTAAATGGTAAAAATATATTCTAATTAAATTTTAAAACTAATTGAAAATATAATCTAACCATATAAATTATTGCGATGAAAGAAGTTGTTTTTAATTAAAATATAGCGTGTTTTTACTATTCATTAAAATATGAATGTTATCAGAATAATATGAAAAAATTATCCAAATTAAATTTTTATATCCTAATTCCAAAGAAGAATTTTATTTTGAAAAATTTATCATATAGACATGTCAAATACAATATTTAAAGTGGGTGCGCCACCAAAAGGAGGGAAAACTGCATTTTTTTAAAAATACATACTTTACACGAAACATTTATTTTGTTCCCATACCATATTCTAGAAAATGTGTAAGATGAATAATAATTTTATAAAATTCCAAATGTAGATAATACTATTCATAACGGCTAGTCCATAATAATTTTATAACAATATATTGTTGTTTAGTGAAACCCTTTATTGCGTACAGCACACGCGTCCAAGGAAGGTCGCGATTGCATGTACTGCAAGCCATGTCTGGGTTGTGCGTAGTTAAAGATGCCTTTTTGGTTGCGTATAACAAAATCCAACCATATTTCATTTAAAAATTGAATATATATATTTATATAAACTCAATTTTGTGTAGAATAACTAGTATGAAACAAACTTGAAATTGTGTGTAACACGATCCAAGAATATTTTTGCGTATACTGTAAACTAATACGGTGTTGTGTATAGAGAGTAGATAATATTTGTGTTGCGTATAACAAAAGACATCCATGAAATTAAAAAGAATATTTTTCATAAAATATCGGGGTGTTACATTTTTTGTGACTTCTGGCATGTCCTCAACTAGGTTGGGGGACTAAATGTCGAGGAATTTGTTATGTTTCCTAGGTATGTGGGGCTAGGCCTGATGTGGCCTCATTCTGATGTTGATATAATAATAAAAAATAATGTAGGACCAGTTATTATAGTTCAAATGGATTTTAATAATAAGGGATTAACGGTGGATCATATATATATTTTAGTGGAGTTAAAATGAATTTTTTCCTAGATTTTCTTGATAGTTTAAAGCCTATAAAAGCATCTATTCCACCTGCCATTTCTTATGCTCCCTTGTTAGCTACTGTCATTGCATCAATTCCCATTGACAGTGTATGTAGAGCTATCCTGGAGTCTCTCTCTAATTTTGTAATGATTTTAAAGAACCATCCTCATCTAATCACCTATGATTAGGAAAGAGATCCAAGAAATAGGAATGATCTTGTGATACACCACATCCATCCTAAGATGTTACATCATATTTTGAATTGGAGATAAAGAACAAAATAATTTTTAGTGAGACTGAGTCTTGGAGATGAGTGATGGAAGGACTGAAGACTAAATTTTCATCAAGTATAAATTATTTTTTACAGATGATGGAGAGTATATCTTCTGTGGATTCTAATTCTAGTAATCCACCTCATCCTTTACAGGTTGAGTTGATCTGATAAGTTGTTAGGGAAGAGTTTCAAGTTATTTATTGAAATTTCCTTGATATCTCTCAAAAGAGTATGAGGTTGATTAGGAATAATAGTGATCATATCTATAATATGGATTAAGAATTAATCAGTGATTTTACAGTAGAAATGATATTATTAAAAATTCAATATTGCATTTCCATTTGAGAATATACACTAAGAATGTGTTAAAATATCACTTTAAATTCTTTGTTGAAAATCCCAGAATGCCTCCAGTTACAATATCTATAAATGAATAGGTCAATAAGTAAAATGTTATGAACCTTGTTCTCAAACTATTTATAGAAGTGAAAAATGGATTTTTTTAGTTCCATGGAAATTAGAGGAAATATAATTACGGACTTCATCAATTTGATGAAACCCTTTATTCATGTTTCTGGCACCGTAGTAGTAGCTCAGGATTCTAGTCGAGTGACTCCTTATCTAACCTCTCCAGCCACAGATCTAAATATTTTTAGAGCATATATTACCTAAGATCATGACACATATGTCCCATCTTGGTTCCAGCCTTTCTGTATGACTCATAGAGAATCTATTAGGTATCATTGGACTATTATTATTAGAGACCATCAATATCTATATATTTTATATACATCCACCACCATAGTTTCTATATCTTCTACCACTATTTACTCTTCTTCTAAAAATGTAACTGAAAAAACTTATTTACTTCCCACTATCCATCCTGAGTGGAAATGAATTTATGCTTTTTATTTGATATGGACTTTTTAATGACTTTTTTGATTTTTTTTGGGATGTACATCAATTAATTTTTAATTAAATGGAACTTATCTGATTATGTATTGTTATTTATTTCAATTATTCTTCATATTTTCACTTTTTGATAATCCCAAAATGGGGTGAATGATTAGGGTCTTTATTTACAATTATGTAATCCATTGAATACATGATTTAGATTGATATATTTTCAAAATATTTGATACCATTCACAATTATGTTACAGATTGATATCTTCTTTAGTTTGACATTTAATATCAAATATTATTGATACCATTATTCTTCAAGCTACAAATTATGTTTAAACGCACACATTATCTTTTAAAAACTCACATTAGATTTTAAACCCTAAAATTATATATTAAATTCTTATGAAGTTATAACTAATTTTTCCTACTATATCTTCTCTAATCTGAAGCTTACCTTTTACACGATTATAAAATTTCATGCTTGTGATCATCAAAAAGGGTGACATAGATGAGACCTCATTATTTCAATACTAAAAAATAAAGTTAAATTTTTATAGGATATTATGACTTATTGTAGAATTTTTAAATATAAGGGAATTCAGAAAACTATTATCTATGTGTTGAAAATACCCATTGTAAATCTATACATACCACTAGAAATGAATTATCATTGATATTGATTATACATAAGGAAATAAGGGTCGCCGTAGTTGAGTCACCATTAGGATAGAAATTTGGAAAAGTGTTGAAATGTCTTAGCACTATATAGGAGTAACCATTGAGGTCGAATCACAACGAGAATTAAGTCACTTCCATTCATGACATACCATTGATGTTGAGAGCCCATCATAGATGAACTACCACAAAACATTACCAACTAAAATTAACCTTGGAAATGTATTTAAAATACCTACCACCAGAAAAGACTCAACACTTAGATGAGTAACCATTGTGAATGAACCACCACCATATGACCTACCATCTTCCAGAGCACATGTTTTACTTACCCACCCCAAGATTATTTCAACATCATGATGAGTCATTACCCGAGTTGTCTCACAACTAGATGTGTCACATTCAATGTTCTTATAAATTTGAATTAAATGTTTCTAGTGGTTACATTTTTGAAAATAATAAAATAGATTATTTTATATTGGTTTTATTAAATAATTAATGGATTCATTAATGTGTGTTTCAACATTCAGTACATGGAGAAGAAGATCCACATGATTTTTCTTCAAATGGATACTCCTATATGCTACATATATATATATATATTAAAATTTAAACTACTTCATGCGTGTACGATATGAGATTGAACAATATTACAAGATTTTGTAATAGTGTTTTGAAGTGTGTTACTTTCTTGAGATCCTACACACTACTTCCTTTCCTACACATGACATTGGAAGAGTAGAACATACTCAACATTAAAAACCTTAACATTTTTCATAAGAAAGATACATTATGATGCTCTATTTTACTGTGTTTTTCTGAGAAACAACTAAATATACTCTCTAATCTATATTCGGGGAGACTAAAACATTCAGACCACATAAAATCGGGAAACACTACATTTTATACATATTTACACCTTATCTATCTATTTTATGAATTTAATTTTGAGTAGTGTGTGAGTTAACTGGTTTATTAAATATGCACTGAATCCTATGATTCAACTGGAATATACAAGATGTATTATACACGCTCCTTATATTTATTTACACATGCTGTTGTGGAAGAGTTCCTTGTGTCACTTAAATTGGTCTAATTTCCATGGTTATTATTAAAAAGGTACATTTACGGCATGTAACGATGGTTATCTATTTTTTATTTACGTGATCTACATTGTAGATCAAGATTATCTTTATAAAATCTTCTTGGTAGGAGATTATTTACATGTGGAGTTGATTAGGTCTTATCATGTGACTTAGCCCACTTTTTAGTTCCACTTGGTTTTCTATTTTGTTTAATTTCAAAGAATTAAATTGGTTTTTAATCTATTAACAAATCCACTGCTTTGATAGCTAGTCTTAACTAGGGACTATATAATTATTTGATTAGTTAAATTTAATTCAAATTTTCTGATAGTTTCCATATAATTTTATCTGATAATTATTCACACAATGATAAATATTTTAGAATCGTATAACATAATTTGATATGCTATTTTGATTAACCCATCTATTTTTTATTAAACTGGGGGAGTTTAATTAATATCTTTTAAGAGAAATTTTTATTAGGAACTCAAATATCACCCCTCTTGAGAAACTCACATCAAAAAAATTGGGATATACCCTCATGTATCCAGGGCCGATGTTTCTTAAGATCCTATGTAGTTTACTCTGTAATCAAAATAAATATTATTATACCAAACATTATACAAAGTTACATCTTTGTTATCAAAATTACATCTCTAGTTATGGAGACAAAATAAAATACTAGAAAATAAATTCATATTAAAATGATTATCCTTTACCCCTACCCAAGCACTTAGGGTTTCCTAGAATGTTTTAATAATATAGACAATGATTATTTAATAAATATTTTCATTAAATAGTTTTCTAGAATCAATGAATTTTATCAAAAAACATGTATAAAAAACCATATAAATCACCTATGATAATACCGAATATAACAATATATATATCCCATCTAAAAAAATCGTAGAATCAAGAATTTCATTCTTTTATAACATTTTAAAACGATTTTTTTAGGAATGAAGATTAAAATTTCCTACCAAAAAACGTTTTATATGAAAAACATACATTAATCACTAAAACAAATTCATAAATGGTTTGAATCTACAATAAATGGGGAGTAATGACCCTTAGAATACAAGATAAAGACATAAAAATTAATCATGAAACAATTAAAATGGTGTAGGAAAACCCCGTGATTCCAGTACCATATGGAACAAAGGAATCCATGGAGGAGGGAATAAAACCAAATAAGTTGGAAGAAATAAATTAATTGAAGTTATATGATTTATTCCAGGTGAGAAATCTAACTAAAATAAATCCATTCATAAGAAGATAAGAAGAACAATACATGAGGGACCTTGGTGGTTTGAGTAGAAGAGAAAATAAAGGAGAAATGGGGTCAAAACCCATTAATGGAAAATATAATTTTATATTTTTAATGAATTTGGGAAGGATATGTCATGGGCGACCTACCATTTCACATAATGATATAGATTGTAACAAAATTTCCCCTCAATATTCTTGAGTTGAGTATCAATGTGAACCACCATGTTCGCGATGTAACACACCACCAACAAAATCTGGATTCTGTATGCAGGATATGTTTCGGTTCAAAATAAGGTGGATGAACCATGACTAAAATGAAGCCTATGCTTGAAGTCAGTCTTTGGTTGGGTAATATAAAAACTTCCATGGTGATAGTGTGTCCCAACAACATTTCAAAACTATAGTTTCACTAAAAATACAGGAAAACCTTGAAAATAATGAAAAAAGTAAAAGAAAAATATCAATAAACTATAAAATTCAATACTAAAAATTACACCATGTGTGTGAAACATAATAATATTAAAAATTGTTAATTTCTAATTATGTCATATCAATTTATTTCCAAGATTAAGAAATATATTAATTAATGTAGATTGAGTTTTAACAAAAAATGATTTCATAACATATTCAATTTCTTATATCAAATTGATTAAAATGGAAATTAAATTAATAATATTTTTTTGTTCTTATTATATATATTTAATGTTCTCTATTCTGGTTCAATAATGAAAATGACTTAAAATTAAATTTTCTGATCAAATCCAATTTTGTGGGTGTAGAATTATATCCTTGAACAACTTTTTTAATCCTAAGAGTTGAAAACCAATTTTGAGTAAATGATCTTATTATATTTGAGTTTCATCCATTAGATTTATCAAATGTTTTCGTATTCGCATAATATATAAAAGATTAAATAAAATTATGAATGTTAATGAGTACATTTTTTGTATCTACAAAACCCAATGCCTTCCTCAATCTATGTTTTCTTTCATGATTCTAGTTTATTACTATAATTTTATTTATCTAAATAATTAATTTCAACGTCTTCCAAAGACGTAGATTTAGTACATTAAAATAATAGAATATTTCTTTCTCTAAATCTTTAATACAATCTATATATTTATTTTCTTCATTCATTTTTTTAATTACATTAATAATGTACATTTTTTCTACATATATACAAAATAATGTCTTTTTTTCATTTAAATTATCTTTTTAATATAATTTTTAATATTTAATCCTTCCGGTAATCATCATTTTATTTTGAAATTTAATTTTTTTACTTCTTATTTCTTAATTTAATATTTTCAAGTTTAACCAATAGATATTGTATATTTAAATAACCATATTTATTACAAAAGTCTTCTAGCAATTTTAAAACTAATTTTAATCGTATTTCCATTTATAATATAACATAATATTTTTATATAGAGAAAAACCATATTGATTGATTTTAAAAATTGTTTGCCTATTTGTTAAATTAATAAAAATTAACTCCTCGAATTTTTTTGAATCATTATTTTTCCATTTTTAGAACATAATTTTAAAAACATAGATAATAAAATTAATTTCTTAAAAAATTAATTAGAATCACTATATAAATGAAATTTTACTAAAAACATATATCTTTATACCATTTGAATTATTAAACTTCTAGAAATATTTACTTTATTAATATCCAAATTTCATTATTTTTAACACTTTTAGGATCCCCATGGATTATTTAAAAAATATCCTAAATTAAGGCTGAAATTGCATCACAGACATGAAAACGTGACTGTATCCTTTATTCTGGATGTTTACTATTGAAAATAGGTAATTATGTTTTAGTTATAATGATATAATTTTCCCACATACATTTTTGATCAACTTTAAATGCTTTAGTAATAATTTATGTTATAACTACATAATTTTCAATTGTTTCCCTATATACAATCATAATGATTACAATTTCTTAATGTGATCAAAAAATTGGATATTCACTATATTCCTCTATATTAAATTTATAAATTGATCTCCACAATAAATTAATATTATGGGAAATTTTTATTCAAATATATTGTAAAAAATTGAAGGATGAAGATAATATGGTCATGATATATTTCTCAAGTTTCTTGAAAATAATTTCTTTTTTATTAAATTTATATTCATTATTTTCAAAAAAAAATCATGTCTGTTAATGTATCTTATTTTTGTTAAAGTATTAATATGATATTTGTATGTGTTATAAATTTATTTTCATATTATTGATTATTTTTATAAATTTTTTGTAGTTTGTAATCCTAAATTTAATTTAGAATAATTAGTGACCTCAAAAGGCTTATGAATATCATTTTGATGGATTTTATATTTTAATATTATGTTGGGTTTTGTATTATTTCAAATAGTTATATCTAGTTTATTTTTTATTATTTTAAAAAATTGATTCATTGAATTTTATGGAATATAAATAAAATAATTTTAGTTATTATATGTCCATATATGATAAATATTATTTTGAAAATATTTAAAATTTATGAGAATGAATTTATTATTTTTATAATTAATTTATATTAATTATTATGGTGGATATATTGAGATATCGTTATTTTTATAGATAAAAAGTTTATATCTATTATTGTTATTTTTCATGGTATGAATGATTTTTTATCTTTTGACTCATGTTTTTGATCTATTTATTAAATTAATTTTTTTAATATGAGGTCCATTAATATGTTCTAACATTTCTAGTATCAAATTTCTTCAGTTTGAAATTAAATTTATTTCATTTCTTTATTTTATATTTTTTTCATAGTAATAAAATAGATAATATATTTTCTTATTAATTTTGTTGATCTATGTTACTATAATCTCATTACATTATTTCTTATCATGATTTTCATAAAGAAATTATTTTTCTTTTCTGTCTTAATTTTTCATGCAATATTTTGTTAAAAATTTCATGCCAACATCAATTTTTGTTATTAATTTTTAAATGTTTTTTATGATTCCTTTTATTATTGTAAAAAATTTAGAAGTAGTTAGGATAAGAATATAATGATTTTGCATAATTTAAATATTTAATTATTTTAATTTCTAAATTAATTATTTTCAATTAATATTTTTTAGATAATTTTTACAAATATCTAAAATATTTTTTCGTACATATATGTTTAAATATTCAATATTTTAATTAATATCATTTGTGTATTTTATATTACTAAATGTGTTTGAAAATCTATAATACCATTTCCATTAACATAATTTTAATACTAGTAGAAGTTTTTTATTTTTAATATCTTTATTTTTAAGTCATTCACAAATATCTTCAAAATTACATTTAACTATATTAATTTTTTTAATTCCATTCATTTATTATGGGTCATAAATGTATACATCAAATTTAAAATTCCATTTTTTTCATTTTTGAATCATGTTTTTAGGGAATTATATTCTAAAAATGAAATTAATATTCTTATGATAATAAATTTCGACGAGATGAAAATCATAGTTAGGACCACCCATACTAGGATGACTGATGGACTTATAAGGTGGATCAATATGTAAACCAGAAAAATAAATTGGTCAATTTTTATTTGATGTTATTAAAATTCCCATTTAAGAAAAATTTGAAAATTGATACTTTGATACAAATTGATATTGACCTACGAATTGGGGAAGCCAATATAAGAGTGAAAGAGGGAGGTTGGAATATAAAATATTTATTTAAAATAAATGAATGTGGAAAATATTATAAAAATATACATTTCTTGAGAAGAATTTGGTGAAAATGAATCGTTATGTTTTTATTCATAATAAACACGAGGACTTTTACTTTTAAATTTTATAACTTTCAATACACATTTTTTACAAACATTTTTAAAATCACATGAGATTCATTTTATTTTAAGTATGTTTAATTATTCAATATTTTTTTAAAATTATTTATTTTTTTTACTAAATGATATTAAAAATATCTATAAATATTTCTATCTATATCTTGACTATCGTTTTGCAGTAATTTTTTGAATTCCTATATGAAGAGGTCTAGAATTTACTAGTTCACTAGGTTATGATTTTTAGGTGTTGGTTGTAATACTAGAGGTATATATATGTATCGATATTGAGTTACAGATAAACATTCATCAATTGAAAAAATTACACACTAAAAAGTTGGTTTTTTACATCACGATTTATTTTATTTAGTGATAGGAGATGAAATGTAACTTATAATAATTACGGGATAGCTGTTTCATCATGATTTATATTAGTGAAGTGTGATAAAATATTATAGTTAGGATTTATTCTAGCTTTATAAGTACCCAATGATCATGTATCAATGCCCATGATCAAATATATGTAGAACCAAAAATTTGGATGGACAAAAATTATTCCCGGAGTGGTGGTATTAGGGATTGATGGGATTGGGTTCTGTTTAGTGTGTAGGTGTTCAAATAAAGGTTTGGATACAATGGTACTCCATGACTCATAGGCATCCAGATTGATGTTTTTGGGGTGACATATTGTTGTAGATTGATGTTGGTGGTCGACAAATGGTGGGTTGGATCAATGATTGTGATGTGCGTTAGTGGTGAAAAAACTCATCGGTGGTGACCAGTGGGTGTGGTAATCTCTAGGTGGTAATGGTAACACAATGTGAGTGGGAGGAGAGTATGTGAAATTCATGAAGTCACACTAACAAAAATGTTCCATTTACACACACACACACACACAGAGATATATATATATATATGTTCAGGCATCATTTCCATAGGTGAAAATCCATTGGGATTCATAATACAGGTACCATATCTGCATGTTCACCAGATCGGAATAATTAGAGTATATGGAATCAGCCATCAGTAACATGAACCATGCTTCAATACACGATGCATTTCAATCTCTTTAACTATGAAAAATGTTTGTTATCTTGAAAAATAATGTATCAATTATGCTGGGGAGGGATTGTTATTTCATTTAGGTCATTGGGGACTTCTAGGATCATTTCTTGGGATATTTGATTCTGGGCCTATATGTAAGGATTAGGGTCCCCATCTTCCAATTAAAAATATGATTATCCAAAAATAAATAAATAAAATTAAGTCCTTCAAGCTTCCGAGAGGTGTGATTGGTCATATAATGTTTATATTTTATAGGACAAGATGTTTACATGATTTTTCTTGAGATAATTTTTTGTCGTAATGGTTATCAATCACTATAAAATGTTTTGGTGAATAATTACTCAAAAAAGGAATAGAAATTTTTATTTCATCAATTTCTAGTGACTCATTTTTTTGTGACAACTAGGGTGTTTTGCTGAGTAATTTCCGGTAAAAATATATCATAAGATGTACAATTAGGGATATTTATGGTTATTGCGGTTATGTAAAATTCATGGAGTTTTGTAATAGGGTGTTATCACAAGTACAAGTCTCTCCCATTGAAACATACACCACCAGTTACCAAATTGGATGTTATAGGGATCCTAGTGAGCCTTGTAGTGTTGGGGGAGGTTTTTTGAGTTCTAATGAACGCCTATTAGATTTTGGATGGTTACCTTTTGTATATATGGTACCTAGTGGATGAATCTAGGGACCTAGTTCCCCTATGCATTATTTTTTATTAAATATTAAATTAATTAAATAATTTCATTATATTTTATGTTAAATGGTGATAACATAATTTTTCTCCTAGCATATGGAACTCAACCCACCCTCTATATTCCTTCTTATCACATCTTATGGGTAGATATCATTTATTTTTGTTATGCTTGATGAGTGGACCTTTTAGGGAGTCCTCATTAGTAAGGCTCAAAATAATCCTTTTTCTATTTTTGGTTTTATCACTGTTTCTCTAGGATTTAATAAAAATATTAATTTGTGTGATTTCCATTAAATTCTATGAATCTTCCTCCTTAGGTTGAATATGGCATTGGAATCAGATGGGTTTTATCTTCCTCAAACTATTGAGGTGGTTCATAGTTACATATAATTTTATATGTGTGTTCTTTCATGTTGTGATATAAGATTATCAGTAGGTATGTGTGAGCATATGGAATTCATAACCACTAAGGCCCATAATGTTAGATAAGGAAATGATCTGAACTTTTGAATAATATTTTTTTCCTAAGAATATGTGTCTTACTATGTCATATTAAATAAATATATATAAGTATTAATGAATTGCAACCACTGGGTTTTGACCATTATATGTCCTTAGGTCAATAGGACCATTGGAAACAATAATAATTGTTAGCATTTTAATTTTTTTTAAATATAATGGATAATTATTGTAGAATGGAGATTTGATGGCCTCATATAGTACCATTAGGCCATATGAATCACATATTTAGTATCTTGGGGAGGAGATAGCATCACTAGGATTTTCTCAAGACCAAGTCCAATCCAAATTTGAACATGTTAATTGTTGGTCAAAAATCCCTCAAGGTATCATTGAAGCATTTTTGAGGTGATTGTGTTTGTTGACAAAGTAGACAATTGTGATGTGATTGTTGACAAAGAAAACCATTACTTACAAATTTGTTGACAAAGGGGATTTCATGGCGGAATGTTGAATTCAAGAGCTATGATCAACGATCCATGTTTTATTCAAGAATGTCGACAATGGAATGGATGATCTAGAGGTGGCATAAAAAGAACAGATACAAGGTGGCGCCGTGTACTTGAGGACTTGGGAAACTTGCGCGCCATATATTTTTCAAGATCAGATCATCAAAATATGGAAAAGGGACAAGGGTCGTTCAAGTATTTATTTGATCGCGCAAGTGAATTGCACGTCGTGAAGCGACTTGGACGCCGGTGCTTAGGAAGCTTGGGAACTTGCGCACCTGTTGTTTTTTAGGATCAGAACTTCAAAATACGGCAAAGGAAGGTGGGTCGTGAAAGTATTGGTATGGTTGCACAAGTGAGTAGCGCAACAGAGGCCAGGGCAGTTGAGTTGTACGCCGAGACTTGCATGCAGGAGGGGGACTTGCGTGCTGTTACACAGGTAGTTCGAATGCCTATTAATACTGGACCACCACTCCTCATTTCTCACGGAGTTCAATACTTAGAAAATCAGAGCTCCCATCGTGTAGGTGTGGAAGTCATGCAAGTGGTGTGTGTTCACACAAGTAGGCAATTGCGCGTCAGTGTTGAATCTGTGTGCCATCCATTTGTTGTGCGCCTATGATGGTTTGGGCAGCAAAGGAAGTGTGTCGTGCATGGTCGGAGAAGCTTAAGATTGAGTCGTGAAAGTGTTAAGAAATACTTGTGTGCCAGTTTGGACTTGCGTGCCGAGACTTGCGCACCACCTTATAGAAGGGCGTCAAGTAAGGTTGATTTCTGGCAGTGATTCACGGCTGCGTGGAAGCTAGGGATTTCCCGATACCTTCGGTGAAAAGGGAAATTCATCTACGGGTGAAGGTTGAGCTTCAATAGAGCATATAAATATAGATAAAGATGCATTCCTTCATTCAAGTGAAGACACCTACAGGTCTATAAACTGTGAGTGGATCCTTTTCGACGTAGTGATAAAAGGAAGGGAAAGAAGGTGATCCTATCCACCAGCAGTGAGCCATAGAGAGAGAGATAGGGAGTGACCCTTGGGAAAGTATTGAGCTAACCCTAAACCATGTAAAGGCAATGAGCATGGGCATAGATATGATCTAGCCCGAACATTGTTACGACAGTGAGCCTGGAACAGAGTGACTGTTCCTGAACCATTGTATCCACATCTAGTGAAGAATGGTGGAATTAGGTATGACCGGAAACTTATAGGTGTATGCTCCTTGGACATAGCCCAATGAGGCTGAACCAAGTAAAAATCTATGTGTCGGCCTATTTTCCTCCCAGAATTGCATTCAAAACATCATCATTAGATAAAGAAGAAATGAAGTGATCAATATAAACACCCAAGAGATATCAAAGTGACAATAATAATAAATATTTCAAGATCCAGTGGGGAAGGAAGAATTTTGAAAAAAAATATCCATACCCTGATTCACCCCCTCTTAGGGTATATATGCCCCTATTGGTACTAACAATTGGTATCAGAGGGAAGGTTGCTTTTATCAGATCTATTTGCTCCGACTTGGTTTAATCGATCTCTGTTGTTTTAGAATCAGTATGATCTTATCTCGGTGTTCCATGTAAAAGGGAAAAAATAAAAGAAGAATCTGAATTCAGTTGGTATTCCTCAGTATGGAAGTGTCTATTGTAGAATTTCGATTCAATTAAAAGAATCAAACAACTTACTGAAAGAAGGCTGGGATGAATCTGATAGGGAAATCATTGATTCACTCAATCATGAGGTAGGAATGATTGATGTACAAGAACATAAATGTGATGCCGAAACAATTGATAATGAAAATGTTTCAAGAAGGAGGCCACGAGTAGATGTTGTCAACATGAAAAAATGAATTGGACAGGAAATTGGATGATGAAGTCAAATCTTAAGATATCCGGATCAAAGTATTAGAGAGTGAGGTCTACAAGATATGAGGCTTAAATCAAAGGCTTATTGATGTGGCTACTGAACTAAAGGAAATGAATGATTATCAAAGTGAATAACTACAACCGATGGCTAAAATGAAAGTGAAACAAAAGGATGATGATTATGAAGTTGATCAAAAGTCAGATGAAGTTCAGAATCTGAAAGCTAGAAATGATGATCTAGCAGCACAGTTGTCTGAAGAGGTTTAGAAGAATCCAATCCTACAACATGAGAAGGAATCTGTCTCTAAATCTATTTCTGAGGAAAAATTGAATGTAGTGAAGCAAGGTGACATGGTGGAAAAGCTCACACAGGAATTAGAAGATGAGGTGAGTAGCGGGAAGAATCCTAGAAAAGAACTCAATGCTCAACATGAATCAAGAGATACGAAGATTCAGCAGCTGGAGGGAGAAATAGAATCATTCAAGAACGAAATGGAGAAATATAAATCCAAATACAATCCCATGTTAATGTATGGACTTCACTTAATATTTTATTTTCCTTCATCAAGTGATGAAAAAATGAAGAACAAATATGCAATTTCTGAAAAGAAACAACGAAATATTTTCTCATCTCAAAGACCATATAGTTTGGGAAAATATGGCATTGGATTTGATGAATCCCCTCCCGTGCATGGTAGAATGTGATCCATGAATAGTTTCAGGAGTGGAGAAAAACATATAGGTGTTGGAGATAGGCCTAAGAGGAAAATTACAAAAATAAGTGATGACATGTGCTTTTTATGCGGGATTCATGGCCACACGTCAAGCTTCTACTCAGAGGCTCTAGAATACGTTTCAGGCTGTGAAATCAGAAACATTACTAAATCTGAGAATAAGAAGAAGCACCATGGGAAATTAGAGAGAAGTGTTTATTAGAGGAAATCATTCATCCGATGCTACTTCTGTGGTAGAAAGGGACACACAATGAGTATGTGTCTCGAAGCTCATGAGCTCAATGTCAGAGGAAGAACTCAAGCGAAATAAACATCTAGAAATTGGAATGATGAAATGAGGTATGTCTTTGATGGAAGATGTTTCATATGTTCTGATCATGGCCATTTGGCCAGATAGTGCAGCTAGAAGAAAGCAGGGAAGGAAAAGGAACCCATAAAGATATTCTTGAATCCAGTGATTCATCAAGAGAAATCGTACATTGGGAGACAAAGTTGTAATTAGGAAAATAGGCTTAGAGCCTTAGGGGAATCACATGGAGCTGAACGAAAGGGGTGTCAGGGACCTCCTCTGTCATACTCACAACGGATCTCAAGGAGAGAATGTGAACAATCCTGGAAGATTAAGGGGATATATACTCTAGCTATGATAAAGAAGAATGAATGTTCAATGGAGGAATCACCACCACTGAAAAAGAGTGTGGTGACTCAAAAATCATAAATAAGAAAGATGAACAAAGAATGTACTAAAGAATTTGCATGACGTGTTCAACATTAAAAAGTGGAGGAAGGTGGAAGATCCTTGCAGTGGTGGAAGAAGCAAGGGAAAATGGAACAAAATGATATTCCTGGTTAGGGAAGGAATCAAGGGAAGTGGAATTTTTTTGTAACATCAAAGACGGAAACATGTACTAGTGGGTTTAAGACCCAATTTGTGAAAAATTCCAAGCCAACAGAAACTAAAAATCAGAAAAAGACTCAGAATGTGAGTAAAGAATGCCTAGTCATATGGCCAGAGTAGTTACAATTGGATAGATAGCTAGAAGAAGCAAGGAAAGAGTGTGATGCTCTGCAGGAAAGAATCAAAGTGTTGTCCCATCAGGATCAACCACAATCCTCATCCTGAGGATTCTAGAAGTACCCCTCTCCCTATGTATATAAATGCTATTAACTGATGATTAATTTTTTTCAGGTTCTAGTGAGATACGATCCAAGGGGAAGTGGCATCTAATGATGCAAAATGGAGATGTGATATGCTCTACAGTTTCAATTGATTCAAATCAGGTACCATAGTTGAAAGGAGAAAGGGATAAACAGAGCACAAGAGAATGTGATTGTGTTTTTATCATTGACTCATGTTTCCTACAATGAGTTCCAACTCAATAGGATTAGAGATTTCATTAATGGCTCAATTCCATGTGGAAGATGAGAATAAATGATTCCGGGGGAGAAGAATGATTATGAGTCTAAACAGTGGGACTAACCCCAGGAAGTGTTTTATAACATAGGGGGATAATTCAATAACAAAATAAGATGCAAGAGCCATCAAAGAAATAAGTGGATAACTCGGCTCAGGTGTTGCCTATTGGGGGAAGAAAGAAGTACATGGAGAAGCAACAATAACCTTGCATTTCATGATAATTTACTTTTGTCTAACAATGTGGTATTAGCTGATTGCTTTCAGGATACCTAGAATCTGCGAGATAAAATCAAAGGTTTTTCAATAAAAATATGAGAGAATATGTTCAAAGAAATGATGTTATTGAACAATGACATAGATAAAAGTAGCAGAATGAAATGAAGCCACTGAAAAATGAGTCAGTGAACAACATACCGATGAACGTGTTGTGGAAGAAGGCAACACATGGAGAGAATAATTGGCTGATACTGATTCAGAAGAAGACTCTAAAGATGAACAATAATGTTTCAAGTCTGTGTCAACAAGGAATCTAATGAGGTGAGCTGAAATTGATAGAACAAATATCATTGGGGATCAGTCGGCTTCAGTTCAGAGAAGGAAAATGAAATCACTACAACATGCATCTTTTATATCTCAGGTTGAGATGAAATGCATTACTGATGCAACTAAAGATGAAAGATGCTCTCAGGCCATGAATGAAGAGCTAGATCAAAATTGAGAAGAATCAGATGTGGGAGATTGTTTCGAGGCCAGAAGATAAGAATGTCATTAGGACTAAATGGGTCTATTAAGACAAGATTAATGAATATGGCATTGTGATTCGGAGAAAATCACGAATGATTTGAAAAGGAGACTCCCAGATAGAGGGAATAGATGGTTATGAGACATTTTCACCGGTTGCAAGGAAAAAAGACAATCAGATTAATCATAGGCATTGTAGTGCAACGAATGTTCAAACTATTCTAGATGGACGTCAATTCAACATTGTGGAATGGGATTCTGGAGGAAGAAGTGCATATCAAGAAGCCATATGGTTCTATTATTCATGAGAATGAGAACAAGTTTTGTCGCTGGATAAGGAATTATATGGGTTGAAAAAAGCACCGAGAGAATGGTAATCAATGCTGAATCAATATTTGCAGAATCTGTGATTCAAATGAAGAATAATTCTGTTGAGATATGGAATTGAAAATTCCAAGGAGACGAAGAATCTGATTTCTACCCAGATGAAATTGTCAAAAGATGAGGATGGAAAAGAAGTTAATATCATAGAATACAGGAAAAATATTGGAATTTTGTTGTATTTGACCGCAACAAGGCCTGATATTGTTTTCGCCACATGCCAAGTAGCAAGAAATCAATGTAATCCCAAGGAAAGCCACAAGCTTGGAGTGATTAGAATAATTTGGTATATCATAGGAACAATGGATTTCAGTCTGATGTATAATGATAAATCTCAATCAGTGTTATTGGGTTACATAGATGCAGATTTGACCGAATTATGAGATGACATAATATCAACGTTAGGAGGTGCATTATATCTTGGTGGATTGTGTATTTCTTTAGTAATAAATAAGAATTATTTCATTTCATTATGCACCGCATAGGCTGAGTATAGTGTGGCCACTCATGCATGCACACAATTATTGTGGATGAAGCAGCAGCTTCAAGACATGGGAATTGAAGTGAAGTCTCCGATCGGAATCTAGTGTGATAACTCAAGTGCTTTTAATCTTAGAAAAAATATCATCCAACACTCAAGGAAAAAGAACATTGAGATCAAATATCATTTTATCAAGGAGAAGGTTGAGCAGGGAATCGTGAAGTTGGAGTATGTTTCTATAGAGCCACAGGTTATAGATATTCTGACAAAGGCCTTACCCAAGGATGCTATTGAGAGGCATCAACTAGCTCTGGGAGTCCAGTAGACTCCCCGCACTTAAAAGAGTGTGGATGTGGAGACCCCGTCTCCCCGAGGTTTGATGTGTTTTTCTCTAACGTACTGATATGATTTCTCTACTCTGTTACAGAACACGATGTAGTTCCCTTTGGGTTCATTGAAAAAGTTGGAGAAAATAGTGATTGTTCAAGGGGGAGACAGTGTGGCTAATTGATAAATCAAGGATACTATGGGGAGAAGCTGACAGGTGGAGCAGCGATATTGGGGGAGCATTGAGAAAGGGGGGGGGGCATTTTAAATCTGACGATGCTAGAAGTTATCGATGAAAGAATAAATATCATGACAACTGATGATCGTGATAAAAGCTGAATTGTGGTGTTGGAATGTAACATCCCAAGTAAGTAATGAATAATAGATATTTTTATCTTTGTCTATTAATGATTAAGATAGTGTTTTAGAGGCTTAAAATGAAAATAAATCCAATTTTAAGCATGGAATACACTAATATTTTTAAAAGATTGTTTCACTTCCTTTTGATGGAAAAACCCATTTAAATCTATCTTTTGAAAATTTTATAAGCTATGATTGTCAAAATAAAATTATTATTTATGATTGGGACATCAAAATTTACTTTTTGTGAATTTTTGGTATTTTTCCGATAAAGTTCATTTTTTTAATGAATAGTGAAAAATTATGTATTTTAATTCAAAACCTCTTTTTAATCTAATTTATTTATATGATTAGATCATCTTTTGAATTGGTTTTGAAGTGAAATTAGAATATATTTTTACCATTTTATCCAATGGTGGTCATTGGAATCAATTTCACTTTGAAATTGGACTTAAACTAGTGTCAATATTTTGATACTTATTGTTTGATAAAAACACGCTATTTGTCATGAAAATGGGAAATAATTATTAAATTAATTAATGTTACTTATATGTTTTGAATTTTGTAAAATATACTTCATTTTTTAATTCTGAATATAAAATATAGCTTAGGGTGAAGTTTTGGTATTTTTCTGAAAAACTTCAATTTTTGATGAATAGTGAAATCACTAAGTGGTAGTTAAAGAAACTGATTTTTTGTTTAAATGAAATTTTCCACCTTTGTGTTTTGAATTTAAAAAATCCGACATACATTGTTTTCATTAAGAAGTAAAATGTGGTTCAATGAGATTAAAATAATTTTTTGGTGAATAGTAACTTATTATGTTTTTAATCGCAATTAGTGGTAATTAGTGTAGTTTAAGGTAAAAATAATGCTTTAATAAAATGAGATGAGATTGACACATGTCCTACACTCATTGGTCATGTCATGTCCGACCAAGGAAATCCATGGGTCAACTTGGGGACCCCATGGAGCCACTTTGGTTGGGAAATGACATAAATAACTTTTTATTTAATGTAAAAGTAAAAATGACACAAACATCATATGTTTTACGAAAACAATTTTTAAATGGAGTTATAAAAGTGATATTTTTAATTATAAATATTAATGGGAAAGATAAAAATATTTCCTACATCATAGTAATTTTTTTATAATTTTTAGACTTTAAAAAAATTAAATTATTTATGACATCATGATGATGCAGCGATGACTTCATTATTTAACGATTTAAATAAAATGGAAAGATAATGTAATATCTAAAACCTACAAATGTAAAAAACCTATTGTATGGGTATATATCGAACCCTTATCACCTTATCCTCTAATTATATCAATGTGGGACCATTTAAATCCGAAACACATTTTCAAATAAAGTAATATTTCTTTACTTTCCAAGACTGCCCCTCCTCTACTCTTATAAAAGGCCCTCACCTCTACCTATTTTCCCACACTCCCAAAGCCTTTGGCTCGGCCAAACCCTGACCATTTTGTCTCTCCACTTCCCTCTATTACTCCTTGAAGCCTCACTTTGGGACTAATGCTTCCCAAGGAAGCCTTTGATCTCAAACCAAAGGCAGTTTCCCGATTTCAAGGTAATGTCTGCTTTTGAGTCCTTTTGTATTATTTTGCTTCTCCAACCCCCTAAACTCTATTTATTCTTTTCTTTTGTAACAACTAAAGTATCCTAAATATACTGGGATGTTTTTATAATAAGGATTCGAGCTACACTTACACACACCTACATCTAATGGTTAACGAACATACTGTTTCCGTGGATGGTGAATTTATGCCTCCCGAACGATGATTGTTCAACATTCTTTTAACACCTTCAAAGGTGGCCATTATGATGTCACTATTTTTATATATGATATATAATATGTTTATTCTTTCCTGAAGATTCTTTATTTTTCATTTATGGCATACCATTATTGTTTCCATTATGGATAAAACACAATATCTTCATTTTAGGAAGTGCGGACTACCGCCCCCTGAAAGTGATTTGAATCGTTAATACCATATGTGGGATGTGTAAAGGATAAAGATAATGATATTATATATTTTATTATACTGGAATTATAATATACTCTTATATCATTATGATTCCATTCCATAAAATACGAAATAGAAATGGAAGTAGCATTCATGCGTACGTACAGCTTACCGTCTCCATGAACGGTTCATTTCATTTCTTACCTTTAAATGTGATGTAATATTATAAATACATGTATATGCTGAATATATATGATATATATGTTATCCAAATCATTAATATCATTCTGGATATAACGAACCTTTGACCAAATTAACAACATGTAAGTGTAAGAAGTCTATTTTTGACTTAAGAACCAAATACCGACAAAATTAACATTATTAACCTAAATGATTACATGATGTTCATAACATGGTATAAAAGGATTAATGAACTTGAAAAAGGTTATTAAGAAATTAGGGATTAACTCAAGTTTATTATTCAGGAGATTAATGAACGGTCGGGTCAAGTCGGATATGAGGTATGAGACTTCGTCTTGATCTCCTTTCATTGAGTCATATTCTGTTCAATACACAACCTTCTTTTATACGGTGTATAAACCCATTTGACTTTTATGTTTATATAAAAGGAATCTCTTTTATACGAAGAATTTACTAAAATGACAAAAGGGAATGTTTTTGTCGTACTTATGCGGCGACAACGACTTCTCTGCCGCCGTGACCATTATTTGAGTTTCGGCTTCCTCTACAAGCCATACATTCTTTTTAAAAGAAAAATAAATACCATGTTTTAATTTTATTTTATTTTGGTATTTAAAATGGTTTTGATAATGTTTTTATTATATCACTGTGTTATTGATATCTTGTGATTGAAAGGTGGAAATGTTATGTTTCCATTATGCATGTTTTCTATGATATGATTATGTTGAGGTTCTTGGGCATTATTATGAAGATGGGTGGTTCCGTGATAAACTAAGGGCGGGTGAGCCCGATATAGCTCTCCAATGCATTGGGTAATGCGAAGGAGTGAAACGTTAAGGCTTCTACGAAGAGATTTAGGGAATATACTGTGATGGGTATTCCAAACATAACAAAGAGGGTTACTCCCTACGTAAGAATGTTATGAATGCCTCAAGTTACTTTATGTATTATAATTTCTATGATTTATTCATGTTTTGATGAGGTATGTTAAAGTGCTTATGTTTTATGGGTAAAGTATGATCTCATTCTTATGTATATATGTACCCATGTTTCCTTTCTATATTTTTATATCCCTTACTAAGCTTTTTATGCTCATCCCACGTTTTTTGAAAAGTTTTTCACAGGTCAAGGGAAAGGTACATGATATGATGATAGTGTCAAAGAAGTGTCAAGAAAGAATCCATGTTTTATTTTAAATATGTTTCCATTGATGGGAATGAAGAATAATATCATTATGTTTCCACTTTGTTTATATGTGGAATGTAATGCATGTTTTAGGATCTAATTCTCTAAAACTCTAAACCTGAAAAGATCCTCAAAGTGTAATCTTGTAATAACTCAAGATTAACTAAGGTTTAAGGCTGGGGCCTTATAGTTGGTATCATAGGTCGGTTTAGAAAAATTTAGGAGCTATAATTCTATTAAATGATTATCCAAAAATATTTTTTTATGGTCAAATTGAAATGATATAGAATTTGATGATTACCATGTTGCTTTGCCTAAGATATTTCTGTGACAAGAATGGTTCTTCATAGAGGAAATAGAACAGATTTTCTGGGAAGGCATATAGAGGGAATAACCTTCTGAATCAGCATCCTGAGATGGTTGGAATTTGAATTAACAGTTTGTTGCAGTGATAGCTCAGTTGACTCAGGTGAAAAATGTTGGTTGTTTTTATTAATGATATTTTGTTGTTTTCTAAAAGTAAAGAGGGGCATGAAAGTCGTTTAAGGGTTATTTTTGAAACCTTAAAAGAAAAGAAATTGTATGGGAAATTCAGCAAGTGTGAGTTTTCGTTGCAAAAAATTTCTTTCCATGGTCACATTGTTTCTAAAGATGGGATAACCGTTGATCCTGCAAAAACAAAGGTTGTTAAAGAATGGCCAAGACCCACAAATGTAACAGAGATTCGTAGTTTCCTTGGTTTGGCAAGCTATTACCGAAGGTTTGTTAGAAATTTTTCATGGTTATCTAGTCCACTGACTAAGCTCACTCGGAAGGGTGTTAAGTTTATCTGGAAAAAAGAATGTGATGATTGTTTTCAGGAACTGAAAAGAAGATTGGTGAATACTCCAGTTTTGGCACTACCTTCCAGGAATGGTGAATTTGTTATCTACAGTGATGCTTCATTGAAAAGAATTGGTTGTGTACTAATGAAGAATGATCAGGTAATTACTTATGCTTACCGACAGTTGAAAACTCATGAGGTAAATTACCCTACACATGATTTGGAATTAGCTGCTGTTGTTTTTGCTTTAAATATTTGGAGGCATCATTTGTATGGAGTATAGTGTGAAATATATACCGATCACAAAAGTTTAAAGTATATATTCACTCATAAAGAATTGAACATGAGACAAAGGAGATGGCTAGAATTAATCAAGGATTATGATTGTACAATTCATTACCCTCCAGGAAAAGAAAATAAAGTGGCTGATGCTTTGAGTTGAAAAAGTAATGCTTCATTAGCAATGTTGCATTTGGAACGTGATCCTTTGGTTAAGGATTTGATGAACTTTGTCATAGAAGTTGTTGGTGCAGGATGTTCTTATGTTTTTTTTAGGTATCAGTGAGATCATCTCTATCAGATAGAATCAAGCAAGCACAGAAGCAAGACGGTGAGTTGCAAAAAAAGTTAGAGCTGGTTTAGAAAGGTAAGTTGCCTGAATTCAACATTGATAATGATTGCGTTTTGAGATTTGGGAAGAGATTGTGTGTGCCTTGTGATTCACAATTGAAGAGAGAGTTGTTTTGTGAAGCTCATAGTTCTCCGTTTTCAGTTCATCCTGGTAGTACTATGATGTACAGAGATCTGTGAGAGTATTACTGGTGCGATGGAATGAAAAGAGATATTGCTGATTTTACTGTGAAGTGTTTGACATGTCAATAGGTTAAAGCAGAGCGGCAGTTACCGAAAGGGATGCTTCAGCCTTTACCAGTGCTAGAGTGGAAATGGGAGAATATATCCATGGACTTTGTTGTGGGATTACTGAAGACATCTCGAGGTAATAATGCAATCTGGGTTATTATTGATCGCTTGACTAAATCTGCTCATTTCCTGGCAATACGAGATACTTTTTCCCCAGATAAACTTTCCCGTTTGTATCTTAAATAGATAGTTAAGATACATGGAGTTACTCTCTCCATTGTATCGGATCGTGATCCCAGGTTCACTTTTAACTTTTAGAAAGGCCTTCAGAAGTCGTTGGGTACTGAATTAAATTTTAGTACATCTTTTTATCCTCAATCAGATGGGCAGTCAGAATGAACAATTCAGACCATGGAGGATATGCTACGTTCTTGCTCTATGGATTATCAGGGAAGTTGGGACCAACATCTTTCTTTGGTTGAATTTTCATATAATAACAGTTTTCATTCTAGTATACAGATGGCACCATTTCAGGCATTATATGGGAAGCAGTGTCGAACTCCAGCTTTCTGGGATGAAGTGGGTGAAAGGAAGTTGATGGGACCAGAATTGGTAGAAAAGATGGCAGAAAATGTTTAGCTGATTCAGAAACAAATGAGAACACCTCAGAGCAGGCAGAAGAGTTATGCGGACAACAAGAGGAAGGATCTATCTTTCGAGGTACGTGATCATGTTTTTCTCAAGGTTTCTACTTGGAAAAGTGTGATGAGATTTGGTAAAAAAGGAAAGCTGAGTCCAAGGTTTATTGGACCATATGAAATTCTGGAGGGAGTTGGATCAGTTGCATACCAGGTGGCTTTACCTTCGAGTTTATCTCAGGTACACAATGTTTTTCACGTTTCAATGTTAAGGAAGTATATGCCAGATCCATCTCATGTTTTGAGTCCAGAGTTAGTTCAGCTAGAAGAGAACCTATCTTATGAGGAACAACCGGTCCATATTTTTGACCATAGGGAGCAAGTGTTACGGAATAAGGTGATTCACCGGGTAAAGGTTTTGTGGAAAAACCACATGATTGAAGAGGCAACATGGGAATCTGAAAATGCAATGAGGGATAAGTACCCCCATTTATTCAATAAGTAAATAAATTGCGGGGACGCAATTTCCTAAAGGGGGGAAGGATGTAACATCCCAAGTAAGTAATGAATAATAGATATTTTTATCTATGTCTATTAATGATTATGATAGTGTTTTAGAGGCTTAAAATGAAAATAAATCCAATCTTAAGCATGGAATACACTAATATTTTTAAAAGATTGTTTTACTGCCTTTTGATGGAAAACCCTTTTTAAATATATCTTTTGACAATTTTATAAGCTATTTTTGTCAAAATAAAATTATTATTTATAATTGGGACATAAAAATTTAATTTGTGTGAATTTTTGGTAATTTTCTGATAAAGTTCATTTTTTAATGAATAGTGAAAAATGTTGTATTTTAATTCAAAACCTCTTTTTAATCTAATTGATTTATATGATTATATTATCTTTTTAATTGGTTTTGAAGTGAAATTAGAATATATTTTTACCATTTTATCCAATGGTGGTCATTGGAATCAATTTCACTTTGAAATTGAACTTAAACTAGTGTCAATCTATTGATACTTATTGTTTCATAAAAACACGTTATTTGTCATGACAACGGGAATTAATTATTAAATTATTTAATGTGACTTATATGTTTTGAATTTTGTAAAATAGTATTTATTTTTGAATTCATAATATCAAATATAGATTAGGGTGAAGTTTTGGTATTTTTCTAAAAAACTTCAATTTTTGATGAATAGTGAAATCACTAAGTGGTAGTTAAAGAAACTGATTTTTCGTTTAAATGAAATTTTTCCACAATTGTGTTTTGAATTTCAAAAATCCGACATACATGGTTTTCATTAAGAAGTAAAATGTGGTTCAATGTGATTAAAATAATTTTTTCGTGAATAGTAACTTATTAAGTTTTTAATCGCAATTAGTGGTTATTAATGTAGTTTAAGGTAAAAATAATGCTTTAATAAAATGAGATGAACGTGACACATTTCATACCCTAATTTTTTGTGTCATGGCCGACCAAGACAAGCCATGGGTCAACTTGGGGACCCCATGGAGCCACTTTGGTTGGAAATGACAAAAATAACTTTTTATTTAATATAAAAGTAAAAATGACACAAACATCATATGTTTTACGAAAACAATTTTTAAATGGAGTTATACAAGTCATATGTTTGATTATAAATATTCATTGGAAATCCGAAAAGATTTCCTACATCATAGTAGTTTTTTTATAATTTTTAGACTTTAAATAATTTAAATTATTTATGACATTATGATGATGCAACGGTGACCTCATTATTTAACGATTTAAATAAAATGGAAAGATAATGTAATATAAAAAACCTACACTTGTCCAAAACCTATTGGATGGGTAGATTTTGAACCCTTATCACCTTATCCTAGATTTATATCAATGTGGGACCATTTAAATCGGAAACTCATTTTCAAATAAAGTAATATTTCTTTACTTTCCAAGAGTGCCCCTCCTCTCCTCTTATAAAAGGCACCCACCTCTACCTCATTTCCCACACTCCCAAAGCCTTTGGCTCAGCCAAAACCTGCCCATTTTGTCTCTAAACTTCCCTCTATTACTCCTTGAATCCTCACTTTGGGCATAAGTCTTCCCAAGGAAGGCTTTGAGCTCAAACCAAAAGGAGTTACCCGATTTTAAGGTAATGTCTTCTTTTGAGTCCTTTTGTTTTATTTTGCTTCTCCAACCCCCTGAACTCTTTTTATTCGTTTCTTTTGTAACAACTACAGTATACTAAATATACTATGATGTTGTTATAATAAGGATTAGAGCTACACTTACACACACCTACATCTAATGGTTAACGAACATACTGTTTCCGTGGATGTTGAATTTATGCCTCCCGAAACGATGATTGTTCAACATTCTTTTAACACCTTCAATGTTGGACATTATGATGTCACTATTTTTATATATGTTATATAATATGTTTATTCTTTCCTTAAGCTTCTGTATTTTTCATTTATGGCATACCATTATTTTTTCCATTATGGGTACACACGATATCTTCATTTTAGGAAGTGCGGACTACCGCCCCCTGAAAGTGATTTGATTCGTTAATACGATATGTGGGATGTGTAAAGGATAAAGTTAATGATATTATATATGTTATTATACAGAAATTATAATATACTCTTATATCATTATGATTCCATTCCAGAAAATACGAAATAAAAATGGAAGTAGCGTTCATGCGTACGTACAAATTACCGTCTCCATGAATGGTGCATTTCATTTCTTACCTCTAAATGTGATGTAATATTAAAAATACATTTATATGAAAAATATATATTATATATATGTTATCCAAATCATTAATATCATTCTGGATATAACTAACCTTTGACCAAATTAACAACATGTCAGTGTAAGAAGTCTATTTTTGACTTAAGAACCAAATACCGACAAAATGAACATTATTAACTTAAATGATTACATGATGTTCATAACATGGTATAAAAGGAATAATGAACTTGAAAAAGGTTCTTAAGAAAGTAGATATTATCTCATGTTTATTATTCCGGAGATTAAAGAACAGTCGGGTCATGTCGGATATGAGGTATGGGACTTCGTCTCAATCTCCTTTCATTGAGGCATATTCTGTTCTATACACAACCTTCTTTTATACGGTGTATAAACCCCTTTGACTTTTACGTTTATATAAAAGGAATCTTTTTTATACGAAGAGTTTACTAAAATGACAAAAGGTAATGTTTTTGTCGTATATATGCGGCGACAACGACTTCTCTGCCGCCGTGACCATTATTTGAGTTTCGGCTTCCTCTACAATCCATACATTTTTTAAAAGAAAAATAAATACCATGTTTTACTTTTATTTTATTTTGGTATTTAAATTGGTTTTGATAATGTTTTTATTATATCAGTGTGTTATCGATATCTTGTGATTGAAAGGTGGAAATGTTATGTTTCCTTTATGCATGTTTTATGTGATACGATTATGTTGAGGTTCTAGGGCATTATTATGAAGACGGGCGGTTCCATGATAAACTAAGGGTGGGTGAGCCCGATATAGGTCTCCAATGCATTGGGTAACGCGAAGGAGTGAAACGTTAAGGTTTCTCCGAAGAGATTTAGGGAATATACTGTGATGGGTATTCCAAAACGTATCCAAGAGGGTTACTCCCTACGTAAGAATGTTATGAATGCCTCAAGTTGCCTTTATGTCTTATGATTTTATGATTTATTCATGTTTTGATGAGGTATGTTAAAGTGCTTATGTTCTATGGGTAAAGTATGATCTCATTCTTATGTATATATGTACCCATGTTTCCTTTCCATATTTTTATATCCCTTACTGAGCTTTTTATGCTCATCCTATGTTTTTTGAAATGTTTTTCACAGGTCAAGGGAAAGTTACATGATATGATGATAGTGTCAAGGAAGTGTCAAGAAAGAATTCATGTTTTATTTTAAATATGCTTCCATTGATGGGAATAAATAATACTATCTTTATGTAACCACTTTTTTTATATGTGGAATGTAATGCATGTTTTATGATCTAATTCTCTAAAACTCTAAACCCGAAAAGATCCTCAATGTGTAATCTTGTAATAACTCAAGATTAAGAAAGGTTTAAGGGTAGGGCCTTATATGGAATGTGGTAAGAGTATTACCAACATTTGGTATCTATTTGGTATCAAAAAATTGGTATCAGTTTGGTGTCAATAGTGGGTGTCAAAGATGAAGTGATGCATTGATGAACTTTTCATTTACTCTTGATTATCACGGTGAGTATTGATCATGTGGGCATAGAGTATGTGTTAGGTAAATCCTTGATCGCTTTCATAATCTAAATAGGCGAATTGTGGATGAAGAATTAACAATGTATCTTTTTATGGAAGTTTTTTAAACAAACACAAAGGGGGAGATTGTTGGGAAAAAATCCCTCAAGGTATCATTGAATCATTTTTGAGGTGATTGTGTTTGTTGACAAAGTAGAAAACTGTGTTGTGATTGTTGACAAAGAAATCCATGACATACAAATTTGTGGACAAAGGGTATTTCATGGAGGAATGTTGAGTTCAAGAGATGTGATCAATGATCCATGTTTGATTCAAGAACTTCGATAATGAAATGGATGATCTGGATGTGGCATAAAAAACATATACAAGGTGGCACCATTTCTAGTGTTTGACAAATTTTTGGGCCTGAAAATCGACAAATAAAGAAACGTGGTTTTGGCAAAGGGACTTGCACGCCGTGTACTTGATGACTTGGAAACTTGAGCGCCATATGTTTTGCAAGATCAGATCATCAAAATATGGAAAAGGTACAAGGGTCGCCTAAGTATTCAGTTGGTCGCGCAAGTGACTTGCGTTCCATGAAGAGACTTTTGCGACGGTTCTTTGGAGTCTTGCGAAATTGTGCGCCTGTTGTTTTTAAGGATTAGAACATCAAAATATGGACAAGCAAGGTGGGTCGCGCAATTAATGGTTTGGTCGCACAAGTGAGTAGCACAATAGAGGCTAGGGCGGTTGAGCTGCTTACCGAGACTTGCGTGCCAGAGGGGGACCTATGCACCGTCGCGCTGGTAGTTCAAATGCCTATAAATAATAGACCAACCCTCCTCATTTATCATAGAGTTCAATAATTAGAAAAATATGAGCTCCTATCACGCAGGTGTAGAAGTCGCACAATTGGTGTGTGGTCGCGCAAGTAGGTACTAGGGCACCAGTGTTGAAGTTGTGTGGCATCTATTTGTTGTGCGCCTAAGGTGGTTTCGGCAGGAAAAGAAGTGCATCGAGCATGTTTGGAGAAGCTTAATCTTGAGTAGTGCAAGTGTCAAGAAATACTTGCATGCCAGTGTTGACTTGCGTGCTGAGACTTGCACACTTCCATAGTGAAGGATGCCAAGTAATTTTGATTTCCAGTAGTGATTCAGGGCTGTGTGGAAGCTTGGGTATTGCCCGATACCTTTGGTGAAAAGTGAAATTCATCTATGGGTGACAGTTGGGCTTCAACAGAGCATCTACATAAAGAGAAAGATGCATCCCTTCATGAAAATGAAGAGACCTACAGGTCTTTAAATAGTGAGTGGATCCTTTCCAACGTAGTGATCAAAGGAAGTGGAATAAGGTGATCCTCTCCACCGGTAGTGAGCCAAAGAGAGAGAGACAGGGAGTGATCCTTCGGAATGTAGTGATCTGACCCTAAACCTTGACAAGGCAGTGAGCCTGGGCATAGATATGATCTAGCCCAAACATTGTAAATCCAGTGAGCCTGGGATAGTGTGACTGTTCCAGAACCATTGTATCTACATCTAGTGAAGAATAGTGGAATTTGGTTCCACCAGCAACTTGTCAGCGTATGCTCCTTAGATATAGCCTGGTGAGGGTGAACCAAGTAAAAATCTCTGTGTCTGCTTGTTTCCCTCCCAGCATTGCACTCAAAGCATCATCATTAGATAAAGAAGAAAAGAATTGATCAACATAAACACACAAGAGCAATTAAAGTGACCCTAATAATAAAGAGGTCAAGATCCAATGGGTCAAGAAAAGTTTTGAAAAAGAATATCCATACCCTGATTCACCCCTCCCTTGGGGTATATAGGCCTCTGTTGGTGTTAACATTAATCTTGAACATAATCTCTTTCAGAAGATGATCATGCAGATAGAAATCTACACTTAATAAACGTTGACTGAGTTACCCAATGATTTTATCATCATTTCACACCATACTCTTAGGTCCAATGCAGCTGTTATAAGGGTCTATGTTACAAGGCCTTAGTTACATTGTGTAATACTTTTGTATAAATAAAATTGTTAATTCTTATTATATATTTTTTTGAATTTAAAATCTCATAATAAATATTGGATTAATTTTTATAAGTTTCATATTATTGATTAATATTGATAAAGAGTATTTAAAAATATTTTTCACAAATTTAATACATATTAATGTGAAATTATTTATTGAAAATGGACATATATAGTTGTGATTAGTAAGAAATTTAGAGTCTGATATGATCAACTTAAATTTTGGTTAATTGAAAATTATGAATTTTAATATTACCCTTATGAATAGTAATATTACAAATGCAATAGTAACCTCACTTTATTATGTATAATTATAATTTAGGCATCATGAATTGTAATATGGTATAATAGAAAATGTAAATAACAGTTTCATAAATTATTAGTTTAGTATTAATATTTTTTCAGGAAAATAAAGATTTTATTTCAAATCGATATATCACATATTTATAAAATTATTTTTAAAAAATTGGGTTAATTTTTCAAATCAAAACATCTATATTAGGTTAAGGTGAATTTATGATATTTTTATAAAATATTTTGTTTTTTTCTGAATTGTAGAGATACATTTTTTGCGTTTTCGGTGTGTTTTATGATATTATCATGATGTAATATGTAATTTAAAATTCTTTTCGGCTTATATGGATAGAAATATTATCTTAGGTGTCCCCAGTGGCCAAAACCATGGGTGAATCCCACGATCAATCCCATGGTTTTTCAAATACCGCTAATGAGGTGTCCCTTAAAAATTAATAAAATATTCCCTCACTTTTCAATAAATACCAAACCATTATTTCATACCATTCCATTAATTATAAATTATTCATCAATGAATATTTTGTATTTTTACCTCCCAAGGAGACCTCCCAAGGTTCCCTCAATCCCCAAGGTCCAATCATTTTAGTTTATGATGTTACTCTTCAAGGAAAGGGACCTTTAACCCCCCTCTTTTAGACAATACTTATTTTATGTTATGTATTTTAATTTCAATATATTTTTTCTAGAGAATGTTATTATGAATATTTCTTTCTGTCCATTTTATGTCCACATGATTATATATCCTTTCGAATCTCATCAAATAATATTTTGAAATATTAAAAGATGTTATTAGGCTACTGATTTTTTTGTAATGAAATTCACAACGTATCTTTTTTTCCATTCATGTTCTCTTCTCTGTGGTATGTACTTCAATATTCCATACCATGTTCTTAATTTAATTTTATTATGTCCCTATAATATATTTTTAGTATTTTATTAATGGGTATCCTATATCACCTCTATTGTTAATGTTTTTTAAAACTATGTTTTTGTAACACCTCGAGATTTTATGAAAAATATTCTTTTTAATTTAATTAATGTCCTGTGTTGTACACTACACCAATAGGATCTTGCACAACACGCATCCTTGACATGGCTTGCATTACATGCAATAAAGACCTTCCTTGATAGCATGTATAGTACGCAATACCGAGTTTCACTAAATGAGATATTATTATAATATTATTATGAAGTAGACGTCATGAATAGTAATACCCACTTTTTGAAATTTTATAAATTTTATCTTTCAAAATGGAATTAATTTTTGGATTTGGAATATCAGAATTATCTTAGGGTGAAATTTTGGTACTTTTCAGATAACTTTCATATTCTGATGAATAGTGATAATTACTAAATTTTAATTAAAAACAACTTTTTTATTCGAAATAATTAATAGTGATAGATTATTAATTTGACTTGTTTTAAAGTATATTTAGAATATATTTTCACCATTTAATACAATTTGGGTCATTGGTTGTAATTTCACATTTAAACCAGACATAAACAAGTGTCAATCTTTTGATAGTTATTATCTCTTAAAAACACACTATTTGTTTTGACGATGAGAATGAATTTTTAAATTAATTAATGCAACTGATATGTTTTGAATTTGGTAAAATAGTAATCATTTTTTAATTCATAATATCAAATATTGATTAGGCCTAATTTTTGGTATTTTTATGGAAACTTTCATTTTTCGATTAATAGTGAAACCACTAAGTGGTAGTTAAAAAACTGGCTTTTTCATTTAAATGAAATTTTACCACTTCTGTGAATTGATTTTTTAAAATCCAAGAGACATGGTTAATATCAAGGACGAAAATATGGTTCAATTAGGTGAAAATAATTTTTTTTGAATAGTAAATTTTTACTTTTTTTATTTACTACGATTAAAAGTAAACAGGATAATTAAGGGTTCAAAATGATATTATTATTAACCTAATACAAGTCCTAATTCTATTTGAAAAGTGTAATTCGACGAAAAACAACCTTGGGAATAATATATGACCATTTAGTCCCACTTGGATTGATTAGGACATTTATTATTAATTTATTTAAAGAAGGGTTAAAATAGTTACAATCAAAGTTTAATAAGTAAATAATTTTTAATATAGGGCTATAAATATGATAAATTAGACTATAAATATTTATTATAAATATAAAAATATTTCCTACATAATTTCAGTATATTTATAATTTTTAGACATTAAATAGTTTAATTATTTATGACACAAAGATGATGCAGTAATTATCTTATTAATGAAATATTAAGATAATTGATGTTATAAATACCCAAATAAATGTAATTTGAGACTTTTATGAATTTACCTAATTTTCTAGGTTAATATGACATTTTATTTTGGATTTAATTAACTTTTTTCGAACTAATCATTCTGTTATGATTTTTACAAAAATCAATTACCAAATAGTGTCAAAATTGACATAGAATAGTTTTTAAAACAAATATTATATTATTAATTGTTTTTTTATTCCTAAAAATCTAAGGTTCGGCAAAATGACTTATATAAGGTTATATATATTAATAATTAAAAATTTGTGGTTAGGTGGGCTTGTTATAGTATATTTATTAACCTTATAGTGTAAAAAAACAAGAAGACACGTTAAAAGTAAAATTATTTAACTTAAGGTTAAATCTAAATGATAAGGTTAAAATAGAAACCTAAACGTGTCTAAATTTTATTGGATGAGAGGATTTATACCCACCCTCACATTAGCTTAGAAATAAATAAATTTGGAGCTATTAAAAACCGAATAGGACTTTATAATAAAATAATATTTTTAGTTTTTCCAAACGTGCCCCTCTCCTCCCTTATAAAAGGGCACCTCATCCCTCTGTTCCTCACACCACATTGAGCCTTCAAGCTCGGCCGAAACCTGAAAAATTCTCTTATCCACTTCCATAGAAACATCTTAGAGGTTCTGGTCTTCTTAAAAGACCAATTTTAGTGCCCTAATAGGAGGTCTCAAAGAGGCGCTTCAAAGAAGAGGTAATGTCCGTTACCGATTCTTTCAACTTTATTTCTTCTTCCACTTATTATTATTTAGTTGTTTCATTATGAAGTAATAACATCAGTATAAATGATATACTGATATGTTATTTTATGTATTAAACAAACCTATTTCACCATCTATACATCCTACGGAAAATGAAATCACCACGCGTGCGTACGTACGGAATACCTTCTCCACACAGTGGTGAAATCTGTTTTTTAACCAACACCTTACATGGATGGGTATAATGGTGTAACGAATAACTATATATGGTTATTATAACATAATAATTATTCTGATATATTATACCATCCACTCAAATTCTATTCAATAATTATGGGAACGATATCATCGCTTGTGCGTACGTACGGACTACCGTCTCCACAACGCGATAAGATTCAATCTCCTTGTCAACCAAACATGAATGACCATAAAGTTTATATAATTAATAATAATTAAGTATAATCATTATACTAGATTTAGGTATATATATATCTCTGTCATCTATTTTGTTTCATTCAATTCAATAAGGAAACGAAAACAGCGTTCATGCGTACGTACTGCCTACCGTCTCTATGAACGGTGTATTTCATTCCATTTATCGATCTATAATAAATATATGTATATGATGAATATATATTATATATAAATCATGTTTTAAATTACGGAATTATGTAAATCAGGATATAAGTATTAATATCAAGAACAACAAGTCGAAACACATACGATAAATGAAATGATTTTACCCAAAACGCTGCTTTAACATGGAATTTACAAAAGAACGGGTAATATAAAGTCATAAGTGAAACATATATGATATCATAACAATGAATATGATTCTGTAATAAGTCAATGACATTATTTATGTAATTATATAGGAGGTTTGAATACGTACAAAGCATATCAGACATAAGGTAAGGGACAACTTTTCCAATCTCATTTTTATCCGAGATTGTTTATTCGTAAGTATTCACTGGGGTAATATTTATCATCCATGTTAATATTTTCTAAAAATGGTTTCATGTAAGTTTAAAGTCATTTTTACCCATTTTTGACATCAACTACATGGTATGTAAGGAATATTTCTTTTTTTACTATACGAGGTACTTTTTGACTTTTCCGACAAAAGTACGAGAAGAATGTTATTTTTACCATAAACAGCACGAATAGATTTTTACAATTTTATAAAGCCTTATTTTCATGAAGCTTCCTCCTAAATATTTAATGACTATTTACAACAAAATCTCTTCCTTTTAAAAATGCATTACATTTTGTGAAAAGAAAATTATTTTTAAGAAGAAAGGATATTTTCCTCAAGAATTCATTTCAAGTGTTTTATCAAAACCATTTTCCATCTAAGATGACTTTATTTCATATATGTATGTTTCATGTTTACTGTATCTATGATTTACATGGTTTAAATTTCTTTATAATGAAATATCCATTTGTTTTATATGGATTATGTGATGATGAGATGATGTTTATGAAACCCATTTTATTCTTTGGGTTATGATGAATGTTTTATGTTTATTTTTTGGAACAAGTAAGAATGATTTCATTATGAGATGGGTGGGACATATATCTCCCTCCAATGCATTGGGAAATGATTTATATCTCATGATATAGACATGGATGGAATGGAAAGTTAAATCAGTTCAGTAATACAGGACTGGAATGAGGAGTGAACTTAATTCAGAAAGGGACTTTGTCCACTAAGATGGTCTTGGCAGCAACGCATTGGCTACCATAGAAATCATTACATGTTTTTAATGGATGCCAAAATTACATGTTTTATTCCCATGCTATTTTATCATGATTTATGTTCCATTATGATCTATTCCTTATGTACTTCCATGTTTTAAGTCGCTGCTCAAGATTTCGATGTTTAAACATTATGTTCATGTTTTTATGTTCAAATGTATATGTTTTGTTTTATTTTCTCCATGCTTACCTTTACTGAGCATTTGAGATCACCCTTTATATTTTTTCTTTTCCCCCAGGATTAAAAGATTGAATTTAGGTAATAAAAGGGGGAAGATATTTATGGGAGATGTTGAAGTTCTTTCACCACGAGTAGAAGATTTTATTCAATGTTCATAAAGACACTAAACTATTACAATCCTTGTGTGACTGTTTTTGTTATGTATTAAGTATTCCGAAAAATTAATGTAATGTCCATGTTAGTCAAACTTCAGGTCTCTACAGTTTGTATCATAGCAAAGGTTTAGTCAACCTTTAGAAACTAGGATTCAAGAACATTAGTGAGATCCCTAGAGATATTTCTAAGGTATGTATAGGGATGTCCCCAAGGTTAAGTATAAGTATATTTTATAGTCATAAAATTATGGTAAAGATATTTAATTAAATCTAAGATATTAGATATTGATGTTACTCCCCCTTTATTATGATTTTTTCCTCTCACATTATTCTTTTTGGGTTTTAGAAAATGGCTGGAAATAAGATGATTCACGATAATGGAAGATATGATGGACAATGGAATGATATTCTTCTTGAGAAACCAAATGAAATGGGATTTGGAAGTCCAAAATTCATTATTTTTCCAAATCAGGAATCTCATAATATGATCAACAAACTCAAATTTGGTATGTTTCCTAACTCAGCTAATAAGAGAAAGATGGAGCTTCAAGATGATTATAGAGGAAAGAAAGTTCAATTTCCCCTATGTAAATCACGTGGGAAGAGGCATCAAGGAGACTGTTTCAAAGGAACTGGAAGATGATTTGGGTGTGTAAAATAAGGACATAAATCCAGTATGTGTAAAGGAAAATGTTCAGTTAACACCATGGATGAGGATAAAGGTATTGCTACGACATCAACAATGGTTAAATATTTTAAATGTGAAATGTACGGGCATTATGCAAACCAATGCCATAAGGGAAAGTCTCGCGAAGAGAATTATTATAGTCATATGGGTAGTATTTATGTTGATGATGATGAAGAGACTACAAATGATATGTGAGATGAAAGAATTTTTGAAGCTTGGTCAATGGTTTCAGAAGGTAGTGGAATGATTACATGTTTATCAAGTGTAATGTTCTATAAGTAATCTCATGGTACTATGGAATAAAGAGACATCTATAGATTTTTACACTATTGTCTTTCCTTGTGTTTTGAAAGTGTGTGATGAATGGTACCAATATTTTTGGAAAGTAGATGATATGAACATAATGAAGGGATAGGGAGAAAATTAAATGTTTGATAGTATTCATGAGCTCATGACTGATATAAGGAAAAGGTTATATCATGGTTTGAGTATATAGAATTTTTGGATTTTGGTATGTGGAAAGTGTTATCTTTTGACAGCATTCATGTTTTCACTAATGTTTAATGGGTATTCATTTTTTAAGAGAATACATGATTAAGGTATTCACATGATTGGAATGTGACCAACAAGATAATGGGGGAGAAATAATGGTTGGTTGATGACATTTCAAGTAATCGTTTTCTTTATACTATGAGCTTGGACCAAAGTATTTTAGATAAATATTGGAATGGATTATGTTGGACATAAGTTAGTATTGTTTAAGGATAGAACTTTTTTTCGATATTACTGATGGGATGTTATAGTAATGTAGTTTTAGGAAAAGGACAACCTTCTGGATGGGCGAAAACCCATCGCGTCAGACAAGGCTATGGAAATCGAACCCACAACCAATGTGCGACTGGCCTTTATCACCTACCACTGGCCTACAGGAAGTCCCTTTTTAGTAGAAAATAGTTTTATTATATTAAGAAATATAATATATGATGTAGAAGTCCATTTTAGGAACCATATATGATTAATCTCACTATAGATTGATTTATTTATATTTAATAACTTTTTATAACATTTTGTTTGAGACAGATGGAATGACATGTCATTCTATCACTTGATCTGCTAACAATTCACAAATAACAAATTCAACTTCATTTCTTTAAGAAATGAAGTGGAAATTGTTCAAGGCACGAACAACAGTGAGATTGTTGCAAAATAAAGTATTTATTATAATTCAAATTCTACAACTTTAGGGAAATGATCATGAAAACAAAAAAAGTTTTCCTAGTGCCCTTGTATCTGATGAATCAGATGGTACCCTAGATCATCACAAATTTATGGCTTTGTTATTGTTGGATTTTTCATATCCATGTTCTCTACCACTCCTCATCAGAACTTGATGGTCATATTTTTCTTCAATATCCATATTTTCACCTATGTTCTCCTATGTGAAAACCCATTGATGAGTTAATTTGGGTAACCGTTACGTTTCATACTTTAGATCCAATTTTGGGTATTCCTTTTTATGTGGGTTTCTATTAATGAATCGTTCGAGTAGTAAACCATTTATAACCCCGACGAATTCTGAGGGCGAAATTCATTTTAAGGGGGGTAAAACGTAACACCCTGAGATTTTATGAAAAATATTATTTTTAATTTCATTAATGTCTTGTGTTATACGCTACACCAAAAGTATCCTGCACAATAAACATCGCTGACATGGCTTGCATTACACGAAATAAAGACCTTCCTCGATAGCGTGTGTAGTATGCAATACCGAGTTTCACTAAACGAGATATTATTATAATATTATTATGAACTACCTGTTATAAATAGTAATAACCACTTATTGAAATTTTATAAATTTTTTCTTTCAAAATGGACTTAATTTTTGGATTTGGAATATCGAAATTAGATAAGGGTGAAATTTTGGTACTTTTCGGATAACTTTCATATTTTGATGAATAGTGAAAATTACTACATTTTAATTAAAAACAACTTTTTTATTCGATATAATTAATAGTGATAACTTATTAATTTGAGTGGTCTAAAAGTATATTTAGAATATATTTTTACCATTTCATACAATGTTGGTCATTGGATGAAATTTCACATTTAAACCAGACATAAAAAAGTGTCAATCTTTTGATAGTTATTATCTCTTAAAAACACGCAATTTGTTTTAACGACGAGAATTAATTTTTAAATTAATTAATGAAACTGATATGTTTTGAATTGTTAAAATAGAAATCATTTTTTAATTCATAATATCAAATATAGCTTAGGCCTAATTTTTGGTATTTTTCTAGAAACTTTCATTTTTTGATGAATAGTGAAACCACTAAGTGGTAGTTAAAAAACCGACTTTTCCATTTAAATGAAATTTTACCGCTTCTGTGAATTGAATTTCGAAAATCCAAGACACACGGTTCATATCATGGACTAAAATTTGGTTCAATGAGATGAAAATAAGTTTTGGTGAATAGTAACATTTTACTTTTTTTATTTACCACGGTTAAAAGTAAATAGGATAATTAAGGGTAAAAATGATATTATTATTACCCTAACACATGTCCTAATTCTATTGGATAAGTTTAATTCGACCAAAAACAACCTTGTTAATAAAATATGACCATTTAGGCCCACATGGATTACATTAGTACATTTATAATTAATTTATTTAAAGAAGGGTTAATATAGTTAAAATCAATGTTTAATAAGTAAATAATTTTTAATATAGTGTAATAAAAAAGGTAAATTCATATATTAATATTAATTAGAAAGATAAAAAGATTTCCTACATAATGGTATCTTATTTATAATTTTTATACATTAAATAATTTAATTTATTTATGACACAACGATGATGCAGTGATTATCTTATTAATGAAATATTGACATAATTGATGTTATAAATACCCAAATAAATGTAATTTGAGACTTTTATGAATTTCACTAATTTTATAGGTTAATATGGCATGTTATTTTTGATTTAATTAAATTTTTTCGAACTAATCATTCTGTTATGATTTTCACAAAAATCAATTACCAAATAGTGTAAAAATTGACCTAAAATAGTTTTTGAAACAAATATTATATTAGTAATTGTTATTTTATTCCTAAAAATATAAGGATCGGCCAAATTACATAGATATAGTTATATATATTAATAATAAACAACTTTGTGTTCGTTTGGATTTTTATTGAATGTTTAATAACCTTATAGTGTAAGAAAACAAGAAGACAAGTTAAAAGTAAAATTATTTAAGATAAAGTTAAATCTAAATGATAAGGTTAAGATAGAAACCTAAACATGTATAAATTATATTTGATGAGAGGATTTAGACCCATCCCCACATTAGGTTCTAAAAAAATCAATTTAGATTTATTAATAACCGAATATGACTTTATAATAAAATAATATTTTTAGTTTTTCCAAAGGTGCCCCTCTCCTCTCTTATAAAAGGGCACCTCCTCCCTCTCTTCCTCACAACACATTGAGCCTTCAAGCTCGGCCAGCCCCAGCCAAATTCTCTTCTACACTTCCATAGAAACATCCTAGAGGTTCTTGTCTTCTTCAAAGACCAATTTTAGTGCCCTCAGAGGAGGTCTCAAAGAGGCGCTTCAAAGAAAAGGGAATGTCCGTTACTGATTCTTTCAACTTTATTTCTTCTTCCACTTCTTCTTCTTAGGTTGTTTCATTATGAAGTAATAAAATCAGTATAAATCATATACTTATATGTTATTACAAGTATTAAACATACCTATTTCACCATCTATCCATCCTATGGAAAACGAAGTCACCACACGTGCGTACGTACGGAATACCGTCTCCACGCCGTGGTGAAAACTGTTTTTACACCAACACATTACATGGATTGGTATAATGGTGTAAAGAATAACTATATATGGTTATTATAACATCATAATGATTCTGATATATTATACCATCCACTTTAATTCTATTCAATAATTATGGGAACGATATCATCGCTCGTGCATACGTACGAACTACCGTCTCCACAACGCGATTAGATTCATTCTCCATGTTAACCATACAAGAATGATCATAAAGATTATATAATGAATAATAATGAAATATAATAATTCTACTATATTTATGTATATATATTTGTATTTCAACTATTTAGTTTCATTCAATTCAATAAGGAAACGAGAACAGTGTTAATGCGTACATACGGCCTACCGTCTCCATGAACGGTGTATTTTATTCCATTTACTGATCTATAATATATCTATGTATATGATGAATATATATTATATATAAATCATGTTTTAAATTCTGGTATTATTTAAATTAGGATATAATTATTAAAATCAAGAACGACAAGTCGAAACACATAAGATAAATGAAATGATTTTACCCAAAACGCTGCTTTAACATGGAATTTACAAAAGAACGGGTAATATAAAGTCATAAGTGAAACATATATTATATCATAACAATGAATATGATTCTGTAATAAGTCAATGAAATTATTTAAATCATTATACATGAGGTTCGGATACGTATGAATCATATCAGACCTATGGTAAGGGATAACTTTTCTAATCTCATTTTTATCCGATATTGTTTATTCGTATGTATTCACTGGGGAAATATTTATCATCCATGTTTCTATTTTCTAAAAATGTTTTAATTTATGTTTAAAGTCCTTTTTAACCATTTTTTCACTTTAACTACATGGTATGTACAAAATCATTCTTTTTTTACCATACGAGTTACTTTTTGACTTTTCTGACAAAAGTAAGAGAAGAATGTTATTTTTAACTTATACGACGTGAAGAGATTTTTATGGTTTTATAAAGACTTATTTTCATGAATCACCCCCAAAGGATTTCATGACTATTTCCAACAAAATCCCTTTCTTTTAAAAATTCATTACATTTTGTGAAAAGAAAATGATTTTAATGAAGAAAGGATATTTTCTTCAAAAATTTATTTCCAGTGTTTTATCAAAACCATTTTCCATCTAAGATGAAATTATTTCATATGTGTATGTCTCATGTTTAATATATCTATGATTTACATGGATTCACTTTTCTTATGATGAAATATCCATTTGTTTCATATGGATTATGTGATGATTGGATGATGTTTATGAAACACATTTTATTCTTTGGGTTATGATGAATGTCTTATGTATATTTTGTGGCACAAGTAAGAATGATTTCATTATGAGATGGTTGGGACCTATATCTCCCTCCAATGCATTTGGTAAAGATTTATATCTCATGATATAGACATGGATGTAACAGCATGTTAAACCGGTTTAGTAATACAGGACTGGAACGAGGAGTGAACTCGATTCAGAAAGGGGATTTGTCCACTATGATGGTCTTGGAAGCAATGCCTTGGCTTCTATAAAAATCATTACATGTTCTTAATTGATACCACAATTACATGTTTTATTCCCATGCGATTTTATCATGATTTATGTTCCATTATGATATATGCCTTATGTACTTTCATCTTTTATGTCGTTGCTCAAGATTTTGATGTTTAAACATTATGTTCATGTTTTTATGTTCAAATGTATATGGTTTTTTTTATTTTATCCATGCTTACCCTTACTGAGCATTTAAGCTCACCCTTTATATGTTTTATTTTCCCTCAAGATTAAAAGAAATAATTATGTAAAAAAAGGGGAAGATCATTGTGGGAGATGTTGAAGATCTTTCACCAGGATTAGATGATTTTATTCTGAGTTTCCAAAGACGCTAAACTATTACGATCCTTGTGTGTCTGTTTTTGTTATATATTATGTATTCCGAAAAAGTAATGTAATGTCCATGTACATCAAGTTTCTGGTCTCTATAGTTTTATAGATGTAATGATGCATAATTTTCATCTCTAATTCTCCCTCTTTTATCTCAATAAATTCTCTTATATTCATTATGTGAATATAAAACCCAATATAAATTCCAAAGGTATTCATCAATTCAAAAAAATGATTTATTTCATTTGGGAATTTACATACATAAAACCATAATTCCCTTTTCATTGGTTATAAATGGCATAATGTTAATTTTTAATCACTTTTTAACAGACATGATTTTGATATACAACCCATTTATTTTACTCTATTTGTTTAATTTATGAACAGTTTGTTTATAATATATGTGGCTCACATAAAAATAAATACATATTAATGGTGAACCCTGATATCTCTCCAATGCATTGGGTAATGTAATTAATCACTAAAGATAACCAGTTTTACGATACCTTGGGGAATAACTTTGGTAATTTTTATGACACCTTGGGGATGGACCTTGGTGATATTCTTATGAATGTATAAATTAAATTTTATAGCCACATTTTCAAGATATTATTTATGTTATAGATTTTTTTATTTTCCTCTTGATCATTATTTAATGATATTTCACATGTTTTTATTGTATTCTCTCAAGTTCACGTGTAACCTATTTTTCCATATTTTCCTTTACTAGGCCTTATGCTCACCCTTTCATTTGATGTATGTCCCCAGGTTATGAGATTCAATAATTATACATATGATTAAAATTTAAATAATACTTCTATGAGAAATATAATTTTGTTTTATTTTTTCATGTGTTATGTACCTTATTATAATACACTAGACTTTAAAGATCCTCTATTTGTAAAATTTAACGAAAAGTTATGTAATAAAAAAGAAGGGATTCTATAGTTGGAATAAAAGGATAGTTTAGTTATTTTTGAAAATTATTCTATGAAAACTATTGGAATAACCCTATATAAATTTTTAAATATATGCAAACATCATGGTATTTTGAATAAATAATAAGTATGTGGTTTCTGAAAAAATAAATCAATGTCTGGATATGACCAAGTGGATGTGTCTCTAGTAAAGATTTATCTAGGGGTAAAACTCCAAAAAATTGCTTTGATCTAGACTCGAAATAGACCATGTTCACGACGATGGGCCTTGTTTCAATACTAGTTTGACACACTTTGGGGATATGATTGGTTAATCAAAAGATTATTATAAATCATTATGAAGGATTTATAGAGAAAGGTAATTATTGTTAAAGGATAATATATTTATGAATGACATTTTAAGACCTAAAAATACACTATAGTTAAGAGATTTGTATACAAAGTAAGCTTCTCACTAATGTTTTATTCTTTTTTTAAATGGCGTGAAATAGGAGGAACCAAGAAAATGGGTATCACAATGGACTATGCACTGATGAGCCTCCAATGGAAGCTAGAATCGAATATTTCATGAGAATGATTAACCAACTAGATCATGTATTGGGAAATAACATGAGTCAAGATGAGAGATTGATCTCAAATTTAAGGGAAAAACTATCTGTTGCATTATTTATACATCTAAAACCACCAAAAATCAATGGATCATCTAACCTACTGATTTCGGAATCGTGGATCAGCTCTATTATGAAGATCTTTTCTATGATGCACTGTTCAGAACAAGAAAAGGTCACCCTGGATGTTCATATCATCGAGGGATAAGGTAATAAATGGTGATAAATGATTAAAAACATGAGGCCACTATTTGAAGTTGATGATATGGAGTGGGAAATGTACATACAGATCTTGTTCAATAATGTTTTTCCTCAATCGAAGTGAAAATAAATGTGGAAGGAGTTTCTCGAACAGAAGTAGAAAGAGAATGAATATTTTTGGAATCTACAAGATTAATTTCATAATACATTCCCATTAAAACTCATGATTTTTCATGGATCCTAATGGTAATGTTGATAGATTCTATCATGGAATAAGACCTCATCTGTGGAAGAATCTAGCCAACTAAGACTACGATATCTGGGAGGAGATTGTACAGGGTTCTTTGAAAGTTGAATTGGAGTTTGGTGGGACATATTGGTCTCAAAAATCCATTGAAAATAATAGAAAAATAGAGACATGAATATGGTGTAGCATTGATTAGGTATGGGGAGGCTTTAAAGTGAAACATCCAATGTGTAATTAATGTGGTAGGAAGCATTTAGGGAGATAACTCCTCTTTAGTGGGAAGTTCAACAAGTGTAGAATAGATGTTCATAAAGTGGCGAATTGTCATTGTGAGGTGAATCCTCAACTTCCCAACACTAATAAGAAATGGAATATTGTGCCAAACCTACCTGATGAACAATACTTCATTTGTGGATAGCTTGGGATCTTTTCCAATCACTGTCCAAATATGATGCCCGTGGAGGGGAATATCCATCAGCCCCAGCAATGGCGAAGGGAGAAAGGTTGTGGGTTTTCGATCATGAAAATTTATATTGAATCCAAATTACATGGTGGTAGGTACTCTTATTTTTCTCCCAAATCGTGAAAGTAATTTTTTCATATTGGTTCTATGTATCCATTGAATTCATATATGTTTGCAATGAATTTTGAATCAATCCTTGATTTTCTATAACAAGAGTAATTGGTTAGGTCTCATGATGGGATTATAAAAAAAATTAGTTTCAAAAAACTATAGTATTTACTTTAGTGACCGCATTATTTTCAGAAATATTGTAGTAATTCCCATGAAGAAATTCAACATTATACAAGGGATATACTGGCTGTCAATGTATAATGCTAATATAAAATTTAGTGCCAAGGAAATATCAGTTGTCTTGATTGGGAATCCAATATTTATCTACCATAGAGAGATTTTTCGACTATATCATTTTCTAGAAGAAGCTCTTATAGCCTTATTTATGGAGTTGATTAGTGATGAAGAAGATGTAAATGAGGTTATATGGATAGAAAATTTATCTTCCATCCATGAATACATTGACATATTTCATGGGGATTTACCCAAATCTATGCCAGAAAGAGAGAAAGAGTTTTCCATTGAACTCGTACCTAGATCACATACAATATCATAGACCCCATATAGGATGGAAAATGTTGCGTTGGGGGAATTAAAGAAACAAATCCATGATATTTTGGAAAAGGGGTTTATTTGACCGAGAGTGTCTCCTTGGGGAACACCTATTCACTTTATGATGAAAAAGGATGGATCAATGCAGTTATTCATTGATTATAGGGAACTCAACTGGATCATAGTGAAGACAAAATACCCAGTTCTAAGAACTGATGACTTATTTTACCAACATAGCAGGGTACAATTCTTCTCTAATATATATCTTTAATCTGGTTATCATAAATTGAGGGTAAATAATGAAGAAATTCCAATAACCACCTTCTGATCAAGATACGATAATTATGAGTTTTTTTGTTAGGCGCTTCGAGTTGACTAATGAACCTGTTATTTTTATATATTTTATTAATAAAGTATTAATGGAATACCATGATCACATTGATGTAGTTTTTTATGATATTATGATATATTTCAATATTCGTGAAGAGCATTAGGATAATTTATGGTTTATTTTAAAAAAACTATAAAAGGATAGGTTTATTGGAATGTTTAGAAAATGTGATTTTTTAAAACAAGATTCATTCATTGGGAATATTGTAACCCATAAAATAATCACAATAGATTCTACAAAGACAAAGGTTGTGGAGTAGTAGCCCCATCTAGCAAGAATAACTATTATTAGTAGTTTCCTTGGATTAGTGGGATATTATTAGAGGATTGTGGAAACAAATTCACTTCATTCTAATCCAAACACTTAGTTAACTAAAAAATGGGTTAGGTGAATCTGGACCAAAGAGTGTGGGGAATGTTTCGAAGAGTTAAAGAAGAGATTTGTTACTACACCTATTATAACTATTCTATATAGTATAGAAGGATGAGTTATTTTTAGTGATTCATCTCTAAAATGGATTCAGAAAGTCCTTATACAAAATGAAAAGGTGATTTCTTATACATCATGACAGTTTAAGACTCATGAGAAGAACTATACTAAAGATGTTCTTGAGTTGGGTGAGTTTGTTTCGAAAGATATGGAGGCTCTATCATTATGGGGAGAAATATGATATATACACTAACCATAAATGTTTTATGTATATTTTCAAATAATAGTAATTAAACATGAGACTAATGAAATGGATAGAAAGTCATAAAGACTATGATTGTTGAATTCATTATCAACCCAGAAGAGAAAATATTGTTTCTAGTGTATTAAGTAGGAAAAAACCTATTGGCATGTCCATTATGAGGATTCAAAGATATCCTTTGATAAATGACCTAGTGAAAATGGACCTGGGAATTGTTGTGGAAGGGATTTCATAAACAATATGCCAAATTATTTCTCACTCATAATTACTATATAATTTCAAGAAATCTCATAAAGAAGATCCTTTATTATAGAAGAAGATTGAGGCCGTAAATAATGGAAAGTTTCATAAGTTCAATATTGATCAAGAAGGTGTAATGAAATTTTTTACAAGACAATGTGTTCCATCTGTTCAGGAAATAAAGAAGGAGATGATGGATGATGTCCATAACTATGTTTTCTCTGTATATCCTAGAAGCATAAAATTGTAAATGAACCTTTGTGATCATTTTCGGTGGGATAATATGGAAAGGGAGATTGCTGACTATACCACAAGGTGCATGGTATTCCTTCATGTGAAGGAATATGAATTTTTTTAATGGGGGTATTGCTACCAATACCCATACCATTATGGAAGTGGTATAATATCACTACAGACTTTATCAGCGGTCTCCAAAGAACATCCAATGAAAACATGGAGATTTTGGTTATAGTTGACCATCTCCCCAAGACATCCCATTTTATCTCTATTAGGTAAGATTTATCTCTAAATCAACTATCCAGGATTTATGTGAAGAAAGTAGTAAGTCTGTATGGAGTTTCATATTCTATCGTATCTGTTTGTGATCCATGGTTCACATTAAAATTATGGTGAATAATTCAACATGTTCTAAGTATAAAATTTAATTTCAGTACATCATATCACCTGAAACTGATGGCCAATCTCAATAGACTATTCAAACACTCGAGGACATGTTGAGAACCTGCTCAATGGAATTTAAGGGTGGATGGGATCAACATATCCAATTAGTTTAGTTCTCTTACAACAATAACTTCCACTGAATAATTCAAATGGAATGTTATGAAGAACTATATGGGAAGAAATGTAAAACTCCTACTTGTCCGGATAATGTTGGGGAGATAACGCTTCAAGGGAAAGATCATGTGAATGAGATGAATGAAATTGTTCATGCCATACAGAAACACATTATGGCTTCTCAGATTTGGAAAAATATATATGTTGACAACCAACGAATGGAATTGGAGTTTTATATTGGTGACAAAGTATTTTATCAAAACTCCCCTTGAATGATATTCATGAGGTTTGGGATGAAAAGGAATCCCATCCATAGGTATATTTGCCCCGATAAAATCCTTGATCATGTAGGAGAAGTGTCCAATCAACATGAACGTCCTCGAAATATAGCTCAAGTTCATGATGTCTTCCATGTATCCCTCTTAAAGGTATAGATGTCGGACCCATCACATGTACTAAATACTGAGGGGTTACCAATAGAATATGACCTCTCTTATGAGAATCATATGGTGGAGATCTTGGATCTTTGATACATGGTTGTACGGAACATGACTACTATCCTTTTTAAAAAAAATTCATGGAACCAAAAATATAATGACTCCGTGTGGGAACCATAATAGTCTATGAGGAAGAAGTACCCACACATTTTTTTTCTAAGGGTTTGATTGAAATTTTAGGGACAAAATTTCCCAAGGGGGAAGAAAATAACAACCCAAGCATTGGAATAATATTTTGTTTCCTAAAAATTTATTTATTACAGTTTCAAAATAAATAAAAATAAATAATTATAAATAATATGTTACTATTGGGTTTTGACAGTTAAATTCTCATTGGTCAATATGACCGTCATAAAAAATAATAACTCTTAACATTATAATCGTGGTTTAAAAAATAATGGTTAATTAATTCCGAAATAAGATTCGATGGACTCATCCCATATACTCTTGCTATACGAAACCCATATATCAGAGCATCAGAAGGAGGTACCATCCCTAGGCTTTCCCTTGGGCCAAGCCCAAGCCAAGCTTCAATATGTTAAACTTCAATGTAATCACACTCAGGAAAAGTTCAAACAGATTGAAATAAACACTAAGGAAATATTGTCTGATCCTCTCCATGATTCTATCACCATTTTATAACTTACTATTTGATCCTATGCATGTTTTATAAGGGGATATGTAATGAGGCCTTAGTTACTTTGTGTAAACATTTTGTATAAATAAAATTATTATTTTTTATTGTGGTATAATTTCTGAATTTCTAATGTAAAAATAAATATAGGATGAATTTTTTGAAGTTTCAAATTATTGATGAATATTGGAAAATTATTATTTTGAAATAATTTTTTTACTTAATTTAAATAATATTGTGTAATAATTTTTTAAAAATGGACATATACAGTTGTGATCAGTAATAAATTTAGATTCTGATAAGATCAACATAATTATTAGTGAATAGTAAATTATAAATTTTAATAATACCATTATGAATTGAAATATGAACAATGTAATATTAACCTCACATAAGTAATTACAAATATAATTAAGACATCATTAATGGTAATATGATATAATAGTATATTTAAATAACTATTTTTGAAATTATTCATTTTGTTTTTGTAGTTTTTTAGCTAAATATTGATTATTATTATTAATTAAATATCTCATAGTTCAAAAACTATTTTCATAAAACGGAGTTAATTTTTGAATTATAAAAGTTGATATTAGGTTATGGTGAATTTATGAGATTATTATAAAATGTTTTTTTGGTGGATTGTAAAAATACAGTTTTTGAGTTTCTTGTGTGTTTTATGAAATCAGAATAATGTAATATGTAATTTAGAAGGCTGGCCGACTAATTTGGATTGAAATATTATATGAGGTGTCCCAAGTGTCCAAAAACATAGTAAAATACCATGTTAAATATCATGTTTTTATAAATACAACTAATGAGGCGTCCCTTGGAAATTATTAAAATATTCCCTCAACTTTTCTAGAAATACCATCCCATCCCATTCCTTCATCCCATTACATTATTTTAGAATTAATAATAAAATAATTTCTAGTCTTTTTACCTCCCAAGGAGTCCTCCAATTGTTTCCTAAATTCACCATGGTCCCAACCTTCTAATTTTTTATGTTACTCTTCAGGGTAAGAGAACTTTTCACCCCCCCTCTTTTAGTCATGACTTATTTAATGTTATTTTTTAATTTAAATTTTCTTATACTAGGGTATGTATTATTTATCCATATTATTGTAAATGTTATGTCCAAATAAATATAGACCCTTTATGCTATCAATAAATGGTGTTCTGTATTATTAAGTTATGCCTTTTGGCTGCTGAATTTTTGTTATGAAATTCTAAACTTCTCTTTTTTCCATTCAGGTTCACTTATTTGTGGTATGTATTTCATGTTTCCATATCTTCTTATTATTTATATTTTATTACATCACTATAATTTTTTTTTTGTTTTTTATGAATGGATGACCCATATCCCCTCTCATTTGAGGTTTTCTTAAACCTTGTTGCTTAGCCGTTATTCTGTAGAAATGTTTTCTCAAAATCTCTCAATTTTTATCAAGAAATGATATTATTTTATTTTTGTGAATACCAAAATAGATTTATTTTCGATATGTATTAATAAATACATAAAAATTATATATTTTATCTTAAAATATACAAAACAAATACCCTCATTCCCTTTCCGTGGGTTATAAATGTCATAATGAACATGTTTTTATGTACTTTTTAAAACACCATGATTTTGATATGAAACCTATTTCTTTAATTTTATATGGATTATTTATGAAAATTTTACTATGATATATGAGGATCATATAAAATAATGAAATATTAAGGGTTCTCATTGATAGATCGGCAATGCATTGGGTAAGAAAATTAATCTCTAGAGATGAGAAGTTTTACAATACCTTGGTGAAAACCCTTTGTAATTTTATGAAACTTTGGGGATAGACCTTGGTGAAATTCTTATAAATATTTAAATTAAATGTTTTAACCCCCTTTTAATGTTATTATTCAGGTTATTAATTCTATTATATTCCTATTTATCATTCATTAATGATATTTTCTCATGTTCTTATTGTATTCTCTCAATTTCACATGTAAACGTTTTCCATTATTTTCCCATACAGGGCCTTACACACACCATTTACATCGATGTATGAACCTGGGTTATGAGATGTAGTAATTTTATAGAGGATGAAAATTTAAATAATCATTTCTGAAGGACTAAAATATTGTTTTACATTTTCATGTATTATGTAACTTTATTCAAGACATTATACTTTATAGATAATTTGTTTGTAAAATGTAATGAAATGTTATGTAATAATAAAGGAAATATTTTATAGATATAGGTGTACAAGGTGTATTTTGATCTTTTTAGGTTTTTTGGGTTGATAAATGCTAATGAATTTTAGGTGGTGGTCATTGGGTCATAATATTGTTTATAATTTAATCATTTTTGGTAATTATAATTGGATATGAAACTTATAACTCAATAAAGATTCATGAATCCCTAGTATGGGTGATGATGAAATTACATTTAATTGTTCTTGAAAGACTACAGTTTACTAGGATCATAGCTATATGATATTGGTGTTATCGTACAACATTACGAATGAGTACAATGGTTTTATGGACACATAAGGATATAATGGTGTTTAATCTTGGTTTTTTACATGAGACAACCATATATATTTTTCTTAGGGTGGCAGTGTAAATATGTATAATGAATGCGGAATATAATATAGTTATTTTCCATGTTTTGTGTGTGGTGATTGTGACTATTAGTTGGAAGTACAATTCTTTCTACAAATTGATATCTTTAGGGAAGATGAGCTAGGCTTGAAGTTTGGGACCAGTGTAGGAAAAACTGAAGAAATATTATGAATTTATAAACACCCCTTATCAAGATTGTTGTGATCATGGCATGGTAAGGGATAAAAAAACTAAGAGCTAATAATTTCAGGAGTAACACACTGTGACATGGAGTAGTGTGTCTTGTGGGAGCTTTAAGCGGGTGAGCTTGTTGCATGTTAGACTTACTTCAAGTCTTGATATATAAATAATGTTATGGAATCGAAACATAAATATTAAAAATTTCCCTCATATGGGATAAAATCATAAAAATATTTCAAAAACAACTTATGAGTACACACAAAATCAAAGGTGTTTTAGAAAATTCTTTTCCACAGTAAAGGCCAAAGATGCACAGTGATAATGAATCAAGAATTCAACTACCAAAACCCATAAGAGCTCATATATATGGTATATCATGGATCAACATATGACTCTTTTGAGGACACAGTGAGAAAAATACATCTTTTTTAACTTAGTTGTGGGAGAAGATGATTCTTGTCACACCATAATGTATGGAGTCACATTTGTATGATTTTTTAGGAAAATAAAACATAAAAATAATATATTATATCATGTCATGAATGATGTAAATTACACACTATTATAGGGGATATATCTATTGTAGGAAATAATTCATGTATAACGGTCAGGAGCATGATATGTCACACTGTGATGTTTTTATTGTACAATATAAAAGAAACGAACAAAACTAACTTTTTTTGGATTCTTGATCTATGACTTCAAAGAGATAAGAAGTTTAAATGAGAATATATAGTTATCACACTATGAAGTTAATTTATGTTACCTAAAATTATAAATGGATGAGTTATGTGAGGAATATTTACTACATGCCATACTAGATCCTACTATGTTTCCTTTTTTCCATCTGTGATGTGTGATTTTTTTATAATTAGGGGGTCAATAGAGTATTTCAGGGGGAGGGGATCAAAAAAAATTCATTCATTTTACACACTTATTTAATTTTCCATTTTTTATTTTATTCCTTATTTTATTTCTATATTATATATTTATGATTGTGCTATTGATTCAAGTAAGTTCCTTTAGTATTTAATTTTTATTCACATTTAGTTCAATCTAACTTGTCTATTGATCATCTATTAAGATTATGTGCAATATGTGTGAATGATTTTTCTTCTGTCATGCATGGTTAGTTCACTTAAGTGGTGATGGATCTTGAGTAAAACGATGAGTGTTCAAATTTCATTACCTATTTAGTTTCCTAGAATTCTTATTATTAAGGTATTTTTTGGAACTTAATTAAACTATATTAAATTTCATGTTATTTAACAAGGGAATTTTCTGGAAGGATCCCTAATGAATTTTGGGGAATTAAGCTACTAAAATTAGTTTGTATTTTTATTTTTATTTAAGAGTTAAAAAAATATAATATATGTTAGTGGATATATATTAAAAATAGAATTGTATTGGCTTAGATAAAATCAATGAACCATAACATAAGAAGATGGTTAATTTAGAATGAATTTTCAACTAATAAATTTAATTAATCCCTAAGGGAGAGAGGAAATATCATATGATGGATTCCCTTTAAATTGATCATATACTTATAATTTAACATATTGGTTTCTCCTAAATAATTAACATTTTAATCTTTCTTGATCCAAAGGAGAATATATTAAATATTGTATAATATAAGTTAAATAATTCTTTGGGTTCACTGTTCCTCCTCATGGGATGAACATGAACTCCACTATTCAATGCTTCATAGTTAGTGAAGGATAAAATAGTTTATATATTTGTAAAATTCCCTTTTCCCATTATAATTATCAATATAGGTGGTGTGGAAATTTTTTTTCACTGTTTATATGGAGGAACGATAAACATTTAATTATAGAAAACTTATTAATTAACTCAATTTGTTCTTTTCTCATTTATATTTTTTATTATTTTTTAATTATGTGGGGGCTTTTTTAAATTTTAAAATTAAAATTGTAATTAGGAAATTTAATAATTATTCAAAAAGTGTGGAGTCCCACAATACACTAAAATAAAATAGAGAGATGATGTAGGACCTATTCACGTATCAATATCTTCCTATGTAAAAATACCCAAACCATGGTACACCAAATAGATTAAACATCCAATTCACCCATATAGACCCACATAACAGATTGTAACATGTTAATTATGAAATAACCATCATGGACTATAGATTATTGTCTGTTCATGGGGATTCACCATTAATTGTACATCCTTTGATATATGATAAAAAGTTTAAAATAATTATTTATCTCACATAAATGATAAAAATTATTGGGATGTTTTTTGGACTACAGAGCGGGGATCCAAAAATCCATTTGGATATCTTTTTCGATATTTGACACACATTGAGGCATAATTATTTTTTATTGGATGAACTTTTTCTATGCATGTATCCATTTTCACTATGTGACTGAGCTCAGGACTAGAAAAATGGTTATCCAGTTGGATCTATTACAACTTGGAATAAGATAGCTAAATTTATTTTTGGAAAAATACATTCAACAAAATCCAACAAGGAAGATAAAGAGTGAAATTCAAAACTTCACTTAATTTGATGGAGAGTCAGATTTTAAATAATTGGAAAAATTAAAGCTGATTATTAAGAAGTGATCACACCATATCCCTCATGATTAGTTTTAAATGTAGATATTCTACAATGGGTTACAACCAACAAATTGATCCACGATTGAAGCTTAAATTAATGATATAATCTTTGGAAAGTCACCAGAGGATAGCTTGGGATGTTGTTTTTAAGAAAAAACGTGGGTACACCTATCTTTTCATAAAAAATATCATGTGAGTTCTTTACCTCCCCTATAAGAGGCCACCACCTCTCCCATATCCACATACCCATCAAACCACATAGGTTTTTCTAATCAATGAAAAATACAACTTCCCACAACCTTAACCACCTCCTCGAAGCCTCCCTTTAGTATGAATGATTTTCAAGTAATCTAATTGGTGAAAACCAAATTGAGTTAATTTATTTAGAGGAGGATTTATTGTGTATATTGGGAGTCAATAAATATTGTAAGGTAAATTTCATGTCAGATTTTGTTTACAAGTGATTCATGCCATAAAAACCATAGTTTTGTGTGTGTGTGGTGTATATACTTCCCATGAAGGTAGTCCATGATTCATTTTATTAAATTTATGTGTATTTACATATTCATTATATGATATTTCTTTTAGGGGATCAATGTTACAAAATTAAACAAATCAGTAACTTTTTTTGTCATAATTTCCTTTCATTGAGTATTATGTTTTATTATGAACCTACATTAATTTTTAGATTTGTATCTGACAAGTTATATTAGGATTCTAATTATTTTCATGATATTTTAAGATTAATCTAAAATCATTCACTTACATGGACAATATGATTCCTAGATACCATGTGGTAAGAGTTTATTGAAACAATCCCATCTTTTATTCAGTTTGTTTAGGATTATGATTCCATTGATGAAATCTTATCATCCATATACCAAGAACATTGATCATATTAATTATCTGATTTTTATCAAGATATATTAATTTATTATTACTATTTCCCACTATTTTGTATTTATGATAACTAACCAAATGTTTTTTTTTAAAATCTGACTTTACCACTCTCTTTTGTTAGAAATCCATGTTCCATCAAAAAAATGTTTTCTAATATTTTTCCTAAATGTTATAATTTTCTCCAATGATATTTAAAATAAATTTTAACATTGATTTTCCTTTTAAATATAATTGTTTTTGAAAAGTAATTTACTTTCCATTTTTTGGGCAAGGTACTTTTCTAATCATTATATGATTAAAAATTAATGTTTCTCTTGTACATATTTACCCACCTTCATGACCATCATTCCATTGAAGAATCCTTTACTAAATTAAAAAGTTATTTATTTGAAATAATATATATTACTAATATTCTAGAAATTATTTCTTTTTGAAGTGGTTTTCAATAAAATGGTTCTCAAAATGTTTTCAATCATGTTTTAGAAGTTTTAAAGGGAAATGGTTTTCAAAATGTTTTCCTTATTCTTTTATGTTTTCAAGGGAAAAATATTTCAAAACATTTTCTGGATTATTGCATATGTTTTCATGTAAAATGGTATTTAAAATTTATTATTCTTATTTATACGTCTTTAAATTATATTTAGTGAAATGTTTTTCAATACATTTTTATGATTTATTTACATGTCATCAATGCATTTTTAATGAAATGGTTTTCAGAACGTTTTCAAAGGTTTTAATGTTTTAAATAATATTTTTCAAAGGAGAAAGTACATTTTCCTAATTAAATGTTTTTAAATTATATTCAAAAATTATTTTCCATTTAAGATGATAACCATTGATGTTACTCATTACCCTACAAGAAGTGATCCAAACGTTCCATTCATATTATTTCATTAATGGTTTCTGTTTTCATTGAATGATTATTATGACCCCAATTTCTATTCCATGTATTATATTCTTTTGAAATATACATCTTTTCATGTGTTATTAATTGATAAAATTATTAAGAAACCTATATCATTTACATAGGTTATGATATTATTAAATGTTAATGATACCCATTTTATTTCATGTGTAATGATTTTATGTTTATAGAACCCATCGTTTTTCATTTGTTATGATATGATGAATTTTTTATTTCCCATGCATTTTTGATTTAATTATGTGAAGGGTGGAACCTATATATCTCTGAAATTCATTGGGTAATTTTGGATGAATTATGAGTATAAATGTTTTGTTTAAAACTAATTATGCATTCCCAATGTTATTCAAGGACTTGGTTTCATATCCATAATATTATATGTGATCCTGATAAAACATTAAAATGTTATAATTGAACCTTATTATGTGTTCATAATGATATTCATGGACCTAATTAAATTTTCATGATGATAGGTATAGACCTAGTAAAAAGTCCATAATTTGATTCGTGAACCTGATTACATGTTCACAAAGTTACGCATAAACCTGATTTCAGGTTCTCAACAACATTCATGGACCTAACTTCATGTAATAATGTCTATGTTAGGGTATGATTTCATGTCCTCAGCTTAATTTGTGAACCTATTTCTATATATAAATGTTCACAATTTGATAGTATGATGTTTATTCCATAATTCTATGTATTATTCTTATTTTATACTTTCATGGTTTATGATCTTGATTTATTTATGATTCAAGTCTTATGATCTGAAAATATTTATTCCATTATTCACATTTATAAACATTGATATAAAGGTTATGATCTTCCAATGATCCTGATCATATTCTTATACCATTATATTCATGATATGATTATGAATTTTATTTATTTACCATTTTTGAGAAATTGAGCTCACCCCTTTCTTATGTTTCCTTTCCCTATGTTATGAAGGAAGGTTTTGAAAATGAACTACTATAGGGATGATCTTTGTGATAATCATTGATTATCTTTCACCGAGTTAGAATATTTTTTTTAATTGTTTCCAATTTCACTAAAATAACATGGTCTTTAGGCATATATTTTTATAATGTATTAATTATTCACAAAAATATATGTATTTTCTATATACATCAAAACTGGGTTGTTATAAAACAATACACTTAATTATTCCTTGATCAATTAAAAAGCTATGAATAAGGAATATATTGTAGGGTGTTTTTCTTTTGATATTTTTAGATCCTATATTTCCCTTTCTTAGGTGATTGTTTACATCAATCACATTTCTTTATGAACTTGTTGAGTAAATAGTATTAAATACATTGAAAGACTTAATGGATCAAATTATTACTCAATTTTTTCATTAGTCTAATTTAAACAAATGGTTTATTGATTTTTCTAGAAGTCCACTTTTCAAGAATGGAACAAAAATATGTGGATGAATATAAAGAGACTGCTATCATTGATGAGATCTTGGATGAAACAATTTTTGTTTTTGATTTTATATCCTTCCAATGGTTTCCAAATATATATTTTTTTAACTAATAGAACACTTTATCCTAATTTTTAAAATCAATTGTTGAATAATTTTCTAATGAAACATTTAATTTTTATAGAGGTATTCTTGTGTTCATACAATGTGAAGATGACCTAATTTGGTGATGTGTTCTCTAATCCTAAATGAAATGTATGTGGAACTTTTTTATTCATTACCTATAGTTGGATAAAATCACCCTCATAGAGTAGTGTACAACATACTAGAAATAAAATTATATTTTACCACACTTCATAGAGATACAAAAGAATGTGAGTTAATCTTTGATCAATTCCAATAAACAAGAAATGTTGAGAGAAGGAATAAGATGGAACAACACCGTATTATCTATATATAGGTATTTGATTTGTGAGGAATTGATTTAATGGTACCTTTCTAGAATTCATTTGGGAACACATACATTATAGTATATGTGGAATATGTATTGAAATTTTTTGTAATCTAGAGCTAGTTCTCATAACAAAACCATAGTTTTCATAACTTTTTTTGATGAAAAACATCTTTTAATGGTTTGGAAGTCCTCAATTACAAATTAGTGATTGTGACATGCACTTCAACAACCATTTCTTAGGGTATATCTATAGAAATATGGGGTTATATACAATAAAAACACCACATATCAACCATAATCTTGTGGAAAGGTGGAGCTGTCCAATAATGAGATCATTTAGATATTGGAGAATAGAATGAATAAAAATATAAAATATGAGATCATGAAGCTAGATGACAGATTATTTTCACAAAAACTAATAAATAAAACACAAATAGGTATACAACCATTCATTCTCATATATAGGAAAATTTTACATATCCATGTGGAGAATGCGAATCAATAATTTTGGTTTATTTTGAAGAAGAAAAAGGATTAAAAAATAAGATGGTATAAGGAGACAACTACAAAAATACGAGTGAGAAGAACTCACAAGGGATGAATATAAGAAATCACATATCTATAATGAAAATACCAAGCATTGGAATGACTAAAACATTTCCCAGTGAACATTTTACACTGTAGATATTTTATAGTTATTTAACTCAAAATTGAAAATATTTTTAGGGAAATCAAAGTCATGGTGTTCATGACATTTCATGGTTGTTAAATGCTATTCACATAGTGTTTTTGAGATAAAAATGGAGAATGGTCCATTGTCGAGGTAAATGGATATAGATTTAAGCTATATATAGAAATATTTTAAGAGAGTTGTGTCATGTATATAATGTTTTATTTACGATTAAAGGAATATAAAGATCTCAGTGTTAAATGAAGAGTTTACTAGGAGACATCCCATGAATGTTTTCATATTACATTTTATTTCCTTTTAGACCAGTTTTGGATTTTTTATTGAATAAAGACTCTAGGTACACAACCATACTCCAAATATATATCTTAATGTCTAGTATATCAAGGCATGAAAAGAGTTCTAAATGGATAATACATATCAAAATGTGTACATCTAGACATGATAAAACACATTCCAAGATAATTTAGTTTCCATAATGAATATAATCATGACAACATGATAGCATAAATGAATTAGCACAAAAAAAGTGGAAGATGTACTACATAGATATATATAAGTACTCACATAAAAATTCAATCTAAGGTAAACCCAAAAAATATATTTAACGATGTTCCCAAATCCTCATGTTGCGATGGTTAGGCCTAGGGAACTACCAATCCTGACTCCTGAACATAAAAATTCATGGAATTTTTCCATTCCTTATAATGATATGAAGGATGAAACCATGTCATGAATTATTCAATATGTATAAAAATACTTTACAAAATACCTAATACACATTTTAACTCATCATCAACGCATTGATTAGAGCTCCCATGAATTGTGATCTCAACAACCCTAGTCTCTAAAATCCACCCATAAAAAAGTGTCCATTCTCAAACCTCCCTGGTGAAATTATAGATTCACTTATATCTTCATAACCCTAAATCATCCATCCATTCCTTTAAAAAATAACCCATAGATTTTAATTATTCCAATCAAATACCTCATTTATTTCTAATAATTATAAAATCTAAAAACCCCGTTTTTACACTATTTATTTCCCTAATTCCAATTTCCATGAACTGTGTCAAGAAAATCTCCAGTAGATACCCAGAAAAACACCCACCAACAAATCACATAGATAAGGCCTCATAAAAATAACCCATGGAACAATTAAATAGATCAATAAAACCCTCCCCTAAACCTTCCCATATCCAATGTTTATCCTCACCAACTAGTTTACAATTTTTCAAAGTGGGGATAGACTTTAGTAGAATGTGTGTCTATGAATTCACAAAATAGTGCCAAAAAACCTTTATTGGTTAGCCAGAATTTTGATTACAGTGATATATAACAATAGAACAATGGAAATGGGAGTCAAAAATTTGATTAATATGGAGGAGGAATTCATGGAAGATATTTGGGAGTCTCATATATAATAATATTTTATCGGTTAGGATGGACGAATTTCAAATGTTTCTTGTTGGTGTTTTTTTATACACAGGAGTGGAAATTGTGGATTTTTAATTATCATCTGGTTTATTTGTTGGGGAATTTATATTTTGTATAATTTGGAGTGCGGATGGGAGTCTATAGTTATTTTTTTGATCCTGAAGACATAAAAAATCTGTTCTTATTTCTAAAAGGTGTCTATCTAATAATAAGTGGGATTTGATAGGTACTAACAGAAAGAGTAACCATAGAACCATGACTATAATATGAAATCAACATAGGAATCAATTTCTAAGGATTATTCATATATATATTTTTCAATTGATGGTCTAGATTGGGGAGACTCCTAGGGGGATATGAGAATGTTTTTTCCCCTCTTATTATTAACTATTTCATTGGGGACGACTGTCAACATTGCTTAATTGTTTTGACAATATTTGGTGGGAAAGGTGATAATGTCATAAGGGACATTTATGAGGGGAAATTTCATCACTCAATTAGAAAAAAACTAGAATGTTTTAAATTCTACCTTACCTCACTATTCCTTGTGGATATTATACCCTATTTATATAAATTTAATCATCATGATGGGACTCTTGAAGGAGGAGGAAAATAAATTTGATGGGACCAAAAAGTATTCACTTATTTTGGAATATGATGATTCACCATATAAAAAATCACATATATTCTATGAATCATGTAAAAAATATTAATAGTGTATGTAAATGGTATTCATAGCACCAGAAAAACCATCACAATTGTTTAATACTTATGACGAGTTGTTTTATAATTTTTATTTTCATTACAATTTATGGTTGAGAATTATAGGATTCAATTTTGATTCATGGGATATTGTTTCCTTCAACACTGGTTCACCATGATTCTTGTACACCACAACTATTCCCAATACAACATTCACCTAGGGATAAATCGCCAATGATAGACACTATCGTAATGAAAGACCATCCTCATTGGATTTTGTAGAGATTTTATAATGTTATATACAACATTATAGATCTAGGGTCCTTTAAGGTATATGTTATCGAGTATCATCAGAAGTTAAGGGGCCCCTTTTCCATGAATATAGAGGATGTTACAAAAATAGATCTTGTAACATTATTGATGGAGTCTCTCTTGATTTGAGAGTCATCCAAAATATTGAGTTTAAAGTGGAAATTATCCTCTTCTCATACACAAATTGTATACTATAATCCTAGTAAAGATGCCCAAGTCCCACATCCTATTGAGAAGTACCTGGAATATCCCGTGAAATATGTCCCAATACATTTGGGTACCATTTAAAAAGTTGATTTAGAAAGAATGATTCTGCATCTTTCTCAGTCGGAGGAGTTTTATATGGAGATAGGGGATGTTGGAAGAGAGACTTTTGATTTACCCCTCTCTCAAAAATTTTGAATTTAGTATATAAATCATTTATAATATTTTTTGACTCAATCATTTGATTTTTTATATTTTACCCCTTCTATTATTATGTGTTAAAATTTTTAGTAGAATATATGAAATAATAATTTTTATGTGCATATTTTTTAGGCTTTTTTTTGGGAAACAAGTTTTATGTCCTTATATTAAAAAACAAAATGATTTTCTAGATCTTACTAGACCATGTTTTATGGAAGGAAATTTTTTTAATCTAGGGGTTTTTCACATTATATATTAATCATTATGCCTTGTATTTTCTAATTTCTCTAAACATTATTTCATGCATTCACAACCTAATTTCAAAAGGTGAGAACATTATTTGATGTTATGTGTGTGGAATGGATTCTTGAACACACTTTAATTTTTTCATGGAATTATTTATTTATGAGAGATTTTATATTGGATAATTTTTTTACTTGATAAATAAAAAAACCATTGAAATAGAATTATTAGTCCTAGATATATTTCATTGTAAATAAAATTCAAGTTCACTATTAGTTTAAAATCTAATATGATCTCTAAATTTATTTCTTCCTCCGATTTTAATTTTTTGATATAATATTTTATTTATTTATTATATTGAAATTATGCCTTGAATGATTTATTAATATTTTTACATTCCATTCCTAAGAGTCACTCATACATATCTTTTCATTTTTCTATTCACATACCCTCTTTCATGACAGATAATAGGAAAGACATAACTATAAGATGTTTTGAATTTATCTCATGAAAGCATTCATATTTTGGAAACTAAATTATTATGATTGAGACCATCTTTTAATCCAGTGAACTTCACACACACCTTATGTCTGACCATATTAAAATCCAATAGTAGGAATGAATTACATTGATAGGAAGCCATATTAAAAACTTATTTATCCTTCATTCCCCAATTATTTTATTATGGTAAAATGTTTCTTAAATTAAGATTCTAGATAGAGATTATAAAGACATGGAACTATTGGATAATGAATTAGTGTAACAGAAGATATGTATTTTCCATTGGAATGCGGGTATTTGATTCAATGAATTTTTACACCATACTTTTGTGTTTAATCTTTCATTTTTTTATGAAAACATTCAGTAGTGGGTTGTATACAATAATTAATTTTGATTACCCTCACTCAACAACTTATATTATTATAACCATTATGATTTATTTTTGTGGGGATATCATATAAGGTTATTGTGATGGGTGTGATATTTTCTCCTTGTGTAGTTCAATATGAAAAATTAAGGAAATTAATATTGAATTAACGAATTAATAAAAGGAGGAATAAATTATTTCCTTCATCTGTTATTTTTATAATCAGGAATAAAACAGTTGATGAAGGGGAGTTTGATGAGGTTCCAACACACTTTGATTGATGAGAGAATGTTTGTTTTCATAAAGTTTGTATAGAATATCATACAATGTGATTAAAGTGTTTGTCTACCCTTTCCAAGACTAATATTTTTAATTACTTCCTATACAACTATCCTTTATTCTCATAATCATTTAAACTCTGTCAAAATTCCTCTATATTTGTTTTCTTATATTTATATTAAGAAGATACTAAGATATTGTTCAAAAATATGTATAAAATTTTTGTGAATAAATTTGATCTTAACTATAATTCATATATTACCATGATTGTTTATTGAACGTTTTCTAGAATTGTTGATCAAAATGAGGATGTTGATGTCTATTGGAAACTAGAGAAATAATAATGGATTTATCGAATAAATCGAGTGATAGTTTAATAATTATTTAGGATTCGATACATATGAATAATTAGATAATGAAGTTTATTGATTTTGATTTAATACTACATTATACTAATACGATTTTAAGTGTTTTAAATTCATTGATTCATGTTTTCCTTTTTAATTTTTATTGATATTATTTTTCTTAAGAATTTGACACTAATCACATTTGACGGAATTCAAAACTTATTTATCATGAATATGATTTTAGTTTAATTTTAATATATGTTGTGAGTTACTATTGCCTAATATTGTGTCATTATAAATTATTAATAATGTATTTATGTTTGGGATAGATTCTTGAAAATTTTAATAAATTCTTTGAGGTTTTAGTCATTTCTTACAACAGAAATTGTAATCATGGTGTGATTTGGGTGAAGACTAACTAAGTAATCAGAATTATAGGCACATCATATAATGGCCTATGCATCAAGAGTGATATTTTAGAGGATTAGTGTGTTAGAAGTTATTAGTTTTTCAAAAAATAACAATTAAATCATTATGTGTCCTCAATAGAAAAAGAATATAAAACTCCAAAATATGGGAAGAATTTATAATAATACATAAAGGAAATAGTTTTATTAATCTCCAAAATCCTTGGGGTTCTATAAGAGGAATTTATTTTATATAAGAAGATATTGTTCCATGACATATGAATTAGAAAATTTTCATGTCCCCCCATTATTGTTTTTACACAATATATATCATAGAGAAAAATAAGGCTATTTAAGGGCCTCTAAGGAAATATAAGACATTTTACTTATCCATTGTAATAGAATTTTATTATAACACTATTAATTGTTGAGTTCTGTTACAACATAGTTATAGAAGAGAGAAAATATAATAATTCAAAATATTTCACATTGGCTTCTGGATATCATGTTGTGGGTAGGAGGATCCATCTAAGTCATTGAAGGGTTCCTTAATCATGATATTGGTCAAGTTATTTTTCTCCCTCACATGTATGAACTCAAGTATATGAGAAAATATACAAAACAATACATGGGGATATCACACTGTGATTTTTTTGAAATGTAATGTTTGAATGAGAAGATATAACATTATTGTTGTAAAGTTACATTCCAAAAAATGAAATGATAAATGGAGGAGATAAAGGTGGAATAGTTACTTCAATACCAACTAGATCATGCTAAATCCCCATATATCAATCCATTATTTATGATTTAATATAAATAGTGGTTATGTAGAGTCTTTTAGGTTATATTCTAGAATTATTTTCTTCTTTAATCATTTTTCAGTTTACATTAAATATTGTATGGTTTATTTGTTTATAATACTCTAGGTTTATATTGCTAATATTAATTCAAGTACGATTGTTTGGTTTTAAATTTTTATTCACCTTTAACATATTCTTGATTGTATTTTGGTAACTCCTTAGGATTATGTGTACATGTCTTACATAGTTTTCCTCTAAAAAAATTATTAGTTCACATAAGGGGTGAGAGATATATAGTAACATGATGAGTGTATAAACATCATTTCTCATCTCATTCATGGAGAGTGAAACATCAATAACTTGGAACTTTATCTATCCTCTCCCTTCAATCGTCATTTTTTCACCCTCTAATGATGATGGTTTCCTCTATGCGTATGTGCCTTTATTAGTTTTTTATGTTGTCATCATATCAATATTAAATGAATATTTAGTTTCCCCCATCTGATTGAATTTATTTATGAATTTTCACCTCAATTTTATGTGTTAATTCATGTTCAGTATCCATTGTTCACCTTCTCCACCACTATTTATTCATAGCCAATTGCAAAGGGCCCCATCTGGGACATGTGAAATTGAGTTTTGGTAGCATGGTTCTGTGTTAGTGGTCAATCTTAGTGGTGATTTTAGCATGTGAAACTCACATATTAGAATATATTCATCCTATTTTGAAGGTTTTATATATTTTGTATTCGATGGGTTTTTCAATGATAATTACAAGCTTATGGTTCTTATATTCAACTATTACTAACTGAAATATCATGTAAGGCCCCTTGTCATCTAGGGACTATAGATTTTAAGGTAGTTCTGGATGGTGATGGTGGTATTTCTAGAAACATTTTTAGTTTAAGAAAATATCTTCAAGATTGATTTTTCATCCATAGTGGTGGATATTCCTTATTTATTTCCAATTATCTCAAAACACTATTATTCTTTCAGTCCCATGAAATATTATTCTTCATTCATTCCCCTTGATTTTCCATTTGGAATATTTGGTGCCAATAATAACGTTTTCTTCCCTCCCGAAAATATCCAATGTTGTTTTGTTTTTTATTATCAAATTGGTGAATAGGTAGGAAGGGGATGAAGGTTATGATGAATATATCCCACAACATTAGGTGTGAATTGGTTATTGATGATAAAAAATATGTTTAATGGCAGTTATGTGTGTTTTTAATGGGTTGGTGGATTATATTTGTTTTCATTCTTAGTGATGATGATGAATATTTATTTTCTATTATTAATAATTTTTCTAGTGGTGAAGAGTTTTCAATGGTGCATGATCTTTGATGGTGAGACCTTGGGAGATGCAAACTTGATCATCACATCTATCCATGATTAAGGTAGGACCATCCATCCATTGGTTCCACTAATGGAGACCCATTGAATTTTAATTTTTTATTTCTAATTTTTGATTTTTTGATGTTTTAGAATTAGTATATTTTTGAAATTCGTCTGCTTTTACTCTAACCATGTTAGTGTTTATAATACCTTATCCAAATTCAAAAAAAGGTGTTTTATTCTAAAAAAATATTATTGGATAGATTTATGGGATTTCATTTTTTTAGCTATTGTCTTGGAGCATAATTAGACAATATTCCTTTTCATGACTATAATTCAGAGAGATATATAGGATGTAACCCAAATTAAATTGAGGGAATATAGCTATTAAAATTAGTTCATATTTTTCTTTCTGTAAGAGTTTAACATAGTACATCTGGGTTTGTAGATATCCTACACCGAAGGATTTCTGATGGATTATGTATAATCAATTAACATGAACACAAAAATTGGTTACATTAGAATAAATTTTGAAACCATAAATTAAATAAATTAATGAGTGATAGATTTAATATATTATTGAATTATCATTTGAAATTAAACTCATATCCCTTATTTAATTGATTTCTTTCATTATAATATGTTTAGTTTCACTTTTTACAGATACAACAAATAATTATAATAAAATTATAAATATAAATTAAATAACTCAGGGGGATCACACTACCTTATCATGGGATGACATCAGACCCCACTACTCTAAAACTAGTAGTTAATGATGGATTGTGTAGATTATAAATTACTATACCTAGAGAAGATCATGATAATTAATGGCACCAATAGTGAAACTTGTTTAGTGATGAATTATTAAAAACAAGGCCTTAATTATGAATATGATTTGTTTATAAGTATGTTAGATGAGTGGATTCTTATTTTTCCTTTAGTATTTGCTCATATTATGGGTGCATCAACAAATTTTAGAAATAGTCAAAGCAGGTAGGTTTTTCACTCGTTATTAGATGATAAATGGAAAAGAATGGATTTTTTTTAATTGATATAAATCATACTTTTTTACTTTTAATCCAGTCAATTATGTGTGGATATTATATAAGAACACCATTAGTTGTGGCCTATTGTGTTCATACTCAAACTTCTAATAGAAACTTCTAAATGTGTACATAATTAATTTCCTATAAAAAATAAAAGAGAAAGTGTCCTATGATCGGTGCATATCATGTTGATGATTTAAAGGTTGTAAAGGTTGCAAGATTATGGAATTTTAGGATGGACTATGTGGATCCTCGGTGTTGTGTTGGAGTATATCATTTATATAAATTGGATATTGAATATGTGATCTACCCATGGGTGATCCTTGTTTCTTTTGTATGTTTCTCATGAAATTATAGTTTTTTATTATTCTATATAATGTTTATATTTATGTAAACTCCCCTTTTTATAAAGATGGTTAATTGATATTTTATTTTATTCTGTTTTTTTGGTTGCTTGTACATGAGGTTATAGTCTCCCTAAAATCACACATTACATCCTCACTAAAAGTTAGAAAAATATTGAATAAGGGGAGATGTGTATATATCCTAATTCACTCCACAGAAATGGTTAATAAGGATGAGGATGCTACCAATTGGTATCTAAGAATAGTGGATCATGGTAGTATGGGCCCCAATTGTTACAAATGGTGATAATTAGGTAGTTATTTTGTAATTTGGGTTGGTTGGTTATAGTATTAGCATGAAAAATGCAATAAAATTAACCCCATTTAAGAGTTTTTTCTATCCTATTCCTATGATTCCCATGATTCCATCATTTTTTTATTTTAATATATTTTAACAGTAATTGTTTTCAGATGTCAAAAAATGGTTTCTAGTCGATTTCATACACACACATTACACCAACCCTAAATGATTCAAGAAGACATAATGTATCATAAGGAATGTAAGGTAAAGGGACCTATGAATATGGGATATAAGTACTGTGATGTGACAGATGTATAAGTGTGCAGATAATAGTTTTTTTGTATGGAAAATATGGATCCTTAGGGACGTGTTGGAGTAGTTATTTTATTAGTTTTTTTAATTATATATGTGATAAACCAACAACTGATCGATGTTTTTGTTATATATTTTTATAATTTTTTTATCAATTTTAATAAAGTATAAGGATCATTAAATAAATTAATTAGTTTTTATTATGTTGGATAATTGATATCATAATAACTTTCGATATTGTTTTTATTTCCTACACCAAAGAGTTTAAATTACCAATGATGACACCTTATCCACTCATCAAAATTCAATAACCTGTTGTTTACGGGATGGAGCACATGTGGTATGTGACACCTGGTTTGCTCCTGATTAAAGGTGAACTAGGAAAGGGACAACAAAATGGAAATATCATTAAGACCATTACACAATAATGATCCATGATCTTAAAAAATTTAAATCTTTTTCAACCATGGGATATGATTGATGATTTCCCTATGGTTTTCAGATGTCTAGATTACTGAATTATTTTACACTATAGAATATAATGTTTCAATATGTTTTTATGTTTACCTTTTAATGAGTAATTAAATTGCTTTCTTAAATTTAATTTTATTTCCCCTGTTTCATTCAACATTGTGTGACCTTGGGTAACTCTATAGGGGTACTATATTTCCCTAGTATATCTTTCGTGATTATCTTGATTTTATATTAGATTAATATGTTTCAAACATTTAATAGAGGTGGTTATTGGGAAACATGTTTATAGAGGTGGAATTATGGTTCTTTTGTGGGAGAGTTAGATGTTTTTTTTTGACATAGGGGATTTTAGACTTAAATTTTATCACATATAAATCACATTAATAATTTTTTTATTTATCTTATAAATATTTATTTTATTCCATTTATTCATCAGAACATTTTTTTAATTTATTATAGTTTTCAAGTGATGTATTCTTTGATAGTTTATATATTGTCCTTTTATTATTGGTAGTACTATTATATAGGGATGTATCTAGAATGTTAGGAGTGGATGTGAAATTATTGAATTATGGTTTATAAATCATCCATAGAGATTTATTTTCTGACATCATAACCCCAGAAACTGAACAACTGGATTTGAGTTGGGGGTGCCACACTACCTCACGCACACATCACCATATGAATGTGGATTCCAACTATAAGTAATAGACCATGGAATAATGTGGGAAGAATATACACTCATTTCTTGGTAATATCACTGTATGATAAAGGATTTGATTAAAAAATTAGTAAATAATGAATAAAAATTTACCATCATAGTAGTGGAAATACAAATAAAACCTATTATATATACCATTAGAAAGAATATTCACATAAATAAACAACACACAATTAAATGGATCCATTGTATTAGAGAGAAAATAATAAAATTATTAGCATACATACCAAGGACCTTGAATTATAATTAATATCCTTTTATTAAAATACTAAACTATCCATAGCAGGTCCCTTTCCCTTTTTTGGATCCCTAAGAATAAAATTTAAAAGAACACTGAAATGCTTGAGTAGGGTGTGTGTATAAGTCTCAGTAGAATAACACCACTAGAATATAACATAAACTTATAAGAGATATATGTTCTTTCAATGAATTTACAAAGGGTAAAAAAATAATAACAATATATTATACAAGTAAAAATATACATTGGGTCCTTTTAGACCAGGTCTACTTGTTGCAACACCATCTCATATTGAATAATGATTAGCTACCTGAAATATCCCCATCGATGAGAATGTCTAAAAAAATTACGAAAAAATCATTCATGAAGTGATCAATGAAGGAATGGTGACAAGGTGTCTAACACACTCCCCTCATGGTAATAGTACATGAGGCATAACCTGCACACTCAACTACAAGATATAAGAACAATGTAATATATTAATACAAACAAATGATAAATGAAAAATAATTTCAAATAAAAATGAATCATAACTAGAATAATCCACATACACAAAAAACAAGAATAGTAAATCTAGGGGTATTCACACACACCACATGTGATCAAGAATCAAATAAACCAAATAAACTGTATGCTAAAGTCACAGGAATCCTCAGGACCAAAAATGATGATCATGGAAAGGATCACTATAAATTTTTAGAAAGAAAACTTCATACTTAATAAATTTATAGTTTCACATGTTTAGATATCTAGTTTTTTGTAATCATAGGTACCATACCCAAAATCATTATGAGGCAATTAACTCACCTATGAGGATCCTTAGCAACCATTTTCTTTCTCCAAGAATTGTGAAGAATCAAAATACTTGAATCCAAATATAGATTATATAAATTTTAAAACAACATTGATATATCAAATGAAAACCCATATATTTAATTTATTTTCATTAAGTAACAGTTGAAGGAATTGATTGTGATAGATGAAGAATTGACCAGATTGGTTGTGTAGGATCAAACGGGTATTTGAGAATCAAAGAGAGCATTTTGAAAGTAAAAGATGAGTCAAAATAATTTTTTATAACCTATGGTATGGATTATCTCATATAAGGGTATTTGAAAACTAAAATTATGTGGGATCATTTAATAATCTACATTCTAATACTTTCAAACTGTGAATTATGGATTAATGTCATGAATTTTTTTGGATGGCAATAAGATGTAAATTATATATCCTCTATTAAAAATCATATATTATAATTCATTTCCTTAAATTTCCTTCAATTATTGAGGGAAAATCATGTTTTTAATTAATATTCATGGATTTTACTCAAAATCCATTCTTTCCATAGATATCTATTCATGGCATGAATCACTCATATTGAAAAATTCATTCCTTTGAGCCATTTCCTTCCCCAAACTCCCCTAATAGGACATAAATCAATTAATTACCCCCTTAATTGTGTGAAAATCCTAAAATGTGGTGTATAATTAAATTTAGTATGTTATAAATCCATCTTATATCAACTACTTTTCCTTAATAAGTTTCTCAAGAGGTCTTTATAAACTACTTGGGCCAATATGCTAGGATATCTATCTCACGCCGCCAGATATCTTCTTGAGAATTATAGTAATTACATATAACACTGAAAAGTGGAATAATAATTCCTCATGGTACCTTATATGTTTATTTTACTACCATTACTAGTTTCTCGACAAAAAGTTATCTAGTGTAACATTAACATCCTTAAAGTCAAGCACATGAAATGGATCTAGATTGTACTTTTAATGTTGAGACACATGGAATACATTATTAATACCTGTATACAATGTAGTAATTACCAATATATAGGCCATATTCCTAATACAGTATATGAGTTTGAATTTTTTAATGTATTGTAATTACAATTTCAATTGACTTTTTAAATGTCTATGTCCTAACAAAGCGGAAACCAACCATAAAACCTTATCACCCACAATGAACTACAAGGGACATATCCTTCGATCAACATAATATTGATGCCTATAATTGATATTGTAAAACTACAATCTAAAATATCATAGTTAGTGAATTATTTTAATATATTTTAATGACTACAGGAATCAAATCCCAAAGGACCGACCAATTTAGTTTCCATGGAAAATATATTACACAAATGATCCTTACATTATAATTAAAAACAAAAAATAAAATATAGATAATAATTTGAGAATTACATTATTCTATTATCATAACCCAAGATAACAGTCATATTACACTTCATAGAGTCCTGTGAAAATGAAACATTAGAAATGGGTGAGCTAAGATACTTAGTAAGGGTAAACAATACAACATAATATTTTTTTGTAAATAAAGATAAACCTTAATAAAAGCTAAGTAATTGAAACATAAGACGCCAAATAATAATCTTGATCATAATAAGTTAATAACTTATAATACCATATTACATAATCAAATGAGTAATACAACATAACCATGAATATCCTATTAATTGAACAACTACAAGGAATATTGATAACTATTCTAAAAAAGAGTGAATGCATAGTGCGATAAATCTAAAACATACCATCAAGGATTCATTAAAGTAATCTAATTTAGTTAAAGATTCATTCCAAAAATCTAATACTTTAATGGATTCATGTCAGGAAACTAATAAAACAGTAAAGAATCATCCAAAAATAACTCTGTTTTGTTTTATGAAACTACCATATGCATCACGAAGATTTTGTTAACCAGTCCCCAACTCGTGACATACAAATTTCAATTCATTCTTCATATGAATAGGCTGAAGCATAAAAAACATAAAAATTCATATTAAATCAATATTAATAAATGTTAGTAATTAACTATAAACACTGAATGGTATCAAAATATCATATCCCAAATCAATCATATCTTAAAACATTCAATAAAATATTGTAGAATATATCATAGGAAGTGATCCTTAATAAAACATAAAATCCAATGAAGGATGTTGAAATAGTGGAAAATAATCTAATAAAATATTTTGAAATCCTAGATATAACTATCCATTTTTAACTTTCAAATCATTTTAAAGATTTTTAATTATAAAAAAACGTTTATTTTGAAAATAACCTTTTAAACATATAATTGATTAATCAAAATGTTATGGAATCATGATGGTGGTAAATTCTATTCATATGACATAAGTTAAGAAATTGCTTCTTTAATTTGTTGAAAAGGTCACAAAGTACCTCATTTGAATAAAAATCGAATTATTCCTTAAATAATTTATGAAAAGTAAAATATCGGTATAAATGACTATGAAAAATTGTAGAGAAATACTAAAAAAATTTGGAAATTTTTTTACTAAATTATGACTTGGATGATAAATATTTATTAGTGGATACTTACATATAAACATTCCCAAATAAAAATGGGATTGAAAAAACCCCCTAACCTTGTACTTTACTTTAGTATAGGGTTGTTTAACCTCTTATATTTCTGTTAAATCATGCTCTTAAATTATTCAATAACCATATTTATATCTATTCCATCATATATGTTACTATTATTTCATTTTTTAATAATATTTCAGTATTACCATTGTTTAGGGAGTTAACAGCTTCATTTTTATATGCTTTTTCTGTCATGGGAGTCATGATTATTAGGCATAAGTCATTTTTTTCATATACAGAAAGATATAGTGTTCATAAATATTATAATTCCTCATTATATTAATTTTATAATCATTCATCAATGGTTAACTTGGAGAATGAATATCATCATGTAGTGGAGATGGTAAGATGTACGTACACACAAGAGTTGACATCATTCCCTAAATGGATAAAATGGAATAGAATTAGATGGTATATTAATTATAAATAATCATTATCATTATCATATTAATTATTTACATATTTTATATTCATCATTATACCAATCCAAATAATTTTGAGATGAATAATAAATTACACCACATCATGGAGAGGGTGAGCCGTTCATAAAAACACACACATGGTGATATTGTACATTGTAATATATATAAACGATGAACATGATTATTCCATAATCATAATAACACCTCAGTACATATATGATTTTGTATTTATTACTTTAGTATAGAAACATCATATAAATAGGATGTATAAGAAGAAAATACATTGAATTGAATTGGTAAAAAATTACCACTTTTTAGGTGGACTAACTTTTGATATCCTCTTTGGGACACTTAGAATGGTCTTTATGGGAAAACAGAACCTATATGATGTATCTGAGGTTGTTTAAAAGGGAAATTAAATTTTTTTTCAACCAAGAAGGCTCAATGTGGTGTGAGGATGTGAGGGAGGAGGTTTCGTTTTAAAAGATAGGGGAGGGGAACTTTATGAAACTCTCAAAATATTAAATTAATATAACATATTTTCTAATTCAAAATTCCTCAAAAGTTATTTATTTAGAATATAATATTATTATGGGTCAAAATCCTCTAAAACAATAAAATTTAGGCTTTTTTCATTTAATTTAAAACTTATCATTTAGATTTATCCTTAATAAATATAGTTAATTTTAATTTTGGTAATTATATTCTACATAGTAAATGGTTATATATATTTAATAATTGGATTTTAGTAGTCTATAAATTTATATTCCATAATAATTAGACCATACAATTTTTTTTTATAATTTTTTTTTATGTTTTTAATATATTTCAATAATTATTAGTATTATAAAAATTGAGTACTGTCAATTTTAAAACTATTCATTACATTGAAATTAAATAAAATTTAACCATAAAGGTAACATCAAAAAGAACATTTATTAAACTCCTATAATATTATATTCACCAATGAAAATTGTGTATAAACATAACTAATTAAAATTCTATTTCTTTTAAAAGTATTAATATAATTTATTTTATATTTCTACTAATAAATTAATTAATGCTTCTCTACTATGCCATTATTTACAATAGATATTTAATCAATAAAATTAGTAAATAAAATTACATGTTGTATATAATTATTTTATGTTTATGAAGACTACTTATAATAGATGATATCTTGTCGAAAACCATATATCCAAATAGTAATCCTTTAAAAAATATATAACATGCAGAACTTGACTTCATTTTAAATAAACTATTTTTAGGCTCTTATTCATATAAACGTGGCTAAAAATGGGCATTAATTCGACCCATTGATAAATATATATGAGATATATAAAATCTTGTTTATATATTTATTTTATACATTTAAGAGTCCTTATATTTTTAATTTTAAATATTGTTTTATTCTTGGACAAGCGCTCCATCAACATTGTATAATCCTTTAATGTAATTCTTTATAACCTCAAAATTAAAAATAAATTACCATGATTTATATAAAATTATTATCTTTATAATTTTTATTCTTAGTAAAACAAAACATCATTATAACCTTATATTAAAAATCATTTACTTATTAAAATTTGAGTAAGCCATATTAAACTTCTCTTTAAATAAAATATATTTAATTTCCTACTCTCATAAAAGTGGCTTCCAAATGATACCCTTTCTACACAAGGATTATTTATTTCTAAAAACACTCATGAAATGATATTATGAAAAGTTTTCGGGTAATTTTATAAGATTATTTTTACCATTAAGAACCTAATTTACCTTTTTAGTGTATTAATAAAAAAATACTGAAGTGACTGTTTATAATGACAAAAAATAAAAGGATCATATTGAAATATTTTAGACCCAGTGATTCCAAATATGGAATCCATTAATTAAAATTTAAAATATAGTAGTTTCAGAAATAAATTTAGAATTAATCCCATTTTCAGAATGATAAATTGAGTTTTAAAAGATAAAACACACAAAATATTGAAATGGTTTTACATCTATACTCAATTGAAATTTAATTCCATTGACCTAAATTTTATTAAATGATATACATATAATATAATTTTACTTTTAGAAAATTCAAATATTTAATTTAACACTATAAATAAATTTTTTAAATGTAGTTTTCTTTTAAAATGAAGTACTTTTTACTATTAATCAAAATGTGAAATTTATCAAAAAATACCAGAAATTGAAAAAATGTAAATTTTGATACTCTTATTTCAAGGAAGACGTTTATTTTTTTTAAATAGAAGATAAATATATTCAAAAAATATATTTAAAATGTTTGCACCATTAAATGGAGGAATATAATTGTGTTTTAGAAAATACTTTTTTAATCCAAATAATTGAATTTGTTCTTATATTTTGTCCAGAAAACACATAAGATGAATTTTATAAAAACATGGAATATATAAAATTATAAATGGGGTTAGTAATATTCATAATTTTTATTTTAATTTACATTTCATATATTATATTAAATAGAAATATTTTATTAATATATTATTGTTCGATAAAACTTGGCCTTGTGTGTAAAGAAAGCGAACTCATTACTGCGGGTAGTATAAGCCTAACATGGGGTTTAAAAAAAATTAAATGTATTCTGAAATGAAATTATTGTAATGTATGTGGGTGTTACATTCTACCCTCCTTTAAAATATTTCATCCATTCAATTGAAACTCTCGATCAGAAACTAGGAGTTTGAAACTTCAAAACATTTTTATGGAAATACCATATCGGAAAAAGGATTATTGAGTCCCCCATATTGAAATAAATAAAAGGAATTATAAAGGTCATTGGAGATAACACATACAAGGGTTCAACGTATGAAAACATAGACATGAAGGAAAAATTTACCCATTATATTCTACTAGAAAGTTATTGAGAACATTTAAAAAAAATATAAATCTATTATGATCTACGGGAACATTTGATCCATTAGAAAAGTACTGGGATACAATTTTTGGATTCAATATCCTTTCCCCGTATATAGAAATTAATTTACATCAAATAATAAGAACATACGTAAAAATTGTTACTTGACATGTAGAGTTTCATCCTTTAACCAATTTCTACGTCAAACTCTTCTTTTTCTCCAAAAGATATCTGAATTAAATAATATTAGATTTATCATAATCATATAGGGTTACACAAAATGACCTTATACATCATTTATAATTCCATTTAAATGATTAAAACAATTTTATACTAACTAGGACTTCACATACGTTATTGGTAATTGTTTCACCCTTGTATCCCATTGGTTATAGGTTTATGTCTCTCGACCTTGCTGGATTCGATGGTTTTTCACCAAACCTATAGGTTGTCCTTTTTCTAAAATTATATTATTATCACATTCCAAAAAATAATCATATGAAAAGTTTTGTCCTTAAATAAAAATATCCAATTTTCAATATAATCCATTAAAACTTTGAGACTCATCCAAAATACTTTTTCCCAAATTAACATTCCAAAAAGGTCTCTAAGTTTCCAAAATCATTCTTAACAAAAGATTTTACTCAAACTATATAATTTTTATTTTATTATCACATATAGAATATATGATTAAATTGATCATATTAAAAACTAAATTAAAAAATTCATACTCCCAAATAATTAAAGAAAATGTATTGTAGTAAAATCATTGTATATCTCATGATTCTTATAAACTGAATATAATAACATAATCTAGAATCCAAAAACACAAATACCTTAATTATTCATGTTTGAATGTAGTAAGAACATATTGTTGAACTTTATCAAGTTTTTTAGTCTAATCTATATTTTCTTGACACTTTAGGAATTATTTTTCATAGTCACCAATATCAATACAGTGGAAACATTGCACATAGGAAAAATATTTAATTTCCATACAATTAGGAGCATATTGTCCTCAAGGACCACACTTTAAATAAAATCATTTTCATTTTAAGAAGGCACTAGGGTGTTTCCTTCAACAATTTTCCCATATGGGAAAATACTTCTTTCCCTTATTCCCTTTATTTTTCTCTTGCTCCACCATTACATGCTTCATTTTATTTCCCTTATTGTTAGAAGACATAGAAAATTATTTCTAGGTCTTTATGTGACATGAGAATATATCTTCTAATGATGAGAATGTTTGGGAGACACATTATTTTGGAAAAATTGATTTAACCTATCAAAGAAAAAATAAATATTACACATTTGGTTATGTTTGTAGTCAGTATCTTTTCCTTCTTATCTTAAATGGTTTTCTATATATTTATCAACATTATTATAATATTTTTATCTTATATTCATTAATTTTCTCTCTATATCTGCTCTATGTTCACGGGGGAAATAAAAGTCTTTGATAATTTCCATTAAATAATTCCATTAAAAACATGAAACTTCATCATCCTCTTTCGTGTTTTGAATTAATTAACACCAATCATTAGCATATTCTAAGAGATGATAAAATTAGATGAAAAACCTTTCCATTACATTGCTTCACAAATAATGAAAGAAATTTTATAAAAATGTTACAAATTTTTTATCTAAATATGGATTTGTCACCTAATTGAATATTTCAAGTGGTTGTCTCATGAAGAAATCTAACACTACTCTTCTTCATTACAGATAAGGATGCTCTATATTGGTATGGGTATTGTTCATAACCCCTGTCATATGTACCAATATAGTTATATGGTGCTGAACACTATTTTCATCTCCAGTTCCTATATCATTATCTTACATAGGAGGAAAATTACTACATTTATTACCTGGGTTGATATGATTTCCATTCCTTCCACTAGGATCCATTTTTAATATATGGAATACAGTAGATTAGGCTATGCATAATAATGCATAATTCCAAAATTTTAAAATACATTAAATCAATTGAAAATTTAAGCATATCTAATCTCATAATCATTAACATTGTTTCAATGGGGACATATTTAATTTAAAATTGATTATAATATTTCTTTTTAAAAATGTAAATTATCCTATGAATATCCCTCGACAGTGTCAAACTAAATACATGTCAATGATTATTGTTAAGCACCAGGTAACCATGAGTCAATACTAGAGCATATTGTCATAGATGTTACTCTTTGGTACATCTATTCCAAAACTACACCACTTTTAGTATCCCGATTGGGATATAATCCTCAAAGTACACACATAATATCAACCCAATAAAAACTAAAGGATGTTCTTATATTCATATACTCAAATTATAAATTAGTGTTATCTTCCCTAACATATGTTTTCTAAATAATGTTTCTGGGTTTTTTTTCAAAACATCCTCTAATACCATATTTAACTCCCCAACCCTAGAAGACCGGAGACAATGAATTATTTTAATTAAATTTGTCTAATTACTAAGAATAAAATCCCAAATGAATGATCAGTTTAGTAGTCTTGGTAGTTAAATTATATAAAAGAACCTTAAATTACAATTGATATCATAAAATACAAAATAGATAATCCTTCGATAACACCATTATACTCTTATATTATACCTACATAACAGTCATAATACACACCTTTTAATCCAGGTAAAATAATACGTATGAAATGGGTTAGAATAGATTTTCTCTAAGGGTAAATAATAATATGGAAGCCATTATGGGTAAATAAACATAAAACTCATGTCAAGGTATGTAATTGAAACATAATTCACTGAATAATAATCTTAGTTAGAATATGGTATGAATAAATAATACCATATAAAAGAATAAAATAATCTTGAAAACATGACCATTGATATTCTAAATGTTTAATAATCACATTAAATATCAATAACTAATCTCATAAAGTGGAAATAAAAAGTTATGGACATCTAAAATTTCCATCAAGGCTTCATAACAAGAATCAAATACTTTCATGGCTTCTTATGATGAATCTTATACATTTTAGGCTTCATTCCAAGAATATAATAAATGAGTATTGTCTCAGCCAAAACCGTATCTATTTTTCTTAATGAAACCAGCTGATGCATCTAGGGGATTTCACAAACTGGTCCCCAACCCATCACATATTATTTTCAATGAATTTCTCATATGAAAAGGGTGAAACATATCCAACATAAACATTCATATAAAATGTAGTATACAAAATGTTAATAACTAACCATATACCATAAATGATATCAAAATAGAACATCCACAATCAAAAATATTAGAAACCCATTAATATAATATGGATGATTTTTTTATAATAAATCAACCTTAATTAAAAAAAATAAAAAAAATATTTTTTCATCATTTACAATAATCAAATTAAATAATAGAAACACTTTGTTTGAAAAAACCTTTTTTTTTACTTTGAAATAATTTAAACAACATATAATTATAAAAGAAACAATTATTTTTAAAATATACCTGTAATATTGTAACATGAGATTCAAAAAATTAAGGATTCCTGTGGGCAGAAAAAGCTTTCACACCACATAATATAAAAAAACATTTCTTCCATATTTTTTTGAAAAGGTCACAACGTACCTCATTTGGAAAATTATTGAAAGTATCATTTTAAAACATTTTATTGAAATTCAAAAGGGGTATAAATCACATGAAATAATTGTAGATAAATTTTAATATTATTTTGGAAAACATTTTTATGAAATATGGACATCGTTGATAAGTATTTCTCTATTGATACTTACATATAAACAATCCTGTTAAAGATTGAGATTTTGAAATAAACCCTAAACCTGTACTTTACTTTTGTCGATGGTTCATCAACACCATTTATAAGTGGAATGTCATTTAATTAAATTATACCAATACCATATCCACATTTAAGATATCATATAATATCTTATTATATAGTTTTGTTAACAATATTTCAGTATATACATTATTTTGGGTGTTAACTACTTCGTTTTCCTATGAATGTTTTTCATTTAAGATATGATTGTTATGAAGATTATATATTTCGTTTATATAAATTATTATATTATGTTAATAAATAATATATTTACTCATCATATAAATTTTATAGTCGATATTTAATAGTAAACATGGTGAATGTATCTCATCGCGTTGTGGAGACGGTAGGGCGTACACACGCACACGGTATAGTATAATTCCCCAAATGAATTAAATAGTGTTTAATTGGATGGTATATTAATTATAAAAAATCCTTATCATGTCATATTAATTATTTACATCCATTTTATACATCATTATACCCATCCAAATAAAGTAGCGATTAAAAATAAATTACACCATAGCGTGGAGACGGTAAGTCCTATGTACACACACATGACGATATTATTTTTTGTAAGATGGATAAAAGATGAACATGGTTGTAACATAATCATAATAAAACCTCATTATATTCATGAAACTAGATTTATTACCTTAATTTGGAAACCACGTTGAATGAGTAATTAGAATAAGAAAATAAATTGAATTGAATTCGTATAATAATTATCTCTTCATCGGGTGACTTCCTTTTGATCTTCTCATAGAGAGACTATTGATGGTATTATTGAAGAAAAAAGAAAAATAATGATGTGTATAGGGGTGTTGAGAAGGGAAATGGGTATGTTTTGGTCAATAAAGAAGGCATAATGTGGTGTGCGGAAGTGATTGCAGAGGTTTCCTTTTAAAATATGGGGGATAGACACTTTAGGAAACTATCAAAATATTTAATTATTTTTAATTAATTTGTAATAAAAAATTCCTCCAAAGTGAGTTACTTTGGGGATAATATTTGGATAAGAAGAAATCAAATCAACCCATAAATTTTATATATTGTTTATTATATTTTGAAACTTATCATTTTGATTTACCCCTAATTTATCAAGTTAAATTTAATTGAAGTAATAATATTCTAAATATAAAATGGTTATAAGTATTTATTAATTGGTGTAAATTGTCCGTAAATCTAAATTTAATGTTATTTTAGATCATATAATAAAAATATTTTATTTTATAATAATTATTTTGATTTCTAAATAACTTAATACATATTAATTTTTAAATATTAATAGTGTCAATTTTAACACAATTCATTATTTTTTCTTTAAATAAAATACAAATATATATAAAACATAGAGAAAACCATTTAATACACTCATTACATGTCATAGTCCCCTCTAAAATTACTGGATCAAATTAAATAATTCATAATATATTTAGATTCTTATTTTTATAATCATTTATTTGATATTTGTATTATTAAAATATTTATTCTTTACTTTTGTGTCATCATTTATGGTAGTTATTTGATCTCTAAAACTTATAAATAACATTCCATGGTGTAGATAATTCTTTTAGATTTACATATATAATTTATGATGGATTTTATCTTTGGTAAAATCATATATTTAAATGGTATACTAATTAAAATTCTATAGCATGAACAACTTGAAATCCTTTTAAATAAAATATTAAAAGTGTATGATTCTTATCCATGTGGCTCTAAATGGTCATTAATTATATCCTTGGACATATATTTATGAGATATAAACAATTAAAATTATTTATCTATGTTTTTGGGTCATGTAAAAGTAATTTTATTAATAACTGTAATCATAATAATTATTTTTCATCTCCTTTCACAATCACTGCATCATAATTGTATAAGTCATTAAGGGAATTATTTATTACCTAAAAATGAAATATTAATTTTTTATGATGAATATATATATTTTTTGGTTTATAATGAATATTTATTGTCTAACTTATCATCTGTATAACTTTATATTAAAAATTATTTTGTTATTAAAATTTTAGTATGATATATTTGACTTTTCATTAAATAGAATTTATTAAATTTCATAATCTCATCCATGTGGAATCCAAAGGATAAAATTTCTATTGAAGTATGCTTTAGTTAATAAAACTTATTCAATAATCTTTTTATAAGTGTTAGGGTAATTATATAACATTATTTTTACATTTAATTACGTTATTAACATGTTAATAGTATTAATTTTTTTTAATAATGTCACTTTTAATTATTCACAAAAAAGGAACCTATTTATATAATATGGACCCATTGATTCCAAATATGGAATTCATTTTTCAAAATCAAAGGAACAAAATTTTTAGTAATTTATTTAAAATTAATCCCATTGACAAAATGAGATAATGAATTTTAAAAGTTAAAACAACTAAAAGATTGAAATGTTTTCACATATTAAGTTAATTTAAAATTATTTCTAGTGACCCAATTTATATTAATTAATTAAAATATAATCTAATTATATTATTAAAAAATTAAATATATATAATTTAACATGATGAATAATTCTGATGAAATGTTGTTTTCAATTAAAATGAATTATTTTTTTAACTATTCATCCAAACATGAAATTTATCAGAGAAGCACAAAAAATTAATCCAATGTAAATTTTGATAACATTATGAAAATTAATAAGTTTATTATTTAAATATAATATAAAAATATTCAAAAAATAGATGTAAAACGGGTGCACAAGAAAAATGTGGAAGAACTGTATTTTTTTGAAAAGTAATTGTTTTATACAAAAAAATGAATTTGTTAATATATCATTTCTAAAAAATAAATAAAATGAATGTTATAATTATATGTAATTTATAAAATTTAATATTGGTCAAAGAATATTCATAACTGCTAATTTAAAATCAAGGTTATACATTATACTAAATAATAATATTTTATTTATATAATGTTGTTCAGTAAAATGGGGCCTTTAATGTAATGAAATGCCACTAATTATTATTTGAACATAATCCTAACATAGTGTTATATAAAAATTAATCATGAAACATAATTAAATTTATTCAGAAATTAATGTATCATAAATTCATGGGGTGATATAGCTACAACCATCCATTTCCAAATAAAATGCATGTACTCCGAGGTATCCTATACCACACTCGACCCAAAAAGTAATGATTATATAACCCCTTTCCATTAGAGTGTTGAAGGACATGACCTCCCATATTGATCATTAAATATAGCTATCTAAATCAAATATTACAAAAAATTATTTTATATAATCTCTACCATTGATAAGTAATCATCCCAGGATCCACTAATATGTAGAATGCACGCTAAAAGAATATCCTCCAATGTTAGGAATATGTTTTCTAAATTCTTATAAAGATGAAGATGAAATTACATGCTCATCTTCAACTAATTACCCCTCATATTTTATAATCATTGAAAAAATAAAAATGCAAACTAGTCGTATCTATTTGATATCATCATCAATGCAAATCCATTAAGAAACAAGACCTATCGAACATAATGCTTATATTGATATTTCCAAGAATTTATCCCCTAGATATGTGTGAAGTGAGCCACTTTTTTTAAACTCTTAGAAACGACCCAAATAGTTTCTTGAGAACTCATGGTCCTGAGAAAACCTAGAATGATGTCTTTTATCACCTCATAAACCATATATATAGGAGATGGAAGTGGATTGAATATACAATTGGGTCTCTGATTCTCATTATGGATTCTATGATAAGTTAAAACATGAGAGACAAAACATCCAATTTCACATTTCATGATTGGAAACCATAAAAACAATTTAAACATTGTGATAAATATAGGTTGATCTCAGGTTTACTTCCCGCTATGTGGCAATTGGGGCTCTCATCAGCTTCTCTCTCATAGAAGATGGGACCTTAACACCTCTATCATCCAAAATCACTACATGTATATAAAAATCCAAAATTGAAATAGAAAAACTTTATGAAAACCTCTTGTGAATCACCCCACACTATATACCAAGATCTATAATGATCTTCACTCCTTTTAAAAAGAATTATTTGATCAATAAGGTTTCACAATCTACTACCCCTCAATCCTTATCTACTCCCACCTACCTGTCTGGAAACAATGCCATGAACTTCTATCTAGCTTCATACATTCATTATACCACATGTATAATTTTTATTCTTAGTGAATATTTATCCATATTTTCTTTTCTAGTAGTATATTCCTCTAAAAGGTTAATGTATTCAAGTACTCTACCAAATTCATATATGGAATATTTATGTCAATATAAGAGTAAATATACCGTTGAATCATGTTGCCTGTATATAAGAAAAAATTCTCAACAAAATTATAGTGCCAATAATATTTCAATTAATGAACCATATAATCATACTACAAGTCATGATTAGGGTAGTTCTCATCATGTGGTTATATATGATGAGATCCATAAGTGACTACCTTTTCACTATACATCAGAATAATCCCTAATCCAATTAAAGAGAAATCATTATACACTACATTTCCAACTCATGTATTGAGAATAATCATGGCTAAGGTTGACAGAAACATCTTCTTTAACTCTAATAAGTATTCTTCACATTGATCATTCTATTCAAACTCAACTATCTTCTTGGTAAGAATGATAATGGGTGATAACAAGAGGCAAATTATTTAATGAATCTATAATAGTACCAAGATATTCAATGAAAACAATGAATACATAAATACATTATTTATCCATTATAAATATAGAGCTGCATAAATTGTTTCTATACCAATTGATATTCTTACATAAGAAACCATGTTTCTATGAATGCACAACCCCTATATTCAAAAGTTACACTTCAATTATTTGGCATAAATATGATGTTGTTGAAGCATACTCAACCAAATAATAATGTTTGTAGAATGAGTTTATGAATTCATGGAGTATCTAAAGATTTTATAAATTATGATAATTGTAGATGAATATGATTTTATGTAAAATATATTTTTATGGGATCCATAAACATTTATAGAAAATTCGTTAGTTCGATGGGAATAACAAGAAACTCATATTACCCATAAACACTCAAAAATAATATCTTTCGGATTTCTTCTTCTCTAAACAGTAACTAATGGTATAAAAAATGAATACTAATCATATAAATCCATTTGAATACCCTCAACTATTAAAATAAAGCCACATTTTCTTGTTAACGGGTACCATATCTTAATAGTTATTTGAATCATAATTCATTAGTCCAAATATTTCTAAACACTATAGTATACCTTCTTGGTGAACAGCATTATAACACCCTAGGGGGATGTTCACTGCATGACGGAACCTTTATCCTGATGACTATTAATATTGACCATGAGATCATTAGACAAGGTTAATTCCATGAGATATGTTGGAATTGATATAATATTCCTATCAGGAAAGGGATTGATCTTAAAATAATATTATATGCGTGTTTGAAACCCATAAAAATCATCTATTTATATATATCTATGAATTTTTACCACTATAGAAAAATGGAAGGGATTCACCACATGATCGACATTAGGGATCATGCTAGCCACTAGCACTGAGAGGACTTATCTCTGATAATGGTCGGTTCCCACATTTATAGCATCAAAACACCATTAACCGATTTTCAAAAAAATATCCCATTTTAGGGATTTTTTTTTCAATTCTCAGATAACTATAATGTGTGCACAATTTTATGTCAACATCTCTATTCCATGGATCACATTGAAAACTTTTATCTACATAATTATAAAACTCCAAATATTCCCAATGATGAAAACCAGTATTGGAAATATTGATTAGATATTAAAACAATACAATTTTATTCACAACAGTGTATTGATAGATAGTAACTATAAGAAACATTTAACCAGTATGTTTAACCTAGTAACCACTTTCATAGATATAAATGAATTGGACTGTCATACGTAAAATAATGAAATTGATAAATTTTAAGTGATCCGGGCGGTTCTTTGAACTTTGGTAGGTCCCTCTCCACCACTATCTAAAGAACTCCTCAATTTCATAGGTAATTCATTCTACCACATTTTGATACACAAGAAACTCGTGATTCAAATGGTTTACTGGACCTTGTAGGGTTTTCACCTACTGATGAGGTTATGTTCTTACACAATGGCTTGATTTAGCTGTGTAAAACAAAAACTCCAGTGAACATAGCCACTTCATATGACCAGTCATGGCATACCAGTGACAAGTCATGAGTGAAACTTGGAATTCCTTGATAATTTTCCCTTACCTCAAAAAAATATAAATCAGATTATACACGATACCTATATTTGGAGTCAAATAATATAAAATGTACTCAAACTACTAACAACTTCCTTGAATTCCATCCTCTAACTTTCTATTCTTTATCCTAGAATAAGAATCTAGAATTTCTCAAGATGATGAACATATTAGTCCAATGATATAATAAAGAATAATAACCACTCTATCTTCATTAATTCCAATATATTTCTCTAGTTCCTTGACAATCACTAAAACATAGTTTATTAAATCAATGTTTATAACATGATATCATATCTCCCGAAAAGGCCATTCATGAAATTTATTACATTATGTACACTATTTACAAATAGAAGTAGGTTAAATGGGATCTACTTTGTGAATCATTCTTAATTGGTATACACAACCATTAAAAACTCTTATTGCTCTGTGAACTCTTTATCATGGTACAACATTAGTATACTAGGGGAGAACATATGGAAGAAGAGGTATGTGAAGGATTCCCATTATAGACATACCCTTATACAAGTCTGAAGCATGATATCCCCCATCGCCCAAGTATCACTTGAAGGAAAAATGTCACATGCTAATCCTTAGGATCATATGTGGTTTCTACCAAGTTTAAAATCCCCTCTATGATCCATATCCATGACCTTTAATCATATGGGCCTCTAGATCCATATAAGTATATGAGGTTCTATAGATAACGGTTAATCATTGATTTTAATATCATCAGAATACCACTATGGGCTCATCCACCAGGAATATGTATCAGCTAAAGGATTCGTTGTGAGATTGGATCAATTTCCTAACCCATTTATGAAATTATGGGAGAATTCTGAATTTCATAATCTTGCTTAACCTATGAACTATAAGGTGAAATTTTATTCTAGAGAGATTTATAGGGTTAAATTAATTGAAACTTGAGAGAAAAACATAGATAAAGACAATAGATTAATCAAGGGACTATAATAAGAAAGTCATTAATAGGGTGAAACTAGCTGTACCTGATTTTTATTGGGTATAATCTATTGAAATTACATAAAATACCTATGATAAATACAATAAAATATACAAAAGAGTAGAATAATAATCCCATGAATTGTTCATTGGCACACACAAGTGCTTAGAACGAGGATAAACCTAAGTTGATACCTAAAAAATAAGTAATATCCCCATAAGAACTACCCAAAACCAATACCACCTATAATAACTTCATGTTTGTCACAACCATAGACATTTACTCAATCATAAAAGAAAACAATAATAAATTATATAATGAATGAAATAATAAACTAATATCTTGTCATGATTTCAATAAGAATTTAATTATTTAGGATTTATTTAAGGAAGGAAACATGTATATATGGAATATGATCTTATATTCATATCATGATTCATAAACACACACCAAATCCCATCAATTAAGATATAAATATCATATGTGTCACCCAAGGTGAATTTAAATAACAATGACATAAAAATAACAACATAAATTCCTATATTATTGTAACTCAATAGTACACTACATGATAATTGATAGAAACTGATATAGTTCCCTGACCTAATTCCCAAATATTCAATATTCCATCATGCCTACCCAAATTTAATCAAAAGAGAAGACACAAGTCATAGAACCTCCTTTGATTCCCTTTTATAACACCCATGTACAATGTACAAGGACTATGTTGGGGGTTCTAAATGAACTCATGTGTGCCTCACTATATGAAAGTGTTTACAGACTAGTGGTGGAAGCCAAGGTAATGATGTGGGGTGACTATTCATTTAGAACAAGGGAATATCATAGTATAATAAAAGAAGATATAAACATTAAATAAATTAATAATGAATAAATTAATAATAACTAGAGAAGTAATAAATACAAATAAAAACCAAACAATGTAGTAGATATATGCCATACACAGTAGAAAAAAATATCTAATAAAATGATCCAATGTACAGGTAATCTAATAATAAATGTAGTAAGTTCCTACCAAAGGGCCAAATCTAAACAGCTTCATCCTCATTTTAACATTCCTAGTCATCCATTTAGGTCCCTTTCCACTCACAAGAATCCTAATTGTGAAATCTATAAGGGAATTGAAATTCCCATTTAGGTTATGAGTGAATGTATTAGTAGGACGACACCAATGACTGTTAACATAAGTCCATATGATATATAGGTGCATTTATTGGGAGAAAAAATGCTACACACATAAAAACAATATATCACACATGTAGAAAAATATGTTGGGTCCTAAAATATTTGATATATCTTTTTTGAAACCATTTCAAAATGGACAATGAGAATCCACCTGAAAACCCACCCCTTGATGGGACAATCTAAAAATATTACTAACATATATTTCATGAATGGAAAAATCAAATCATGCTAATAATATTTTTGACATGTGACCCTTAGGGGAATAGTCTATGAGTATTAACATGTAATCTATACTACAAGATGAATGAAAACAACTGTATATAAGATATAAATGATTGATTGTACATCAAATAAAATAAACAAGGATCATTCTAAGAATAATACCTTTGAAGGAAACTAAAGTATAGGTCTCTCTAGTGCCCATAAACATACTATATGTGATAAACTATTAGTCATAGGTCTCTAGGGATACTCAATCATGTTAAAAATAATGATAATATCCCATATAAAACATATTCCAAAGTCAGGGGATTCCTACCTCATTAGAAAAAATGATGATCAGGGAAAGGGTCACCATCCATGTCTAGAAGTACCACTAGATATTAGAACCATTTCATATTTGAAATTTATTGATCTATATGATTGACCTAGTAGAGTATCCGCACCCAAAAATTTTATGAAATAATCATCTCACAAAGGAAGATATAGTTTTTACAATGATCTTGATCCATGTGTTTCGCATAATCCAAATCATTGATTACACATGTTGATTATTTCAATTATTATAAAAAACCCACTTTTTATCACTCCAAACACATTAGATTTTAATGATTATATTGAATAAATAATCATGTCTTATTCCAGATAATAGGATTTAATAGATATGGTCAAATGATAAATTTCTATATTGGATGTAGAAGATTGAACTGATATTTATGCATTGATGAGAAAATAAGGATGGTGAGAGGAGATTCCAAGATCACCTGGAGGGAGACTAGGGTATATAGTAGTATTAAATAATGAAATTATAAAGGAAAATATAACTAGATCATTTAATCTACCATTACTATATACATTTATATCATGAATTATGGAATAACATCATGAAATTTTGGGAAATTCAATACACCCAAAATCACATTACCTCATCTTAAAATCCCAAAAAACCAATTCAAATCATGAATTTTCACTTATATCACTAATTAACATCACGATATGAATTTATGGTATTTTTCCACAAAAACATTAATATTAGGAATATTATTCATAGAGTGAACTTCTTCTAAAGGAAAATTCTATAAATGAGTTATTTCATTTTCATAACACTGTTAACTAGACTCAACAGATTCAGCTACACAATTGAATGTTTGATAAAACATAAAAAAAACTCATAACTTCATATATAAGACATTATAATTTTTTCCTATTATTATTTTCACCAGGAATGGAAAAAACGAGTTTTTTCATATTTTTTGTGTTTTGGGGAAGGGAGCGATACTAGAGTGTAAAATGGTCATAGCTAATTACATACTTATGAGGTCTCAGTTCTTTGTAGAGGAGTTGTGTTTGGTGATGGGTGTTGTGTTCAGAGATGATGTCCATGTGTACATTTATATAGATGTTGATGTCATTTTTTATTTATATGGGTAGTGAAGGGCCTATAAAATTAAAAAAAATATAGAGGTGTGTTTAAACGATATGGTTTGAGTCATGATGTAAAAAGGTCAGGTCATAAAGTCATGTGACTTATATGTGTGGATATTCTCTTTTATTTATTGTGTTGTTTATTTAATATTATAGTTTTAGATGTTTTGTGGGAAAAATTTCTGCAAGGGGATTGTGGTTGATAAATTATTATCTTATAGCGAGGTGTTAATATATATAATAATGGATGAATAAGATGTTGATTTCTTAATGGGATGTTCTTTCATTATTATTTATATATATGAGTACTATTTTGGGGTAAAATATGTGGTATATATTTTTTTATTCATTTTACAATTTTTTTATTTATTTGGATTTAAATGTGATGGTTAAACTATTATGGTGATGTAATTCAAGTTATTATGTTTCATATTTATTTTCTATATTATTAAATTAGTTTTGTAATGATGTTGTAATAATTGATGAGCATATTTTGGGGAAATGATAAAAGGCATGTAGTAGTTATACTTAGGTGTGTTTTTTTTGAAATATAAAATTTTGGGTTTGTTGTAACTATGTTGTGGTATTTTAACAAAAAAATAATATAAAAAAAGATCATTTTATTTTATATAGAATGTGATACAAAACAATTATCTTAAATAACTCATGAAATGTATTTCATTGAATTTAATCTAATCAATAGCTTGAAAACACCCAAAATTGAGTAAAAATGAACCATAATATAGTATACTGTTATAATATAGTTGTAAAATTGGTGAGTATAAATATTATTAAAAAAGTAGAAATGTTATGGTTATTTATTGATTATAAATAAAATAAGGATCATATAAAATAAAAAGTAATGTTTTCTAAAAAAATGTATTTTTTCTCTAAAATAAAGTTTAGTATCACCTTGTACACATAATGTAAAATTAATTTTTACAACTTATAGAAAATGTAATTGATAAAATGAACCAAATTTTTGGAAACATAATATCAAAACTAACTTACTTTTATTTTACTGTTTTTTATGAAATGCTTAATTTTTTTTGAATATTGAAAAATATATAATTTTAATTGAAAATTGTGTTTTTAGTATAATTAAATATATATTTAAATTATTATTTTTAATTAAAATAATTAAATAAAATATTTTTGAATTAAATTTATTTCACTGTAATCCATTTAATGTTGAATTTTGATGTTAAGACATTATAACATTTTGAATAATTTTATATGAAAACTCCCTTTCTCATCGCATTTACATGATTACTTTTAAGTTAAATTTTTCTAGTTATTTCTCTGAATTTTTTTTAAAAATATTATATATTTGTAATTATAATAATTTATATTATCTAATATGAAATAATTAAATGTTGAAAAAATGAATAGGTGAAAATAATTGAAAAAATATTTTCATTGTGAAGCTAAAAATGAATATATCAGGGGGTAAACTAAGATTATATGGGTTAAATTTACCTAAAAAGATTTTAAATTTTTTATTGGATAGACATACATAGATATTATCATTTCTATGATTCATGAATAATCTATTTGTACTATTTTTCCACGTAAAAAGTCATTGGTAATCCTTTTTATTTTCAACAATTACAAGTGTTCCACTCACCTCACTTATAAAATGTCAGAACCTCTTCACTCATCATCACACAGTTAAACCCTTTTTGTTTGTACATTAACTATAAAAATAAATTCCCAAATTAAATCACCTAATACTATAATCCCATAATTTTCATAAATCCATTCATGGAATACTATAGGTATAATCTTAAAGAGATGGTTTGATAAGAGGTAAAATTCCAAACTCTATGTTTTTCATTTATTTATTCCTCTAACTCATTAAAATATAAATTAAAAATGGTGATATAATAACCACAGTAAATTAAAAATTCTATTATATTTATATAATAAGTTCATAACCTAAACCCATTCCCACTTACATCAAACATGTTATGATATAATCATTAGCGTGTACGATGGACTACCACCACACAAACAAATATCATTACTTTTTTACATTTCTACCGTTCATGGTTGGGTATGATGATGGATAAAAAATATATAAATTATATTTATAAAATAATTACACCTCTTTATTCAATATATCATATATATACATATATTAATTCCATTACATAGGGGATATCATAACGTGGCTCGTGTGTTTAGTACCCTACCACCTCACGATGTGTTGTCAATAATTTTTCACTAACACTTTATATAGAAGGTAATAAGGATAATTTTAATGAATATATGTTATATAATGATATAATAACGAAATTACATAAATATTTATCATTATCAAAACACAATATATCACTTTCATTATTTCCTTTTCACTCATTGATATCTGGTAACAACATTCATGTACGTGTGGAGTACCACCTTCATGAAGCGATGTGACTCTCTTTTCATAAACACACCACATGGATTGTATATTTAAAGAAATATAATAAAATAACATGCCATTTTTGATAAGTTTTTTATTATTTAATGGAAATATATCTTTTCCAAAATGATCGTTGAAAAAATGGGAATGTTACTCATGTTTACGTACAACCTACCATCTCCATGATTGTAACAAACTTAATATTTTAAGACCATCATTCATGATTCGTATTAAAATTATAATTTTTTTTATAAATATGAAAAAAAAATTCATGATTATTATTTTTTATATAATGGGACTACAAAATATACACAAGAACCATGTAGTTTATTGCAAAGCATGAATGAGAAAATAAGACAATTAACACCTGCAACAATGAAAATAATGTATGATTATTGAAGAATGGGTAATAATATGTTATAAAACAATAATATATTATATTATATATATTAATATGTTTCTTTTATAATTTAATTAATATTTTTAAAAAACTATATATGAGTATAAATCGCCTTCAAAAAAGGGAAATTTGAGCTAATATATTTTGCCTCAATTTCATTTCATTGAGGTATATTGTAAAGTTATCTAACTAATATCATTTATTTGATATATATACATCACATTTTTCATTAAATATTATGAATAATACCAAATTCATGCTATATTATGGTTAATTAGTAATACATTCTTCCAAGGGTACTTTAATTAAAATTTACCAAGTGGTAAGGAATTTCATAACTCAAATCATATTCAATGGGTTATATTACTACTAAATTGTGTTTGACATTATAATTTAATCTATGTAGTGAATTTTTTCTAAATATTATTGTATTTTACCTTTTTATGTTGAATTAAATATTATTCACATAATTTATTCATTTAGTAATCATCATTTCAATATTATGACCTTTGTAAGTGTTTATTTCACAATCTCATTTTAATCGAGATTACTTATAAATTAATTCACATTTAAAGAAATTTTATAATTATTTTTTAATAATCCCTTTTATTTCCATCTAATCTCATTATTTATGAAAATTTTCAATTAATAGTACCATTTTTCATCTATTTAGTACTTAAAATAATTGGGAAAACATTTTAAATAAAATCCAACATCATCTCCCTCTTAGGTTGGAAATTTGTTTTCGTAAAAAACCATTTTTTATAAAAAAGTTATCTAAATATGTATTAAAAAATATTTTTAACATTTTTCAAATGTTTTTTAAATATAATTTTACCCATTTATTAATTTTTATTTTTTTGAAATGAATCTGTACTTCTTTTTCAATGTAAGGCCAATCTTTCTTTTAATAAAAATCTTAATGAAATCATTGTTTTAACATCCTCAACATGAATGGAATTTACTAACTTCATGACAACTGAATTTTTAATGATTAAAATATAATTTTCAAATGATATAATTAAATAACATTATTTTCATTTTTTTTATTTCTAGTTGTAAAAGTATACTTTAAAAATGAAATAATATTTTCCCCAACAAAGTTTTTAAACAATTTTTTATGTTATTTCTATTCATCAACAACAACCTTTTATTTTTATTATACTCAATTGGGAATATCATGTATTGATGCCATACTTTTTTAATAGATGAATTTTTTATGATCATTTTGATAATGGAATGTATTGAAATTCCCTTTGTCATTAACATTCCCTATAGTTATTCAATTTTTTATAGACATTAAATTTCCTATTAATATACAAATTATTTATTATGGATATTTGTATTAATTAAAACATACATTATTTATTGAAATGGTGTTATGAATTGAATGTTATTTATTTATATGGTTAAATATTGATAAATCCCTTTTCATTTCTCAATATGAATATTTGATGGCTAGAAACATTTGCTATAAATTAAATCAATTATATCATATGCAAGAAATGCTTAGGAAATATAGGGATAGGTGGGGCACAAAATTATATAGCCCATTGATTTTAAGGTAGTATAATTAATAAAATCAGTAGGCTAGAATTAAATGGGGTTATACCAATAGTTTTAATATGTGTTGCAGAGGATCTAAATGGTAGATGTATCCGGATTATTGATAACATGATGTCCTATAATTTGTAATTCTCTTAATTAAGAATTTTTTTCTTATTATACATGATATTTATATAGTTTTATCATCTCTATATGCATTTCATTTTCAGTTTATTGGTTAAATTCAATTTGTTTTTAGTAATTTACCATTCCATATTAATTATGCCTTATCTAGTTATGATATCAATGTTTTTGATTAAATGGAATATGTAATCAGTTTTTTATCTTCCAAATTGATTATTCTCTAGTGATTAATTATAGATTCCACTACACTTAACCCTTAATGAATAATTGAGATGACCCGTATTTTTTTCCTTTAATAAATATTGCGTGATGATTACTCAGATTGATGTTCATTGATATTCTTGAGTGTGCAATTTTTTTCTAGAAGCAAATATGGTTTAATTTTTATTTTCAAATGTAATACGGGACTCCATTATGCATCTAGTTTACTAAGACTAATATATTATTTGTTACATTAGGCTTTAATTTCTTGTCTCTTAGGACAATTTCATAATGTAGATTCTAGATCTAGGATACTGGGGTTCGGGTCACTATAGTTGGAATCATACATTGTTTATAAGAATAATTAGAAAATAGATTTATGATAACATATTTTAGTGATCATAACTCTATGACCGACTCTGAGGATAATTATAGACAATCAACCTAATGTTCTGTTAAGGAAGATATTATGTAGATTTACTAGTAATAAATCCCTATAAGGATACTAAATTTGGATATGGTTTTATCATATATGTACCTAGGTGTAATAAATATAAAAATGGAGAATTAGGCCTGACTCGACCACCACCTGGTTCATGATAAATATCCTTACTATGGACCTAGTTTGAAAAAATTAGGCGACATTCTTAGGATAATTCACAGTTTCATTGGAAACCATTATGAAGGATTTGAAAATATGATCTAAATGAATGACCTAGGTTAAAATTAAGGTGTTTTAATTTTAAAGTAACTTGTCACGATTTAGACATCCTATAACCTAATCTAGGGGTTTCCCACTATGATTTTTATTGCCCATAGTATTCATTTTGGTTTTTCTCAACATTAATAACCCAATGAAATCATGTTAACAATGAATATGAAGGACAAGGTGGTTACTATGAGAAACCAAATGGGATGATTACTTGGGTGAATTATATTTTTATTTTTCCAAATCACTCAACCTGAATTATGATTAACAACCTATTCATTAACCAAATATAAAACTCATAAAAGAAGATTAGAATGGAGTTTTATAAGATCTCGAGTGGTGGAGACCATGAAAAAAATGAAGGATCCATTACATTCTGGTAATGATTATAGATGGTGAAACCCACTAAAGTGTCTCAATAGAATGATAAAATTCATTATGTGTAGAAATAAATGCTATAAATAAATCAATTTTTAATGGAAAATTATGAATATAATGTAAGGAAATAAATGCCATATTGTTGTACCCCTCTCTCTTGGATTTCAATGATCACAATCACTCTTATTTTGTTCTAACTTGTTTTCAAGTGTTTTTGTTGATAGGAAAAAGGTTGCCAAGGAGTTGGTCCAAGAAGGACTGAAAGTAGACTCTCTGAGTCTACCGGCCAACCGGTGGATTCCCACCGGCCAGCCAGTGGTCTCTGGCAGTAGCAATAGTTTCTGTCCAGAGCCACCGGTCAGCCGGTGTGAGCTTCCCGGCCAGCCGGTATTGTCACCAACCAGCCGGTGGCTGACCACCGGCCAGCCGGTGGAACCGGGGAAGAGAGCTTGCTCTCTGTCTGGAGAACCGGCCAGTCGGAGTCTCAGGACCGGCCAGCTGGTGAGACACCACCGGCCAGCCAGTGTGCCCAGTCAAACTAGCCGTTGGGCTTTGACCAGACTTGTACTTTTGACTCCCAACGGCTCCGAAGGCCTCTCCAACGGCTCCGAAGACCCCCAAAGGCCATTTGGGTGTTCCACTCCTATAAATAGAGGACTAGGAAGCCCCGGAAAGGTAAGTAGCCCACGGGAACATTTTTCCATCATTTGGCGAACCTCCAGCGCATTCCTTCAAGGATACCCACCTACTCCAACTCACTTCCACATCCAAGGAGCACCACCATAGAAGCTTGGGAGCGCTCTTCATCATCACCAATCAATCCATTGGCGCCCAAGACTTCTCCTCTTTACGGTTTTATCGTTTTATCATTTTGAGCATTATTTTGAGTTTGTGCATACAAACCCTTCTTTCTCTCATCCTCTCTTTGTTTGGGTTTTCACACCACCTTCAAGGTGTGAAGAGGTTAGTCAAGTCTTCCCTGTAAAAGACTTGAGTCATAGGTGAGCTACCCTTCACCTGTAAGAAGGCTAGTGGGTTTCTTGCTACAACCAATAAAAAGTAAGCTGTAATAGGTTTCTAGGCTGCCTTAATGTCTAGTGGGTTTCTTGCTACAACCATTAAAAAGAAAGCTGTCGTATAAATCTCTCAATGGTTGAGTTTGGAGCGGAGACGTAGGCTTGGGATTTAGGCCGAACTCCGTTATCAATTTTGTGTCTTGCCTCTTTTATTTCCACTGCACTTTAACTCTTTTTTAAATTGTTAAACTTTTTTAAAAGGCAATTCACCCCCCTCTTGCCATCACTCTCCGTCCCAACAATTGGTATCAGAGGTAGTGTTTGTGTAATACCTTAACCGGTTTCAAATTAAAGATCCATTGTGATGGCTTCATCTTCATTCACCCCTGAAGGTTATTCAATGGGTCGTGCTCCTTTTTTTGATGGAACCGACTATACCTATTGGAAAACTCGCATGTCTACTTTTCTTAGAAGTATAGGTTATCCTATTTATAGAATTGTCATGCATGGTTACTCTCTCTCTTCTCCCGATGAATCCAAATGGAATCAAGCCGATATTAAAAATTTCGAGATTGATGGAAAAGCCATGAACGCTCTTCATTGCGGCCTTGATCGTAATGAATTCAATCGAGTTTCCACATGAACATCATCTCATGAAATCTGGAAACTTTTGGAGGTTACCCATGAAGGGACCAACAAAGTTAAGGATACTCGATTGAATATGTACCGTCAAGATTTTGAGTCTTTTACCATGCATCCATTTGAAAATATTACTGATATGTTTACTCACATTACTGATGTTTGTAATGGGAGAAAGTCTCTTGGAGATGATATTTCTGCAAAGATGATGGTCAAGAAGATCCTTTAGATCTTACCAAGCTCATGGGCACCGAAAGTCAGGTCAATTCAAGAAGCGAAGAATTTAAAAGAAATTCCGGTCGAAGAGCTCATCGGATCCCTCATGACCTACGAGATCACCATGAGGAGGCAAGCTGAAAAGGAAGGAAAACTCATCAAAACTCCAAAGAACATCGCCTTCAAAGTTCAAAAAGAAGAAAGATCATCCTCCTCATCTTCTTCCTCTTCAAGCGGCGATTCAGAAATCGAGAACCTTGCCCGCAAGATGCACAAATTCATGAAGAAGAACAAAAAGAAGAAATCTCGCAAGGCTCTAAAGGAAGAACTCGACGAAAAATCTGAGCCTGAGGTAATATGCTCTGGGTGCGGCAAGAAAGGCCATTATAAGCCCGATTTCCCACTCCACAAGACAAGGGCGAAGCAAAAGGAAAAGAAAAAGGCATTCAAGGCCACTTGGAGTGATATCTCCTCATCCTCCTCCTCCTCAAAAGAAAACGGTAAAAAATGTCTAATGCCATTTCATGAGGTAACCTCTTCCGACTCCTCTTCCTCTTGTTCTTCCAATTCATTCAATCATTTATCTTACGAGGATCTCCAACATGCGAGAGATCAATTGGAGGAAGGTTTTCATGAACTTTCTTCCAAATTTATTTCTTTAAAAAAGAAATTCAAAATTCTTTCTTCCGAAAAGGATCAACTTCTCAAAGAGAAGGAAGACTTGTCCCTCAAGATCCAAAACCTTCCCGATGTTGAATCTATGGAATCAACAATCAAGGATTTAAGGAAATCCCTAGCTAAGTTCACCGAAGATGAACATAACCTTTCGAAGATCCTTGGTTCCCAATGCATATCTAGAACCACCCTAGGGCTTGGCTATTCCAAGCGAGCTTCCTCTTCCCATGCTCCTACTATTTTTGTAAGGGGGAGCTCCCAATATAAATTTTTCAACTATTGCAAAAAGATCGGGCACTTAATTTACGAGTGTGACTGAAAAAATGCCCAGTATGGAAGGCCCAAAACCATTTCCTTTAACGATGAATTTCATTGGATAAGACCCGCCACAAGACATGTTTGGATTGAAAAATCCCTTTTAGCGATTCCCTCTGGACCAAAATTTGTCTCGGTTCTAAAATCCTCTCTTCGGTGATTTGTTGTTTTTATTTAGGGGGAGTTAGGATCGTTTAAGCCTTTTTGCGTTTTTCTTTCAAAACATTCAATTAAAATTTCAAAAATTTCAATTGGTTTAAAATCTCTAGCTTGTTTTTCAATCCTTTCCTTCAATCAAATTTTATGCCTCGTGCTATTTTTATAATCACAACGGGGGAGATTTCCTTGGTTGATTGGGGGAGAAATATTTCTCTCATTCTTTGATTTACTTTTCAATTTATCCTTTAAATCATGCCTTTCATTTCAGTCTTTTACATTGCTTGTTTTGGTGATTGTGATCATCAAAATAAGGGGATATTGTTTTACCCCTCTCTCTTGGATTTCAATGATCACAATCACTCTTATTTTGTTCTAACTTGTTTTCATGTGTTTTGTTGATAGGAAAAAGGATGCAAAGGAGTTGGGCCAAGAAGGACTACAATTAGACTCTCTGAGTCTACCGGCCAACCGGTGGATTCCCACCGGCCAGCCGGTGGTCTCTGGCAGTAGCAATAGTTTCTGTCCAGAGCCACCGGTCAGCCGGTGTGAGCTTCCCGGCCAGCCAGTATTGTCACCAACCAGCCGGTGGATGACCACCGGCCAGCCGGTGGAACCTGGGCAGAGAGCTTGCTCTCTGTCTGGAGCACCGGCCAGCCGGTGTCTCCGGACCGGCCAGCCAGTGGACCACCGGCCAGCTGGTGAGACACCACTGGCCAACCGGTGTGCCCAGTCAAACTAGCCGTTGGGCTTTGACCAGACTTGTAATTCTGACTCCAACGGCTCCGAAGGCCTCTCCAACGGCTCCGAAGAACCCCAAAGGCCATTTGGGTGTTCCTCTCCTATAAATAGAGGACTAGGAAGCCCCGGAAAGGTAAGTATCCCACGAGAACATTTTTACATCATTTGGCGAACCTTCGACGCATTCCTTTAAGGATCCCCACCTGCTCCAACTCACTTCCACATCCAAGGAGCACCACCATAGAAGCTTGGGAGCGCTCTTCATAATCACCAATCAATCCATAGGCGCCCAAGACTTCTCCTCTTTACGGATTTTATATTTTTATCATTTTGATCATTATTTTGAGTTTGTGCATACAAAACCTTCTTTCTCTCATCCTCACTTTGTTTGGGTTTTCACACCACCTTCAAGGTGTGAAGAGGTTAGTCATGTCTTCCCTGTAAAAGACTTGAGTCGTAGGTGATCTAGCCTTCACCTGTAAGAAGGCTAGTGGGTTTCTTGCTACAACCAATAAAAAGCAAGCTGTAATAGGTTTCGAGGCTGCCTTAAAGTCTAGTGGGTTTCTTGCTACAACCATTAAAAAGCAAGCTGTCATATAAATCTCTCAACGGTTGAGTTGGGAGCGGAGACGTAGGCTTGGGATTTAGGCCGAACTCCGTTATCAATTTTGTGTCTTGCCTCTTTTATTTCCGCTGCGCTTTAACTCTTTTTTAAATTGTTAAACTTTTTAAAAGGCAATTCACCCCCCCCCCTCTTGCCATCACTCTCCATCCCAACAATTGGTATCAGAGGTAGTGTTTGTGTAATACCTTAACCGGTTTCAAATTAAAGATCCATTGTGATGGCTTCATCTTCTTTCGCCCCCGAAGGTTATTCATTGGGTCGTGCTCCTTTTTTTGATGGAACCGACTATACCTATTGGAAAACTCGCATGTCTACTTTTCTTAGAAGTATAGGATATCCTATTTATAGAATTGTCATGCATGGTTACTCTCTCTCTTCTCCCAATTAATCCAAATGGACTCAAGCCGATATAAAAAATTTCGATCTTGATGGCAAAGCCATGAACGTTCTTCATTGCGGCCTTGATCGTAATTAATTCAATCGAGTTTCCACATGCACTTCATCTCATGAAATCTGGAAACTTTTGGAGGTTACCCATGAGGAGACCAAAAAAGTTAAGGATACTCGATTGGATATGTACCGTCAAGATTTTGAGTCTTTTACCATGCATCCATCTGAAAATATTACTGATATGTTTACTCTCTTTACTGATGTTTGTAATGGGAGAGAGTCTCTTGGAGATGATATTTCTGCAGAGATGATGGTCAAGAAGATAATTTGGATCTTACCAAGATCATGGGCACTGAAAGTCACGGCAATTCAAGAAGCGAAGAATTTAAAAGAAATGCCGGTCGAAGAGCTCATCGGATCCCTCATGACCTACGAGATCACCATGAGGAGGCAAGCTGAAAAGGAAGGCAAACTCATCAAAACTCCAAAGAACATCGCCTTCAATGTTCAAAAAGAAGAAAGATCCTCCTCCTCATCTTCTTCCTCTTCAAGCGGCGATTCCGAAATCGAGAACCTTTCCCGCAAGATGCACAAATTCATGAAGAAGAACCAAAAGAAGAAATCTCACAAGGCTCGAAAGGAAGAACTCGACGAAAAATCCGAGCCCTAGGTAATATGCTATGGGTGCGGCAAGAAAGGCCATTATTAGCCCGATTTCCCACTCCACAAGACAAGGGCCAAGCAAAAGGAAAAGAAAAAGGCATTTAAGGCCCCTTGGAGTGATAGCTCCTCATCCTCCTCCTCCTAAAAAGACAATGGTAAAAAATGTCTAATGGCATTTCATGATGTAACCTCTTCCGAATCCTCTTCCTCTTGTTCTTCCAATTCATTCAATCATTTATCTTACGAGGATCTCCAACATGCGAGAGATCAATTGGAGGAAGGTTTTCACGAACTTTCTTCCAAATTTATTGCTTTAAAAAAGAAATTCAAAATTCTTTCTTCCGAAAAGGATCAACTTCTCAAAGAGAAGGAAGACTTGTCCCTCAAGATCCAAAACCTTCCCGATGTTGATTCTATGGAATCAACAATCAAGGATTTAAGGAAATCCCTAGCTATGTTCACCAAAGGTGAACATAACCTTTCGAAGCTCCTTGGTTCCCAATGCATATCTAGAACCACCCAAGGGCTTGGCTATTCCAAGCAAGATTCCTCTTCCCATGCTCTTACTATTTTTGTAAGGGGGATCTCCCAATATAAATTTTGAAACTATTACAAAAATATCGGGCACTTAATTTATGAGTGCGACTGCAAAAATGCTCGGTATGGAAGGCCCACAACCATTTCCTTTAACGATGAATTTCATAGGAGAAGACCCGCCACAAGACAAGTTTGGATTGAAAAATCCCTTTTAGCGAGTCTCTCCGGACCAAAATTTGTCTCGGTTCTAAAATCCTATCCCCGGTGATTTGTTGTTTTTATTTAGGGGGAGTTAGGATCGTTTAAACCTTTTTGTGTTTTTCTTTCAAAACATTCAATTCAAATTTCAAAATTTTCAATTGGTTTAAAATCTCTATCTTGTTTTTCAATCCTTTCCTTCAATCAAATTTTATGCCCCGTGCTATTTTGATAATCACAAAGGGGGAGATTTCCTTGGTTTATTGGGGGAGAAATATTTCTCTCATGCTTTGCTTTACTTTTCAATTTATCCTTTAAAGCATGCCTTTCATTTCAGTCTTTTACATTGCTTGTTTTGGTGATTGTGATCATCAAAATAGGGGGAGATTGTTGTACCCCTCTCTCTTGGATTTCAATGATCACAATCACTCTTATTTTGTTCTAACTTGTTTTCAAGTGTTTTTGTTGATAGGCTAAAGGTTGCCAAGGAGTTGGGCCAAGAAGGACTGAAAGTAGACTCTCTGAGTCTACCGGCCAACCGGTGGATTCCCACCGGCCAGCCGGTGGGCTCTATCAGTAGCAATAGTTTCTGTCCAGAGCCACCGGTCAGCTGGTGTGAGCTTCACGGCCAGCCGGTATTGTCACCAACCAGCCGGTGGCTGACCACCGGCCAGCCGGTGGAACCTGGGCAGAGAGCTTGCTCTCTGTCTGGAGCACCGGCCAGCTAGAGAGACACCACCGGCCAGCCGGTGTGCCCAGTCAAACTAGCCGTTGGGCTTTCACCAGACTTGTACTTTTGACTCCCAACGGCTCCGAAGGCCTCTCCAACGGCTCCGAAGACCCCCAAAGGCCATTTGGGTGTTCCTCTCCTATAAATAGAGGACTAGGAAGCCCCGGAAAGGTAAGTAGCCCACGGGAACATTTTTACATCATTTGGCGAACCTCCGGCGCATTCCTTCAAGGATCCCCACCTGCTCCAACTCACTTCCACATCCAAGGAGCACCACCATAGAAGCTTGAGAGCGATCTTCATCATCACCAATCAATCCATTGGCGCCCAAGACTTCTCCTCTTTACGGTTTTTATCGTTTTATCATTTTGAGCTTTATTTTGAGTTTGTGCATACAAACCCTTGTTTCTCTCATCCTCTCTTTGTTTGGGTTTTCACACCACCTTCAAGGTGTGAAGAGGTGAGTCAAGTCTTCCCTGTAAAAGACTTGAGTCGTAGGTGAGCTAGCCTTCACCTGTAAGAAGGCTAGTGGGTTTCTTGGTACAACCAATAAAAAGAAAGCTGTAATAGGTTTCTAGGCTTCCTTAAAGTCTAGTGGGTTTCTTGCTACAACCATTAAAAAGCAAGCTGTCGTATAAATATCTCAACGGTTGAGTTTGGAGCGGAGACGTAGTCTTGGGATTTAGGCCGAACTCTGTTATCAATTTTGTGTCTTTCCTCTTTTATTTCCGCAGCGCTTTAACTCTTTTTTAAATTGTTAAACTTTTTTAAAAGGCAATTCACCCCCCCCCCCCCTCTCGCCATCACTCTCCGTCCCAACACATACTGGGGATACCATTATGGTTACTTTTCTTAAATGTGAAAAAATAAGTCATTATTCAATTAAATTATATCTTATGATGGTTAAAACCTTGACCATAGAATGTACTATGTTGAAAGAGGATGGATAAAATACTTATTTATTGTGATTTATAACATAAATTGATGAAGTATATTACCAATGATATTTTGGTTATAAGAATCATGAAACATATATGGTTTAAGTTAAATTATAGAATAATATATATATTAATTATTTTTAATGTTATGGATACAAACATGTGTTTAAGAGTTTTTATATTCAACCTAATATCAGTGTCTTATACATCCATTTATAGGTTTAATGTGATTGTAGTCTACAATGATTAAGGATATTTTATGAAAAATTTATAGAAAAAAAACTCATAGGTTTAATATAGGTTTTAAATAAAATTCCATTTGAGTAATAATTCATTTACATTTAATAAACAAAATTTTAATAGTATTAATAACCGTTAGGGTTAATATGATTTTTAAAGACATTGAAACAATATTCAAATACTATTATTAGACCATCGGTAAAAATTAACAAAAACATATATTCAATTGGAAGCCTTAGTAAAACAGGTTTTTAATAATTAATTTTATTTCATAGATGTCAATGATATTTTTTGTAATGATATAATAATTATAATAATATAGTTATATAAAAATGAAAATCCACATACTCGGGGACAACCCATCATTTCAAACAAGGACATCAGGAATGAACCCATAATTGATGGATGATATGAATTTAATGCCTACCATTAGCCTACATGATATCCTAAATAATATGTCACTAGTTAAAAAATTTAAAAAAATGTAATGATGAACCAATTTTGTTACTGTTGAGGTTTAGATATTAATGTTTTATATTTTATAACTTATACGAACCAAATTGGGTTTGGATAATAGTTAGATATTGATAGAATAACATTTCCCTCATTCCTGGATATTGTGATCTAGTAGAAGTGAATTTTAGTGCTTCAGGTATAAATAATTAATTACTAGATATTAATATTCTAGATTAATTGATAAATTTGATGTTGATCAAAGGAAAACCAAACTAAAAAATTGTGCATATGAAATAGATATGTGTTATATAATAATATTTCTTTATATTCATGGATAATAAAATTATTCCTTAAAATTAGGAAAATAGCTTGAAACAATAAAATCCTATTAAATTCATTAGATGGTCTTTCAAATGATCAATTATTTATGATTTTTGGACCTTATCATTTTATTGACAAATTAATTTTTAGTTATCATTTATCTCTATCACAATCTATAATTATATATGATTTTATTTCATTTCCATATATATTCACTTTTCACAAATGGAATCCTACATATAAACCTCAATATGTGTTATTCTATATGACTTTTGTACTTCCCTTTCTCTTTATCTTGAGTATATTTAATTATCCCTTTTATGATATGGGTTTTATCAACAATGGTATTTCTAAAAGAAAAACCATTGATTTAAAAGATAATGTTTAAATTGTGAGGAGATAATTTATTTAATTTTGGTTGAATATAATTCTAAAAGATTATAAATATATAAAATTATATTTTATAGAATATTTGACATGAAAAAAGATCTAAAAGCCCCATAAAATGAATTTATTAAAATTTAATATATTCGATAGCTTGTGGAACACAAAACGCCGAGTCTAGAAGAACTGTAACATAGTATACCGTTATAACAATTATTATAATTTGGATAGTATTAATAATAAAAAATAAAATATGAACAATATAGTTATCTATATATTATAAATAAATTATGAATTATTTAATAGAAAAAGAAACGTTTTCTGAAAAAACCGGATTTTTTCCAATATAGAGTTTAGTCCCTCAATGCACACATAATTTAATCTTAATTTTTACCAATAATATAAAATTTATTTGATATAATGAACTTCAATCTTTATATGATAATATAATAATTATCATAGTATAATTTATAGATATTTTTCTAAAATATCTATTTTCTATGAATAGATAAAAATATTGAATTTTATTTGGAAACTGCATTTTCTGTTTAAATTAATATAAATGTAAAATTATAGATTAAAATGGTTTAATATTAAAATTAGATAAATTATATATCTATTAATAAAATTTATTTCATTTTAAAAAGTTTCATATAGAATTATAATATAAAAACATTTTAATCTTTTGAACATTTTCTCTTTGAAATCCAACCTTATCATCACATCCCTAGATTAATTTTAAAACAAATTCGCCACTTCTATGAATGGAATTTTAAAAAATGGAATTTCATATTTTTAATTATAATAATTAATATTAGCCTATAATTTCAATTAAATATTTTACCAAAATTAATAGTTAATATGGTAATAATTATTTACAATGGTCAAGGAAAAAATGGATTTTCACATGGCTGAAACAAAGAATATAATGGTTAAAATGACCTAAATTATGTCTAAAATATATTAAATTAACATATTTATATATAATAATTTTTATGGATTTATATTAATTCATTTGGGACCATTTTATATAGAGAAAAACATGGGTGAACATTTTTTATTCAAAAATTACAAGAGCACCACCCACCTAACTTATATAAGCCCACCCCTCTCCACTATTATTCACACATTTATAACCATTTGGTTTAGCTATTATCTGAAATAAACATCCTAAATTCCTTAATATAACCAAATAATTCTTTATTTTTTATCATTAATCCATTCATGGAATACATTGAGTATAATCTTGAAGAGTTTTTCTGATAAGAGATAAAATTTCTAACTATGTATTTTTTTGTTTATTTCATCCTCCACCTCATTCAATTATTAAAAAAACATAATGATATAAAACCCATAGTATATAATATATAATTAAATGTTTATTGTATATTCATGTCCCAAAACCATCTCCACTTTCATCAAATTATTTACAATTTCATCATTCCCGGGTATGGCATACTATCACCTCAAAAACTAATGTCTTTCATTTTTTCAATTACCAACTCTCCCAGGTGGGTTTGATAATGGATATAAAATATAAATATGATATCTATAAAATAATTATAACTACTATTTCAATATATCATATGTGACTTTTTATGATTCCATTCTCAATGGGATATGATAAGTTCGTTGGTGTGTTTGGCAGACAATCGCCTCACAATGTGATGCAATTCATTTTTCACTAACAATTTTCATTGAAGGTAATAAGGATAAATTTGTTGAATATATATGATATAAATGATTAATGTAAAATTAAATAAATAATTATAATTTTTTTAACATAATTACTATTTTAATTCATATCTTTTCACTCACTGAATGATGGTAACATCATCTGTGCATATATGGACTACCACTTTCACAAAGCGATATGAGTCTTTTTTCATATACACGGGGAATGGATGATATTACTATGTATTTTTAAATAAATAATATTGTATTTATGATATATATAAAAAAATTTAATTATAAAATATTACTTATAAAATTTTCATAAGGATCATTTAAAAATGGAAATGTTACTTATGCGTACGTATGTCTAACCATCTCCTTGATCGTAACAAAATTATTTTCAAAAAACATATTCAATTATTTGTATTAAATTTATAATTTATGTATAAATAAGTTAATTATGCAATAATTATTACTTTAGCTATTATTTAATTTCATAATATGCACAATATCGAAAACATTCATTATAAATAACAAATGAAAAAATAAGGACATAATCATCCAAAATAATGAATATAATCAATGCTTATTAATGAACATGGGATAGGATATTATAAAAGGAACATATATGTTATTATAAATATTTATATGGTTTTTATTTGTTGATAAATTTTTTAAAACCTATGTACATGAGGATAATGAATGATAAATGGAAAAGAAGCTAGTGGTAAGGGATTTTGTTTCAGTTTATTTTAATTGGGGCATATAGTAATGTTATGTTCCAAATTAACATTATATGGTGCATATATTTACAATATTTCATGTAATATCTTGAATAATTAATAAATAATGGATTATTTTAAGAATAAAATTGAATTATTTAATCTAATGTTATTTAAATTAAATGTTATAAAGTGGTAGATAATTTCATAACTCAATTTCCTTCCATCCGGTTATATTAATCCATCAATGTATTTGTTATTTTAGGATTGTGTGTGTGATGAATTTTTTACGATATATTATTGTTATTAAACTTTTTTATATATAATTATATTTTATACACATAATTTATTATTTTATTAATCCCCACATAAATATTATAACCTTTTAAATCATTATTTCACAATATCAGTTTAATCGGGACTATTTATACATGATTTTATATTAAAGGAAATTATTTGATCATTATTTAACAAAAACATTAATTTCATTTTACATTGGATAATCATAATCATTTTAATGTGACAATAACATTTATATACTCTTTGTTACATAAAATAATTCATAAAATGTTTTTAATAAAATACAACTTCATTTCTCTCTTTGGTTAGATATTGGTCTCCTTCCAAAAACCATGATTTATTAAAAGGAATTAAATATTTTTTTTATCATTTTCCAATTAATTAATTAAATAAATGTTTACCCAATATTAATTTTGAAAATTGTTTAAAGGGATTATCATTTTATTTTGGAAAATAAGTCCCTTTTTACTTTTACTAAAAATGTCAATGGAATATTTATTTCACATAGTCTACATCTATGAAATCTAATTTTATAAAGAACACTCAATATTTTAAATACTTCATTATAAATTTAAAAGGATAATTTATACGATAATTATTTTAATTTTTTTGGAACTTCAATTTATAAAAGTTTATTTTTAAAATTAAGAAGTTATTTTCCCCAAGAATGTTTTTATAGACATTTATATGGTCTTCCAATTCATTAAAGAAAACAACCATTTATTTTCCTTATAACTGTTTTGGGATATATTATGTTCAAAACATGTTTATTCATTCTATGGATGTTTGATGACCAGTTTTCCATAAATATTCATATTGTTTAAAATGGATTTTTTTCTATATAAAAATTAGTTAATTTATACATTTGGTGTTATATGGTAAATTTAATTTTTTTTCTAGGAAAATATTAATAAACCAATTTTATATACTCAATAATTATATTTTATGATATGGAACATTTTTCATTATTTAAATTGATTATTCAATATATGTGGAATTATTTGGACATGGAGTGATGGATGGGGCCTCTATTTATATAACCCCTCTATAAATCGTTACTATCTAGGGGAGAATCTGTAATCTAGTTTAAAATTTGTTTTTCCTAAAATGTTAAATTGTATTATGAGATATGTTGATGGTAGAGGTATGGTGATACATGAGATAATTAAGTCCAATAATAATGCATTTAAATTATTAAGAATTCATTTATTATCCACGAAAGTTTTTAATGATATTATCTATGGATGCATTTTTTCTCATGAAAATTTCATAACTAAAACCCTTACTCTAGGATACTAGGGTTCAGGTATTAAAAATTATCTCTTATATATATATATACAATGGTATATGGTGTTTTTGAATGTATAATAGAAAATCTTATCTGTCTAACTATATGAGGAGTAAGTGTGGTGAAGTGGTAATGAGTGATAAAATATTAATATTTTTTTGTGAGGATATGTTGATGTGGGTTTTATTTTATTTTTTATCACATTCTTGGTATGTTATTGAGGGGTTTCGCAACTATGGGTGGTGCGTTAGATAAAATTTTTAAGATAAATTCAAGGGTGTGGAGAACTTTATTGGACCTTGTAATATTTATTATTATTGATGGTGGAATATGGTGTTTAAATAATTTTTTTTATTTTATTTTATTGATCTAGTTTTATGATATTTCTAATCCTTTACTTTTGTACTCTGTTATTGATTTTTTGGTTCTGGTGTCATGTTAAGGGAAGGTGAGGAATATTTTTAGCTATCAATTTTTTATTTTTGTTAATGTATTTGAGTCAATTTAATGGGTTTCAATTTTAGATTATTGGCTAAGTGTTTCTATTTGATATCAATTTTTATATAATTTTATTGGTGATTAGTTAATGAGAATGGTTTTTGAATGAGGGGGTCCGGGGTTATGTTGGGTTACACTTATTCTACGGTTATTTTTTCATTGGTTGACTTTACACAAGTCAATTATTTAATATTTATTTAAATAAAATTTGTATTTTTTAGAATAAAATCTTTTTAAGTAAATTTTTAATGCTCACCATCTATAGTTGTGGTTGATTATGTTTTGTAGAATATTATATTGGAGACTCTGAGTGGTTATTTGGTCAGTTTTAGTCTTTTATAATGGGTGAAATTTAGTCTTAGGTGTATTTTGGTCATGTTTTATTATATTTATTATATATATTGACATCTTGCGATATTTGGGATGTGTGATATGTTTATTTAATAGATTTATTTTCACTGATCGGTGGATCATACTTATTTTCATGTGTTCTAATATGGAAAATATCCCCCAACATATGAGTTTATGAACCTCCTGTTAGTCACAAACTCTATGTATATTGGAGGAAATATTTGAGTTAACAATAGAGTATTCACTAATAGAGTAAGATATGTTCTTGTAGGGATAGGTTGTGACATATCAGTATGAAATATTCAGTAGAGTGTTTGGATAATTCTATTTACTAGGAACCTGTGAGGGTTTCACTGGTTCGGTAGGGATTCTATGTAATTTATGAATAAAATGTGATATATTTCCTGGAAACTGATTAAAATGTATAGGTCCCCTGGGATCCGATGTATGGACAATAGGATTTCACTGAACATGTGTCGCCAAATGTGTACTAGTTGTAGTCTAGAATCATATGACTCGTATACACATCATTATCATTAATTGAATTTTTATTTGTGTGTAAAAAATAAATTGGGGACTCCACAAGATCTAAATGTTTAGTTTCATTAATACTAGGTTTTTAGAGTTTTTTTATTCAAGTAATTATTCTTATAATAATAAATAAATTGGTTTTTATCTTTAAACCACTTAAATATTTCATAAGTAATTATTTAAATTTCATTTTATGTGTTTTATCAAGATACATGTGATATAATAAATTTATATTTCCAACATTTCCATTTAATAAAGTAAAAACATGGTGTTGATTCATGATGAATTTTGAAGGTATTAATTATAAAAATATCATGTACTAATTTTAATTTATTTCTTTTAAATTACGAGGATGTGTGTATATTCATAATCCTCTTTGATGTATATGTTCATATAATTTCATGCATAAGAAAACCTTATTGTTATATATGATTTGAATATGGTTATAAATCTTAGTTATATCATTATTTATTTTTCTATGGTTAAACCATGATGATTAATAATATATTGGAATGTTATATGGTTTTGAGCATAAAATAAAGGATTTTCTCAATGCTATGTTTTCAGAATTTAAATTCTTTAAATTTCATTGTTATAACATGTGTTAGTTTTTATATCATTTGGATCAAACACATATTGTATATGAAATATTATTAAACAAATTTCATGTTAGAAATTATTTTTAGTATTTATTTAAACTACTTATATTACATACTCATATATATGAGATGTTATACATATTAATTGTTGACGATTCATGTAAAAAAATGATTTGATGGATATAAATTAATTTTATAGACATAGTGTTATGTATTCATGATATATGGAGATGACTGTGTGATTTGGTATGATGAATATTATTATTATTATCTTAAAAGTATAATATAAGTGATCTATGCATAGATTCACAATATTTCTAATATATGTATTTGGGAATAATATCTTGATGTTATTAACTAGAATATGATGTGTCATTTAGTGATAATTTACTTGAATTGTTCTCTATTCTGAAATTAATTATTTTAATTTGTTTTCTTATGATATATGGTTTATTATCATTGAATTTTTTACATTTAATTTGGTTATAAGAAATTTTTTTAAATAGGTTTCATATTTTTGGAATAAATCATTTTAAATTATTCAAATGTATGTGTAAATGATTTTTTTACTACGAGATAATGTTGGTTATTTTTTATTACTTTGGAATGATCATTTAATTTTTTAACTAGTGAAATAATATATGATTTTTGAATGGTTTATATGTTTGATTGGGGGAAGTAATTATCATATTAGTAGAATAGTGGTGGCATATATTTTTAGACTGTTGTTGTCGGGCTGACGAATTGGCTCATACATGGTGGAATGTCATGTGAGGATGGGTTGTGGGTGAGGAGTATTGTTATGTTTGATAATTGGAGTTGTTTATCTATGATATTTTATTAGTATTCAATGATTTTAATTGTATTTGACAGACTATATAGATATTTATAAAATTTGATATTTCAATGAAATTATTTTCCCATATATTCAATAAGATATTGTGAATTAAAATTATGTAGCTAATTATATGATATAAGTTTCATATTATTTTTGTGGTCATTAGTATAATAATTTCTTAGTATAGAATCATTTCTTGAGGATGGGGAATTGTAATAGGAGATATATGTTTCCACTAAATTAGTGTAGTTCCCAGATTGATAATTATTATATCTACAAGTAGTATTTCACATGAAAGTTCCATGATGCTGGTGAAAGATAAATCATGGGGACCTAATGGGTTACCATGGGATGTGATTATTGAGTCATTAAAGATTTTTTTCTTATAAGTGATTGTATAATAATTTGAAATAAATTTACTTAATCTAAAAGGGAGTATATTAAATCCATAACAAGGACATAAATTTATAGTTATTTATTAGTAAACTTCTATGTCTCAATCTTGAATGGGAGAAAAACCATGAAATTTTTTGTCTATTATGAGGTTAGAGATTCATTGTCTAATTACTATTATTATTACAAGAATACATTTTAATTTGTTATTTTGAAAATTAATTATGTATTTTACATATATAATGATCATATTTCAATTACAATGAAGTTTAAAATAATAGTTATCTGAGTGATTGTGTGTTAAATCATGGATAATGAACATGATGATGAGTGGAAAAAATCTATGGGGTCAAAAATAACCCTTAATGTGATATGTTTGAAGAACACCTTGAAATAATAATGTTTAACTTTAAATACATATTGATTAAAGAATAAAGATTAATATAGTTATATATATTTTTAAATCATTCATCTATATAATGGATTCATTATAATTAATAAAATGGAATTGATTTAAATTTGTTCTAAAAATATATAGTAGAATCATTAAAGTCCCCATAGTGACTACTTGGAGCTATGAAAAAGTGAATGTGGTCTATATTGGCAAGGATAAGGATGATTTTAGAATTTGAGGATTTATTGAAGACAAATATTTCTATATATAATTTATAGATGTTTTTTAGATTAAAAATTTATTATAATATCATAATAAAGAAGTCATATATGATTGAACATTCATTGAGGAATTTGGAGAATGTTAGAAAGACTTTTTACAATAAGAATAAAAACCAAACTATAATGGTTATGGACGTAATATGAATTTTAAATTATATTAAAATATATTCAATGTAATATTATTGATTTTAAAACAACTCTATTATAATTAAAATTGCAATGTGGACATATAGGATCCACCATGATGATGACCCCTTGAAAGTATCCTGCAACAATGGATGCTTAGTTTGATAGGATCATGATGGAATACTACTACAAAAATATGAGGTCTGATCAGAGGAATGATCACACCCCAACACAATATATTATTCCATATGGGATTAAATTACATCATGAAGAGTTTAGGATCTATAATTTTGGTATGGATTTATTTGTTGATGGATACAACATTATTCCATGAAGAATAGGGCCATGTTAAAACATATAAGTTGATAGAAATATCGTGATAGATAAACCTAGTGATATTGGTTTATATGAAGGAAATGATTCTGTAATTTTCATAAGGGAATGTGGTTGAAATATTCCATATATATTTAGAGGCTTTCAAATCAAAATCTTATGGAATTCAAAATGTGTCAGGTAATAAGTTTGACCATCACATCATGATCTATAGAAAAAATATATTTTAATGGAGATTTTCATTGAATTCAAAGAGAGTAGGTATGGATTTATATTTTTATGTAATAACATGACTTGGATAGATTATGTTTAATACACATTGACACATGGGAAAAATAAAATTATTATAAAATGTTAATGGTATAATAATTGATCCACATCGTGAATGCAATGATTGGAGGTCGAATAAAATTAGGAAAACTTCTATTATAGTTATAAAAAATGTGATGTGTCATTAATATATCTTGTTATATGTTGATTAAAAGTGATTTAGAGGGGAGTAATTCCCTATTATATCTATTTTTTAAAGATATATTATTTCTTATGGAGTGGAACTAATATATCTGGATGTTGAAAAGAAGGTTCAATTAAACAAGGATAATTCAATTGGGAAATAGTTCTCATTTATATTTTTATATTAGTATTTATGTAATCATGTAGAAATTATAGTTCCATAACTATGACTAATTAGTTTATTTCATTTGGTATATCATAAGATTAAGAGAAGTGAATATGATTTCAAAAGGGTTTCAAATTTTGGAATTATAATTTACAACGAATCTATCTGACATGAAAATCTATGAGAAACCATAGTTTATAAAAATTGATGCTGACTTCCCTAATATAATACATAGAGGAGTAATATGATGGAGGGAACCTAATGATATAAAAAACATCCAAAAACTAATTTTATTTTTACAATTCCATGCAATTGAGTGACCATAGTAGAAATTTTGATCCCCTAAATAGTGTATATAATGAGTTTTGGTTCATCGGTGTATCACCCAATATATGATCCTTAGATATAATTCAAAATAGGTGGACCATGTAATAATTTTTTTTTCTTTCTCACTAATTTTATGAAATTTTGTTTAATATTTAGTGAGAGGTAATTATATGGAGAATGATTTATTAAACATATTTATTCCAATGAAGGAATAATATTTAATAAAGTGTAAGGTTTTAGTGGTGGTAAAAGTTCAAAATTGGTAACACCTTGGTTCATTCTGCCAGTATGGTCCCTCAGGAAATATATTATAAAATAATAATACTATTTTTTTATCAAATGTGCATTGGTTTTAATTTATAATTGAACACACAATATGAATTTTTGTAATTCTTGAATACTTCTAATCATTGACGGGGATCCTATTTTTAATTTTGATAAATTTTATGGCTAGAAATTAGTTAAAATTTTTATAAGGGTTTATAGATATTATTTCAAAGAGTATATACATCAATATTCTGATTTGATAATATATATAGAATATTTTTCTAATGTGGAGGTAGAAAAGATCATTTTTTGTTCAAGGACCTATGAGTTATACTATAATACATGTCATTATGCTGTTGTATTTCAAATGTGGATAATCTTAAAGGAAATAAATAGATGATTCATGGAATAAAATGATATTTAAGTTTTATATTAAAGATATGATTGAAAATGAATTTTTTATGAGTTATCAATAAAAAATATGGTTTAAATTCCTTATTTTCAAATAGTAAAAATTAGAGTAGGAAAATGAATAATCCTAATAATAAAAACAATCCAATCAAGGTGATTGTTTCTTATACTATTGATACATCTAATTTTATTTTGGAATATCTTTGTATGTAAATAATAATATATCCCCCCATGTGGATTATATAGGATGTTTATAACATATAATAAGTGGAAATGATATCTATTTTTCAATATAATGAATATTTTTATGGCAATGAATGAGAGATCCATGAATTATATGAGAGGGTGGAAAAAATTTATATTATCCATAGAGTGGCATATGTGCTCATAGAAAAAATGGGTTTTGATATCAATGGATTGAAGAATAATGATTCAGCCCCAAAATCATATTAAAATAATTTCTGAAAATATAAAATGTTAAAGAGATTTTATCAATAAGATAATACATGAAGTTAGGGAAAAATGACAAAAGAGGAAATAATTAATGAAAATTTAAAAATCATAAGATAAAATATCATGGATAGTATAAAATCATTAATGAAATATTGTAATAGGATGATCCACATGGATTCATGAATAATAAATAAGGATACTAATATTACCGAGTGTGAAAAAAGGTTTATATCTTATGATTGATATTTGATTATATATTCCATGAAATCCTCAAAATGTGGATCAGAAAAAGGTTTAAAATTTTAATCAATGGTAAAATGAATTATTATATATATATATATATATGATTCATGGTATTTAAATAAAGGTTTCATTAAAGTACTTCTATTATTGATTGGTGGACACACCATAGTTGTGATTTTAGAATCCAAAGAACTCCATGGTGCTAAGATACATACTGTATCATCTCAAATGAGGGTATAATATAGAAGTTATGATTTTATTGGGATATGTTTTATATAAAATAACCATGCAGATATATCAAAATATTGTAGTAGGACATGTGGGAGTAGTTCCAATAATAAAAACCCCATTACTATTACATGGTGGTAGCATGAAAAAAAAGGAATTAAATTCAGTTACACAAATGAATATATTCAACAAGATAAAGGGAAGTAATCATGGAATGAAATGGATTGTTCTTCAAGAATCAATGGAGCCTTATGAATAGGATATATCACGAAATTAAATAAAGTAAATATTTAGAAATAAGAAGAGAAATCCTCACATTGAACTAAATAATGTTTGATGTCTAAATAATGATTCCCTAAGGAAAAATAAATCAACGGTGGTCTTAATGTATATTAAATAGAAAAATAATGAGACACAGATTAGGAGGTTTTCAAATCACATAATATGGAAATAAAAGAGTACTTGTGAAACCCCCTAATTTCATGGAGGAATCAAGATAAAGGAAGAAGTGATGGTGCATTAAAGTATGTAACTTGCACAAGTGGGATTAGTATTTAATGAAGATGAATAGCTTGAAAAACACTATGGTAGAATGAAAAGATTATATTTATCAAAGATTTTGTAGAAGTGGTTTTTCTGAAGGAAGAACCATAGATTATGACTCCTTAAAGGTTAAAAGTAAATAACAAGTACCTCATGACCAAATAAATTCCTCAATATGAGATTATTTTGTATGTATCCCTATTACCTTTAACATAATTATTATAACTATTATTAGGATGAGTCTAGTAATATGGTCAGATATGACACATGGGATGAACACATTGAAAAATAAAATTTGTATCAAAGAATAATATGTTTCTAAAATTTGTGACATCAAAATCACAATTTGCATCAATTCCTAATATGGAAATTATAAAGTAAAATGAGTATTTCACATGGTATCTATATAATTATATAAATACACATGTTAAAAATAAAACATATATTTTTCTCTAAATTAGTATTAGACCTTGAATATTGATGAGGATGATTTTATAAATAATTAACAGTAAAGAAAAATTGCATATTGGATTTTTCGTTTTATCTAAAAAGTTATATCATTTGATTGCTTCTGTATTATCAAAAACCATTGACTCGAAAACCCAATATAAATTAATATTCTATAATTATTTTTCATGAAAATAAACTAAAGGGGATATTATGTTGAATATTAATTGTAAAATATCTCCTCATATGGTAAATAGATAATCCCTTATATTAAATAGAATTTTTCGTATTAATTTCTTTTAATTTTTATAACTCAACCACATTATTTATTATTTCGTATTTCTAGAATATTTTACAAAAGGGTAATAGAGATCAAATAATTCTTGATGATGATGAAATTCAAATATCATGTTTTATGTGTTTATGAAAGTAAGTGAGTAAAATTGAAAGCATTGATATTTTAACTTAATTTTTTTCTTACAACAAATTATGGCTCAATAGGATTGGAATATTTTTAATGATTTTTTAGAACATGGTATGTTCACTCTATAAAAATTATTGATAGAGTATGATAGTCAGATTAGTTCTGAGGTTGAATGAAAAATATATATTTTTCTAAATAATTGGTCTTACAAAAATCAAAAAGTAACACAAGAGCTAAATATAACATACAATAGGTTGTTTGAGCCTAAATTTGTTTAATATAAGAACTAGTGGAGGCAATTGATAATGTTTTTGAAGGAGTTTTACGACCTAGAGAGATTTATAACTCTCTATATCTCTATTTTTAGATATTTTATGAAAGAGATAATGTTTTATTTATTCTAAACCAATTTAATAGAAGTAAAAGGCCAAAAACATTATATTTTGGAGTCTTTGTGTTAATGTTAAACGGGAATATTATTCTCTACAATGATATAAATTTCGTTGTAGTTTTATAAAGAATATTTTTTTTATAACATCCCTGTTTATTTTTAGTAAGAAAGGAAGAGAGAATAAATAAGCAATTAGGGGTAAGGACCATTTGAATTTTATTGTCAAAGTGGGTGATAAGAAATTTACCATTAATACTTGAATGGTATTTCATATTTATAAATATAAGGGGAGATTAATTTTTCACATCTATTGAAAAAATAAATATGGATTTATCGAAGAATTAATAATAAATTACAGTGGAGGAGATTGAAACCATATAATATATGTTGGGTTTGTTTTTAGTTAATGGTAGATTTATTAGAGATGAACAATGAATAAAAAATGATTCATTGTTTTATTAAAATAGTTAACCAATATGTTAATTCATATAATGTGCATAATTATTGTAGTCATGATTTGATATAAATAAAATAAAAGAGATAAAGGAAAACATACAGTGATATGTTGGGGGACCATGGTGAAAGTAGAATGCTACACCATACAGGTATGGTTATATATGAATGTAGAATATGATGGGTATCCCTACATAGATACCATATATGGATATTAAGTATGTATAGAATTAGAAAACATGGCATTGGATTCGAAGAATGATTTTGTAAAATAAGAATAGGAAACATTGAATTCACCCCACTGACTACTTTGTTTCATAGAAAAGTGAAAGAGGTCATTATTGGAAAGGATATAGGATATTAGTCATCATCATGTAAAATTAAGGGATGATGATTTCATCAATCATTTAAGGGAATTAAATGTGTTAAATTTTTTTTTCCGACATATTGAGATATAAGAATATGTGTGAGAATATATGGAGGAATATAGATAAGGTTAGAAGGAGTTTTGGAGAAGGAAAAAAAGAACACCACAATTGGTGCATTCATTATATGATTGTTGCCCATGAATTAAATATAATACATGTAAAAATATTTATAACATAATAACACCATAATAATAGCTGTTTCAACATGTATTTTTTCATTGAACCATTATGAAAACCCCATTAAAATAACATGTGGAATTGAAATCATAGTACGATTGGATCACCCCACATCAAATGGTGTGATACCACAACATATAGATTAGGATTGATAAAAGGCCATATCACAATAAATAATAATAGATTGTGTCATGATGGGATAGATTACACGATAATAAGGGTGGGCCCTGAATTTTTGTCTTGAATCCATTTGGTGATGAATGATGTATTAAGTCATAAAGAATAAGGTGATGCCGCAATATATGAGTGGACGAAAATATTTGGAAGGATTTATAATTTTATTCTAGGATGAGAAGGTGGAGATAAAACCATGATTTTGGATAATTTAATGGTTTTAGAATATCATGTTTTATCATAGGTTGTCCTATTTAAATCCTATAGATGTTTAAATGTGTCACACTATATGGTAGACTGTTGCACCAAGATATATGGAAAAACATGTTTTAATGAAGGTTTAGTTAAAATTAAATTGGCATATATATTTATTAATTTGTTATTTGTTGACACATCATGAATAGAAAACATTGACCATTGTAAAACATTTTATACACTTATAATGATCTCTAAAAAAGAGACCAATGAGAATTGATGCACCTTAATAATCAAAGGCATGGAGGTTGATGATAGGAATTAAAAACAACTATTTTTATTCTAGAAGAGGTGGTATGAAATTAAAATTACTTGATATATAAATCATAGGTGATCTAAGAAGGATAGGAACATAATAATACACCGATTTTTTAATAATGGTTCACTACCGATAGAGTTATATTGATATATTATGGTGTTGAATAAGAAGACATAGCAAATAAATATAAATTATATAATCAAATTATTATTATTTAGATTTTTTTTATAACTAAAATCTGATAATACATATCTTTTAGAATAAATTATATTATACAAGATTCTTTCTCATCATGTATTGGAGAAGAGAATTCAAATTGAATTGGATTTTAATAGGGAATTAAATTTTTGAGTATTGATGCATATTGAATTGGCAATATATGTTGACAATAGAGAGACCGTCATGTATGTAATCACATTAATACTTACCTAAAGTATTTACTAATTGAGGAAGATAAGGGATTCACCCTTATTAGGTATTAAACTATCCCTAATCATATTTTAAAGGTCGTGTGGCCTGTCATTGACTCACTACTACTAAAGTTTATATTTACTAAATAGTGTGTTTAGTGGATTTGTTACATCGACACATATTAGTGTTCAGTCTATATTGATAAATCTCTATATCATTAAACCATATTAAATCTATATGTTTTTATGGATTAAATTTCTATATATATATGATTTTTATTTTCTGGAGGGTATTTGAGGGAGAGGGATAGATTAAAAAATATCATTTTAAAAAAATTATAATATCCAATGATGTTTGATTTCATGAGTGAAATAAAATGATTAGAAGTTGATAAAAACTTGATTTTCCCATTTATTAGTGTGCCTCAGGACATATATCATAACCCACCTGTTCCATTAGCTAGTTATTTAAATTATTTTATGCATGATAGAGATTATCTGAAAATTATAAAGATTGATTGATCCTATATAGAATCATACAATGGGGGTCTCTCTCATGTTATCCAGTAGGTTTAGGGGAATACTATGATTTATGGTTATTTATCTTCATAAAAGTGGATAGTGATAAAATAATTTATAATTTAATCATGCATCCATGATCTGTATTTTATTATTTCATGACCTATTTTTTGGTTGAATTGATCTATTTATTTTATAACATTATGGAAGATTCATAATTTGAATGTATTATGGTTATAAATGCTGATATATTTTTGGTGGGTAATTTTCCATGGGGTAACATGCTTCTTACGACATATTTATTATTTTTCATTCTTTTATAACATAAACATAATCCTTTGTTCGCAATTTAATGTTGTTTGGGAATTAAAATTAGTTTTTCAACATGTGCAGTTATTTTATAAGTTAAATAGATTTTAAATGAATTCTTAAATTTTTTTATTGTAGGTGGGATATAATTTCTTGTTTTCCAATTACATTATCTTATTTTATTAAAGATCATTTCTAGTTAAGGTATTTATTTTTGAAATATGTGAATTATTTAATAAGATAATGGTTTTATTTGTGACATCATGAATCATTTAAACCATTGCTTTTTGGGAAAAATAAATAACGATCAGGTTGTAACCAGAATTAATAATAAAAAACATTAGATATAGGAGGAATAAATTTGGGTGTGCTAAAATTTCATCTTTAATTAATTTTGATAGGATCTTGATATGTTATTTTCAAATTAAAATTTATTTTTTCACAAAAGTCACACAATTTTACTAATAAATGTTGAAATATATAGAAAATAGACACTAATATTGTATTTGGATGAACAACACATTAATACATCTAATGAGAACATATCAAATATGTGTTCCTAGGACCAATAATAACTAAAACATTAGTTTTTTTATTAAAATTGTTAAGACAAGATAATTTCTCATCCATGGTTTATAACATCTTCCTCATATCTACTAACTGATATCCAAGAGAGTTAATGTAATTCATTATTCTAAAACACATGAAAAACACATAGGAAAATAGTAATCTAAATAACTCTATTAATCATTTGGGTACTATATGATTCTTTGATATTCACCTCCTAATCTGCACTTGAGTATGTAGAATATTCCTTTTCCAATCCTTAAATTCAATTATATATAGTACAACACCAAATCACTCTTTAAATTTAAAAATTTTCAATGAAATAAAAATCCAATATATATTCTCCTCTTATTTATGATATTCATTTTATCACTAGTCTATATCATTTCTTTAACAACATGTCTTATTTTATTACATATAATTGAAATTTAAGTTAAAATTCAAATCAAAAAATAGAAAACAACCTTTAACACCATATAATTTTAATTTATCAATTATGTTGTCTCTTGGTAAATCTATACCATTTACCTCCTACCAAAAACTCAGTGGTCATGCCAAAAAACAAAAAATACTTCTTTCTAGTGATAAATTGTCATTTTTTTGTTTTATGTTTGTTATCAACAATCTATATATGTATAAATCCATTCAAGAACAAAATGTTAATTAATTTGATTGTTTTATTAAACATTTAGAAACATTGGAACATGATGATTTTGTCCCTAGGGATGTCTTGATAGGGTAGGGGAGAATAAATGTGTCAATCTGTCTTTCAATGGATTATATCCCAATGTTTCTAGGAACTCATTGAATCTGGATGATTATAATGAGCATTGGTCAATGAAAAAAGGTAAGGAAAACCAGAACACACAAATTATTTCATAGATAACCACTAAGGGTTAATTCAAGGAGTATTCATTGATAATGTGTCAGTGGTCCCAAAATACTTGATGCTATACATGTTTTGATAGATTACTATTGTTCAAACATGGTCACTCTTGGTTTAGTGAACAACCTTAATAAATAAATCATGTATAAAAAATTATCACACACAAATAATTTACAGTTACACGTCTTTGTGAATTAGTTTAGTTGAAGTCTACCTCAGTTTATCGACATGATGGTCACTTCCTCCTTGAAAAAAGGATACACAAGGATTTGTATTATAGAAACCTGAATATGATGCTCTAATGTATATCCTATTCTCTCAAATACCCACCTTGGGTTTTGGGTGTGTTAAAGTTCCATCTTGATTCTTCCTTACACAAAGTATCCACATATAACACAATTCCTTGCATAGTAACAATTCAAATAACATACTACCCTAATCAGAATACATGCTTCAACTTTTGACCAGTTTATTCTGTTTATGGCTATTGTAATTCCTCGATCAACACCCCTTAATAATATGACTCTGTAAAACCCATCATCATGTGTTGGATTCGTGGAAAACTCACTAAACACTACCTTCAAAAAATAATCTTTGCATAATATATTCATTAATTGGTATCCACATACTATCTAATTAGTTCACACATACAGGATGATTCTATACTATGATTTTTATATTATTACTATGATCTTATTTTAACTTATAATAAATAAATATTGAACTGGTTAGTAGGGTAATTTATAGGGAAAATATTCTATCAAACTATATACCCACTATAATTATTGATCAAACCTTTTCCAAATAACCTTCACAAAATCCCTTCATGGTGTGTGCACTGTGAACCATCCTTTTCAAACCCAACTTCATTGATCTCCCATGAAAAATTTGTAAATCATGGTGTAAAAAAAATCAACATTTTTAAACAATATAAGAACAATTAGAATGGAATACCACTTTTAGGTTTTCAAAATATCCTCTTTCAGGGAACCTCCTTAGATTTTTTTTGTAAACCATCATATTGAGTCATCATGATCCATTGAAAAAACTAGAAATGGATTATTGACAAACATAACATCAATGACAAACACCATTGATAAACAATTTTAGTTGCAAAATTATCCCTCTTTGGGTCTATTGTTAATCGATATTTAAATCTAATGATGGATAATAATCAGAAAGAATCACATTAACAAATTTGTTACCCAATTTCTTCATGATCAATGATTATTGTATTAAAAATAAGAGTTAAAAATATCTCATGCATCATGTCAAACCTCAGTCTAAAAACCCAGCTATATTCATAAATATCTCTACAAAATCTCCCCAAAATTCATACCATGAACTCTACCTTAATGAGATAGTTTTAAAGATAACACCAATTAATAGAAAATAGTAAAAATAAACCCTTGTCACCATACCAATGAATTTAACTCAGAATTTCCCCCTTTGATAATAAAATTAAAGAGAAATGGTCATATTATTTTCTACTAGCACAACACACAATGTGGAATTTATTTCACCCTTAATTACACAATAATAAAAAATTAGTTATAAATAGTTAAATTCATGGGATTATGGGTACTTCTGAACCTCCTCATGCTGAGGGTGGTGTTTAATGATTGAGGTTATAGTGATGCTTCTTGAACAATGATGCTGAGGTAATAATGATGTCGAGTTATAATGATGATGAGTGAGTTTGATAGAGGTGTTTTTTGGGTTTCAATGTGATCCATTTATAGTATTCCTTACTCTATATTTTCCTCACCAATTTGATATTTTATCTCAATAAACATGGTATAAGAGTGTTTTACCGAATGTTTTGTGAGATAAATCAATCTCTTGTCATCATAGTAGATCACCATTGATTGTTTGATTTATTTACCATCTTCCTCTTTAGATTTAATAATATAGGGAACTATGTTAATGATTATGTAAATGTAATGAATTATACATATTCTATATTCCATGAGGTGGTTGCAGACTTCTTACTCATCCATCCAATATATTTTATATCAATATAGAATGCACTACCAGTTTTGGAATTTTATATCACCACACCACCTACCAAATTCTCATCATAAAATTCCTATAGATAATGATTTTTTTTATTATATCAATTTTAAAGAGAAAGTTGTATATACATTAGATGAACCACATGACTCTTTTAGATACAATAATATTCTATTCATTTTGATTAATCATGAAATGGGATAGTAAACAAAATGCAAAGACAAAAGATGGATGTGTTTTTGGGAAAACTAATAAGGTTCTAATTGTCCCCCTATTCAAGGTGGGACCATTTAATTTAATATCTGCATGTATTCTATGATTGCTTCCAAATATCATCAGAGTTGAATTTGGTTTGGGATCATGTATATTGAAATTATTCAGTATCCCTCTAGTATACATATACTGAGATACCAAGGTATACCATTATTTCTGAATAACTTGTAACCATAAAAATAGTTGTGTTCACATATCATGGGAATTTTAATCATTAATATCGTCACATTATAAATTACCTCCATATTTTTTCATTATTATAAAAAAAATTACATCATAAACATATACCATATACATGAACTATTATTGTATTTCTTAACATATATATGTGTATCAACACCTCCTCCATTGGATTCACAAATATTTAGATATAAATCAATATCCATTATGCTATGGTCATGGGGCTTGTTTTAGAAAAAAAATTTCTTTTAAATCTATATAATTTATTTTATTCATTTCTAATAAGAAATCCAACTAGATGCAGATTAAAATCCTCTTTTTATATTACATATTTCAATAAATCCATCTTTACATCCATCTAGTAAATCACGATGGCTCTTTAAAATTCTGCCGCTATGAAAGTCAAATTTTCTCATATCAAGAAATTGGTGAAACATTTTCATCATCATAGACACCATTAATTTGTAAATAGAATTTATAAACTAGAAAAATACTTTTTTATGATAAGAGTACCATGTTTATTGATTTTATTCATGAATACACACTTCTTTCTAATCACATTGTGATGTTTACGATTTCTATAATCCTCCATGTTTTTATATTTATCTATTTGACCCAGTTCATTATTCATGCATCTAACCATTGATTCGTTATTTTTTAGTTCTGTAATTATTATTTATTATTTCATTAAAAATAGAATATTATATTTATTTCTCATTTTTCTTTCCTGTGTAGGATAAGACCTACCTATGATTATATTGTATAGATCATCTTCAATTATACTATTTATCCTCTGAGGTACATATTAAATTTCCTTAGAATTCGTATCCTCTCTTGATTTTGACATAGAATCATAATAATTTGGGGGTTTTGATATAAAAAATGTTTTATTTCAACTTCTTTAACATCTTTAGATAATTCATCATTGTTCACATTTTGAATTTTATTTTTTAATTTACATCAATTAGTTCCCACAATTCTATTTATCATTTTTTTAAACATTTATAATCCTTACTATCTGTTGAGTATCCCAAAAATAATCCATCATCTAAAGAATCACCATAAATTACCTCAATATAGAATATTATTATAAAGACATGAAAATGAAAAATGTGGGCCTCTGTTCATTACATATTTCATATGGCATCATTTCTTCCACTTAGTTATGCAATGTCTAGTTTTCATTTACATTGTAACCTATACTACATCCTTTGAATAGTAATTTGAGATGTCTCTTTCAATGAGAAATGTTTTGGGTATATTTTTAACAAAATAATTTCTCATTTAGAGAACACCATTATATTATGGTGTTCATATTGATTATACCTCATGCTTAATTCAATGATAGTTGAAGTAATTTTGAAATTCTATATAAATGTTTTATCTTCCAATGTAAGAAAACGTGATCACTATTTTATGCATGGTATCATTTTTAACTATTTTTCTTTACAACTTAAGGTACCCATTTTTATTAAATATTAGTTCATGTCCTTTTTTTGAGTTGAATCATATATAAGTGATTAAATTATAATCCATCCACATATAGAACGTAATATTCCTTTAACTCATCTACCACCAACAATGTTTTTTACCTATATTGATATTTAAGAACCATAATTTTTGAAACATATTATTCCAAAAAACATGTCCTTCACATTCTATGGAAACCTCATAATTATATTCATGTGATATGATCACATATAATCTATGATCTAGGTGCTATAGGTTTTTATTTCATTGAGTTTTTATTTCACTTATATTGGCCTTGTAGGTTTTCTTATTTTCTATATATGAGATAAAAATTTGAGTTGAGGAATAATAAATCATTTCTTCTATCTATTCAACACATGTAGTATAGTCATAATAATATTATTCTTCTATAATGGTGTATCTATTACTCAATTAAATCATTATGTATTGTCTAGAAATATCTTTTTTTTTCAATCCCATATAGGTAACCACCACAAATTCTCAACCACTAATCAATAGATTTATTCCCAAAATTAGAATAGTGATAATAATTGTCAATTAAATAATTTATTATCTATAATTAATGATGTATAATCATTATTCTCTACGAAATTATAGGTGTTTCCACATTTAAAAAGAATTTTCAACTTAACTGTAGGATGTCATATGGATAATAAATCCAAAGAATAATCATTTCATTAGAGAAAATACCTTCTCTCCATTATTCCACATATGTCCCTAGTATTCATAAAACATCATAAATATATATTTTTAACCCCATAGGCCATGAATAAATTTCCTCCCTACAAATTTCAATAATTGGACGTTTGTTTTTATAAAAACATGGTGTTTTAAATTTTACACCCCTATTTTAAATATTCTATTTCCCTATATTCTGAAATATTACTGTTGCTTCATTATTTGTTTTGAGCTCACTATTGATTTCAATTTTTCTTGAAAATATATGTATTTTTTCCTTCATAAAGTTTGTATAACGTTTAATTCTTTGTTGGAAGCTTATAATCAATTCTCTAGCTGTGAAGCTTCTAAAGTGAATATTATTATATAAATTAAATGAATTCTTGTATTGTTCATGTCTATTTATCAATGAAATAACCTCTTATTCAAGGGGATCAAACTTCTTAGATCTCTCCTAAAAGAAATAATTATAGTTATCATTTAACTTTTCATGTTTATCAATATTTATCATTAAATTAACAACCACTTTAGAATTCACATGAGATAAAGATCGATCATTGAGTTCTCATTCTTTTCATTCAATAATAGATTCATGTTTTCCAATATAATAGGAATATTATTTTAGTAATTCATTAAATTTTATATTTTTTTATCCTATTAATATCAAGGTCTTCAAGTGCCCTTTTTTGTAACATATTTAAGATAACATCAATTTTTGTTGATTTGTATCTTTTCTTATCAATTATTCATTTGAAATAGAAAAAAATCATAGCATCATTGACATCATACATAACTTAGAATTCAATTACTCTATATAATATTCATTATCATACTCCTCTTTTCATAAAATTATATTCCTGTGAAACCTCTTTCAAGAGGAATTTCCCAAATTGGAGTCCCTTAAAGGATTTAAAATCCATTGCAGCATCTATTAAAACTGATCTATATCTTTTTAATCAAAAAAATCCTTTAACAAAATTCTATAATGTGTCCACACTTTCCATATTATAAACAATCCAACAATAGTTTACCTTTAAATATAACATTCCCTCGCATGAATTATCTGGCCAAAAGAGTGAGTAATTCATTATTCATTTACTATTCACCATCAAAACATTTAGAGATTTCATGTTTCAATATAGCACTAGAAAAAATTAAATTAGATGAATGAAATGATGTTACATCTATGTTAGGTCAAATTTAATGAGTTCCATACTTCTAAAAATATCATCAAGGGATAACTTGGACAAACTAATTTTCTAAATAAATAATACATTAGGATTACATAGTGGTTCAATCTGTTAAAAAAATAATTTTACCACATTTATTTCATTTATTTCTTCACCATGTTCAAAAATTGATCCAAAAAAATAAATTAATTTATTAATGAATCCATAAATATTTTGATAGGTTTAATTTTCAAATAATCAAATTTATTTTAAAAAACCTTTTTCAAAGATTCTGTCACCATATTTTCTCCTTCATAAATGCTGGAAAATTTACCCCACTAAGACTTAACAGTAGTGGAAGTCATCACTAAAATATAAATTTGATCATGAATATCTCTATTAAAGTCATTCTATGAATTAACATCATTATTTAGAACCATCCCATCTACTATAGTCATAGATAATTAGGAAATATCATTGTTATATATCCCATGAATTATGGACAGGAAAAATTCAGAACTAAGATATCATTGGTGAGACAACATTCTATTCTTATATACATGATAAATAAAACCACAAAATATAGGAATGTCATTATCATTTATCGTGTTCTCTATACTGAGCTCCCAATGAATAATTAAATTCTATATCCATATCTCTAATATTATTTGTCGCACATTCAGATTCCACTAAATGGGAGAGGTAAATTAGGGTGTTATATTTTTCTTTTTCTCTATATGGATATTTTCCCCACATTGATAGGAACTCATTAACCAAATATAATTGCAGTGTACATTCCACAATAAAATACATGAATAAATAAAATTTAAAATAAAAAATATTACATGGTTAACCATGATGTGAATTTCCAAGGAGAATACATTGATAATACATCATTCATATAACAATTAACTAAGATTAATTTGATTTTAGGTATAATAGTTTCTCATCTGTGGACACTCCATAAAAGGTGAACATAATTTACAAATAATTCATGTATAGAGTATATCGCCCTCATATTTCTTCCATTGACTCCTCCTTGTGTACTACTCTGGATAAATTCAACCTCAGTTGATCAACATTAAGGTCACATTCAAATTATCACTAGGGAACTATTTGATTTTAATCATGAAATCATTAATTTATTTTTTCTACAATATTATGTACACTCTATAAAAGAACCCCCAAATATTAATGTGTGAAGAAACGTTCTCAAAACTTCCTTATATAAAGTAACTACACAAAACACTATTCATTATATATTAACCTTACATACCCCATACTGACCTTAGAATTTTTTTTCTTCACCTTATATGCTAAATGATTTAATATTAATACTGTATGTATCATGGACCACCACCAAATAATGAACTACTATTATGGTATCCTGATTCAAGAGATGAATACATAGAATAGTCTCCAAATATAGTCTCCATAGACTATGACTCGAGAATCATATATTCATGAACTTATTCACACACTACCTTCACAAACTGGTCCCAATGTACTCAATATGTAGAACTTACTTCATTGATGATTATTTCCTTTTTTGGTAAATATATTATTCCCTTGATCCTCTTTTATCTTCTAATCATCACATAGAAAATGAGTTAGTGGGTTATTTCTATAAAAAATTCATTGTGTGACTCGCTAACCACTAGATATAATTTTTAACACATAGATAAATATCCTAAATATACCCCCTTCATAGTGTAATCACCATGAATCATCCTTTATGAACTTTCCTTCACTGATCTCCCATGTGATCCATTTACATCCATTTTGGATGGCCAAAAATCATTCCAAGGCTATAAAAAAATAGAAAAACCATGTTCAACCTTTATTGTTAGTGAAAAATCTCCCTGATGATACCGGCCACCAATTTTATGTAAATCATATAATATATTCTTCAAGCTCATTTGGTCACCCCATACATATATTTTCAACCAACACAACATCTACACCAAACAATTTCCTGGAACACATTAGTTCAAATAGATGATATTCTTCTTGATTATATATAGATTTTTTTCTAAATAGTTTGGAGAATAAATTTTATATAATTTTCCAAATGATATTATTTTAACTTGAAAAAAATATATTTTAGAATTACTTTTGGATTTAAGGTGGAATGATATGTTTTTTAAAAACAATAGCCAAAAAATTAATCTCATAGATTGGTAAATACAATACAATCTCTCCCATTATGGAGAAATCCTGAAATTGTGAAATTATAAAATCACCCTCAATTACCAATAAAATATTTTTCAGGGATTGAAATTATATTCAAAATTATGATTTCATAAGTATATTTATTAATCTTGTGAAACATTGAATGTATAATCTAAAAAAAGTATATTGTTGTGTTACAAAATTTTATAAAATTTAAAAAATTTATAGATTACCATATTGATCCATCTATGTTTATCGCATGAATCATTATAACTACATGTGTATTCTTACATATCCATTATTTTATGGAGTTACCCCCACAATTACTCTGTAATGTAATCCATCTCCCTAACACACAATCAAACCTCGACCAAAGAATTTAAACTTTCCACTACCCAATCAACAAACACTAAATGAATTTAATTGAAAAAAATCCAATATAACAACTTTCAGTTATAATTTTACCTCACTTTGGATTAACTTGGAAATTTATACGTAAATCCATAACTAAATTTAGAATACCTTCCCCAATTCCATATTCTTTAAATTCTTTAATAAATTCTTTATAGTAACATCCAATCTAATTATATTTTTATATATTATCATAATCCCACCTTTTAAATAAGGATGAAGTGAAAACCCTTAAATATCCTCACATGACCCCAAAAACACATCTGTGAGAATCATTTGATTCAATATAATAGCCTTCCTCATAGATAGGGTAACAATATTTTAATGGAACCTTGTATAATCCTCATAATGGGTAGCCCCCACCGATACAAGATCGTATGTGAATATTGTACAAAAGATACATATACTACATAAAAAACCAACATCAATCAAGACCCAATATTCCAAAATCCTTTATAGTACCAGATACAAACAATCTAGTCTATTGGTAGTCATCAAGGAGAACGAACAAGTGGAGAATGTGAGACCAATGGAAGAAGGTTATAATTCTAATGCCCCCATTATTCCTAAAAAATAATTTGTGTTGTATTTAGAAGAAAGTAGTAGTGAAACAATGGAAGGATCATCAATTAAGTGAAATAACAACAAACCATTACAGAATTGGTCTCAGTGTACTAATCCCAAAAAAATAACAACAATTTTAAATACATAGATATATAGAAAAACATGATATGGACCTGTAATTAAAAATCCATATAACAATCACATAGTAAAGAGAATCCATTCATAGTTATTAGAGTAGTTTCATATCAAGAATCCCAATAATAGAAAATAGAAATCTAGTGGGATGAGTATTATAGGAATTGAAATTATTTTAAGGCTGGTGTAAATCAGAGATCTAGTAGAGAAACCCAAAATTGGGGGAAACAACCCAATAACAATGCTCACAAGTACCTGATGGTAAAAACAGACACTCAAAACCATGATATGAAATCTCTAACTACAACAAGTATGTTTAGGGAAAAATTTAGTTCAAACAAAGAGGCGATCTGAGCACCTCCAAGGAGTGGTCGAATGAGGGTCTTTAGATGCAAACAAATTTCCATGAAATTATATAAAGTAGAATATTTATTATCAACCAAAATAAAACTGAACATTGGGAGCACTGAAATCACTCAAATAAATTCCCATTTAGAGAAAATTCTTAAAAGGGGAGTCGGTATTCAGTTACAAAACATCTAAAAGAAGATAGGAAACCTGAGTGAGAGGTATGGACAAAAAAGTGAAGAAAATAGAGTAAGGAACCCCTGATGAATGGACCTAGAAAAAACTACCTTCTAGAACACTAAAGACCCAAGAAACATATATTAAAATTCATCAACCCTCCACTTTTGATGAATAATTAGTTGGATCTTAAACATTGTTATTGTTTTTGAAAGATAATCCATAAATCTAGCCCTTTGCAACATAATTTAGATAACTAAAAAACACATTTTTAAATGGGATTTCCATATTCTCTCAATTATTACCATAATATGAAAATATTATTAAGAAGATAAACATTAATATATGACACAATTTTTTAATATTGAAAAAAAAGTTAATATTATAATTCATATATTTTTTTCTTGAAATTCAAGACCTTATTTTATTAAATATAAATCATATTAGATGATGTCAGTAGTTGAATTCATTTTCTAAAACTTTAGTTATCCATTTTTTCTTATAAGACTCAATGTATAATTTCTCCTATGTTTTTATATTGTCTTCTTAACAAAATCCCATATTAAACACATATTAAAAAATAAAATGATAGATGCATTGGGGATTAAATTTGTATCAAATGTCACTAAATTGATGAATTTTTTTGAACATAATTATTCAGAAAATTATTCTTGAAAACATGATCATTGAAGGAATTTTTAAAAATATCCACCACCTGATGTCGATTACCAAAAAACACTAAATTCATAATTTATTTCTCAAACATTTCTTCTATAAATTGACACTGAATTTCTATGTTCTATAATTGAGAATATTTTATTGAGTTCCTTTTTATATAATAACACTCTTATTGGTACATTAAATCAATATTTTTTATCCCAACAGTTACCCAAGATCATATAATTATCCCCACATCCACATTAAGAATATAACATCTAGGTTGAAAAAAATGTACTCCACCTATATTTTCCTCATGAACATACACTTCATATTATGTCTTATCCATCAAATAAAATTTCTTCCAATGTAGGATGTTCTTCTGGTTATGAAATTTTGATCCACAAAATCACTATCCATGTATGAATCTGTTTAAAACAAAAAATATCAATTTTCAGTTATATTTAAAACAAATATATATTTCAATATATATATATCCTATCTCATTATTCCCATCACTATTTTTATGTTCTTTTCCTTCTATGATCACTAAATGTTTGATTGTAAACATATAACATAAAATATAGGTATTCTTTATATTTTTAGTTATAATAAACTCATGATAAATATTCTATACCATTTCAATTCCACTGCATTTTTATCCTTATGATTTCTGTATTTTCTTATAATCAATTTGAGTATTAAAACTATCTTAAATTTTCTATAATAAAATTATTTAGACATTTTCATGAATTAATATCCTTTGAGATTAATGCATTTCTTCCCTTTTGATGTAATTTTAACATAAGTTTGTATGCTACTTCCCTAATCATTCATATATACAGTTATTAACATACTAGAGTGGAAAGTATTTCAACATGATTGTATATATTTAGATTAATATTTAATCGATGTACACCATCACCAAGAAATTCCATTTAGCTATATTTTTCACAGAACAATTATCAATGAAATTTAAAATTTGAAACACCATCATTTTTATATAATTGGAGAAATAATACATACCAGGAACAATGTGATTTCATTAAACCATAAAAATATTTTTTCAACCAATATAGTTTTATATCATAATCAAGGATAATAAATCGTTTTTTTATTCTATATATACTTGTTTGTTCCAAATTAATTTCAAAAATTCCATCTCTATATTAATTTTATTGAATTTAATTTTCATTTGAAAAAATACTCCCATGAAATGATTGATTTATACCAACACTTCCACTATAATAAAAATTATCTCAATATCAACACATTCAAAATAAGTATACCTCTATAATACCATCCATTATTTTTTATTAATAAAATATCCATGTTCCTTATATTTATCTCAAATGGAATTATTTTTTCAAATCACATTGTGATATTTAGTTTATTTAATAAGCTATCTTGTCATGTTATTTTAAAACTAACTAAATTATATTTCAAAATTTTCACTCATAATTAAAAAATTTATTCATCATCAAAATTTTCAAATTACAAATATTAAAATAGTGAATTATTCTCCATTAGTTTAAATATATAAGTTTTCATTGGAGAATATTTTTCATCAATAATGTTACTGAAGAAAACATCATGTTTTCTCTATCATGTATGTAATATAAATTTATGTTCGTTAATATTAATCTCGTCATCTGATAAAACATTGGAATCATCATAATTAAAAAATCTGTTTGATAATATTTTATCTATTGAAAAATATTATTCTTATTCACATAATTCTTGAAGTATATATATGATTTTTTTATAAAGCTTCATTAGAAAAATAATTCACATCATTGCTTTGATAAATCATGTTGATTATTTTATTTAGATAGTTATAGGGTTTGATATTATATTAGTATCCCTGAAATACAAATTTATTTGATGAATCTACATATTTAACATGGTTTCCTTATTTATGTCTGATGAATCATTGGATTCATAAACACAAAATTTCTACAATGAAGGTTTCCTTCTATATTACATTTCTTGTGCTATATAATCTTATCAAGAGTTATGAAATTCCCAGTTTTGAGTTTACATGAAAAATTTTATATCCAATTTATTTTAACATTAAAAAACTACACTATCAATGACTAATATATTATCCATGATGTTAATTGGTTGATATTTTCTTTCCACAAAATCATTAATTGTTAATTACTTATTTAATAGTCGTTATTAATTTTATATGTAACTCTAATTACTTTTCTACTTATATTGATGTATATTTTTCTATTATTAATTTTATTCTCTATTTATTCATTAATTTGAAATATAAATAATACATTATATTCTTTTGAGGTATTTTAACACTTCTTTATTTGATTATATAAAAATAGCACATAACATTCTAGTATTTCCATCAACAAAAATGTTATATATTTTACACCTGATGTTAGGAAAACATTGATAGGAACACATAAATAATTGTAAGAGAATCCAATAGATTGGATACCTAATTATTATTTGGATAGTATGGGTTTCCAAGAAAATTTCCACAAAATAATTCATCCAATTTATTTTATGTATTTCTATATAAATTAATAATATTAACTAAAAATGTCAACATTGAAATTTTTCAATAATTTGTTGAAGAATATAAATAGGCATTCAATTTTAGTAAATTTTTCTGTAATTAACCTAAACATGTCATACATAGATATTAAATAAAATTTTTAGAATAAATAAAAAAAATATAAAATAAAAAACCCAAAGACCAATTTAGTTTAGTTCCTTTGGAATAATGGAAACCTAAACCCTGATATATAAGTGAGTTGCATTATCTTTCACTAGGTTCGTCCCGACTAGCACCATTCTTATACACCTCAAATATAATAAGTATATTCTTAACCAAGGGTAAAGAAATATAAAATGTGTTATCTCAGATGCTTAGTAAGGTAGAACAATCCTAACATATAAATATAAAATGAGCACATGGGTATGAGAATATTATCTTTACATTAAAAGATCAATCCCTTTATATTAATGATCATATATATAAATCAAGGATTAATGCATTACAGTTCACAAAAAATTAATCATTATGAAATAATATTTTAAAAGATGAAATCATGACATTGGAATTAATCATGGAATTAGGGTGAACACATAAAAATATAATAATGATTTTGAAAGTAGTTGAGTCAATGCGGTAAAGGACATCATAGTAGTATGAGTAAACTTCCCATACCATCTTTGTAGTCAGCGTTCTCTCCCATAACCATCTTGGTAGTCTTGGTTCACTCCCATTACCATCTTGGTAGTCATGGTTCACTCCCACAACCATCATGGAAGACACTGTCCATCATGCCTATCTCATGGGATATAAATACTTACCCAATGCACTAGAGGGAGATATACTTCTCACCCATATCATAATGAAATAATAAATTATTGTTCCACAAAATCATGAAAAATCATATTAAAACCCATGAAATGAAATAGGTATCATAAACATATAATCATATCATAACCAATGGAAAATGATACAAGATCCTAATCATTTCATCATCGAATATCATAAGGGATAAAATTGGTTTCTCAAAAATAATTCCATCAGAAAATAGTCTAGGTTAATAAATAGCTTTCATAAATATCATATACATAATCAAAACATAGTAATAATAGGGATGTTACTATGTAATGTTGTCTTAGATGGAATATACTTTTAATAAACTTGTTGAAATTGATTATTAAGGAAAATATCATTTCTTCTTTGAAATAGTTGTTTTTCTTATAATAACATTAAAATTTTAAATAAAATAATTTATTTGAATATACCCATGAAAATATCATGGAAATAATGTGTCATGAAAGCATGAAAATATTCTCCTTATGTATAAGTTAAAATAAATCATTCTTCGTGTACTTTTGTTAGACAAATGAAAAATTATCTCATTTGGATAATAGAAGAATGATTCCTTTCAAATCATGTATTAAAAAGTAAAAAAAGTGAAAAATGACATTAGACATCCATATCATAATATGAAAACTTTTTACGAAAGAATATTTAGAAAACATGGATATGGATTATAAATAAAACCCAATAAATAGTTACATTTAATCAATCTCAGATAATAACGAGAGTGTGAAATTATAACTTAATTAAAGCCTAAAAAAGATTAATTTTTTTAAAAAATTAATGATAATTAAATTTGACATAAAATTAGCATTATAAACCCTTTATATATATATATATATAAATAGTTATGTAAAATAATATCAAGGATATTGAAATGGATAAAAGATTAATTATTTAAATATTCATGTGTCCCATACCACATTGAACATTTTGATCATAAGCCTGGTAACATAAAATGAATATTTAAATATAATGAGGATTAATATATTTCTGAAATTAAATATAATAGGGTCATTACACACACCATACATGATTAATATGTGGATAAAATGTCTTACATCTCAATAAAATTAATTGTGAGACATAATTCTCTTACCATGAGTCTTGAGTCTCGTTTTTCTCAATCAGAACACATTTATATCAAATATAAATTTATTATAAAATTTTTCCAAAACCATATCCATATAAATAATAGCTTATACGGGTTTATTATGACCATGTATTAACTGTTAGTTAACTAACCTATTTAAATTTTTCACATTGTATAATATTTATATTATTCTTCATATGTTTCTAAATTTGTTATATCACAGCTCCTTATACTTATATCATGATTCCAAAATGTTAAATGTGATATAAATATTATGTAAATCCCATATATGTGTATTATAATAATACCTAGAATATATAATTATGAAACAAAATATACCGTTCATGGAGACGACAAGTAGTACGTACGGATGAAAACTATTTCTGTTTAATTGTCGGTTTGAAGAAAATAAAAGATAATTCATATATGTGTTTGTATATGTATGTATATCATTATTAAATTATAATTATTATATCATTTATATATATATCGTATATATATCAGATATATTATGTACATCTATTATCAATACATACCATGTAATGTATAAAATAATCACATCGCTTTGAGGGGTTGTATTCCACACTTCCACAATCATTGTTATTGTATATCCACAATATAGAAAGAATGAAGTAAATGATTATTATAAAATTTATATAATATGAAAAATGTTTTAATTTATATATTATAATACTAATTAACCTGAAACTACTTTTAAGAACCTCCATGGAGGTGGTAATGGAAAAAAGAAAAACTGTAGTATTCACAATGTTAATTAACAGACATAACATGGAAAAAAATTACAATAATTGAATAAAATGAGGCATGAAAAGACATGGATATGAGATATATCATTATAAAAAAATACTGTATATCCATTATTTTGGAGTTATATTTCATTAATTTATGAATGAGGAGAGGAGAAAGTAGAAAAAGAAATGAAATTAAGTGAGGTACACTGTAAAAATTACCTCAAGACTATCACTTCATTGAAAGTACCTTGAGACCATGGATTTGATATTTTTGTGAGATCAGAAGCAAATGGAAATGAGTAGGTTGAGTTGAATAATATTGGGGAGATATTTTATGATCTACAAGTCATTTTTGGTTGAAATGGGGTGATGAGGGGTGGTATATATACCTAAGGAGAGGTGGGTTCAAGTGATTAATTTATTGATTATTTTATATTAAAATACAACCACATTGATGTGTTATTAATTTCAATTAATAATACATTAATTTATTTTTTTAGGATGGTTATGGTCATGAATCACCTCATAAAACCATTAAATGTTTCAATTTGAGTTATTTTAAGCTTTTATCTTTTAACTTTATCCCTTGTCAGAATTTTACCGATACAATGGTAAATAATTTTGTTACCACGATAACATTTTTTAACCTAAAAAAGAAATTGAAATTTCTCCCTAATTTAGATATTATGATTCCGAATATGTAATATATATTACATAATTCAATTAGCATAAATTATATATATATATATATAATTCCATATTCAAGATTAAAAAGTAGGGTTTTAAAATGAAACTTTCCAATATTTGAAATGTTTTTATATATTATTTCAATTGAAAATTGATTCTAATGACCTCAATTGTATTAATTGAAAAAATTAGTATTTAAATTAAATATGAAACCCATTAAAAATATAAGGAATCCTTATATATAAATTATATGAAATGGTAATTTTCAATTAAAATATATTACTTTTAACAACTATATAATAAATCAAACCTTATAGAAAAATACGAAAACAGTATCTTAAACTATTTTTTATGTTTCAATTCCAAATATTATGTTTATTTTGAATATTAAATATATAATAGTTTGAAAAATTGAATCTATTGATTGTTCGTAATATAAATGCAGTAAAACTACCTTGATAAAAATATTAGGTTGTATGCATTCAATTGGATTAATTCTTATATTATTCTTTTAAAATCTAATAGATGGTTATAAAAAATATTTAAATGGATATATAAAATTTAATACATTAAAATTAATTATTATATGTGATTATTTTAGTTGATATGCATAATTATAGTTTTCTATTAAAATACTACATTTATATTAAATTTGGTTCTTATATTCATTTCTAAACAATTTTGTACTAATTAGTTCATTTCATTTTCTGTGAAAACAATATATTTTAACATGTTTGTTATTAATATTAATAAAATATAATTTTAGGGAAATGTGATATATTATTATCACATATATATATTAATATTATATTGTTTTTTCTTAACACTTGGTCATCTGTGTTATGAAAACCATCGAGGAAGGTATTTATTTCATGTAACACAAGACAACATCAATGTTTCGTATAGAGAAAGCTAAAATTTATATTTTTTTGTAGTCCATATAAGTCAAAAATAGCTATTTAATAAAAAATAAATTGTATTCAATGTTACATGAAATGTGCAATATCAAAAATATTAAATTAATTTGAAAAAAATATAATTCACAAAATCTCATTACATTACATTATACCCTCCCTAAAAATAATTCAACCTCAAAATTCATCTAGAATATTGATGTTTTACTACTTGATGGTTTCATGAATATAATACCACGTCATAAAAAGGGACATTAAATCTTCCTTTTAAAAAGAACTCATTTGAAAATAACAATTACCCCCGAAAATAATGACAAGGTCTCTACGTAAGAGAACATAAGTGATGATATGTGCATAGAGGAAAAACATGAATAATCATAAAGATTGAAAAAGACCACTGATCAAAAGAAAGCTGGTGAACCAGTGAAATTTAATAATCAAAAAATAAAAAACTAAATATGTGGGAAATAGGTCCTTGATATCATAAATTTTTTTGATAAAAATACATGATTTTACATCACGACCCCTTCTCCAATTGTAGAAAAATTTGAATGAGAAGATATACTTAATCGTTTTCTATACAATATAATAGTTGGCCATGCCTAGAAGAATTTCACCTTCAGATCTTATTCAAATAAATGAAGATTAATATTTTATTCTTAAAGTGTTATAAGATCACACAATCCACAAATAGAATGATAGGTCATTCCAACTATCTGTATAACAAAATGATGTTAGAGCATGTTATCAAATATGAATATGTTCACCTATAGTGAGATAATAATTTAATCTATCATACACCATATGAAGCTTAACTTATACTATCCATAAATGGAAAACCATACAATCCTCCAAACAACTACAAATCCAAAATGTTTGAAAGAGGTTCAATAAATTTTTTAATAGTTATCACCCATATATCATGTGATTTCTCCTGTTTGTCGAATTCCATGCATGTAAATTCCTTCATCAGGTATTATATTGAGTCATGGTAATATCCTAAATTGCAATTTATCCTTATTGAAACCATGCATGATTCTATATTTTAAAACGCAAAAATCTGTAAACATCATCCAACATAGCATAACCCACATATAAAAAAATTAATTAACCAATTCAAAGGTAACTCGTATCGTCCAATTTATTTGTTCATATAAATAATATCATTATTCAAACATAATTATCTTAACATAAGATACATATTAAGGGTTATCATTCTTATAATCGCATGATATACAAATATTTCATAGTAGCCTTAAATAAATTTTATAGGCCTTTTAAACTTTTCAAGATATCCATTAAAATCCTTCATGAAAAACATTAATTGAAAAAACATTATATTTCAGGTTCTTGTATTACATAATCATTAATTTCTGAAACATATACATCTCAATAACCCAGATTTAGTCTTAAACAATTACTCAAGATCCATCATTTTATTCATTCCTAAAATATGAATCATGTCTTAATGTTCATCAACATTATTCTAACCTTGTTTCATAGGTTTAATGTAAATAATAACTCTAGAACATTCAATACCATTGAAATTTAATTTACAATATCATTATCCTCAAATGTATAACCAATATTTGTACAACCTTCATGATTCTATTCATTATGTTTTTACTTAGGAAATAAATTTTAATAATTCCAATACATTTCACATCTAAAACATTCTATGTTTACCATGTTTTATATAGTTCCAGTTATTGACTATGTCTAGAAAATATAGTGTGAGAATAAAATAACAAAGGGAAATTACATATAATATTTAAATCTTTTACAACATAAGTTTTACCCATGGTTATTATTATTACCAAAATTCTAGGATAGTAACATATAGTTGGAATGATCCTTAGGGATATCCGTAGATATATCATTAGAAATATTTCTAGGGATATCAATAATGTTTACTCATACTAGTTTCCTATGGTAAACTAAAAGTTCTCTCAAATACCAATGGAAAAGAACCTAAACATGGAATATATAGAAATTACATCACTTTTGCGGAATAATTAAAAAATTAGACAGACAAATTCCAAAAGGCCGTTTTATTTCAATGAATTTGGAAACATGGAAACCTAAAACCTGATACATAATTGAGCTACGTTAGCCCCCCTAGCTTATTCTTATCAATAAACCTTCTTACAAATATCAAAGATAATAATTATCTTCATAAATTGGGGGAAATGAAACAGAAAAAGGGGTGACCACAGATGCTCATTAAGGGTAACCAATGGAAAAATTTAAATATAAAAATGATAATAGGGGTATGAGAACATATTAATAACATTAAAATACCATACACATCATATCGATGACGATAATAATAAATTATTCCATAAATATTGATAGTTCATTAGACACGAATCATAAGGAAATAAATAACATTATCCATGAAATCATAATATATGTATAAAATTGAGAAATTTATTAAACATATTAGTATATAATAATGTTTCCCATTATAGTCAATCCCTTGCAACCAAGGCCATCATGGTAGTATGGGTTTATATCCCATACTATCATCGTAGTCATGGTTCACTCCAATAACCATACTAGTTTTCATTGCTCACTCCCATAACCATCTTTGTAGTCATGGTTCAATACAATATCCATCATGGAAGACAATGTCATTATTGTCTATTTGAAGATATATAAATCATTACCCAATACATTGATTGGAGATATAGGTCCGTAGATTCTAAGAATAAAATCATATATATATGTTCCCCAAAATAATGATCAATCATATCATCACCCATGAAATTAAATGGGTATAATAAACATATAATCATCTCATAACATGTGGAAAAAGATACAAGCTCATATTCATTTCATCATACCATAACAATATATTTTAAATGGGCTTCAAAAAATCATTTTGTCATAATATATTCTAGGGTAAACAAATGGATTTCATATATATAATAAAAATAATCAAAACATATGAATAATTGGTATATTATAAAGTAATGTCATCTTAGATTAAAAATAATTTTGATAAAGCACTTGAAATTGAATCTTGAGGAAAATATAAATTTTCTTCAAAAACATTTTATATTTATAAAACATGGCACTATTTAAAAAAAAATCTAATATAAACATGAAAACATTTTTTAGATTATTCATGTAAATAAGGAATCTTGAAATCATAAAAATCCATTAATTTAGAATAAGTGAAAAAAAATCTTGTAATTTTGTCAAAAAAGTCAAAAATTACAACATTCGGAAAATGAAAGAATTATTCCTTTAAAAACATATAATACAAAGTAAAAAATTGGTAAAAATGGTATTTCATGTCCACAATATATATGTAAAAATATTTATTAATTAATTTTTATGTAACATGGACATGGATGACAAATAAACACCAATAAATACTTATGTATAAACAATATCAGATAATAATGAGATTGTGAAACTATCCATTACATAAAAACATAAAAATATTAATTTCTAATTTAATTTTAAGTACATAAAAATAGTCCTAAAATTTCCTTTATAATTTATTTGTTTGATTATAAATACTAATGTACATTAATATCAAGTATATTGAAATCGTGAAAGGATTAATTCGATAAATATTCCAAGAGTCTCATACCACTTTGAAAATTTAAATCATAATGTTGAAAACATCAAATGAATCATTAAATAGCATGAAATAAATATATTCATGATATTAAATATAATAGGGGTATTATATCCCCAAACATAAAAAAATTGGTGGTGAATATATTTTGTATCTCTTGAGAATAAAATGTGAAACAAAATTAGCTTACCTTTAGTCTTAAGACTCATCATACTCATTAAAACAGGCTGTAATATAAATATATATTTATTATAAAAATTTTATGGAACCATATCCTTTTATATAAAACCGTAAATGGTTTTATTATGACCTTATGTTTCCCTTTTTCTATCCATCCTATCTTATGGTTTCACTTTGGATAATATTTTCTTTGTTCTTCACATGTGCCAATGTTGGATATATCATAGGTACTTAAACATATATAATGGTTAAATAATGTAAAAAATGATATAAATATAATGTATATCCAGTATATTTGTATAATAATAATCTTTAGAATATTTATGTATGATACATAATACATCATAGATAGAGACGACAAGCTGTGTGAACACCTGAATGTTATTTTTGTTTAATTGTCGGGTGGAAATAATGAATGTAAAATACATCTATATGTATATATATCTATATATATCATTATTATAGTAGATTTATTATACAATATATATTATATATATTTAGTACATCCATCTTTAATAAATTCCATGATGTTTGTAATTGAATCAAATCGCTTTGAGGGGGTGGTAGTCCGCACTTTCACAAACAATGTTATTATATATCCAAAATATTCAAATCATGGAGCTAATGATTAGCATAAAATTTATATAAAATTAAATAGTTTATAATTAAAATATTAAAATATTAATTAACAATAAAATAGGTTTAATACCATCCATCAAGGCGGTAATGGAAAGAGAACAAAAATATTATTTACAGAGTTGATTAACAGGCATACCTTGGACATGAATATAGATTTATTGATTAAAAGTAGGTGATAAATGAAAGGGATATGATATATTACAATAGAAACATAAAAATAATATATATATATATATATATGTTATTATGGAGTTATATTGAATTGATGGTTGAAGGAGGTGAGTAGAATGTCATAAAAGAAAACAAATTAAGAGTTGTACCTTTAAAAATTACCACTTGAATATCAATCCCTTGAATGAAACTTATGGACCTTGGAATATGTATTTTGATGAGACTAAAATAACATGGACATAGGGAGAGTGAGGGGGATAGGTATAGAAATATATTTTAGGATCTATATAGCTTTTTGGTCAAAGTGTTGAGGTGAGGGGTGGTATTTATACCTGAGGAGAGGAGGGTTCAAGTGAATAATTTATTGATTATTTTATGTTAAAAGCTATCCTCATTGTGTTGGAATTAATTTCAATGTATTATAATTTATTTTAATGTTTTTTTAATTAGTTTAGGGTCTATTTATACCTCATACAACCATTAAAATTTTCAATTTGTAGATATGTTAATCTTTTACCTTATAACATTATCCCTTTTCACAATTATACCCATACAATGATAAATTTTGTTTTTTAGAATGGTTTATTTTTTATAAAATACATAAAACTAAACTTACAACATGATTTGGACCTTATGATTCAACATATGTAATCAATTTTACCAAATTGAATTCAAAAAAATTGAAGACATTGATTTCAAAATAATTACGTTGATAAAACAAAAAATGCGGGTTTTTAAGTAAAATGTTCAATAGTGTGAAATGTTTTTATATCTAATTTCAATTTGAAATTGATTTTAAAGACCCAATAATTCAATTTAATATTTTAACTATTGTGGGTTATTATGAGTCAGAAAAATTTGATGGTGTATAATTCTGAGGCCCGGTATGCCTGGAATGAATTTCTGAACTTTATTTCAGGTACGTTCAGTAAACGTGCGGGAGATATTTTTTATTTATTGAATCTATGTTTAGATAAAAAATTTGAAGCATCATTTAATACATAGAGACATGATTCTATTAAGGTAGGAATCACTTTGACTAAATTACTTTTAGAGTAAAAGTTGTTTTTTGGACTTTTTATAGAAAATTAAAATAACAAGTAATTGTTATTTTATTTTATTTTCTCCAACATATGAGTTGCGATGGTGGGACCAGTGAAATTTCATGTAATTTAATGGATTGAATAATCAAGATCATAACTTCACCATTAAGAATTGAATAGGGTTCATTAATTCATTTAATGAACCTCATTTAATTTTTAAATAATTTCCTTATTACTTTCCTTATTAAAATCCTCATGTGTTACTCAACATTCCCCATGCTATTTAAGTGTAGCTCGGGGTAGGGTTTTGGCACAACTAGTTCAATCAAGGAAACTATGGTGATTTCTTATGATAAATTCTACTGATTCATCATGGAGTCTCAAGCGGTAACGATACAGGATCGACGAACATCGATGACTCCATCTAATGTGGATGCTCCTCGTGTCGCGACCATGACCCCTCCAGCGAATCATGAGGTAGGGGGGTTTATTTTTGGATTTGGATTAATACTATTGAAATGTGATAAATAATTTTTACTGCTTATTATAATGATAACATTGAGGGAATGGGCCAAACAAATAAGGGCCAAACCCTCTGCTGCTTCCTTGACTGTTGCATTCTTTGGGGGCATTATTCATAAATTGACAACAACGTGATACAGAGGGTCACATTGTGACGACATCAGTCTGGGAGGAATGTAGGAGCATATGAGAATTGAAATGGAGATACAAATCATCGTTGGAGCCTCGTGAGTGCTCTGCCAGTTCAGAACCGTTGCCGATGGCAAAGACGGAAACCAGTGATTGCCGAGAAAAGAAGGGCACGGTGCCGCTTGGCACCGCGGTACCCAGAAAGGCGGCCAACAGTGGTCCAACCATGGAGGTGGAGGTGGCACACCATCGTGCGCCACATTTTAAGGGGAGCTGCAGCTTGAAGCCCAGACGTGATGGCAAGGAACCCACCTCTTGTGAGTCCCGTGGGTGACAAGGCGGTGCCACCTGGCACCACCCATAAGTGAAACTGAACGGTTTTTTAGTCGTTCATGAGGCATAAAACATGCCCTACATGGGGTGTACTAGCATGTCAGGCCGTCCATGGCCCTGCTGGCCTTTTCCAACATGGTGCAGCACAACCGTCATGGGTCAGGTTGGCCCAGGCCAGGTCGGCCCAGTCGGACTGGACGTGTACCCCTCTCGGGCAGAAAAACAATTAAAGGGCCATAATTGGAGAACAAGACATATGTTTAATGAACCGTATGTGGTGCTGGGATAAGTGTAGTGAGATGGTCCTTTTGAAATACTCTAAGAGTGTTTTGGAGAAATATGGAGTACGTATGGGATGAATCGACTCTGAATCCAACCGGGCCTTCAATACTAAAATGCCAATAACTAACAGATCGATTGTTTTATTGACATGCCGTCTGTGGAAAAAGGAACCTAGTGACAATATGGTCCTATGGAGATACTCTATGTGAGTTCTTATGGAGTTTTACCTGTAACATGGGTTGGATCAGAATTAAATCTAACTAGGCCCATTTTACAAAAGTGCCCATATCTCACAGACTAAAAGTCTGATCGACGTGTCATCTGACATGTTGGGACCCCTATTATAGGGCAGTCCCCAGGGTATGATTTTTTCGGGTCTTTGTACCATTTCAAATATGACTGATGGATTGAGGACCAGAATCTTCCTAACATTAGGTGTGCTACGTGCGGGAATCCAGTGGCTAGCTGTGACATGACGATGATGAGAGACCAATATGAGTCAGCATCAGAAACTCAAAAGTGGGATGATCTAGCTGTATGAATAGTCATATCTACCAATGTACCGAGAACCAAAATGGGTCTTCCCAATGACCATTACGGGTCAGCACCAGTGACCAATACATGTCAGTACCCACAACCCATACGGGTCAGTATTAGTTACCTATATGGGTCTGCCCCAGTGACCAATACATTTCAGAATTTGGAAACCAATAAAAGTCAGCATACATTGAACTATTTGCATTAGTAGTATAGTTAATAAGGATATGATGATCTTTCTTTATGACCAGTCATCCCAATCTAGTAACCTTGAAATTATACAGTTAGACTGAGTGGTGTCTTTTTCTTTGGGATTCATGATGTAGATCATTAATGTGATATTAACATTGTTTTATTTCTTGTGAAGTTTTACTTAGTATATTAATGAGAGACATTTGGGGGTCTTAGGGTCCCATACTGAGTTTTTATACTCACCCATGCATGAGCTTTGTCTGCATGTGTGAGTTTGGTGAAGACTACTGACCCTTTAAGGAAGACATGGGAGGTATGGTACTTGGTGGAGCATGGTCTGATAGGAGCAGTCAAGATCCTCTTCTTCAACTTTAGACTTACAGTTACTACCCACCAGGTAGAGCTCCAGGGAAGATGCGACAACTGTTTACTTTCTATTCAGTTTCTAGGGCTTGTATTCCGATCCACTGTTTTCTGTTTACAATTGTACTTTTGGTTGTACATTACTCTCATGGTTATACCATACCTTTGTTTGTTGTTTACATCAGTTTCCCTTTTTTATTGTGTACAAATATCTAACGAAAATGCCTTCCCTGTTCGTGTAAAGGCTTCAGTTTCTAGTCACCAACACCTGTCCTTTGGAAGGCGGGATTGGTGTAGTAATGTCCGGGCCCCATGGGACGGGTCGTGACATTGATTCCAATAACCTATTTTTGATTTATAATCAAAAATATTATGTAATTATATTTTTAAACCAACAAAAAATATAACATAACCTTATAAATAAATTAGGTGAAATTTTAGTTTCGAATTGAAATCAATTATGTTGAACCATTTTTAAAAAATGAAACCATAGAGAAAAAACCCCTATCATAAATTTTTATATTTATATTCCAAATATTAATTTTATTATGAGATATTAAATCTAAAAATGTTCCAAAAATTGGAATTGAATATGGTTCTCCATTAAAAGGTAGTAAAACTACAATGATAAAAGAATTAGGTTTTATGTGTTCAATTGGTTTTATTCATATCTTAAGCATATAAATTATATTAGATGATTATAAAAAATATTTTCATTTATATATAACATATATATTAAATAAAAAGTACTTATTAATTGAAATTAATTTATTTAAATATCATAAAAATTATATTCTATAAAAATACATCCGTTATTATAATTTGGTTCTTATATTAATTTCAAATTAATATAAAACTAGTTATTCAATTTTATATTTATTGAGAAAAATATATTTTAATAAATAGGTGAACAATATTTAAAAAATCTAATTTAACAGATTGGTTATATATATATATATATTAATGATATATTATTTTTTGATAAAACTTGTTCATGCATGTTATACAAACACTAAAGGAATGTCTTCGTTGCCTGTAACACAAGACAACCTCAGTGTTCCATATATAGAAAGATAAAATTTATGTTTTTTATTCCATGTAATCCATACATATTTATTTTACATAAGATGAACAATTTCTATTGTTACATGAAATGAGAAATATAAAAAATATTAAATTAATCCGGAAGAAATTAATTCACAATATCTCAGGGTGTTATAATTTTCCTCATTTAATATAAGAATACTAATCTTCTCTAATCTATCCACAAAATAAAAATTATAATTCGTTTTACATCCCATAAATATTGAATTTATAGTCTTTCTCTTTATATATCAGCTATTTTTGGTTGTGTGTACCTTATAATCTAGAGACACATTATTGATTCAAACTTGAAATGTTCTATCACATCATATTGTTTAATTTATAAATTTTCAATTAATCTCTAACCAAGTGAGTTTTACAAATTCCATTGATATTTATAGCTCGATAATTTTAAAATTTCACCATTCCAACCACTATTACATTCACATTCATGATAATATTCGTGTTTCCAATCATATGAGATGAGTTCCCCATATAAATAACAATTAATGTTTCCTCATGTAGTTTATAATTTTAATTTATATTTAGCATCATTTGTTTCCATGAAATCCCATAATGATTACAGAAAATGGAATGTCTCTATGATCTTCCTTTTGTATATCAAATCAAGTCATACACAATTTCATACAATAGATAATGTTTTTCACAATTGAGATCTATTGGAGGGTCTTTCTTCTAGTTATATCATCCCCCAATCCAACACTCTCCCATGTGACCGAAATAGGTTGGATATGTGTCCCCAAGCCCTCCTCACCATATTCCAAAGGCTTTTAACTATAAATAGTGTTGTGATATGTATAGTGGTGAGATTGAACCTTTATTAATAAAGTTACAACACAGTAGAAATATGTAACATAAATAAATGAGTAAAAAAGAGTGAATAAATAATGGAAAAAATTTATAAAGAGAAAAACCAAAAGTATATACAACTAAATAATCAAATAGATAATAACAAAATAATGTTATGAAATAAAAAAATGTAAATAATTATCATGTTACAAGTAGTTCAAATAAAAGACTATCAGACCCAACATATCTTGTTTCCAAACCCCAAGGCGAACTCATCTAAAACAATCAAGCCCATATACCATGAAAACCATCTACATTAAGGTCCTATTGCCTTATCCAATCCTATATCATTATAATTTTCATAGGTTCCAAATGGTTGGACAAATAGTTTTTGAGTATCACTCGATAGGTCGAAACAAACATTTATAAACATAAAATTTTTGGTAGTAAGTGAATCAAATAATGGTATGAAAAATATTTATTAATTAACTAAAAATTTAAATTAATACCCCATAAACCTTATTTAGATCTTTATCATAATATCTCGGTGAATCTCTCATGACCATGCCAACCATAAACATATATCCATGAAATAAAATAACATACATTGGCAATATACATGAATGTATTTGAGCAGGTCTCAAAACCATTCCAACCATAAAAATTTGTCCATGGTAAAACATAACCTTATAACTAAGGTTTAAATCAAAAAAATTTAGGAAAATACCAACAATATAATCAATTATTCATTTAATCTTGGCCAGGACTATCATATAACCATTTAAGTATATATCAGGCTCAACTTTGGAATATAATCAATTAATCATATCTCAAGGCCAAGCCAAGTAAATAATAATTTCAACATTTCATAAGGAATAGTCTTATATATAATCATTTCAACATGTCTTAGTAGTTCATATAACAATTTATAAGTGATATATCATGTTAACTAGAAAAAATACCAATATCAAAATTACAACATAGAAAATCAAAATATTTTTCTTAAAACCTTGGATATCCTAATAGAACATCCACATGATAAATGAATAATTATTAAAAGTTACATAATCAATCAATTATAAATTAAAATTTTAATTTGGTTTTAAACAAAAAGCATGACGGTCATTTTAATAATCATTCCAAATTCCATGTCATTCTAAATACTCTATAATCTACTAGTCAAATTGTTTTAAAAATTATAGGATTACAAACTCCAATAGTATATAGATCCCAGATCAATACCCAAATGGATAAAAAGGGACTCTATGGAATAATATAATTCGAGATTTAGTAAATTCATCCTCACAATATATTGGCATTGTTTTAAATATTTGACATACATAAACAATTATCAAACCATTGGAATATGGTTTGGACCCCCATCCTTTAACTAATGATCATACAATGATTCCAAAATTAAGAATCCACAAGAAAGAAGATGTAGATGAAAGAAAGAAGGATCGAAGATCAAAACAGATAAAGATAAAAAATATCAATTCTCACAGTCAAGATATTACACTTGAATGGATAGACAGTGAAGGGAAGAATGGGAAAACCTAACCAAAACTACTTACTTCGGATCAGATTCAAGATCGAGACATTCAGAGTCAAGTGAAGTGCTCTAAAATGACTTGGATGGTTCCCTAGGGTTGAAAGGAGGAATCAATATGCAAGATTAAAATAACATCAACTTTACAACACACGTAAAAACCAATTATCATTAATTTATAGGGTTTATACATTAGTAACATGTCACATATTTATTTTATAGGGATACACCAGAAATCCAGTCTTTATTACTGAATATCAAATTCCACCTAAAAATACATGACGTGTAGCCAATTTATATGGCATGTAAATGTCATATAGATAGATTTTATCACATTATCTATTTGAAAAAAAACCCACAACACCATTGCGGAATCTCAACCTTGCAATTACCCTTGTTAATAGTAGATCCATTTATAAAAAAAACATCCATTTATTCAAGTAAGCATACATAACTGAATATTATTTCATTTTCTCCAACATAAGATCTATGTGCGGGTCCTCTCTAGTTTTCTCAAGTATCATCACAACCCAATTATAAATTTATTCAAACAAAGAAACATCCATGATGAAAAAAACACCATGGATTAATGATGAAACAAAACTCAATTAAATAAGTATAACATAAAACATAGAGGGGGTATACCTGAAAAAAATACATGATCTTACAACTTCCCCATCTTATAAAAGATAAACCTCGAGATGCTATGAGAATTACTATGGATTCTTATAAAAAAGTCAAAACACTATCTTCATATATCAGACTCCATCTCCTAGGTCTCCTCATGAACTCATCCATGATGCAACTACACATGAACTAATGGAATCACCCTACCCTTGATATACCTCAAAATACAGTGCACAATATATAATGGATTCTCCTCAAAGGATGAATAAAACATAATATCAACATTTAATACATCAATCTCATAACAATGGTCTAGATAATATCTTTAATGCAATGACACATGGAAGAAATCATGAATTGAATAGTAGTGATATGGATGGGATGAATGGTTCACCACAAGAACGACCTTATCCACTATCCCATGTTTGCAAAAAAACTAGGTTCTAGATTTCCTTTTTTTCTAATATAGTTTTTCTCCAATCTAGGTGACAAAAAACGAAAAACAGGATGAAAAAACTGAAACAACATAGGTTTCCTTCAATGGTTAGCATATGGTTTCTAATTCCTCTTTACAGTCACCAACCAACTCATAGTCAACTGATCCTACTTATATGTATCCTACATGAGACTCTGTCCAACAATCGATGTCTCACTAACCACCAATCAACAAATAGGATAATGACACAACCTTCCCTATAATTCCATGAAAATTTCCAATTCTATCAGTGATTGGACGATATTTTTATATGCAAGCACTATGAGTTGTATATGCTACTTCAACAAAACACATAAATCCAAGAAACTACGTCAAAAAATATCATCCATAACCTAAATAAGATTCTCAGATATACCATTATTTTGAAGCTAAAAGGTCATACTCAAAAGAACATACAATACTAGTGCCTTACAATGACCTTCCCAAAGCCACTGTGCGAAATGAGGACCTTGAACATAATTGATATACCTCAGAATACTATACAACTTAACAACCTCACAAACTTAATGACTATCCATATCATCAACTCTGATGGTCTCCATGATAGGAAAAAATGGGATACCATTATCATTTTATCATTAATAATCCATACTACATAATTCTTACTGGTTAATTAGGGAAATCCTATCACAAAATCCAAAGTAAAATCATTCTATTTCTACTCAAGAATGAGAAACAGATGAAAAATAAAAATTGTACTCTGATATTCATATTTTACATGATGACAAGTGAAAAATAATTCCACAATTTTTTTACCTCCATTGGCATTTCGGACTAGTATTATTGTCTATGGAGATCATGATATACCATTGTCAAACCCAGGCATACATCCTATCAGGAAGAAAGAAAATACGTCATCATCCCTTTACATATTCATGTAAGAACCCATATATAGAAAATAATGAAAATGAATTTCCACTTCACAGAGACCATCCATATGGTGTCTTCCAACCTTATAATCCATCTCTAAGAAATAATCCATCCAGCTCAGATATATGATCGATCTTGACCCTATCCAAATTAATGGGTATGCCATATGTATTTGTATGGCCTACCCATCCTTGATACTCCTCATCATCATGGAGAATTTTCTCATGTAGATCCATTATCTTCCACTCATTGTATGACTCCCTAACTACCATTTTCTATGTATTTCCGCTAAATTATTCAGCATCCACATTACCCGTGATAAGTGTATTATCTAACTCATTGTTGAGTATTGTATATACTCCACAAACCCCCACATCAAATCTTTATTTCTCGTAGAGAAAAGATTTACATCAGTTTCTTATGGTCTATGTATAACAAAAACCTCTCACACATGAGATAAATCCTCTATCATCTCTGGGAATGTTCAACTACTGTAAACACCAAATCATGGGAAGTATAATTCTTCTCATGCGGTCTCAGCTTTCTAGATCAGTAAGAATCCACTCAATGCTCATACATCAGAACTTCTATGATACCAACCCTAGATGACTCACAATACATAATATATGGTTTACATAGAATAATTAAAGAGAGTATAGGTGATAAGGTTATCCATCCTTTTAGTTCATGAAAATATCTCTCCTATGTATCTTACCAAATAAACTTCACTTTATTTTTATTCAGTCCTGCCATTAGTACTGCCAAATAAGTGAAATCTTGGATAAAGCACTGAAAATAACCTGATAAACACATAAATCATTGAACTTAGAAGATTCTAATGGGATGATCTCAAAATACCAAATCTGAAAAATTATATTGGTCCACTAACACTTCTATGTATGAGATGATATGGCCCATGAAGATCCATTTAGTCATTAAAAATCTGCATTTGGTTAGCTTGGCATAATGATGATGCTCTTTAAATGTACTAAATACAATGTGAAGATATTGATCATGATTGTATACTGACTAGGATAAAAATAAAATTTCATCATGAAGAAATGCCAAATAGTGATTCAAAAAATGGATGGAATATCCTATTAATCATGTTCCTGATTACCTCATGGGAATTAGTCAAACCAAATAACATCACTCTTAATTTATACATGTCAAACATCCTCATAAATGTAGTCTGTTGTATGTTAGCTGGTATCACCCTCAACAAATAACATAATGATCTAAAATAGTTCTTGGAGATGATCTTAGAACCTCTTATCTAATCAAAGATACAATCAATTCATGGAAAAAGATATTTGTTATTTATTTTTATCTAGTTTTATCTTTTATAATACACACATAAGTGAAAATTCCCATCAGCCATCTGGTTTAAGAGAACTAGGGAACCCCGTGGAGATGCTTTAATCGATATGAAACCATTATATTCAAGATCTTACAACATAAAATTCAAATCCTCAACCACTTCTAGAACTATTCAATTATATAAGATTGAATATGGATCTACTACGGACACCAAATCGATCGTGAACTCGATCCAACGATTGGGCTATAAGCCATAGTACTCATCAAAAAATAAATCTATAAAATAATCTACCAATAGAGGAAAATAGTACTTATACTTTTCACCATTATCAAGATAATGGTAAAATATCTGAGTCATGTGACAGTCTAATTTGGACTGAATTGGTCCTACAAAACCAGCGCAAATATCCCACTAACCCATTTGAAAATTGATGTCACTTTATATAGATAAAAAGGAAAATATTTTCCAATAATAGTCAATATGAGAATGGTATAGAAGTCATCAATCCATAAAAATAATAAAATCAATGACTTTTATTTCTAGTATGAACAATTACCTGAAGGAAACAATATCCCCAAATATATAGGGAACACACCTTGCAACATATGATATTCTCTTACTACACACCCAATAATGTGTTGACGAAAAAACTACAGTCTATTATCTCCAATTAAAATCCCAAACCTTTTAGAAAAAAGTGTGGATTTAAATGAATGTGATTAACCTATATCAAATAAAACACAAGAAAGGTAGATGTTACTAGAATCATACATATAACAATAGAGAGTCATAAATCAAAAATAGTAAGAGTATTCAATATAATGTGTAGCTAACCATACATTATACTATGGGATCTAGCATGAATCCCCTGAGATATTCTCTATTATTAGTACATCTATTCAGGCTTAGGGGTACCAAATCCTTATCCTCAACTAGAATGTCATGGGGAACTCCTGCTACCTATCTTCTAAGTACTTGATTAGTTTTTTCTAGATTATGGTGCAGGTCTTATTCCCCTACCCATACTATTCAACTGTACTCACAATTTTTTTAATGTTTCCAAATATTCTTAATTAATAACACATCATTATGGGGTGTGTAAACTAAGACCACTTGTGACCCATCATTCCACACTGATAGTACTATAGTAGAACCTAATCAAAAGATGGATACCTGCTACCCCAATTTCACTGACCGCTAATTCCATAGAGAAATCATCATACCAATGTTTCTTTCTTCTAAAATAGGAGTTCACATTTCTCCCTGCTGAACTAACCTATCTGTTATTAGGGGAATCAATAAAATTGACATCTTTGAGGAGCTCATGATTCATCACATCTGTAAAATTCTATAGATAGAACAGGTCCACCAACAACCAAATCTCATAGTGAAGAACATCCAGAAAATGCATTTCCCTAGAAATTTCATCAGTTTCCAAGGATGCCTTAAAGAAATTCAGGTCAGTGAAATTATCATTGTATTCTAAAAATGGCATACTCTCATTTTTTCAAGTTTATGAACTTCTTATCATTCTCATCCATAATCTTCTTAGGATAGAATTTACTAAAGAAATTAATATCTATTTCATTCCAAGATAACTCTTTTTTCTTCCCTTCATTATCCAAAATGTTTAACCAATTCATGGAAATTATACAATGAATATATGTAGAAAGAGTCACACTCTTATAATTGGTTGTCTCAAGATTATTAAGGGGTTTCTGGACTGACACAATCTATAAATCAACTTCATAGGGGCATCCCTCCCTACTGAACATAGGTGGATGTTGCAGCTGGAACATTCTCATTATCTCGATCATTGAAGGCACAACATGAAAATTCTCCCTTTATAGGGGTCAAATGTACCTGAAGAAGTTATCATGAAGATTAACATCAATGTTATCCATTAAAAATATAGGATGTGCCAGTTTATTTCTTCCAGGACTCATTTAATTTCAACTCTCCTGAAGCTTAAATTGATGAAAAAGAGTTGGCATTTTATCTACAAGAAAAATATAATCCTTAGAACGCTGGACATCAACAAGGTTGAACACAAAAGTGAAAAGAATAGTGAAATTTTGACTCATAGTATTTCTAAACATGGATTACAAGTGTTTTATAATGAAATAATAGTTAATTTATATTATTCCATTTAATTGATAGAACATTTATCTGATATAACAGTTTAAACATGCAAGTATATAACACATGCAATAAAGATATCTATATCATTAAAAACGAAAGTAAATATATAACCCTATGTGCCTAGTAAGAAAAATTCATACACATATAATTCCATACATATCCAGGAGTATTAACTCAATATCAATACTATCATAACACGATAAAACCACACAACAATGGCGTCAACGAAGTTGAAATAACGTAAACAATAACATGTAATGAAAATGAACAAAAATACATAACTGGACATTAGTATTTTCCCCAAGCATGGGTTAAATACTCCCATGAAAAATATACATACCATTTCTTAACACATCCTAGTCTCATTATTACCATTCCAAATAGAAAATAATAGGAAAAGAAACATGATTTTCTCAGATAACACCTTGTAATGTTCCCTGATCTGACATTCACCCATGTGGTCAAATTGGGTGGTTACGAGACATCAAGACCACCTTCCTATACACCAATGGCTGCTAACATGTATCAGGGGTGTGATATGTATTGTGTGGAGAATATAAACCCTAATTATAGAGTTACATAACTTCAAAAATATGAAATATAAATAAATTATTAAATAATAGAGTATGGATATAATGGAAACAAAATGATATATAAGGACAACAACAATAAATCCAACTAAATAATCCATTAATTAATAAAGGAATAATGCAATTTCATGTATCAATGTAAAAAAATTAATGTTATTAGTAGTAAAAATAACATACTAGTAGCACAAAAACCCCATTTCTGAACCCATTTTTGGAAATGTCTCCAAAATCAATCTCATATATCAAGAAAATATTCTAAAACAAGGTATTTTCACTTGTTATATCCTACAAACATGTAATATTCATAGTTTCTGAATATTATACAGAATATTTTGTTAGTATTATTTTGAATGCATGGCCAACCATATCTAATCACCACTTGTTTGACAATAAGTGCATGAAATAATGAAATAAACAAGGGTAATAATTAACTAAATTTTTATATTAACACCACATCAGTCCTGCTTCATAATCATGCTAGAATATCTATGATTATATATCACAACCATGTAAACCAAAACCACATATCTATGGAATAAAAAAAATTCCTCCATATCGTTTCTAAATGTCTCTATGTGTGTATCACAATAATTATGATAATAAACAAAAAATAATTATAAAAAATAATATTATAACCATCATATAAATTAACATTATCTTGGTCAAAACGTGCTATATAAGAATGTAAAATTTAATTAGGGTTGATCCTGGTATATAATAATTTCAATAAGTATCATAGCCAAGCCTCGTATAAATGAATTTCAGCATACCGTAAGCCCATGCCATGTATATATGAATTTCTGTATGTGTCATGGCATATCCCTATATATAAACATTTCCGCAAGTAAACTAGGTGAGCACCCTATATCAGCAATACAACATTAAAATCAAAATACATTTCATAACAACATGGATATCACAATATCACATCATTAGGTTCAATTGTTAATTATGAAAATTACCATTCTCTTTCAATTATACATTTCTTTTATCAATTTCTACTATAACGATAAAATTATAATCACATCATTAATAATGACAAGACAAGGGGAGTCTATATCAGGAAATCAAAAAAATTCCATTTCATTCTCAATATAATTTAATAAATTGATAAATTGATAAATTATTTTAATATTCCAGGGTGCTATCACCTGACTGGTAGCCAAAAGCGAGGAAAATAACCAAATGGATCCCAAGAGACTCCAAGTAATAATCAAATTAAATATTTTGTAAAATCATTTGCACACTATCTTGGAACAATTTTCAATATTTTACATTCTTTAAAAATAATCAGAGCATTGTTTTATGGTTTAGACTGCACACCATTAACTGAAAATCAAACAGTTCATGCAATGATAAAATCACATGAAGAAGAAGGTGAAAAAGACCATAAGAGGGTTTATTTGTCAAAACCGGTCAAGATGAAAACCAATGAGTATCATAGTCAATATATTACACAAGAATTGATGTAAAAAAATGGAGAGAAGGTAAAATTTTTCATAAACCACTAATCAGGGATTATATGTATGATCACGATATCCAAAATCAAGAGAGGTGATACAAAAATTCCCATTGGGAATGAGGATAAAGCTTCACAGAAGATGAAATTAAAATCAACCTCATAACATACATAAAAATTGATTATTGGGAATTTAAATGGTATTTAATTCATTTCACATAGTGTATTTCTTTTTAGAGGTATATGAAACCAAAATCATCGCCACAGATGAATATTAAATTCAACCGAACATTATATGATTTGTAACCAATTTACATGATGAGTAAATGTCCTATAGATGGTTTAATAATGTACTGACCTAGATTCCATTCACTGGTGCCAATATCCAGTGGTTTACATTTCCATAAGTTCATAATTCCCAAATGTTAAAGGCTACTGACTAGAAGTGATGGCCTAGGGTGTGTTTGCGGGGAAACTATGTCCCAATGATATAGTGTATCATAAATGAATAATGATAACCATAAATAGTGGAAGAAAATAAAAACTATACATCTGATAAATTTTAAATACATGAGTATATTATTAATTCCTAAAAGAATATAATATACAATGATGATCATGTCATGTCACTATAATGTACCAAAAACAGGTATACTGACATCAAGTACAATACATTTATCAAAATACCAAAATGACATAAAAGTATCTCCCTTATATAATCACAATCCTCATATTATTCCTTTTGTCAACATCTCATATGTAGATAAAAAATCAAGAATCATATTATGGATTCTTACCTCGGTCCTAACCTGCATTCATATAGTTTGTCTGAGTTCCAAATGGTGGCCCAATAGGGTGTGAGATAACAGTTAGTAGGCCACCATCATCAATGTATATTAAAATATGGGCTATGAATTACATGTTAATTAATGAGAAGTGTACAACAAATATGAATGTTCAGAATTTATTTTGAGGATGTCAAGTGGTATTATCCTTCCAAATAGGGTTCCCTAAAATAATAGTCTAGATCCTATAATAAGGAATCCATTACATAAATACACAAGTGACCCTATCTAGACTATCAACTAAAATCCAATACCCATACCCAGTAATCTATCAGACCTGGAAAAATATCCACCCCATTCATGCCTTACAATCACAAAAATATTTACCACAACCATGATGTATAATATTAATCACCAGACCCCTCAGTACCAAATCCATGGTATAAAAGATCGGGGAAACATCATCGAGAACCATGAGTATCTCAATGGAAAATCTATAAGATTTGGGTGGAGTCTGAGGATCATTTTAATAGCCCATGTCTAATGCAATTACATGAAAACCAGATGCATGTGTTAGAATGGAAAAGGCATCCAATAGAATCAAGACCAATGGAGCAATCTCATCTTTGGTTTCCACTACCATTTTCAAGATCTATCAAGGTAACATCCATTAAATCTAAGGTAATTAGGATCTAAGGGATAAAAAACAAGGAATACACTACCATTTCAATTCATCTATCTTATAACAAATTAATAAACAATTTCATTCCATGATTTTTACCCACTCATTTTCAATAATTCCAATTATTGTTTTTAAAATACAACATCATGTATCACATGTCAATGGAGGAAAACAATATTATATTCATCCAATAAAAACAACATCAATTATAAAAATGCTTCCTCTAACTTGGAAAGATCAAAATTACCCCATGGATGGTTTAATGAAGTAAAAATCTAGGATACACTTGATGGGTGTCCTGGGTTAGTGAAAAACAAAAAAAAATATATAAATTAATCCAGTAGAAATACATAACAGGATTGAATTTACGTAATTAAATCATTTAATAAATTAATGGGGAACTTCATACTAATCTATCACATGACATAATGGAAACTATAATTATAAAATACCAAATTTCAAGAGGATGGTATATACTACAGACTATTGGTCCTTAGTGGAGTGTTGATCACATAATAATCTCGATTTAATCCCAGATAGAGGGAATAAATAATATAGGAATGAAATCATAAAAATATGGCATATTGGATCACACCTAATTAGTGTAGTTTATACAAATGTAAATTAAGAACAATGAAAGTGGAATGAATTACTCACCAGTTCAGATCCATTGTGATCTACAATATTTGATTATATGTTGGGTTGATGAAATTTGAGAAAAGTATATCATATTTCCTCAAATGATCTCTCCCAACACACAATATTATCAAATAATGGATAAATAATGATATACTTTTGTTTTAATAGGTTTTAAGGGATATTTGGTCATTGTTCCAAAAAATATTTTGACACAATGTTTGGAAGCACCGTTTTCGAAACATTGTGCCAAACGTGTTCCACAAACACATGGTTAGTGAACGTGGATTTAAAAACTGTGTAAAACCTATGTTGTAACCAATTTCTTTAAATAAAGACCCCCTCACATTGGCATGGAACTCCTACTACATAGTTTCCTTTAACTGTGTGCCTACTTAAAGAGGCATGTACAACTGTGCACATTTAGAATTAACCATATGGCCAGCCTCATAGGGTTACTTATATTCTTGCAAAACTTCTTGTTTTTTTTTCAAAAGGTCAAAATTTGAGCATGAAAAATCCGCAGATACTCTTGATACACCCATTATATCGTTAGGATCATGTAGTAGTATATGAACAAGTATTTAAATGTAAAAAAGATCCACACAACAAAGGAAAAAACTAGAATCTTACAATCTTTACCCTTGATATAATTCATCACCTAAATTCCCACTCAAGGGCGGCCAATAATCAAATGATAATAAATCTTGCCACTGAGTATGTAAATTATCATCCCTTTCCTAGTTATCATAGTGTTAATGGCCATGTTGCCTTAAAATGTGTACTGATAAAACTGACTAGCCTATGAGAAACTTCTTGTCACTTTTAGTGTTCTAAAGAGTATGCTCCTAAAAGGATTCATCAACCTATAACACTATCTCATTTAGATGTATAGTGTGAGACTAATTTGAGTGATAACGGTGTAGTTGGGATATATAGAAGATTTAGTTCACTACATTGAACCTTTCAGAAATTTGTAACTTAAAGGATACCAGCTCGACTCTCTCCAAAATATATAATGGCTTGTCATAACATAGTGAAATATTACCCTATCTTTTGATACATCTATGTAAAAACCTCGATGATATACGTAAAAATACCCAATACTAATAATCAAAATCTAGAGGTCATTAATGGTGGGTGACCTAGTATTTCTATGGAGACTTTGTACAAGCCAAAATTTCTTATCAACTGGACCTACTCATAAGTCTACTATATGAGATGCAATCCATGTAAATCTACCTCACCTTATTCTAACCTGTATAGGGGAGATCGACATGTAATACCATAAATATCCTCTTAGGTCGGAATATGTATCATCTTATGATAGTTATTATTGTTGGAAAACTCAAAAGGGGGTATATTCCTTTTTCAAGAGCCCCCAAAATCAAAGACTCATGACCCAATAAAGTCTTCAAGAACAATAATTGTTCACTCTAATTGGATATCGATCTGAGGGCCAAATAGTGTGCTCAAAAGATCCTATGTACCAAAATTCCATATGAAAAATCATCTCGAAACAAGACATAAACCAGGTGTCCCAGTATGATACCCTGGTCTGAGGAACACTGTAAAGTCGTAGTATCTCATAGATATATATCCTCCAAATAACATCAACTAATAAGGTCTTTATGATCAATGTGAAATGAGAAACCATTGTGAGCACATCCACAAAAATCCATGTAGTATCCCTACCTTTAGAAAACCATCAAAAACCATTCACAAAATCTATCATGACCTCATCACACTTCTACTTAGGAATAGGTAACTGTAATAAAATCCCAGAAGGTTATTGATGTTCTGTATACACCTGATGACATGTGGGAAAACTAATAGTGAAACATCTAACTAATGTTTCATCCATGTCTTCTAGTACAGATGTTGTATGTCATGATACATCATGGTTGTATCGAGATGCACTACCTAAACTAAGGAATGAAATTCCCACAACATCTCCTCTCATATGTCCACTAGAATCCAAACTTGACCACAGATATGCTGTGTCTTTTCCTCTCCCTCAATTCAACCAAGAGATGGGTCCTCACAGTCCACAAAACCCCATAGGGCTAGGCCCTATGAATCAAGAGGTTATCTAATTATCACTATATCTGTAATAGTATAGGTCATAGTCAATGATGAAATAATGGTCTCCCCTTAACATTCCTAAACCTCTAAGTGCATATCAGAAAAAAAATCCATATACATTATCTCACTACTAACCTCATAATATTATTTTATCGAGGTCCTCCAACTCAATTCATCGGTTACGTCATTTCCTTTTCTAGGAATATTGGAAAGCAGGAAATCAAAATACTATAGGTACCCAACACACCTTTGCTACCTCATATTCAGATCATAGTATGTAAATTTACACTACCGACTATTATAGTCCATGTACAACAAAAAACAGTCCATTTAATTATTGTCTCCAACGTCTCAAAGCACAACCAAATGTAGGAAACTAAATATCAAATGTCTGTTGACTAATCTCAAGTGGCCTAAACATGATTCACCCATACACAAGGACTCTATCATCCAGAATCGAAACTATTCCTAGCCCGAAACCTGATACATCACAATAAATCAAGAAAATACTACCAAGATTCAACAAAATCAGGATTAGCAATGATGTGTATCTCCCGTTTATATTTTAAAATAATTTATCATAGGTATTTTTTTTATACAAAAATCACACCCATGTTAGTTAAGTCCATCAAATTCACTACATAGAAGGAGATGTTCTGTATGAAATCTCATTAATAGCCATCTATCCACAAGAAGATTTTTACATAAAAACTTTATTGGGATGATCCCTTAAATCTATATATATCACATTATCTATTTCAATTGATACTCCTATATTTGAGATAATATTACCTAGAATGTGAATCTTTTCCATCAAGAAGTTCTATTTTAAGACCTTATCATATAATTGACTCTCTCTTAGTGTATCCAAAATTTCCTCAAAATGTTTTTCTGGGTCATGTAGATTTTGTTAATACCCCCTGATATATTCTATGAAAATCACCACAATCAAATTTAGATAATCATGAGAAACTTAGTTCATCCACACCATGGAAACTGCAGGAATGTTTGTGGGATCAAACAACATATCGAAATACTCATTTAGACCAAACATATTATGAAAAGTGGAATGATGTATGTATGAACTAGATAAGTGTACCTAGTGATATCTGAACCTAAAATAAATTTTTGAGAATACACATGATATTTTGAGGTGGTCAAAAAGCCATCTCCTGTGGAACAAGATACAAGTTCTTAACCATCAACTAATTCAACTTTCAATAATCCACATATATACTAAAGGTACCATCATTTTTTTTATAAAATGAAACATTGAAATCCATGTATATGTACAAGGTTGTATAAACCTTATTTTCATCCATGTCCTCTCACTTCCCCTTGATCCCCTGCAACTATATAGTAGCCATACAATATGGAAGAATTTATACTGATGTTGATCCTGGAATTATATCTATAGAGAAATCCACCTCTCTCTCAAGAGGTAAATGAAAAATGTCATCCAGGATAACATCCATGAAATGATCAACCACTAGAGTGAATTATGTCTAATGAGATGAATAATAATCTAGAATTATACAAGCAATATGGCATGTCACCTAGCCTATCCCATGATGCTCTTTTCTAGCTTGGATCTCATAGACATATAATTAACCATTGGGAATAAAAAATCCACCCTCTAGTGATGTGATGTTCACCAATTGGAAATAAAAATCAATGATGGATCGATAAGAAACTGGCCATTCCATAATGATTACAATGTCAAATGTTATCATCCTGTGGGTAAAAAGAACCAATATTAAGTAAAACCCACTAATAACAAGGGGAACACCTTGTACTAGAGTAAAATCTCCAATATGATCCCCAATGGAGAATGAATTATCATAATACCCTCATTGAACTAAACAAAAAGTCTAAGTCTTTCCACAGAATGTACCTATAAAAAATGTTGATCACCCGTATCAAAAAAGAGTACAAACTAGCATATATGTTACTAAAATGAGTCCTCTCATTTTAGATAGGCCAGTGTTTTACACCTTAAGGGTAGGATTTATAGAATATATCTGGAATTCAATGAGGCTCTATGGAACAACCTAAATTCTAGGAGAAATCACCCTCTAACTATTATGTTTATCTAGGTCCTGGATACCACATCCATGGCCACTGACTCATCATGACTGACTTGTAGTGCTCCATCATTAAGCCCGACATAGTTCTATAAAACCCATTAATAAACATAGATATGGAGATGATATACTTACACTAACTTTTAGAGGGAAGAATATGGAAAATGTTGGACATGACCGATCCTTCTAGAAGATCAATACTCAACTAGGACATGATTAGAGTTTGTCCTCATGTGTCACCATATTTAACATTGATGGTACAAAACTACACTACTAACACTAAAAACCAATATAATATTATTATCATTGGAAGCCTCATAACGATTCATTGTGAAATTGTTAGCTAAACCACTAGGTCAAAAAACGACATTACTCTACTCTGTAAACCCATCATCCCTTAGTTTCTAAAATCCAATAATTTCTTGACTAAATATCTCAGTAAATTTTTTCAACATAAATTTTTTTTCTAAGATCGAATGGAATTTTTGAGGCATTATATGAATCATCTATCCTTTATTTATATTCTAGTATGATATATAAACAAAAAAAGAAATGTAAACTGTGCCTAATATTTCCAAACATTCTACATTCCCAAATCCATACACATAAACTCTCTATCCTACTCTACTCTTTGTGAAAAGGGAATATATTATAATATAACTAGGATTGGAATCCCTCTAGTCCATTTCCCATAGTTTATCATCCTAGTTTAAGACATCCAAATAGTTCTTTGTAGCTTCACGTAGAATATATGTCACGGTATTTAGTCTCATCATATGAGGTGTCTCTAGATTCTTAAATATTGAAAATTCAGTCTAAAGCCATAACTCATCATCCTATAGACCACCATTCATTAAAATGTGGGAGGATGATGCTTCTATATCACACGTGTCAACTGTTTCCCAGATAATATAAGCTGCAATGCTCCTTAAGATATCTCTTTATAACATAGTTAACAATCCAAAAACTATGGATTAGAAAATATGTCTCGTAAAACTATCAGTGCAACTTTTGGAAATACCAGAGGATCTACTAGTATTCCAAGGAACTCTAATTCTAGAGAATGGTAATTTCCACCCTCCTAGAATAAAATATGAAGTCCTCATGTTGATATGTCTTAATAATTTAAAACACACCCCTAAGAAAATACAAATAACAAAATGATCATAGTACAAAAGTACATGATATGTTCAAAAAATCCTACATAATAATCAAAAACCTATACATCCTGGTAAATCATGGACATTGTAAAATAATAATTACAAGTATTAATTTAAAAACTACTTACTTCCAAATCAAATTCTTGGTTTAGGTCATGTTTTTTTATTTCAAAACATACCACATCAATTCAATTCATATTCAAAAGTATAATTAAACAATTGATCGAAATGGATCACCACTTACAAACCATAGAAGTCCATAATTCTCATGATCCAAATTATGAAATCCACATAATCCATTCCATAACACATTGAAGTCCATGAATCAATTGGTGTTTTAAAAAACATTCCATAGTGGAATTCATAGGGTTTCTTCAATAGCCCATGTAAGAAAACAAGATTCAAGGTATGATAGACACTCGAATAACCAACATTTTTTTTAATATCATGTAAAAATAATTATCAAACATCGTGTATATCACACATGATGCGCATCACAATGTCATGATATCAAGAAATGCATCATATATGGCATGAAATAGTGAATGGATTTGAATAATGTAAAGTGCCTAAAATAAGTCATGAGATTCATACCATCATCTCATTAGTAAATAATATATTATACACATCAATCATATTATTAATAATATAAAATGAAATAGAATCACCAAACTATGGAAACAAACAAACTATAATAGTAAAAATCTAGAATACATCATGTTTAAATCATGGTAATTTGGTTTTTTCACATACATTGGTTAGCTACTCTAATGCATTACTCATTAAAAAATTTATATAATTTAATAAATCATTATATTGTCTCAATTTAGTATTCCATTAAAGGAAATCTATGATACCACATTGTAACATCAAAAACAAGATACCACTGATCGGTTCCCTAAGCTAGTGGTTCATATAGCCTTATGCACATCCCCCATAACACCAATGGTTGTTGACTACCATTGAGGGCCTAGGGTGTTTATATGATGTCATTATGCCCTCATGTTAGAGTGAAACTCCATGGAATAACAATAACAGTCAATAAAAAAACTAATTAATATCCATATAGAATATAAAAATCCCTGAAAATAGAATAGAAATAATTACCATTATAATCTCATATACAATGATGATAATTTCATGTATATTCATGGTAGTAAAAAAAAGTATGTCTGCATCCAGTATAATACATGTTCCAAAATACCAAAAATTCCAGAAAGAGTATCCTAGTTGGAATCATGATACTCAAATTGGTCATGTGTTTTCCTAGTCCTAAGAATATCACAATTCAATCATTATAATATGGGAAATTTTCCCAGTCTATACCTGTTTCCAAATAGTCTATTAGTGTACCAAGAAATGGACCCAATAGGGTGTCAGGTATCCCACATTTTGAGAAAACCAATGATTTCTATAACATGTCTATGTTATGAAATAAAAGACAATTAGTGTGTAGAATAATAAAAATATGATAGTACTGACTATAATGTGAGAAAGACGTGTTATACTATCCAATCGACCAAGGATCACTGGAACAACAATCAAGCACCAATAACAAGTCAACTATAATAAAGAATAAAATTCACTATATCTAATCTATTAACTAAAATCCAAAACCTATACTATTGATATTTTTAAAACATGCCAAAATAAATACCGCAACCACACCGTACAACCAAGAGAATATTTACCACAACCATGCAAAATAATTAGAAGATTCAGTCAGTATAGGGATAGATCCTAGGTATAAAAGGAAAAATAATCCTTGTTGATTCCCATTATCACAACTATAGATACTCAATATGACCTATGTGTAGTCCAAGGAGCATTCCAAGAACACATTTCTATTGCATGCTTAAGAATTTCAGATCAAAGGAGTATCAAGGCTCAAGGAATACCATTGAATCAAGACCCAAGGTTAAATCTTAACCAAGGAATCCACTATTTATATCAATATACATGATGTATATTCTATGGAATATAATGGAATAATGATGAAAGGTACACCAACCATTGAATCCACCACCATTTCAATTCATCTCATTCATAAGAAATTAAAAATAAATTTCATTTCATGATTTTACCCGTATCACTTTCCACAATTCCCATGCAAAAAATATAAAAATCAAAATCATATATCTCATGGAAAAGGAGGAAAAAAATATCCTAGACATTATTTCCAATAAAAAACTATTAAAAAGGCTTCCTTTAAATTGGAAAGATAACACTCAGCCCATAAGTATTTTAATAAGGGAAAAGAATGGGAAAACCCCATCGATGTCCTAGTTTGTGGAAACAACCTCCATAAATCTCTATGGAACTCATCAGAAAACCTAATAGGATGAGATTTAAAAAATTAGATATTTTAAAAAATTAACAGGGGACCACTAGAAATTCCAACATACAGATAAACAAAAACGATCAATATAAAACACCAAACCCTGAGGGAAATTTATAGACCACCTACCATTGGTCCGTAGTCGATTGATCATCCTTTATTGATCTCTAATTCCTCCTAGATGAAGGGAATGATATAAAATTACAAAAAAAAAATAGAAATTATGTAATTTAATATCACACAAAAAGATTGTATATAATATTATGTGAAACGAAGAACGATAGAAGAGGAATGGAGCACCCATCGACGTGGATCCATCGAGAACAATGGTGTTCAATTTCAAGTTCAAATGGATAAATAGGAAAAAATCCATTCAAATTGGATCAAAGATTCTCTCCCAACACCCTCGACATTCCAATGGAGTAGAATAGTGAATAATATTTTTTAATTTTATTTAAGGGAAATTTGTTCATATGTTCTTAATATAATAGGTGGCCCGGTTTGGCTGCATGGTTGGCCAAATTCTGCACCAAATATGCACAGTTAACCACTTTAAGGTGTGCTTGGATGGTTAGAGTTCACAATTTTCCAATCAATTAAAATAACATTTCTCAACCACTTATAGAAACTAAATATCACCTCACACAATAGTTTTACCCCTTATGGACTATTTCGTTAAACCATGAAACTCAGGATAGTGGCTGAGACTACCTTACATGGTTATAAGTAATCGTGTTTCTCACCTTTCATAGTTTCTAAAAACTATGTGGGCTACCTTGTTTTTTTAGAAACATAATCTATGGTCCCTAAAAAAGTCAAAAACACCCCCGATACACCCAACATCACATTGGGAACTCACAATAGTCCATTAAAGAAATTTAAATCGAGAATAAAAGATCCATACCTCATAAGATAACCTACGATCATATTGTTTTCTTTCCATTTTCCATATAAAAACCGAAAACCCATTTAAGGGTTCTCAAATTACAAAAAAAAATATTGTAAAAAAAGTATCATTTATACCTATAATCCATTAATTTAAATAAACATATATCACTCAAAATTAAGTCATTTTCCAAAAAAAAAGGATCATTGTGTGGATACTATTCAATTTTTTCATGATTCCTCTCATACCAAGTATCTGATTATTCAAAACAAAACAAATATACATGGTGAAAAATAAACCACCAAGTTTTATAGATGAGGAAATACTCAACCGAAATAAGTTTAATGAAATCATAGAGAGGAACATACCTGGAAAAAAGATGATATCTTAAACAACCTTCGTTTATTTTTAAAGGAAAAAATCATTCTTATTTTTTTAGTATAATTGAATAATTTATAAAATAATAAATGAAATTAAACAAATATCCATATAATGAATTTATAATATATATTGAATAATATTTCTTTTCCTTTGTTGACTTCAAATTACAATACATTTAATATATGCTTTGTCATCATCATAATATGAAATTGTGTGGCCTAAATAGCCAGAAAATTGGCACATTATCCTATATTATACATTCATCATCCCTTTTCATTTTCTATCAAAGATTTATATGTTTTATCATTATTTCCATATCAGAATTTACAAATGAAATTGGGTCTCCAAGTGTTAAAAACATCCATTTTACCTCTTACATCATATTCTTCCTTTTACTTTAGTTATTACATCAAAAAAAATTATAAAAATCAGTATATTAATTAAGTAATGTGTAATTATTTTATAAATAGTTAGTCATCAGAATATTAACATACTAATAATTAAAAGGTAGAACATAATGTTTTATAGTGTATATAATACACAACAACAAGCTTAAATAAACCAAAAAGTATTTTTATTTTAATATGACCACTATAACTTATCTGTTTAATTGAAGGGTAAAAATTATAAATAAAAAATTATGAATCACTTATAAATATAATATTTAATATAAATTTTTTGATAAATTATAATGAAATAAGCATTCATTTTTTCATAAATTCATTTGTTTATTTCAATAAAATAAAATCCCTCAAATTTTATTATTTGATACTAATTATTGGTTAATAGATTTTATATCAACAAAATATGGAAATGGTAATTTATATAATGGATATCATTATTGATATTGATATTTCAATATTTTTATTTGGTGATTTTTGTATTTTTATGAAAAAGTTAACTTTCCAGTGATTTGTAAAAATACTGCTTTTACTTGGAAACCATTTTTTTATTTAAATAATTTTCAAAGTAACATTTTATTTTAATGTTGATAGAAGGTAAAATTATAACTATTATATTATGAATTATATATTTATGTTATATATAATTGATTTTATATACGAATTTGGTTTAAATTTTTTTTTAAAACTTACAATTAATTTTTCTAGAAAACTATTTTCAAAAAGATTTTTATGAATTAATATTTAATTAAGTTCTAACAATAATTTTCATTTAAAAAATGATAATTATTTAGATATATGGAATATTAGGTCTAAATTTGGCCAATAGGTTCAATTTATTTATTCACGTTATGAATATTTACATTAGTAAATATTTTTATCCATGGTAAAGGTAAAATGAGTTAATTAAGGGTAAAAAATATGTAATAGGACTAAAAACTAACCAGAACACTTAACATGATATTATAGTTTTTTGATATGAAATAGATGTCTGGGAACCCACATTAAGGTTAATTTGGTATTTGATGATGGTTGATTGAGTGTGGTTCAATAACAACACAATCATTGACATCAGGTTATTGTTGTTTTTAACATAATCTCCCAAAGATTCCCATACACATAACTGGGTATAGACCTACTTTACCAAGGAAGGTGTTAAGATAGGTTATTAGACACTATGACTCATATGATCTCTCATTGGATGAGTGGATGTGAGTTTGGAAAAATCAAACCATTTTGGGTGGAATTGTTTCATACTTCAAGACTCTCTTGTGGAGTTATGATATGTTTGAAATCACTTAAAAATCATAGTATAGGATAGGTTACCATAATAAAATAATCATATTTTATCCACATTTATGTTTAGAAATAGGGGATCACATTATTGAATACATCTATATGTATCCAAGTTTCTTCATCCATTTCCTATTAATGAGTGGATGATTATATGTTGAATCAATATAACTAGACATTTTGGAATTTTCATCCACACAGGGAGGTGGTTAATATTATGAGTTCAGTATTGATGAATTATGAGGCCCTCTACATACCCTATTTGTTACCAGAATCAAAACCCACGTAGTTCATTAAATCCAATGCTATTTCACTTCATGTAGGAAGCCAATATATGTGAGAACTTTGGAACCAAATATTCATTATCTTATCTCTATGAGACATCCTACATATCCTAATATTAGTTTTAATAAGAGTCATTGTAGTTCATTCACACCATTGGTACTGGCTGCAAGGAATATGGCATTATATGTATGTAATCCTGTCATGCCAGTCATTAGGGAATATACACTAAGTTTTCTATGACATCTAGAGATTAATTATGAGAATGATATTACCATTTCAATTTCATTATCCAATGTGATCCATGCTCGGTGTGAGCAATAAAGGATAATGATTAATTAGTATCAATGAATAAAGGATGCAGGACTTATGTGGTAGAGTAGATATTGGGATATTTATTATGTATATCAGGCCTTAAGAAAGATTCGTATTTATCCATATTATGGCAGGAATAAGATTAAAAATAGTTTAATTGATTTTTCATTCCCCTGATATATGATGTAGATTTGTCATCCTGTGGGGAAGATTGGGTCAAAATGGAGGAAATGATGGATATTTGAGGTAACACACTGCTAAGTGGATGACCATTTGTGTTTGGGACTTAGGAAGTAATCCTATATTTATAATTCAGACATGAATCATAGTTCTTATAGTGTTGTTGATGTCTCAGTCTATTGATGGATGAGGTAGAATTTTCATCCCATGAGAATTATTGGGTATTTATAGATGAAATGTCAGAGACATGAGGGGATTTAAAAATAAGTGAAATCCCATTTGAGACAATCCTAATTAAGGAATCCTACATATCTGGGGTATTGTAGGAATCAGAGTTCTCATAGTTCTATTGGTCATTCCTTACACACTGATGTTCCCATTATATGTTGTACAAATCATGTTATTTCACTAACCGGGGATTACACACCATGGTTTTCCTAATATTCCAAAAAATCATATTATTAAACCAATCAAAGATTACACACTGAGGTTTCCCATTTTTTAGACTGGACAAGGTGATCATATCCAAGGATAACCACATGACCTGGCCTGGTTTTCATCATGACATCTGTTTATTTTTGACCTAACATTCGATGATTTTCTACTTGACATGTTGAAGGATGTCATCATGAAAAGGACAAATACAATCAAACGATCCATTTTATCTATTATAGGGGCATAAAATAAGCTGTAAGGAATGTATGGATGTATTCTCATGATCAAGGGTAACTTTTATGGAGGACATCGTAAGACCCAAACTGCTGGTCCTAGAAGCCATAACAAGGCCAAAAAAAATTCTTAAAGGGGGATTCAGGATCCTAGTGACATTCACTAATGAATTAAAGAATGTGGAATGATACACTTAGAGGGCATTACAATAGTTAATGATACATTTCTGTAGGGTGATGCATGACCGAGGATGAAACATATGTATTTCATCATGAATTTTGGTTGACATATTCATGGGAGAATTCAAGAGGCATCTGACATACCCTAGGGCTACTGAAAAGCTCAATTGACATGTACTAATACTGCCATATTATCTAGAAAACTTGTATAGAGGACATTGGGATGTATTGATGGTGAATTTCGAGGGTTTCACAAGACATGGGTTGAATGCCAAGGTGGATCCATGTTCAATTTTATGAAATTTCAAGTGTAATTATCATGATCCCAATAGCATACCAAATGAGCGTTGTGTGTTCTAGGAAACATGTCCTGTTGTTTTTGAATGTTCAATTTTTTCCCACATTTTGTATGGATTGTATTTTATTTCAACTGATTTTCCTTGGATGTAAATACTGATCAACAATATAAGAAGATCTCCTTATGTGGTCAATATGATGATGTATTTCCAATTTTAATAGATTTTGTATAAATTACTTAAGCCTTTATGTTCCAAGAATAATGTTGATGGTATGAATACTTTGAGTTTCATAGTGATGGATAGAGAATGAGTTTTCATGTTTGAAGATGTTTTTCATGAAACCAGAGTCATTGTGTATATGAATGACAATCTAATAGGTTCATCAAACTCATAATGGGTTTAAGATGAGGTTCTAATTATAATTCGAATGATAATTAGATTCATATGGGATCCTATACAAATCTGGATGTGAAATGAAGGATTGAAGGAAAGGGGAGAGAGTTGGTACTAACAATTGTATTGAGCATTGGTTTAAAATATAAGTTGTTCTAACAATAATATTTAAGATTGATTGGAGTGAAATATTTTTTTGGGAAAACTTTCATCTAATCATATTAAGGTTTGAATAGATTGAGAATTTTTACAAGAATAAAAGGAAGTTACAATAACTTCCTTTGTAAATATAATGATTCATTGTCGGTCTGTATTTCAAAAATAATAAAAGCTTTTACTAGACTATCAGAAGTGGAGCATCATGATACATTATTTAATGGGAATGAAGATTCAAAAAAATTATAATGAATGGGTTTTAAAATGGATTGGATGGTATTTGTGAAAATATTGGGGATCAAAAATGGTGATGGTGATCTCCATGATTATGAGAAATGGATTGTTGTGAGTGTTCAATGCTTTGAAGAGGAGATATGCGAAAGAATCCAATATCAAAAGAGTATTGAACATGGGGGAGCACTGTTATATTATTTTTGAGTGATCTAAAAAATAGTTTGGAGTTTTTGGAGATATGAAAATGTGAGAGTATATAAATATAAGGTGACCCCGACATTGTGTAGAGCTAAAAAAAATCAAAGAAAACTAAAATTTGATTTCATGAAGGTAGTCGAGCTCTGTGAAGTAGGATTTCTATGCGAGCTTTGGCATCCTCAAAATACTTCTAATTTATTGATTGATTTCAATTATTCTAATTAATATGTGCTTCGCGATGATGAGATATTACACAATGAATTAGTTATCTTTACAAAGTAAGTGAGCTCTACGATGGCAGGAAGTTCAACAAATGTACTTAGCTTTGTAAAGGCAATGTTCTCCATGAAGGCAGTTAGCTGCACCAAGGATGATATCATTGAGAAGGATGTTTGCTTTGTGAAGTCTTTGAGATTCATGAGGGTGCTCTGTGAAAAGAATCATTGAATACTTGGTTTATGTGAACTAGTGCTTTGGAAGACACCAGTTCACCATGCCATATTATTGTGTGTCCATGAAGAAGATAGTGGTCAATCAATATTCTGTTATTTAGGCCACATCAATTGTGTTGATGGTAAGATGAGATTATATTAATTGATTTAATAATTACATAGTAATATTCTGATTATGACATGGATAATAATATATATTAGTGTAGTTGGTCATGCACTAAATAATAAATATAGATCAAGACATTACAAAAAAATATTTTATTTCATTGTGTGTAATAGATCAATGAGGGGACATGAAGTGACTGACAAATTTGATATCAACTAATTATCATTTATTCCATAGAGAATTATGTTCATTAGTTCACAAAAAATTTATTTTATTACAACTAATTGAAGAATAAGATTTTTATGAAATAATTTTTTTTACAGGGCAGAATTAAAAATATTTACTTATATCATACTAAGTAGGTAAGAAGTACTAAGAGGAAGAAAAAAAAAAGTAATATGAAATCCAACCAGTCATAACAGGTGGAAGAATTTTTTGGTGTTAGAAAGAATTAATAAGAAGAAGAATATACTAGGAGGTAGTATAATGATCTAGCCATGTTTTTAAAAAAACATACTATTGGAATATTTACAACGTTCTACCTGAGTGTAAGGTTATATCCTACTTTTTTTAATACACAACAAACGATTTTTTTTCTACTATACTGTGTGGTCCCGATTATCTCTGACCACTTGAGGGATGTATCTACTATTTTTGAGTAGTGAACCTTGTTAAAAAATCATGAACAATATATACTTATTTCGTATACTTGCATGAAACCAAAAAGAGAATAATATAATCAAGATCCTAACAGGTCCAAGAGGTATAGGGATAATAAGATGGAATTGGTTTAAAATGACCCCAAAACTGATTCACCCCCCTCTCAGTGATATGCTTATACAAAATAGGTCCAATCAATTAAGTGTGGTTCATGTGAAGAATATGAGGATCAAAATATATTTTCATCATGTAAGTCTTCCATATTTATGTCTTTGGGCATATATTTTATGGAAAATTTCTCATATTTGTTCATTATTTTCATGTTTATGTATTGAATTTTTTATAAAGTATGTTGGGTGTTATTCGAATAACCAACCATAATTATTTCACCTAATATATGAGTGATCTCACAAATTGTCAATGAATGCTGCATGATCACTCTAGATGTTCAGAAAATATGACATGATAGAAAAGTTTCCCAGGTTTGATATCATCTGCTAAGAGAAATCCATTATAATTCCTTGGTGTGCTATTGAGAGTTTAAATGTAAAATTATATCATTATGCATAAGGAAAAATTTATTATTTCTAGGATGGGGGATTTATGTCCCTCTCTACTCGGGTTATTTGCAGCTTTGCACAGTGCTCATCGTAGAAATATAGGTTCGAGATGGGGGATGGATTTGCCATCACACAACATGGCGAGGTCTTGATGTTGGTCATTTATTGGGCATCACATGATTTTCATCAACAATGTGACCATCCCATTAACAACCCATTTACTATACTATAGAAAATTATAGGGGCTTTTTTTATAATTCACGAATGCCAATGGAATTTCATATTCCCTTATTGAAATGTCCAAAGTCCATTTATTATTTATAATGTTTATCAGACAATGAGTATAAATCATTTAAGATTGTGTGAGAGTTATTAAAGAAAATCACTATACCAATCATTGATGCGTCGTGTGATTTTTATAAATGGTTGAGGATTAAAACATTTTGTTATTTTCCTCCTATTTTTTAAGGATTTTTTTATGGTTATTTAGGATTACTGTTGTTGACAATTTCTGTGACCTGGGGTGGGTGTTTAAATACTATTGTGTGATTAACATGTTTCTGGGATGACATCATAAGAGTAGAAATACATGTCAAAAATGGAATCAATGGGATCTTCCCGAGGGTATGCACTACACAAATCTTTCAGTAAGTCATTCCAAGGGTCATGTGAATTTAAGATTTCTGTGTGTTATGTGATCTTCCTGATATTGGAAGAATTATTGTTATTATATTGTAAGAGATTATAATAACCATATTTATATTATTTTTCCCCTTTTATGTATTTTAAAATTCCCTTTTGTTGGGAATCAACAAATGAATTCCCATATAATCAATGCATATAGGGACAAGAGCAGGGTTCTGAGTAATGTAAATTCCCAATTAAGAATTTGGTGATGTCTCCAATCGGCATCTTATATGACCTTTAGTATTCCAATTTATGTTTGGTATTTTGTGGAATGAATTATACCAAGGGCAGTGGAGATTGTTTCATTCATAGGCTACTCAATTATCTTGAACTCTTATATCTTGCTTCCATTGCATGACCTTATTGCAAGACCTTCCTACAAGAACTAATCATGAGATCTATTCATGAAACCGCTTCAGGAGAAAAAATTTACTAGAATTACATATCCCAAGAACACATTGAATTCATCTATGATCTTATTTGTAGTAGTTATTTGAACATTGACTGTGGGGATAAATGATCATTTTGGGGGTTTCATGGGATCTGTTGGATTGGTTGGATGATCATTTGACTATTATGAAACTTGTGGGACCATGTCCAGGTCACGCAATTGACTGTATCTTGAGGGGTAATGAGGTCGTGTGATTATTTTTCATTTTATGTGATCCATGAGATATTTGGAGAGTTAGGAGATTCATTAAACCTTTATGAGATCAAAAATTCCCTTTTTACACATGATATTTGAACAAAGCTGCTAGATTTTCATGTATTTCCATTGAAAGAATTTTATTTTATATTTATGAAATATTCCACTTATATTTTTTTATATAGATTCTAGTTCTCATCACCATTTCTGTAAGCATACAATGAAAGTGGCCAATGAACCAATGGTTTGCTAGGATTCTCTTATAGTGAGTGTTGTTACTACTACTCATCATGTTGTTGGGTAAATTCACCTAAGTATGATATTGATGATGGGGTGAAACATAGGGATTATACCCTATTATATTATTATCTCTTCATAGGGTTTGTAATTACTAATGATGCTCCAATTACTTCTCTATGGTCACCATTCATACCCTCTTTTTGGGTATGGAAAATCAAGAACACCTTTCGGGTGAAAATATCTCAAGGGGGTTATTTTTTATGAAGGTAGACTATGAATATGGGTAAAAACATATATTTCTATATAATTTAATGTTAATAAAATGAATCCTTATTTTTATGTTCATATATACCACTCGATAATACAGAAGAATTCATGCAACAAGATGTTTTGATGGGTTCAAAAAAGGGTTCTATGATCATGAGGATGTAGTGGAATGGAATAGAGCTAGACATATTGGGTTCAATAAATTACGTATGAATTCCATTAGGAGTTGAAGAATGTTGCGATCTAATAGGATATCTGGATCTTATATATATCTACTTTTTGTAACAAGGGTTTGATGACTGAATAGTTCGGGAATTGGATTCCTCACAAAAAACACATTCCACAATACTCATATTGACGTGGGAATCATCCTTTGGGATGTAGAGAAGATATGTGGTGCACTTATATTCAGTGGGATATATTATCAATATTCCCCCCATGGCCCACCTGGGATGATGTAATGAGGACTTCTCCTCTCACACAAGAACTAATCAGGCTCATAGAAAAGTCCTTTTAGAAGAATCCACTTCCTAGTGAAGATAACCTATTTAATATGTTGGTGGGATACAAAATTATGAATTCCCTATTAGAGATAGAAGCTATGTAGTTTAAGGCCTCTCTTATAAAGGACTCATGTACATCATTTGGTGCTTGCTGGGATATGACAGAAGAAGGTAAATTAAAATAATGGGGTCGATAAATTTCACCTAGTTTTTATCGGGCTGTCCAATTAGCCAATTTCGTTTCTATTTACTTGAGTGGGTACATACATCTAATGAAATAGAAAAGGTAGAGTATGATTTTACACATTCATTATAGAAAACTCTATGGTTGGGTGCGGGGATTATTTCATGCTATCCAACCCTGTGTAGGCTATACATTATTGCCTCCTAAAACATGTTTACAAGGTCAAATCACCTAATAGGATAAGGTGTCCCTTTAGAGTATTATGGGATTGGATAGAGTTTCATCTTGGAGGATACAAATATCTAAATAGCTAAAGAATCCCCAATAATCACTTCACTTAATAACTACAGAGTATCAATGGGTTAAGACCAGTTAGTCTGAAGAATATGGAAGTTAGTGTTAGTTATAAATATATAATGTAACACAAAGGAGGGTGGGGTGAATTCCGCATTTTAAAAAATATTCCCCAATTTTTGATTTTTAAACCCACTGTCATTTATTTGGATATGCTATTTAATTCGGTGAAAATCATATGTCGAGAATTAACCAAAAAAGGACCACTACTTTTTATAGCGATTTGTGTCACAAAGATCCCCTAGTCCCGACTACCAACCAATATCTCCAATAGCTAGGTATATTTCACTATAATGGTCCTCATCTCACAAGTCAGTAAATCTGAAAATAAGTTCAGGTAGTTGAAAAATTTATAAAATGACAAATAACAATTACTTCTAGATCTATAATAGAGATTTGGATATCCAAAGAATAGATCGAGAAGCTGATACTCAACAAAAACCGAGTATGATCATTTTACACACCAATAAATCAAAAATCCTGAAGGAATAATTTCACATTTAATTCATTTAATTAAAACATTAATAATGATCCTTGAGTCAGTTTTCATTAATTATTTGACCATTTGTAGCGATCTAGTATGGAAAAATCACCTTAAAAAAATCGTTGTTGAAAACAAAACATAGGGTTGAACTACATAGGGTAGGCTTCATTGAGATAGCATAGGGTTTGTTTCAACATATGGTTCATTAACCATAATTTCATATTTACCTAACATAGGGAAAAATGGCAGTGTAGGGATGATAATTCATATGCTCACCATTTAAGCATAATATCCCAAATGTATCAATGATTAACCATACATACAAATTCATAAACATGGGTTTTATGAATAGTAAAACCATCTTCCAAAATTGGTTTTCTAATCCATATGTTGACTATTATACAAATGTAAGGATGCTGATGGAAATGAAAACTATTTAGCATAATAATGGGTTGATACCATAAATAATCATTTCATTTTTCCATCGAAATGTAGGGTTGATACAATACACAAGCATTAAATTTTATAGAATAATTTAGGGTTGATGAAATGCATTTATTAACTATGTGTAGGGTTTTGAACATTGTTTATAGAGTAAGTCTTGTAACGTTAAATTCCATTATCCTAAATATAAATTCCCAAATAGTCATTCAAGAAAACACCATTACAATAAAGAAAGGGTATTTGTGAGCATCAAAATCATCTGAAAAATATTTTTATTGCCAAGACAATAAAAGCCCAAGAATCTACCAATTTTTTATGGTAACAGAACCCATAATATAATCCATTAAAAAAATAAAACAAAATTTATGATTTGTAAACATAAAAAAATAGATTTTGAAAATATTTTGATATTTCTATTAAATAATATTTTTTTTGACAAAAGAGGATTAAATATTAAATATTTTCTCTAATGAAATGTTGTAGTTTTAAAATACTCTCCCCAATATATATTCTCAAATATTATCCTTTTCCATACCATGAATCTCCCACTATTGTGAAATTAAAAATACAAATTGAAAGAATAAATTATTTAAAACACTATTAATATAGAACTAAACTGTAAATAAATAGTTATAGAAATTGGTAAGATAAATGAATTTAGGATTGAATGTTATGTATTGATCTTCAATGAAAATAAACCTAAATAATAATAAATGAATTTGGATGTAAAAATTATTCAAATTTTTTTAAAATATAATATAATACAATCCACAACCAAGAATGGTTCTTCAAAATGAATGACTTTGATTAGAACCAAAATATGTAGAAGGTTCTGTAGGAAGAATAATGGATTGGAAAAAATAACTAATATAATTTATCTTCAAAATAAATATGTGTAAATGATTGTTGAAGACTTATGACCACTTATGATGTAGATTTTTAAAATCTATTACAATCATTAAATTTTCAACAAAATTAACCTTCACAAACCCATTCACTGTTTCCTCTAACTAAATGAATGTAGTCAACATATCCATAACATTATTAGTTATTAATCCTAACCATGATTAATTTGATGTCATTGGAAATATCCTTGGAAATATCCAGCACTAATTTAATTGCTTCAAACCTTCTAATCAGTTCTGGAGGGGTCTATTTATAGAAGGTCAAAAATTGATATATTGCCCATAGATATTTAAATTCTCTCCCTATCATCAGATTGAACTCATCAGAATCTGAATTTATGATAGATTTATCTTTTAATAAATTGTACTATGTATACATTTACCTGATTTACTCTTTAAGGTCTCCAATAGAAATAATATTTTCCTTCAATTTCATAATATGCAGCATCTAAGCCTCAAACATTTTCAATGGAACTATAATACATTTGATCTCTTCAAATTTACTTTTCTCAGATTCCGGTTATTCTCTATGAAACGAATTTTTGACCTCTAATAGATTTACCTTTATAAAAAAATGCTTCATAATGAAAATCAAAAGACTTGGGAGATTTAGTGCTAGGGTCAGTGATATTTTCCCGGTTATGATATTCTATCATGGCCAAACATTGGTCTATATTATCAATTGATATGCATCTTAAGGAATATCCTCTAGAAACTTCATAATTATGAACAACATACCTGCGAAGTTTTTGATTTGGATCCTCTTGTTCGACATGCTCTATGACTGAAGTATCAAAGCATAGCAAGTACTGGTGCTTATTCTGAAGTCACTATGATGTCGATTATTATTTTTCTTCTTTGAAATATAATTATTATATACAAGATTAAACATCTTCATTAGGTATTTTTATAACATATCCAACCAAAGGAATCATCTTTTTTCTCCACCCGAGAAGCTGTCAACAACCTCTATTGTCGTTCCACATTACAGGGATGCATCCTTTTATGAGAGGTTGTTTCATGGAACTCTTGTCTTCCATATCAAAGTGCTATCTAGGTCGGTGATTGTCAGTGTAGGGTGTTGGTGCTTGTGGAAATGCAGAAACTAGGAAATGTTTGAAGAGGGACTTTCTAATACGAGGTCTATCACTGTAAGAACCCGTTTTTTACAGGTGGACATGGTTTGACATATCCCTGAATGGAAGGACACTCTATCCATGCACATTGTGTAGGCCCGTAATCCCTAAACTCAATAGACCTTGTCAGATGAAAGGAAATATAAGTGTGTTGGAGGCCTCCAAATACATGTATCATGTTGAACACATATGGGTCCTACTTTTTAAGAAACATGAAGGGGGGGTTCTTGGTCCTGTGGGGATTGTGGTCATCAGTTTTTCTTCATCCTATTTCAATGAAAACTCTCTCATGGTCGAGGACAATTCCTTTCTCACTGGTATTTCACTTTTTATTCAATGTAATATTGTTATTTCTCTAGAATCGACCTTCTCTTTGATACTTCATCATCTATACATGGTAATGGCTCCACCACATGGTCTATTTCCTAAATTAAGAGGCAATGCAAATACCTCCACAACAATAACATCCATGTGACCCCTATGTATAGAAAAGGAAATTAGGTTGTAGATTACCTTGTTTCTTTGGTGGGTCAGAGCTCAATCCACACATGTCTCCTCAACTATATCAGCTAAATGATAGAGGTAGTTACATTGATTATTGGATATTCCCGAGGTTCCATTAATTTAGGCCCCTTGACTTTGGTGTGTCCTTGTTGTTATTCCTCTATATAATAAATATGTGATTTGAATGAAATGGTATAGATATCTTATCTTAATATAAAAGAAATTGAACTTAATGTCATTCAAAAAAAATTCATCACATACATGTCACGATATATGACATTATAAGACTCAATATTCCTTGAAAATATTACATACTAAATAACATCATTTAAAAACCTAGTGGGCAGGAGTAAACACTTTTATAATTACTTTTTTTTTTGGTTGTTGTTATAAAAAATAATGAAAACATAATGAACTCTAATTTTTTTACATTAGCTATATTCATTAAATCAAACTAAAACTCCCCCTCAATAGAACAACTCAAAAACTCACCCATTTCCACAATATGAATAGAAAACATAGAATTATAAATCATAAAGAAAATATTATCTTTGACCAATCTAATACTGAATGAAGAATTTATGAAAAATTACATTACATCAATTTCAAAAACCACATGCATGTTTCCTTCTAAAAAAACAGACAATAAAATCACATTATTTACATGAGGGAATGATTTTTGGAAGGTGAACAATCAAAATTGATTAAATTTCATTATAACACATTGAGATCGTTCCCTGATGAATATGTAGTAGCATCAATCACAGTATCATCATATCATCAAGTGGTTTCCATATATGATGATTTCATGATTGAAGAGTTGAAAGGATTAGGATTTCCACAAATGGGAATCTAAATAGTAAAAATGATTCTTTGTAAACTGAAGGGATGTGTATAAGAGTGTAAATAGAATGGGAGAAGACCAACTATTTTCTCACGCTGATTGAGAATGTACTCACAACATTTATAATTTAAAAAATTAAAAAATAAAATAATTTTAAAATCTAACTAATAGATAACTAAATATAATAAAATATAATAAAAGATTATATATATAATATATATTACATAATATATAAATCATGAGATTAAAATATAATAAATTAAATAAACCATTCATTTAAAAGCCAAATAATCTTAACTCCCCTTTATAAAATCAAATCATGTAATGGGAAGTGGTTTTTTGAAAATATCATGTAATTTACAAACAGTATTAACGAATTCTAATGATATATTTTTTAAGGACATGATATCTTAGAAAAAATTATTGATTTCAATTTTTATAGTCCTAGAATGACTTATATTATTTAATGAAATAGTTATACCACTGGTATAATCACAGAAAATATGTATACAATTTAAATTTAGTCTAATGTCCATTATGGTGTTTTTCATCCCTAATAATTTTGTACAACAACTGCCAGCAGACATATATTCTACCACAGTGGTTGAGAATAAAACTACGTGTTGTTTCTAATAAGACTATGAAGATAAATATTTTCCTAATAAGTGACAGTTATATGACATACATTTTTTATCTTTTATGCAACCACTAAAATCAGCTCATGAATATGAAAATAAGTTTTAATCAGAAGTTTTGGTTTAAATAATTTTTTGAAAAACTAGTTCCTTTTAAATATCTAAAAATTTCTATAACAATTGTTGGATTGGACTCTTTTTGATTTGATTAAAATATAGCACAAAAACAAACAGAGAACATAGTGTCCGGTCTATTTGTTTTATAACTTCATATAAATAATTATTTATATTAGTACATGTGGGGGAAATATATGTCTTGTTTTTTTTCAATTCCAAAATTTTTCAGTAAATCCATTATATATATACATTTATTTAAAACATTTCCAAAATCATTTGGATAAATTTTAAATCCTATGAGGATATTCAGTTCTTGCACCATACTCATTTCAAATTCATAATAATTTAATTTTCCAAATTATTAAAAATATTTATAATAAGTGAACCAAATAATAACAACATTATTATAAATTTGGACTAATAAAATTTTAGATAAAATGTTTTTCTTAAAAAATTGTTGGCTTCTCCAATCCATCAGTAAGTCTATATTTCATATGAAATGAACTCAATCTCTCATAAAAAGATCTAGGTTATTGTTTCAGGCCAAAAAGAGCTCCAGTATAACTAAAAATATAGTTTGGTGTCTGAGGATTTTCAAATCCAGGCGGTTGTTCATCATAAATATCTTCTACTAAATAATTATTTAAAAATGATTACTTAACATCAATTTTATATGATTTAAAATTTATAAGAGAATCAAAGGATAAAAGGATTCTTGGATATTAGAGTCTATCTATTGGGGAAATGGTATTATCATAATCTATACCTTATTCTTGATTATATCCTTTAGCTAATAATCTACCTTTATTACTAGTTATGATCCCTTGATCATCTTGTTTATTTCTGAAGACACACATTATTCCAATAACTAGATAATTATTTTGTTTTTATACTAGTTCCCTATCTTCATCCCATTTGAATTGGTTTGTCTCTTATTTAATTTATTGCATCAAACTCTAACCATCTAAGTATTCTTTAATAAGAATATTTTATAACTATGATATAATGTAAAAAATTATTCGAGGTTTCCGACATTTATTCTAGTTCAAATTTCTATGTCTGGGTCTCATATAACTGTTTATAGATGATAGTTATTTAATGTTCTATATTATCTAGGAAAGTCAATTTTAGGATCATTATGTTCATCTTCATATAAAATGGGTTAATTTTATTAACATTATTTCCAAAAATAGTTAAAGGATATTCACATCTCATGTTCTAAAAAGTGTAAGTGACATTATCTGCTTGATCTTTCTCTATAATAAAGGATCTGTTTCATCAAAAATCACAAGAACTATTTCATCAAAAATCCATTAATTTTTATTAGACACTGTATAAAATTTATAGGTAGAATAATATCCAAAATATATTCCTTAGAAATATTTTGGATTTAACTTACCATGGTTTTCATCAATAATCAAGTTATAAACCTTGAATCTAAAAACATTAAGGTGTTTTACATTAGCCTTCATATTATTCCAAAGTTCATTAGTTGTATTTTTTAAAAAAGGCATTATTAAAACTCTATTGATGATATAGTTTGTTGCTCTTATAGATTCATCCAAAAGATATGTTAGAAAACTATATTCATTCAGCATAGTCTTTTCCATTTATTTAATAGTTATTTTTATCCTTTAAAAAATCCAAATTTGATGAGGTGATCTTGGTGAAGAGAAGGTATGTTTTTTCCTTATATATAAAAAAATGTTTAATTGATGATTCTCAAATTCCCCACCTTGACCAATTCTTAATTAAATTATCTAAAATCATTTCCATTTTGAAAAATATTACAAAAACTTTCAAAAATAGTGAAAACAAAAATTTTGAGTTTTAGAAAATAATCCCAAGTAAATATAGAATAATCATCTACTAAAATATAAACATATAATTTACGAGAAAAACATTTAACTCTTTATTGTAAAAAATAAATATGGATAAATTATATGTTTTTAGATATAACAATTTTGTTAAGAGATTTGAAAGATGGTTTTTGTTTCTTGAAAATTTTTAATGCATCACAAAATCAATAATTTTCAAAAATAAGTCATTTAAAAGTCATTAATTAATAATTTATGGAAATTATATATATATTACAGTGTCCATGTATTCTATATCCATTCCTCGATTTATTTATCGTGGTAGTTAAGGAATTAAATTTTTATTTATAGAAGGAATTTAAATCCAAAATAAAAATATTATCATTTCAAGGTGCTCTAAATTTATTAAACATATCTTTAGACATAGAGAAATAATTATTAGAAAATAAAAAAATTCAACCTCAACGTGTTGATAGATAAATAGTAGTTATTTTAGAACTTTTACATATGCTATTTTTTAATGAGATTTTCTTTGTATCTCCAACATTTCTAACTCTAACAATTTTTCCTTTGGAATTATCTCCAAAAGTGAATAGTCCTATATCCATTTCAGTCAGTTTATGGGATTTTTTTGAGTCTCAAATCATATTCATTGAAAATACACTACCCATATACCATATGGATGTCCTATTCAAGTGATAGGATGCCTAAAAATGTATTTAAAAATATGTTTGTTTTGTCACTCATGAATTCTTTGTTCTAGAAGTGATCAAAAGAAATGATCTAAGAGTCTAGATATTATTTATTTTTACATAATTAATATCACTAGAATTAGACAGTCTTTTAGAAATAAATGATACTTAATACCACTAATTTGAATAATTTTTTAATGAAATTTATTTGTGAAATGACCCTTTGTCTCACAATAATAAAATGAAATCTTTATAGAGATGGGCTCAAAATTAATATTTATATAAGTTTGATTTTTACACCTTACATACTATTCCAAATTCTTCCCTATTAATGACATTATTTCAATGATTTTCATTTAAAATATTTCATTATTTAGTAAAAATAAGAGAAACACTTCATCGTATTCCACTTCATCATGTAATTCATTGATTTTATTTTCATGATTGATGATGTTTGATGTAGAGGATATTAATTTTTCAAGTATCTCCTGATTTTGTTTCATCATGGAATCTCTTTTTCCTAAAATAGAATTATTTTTTTTTATGACTAATCATTTTTAAAAATAAATCACATTTTTATTCTAACATTGATCAATAAGAATCTGTTTTGACATTTGAGAAACAACCATAATCAGAATTGAAAGAGTTCTAAGGGTATACATTTTCCTCTTTATCCATAAAGAACATAATGGATTATAGATTAGAATTATCTTTTCAGGAATCAGTCTTTTAAGAGATTATGTAGTCTTCAGATACACTCCAAGTCATTTCTATTGTTCTCATTCTCTTCATTTTTATGATATCAATTTTCTAGGTTTTTATTTCATCATTTCGTTGAGGAAAATTAGTAATGATATGACATAGTTTATTACATTCATAAAATCAAACATAAATTTTTTCTTTTCAACCTTCAGGCAGATTTTATGATACATATTTTATTCTTATAAATATTTCTGAACAATCTGGATAAATGACACCATTCTATTACAGAATCGGAGGAATGAAATTTTTTCTTCTTCAATGAATTCTTGTTTTTATATTTTGTTATGTTTTTGATATGTCATGTTTAGAGTAGTATTTTCTTTGTTTACCATAATTTTATTTTCCATAGCTTCAGTTGACATTTTTTATTCACACATCATCTTTTTCCTAATTAATTCCTTTACTGTAAATTAATTGATAGGTTATAATTTACATATTTTAGAAGATATTCCATTTAATTAAATTTACAGTACTCTCGGTACATTCAAGTCTTGATAAGATTGATTTATTCGTTCACTTAAGGATGTAATATTATTGAAAATTTCTTTAAGACTTCAATTTATCTGTGTGATTCTTTCACCATTGAACATTCTAAACATGTAAAAAATTAGTTTTTCTATAGAATACCTCATTTATATCACAATATCTATTCCTCAATAAGAATTGATATAGTTTTCAAAATTTTATAAGATGATTGAAATTATGATAGATGATTAAATTCATCTGGTCAAATACCATCAATGATTACATTAATTTCCTTAGAACTAATATCATAGTCAACTTCTATTTATGTTTTCCATGTTTCTTGCTTCTCAGGAATCCTATAAAGAGTAATTATATATTAATAAAATTTGAATCCAATATTTTTCTGATTAATAATTGTCTGATATTTCCAATACCCTTAATTTTTATAATTAATGTATAGATCACACACAAATGCCTTTACTTCTCTGAGATCAACCATTTTCATCATTTTATATACCTTATACATTTATATTTCTATATCATTATCCAAAATCTGACCTTTTCTTACCAATTGTTAGTTCATAATATAAAATGTATCAAAGGGGTGAACTATATCTTCTCCGAAATCTTCCATAATTCATGGTTTTGATACCCACTATGATATATACTGATATGAAGTGTTTACTTATGTAAAAATAATATGAAGAAAATAAATAGAAATAAAGAACATTGATTTTTTAAGTTGCGTAGGGAACATAGATCCCTTGGTACACACTACCAATAACTTTATCCCTGAGCATGGTAAATTTTACTTGAATGGACACCTATCAAAATATAATAAATCTAAAATAGAGTAAAGGCGGTTGAAACCTTTACAACAAGACTAACAAAAAACCCTTTCAGTTATATAACAGAGAACCTGTTATCCACATCATAGATCGAGAAACTAATTTTCTACCAAAAATTAGTTTGAGATGATGAATATCCAATAAATCAAATGATATATACTTAAAAGGTTCAGGTTTATCATCACAATTACAACAACAGGATACTAACCATTGATGGATATTATTATATTGAATTTGGTATCTTAAATAATTAAACTATATGATGTTATCCTAGATGAAAAGTGATGTTGATTAAGATAGTAAATAAATATTATTAGTAATCTTACAATAGTAAAAGATTGATCTTATATGTCTCCAATGTGTTGCTTCATTCAGAAATGATCATTCGTTGCAGCAGCAATTGAATTGATAATTTCAATAATACAGTTTCATATGTGAATTTCTTATCACACACACACACATGAAAACTGAGACACACATATATATATTTGAAGAGATACTCTAAAATAATATATAGAATATATAGTTTTCTTTGGTATCTCAGATCCAATAGAATAGTCTGATTGATCATGGAAATTAAAATTTCAATCGACCAAATGAGTCATATCTTCAATTAGGAACATGAGTGATTTTCTACAATGAATACATTTCTTTTAAACAATCATAATGATCCTGGAATTATTCTTCAATTCCTAATTGACCACTGCAGCTATCTCAGATAGAAAACTTGGATTAAAAAATTTGTTGTTGAAAACAAAAAAAGTGTTAAATTGTGTAGCTTGGGGTTCATTCACATAGTGTCGGGTTCCCTCCAACATATTTTTCCTTAGCTATACTTTCATATTTACGCAACATAGGTAAATATTAGAGTAGGGATGATAATCGGTGCATTAACTTTTTTAGCATAATATATCCAAATGTAGCATTGATTAACCATATGATCAAATTCCATAATGTAGGGTTTAAGAATAGGAAAAATAACTTCCACCAATGTTTTCTAATCCATATGTTTAATGATTCTTTGAACATAAGGATACTGATCCAAATAGAAATTGTTTATCATAACGTATGGTTGATTCCATACCCATGCATTTCTCTTTCCAACATAATGTAGGGTTGATACCATGTGCATGAATTAACATTTCCATCATTACATAGGGTTGATACCAAAAATTCATTTAGAGAACATTGGGTTTTCCAAAGTGATTATAGATTAATTTTAACAACACTATATTAAAATTACCAAAATAAACATTCAAAAAAAATTCATTCAAGAAAACATCATTAGAAAAAAATAAGGTTATTTTTTAGCATTATAATCATTATAAAATATTTAATATTTTTGAGACAATACATGCCCAATAGTCTAGTCCTATATGATCTATTATTATCATTTCTACTTCACAACCTATGGGCCATTGCTGAAGAGTGATATGGTGGATGATGGTGGGGCGATCATTGATGTAACAGTTTATATAATGTCACATCGTGAGGGAATAATTTATAATCATATTGATGAGGATCTCCTCTTTGAAGAATATAAACCCTTTTATTTTATCAATTTATTACTATGTGTTAAATCAAAATTTCCTATCTCTGTTTATATTTGACCCATGGAGCATCTGATGATAGGTAACCAATTTTATTTGATTTTACTGGGGAGGAGACTCATGATGAAATAACCCCCCCCCCCCCCAAATGCATGAATTGGTTTATCCTATCACTATACTAATGTTTAGATTCACTCATATCCTTATCGTAAATTATCCAAATTGTTAATCCACTATTTTTCATTACCACTAGTTTCCAAGGACAACCTATGTCCAGGAATAAAATTGGATTCGAGAGGACCAATATCATAGCAAGAACCCTAAAGGAAAATAAGGAAATTTCTCTTGCTGGTAAGAGAACCAACTAATGTGAATGTAGTGAATATATCACCAATTGGTGAAGTCATGTTAGATCTATGATTTATTATAATATATTTATGGTGGATGTCATGGAGGATGCACATCTTAGAGGCTAAGATCTAGGGTATACGGAGTGAATCTGAGTTACCTTTGGAAGCTTTCACCCATGTCACCACCCCATGTGGTATCACATTTGAAGACCATCCTGAGGAAGTGGGGGCCTTCATCTGAGAACTTGTTGTATCTTTGGAAATAGTTAGGGGTCAACTATTTTATTACCAATTAGTCCACCAAAGGGTTTTTTTGAGATATAATGAAACATTCTATGGTCAAAAATGGTTATCATATGTCAGTAAAAGTGGTAAATATGGGATCATTACTATTATTAAAGGGTTTTGTGTTCTATTTGTCCAATAATAACTCAATTTTTATGACCTAGTGGGTGGTTTTAGTGGAATATCTAATCCTTCCATACCGAGTATATTCTCCCTGGTGTTTCTTGACTGGAGGGGAATTTGGCTAAGACTAGGAGACCAATGATGATGGATCCCCTGGTCGACTTTCCCAGATGGCAGTGGCTATTGTTATTATAGTGAAATGAATATGACTTCAGAACCCTCTAAGGAACCAGTCCCAAAATGGGAGGGAAAACAACACGCTCAAAATTTTCAGAATCACCTTCTTTAGAATCCCCATGTAAGTGTGACATTTCACACTTTTCCTGTTTTCGATAATATTTTACAGCTTCCTAACATTTCAAAAATATAAAGGTCTCCACCTATCCCACATAGAGGAAAATGTATCCCATCTTGTCGACGCAGACGATCATTATGTTTCTTTGAGAGACTCTTATCTATCAGGACCGACCTGTCAAGAAGTGGTGATGGATGATGTGATGACTAAATCAATCCCATTTCCTAATAATGAAATCCTAGTAGCCACACCACATGATCTATTATTGGTGGATGTGGTTTTAGAAGACACTGACATAGGTATCTATTATTCTACTATATTATCATATACAGAAGTTATTTTTCTATAATGTGAATACTTATACAATATTGGACACATATTTTATCTCTATAATACAATTTTTCATAAAATTTTGTTTCTATATATATCATTTTTGTTCATTGAATTACATAATTAGTGAAAGAAATGAATGTTCCATGATGTTTCTCATCACAAGAGGTTGTATCCTCATTACCAGAAGATGGATTTAGGATTGTGGATGTCACTAATGAAATGACATATAATGGTATGTTTTTAAGATCAATCACATCCATTGTTTATTTGGTTATACCACATGTTTTATCTTTTAGATTATAATCCCACGCACCCCTTATTGTAGAACCTTCATCGTGATTTTTAGAAGCCCAATTCCCTGATCCCTTGGGGGTTCCTCTAATTGGATCAACCAAAATTGAATATTTTTTTCCTTCCCACTTCACACAAGATCATGAGTATGAAACATTCTCTATGAAAAATAGTATCATAATGTGTTCAAATTACTAGGAAAAGCTTTTACCAAGGCATGAGGTCTACGTCATTCTTAATGATGATGAAGTGAAAAATGTAGATGTAGATTTGGGCCTTAGTTTCAAATACCCCTTTGTAAGTGTTGGTGGAAAGGTTGGGCCATAATTTATTTATGTTTTCTACACTTGGTTATGAATTCTTTTATTATAAAAATTTCCTTACCCAAGTGAAGCAGGTGGTCTCTATTAGAGAGAAGAAGGGGGCCCTTTAATGGATAGTGTTAACTGAAGAGGCTTCTTCTTTAGTAAACTATAACTCTGAAAAGGTCATAAATGATGCTTCCTGATTTGAGGTGGAGGCATAAAATCATGATGTTGTGGTCAGCATCGGGAATATTGAAATTGAATATCTCTATTATGCAATTAGTTATATTAAATCTAAAATAATCTAAATTCAATTTGTGTTACCCTAGTTTCATCAAGCAATACAAATATTAGTGAAGCCTATGATGGAGAAATAATGATTTCATGACACATCGGAGAAGGTAGAGCTTGAATCTATTACAATGGAGGAAGAGCTAAAATATAATCTAGAGGGGGAAATAAATCTACTGAACAATTACATCAATCCATTACCTTTTTATAGGAGTGAATTCCATAATGTAAGGATTCTTCAAAGCATATGATGTTATGGAGTTTTGATTTTACATCATTGGTTTGGATTGTATATTTCCAAGTGTAAATCTAGTACGTGGAGATTCCTTCTATCGTATACTATCTAAGAAATTATTTGATAAATATTATATCTTTTTGTAGAGTTTTTAGTCATGATAATCATGATATTTTTCTAATATGATATTTTATGAATCACCAATGATACCAATCTTATTATAACATAAAGTGAACCATAATGACTGGTTTTGTATTATGATATTCAAATAGATTATTCTAGGGAAATTCTCATGAATTACAACCATCATGAGATTCATTATTGATATTTTTATTCTAGCTATCATGAGATTACTAGATTCCTAGAAGGATAATTTGGGTAGAATATATGTACCTGAGAGAGAGTTCCCTATATTTATTCGATGTCGATAGTATTTAAAATCATAGATATATTTTTTCAAGGAAATATGGGAGGGAGTAAAATATTTTCCATTATATTAGAAAAAATAATTTCTGTGTTTTATTCTATGTTATTTTATCTTTGACCTTTTATCACTATAGTTCAGGGGATTTTAGATTATACATTTTACGATAGTGTTTATGGGTCATTATTCTCAGACATTTTATTGAATTAATTTTGGTACTTTTAGCTTAGACCATATATCACATTACTTTAGGGTATTTTAGATTGGAACTTATATCATTGTAGTTTGTGGTCTTTATGGACATACCATTTTACCGATGTAGTCTATGGTTTTATAGCTCGGTCCTTTAGATTCCATGTAGTTTAAATTATTATTGCCAATACATGATCGATGATCATTGAATTTGGGGCATACATGACAACAATGAACCAATTAACCATGGGTTGTTGAGTTATTTCATGGTTTGTTTGAGGCTAATGAGGATTTTATATCATTTCCTAAAAGGATGATAGGCCACTGGTTGTTAGGTCAAAGCACATATGAATCAGTTGAATTGTAAAAAATATGTGTCTCCACCCATTTACAAGGTTCATTAATGATTTATTTGGAGAATATTGGTTGAGGGAAAATACATGGGATGCTAAGACCATTTGGATAGTTGGAATGTGGTGAGTGTAATTTAAGATCCCTTGAGTGTGGATCTATGAGTCATGGAATGAGTCACACTTATCAAGGATGACCTCAAATACTCAATGGTTCTCAGTCCTGTTGTGGTGTCACTAGGGATTAAGAGGATCGGATATCCTTTCATATATGGAGGGTATTTCTTTGGTTGGTAGTCCTATTCCATTTATTCAACAATATCAAGGTCAAAAAGTTGTACCCCAATCTTTTACAAGGGGATTGGATGATTTAAAATAACTAACGTGTCTGGAAATTGAATTTTAGTATGAAAGATAAGATATCCAAGAAGGGTTCTGCAACCCTAGAGTGATTTAGTAAATAATTTCTGAAACTCATGCTATATGGATTATTGTTTTGAGTCCTTATGAGTGGGCCATCAAATGTTTCTAGAATATAGTGTGTCATTCCTACTTTGAGAAAGGGTATAAAACACAGTAACATATCATTGACTATGTCAAATCTCTTTGAATAGTATGGTTACATGGATTATAAATCATGGTCTAGGAATATATGAGTTAACTGTAGAGGGTAACTGGTGGGTACTATCAACCATCGATGATGATATGAGCCTCTACTATTCCATTTGGTCAAGACGATAACTCATAGATTCTAGGGGGCATCTAAGGATCTGATGGTCTGTTCAGAAGTTATTTTCCCGGTTACAAGTATAAAATGGGGAGGTTATGTCATCTCAGATTTCAAATCCATGATGGTAGTTCGTGATATGTGTAATATTAAATAATGGTTGTAGAAACCTAAATGTTATGTCCCCGCTATGAAAACATGTTCTTAAGGTTAAGAGATGTCAAAAAAATTACTCTAGTTGTTTCTCGGACCAAGTTGTCTAGCAGGAATATCATGAATTTTACTAAGGATACAATATAGGGCCGATGTTGTTTATTCCTTATTTATTTTCACCCTATTATTTTCATATTCATTGTAGAATAAGTGTGTATTGAGTAGAGACCTGATTTTTTCCCAAGAATCACTGTTCGGGTTTCCAACTAATGAATTTTGTTTGTCACATTCAGTAGAACATTAATGTTATGTGATTTGGATGATTATATTCTAGTGTTTAAGGTCATACCCCTTTTGAAAAATTCTATGTTGTTTATGGTCATGACATACAAGGACCTAACATCAATGAATGATATACAAAATCCCAATTAGGTCACCCAGGGTTTAGAGCATTCCAACATCCTTATTAGCAGGAGACGAAAATGTTGTAAATCATATAATGAGGTTATTATGTCGTCAGTAATGATAATGGAAATCCATATAGTGGATGGTCCTGAATACACTCATGTATTGAGTTCTGCCATGGTGATGTCTGTCTCATGAGGATTAGAAATACCTCCTTACAGAGCCTTGATTTCTCTGTTTGGTTGGTCTTGGCCATTATGGACCAAGATCATAGTAAAGAAGAGTGTTATATTTTTATTTGGAAGTGACATTAATGGTTTTTAGAAACCCAGGGGGTTGAAGACTTGAAGCGTGGTATATAGGTTGAGATGCATAAAATATCATAGAAGAACCCCATTCTCTGGATGACAGGGCTATGGATCATTTTTTTCTTTGATAAAAATGATTACAGGCAATGGTGTGTAAATTTTAGCACTATTTACTGGGGGTGTATTTTTTTATATTTTTAATGACATGCATCCATGACATTTTCCTTATACTATAACATTACTCGGTAAAGAAATATTTGTTTCCATGCTATTTTACATCATACAGTTTGTGATTGGGAACTGGCATGAAATACTATACAAGGTATTTTGAGAGAAAAGAAAAGTCATTAAAATATTTGACTACAATATATGAAAATTGATAATTTATTACTAAACCCTTATATAGTTGGGGTGCAATATTATTCTATTTTTAGAGCTGGACACATGGTTAGAGATTGCAGAGTGACTACGTATCCTATGATGAAAAGAATCAATACACCATTAGTTCTTGAAAGAGAAACTCACTATTAAGGTATTACATGCATGAAGAGGTGGGTATTATATCCATTTATGGTTGTAGATGGGCCTAGTATTGGAGATACAAGCATCACTATTTTTCCATTGGTGATTGGGATTGAGCCACACATAGTTGGTGAGGAATCGTGTAGTTTATCATCATGTGTAAATGAAGTATTATTTATTATATGAAAATGTGTATTATGGTCAGACCAATGGATGAAAATTTAGTCATCAATATAAATCCCACAATAATATGAATCCATCCCCATATAGTTACTGAGAAAGGATATTCTTATGCATGTCTAAACAATATGCAAGGAGGGGGATTTTTTATTCTTATTTATTGTGGTTGGACCCATGTTTGGTTATTTTGGAATTACTATTTATACTGTGATATCCTGAATGAAGACTCATTTAGTTATTTAATGAAGGTGTGTATGTCATCCTTCCTTTTTATTACATAACAATTCATTACATTTTACATACAGAGGATCTTTAATGTCTAGTGTCTTGGATATCAGGAATATAATACATGAAAAAAACATAAAATATTAACCTAATAAACTTGTAAGGCATCATCATTGGATCATGCTATGCACAATTACTGCATTTCATTACTTGGAGACATACACATCAAATTAATGTGTGATCAAAAAGATCATTAAAATAAAAAAGGGAATCAATTTACTTGTGAAATCAATAAGGACATGATAAAAAATATAATGACATGAGAAATGGAAGAAGAGGAAATTAAAAATGTAAATAACCTAAACTATAACATGAATATGTGGATTCAAAATTAAATTTATAAATTCATGAAAATATCACCAAGGATAATCCCCTAGGTTTCATAAAAATTACAACATTTATTCACTAAGGTATCCTAAAACTTGTCATCTCTAGAGATTAATTTCTTTACTCAATGAATTGGAGAACTATCCAAGAGCACCCTTAATATGTAATTACTTTTATTTAATCCAAATATATCATTATCAAAAAATTCATAAATACACCATAGTGATAAAAATAAATGGTTTTCATTTAAAAATTAGGATGTTTTAAACATTCTTAAATAATAATATAACTATTTCTTTTATAACCCATGGTAAGGGAGTGGGGGTTTTATGAATGTAAATTAAAGAATAAAATGTATCATTGTTTTTTATTTAGTAAAATTAATAGAAAAAAATAATTTTGTGTATTCACTTAAATAAAACAAGATAATTTCTAGAGAGAAATCAAGAGGATTTTGAGTTGAAAATTATGCAGCATTATGGCTACATTAAATCCTTTTAGAAAACATTAAAAAGAAAGGTTACTAGGGTAACCCACTCATAAAAAACTCATAATATAGTATAATGGCCTAATAGCCTATATATAAGAACATTGAATGGATATTTGAATATCATACCACATGAAAAGGAAAATTGAATGGAAATTGAATATGTGATTTATTTTACAACAAATTCGGTAGCCTAACAACATCACATAAAAAATTAGAAAAATAAAATTATGAGAGCAGAAAGGGTATATCATCATTTGGAAATTAAATTTATAGTAGTAAATATATAGAATAATAATCCCCAAAATAATTAAAAATAATTATTTGACATTATATAAAACAAGTCATGATTTTAAAGAGGTGGGTTAAAAGTTCCCTTACCATGAAGATTTAATTCTAAAGCCTGATGTTTGGGACCTTTGGAGGCTTGAGGGAACAATGGTTGGACTACTTGGGAGGTAGAATGTCCAGAAATTCATATTGGATGATTTTTGAATGAAATTAATGAGGGAATGTAATTGTATTTATAGAAAAAGTGAGGTAATTTTTAATTAATTTCCAAGGGACACCTCATCAGTGGTATTTAGAAAACCATGGGATTTACCATGGTATATGCCCATGGTATTGACCAGAAGGGAAACCTCATAAAATATAACAATATTCAAAAGTTTACCAGATTTATCAGATTATGGTTATAGCATCCATGATGTCATTAAACACTAAATACTCGAAAATATATTTTTATTATTCACCGAAAAAAATCTATTTCCGAAAAATACCAAGAATTCGCTCTACCCTTATATCGATGAAATGCATTCAAATATGAACTCCATTTTATGAAAATAATTTTTGAAATATATTTAATTTAATATTTAAAAAAATAATAGTTTATTCCAAAAATACAACATTAAAACAATAACTCATTTTGTAACACCTTAAGAAACTATTTAGAGTCCCATAAAATTATATGATTACAATTTAAGAAAATATATTCCATTTTAAAATATTAAATTAATTATAAAATTTTAAATATAATATTTATGAAAAATAAAAAAAATACCAAAACTTATACTTTGATCAATTTACACTTTTATGAGGTCTAAAATGAATTTATACATTCATGGGTGATGTTTCTATTTTTGTGGTTGATTTAGAATTCATTACTATTAATTACTATTAATTAAGGTATGTTACTTTTCATACATTAAAATACACTAAAAATTAATTGATTATATTAGACTCTTAATTTTTTACTGAACACAACTAATGAAGACCATTTTTTGAAAATAAATACAAATTATTAATTATTTAAAAAATTAAATTATATTTTAAAACAAACTTTTTTCCAAAATTCATCAATAATATGGAAGTACTATAAATTCTTCCTATATTTATCTGGATAGTTTAAATTCACAAAATTTACCATAATAAGTGGTAAAAATTTTATTTTTTGAAAAGGATTATAGAAAGTAACTATGTGTTCGTTACATAGCCCCTTATAACACCTACATATGACCTAAGTGTAAAGTGTGATATGGTGACAGAATATTGATGTGGCTCGGACAACATTGACCATGTGGTGATTTCTATCAGCTTTAACTTCTCCCTTAAGCGATTTCATTCAAGCGTGACATGTTGATGTTCGGCTTGGGCTTGGTCCAAGGCAAACCCTAGTAATGATTCCTCCTTCCCAAGAACTGAAAAATGGGAATCATATGGCCTGAGTCTACAAGATGATGCCATTGACTATTCCTTTTATATTAATTATCCAAGATAATTTTAATTTATAAACAATAATTGTAACATTTATAGTATTGTTTTTAATGGTTATATTGACCAAAGATCATATAACAGTAAAAACCCAAGTGTCTCATTATATTGTAATCACTTCATTAATTAAAGGATATAGTTTTTTTGTACAAAATAAAATAACAATAAAATTAAGGAACAAATATTACTCAAATTTTTGGGTCATTACATTCTTCCTCTGTTAAGAAATGTTTTCCCCAAAATTTTATTTCGTACCCAAAGAAGAGAAAAAGTATGGGTACTTCTTCCTCAAAGACTCCTATGGTTCTCATGTGTCTTTTTCACATTTGTGGTTCCTCAAAAACACCGTAGCAAGGCAGGTAGTCTTGTGGTGTAGAACCTTGTCTCTATGATCCAATATCTCCACTGACTGCTCCTTGTAAGAGAGGTCATGTTCCTATTGTACCACCTCTAGATTTTGTACATTTTAACGGTCATATATGTAATTTACCAATAGGGATACACAAAATACATAATGAAATTGTGATATATTTTGTGGAAGTGAAAGCCAATAAGACACTTCTCCCATGAGATCATGGATTTCTTAGGGTCCAATGAACCTTGGGCTAAAATTTCTTTTATTTAGAAACCTCATTACTCACTTCAAAGGTGAAATCTAAAAAATACAATGTAACCAACATCAACCTGAATGTCACTTCTATGGTTGTCGGCATAACTCTTTTCCCGACTTTGAGCAGCCATAATGTTTTGCTGGATGGTGTGGACTTTTACTGTTATCTCTTACACAAGATCAGGCCCAAGAAGATTTCTCTCACCAGCTTCATCCCAACCAGTAGGAGTTCTACATTGCTTCCCATATAGTGAATCATAGGGTTCCATTTGAATGCTCGAGGGGAAGCAGTTGTTGTACGATAACTCAAATAATAGGAGATTTTGATCCCATACACCATTAAATTCCATTGATCATGTTCTCAGCATATCCTCGAGTGTGTGAATAGTCTTTTTAGATTGTCCACCAGTTTGGGGGTGATATGCCGTACAAAAATTCAATTCAGTGCTCAGATCATGTTGAAGACTTCTCCAAACATTTTTGTGAATCTTAGATCATGTTTAGATATGTTATACATAGGAAATACATACAGCCTTACATCTTCCTTCACGTAAATCCTGGCAAGTTGATCAAGAGAAAAATCTTCTCAAATTGGGATAAAATCGGCTGTCTTGGTGAGATATTCCACAATAACCCATATCTCATTGTTTCCATTATATGTACTTGAGAAAACATTGATGAATTACATAGTAATATTTTCCCACATCCATTCTAGTATGGGTAGTGGTTGCAAAACCCCCTTAGGATGTTGTCACTCTGCCGTCACATGCTACCTTACCAGGCACCTTGAAGTGTAGTCAGCTATCTCCCTATTCATATTTTTCAACCAATAATGATCCTGAAGGCCCCTATAATTTTTTTTCTTCTAGGATGTATAGAGGATGTATATAAACGAGTTTCATCCCTTAAATCCTTCTTTATTTCTATAATAGATGGAACACATAGTCATGTATGGAGTTTCAGTACACCTTCTTGATCAATATTGAACTCAAGAAACATCCCATCCTTTACTGCCTCATACTTCTTCCATAACAACGGATCTTCTTTCAGAGCATTCTTTATCTTCCCTAGTAATTATGGTTGAGAAATCATTTGGGTTATGGTTGATGATGATCCTTCCCTTATAATTCCCATGTCTAGATTTACTAGGTCATTGATCAAAGGATCTATTTGAATCCTCATCATGGAAAGAACAACTATGTCTTTCCTGCTTAATGAACCAACGAATTTGTTTTCTCTTCCGAGATGATAATGAATTGGAAAAAAATAATTTAAAAGTTACAACCATCTCCTCTCTCTCATGATCAATTCCTTTTGTGTGAATATTTAATTCAACAATTTATGGTCTACGAATATATCACATTTCTCCCCATAAATATAGTTCCTCTGTATCTTGTGACCAAAAAATTACTGCTTCCCACTCCATATCGTGGGTAGGAAACTTTTTCTCATGATTATTCAACATCCAAGATGCATAAGCAATGACCCTATCATTTTTTATGAGGAAACACCCAATCCCTTTCAGAGATGCACTGATAAAAATAATGAATCCTCCTCCACTTGAGGGCAGAGTTAACATGGGTGCAGTAACCAATATCTTCTTCATCTCATGGAATCATTCGACATAGTCTTTTGTCCAAATAAACATGACCCCTTTTCGGGTTAACATGGTTAATGGATTTGAAATCCATTAAATATTTTTCATGAACCTCGTATAATATATTTATAATCCATAGAAACTACGAATCTCAGGTTTCATGGTAGGCAGAGGACACTCCTATTCAACTTTTGACTTTGAAGAGTCAACTCTAATTCCTTCATTGGTAAAAATTATCCTCTAAAATGCAACTTATGGAAACTTGAATTCACAATTTCTTGAACTTCCAAAAAATTCTTTTCTTATTTAGAGTTTTCCATATAACCATGAGATGATCGTCATTCCCCTCACGAATTTTTGAATATATCAAAATATTATCAATAAAAACAACCACAATGTTATAAATGTCGTCCTTAATGACTCTATTCATCAAAACCATAAAAAGAGTAGGTGCAGTAGTTAGTCCGAAGGGCATAAAAACGAACTCATAATGCCTATATCTTAATCAGAAGGAAGTGTTTGTAATTTCATCATTCTTCACCCTCGATTGATGATAACCAGAATGAAGATCCATCTTAGAGAAGAATTGACCCCCACAAAGTTGGTCAAATAATCCATCAATTAATTGAAGAGGGTATTTTTCCTTTACTATGATACAGTTTAGTTCCCAATAATTATGCATAGCAGCATCGATCCATCCTTATTTTTCAAAAAGAGAATAGGTGATCCCCAAGAAGACACAATCGGTCGTATAATCCCATTCATCAATATATCTTTTACTTGTTTCTTTAATTCCCCTACCTCCTCATTTTATATCCTATATGGGGTCATTGATATCAGATGTGATATAGGTACGAGTTCAAGGGATAACTCGGCCTCTCTTTCTAATGGAGGTATAGGAAACTCTTCATGAAATACCTCAACGTATTTCTGGATGATGGGGACATTTTCTATCCTCAAACTATCATTTCCTTCTTCTTATTCAACAATAAACTCCATAATTATGGATATAATAGGTTCTTCTAGACAAGGATCCGATTAAGATATGTATCCTTGGGAGATAACCTTATATTTTCCATTCAAGACTACATAGATTTCCTTGCTTCTGCATTTGATCTTAGCATTATACATTGAGATCAAATCCATCCCTAGTATAATGTAAAATTACAACATGGGAATGGATACAAGATTTGTGAAAATATTGTGAGCACTAATGTAAATACAAGAGTTAAAAAACACTTAATATGCTTGGATAATCCCTCGAGGTGTCTTAACTGATAACTCTACTATTAGAAAACCAGGGGTTGATTATAAATTCATTGAAAACATAAAGGAATTAAAGGAATGATTAGAACTAGAATAAAAAAATTACTTACTATCTTTTAGTGAATAATTAGATTAAATTCCAACACATCATTCGGAGCTTCTACTTCAGTAGTCGTGATAGAAAAAGCATGACCTTGCTCTCTTGGCCTTTGCTGGATCTGATGGTAGTTCCCCACCATTTCCCTCATATTTGGATAGTGATTGGGAAAGTGCTGAAGTTTTCCAAACATAAATCATTGGACATCTGGTAGGGAATGCACCATCTTCCCCTTTTCGTTAGTGTTTGGAAGTTGAGGTTTCACCCCACTATGAAAATTCCTCTCAATATGAACTTTTCTTCCACACTTGTATCATTCCCACTCGCAAGCAGTCGGTTCCCCAAATGCTTCTTCCCAACTTTATTACATGTGGGACGTTGAACTTTCTTGTCATGTATTCCCTGATCAACGGTCCTCCCTATGCTGGGATCCACCAATCTATTATTGTTGTTAGATTTATGAGACCAATGTGTCTCACTAAACTCCAGCTCAACTTTCATCGCACTGCACATGATATACTCATAGATATCATATTCTCGATTGGATAAATTCTTCTGCAGATTAGGTATCAGTCCACAGAAGAATCTATCAACATTACCATTTGGATCTGTGACATAGCTAGAGGTGTAATGTGAAATCCTTGTAAATTTCATCACATAACTTCCCAAAAATTCATTCTCCTTTTAATTCAGCTCAAGATGATCCTTCTCTGTTCTTGTACCCATGGAATGAGGGAAATACTTACTGAAGAAGATACCTCTTAACTATTCCCACTCCATATCTTTAACCTCCACGCTTTTCATCATGTTTCTAATCAGTTCCCACCACTGATCAGATTCTCCTTCTAAATGATAGACCACCCGAGTGACCTTTTCTTACATTGAACAACAGAGCACCACTAAGTTCTTCTCGACAGAGCTGATCCACTAATTAAAAATCAGTGTGTTAGTTGATCCACTAAAGGTTAGTGGTATTTGATGCATAAAGGACTAAACAGAAATTTGTTCCCTTTGTAGCGAGATTTATCTCTCACCTTGATACAAGTTATTTCCCATAACATGGGTCAGATGGTTCATCATTCAAATGAATGTTTCCATCTCGTCTTCCATTGGAGTTCCATCGGTTCATGGTCCAATACAGTCACCATTGGCACGATTCATATTATTTTCCGCCTTTTCCAAATGAATAAAACCATACTGAGAAACTTATTTCATTTATTAATCTTTTAACTATAAATGATTTTATGTCTTAATACATCATTAAACAATTACATTTCCCTATAAATCCTTCATAATGATTCATAAAGAGCATATAATTAACCAAACATATCACTAGGGAGTTTCATAAAAAAGAGTGCAGTATGTCCCATTGTCATATACAAGGATACCACAGGTCAATCCCAAAACTCCTTGTCAGAGTTTTCACTCCTCGGAACATCTCTTCCAGAGATTCATCTAACTGCTCTTATCCAGACAAAGATGTATTTTATTTATAAGCCACTTACTCAATACTCACCAAAATAATAGGATGTATTCCTATATTTAAACTTTTATATAGGGTTCTACCCAATGTTTTCATTTCCCGATATTCATAAATATCTAAACCATCCTTTTATACAAACTATGGAATCCTGCCTTTTTATTACACCACTATTTATTAAATTTTACATACATAGGATATTAAAAGTCTAGTGTCTTGGAAATCGGGAACATAATACCTGAAATCAACATAAAAAATTATTCTAATACACTTGTAAGTATTCATCATAGGTTCATACTATGTACAATTACTACATATCATAACCCCGAGACATATATCAACGGAAAGGGTGAGCAGAAGGAACATTAAGGAAAATAAATGAATATATTTACATGGGAAATCAATAGGAACTCGATAAAATACATAAAGACATGAGAAATGGAAGTCGGGGAATTTCATTTGGAAATGAACTTGAACCATAACATTAATAAGTTTCTAAAACATTTAATTTAGACATTCATGAACATATCACCATGGTTCATTGCCAAGGTTTCATAAAAATTGCCAAGGTTATTCAACATGGTATCGTGAAACTTGTCATCTCAAGAAATTAAATTATTTACACAATGCATTGGAGAACTATCTGGCCTCACCCTTAATTTTTATTTAATTTCATGTGAGCCACATATATCATAATGATAAAGGTCATAAATAATACATAGAGAACAATACAAATTGGTTACATTTCAAAATTTTAATGATTAAAATGTTCTAAAAAAATATGATCATTATGTCATTTATAACCCATGGAATGTGAGTGAGGGTTATATGTATGTCAATTCCAGAATCTAATATATCATTTTTTTTATTTATGAACACCAATTTCAAATAAATATATCTGGTTATACACGTAAATAAAAGAATATAATTTCTTGGTAGAAAGAAAGTGGAATTTTGAGGGGAAAATTCTGTAGCATAATGACTACAGAACATCCCTTTAGAAAACATTACAAAGAGAGGGTACAAGGGTAACCCACTCATAAATAACTCATAATAAAATATAATGAATGAACAATAAGTAAATATGGACATGGTATGCATATTTTAAAGACATTTCCGATGAAAATGTAATTTGAAAGGAAATAGAAGATGTAATTTCTATTATAAAAAATTCAGCAGCCTAATGGAGTCATTTAAAAATTCAGAAAAATCAAATGATGAGAGTGGAAAGGGTCTCTCATAAATTGGAAATTAATTAGATAGTAGAAAATATATATAATAACAAGCCCCCAGATAATAAAAAGGAACTATAAAATAGAACATAATGGTAGTCATGACTTAAAAGAGAACGGTGAAAGGTTCCCTTACAATTAAGATTAACTTAGAAAGCATGAGGGTTGAGACCTTGGTAGGATTGAGGGATACTTGGGAGGACTCATTGGGAGGTTTAATGACCAGATCATCATTGAGTAGGATTCTGGAATGAAATGAATGAGGGAAATGGCTTGGTATTTATAGGAAAAGTGAGGGATTTTTTAAATTAATTTCCAAGGGACACCTCATCGGTGGTATTTGCAAAACAATAGGCCTTCACATGGTATATTTACATGTTATTGGCCACATGAGACATCTCATATAATATCTTACTATTCAAAAGTCGGCCATATTTAGTACATCATGGTTATATCATTAATGATGACATTAAACACCCCAATCTTAAAACTACATTTTTACTATGCCCTGATAAACAACTATTTTTGAAAAATCCCAAAAATTTACTCTATCCTAATATCAATTATCTGATTTAAAAGATGAACTCAATTTAATGAAAATAGTTTTCTAAACATTTTTAATTTATTTTTTTTAAAAAAAATTATTTATTCCAAAAATACAACTTTAAAACGAAAACTAATTTTGTAACACCTTAAGAAAGTAATAAAGGTCCCATAAAATTATTGTATAACAATAAGAAAATAAAGTAACAATATATTATTACATTTTATGAAAATACATTTCCATTTTAAATTATTAAATTAATTATAAAATTATAAATAAAATAATTATGACATACAAAAATAGAAAAAATTGCACTATGATTGTTTTTTCAATTTTAAGATGTATAAAAGGAATGTATTCATTAATGGGTGGTGTTTATATTGTGATGGTTGATTTACTATTAATTACTATTCATTAATATTCATACGGGTATGTTACTATTCATACATTACAATTCAGTAAAAAATATTTTGATGTTATTAGACTCTAAATGTTTTACTGAACACAACTGAAGATGACTGTTTTTGAAAATAAATACACAATAATAATTAGTTAAAGAAAAAAAATATTTTAAAATACCTCTTTTTTAAAAAATTATTCAATAAAATAAAACTTCTATAAATTCATCCTATATTTATCCAGACATTTAAAATTCACAGTTTTTACCATAATAAGAAGCAAAAAATTTATTTATTCAAAAGAATTATAGAATGTAAATAAGGCTTCATTACATATCCCCTTATAACACCTGCATAGAACCTATGTCTAAGGTGTGATATGGTGATAGAATCTTGGGGTGGCTTATAAAACAATACCCATGTAGTGATTTCAATTATCGTGAACATATCTCATTAGGAGATTCCATTCAAGATTCACATGTTAATGATTGGATTGGGCTTGGTCTAGAGAAATACCCGGTGATACTACCTTCTTCCCAAGCTCTGACAGATGGGCTTAATATGGCCAATGTCTATTTCATGATTCCATCGTCTCTTATTTCTATATTAATTATCAAATAGAAATTGAATTTATAAACAATAATTGTAACGTTAACTGTTTTTTTTTCAACTGTCATATTGACCAATGATCATATAATAGTAGAAAAAAACACTATCATTTAATTATACACACTTTATTTATTAAATAATATAGTTTTTTTGAGTAAGAAATAAAATAACACATAAAAATTAGAATAAAATATTATTAAAAATTTTGGGTCTTTATAGTGTGGGGGAGGATAACACCAATAATTGTTGTTTTCATGGGAGAGGTCTATAGGAATGTGACATTTCATTTCATAAAAGGGAAATAGACCATGTAATTTATCATCATGTATTATGTATTCATGATATTAATTTTATGATATTTCATTTAGGGTTTAGGTGAACACATTTTAGTATTTTATGCATTTTTCTTTTAGGTATTCCCTTACAGAAAATCCTAAGGTCACGTGAGCTATGCTCAGTGTGAGAAACAATGATTGAAAAGGATTCCTCTACAAATTTAGAGGAAATTAAGGATAGTTCAGGGGAATTTTGTATCATGTGTTGATTGGGCAAAGGTATATGGGTAACACTGCTTCATTCCCATACACCAATGATTATGGCATTGCATATAAAGATGTATTCATAGTTGTAAGATAATCACAATAGTGGATAGAGGCTCTTTTCTGGATAATAATTCTCTTCCATGTTCATTGTCTTATGGAGTATATTTGATATACTATTTTCAAAGGCCTCTATCGGTTCATTTTCAACTACATGATATCCTGATGAGTGAATGAAATTGATATTGTACACATGGTATAGTTTCTATTACACTGTAGAATAGAATTTGTTGCCGTTGTTCTTCAATATTATGTTGGTGTCTATAAACACATTGGTGACATAATATATTACAATGTTAATGATATTCTCCATATTAGATTCCTTGAAGTGTGTTTCATCAACCCATTTTGGAATCAATTCGGTTGAGGTAAGGATTTAATTTATCTTCTTATATATGTCTCGGTTATACGACCCTACAACATCCATTCCCCAAATTGAAAATGGCCAGGAATAATTATTGTGTACATAAATAATGGGGGTTGATTAGTGATGTTTTCATGGATCTTTATTGGATGAAAATTACAATTGAAAGCTACAAAGTCATGTATCATGGTTTTATAGTAATAACCCAATATCTTGATTTAGTGGGAAATCCTAGTCATAGATAATTGAGAATTGGAGGAGCATGACTGAAATTCTTAAATGATGGATTGGATCTCTATTTATGTTGTGTATCTTATGAGGATTCTAATAAATTCAATAATGTAGAGGGATTTTTTTCATTTTAACCATCATTCAAGGTAATGTTTGATGCATGATGTCGAATCAATTCCCTTCTGGCTCTGTCTTTCAGGAGTCATCTAGTATGGAGATAACCAAGTATGGGATCTTCCATCCAATGTTGGATATCAGTTTATCATAAAATAGGTTAGTGTTTACCAAATAGATTTCATCCATATCATTGATAGATATTGTTAAGTGCATTCTTCAGTACTTGAAATAGAATATTCCTTCTCTTGATCATGTTCAACTAGGACAGTGTTTTTATTTTCCAATGTGTTTTTATGACCATTTTGTTCATGGAGAACATTATTCAATGTGGTATTAGAAGAAAAATATTCCAATATTACCCTGACATAGAAAGTGATAGGGTACTATTCTTCCATTTATATAGTATTTTCACCATTGATATACTTTAGCAATTTTTCTGAAACCCCTATGATATTTTGGAATTCTATCTATATCAATATGAAAAATTCCAAGATGGTTATAAGGGATTGGTATTCAGCCCCATTATTCATGGGAAATTCGAATTGTGAGGAATAGTAGTGAAACCCCACTTTATTTGGGGAGAAAAAGTTGATCCCTAAGCCAACCCTATTGACTTTTGGGTTTTCCATAATTTTACCAAAAAGGCATTTGGATGCATCATCAAAATGCATCTCCCATGAATAGGGGTGTCATGGGCATAAAATACCCCATCTTTTGGGTGCTTAGTGTCCACCAGTGCATTCTCTATGGCTGGTTGTGCTATAAGCAAATTATAAAGTGGTTTCACATTGACTAACCTTTGAGACACACACATGATTCCATATTGTTTGAAAATAACAACCCATCGATCCATCTACCAATATATCATGAGGAGGCCAGGGATGTACTTAAGAGGATCAATAAACATGTCCAAATGGACTTAATGCTAGTGAATGCAATTCCACTTCTTCTTTACTATGTATATGAGTGCATCAAAATTATTCTCCACGTCAATGTTTTGGATATACATAACTAGAATGGATTATATGAGTTAATATAGATTGTTATCAGTCCCAAAATTGAATTTATAAGAGATAAATGAACCCAATAATCCTTCCAGGGTTTCCAAACACATGATGAGTTTCCTCCCTTCAATTATAAGTAACATAACTAGTTTGTGTAGGATGTACTGCTTGAGACTTTTGAATTCCACTTGGTTGTTATCATCCCATTGATGTTTGATTAACTTTTTCATTATCCTGGTGAAGTGGAGATATTTTGAGGCCAAGATGGATTAGAAAGGCTGAATGTCGGAGAGGAGCCATTGGAGGATCCTCGGTTCATTGAGATTCCTTGAGACTGTCATATTTAAAAATTGGACAAGTATTTTATGATTAGACCTTGATTCCACAAGGGAATACCACAAATCCAAGGAGCATCTCTGATGTTACCATGACGTCTCATTTTGGATGATTCATCTTTATAGTGTTCTTCCCCATCTCATCTAATATTGTTCTATGATTTTGATAGATTCATCATATTCTCAAACTATTTTCGTTGATTGTACCATGAACACCCATCCATTATGGAAAGTTATTGGAATAAAAAAATGGCCTCAATCAAGAGATCTCTGGTCGAAAATTGGAAATTAGACTTTGGGAATTACCAGTTAATATCTCTAAAATCTTTGTAGACCATAATCTGTAAAAACAATTCATGGACGGGATGATAATTGAAATCCATCAGGGGTATTTCACTTCTTGAAAAGAGTTTTATTTGATTAATTTGTCATATTCCACCACTAAATTGGTGTTATAAGAGATGTGATTCCACTAGGATTCGATATTGACTCCACCTTACTGAATGTGAAAGCTGATATGGTGTGTAGCCACATCTTGATTTAGTTGGGGAATTTTTGTATAGTTCTATGTGAAAACATATATATGATTCATTATAAATGAAATTTTCCACTTTTTTTCATTGAGTGGAATGTATACACTAACAAATGGGTAATGTGGGACTTATTTTATACCAAGATTCACCCACTAGATATTATCAATGGTGGTGGAGATTCATTCCTCAAATGTGGGAATGGAATTCCCAATGTCATCCTATACTTAATCCTCCTCTATGTTTGGGGAGGAATTATTAGACATAGGTGAAAATATGGGAGAATATCTATCACTATATAGGTGAGAGAGTCCATAATATAGTACATTATAGTCCTCTATATCCTTAGTCATTTATGAGATTTATCATATATGATTGTGTTTTTACTCTCATTGGGGACAGGAGGGGATTTATCATCTGAGACTAGGTCCATCACCTCATGTATATTTTTTGGAGCACATATGTAACACCTCGACAATTTATGAGTTTTTTTAATTTTATTGATGTCTTGTGTTGAACACTACACCAATATTAGTATGTACTATATGAATAATAGTATTATCTTGCAATATATGTGACACTATTCTTGGCTTCTGTTAATCACAATTTCTAGTTCTTGGGAAAGAATTCAACTAATGCAACCCTGAGTATAGATTTATTTTCATTGTATAAGTTAACTAAGTATGGATTATGTTATATGAAACACTAATGGAATATTGAACTACCCACAACACTAACTTGGATTACATTACATGAAAGAGAGACCTTCCTCTATATCGTGCATTGTACACGATACCAAGATTCACTAAAAAAAGAGATATTATTAAAATATTATTATTTAATGGGATATAAACTTGTTATAATGAATAGTATTAAAAAAAATTTAAATTTTATATGTCATTAGAATTCATCTTAATTTTTTTTAACATTATATGAGAACATAATCAATTTTTCAGATAAAACAAGTATATTTCAAAAAAAGAAGTTTTACCACCTTTGGATGGAGCATACATTTTAAATAATATTTTTGAAACATTTATAAGTTAAATTTGACAAATTAACTTCTTACATGGATGTGAAACATAAAAATTTACTTTTTATTTGAATTTTTTGTATATTTTGGATAAAATTAAAATTATAACAAATAGTGAAATATATTGCATTTTAATTCGAAATTGAATTTTCATATAAATATTTTTTGTAGATAGATTTAATTTTTAATTTGATTTAAAGTGTTATTGTATTATATTTTTATCATTTCATCCAATATTGGTCATTGGATGTAATTTCACTTAGAAAATGGACATAAACACATGCCAATATTTTGATAGTAATTATTTTTTTTAAAAAAACCCATTTATTTTGAAAATGGGAATTTATTTTCAATTAATTACTGAAACATATGTGTTTGGAATTTGGAAAAATTTATTTCATATTTGGAATCAGAAGGGTAAAATTGTGTAAATGAGTACCATTTATTTTTTGATATTATGAATAGTAACAACAGTACTTATTTTGTTTAATATGGTTAAAAGGAAAATTTGGTAAATAAGGGTAAAATTATAGTGTTATAAAAATATTAAACTACCATAACAATTTTTATAATTCTATTGGATTAGATATTTCTGACCATGGGCATCCTTGGGTCGATTTTGGGACCCCATGGATTCACTTGAATGTTAAAATGAAATTTTAGAAAAATTAATTTAAAGTAATGATAATTAGAACCAAAACAAATATATTTTATTAAATTGATTTTAATATGGGGTTATATAAATAATCTACAATTCTATAACTATTAATGAGAAATATAAAAAAATTCCTATATCACGGTATTTTATTTATAATATTTTGACACCAAATAAATAAATCAAATAATGACACAATGATGATGTAGTGATTACCTTATTAATGAATCATTTAAATAAATGAGATTATAAATATTAAAATAAATTTACATTGAACCTTATCAAGCCACCTATAATTTAATGGTAGAATTAGACTTTTTTTATTTTAATCTAGGATGTTTTTTCATTATAATAAATTCTTATGGAGTTTTAGAAATTTCATGACATGAATAGTATACCAATTTATATAAATTTGTTTTTAAAACAAATACTATTTTATTTAATGATATAATCGACCTATAAATATATTATTTGGAAAAATTAATTAAATAAAGTGGAATATGTTATTAATGAACCACTTGTGGTTAGAATGTCAATTTATAGTAACTATACAAGCCATATAGTATGAATATACAAGAAGATATGCCAAGAGATAAATTAGTTAACAAAGGGTTAAAGCTAAAATATAAGGATAAATTTGAGACCTAAACTTTTCTATCACCTTTTGGTTGAGAGGTTTCTAACAATCCTCATCTTACCCTCAAATTAAATGATTTTTGGAACTTTTGAATAAAAAAATTATTTTTTAATAAATTATTAATTTGGATGTTTTCGAAATGATCTCTTCTCTATTATACAATAGAACCTCCTCCCTATCTTCTACAATCCATTTTGAGACTTCAGTCTTGGCCAACCCATGCTAATTTATCCTCCCAACTTCCCTAGTTACATTTTAGAGGTTTTAGTCTTCTCAAAATACCATCTATAGTTCTCTATGTGGAAATTTAAAAGAGGGATATCAGGGAACATGAGTTTCAGACATATAATGATGAAATTATACCTAAGGTGATAGATAATTTTGCAAATCTCCTTATTATCCGAGATTGTTTATAAGTAAGTATTTATTAAGGTTATATTTACCATCCATGTATATGTTTTCCAAAATTGTATCCAAAAAATGTTAACAATAGTTCCATGCATGTTTATAGTAATTTATAAGCATATTTTACTTTTACTACTTCTTATAGGAGGAATTTATCCTTTGATTACCATACAAGTTACATTATTGTACTTTTTCTGGAAAAAGTACAAGGAGAATGTTTTTGTTTAACATATACAACATGAATAGATTTTCAAATTTTCATGAAACCTTATTTCCATGATGATTCATCTACATTATTTCAAGTTATTTTTCAATTAAATTTTGTCCCTTTATAATTCCATGGAATTTTGAGAAAATAAAACATTTTTGAAGAGGAAAGGATATATTCCTCATGAACTACGTTCAAGTGTTTTATCAAAAATATTTTCCATCTAAGATGACTCTTTTAAATATAGTTATTTTTATATCCCTACAATTAAATTATTTCATTTCATTAATGATTTAATGTTCTTTTATATTGGTTATGTTATAGTGAAATGATATTTAGGAAATCGATTTTATTTCATGGGTTATCCTATGATGAACGATTTATGTTTTTATAGAACATGTAAGAAGTATTTCATTGTGATATGGGTGGAAACTATATCATCCTCAAATTAATTAGGTAAAGATTAATATCTCTTGAGATATACATGATAGGAATGATAAGTAAATCTTGTTTAGTAATACATGGCTGGAATGTCAATTAATCCAGGTTTAGTAATGGAATTTTCCCACTATGATGGTCTTGGACGCAATGCCTTAGCTATTATTAAAATAATATTATGTGATTATTATTTTTTCACAATTACATTTTTATTCTAATATTATTATGTCCTGGTGAATGATCCTTTATGATCTATGCCTTACATACCTTATTGATTTATTTTATTACTCAATATTTTGATGTTTAAACATTATATTCATGGTTTTATTTCAAATTTTTATAGTTTGTTTTATGTTTTCCATCTTTTCCCTTAATGAGAAGTTGAGATCACCCCCTTTTAGGTTTTCTTTTACCTATGATATAATGAATGGGTTTTGGTAGGAAAGCAAAAGGGAATGATCTTTATGGGAGATGTTTAAGATCTTTCACCATGATTAGAATATTATGTTTCTAGGTTCAAAGAAACAAATCTCATACAGTTTTTGGGCGTTAGTTTGTTTCATGTATTATGTATTCCACAAATAAAATTTAATTTTCACTGAATTTACACATGGGTATCTAAAAATAATATTAGGGCGAATGTTGAGTCATCCTTTGGAAGCTAGGATATGATAAAATTAGTGAGATCCCTAGATATATTTCTATGGTTTGTTAAGGGGTGTCCCTAAGGGTAAATATAACTATATATTACAGTCCATGAATTATAAAAATGATCATAATTAACCAATTATTAAACATAATATGTTAGATATTGAATGTAAAACCAAGTGTTAATGTTTTTTTGTTAGTCATATTTTTCCTCTCACCCTATTTTTTTGGGATTTAGAAAAATGGCTGGAGACATAAGGATTCATTTTAATGAAAAATATAATTGACAATGGAATGATATTCTTCATGAGAAACAAAATTAAATTGTTGTTGTATGGTGAAACATAATTATTATACCTAATAACGTATTTTAAAATAAGATCAACAATATCATCTATTGGAAGTTTCATAAACAATATAATAAGAGAATGATTGAGTTTCAATTTGATCATAGAGGAAATAAAGTAAAAATTTCTTCATGAAAATCATGTGGGAAAAAACATAAAGGATAATGTTTCAAAGGAACTGGAAGATCCATTGGATGTGTAAAATAAGGACACAAAGAAAGTAATTTCAGTGGAAAATGTTATGTTTTCAAAATTGACATGGATAATGGTATTACTAAGACATCAAGAACTGTTAAATGTTTTAAATGTGGAATATACAAGAATTATGAAAATAGATTCCCGAAGTGAAAATATCAGGAATATTATCAACATAGTTGTATGGGTAGTAATTATGTTGATGATTAGGATATGACTAAAAATGATATATGAGATGAAAGAAGTGTTGAGGAATAAAGCGATGAAACTCGGTCAATGGTTTAAGAATATAGTGGAATGATTTAATGCTTATCAAGAATGATGTATGGTAATATGGAATGATATAACATATATGTATTGTTACACTATTGATTTTTCCTTATGTCATGGATAATATATGTTAAATGGTACTAGTAACCACGACATGTTCCTAAAATATTTGTTTTTGGGAAACACAATATATGTTGATAATTACAGGATAAGAAGATATTTTTTTGTTTGATAGTCGGAATGACCTCACAACTAAAATAAGGAAAATGTGATATAATGGATTGAGTATATAGAATTTTTGGTATTTTGGGGTGTAGACGGAGTTAATTTTGAATGAATGAACGTATTCAGTAAGGTTATATGGTAATTCCTGTTATTATTATGTTTCAAGATAATACATGATTAGGGTTTTTTCATGATTGGAATGTGAATACCATGGACTACCAAATGAGATATGGGAGACAAATGTTAATTTTATTTATATCACCTCATTCTAATGTTTTGTATTTCATGTTTTTGGAATGATTTTATAATTTATAATCCAGTTGAAGTTTGTTATATTAATTTATTATTTCACTATTGGTTTCCTTATACATATTTGATTAGTTGTGCTAACATTTTTTATGATATATATCGAATGAACTATCATTCAATCTCATTAACATCAATCAATTCAAGAATGGAAAATTCAACTTAATTTCATTAAATATGAGATGATGGGAAAATTGTTCACGTAATGAAAAAAGTGAGATTGTTCAAAAAATGAAGTAATTATTTATTCTCAGGAAAAAATCTTAAACATTAGGAAAACGATCTTGAAAAACAAAAAACATATCCTAGTACCAGCTTATCTGATGAATCAGATGGTACCATAAATCATCACATATTTTGTGTTCTTATGTTTGTTAACATTCTCCAATCCTTATTCTCTATCACTATACATCAGAATATGAATATTTGATTTCTCCTCTATTTCAATGTTTTCACTTACCATCTATGTTATCCTACGTGGAAACCAATCGATGCGTTTCATTTGGTAACTGTTATTTTCTAACTTTTCTTTTTAAAATTATGTTTTAGTATCCATTTTTATGATTTGGATAAAATTAATGAAACTTTTGTGTAGAAAACCTTTTATAACCATGATGAATTTCATGGGAGAAATTTATTTTAAGGTGGGTAGAATGTAAAACCCTGAGATTTTATGAGGTAGATTATTTTTGAAATTATTTTATGCCTTGTGTTTTACTCTTCACCAAGAATATATTTCACTATACACAACAATGTATTTTCTTTTATTATATGAAACACTATTATTACCTTGTGTTACACACAATTTCATGTTCTTTTGATAGAATTCATTTCATGAAACTCTGCATATAGATTTTATTCAATTTATAAATTAACTAAGATTGGATTATATAATATTTAACACCAATGTATTCTTTCACAACATGAAAAACTGGCTTGGCTTGCGTTACACACAAGAGGGGCCTTTCTCGATAGCCAACATTGTATGCAATACTGAGTTTCACTAAACAATGGTATATTATTAAAGAATTATAATTTTTTTAGACAGATAATCGATGGTATGATTAGTATTAAACACATTTTTAACTTTATATAACATTAGTATTCATGTTTTACATTTTCAAGAACATGATATGAAAAGAAAATCAATTTTTTTAGATAAAAGAAATATTTTTAAAAAAATTCAGTTTTACCTCTTTTTGATGGTGAACCCATTTTAGTTATCATTTTTGACAATTTTAAAAGTCAAATTTGACAAAATAAACGTTTTATTTCGAAAAGGGGCATAAAATTTTACTTTTTTCGAATTTTTTGTTTTATTATGATAAAATCCAAATTCTAATGAATAGTGAAAAATAAAACATTTTAATTCCAAACTCTATTTTATTATAATTTATTTATATAGTTAGATTAATATTTTCAATTGTTTTGAAGTTTGATTAGATTAAATATTTATTATTCAATACCATGTTGGTCATTGGAATCAATTGCACATTAAAATTGGAAATAAACAATGCCATGTTTTTTATAGTTTTACATTTTTAAAGAAACCTCTTTTTTGGTTTAGAAAACAGGAAATACTTTTAAATTAATTACTATAAATTATATATTTTTAATTGGGAAATATTTATTCCATATTTGGAATTATGAAGTTCAAATTGTGTAAATTGATGAATTTTATTTTTGGACATTATTAATAGTTACTTTAATAATTATTTAATATACAATGGTTAATGGGTAAATCTGGAAAATAAGGGTAGAAAAATAATATTATAATAATATTAAACTACCATAACACATGTCCTAATCATTTTGTATGAGATATTTATAACCATGGGAGTCCATGGGTTTATTTTGGGACCCTATTGATTCACTTGGATGTCAAAATGACATTTTATAAGTATTAATTTAAAGTAATTATAATTATAACCTATAAAAATAACTTTTACTAAATCAATTTTAATATAGGGTTATATAACTGATGAATATGTCTATAAATATTCATTAGAATTCTAAAAACACTTATTACATCATGATATTTTATTCATAATTTTTGATACAAAATAAATAAATTTATTTATTAAACAATGATAGTGTAGTGATTGCCTTATTAATGAATGATTCAAATAAATTAGATTATAAATATTAAAAAAAATTAATTTGAATCCATTAATGCCACCCCCGAAATTTATGGATGAGAAAGAATTTTTATATTTGAATTAATGAAGTATTTTTTTAAGGAATCAAGTTGTTATTTATTTTAAAAAAATTCATGATACGAATAGTATAAAAAGTGACTATAAAGATTTTTTAAAATAAATACAATTTTATTAAATGATATAATTATCAAAAAAATTCATTGATTCATTGGAATTACTCAGATAATGTTTTAAATATAATTAATGAACCACTTGATTATCTATTGACATTTTATAGTAACTATATTAACCATATAGTATGAATGTACAAAAAGACTTGGTAAGAGTTAAATTTGATTACTAAGGGTTAAAGCTAAAATTTAATGTTCAATTTGAGTCCAAAAATTGTATAAAACCTATTTATTGAGATGAATTAGAAAAATAGACATCATAAATTCGAATTAAATGATTTTTTTACTTTTTTAATCTGAAAATAATATTGTAATATATTAATATTTTTGGAGTTTCCAAAAGTTCATTCCTCCTCTCTTATTATAGGGAAGCTCCTCCCTCTTCTCATCAGTCCATTTGAGACTTTATGATCAGCCAAACTGGGCCCATTTCTCTTCCCAAATTTCCTAGTCACATTCTAGAGGTTATGATCTTCTCAAAAGTCCAACTCTAGTAACCTAAGATGAAATTTAAAGGAGTCGGGTCAAGTAATTGGAGTTTCAGACACATACGAAAGAAATCAGACCTAAGGTAAGAGATAATTTTAAAAATCTCATTTTTATCCATGATTATTTATATGTATGTATTAACTAGGTTATATTTATCATCAGTGTCCATGTTTTCTAAAAATGGTTAAATAAAATGATAACTATTGTTCTTTGTATGTATAAAGTCATTTTACCAAGATTTGACCATTACTACATGGTTTAGAATGAATCTCTCCTTTATATACCATATGAGGTAATTATTTTACATTTATAGAAAAAGTATAAGGAGAATGATTTAGTTTAACATATACAGAATGAATGTACTTTTTATGGTTTCATGAATCCTTATATCCACGATGCATCCTCTCCACTATTTAATGTTTATTTTCAACTAAATGATATTATTTTAAAATTGCAGGACATTTTGAGAAAAGAAATTTTATTGAAGAATAAATGATATTTTCCTCATGAACTAATTTCAAGTATTTTCCAAAAATAATTTCCCATCATAGATGATCATCTTAAAGAAGGTTTTGTTTATATCTCTATTATGACTATGATTTTATTTCATTAATGATGTAATGATTTATGATATTGATTATGTTATAATAAAATGATATTTATGAAATCCATTTTATTTCTTAGGTTATTCTATGATGGGTGATATATGTTTTGTGAAACATGTAATAATGATTTCATTATGAGATGGGTGGGACTTATATCTCCCTTCAATGCATTGGGAATAGATTTATATCTCATGAGATATACATGATAGGAATGACATGTTTATCTGATTTAGTAATACATGGCTGGAATGACATGTATACCCAGTACAGTAGTGAACTTTGTTCACTATTATGGTCTTGGAAGCAGTTACTTGGCTACTATGGAAATTATATTATGTTATTATTATTTAAACAATATTACATGTTTTTTCCAATACTATTCTATAATGGATAATGTTCCTTTATGATCCATTCCTTATATACTACAAATATATATTTCAGGACTCAAGATTTTGATTTTTAATCGTTATGTTCATGTTTTTACATTTAAATGTTTATATTTTATTTTATGATTTTTTTACCCTTATAGAGAATTTTTGATCTCGACTTTTTATGTTTTATTTTCCTCAGGATATAATGAAATGTATTAGGTAGGAAAACAAAAAGGAAATAATAATTTTGGGAGATGATGAAGATATTTCACCCTAACCAAAAAAATTATGTTCCATGTTCCCAAAGAAACTAAAATAATATTGTATTTGGGCATATATTTGTTTTGATAATTATGTATTCTGTTAAAAAAATGTAATGCCCATGTAAATCAATCTTGGTTCTCTAAAACATAGCCAATGTGGATCATACTTCGTGGGTTTTTTAGGGTGGTCACCATGTTGTTGGGGGGGGTGAAACCTTTATTTCTCCATCAACAATTGATTTACTGTAACAATTTTTGTATAAAACTTCTTCAACATATGTGGCATTACACATCTCAAAGGGTTCAATATCACTATATACTATTCAAAAAATTCAATCAAATGGGTATTTCATAAATTGATGGTATATTGAAGGTATCTCCATGTGGTAATAATTTATATCCTTCTGAGCAAGACATTTTATGAAGCGTTTTGATGGATAACCAAAAAATCAGCATCATTTGTGAGATCACAAAATTGAATATTAATATTTATCTTCCCAAGAGGTCCTTTATAATTCATATCATCCCCTTGAATGGTCATATTAATGGGAAAAAATATTATTCATTATATCTTAAAAATCATAGGGTTCTAATCGAGATTAGATTGACCCCAGAGCCATTATTGATTAGAACCCTTTAGATGTCAACATTATCGAGACATTTTGAAACATATGGTTTTCTGATGAGACCTTGTATGGCCCATTACTAATCATATTATATGAACGAGATGGAAACACGAAATTCTATTGGATTGGTATCCACTTTATAGATCACAATTATATTGAATTCTATCTTGAACTCTTGTAGGATCTGGAGGGATTCAATGAGTAAGTCTTTGAGTTCTTTTGTAACATAGAGCACATCCATAGTAGAGAGATTAACAAGGAAAAGTTCCATCTATTTCATAATTTCATACTTGGATTCCATATTTTGATGATTACCAAGGAGGGATTTCTCCTGGACATGTGGATCATAAACTATGTTATTTGAGGTAAATGGGTACGGTGCTTGTATAGAGGTCTTGATAGCATCTACTGTTAGTGGGGTAGGACATTCCAGCATTCCCATTTCCTGGTATGACTAGGTAATCCTACTCCCACAATGAGATCTTGTAATAAAACCATGTACAAGAAGCCTCTATAGTGTTATTAGACTCCTCCATGTCTTCTTTGGGCTTCCTCTAATGATTTCCTCTAATTATTAGTTACATATATGATCTATGTGGTGATGTAACATAAATATTTGGTTCTACCGCACACATTATAAACCATGTGTCCATGATTTTTTTCACTTGTGGCCTTATTTTACCCTTTATATTTAGGGGTACTCATAATCATAGGCATATTCATGATATGAAATGGGGTCCACCAAGGGTATCAATTGGACAGAACAAAATATGAACTCTTATTTTTATAAGGGATAATTTTGGTGGGGTGGCCACAATGATTTGATATTTGTATGGATGAAATATATAAGAGTAAGAAATTGTGTTTCAGTAGAATATGAATCATTGTGTTCTATTTTTACATACTTCTAATGGCCATTTCCTTCATTTATGAGGAATATATGATGTTACCTCCCTATGTGGTGGATATATTGTGGGTATATGTATCTATGCTATTAGGTTGGCAGATCTAGATCAACTATTTTACAAGTCATCATGTTTTTTATGTTTTTTCCATGACTTACTGAAACATCCCTTCAATCAAATGTTTCCTTGGATTGGTAAAAAATCATCTAGGGGACCTGCTCTATGAAGTTATCTAATACCACCTTATTGAAAGCAACCATGCCACGATGGATGAAATTAAAATAGAAGTAGTCCTAGATATTATAAACCATCCTTCAATGGAATAGAATGTAGTTAGGATGGTTTGTGAGGGTAGACTAATTGGGATTTCTAGGCAATGGTTGCTTGAGAATGTTGGTTTCTAGGACTAGTAATAAATAACTAGAGACTAGATCATTTATGAAAGATTATGATTTTTTCACAAGTTCCTCAATTCCAAAGAGACACTAATTTTCCTATGTTTCGGAAAAATGGTGATTTTGAAGTTTTTTCACATGAAAGAAGGTTATATGATGTTTAATACCTTCCTAGGTTCCTTGATGGGTATTATTGGTTTCATGAGAGTGACAACTACAACTTACTCTTTTCCAAGAATTATCCCTTATACTGGGGTCATGAGTTGAGATTTGGATTGGGATCAGTAAACGATGTTATCCAATAATTTTTTGATTTCTATGAACTAATGGAACCCACCTAGATACTTTATTGTTATTAGAGTAATATACAGGTCATCCCAAAAACATTATCATAGAGTTCCAGCAATTTATATTTCATGAGTGGGATACTAAGTGAATTGGTAAAAGCATTCGATGTGGATTTGAAGTTACACACCATCACATTTTTACATTATATTAAATTCATCAGGTGGATTATTTTTTTTAATAGTGTGGACATGAAATAATAAATGAATTGATGATGAAGGTATTCCCATCATGTGACAGATCCTACAGGAATAATGTTATACATAACAATGGATTTCCACTTCAGGGATTATATAAAACACATTAACTATTTCCTTTTAATTGATCTTGAGGTCCCATCATTGAACCCCATTGGGATATGAAGAGTGTGGGATACACCTTGATGTTTCCTATGTCATAAAAGTTCGAGATGGTAGTACTATATAATTTTGGTTTGAGTGATGTACCATCCACGAATTGAGGATATGGTTTCCTCTCAGGTTGCACATGTGGGCGTCACCCATCCATGGATTCCATTCATGTATCCAAGGATTTGATGATGTTATGAGGCTCTGGGGGTACAATGATATCTTCTGCCTCCCATAAACATGGATTATATGGTGTTCAATGAGGGGTCCCTTACTTCAACTAATATTTATTTTTGATTCATCCTATGACTGAATGATCTCCAATGTTATTGGAAAGTTGTCACAGAAACAAAGGGATTCCATGATCTGTTTCGACTTCCTCATTCATGTAGGCTAGAATCCTAGATCTAGAGCTATTAGAATTCTTAGATGATACTTTTTTTTGATGATTGACTCATTATATATGAATGGTAGGAAAAATATCTTCCACATACTAAATATGATACCCAAATGGAATATCTCTAATGAGTAGCACCCCATTGAGTTTTCTAAGAGTTTTTATCTAATTATCATATTGTGAAAACTGTTCCTCAGTGTAATTAATTTAAATTCCAATGAAAAATATTTAAGAAGTAGCCACATCATTGCATATTTATTTGTAAGAGTTCTATTATAAAGGTGTCAACTCAAAATTTAGAGGTTCCTGGTTTGGATCCTACTATAGTTCCCGGTGTGTGCACCCTCGATTGGTGTATCAAGATAACCATCCTCTCATTGTAGGTTTTCTGTGTTGTGGACCTCTATATTTGAATCTAGATAACCAATATCTATCACGTTGATAATGATGATATTTATAGAGGTTTATCGAGAAATTATGGTTGTTCCATTACTTTCGTAGAAATAAGAAGATTTTACATAGCCTTTATTAGGGTTGTCTCAGGAACCCCTGGAAAAATTGGGATATTTTTGTTTGAAACTCATTGGGGAATGATTTCAATCAAAAGTCACTCTTCCTATACCGGCCGATAATAAATTACCTTGATAGAGTTTTTTAGTTGTAATTGTTGAATGCAACATGAATAGAAGATGTTTTTCTTACATCCAGATGAATGGATGGGATGCAGATCATTTTTATTTACTTCTAACCTAGAGAATAATGATTCAACTTGTGGGGATATTGATAATGATGAAAATTCCCTAACCCATTGGGTTGGGGGTTATTTATGACCATAATTGGAATTGGTTGATCGTATTGTTCCGGATCATATGATTACAATCATGGATTTGATGACTCCATGGATGAAAAATGAGTTATAAATGCTCCATCCTTGTGGGATGGGGTTGTTCTATAATTACCATTTATTTCCACAGGAAACACTTGTGGAATTATGTACCAGGTGATGGTGATTGAGGTATAAATTCCCACAACCTATTGGGATGGGTTTTGTTTGTATTTATTTCTTATATACATGAATTATATTGGGAATTTATGATCTAAGGGTGGAAGACGTCGTAGATATTCCCCCAACATGGGTGGTTGGTTTTTATCTGATATGACTCCTATGGAAGCTACTAATGTGACCTATTTGATGGTGCACAGTTATTCCCATATAGGATACGGGTGTAGTGGAAAAACATGAAAAGAGTCATTTTCTACTAGATATTGTCAGGTTTATTGCAACATTGCATTAAATGTTTTAAAATCATTCAAGTTTCATTGAGGTTCCTAGTTCAAAGAAATTCCAGCTATCATTTCTCTGCATTCATTATTTTTAAGCACCATTAATGAAGGTACATTCTGTTGTGGTGAATAACTCAAAAGTGTGTTATCTTGTCCTCTGTTTTTTATGGAAACCATGAAATAGTAATATGTAATATATAAAGGGAACTATTATACAAGGGATTGAATAAAGTGCAATTATTTAATTAATTCCCATCCTCATATATGAATTCCAAGTGATGATCTTGAAATATGTCGGGGAAGAGTTGTCAAGATGCAGAGAGAAACAGTACACATGAGTTTTTCAACATCCTTCATTACGAAGTTCTGAGTTATAGAAATGGTGGTGGTTTCCAAATTAGAATATAGTGTATTGATAAGATGATGGTGGTAATCTTATCTTGGATAAGGAATATTTCAATTCTTTAGTAATTGATGAGTATCCGACATATTTTTACATACACAAGGCAGTCACTCTATTTCTAGATCATCCAGTATATCATAGATAGAATTTCCTAGGGGATAAATCATGATGAAAATGTTTTTGGTAACATTATCCAAATATTTAGGGTTTCCACTAATTCATTAAACAAACATTACTATTTATTATTCAACCAAGAATGATGTTTTTTTGTATTTCCTCTTGACTGGAGTGGAGTTCTACTGGAAGATTATGGGGGAAAAATATTTTTTTTCCAAATGATTCAAGAACATATCTATAGAAATGTGTTTTTTTAAACACCTCTATATTTGAATGTGTCTAGGAATGAGGATTATTTCCTTATATGTGGGGGATATCACCATGGGGAGGATGACCATGGAGGATTTGTTGGGAATAGTGCCCTTACGATCCATCTCCACACTAAAATGAGAAGAACTAACATAGTAAGGATCATCTTAAGCTTATGTTAAACAGTTAAAAACCATTGAGGTGTTTATAATGCGTATCAATTTACATCATGGTCACTTCCATTTATAATATTATGGCTATCGGCCTCGTATTGTGCCATTTTCTGAATATTCCCACATTCCTTCTAGAATTTAATGGGGATATGAGCTATTGTATCACAGTTTCCAGATCATGTGTATAACCATAGGATGTGGTGGGATTATGATCCCACTGCTAAGAAGATACTGGACTATGGAAATGATAATCCATAATGTTGAAAATATTATGAGCCTGTCTGAGGCTTGTTCCATTCTCACTTGGTGAGCCTCAGTCAGAATGGGATTATGAGCGGAATTCTGATCCTTTGGAATGTGATGATGTTTTTATTGATATGGATATAAGGATACCCTGAGGAATTTTCTTGGATCCAATGTTGAAGCACATTTGGGATAGTAATATGATATTGGTCTGAATATGCATTCCCCAGTAAAATATGCCAAATTGTCATTGAAATTGGAGATGTGATATGACCCTCCGTCATTGATGCCTCAGAATCAAGTAGGGGATATTGATCATAAATTGAATTGGGAATATGCACCTGACTTCTGTGATCTACAATAACAATCCATGAAGATTCATTGATAGAAACATGAGACTATCCTGAGGCATGATCAACTATCACTTGGTAATCCCAAACATTAATAGGGATATAAACTCAATCAAGTGAAATTGGAGTATTACACTGGCCTTCTTCGAGTTGACATTATTATTGTCCTGATGTATGTGCCTCTTTATCTTGGTTATACCTAAATACAATGGGGATATATTACTTATCATGTGCCTTTGGAATATTATGAATTTTTTTAAAGGCATGATCCCCTATCCAGAGGCATGTTCAGCTCTCACTAGGTTGCCCCTAGTTGGAAATAGAACATAAACTTGGTATGATGTCTCTATCTGTACTAAAATATAATAATAATACTCACGGGTTGAATTAATAATGTTCACTTGCCCCGTAGAAACCACACATTCAAAATTTTTTGAGTTGTGAGATGCACTGGATTTAGGGAGAAGAATATGTGACTATCCCTGTATCTGTATCAATGACGGAATGTGCCGGTGGAGTTTTTCGTCTATGAACAGATGTAATGGAATTTTACCAAAGTTTGAATAGGGGTATAAGACATTATATTTTCTATATCAAAAATATACTATGAGATATATTCATTTGTGTTGGTTATATGAACCGACTTCTAAAGTCATTGTGAAAATGTAATATGCCAATGGACTTCATGCAGAGGGGTTGGGAAATGTACCCCCCAAGACTATTATATGAATATTCATGCACACTTTGTTTGACTGAGTAGGGATATGCTAATTCATTCAGGTAATTTCAAGAATATGATGTTCTATATCATCAAAATAAGTGGATATATCAGCCCACTATATTATAGCCATGGCCTTCCACTCCTTTCGTTATTTCCCATACATGGGTATATGTGGTGGATGTGTATTGGGTGGTACACTTTACAAGAGGATTATTTGTACCGGTGGGATTATAACGATGGTGACCCTTGATAGGATCCATCAACGATGGACCCTGAACTAGAAGGTATATATATTTGAATTCCTTTCCAACATCATAATAGAATTAAGGTGGTTATTTTTCACCCATTGGGGATACTCTTATGAAGCAGTTAACTCTGGAATTGAGGGCCACTAGCTTAGCTACATAATACATTGGATGATGTTGAATCCTTAGTTTTATTACATTGAGACATTCATGAGTATATTCAAGGATCGTGATTCTACCCCATCGATTGTATTACCAGACTATTGTGTTCTTTACATGACTTTTTTACTTTTAGTAAGGAGAGATCATTGTTGCGACTGACGGGGTTTGTCTCCATAGTTGATTTTATGGAATGGTCCTTGGATGAAGGAATTATCTTGTATCATGATTTTGTTGATGAGAGAAGTATGTACTGTCATGAAGAAAAGAAGGAACATGGTCAGCAATTGAAGAAATATAGTAGGCATGATGCTTGATCAATCAGATATGCATTGATAACACAATTTTCCCTTTCTTCTCAATATTTATATTTCTATCGCATGTAGTTTTCAAAGAATGTATTGAATTATTTAATGGGAACCCTGTTTAGAGGGGTTTATCTATAATATTTAGGTTAGGATTATCATCTTTTCTTGATTTGACAACATAAGGGATTGACACGTGGAAAAATGACCATGTTGTTATTTATGGATTTTATACCGAGTTCATTTTTTTGTTTGCGTTGAATATGAAAAAAAAAATTCCCTAAAGCATGATTAACCGATCATTCTGTTTTTGAGTGATTCATGATGGGTTCACCATTTTTGTTTTGTGGAAAAATATATGATTAGAACCATCATTGAGGTTAATATTGTTTGAATTTATGTTTTATTGTAAGGGGTTCAATTTCATTTAAAATCATTAATGTCAAGTTATCATTGTTGTTCTTAACAGAAACACCAAATTATTCCAACATCCATAACTAGGAACATACCATCCTTTCAAAGGCAGTTGGTCAGTTTTTGTTTTAGTACCAATGATTCTCATAAAAAAACATTGGTCTAGAGGATGGGAGTTCGGTCTCATGAAACCATTTTGGGGGGAATTTTTGCATACTATGGGGCTCTCTTATACATTTAATATATGATTAAAAAACACTTACTAATCACAATAAGATGCTTGTTACCCTAACCTAATAATCATATGTTAACCTCTTTTATGTTTAGATTAATTGTATATCATCAATGAATACTTATTTATATATCCATGGTTCTTCATCCATTTCCATGTAATGAGTGGGTGATTATATGATGAATCTATAAAACCTAGAACTTTGGAAACTTCTCCTATGTAGGGAGGTAGTTATTTTTACATGGAGGGGGATGATCCGTTATGAGGTGTCCTAAGTATGGGTTTTAAATATGGAATCAAAGCCCAAGTAGTTATTTAAATCCCCTGAATTTTAACATCATATGGAAAGGACATATGTGTGGGAACATAGGAACTAGGTATTAAATTACAAGTCTCTAGGGGATGTCCTACATATCCCTATTATTACATGAATAAAACCTATCATATTTTCATTACGCACTTTGGAATTCCCCCAATGTATATACCCTTATATATAGGTAATCACATCATGCCACTCATTTGGGATTACACACTGAGGTTTCATCAGCTAGTGGAGATTCATGATGTGGTGATATGATCATTGTAATTCCCTTAGCCAAAATGAGCCACTATCGATGTGAGAAACCATGGAAAATATGTAACCCACCTCATTGAATTTAGATACATGACTTATGTACTAGGAAAAACTGTGGGATTTCCATTATGGATCACAAGCCTTAAGAATGAATCATATGTATCCTGGTTAATGATGGAATCAATTTCATTATAGTTTAATTGATTTCTTTCCCCATTGGTGGATTAGGTAGCATGATCAGACCAAGGGAATGATTGGGTCCCAATGGGTGAAATGTTGGAGACAAGAAGGGACATACACAAAATTGGATTCCCAATAGAGATTGAAACATATGAAGGAATACAATGTATTATATATGGATATGAATTATAGTTCTCATAGTTCAGTTGATCTCTCAGTCCACTGATAGATGAGGTAGAATAACCATCTCATTAGAATGAATGGTTCTTGATTGTTGAAATTTTAAAGAAATAAGGGGATTTACACCAAATTGAATGCCTATTTGATCTAATCCATATAATTGTTATATAGAATCATGATTATTGTAGGAACCAGATTCCTCATAGTTCAATTAGTTGGGGATAACTCACTAACATTTCCCTTATTTGTGAGAGATATCATATTATTCCATAGATCTATGATTGAACAATATGGTTTCTTATATTTGTGGGAAATATAATATTATTTCAATGATCTAGGTATACACCGCTAGGTTTCCCTTTGTATATAATGGAAAAGGTTTTCAAGTTCGTGGATTCGTGAATGAATTCACCTCTTGTCTTCGTAACCATTGTTTATTTTCAACCGAAAATTCCACTATTGTCTACTTGACAATTTGAAGGATGTATGGATAACTAATGCAATGAAAATTTTAGGATGAAACATAATTATATGAGTTATATCACACAACATGGATATCATTTCTTAAGGTTACCACCTGATTAAGGGTGAATTTTCTAGAGGACATCACAAGGCCCAATGGACTTGTCATAGAAGCCATCACATGATACCAACTAACATTATTATTGGGCATGGAATGGTCAAACTATAATTACCTAGCTTCTTCAAAAAATCATGCTGACATGATTGAAGGGAATTGAGGTAGTTAACGTGACATGTCTAGGGGTGATGCATGATCTAGCCTAAAAATCCTAGATGTCATTGTGAAAGCTGACTGAAATGTTTATGGGACATCCAAACAACCAACTGACATACCCTGGTGCTACTATGAGACTCAGTAGACATGTTATAGTACTATGATATGATATGGTGGACATATATAGTTATAATTGTAAAGCCAGGATGGTGAGATAGTGGGATCCAAGAGAACTTGTTGGAATTATTAAGGGGCACCATGTGACTTGATTAGACATTCCCAAGGGACATTAAAAGTTCCCAATATTATATTAATGGAGTTTCGTGTGAATTGTGTAAAATGCCTATATGTTTTCTCATGATCTAGGTGGTTCATTATTAAGGAACATTTTATTGATTAAATTACATCTTTTTTTAGTAATTTACCATTATTTGTTGAATATACTCTCTTTTATCGTGATATATTATACTATATATAACCCTTACGTAGAATATTATATCAAATTTGTTTTGTTTTTCCTCCGGATATGATGTAAAAAATCATTTAAAGAGTTAAAGGATGTATAATATTAATTTTACTATGTATTATTTTTATGTTTTCAAATATAACGGAAGAATAAATTATGTATCTTGTCTACCATAGGTTGATAAATATTTTGTATTTTGCGATTTGATTACTCATACCTTATGATAAAATGATAAAGTTACCACTAGATATGGGGTAATAGTATTGGTGTATTTATAGTTTTTATTATAAAATGTATAGTGAAATACTTGGAAACTAGATTTAGGAAAACATATAATTTGGAACATAACCATATAAATAAATTTTAGGATACATATATGATAAGATAACATCGTAAAAATATTTTAATATATTTATTATGTTGTTTTCCTAGAAATTATTTACTTGTTGGATACAAAAAGTGGACATGTTAATGGCATAGATGCATCTAGGGGTAGTAACACCAAATAGTTTTGGTCGAGTATATCTTGACTGCCATTCTGGTTCATGATTATTGTTTCTTTACTATGCACTTAGTTTTACACTGATATGTGATATTTTTGGGACATTTTACATTTTATCTATGAACCATTATGATGAATGAGATAATCAAAACTATGGAAAAATATGATATTCAATATTGATATGGAATTAAAATAATGTATCTTGGGATGATAACTAAAAGTATGATTATAATGTTAAAGGGATAAATATCTCTTTTGAGGTTTTATGTTATGGGGGTATTAGTTTTTTATGGATATTTTTTAAATAGTTATGTGGAGTAAAATTCCTTAGTTTTTAATAAGTTTTATTATTAATGATACTTGAGGAAGAAAACTATTATAATTTTTGAACATTAGTTTAATGAAATTTATAACCATTAGGTTTAATATGATCATTGATATTATGTTAAAAAGGAAAATGTAAAATTATTTAATTTCATGGTAAAAATTAGTTGTGTAGAAAATCATGTTGTTTAAAATATGATTTGATGATTAATATTACTTGAGTATGTTCATATTTTAGATAATGTTTTATGAATTATATTAAAATAGATTTATAAAAATTAAAACTGATATATCAGATGATAACATAACATATTCAGTATGGTTGTGGGGCATTAACCCATAATTGAAGGGCAACGCGGGTTCAATTCATACCACTATCTTTTGTGATTTGATGTTAAGAATGAAATTGTATTTTCATAATTGGTTTTAAAGATAAATCTTAATTTTAATATTGAATGGAAATTATAGGATAAAATAATTTTGATATTTTATGATTTTCTGGTGACTGATTATATTCCTAGAGACATTTTATTAGGTTGTGGTATATATTACCTTTAGTTTTAACAAAATGTATTAATTGAAAAAAAGGTTTGATGTTTTTGTAGAGATTACAGAAAGGGTTTGATATAATCTTTGAGGTTAAAACATTCTTCCATTATTATATAATTAATGTTATTTGGAATATAGGGATATTTATTTAAGGAATGATCTATGTTAAACCTTTGGTTTTGTTGTTGTATTTTCGATATTAATATTTAGTTTTGTTGTAATAATGTTTATTCATTTTTGGAATTATATTAAATTTTTCTATAAAATATTTTTGTTTTAATGTGAATGAGGAATAACTTTCTATTATATTGTATAAAAATTTGATCCATTGTAAGTTAATTTCAGTGCTAAATTCAAAAAAATCATCTTGGATATTCAATTCCTGGATTATGAAATTAATTTGAATGTTATCAAATCACTACCGATAGTTGAAAATATTCTTTTAAAAAGATTACTAGAAAGTAATTTTTTCATTTTATATATGTTGATAGTGAAAGAATTTTTCAACCTTAATGAAATGATCTAGAATGGAATAAATATTTTTCTATTAGATACATTTTTGACATGTAAATATTATTTTAATATTACAGTTGTTAATATTCTAAAGATCATTCTATTTCTTGTGATAAGTGTTTTTTTCACTCCTCAATATTATTTTAGAGATTTTATTTCTCCTCTAGGTCCATATTTTCAATTCCAAATAATTTTCTCCAAATTGGAAACCTAGTTATGTGTTATCCTAGATGACCATTGATTTTCTCTTCCCTATATTGACGAGTAAATTATATTAACATGTTTTGTGATGTGGGATTCCAAAAAATAATAAATTTCAAATGTAAAATATTGATTTCTTGGATCATATTCAAATTTTAAGGATGTCATTTATTTATTTGGAGGATAATTAATAAACAATGATGTTAATTTAGGAACATTTGGTTTGATACTTAATATGACACACACCATCAAGCTTAAAAAACCATGAAATATTATTATTTTAATAGGACAATTAAAAACATGTAGTTGAATTGGACGGTATGAATAAGAATAAACAAATTATTAAATACATATAATGATCATACTCAACATAATTGTATTGATTAAATCATATGAAATAATTTTTCAATTTTTTTGGAAAATTAATTTTACGCTTCAGAAATAAATTTCCATGAAGAATGATTTTTATTATTATTTGATAGATGATAGAAAGAAATTAAATTGGTAACATTTATAAATTTTATTTTTCATAATTTATCTTTTTACGTTAGAATATAAACCTTATAAAATTTTGAATTTTTGGGAATTTTCTGATAATTTTAATATTCAATTGAATAGTAAATAATAATTATTATTATTGGAGACTTTACTTTTTATTCACAAATTTGAAAAATTACACTTTTAATCTATTTTTTCAGGTAGAATATTTATAAACATAATTACCATTAGAAAATTAGGTTTAATAAATCCAATTTATAAGATGAATTTGATATAATTTTTTTAAATTTAAAATGCATTTTCCTGAAAAATGTTTTTTCAATCATTTCCAATTTTTATTTAAAATTAATTCCCTCAACTTCTATTAATGGGATAAGGAAAAAATATTTATATTTTGGGAATCATTGGATTAAATTGTTTTACATATCCACCATTTATTTATATCCATTATGAATAGTAGCCAAATTTAATTTTTTGTTACCATTTTAAATGTTAAAGGTGTAAATTAAGTATAAAAATAATGTGATAAGGACTAAAATAAAATAAATTTATTTATATGTTTTGTCCTTAATCATCAAAAATTATAGTATATAACTATTTTTTCAGTATGGCCAATATTTTTTCCTTTATAATACTCTATGCATGGAAAAGGAAAAAAAAGAAATTCTCTTTATTTTGTTATCATTAAACTATTTAAAATTAGTATAAAAAGTAGGTATATTTAATTATAAATTATATTTTTAAGGAAATGTAATTTTTATTTATAATTGTAATTTATTTATAATTTTTTGAGAAAAAATTATTATCTAAAATATTAACTCAATATAGGAACAATAATAATTTAATTAATAAAAAATGAAATAAATGTTTCTAAAAATAATAAAAGAAATATAATTTGAATAAATTATTATGTTCAATTTTGTTATATAAATATTAAATTTTAGGCAAGAGTGAAATATTTTATCTACTTCTTATATTAGTTGGGTTTTTTTTTGAAATTCATGTTAAATGGATAGTGTCTTAATGGACAATAATGTAATTTTATAATAAATAATGTTTTATTAAACATAATAGTGTAAAAAAATTATTAATTTAGTAACTATTAGAAAGGGTTTAAATGGGTTAATGAGAAAAGATAATTGTGAAAATATAACCTAAAATTATTCATTTACTATTGTATGATAGTATTTATACTCAAGAAATTAGATTTAATTATTATTATATTTTATACATTTTAAAACTAAAATTATATTTTATTATTTAATATTCATTGAAATTACAAGAGTTCCCATCCACTATCTAATAATAGGTATCCTTTTCATGGTCCATGTGTATGGTAGACTACTGCCTCATGAACTGATGTAATTCATTTTCATTCACCATGGATCACTACTGGTTTTAATTATCAATATACAATTTTTATATATGATATTCAAGACTTATTTATCATTCAATAAAGATTATATTTCATTTAATTTCTTACCATTACATTCATTAAAAAATGATAACGTTGTTTTTCTTTATAGATGGATTGTCATCTCCAAGAAGATATGTGATTTACATTTCATATAAGAATCGCATGAATGAATTATATAAGTGTATTTAAATAAATAATATCATATTAATGTTTTAATTATGATTCTTGAAGTATAAAATAAAACATACATTCTTTTCACCATGAATGCTGAAAAACATAAACGTTACACATCATACGTATGACTCACAGTCTTCATTATTGTAAAATTGTTCATTTTTCATAACATTATTTCATGGTTTGTTTAAAAATTTCAGCTGATGTATAAAAATTATAATTATTTCATTATTATTGTTCTTAATATGATGGCATAATTACATACATTACCATTATCAACCTAAAGAAGTAATTTATGGCATATGGCCTGAAAATCAACCAAACAATAATGTTAATATAATTGAATATGTAATTAAATATAATATAGTAATGAATAAAATAAGGTGAATAAGAAAATTGAAAAATTTCCATAATAAAGTAAATAATTAACATAATTTTATTATCCTGGATAAAAATGAGATTACAGGTTATGTCAGACATGAGGTATGAGATTTCATATTAATTTACATTCATTAAGTAATATTTTTATTGTTATTAACATAATTTCATTTATAAAGTGTATATAATCCCCATTTAAGTTTTATATAAAGAATAATTTTTAATTCATGCTATTTTATGATTCAATTATATTTATATCAACTAAAGGGATTTCAATTTAAAGAAACCATGTGTAAAAAGGTTTTATTACTAAATTTTATAAAACGGGTTATATTACTTATTCAGTGTATTTGATATTAGAAGTGTATGTGTGTAATTAGTTTTCATTATTTTCTTTTGTGTTTCCACTTTTATTATATGTATTTAGATTTTATAGAGATAATAATTGCATTGATTAATTTTGCCTTCAATGGAATGATCATTCTAATATATTTTATCCCTATATTTACTACATTGAGTCATATTTCATATTATGACCCTATTCATTTAAATAAGATTTATATACCACACTTTTGATATTATATATCATGAGTATCAATATATTCATGGTATTTATTGGTTAATATGATTTTATTTTTTTCATGGTGGTTGTGATTAAATTGTAACGAATGTGGTAAGGTTTTATTTCACAATGCCATTTTTATTCTTGATTATTCATGTTTTTGTATCCAATAGGGTAATTATTTAATCAATATATTTAAAAAAATTATTTTATTAACCAATATATAATACTATATATGATAATTTTTTGTTTCATTTTAAACTCATTAAGAACAAAAGATATTGAAATCGAGTTTTTTGGAAAATCGACTTTTCTGTCTACTCGGTGAACAATTCATTTATTTTATATCTATATTTTAATTAAATTTTTTTATCAATATTTTTTACATTATCTAGTAATTTATTAAATTTAATTTTACAAATGTATTAAATTTTAAAAAATTGTTAAAATGGAATCATCTTATGGTTTCCAAAATATATATTTTTTGGGTTTTAACCGAAGCTTTGAAATGAATATTTGTCTTAAAGTACCCTACATGAACAAAACATACCTGTATGATGACCATAAAATTCATTAATGATTATATTACATATTTACCGTATAATATTCAATGTAAATGTTTTTCCAAATATTTAGGAAATATTTCTCTAATAAATGTTAATTTCTTTGTGTAAAGTGTTTTTCTGCATGAATTTACTAATAACATTTTTATGCTATTTCTATTCATCAATTACTTGGACCATTTATTTAACATATACTATAATAAGTATTTGATTTAATCATAACATCCTAAATCATTGTATTTATGTTTTATGATTATTTTAATTTGAGAAAATATTAACATTTCATAAGTTTCTTTTATGAATATAGTTTGATATATTGATTATTTATGGAATTCTTATTCTACCAATTCATATGATGAATGAATTCATCTTATTAAGTGATTATAGAGGCCCTCTATTTCCCCTTACTGCATCAATAGTTATAAGGGGACAATCTACTTTGGGTATTTGGACTAGGATTTACGTATTCAATATATGATTTCTTAGAATAAGGACTTTATTTTTCGTTTATGATGCATATACTTATGACTTCCATCATTATAATAATAGTTATTGATGTCAATGCAATTATTTTTTATGTTATGATAACCATGAATAGTTTTCCATCTCATGTGATTATGGAATTATGTTTATCATAAATTTTTCCTTAAATATTAATCTTTATGATATTGTTATTGATTAAATTGAATGTGTTTTCATTTATTTACCTTCATATATTTATTATAAATTATTTCAAAAATATTTCTTCTTTTTTAGATAAACATTAATTAGAATTTGAGATCAGTTTTATTTTTATTGCATTACCCAACATATGAAGAATGAATCATTGAATGAGTTTACAAATGGAGAATATTAAATTTCATAAATATTTTATTTTTTTATTATTAGATGAAATCGGATATTTTATTATGTAATTATTTTTCCAATATTACAGAAAATTAATTAATTTATGATGAGATCACATGTATCATAAAAAAAATTAAATATTGTATTTGTTGGCTCAGGGATACTTGGGTTAGGTTATTTAATTAAATTATATCAGTTCCACCTAGAGTGATTCAATATTATTATTTTTATACTTGAAAGAAATTTTAATATAATTAATTATTTTTTTCTACTTCACAACTTTGAACCAATAGTTCACTACATCATCTGGTTTTAGATGATCGTTTTCATGTTCCTCCACAATTATTTGAAGGTTGTTATGTTTTCATTCAATATCTAAAACATAACTCAATTATTATTTCAATAACCCTCTTATCCTTATATTCTTCATTATTTATAGGCCAAGAAACACAAAATATCCGTACAAATCCACAATAACATGGAAAAATCCCTCAGATTGATCTCTATATATTACATTAGTTTTTGATTTCCCAATTTTATCCATCACAACTTATTTCATCTCTAAAATAAACAAATTTGAAACATCATCCAAAGGGATATTTTTTGTATAATATTTCATTTATACTAACTTAAACAATTACATGAAATTTAATTTCACTTTGATTTAAATAATTGAAGTTGAATTAAGGGGAATGTATATTTCTTATCTTTTCAGTGAATCTAGTCACCCCAATATCTCTAGAACATATTTTTGGAAACATATAACTTATGTCCTATAACATTTTATTATGAAATAGTTATAAAAGGAATTTTTATGAATATATAACATTATTTATCTAGTGCTATCTCACCAGAAGTGAAAAACATTCATCACATTTATCTACTAATTCATATCTAGACTCCTAAATATATGTGTTCAGAGTTGGTTTCAATTACATTTAAATTTATGAATGTTCTTAGTATCTTTTATATTCACTCTTATTCCATATGAAACCCTCTTTATTAATAAATCATTGGGCGATAATTCCAGAAGATTATATTATTAATTAACTGAATCCATTTTATTATAATGGTAGGACCAGTATATATGATATTCTTCAAAATATCAACATATTTCATTTCATCACTATGTCTATGAATAACTCCAATAATTTCATTAAAAAAATTTGAAAATCTTTTTTCCCACTGATCTTATCATAACGTCATCAAATCTGTCATAATGAATTTATATTATTTTTTCATTAATATTTTATCAGATTTAGAAATTTTATATTTTTGGTTCTATATAACTTTCATTGAGTTAAACCACATAAACATTGTTTACATCATACTAGGTAATACTCAAGATATGGTATTTTGAGATATTTTATTAGGAACCAAAAATATCATATCTAGTTTCTCCTTTTCTACACTATAATATCATATACCTATATTTAATGAACTATAATGGAGATAACACCAATCATTATAGAATATAAATGTTTTGATATACCTAATAATCACACATCCATTAGGTTGTTAATAAAATCAATAGTAAAATTCAATATTCATACTAGATTTAATGGATTATCATCTCTTATTATCTACATATTCCTTGAGGGTTATGTGGAATTATTGAATCAAAACATAGGAAAAAAACACGAGAATGATATTAAAAACTTATAGAAAAAAGCATATACGCTATGATTATCTAATATTCACTAGATGAGCTTTATAAATATGTGAAATTGAATCCTCTTCTAATCTCGATCATCAATGACATACTATCCAACACCAACTCAATTTTCAAATTTTTTATTTTTAAATGACATCCAAAAAATTCAATCTCATATTTTATTTTTCCGTATATTCCTTTTATATTTACCCTCTCTTTTCATGAATGATAAATTTTCATTCCTTTTATTTCAGTGAATTTGGAATTCAAAATGATGTTCGAAAAATACCACCTTATACATACACTATTTCAAATTCTTCCAATATATTATTTTTAAGTAAATGTAAACCATTGATATTCATTAAGATAGTGGTCATACTAAAAACCAAAAATATTTCTTTTGAGTAACAATCCCTTAATTATATTCATGTTATCTAATAAATTATCAATCATTACATGTCTATATCCACAATTTTACAATATATTCGATTCTATATCAGTTTCCGCCAATTGGGAGAAATACTCTGGAATGATGAGATTCTTCATAAAATAATATACTCTATTTCATAATGTATCTAGGATTATTTTCCTTATAGTTACCCATGAGTGGTGATTTTTGTTTCTAAAAATCGAATTCTAGAAATACATGTTGATTAATAGCATAATGTTCCATTATTCCAAATTATTTCTACACCTAATTTAAAAAATATTATCACTAAGAGGATATATCTCATATTATATTGTGATCCATATATTTCAATTTCATTAAGGTACCAATGATTATATATTAAACATTTCTTGTTGTGATGAATGTATATTTATGGCTTATGATTTCATAATCTTTTTTATTACACACATATATCATACCATATTTTATTTCATTAATTTTTGTATAGTGTGGAATCTTAATTGTTTAATAAATTTCCTTTTCAGAACATTTTATAATTCATATATCACAATAACATACAAGCTATTTTAGTCTTATATATCTTTATATTAACACATTTATATTTTTGTAACTATTATTTAATGGCTTCTCCCACATACATGATCATTATTGAAATATTTATCCTTAAAATATCATTCAAGCCTATATAAGAAATATCTGGCATTTTTACGTGAAACCATGTAACCAAAATTATTATTATTAGATTATAAATAAAACATTACAATAAATAAATGAAACATGATGGTAATTTTATGAGTTAAAATATTGAGTGGTTGATGTTATCATTCCTTTATGTAGTTTTTGAGTCATTATGGTGTGAATCATTAATTTGAGTGGTATCAGTCATTTTAAATTATTTTTGGGTGATTTATTCAGGTATGGTTGTGTCGTGTTTTTGTACTTATCACAAGTTCTTGAGATTTATCAATGGGTTCTTCCATTGCAAAGATTTTATTTTGGGAATAAAGTTGTGTTAATAGTGTTTCATAGTATAGTTTTAGTGGTTTATTCTATGGAATATAAATTCATATCTTTCATTTGGCTCATTTTTTATTTCTTTCAAGGTTGATAATTTTCTTAGATGTATCTAATATAATGGAATAAGTTTTTAAGGTCCTCAATATTGTATTTTTGAGTGTTTGGAAGTGTTTCCAGTACATTAAGAGGTGAATAGAGGGAAAGAAGTTTTTTTGAAGATAGAAAGCATCTATTGAACTACTATAACAATAAGAATGTGTTTTTATATTGGATTTTGTCATATGTAGGTATTGTGGGACAATTTTTTCCTCTAGTCATTATAGTATAATCATTATTCCCTGATTTTTGTAGCTATGGATCAATGGGTCATATTAGATCGAAATTCCTAATTAAATAATTTTATTGTACTTTTAAGGATAATTTTACTAATCTTGATGTTTTTTCATTAAAATTTAATTTTTTTGTGGCTATTAGATCTAATAATGTTATGTGAGGTTGTACTATGAATTTTGGCATAATATCTATTATAGTGTTTTTAATACAATTACAATATAATTTTTATTTGTTATTTAAAAAATAATCTATTATTGAATATGATAAAGGTGGAATATTTTATCATGTTATTTAGAGGTATAGTTTACCAAAACCTTAAATTTGTAACATATATTATTACAAAATGATTTATTGGTTTCCCCTTGGTTATAAATTTCATTTTTTTTGTTACATTTAATTCAATTTCGATTGTTTATCTTTTTTCTTTTTAATCATTGGGTGACTCTATTTGGATAGTATATTTAATTAGGGTTCCATGGATGTTTCTAAAATTTTTGTCTTATAAAAATATATTCCATATATTATATTAGGTTTGGTCTTGATAGAGTAATTTAGAAAAGTATATTTTGGGGGCCATGAATATGGAATGAAACATCAATTAAAGGTAACATATTTATAGACATTTAATTTATCTCTTAAAATTAATATGTCTGATATATTTTTTTGTTTTTTATTATAAATATTAATTTTATAACCATCATGATTTAGATAAATTGGTTAATTATTTTTTTTGGTGGTGTTTTCCCTAATAGAAATTGAGTTTTTTATCTATTATTGGTTGATTAATAATATGAGATAATATTTGAAATACTGGGAGTGGTAGTAAAAATATTAAAATATGGTTATTATATCATAGTTAATATATATTATTTTGACGTTATCCCCTTCTTGTTTTTTATAATGGTATAAGAAGGGATTGTTTTTCCTTTATGGGAATGGAGTGGTAAAAGAAAGGAAGTTTGTAGTATATGATGTCTTAATGATGTGATTAAAATATTCATCAATAGATTTTTATGGTTATATTTTCCTTCCAAGGAGAAAATTTTATTATTTTTCTTTTTCCATGCATTCATTTTATTTCATCGTTAGTTTGCTAATTCATATCAATTAAACATAAAAGTTATAATTGTATAGATCCATTCAAGGAGTCATGTTGTTTCATGATGTATATTGTTTAGGGGAAAATGTCACAGTAAATTTATGTGTGGGTAATATCTTTTTATTGTTGTGTTATTTATTAATAATATGAAAATTATATATGTTTCATGGACATTTTTTTGAGATGTTATTTTAGTGGATATGTACATGTCTTATATAGGGGTCAAAATTATATAGGTATGGATATAGAAGAGGTTGATGATTTATCATGTTGTTCATTCCTTATTATTTTGATATATATAATCTATATTTATGGAGATAACATGGGAAAATATTGCTACTGATTTTATTGTGTTAATTTTTCATTTATGTTTCTATAAAAGTTGTTGTAAAACAATGATTATTGTTTCAAATTGTTTATTATGGTGTGTATTTATTAATGATCCTTTGAATGTTGTTTTTTCATGATATGGTAATTATTGAAGATGATGTGTAGTGTCTATAAAAATAATATTATTGTGGATATTAAGAGTCATGGATGGGGTGAAATGTGGAAGTCTTGGGTGTCCGTAATATGGTGTGGCTATTCAGTTATATGATTATGTGGTGACATGGTTACAATGTGGAAAAGAGCCTAAGGAACTGTGAATGAATTAAGGTTGTGATAAAGTGGTTGTATGTGACATGATATATAGATTGTGGAGAGAGTTTATGGATATGTTATTTTTTTGTTTTGTTCTTCTATTCATGTCATGTTAGTTATGTATTTTTATACCATAGTTTCGTATTTTATGGTGAGTAAATGTAACTCCTTAATTTATAGGTAACAGTGATGATAAAGTTTCCTAGTGCTTTTATATTTTATTATTATTTATATGTATTAGGTTATTAGTATAATTTATCTCATTTTTTTTCTATTTATCTGGATTTATGATATTTTTAATCCTTACATTTTTTATTTTATTTTTGATTTTTGTTCTTCTGGTTTGATCTATTTCTAGTGTATAAATTAAACTTTAGTTTTGAATCTTTTATTTCTAGTTGATGTGGTCAGGGTTTGGGAATTCATTGAAATTTGAGTGAAATTGTTAAGGGTTGTAATTGGTTATCTATTTAGAGGTAATTTTTTTGGGTGCCGTGATTGGAGATTTTAATGGTATGTGGTTGATTTATGGATATGCTGATGTTTTATTTATTCTAGGATTTTATTTTTTATCATTTTATTTAAATATTTTTTATTCTTTCTTTTTTACTTCACAATAATGATGATTTTATTGGGATAAAATATTATTGGTTAATCCTTAGCCATCACACCTCCATATTGATGCTTATGGTTTTTATAGGAGTGCGTGGAAGATACATGAAGTTGATCCATGGGTATCTTGAATAAATTGTGGTGGATTATTTAGTTTCCCAAGAGTTTTTTTGATATTACCTTATATATTTTTTGAATTATATAAATTAAATTATAGTTATATTTTCAATATGGGGGTTATTTTTAATGGAGTTATAATCATTGATTAGTGACACTTATTTATTTATATGTTTTTAATAAGGGTAATGTCTTACTTAACATGTGTTTACACCCATGGTGGTAGTTTCAAACTCTTATCCTATTGTTAGCCGGCTTTTAGGGATTACTAATTTATGTATTGTTGAAATTGTATCACTCAATTAGGGGATGGGTTTTAATCTATAATTTATAGTTTTTTCAAATATAGATTAAAAATTCAATTTAGATCAACATAAAATTTTACAATATTCATGTATTCCAAGATGATAAAATTATATTGATCTAACTACATTAGTGTGATAAAAATATTATTCTTACCTATATTAATTTTTTTCATTGATTCAGAATAAACTACTAATGTTGAAATTTTTTAATACACATAGTAGTTTAATTAAAATTATTGAACATTGAAGCCTACTATAATTCTTAGTTTTAACATATAATGTTAAAATATTGAATACTAACAAATAATTTAAATTTTTTCTTAAATTTATACAAAATAAATAAATCATTTAAATTTTTTGATATAGTAATAAGTAACTAAATTTTGGATGTCTTGAATATTTAAATACTAATTTAACTTATTTAAACATTATCCTGAAGATTTAAATGTTCATACTTGAACAAAACTAGGTGAGAAATTTCATTTTTAATGAAATTTTTAGACACCATTTTGAATTCATATTCTAATTTTTTTATTTATTTAGCTGACTAGTGGACTTACTGGGATGTCAAACTCCTAATACATCAAAATTAATAGATTTAGGCCTCTTTGATGTCATTAAAATCTTACTTATTTTTTCCCTAAAAAAATGATTTGATACCTAATATAATTGATGTCTTATTTGGGGAACCCTGTCTTACAGAAACAAATGGTGGAAGTAGCCCATAATATTGAATGAAAGAAAATTATTTCAGAAAAGTTTTAGAAAATTTGAATTACATGATCAAGGATTTCTAGAATTTATAATCTAAAAAACTACAACCCACAATCAAAAATAAAACAATAGATTGTTAAAAGGTTATGATGATTAAAACATGGATGTTAGGTATATTTTACAAAAGATAGTAACACTATTTGGTATTACCACTAGTCTTCTATGACTTTATATAAAAAATAAATGATTATGGTTTGCTCAATATTTCAATTTCTTCTATATTTTATTTATATCATTTATTATAGAGGATTTATATTAAATAATAATTAATAAATCTACCTATATTATATATATATTTGGACTATTGATAGGGATTCAAAATTTCTACTAATATTATATTTTATTAAATTATAATTTTTAAATGTATAACAATCATCATTATATTTGTAAATGACATAGTAAAGATAAATTTATAGTGTCCTTAAAATATTTGAGATATAAAATTTTTTTCTTCCATGGGAAACATTGGTCTCCATGATGAAAATATTAGATTCCAAGACCATTAACAAATCATTTTGAACTTCTCACAATATATACCATTAAAACCTTTTATATTACCATAATTTAATCCATATAGATTCTCAAAGTATTTCTCACACATATAATTTGATACTATATCATATCTATAAATTATTATATTTTCTAAAATATACATATTTTCATGAATTATCACAATATGTGTTACATTTTATTTTTCCCATAAAATTTTTGACTCTTACTTTGTCATCTTTCATTCCTTCTTAATATAATCCCTTATCATAATATTCATAAAAACTCACAATAGATGTTAAATGGGGATATTGATATAAATATTCCAAATAATTACGTGTTGAATGGAAATTTTTTTATATCAATATGCTATCTTGGATTCTAATTTCAAAATTAACTCTTATAATTTTCTATTGAGATTTTTTTTGATTTTATTAAAATATTGGATAAATTATCACAATCATGTTCAAAATATAACACTATTTATAGAATAATAGGATCCTTGGCCTAGTTTTTAGATTCTCCTCCTATTAATTCATTCTTTCTTCCATCATTGGATATTGAAAATTCATCTTACCACTGGGAAGGGATCCAATTTTCAATTCTCACCACATTCAATAATAAAATAAAAATTGAAAATACATGGGATATTAAATTTATCTATAATATTATTATTTTTTATGATGTGTGAGGATGATCCTAGAGAGATACATTGATTTTGAATACAAATTGAAAATCATGAAATTTTATTTTGAAAGTATATTAATTAAAGTCTCAATTTTTTGAAACATTGATTAAAAGTAGAAAGATATATTTATGGAATTTTTTTAAAAAAATTTATGAAACACGAATGAAACAATTGATTCAAATATAAAATATTATAATATAAAATATTCTTTTCATAATCTTAATGTTGAGGATTAAAACATTGTTGTTATTTTTATTATATCAAAGACATAAACCTCTATCTTTTAGAAAAATAACCATATAAATTATTAATTATTAAAAATGAAATTGTAATTTATTTATATTATTTAAATAAAGTGTGATTAAATTTTATGGAGTTATAAGAAAATAAATTCATAGGATATTATTTTTATTTTGGGATCAAAATTCATAAAATCAAAATAAAACAGAAGAAGTTCATTCACGATTTAAAAAACATTTTCTGATATCTATTGAAGTTAAATATTTAAATATATTTAATGTATATTTTATTTGGAGAAATAACATTCTATTGGAGAATATTTATGAACTTTAACAAGTTGTACATATTTATGCATGGAAAACAGATTTTTGGTAAAATATCTTTGTACATATAATTAGTAGTAATCTACAATCTTGACTCTTTCTATATTCATGGAATCATGAAATTATTAGATATGTAAATTTATTTAAATGAAAAAATTATGATAAATAATAAAAACATATATCTTATAGATCATACATTTCATGACCCGCATCTAATGGGAACCCGTCTTAGGCTTATATTGAAGATGTGTAGGACTGTTGAAGACCACTACTAATTTTCCATAGGTATATGATTGGAACTGATGGAATAATTAAAAATAAAAGTAAGTAATTACCCTCATAATATTAGGATTATGTAAATAAATCACCAATATAATCCATATGATATATAATCAAACCCAATCAATAATTAATTTTAATTTAATTCATAAACAAGTTCTCTGAAATAAAATTCCGAAAGAAAAATCCAATGAAAATGAATCTGATAAAAACTAAAAGTCTGGAAATATTAATATTTATATTAGTAAAAAAACCTCTAAGAAGCCAAAAAGGTATATTTAAATATATTATCATGATCATACAAGTATACATAGAACTATAGACCCCAAACCATGAATGAAAATATTGAAAAAGCATGCTAATGCCTCACCAAATAAATAATAGAACTAACACCCACCCATATCATGTCATAAATAATCAAACCACATGAAGGATCACTCAACCAACATGAAATATATTTTTTTAATGTACCATTAATAAAATACAGTTTATTTTCCTTTCATCAACATTCATCCTGATCTGGTCACTCTCATTCCACATGGTTATATGTCCTTTGCTTCATTACCGTCCATATATGATCCTCCACACAAATGTATTGTACATAACCCCGATATCCACATATCCATAATGCCATATAATACCACCACATCACAAACACAAAAATAATAATTATTATATGAGGTTATAATCTATAAAAATAACAGAAACCTCATTCCTTCTTCCAAACATTCAAGAACCACACTATGCATCCACATCAAAAGTACACAATTATGAAAGAAAATGTATTTATTACCTAAACACTAGACCTTACTCCCCATATATATAAATACAACTAACATGATCTATAACAACCAATACAATGTTGGAATTTAGGATTGGTAAGAGGGATTGGTTAATAATATTTTCCCTCATCAACCTGGATATTAGGGAAAATACTAAAACCCCATGTTCTCATATGGGAATTAGTTAGGTTACCTAAATCTGGTAGTTATTCATAATAAATAATAGGAGATTTAATTTGAATGTAATTTCACAAAAGCCTAACCTAATGGTTCACACAATAACTACACTACAATCACCCACAACATACACTACACCATCACAACCACCCAAAAAACTGCTTGCATCAATATTCCATAAACCAAATATATTCAGTCACGCTATGAAAAAAACAATATTAATATCTTCCTATTTAATTCATCATTATCATTCTGAGAAATATGATTATTAGACACACTTTATATTATTTTTTATATTTAATATCAAACTATCATTATAAAATTTCATCTTATAGTCATTCATTATTCATTAATTGAATTATTTTAGTCATTACCATGTATTTTATACAAATATTCCATTGATTATAATAAATAATTTAATTGTTGATGTAGAGTAGTACTCCACAAGGAAATCCACATATGAGTGAAAATGATTAGAATATGAGAATACCCTTGAATGATTTTTGGTTCATTTAGTGATGCAAACACTATCTCAGAAAGAGAGTGTTGTAGGAATGTGATGACATAGGTAGGAAGTGTTAGATGTAATGATGCCGATACAACACAAGGCCATTGATCTAGAAAAATGGTTGTTCTTCAGGAAATGTATTGGGATTTCTAGGCATTAGGATTCTGTTCATGTAACAGTTTCTTTCTAAACCTAACTAAAACGGGGTTTCCCTTTCTTTGATAAAATGGTGTTATCCTCAAATCATTTTGATCCAACTAATTAATAATTTAATACCCCACCATTTATAAATATTTTCCCATCACTCATTACCATTTTTCATTAATTCCAGAAACATTAAATGAAACTAAAAAACTATAACATGAAACAGTTTAATTTTAACCAACAAACCATAATCCTTCCCCCAATATAATAAAATGACACATTTATAATAAAAAAACTCCACATTTACATACAACTATCCCTTTAACATCAATTATAATCACAAAAGTACACATCCATTACTACCATAACCAAACCATACATCATAATTATTTATAGCTGCTATAATAAACTAAATACCCTCAAATTACACCAATAAAGTCCCCATTAACAACATCGACAAGTGAAGTCATAAAATATATCACACTAAATAATGTCTCATTATAAATTCATCTTTATTATGGTAGATTTATTTGGATGAAACATTAACATGTTAATTATATATTTACAAAAAACTGTTACATAACCAATATTTTGTGATGAAATCCTTATGGAAATAAATTTTAAAAATTAAAAAATAGAATAAATATACATCACAAATGTATAAATAAATTTATTACCACCAGAAACAATGAAACCATTAATTAATAAATAATTTCATTTAATCGATAAACAACAGGCATGTCACTCTAATCCTTTTAATTTTCAATTATATTGATCTTTATAATATTAGGAAAATCAATATAATCAATACAATGAAAAAAATAATGATAATTGTTCAATATAATCACTATAATAATGAGATGTTTTTAATACCGTACCTCATCGATGATTAAAAAGCCACAAAAATAATTAAAATATTTTATCCTCTCCATTAATTACCAATAAATATCAATAATTTCTTATAACACACATGAAACCAAAAAAACCCAAATAAATTACTAAAAAACAAAAATATAATCAACTTACATAGCTTCTCCCAAGAAGTAATTATAAAAAGAAAGTGGAAGGGGAGGTTAGTGATTCTTATTATGTCGTAATGAGTATATCCATTAATGCGAGGGGACAAAATTATCCAAATATTTGTCAATGTTCTCTAAATATGCTACACCTATTTCCTAGTGTTCATGGAGAGTCTAAGAAATAAGAAATAATTGAATAAAAGATCAAAATTTATATATATTCAAGAAATATTATATATTCATTGCATGATAGTGTTCACTACACCATCAAACATCTCCATTTCAAAAATCATGGTGAATTTCCTACCAAAATTTTCATGTCAAATCATATTAAAATAGATACATTAATAAATTTCGTCACCTAACCAATACCACAATGTCTTAACTCTAAAGCACTTTAGAATCACTACATGATCCTCAAACTCCCCCCATAAACCTATATTGTAACGTCCCAGACCCGGGTGCCACGCAATGGGTGCCCCGAACCCGGTTCGTCACGTGACCTCAAGCGCATTTTCCCAAACGCCAGAGGCTACAGACTAGCAGTGACAGCCCAGGTCTGATAGTGGGGAAACTATGCCCTCCTTTTTGAATTTGTAGCATAGTGGAATTTAAATAAATCATACATTGACAGCAGAAGCAATAAACATACACAACTGAAATAAACTACATTAGTGGATATAACCAACATTATATAAATGATGATGCTACATGTTTCAAGTTCTACGAAGGCAGCGAGATCATGTTATGCATCAATATAGTACAATAAAATACAGAGTACATCAAACAAGAAAAACAGCTGGTAGCTGCATCACGAGCATAGGCTCGGTCCTATTCCCTCCTACTCCTCAGCAACAGTCAAGTACCTGTATAGGGAATCCTTCCACTATCTAAACCTGCATCAATGTAATATATTTGGGGAGAAAAGCATGACCCAAACAGGGTTTGAGAAATATATCTCATTATGCACCCACCAAAGTCCTGTGCTCAACTGTGTGTAAACATGCAATAGCTGTGTGCATAAGTAAATGCAATAAACTAAGCAGTACTCAAAAGTAACTAACTTAAAAGTTTAATTTCCATTTTATTATTCATTTAATCCATTTAATTTAGTGAAATTCTGTGCTAAACAGCACCAAGCCCTCAGGCCAACCAGTATCTCCCCCTCAGGCTAATATAATGAACCACACCGTCCAGCTATACAGAATCTCGCCCTCAGGCATTGTAATAGAATTCTCGCCCTCAGGCATATGAAGTGTCGCCCTCAGGCACAGAAATCAAGACCTCATGCATTAAAGGTTTCCCTTAGGCGAAATATGATGTTTCCCTCAGGCTAATACATTCACTCCCACTGGCTAATACATTCACGCCATCATGCGAATACATTCACGCCCTCAGGCGAATACATTCATGCCCTCAGGCTAATCAAAATCATGCCCTCATGCTAAATGCAACAACTCCCTCAAGCTAAACAGGTAACAGGTCCATGCCCAACAGGTAAACAAGCAGTAACAAGCAATTCCTCTCAAGGAAATTCTACAATTACTACTTTAAAGGCATACCCTCAGGTATGCTAGCCAAACAGCTAAACAGTGAAACACACCCCTGGGGTGGTTCCGGATCCAAAAAACGATCCCATCCAGCATTTCAATATCACATTTAAATACCTAATCAATTCTAGGAATTAAATATAGCAACGACATCAGCCACAGGACACCCCAACCTGGGATTGTGGCACAAAAACGTATAAAAACGCACGACGGTTGGAAAATAAACACAAAGCCACCTACCTTATACACCAACGAGCGTTATACATGAACGCCGAATCCAGAAACGCCCAAGAATGACGTAGATCTGAAAAAGAACATAAACCATTCAAACGTAAATAACATTCCCTCGGGAAAGAACTGGTAAGTACGGTACCAGGAGAGGAGAGGGCCCACCCGTTCGGTTCCAAAGAGATCATCCGAAGTCGAATCGGATTCCAGACGAACACCCGACGAGTCTTCAAAGGGTCGACCATCCTACTTGCCTCCAAATCGGCTCAAGTGTCTCATCTGCCAAATGAGGAGGCTACTTCCTGTTTTATGCCGAAAAAACAAAGTACACGGCATGTACTTCTGAGTACACGTCGTGTACGGATTTCATTTAACTGTTCATTTGGAAATAGCGCCACACTGTTCATCTGTCGACATGAGTACATGACATGTGCTCCCAAGTACATGGCGTGTACTGTCGCCTAGCTAGCGGCGACTCCACTGCCTTACTATTCAAGCCTACCGACTGACTACACGGCGTGTAAGGTACCACTACACGTCATGTAGTCGGTTCCAACACACCTCCTCACCAACATGGCTACACACCCCGTGTACTCATCCCAACCTGGCCAAAAGTACATGGCGTTTAGACAAAGTACACACTGTGTAGTTTCGAAATGTAGCATCTTTCCCCATTTTCCATATTCTCTCAAAAACACTTAAGGAAAAGGAAAAACAAGAAGCTCGTACCTCAAAAAAAGAACTGGGTTCTTAAAAACATCCCCCTTTTAGAAATTTGTCCCAGAATTTCCCTTCCAAGGGTGGTGAAGATAAATCTCAGACCAACTCTGGCCACTGATCACATAAATCAGCCTCCCGCTCCCAGGTCTTGTCCTGCACCAGGCCATGCAGCCATAGCACCCGTACGAGAGGAACTGACCGGCCTCAGAGAACCTTCGTTCTCCTATCAACGATACAGATCAGATGCTCCTCAAAGGATGCATCTTCCTCAATCTCAACATCCTAAGGATGAAAGACGCGAGACGGATCTAAATGGTTGCGACGCAAATGAGACACGTGGAAGACGTCGTGCATGGCTTGGTACCACTGCGGTAACCGCAACCGATAGGCAACCAGCCCGACTCTATCCAGAATCTCAAATGGCCCCACATACCTTGGTGAAAGCTTACCCGATCACCTAATCCATTTGTGTCCCAGTCTCGGTGAAACACTCAAGAAAACCTGATCCCCGACCACAAACTCCAAAGTTCATCTACGGTGATCAGCATAAGACTTCTGACAAGACTCTGTGATAGCTATCTGCTTCTGAATCAACTGGACCTTCTCAGATATCTCCTGCACGAGTTGTGGCACCCATAAAGCTACCTCACCTGCCTCTAACCAGCACAATGTTGATCGGAATTTCCTACCATATAAAGCCTCGTATGGTTCCATCTCAATAGTCGCCTAAAAAATATTGTTATAGGAAAACTAGACTAAGGGTATATGCTTCTCCCAAGAGCCCCCAATATCTAGGACGCATGTGTGCAGCATTTCCTTTGGCACCTGTATCATCCGCTCTGACTGGCCATCTGTCTGAGGGTGGTATTATGTGCTCAGAAGCACATGTGTACCCAACGACCTCTAAAAAATCTACCATAACTGAGACGTAAAGCTGGCGTCCCTATCTGAAATGATAACACGAGGGACCCCATTAAGACGTACGATCTCTCGGATATATAGCCTTCTAAGCTTGTCCACACCGAAGGTCTTCTTGATCGGCAAGAAGTGAGCTACCGTCGTGAGTCTGTCCACGACAACCCACACAACATCATTTCCCTGAGGTGACATTGGCAAACCCATCACGAAATCCATCATGAAATCATCCCATTTCCACTTTGGAATGGGAAACTGGTGTAATAGTCCAGCTTCCCTTTGGTACTCTGCCTTCACCTGGTGATAGGTGGAACACCTCGTAACAAAACCAGATATCTCTCCTTCATACCTGGCCACCAGTACTGACGCCTCAAGTCACGGTACATCTTGGTAACCCTGGGATGAACTGCCCAAGCTGAAGCATGAAACTCCCGCATCAGCTCCTCGAGTATATCCCCTCGAACCCATACACATCCATGGAAACACAAAACCTCATCATCTCCTTTCGTCCAACCAAGAGGAGGGTCCTCACTTTCCACCGACTCATGTAGAACTAGGCCTTCTTAATCGGATAGTTGTCTCATCCTCACTCTATCCAGGAGGGTAGACGTCACAGCTAAAGAGGAAATATAACTCTTCCCCCGACTATCGTGCACCTCTAGATGCATCTTAGAGGAAAAAGCCATGAGCTCCCACTCACCATTGGATTCATGCACTGCCTATATCTGATTCTTCCTGCTCAGTGCATCAGCTACTACATTTCCTTTACTAGGTGTGTAGGAAAGCTCAAAATCGAAGGACTATAGGTACTCAACCTACTTTCTCAGCCTCAGATTCAGGTCACGCTGAGTAAAGATATACTTAAGGTTTTTTTGGTCGGGGAAAACCACAAAATGATCTCCCAACAGATAATGTCTCCAACAACGCAACACATGCACAACTGCAACCAACACGAGATCATGTGTCGGGTAATTCCTCTCTTGCGGCCTCAACTACCGAGACCTGTAAGCAAAAACTCGGTCACCCTACATCAAAACTTCTCCCAACCCAATCCCTGATGCATCACCGTAAACTGTATAGCTTTTCTCCTACTCTGGGAGTATCATGATCATTGCTTATGTCAAACTTCCCTTCAGGTCATGAAAAGATGTCTCACAAGCTTCTAACCAAATGAACTTCACAGCCTTTTAGTCAAACCTTTCAACGGTGCTGCTATGCCGGATAAGTCCTATATGAAGCGTCTGTATTAACCAGATAGCCCTAAGAAACTCCATATCTAAAACATGTTCTTAGGATGCTCCTAGGAAACTACTTCTCTCACCTTCTCTGGTCAACTTCAACTCATGCCTCAGAAATAATATGACCAAGGAAGTGAATCTTGTCCATCCAAAAGTGACACTTTGAGATCTTAGTATATAGTCGATGCTCTCACAGTGTACTCAATACGGTCTCAATATAGGTGGAATGGTCATGTCGAGTGTGATAGTACACCAAGATGTCGTCCACGAATTCTGCCAAAAATGAATCAAGATACAGATGAAACACAAGATTCATGAGAGACATGAAAACTGTTGGCGCGTTCGTCAGTCCGAACGACATAACCGTATACTTATATAGACCATACCTACTCTTGAAAGCTGTGAGAGGTATATCAGATGGTCTAACACATATCTGATGATATCCCGATCTCACGTCAATCTTCGAGAACACTCGTGCTCCACGAAGCTGATCAAACAGATCATCTATCCCCGGAAATGGATATCGGTTCATAACCATCAACTCGTTCAGCTTCCGATAATTCACGCAAATTCTGAGGGTACCATCCGCCTTCTTCGCAAAAAGGACCAAAGAACACCAAGGAGAATTACTGGGACGGATAAAACCCTTTGCCTGCAGCTCCTCTAACTGCCTCTTGAGCTCCTGCAACTCAGGCGTGGCCATATTATAAAGAGGAATGGACATCGGTACTGCTCATGGCACAATATGGATAGATAAACCCACCTCACACACCGGAGGTAGACCGGAAAAGTCGTCCGGGAAGACATCCCTGAAACGATCAACAACTGGAGGGAAATCCATCAGAAAATTCCTCTGATCATCCAGATATAAGCTCGCAATCTGGGCTATGACTCCACCTCGCCCATGATGCTCTGGTCCAGCTCGACTCGCCTGAACATCCCATTTTCCCTAGTATAGAAACTCTCCGCCCACTGGTGACGTGAAACGCACCCTGCGGCTATAAAAGTCTACAATAGCTTGATAGGGAACCAGCCAGTCCATCTTGAGAATGTCGTCATAGCTCATCATCTCCATGACATAGAGGTCCCAAAGGAAGTGACACTGACCAACCTCAAGTGGGAAATCCTTTCACTAACACACACCAGCTGTTCTATTCCCAAGAAAGTGTCTAGCATTATGATATAAGAAGAAGAAGAAATACCGAGCCCATGGATCTCCACAATGGGTACAAATATGAATCTATGTGTAGCACCCGTATCAAAAAGCACTAAATTTAAGACAGAAGATACTAGAATAGTACCTCTGACTGTAGAAGGTCCGAAATCCTACACCTGCTAGGTCTATTGCACTACATATGCCTGCCGAGTGACATGGCCCTACAACACAGCCTGGCTACCCTGAGCTGTCCCGCCCTACTGCCTCTGCGAACCTGGCGTCTGGCTACCATAGCCACGAACACCATCCCTACCTGCACGCCCTGGCGTATTCCAGTTCCCTGACTGGTAAGAAGCCACTGGTCCTTCTCCCGCACGCGGAGTCTGTACAGAACCCCTCTCACTAGCCACTGGTAGCACTGCCCTGCAAAAGCGCTGCAGATGACACATCTTGCCACAAGCTCAGCACTCCACTGGGTCTCATGGACACTACAATCTCTTGTGCCCCTCTCTTCCACAATGGTAGCACCTGATCGGGCCACCTGAATAAGCTTACTGGCTGGTACTGCCACCCTGAGAAAATTCCATCTGCCTCTTCCTCTTTCCAGTAGAAATAGTGCTAGTAACTGGTACTGAACCGCCCTGTCCCACACTACTTGATCCCGCACATTCCTCTATGTAATCAGTGCATGATTCACAATCATGTGTATAATACGCAACCTGAAAACATTCTCCAATGATCGAATTTCCTATTGAAGAACATCCTCAAAACGTATGGCTCTCAACGTCTCATCACCCACTATCACGGGTGAAAAACACTGTAGCTCTGTAAAACGAGCAGAATAGTCCATCACTGACATAGCGCCCTACTGCAGATTGATGAATTCTCGAGCACTTTGTGCCCTCAGCATCTTGGGAAAGAAGAAGTCATAGAACACTTCCAGAAAATATTTCTACGCCATGCCCCTGTGATGCTCTGTCTGGGTGGTAACATCCCACCACCTCTTGGTGGAATCATGAAACATGTATGTTGCGAGCTTGACCCTCCGCCCTGGAGGCGTCTCAAGATGCTTGAAAATATTCTGCATCAATCATATCCAAGACTCTGCACCCTGTGGTCCGCCATCCCCTGAAAATATACGTGGATGCTGCTGTTGAAAGATATGTGCCATCTCGACCATAGATGTGGTAGCCTGCGGTTCTCCCTGAAAGGTTTGCATGAACCGCAGTAAGCCTTCACTGAACTGTGCCTCTGCGGCTGTGTCTGGTATAATAGATTGCACCGCGTCTGGCTCTGCTAGAGGATCAACTGGTAACCCATGGCCCACCATCTCCGGAGTATAATCGTTGCCACTTTACTGGCGAACAACTTGCGGTCATCTTGGCAACATGACACTACAAACTCAAAAGCACACCTCAGATTCAAGATTATTAAGACTGAAAGCGTAGGAACCACAAAGGAACAAGAGGAAGAAATCATGTCACAATTTTCAAAACAAGACTACATGGCGTGTACAATGACTACACGAAGTGTTCTTGACTTTCCTTACCCTTCCCGGGTCCTTCTACACACCTAAGAAAGACGGCTTCTGTTCAAAAAAACTACACGGCATGTATAATATCTACACGGCATGTATGATGTTATTTTCCAACTGTTCGTGTCGTCTGTGACACGTCCGACTACTCGGCTTAACTCCACATGGTGTGTTACACCCATACACAGCCTGTTCAACACCCAATTTCCTAGCCGCACGGCTAACGCCACACAGTCTTTCCTCGTACAAGACTACACGGAGTGTCCCATATGTATACCGCGTGTTCAGGGAGAGGTGACACCGGCCCATGTTGTTAGTTACACGACCGAGTCCCCAGGTCACACTACACGGTGTGTCTATAATTGACACGGCATGTTCGTCAAGGAGTTCACCGACCCGTGTCGTTAGTTACATGGCCGGACTCCGGGTCACACTACATGGCATGTCCAAAAACTACAAGGCATGTTTTACCCAAGGAATTCCCTACCCTATGTTGTCGCCCACACGGTTTGTGACACGGGAAGAGACTACATGGCGTGTACTTAGGGTACACGACGTGTACTCAAAAAGTTCATTTTTATTCCTGAACAGTAGAACATACACGTCGTGTATAAAAATACTACATGGCTTGTATACTGGGTTTCCGGACAGTATGCCTCAGAATCTTTCCCGGAACCCAGAAAATACTGTAAAACAACACCGAAGTGTCAAATTCCGACCCGTGGGGGCCTATACTCCCCACGAATCAAATTTTGACATCTTATGTGTGTTATAACCAATAAACAGTCAATGATCCACCAAATTCCAGTCAATGAGGGCCCATACTCCCCAAAAACCGAAGTTTGGTGTTCATTCTATAAATAGGATCACATAAAACTACCCTATCACATAGGAGGTATTTTATCAGAGCGGCTATCACAACATCATGCTTTTCTAGCACAACAACTATCACAACAACATGCGAATTTCTAATGCACCTACATGGCATGGAAACAATGCATGTCATGTGATTTCTAGGATGTTCCTATATTATGCATGAGACGACATAACCTCATCTCATCGGGTTGCAACTAAATAGAACCCACAAATAAAATATAAACAACACAATATCAAGTGCATCACCCAATGGGGAAAACATATCAACCGTAAAATTGCCAAATAAAAGGTATGAAAAATATGAGGTAGATTGGTTTTTCCCAGTACATGGGATAGCTACGCCCGGGCACATCTAATTACCAACTAATGTTCCTTCCTATCCCTGACTACGACTCCAAATAGTATGTCAAAGAAAAGAAATGCCTCTAATACCACTTCGTAATGTCCCAGACCCAGGTGCCACGCAACGGGTGCCCCAAGCCAGGTTCACCATGTGACCCCAAGTGCATTTCCCCAAACTCCAGAGGCTGCCGACTAGTAGCGAGGGCCCAGGTATGATAGTGGGGACACTATGCCCTCCTTTTTCAAAGTGTAGCGCAGCGGAATTTAAATAAATCATACAATGATTGCGGAAGCAGAAAACAAACACAAATGAAATAAACTACCGCAGTGGATATAACCAATAGTATATAAATGATGATGCTACATGTTTCATGTTCTAAGAAAGCATCCAGAACATGTTATACATCAATACAGTACAACAATGTACAGAGTACATCAAACAAGAAAAACAGTTGGCTGTGGCATCGCGAGCCTAGGCTCACTCCCATTGCCTCCTACTCCTCAGTAACAGTCAAGTACCTGTATAGGGACTCTTGACCCTATATACACCTGCAAAAACGTAATCTGTTTGGGCCGAAAAGCATGACCCAAACATTGTGTGAGAAATATATCTCAGTAGGAATCCACCAAAGGCCCGGGCTCAACTGTGTGTCAAAATGAAGCATTAGTGTGCATAAGTAAATGAAATAAACTAAGCAGTACCCAAAAGTAACTAACTTAACAGTTTAATTACCATTTTATTATTCATTTAATCCATTTAATTTAGTGAAATTCTGTGCTCAATAGCACAAAGACATCAGGCCAACCAGTATCTCGCCCTCAGGATAATATAGTGAACCACACCCTCAGGCTATACAGAATCTCTCCCTCAGGCATTGTAACAGAATTATCGACCTTAGGCATACGAAGTGTCGCCCTCAGGCAGAAAATTCAATCCCTCAGGCACGACAGGTTGCCCTCAGGCAAAATAGGATGGTTCCTTCAGGCTAATAAATTCACGCCCTCATGCTAATACATTCACGCCCTCAGGTTAATACATTCACATCCTCAAGCTAATACATTCACGCCCTCAGGATAATCACAATCACACCCTCATTCTAAACAAAACAACGCCATCAAGCTAAATAGATAAATAGGCCATTCCTAACAGGTAAAGAAGCAGTAAAAAGAAATTCCCCTCAAGGAAATTCTACAATTACTACATTAATGACATACCCTCTGGTATCCTGGCCAAATAGCTAAATAGTGAAACACACCCCTGGGGTGGTTCCAGATCCAATAAAGGACCCCAACCAGTATTTTACTATCACATTTAAATACCTAATCAATTCTAGGCATTAAATATAACAAAATCCTTATCCACACGACACCATAACATGGGTTTTTGGCACAAAAACGCAGAAAAACGCATGACAGTTGGAAAATAAACACAAAGCCACCAACCTTATACCCCAACGAGCGTTATACATGAACACCAAATCCAGAAACGCCCAAGAATGGCATAGATCTGATGAATAATAAAACCCATTCAAACGTAAATAACTTTTTCTCAAGAAAGAATTGGTAAGAATGGTACCAGGAGAGGAGAGGGCTTACTCATGCGGTTCCAACGAGATCGTCCGAAGCCGAATCAGAATCCAGACGAACACCCGGAGGATCTTCAAAGGGTCGGCCGTCCTCCTTGGCTCCAAATCCGCTCAAGTGTCTCCTCTACCAAATGGGGAGCCTACTACCAGTTTTAAGCGAAAAAAAACAAAGTACACAGCATGTACTTCTGAGTACACATCATGTACTTATTTCATTTCACTGTTCATTTGGCGGCAGCGCCACACTATTCATCTGTCGACATGAGTTCACGGCATGTACTCCCAAGTACACGACATGTACTGTCACCCAGCTGGCAGCGACTCCACAGCCTTACTGTTCAAGCTTGCCGACTGACTACATGGCGTGTAAGGTACCACTACACGGCGTGTAGTCAGTTCCTACACCCCTCGTCGCCGACAAGGCTACACGCCCCGTGTACTCATCCCAACACAGCCAAAAGTACACGGTGTGTGGACAAAGTACACGACGTGTAGTTTCGAAATTTATCATTTTCCCCATTTTCCATATTCTCTCAAAAACAGTTAAGGAAAAGGATAATGAAGAAGCCCGTACCTCAAAACAAAAACTGAGTACATACATATATAACCCAAAACAAAACCTTTTACATACTCCAATACCTATAAAGGATAGATAAACTGAGGGGAAGACTAACTTCATCAACTGAATCATGGTTTCTAGGTATTTGTAGAGACTTATATGATCACATGATATCCAACCTCAAACTATTGGGGTATACTCCTCCAATTTTCATATAAAATTGGAAATTAATTTTCCACATTAATCCATTCATGAATAATTTTCACTTTTTTGGTTAATCCTATCACCATATATTCTTTGAGGACTATTAATATTACAACCTCAATTATAAAACCCACACTCTATATAAGAACAAAGATGATGTATACATTATTATATTTTAATTATACCCAAGGGGTCACATCATGAATGATTTATTAGTTTAACAATTTTTAGGTACTATATACATACCTGATTTCAATTTTACATTTTAAATATAATATAAAATATTTTAAAATAAAAAATTATATATCCTTGAACATCATTCAATGATTCCTTCTTCAAATCATGGGGAATGTAAACTAAATAAGGCTGACCTAAAATAATAGTATGGGTGGCATAAAATAAAATCTGTTAGGACTAAATATTGGGTAATCAATATGGAAAGGTAAATAATTGAAGACACATGCCATTTAGTTTGTAAAATCATCATGAAAGTCATCCTTAGATAACATCAACGTATTAATTTCATGGGTAATATAAAATAAAGTATCAATAATGAAAATACCTAATGTCAGGTTTCATGATAAAGTCCTTATATCAAGTTGTTTTCATATATGGGTAGGTATACAGAATGAACCCATTTAATATGGCTATATAACATGTTTGTCTCATGAATCCATTCGATTCATTATAGGTATTTATAGTTTTGAGACCCACACATCATTTCATGCCCAATGCATTTATCATATATTGAATGATCAATTTAATTCATAAAAAAATTATTTTTATGAATATATATACATACAAATAAAGAATAATAACTATCAATATTTTAATATTAAATAAAGTAAATTTCATAGAAAAACACTATATATTGAAATTTTTTCTATCTTAGCAAATAATCATACCCATGATATAAATAATATTGATATGTCTGATGAAATAATATCACAATAGAGTTAATGTCTCAAGAGAATGCTAATTAACACCAAATTATTAATATGTAAATATTTCCATCAATTCATTATCTATATAGGATTCAAAATAAGAGCAATTATTTTGTTGAATGGAATTAAATATAAACGAAAAATATAAAATAGACATTCATTAAATAAATTTCTTTTGAAAAAATTAAAAACTTATAGAATAATCTAGATAGTTTAAAATATTACAGGAGTGAGAATATATGATAACATTGTACACATGAAAAAATTTATTATTTATTAATTATTTATAATGAATGTAAAAAATGAGCGTTTTTGAAAACATTAAAATGATTCCATTAAAAAAATTAATCATTCATGATCAATATAATATTTCTAAAATAAATCAATAATGTAAATAAAAAAAATTTAATTTTTTTTTTAAAAAAATTGTACATTGATGATAAATATACCCGTTCGATTGAAAAATAACATTGCATTTTAATTAAAACATTTCTTTTCTAGATACAAGATTCAAAGAGAGAATAAGATATATGGAATAATATTATTTCCTTTAATATCATGAATATAATAATATATATGGAGTTTATTAATGAAAAATTAGATCATTCCATTACTAAAATATATAAAAAAATACCAAAAAAAGACTATAAAATGAATTTTTACCAAATGGGATACTTTTAAATTGCAATTCCCTGGATGATTAATCAATAATAAGAAATTTATACCTAATTAACAAATATATTTTATTGTATAATTCCATAAATGGGTAATATAAAAAACACACAAAATAATATTTTTTCAAAATAAAAAATATGTCTCAATAGAGGTGTAATTGAGATGAAATCCATTATATCCCACATACACATAGTTGATCATTCACTAACGTGTTGTACAATAAATTTATATTTTTTATAGTTACAATCCAGAACCATATGGATATTAATAAAATAATATATAATCCACTTATAACATCTTATCACTCATTTGTTTTCAATCGTTGATTATTACCATTCGTTCTTTTGTTAACTACTTCATTATATATAAATATAAATGATTTTATTTTTTAGTTATCGTAATTATCAAATTATTGAATAGAAAAATTATTACTTGTGTGATCATTGAGTGGGGGAGAGGTGTAACAATTTTCTTCTATTTTTAAATTTTTAAACTTTGGAAAAACCATTGCCTCCTGTTCGATAGATATGACTTTTCTGAAAAATAAGAAACCCTGCAATACCATCAGAACACAAGAATTTTAATTGTTTACTATTCAATAATAGTAGTTAGTACATATAATGTTTTGGAAGAAATTAAATAATACTAATACACTAGAAAATTAAGTATTTAAATTTTTTTATATTGAGTATGAAATTACATTTAACATACGATGCACTATGATCAACAAATTGTGTATGTACTATCCACCTAAAAAAGATGTAAGAAAATATTTTTAAAATATTAAATGAAATATTGATCAATATAAATTAGTTTTTTTATAATATTCTTTTTGTATTAATCATAATATATCTTCAAGAAAGTCTTTCATTCTTTTTCAGTTTCTTATCCAGCTACAGAAAAACACTTCTATATAATGTCTTTATAGACCCTAGCATATTAAAATAGTATCCTTATTATTTCATAATATCATTTTATTTGGTTGGGATTATATTCTCACATATTGAATTAACTTTCCACTATTTTTTGTGTTCGTGTATCTTGAAATATCTCAACCTCAATATGTAATCTTTCTACAAAACCTTTTAAATATTTCTATGCCTCTAAAATTCACTGTACAACCACTTATCACTTATTCTTTGTGAATCAAAAAATATATAATATTATGGTATATGATATATCAATATTTAATAGATATGTTATTATGTTTTAACCTTATTTTATTTTTTCACAAACACGTAGGTCTTCACTGAACCTGTCCTTCACGTTGCACTTATAGTGTGAAACACATGTAGAAAGTCCTCATATCTTATTGATTGATACCTAAGAGGCTCATAGAATTTCCAATTTTTCAAATAAACTTTAATAGTTTTCCATTTTCTCTAATAAATTATTAATTTTATGATAATATCAGCAATCACTCTCTCAAACCTACCTTTATTCATATTTTCATGTTCACCCAAGCTTCTATATGACTTTCATGCCATGTCGTGCCTCCTAAAAAATTATTGTGTAATTGTATTTTAATATATTAAGTATTTAATCATTTCTCAATGTATCACTTACCAAAAAAATGCTGGTTAATTCATGAAACCAACTTCTTCTCTTCCTGGTGTGTATCTCATGTGTATGCGGAGATGATCACATACACCATTATAGCTCAAAATATTCCTAGAATTGGTGGATGCATGAAAACCACATATTTATATGTATTTTACTATATATTATGGTAAAATTATAATGATTGAATTCCTAAAATAAGGATATTTCTTTAATGATATTAGATGGATCATGAGTTCCTCATGCTTTTCGCATGATCATGGAATAATGATGGAATCATGCTCACCAAATACTGGAGTCAGACGACACACCAACACCTCATCGAGAGGATGATGATAAATTGAATTTTTAAAATCACATAGAATGAGAGATCATATAAACCAATCATGAAGGAAAAGATGAAACATCTTTTATCCATATAATTTTATTATTGAGATACAATATATAATGCTTCTTGTGTCCCACATAAATCTTCTATTATGCTGGTACCTACTTAATAAGAATTCCAATTCTTCTTCACACTTGAGAAGGCATCTAGGTCAACTCCTGGAACACCTAACACAAAAATATTATGTGTGAAAGATCCATTAACCTCTTTCATGACACCATAACACACCATACTTTCATTATGCGCCCATAGACTCTCCTGCCTCATAATTCAAGTGATTACCTACACTCTTACTACAATGGCTGAGTAACCTAGATGGTTCCCATGTGTGTTTGAGAATTTATAGCTCAAGAAAATAATAGATAAACTATAATGAGAATAAAATAAAATATACTGATTTTTTTGTTGTCCACAATAAATATATATTTATATGAACTAAGAAAAATTCAAAAGCATAATATATTCGTATCAATATCATATATATTTTTCCATTACTCTTGTAATGAAATTATATTTTACATGTTCATATTCAATTCCATTTCATCCTCATTTTGAAAACAATATGTCATCTGTGGCACATGTATTAGGAATTAGGACTTGTTTCACAATCATCATAGATAGTTAAGGGATTTAAAATAATGAAAAAGATATGAAAATGAAATTGATACAAAAATTTTAAACCCCAACGAAAAAAACTAATAACCAACAGCTTCAACAATATATATCCAACAAATCTCCGTTTGGATATTGTTGTCATTCAATGAAAATAAATAACTGAAACATTGTAACTCATTCAATGGATTTTCTATCCAAAAATTCCATGACTATATATAAAAACTCACTGTATAAAAAATCAATGGAAAAAAATACCATTATGTATATAAGTATTTATTTAAGAAGTCATTTTTACACCATCTTGAGAATCTTTTTACACACCCAAAAAATATTCATAACTTCTTTTGATATGAAATTACATTTTCTTACATTCACATCAATATACTATTAAAACTGTTAACATACTAAAATAATAGCATTATTATTTTAACCCCCCCCCCCAATAAATTATTTCTCTTAAATTGTATAACAGAAACAAATGGATAGATTTATATGAAAACGTTTTCCCTCCCCATTGATTACACTATCAAAAGGAATGATGGAGACGGGGGTGATTCACATACATTATCTATGATAAGGGTGAAGTTGTACTACCATTATTGGCCTCATAATATTAAATGTTTCCATCGATAATGGCTTGGTGAATATATTAGTATCTTCCACTATTATAGGAATAAATTATATCATTAGTTCATTATTCTACACATACACTTGGATTATGTGGTATTTAATATCATTGTTCGTGGAATGAGAATGTTTTTCAATATTCTTAGTGAGAATAATATCAACTTGATTATCACACCTTAATATTTGGGGTAGCATAATATCAATTAAAAATCTTCTAATTATATCTTCCTCTATATATGTTCTCTTACATATTTAGCAAAAACTAATTACTCAATTTCTTCAGTGATATAATGTATATAATATTGATTCTTTGTATTCGAACTCAGACATTTTTCTTTTAAAATGAAAACTCTAAAAAAATGGATTTCCTATCATCGAAATGTCCTTAATAATATACATTTTTAATAAAAAACATATCAATATTTCTTAAACTATCATATTAAAATCCAAATTTAGTTTTTCCTAAAATATAAATGAGAATATTTTTTCCTTCCATCTGGGGAAATTTCTTTATCATTCATTGATACTTGGAACAATGTGTAATAGAATTCCCAATATCTGTAATTGATGTGGTTAGATATAATATTCCTTAATTAAACCTTAAAAAATAGTTATGATCAACCTTTTTCCTTTTCAATTTTATAAAACATTAATAACAATGGAATAGGTTGGGGAAATGGATTTCTGTACTCCATTCTAATTTCTTTAATATTTCCATTGAATCTTTCTCCTAATACAAGAAATATTATTCATTATTTTGAATGATTTTTAATTAAAGAATGTATTTAATTTCTATTAAAATGGAAATATAAAAAATCATTGTAATATCATCAGTAAATATCCCACATTATTATTTTTCATTACCTATGAATATGATTTCATCCACCTAAAAAATTATTGTTGGTGAAACCTCTAGATTTTCCTTTATGCAGAGGATACTATGAACTCTTACTTTCATGATGTTTATCTTCCTCAATGAAAAATTAAATTTAGAATACTAGAATATTAGATCTTCCTTCAAACCATAAAAAGTTTTATTCCATTTTAAAATATTAACTTTATATTTCCCAATAATGAAGGTATATTTTTTTCAATATAAACTTATCTATTTAGATATCTGTTAAAAAGTTATTTCTTGAAAATAATTTGGAATAAATTATGAATATTTTTTACAATGATAGCTAAATATATTTTAATAGTTTATAACACTGAAACTAGATAAAAGGTGTCATAAAAATTGACTATTTTAAATTTTTATTATCCTTTACAAACCAATCATGCCTTGTTTTTTATCACATTAAATTTTTCATTCATCTTTTTTAATAACTACCACTTTATAATAATCACAATCATGTTTTTTAATTGGTTCTACTTCACAAGTATTATTCATCTAAATTTGATATAGTTCCTCAATAATAGAATTAATATAATATAGATTATGCAATGCTTCATCAACATCCTTCCTCTAAACCGTAGCATAAAAAGAATAATTTGATACTAATGTTGATGTAAATCTTGTGTGAACCTTTTAGCCATGATCACTAATGATTTATTGAACATCCACTTGCTTCCATAGCATATGAATATATGAATGTACATGTTCACCATCATGTGAGATATATAAGTTACAATATTAATGTAAAGAATTTGTAATATTATTACTATCATTTAGATAATTGTCACAATTTACTACTGAAAACACTACATCTTCATTTTATTCCACTTCTTAAATTGTTTGCAAAACATTCCTATAAGACCGTTCAAGAACACTCACATATAAAACATCAAAAATATTTCAAATTTTTTTATTTTTACACAAGTATTTTATGAAATTGTGATGGTAACCACGAAATATTCCAGCAATAAATCTCCTATAAAACATCAATAGACTCCCACCGTTGAATTTTATAAGAAAGGAATGTTGAACAACCAATTGTGTATCAATATTGGGGATTTATTTTAATATATCTCATAAGTAATATTATTAGAGAAGGCCCTATAAAAGAATAAATATTAATCATAAACTATATCTATATGATCTTTTATCATTAAATATCGACAAGTATCATGTTCAATCCACATTGTTCATGTCATGTCAACAAAATTCCTCTTTATTCTTTCAGTAACACTGCCCCATTATGTTGTGTAGGGATCACTAAATTCATGATTATATATATATTATTATATATAGTCTCTAATATTTCTAATATTATAATCTCTAGTAATATAAATTTGAAATTAATTCTTAGAATATCCATAATTTTTCACTTCCCATAAAACATTTAAATTTTTTGAGATCCTCTAATTTCTTTTTCAAAAATATAATACGTGTAATGCTTGTAAATTCCTCAATTAAATAAATAATGTACTTTTATTTCATTATTTTCATCTTAATATAGTTCAAAAAAATTTGAGAATGGATTTGGTCTATGGGATGAGTGGACTGTATCTCATCTTACATATATTCCACGATTTTCATTTTCCATTTCTAGTATATGGAAAAACTCAAATCTATTCTTCTTATCATGTAAAAAATATCATGATTAATTTTTTTTCATTGTAATTTTTACCATATTCCTCTAACAAATATGTCATATACTTTTATTTCAAACATAATTTTTGTCCATCACAATTAGATAGTATAACTTCAATGCATCACTAATTTGAAATATGTTTCATTTAGTTTTCTATCATTTCATAAAATAATTCCTATATTTAATTTGTATAAAAAATAAACCATATATTCGGAAAAAAACTGATTTTCATCATCACAATGTAGTGAAACACTCAATATATTTTTTCAATCTGTTACAAAAATTAAAATGATGGATCATAACTTCTCATCACCAATGATAGAAAAACGAACACCCTTCATTCTGATATATTAATCACCTAAAAAAGTTACCTTGACAATTTTTTAATATTACACATTAATTAAAAAACAGAAATATCTTATCATATATGAATAGTATACACTATCGAATATCTAGGGTCATTCGACTTCATAGCTTGAGATAAGTTTCAACAAATAAGGATTTTATTTTTCTATTTTAATTCCATCCATTTCGATTTTGATTTTGATTATAAAAAATATTATTTTGTTGGATTCATATTTGTATATAATTTAAAAATATTTCAAATCTTGTCACATATTTTAAATGTAGTATTAAATTGTTTGAATATATATTCTATATTCAGGCTGGGATTATTAGTTATTCTCTTTTGAGTGGGCTGAACCACTGTAAAACAGTGTCCCAGTTTTTCATGAATTCAATGTAATTTTGATAATTAACCCAAGAAAAAAAATTTATATTCCAAAATCATAAAAAATTATAGTAGTAACCATATAAAGTAAAATTTCATGCTTCCAAGAGTTCTATACCAACAAACTATTAAAATTATTACCTTCCACATTTGATCTTTTTGGTACCCCAATGTTTTGGTTATCTAAAAAAAATATTCCTTAGTTTATATTATTCTCATCCTAAATAGAATTTCTAGTTGTTGAAAATTTTATTTAGCCATTTAAATTATAAAAAAGTATAATTTTGACCATTTAAATGTTTTGGAAATATACATGGAGCTATTATATTTTTTATTCATTTGAACATCTATATATTTATTAGCTTTACATATCTCATAACATTTACAACTTTTGTAACAGAGTTTTTGAAGTTAGTAATACCATTAACAGTTTTGACAATTTTTTCGTTCAGAAATCTATATCCCTACCTCCTCCTCCAAAAATTTTTCTTCACCATTTAAATTGAAGTTCATTTTTTCATAAAAAATATTTTTCATATTATCGATATACATCCGGAACTTTTATTTCTTCATTATAAATATTTTCAGGATTGTTTTGTGATTTATTTCATTCCTTGAAATTCTTGATTAAAATTTCCAGTCATACAATCTTTGAAAGATATTATTTTATCTCTATCTCTTAATTATAAACACCATTTGAGTTTCTCCTTCTTCTAAAAAACTACCTTTATCACTGTAAAATTTTTCTCCACTCATGTTTTCAATAATAAATGTCTCAGTAGCATCATAACTGTAGTTATAAACCTTTTCTTTTCAATCATCATTGCTAAGAAACTAGGAAAATTAGTTTCTCCATTTATGTTTAGATAAATTATTATCATTTCCATTAAAATGGGATTTTGATGCCTTTTTCTGGATAGATCATCATCACATTCTATCATCTTATCACTTTCTTCATCTTCCTTTCATTGATTATATATTTATTAAAAAATTATGACCTCTCCAAAACTAAAAGCCATTAGAGATAATATACATTAATAAATTCCTATGAATATTTGTTCATTTTTACAAAATAATGATATTATTTAATTAAGACATTTAATAACCTTTTTTTTGTTGTCATATTCACTGTATACTTCATCTATATCATTCTAATATATTCCTTATTTAGTATATTTGAACAGAATTTCATGATAACTTTTTTTTATCACATAATCTCGTATCATCTCATTAGGAGTCAGAGTACTAAGTAGTTTATAAAGATATAGTCTCTAGAATTATATCATCAAGGGGTAAAACCATGGAATTGAATTTAATAAAAACAATTTATTATAATCATTTTATCAATCGATGAAATTTTCAAATTCACTCTATAAGACATTATGGTTCGTAAAATTTCATTCACCCATGTGAAAAAGTCACCAAAAGGTTTATTATTAACCATCATAAGATATTTATAATTTAATATTCCATGTTCCTACTTTTCATTATTCACTTTTTTATGAATTAATATTTTTTATTCGATATATCCCATATGTTTTTATCCAATAAAATTCCTTTAACTACAAAAGAACTACATTATGAGGGTATTTAATTTATATCATTTCTGGATCAACCATCATTATCTATATTATTCTTATTAGTGTTAATAAGTGGAAGACCATAACAATGAAGAGGGTAAACACATTTAATAAATTCAAAGACATCATAACCAACATACATAAGATAATGAAATATTTGATCCCACCATATATGATAATTATTCTCAAAGAATACAAGAATAACCTTATAAATCTTAGTGTTATGAACATCTTTAACAAATTCCCTTTTCAAAAAACCTAAAAAATTGACAATGAATTTTATTCCATATGAATTAAAAAAATTAGAATTATTGTGCTCATAGAGTGGGTGAGGGTGTTAATCATTGATTAATATTTTTACATATTTTAAATTTAGAAACAACCTCCACCTCCATCTATAGAGATATGGATTCTCTATAAAAAAGAATCTATACAAAACCACAGGAAACAAGTATTTATAAGGTTCACTACTCAATAATTGTTTATAGTCCTTGTATGTTATGTAAAAAAATTATTTAACACAACTACTTCAAAACAATCCTTCATATATGGTTAAAATAAGTAATAAATTACCTTTTAGTTGAGGTGCACTATGATCAAACAATTGGGACATTTTATTGACATAAATAAATATATGAAAATGTTTTTTTTGTAAAAATTATAACAAAACTTCATCAATAGTAATTATTGTGTTGTTACTATACTGATTATATTACATTACAATTTCTCTTCAGGAATGACTTTCTTTGTTCTGCACTATCATTCCTAGAAGTAATAAATATCATTTTTTTAAATGATGCATTAAAAAATATTAAATTTTTTTTTATCATTATTATTTTATGTCATATTTGTATTCTATTTTTGTTATCTTCTCATTTAGTGTATTAAAATTCAACTATTTTTTTGAAAGTGTATCACATGATATCCCAACTTTTGTGATTATAATATATAAACAACCCTCTTAAAAATTTCATGAATCTAAAATTAAATATAATGTAACTTATAAATTCTCCATTGGGAATGAAATTTTAAATGTTAGAATGTTTAAAGAGATCTCAAGAGTTAAAAACATTTCATAAGGGTTTTCACCTTCATATAAGAGCTTCATTAAATGCCAATAGCCTTTGATGATTTAATTTTTTATGCAACACATAGAGTGAGAAACACTTTTCAAAGTCACATAGAACGTATTATTCATGAAATAATAGTTTATAATTATATACTATCTATGTTAAAAACATCTACATTTCTATATTTTTTATGATAAACAACATCTCTTCTCAATATATCTATAATTTTTCTCTCGGTATTAACGATATTAATATAGGTGAGTTCACACTACCTATTATCTAAATTTCATTCTACGTCGAGCCTCCAAAAAATTTAACCTATAATTTTATATGAATATAATTATGATTTGCACATTTCATAAATAATTATATGATTTAAAATGTGTCATCTTCATATTACCATCTTCATCACATCCTGATGTGTATCTCAAGTGCATGAATAGAATATAAAATGTACCTTTCTTTCTAATACCCTTCCTTGCATGAACACCCACCTATTTATTTTTATTTTCATCAGGATAATTAAATAATTTGAATGGTCACATAAATTGAAAAAAAATGATTTCATTCATGATATCAAATCGATCCTGGGTGGTAACTCCTTACATTGTCATCATAGAAGATTTATAAAAGGGTGATTACCAAATGATGGAGTTGGGTAATGCTCTATACCCTTATCTAGATGTTTAAGATGATGAGATTAGTTTAACTTGAATATTGTGGGAGATAACATGTTCCAGATTTCATGGATCAGATGGTTCATTTTTTATACATATATTTTAATTACAATACTATAGTCCAAATCACTTCCCATTTTCCACAACAGAAATATGTTGCATTAGGCAACACATAATATGAATCCCCCTTTCAGTTTTCCCTTGGGATGGAACTATGGTTGGAACCGAGAAAACATAAAAGAAACCTTTTGGGTGGTCCAACACATCCCCTTATACATTTCACTAGTGTACAAAATGAAGGAACTATAGACCCATAGACTTACTTTCCTGCCTATTTAGGTTCTCAGAGACACCCTTTCCACTGTGCATGGACCACATGACTAATTCCTAAGTATGGTAGAGCCTTGATAGCTCCCAAAAAAATCATAGATTAATAGATTTTTTATCCATTCTATGGATGTACTTTATTTAATTAATCCCAAACTAATATACTATTTATACGTACTAAGAAAAACTCAAAACTATAATATCAACTTCTCAACATCAAATATATTTTCCAATTCCCCGTGCAATGAGTTTCTTTTTAACTTGGTCATGTTCACTTCCATTAAGTAATCAGATTGAGAAAACTAATTCATAAGTGAAGCATGTCAGTGGAATTACATCCAATTCAACAACCATCACAATTATTTATGTGATTATTGTACATAAAAAAATTTAAATAAGGTTTATCAACAAAATACTACACCTGATGTAAAATTTTAAAAAAAATTTCAAAATACATGGTAATACTATTTATAATATTTTCAAAAAAAACCTAATTGATGCAAATTTATAAAAATATATATATTATTTTCATATATTTATATATAGAATCATTCTTGAAATGTGTTTTGAAAAACGAATCACTTCGCTTTGTAGTGGTGGAAGATCACACATACCCCTGAGTCATGTAATCATTTTTTAACAGGAGGAAGAGAAATTTGGAAGATGATAAATTGAATTTATTGAATCATTATTATGTCAAAAATTGCATATATATTCATTATTTCCACCATTATTACTAGCCATGTGAAGTTTCAATGGAAGAAACATTATATTAGTCTGTGAGGCAATAGCCCTCCACACACACTAGTGATGGTTTTGTTTCCCATTTGTTTGTGAGGTAGACAGAAAAATTTTATTAATCCAACCTAATAACATCTAAATATTTTTTCTATACATGTGTAATTATATGTTAATGTTTAAGACTTAATTTAATGTTGTTAAGGAAGAGGAAAAATCAAAGCGATAAATTAACATTAGTAAATATTATATGAAAATATATTTCAGATATCCTACTAATGACCCTTGGGTTTTTATATTAGGAATGAATTAATCTCTATAAAATTTATAAGGATATTTTGGGAGATATGTTGGTTAGGTTTTGTAAAGAAAAATCTTCAAGATGTGTGAATATGTGAGGGTAGTAGGTTCCCTTTTATAAAATATACGAGTGAAAGACTTTCGATTTTTCAAAATTTTCAAATATTGTTTTTAAAATTTCATGGAATGATGGATTAAAAGTGTGTCATATTCTATTTTTATAAGATTAATTTCAAACTAAACTCAACCAATATAATTTTAACACGTATTTTGGCCATATTGACCCTTATCTTTTTAGATTAACCATAGTAAACCGAATTTAATCTTAACCATGGTTACCAATTTTAACCAATTTTCTATTAATAATGGCCAAAAATCAATGTGATATAATTTAGAAATTTTTAATGGATTGTTGAAGATATTGAAACCATTTTATCCAATCACATTCCTATAAATAGAATAAATTAGTTTAAAAATAATACTAAATACATGATAAAAATGGTATTTTATTAAAATGAATTTCAATCATAATTAGATATTAAATTAAATCTATGAATAGTAATTGTCATGATATTGATTTAAATTAATATATAATTATATATAATATATAAATTAAATTTAAATCATTCATTATGAGTTTCAATTTTTGTTAATTAAAATGGATGAAGTCATGCAGTTAAAATCAATTTTATAATAAATATCACATTTTTCCTCTAAATGATCTGTTATATATTTATATAAAATTTATAATCAATACAGGGTTATTTATTAATTTATGTAAATATATAACAAATAATTATATATTGGTTATATTGTAAATTATTATTTATTCCTAAAATCTTATTTTTAATGGAAAATTTAAATAATCTATTATAGGAATATATTGATATAGTACGTTAAAAATCGATATTAGACATATCAAATTAGAATTTTTATGAATGGAAATATAAATATATTCATTTTACTATAGTTTAATGAAGATATTATTTTTACTTACTATTATTGTATAACATTTGTTACATTCTTCCCTCATTCAAAAATTTCATCCTAAAATTTATTCTGGATATTGCTTTTGTAACAGATGATTGTGTGTCTTCATAACATAATACTCAGGTTCCTATTTTACTAATTTTATTATATTATTTCCCAAAATAAAATTTACCATTCAAGTAATATTATTTATCAATAGTTTTTCCCTAGTTTCAATAATATTGATAGTCTCTGTAGTGACCCCAAACTTGACATACATGGAAATTACATTAATTTTTCAGAATAATTAATGAATAACAAAAAGAGACCCCCAAGGACCGTAATAGTTTATTTTCATTGGAAACTCGGAACATAATCTTCTAATCGTGGTGAAAGATAATCCACATCTCCCATAAAGATCATCCCCTTTTGTTTTCTTACCTAAAAACATTCTTTATATCCTGGGGGAAAAGAAAACATAAAAAGGGGGATCTCAAATTCTCAGTAAGGGTAAACATAGGGAAGATTAAACAATCCATAAATATTTGAATTAAAAAACATGAACATAAAGTCTAAACATTAATATCATGATCAATGACAAAAATCATGGAAGCATGTAAGTTATATATAACAAAAGAACATCAAATATGATACAATAGCATGTGAATAAAACATGAAATTGTGGTAAACCATTATGAATATGATATGACTTCCATAGTATCCAAGGTATTGCTTCTAAGACTATCATAGTGGATAAATTCCAATACTGAATCAGGTTTACAAGCCGTTCCAGCCCTATATTACTGCACCTGATTTACTTGTCGGTACATCCATGTCTATCTCACGAGATATAAATATTTACCTAATGTATTTGTGGGAGATATAGGTCCCACGATCTCATAATTAAATCATTCTTACTTGTGCCACAAAATAAACATAAATCATTCTTCATAACCCAAAGAATAAAATGGGTTTCATAAATATCATCACATCATACGAAGATCGATATAAAACAAATGGATATAATTTCATTATAAGAACAATAAAACCATGCAAATATTAGATATATTATACTTGAAACATAATCATACTAAATAATGTAATCTTAGAATGAAAATAGTTTTGATAAAATACTTGAAATGTATTCTTGAGGAAAATATCATTTCTTCTTCCAAATCATTTTCTTTCCTCAAAATGCCATGAAATTTTAAAAGAAACGAATTTTGTTGAAAATAGTCATTAAATACCTGTAGATTTACATTCATGAAATGAAGGAATTTAGAAACAATAAAAATCTGTTCAAGCCGTATAAGATAAAAAAACATTCCCCTCATACTTTTAACGAAAAAGTCAAAAAGTTCCTCGTATGGTAATCAAAAGAATGATTCCATCCATAACACAATGTAAAAGTAAAAGAGTGGTAAACATGACTTTAGACATACATGAAATAATATTAAACACTTTATGAAAAACATTTTTGTGGACATGAATGAAAAATATAACCCCAATAAATACTTACGAATAAGCAATCTCAGATAAAAATGAGATTAAAAATTTATCCCTTACCTTATGTCCAATTTCTTCCGTATGTGTCATACACTATTGTATATCTGGTTTAAACATATTATTAACTTGTAACATAACCATAATAATATTTATGATATCATATATGATTCAGTAATGACTTTATATTACCTGTTCATTTGTAAATTCCATGTTAATGCAGCATTTTGGGTAAAATCGTTTCATTTATTGTACATGTTTAGACATGTTATTCTTGATTTTATTACTTATATCCTGATTTACGTAATTCCATAATGTAAGACATTATTTATATATAATATATATTTAGAATATAAATATATATGATATATTGATAAATTAAATGAAATACACCAATCATAGAGACGGTAGGCCGTACGTACGCATGAACGATGTTTTCATTTCCTTATTGAATTGAATCAAATTAAGTAAATGAAGCATATATATATATAAATCTAGTATCATTATTATATAATATATTTCATTATTATTTATTATATATACTTTATAATCATACTTGAATGGTTAATCATGGAAAATGGATCTCATCATGTTCGTGGAGATGGTAGTCCGTATGTCCGCACGAGCGATGACATCATTATTTTGATATTAAAATCGTATATAATTGGATGGTATATCATATATATAGAATAATAATAATGTTATATTTACAATTTATTTTATTTATACTCATTTTTATATACATAAAAATGATAAAATGTTTGAATAACAAACTACACCATGATGTGTAGACGGTAAGCAGTACATACACACGTGTGGTGACATTTTCATTCATAGGATTGATAAAATAACTAATATGGTTGTACAATTTTTATAATAAAATCTCATTATATATAAGATACTGGAGTTATTATTTTATAATGGAAACAAAAAAATGAGTAAGTGGAAGAAGAATGGAACTTGAAATAGGTGGTGAGATATTTACCTCTTCTTCATGTTCATCGTTTTGATTTGATCAAAAGGACTCCTTAGGTTGGACATCTGACAAAATTAAGGCCACTGGGATTAAGGGAGGATAGTTTAGAGGGTATTTTTTCAGTATTTGGACGAGAAAAATGGATTTGGAGGTGTTAATTAGAGAGAAGAGGGAGTGTCCTTTTATAAGAGGGGTGAGGGGCACCTTCGAAAAAATATAAAATATTATTTTATAATAAATTCATATTCAGATTTTAATGGCTCTAAAGTGAGTTTTTTCGAGGATAGTGTGGGTATGGGTCGAAATCCACTCAACCAATAGGTTTTAGACAAGTTTGGGTTACCATTTTAAGCTTATCATTTAGATTTAACTCTAAGTTAAAAAATTTAACTTTTACCGTGTGTTCTTGTATTCTTACACTATATGGATAATAAAATTATAATAAACTAACAATCGACCCAAATTGGTTCATTAACTATATATATATATATATTATTATATATGTCTTTTGTCCGAAACGTATATTTTTAGGACCATTATATAAAATAATAATATAATATTTTTATTTAAAAGTCTTTTGTCAATTTTGACACAATTTGGTATTTCGTTTCCTCTAAATTCATAACAACATTATTACTTTGACAAAAATTCATCTATACAGCCCTAATATGTTATATTAACCTATAAAATTAGTGAAATTCATAAAAAGTCTAAAATTTCATTTATTTGGGTATTTATAATATCAATTATGTTAACATTTTATTAATAAGGTAATTACTGCATCATTATTATGTCATAAATAAATTAAATTACTTAATTTCTAAAAAATATAAATAAAATACCATTATGTATAAAATACATTTATATTTCCAATTAATATTTATAGTCGAATTTATCTTATGCATAACCCTATATTAAAAATGTTTTAGTTATTAAACATTGATTTTAACTATTTTGACTAGTCTTTAAATAAAATAATAACAAGTGTTCTAATATAATCCATGTGGACCAAATAGATTCATACTTTATTCCTAGGGTTTTTTTGTCGAATTATAGTTATCCAATAGAATTAGTACATGTTTTAGGGTAACAACAATATCATTTTTACCCACAATTACCCTATTTACTTTTATCCATGTTAAATAAAAGTAAAAAGTCGCTATTCACCAAAAAAAATTATCTTATTTAAACAAATTTTATTCCTTGATATTAACCATGTCTATCGGATTTTTGAAATTCAACACACAGAAGTGTTAAAATTACGTTTTATGTGAATTTATAAATTCTACTAGGAGGTGGGTAAAGGACGGTGAAAATTTCATTAAAATTCTTATATATATGAAATTATTATAAAATTAATCCAATGAATTACATTTAACTTATATAGGTATTATTTATCTATTTTTACCTAAAATAAATTTAAATAAAATAAATTATTATTTAAATAAAAAGTCGTTTTTAACCAAAAACTCAGTGTTTTCACTATTCATCAAAAATTGAATGTTTTCATAAAAATACCAAAAATTCACCATAGGATGTTCTTGATATTCTGAATGCAAAAATAAAGTCCATTTTTAAAGACAAAATTTATAAAAATTCAAAAAGTGGGTATCACTATTCATAATGGCTAGTTTATATATCATTTTAATAACATATCGTTGTTCAGGGAAACTCGGTATTACGTACAACACACGCTATTGATGAAGGTTGTGATTGCGTGTAATGCAAGCCAAGTCATGGTTGCATATAGTGCATGATTAATTTTTTTGTGTATAATAGAATACTACCATATTTCAATTTTACATTGAATATATATATATACACACTCAATGTTGCGTAGAATAACTTCTATCAAACAAACTTCAAATTGTGGGTAACACGATCGAAGAATAGTGTTGAGTATACTGCAATCTAATACAGTGTTGCGTATAGTGTAGGATAGTTTTGGTGTTGCATACAACACAAGACATCAAATAAATTTAAAAGAATACTTCTCATAAAATCTCGGGGGGTTATATTCTACCCCCCTTAAAATGAATTTCTTTCTCGAAATTCATTAGGTCTATAAATGGTTTTCTACATGAATGTTTATTTCATAGAAAACCACATTATAAAAAGGAATACTAAATCATAATTTTAAAAAGGAATGATAGAAACATAATGGATACCCAAAGTAACTCATCACTCGGATTCTACATAGGAGAATATATATGAAAATAATGATACAGAAGTGAAATCTAACCATCATGTTTGGATAAAGAGTGGTAGATAACATGGCTATGAAAAATATTACAATCAAAAAGCCATAAATTTGTGATGATATAAGGTACCTTCTGTTTCATCCCATATGAGGGCACTAAGACAACATTTTTGGTTTCAAGATCATTTCCCTAATCTTGAAGAATTATTTAATTAAAAGAAATTTTTACTTGATTTTTGTACAATCTCATTGTTTTTTGTGCCTTGAAAAATTTCCACATCATCTCTTAATGAAATGAAGTTCAATTTGTGTTCCGTGAAGTGTTAGCAGATCATTCGATAGAATGGTAGGTTATTACATCTTTCTCAGACATATGTTTTGAAAAATTTATATACATAATTCCATCTATGGTAAGATTAATCGTATATGGTTCCTAAAATGGAATTATACTTCATCTATCATACTTCTTAATAAAATAAAACTATTTTTTACTAACCAGGGACTACATGTAGGCTAGTGGTAGGTGATAAAGGCCTGTCGAACTTTGGTTGTGGGTTCAATTCCAGCAGCCTTGTCTGACGCGACGAGTTTTCACATGTCCTACAGGTTGTTTTTTTTTTCTAAAACTAAACTATTATAACATTCCAGGAATAATATCAATAAAAGCTTCTATACATAAACAATATTATCTTATGTCCAACATAATCCATTTGAAATCTTTAGTCTTATCCAAAATACTTCTATCCAAGCTCATTGTATAAAGACAATGATTACTGGAAAAGTCATCAACCAAGCATGTGAATACCACCATTTATCCCCCGTATAGCATAATGTATATCTTCTTGGTCACATTCCAAACTTGTGAATACCTTAATAATGTATTCTCTTGAATCATAATTTACCATAGAATCTTTGTGAAAACATTAATCCTATCAAAACTCAACTCTTTCCGCATACCAAAATCCCAAAATATCAATATAATCAAACCATGATATCACTTTGTCCTTATATGAGATCATTAATACTATAAAACATTTTATTATCTCATTATCCCTTCATTATGCGCATTTTATATTCATTCCAAATATATTTCAATCACTTTTCATGGTTACTGGTACCATATTATTATGGAAAACCACAATGGACCAATACATAGATATTCTAATCTACCACAAAATTACCTCAAAAACATTATTCATGAATACAAATACATAAACACTTCAATCCATCTCTTCAATGATTGTCATGCAATAAGTCCTTCGTTGATTTAGACGTAAAATCTTAGGTCATGGATTTGAGTTTGGTAATTCCCATGTTCTCCACAGATAAGACATTGAACTCCATAACATTCTATCAATTTATGACCATTCTCCCCACACAGATTACATCTTCCCCTCCATTTGATGTATTCATCAAGGTTATTCTTCCCTTTTTTATAAATCTCAATCTTATTTTCTCTATGCTCCTCACCATGAGAACATGCATAAAAGTCCATATCCCTCTTATTTGATGACTTAGGAATACAACTAAAGTTCGCCTTGTTAATCATATATCGCAATGACTGATTTGGCATAATCATATTATCTTTCATTCTAGGAATTACACAATTTTGTTGATCATAGTCACCAATATTCCCATTGGAATAAATGTTAACCGAATTTCTTCTCGTTCACTCCATTGACTAAAACCAGAAACCATAGTGTTAGAAATATTTAAAATAACAACGATACACATAATCATAAAAAGTCACCTATGGGGGGTCTAACTTATCACACATTCTTTAATTAATGACACCATAGGTTCACCATAGGTTATTCATGATCATCAATAAAATTCTATGATTGTAACCTATAGATATACTAAATCTTAGTGACATCCCTAGACATACCTTATAAATATATCTAGGGATCTCATTAATGTTTTCAGATCCTAGTTTCTAAATGTTAACTAATCCTTCGCTCTGATACCATATGTAGAGACCCCAAACATGACATACATGGAAATTAATTTAATTTTGTGGAATACTTAATACATAACAAAAATAGACATCTAAGGACCGTAATAGTTTATTGTATTTGGAAACTCAAAACATAATCCTCTAATCGTGGTGAATGATCTTCCACATCAACCATAAAGATCTTCCCCTTTTGGTTTCTTACGTAAAACCTTTCTTTATATACTGGGGGAAAAGAAAACATAAAAAGGGTGAGCTCAAAATCTCTGTAAGGGTAATCATAGGTAACATAAAACAATACATAAATATTTGAATGCAAAAACTTGGACATAAATTCTAAACATGGAAATATTGAGAAATGGCATAAATCATGGAAGTACGTAAGGAATATATCATAAAGGAACATCATTTATGATAAAATATCATGGGAATTAAGCCTGAAATTGGGAAAAACCATTAATCGCATGATATGATTAACATAGTATCCATGGCATTGCTTCCAAGACCATCCTAGTGGACTAATTCGATTACTGAATCAGGTTTACTTGTCATTCCAGCCCTGTATTACTGTACCAGATTTACTTTCCATTACATCCATGTATATCTCATGAGATATAAATCATTACCCAATTCATTGGAATGATATATAGGTCTCACTAATCTCATAGTTAAATCGTTCTTACATGTGCCACAAAACAAACATAAATCATTCATCATAACCCAAATAATAAAATGATTTTCATAATCATCATCCCATCATAACGTAATCCATATAAAACAAATGGATATCTTATCATCATAACTAGAATCAAAACATGTGAATAATATAGAAATTATAATAGAAACATAATCATATTAAATAATGTAATCTTAGAGGTAAAATAGTTTTGATAAAATACATGAAATGAATTCTTGAAGAAAATATCCAATCTACTTCAAAATCATTTTCTTTTTGCAAAAATTCATTCAATTTTAAAAGAAAATGAATTTTTTGAAAATATTCATGAAATCTTTTAGAGTAAGCTTCATGAAAAAATGCGTTTTGAAACCGTAAAAATCAGTTCATTCCATAAAAGTTAAAAAAACATTCTCCTCAGAACTTTAACAGAAAAGTAAAAAAGATCCTCATATGGTAAACAAAAGAATGATTCCTTCCATAACACAATGTAAAAGACAAATAGGGGAAAAAATAACTTTAAGAATACATGGACGAATATTCAAAACTGTATGAAAACCATTTTTATGGACATGGATGAATAATATAACCACATTAAATACTTAGGCATAAGAAATCTTGGATATAAATGAGATTAAAAAATTATCCCTTGCCTTATGTCCAATTTCTTCTGTATGTGTCTGAGACTATTATATAGTTGGTTTAAACATATTATTATCTTTTAACATAACCATAATAATATTTATGATAGCATATATGATTCACTTATGACCTTATATTACCTGTTCTTTTGTAAATACCATGTTAATGCAGCGTTTTGGGTAAAATCATTTCATTTATCATCCATGTTTCGACTTGTTTTTCTTGATATTATTAATTATATCCTGATTTAATTAATTATAGATTTTAAAAAATTATTTATATATAATATATATATTCAGTATATAAATATATATGATAGATCGATAAATAGAATGAAATACACCATTCATGGAGACGGTAGGTCGTACGTACACATGAACGCTGTTTTCGTTTCCTTATTGAATTTAATGTAATTAAGTAGTTGAAACATATATGTAAATAAATATAGTATAATTATAATGTAATATCTTTAATTATGATTTATTAAATATACTTTATAATCATACTTGAATGGTTAATCATGGAAAATGAATCTCATCGCATTCGTGGAGACGGTAGTCCGTATGTACGCACAAGCGATGACATCATTCTTTTGATATTAAAATCATAAAAATTTTGATGGTATATCATATATACATAATACTAATAATTTTATATTTATTATTTATATTATTTATACTCATTATTATACCCATCAAATTGATGAAATGTTTGAATAACAAACTACACCACGACGTGGAGACGATAAGCCATACCTATGCATGTGTGGTGAATTTTTCATTCATAGGATGGATAGAATAACTAATATGGTTGAAAAGTTTTTATAATAACATCACAGTATATATAATATAATGTAGTTATTATTTTAGAATGGAAAAAACAAATAAGGAGGATGTGTAAGATGAATGGAACATGAAATAGGTGGTGAGATATTTTCATCTTCTTCGGGTTCATCATTTTGATGTGATAAAAGGGCTCCTTTTTTTGGCTTTCGGACTAAAGGATGACCTCTAGGATGAATGGAGGAAAGTTTAGAGGGTATTTTGGCAGGGTTTGGCCTAGAAAAATGGCTTTGGATGTGTGAATTAGATATAAGGGGGAGTTTCCTTTTATAGAAGTGGTGAAGGGCACCTTAGGAAAAACATAAAATATTATTTTGAATAAATTCATATTTTGATTATAATGGCTCCATAGTGACTTTTTTTGAGGATAGGGTGGGGATGGGTAGACAATCTTTCAACCAATAGGTTTTAGACAAGTTCTGGTTACCATTTTAACCTTGTCATTTAGATTTAACTCTAAGTTAAATAATTTTTCATTTACCGTGTCTTCTTGTATTCTTAAACTATATGGTTAATAAACTGGAAATAAACTGCCAGTCGAAACCCAATTGGTTCATTAATGTCATATATATTATTATATAATTTTTTTACTTAATCGTATATTTTTACGACCATTATAACAATTAATAAAAAAATAATGGGTTTAAAAACTCTTTTATGTCAATTTTGACACTATTTGATATTTTGATTTCTCTAAATTCATAACCACATTATTACTTCAAACAAAAGTCATCTAAGAAACTTTAATATGTTATATTAACCTATAATGTTTGTTTAATTCCTAAAAAGTCTCAAATTACATTTATTTTGGTATTTACAATATCAATTATGTTAATATTTCATTAATAATTTAATTACTGCGTCATCATTGTGTCATAAATAAATTAAATTATTTAATGTCTAAAAAATATTAATAAAATACCATTATTTAGGAAATACTTTTAGCTTTATAATAAATTTTTATTGTCGAATTTATCTTATTTATAACCCTATATTATAACTGTTTTACTTATTAAACATTGACTTTAACTATTTTAACTCTTCTTTAAATGAAATAATAATAACTGTCCTAATCAAATCCAAATAGACCAAAGTGGTTTATGGTTTATTCATAAGGTTTTTTTGGTCGAATTATAATTATCCAATAGAATTAGGACATGTTTTAGGGTAATAATAATATCATTTTTACCCTTAATTACCATATTTACTTTTAACAGTGGTAAATAAAAGTAAACAGTAACTATTCAATAGAAATTACTTTTATATTACTAAACCACATTTTATGCCTTAATATTTGATGTGTCTCTCAGATTTTTGAAATTAAACTTATAGAAGCGGAAAAATTATGTTTTATGTGAATTTACAAATTCTCCAAGGAGGTGGGTAAAAGACTGTGAAAAGTTCAATAAAATTTTTATATATCTAAAATTATTATAAAATGACTCTAATGAATTAGATTGAACTTATATAGGAGTTATGTTTCTATTTTGACCTAAAATAAATTTAAATAAAATAAATGATTATTTAAATAAAATGTCTATTTTAACTAATAAATTAGTGTTTTCACTTTTCATCAACAATTTCATGTTTTCAGAAAAATACCAAAAAAATCACCCTAGGATAATTTTGATATTCTGAATCCAAAAATGAACTCCATTTTGAATGAAAAAAATTATAAGATTTAAAAAAGTGTGTATTATTATTCATAATGGCTAGTTTTTATAATATTTTAGTAACATATCATTGTTTAGGGAAACACAGTATTGCGTTCAACACACGCTATCGATGAAGGACGCGATTGCATGTAATGCAAGACATGTCAGGGTTGTGTGTAGTGCTAGATTCCTTTTTTGTTGCGTATAATAAAATCCAACGATATTTCATTTATACCTGGAATATATATATATATATATACACTCAATGTTGCATAAAATAACTTCTATCAAACGAACTTGAAATTTTGTGTAACACTGTCCAAGAACAGTGTTGCGTATACTGCATGATAATACAGTGTTGCGTATAGTGCAAGATAATCTTGGAGTACCATACAACACAAGACATCAAATAAATTAAAAATAATACATCTCATAAAATATCGTGGTGTTACAGTCTCTTTATAGTAAGATATATTAGGTTGCAATTTGTTTTCATTAGTGGTGACCATATTCATAGGATTTGACATATAATGACATAAAAATATGATAACGAACATGTCATATAATTTTTAGATGCATGGTGTAATTTCCAAATAGTATTAATAAGCTCAAATTACTTCAGTAATTTTAAAAGGTCCAATGTACATGAGACTCATTATTCCCTTCTTACTGAACTTTATTTCAACCATCCATGGATGCACTTCCAAGAAAACAAAATATCCCTCTTGAAATGACAAATATTTCATTCATTTATTTTAATATTACTTTTTCCTTATTAGAGTAATTAATTTTTTTTCTGAATAGTCATTACCATTATCATGGTCTCCTCATTAATTTTTAGTCCAATGATCTTCCTTTACATCATCCCAAAATGTTGTAGCAAACATTTATTTCAATATAATTGTTCATATGATTCCATTTGAATAAATGAAAAGATGAATTCTCTGAAAACTATACCAAGGGTAACTAGTAATACCACGTAATATGAATGTAATGTGAGTATGAAAACCACTTGTATTATATTATTTTAATTGTCCTTATTATCTATAAATATATTTTAGGATGATATGGGGTTCTCATGTAGAGATTGACACAAAGAGGATTATAAATAATTTTATTGAATTTCAATGAACAGTACTGATAATGATTATACAAAGTTGAATTTTAATCAACATGAATCCATAAAAAAATCAATAATATATAGTCAGGAATTGTGACCAATATGTTAATATTTTTTTCTATTGAGGAAATCCATGGAATTAGTAAGGATAACAAAATAACCCATATAGAATCATACTGTCTATGTATCTTTAAAAATACGATGTAATTTTATAAATTAATTTCATCCCATTTACAAATAGGAATTGGTACAGGATTCATGACTCTTCTAGGATGTTTTCTCACATACTTAACAAATTAAAAAGAAATCAATATTAATATATAACTAGCTATTTCCAGCTTCATATTTTTTTGTCATAAAATGTACCATCAAATCCATATACTTCATTATTTTACCATTGTGTATAGAGAAATAAGAGCTATGTGAATCATCTAATAATTACCCCTTTATCACAGGTATATATGGATCACATATTCCTTTTCTAAATTTCATAATACCATCATCATAAATGAAATTATGAAATTTACAATCTTCTATAGATTCAATTTTTTTGAAACATGCCTTAATATAAATTAGAACATTGTATATTTGTTATTTGTTATATTTTGTTAATAATTTATAAAGGTGTGATGTTTTATCTAGGATAATAATCCTATATCTATTTTTATTATTTTTAGAAACAAAGGATCCCATCCAATCCCGTATTTAGTGAGGATTCAATGAACTATCCTAGTCAATGCATCCAATTAACTTTTTTCCTTCCTTTGGAGTTATTACATTGAAAAATCATTTTTATCATGTACCTAAAGCCATTACCTTATTCTAATGTTCATAATTTTCTATGAAAATATTTATTTTATAATTTTATGATTTGTCCATATCTAATGAATTTCACCATAAAGGAAACGTATACATATATTCAAATATAATATTATGGATATCAACTCAAAATCATGGGTAATATATTTATATACAATAGTTTTTAACAAACATAATGAATAGGTAATAACATTATCATTTTGTATGAGGCCACACCCATGTACCATCATCAATATATAACTATATATTAAAAAACCATGATATCCTTATATTTGGGTCAATATTATAGCATTAACAAATTTTTATTTAATTTTTAATAATAATCCTAACATTCATTTTTCAATTTGACCATAAAAACATTATTTGTAATCATTCTTAATAGGATTGGAAATAAGGTTTTTTGTTTTGAAAAAATAATCTATAATAATTATCTAATCAAAGGAAACTATATATCCCAATTATGTTTATGGGGATAGGATAATCTCTAACTAACATTTTCTTCATTATATCAACTATGATTCCATACATAGATGAAATTATGATGAAAAAAGAATCATTTTGAAGTTATAATTCATACGTTCTATATTTCCCATATATATCTATTCCTATAAGAGTCTTAAGAATTATGTAAAATTTATTTTCATAGTCTTCATTTATTTTAGAGTACCATTTCCAACGCGTTTTTCAGGGTGCACACATATGTATGATTTGGGATGACAAGGACATGATAGCTATTACACCGTATTCTAGATTTCAAAATGCGAGTGGCATTCATTCCTTATTCCGGGATGTTTTCTCCTTGATCAAAACCTGATGATGTGATTTTAGTTCTTCATTTCGTTGTTTCCACCTCGGAACTCGTTACTTAGTCCGGGTCTCCCTTATATATTACAATGTTTTTTTGGGAAAATCATCCCTATGTCATGTCTTCATGGATGGTGATTAATAACGCTCCTTCTTTCGGGACATTTCAAAGTGTCTGGTAAGGAAAGCAACCTTTGGTTGGGGGAGTAGTCAGTTTGGACATCTTTGCAGTGTCTGGACGCTGGAACACTAGCGCGTCTAGGTTTCAATCTCTTATTATAGGGCTTTTCAATGGTGCGGATGCCCGAGGCATCCAATGTCATCTGTGGGGAATTATATTCCATAGGCATATCTCTGAGGTTTTTCACAGCATACCATGTTTAACACAGGGTATGTTATAGGTTTATCGCCCAACGGAGATGGATCAGAATGATTGGATCATTGACTAGAGTAGATCAGATGGGTGAAACCCCCAGAGGGGACACTAATTATAGCAGAATAATTGATGTGATCTCACTTGGATGTGGTGGCCCGGGTAATAATCAATATGGATAATGGATGGATAAGTGTATTGGATGGATAATGAGATGGAGTCAACTCATGGGAGGCAGTGATGTTGGGATTGAGCCTCGAAGAGTCATCCTATGTATTCTCGTTTGAGGGAATCAAAGTCCATGTAGTTTAGGATGGGTAATAGGATTGGGGTGTGTGCAGATGATTTCTAACTAATGATATAATAGGGCTTACACATGGTCAGAAGACTGAGGATTGTCTGACGCCACTGGGACGGACTCGAGATATGGGTCCCAACCGATGGTACAACAAAGGCTTACTGCTAGGTTTTGGTTGACAACGGCTAATCACGGAATGGGGACCACAATGGATTATCACTACATGAGGTTCAAAATGGATTACCATTTTATGAGGGCTCAACATCATACCAATGGATGGGGAACAGTTCAGTGTCATGCTGGAAAAAAGGGGTGTACAGTTTAAAGTCATGCTGGACGGGGATGGACTGACGTGGTGATGGTTGGGACCAAGGGTTTTTGGGAAATAACCATATGGAGGAGTCCTACGTACCTTGACTTGGTATGGAACAAAGTCCACTTAGTTCGGGAGGACTGTGGTGGACCGACGTGATGATGGTCGAGACCAATGGATTGTGGGATTGAACCTCAAAAAAGTTTCATGTGCACCTTTCCTTGGAGAGGATTAAAGTCCATGTAGTTCAAAATGGGTTTTGGAGAACCGAAATGAAGTGGTCTGGACCATGGGTTGTCAGGCTTGAACCTTAGAGAGGCTTCCTACATACCTTTCCTTGGCATGGATCAATGTCCATGTAGTTCAGAATGGGTTTTGGTGAACTGAATTGAAGTGGTTGGGACCAATGGGTGGCGGGTGTGAACATCAATGTGGCTTCCAATGTACCTTTACATGGAAATGATCAATGTCGCAATAGTTTAGAATGGGTGTTTGGAGATTACACTCTAGGGAGGCCAGAGGGAGGATTTCATGGTCGATGATTACTCTATGACCATGTGAGTCATGCTTGATGTGAGAAATAAGTGGTAACATAGACCTAGTGATCAAGACACGAATGTTGCATCTGTGGGACGTGTAAGGGGGCATACCAGTTGTAAGTGGCCCAAATTGGAAATAGGGGAGTATGTGTGGTTCTTAGCCCAAAGTGGAAACATGGTCTTACGGATGGTTAGAATCCTAGGTATAAGTACATTGGGACATTCTCTATGGTGGAGGCCATGTGGAAAAAATTTCCAAAGGGAGAGGGATTTGGAGTCTCAGAGTGTATGTGATGATATCAGCACTGGCAATGGTTTTTGTTTTCCCTTTTTCTTCCTGTGTTTTATCTTTCGAGAATGGGATTGCTGAGACGATGATGAAAAAGTAGTAGCTACTGTTTCAGAAGGCACTGGACATTTTAGGCATGCATGGATAACACCATTGGCCTAAGTGACTGTTTTATGATCCATCCAATCATCATATGTCTTGGACCCATGATTAGAAACTTGATGCTACTCTCCATTGTTGCCACTACTACTGTATGGCTTCACGAAGACACATTCCACCCATTCCAAAGTTGTGAATAACCAAACTATGTTGTTATCCACCTGGTCTTGGAGCCATTATTTAAACACGTAATACTATTTGAGGGTGTTCCACAGGATCTTTTGGTAGGGGTAGTAATTATGGCGATCAGTGATGTTCTCCACTTCTAGCCTCCTGCACTCAGGGAAATGTTCAATCACATGCTCCAAGGTACTGTAGAGTTAACTCGTTACTTTATCCTCATATAACAATTAGGTCAAGTTGCTCTTTTCCTTAAAGGGGCCCCATGGAGCCTGACCCGGATGGAGGGCTGGTTGATCCTATCGAGAAGGTGGAGCCTGGTTATCTCGACTAGGTGGTGGCGGCCCATTGTGCGGAGGCACCTAATGATTCTAAGGTGGGAACTGCTGGGTCAGAGTCTACTCCTGAGGTGGAGGGCCTCTATGAGGCTGTAGATGTTCCTCTAGTTGTAACAACTCTATCTACCTCAGTGCCTCTATTTTATTCACAATGGAAGGATCAACTTGTATACTGTGGAATGTAAGATGCACCACATGCGGGATGGGTTTCGTGCAATATTTCATTGTGCGACATAGGTGTGTGCAATATTGGGCACCGTAGCACGTTTTTATGAAATAGGGTATGTATGCGTGTAATAGGGAAGGATTTTTGATTAAGACTGAAGGATTGTGCGCATTAGGGGAGGTGTTCCTGGAATAGGGATGGAATTACCCCCATGAGGGGATGTTTGCATAAAATATGAGATTTTTGGGTTCAATAGGTTTGGTTTTCGTGAAATATGGAATGTTGGCACACAATAAGGAAGGTTTTTGATGAAAGGGGAAGGCTTGCGTGCAATAGGTAAGGTTGGCGCACAATAGGGAAATATTTTCACACAATAGGGAAGGCTTTCATTCAATAAGGAAGGATGGCATACAATTGGATAGGTGCAACACTGGTGCATAAAAAATGGGGCACAATGGCACACTTGTACAAAAAATTGTGCTCTACGTGAAAAATTGGTCACGTTGGACACTTTACCTGAATAAGTGATGTTTTTCAAGAAATATGGCGGGATTTTCACATAGCCATGGAAAATGTGGACTTTCGTGCATTAGAACAGCGGCCGGCCCCTGGGGGCCCTTCAGAAAGAAGGGGGTACACATGAATTTATAGGAGAATCCTTGAATGTCGGTGGCATAAAATTATGTTCCACTTTTTTTCAAAAATATATTTTTAATGAAAGATTCCATTTTTAAATGTAAGAGTCAATTTATACATGCAGGATTCTATTTTAACATGCATGATTTTATTTTTACATGAAAATCCATTATTTCACCCAAAACCATCATGGATAGCCATTTCCTGTAGTCTTCCTTCAAATGACTGTAACTGATGATCCATAACTCCATTTGGGATTCATGGCCAATCGAATTGAAGCCTGTAGAACAAGATTTTCTCTGATTTCATGTCTCATAGCATTCTGTGATTTATATTAATGCATTTTCAGTGCCAAAAAATTACTCCATAATAAAGGGGTCCAATGAGGACTAGGAGGGCGAGGAGGACCGCACTCTTAGGGAACAATTAGGGAAAATGCCTCCCATGGAGTCAGTTGTATCTTTATCGCATTGGGGAATCTTCCAGCTAATTCTCTAAGCCCTCATGAGCCCTGATTGGTGCAAGAAATATATAATATAAGGCAATTCACCTATATGAGTGTTCTAAATAGCGGAAGATGTGAGAAGATTGGAATGAGAAATTGATCCCCATTAATAGAATCCTAAATAAGAGAGTGTATACATATGGGTAACAAGGCACTCTGCAAAATTAACTAGCTTCTCCCAAAATGATTTTTTTCGAGTTGTGTAACAAAAGATTCGTTAGAATTGATCCAAACCTTCGGAAGTGGAATGTGTGAATCATGATACACAAGATTCAGAACATTGTAGGGATGGCGTAAAAATATGTGGAAATAGTTGAATGTATTTGAAACATAGTGTCCATTTTTTATTCTGAAATGGATATAAAAAATGAGGGCCAACCATCGACCATGTTTGAAACATGGGGCCTGACACAAAATTCTAACCATTAGACTTTTAGAATGATTTCTCAGGATAGTAGGAAAGCCATAATCCATGTATCCATACTGTCAAGGGGTTCTTTTAAACATGAAAGTGGATGAGGGTCCAAATAAATGGAATACAAAGAGTGGATGGTTGAGTGGTGGATTGTTATAATGAATTCCAACACTCCCGAAATTACGCCACCGTGGTGGAAAAACATTAAGCAGACATACCAGTATGATCAGGGATCATTCCTACATCTAGACAGGATCTCTCTGACGAGTAAGCTGACACATTCCATCACTTTCTTGGGGCACCCCAAACTTGTTCAGGGTAGAGCTACAATTATAGTGTTCGGGCCAAAGGGATGAAAAAGAGGGGTAACATGACTTATGATTCCTGGGGATGGACCTGAAGGCGGGGTGCCTAGGCTTTCCTATGTATCCCATGAGGATGAAAATTATGTCATACGTAGTTCTAAATGATGTAGTTATAAATCATGTAGTAATGACGTAGATTGTTCTTAGTTTATGGTAATAGATCATAGACTAGGGGTGGTAGGGAATGTGGGAGTCCCATGGTGAGGAAATTATGAAACCTGATATGATTGAGGACCTAGAGTCTAGATCACCATGTGTTCCTTGGAGAGGTTTTAGGTCAAGGGACAGAAAATAAAAGTTACGGTGGGCCTGAGGAAAAGTGAACAAGAATTACTATATACACTATGAGGATGGAAATGAAGAAATACATAGTTTCTAAGGGGTCATGGTAAGATACTTGTTCAAGAGATAATATGGTTGTAGGAGCCTGGACCTTGCACCAGAAGAAACAACATTTGATGGATCTTGTTAGTCGATTAGGCTGAATGTGTATTTTTTTTTTGAAGCGATGGACCTAGGATGGAGAGTCCAAGTGTCGCCACAAGAGTCATGCTATGTACATGCATTTTCAAATGGTATGGTGGGTGACCAACACCAAACATGATCTCCCCTCAAGTGAGGTCATGACAATGTCATGCCATTTTAGTGCCTTGCAGACAGGATGATAATGCCACTATTTAGGGTCGTATGATAGGACCGACAATGAATTTTAACATCACGCAGTATATACGCAACAATTTAAAGTCATATGGGACTAGTAATCATAGTTTAAATTCATTTGGCTTAGACATATACAGGAGAGATGAGATTCAAGAGGTAATGTGCTTGGCGTGATAAAAAACCTGACATGAATGAGGATGAGGTCCACACCACACCGCACACGATTCGAGGAAAAAAACTCAGGCCGAGGTTCCAGAAAACGTTAGGGAATATGGGGCTAGACCTATGGACGAAATTTCTAGGTGTTTCTATGTATCCCGTGAGGATGGTGATGAAGCCATATGTTGTTTTGAGAGTGCAGTTTAACGTCATGCGAGACGTAACAGTTTAAGGTCATGTAGGACCATATGTAGTTTAGCGTCAAGAAGGATGACATATAGTTTAATGACATGTGTGGTAGGATGTAGGAGGGAATAGATCCTAGAAGTGGAGTACGTGGTGTGGCTAGTTCCATCCTGATGTGAAGGAGGAAATAATCCCACATGTTCCACACCACACAATCCAATAAGAGTCGGGGCCTAAAAAGAATAATAGAGGTGATAATTAGTGGACGTTTAATGGATCCCAGAGATGAGATGTCTTGGAGTTTCTACATAACCCATGAGCATTGGAATCAAGCTATATTTAGTTCTAATGAGAGAATTTATATGGATGTCTTATTTTATGGTCTTAGAGCTCATACCGTGAATAATAGACACTCTTCTAAGAGAGCGCAGACCCTGACCCAGTCCCTCAACCCACGTGAGTCAAACTCAGTGTGGGAAATAAGGGCTAAAGAGGTCTTTGTGACACATGGAATACACATAAAGGGGAAGTCGGTGTAGAGCCACGAATTACGCCTTACCACGACTTTGTCCTCCTAACGTGAAATTGTGAATTGTGGGATAGTACCAAGAGTGTCAAAATTCCACTTGGACATGATGAGTTCGAAAATGAGGTGAATCATGTAATTGATAATTATGGTTTGATGGGGTTGGAATGACAATATAGGATAACTGTATACCAGGTTCGAAACATAGAATCCATATCTTTTGACCTAAAATGGGAACAAAAAATTAGTGTCAACCTCTTACCATATTCTCAATGCAGGACTTGTATCAATTTTTTGTTCGATACCTTCTAGGATGTCATCCCGTAATGGTTGGAGAGCCCTTGGGCTAGCTATCCATGCCAAATGGGGTTCCCTTCTATGGTAATGTATAATGAAAGACCAAATAAAGGGGTACATGAAGCCTGAAAAAATGGGTGAAAACTTGTCTAGGTAGAATATGACACTCCTAGATTTAAACCAGAGTACTCCAAGTCACATTTGGGAATCACTGAAGACGTTCGAGGGACCTGACATAAGAGCATCGAACTCAAAAAGATCAATGTAGGGAAAGTGAGAAAAGGTAAATCAGGAGAGAGAGGTATGTGGCATGGTTGTTAGAAAACCGATAAGAAATGGGGAAATAATCCCATACCACACCATATACCCCTCTCTTGGAAGAAATCAGGCCAAGGGGCCATGATGATAGGAAGGTTTCTAAGAGATGGGGTTGGTCCTGAAGACTAGACGTTCAGGCAATCCTACACATTCCAAAAGGATTGGAATAAAGCCACACATAGTACTTGAGAAGGATAATGTGTTGTTTATCATCATGCAGTAAGGATGATGGTGTGGATATTTTATGGTTGTAGGGATTAGACAATAGAAGCCTAGTTTAATGTCATATGAATGGGATAGATGAATGGAGGGTGAATCAGCATGCCTATAGAAGATCAGAAAGCGGAAATGATGATAGAGGATAACTGTTGACCATGTTCGCAACACAGTATCCGTATTTGTGTGATCGATTGTTGGGGGAAAACAATTGAGCATCAAACAATGACCATATTTGCAACATGAGACATGTATCAATTTATTGTGTGAAATCCTGGATGATGTTGGCCTATAATTGTAGGAGAGCCCTTGGGCCGAGCAACCATGCCATTCGGGGGTAATTTTTTATCTAAGGATGATGGAAGGCCAAATGAAGGGTCTCATGAAGCATAGAGGGGATTGTGCTCATTGAAAGGATGATAAATGAAGTAGGTATGTCTCAAAGGGGGTATGTGTAGCGCAGAAAAATATTCCAACATGAATAAGGACGTGAGTCCCTACCACACCGAACAATCCAAGATGAAAACTCGAGCCGTGGGGATAGAAGGGTAAAGGGACCTGAGGCAGGGTATCCCGTCCAACTATAACTAGATGACCTCTCATGCAAGTATTTCCTTACCTAAGTTTCTAATCCCACTTGAGAAATGCTCGGTGTGGATCCAAGTAGTAGGACTAGGCTCTTCTATTCTTATATTTATCCAATAGCTGGAATCACACTCCATCCCCAGGAAGACCAAGGATTGAAGAGACAGTGGGGAATAATGAGCCACTACACTCAATACTTGGGACATATGGGGGTGGTGAAAATAAAAAAGGATATTTTTTGACTAGGTTCAAAATACAACATCAATATCACCTGACATGAAATGGGAATAAAAAATTATCATCAACCGCTGACCATATTCGTAACGTGGGACATGAATCAATTCATCGTTGGAGGTCCTTGAGGGAATTGGTCTAAAATGACAGGAGAGCCCTTCATCTAAGTATCCATACCGTTCGGGGGGCATTTCAGATGTGAATGATAATGGAAACCCGAATGACAGAGTGTCTGGAGAATAAATGTTCCCATGCAACTTAAAGTCAAGTAGGACAATAGAAGAGGTGGGGATATTTAGGGATGAGGGATACATAGTACGTTCATGATGAACTCGACGTGAATGAGGGAAAAGGAATGCACCACACCATGTTCTTCGGCCCAATGGGAGGTCCGGAAGATTGGGGCTGGGCCAATGGACGAAATGTTTGGGTGTTCCTACATATCCCATAAGGTTGGGAATCAAGACATATGTAGTACTAAAGGCCATGAAGTTTAATTTCATGTGGTGAGGATGTGTGAGGATAGAAAAATGAGGGAGGTAACATGATCAAAAAATCATAACAATGACATGAGTGGGGCCAAAGAAGCCTACATGAAAGCATTTGGGATCCACCAAGAGAACTATACCTAGCAGGGATATTTAAAGAGGGAACATGGGCTGGAATCAAGATAAAGTGTTCGAGCATTCCTACATATCCCATGATAATGGGAATCAGGACACACATATTTCGTTAATTTTAACATTTTTTAGGACTAAATAGAGTTTAAAATCTTGGAAGATGACACACATTTTAATGTCATGTGGGACAATATACAGTTTAACGTTCGGAAGGACGACATATAGTTTAATTTCATGTGGGAAATTTTACAATATAAATTCATGTAGGACCGGGGAGTTTAACGTCATGCAGGAACATATTCAGTTTAGATTCAAGTGGGACCATACAGTTTAAGGTCATGCAGGACCAGGTGACTCAAACAATGTATTTTTTGAGGATATTGGAATTTGTGGGAGGAGTTATACGTTAAACATCCTTGGTAACCAGTTATTATATGCCATTTGGGAAAGGTTGTTGACTGATGTGAGGTCAATAACATTTGGGGAACTAACATGGGTGGTTTCCTGCTAGGTATCATTGGTGTTTTCAAGACCAATACAATGTCACCTCGCAAGGTCAGGGGTGAACTTTCTTGTTGAATGGTCTAGCAATCTTGTTCTGATGCCCTTCCAGATTGTGCAGGGCACGTAGACTATTCTCATTGAGCGCTTCCAACTTAGTAAGATGGATTTCATCTACATTATTTGGCTCTTGTTGATCATATACAGTTGTGTTCAGTGGGGGAAATTTAATCTTGATTGGCAGGAAGGCCATTGTTCCGTATACCAGGGAATATTGGGTCACCGGGGTGGAATTACGAGTCGTCGTCCAGGAATCCCATAGGGCATTGGGGGCAAGTCTGGACAACTCTTCTTGTTCGGACCAACCTTTTATGAAAAAAGTTTATAGGGTTTTGTTGAATGACAAGATATTTCCACTTCCTTGCACCAGATAACAGGATGTTTGGTTAGAATGGATGTTGTACTAAGTGTATATTTTCTTCATCTCAGCTATCCAAAAATTTCATGTCTTTATCGATGAGGACGGCATGAGGAACTCAAAATCAGTTGATGATGTTGGATCTTACAATGTCAATAATGTAAAGAGCCTTGACCTCCTTGAGTGGAACTATCTATTCCAACATGGAGAAGAAATATGTAGCGGCCAGGGTGAACCTACACTGGCAAGCTTTTTCCAGTGGACATAGTCCCATGACATTGAGTACCCATACCAAAAATTTCGAAGAGTACTTGGTAGTGAAGATAGGCTATAGAGGAAAATGCATAAGTTTCCATGACTTTGAAATGCATGAATCCTTTTGGTGAACTCGATGTAGTTGTTGATCATGGAGGACCAAAACTAACCCAGTCACTCCGTATGGTGAGATAATTTCGGCCCATTTTGATGAGCCCTATAGGAACCTACATGAACCTTCGGCATGACATGGGAAATCTCTAATTCATGAATGCAACGAAGGATAAACCCATCAAACTTGAGCCTATAGAGGATCTGATCACAACCAAGACTGTCCTGGAGGGTAAACTGTAATGTGAAGTGTCGAATTCTGTCTTGCTAGCCCTGATCTGCCGAAACCTTACCATTATAGAGATACTCAACATATGAGGTCTTTTAGTCGAGAGTATCCTCAATCACTATATCTGGGGGACCTTGATGTTTGCACGTGGTGGTTTTGGATGTATGGTGGATTACCAATGGGCTCTTATAATCATATGGTGTGGCAGGGACAAGGAATCTCTAGTGTGCCACGTGGATAATCAGATCATCCTATTTTGGGAAATGCAAGTGATGCAGCAAGGCCAAATTGGGAATCATCTTGACCGTTCTGAGATCGAGGGACAAGAGTAACTTCTGGAGGAGATGGGAACTGGGCCATTACATGGAGAGTGTGTTAAAACAATAGTAGAAGTTCTCAATTTCTGACAACGTTGTCACCATTTATCTACTGGATGACTAGATCAGAGTTCCCTTTCACATGAAAATTGGGCATGTCAATCTCGAGGTCCAGCTTATGGCCAATAATGAGATCCGGATACTATGCATAATTGTTGGTGCAGCCTTCTGAAAAATGAAATGAAGTTGGAAGAACGGCTTATACTAGGGTAATGATGACAAAACACTGGCCAACTATGTTGTTCTTAGGGTCATTGATCCTTCTACCGGTGGGGCTTAGGGAATCACCTTCGTAGTGAATTGTACAACACAAAATGGTATAGTCTACCCAGATGATTTCCACATTAAGAAAATAAAATTCCATATACTGGTCAATGGGGTATGGATGAGTAGCAGGGATGTCTGCTAACACATTCCCCTTAATATCCTTCTGGGTAAAAAACCTGATGTCTAACAGTTGGAGAATCACTTCCCACTGAGTTAGACAACATGTTAACATGGGGCGGTTCATGATGTACTTTAGCGGATCAACTTGTGACACCAGTTTTACCTCATGGTGCTGCAAGTAAAGTCTGAATTTAAATTCATTGAATACTAGTGCACGACTAATATTCTCGATAGGGGATATGGACTCTGTATCATGGAGCATGTGACTGAGATAGTAGAGACTGTTCTCTAACCCCTTGTTGTTATTTTGTGCCAGAAGGGATCTGAGAGACCCTTCCAAAACGGTCTTGTAATGGACAAGTGGTTTATGGAAATGGATGGCATCATGACCAGAGGATGGAGAATATACAACTTGATTTTCTTGAATGAAGCCTATCATTTTTTGTCCCATTGGCATAAAGATGCTTTTTTAGTATCCAAGAGAAAGGGATTACACTTTCCAGCTAGATTCGCAATGAATCGACATATATAGGAAAATTGGTCTTCGAAATCTCAAAGATCCCAGAGATTACTTGGTGTAGAAATCTGGGAAATGGAATTGATCTTCTGTGGGTCGATCTCGGTGCACAGGTATCTGACAAAAAATCCATGAAACATTCTAGAGGTGACTCCGATGGCATAATTCTTTGGATTCATCTTTTGGTGGCGGTAATGGAGGAATTCGAACACTATATGAAGGACTTTGAGATTAACCTGATGCTGGTGAGATTTGACTACATGATCATTCACATAACATTCCACCAATGTTTTTAGGATCGACAGGAATAGGAGATTCATAGCCCGTTGATAGTGGTCACCAAGATTATTTAAAGCGAAGGGAATAACCTGGTAATAGAATGTACCTTGTGCTTCCCTAATGGATATTGACTCCTCATCCTCGGGGGCCATTCATATCATGTTATACCTAGAGTACCCATACATGAAGGGGAGATCATGGAACCTAGATGTGGCATCAATCAACAATTCTATCATTGGAAGTGGAAACTCATCCTTCAGATAGTGACGATTGAGATCCTAAAAGTCGATGTAGATTCTGATCCGTCCATGTTTTCCTAACTAGAATAATGTTGTCAAGACATTTGTGGTACTGGATATTCTTAACGAAATTTTCTCAGATAATATTATTAACTACTTCATCAACTATGACATCATGAGAAGGTTGCATCCTTCTCGGAGGTTTCATGAACCCACGATGATTTTCTGGGAGACCGAGGCAGTGGACAGGTACCTGAGGATATAGTCCTAGAATCTCATCATAACTCTAGGAGAATACATCATGGTTCTTATTATGATACTATATATACTATTTTTTCACCATGAGGGGCCTGGCGGCACTAATCAATGTGGTTTTTGGGTCTCTTTCACTAACAAGGATCACCTGAACCTATTCATCGGCCGTGGCAGTAATGTCCTATTTAATGGTCGGGGGAGAATCCTCCAAATCCTCTTCTTCACATATGGAGGAGGGATTATTTGTAGGAGGAGTTTCCTCTAAGTTGACAGATTCTGATGGGAGGCTGATATGAGTGTGAGCGATAGTGGACATCAAATTGGGGAACTTCTGTGCTCCCAACAACATTGAGATGAATGTTATTGATCTGATCCCATCTGGTCTTCGACCTAAGGGGAAACACTTAATGATATCGAAGAAATAGCACGTTGGCATGAATCAGATAATTCCATCTCAGTGAAACAAGAAAGTGTGATGTATTTTCATTGCCCTGGGGTGGACATCCTTATAACTTATGGGAGTAGGAGGCTCTGAGATCACACGAACCTGATTAGTATCAGAGTCTGAGTTGATATTCCGACGTCGCTTAGACTTGGGAATGTGTTCCCCCATCACTCCAGAAATAATGAAGAACTATCCCATGTATGGTGCTGTAGCCTTTAACCGGTGGATTGTAAATATGTATTCATATTCTAGATATTTCCACGAGTTAGTCGCAGCTGTGGCATGCGCAACCTCATTAGCCTGAATCTCCTAGTCATTTCTCTTCTAATAGTCGGCATCTAGAAAATAGACATCACAAGAGGAAAAGGGTGATGTGTCATCTCGAAGTATGACCAATCGACCACTAATGTATTACTTGAGGAACATGTCATATGAAGAAGGAACCACTATATGTAGGTGGAGCCATGGACTACCCATCAACATATTGTAGGTGATGTCCAAAGATACAACCATAAATTTGTTGTAGGAAATTAGGCCACCAAACTGGGTCTACCATCAGATCTTTCCATATGGTTTCTATTTCATCCTATCATAACATTGGATTCATATGTCATAGGGACTCAAATCATCCTTGGATAACCCTGGTTTTCGCAGTGTCCGAGTCAACATTAGGTTGATCCCAGAGCTCGTGTCGACAAGACTACGACAGACCTCCATGCCATTTAACTGGCTGATGACATAATGTGGGAGAATGTGACCCTATATGAGAGAGCCGTAATCTTCTCCAGAGATGGATATGATGGCTTGGGATTTAGCACACTTTATTACCTTAGCAGTAAAGGCTTTTGTAGTTGCTACCTCTATCTCAACCTAGAGGTGGCTTCTAAAAGCCTCGAAGACGGCTTCGCGCATATCTGATGATTGGAAATGGGCCTTAAAGATATAGTTCATGGAAGGAATTCTTGCATGATGCTTGAGAACATCATATATGGGTTCTAGGCATGGACTTCTACTTACAGAAGGTTTCTCTGTGACAGTTTGTATGGTGGGCCCCATCGACTGGACCGGCGGCTAACTAGTGCTGGAATATCTTGCTGCTTACTAGTCGGAGCCTATAGAGTGACTATTGGGTGAGGAGAGATGAATGAGACTAGTCAGAATCAATTCATGGCTGCCCACGACAAGGTTGAGGTGGATCTTCCTGATCCAACAACACGAAAGATGACAGAGGAGGACCTGATGATGCTAGTTGAGAAGGTTGCACATCTTAACATCTGCATTGGGCCTACTACTTGGTTTCGGTAGCACGCACATCCTAGCTGGAAATACTGACCGAGGATAATTAGAAACCCATATTTTCGTGGATCCGTCGACTCTGGAGATGGATGGGGATGTTCAGAGGATCCTCTTGGCATTCCTCATCATTATGAAACATGTAGGGGTTTACCAGCTCTATGGTATTAACTGAGGATTAACTTTGATGGTCACTTGAATTTCCATCCATTACTGGATGGATTTTGGGAGGAATTTCATTCCCTTGTGGAATGAAGTCACCAAGAGTATGATATGACAATAAAATTGGGGAGGGACATTGTTTTCCCTTGCACTGCTGGTGTTTTCTCATCTGAGAAGCGGAAGGCTGATATGACGATGTAGAAGTAGTAAATATGGTCTCTAAAGGATCTGGCTGATTTATGAGTGTACAAATAACACCATGGGAACATGTTACTATTTTATGAGACATCCAGTCATCATACATCTCAAACTCGTAGTTTGAAACCTGATGCCACTCAGCTTCACTGTCACTGCTTCTGTCTTGCTTCACGAAGACACATGCCCCCCCATAAAAGAGCTGGGCCTAACCAGACTATGTTTTTATCAACCTGGCTTGTATCGAGTCTTTAAACACATAGAACTATTTGAGGTTGTGCCCCAGGTTCCGGTGGTAGAGGCAGTATTTAGGGCGATCTGTGATGTTCGCCACTTCTAGCTTTCTGCATTCAGAAAAATTTACACTCCCCTACTCCATGGAACTTCGAAAGTATCCAGGGACTTGATACTCATTGAACGAGTACGTCTAGTTCCTACTATCCAAGAAGGGGGCCCTTGAATCATAACCCTAATGTGGGGATGTAGGATCCTATTGAGGAGATGAAGCCTGGTTATCTCGCATAGTTGGTGGCGACACATTGTGCTGGGTCACCCACCAATTCTATGGTGGGAGCTACTGGGTTGGATGTTATGCCTAATGTGGAGGTCCATTGTGAGGCTGTGGAGGTGGTTCCAATGGTTAAAACTCTATTTTCTTGGGTGCCTTCATTTGATCCATTGTGGTGAGATCAGTTTGGATATTGTAGAACCTAAGATGTGTCGCATGCGGGATGGGTTGAGTGTAGTATTGCATTGCACGACATAGGTGAGCACAATATTGGGCACCATGGCACTATTGCACACAATAGAGAAGGTTGGCATGCAATATGGGAAGATTTTCACTAAGAGTGGTGGATTATGTGAAACATGGGTGGCTTTCATGGAATAGTCAAGGAATTTTGTGCGATAGGGGAGGTTTGCACACAGTAGAGGATGTTTGCATGCAATAGGGATGGTTGGCGTGAAATTGGGGAGGTTGGGGCACTATTGGGCAGGTTTTTCTAGCCATAGGGAAGGATGGCGCACAATAGGGAATGTTGGCATGCAATAGGGAAGGATTTTCAAGCATGAGATAAGGTTTGCGCTCAATAGGGATGGATGGCGCACTATTGGATAGGTAAAACCCTAGTGCATGGAAATTATTACCATGTGGAACTGTTGCATACAAAAAATTATTCTTTTCAGGAATAAATGGGAATGTTATCCCCTTTATTCCCAAAAGTAAATTTTTGCACACAAGATGGGGTGTTTTATGTGTAGGCACAAAAAATATTGACTTTTACCCATTGGAGTGGTGGTCGACCTCTAGGGGCCATTCGAGAAGAAAGGGTGCACTTGTATTTATAGGAGAACCCATGAATGTTGGTGCACGTAAATTTTGGTCCACTTTTATGTGAAAATCCATTTATCAGGAAAGATTCCATTTTTACACACAATATTCCATTTTTACGTGAATGATTACATTTTTTCATGCACGATTATATTATTACACACAAGATTACATTTTTACATGAAAATCAATACTTTTCCATGAAACAGTTCTCGGTGGCCATTTACAACATTATTCCTTCAAACAGTCATAACTTCTGATCCGTAACTCCATTTGGGCTCCATGACCCATCAAATCAATGTCTGCGGAATGAGCATTGCTCTGAGAACATGTCTCACAAAATTCTATGAATTAAATTGACACATTTTTCAAAGCAAACAAGTTCCCAAAAATATCCTCGATAAACACCAAAATAATCACAATGATATTAATTGAATTTAATATTCATTAGATCCAAAAAAAGGATCTATGGTCAATTGAAATGGAATTACTATAATCTCAAATTTCCCATACCTCATACAAAATTATATATTCAAAATATTTTCCTTAAAAAATTAAAATCGATGATATCCAAAATGAAGTTAAATCATTTAAAAATATTTGTCCAATTTATTTTTTTTGAAAAAGACATCAATTCTTGTTAGGGGTACATTTTATTTAGGGTAATGAAATTAATCTCTCTAAAATCAATACTAAACCTCATAGACCCATATTTATTCTTATATAAAGGAACATGTTCGCCCAAAGGGGATACCCTATGGCATATACGTTCCTTATCACAGAATTACAATTTTTTCTTCTTCATCTAAAAAAATACCATATTGTCCATTGTATATAGAGACTTTGATATTGTTCTCAGTTCAATGATTAATTCAATGGAAGAATCAACTTTAGTGTTTGGTGGATTTATATACAGTTCATAATGAAACACATTAATATATTCATGTATAATAGGTAGATATTAAATTTGAATATTACCTTTACCATTTGTAGATTTAATTTTACCATCTCCCCTGGGATATCTATTTAGAAAATATAATTGAGTAGGATCTATTAATGAACCATATGATGAAGTCTCCAAAAAAAGACATGGAATTCCACATCTTCAACATGAATAATAATGCACATGTGTTCTAAATAAATTATCACATTATATATTGATTCAAATAAATTACAAGGATTATGTAAAAGTATAAAATTAAGGACAAAAATAAAATTTTAAAATACGGTATATCATTGTGTCAAAATGGGAACTGAATGAAACATCCTTATTATAGTAAAATTTATACAAGGATTCATGACTAAAAAAACCATTCATAAGGTTGTACAGAAATATATTATATTATTAGATAAATGTATGACATAAAAGTGAGGGATGATATGTAATAAAATTATGAATTATCAAAATTTGTGGTTTTAATAAAAGTATACACCCCCACATATTTAAGAACAGCAACCTCAGTTTTAGTGATTTCATAAGCATTGACATCTCCCCTTAGGATCTTATGTGGTAGTTGGGCCTTGGATCATTGAAAATAGGTCTACAAAATTCCCCATTCCTCTATAGATAATTTAGTTTATAATATTAGTTTCCTTACATCCCTTTAATTTATTTTACAAATTGACCATATCTCTAAACATATAACAAACTCCCATCCCCTTAATGAATTTTCTAACACATTCTATCCAAAAAGTTTCATATAAGGGGAATTATTTCATTCCCTAATAATTCGCTGACTTGTTCCATTTCTATCATTGTTCATTTTAAATCTTTTTTTTAATTAAACATAATTATATTTGTTCTAGAAATTTACTTCATTATTTTGGTGGAATAAAATAATAATTCATCATATAATGAAACTGTTTGTGAAACCAGTTCACTTCAATGATTAGGAATAATCCCTCATTGTAAATTGTCAATATCAACTTATATATTACACATGTAATCCATTTTATACATGTTTAGTCTTGTAGGGGTATCCTTATACTCTACAACACTCTCTTATTCCAATTACTTTTATATGTTGTACTTTCTCTTCCTTTTAGTTCATTTCACACAAAGAATATTTTTATGAAATAATGTTACATTAAAATATCTCAACTATATATGTTTTATTTATTATTCATCCCTAGTAATTTGGATCAATGAACTCCTATATTCAGAATCATCTTTCAATGAATACACTATCAATATATCCTTTTCCCTTTTATGAAAATCCCATAGTAATAAATATATTTTCAAGGGTCATAATCCATTATTTTTCTATATCTATATTAAGAACTATAATAAAATCTGAATGCTTCTATCTTATAAAATGACCCAATATTGGTTTATCATGCTATATAACATCTTTTTTATGTTAAATATGAAACATTATTTCTAATAACCTGGTTCATTTTCCTTAACATGGCCATTATCTACTCAGATGTAGAACAAGTTACATTGTATTTCTTAGGAATGAAAAATATATATTGTACATTATTATTGATACATTTTTTTATAGGAACTATTTATAAAATTTATTATCACTTAAAATTAGGAATTTTAAATCATAGTATATAATTGGTCTAACATCTAACATAAATTGATAATTTATATATGCCTGATCTCATTTTCATTAATTTGGATTCTTTTGTAATATCTTAAAATAAAAAACATATTTTCAAATCATTCTTAATGGTTCATAAAGACAAAGAAACTCTACCAAATATAATCATCTGGGAGTGTCAAACCAATTGCACATTAATGTGTCATTCACAGTGATCTAGAATAAATTCCATGATATACTCAACCAACTATTATAAGGGTTATTACCCCCAAATAAATTTGTTCCCAAACCGTATCTTATTATAGTATCTAGGTAGGGATGTATTTACATAGAAGGAAAAAAATATATTCTTTAACGAAGTTTTGTAATATTATTATATTTGTATTCTTATCCTTGGTGTCTTTTAGATAGTTATGATTTCAAATTTTTGTTTTCCTAAATTTAGTTTCCACGGTTTCTACTAAACTTGCATAGATAATTACTACAACACCCTAACCCTAGAAACCAAGAGTCGATGTCTACATAAATACAATGGAATAAGATACATGGGATCATATCAATAATTATCAATAATATTGGTATTCATCAACAACAAATTTCATACATGATTCGCATTTATATTGGATATAAAATATAAAATATAAAAAATGAAACAAATCATCATCATTGAAACTGAATAAAATATTCTTTCTTTATATCTTTGTTAATGGAAAAAAGTAAGGGAGTTATGAAATTATTAGTAAGGGTTATATGCATAAGAACCTATCATGACAACATTACGAATAACCAATATAGAATGATAAATAACTAAAAAACAGATGTCCTTATATCGAAATATTTATCACAAAATAGATCCATTGGAAAATTCCATTTTATTAATATAAGGGATAAAAATAAATTAATTCTCAATGCATGAAATGGAAAATTATAAAATTCATCATCAAGGCCATTTATGGATATTTATAAATTTGGGGATGTATAAACCCTTATCACATTTAAAATATCTTGAAAACTAGTTTGTATCATAAGATCATTGGATGCATTGAGGTGCTATGAACATCCATTTCCCACATGTCACTTCATGTCCAGTGCATTTCTTATATATTGAATAATACATTTCATTCCTAAATAATATATCTTAAAAAATATATCTATGTAGTGTAATTAATGAAGAATATAAATATTTATCCTATAATAAAATTAATATCATTGTAAAATATCTTATATAGAAATTGTATATGGTTTTCAAAATAAGAATACTCATTCAAAAAAACATGGATTTGTATGATGATTTATTGTTACATGAAAGTTAATATTTCCGAAAAAACTAAAAGACCAATAAATTAATATGTGGTAATGATAACTATTAATTCCAGATAAATTTACGTTTTATAATACAAAAATTTCATTTGGATAATAGATGAAACTGGAAGGAAACAATTATAATAATTTCTGTTAATGTTATTTGAAAACTAATCTAAAACGTATAGTAGAATAAAAATATTATTTAATAGTTCTGGTAGCTGGAAAACTTGTCCTCATCGTACACGTTAAAAATAAAAAATCCTTTTAAAATTTGTAAAGAATGTTGAAAATGACTCATTTAAAAATAATTATAAATATTCCTGTGAAACCCTTTTAAAATTCAAGGATAATGACAAATTTCTTTAATAAATAATTTGCGTAAAAAATTTATTTTGTATTTTTTTAAAAAAATACGTTCACAGAAGAAATATGTACCTGAAAAAAAGGTAAATAAGATTGTATTTTATTTAAAAATTAATTTGACTAATTCGGGTATGAAAGAGAAGATAGTTTGGAAGAAAAAAAAGTAAATTTCTAGATTTCTAGATTATAAAAAATAAATGTTTCTTTATAATGTAACTATAATAAAAATTATATATAATCCCAAAATTGCTATTTTAAAATAAATTTTTACCTCTTTAATAACTATTAAATTGGAAATTCATTATATTTTATCCTTGAATTGAAATAGTAATCACAATGAATTAATATAGATTTATATTAAATACATTAACTGATAATTATACACAACACATAAAATAAAATATGTGGAAAATAAAAAAAAATGTGTCAATAAAGTGAAAATTGAGATGAAATACCCTACCTACCACTTATATATAAATGAACATGCTTTAAAATCTAGTATAATAAATTTATATTTTTTATAATTAGAAAAATAATAATTTTTTAAAATATCATATATGATCTACTCATAAGATATTATCAATTGTTTACAAATAATATTTCATTACTCAAAATTATTTTTGGTGTTAAATGATTTATTTTTCATTTATGATTTGTTTAGCTAGTTTTGGTCCTTATGTCCTAATCATAGTTATATAATATTTCGAATAAAAATTATGATATTAATATCACGCATTTTAATAACATAGATATTTTTAATCATTCATAAAATTTTCCCATGAAAAATGAACCACATCATTACATGGATGTGAGAGTCCACACCTACACACAAGCAAAAATATCATTTTAATGGTTACAAGTTTTAGTAGATAGATCAAATATTAAATTTCTGGAAACATTATTTTATAATTATTATCATATATATTCATTATTTCTTTCATTTTGAATATCTATGCGAGGTAGTGAGGGAAAACATTACATTGGTTTGGGTGGTGGGAGTCCTCCATATAGTCCATAAATGGTTTTGTTTCCCATTCAATGAAGAATGGTATTGATTAATATTATGAAATAAAAATATTAACATCTCCAAATATGATAGATAATTTAATAAGTATATTTTAATGTTTATGAAATAAATAATTATTGTAAAAGAATAAGAAAATTGAATTTTTTTAGTTAATATGATTGCATCTTCTTCGAAATAGATCCATCCAATATCCTCTTAAGGTCCTTTGGGTTGGTCTTTTGAGAATCATATAATAGCTATAATGGAAATAATGACATATAGGATATATTTTTGTTGGGTTTTTTGAGAAAAATAGATCATGATGTGTGAAGAAATTATGTAAACAAGTTCCCTTTTATAAGTGAGGTGAGTGGAATAGTGTAGTATTTCAATGATATAAAATATTGTTTAGTCACATTTTTGTATAAATAGAACATAAATGATAAATATACAAAGGTTATATGGTTATGGTTAAAATTAACTCATCCAATATGACTTAAATAAGTTTCATGGTCATTTTATCTTAATCATTTTAGATTAACCAATTGGTATGCTCATTTGAACCATAACAACGATAACAAATTTTTACCTTATTTTCTATTAATAATTAAAAAAATGAATGTGAAATCGATAAAAATTTTACTTTATTATTGAAAATATGTATTTTTATCAAATTATATTACTATTAGTTAATTAAATTAGTTTAAAAATAAACATGAAAAACATGATGGAAAATAATTTTTCATTATAAAAAAAATTTTCAAGTAGAATATAATCATACGTAACCTCCATGACAAATAATAGTAATCATAAGGAATTAAATAATTCTATATAGTTATATAATCTAAATATTTCATTTAAATTATTCATTATTTGATATTATTTAAAATAAATAAAATTATAAAACATTATGAACTTAAAAATACTATTGTGAAAAAAATACTTTTTTACCTCTAAATGATATCGTATTTATTTGTATAAAATTTAAAAATTTTAGAATATTATTATAATATATTCAAAAACATTATTATAAATAAAATTAAGATATGTTAAATAATAAATTTTCATGTATTTAAAAAATTTTAATTCTAATGGAAAATTTCGAATATTCACTTTTGGATTATTTTTATATAGTAAGGTCAATATTGATATTAATATTTAAAAATTATATTTAAAGTGACATTAATTATTAAAATATGAATTTTATTATTTTTTTGAAAGAAATTAAATGTTCACTTACTATATTTGAATCTTATATGTCATATATGTCTAGAATAACGGAGATATACACGGCCTCTTACCTAATAACTTGGTTGGATCTATATCGGTAGAAGAGTGATACATATTATTATATTAAAACAAAAATAAAAATATATTATTCACCCATAATATAATAACATCTTGAATTCATTGATGAAACATGTCCTCTATTATCTAATTTGTTTTCCTAGTCTAACCCTCCAGCTAAGGATGGAAGGCAGTGCAAAGGAATAACTGTGAGGAAACGAAACATTGAAGATATAAAAAGTCATATGAGTTAAAATGCATATCCCCATTCTAGATGATATCCCTCAACACCAAAAATATATTCACTATATCATCCATGTACATCATTTCAAAAATTCCACAATACATGACTAATTGTTCTCCATGTAATGATCATATGTCACTTAAATATAAATGATTTCCCAAAATGCTCCTTGTCTTTGATAAGATTATGGAAATATATTGATTAATGATAATAAAATTTCCTCCCACTTCCTAAAGAAATATATCTTTCCCATCCAAAATAAACACTCAGAAATAATACCATAGATATATTGGTTCTAAATTAATCCAAACAATTCTACTATATGCTCACTATAATCCTCTTGAAACATTGACATCATAATAATGTCATCCTTGAACAATACCATGAACATATCTAGGAAGACATGAAATATTGTTTTCATGATTACCATGAATATAAATAGGGAAATCATGGAACTGAACAATAAAAAAGAAATCTAATTCTACATAATAATACCTAATGTAAGACTTCAGGATATCCTCCTCCTTCAACTTTATATTAGGATATCTAAAACAGATATCGATATTTAAAAAATATCTATCTCTATTAAACCCATTGAAAAATCCTTATTTCATAATATTGGGATAATAGATCTTAACAATTAATCATTCAACTCCTGGTAGCCTATAAAACCCATAGAATAATATTTACCTTCTTGGAGAATACCATAAGAGAACCACACCATGTCAAACTATGTTTGGTTAAATCCTTTTTCACCAAATCATTGATCTAAATTTGTAACATTTACAACATAATAGAATTACACTGATTAGGATCCATAAAAATTATAAATACATCAGGATGTAACTCTATCTTGAACATAATAATTTGTCAAGGGGTATAATTGTCATACAGTATTTGGGGAGAAATATTATAACTCTTCAATAAACTAATGAAAATATTTAACCCAAACATCCACTAAATATGAAATTAAATCTACTATATAATAATATGTGGTGTCGAAACACCTATGATCCATATGGTGGTCCCACTAACTTGTGGATATTATAAGGTGACCATCCACATCTTTGGACACAACTCTCCTATAAACAAAATTGAGAATTTCACACAATGTGTACAACCATTACATTCCATGAATTACAATATATGGATATATAATAAATAAGATGATATAATTTAATATAATATGTTTACCAATCATTTTATTTCATCCCTAACACACATATGTCATTATAAATTGACCACAAACATGACAATTCCAATGTATTTGATAAAGATGCCTCTTCAACTTGAGCCACAAAGTGTTGACCATGGTGGGTGTAATAAAGGAAAGGAATGATTAAAAAAATAAGGAAGCGAAATATATAACACATAAAAAAGATATAATATTAGATTATATATGGAAAACCTGAAATTGGAACATTTATGGAATTCCACTGACCATGCCATGCTTCTTCAACTCACTAGTTATGATAACATCAACTTCAATAACTACACTCATACATATGACCTTGAGGATGAAGGATTTCAAATGGATGTCATCTAGTTACTCTTTCACCCCTAAAATAGTTCAAATCCTAATAACCCTACTATTAATATGGCCTCATAGTTAACTACTATTTGTGATGAAACAAAAGATAAACACCCATACCATGTTAACAACTGAGAATGGCCACGAAATGAATCTATTGATTTCTTTAACCTACATAAGAAGATAACTATGGAATGAAGATCTATGTAGATGTATGAGATCTAACAACATCTTCAGAAACATTATAAATACTATTGATAAATTTTCCAGGTCAATAATAACTTTAACTTCCATTATTTTGAGATCCCCCATATATAGATCTTACCCATAAGAATATCTCATGATACCACTACATTAATGAACTATAAAATATATGCATCCTCACAATTACCTCTTCCATTACTAGTTCCATCAAATATATATGAAATATAAACATAGTATCCTAGTAATGAATAGTGGGAAAAGATACCACCTTAAAATGTTCCTCACTGACATCTTAATCTAGGAAATGATCAATTTAAAAATGATGATGGTCCATGAATTGAATCCAGATCCCCTAGATTACTATGCCAACTTAATTAATATAAAACCATTAGAGGTGTTTCCCATGAACCATCTATCTTTAAACATTAAACTATTATAATAATAATTAAAATCTAATCTCATAAATAATGTTCTTCAAAATAACATTAATGATTCAATATCCTCAGAATAATAGTCACATAAAAAGGATATAGTAGTTTCCCACTATATTGAGAAAAAAAATATTTTTTGATAATTTTTTTGATCCTATGACTTATAGTATCTATATCATATTCCTAACAAGACAAATTTTTTGTTTCACTATTAGGTGTTGGTGGATCATAATACATACGTAATTATTTTAATGATGTTCAAATACCGTAATCTATAACAATAGATATTTTGATGATTTAACTTCCTATAAAAATTCTACATGTTATATATTCTATTGGATATTACTTTATGTGAATTCATTTATAGATCATTAGATTTGATATTATTATTAATATACTTTATAAATTGAAAATAATGATTTATAAATGAAAATTATAATGATATATTGTCATGGAGGGGTATAATATGTTTGGTATATAATGAGTGAAATAAAATTAATTTAATAATTCAATAATGGATTTTCAGTTTCATGTTTATAGTATAAAATATCATAGACCCATTGATTGAACTGTAACCATTGGATGCTGATACAAGTAGGCATAATACTTGAAGAGATAGAATGAAAAAGGAATTATAATAAATTGTAGTGTTCTCATGAAGGCTATTATCATGGAAACATTGACTTCTATCTCAATATGTTCATTTACATGTTTCTAGATGCAGATCATGGAATTGAGGTATACTTACCCAATTCCACTATAAATGAGGCGTAGAGGTCTACACATAAATTTTATCAAAAATTTCAGTAAATAATTTCATGAATTTAATATTAATAAAAAAATATTATTCTTTATTTGTGTAATGATAAATATTCATTTATTTTTTGTATCATAAATTTAATCACTATATATTCTTGTTTAGAATATGTAAGTTGAATTATCTCTCTTTTTTATTATTCAAAAGGTAATAATTAAATAAATATTTATGTATATATTTGGTGAAAAGATTGATATAAATATTTTATAGATATTTAAATATGAAAATAAATATTCATTTATGATTTTAGTGTTGTTAATATTTATATATTTATTAATTAAAAAATATTTATTTTAATTAAAATCTTATTATTCAATGGTCAACAAATATCTATGAGGATGGTTGAACCATGTTAATGGATTGATGGAAATAATATACATTATTTAATATCTTTGAAATAAATAAATATTTATTTATTTGAAAAATGATATTCAAATATGGGTATTATAATTTATATAATAATAAAAATTTCATTTTTTTGACATGAAGAATATATAATAATACTAGTTGGGTTTTCATAATGAATTAAGTGGGGGGGGAGTGGATGGAGTTATTAAAATTTTTTATATATAAAACTACCCTCTTTGAATTATGAAAATGAAAATGTAATTTAATCTAAACCAAATAATAATTGGACTATTAAAACAGAAGATAAATATAAGAATAAAAATGATTTATAGTGGCTTATCTCACAAATATTCAGTAATCTTCTCAATAAATCTCTCTCCTAGTGATATTGGTTATTTTCATTATGTATATCCTTTTCCATGGAACATTTATTGTTGAATGGTAGAATACAAAACCTATTATAAAAGGAACAAAACAATTTTACTAGTATATCTACAGTTTAAGACCATTTTAGTACCTTCACACACACAAAATAATGTTAGAAAACATCTTAAATGAATAGATGAATGATGGTTGTGGTTTCATCACACAATTTCAAGAAGAAAATGATAAATTGGGAAAAAATTATTGATATTGAGTTGAAATGAATTATATATTTTATGAAATTCAATTTATATATATATAAATAGAAATTAAAAGGTAGATATATATATATATAGTTTTTCAATAATAATTCATAGTAAAACAATGAATATGCATGTTTGTTGTGTTTATTAAGGATAGAAATAAGGATATATACAAATATTATTTTTTGAATCGAAACATCTCTCATTAGATTATACATCCAAGTGTTAATACTATAATAATAATGAATAAATAAATTTTTCATTATTATGTGACTTTCTGTAGATATGAAAGAAACCAATTATTATGTTGGGGAATCTTGTGTCTTCCTGGAAACATTTCTCCCTTATGAATTAAGATCTTCAAATAATCCCACCATTACTTATTTAGTCATCTCCTCTTTTTTAAAAAAAATATATCACTATAATTTTAGTAATATACTAAAATGATTTAATATAACTGCAATACAACAATAAAATATCAAATACTTAATTAAGGAAACCTAGAATCTTATTCCTTTAGTATCCAATGGCAAGATGTAACTATTTATATGATTATATTATTTTTCTGTCCATCATAATACTTTTTTGAAATCCCAAAATTCTTCTAAACATAATAAATTTCATTGATCTAGAGACTTTAGAGTCAAATCATAAGTCCTTTTAATCTACCTCTGTACAAATTTCATTATTGTATGGTTCTTTATATCTGTAAACATATTTGACACAATAATTTCCCTAAGTCCTTTCTTCTAAGAATAAGTATTTCATTCCAAACATAATTCCTTCTATATGAGTTTCAGAAATTTTTTCCAAATATAATTCTTTTACATAATTATTATCATAATCATAGGACTTACTAACCTTGTGAAATTTATAGGAACTCGATCATATAGCTTTCATATAGAAAATATGTTCTTAAAAAAAGACTTACATTATAAAGATAAATTATTCAATTACAAATAAATATCTTATAAATAAATATTATATAATATAAAATATTGATTTAAATACTTTTTTAAAAATATTTAGAATAAAATTGATGGTTTTGTGGTCATTAAAACATTGGATAAACATAGATATATTGGAACATAATTATTTCTATGAACAATCTCTCCCATTTTGATGATAAAAAACCTATACTACATTATACATAATAATTTAATGATTTTTATAATTGATTATTTTTATTTAGGATATTATAATGAGGTAGATATCATAAATCCACCAAAAGGTAAAATGTGTGAAATTTTGTGTTCAGTCTTTTTTCTTCACCTATTTAGGTGACGAAAATAAATGATAAAATAATGGATTTATAAAATAAATATTTCATGGATGTTATAAATTTATGAATATGTGGCTAAAATGAATAGGATTTTATAATAAACGTAGAGATACATTGTTATATAAATAATAGATCAGAAATATTAAAATTTTAATTAAATATTTAAATTAATAATAAAATAGTATTTAATATCCAAATAAGGAAATGAGTAATCCAAGGAATTAATTTTAAAAATGAAATTACACTGAATATACATTAGTAAAATAAAAAAAATTTATTCATTAGGATCAAGAGTAGGCTCTATTGTTGGATTAGGTAAAAGATTGGGAATGCTAGGTGCATGAGTAACTAGTTTGGAACCAAGGTCATAATTTCCATCTATTAATATATCATTATTAGTTATGATGAGGCCTCTTTTAGATCCTTCATCCATAAGAAATGTCTTACGCCACCCCCTCCATTTAATTTCTTACAATATCCCATCTATAATCATCTTGAGCTTCTCATCATGATTCTCCTGAACTATAGAGTATAAAATAATGGGTTTTAGATGTGATGATCTAGAAAAAAGAATCTATTTGGATCATGGTAAAAGTAACATCCAACTATTTAGTATATGTGTATAAGGTTATAGGGAAAAATAATTTTTACAATTACTTCATAAAAAATGGATATAAATTTTCTAGAACATCACCCATAGATCTTCCACATTCCATTTCAAAAGCATATTTTCAAAAAAAAGGAATTCATCCCCTAAAATCATTTAAAATCTAGTCAAACAAGACCATATAATACCTTTTAGTGCTTAGGTAAAATATTTTTACGTATCTAAAATATGGGACCTATGTATAATAGAGAGAATCTAGAAAACATCCACTAAATAAATGATTGTCTGACTAATAAAAAAAGGAGTTCAAGAAACATATTAATGAAAATAAAAATATAATTCAGATTGGATAAATTGGTCTATTGGAGGTTCAATAACTGGTAGTTATAAAGATGGATGATCAAGTATAAGAGTTAGAGATGATTATTATGGTTCTGTAAAATGATGATAAACTCTACAAGATGTCTCTGAGGATGAAGTAGTCTCCATTTAAATGTCAGAATCATGTTCATTCAATGTAATGGAATATACTCACTAATCCTAGAAAAAAATGAAAGTAGTAAAAGGGAAAAAATACTTGGTGTTGAGTGATATTTATGATAAAAAAGTATTGGATTCATTGGAAAATGAGGCAAGAAATTTCCAGGGAGCAAAATTTTAATAATAATAGTATTTACCTCCCTTCACAGTTCTTGATCTATTATATCATAAAATTAGAATTAGTCAGTATTCTCTTCTTTAAAAAAGAATGAACTAGTATCATCTAGAATAACATCTTCTTTTGGATTGTAAAATCTATTCTAGAGGAGTCAATTTAAGGTTTTTATAGTTCATTGTTACAGGTGGTTGATCAGCATTTTAATTAAACCAATGATCATAGAATTTTGTTTATAGTAGTGTGTGGGGAACCTTTGGAAGAATGGAATAATTTTATATAGAGAATATTTTTTACCCATACTTGTATTCTTGTTTGGGAGGAAGCACTGGTAGTGGACTGCATCCCCATCTCCCATTATTGAGAGGTCACTTTAGTCCATCAATGGGATCTTTCTATGGAATTCAATATTCACTAAGGGATGAAATACTTACCATTAAAATAAGATATTTTTAAATTTAAAACCACAAAGTTTAGGATTGAAAATTAATTTTGATGATTCATGTTACCATGGATAGATGGTGGTGGGTTTGCAGAGTGTGTGGTGGAAAATCATTAGTTCTCTTAAAATTTATTCCCTTCAATAGACTATAAAATTCTATTAGGGTAGACGTAAGTGAACTAAATTGTTTCCCACAATTGTACTTGTTGTATAAAATTTGACATAGACTGTGGTGTCTAGATCTAAAATCATGGAAGATTTAATTCAAGAAAACATGATCATTCCTGGGGACCATGTAGAGACCCATGATTGACGTAAATGGACGTTACATTACATTTTCAGAGTACTTAATAAATAACAAAAATAGAATCCCAAGTACCATAATAGTTTTGTTTCTTTGGAATCTCAAAACATAGTCTTCTAATCATGGTGAAAGAGCTTCAACATCTCCGATAAAGATCATACCATTTTTGATTTCAAACCTAAAACCATTATCTATATCTTCTGGAAAAGTGAGCATAAAAAAGGTGAGCTCAAATTCTCAGTAAGGGTAATCAAAGATAAAATAAAACAAACAATATACATTTGAACTTAAATACATAAAAATAATGTTTAATAATCAAACTATTGAGTTGTGAAATAAATCATGGAAGTATGTAAGGAATAGATCATAAAGGAATAGTAAACATGATAAAATAAAATTGGAATAAAGTATGTAATTCAGGAAACCCATAATCACATGTTATTATTTCCATAGAAGCCAAGGAATTTCTACCAAGACAATCATAGTGTACAAATTCCATTACTGAACTGGGATTACTTTTCATTCCAACCCAGTATTACTGAACTGGATTCACTTATTGTTCCAGCCATATCTATATCCTGAGATATAATTTTCTTCCCAATGCATTGGAGGGAGATACAGGTCCCACCCATCTCATAATGAAATCATTATTTCGTGTTCCACAAAATTGACAAAAATCCTTCATCATAACCCAAAGAATAATATGGGTTTCATAAACATCATCTCATAATAATATTTTTCATATAAAACAAATGGATATCATTTCATCAAAAGAAAAATAAAACCATGTAAATAATAAAGACATTATAATTGAATCATAAACATATTAAATAATGTCATCTTATATTGAAAATAGTTTAGATAAAACATGTGAAATGAAGTCTTGAGGAAAATAACCTTTCTTCTTCAAAATCATTTTCTTTTCTCAAAATCGATTGAAATTTTAAAATAATTGGATTTTGTTGAAAATTATCATGTGATCGTGTAGAGTAAGAATCATAGAAACAAGTCTTTATGAAACCGTAAAAATCAGCTCATGCAGTATAAGTTTAAAAACATTTTTCTTGTATTTTTTCTGGAAAAGTCAAAAAGTACCTCATATGGTAAAAAAAGAAATATTTCTCCCATTACATGTGGTAAAAGTCAAAAGGATGTAAAAATGACTTTAACCATACATGGATGAATTTTAAAAACATTATGAAAACATTTTTTATAAAACATGGTCATGGATGGAAAATATAACCCCATTAAATACTATAAAAAATCACGGATTAGAACATGATTGGAATAATTATCCCTTAACTATTTTCCAATTTTGTCTGTATGTGTCTGAGACTCTATTATAGTGTGTTGAAACATATTATTAACTTGTAACAGAACCATAATAATATTTATTATATCATATATCATTCACTTATGACATTATATTGCCTGTCCATTTGTCAATTCCAAGTTAAAGCAGCGTTTTGGGTAAAATCATTTCAGTTATCGTAAGTTTTTTGACTTGTAATTATTCATATGATTACTTAGATCATGACTACATACATATATAAGGTACAAAATTATTTATATATAATATATTCAGAATATAATATATATATATATATAATAGATCGATAAATTGAATGAAATACACCGTTCATGGAGACAGTAGGCCATACGTACGCATGAACGCTATTTTCATTTCCTTATTAAATTTAATGGAAGTAAGTAAATAACATAAACATAAATACATTGTCATTATTATGTCATATATTTAGTGATTATTTATTATATATACTTTATAATCATTCTTGACTGGTTAACTTGGAGAATGAATCTCATCGCGTCATGGAGACGACAATTCGTACGTAAGCACGAGCGATGATATCGTTTCCATAATTGTTGAATTGAATTGGAGTGGATGATATAATATCTCTGAATTATTATTATGTTATAATTATCATATATAGTTATTATTTCTACCATTATACCCATCCATGTATGGTGGTGGTGGAAAAATAGATTACACCACGGTGTGGAGATGGTAAGTCGTACGTATGCACACACGGTGAATTCATTTTTCATAGGATTAATTTAAGGTGAAATAGGGTTATTTAATATTTATAATATCATATCAGTATATTAGATATACTTTTTTTATTTGTTTATAATGAAACAACTAAATAAGAGGAAGTAGAATAAGAGAGAAACTTAAAAAAACCGATAGACGTGATTACCTCTTCCTCGATGTGCCTCTTATAAACATCCTTTTGTGGGGCTGTAGTTGGTATTTTCAAAAAAACAAATCCTCTATAATGTAACTAAAAAGTTTTAGAATAATAAATTTCAGGGTTTTTCCGAGCACTAAGGCTCAATATTCAGTGAAGAGGTGAGGGAAGGGGTTCCTTTTTATAATAGAGGAGACGGGCACTTTTGGAAACCTCCAAAATATTAATTTATTATAAACTCAAACCCCACCTAAAAAACATCCAATGTGACAAAAATTAGGATATTAGGTAATATAGGATTTTAATATCTTTAGAAAATCAAATTTATACATGTTTTTATTTTATTTGAAACCTTATCATTTTTATTTATCTTTATTTAATATATTTAATTTCATTTTTGGTAATAATATTTTAAATTTTAAATGGTTATAAACAGTTAAATATGTGTTGGGAATTTTCATAATTGGATATGTTATGACATTTTAGACCTTATAAATCTCAATTTTTATTTTTTTAGATATTTTTTTTTATTTTTTAACAATTGGATAATATGTTACTTTTATAAAATATCAATATTGTCAATTTTTACAATATTCATTTATTTGAATTTAAATAAAATCCCAACCGATGGTAGAGTCAAACAAAATTTTTTAATAGATTCATAACATGTTATATGAATCTATAGAATTCGTGAACCACATTAATAAGTTCATATAATATTTATTTTAATACTTTTAAAACCATTTATTTGATATTTCCGTTAGAAACATAATTACTACAAAATTTTTGTATAATTATTTAATATACTTATTTGTTAAATAAAATTTAAAAATTAATAAATATGATAAATATAAATCTAATATAATTCATAAGAATACTTGTAGTTAAATTTAACATCTAAAACACCTGACTTTTAAAATGACATGTTCAGTAAATTAGGTAGGTGTCAACTTTGACATCCTTTAAAATAAAATAATATAAATTTCATAATATGTTTTATAAGGATCCAAATGGTCGACAGGTAGACCCTTGGATGATTAGGGTATAGGTATACTCTACCAATATGGTTTGGTCATGTTTTAGGTCCTTTTGATGGGTATTATAACTTTGATAAAATCTATATTATTGATTTTTCCCAAAATAAATTATTTCTGCATCATTAATGTATAAGCAATTAAGGTAATTATATATTTCGTAATGATTACAAATAAATTACCGTGATTAATAAAAACATTTTAACATTCAATGGAGTATTTATAATCGAAATTACTTTGTATAACCTCATATCAAAAATAAAATAATTAATAATGATTGAGTGAGACATATTTCACTTTCTTTTAAATAAAATACATTAAAGGTCTTATTCTCATCCAAGTGGGTTCCAATATATTCCATTTCGACCAAATTTTGTTTTATTGAGATATATAATCAACCAATGATATCAGGACAAATGTTACTGTAATTTTATAATATTATTTTTACCCTTAATTACCAGATTTACCTTTAACTATGGTAAATAAAATTTACCGTAGTTACCATTCTTATTGCCCAAAAATAAAAAGTATCTTATTAACATAATATGGATCAATGGATTAGAAATATAGAAACAATTTTTCCAAATTCAATACACAGATTTTGTAGTATTTAATTTAAAAATAATCCCGCTATTGAGAAAATGAGTTCTAAATGTTAAAACATTGCAATAGATTGAAATTATTTTACCTATGAATTCATTGTAAAATTAATGATAATTACAAAAATCACTTATAGCACTGTAAAATAACCGTCTCGTCGAATGGGTCTCAACGCAACAGACGACGTGTCAATAGGACGCCTGGTCTGTGAGTTATTAGCCTTTTAGTCTCAGGGGCTAAGTTGGTTTCGTGTACGAACCAACCCGACTGTATCTCAACTATACCCCACACTCCCATGGTCTATACTCAAAGGAAGCATTTCTCAACGTGATTACCAATGCCACTGACGGTTCGTCAAATGGACGTCTGGTCTGAGAGTTATTAATATTTCTGTTCCAGGGGCCCGGTTGGATTTCAGGTACAATCCAACCCGGACATACTCCAACTGCATCCAAACTTCATGTGATGTATACCAAAAGAACCGTCTCCTCAAGAGGAATCCAAAAATATTGACGACATATCAATCAGATGTCCAGATATCATGTTAAAACCATTTCTGATCTGAGGGGCCGGTTGGTTTCGGTTTCGAACCGCCCGGCTATACACATACTTCACCGAAATCTTTTGTGTAATATACCAAAATGACCATCTCGATCCTAGTAATCCTAAGCAACTGACAATGAATTGATCGGAGTTCCACAACTCATGTTATGGGTGTCGAACTGATGATGATCCAAAAATAGGGGGTTTGGGCCCGGTCTGATCCCGCCCAACACCCCTGGGTTGGCCCGAACCGGGTTGACCCGACCCGGGTCCGGGTCCGGGTCCAGTTTAGTTGGGCGTGGCCCGACGCGGCCGACGCGGCATGGCCTGGCCCAGCCGGCGCGACCCGGTAGCGTTGCCTGTCGCGGCTCGGCCAGCGTGGCCGAGCGGATGCCGCAGGGTGGGGGCTATTTGATATCGGGGGCGCAAAGCACCGCCCCGGTCATCCCAGATCCCTGGGTCGTGCGAGATCTACCACCTCGCCCCCACGACACTGCCGCAACGGGTCTTTTATACCGGCGCGCTGGGGTGACGCCGCCTCTAGGAGGCCGGACGGCTCTGGCCACCGCCTTCGATTGCCGCCGCCACCGCGCCGGTGGGGCGCGCCGCCACTGCCTTCTGCGGACCACTGGACGCGCTCTGGTGGTCGGTTCTGCCCACCGTCTTTGCCAGCGGTTCTCCCAGGACCTGTCCTTCACTGTGATGGATTTCAAATGCCTTTGCGGTCCCATTTCATCATCGTCATCAATCCACACATCAATAAACAATCTGGTGATGGTTGTCGAGCTGTGTTTGTTCGACCCGCGCTCTCTGTGTTAGTCATTTTCAAAAGTTTGAACAAAAATGATGTTCAATGACTAATAAGGAACAATTTTAATCAATTAAAATTGAACATAATTTTCAAAAATACCCAGGCAAATAAATATTCCCAACCCCCAAATAAACACATCCCCGGATCAACTTGATAATGAGTTGATCTGCGTTCTTTGTTTTAGAAGGGAACAATCATAGGAATATTAACATTTTCAAATTAAACCCCTACCTCGAGAATGATCCGCAGTTGAAAAGCGTAGTCGAGCCGGAGAAAGAGAATGGAGTTGACATTGATCATTGTGCCCACCTCACACTTCATATCAGAACATCAGCTTCAGAGACTCGTCAGAATAGGACCTCCGTTGAAGGATTGTTCTTCATCGAAGATCTTGGAAGGCCCGTCGTTGGAGAACCATTCTTATTCGGAGGTTTAAAGTTCACTCTAAATTACTTCATAGGTTAACAACGAGATTCTCCAAATTATTTTCCATCCCATATTAAAAAGGGGATTCCCCTATTAATAAACATTCCATGAATTTTCAATTTCAAACACTTAATTAATTAATGTGTTGGCACAATTATAGATGGAGAGGGATGGTCTCTTTATTAAGGGGGTTGTCACATTAAATTAAAGGAGTGTTAAAGGGGGATGGAGAGTGTTATGGGAAGATGAGAGGTTGGGGATCGTGTGGGACCCACCACTCATATATCAACACTTGAGATAATTTAACTTACTTAGATAAAAAATTGTTTTAACAGATTATTTAATCTGTTTACTAAACTCGAAAATTTTATCTCACGGCCTGCTTTAAACACAACTGAATTAAAGGTCCCCTTAAGATATTACAAGTATTGCGTGTTCATTGGTGACCTCAGATTTCAATTCCGAGAACTGGTTCAAAAGATAGAAAAACCAACTCGTTCGTTTACAAAATGTACCTAAGCTAAACTTCGGAAATTGATTCTGGGCATAACGGGCCATGGAATAACATGCTGTCAGAAGCCAAAGACTCGTAAAGTTTCAAGTTATTTAAGAAAAAAATTTCTTGGAAATTTCAGTGTTTTATAACCATTTTTTGTTTTCAAGATATTTTATTTAAAGTTGATGTATTTTTTCATAAGGATAAATACGTAATTGATTTTAGTGTAATATAATCATTGGTCATTCCATGAATAATTTCCACATCCTCTCTTATTTAGAGAAATGATGTTGAACTTTTCATTATTGATGTGGTAGCAGTTCATGTGACATAATGATAGGTCATTCCATATGTCTTTATCACAAAAAGGTTTTCACAAATTATTAAATATACATAAGTTCATATTTGGAGAGATTAACCATATATGATTCCAAAAATGGACATATACTTTATCTCTAATACGACTTAATAAAATAAAACTAGTTTATACTAACCAGGGACTTCCTGTAGGCCAGTTGTAGGTGATAAAGGCCAGTCACACATCAGTTGTGGGTTCGATTCCTACAGCCTTGTTTGAAGCGACAGGTTGTTGCCCGTCCTGCAGGTTTTCCTTTTTTTCTAAAACTATACTATTATAACATTCTAGAAAAACATTTTCGCCTGAAACAATACTTTCTTGATGTCCAGAGAAATCCATTCCAACCTTTAGAATTATCAAAAATACATATTTCCAATCTTATAGTATAAAGAATTCAATTACTATAAAGGTCATCTATGAAGCATTGAATACCATCATTTATCCCCTGTATATCGTAAGTTATATCTAGTTGGTCTCATTCCAAACAAGTAAATTCCATAATAATATATGAATTACCGTATAATATTGTGAAAACATGAATGCGTTCAATAGTTAACTCTTTCCAGATACCAAATTCCAAAAAAATTCTATATACTCAAACCATGATATCAATTTGTCCTTATATCATTCATGATCTCATTAATACTATCAAACAAATTATTTTCTCCTTATTCCTTCATTATGAACATATCATCTGCTTTACAAAAATATTTTAATCACTTTTCATGGTTACCGGTACCATACAATTATTGAAAACCACAATAAACAAAAACATAGATATTCCAATATTTCACGATACTAAAATTGATATTCCACAAAATTATTTTGGAATCCCGTTACATAATCAATTAATATTTCCACCACATTATTTTTATATTCAATATCTCCAATATTGATCACATGTGACTTCCCTTTGTCCTTTTCCTTAAGAGGTTGTTGATGTCGATCATCATTAACCCTTATATTAGTGCATTGGATAGCATAATGCCTCATTTCCTTGCCCCTGTAGCATTGATGTGTCGGTGATGAGTTCTCTATATTCTCTTCCATATTCACGTTATTAGATAACTTTTTCCCATTACTTCAACACTCTGCTTCATGATGACATTCTTTCCCACACGTAAAACATTTTCTCGTCCCATTCAAAAAATATCCCCCATTCTTATTTCCACACTTTGATCATAACAAAACATTTCCCTTCTTTTCAACATTGTTTTGAGATTTTTCCTTGAACACCATATTTCGTAGCATGTCAGAACCACGATATGGATCTGTAACACCAAATTACAATTCTACCTTGATACCACAACACCCAGTCACTTCATATCTACTCAAGTCTCTTATAGCTAATGCCTTTTTAAGACGTCGTTTTAAGGCACATAAGAAGTGATCGACATTACTTTCAGGTTGGATGATAAATCCAAATGCATACCTTGAAATCCTTGTAAAATTAACTTCGTATATACCAACAGATTTATCATCCTTTTGCTTAAGCTAAAGGATCTCCTTTTCCATTTTCGTCTGAAGAATAAGAGGAATGTACTTATTGAAAATTAATTTCATGAACACATCCCATTCCATGGATTATATTTCATCTTGGGGCATCATATTATTAATTAGAGTCCAAAAATTCTCTAATTCACCTTTCAAATGGTAAAAAGATAGAATGAATTTTTCATGATCCGAACTGCGAAGTATGGAAAATATCTTTTCTATGTTACTGATCCATTGTTCTGCAACAAGTTGATCAGAAGACCCACTGAAGGAAGGTGGACGTTACCACATAAAAGGAATCAATAGAATATTGTTCACTTATCTAGTCATTTGGAAGCCCAAAATCATTCATATATTTTGTAAGAATAGAAATAATAATTTTCACTACATCTCCCATTACATTGGTTTGTTCAGGAGTACAATCATTGCATATTCCATTACATTGATCAAAATGGTTCCTTTGGGTTCCCACCAGTGTCTAAAACCACAAAATAATAGTGTGAGAGGAAAAAATAATTCTAGAAAAACAACATAATAAAAGGGAAGTACCTTAAATAAATGACATATTAGGATTAACATTAAGATCATTTCTATAATTCTAAGACAATAACCTATACTTATACTTAACCCTAGGAACATCTGTAGACATAACGTAGATATATTTATAGGGATCTCACTAATATTTTTTGATCCTAGTTTCTAAAGTTTAACTAGTCCTTTTCTCTGACACAAACTATAGAGACCCAAGGTTGATGTATATGGAAATTACATTACTTTTGAAGAATACTTAATACATAACATAAAAAAGACAGTTATGGACCATAATAGTTTAGTTTATTTGGAAACTTAGAACATAATCTTTTAATCATGGTGAATGATCTTTGAAATCCCCCCTTAAGATCATCCCCTATTGTTTTCTTACCTAAAACCTTCCTTTAAACCCTGGGAAAAAGAAAACATAAAAAGGGTGGGCTCAAATGATCAGTAAGTGTAAGCATAGGGAAAATAAAACAAAGCATAGATATTTGAACTTAAAAACATGAACATAATGTTTAAACATCAAAATCATGAGTTGTGAAATAAAATTTGGCAGTACGTAAGGAATAGATCATAAAAGAAAAATTAATCATGATAAAGCATAATTGGAATAAAACATGTAATTGTGGAAACCATTAATCACATGTTATGATTTCCACAGTATCCAAGGCATTACTTCCAAGACCATTATAGTGGACAAATTCCATTACTGAACTGGGATTACATGCCATTCCATCCCTATTTTTCTGAACCAGATTCACTTGTCGTTCCAGCCAGGTCTATCTCATGAGATATAAATCATTACCCAATGCACTGTAGGTAGATATAGGTCCCACCCTTCTCATAATGAAATCATTATTTCATGTGCCACAAAATAGACAAAAATCATTAATCATAACTATAGTATAATATTGTTTTCATAATCATCATCCCATCATTACATAACCCATATAAAAAAATGGATATCATTTCATCATAAGAAAAATAATTCCACATAAATAACAGAGACATTATACTTGAAACATATACATATTAAATAATTCCATCTTATATGGAAAATAGTTTCGACAAAACACTTGGAATGAATTCTTGAGGAAAATATCCTTTCTTCTTCAAAATCAATTTCTTTTCTCAAAATTCCTTACAATTTTAAAAGAACGGGATTTTGTTGAAAATAACCGTGAAATCGTGTAGAATAAGCTTCATGTAAATAAGGCATTATGAAACCGTAAAAATCCGTGCATGTTGTATAATTTATAAAACATTCTTCTCATACTTTTGCTAGAAAAGTAAAAAAGTACCTCGTTTGAAAAACAAAATAATGATTCATTCCATACCAAGTGGTAAAAGTCAAAAAGAGATAAACATGAATTTAAAAATACAAGGAAGAATACTAAAAACATTTTGAATTTTTTTTATAAGACCTGGACATGGATGATAATTATATCCCTGGTAAATACTTAAAATATTATCTCGGATAAAAGCGAGATTGGAATAATTATCCCTTACCATATGTCCAATTTCATCTGTATGTGTCTGATATTCCTGTATATTGGGTTAAAACATATTATTAACTTGTAACAAAACCCTAATAATATTTATGATATCATATATGATTCACTTATTACTTTATATTACCCGTTCACTTGTCAATTCCATGTTAAAGCAGCGTTTTTGGTAAAATCACTTCATTTATCGTACATGATTTTACTTGTAATTATTCATATGATTAATTGTATCATGATTAAATACTTCCAGAATGTAAAGAATGATATATATATATATATATATATAATATTAATAATATAATATATACATATAATAAAACAATAAATGTAATGAAATACACCGTTCATAGAGATGGTAGGTTGTACGTACGCATGAACACTATTTTTTGTTTCCCTATTAAATCGAATGAAAGTAAGTAAATAACATATACATAAATCCAATATCATTAATATGTCATATATTTCATTATTATATATTATATATACATTATAATCCTTTTTTAATGGTTAAATTGGAGAATAAATCTCATCACGTCGTGGAGACGGTAATCCGTACGCACCCACGAGCGATGATATCGTTCCAATAATTAGTTAATGGAATTGGAGTGGGTTATATAATATCTCAGAATCAGTATTATGTTATAATAATACTATTTAGTTATTATATCCACCATTATACCAATCCAAGTATAGTGGTGGTGGAAAAACTAATTACACCATGGCGTGGAGATGGTAAGCCCTACGTACGCGCGTGTGATGATTTTGTTTTTCATAGGATGGATATAAGGTGAAATAGGGTTGTTTAATATTTATAATAACATATCAGTATATTAGTGATACTTATTTTAATACATTAGAATGGAACATCTAAAGAAGAAGAAGTAGAAGGAGAATGAAACTTGAATGAATCGGTAGAAGAGATTACCTCTTCCTTGACGTGCCTCTTTTAAACATCCTATTAAGGGACAAGAGTTTGTCTTTTGAGAAGACTGGAAACCAATAATGTAACTAGATATTTTGAGAAGATGAATTGGCAATGTTTGGCAGATCTTGAAGGAACAATATAGAGTGAATAGTTGAGGGAAGGGGTGCCCTTTTATAAGAGAGGAGATCAGAGCTTTTAGAAACCTCCAAAATATTAAATTATAATAATCTCAAAACCCACATAAAAACATCCAATGTTACTAAAATTTGGATTTTAGGTAATATAGGGTTGATATCCCATCAACCAATAAAATTTATACAAGTTTTTATTTTATTTTAAACCTTATCATTTTGATTTATCATTATTTAATCTATTTAATTTTATCTGTGGTAATAATATTCTAAATTTTAAATGGGTTTTAATACTTACATATGTGTTGTGAACTGACCATAATTTGATACTTTATGAAATTTTAGTCAATATAAATTTAAAATATAATTTTTTTAAATAATTTTGTTATTTTTAAATAATTTAAAAATATGTTATTTTCATAAAATATCAATAGTGTCAATTTTGACACTATTCATGTATTTGTATTTAAATAAATTCCCAACATATGGTAGAGTCAAAAAAATATATTTAATATATTCCTAAAATGGTATATGAATCTATAAAATAAGTGGAACTCATTAATTACTTCATATAAAACTTATTTTAATATTTTTAAAACCATTTATTTGATATTTCTCTTAATAAAATAATTACTACAACATTTTTGTATAATTATTTAATATACATATTTGTAATAAAAAAATTAAAAATAAAATACTATGATGAAGATAAATCTAATATATTTCATAATAATTCTTTTAGTCTAATTTATCTTCTAAAACACCCATCATTTGAAATGATATGTTTATTAAATTATGAAGGTGACAACATTGACATCATTTATAATAAATTAATATAAATGTCATAATCTATTTTATAAGGCTAAAAATAGACCACAAGTAGACCCATGGATTATTAGGGTATATATATACTCGACCAATAAGTTTTGGTCCAGTTTCTAACACTTTTTATGGGTATTGTTATTTTAATAAAAACTATATTATTGATTTCTCAATAAATACATAATTTTTGCTTCATTAATGTATAAGATATTAAGGTAATTATATATTTATTAAAAATAAAAAATAAATTACCATGATTACTAAAAAAAATTATCTTTCAAATGAGTATTTATAATCTAATTTATATTTTGTATAACCATCTATAAAAAATAATCTAATTAATTTAATTTGAGTGAGTCATATTTCACTTTCATTTAAATAAAATAAATTAAAGGTCATAATCTCATCCAAGTGGGTTCCAATTGATTCCATTTCTACCCATTTATGTTTTCTAGTGTAATATAATAAACCAATGATATCAATACAAGTTCTAGTGTAATTTTATAATATAATTTTTACCCTTAATTACCAGATTTACCTTTAACTGTGGGTAGTTACTATTCATAATTACCGAAAAATAAAAAATATCCAATTAACATAATTTGGACCTAAGGATTCCAAATATGGAATCCTTTTTTCCAAATTCAATACACAGAAGTTGAAAATTTTAATTTAAAATTAATCCACCTGTTGAGAAAATGGGTTTTAAAAGTTAAAACATTGCAAAAGATTCAAATTATTTTACCAATGAATTAATTGTCAAATTAATGATAATGACATAAATTATATTAAATGGTAAAAATATATTATATTTATAATTTAAAAACATTAAATATTATTATTTAACTATATATATTATATCGATGAAAAACGCTTCTTTTATGTAAAATTTAGCATATTTTTTACTATTCATCAAAATAACAATCTTATCAGAAAAATATCCAAAATTTACCCAAAGAAAATTATAATATATTGATTCAAAGGAAAAAGATTAATTTTTCAAAATTATCTTATAAACATGTCAAAAACTAGATTTAAAATGGGTTTCTCCATCCAAAGGAGGAAAACTGTATTTTTAAAAACAATAGCTCTTTTATACCAAAAAAATGTTTTTGTTCTCATACCATGATCTAGAAAAAGAGTAATATGAATTAAAATGTTATAAAATTTAAATGTGGTTAATACTATTCATATCATATAGTTCATAACAATATTATAATAATATATTGAAGTTTAGTGAAACTCAGTATTGTGTTCAATGCATTCCATCGAGGAAGGTCACATTTGCGTGTAACACTATCCAAGTTAGTGTTACATGAATGATTCATTTGGGGATTCATATAATATAATATAATCTTATTTCATTGAACAAAATCTATATTAATTGTTTAATTCTATAAAAAACATGATATTATGCCTCAAACAAGAAAATAATAGTGTTGCGTATACTAAAAGCTAATACGGTGTTGTGTGAGCGCAAGATAATCTTGGTGTAGCATAAAACACCAGACATCAATAAATTAAAAATAATAATTCTCATAAAATTTTGGGGTGTTACATTCTACCCCCCTTAAAATTAATTTCTCTCTCCAAATTCACCGGGGTTATAAATCATTTACTACTTTAAAGGTTCTTTCATAGAAACACACATCGTAAATAGAAATACTAAAACATAATTTAAAAAACTAATGTATAAAACATAACGGTTACCCAAATTAACTAATCAGTATGGAACAGAGGTGAAAACATGGATATAAAAGAGAAATCTAACCATCATGTTCTGATCTATAGTGGTAGGGAACATGGCTATGAAAAAGTATACAATCACAAAGTACTAAATTTATGATGATCTAATGTACCATTAGATTGTTCGGATATGGTCGTACTGGGAAAAAAATATTTGTTTTCATGATCATATCCCTAAATTTGATTATTTTTTTCATAAGGATAAATACTAACTGGATTTTAGTGTAATATCATTTTTATCATTCGATGAATAATTTCCACTTCATCTATTATATAATGAAATGAAGATGAATTTGTCATTCTTGAAGTGTTAGTAAATCATGCGATAGAATGATAGTTCATTCCATTTGTCATTATCCCAAAAAGGATAGAACAAATTATTTAATAAACATAAGTCTATATATGGTGATATTAACCATATATGATTTCAAAAATGGACTTATACTTCATCTATCATACCAATTAATAAAATAAAAAAATTCTTACTAACCAGGGACTCCCTGTAAGCCAGTGGTAGGCGATAATGTCTTGTTGCACTTCGATTGTGGGAATTATTCCAGAAGCCTTGTCCGACACATCTGGTTATCGCACGTCCGGAAGGATGTTTTTTTCTAAATCTATAATATTATAACATTCTAGAAAAATGTTTTAGCCTTAAAAAATACAATATGATGTCCAAAATAAACCTTTCCAACCATTAGGCTTATCGAAAATAATTATGTCCAATCTCATCGTATAAGGAAACTGATTACTAGAAAGCTCATCTACCAAGCATTGAATACCCACATTTATCCACCATATATCAAAAGATATATCTTGATGGTTACATTCCAAACATGTGAATTCCTTAATAATTAATTAATTACCATATAATCTTTGTGAAAACATGTATTATATCAAAAGTTAACTCCTTCCACATACAAAAATCCCAAAATTTTTATATACTCTATCCATGATATCACATTGTGCTTATATCAGTCATGAGCTCATTAATACTATCAAACATATTATTTTCTCTCTGTCCTTTAATTATGCACATATCATCTACTTTACAAAAATATTTCAATCACTTTTCACGGTTTACAATAGCATACATTTATTGAAAACCACAATAAACCTATACATAGATATTCCAATATTCCACGATAAAAAAATGAGATTCCACAACATTATTTTGGAATCCCATTACATAAACACTAAATCATTCCACCACTTCATTATCAAAATCAACATCTCAAATATTGATCGCATGTGACATCCCATTGTCCTATTCCTTAAGAGGTTGTTGATGTCGATCATCATTAACCTTTGGATTAGTGCACTGGTTAGCATAATTCCCCATTTCCCTACACTTGTAGCATTGATGTGTTGGTAGTGTGTTCTCTAGAGTATTTTCTCTATTCACATCATTAGCTTCCTTTTTCACATTTCTTCGGCTCACAGTTGCTCAATGACCTTCTTTTCCACACTTTTATATATTTTTTTCCCATTATGACAATATCCAGCATGATTTTTTCCACACTTTGAGCATAACGAAACATTTGTCTTTTTTACCGTAGTTTTGATATTTTTCCATAAAATACATTATTTTTTTTCTCATCAAAACTATGAGATGGATATATAGCACCAACATCTAGTTCTACCTAGATATCACAATGAAAAATCTCTTCATATCTATTGAAGTCTCTTACAGATAATGCCTTTCAAAGACATGGATTTATGCTACTGAAGAATCAATCAACTTTACATTCAAGATGGATGATAATTCCAGATGAATACAATGCAAGCCTTGTAAAATTCACTTCGTATATAAAAACAGATTCATTATCCTTTTTCTTAAGCTCAAGGAACTCCTTTTACATTTTCATTCAAAGAATACGAGGAAGTTACATATTGAAAAATATGTTCTTGAACAAATACAATTCCATGGATTCAATTTTATTTGGGGCCTCATATTCTTAATTAGAGTCCACCACTAGTTTACTTCTTCTATGAAATGGTAAAAAACCATAATTAATTTTTCATGTTCCAAATAGTAAAGTATGGAAAACATCTTTTTAATTTAACTGATCAATTATTCACCAAAACGTGGATCAGAAGACCCATGGAAAGAATATGGATAATGCCTCAAGAAGGATATAATAGAATATTGTTCCCTTCTATGCTCATTTGGATATCTGGAATTATTCATAGCTTGTGTAAGTATAGAAATAATATTTTTCACTCCATCTTATATAACAATGGTTTGTTCGTGATTACAATCATTGCATTGTCAATTACATTGATCAACACAGTTCCTTCAGGTTCAAGCTTGCATCTAAACTCCCAAAAGAATAGTGTGAGAGAAAAAAATCATGCTATGAAAACAAAATAATATTGGGGAAGTGCCTTCAATATCTAACATCATAGGTTTAATTATAAGATTTTTACTATAATTCTAGGACTATAACCTATACATATACTTAACCTTAGGGACATTCCTAGACATACATTAGATATATCTCTAGGGATCTCACAAAAGTTTTCGCATCATAGTTTCTAAAGGTTAACTAAACCTTTCCACTGATAACAACCATAGATACCCAATATTGGTGTACATGGAAATTACATAATTTTTTTCGAATACTTAATACATAACAAAAATAGACACCCAAGGATCGTAATAGTTTAGTTTCTTTGGAAACACGGAATATAATCTTCTAATCACAATGAATGATCTTCAACATCTCCAATAAAGATCTTCCCCTTTCGTTTTCTTACCTATAAACTTTATTTATATACTGGGGAAAAGAAACCATAAAAATAGTGATCTAAAATGCTCAATATGGTTATTCATGGGGAAAATAAAATAAACTACCTACATTTTAATTTAAAAACATGAACATAATATTTAATAATCATAATCTTCAGTTATGAAATAAATATTGGCAGTACATAAGGAATATATCATAAAGAAACACTAATCATGATAAAATATCATGGGAAAACAACATGTAATTGTGGAAACCATTAAAAACATGTTATTATTTCCATATTTTCTAGGGCATTGCTGCCAATACCATCTTAGTGAACAAAGTCCATTACTGAACAGATTTTACGTGATGTTCCAGCCCTGTGTTACTGAACCGGATTCACTTGTCATTCTATCCATGTATATCTCATGTGATATAAATATTTACCCAATGAATTGGAGGAAGATATATGTCCCACCCATCTAATAATGAAATCATTCTTTTTTGTTCCACAAAATTGACATAAATCAATCATCATACCCCAAAGAATAATATGGGTTTCATAAATATCATCACATCATAACATAATCCATATAAAAAAATGAATATCATTTCATCAAAAAAATAAAACCATGTTAATAACAGAGAGAGTATAGTTGAAACATATAAATATTAAATAATGTCATATTAGATAGAAAATAGTTTTGATAAAACACATGAAATGAATTCTTGAAGAAAACATTATTTCTTCTTCAAAATAATTTTCTTTTCACATAATGCCTAGAATTTTTAATAGAAAAATATTTTTTTTGAAAATTATCATGAAATCATGTAGAGGAAGATTCATGGAAATAACGTGTTATGAAACTGTAAATATCTGTTCATGCCGTATAAATTAAAAAAAATCATTCGTGTACATTTTCCGGAAAATTCTAAAAGTACATCGTATGGTAATCAAAAGAAAGATTTCATCCATAGCATGTGGTAAAAGTCCAAAAGAGGTAAAAAATACATTAAACATACTTGTATTAATAGTAAAAACTTTATGGAAACATTTTTTATAAATCATGGACATGGATGAAAAATATAACCCCAGTAAATACATACAAAAAACATTCTCGTATAAAAGCGTGATTGGAATAATTATCCGTTACCATATGTCTGATTTCTTTTGCATGTGTCTAAGACTACCTTATAGTTGGTTTAAATATATTATTAACTTGTAATATAACCATAATAATATTTATGATATCATATATTATTCACATACAGCTTTATATTACATGTTCATTTGCCAATTCCATGTTAAAGCAGAGTTTTATGTAAAATAATTTCATTTATCTTACGTGTATTGACATGTAATTAATCATATGATTACTAAGATAATTATTAATTACTTCTAGAATATATGAAATGATTTATATATAATACATTATGAATAATATATATATATATATATAATATATCGATAAATGGAATGTAATACACCATTCTTGGAGACGGTAGGTTGTACGTACGCATGAACGCTATTTTCATTTTCTTTTTAAATTGAATAGATATATGTAAATATCATATACATAAATATAGTATCATTATTATGTCATAAATTTCATGATTTTTTTATTATATAAACTTTTTAATAATTTTTGAATGGTTTAATTGGAGAATGAATCTCATCACATCTGGAGACGGTAATTCGTATGTACGCACGCGCGATGATATCGTTCCCATAATTTTTGAATGAAATTGGAGTGGATGATATGATATCTCAGAATCATTATTAGGTTATAATAATCATATATAGTTATTTATTCCACCATTATACCCTACCATGTCTGGTGGTGGTGGAAAATCAAATTACTCCACGGCATGGAGACGGTAAGTCGTACGTATGCAAGTGCATTGATTTCATTTTTCATAGGATGGATATAAGTAGAATTAGGATTGTTTAATATTTATAATAACATATATGTATATTATTGATACTTATTTTGTTAGTTTACAATGAAACAAATAATGAAGAAGAAGTAGAAGATTAATGAAACTTGAAAGAATCGGTATAAGAGATTATCTCTTCCTTGATGTTCCACTTTTAAACATCCTATTAAGGGACTAGAGTTGGTGTTTTGAGAAGACCAGAACTATATAATGTAACTATAGATTTTTAGAAGAGGAACTGGCAGGGTTTGTCTGATATTGAGGGCTCAATATAGAGTGAATATGAGAGGGAAGGGGTGCCATTTTATAAGAGATGAGAGGGGCACTTTTGGAAACCTCCAAAATATTAATTTAAAATAAACTCAAACCCCACATAAAAACATCCAAAGTGACTCAAATTGAGATTTGAGGTAATATAGTGTTATAATCCCATCAACCAGACAAATTTATGCATGTATTGATTTTAATTTAAACCTCATCATTTCGATTTACCCTTATTTATTCTATTTAATTTTATTTTTGTTAATAATATTATAAATTGTAAATGGTCATAAATACTTTCTTTTGTGTTATGAATTGTCCATAATTGGATACGTTATGAAATTTTAGACAATATAAATTTAAATTCTAATTTTTTTAAATATTTGTTTTATTTTTAAACAATTTATTAATATGTTATTTTTATAAAATATTTGTAGTGTCAATTTAGAAACTATTCATTTATTTGTATTTAAATAAAATCCCAATAGATGTTAGAGTAGAAAAAAATATTTAATAGATTTATAACATGTTATATTCCTCTATAAAATTCGTGGAGAAAATTAATTACTACATATAATATTTATTTTAATATTTTAAAAACCATTTATTTGATATTCCCCTTAATAAAATAATTACTACAATTTTTTTGTATAACTATTTCATATAGTTATTTGTGGAATACATATTAAAAATAAAATAAAATGATGAAGATAAATCTAATAGATTTCATATTAATACTATTAGTTGAATTTATCTTCTAAAACACCCATCTTTTAAAACGACATGTTTATTAAATTATGAAGGTGACAACATTGATGTCATTTAAAATAAAATAATATAAATTCCATAATAGGTTTTATAAGTCTCAAAATGGTTCATAAGTATACCCTTGGATTACTAGGGTATATATATACTCGACCATTATTGTTTGGTGAAGTTTTTGGTCCTTTTGGTGTGTATTATTATTTTTAAAAAAACTATACTATTTATTTTTCCCTAACAAAATTATTTCTGCATCATTAATATATAATCTATTAAGGTAATTATATTTTTCATAAAACCTAAAAATAAATTACCATAATGAAGTAAAAAAAATTTATCTTTAAAATGAGTATTTATAACTGAATTTATATTCATTACAACCTTATATAAAAAAATAATCTAATTAATAAAGTTTGAGTGAGACATTTTACTTTCTTTTAAATTAAATAAATTAAAGGTCTTAATCTCATCCAAGTGGGTTCCAATAGATTCCATTTCGACCCAAGTATGTTTTAAAGAGAAATATAATCAAACAATTATATCATGAAAAGTTTTAATGTAATATTATAATATTATTTTTACCCATATTACCTTATTTATCCTTAAGTGTGGTAAATAAAATTTACCGTAGTTACTATTCATAATACCCAAAAATAAAAAGTATCCAATTAAGATAATTTCGACCTACTGAATCCATATATGGAATATATTTTTCCAAATTCAATACATAGGAGTTGTAGTATTTATTTTAAAATTAATTCTACTGTTGAGAAAACTGTTTTTAAAAGTTAAAACATTGCATAAGATTGAAATGATTTTACCTATGAATTCATTGTAAAATTAATGATAATGACATAAAATATATTAAATGGTAAAAGAAAATTCTATTTATAATTTAAAATCATTAAATATTATAATTTAACCATATAAAGTGTCACGATGATAAATTTATCTTTTAAGTAAAATTTTGCGTTTTTTTACTCTTCATCAAAATATGAAACTTATCAGAAAAATATCAAAAATTTATCGAAAGTAAATTTTTATATCCCGATTCAATGGAAGAAGTATAATTTTTCAAATTGGAGATATAACCATTTCAAAAACTAGATTTAAAATTTGTGCTCCATCAAAAGGTTGAAAAATGCATTTTTTTTAATAGCTCTTTTATCCAAAAATTTTGATTTTGTTCTCATACCATGATATAGAAAATGTGTAAGATTAATAAAAATGTTATAAAATTAAAAATATGGTTAATAATATTCATAAATTATAGTTCATTACAGTAATATAATAATATATTGATGTGTAGTGCATCTGGTTAATGCGTACAACGAAAGTCATCATGGAAGGTCGCTTTTGCGTGTAACACAAGCAAATTCAGTGTTGCATGAAATATTTTTTTGGGGTTTCATATAACATAATATAATATTATTTCATTGAACAAATCTAAATTCATTGTTTAATTCTATCAAACAAACTGTAAAATGTGCGTCAGACAAGCCGATAATAGTGTTGCACATACTAAAAGCTAATGTGGTGTTGCGTATAGCGCAAGATAATCATTATGCAGCGTATAACACAAGCCATCAACAAAATTTAAAAAAAATCTTTATCAAAACATTTTGGGGTATTCTTGACCTGGTGTACATCATTAGGAAATTCAAGATAATCATTGGACAAGGTATGGAGGTTAGCCACACTTTGAGGGAAATTGAATTTTATTACTGACATTATATATAGTAAATGGACTTCAAGTGAAGTATCATTCATTACAAATGTTCTATTTTGACAACATGATTTAATGAAAATTAATTGTTTTTATTAATTTAGGGTACACTACATTCACCCATAGATTTTTAGGGTGATTGAATTAAAAAATTATTTTTTAGTGAAGTAGCCTCTCTTATAGTGGTTGATTTCATAGATTCCCTATGGAAAGATATATGATCAAAATACCTCACAAGTATTTATTGGGTATAAAATAATTTACAAAATAAAGTGGATCCAGAAGTTTGGTATCAATGAGATAAAATAAATCTTTTACATTTCCCACTAACCCATTCACACTATCATTGTAAGAGTAGTTAAGGAGAATCATGAATCGCTTTAGTATATCATCTTGAGTAACTATATCAAGAATCCTAGAGAACTGTACATTTGATACACAATTAGATAACATCTTCTTTAATTATTTCAACTAGAAATCAAAATGAACTATATTATAGAGGGAAATTTTTTCCTTAATAACTACCAACTCATTTCCCTCTAAGATATCCATTTGAATATCACAAATCTTAGTAAATGTTTCTTTAAACAAGGTTCTAAATTTTGGAACCACTGGATAGACATTATTCTTATTTATTATTTTCTATTTATTTCCTAAAACGTTGATGATATTATTGATTGTAACTTCCCATTATTTTAAAAACATAATGATTTTATCTGTTTCACCTATGATATACATAATTTTTGGGATGATTTCCTTTTTCAACTCTTGAATATGGTCATGTTACATACAAAACATTGAATATACATTATCCTATCATATTCCATGTTTAGATATGATGAAATAATTTTATATTTTTCACTAATTGAGTAACAATCATTTATAGTGGAAGAGGGGAAATACACATGATGATATGGAACTCTCTTTATGTATTTTAATTTAGCAACCATGTCGCACTTAATTAAATAAAAACCACTCCTTTATGTATTAATAATATATTTTTTCTATTTAGAGATAAGGATGAAATTTCTAATTGAAAAAATAGAATATTATTTATGAAATAATATTTATATTCTACCATTTCACCAAGTTCAATAAAAGTGGTGTGCTGACCAATTCTAATTCTTGTTCTTGTAAATATGTTCTTGGAACCAAATTGTCGTTTAACTCCTATATTTGATCCATTAAATACTCAACTTCATTCAAAAATTACATTGAGTCCACAATATTCATATATGGGGGATTTATTATCATATCAGTCTAATAATCCATCATCAATACTATAGTAGAGAAATTATTTTTATATATTAAATTATACTTTAAACATTTAAACTCATAGTTTAATGATTTCTCATCAAACATGAGCTTAATAATCCCAACCTTGGAATATTTAATATCATTAAAAATTTTAACAGAAATGTTTTTTACATGATTCTAAATATTATAATTAGTTTCATTTGTTTTTATATATTTAATAGATTATATCTTTTTAGTGATAAAAGATGGTGTCTTCTTAGTGTCACCACCAGAAGGAATCTCTTCAGTATTTTATTTATTAACTAGTGAAGGGATATTATCAAATAATAGGTGATTATATATCCTAATTAGATGTATTTATACTATATGATCCACATAACCATCAAGATCATATATATTTTCAAGGAGATATGTCATTTTCTCTTGATGAGGCATTTCGTCACTTTCTTCTCCATCTAATGATCTCTACTCTCCAATAACCTTGGAGGAAACTCATGTATTTTATACATAGGTATTAAATAATTTTAGATGAATAATAAATACTATATTATATGATACATTACTACATATTTCATAACGTATTATAAAAATATCCCACAATGAGATTATCACATACTACACATCTTATACACAGCCAAAAATAAATTCATTCCACATTACTTGTGGAATGAAAATTTTATAATGGGTGGGCTCAAACGCAAAGTAAGTCTAATCATAAGACCTATAAATTATTTATATTATTTGATAATAATATAATAATAAGGTTTTTATTACATGATCCTAATATATAAAAATTATACTCAGTCAATCAATGATATTCAATCATAAATCATGGAGTAATTATTATCATAAAAAATACATTATTCAAAAGATTGCAGAATAATAAATAATAATTCATGATCCATTTGAACATGTATTAAGAAAAATAAATATGTATTTTTCATACACATTATCATATATATTCATTTCCATTGTGAAAGATCAATCCAAGTACTATCATAATGGATTTGGTTCACTCCCCATTTCAATGTTTTCATAATTAATGTTCACTACCAAGACAATCATAACATAATGAGTCCCTTACTGAACTAGGTTAAATCATCATTCAAGACCATATAATGTCATTCCAAATCACTCTACCAAATTCATTGGAGGAAAATATAATTCCTTGGCATCCCATTACAAAATGAAAACTATACATAAGTATGCCATACAATCAAAAAACATACATGATATCATCTTATAAAAAACCATTAAAATGAAATGAGTTTTGAAAATAATTATTTATTTCAACATGGGATAATCCATATAAAAATATTTATTACAAAGGATTTAACATAACATAATTAACCCCTGGGGAATAAACGTGCTTTATAGAGTCATCTTTATATCATCATTGTGATAAGACTTCTAGAGAAACAAAGTGGATGGAATAATATTATCATTTACCAAGTGAAACACATAATTACCTAAAAGATATTAACATTCATAAAAATAAAATTAAAAGAAAATTTAATACTTTCTTTGAAGTCATGAGAAAACATATATTTTCAATTGATAAAATTTTAATTTATAATTAATAGAATATTGAGAAAATTATTTTCATTGAAAATAACCATAGAAATTTATAATTTACCCTTTATGGAAAATAAGAATCCTAATTATGGGAAATAATTCTCATACAATATAAATTAAAAGAGAAAATTATTTTCACACTTTACCAAAATGTCTAAAATGATGTGTTAAAAAAATTCATTAAGATGATTAAATATAAATCATTATAAGAAATTAAATAGAAATAAAATTGGGAAATTTAAAATATTTAATCTATAAGTTAAAATTTTCTTAATTATTTTTTGAAGGTCACTGACTTTTAATAATAACTTTATTTACCAAAGTGGGAATAAGGTCGGCCAAGAAAACATCTTCCAAATCATTTTAAGTAGCAGAGTGGGAAATTGAACTATTTTATGAAAATTATACAAATAACCACATATAAAAAATATATATATATTAAAAATAAATATATATTGATATATAATTTATTTTAATTGAATATTTTATTGACAATCCTTAGATGATATGAGATTTAAATATAAATATCGTACTTCAAATGCCATCATTCTTCATACATGTTAAAATAACATATATATTTATTATATTTTTTTTTTAAATATTGTAGAACTATATTAATACATAATATATTATTTATCTTTCCTTTATATATTAAAATTATTCTTTTATTTACATTTTATTCATTAAAATGAAAATTCATGAGGAAACATTTATATCATTCATCAGTGTTTCAGTTAAACTATTCTAGTAATTTCACCTTTGTCGGGGATTCATCATCTCTAGAATCATAATTAGGAAATATGAATCATATTTATTCTCCATATTCACCTATATGTTCATTTATATAAAGAGGTGTTAAAAACTAAAATACATCATATCAGTGATACAATAGTCCTCACATATGTATGAGTGTTGTTTACACTATGAAATGGATATGAAAAATAAAGGTAAATAAAATTCACATTTACAAAACATTTTTTATATCATACATATCTTATATATTTAGTTAATATTTAATTATCATCATATATGTAAATGTTAAATGATAAACAAACCACATTACTTCGTGGATGTGGTTGTCCATACTTACACAAAAATAATGTGATCATTTTTCAAATATTTTACGGGTAATAATTTAGATAATATAATACTATTAAATAAAAATAATTATTTCCTAAATATAAAATAAAACATTAAATTGATCATAATAACAAACCATGAGTGATATAGATGAAAAGTGTAATGCATTTCTTTATGTGGGAGTATTCTGCATATATGAATGCATAATTATTTTGATTCACTTTTGATGGAGAAGGAAATGAAAAAAGGATGAAAATTTAATTAAATTAAATATTTTTATTTTTATGATACTATATTAATCATATTTTTATGGATTAAAAATGTTAAAATAATTTCCAAAAATAAAGACTGTTGAATGTGCTTGGTTAAGAGTCATATCACATTATGGAGAAACGTCCATTAGCTTACATGGTAATATGTGCAAATTTGAATTATGATCAAACTCAGAAATCTTAGATATGTGAAGGATTTTTGGAAGGTATTTGGAGGGGTAATTTTCAAGATTAGAGGCTATTTGATTGTGAGGAATAGTGGATAGGTGGTGTTTTTTTAGAAGGGAGGGAGAGGACACACATAGAAATTTTTCATAAGATTAATATGTATTAAGGTATTACTCATGGAATGTGGATCCAAAATGACTGATATACAAACAAATCATTTTATATGGTGGATGTATGACCATAAAATAATATTTAGAAATTTTTTTATGTTATTTTATCCTTTATCACATTAGATTAACTACTCAAATAAATTGTTATCCTTTACCATAGTAATTGATTTTTACCTAGATTATGATTCACAACGAAGATAAATTATGTTAGAATTATTATATTATATTAATTATTCTGATTAAAAATATGAAAATACTTTTATAGAATATAAAAACTATAAATTTAATAAATTATTTTTAAAAATATTTTATGAAACCCAAAAAAATATTTTTATACGAAATGTATTTTTTTGGTATAATACAATATTTACCTTTATTGCATCCCATGTAAAATTTATTATAATATTTTCAAAAAATATCATTGAATATATACTATATAAATTCCCTTGAAATTAATGATCTATAGTAGTTAATTTTTTTTATTCAAATTAAACAACAATGCATTCCTAATTTTTTTTTCAAAGAGGCGTTTTTTCCATTTGAATACTTTTATTTTCATTTCTAACTGACTGATAAACATTGAATCTAATTTATAAACATTAAGATAAAAAAATTAAATAATTTATTTATTTATATTTAAACCCTCCAAATCCAATAGATATGTGATAACACTATGTAAAAATATTCTAATTGTATATCCCGATTTAAATTAACATGGTGATGCATATAAAGAAAGCTATAAAAAATCAAATTTAATCGAAGATAAATACCTCATATAATATATGGGTGTTACATCATTCCCTCTAATAATTACATGTTCTCCAAATGTTTCTATCATTTATACGAATAACTAAGGATACTTCTACCTCATCCAATCTTTGGGATTCACATGAAGATGCATATTATTTATGATTTCCCTAAAGAAATATTAATAGTTGAGTTGCCTTGTTGCATAGAAATTTTACCTCTATGATCTATTATTTCAATTTTTGTTCCCCATAGGATGGATTGTGTCCCAATAGTGTGTATTATACATTATGTGCATTGGAATTATCATTTATGTACTATGAAAACAATGATATATGGGATGGATCATAAATTTGAGAGAGGTTCGGTGGGAGATCCAAGAGATAAGATACCATCCAAATATGTTAAATAATTATAAAGGGGATGATAAATTTGGGGAAAACATTCTCTTTTTAAAAATATCCATTTTTCCATGGAGAAATACAAAATAATACCTTCACACAAAATTAGAATTCCAGATATAACTGCTGATTTTCTTGACAAATATTCTATCAAATATGAGATACCTTAATATAATAATGAATCTATATAACCATATATACAATTTCCTAAAATATATCAGGTACCAATATATTTTCTTATTCAAATTTATCCCAACATTATTGGGTACATCAATTACCACTATGAAGGGTTTTGTGAGGAGCCACATGAATTCCTCAAATGAAAGAAATTTTTATAAGATAGTTTAGTATGCGGATGTTTTTGATCCCAACCACCATTGAAATCAAGAGAATATGATCACAAAATAACCTCCAGGGTATGGATATTCCTCTTTTAATGACTATTTTTTCAAGGAAGACATACAATGCTAAATTTCAACTATGAATTCAATGCCAACTGATTTCTTCTTTACAAAATCAAGGTAAACTTCATACCCTAATTAGAAAGAATAGAATGTTATACTCTATGAAATATTACCACTTCAATTATTAATATCCTAAAAATTGGTTAAAGATATACATATTTTCGGATATAAATCAAATGATATGACTTTGTAATGTAGTGTACTATAACCAAAAATTAAATATAACCATTAAATGTATAGGGGAGTGAAATGATGAAATCAAAGGTAATGTTTTCACATTTCAAATATATTGGGGATAATTTTTATAATGTCAAAATATAATTTCGACCCATAATCATAAATTTGTAAGATATCATGAATCGGTATAAATCCTCTCCAATATCCTTCTTCAGGTTATCCTGAATGAAGTACTATTTAATATATCAATATATCATCATAAATCCTAGAGGAATAATTAATTACAAACTACGTGCATCATCCAATATTCCTTCCTAATGTATTGTGTTTTTTCGGAGACATACTCATCTCTTAAACTCTACCATTCCATCATAATAATTGTTGAAATTGGGAATATTTCTCAGCTTCTTCATTGGATCCACATCCACATTTTGTGATTACATATCTTCCCATGATTGGATGGTTTAAGATCTAACTATGAAATATATCATCAATGAACATTCATCCTGATTTAAAGACTCATATTCTAAAAATTCATAAATGTTGGATCTCCTTCATTACTTTTTATATAGAAACATTCATGATATTTCTATCATTAAAAAATCATACACATGTTCACATCTCGAGGGTAGTAGTATATTTAGAATTCATAATATTTAATAAATTCCAACAACCACCTTTTGTGCATATTTCGATAATTATATGTATATATATACTTCTAGATAACATGACCAGTATATATATCACATATTTCACTAGCCGAATTTCCTGAATGCATAATTTTTTATTGATTTTTGATAACCCCCTTTCATGGGATGAAAGGAAACCCTTTCTAGTCCTATAGGATCATAGATTACATGACCCTTAAGTCATAGTAAATATATAGACTATACATGGAACTCCTCCTACCAGCTTCTTCATCGTGATATCAACTCCCCACCATTGAATGGATGTTCGGCTAGGATTCCCACACAAGAATAGGATAGTCTTAGTAGAAATGACATACACACTCTTTCTGAAATATTTTCTTAGCTTATTCTCTGGAGAATGTGCCTACTATCTTTTAACATTTTTAGTGAAAATATTACTACACCCAACTCCAAATCAAGAGTCAGGTAAAATTTATCATGAATTTTCAATTCGATTGAGTCAAAATCTATCACAATATTATTTTCCATGTATATTAATTTTAGTATATTATTTTATTAGTCAATAATGATCAAAATCTATTTCCCACAACAATTAATTTTAAGAAAATTTGTTTGGATCAACCATTATTTTAACAGCAAGAAATATTCATCATATTATTCTATTGAAAGATAGTTGGATTCATTCCAAGCCAACGATATTATTATATTATATATCCATGATGAATCCCCCCAAAAATATATTAGTTATATCCTACCATAAAAACTATGATTCTTCTTCCCCATGATAATTAAAATTTATAATTACATTTTTTCATTGAAGGTTCGATCAACATTATAAAGGCCTGAACATTAATAAATGAACATCCCTTTTCAAATTAGGATATTTTTAATTAATAAATAAAATTATAGATAACCCACACACTACATTGGTTATATAAGAACATTTTAAGTTATATACTATAGTATTTAAGTTAATGTGAAGCATCAACGAATGATAACATAGTCATCATACAATTATTTAATGATTAATATATTTAATGTGTTAGGATAAATTCCAACAAACATATACAGAAGAAGCGATGTCCTGGAAGCATAGGATCATACCCCATGAATCCCTTCTATCAGATATTAATAGGGAGATAACGTCAATATTATTTTTTCATGACCAATACCAAGATAAGATTATACAACAACAAAAATGAAAAAACCATTTTTGAGATAATTTCAATCCCATCATGATCACAACCTGTACTTTGTTCACTGATCCACCCCAAGATAATCTCACCCTCACACACCATACCATTAGGTAATTGAATGGTGTGATGATGTTTTATTAAACTAGTCCCTTATAATATGATTTTTTTTATTTTATTTATAATAATGAAATAATTATATTTATCCCATATAATGTTAATTTTTTTTGATTAAATAATGACTTTGATTATATTTATATTCTTATAAAATGAAATAAAAATATAATATTTAGGATATATATATATTTTCATCAAGACACACATCATAATGAATCCATAACTTTTTAAATAAAATATTTATTAAAAATTACTATTCGTCAATAAAAATTTTAAAATATAAATTATAATGTAATATTATCTATTCATATATATTTTTTCCAGGGTTAGAAATGTGTTGATTAAAAAAAGCCAATTATTTTTCAGTAATTGGTGATATTGATTTAAAGAGTAATTTGTTATATTTATATATATATTTTTTAATATATATTATATTTTAAATCAGAATGATTTTTTTTACGAAGCTAAATATTTCATAATTTTCTAAGGTAGTTGATTTATTGGGATTAAATTAAAAATGATATAAATATACGTCATTTATTATGACATCATAATTATCGAAATGTGATGTAATATGTCCCCTAAAAGGTATCAATGAATGAAATTATATTCTCCATTTAAATTAAAATGTTTTGGAGGTCATTTTATTAATTTTATTAAATAAATTATTAATCCCTGCAAACTTATATTATATTTTAATGATTTAAAATATATTAGTAGGAAACATGACTCACATTCACAGCAACATGAGAGTTATTTTAAGGGCTTCAATTTTTTTGTTTGAACCCGGGTTGTTCATTATAGGAAATTTAGTCTTCTATGTGTTTTTTGTCAATATTAATCATGGAATATCAGGATATCTACAAGGGGAGAGGTCTTCAGATAATGTATGTCGATGGTGTGGAAGGTGGCATCATTTTCCAATGTTTGCAATTTTTTGGCTCAAAATTTGGAGGAAAGGATAAGATGATGGAAGGATATTTTATAGAATAAACTCTCTATAATTTTAGTATAATCATTGTTGTCATGAAATCAATGATGAAGATCTAGTTTATGTAGAGCACTATGAATAGAGATAGTGATCTCCAAAACTATGAGAAGTGGAGCATTGTGACTGTGTGATCTGTATCTGGTGATCTTTTCGATTGTGCCACATATTAGTGGGGCCTCATGATGGAAGGATTGTCATGAATGCATTTTTTAAAGATCCCAAAAATATGATGGTGGAAGTGGAGCATCGAAATTAGTGGAGCCTATAAATTTGAGGCCTGGCCTCTTAATGTTACATGAAATTATTTAAGGAAAAAAAATGAACTGCTCTGATTTCATGAATCTAGAGGTGCTATTTTAATCTAGAATACAATTTGAGGTTGAGAAATTTGGAATGAATAATTTACTCTTGACGGATGCCAATTTTTATATATGAAGGGTCCTTTGCAATGTTCGGGTAATTCATGTTGACTCAGTGAGATTTGTGAAGGTAGTTTAAACTGTGAAGGTAGTTTGCATCACGAAGGTAGTGATTTTCATACATGAATTCAATGAATGAATATTGTGAATATTATTTATTAAGGAAAATTACTTTGAGAGTTCCTCAACATAGGTCAATGGTGAATTTATAGTGTCAAGCTAGGCAAGTAGAATGACTTTAATCCCAATCCATTAATGCCCTCTTCATGTCGATATAATCAGTTATACAAATCTAAATATATTGAGCTAGGGGGAGTTTATTGAAGGGTTTTGAGGGACATAGTTCCCAATCCCTAAAATAATTTGTAGAAAGAGTTCCTGGAATACAATGATAGTGTCTAAACTCCTATATTCCACTACTAGTAAATATTGGTGGATATAAGTATGACTGAAAAACTACAGGCGTATGCTCAATTGATAAGAAATTAGAGGTGAACAAAGTGAAATTGATGTGTTTTCCTTCTTCATGGGATTGTTTAAATTACTTCACATTACCAACAAACCGGTTTGATATGTTCATACCAACGTGGGAACAATATCCATAAAATTAGAAGAAAAATTGGACACCCTGATTCACCCCTCCCCACTCAGGGTGTTCTAGAGTCCTTCAAGTGGAATCTGAGGGAGGTTATAGGTTACTAGTTCTAAATCTATATTTTTTTCGGTCAAAGGAGAATTAATTAATATTAGGGGATTCCCACTAATTTATGGAAGCAACGTCCAAATTTGAAATAATAGTATGAGGTGTTATCTAATATCTCTTAGAATGGAAGGACTCAATTCTACTTAACAAGGGATTTATCTTACTGATGAAACATACATATATATGAACGAAAAGGGAAAAAATGATTAATGTAGATGCCGAAGTTAAAATTTCCCTGACTACATCTCAATATAATCAAATCAATCTAAATCTAACGAGTTGAAACAAAGAAAATTATTTGTGTAAAATTTCTGAAAATATATAAGAAGGAGATAATAAATTACATGAGGAGAAAAATCATGTTTTCCACTATTGGTATCATGATATGAAGATTAATCCTGATAAAAATGATGATACCTTTTTCAATCAAATTACTGCAGTCATAGAGCAATTAGAGGTCTTGGTGGTGAAATTTAAGACATTAATATTATAATTAAAATCATGTGAAAACATACACATCTTAACAATAAAATAGTCTCATTCCATTATGAAATGGATCATTCAAAACATTCCATGGATGAATATTAGATCATTATATTATCATATGTGATGTGATTCAAACTAAGGGATGTAACAAGTTGTGTTATTAATGAGTTGGAATTTAATGCCATGAAATACATGATATTTATTGAGATAATATTAATGAATGTAATGAGGTAGATAAACTCCTTTATATGTTTTCCACGAAATTTAAGAGAGGAAAAATGGATATTTAATGTAAAGATACCCTGGTAATATTTTCATTGTAGTTGTGTTTGGAACATTCCCACTTGATACTCATGAAAATTTTATGGTAAAGAATGTGAAGTAGGAACCTCACCTAAGCCTCAGAAAGGGTAAAATAAAAAAAGGATACCTATAATCTAGAAATAAATTATAGATAAATTTTCTTCTCTATAAATAATAAGACAAATAAAATGATTTTTTGAGGAATAAGAACCAAATATTAAATTAGGAAACCTATAATCTATGATTGATATAGTTTAAATGTCAGATCCATATAAATATAAGGGTAGATATAATTAGTAGATTTTTGATGCTAATCCCATAATGGAACCTGAAGATTCTATTGGTGATCGTGAGTATCAACGAAATAGAAAAACAATTTAGAGAGTCGTTGTTTAAGATTCATTATAATTGGTTGATGGACTAGAATTTGAAATTAATTTCCTTGAAGAAGTAGTAAAAGATCGGTCAACATATTTTCAACGCACAGTAGATATAGTATATCTTATGCTCAAAATTTTAGAAATGGGAATGGAAATAGATGTCCATAAATACATACTAGAGGATACGTCTAATACCATTGATGGGAATAGTAATGAAGTTGTTACTCATAGGAATAAATAATAAGGCGAATTAAACTCAAAATAAAAAGGCATAGAAAATACAGCTAGTAAGATTCTCAAATGTTGAGATTCTTGAGAGAGGTAGGAGTGGTTCATAAGGTGCATATAATGATTAGAATTATCAAAAACCTACATGGATGGGAAATGTGTAATTGGTTGGGACGTAAAAATATCATATTTTGGAAATAAAATAGGCCAAAATAAATGAGTGTTAAATGTTGGACATATCACAAAGTCACATGATGTCGAATCTATGAATGACTCAATTCAAATTGAGAGGAGAACCATAAACAATAATCATATATCCAAATATTTTTGGTAGTCAAATTCTATTCCAATTAAAGGTGACATGAGGATGAATATAATTGAGAAGATTTTTCCTCTAACGAAATGTCAATTTTGTGGCTATCTAGGTCACACCATGTCATACTATGAAGAGGAAGGGAGATATGTTGATGTTTATGAGCTAGAAACTCAAAAAAGGATAATGAATTCATATAAAAATTATTATATAATATATATCTTTTATGGATATTTTTTCCTTGTCTATCTTTGGGCATAAATCTACTCATTTCAAGAAGACGAATGGTTGAAATGATTCCTAAAGAACACAGAGACAAGTCAATTCATTCAATCCATATGGTGTTTATCTCTAAAATATGTTTTCTATAATGAAATAACAATATGAGTATGAAGAACCATCACACATATAAAATATATTGTAAAAACATATTTATCTTCCAATCAATCACATATTTCACCAAAGGAAGAGAAGAATATAGAGAAATCCAATCATAACGAAGTCACACTCAAAGAAATAAATATAAATATCCACTGGATTATTTATAGAGGATTATCATCCCATAGGATGGATACAAGGATTTATTTAATAATGTTATGAAAACGGTGGATTGAATTGTTAGGTCTGATAATTATGGTGCTCTGATGAACAAAGGAAGTAGGATTGCAGAACTAGAAAGTAACATGATTAATATAATTGAAGATATATATGTGGAATCTTTTAATCACAATATTCAAATAGTGAGACAACTCTATGGCTCAGTACATATAGTGAATTTCAATCAAAAAGGATTTACTATAATAATAAATATATGAATATTTTATCATGAATTATGGTAGAAAATATGGAAACTAATATCAGGTTGGTTGTAATGATAACATTTTCCATTTGATAGTTGCTGAAGATAAAAACATCTGGAATCAAAAGTTAGTTCACATTAATAAAACAACATGGAAAAGATATCTATGATGAAGATACTATTGGATATCCTCAATCTGAAATGTGAATGTGAAAGGACTTGTTATGATTGGATATGAGGGAAGTTTTCCTGCAGGTCATATCATCAAAAGAAGAAAGGGGCATCAAATCTATATGATCTCACCCATATAGATGTATGTGGATAGATAAATGATGATGGAGCATATGGATAAATGTATTTCATTCATTTCATTGATGATAATAGTATAATTTCTTTTGTGAGGGTTATACCATTGAAATAGAAATTACTTGATTTCCAAAAAATGTATCACCGAACAGCTTAGAATGATACGAGACCGACAACCAAATTTATTTGGACTGATAGTGGAGGAGAATAAAAATCCATTTATATTTAAAATTGCATTTAAAAACCTGGAATATAACATGTGGTGGATACTGTTTGAAAACCATAGAAACGTGGAGTTTTCTAGAATAAGAATTTAAAAGTGAACAATATGGTATGGACAATGTGGATTTATAGTCGTATCACTCTCCACTACTAGAAAGAAGCTATTCAAGCTGGTTTGATTTCTCAAAATTTAATGATGCTTTATATTGGAAAAAAATACACCGTATGATTTTTGGGCTATGAAGAAGTCATATTTTATGTATTCTGGAGTTTTTTGATGTAAATGCATCATGTGAAACAATGATACAAATCAAGAGAACTATGGTGATGCTTCAAATTATGGAATATTCCTCGGATATTAAATAAAGATAAAATACAACAAATTTTTTATTAATTATCTAGAAATTATTGTGGAAAGTAGATATGTTAAGTTCATTTAAGACATGAAAAAAATATCTCAAAGATCTATTCAATTGATATGATAGAAAATAAAGTAGACAATGGAAATGGAATTTTATTCAAATAATGATCCTGAGGATGGACTAAAAAATATTAGAGGTCACAAAATTATGATGATTTTAAAGATGAGTTAGAGGAATAAATGATATATGAAGAATCTCTAACTAAATATCAAAATAGAAATAAAAGAACTAAAATTGATGAATCTAAAATCATATGGGATTAGGACAAATAAACATAGATATGGAGGATGAGGAACTACAAAAATTATTTCTTCCTATCTATTGTAGAAAAAACCTCATTACAAGAAGCAGTGAATGATGAAGAATGTGTTATGGCCTTGATTGAATAATTGGATTTGATTGACAAAAAAACAAAATGGGATATTTTTAAGAGACATGAATATCATAATATGATCAAAATTAAGTGGGTTTTAAAAAATAAATTCGAATAATTTGGAAATGTGATCTGAAATAAGTCACCGATGGTGGGAAATGAATATTCTAAGATTTACAGTGTTGATTTTGATGATTCATTTTATAGATAAGAGAGACTATAGTTGATCATGATTTTCCAAGTGATTATATTTCAATGAATAAACAATATCTATTAGATTATTTTCAAAACAACATTAATGAATGGTGTTCTTGAATAGTATGCCTACATTGAATAAAAATAGGGATTTATGGTTTCCAATGATGAATCAAATTTTTTCAGATTAAACGAGGATCATTATGGTCTAAATGAGGCACCACATCCTAGGTATTCAGGACTAGATTCATATCTGAAAAAGATTAAATTGAAAAGAGAAGTTGTTGATAATAATATATATGTAAAACTTTCTCATAATGATCAATTTATGGTGCTAGTTTTTGAATATTATTTCACTTTCAAAGGAATAAGGTATGGCTTAGGAGAATAATTTTCATATCCCATGAAATAAGAATTCAAAATGTCTATGATTGGTGAACATGAATATTTCTTGGGTATGCGGTTTATTCAGAAGAAGTAAAACAGTTTCATTTATTTGGAAAAAATATGAATGTGAGCTTCTAAAGAAATTAATTATTTATGACTCCAAACCATTGTTCACTCTGATTGTGGTTGGGATGAACTTGGAAGGCATGAATATGATTCTTATACCGATCCCACCATGTATAGGTGAATAATATGATGATTATTATACTTTAATGAAATATGGCCAGATATTATTATTGGAACATTATTAGAAGCACATTTTCAATTAAATTTGAAGGAATAACACATAAACGATGTTAAACAAATCCTATGGTATATTAAAGGTATGCAGAATTTTAGAATATACATTTCTGCAAGAAAGGAAAATGTGTTGGTGGATTTTTTATGATGAATGGTCTTGAGATGTTGGTTATAGAAACGTCACAAGTGGTATAATTTTCATTATTTCAAAGAAATTTATTGTTATGGTTGATTAAGAAACAAGAATGTACTTATCTTAGTACTATGTAAGAAGAGTATATCTCTACAATGAAGTATATTACTTAGATATTATTGATGAAGTAACAACTGAGAGAAATTGGTGGTGAGGTGAAAAAGATAATGGTGATTCATTGTGTTTATAAGATAACAATCGATATTATGAAGAATCATATTCAACATTTTTATTTGAAAAATAACAAAATCATATATGACATCATCAAGGAAAATTTTTATCAATGAATGATTAGATTGAATAATGATGGAACTGATGATTAAGTGGTTGATATACTGACCATATAATTTTCAATGCATGATTTCAAGAATCATTGGATGATCCATTCTCATCAACAACCTCCTAGTGCATGAGGGGTAACTAGTGCTCCCCTATCTCTTGTTTTGATATCCATTTTAATCTAACTGTTGAAGGGATGCATTTTTTCAGGGGAGATATGATCCAATGGGTGTGATTTTTGACATCCAAAAGATAAAATGCGGTTCATAAATATTATTTTAAATGGGGGAGAATGGATAAAAGAGATTCAATTTTACAAAGGAGGAGAATTAAAATTTTATGTATTTTTGGTTGTAGAAGAATGTATAATTCTCATATGACATGATCAGAGCATAACTTGGACATATTCAAGAATTCCAAAAAAAATAAACCCAATTCATGCTAACCCTATGGTTTTATACCCTGACATTTTCTTATGTATACATTGAGGGTTATATGAGTTTTTCATGGATATCATTTTCTAATAGTGTCTGGTTCTTCAATGAATTTATCTGCTGATTTTATAAAAAACCCATGGGAGTGATTTTTGGAACCACGTCTACTTTGACTGAAAATGTTGTCTAGTTTGTGTTTTTTTCCAATACTCATCATGTAATATTAGGGAGTTTTCATGGAATTATATCTTATGGTATAAGATGAAAATGATGTTGAAGGTGGTGTCATTTCCTATGTTTCTCCAAAAAAATCACAAAATCTGGAGAAAGGACTAGCATCAAAAAAATGTGTATCTAGAATAAACACCACCTGAATTTTGAATAGAAAATGGTTTCAGAAATATTGGGTTGAGGGTCAAAAATATGTGCAGAATCATTAAGGGAGACATTTATCTTGGATATTCCAAGAAGTGGAGAATCTTGAATGCACGATCTATTGACAGTCATCTCAGTGACTATGTAAAATCAGAGTAGAGCATAGTGAAGGAAGGATCACTATAATAGTGTTTTTGAATGATTTGAATATTGAGATGGAGGTAGTAGAGCATTGAGATCAGTTGAGCATATAAATATGAGGTAACACATCTCCACATAATATGAAATTATTTAGGGAAAATCTGGTAACTCTAAGATTTCATGATGATAGGGGAGCTCTGCGAATCTAGATTTCAATGTGAGCTTGAGAATCAGGAAGAGACATGTTTTGTTCTGACAGATGCTAATTCTTCTATGTAAAGGGTGAATCACAATGATGGGGTATTCAAAATTAACTCAGTGATCATAATTAAGAATTATTGTTCTGTGAAGGTAGTTAGCTTCACGCTAGTAGTGAGGTTTATGAAGGAGTTTTACAAAACTAAGTTTTGAATACATATTTTTTTTGTGAAAATTTCATTCAGAGTGCATCAAATCAGTTCCACAATGTAAGAAGAGAATTGTGCAATATAGGGAAAATGACATAAACTCTAATCCATTAATGTGACCTTAATGTATATATAATGAGTAAGACATATATAAAAGTAGTGAGAGAGAAGTGTTCTGAGGGATGTATTGTTTTATCCCAAAAATCATGTAATGGAAGTGTCCTGGGAACATAGTTACTCTGTTTAATATCTTCAATTCAAAAAATAATGATTAATAGTGGATTTAAGTATGAATGACAATATGTTGACATATGATCTATGGACTAGCCCTTAGTTATTGACCAAGTAAAATTGATGTGTTTTCCAACTGTGTATGGTTGTTTAAATTACCACACATTAAAAAAAATATGGGTTTAACAAGTTCCTACTAATGTGGAATCCATATACATAACTTTAGAAGAAAAAATTTACACTCTTATTAACCCCTTCGCTCTTTGGGTGGTCTCAGGTCCTTCAGTTATCAAAATAAATTAATTACAAACACGCCTACTTTGTAGAAACCGTGTGAAAATACCATAGAAAATGAATATTATTTTTGATTAATTTATTATATGGTGTCCATAAACTATGTTTGGAAATTAAAAAAATTATCATATCTTATTCTATAAAAACCTAAGCAGCCACACATTACACTTCACACACAAAAATCTGATAAAAAATTTACTATAAACATCTCTCTCTAGAGCCCTCCCATGGTTCCCCAAGATAATAATAATTTCCACCCAATCATTAAGAAGAACCCTTTAAAGGTAAGGGATCACTTCCTTCTCCCCTTTATTGATGATCATTATTTATGTCATGCCTTTTTAATTAAAATTATTCTATTAAAGATATGTTTTTACACATCACCATTACAATACATATGATACACAAGTAATGAGAGGCCTATTTTCATATCATTCATTCCTTCTATAAACCTTTATGTACACCCAATATTCTACAAAATTATCATTAGATATTCCCTAATGTTTTTTAAATTTATTTCCTGTATCAATAGCCACTCAAGTGTATTCTACGTGTTATATATACAAACCATTTTTCGGGATTTAATTTATTTAACCCAACATCATAAATTATGGTGTGAAAATTATTAAATGAAATCATGATGATGTATGATCTATCTTAAAACATTATGAATGTATATGATATAAATGTAATATATGGACCTAGAATTATATTTCCCTTCAAAGAATTTGGTAATGTTTTCATCTTAGGATATTTCATGTATAGTGTATGGGAGTTTATCTTATGAATACAATGATTTGTTTTATATGAATTTATCCTTGACATATTTTTTTGGATCTCATGTTTGCGGTTGTTACAACATTCCAATGTTTTCATAATGTTACCATGTTATATCATGTCTCATTATTCATGATTATGATTGTCACCCCTATAATGTTACATTGATATTCGTCTTTTGTTATATGTACTATATTACCTTATTATATGGTTTTTATTACATTATTGGGGATTATATCTCACTCAATTATTATTTAAATATTAATGTTATCTCATTTGGTTTAAGAATACAATGGAATATAAGGGTGTGGTTAAATGTTTAAAAATAATTCTATTTTATCGATGATTCATGTTAATTTTCTGTTTACCTAATTTCCCAATAACACTAGGCCTCATTACCTTTTAGGGATTTATTAAGTGTATCATTATGTAATAAATAATATTATAAGGTGGAATAAAATATGGTTGTTTGTAGTTAGTATTACAGAAAAGTGTCGTTATTTTTGGGGATTATGATTATAAAACTCTAATGAAAATAAAAAGGATGTGAATAAAAAATGAAAAAATTTCTCTAATTTGGTATAATAAAGATCATGTGGTTTCCTAGAAAATACATCATTTAATGTATATTAAAAATGGTTCTGTCTCATGAACATATCATGATATGGGAGATAAATTTCTAAGGGTGCATTGAGATAGACACGATCATCACCAGGTGCATGAAAATAGAAATTTCTACAGAACTGGTTTGGAATTCTTAGGGGATATAATTTGGTACATTAAATTCTCTTTACCATGTATTATTAAGGGAACAAAAATTCAAAAAATTTAAAGTTAAATTTTTTTATAGGATTACATATATTAAAACCTAGAAATATATAGGTTTATAAATGTATTTCATTTAAGTGTTATCATATTATTTATAATGGTTCATTATTTATTTATTTAATAGTTAAAACATTCTCACCATCACTTTCACTTTATTTTTATTCAATGGTTTGAAATAGGAGAAACCAAGTCAACCACCAATGTGAGGGGAAATGTGATTACATCCCAAATGAAATTCCCAGAACAATATGAGTATGATTTATCAAGATTATGATAATACATAACAAATAATTTCATGTATAGAATTAATACATTATTTGGAGGTACACCCAAATTTCCATAATAAATAGAATGTATCAATTCAGAACCTTTTGAAACAAAGGTTTTTCACTTTTAGGGGATATTTTGATCCCATAATCATGGAGAATTGGACACGGTCCCTTGAAAATATCTTTTCCATCCTCCAATACTAAAAATAAGACAATTAAAAGATTTTTATTTATCTAATGTAGGTATAATCTGATTAATAGTGGACGTTTGTCTCAAATAATATACCCAATGAATACATTTAAGAGATGGTGTAGAAGGAATCCCATTTTTAAAAAAATATTACATTCAACCTATGGATTAAAAGGTAGATGGATTTATTGAGAATCATGAAAAGGATGATGAATCCATTGTGGCTTATGAGGAATAGTTCAGAATACGTGAACAATACAAATCAATCTTTGTAATTACCATTTAATGTAATGTTGACTACTTCATTGATTGGATAAAGAGGAGTCTATGAAATGTTTTGTCTAGTAAATACTTTTATTATTATGAGGATATTGGAACATGTTTACTCAAAGTAGAAATAGAGATCAATGAATTTCAATGTAATTATAGTTTTAATATGTAGAAATTAGTGTTTAATTTTAGAGTTTTGATATTGAAATATATCATTTGAATGAAATTATAATGTCTTACTTTTCAAATTTGTGAGAAAATTCATCCTTGGAATTTTTTGAAGGGAACAAGAAATTGTTTTAGTTTCATAAATAATGTGAACATAGATTGTGATTACTGATGTGAGAAATCCAAAAAAAATTTATTCAAGAATGTAATTCTCTATTCCATCTTTAGCTATTCATCTGAGGTTTTAAATATAAGAAAAAGGAAAAATAATTATGAATCAATTCCATATACCAAATGGTATTTGATAACAACTTCCGACAGTAATATCCAAGTCTTTAAGATAATTGGAGTTATTAATCCATCAAGACATTTTATGTGGATCATGATAATGATGTGGAGACATGTATAATAGTTATTTATTCAAGGATAGTGAATGTACTATTTTATTTTGGTTATAAAAAATATTTTATAACAAAAAAATTTAGTAGAAATATTTATACATCAAGTAATAACATGGGAGTCAAGTGTTTAGTGAAGAAGAGTAATCGTTCAATTATTACATTGTAATTATACGAATCTTCCCCTGTATAAATTTGAGGGATGAATTTTCCTAAAAAAACATGTGATACCCCCATTTTTAGAATATATTTATATTATGGGAAATGATTAGTCATCTTTTTATAAATAAAAAGAGAAATAAATCGCCGTTCATATTGTAAATCAATCTCTAATTTTATAGAAGTGAAAGGAGGTGGATAAAGTTTGTTTGGTACCAACATATTTAGAATTGTAATTATTACCTTGTGAGTAAAAACATATAGCTTTAATGAATGGGACTAAATAAAATATCATCCTTGATGACATTCACGTTGAATGGAAATTCTCTTATCTATTTCCCAATGAATTTTCGATTCATCCTCCTATATAAGAGGTTGGATCTTCAATAGAGATCATACCTAGAGATTAAACAATATCAGAGACACCATATAGACTGAAATTTTTTAAACATTTGGAGTTGAAGAAACAATATCATGAGAATACAGATAATAGGTTTATATTCCCATGTATTTCACCATAGTATATAGACTGGTCCACTTCATCATGAGTATAGATTTTTCAATGCATCTCTGTATTGATTAATATAATCTCAATAATATTATGAAGAGAAAAAGTTTCCTCTATGACCTTTTTATGACTTCATAAATCAATATCATTGATCCCAAAACATATCTAATTTTGATATTTGGTCATTGAATTATCATGTAATGTTATGGAAGAAATATGTCCCCATGGATACTTCTAATTCATGGTATGTGAATAAGAATTCAAAGAGATACCATTTATACTCAATAATTCTCCAAAAATACTAATTGAATTAATGAAAATAGACATTAAAAAACAACATTAAAGTTTTTTAGTTGCCTTAATTGATGATATTATAATCTACTATAAATCAATATGTAATGTGAGGAGAATTTAATTACTATATTGATGTCTTTTTAGAAAGAAAATTTTCATGAAAAGTTTAGTAAATGTGATTTATGGTTTGAAAAAGAAAATTTATTGGTAAATTTTATACCAAAAAAAATTATATTTTTGAATCCATATAAAACTGAGGTAATCATAGGATGTTCATGAATAACATCTATGGAAGAAATCCATAGATTCCTTTGATTAACTAGGTACTATAATAAATTTTTTATAAAATTATCAGGATTTTCAGGAACACTATCCAAGATTACAATGACATCTATGATGTTATTTTGAGGTTATTTTGAATTTTATTTTAATTATTTTTTTTGGAATTTTATAGGTACTTTCTGGTAAAAATGATGTTTTTGGACCCAACATTTGTTGTCGCATGAGCGCATCACAGTTAGAATAAATCATGTTCCAACCCAATGGAGACCATGCACCTAGAGTAGTGGTTCAATATAGGGTGCACAGTTGGCCACATGGGACTGCATTATCCCCTAGTAATCATGCATCATCATTCCTATTTGGATATAGAGGGACCCAATATTGCTTCATGGTTTGGAAAATCATGTTTCTAAACCATGATGCATATCCATGTCATTAAAAGTATGGAATTTAATTTTTCCCCCAACCAATTTTAAAAAAAAAATTCCTATCCATTATCAGTATACCTCCCATGGTCTATACACTTCTACATATCATCTTGGATCTCTTGGATGTAAAAATATTTTTTAATTATGGGGTGTAATATTCATGAATCAATAGTCAAGTCCCACCCCACTTGATTTCGTCCTTCATCTTGGTTCATCCTATCCTCTTCTTTGAGTTGTAATTTCTACTGTAGATTCCTTGACATAATGAGGGTCCCATATTGATTAATTAGGTTGTGTAATAATGGATTTGGATTGATCGTGAAAATAAATTGTATCCTTGTGGTGTAGTTTTTTTCAATAATATTTAGTATGTTACTGTTCATGAGTTAGGTGTTTCAAAGCTTTCGAATAATTTGAATACATTGGTATGCTATATTTTCAATTTTTATAAATTCATTTTATTTTTTGTGTGGTGAAAATTATGGATTAATTACTTTTTGGAGTACATGTGATCTACAAGTGTGTTTTCCTATAAAAAATAGTTCTTTTCGTGTGTGTTCCATGGTTGGGTATATTTTTAATGGGGGTTTAAATTACATGAGAAATGATTTTCACGATAAAAATAGTTGTTTAACTAGGTGTTCCTAATGCTTGAAAAGTTTTTGTGTGTAATAAGTTATTTTTATGTGATGAATGAAGGGAATGACCACAAAAATGAAATTTGAGGTTAGTATATAGGTGAACAAGGACAAGTACGCCAGTTGGATCTGTGAGGTCGAGGCCCAATGTAAGGAACCAACCACAACCATTACATAATCATGTTAAATACACTATAATTCAATTTTATTACATTTAAAAATATTTTTTAGGTCAACTATTTTAGATGATTATGTAATAACCTCATCCATAAAAATTAATAAATCACAAAATAGACACTAATACTTATTATACATTTTTTCTCAATATGAATCTTTTTGAATAATTTTTTTATTTATTTTTGTAATAAAAAATAGAGACCTTAAAATTGAATTACAAATTTACATTATCAATAAATAATCCCTATGTATAATATTTTAATACATGGGATGAGCACCAAGATCTCATAATGGGATTTCAAATGGGAGAATGAAACTGTTAGTCTATTAATGGTTATATTTTCACAAGTCATAACTTTTACCCAGAAAACATATGCTCTTTTTCATATCTTATGAAATAATAAGATTCCTATAAAACCATAGAAATCATACATAAGTCATGAAAGATAACTTATGGAATAATTATCATTGCACTACTATATATAAATTATCCTTCTTGGATATAAAAGTAGTATCCATCATGGTTACACTTTGAATAACCATCATAGTATATTCACATAATCAAAAAGGAGAAACCATACAAGTCACTATATCCCTTTACCCAATGCATTGTAGAGAAATAATTGGTGCACTACCCCTTGATTTATCATAGAACCACATTTCATCATAAAATTCCCGATACCCATATCATAATCATAGCTTATAAATCTTCCATAAACTACACATTTTTGAGAAAAATAAATTTTCTATTCGGAAACCAATATTCAATTTTATGTATCCACACAGTTATAAATAAAAACAATTTATTTTAAAATAAACATGAAAACATATAAAGGGAAACTAAAATGAAAAATTAATCATGAATTATGTAAAATAATATTATGCTATATAGGATAAAAAATATTTCATTATTAAATGTTATTGTAAATTAAAAAGTGGATTATTTAAAAGAATGTCTCTTAACTTATGCCTTAAATCATTATGTACCTCTTAAAAATGTTCAATATAATAAAATTATATACATTATTTACATAATTAATAATCATTTCAACATATATTTTATTTATGAAAATTTTTTTTAGTTAATTTTTTGTCATTTCGATAAGTAATAAACTTGAAAATGGTCATTGTAATATTGTTAGTTACATTGTATTATAGCTTGTTCCCTTGAGTATATTTTTTTGAGTTCTTTTCAAACGAATGAAAATCTTAAGTATTAGAATGAAATGGAATAAATATGTATAATTTAATTAAATTATCCCATATAACATATTTTTTTCTAATATGAGGATGGTTTATTAGATAAAACATTAATCATTGATTTTTGGATTTTTGATGTTTTTCTGATCATCAAAAAGTAGTCTCATTATTTTAAATTTTATGTCTATAAATTTGTTGTTAAACATTATAACATTTATGATAAACACATTAAAATATATTTTAAATAGAATAATGGTTTTATGACCACTTTTAAATGTAGTAATGTAAAATAAAAATTCATCTTCCATGAATGCAGCGAATCATCACGTCATGGATGATATTTTATTTTTTTTAGAGTAAGAGGGGATGAGAAGATGTTGGATGATGAATATTCCGTTAACATAATAAACGTATAGTATATATATGATACTGGATATTTCATTCCAGTTTTGGTAGGGTAGGTGAGAATATGATAGAATGAAATTATTAAAAATAGAAAGTAGGAGGGTTTTACAAATTGAATACCATGTCCTTGAGAACCACCATAAAGTAGTTGGTTTTGGTATTTTGGTGTGGAAAATAGGACTTTCATGTGAGGAAGTATCATAAGAAGTTAATTGGGAATAATTTAGTCAATAATAATGTATTATAAGGTGATATGATCAGAGGTGGTGAGGGTTGTTATTTATAGGGAGATGAGAAGGGTGTTTTTGATTATTTTATTCTTTTGTTTATTATTTTGGCCCACGAATATCAATAGTGATCATTATTGTGGCCATTTATTTTAAGTAGTGCATTTTAGTGGGAATAAATTGTTGATTACCTCATCATTTAATCAATAATTCATGTATTTAACATATAATGTTAAATAAGATAATGTCACATATTTCACTATTCAAAAAATTCAACTGTTTCAAAAAAATAGAACAAAATCACCATAATAATTTTTTAATGTGTGTATTAAAAAACTAAAATCAATTTTTCAAAAATAAATTTTAAAATATTGTAAATTCAAATTTTAATTAAAAGTATTATTATTTTTGAAAATATCTATATTCATAATATAACCGAGTTTGTGACACATAGAGAAATTAATTTTGGTCTCACAAAATTATATTATAATTATTATAATAAACATACTAATTTTTCAATCTATTTTATGAAAAAAAATTCTTTTAAACCATTATATTAATTTTAAATTCTTAAAAGAACTTCTACATTTCAAAAAAATAGATTAATTTTAATTTATCAGTTTTAAAACATTTACTTACTCCTTGAAATAGATATATAAAATTTTAATTTAAGAGATACATTAATTTAATTACACATTCCAAGTTGAGGTATTTATTCTAATTTCTATATTACTATTCCAAACCACTACATTACTATTCCAATGGTCAGGTGGCTATTTTACTGTTATAGTATTTTAAATTTCTATAAATACAACATATTTCATTATAAATTTAAAATGAATTTAAATATTCAATTCCATAATGAAAATAAAATATTCTATAAGGACAGCTGTGCTTACATTCTACCCCATGATGGAAATTTTTTCATTGAAATTTTATTCCCTTACTAGAAAACCTTGTATAACATTCACTTATAGCATTTTAAATTTCTCATGTATGTTATATAACCATATAGTTTTAAAAAAACCATGACTTGGTGAATTAAATTGTTCCACAATAATATAAACATATGTTCAATAATCCCAATTGGTTTCTCCTCATAATAATTGATCTCTTCCAATTGAACTACAACGGGTTTGAAAAGATTGTATGAATCTGAAACATACTTTTATATCATCTAAACATGAAAAATATTGTGTGCTAGTTAGAGAATCAGTTGAAATCCATATTGGTTGGAAAATTATCCAACTTTCACTATGATTTCATTGGGTCCAATGAACCATGCACTTAGATTTCTCTTCACACCAAAACACATCACACATTCCCGTAGATAAAAATTGTGAAAGACATGATCTCCTACCTCAAAATAAAATCATTCCTCATGTAATATGCATAACTTTTCAACCCATTCTAATCTATTCTCATGTGTCAGTAAATCAAATAAACATTCTCTACCATTTAATTTACCAATTCTGGTCCCATCAACAATATTTCTCCAACTTCATCAAAAAATTATAATGTTCCCCACATCACTCCATACAATGTTTCAAAATAAACCATTTTTATACTTGAATGAAAACTATCATTATAATAACCCTCAACTCAAACAAGATGTTGACCCAAAAATTAATGGTATTTCATTAAACAAAATAGAATCATATCAACCAATGTCTGAATTGATCTCTATGACTTTCCAGTAAATTGAGGATCAAATTATTTGATGAAATTAAATTCACTTCCCATTGAATTATGAAGGCCTTTCCCAAATATTGAAGTGAACCTGGGATCACGATCACATACAACAGAGAGGGGAACTCCATTTAACTGGACAATATATTTGAGTTACAATCGATAAAGTTGTCATAAAGTTATAACAACTCAAACAGGAAGAAAATGTACATATTTAGTTATCCAATTAAAGATAAACCAAACCACATTGTTTCCTCAAGATGTTCTTCCAAATCCCACTATGAAATCTAGGGATATATTTTTCCATTTCCACTCTCTCACTAAAAATGGGTGAAGCATCCCATTATGTAATTTTCATTCCACGTTTACCTATTGACAAGTCAAACATCTCATGGTAATTTTATCAATATCACTTTTCATTCCACCCCACCAGCAACACTTCAGATAGTCTCTGTACATTATAGGGACTCCAAGATAAAATGAAAATAGGGAACTATGAGCTTTATTTAACTACTATTTATTTAACTATGTATTGAATGGTTGCAATAATCATTACCATATCTAAAAAATTCATTATCAATGAAATTTTTTGTTAACATACCCATTTTAACTAATTATACAAATTCCAATAGCTCATGGTCTTCCTTCCAAAAATTCATAATTCGGTCTAATAGAGGAAATCTCATTCGCACGTGTAAAAAGCAGAAATTCCAACACCAAAAACATCCATGACAATATTCATCAAATCATTTCAAATGGATCATGTCACTAATGTAACATAATTTATATAGCATTATATTATTGACTCTAGGAAACCACAATGTTCTTTTTTCAATTATGTTAATTGATCAAGCAATCATTATACATTATTAATTATATCCATTTTCTATACCTCTTATTCAATTCCTTATGAGTGAATATATAGTAAAAAATTTGATGATTAACTTATATTTTAAACTTTTCTCCATATATATTATGGATCAAATTTTTAAAACAAAAAACACAAAAAAATTATAAGTCATTTCTAGGATAATTTCATTCATGAGGTTTAAGTTCAATTAACACAGATGCAATTACCATATCATTCTTCAACAGAATGAAACCATGTACCTTTTTTGAATAATCATTAATGATGTGAAACTAAAAATTTCTAGAAGGTTGGTACAAAAATAGAGATTTCATTAATCTTATTTTCAATCCATGAAAACAAATATCAAATTCTTCAGTCCAAATAAATTTGAACCCTTTCTGTGCTAACATAGTTAAAATACTAGATAACTCTGAATTTTTTAAACAAAATATCACTAATATATTGATAATCAAACAAAACTATGAATCATAGTAAAATTTCCAGGTCATGTGCATTCATTCACCACTTATGATTAATCAAGACCATCCATTATGATTTATTTATGTATAATGTTCAATAAAAATAAGATTTTTTGTATTAAAAAGTTACATGTTCTAAATTTCCTTTATAACATCGGTTTTTAGGGTTTTCATAACTATCATACTACATTTTTCATGATCCGTAAAACATATTTAATATTATAAATTTTAATCATTAAAAACAATAACAATCATATCCAAATATTCTTGGAAGATTATATTCATAAGATCCATTAACATTGTAGGATAATTTTTCAAACTAATGAGAATAAAAAAACACATAATGACCATATCTATTACAAAATGTTGTTTTTATAGTGAAATTATCCTTCACCTTCATTTAATGGTATTTGGATATCATGTCAATATTGGAAAAATTGTTAGCTACAAATAGATGATAAAAAAATATCATCATTATGGGGTAAAGGATACTTATTCTTAATAGTGATGTTATTAAAATTCTCTATATTCAATACAATGCACCGTTGAACAATCATTCTTTAAAAAAGAGGATTACCCCATGTGGAATTACATTGAATAATGAATCCTTTATCTAGAAACTCATGAAAATGATTTTTCAATTTTTTTAGTTCAACATTATCCATTCAATAAGGGGTGTTTGAAATAGGTTTAACATTATGGAGTAGAGAATCATTAAATGGAAAAACATGATAGGTTGTAATACTATGTAACTCATTAATAGAAACACACATATACTCATTTACCATTTCCAAATCATTAATATGAATTGTTCCCTTATTTTCAACTATATGTGGAATATAGAATTTATTTACTCATTTTAATATATTTAAATTATCATTATATGTTATCATTGTTATGGTTTCATTCATGAATACAAACCGAGACTATTTCTGAAAAAATAAATTCTTTATCTGTACTACAAGTTGAAGAAATTTAAATATAAACACAATACATACATAGAATAATGTAAAATCCTACGATGGGAAAGAAAACATGTTTTCCAATAAATTATTCCCACATACATTGAAAATAGGAATCTTTTAATATATTTTTTGTACTAATATTTCTCCATGGTGTTTTTACCTTATTTTATGGATTCATTTCATGAGGTGGAATTTCCTATTTAACAGAAAATTTTTCAAATATAAATTAATGTGTAGACTATGAATAGAACAAGATAGTAGAAAAACATGTTTAAACAAAACAATATACCTGATTCCACTTCCTTTTAGGGGTCAACATCCCCTAAAGTGGTTTTAAAGGATTCTACCATATCATTCTTCTTATAGTCTAGATGCTTCAAATTAGTCATGTTCCACTTTAAACACTTATCTGCATAAGGACTAATATCAACACATTTAAAACATTTTACTATTTTATATCAAAAAAATTCAGACCTCTACCATGAAATTTATCATTGCAATTATGATCCATATACCGAAACATACCAAATAGGAAACACTTATTAGACATTAAAAGGCATTCACCTATGTTTTGAACAACAAATCCCACAAATTGAAAAGTTAATTATTATACCATAAACATATTTGATGAATTCATTACATTTTACTACCACAAAAACCACTTTTTATACTAGTTTTCAAAGAACACATGATCATCAAAAATCTCCATTACCTCTTTCAACACACTTCAAATTGTATCCATAACTATTAAATTCATGATAATTAAATGCCCCAGACAATTTGTCTTCCATCATGCATATAAATTATTGACAATGCAATGAGGACCCCAACCTTGTTTAGGGTATACCGTACCAATCATATGAATGTTTCTTCATATGCATCCAATGAATCGTCCCCATTTTTCAATTCCATGTTTTCTCCATCATAATTTGAATCACCATAGCAAAATGATTTTCAAGTATTTTTTTTGAATTCATCTTATTCTAATGCATTAGTCTTTTAACTATCGCTGATATATTAGACATCTAACTCCATTAGTCAACGTGACCATTAAAACAGTATATAGAATGGATAAACATTTTATGTTATAAACAACACAAAGATATCAAAAATTGTTTATTGGACTTTAATACACAATTATTCTTCTGATGATTTATAAGATTTACTAAATGTTGGGGTTTTTCTTAATAAAATGTAATACCACTGAAATATTCATATAAGGATGAATTTTTTATCTCATTCATGGATTTCAGCGACATTTATATCCTAAATCAACGTACTTATTTATGTTATAAACCACTTGGTTTCTTTTCCCATGGTTCTAGAATGTAGATTCGGAATGATATCTTCCACTATGTGCCTTCTAAATTCATCTTTTCTATTTATTATATGGAAAACCGTTCTAAATTGAAATATATTAGTCCAATAAAAATGGTAATATTTAAATGTTTTATCATTTAAACATTAAATTTTATTAATAATAATTTGTAGTTATTATCATTATATTAATCCCTGATGTTATCTAAACCATTATTTGATACCAAATTTAATGTCCTGACATTAAACATTATATAATCTGGTTAATTTTTCATGAATTAAAATTTATACAATCTAGAATATCTTTTTTGATCATACTTATATATAATTTGTTGATTAGATCATACATATAAAACCATACATTACAATATTGATACTTCTACACAATATTCATTTTTGACAATATGAATCTCTTTGAATAAAAATAGATCTCATTCTATAAATAAAAATCATAACATTAAAGATTATTTTTTCCCTTTCATTTAACTATTCATAATCCTTGGGATAATCATTTCAAAACATGTTATTAGAAAAAAAATTCAGAGTTGGGGACATAGAAAGGATGAATGAAACTATTTTTCTATGAATGTAAACATTTTCACAATGGTATAACTTTAACATAGAAATCATATTCTCCACGTATTATAATATCAAAATATATGTTCTATGTAAATCCATAGAAATCAATCACAAATTAAAAAGTCAACTTGTTGAATAAATTTCATATAACTATTACATGTAATATAGGTCTTTTAGCAACATTGGGTGTATCCATCATGGTTACACTTAGAATAACCATTGTAGTATATTACAATAATCTCATAGAATATACTTATTTGGTTAACTCCAACCCTTTACATAATGCAATGGAGTTCTTTAACGAGATCACCTACCCTAGATTTATCATTGAACCAACAATCTTCATAACAATACCCAAGAACCATAACATGATAATACCACAGAAATATTACATAAAATAAATATTCTTATGTAATATAAATTTTTCATTTTGAAATAACTTTTCAATTTTATGAAGCCACTCTTATATAATTGAAAATAATTTACTTGAAAATAAATGTGTAAAATTGTAACGGAAAAGTAAAACCAATAAGTCTTTAGGATAGTGGTTATATATTCTTATACCATTAAATTTAGCAAAACATTATCCTATAAAAAGAGATATAACATGAAAAGAATATTTTTAAAAATAATTTCTGATTCCTTTTGTCCTAACCAGTTATGAAATTGTGATATGATCTTTGATAATAAAATCATATTAATTAATTACTTAATTAGAATATTTTTCAATGGATATATTTTTTAATAAAATTGTATTATTTTCCTTTATGTAAATTTTGATGAGTTATAAAGATCATAATCATCGTTCCATAAGTGTTTGTTACATGGATTTATGCCCAGTTCCCTTGAGTATAATTATGAGAGTTCTTATTAAATGGATGGAAATCTCCAAAATTGGAAAGAAATGATATTTAAATATTTTTATAATTTAAAATTATCCCTCATATAATATTTTATATCTTATATGAGGATGATATATTAGATAAATCATTAATGATAAATGTTCATTTTTTTGTTTCTTTTCAAACCATCAAAAACTAGTATCGTTTTTTTTAATTTTTAGGTATATAAACTAACACCAAAATAATAAACAAGATATTATATAAATATTATATTTTGTTTTAAATATAATGGATTTATTATGACCATAATTTATGTTGGTAATGGAAAATTAATAATCATCATTAGTGATGGTTGTGAATCAACATATCACAGACGATGATTTCATTTTTTAGAATAAGAATAGAAGAGAATAGGAGTGATAATGGATATTAAAATAAAAAAAATAAAATTCTAGAATATATATAATAATTTATTTATAATTATATTTTACATATGTTAGGTCTAGATAAGGTAATAAGAAATAATAAAGAATGAATTTTAATGAGAGATAAGGAGAATTTTACCTCTCTAATATCATCTCCTTGAGAACCTCCATAAGGTACTTGGTATTGGAAATTTGGTGATTCTATTATGTAATTGATGAGGGGAAGAGGATTTGTAATGTAATTGGGATGTATTTTTACAATCTACCATGCTTAAAGGGTAATTTTTGAATAGATGGTGTGGGGTGGTATTTATAGAGAGGGAAGAGGGGCATTTTTTATTATTGTTTTTAATATTTTTTATTTGGGGTCAAAACAATCAATTGTGATGATTCATGTGACAATGTGAAGTAACCAGGTCATGAGAGTTTGAACTATTGTCTTATTATACCATAAATAACACAAAAATTCATGTATTTATCATATAATATTAAATACAATAAATTACATTATTTAACTATTCATAAAAAATTAACTATTTCTGAAAAACATGAAAAATCACAAAAACCATTTTTCAATTTATAGTTTTAAAAATTAACTCCATCTATTTAAAATAATATTATTAATATGAGTAATTTAATTTTTAATTAAAATCCTATATTATTCATAATATACTGATTTTAATTTTATAACCTATTTTTTATCACGTTGAAAAATTAATTAAGGTCTCACAAAATTATCTTATAATTACAATACAACAAAATATTAATTTTTAAATTTATCTTATTTAAATAAATTTTAAATTAAATGTTTATATTTGTAATATATTTTACATAAAAAATTACTTTTCACAAAAATAGAAAAACATAATTTTTCATTTATTGAAACATTCATTAACATAATTCATGATATAAATATGTCATATTTTCTTTTATGAGGAACTTAAATTAATTTATAATATCATAGATTATTTTTTCCTAATGTTCATATTACTATTATAAATGTTAACATTATTATTGCAATGGTTAGGTTAAAAATCGATTTTTATAGATTCCTTAGTTTCTATATATATCACAACTTACATTATACCACTAAATTGATTTTAAATATTTAAATATAAAATGATAAAATATTCATTAATTAATTGGGTTGTTACCCTTAGTTTCCCCTACAAGGACTAAATCTACCACACTAACTAATGATAAGAAGATGATTGTAGACCATTAAACATTGGGATGTGTTCTAAACTAGTGGATCAAGCATGTCAAAACTTTGGATTTTGGTTTCCATTACATGTCACTGAGATATGAGGTTCCTATGGTCCCACTAAAACAATTTCCTTATGGATTACTCATGGTGATCACGTGAATATATTCATAATTATTGGGTAATGGTTGTGTGTATTTTGGCTTGCAATTTCATGTAATGTTTTTATTTAAAAGTTTTTCCTTATTTTATATTAAAAATATATTTTTCCATTTAAACAGAATATTTCCATTTCAATTGAAAAATTTCATGTTGATTTTTCATATTATGTTATGGAATGTAATAAAAAAATTTGTGATATCCAACTTGGCTTTGGATCACACACTATATATACGTTCGGGTTTATGTAGATCTTGATATGATTGACCTAGGTAAATTTATGAATTTCCATGGTAGTGATGTGGGAAACCTTTTATATTGGATCCACTGCTTACAAGTGTTTATGGCCTGGTTTTTTGTGTGTTTAACTTCATTCCATGTGGTGGTTTTTGGGTTGTGTAGTTATTTCCCAATTCATTTTGGTATTATTTTATTTTGAAATAGAATTATCAAACAGTTAATTTAATATATTAGTGTTTTTGTTTTCTAAATTTGTTGATCATGTAATTATGGTTTATTATTGATTGGTTGGTATGGATGATTATTTGAGTGAAATCATTTCCCAAGTGTGATTTTTGATTCCAAGACACTAGTTTATAAATCGTGATGATCCGAAATTCCCATCGGGGCATTCCTTTGGCCAGTTTGGGTGTCATGTCATATAAAAAACTATATTTTTTCTTAAAAAAAAATGTATCATAGAATGTGTTCTTATTTTATTTAGGTTATGTTATTTCGAAGAGTCTTGATAGACATGACATATAACTATTTGGTTTTGAGGGTCTAGTTTTGATAGAGGTGTTTTTCCAACACACCTTACTACATAACTTGGGTCACCATGTGATGTTTATAACATGGATTTAAATTACCTATAGTTGTGACTTACGAGATAAAATTATGCATTCAAAATGGGTGTTGGTTACGTGGGTTGTATTTTTATTATTTTGAATTTGGTTTTTATTTGTTTAATTGTAGTATATTTTTCTTAATTATATTTTTTTAAAATTAATATAATGGTGTGTTGATGGATTCTCTCATGTTTGTTGATTTATGTGTCAAAATTACTCCCAATAGACTTCCTATGAAACTGAAATAATAGATCGAAGAGAGTATTCCCTCGCCAGTTGATCAAAGGAAGTGGTAATATTGGTTTCATATCTCCATTCCTTGGGTCATAGATTAGGCTTTATTCCATTATATGTTAGGGAATCTGAAACTACTCTTAGAGGGGTAAAATATCTATATTTTTTCAAGAACAAGCCTCTATCATTTTAGGGTATCATTGTTCCCCAATAATATGAGGATTGGATTGAGAATATTTCAAAGATGTTTGGGATTCATGGAACTCCAGTGTCTATTAAAGTGAAATGTCCCATGTTCTTATAAGAATATCCTAGTCAAAGGTGGTGGGACTCAGTGGTTTAAGACCATAATCACAAGCTGATGGGTTGGAAGGATTTCAAATTCATAATTAACAAGAAGTATTTCATATAGACCATATCGATCTCTAAGACCCAAGAGTTATTGGATCTCTTCCTAGGGAATCATACCATGTTGGTGTCTTCCAATCAATTAACTGAGCTCATCTCCTTCACCCTAGTGGTTCTATCTAATGAGTAGTTGAAGGCTCAGTGGTTCGAAATGAGGTTGTGATCAGATATATGATCCAAATTATTCTTGTTTATACTAAAGAATTATATAATTGGGGTTGATCGTGTTTTTTGGGAGATTTACCGTTTTAGAATGTTAGATTTTTCTAAATTAGTTTTACCAGGGGGTCATGATAGTGATGGTCTTTTTGAAAAGAAATGGAAATGTGATGGTCAATAAAAGAGGGAATGCGGTAGCTCTATCCATCATTTATGTCCATTTTAATTTATGACCTCATATTCTGGGTCAGTCCTTTGCAATTAGTGTGGGATGGAAGGACATATGTGGTCAACTTGTTTATCTCCACCCAAACCCTTTCATTGGGGTAGAATTATACGGAGATTGTAGTATTTCCTCATAGTGTCATGTCTAGATCTGTTTGATGTAGGATATGAATCCCCTATGGTAATTTTATCCTAGTTAAAACCATCTCAGATAGTGGGTTCCAAATGTTGTGGTCATGGATAATGTGTGGGAACCACTTTTGGGTATAGTTAGCATAAGGAAGTCCCTCATGTTAGTGGTCATTCCAATGATAATAAAGAGATAAAGAATCCTAATTATATGAAACATGAACTATAAAAATTTGATTGTAGGAACTCCCACAGTTTTAGGTATGATGCTTATTGAATAATCCATACATCTATTTTTATTTGACAGAACTTATTATATTTATTTTATTCTTTGTTTCATTTTGTATGTGTTGAAATTATATGCTGAGTTAATTCATCCTGTAATAAAGTAGCTGATTCCACTTTTTATGAAGAGAAGGGTTTTAGGAATCCATCTTGTTCACTCCCAATGTCATGGGATGAACTAGAATGAGATATTATGTATTTGGAAATGAACCCATTATATGTAATCCTGAATACTATTTTGATGCTCCATTTCAAATAAAATATTAATTATTATTGGAAATATTGGAATTTTCTAAACATTATAGAATCTCTCATGTTTTCAAATATAATTAGGATTCTCAACTAGGACATGATACACCTCCATTTTAGGAACGGTAAAATAATATTCTTTATAACTCATCACTCATGTCGGAGGACAACAATAGTGGCTCTGAGAGTGGGTTACCTTTTTTAGTGGATTACGTCCAGACATATTTTCAGATAACTTCTAAAGAATGAATCCAGAGTGGGAAATGTAGTTCAACACCAATATAGTGTTAGTAAAACATCTAATATCTCTTAACAATAATAGTAAAGACCCCATATAGTTGATATAATTAATGATACAGATGGATGATTTGGAATCCAATGGATTCATTCACCTAAGAATCTCACAGTGCGCCACACTAGTTCTATTGTCTAATAATGATGATGGATATATCTGGTTATGAATTGATTATAATAAGTTGAATATGGTGGAAATATAGAAAAAATATCCCATTCCCCTCATGGATAACCACTTTGATCAACTCATGGGGGGGGGGGAAGGTGGTTATTAATGATTGATATGCATTTCAAGTATCATGGGTTCTGATTCATAGTGGTCAATGTTCCTAAAACATTATAACAGTGTATGTAAATCCATTTTGAATATGTTCTAATGCCATTTGAGATTAAAACATCTACATTAATCTTTATAGCACTCATGAACAGGGTGTTACATCAATACCTTTATACCTTTGTTGTGGAATATATGGATGACATCCTTGTCTATTCAGGAAAAGGGAAGACCATGAGCAAAATTTTTATCACATCCACTTCCTTATCTTCAGGTAGTTTCTATTATATTATTGGCATATATTTTCCCCCTAGTATCCCCCTATATTATTTTTGAAGATAGTGTTTTTTGGGTGGATAGAACCAGGTGCAGGTTTAGGCCGCACACTTTAAAAACTGGCTGTACAAACCATGCACAATGTCCATGTGTTAAAACAATTTATTTTGACATTTTTTCTTTTCCATAATTAAATATAATGTTCCTAATTCCTCTACCATTATACAATTTAATCCATTAAAGGCTTTATATCTCCCCCATACTCTATTGTAACACATTTTAGAAGAGGTTTATAGTGGAGAAACATCATGATTATTCAAGTAATTGAGTCTTTCTTTATTTTCTTCTTTCTCTTTAGGGTTTCTTCCCTCCTTCTCGAAGATATACAATTAAAAAATCATGTTTATTGTCCCAAGGTTTTAAAACTAAGATTCTTGGTTCAATATTCTTATTTAGGGTTTGTTTTTAATCACTTGTGTTGCGGTTGTGGTGAAGTTGATGATTCACACAAATGTTTGGGGTTTTTGACAATCTGGGTTGGTGATTCCATGTGTAAACGTTCTATGATGAATTTACCTTACATGATTAACATATTTAGCTTCTTTTTCATATATTACGTGTGGTTATAAATCAATTTTGGTATCATTGATCAAGTGTTTAATTTTAATATTTCATTTTAACATGAAATTGTGTGTTTTCTTGTGTATTCCATGTTGTATCATTTGGGGTTATTTTATGATTCAAGAAATTTAAAAATTATATGTTGTTAAGGATTCCAATTCGTGTTTTTTATTTTATTGTTGTGTGTTTCGCATTAATAGACTATTATTAAATGAATTTTTTGTGCAAATACTATTAACTCCTCTTGAAACTGTTATAAAAACATTTATTGGGTTAAATGAACAACATTGAGGGTATAACCAAATTTTCTGTATTTTTTTTGTTTTTGTATGATTTATAAAATGATTTTTTATATGACAATTGTACTTTAAAATAATTGGGTCTTTATTAAGAACAAAAGGGAAGCCAAAGTATCTTTGTGGTGGGACGGGGACTAGTATGCACTTGATTAATAAGTGGACTTGTCTCAGTTTCACATAGCAAGATTGACAGTGAAAACACTAACAAAATAATTATTATTTATTCAAGATCACTAGGTTGTAGGTGTGTTTAAATATAGTGTCCCATGCATGAGAACATAGTTTGTTTTTTCTCATATTCCACATTTCACGGAGATACAATGTACCTAGTTTCCAATTATTATCTAATGCGTAGCGGTATTTCCTAAGACTAGTTCTCATTGGGTATATTTTAATTAACATAAGAATATGGTGTGTTTGGATGGTAGTTTCAGTATCATGTATTTTTTATTTATAATTTTCCATCCATTAAAATATCCTTCTTGAAAATAATTTTCATTTAATGAGGCATATCTTATAAATTGTTATTAGAATTTATTGTTTATGAAAACATGAATAATTTTTTTCTTATAATATATACCACTAGGAATATTTTCTTGAATGTAACCTACTAGTATTAGTCTAATAACATACATACACATTTGGGTGTAAGTAGACTTGGTATTGTTTGAAATAGGTATGGGAATCGTCTTTGGAGATGAATGTTCATGTTGTTAGATTGCTTCCTTGGCATGGTGTTGTGGAGATGGAATATGGTAGATTCTCCCTTTCCATGTGGTGGTTCTTGGGATATAATGCTACTCCTTTTTGTTTTGTTCCCCACATGGTTGTATTTAAATTTTGTAATTCAATTCAGAATTTTTTATTACATGTTTTGTGTGAATTTTATTATTATGTGTAACTATAATTTTGGGAAGTTTCATGTTTCTAATCTAGGATAAATAATTTAGAAACATTTATCTATGATACTGGTCACTTGTTCCAACCTATTGGGACATGGAAAGCTCTTCAGGCCTTTCCAAGTATGGGATTGGATTCCATTTTGGATGGTGACACATCTTGGTTCCTGAAAAACGGCATCTGAGGATAGTTATGCTCATTGGGTCATATTATTTGGGATGAGTATCGTTATAAATGAGGTAGAATCGTTGGGTCTCTATGTCTTGGATGTGAGTAGGGTACCTGGCACGCCCCTCTTATTACATACCTAGAGTCGCCATGGGATGTTGGGATTTTTGATTACATTTTATTCAAAGTGGGATGTGCAGGACGCAGACTGCATGTAGACATTGGGTGGGGGTGAAATAGTGGTTTATTACATTATTTTGTTGTGTTTCATTTATTTATATTTTATTTTATTTCATATAATTTTTAGAATGGTTTTACTAAGTTTTTCTCTTTGGTCTGATTCTTTTTTTGCAAAATTCCTTCCCAAGAAGCTCTCATGCATCCATGGGAGGAATCAAGATAGAGTTATCCCTAACCGCTTTATCAATGGTTGGTAGATTCAATGGTTTGGTTATCCATGATTTGAATAAGGTATTGGGACCTTCTACTGATCTAATTAGAGAATATGATCCTAGTCTGAGGAAGGATAAATCCCAAGAGTTTCCCAAGAAGAGGCCTCCTACATTAATAGGTACCACAATGCCTCCAGAAGTAGAGGAGTGTATTGATAAGATAGAGTATATGTTCTTATTCCTTGAAACATATGAGGGGGTTAGGGTAGGGTATGTAGATATCTTAAAAGGTATATTTATGAATCAAGTACATCCACATTGAGTATTTTGTTATTACTTTTGGATTGAACAATGCTCTAAAGGTTATTATGGTGCTCATGAATAAGGTGTTCCACCAATATCTCGACTCATTCATCATTGTATTCATTGATGACATCCTTTTTTACTCTAGATCCAAGAAATATCATGATCATTAATTGAGTATCCTGTTGTGCAATATGTGGGATCATTGAATTTAATAAAAGTTTTATAAATTCATTTTATGGATCAGATAAGTGGTGTTTCTTGGTCATTTCCTCTCGGAACATGGGGTTTTTGTGGAACCTGAGAATATCAGTACTGTTATTTCATGGAGCATCCAAAAAATATGTCTGATATTAGGATTTTTCTCAACCAAGTATGTTACTACATGTATTTTTTTTCCGTATTTTCCTCATCATTCAAATCCTATAACCGCACTAACATGGAAAGGGTTAAAGTTTTAATAGGGCCTATAATTTCATGAATCACTCAAGAAATTAATGTGGTGGTTGACTATGCATATGTTTATATATCTAAATTTTGGAAAAGGATATAAGGTTTATTGTGATGCTTCAGGTATGTTTCTTAGGAGTATGCTTATGTAGGTTGATCAGGTGGTGGCACATGGCTCTCACCAACTCCAAAAACATGAAAATAATTAACATACCCATGACTTAGTGATAGAAGAAATGATTCATGATTAGAATAATTTGAATCACTGCCTCTCTAGGGATACCTTTTTGTCTACTCTGACCAGGAGAGCATGGCCTACTACTTCTCATAGAAAATCATAATCTAACGCAACACTATTGGATCAATTATTTGAAGGGTTTTGAATTTCATATATTATACACCCCAGGTAAGGGTATTGTGGTGGATGACTCCTTGATTAGAAAAGCATCGGTGTTGGCTTTGAGGATGTCGAGTGATGAGTGGACTATGACATGGCTCTTTGCTTAGATTCACTTGGAGAATAAGGATAAAAGTAATGGCGAATTCACAAAAATCATTTAGTTGACTCCCTATCTAATATAGTTGATTTAGTGGGATCAACCATGTGATTAGATGTGACAGAATTCTATGTAGTTTCTTCAGGGAGGGGAGATGTCTTATGATTAGTCTTCATCTCTTGAGGGAACTATGTTATTTAAGGGTTTTTCAGTGGTGTTCTAGTCCCTCAGGTAGGCGGTGATGATGGAAATCCACAAATATCAGGGATCTATTCATCCAGGAGCTACTAAAATGAATTATCATGTACGTAGGGGGTTTTGGTGGCCATGTATGAGGCGATACATACTAAATTTATTATCAAGATTCTATACATGTCTATATGTAAAAGAAAAGAATCAATAGACCTCTATTTTCCTTTATCCATTACCCATTCTTACATACATGTTGGATGAGGTCTCCATGGATTTAATTGTAGGATTACCTCGTAAACATGGGGGTAAGAATGCTATTTGGGTATTAATTTATCATCTATCCACATCATCCCACTTCATTCTGATCATAGATATAACTAAAGTAGATGGGATGAACAGATCATATATTTATGATGTGGTAAGTATTTATGGTGTATAGTTAGTAGTTATCTCATATAGATTACCCCTTTTAACCTCTCGGTTTTGGTAAGGCGTTCAGAAGGTCCTGAGGTCACAGATAAAGATAAGAATTATATTCATTCCTCAAATGGATTGTAAGATAGTGTGGGGAAATTATATTTTAGATGACATGATTTGTGCATGGGTTTTAGATATTTTAGGATCTTAGGATTGAAAAATGGGATCATCTATTTAAATGGATCATTTTGAGGGGATATATGGTTGGCATTCTCGGTCCCCCTTGCTTTGAGATGAGGTAGGAGAGACCCTACTGATGGGGTCATGCCTTGTGCAAGAGAAATCTGAGAAGGTAATATTGATTATACAAAGGTTATTGACATCCTTGAGTCTCTACTAATCATATTCTGACCATAGGCATTGATATCACAAGATCTCTGTGGGTTATTGGGTAGTCTTGATGGTGGCCCATCATTTGGTCCATCGTTGGTTGGGAAAGCTGGGAATGCTAACAATGAGGTTTGTCCGACCCTTTGAGATCACTGGACGGATTGGAAAAGTGAAATATATATTTTCTTTTCCTTATTAGTTGACATATTTTCAAAAAGTATTCCATTGATCGTAATTGAAAAATTAAAACCATGATATGTATCATGTTTTTAATTGGAAGGAGTTAGAGATATAGCAATATTTACCAGTGTTTGACCAGCCTATGTGAATAGTGGATTCCAAAGTGAAGGTTCTTTGGGAAAGTCTATTCAATTAGTCTGGGAGCTTTTTTAGAACTGGAATGATGTTCATGAGCCTTGGGAGAGGATTTCATGGGTTGAGAAACAGTAACTATTCTCGTTTTCTGATCATTCATAGGGTTGACTTTCCAAGGAGGAATATATTCATGCTGGGGAGCATTATAACATCATTGTCCTTATTTTCTCTTATTTTCACTCCTATTCTTAGACTGTCATTTCCCCCAAGGACTCCAATTAAATTTGGATAAAAATGGATATTTTTGGATTGAATAACAAGGTGCACCATTATTCCAAAATGTTCATTAAACCAAGCGTACATACATTGCACACTGTCCATGCGTGACAAAATGGATTAGGACAATTTTTTCCTTTCAGATTTAATCCTAATGCACACCATTTTTCACCCATTAATCCATTTATTCCATAATTGGTTTTAGAGATACCTAATACTCTCTTATAACCCATTTTGATGGAGTTTTTTTATGGATAATCTTCATGATTCATTAAGTGAATGAATATTTCTATGTTTTATTGGTTCTCTCTAGGGTTTCTTCCATCCTTCATTAATCTCTAGAATTTCAACAGCTAGTTTTTCATCCCTAGGGTTTAATATTGAATTTATTTATTGAATATTCTTTCCCAGGGTTCATTTTCATTGTATTGTGGTGTGGTTGTGCTGCGGATGATGTTTCACATATATTTTTGGTGTTTTTAACAATAAAAGTGGGTGATTCCAGGTGTAAACATTGTATGGTATGTTTATCCTACTTGATTAACCTATTTAGCATGTTTCTAATCTATTTTCTGTGGTGAGAAAAAAAAATTTTTTAGGATTGATTCCATGTTTAAATTTGAGGTGTCATTTTGACATGCAATTGGGTGTTTTTCACGTGTATTCCCTATTGTATCATTTGGGGAAATTTTATTATTCATGAAATTGATTTATTAAATGTTTTTAGGGATTAAAATTACTGGTTTTTAGGATATTTATTTGTGTTTTCTTTTAGAATAGAATTTTTTAATTAACGATTTTAGAAAATCCATGTTACACCTCTTGAAATTGTTTATTTAATTTTTTTATTGGGATTAATGAACTACTTTGAGGGTGAAAAAATAGATTTATGGAAATTTTATAATGTGTTTTTTTTATAAATGTAATTTTTATGTGAAAATGTTATTTTATAACATGTGGTACTTAATTGAACACAGATGGGATGCTCAGGTATCAAAGTGGGAAGTCAATGGCTTGTATGCTAGTGATTCGAAATTGTCCTTGTCCCGATTTCACTTAGCTAGATTTTATATTACAACACTTACTAAATAATGACGATTGATTGAAAACCACGTGCTTATAGGTGTGTTCACTACTCGTTTCTCATGCATGATAATGTAATTTGTTCTAGATCTTATACCACATTTCACCGAGATACGATATACCTAGTGTCCCATTATTAGCATGTTCCTAGGGTTTTTTTCTATGAGTAGTGATCATTGGTAATATTTTACATTCCATTGGAATACAGTGTGTTTAAACAGTAATTTAGGCATCATGTGTGTGTTATTTTAAAATTGTTCATTATTTAATGTTTCCTCCTTGAAAATGGTTTTCAATTAATATTACATCTCTTAGAAATGATAAATATCATTTATGTTTTATGAAAAAATTGAAATATTTTTGTATTATAATTCTTATCACATGGAATATTTTCATGGGTGGAATCTTATTAGGATTAGTCTCACAACATACCTCATCCTTGGAGAGGGAGTTGACTTTGTAATGTTTTACATAGGTACGAGAATGGTCTTCGGAGATGATATATTGGATTATAAACATCCAAAGATGGTGTAGTGTTTTGGAGATGGATTGAGGAAGATGCTCCCCTATCATGTGGTGATTCATTGGATAGACATTCTGATTATTTTTGTCGTGGTCCCCTTTGGGGTTGGATTTAAAAAATGTATTTCAATTATGAATTTATGTTAAGAATTTTTTTGTTTGAATTTTCAGATTAAGTTTATCTATTACTATTGGTTGTCTCATGTTTATAATCTATGGTAAATATTTCCAAAAAAAATTATTTGTGATACCCATGAACTATTTCTAGCCCGTGAGGATGGGGAACACAATTCGAGCCATACCTAGTATTGCGTCGGGCGCTAGTTTTGAGAGAGACCTGGCTTGGTTCTTGACAATTTGAAGACAATTTTGGTCACTCTATATTATTATCATACCTATGTTATGATCTTCATGCGTACCTTTTGAGTAAGGGAGTTGAATTTTCTTTGTCATTATACCTCATAATTTGGGGTTTTAGTGGACCCTATGATGATCAATGTTGTGATGTCATGGGAGAAACCAAGGAATTATTTTGAGATCTGGTTATTTTTTATCCTAGAATGTTATTACAAGAAGTTTTTTAGATATTTATATCAGTTTACATCACCCATGATGGAACTTACAGGAAAAGGGTTAATGTTTTAGTAGATTATGGAATATAAATCACCATTTGTGAGGCTAATGTGATGGTTGACCACAAACCCATTTTTTGTTCTATTTGTTGTTAGGGATGGGATACATGGTCTACATTGATACCTATAGTATGGTTATTGGGTGTATATTAATGCTTTATGGGGATATGGTGGCATATTGTTATCTCCAGTCTGGCTACAAGAAAACAATTTCCAAAATAATAATCAGGAATTAGCAGTAGTCTTGCATTCCTTGAAGATGTGGAATAACCAAAAATTTCAGGAGAATATTTTGGTCTACTCAGGACATAAGGGCATAGAGTAAATTTTCCCTTAGAAGGATTTCAATTTGATTCATCCCTGTTAGGTTGAGTAACATCATGGGTATAATTTTGATATCACATACAACCTATGAATATGTAATGTGTTAGAGGATTCATTGAGAAAGAAAATACCTATGTATAGAGTGAAGGTGTCCAGCGATGGGTAGACATTGATACAGATATGTTCCCAAATGCGTCTAGATACAAAAGAGAATAGTGGGAGTGTATTCATATCCATTGATTAGATTACACCATCCCTCGTGGAGTTGAATCTGTAGTAGTATCCTAGAGATGAGAAATTTGAGATGACTTTGTAGATTCCAAATGATTTGGAGGTTCCTAGTGATTGGTCCTTTTTCATTAAATTAAGTTCTTTTCTTCATGGTTTAGGTGGTGGTTTCATTAATGTTGTGGAATGTGGTTACCCAGGATATCCATAATTATAAGTTGGTCATTGATTTATGGACAAACAATAAAGATTGTGATGTGTGTTTTTAGTTTTGGTCTTTGGTTATGTGACATTATATAGATGGCATCATATCTAGGTGTTATGTTTGTTAGCAGGTTAATGTAGACTGCCAAAGACCCACCAGTTTTCATTGACCATTACTAAGAAAAAATTGGAATTTGGACATGGAATACATTGATTTATTTGTTGTGTTACCTCATAAACAATGGGGAAGGAACAGCATATGGGTGGGGATTGATCACCTGACCAAATCAACCCATTTAATTATAAATAGGTATTAAGACAACATGGATTAATATGGTTAGTTATATTCTATGGGTGTAGTAAGGATTCTTGGTGTTCCATTAGATATTGTTTTAGATAGAGAAAATCACTATAATTCTCATTTCATGGAAGTTATTCAAAAGGGAATGGGGTTAGAGGTAATGTTGAGTACAATATACCATCCTCGTACAGATGTTTAGAAGGAATCAGAAAATGAAATATTTTGATGAAATGATATAGGAATGTGTCTCAAGTTTAAATGGATTGAGGTATATCTATTTTTGGTTGGGGAAATTTTTATATAACAATAGTTACCAATCCTCAATAATAATGGATCACTATGTGGTGATTTCTGGCTGGCCATGTTGGTCCCCATTGTGTTGGGTCGAGGTAGGTGAGACCTCATTGGTAAGAAATAATAGTGTGATGAAAATGTATAAAGAGTTCCTATTGAGGAGAAATTAGTTGTTGAATGCAAAGAGTGTAACATATCATTAGTCTTATAATATGTATATCTTAAAAAATCATGTTTTTTCATTTTTCTTTTCCACATTTGGGCTAAGAATAAATTGGGAGGATACCTGTGATAGTGAAGTAAGATATATTTTGGATTCTCAACCTAAAAAACCTACACATTCTACAGCCTTCTAATGATTTAAAATTCATGTAATATGGATAAATGAAATGTGAATTATTGTTATAATATATCCATTTTTTATCAGTGGGTGACATGTTTCATACAAACTTTTGTATTTTTCAATTACATGATGTGTATTTGTGTTATACATCATGTAATTTCCCAATGATTGTTTTCAAATATGTAGCCTGGCTGATTGTTCTTCTGACCCTCTTCAGTTTTCATTTCACTTCGGCCAAAATCGATTACTAGGTGATTTTCAAGCCATCAATCCCTTCTGAGTCATCTGGATCAGGGACAGATCATTGTTTTGGTTCCGGTGTCACTCATTGGGAAATTTTATACATGTCTCTTCATCTCATTCAATTATATTCCTTGTTCATTTGAAATATTTTCTTATGTTTTATGAATCTAAACCCCATATGGTTTAATTTATTATTCTATTATGAGTTTCTAGATCATAGGAGGTTTTGTTCTTGATGATGGTTTTCCTTGAAGGCGTTGTGATTCCATGAAATGTAGCTGATTCCCATATGATGGCCAAATTTGATTAACCATGATTTGCTTCATTTAGTTTCAATTGATTGATTAAAATCCAATATATTTGCAATTAATTCGACAGGTTTATTAAAAACCCAATTATATTGATTTGGTAAATTTTTATTGGAAATTGGGGATTGTGATAAAATTGGACAAAACACCTAATTGATGTTAATTGGGTAAGGCGTGTTTTAGAAAATTACATAAATTTGTGAAATTTATATTATTGAATTTATATTTATAAATTGAGTCAATGGAAAATTCATGAAATTAATTTAATGATATTGATTTCTAATTTTATTCGAAAAAATGGATAAAAATGTTTATGAGATAATCCTTTTCGTTTTATGATGGAAGTGGAATTTTTTGACTAAAAACCTATTTTATTTATTGTAAATTTGAATTTTTTGATATTTTAGAATGATATTTAATTGTATTTGAGTTGTTTTAAACATAATTTAAAAAAATAGATTCATATTAGAAAACATACAGGCCATGGGAGTTGGAGAGTTATATAGAAAAACATGCTTGGAGGGGAATGCCCAATCACTGGATTGACACATTACAAAAATAAATATATAATTCTTAGAAAAAATTATTCTATATTTGGACATGGATGATACCCATATTTCTCATGACTATGGATGTTTGTACACATTGTGGTTATTATCACTTGAGAGTGTTAGGATCCCATAACCTGGAACTATCATACCCCATTTCTAATTACAATGTTGTTGTCTTTTTTATATATGAGATATAAATGTATGCTAATGTTTGTGAACTATATTAAATTACTTCACATTTATCTCAAATATTTTATATAAATGTGTTTATTTAAGCCATTATGGTAATGTATTTCCATAATTTGAAATTTATTCCATCCATCAAAATGTAAATCATGACATGTTTAAATATCATTTTTAGAATGTTAATCCTATTTAGTTGAAAATATAAAGATAATTATTTGGTTAATTAAATGATTGAATATATCATATAATTCTTTGTGAGAACCTATTAGTCTTTTTTATGAAACACAACCTATTCCTTCAGGTGTTTTAAGATTACATCCTTTCAATTTTGAGGATCGGTGGAACACCACTTGGAGGTAAATATAGATGATGATCTGTAAACTCAGGGAGTTCATTCCATTGGGACATGGGTTTTTTCTTTCAGTTTTATTGTACCTTTCTATAGTTTTATTTGTTTTTTATAAAATTTTGTCATCTTGTACACTTCTCAGAGTGTGCCTTTTCTAATATGAATAATATCATGTTATCATTCTTCCACAACATTTGTAAAATATTTTTCCCCCTTATATTTTTGTATGATACACATTTGTATTTTCCCCTACAGGGGGTTAGAAACAACCTTTTGGACAAGCTAGGATTGGCTCGATGATTTGGTTACTAGGATTCTTGGGTTGGTTCATGACAAAGTTGGATTAGATCTATATTTTTAAAATTATTTTCATTAAAATAGTATGATTTTTATTTTTCATGAAAAGAAAAAGGAGGTAGTATAAATTGAATTCATGGATAATTCTGACCTCACTGAACATTAAGTCATTAGGGGTGGTTTTGGAACGATTCATTGGCGTTTAGTTCTAGACTTTTCATATGATATGAATTGTATATATTGAAATCCAAATAATTTTTTCCATCTGTTGGAATTACTTTCTCACAATTTATACATTTCAGTGTTGTCTTATTTATTCTTTTTTGTATATTGATTTTTTGTATAATCATTCCTCTGATAAGACATGAATATAATATCCAAGATGGCCATGATTCTAATCCTCAATGAAAAAAATCATATTGTGGATCCAAACCAGGTAGAGGTGATTGTGTGTACTATCCATGATTTGGTAAAGACCCCAACATTATTTCCAATTCTAGATAGAGAAATGTAACCTCAATGGGATGATCATTGGAACCATAATCAAGAGTTTCTATTATATAATCCCACAACATTCAAGGTCTCAAATGATTCATAAGTGGTAGAGGATGGTTTGTGTATGATTTAGAATATTTCTAGGTTCCTATAGACACTTCACGAAATCAAGGTGAAATGATTCTCTTTCATTATAAAATGACCTAGTAGGAAATGGTGGGACATTATTGTTACATCGAAAAAATTTAGGGATTATAGTGGAATGAAATGAAAAAAAATTCACTAACTAGTTTCATCCAGATTATATGTTATTAGACAATGATAAAGATTTTTTTATTGTTGAGTGGGCTAATAGGACTATGATAGAGTATAAAAATCGTTTTGTTGAGCTAGTGTTTTATGAACATGGGATAACCTCATTTGAAATGATTATGACTCCATGGTTAATATTTTTACTTTGACATGATATTTTTTCTTAGGTTTTCATAATTATGCTACCATATTATGTAGATGTAACAGATAGAGAGGTAATGATCAAAATGGACCTCCTTAGATAGTCTTGGTTATTAGGAGTTTTTCTTCTCACTAGGTGGAAGTGCCGGTTCTTTTAATAACATATATGAGATGATCATCGATTCATCATAAATATAGGCTATGTAAAAAATCATGTTCTTCTGATAAATTGTGAAAATGGGGGTGAAATATTGAAATAATATTTAATTGTGGATTATTATTTATAACAAAATTGAAAATACATTTATGAATATAAATATCAAATAACTGTAATGGTAGTGGGGTAGTCTATTAATGATGTATACATTAAAAATATTATTATTTACTTTTAGTAATGAATTTTGGAAAAACAAATAATAGAAAAAAATTGAATTATTCCATTAAAACATTTTAAAAAATAATGGATAATGTAAAACATCACTAATAAATATTTTTATTGTTAAAAAATACATTTGTAAAACAATTTTTAAAAATATGGTCCTCAAAGTAAAATATATCCTATTAAAAGACATATATAGATAGAGTTACTTATAATTACTTATTATCCTGATTAATGTGATAGTGAAATGAAAATTTTGAATAAAATAATTAAAATCACTAAACATGAGCGGATAATAAAATATATGGCCTTCCTTAAGGATTTATGATAAGTTTCCTTCAATGAAAGTAATGAATTCCCAAAAATTGGAACTATAAAATAAATCCTTACTATTATTGTACCATTTGAATTATAACCCCTTAGAATAAAAAATATTAATTGATACAATAATCATTAGGAATAAATATCTATTCAGGTCAAATATATATTAGTGGTTTTATATATGACATATGAAAGTGAATAGGTGCATAATATCAAATATGCCTCAATGGATGTGAAATTGAGATGAAATCCTTTATCTAATGCTTTATTTTAGTTGAACATTATATATCCTCTTGAATAATGGATTTATATATGTTATTAATTTATGATAGTTACTTTTTCATATTTTTAATATCATACATGATCATATTAAAACATCTTATCACCCAATCATTAATAATATTTCATTATTTTCATAATTTAAGGTATTAATTGCTTCATTTTCTCTTGTATAGTATATAATATATGTTTTATATATTATTTCTTATATATATTTATATAATCAGAAAAATAATATTAAATTTATAGATATAAAAATTATTCATTTGATATGTGTTTATAGAAATTCATGAAATTTGAAAAAGGAAAATGGATCACATAGCTTTGTTGAGGCTACATGCCTTATATATAAAAAATAAACATTATTATTTCCATAATGTTTCAAATGGTATGTAATTATAATATATATTAAATTTATCCTATAAATATTATTTCATATGTTTCATATATATTAAATTGTTCCATGACTATCCATGTGATTCATTTATAGAGAAAAAAATTCATAGGTTTGAAATGCTAGTGCCCACCATACATAAAAGTGGTTATTCTATATACCATTTAATGGAGAAGTAGATAGATAATAATACACCAAAAAATAATAAGATATTATTATATGGTGGATAATGTTGTTATTATATTGTAATTTTTGTGACATAATTTATGGATTAAAAACAAAAATTAAAAAAGGATGATCTTCGTGAAGGTAGTTACATATATATAGAAAACACTCAATTAGACCTATTATTTACTACTATAATGTTGGAATTTTGGAATGGAAATATGATCTAGAAAATTGAAAATGATTTTGTGGTGGGATTATATTGGGTACAATTTAGGTGAATGGCTTAAGTGGTGTGAATATTTTATTAGAGGTTGTTCCCATTTAGAACTGAGGTTAGTGGCACCGTTAAACATATTAAAAGTTTTAAAATTATGATAAGTTAATTCAATTTAAAATTGATCCAAAATATTAAATATTATATTTTTATAAGTGTATGATCAAAATATAAACAAACAAAAGGGGTTCAGTAATATTTTTTGTTAAATTGACACTTAACTTTATATATTAACCCCTGGTAAAAAAAATTGACTATAACAGTATTAATTAAATTTTACTATTTTAATAAATAATCCATAACAATACTTATTGAAATTATGACCAAATGATAATTATATTGGTTCGTAATATGGAATATATTTTATCAAAATAAATTAATTGATGTGTTATAAATTAATTTAAATATAGCCTAAAAATCACGTCAAAAAATAGTCATTCGAGAAATGAATTTTTTATAAAGATGATAATATTACATTAACTATTGTTGACACCAATATTTGGGAAGAAAGAGAACAAACAGAAAGGATTGGGAGCTGCCTCATGAAGAACAATCATGGAGCCCCAAGGCCCCACGGCCGGCTCCCAACTCTTCTTTCACAAACCCACCATGGAGAAAGGAGACAAGATGATCCATGAACCCCTTTTTTATACATGATCCCTCCATGGTGCGAGGAGGAAGGATGATTCACGAACCAATTTGATGTCGTCGAACACGCCGTAGAGTGAGGAGGCGTGATACTCTGCGAACCCCTTTAATGGTCGTGAACCGCCGTGGAGCGAGCTCTGGCTTTGTGCAGAGTGAGATCTGCTTTATGACGCCACTTGACTATAAATACCAAGATCCCCTCAAGCCTAAGTGATGGATCCTCTGACCTTATACCTTCTGAGATCCCATTTCATGAAGAAATAAATGCTCTGCGAACCCTGATTTTTTCAAGGTAATTTTTCATCATGATGTGCCATCCTCATTGAATGAATTCGTCCCCTCTTCAATAAGGTAGGCCCTTAGCGAAGCTCAGGGGCCTCCGTGATGGAAGGAGATCCCAAATGGGACTTGGGAATTTGGGGAGCACACATGCTCCACAAAGCATCATTCTGGCACCTGTGGCTCGCATTTTAAGTCAGGGTCACTATACCTCACGAAGCACATTTCTTCACACTGCTACACTTCGCATGGCACCATTGATTCGAGAAACAAAACTCCAAGAATACATTTCCACTTCTGGAAGCACCTTTTATATGCACCTATTCCCTATGTCTAGACTTGGCTACTTCACTTCGTGAAGCTCCTCCTTCATGAAAACTCATCCACTACATGGAGTACCAGAGCTTCACATGGATTCTACATAGAAAACCCTTTTCTCTACCACACCTTCTATTGTGCAACCCCTTAGGTATGCACAATGTAGTTTCATGGTCCCTTGGGTAGTGTTTCTCATTGCGTTGCTGCACCTCATGCTCCTTCGCGTTGGAACACAAACCGATATTGCTTATTTTCCTAGGGACACTAACGTGGACCCTATTATTGGTCGCCCAATAACTCCCCATCACCATGCCATTGTTGTTTCATTCCCTTCCCCAAGGGGCTGGAGGTATAAGTTATTTATGTCCTAGGGGTGAGTAGTGAATCCTTTCTGTCCGATTTGTTGGAAGTCAAACTGCCAAGTTCCTTTGTGCTCATCAAATGACGTTAAATCATGACCTCGCACGTGCTCTGTACACGGGGTTCCCCAACCTTGAACGTTCTACACGCCCTATAGTCTATATGAGAGTGAAACAATTCCTCACATGGAATGATATCCTCCTTATTGGAGCGACGTCTGTCTGTAGGGAAAGGGTATCCACCTTGGTGTATGCCCCTAGATTATCATGTAGGAGGTGGCACCCCTAGTCCTCCTCTCTTCCTCGGTGCCAAATCCCTATCTTTTTGGGCTTTGTCATTACCTGGTCATCCTCCTTAGAGTATGTCACAATCTCCATCACTTCAAGCTGCATATCACGATTAATCCCATGTTTCCTCTTTGGGCCACTAAATACGTGTAAGACCCACTCCACATATCGGAGACACAACATTCACGATGTGATCATCAAGTCCTTTCTCACTATAGTCTCTCACACTGAGCATGATTCACATGAGCTTAGAGTAAGCATAGACCATGACATACTCTCTTGTCATCCTAGAGTGTAACCCCACACACCCCATCTAAACTATGTTGTCTTTGATCCCTATCTCTAAGACAGGATATGTAAGAAGCCTCTCTGAGGGTCAATCCCAACACCCATTGTTCTCATCCTCTTCACATCGGTTCTCATTCCATCTGAACGACATGGTCTTTGATATATTATAAGGAAAGGTATGTAGTAATCCTCTCAGAGTTTCAACCACACCATCCATTGGTTCTGCCCCCCTTCTAATCGATTAGCACTTGTCCCGAACTACGTGGACATTGATCCTTGCCAATGCAGGGTATGTAGGAATCCTCCTTGAGGTTCAAGACCAATACCCATTCGCCCTGACCATCTTCATGTCAGTTCACTAAGTACCCACCGAAAAATGTGGGCTTTGATAATTTACTCATATAAATTATACGTGGGAAGCCTCATTGAGGTTCAACCCCAACTAGTGGTAAGTCGTTGTGACCCCATCCAGCAATAAGCCATTGTCAACCAAATCAAGTGGTAAGCTGTTGTGACCCTAATCAGTGCTAAGCCATTGTCAACCCTAATCAGTGGTAATCCATTTCCACCCCAATCAGTGGTATGATGTTGTCACCCCAATCAGCGGTAATCCATTGTCACTCCAACAAGTAGTAAGTCGTTGTGACCCCATACAGTGGTAAGACGTTGTGACCCCAATCAACAGTGAGCTGTTTTCACCCCAATCAGTGGCGTGTCGTTGTCAACCACAGTCTGTGGTAATCCATTTTCAACCTTATCATCATTAAGCCATTGTCACCCCAATCAGTGGCATGTTATTATCACCCCATTTTACGGTATGTCATTGAAGTCCCAAAATGATAGTAATTTGTCATTAGACAAACTCCATGGACATCGATTCCCATCCGTGGGGATACGTAGGAAGCCTCTTTTAGGTTTAATCCCTTCTCTCATGACTCATCTTGATCTCTCCCTCGAGCATATGTGTTTTAGGAAGGTCATGCCACATACCAGAGGTTCCACTTCGTTCGAGTACCATCAACGCGTCCATTCTCAGGAGCCGCCTCCTTAGGTGTCCAATAGTCCCACCAAACTACGCAAACATTTATTCTTAGCCAAGGAGAAACATAGGATGTCTCTTCAAGGATTAGGCCATATACCACCATCTTCCTCATGTTAGTTCAATCCCATTCTCTCTCCACATAATTCAACACTACATCATCCATCCTGATTCATACCTGGGATGCCATATCTCGGTGGGATCTGGCCACCTCATTCCCCATTAACCTTAACAAAAATCGGGTAGCTAACCATGTGTTGGCCCCGACATCTGGGATCCCTACAGGGGTTACACCCATATGATCCACTCTAATCAGTGCTCTGATCAGTCTGATTTGTCTCCTCTAGAAGTTAAACACACTGCATACCCTGTGTTAAACATGGGAAGCTATGGAAAACATCAGATACATTCCTATGGAATATAATTCCCCTCGTACGATGCGGGATGCACAGGATTCCACACCCTGGAGAAGCCTTATAAAAAGGGGATAAATTATAGACATTCTAGTGTTCCATTGTCTATACATGCCAGGGATGTCCAACTTTACTACTTCCTTGATTGAAGATTGATACCCTGACAGGACCCCTTTTATTGTCCTTAAAGAAGCAGTTTAATTAACTCGTATCTATAATGACATGGCCTGTTGATGAGTTTCACACATTTGGTCATATACTATATTGGAGACCCGGACATGGTGAAGAGTTCCGTGGAGGAATCAAAATAATTAAAAACTGATATCCCATCATCTCATTTCGATCATGTAGAAAATGTCCATGAATAAGTGATGGATGCCTCCCTCCTTTGGAAAGAGAACATGTGGGGCAACAGCCGTGCACCCTCAACGGATGGCCACGAGCACCCTAGAGAAAGCGTCATAAATAGCAATGGTGAACCCAATGTGATGTTCTTCTCCTCAATGTGGAGATTAGTAGTGTTGTAGACATCATTGTATTGTTGTTTCATCAGATCCATTCATCCGGTGTCGGGTCCTCCGATGCAAATAGTGGGCCTGGTGTGAAACTCACCAGATGATGGGTAGTCAAAACATTGGACATCCCGGTCCGCAAAATTGTCAACTTGGATCATTTTTACCATCCAAGGAAGGCAGAATGGAACTGGGGAACTGGACATTGATTTCATTGTTTCCACACTAATGGATTAATCTCCATGCTATTCAGTAACACAGCTACTACACCAGGATCCAGATCGCCACCCGCCAACTGATGGAGGGGTAGGGGAAATTCCAACATAGCAGTCCCATGAGGCTCCACCGCTTCGGTGGAAATCTCAACAACCACAGCTTTTGGGCACCCACACATCGTCTCCCCGTCCGAATTCATTCAGTGGAGGGTGATCAATGACCTCGTACGCCGATACGAGGAGTAAGGGATTATCCCGATTTGGGATATGGATCGCTAGGATCTAGAGACATCTCCTCATAATCACAACCTTCGGCTCCAAAGGGCCATGTAGGGAGCCACTTCTCACCACTCTAGCATACAATCGTTTCGGGAGCAACTTCCTAGAATGCCTTAAAAACTCTCTCCACTTCGATGCAGAGGTAGGAGATATTTGGGTCATCTCGGTCAGGATTCCATTTTAGAGGCCCCCAAGAAGGGATCCCACTAGGCCATTCCATCACTGCCATCCTATCCCACGAGACAAGGAGTAGGTAATTCATGGGCCTGGACCGCTGGCCCTAGTCCGGTTGACCCAATGCCAGCGTCAGGCACATACTGAGGAGGATGCCTTCTAGGGGTGTCAATGCCATCAACTACTAGGTCTCTTGTCACCGCAGACTTGTATCATTAGACTTCTATGTACACTGAGCAGTGGAACCTATATACCAAGTTCTAATCGAGGCCCCAACCACCCCATGAGAGGCTGGGTCAACTCTCTCAGCCGCCAGTATAGGTAGTGGCCACCACCAGTACGGAGTTCCTCCCCATACCACCACAATGGAGAACACGTGTCTTCCACACTTCCAAGTTCGACATGGAAGTCCACCTCATGCCACCTTTAGTCTGAATGAAGGACCTCCCTACAATGGTGACACTCGGCATGAAAGCATCTCTCGTGCTCATTACATCATGTATGGATTCATTCCTCCCATCACAGACCACTACGGTGGGGACGTCGTACATTTGGTCAATCTCTAGTATGGAGGCCTTCCCAAGACCTCACAATAGCTAGCGAAGGACCTAATTTCCTAAAAAATCATAGGGGTGAAGGCCTTCTTCTCTTCACATGCACCTAGCATAGAGGTCCTCCCCGTGTTCTACTTAAGCATCACGAGGACCCTCCATGCACCAACACGGATAGGGGGAGCAAGAACGGGGGTCCCACCCTTGAACATATCCAATTCAGAAGAGGACCTACCCACTCTATAATTCCCCATGGAGATTCCCTCTGCACATTAGTCAGTGGACACAAATTTCCTCCTTGTCTTCCCTTTGATATTGTTCCCTGTGCACCACGCACCTCGTCTTACTCAGGTGGAATTCCACCCCACCCAAACAGCAGTATGGCCAACGGACCTCCTCGTGGCAGAAATCTACCCTATCAAGAAGAAATGTTCTGTGGAAGAGGGGAAGATCGTCGCCGCCATAAAAATAACGCTGTGAAGATTCAGACTGAGATCAAACTAGTCTTTTTCTATGATTCTAAGGCAGAATACGACTCAATGATGGAACCCTCGCCTAGATCCTCTATGTCATGTGTCAGGGCATGAACAAGGCGCATCACCATTATACTTCTAGAATGTGAGGTCCATAGGATTCTCATCTCATTCCACAGCTATATCCAAGAGGAAGAAAATTTGGCAACTCTACAGGTTACAGTCGTGCGATCACCTCCATCCTCACCAGAAGCAATGTCTACCTTGACTAGTGACCATAGATAGCTATTATAGGGACCAATGGTGGACGTACAATAGTATTGTCAACCACCAGTCTCCATGGTCCCTCTAATGGAATCTTTAGTCTTCATCATGTCTTACCGCGATGTCATTGCAAAGTCAATACACTCTTAAGAGGGTGGCCCAAGATGCCGTAGTTTGTCGGCTCACCACCCATTTTCTCCATCGGCCAGCCTACTGTCCCAGTGGTCCGCATCAATACCAAAACCAGATCCCTTGCTACCTCCAGTACAGAAGTGGGTCCATGAAGGGCTAGACCCTAAATCTGAGCCCTGGAGCTTATGTGACATCCTTATAGCCCACCACATCCCTTATATTTTTTGGCTGATTGCAGCACTAAATTTTTGTCTGCCAGAATCCCTCACTAGAGAGGAAGTTGAGTGTTTCTACCAGACCCTATGGGTGACTTATTTCTGTCTACATCATCAGTGAGTGGATTACCCTAAGAGCTTAGCAAATTTCAAGGGCATAAGAGAACAATTCTGGTTGGTTGATTTGGACGCACTCCCTATGGCTCAGCGCCCTGAGTCACCAGGTTGTCGTAGGGCCCTCAAGCAATGGTGCATTCAGAGATTCGGGGTACTATGCTGGATTATCAAAGACGATCCTCCCCATGTGCAGATCCATGACCGGGGGCAGTATTCTACCCTCTTCTTCCATCATATATGGTGAAAAACCCATTTTCCAGGAAACATATAGAATATGCCTCCAGGTAGGGTCGCAGTTAACATTGCCGGCCTGCTAGAGGGTGAGACCAAGATATAGCTTCATAAAGAGAACCTATCCCCCAATAGATTTTCACACTTCTTGGATCCATAATGATGGATTAATCCTAGGAATAGGAATCTACTGGGTCTTCCCATGCCCACCGAGCCACAAGTCCTCATCCGAAATCCCAAAAAAGGAAAGGAGCTCCTCGGAGCTGTCAAACGCTCCAACCCGTCTGGATTTGTACATAAGGGGAAAGATGACCCTGAAAAAGCAACTCTGAATTAGAAAATTTCTGAATAGAATAATATGGTCAACGAATGCCTTGCTGAATGTGCTGTAGAGGGAAGGCCAGAATACAGTGATCCTCGGTTGAGGCAGTAGTGGTAGGCACAACATCCCATCGAAGAACTGCCACTAGGTGACCCTGACCATCCTACCCATGCAGACATGGTTGAAGTTAGAACATACAGTAAGAGTGAGTGGTATGTATCACCAAATCATCTTGAATGACATGAAAATATTCAACACCCATCTTAGGTTCCTCCAGCTACTCCATAGGTCATTCCACTTGTCCCTCCACTAACAACTGGGAATTATTATCGTTTTGATAAACCCACCAATGCAATGGTGATCCTGGATTCCTTTCAAGACACAAACCCTCACCCGGACGATCCAATGTTGGCAATCATCGTCTATCTTGATGCCTTAGAGACTCGAATGGTGGAAATCCCACTTGATGGAGAGCCCTATCCAGCATGGGTGGATGATATACTAACACCCCCTTGTTTCAGGAATCTTACCTTTCCCCACTTCAACTGGATGGGGGACCCACCATAGCACATGGACCAATTTATATCTTGGTGTGGCCACATGTCGGGGTCTCCAGCGCAACATGAAGCCTCCAAACACCATTCTTTTGTAAAAACATTTGAAGTGCATAAATTCGTCTAGTACAACAAGCTCCCCATTGGGTTATTAGCCGGCTCGGAAGATCCCTGTATGAAATTTACCTACTAGTTCAGTTGCACCACTTAGATGAAAAGTATCATAGACTTCTTCTTGTGCAAGCATATGCATGATGAGAACATTACATACTTTGTCACCCGGTGGAAAGGACTCATGTACTCTTTTGACATGTCACTCACTCTAGAAAGATTACTGACGATGTTCATTGGGAACATCATGGTGGAACTGGTTCCCTCTCAGATCACCTAGTACTACACTTGGGGATTTCAGGACTTCTCTGATAAGGCCCAGCGCCTGGAGGAATCTTTAAAACAGACTATGCAGGCACATCTGTTTCCTCCTGCAATCCCCCTGAGAAGGGCCCCCAGGGCCATGCCCACTACAAGGGCCCAAATAAGGGCCCCTGGGGAACTATAATTGTTACCCATGGAGCCACCTCCATAGCCTCATAGAGGTTGTCCACCTCAGGAGAAGTCTTAGGCCCAGTAGCTCCCACATTAGAATCGGCAGGTGACCCCACACAATGCACTACCACCACCTTGGTGATATTACCAGGCTCCACCTCCTCGGTAGGCTCCTCTAGCCTTGCGTCAGGGTTAGGCTCTGAAGCACCCCTATTGGAACAAAATGAACTTGACCAACTCGTTCAGTGAGTCCCAAGTCCCTTGTTATTTATGATTTTCCCTAGAGAAAGGTATTGTATGTTTTCCTGAGTGCAGAAGGCCGAATGATGTGAACCTCACTGATCGCAATAATTACTGCCCATACCACTAATTCCTAGGGCTCACCATAAAATAGTTCTTTGTGTAAAAATACTGGATTCAGGACCAGGTGGATAAAAACATAGTCTGGATGGTCCCAGCTCCAGAACACATGGAATTGGTCTTCGTAAGATCAGACAATAGAAATAACAGAAATGGTTAGTGTCATCAAGTTTGTTGCTACATTTACCAGAAGTATGCCTATTGGATGATTCGTAAAATAGTAGCCCACACCAATTGTGTTATCCGTTCATGAATGAATTGGAAGGAGCCTTCAGAAGCCACAATAACTACTTCTGCATCCCCGTCTCAACCATCCTCCTCCCTCATGAGGAAACACCTAAGGTGTAAGGAAAATCTATGTCCCCCACCAATTCCATCATCATATGATACCCTCGCTGAATTCATTACCTTGGAGATGGTGAAACCACCAAGAATCCATCCAGTAGTGCACGACTGTTCGAGTGACGCTCAAAGGTACAAATCTGTTAACACTGTATAGCAGATAATCCCCTACATGATTTATGATGATGAGGGGTGCCAGGCATACCCTCCCAATGTCCCAGGCCTTCATTAGCGTCCATGAAGTTGTGGCTATGTGGGCTGTTGAAGTACAATAATCAGCAATTCCATCCAGGATGTGCATGCTATTGAAACCTGGAAACATGCTTAGCATAGAGCCCAACACGCACAACCTTCTCATCTTGTCACATCAGGACCACCTTTTTCGTCATTCGGGTTGTTGGATCAGGAAGAACCAGTTTGAGCACACCATGACCAGCCCCACACTTCCATAATCTGGTCTCAGTCATTTATCCCTCATCCGAAAGTCACTTCACTAGCTTCAACTAGTGAGTAGCGTTATATTACAGGCACTAGTCAACCTCCAGACGAGCCAACATAACCCACCAGACCTCCTGTCATAGGGCGTCATCATGTAAGATGAAGTTTATTCCAGGCATGAAAGTATGATGTTCTAAAACATCATTCCATCATTATATAAATTCTCTCTATCCTAGTTGAACTTCTCTTATCATCAGATATTTTTGCGGCCCTTATAGAGTCATTAAGAATCCCCCTCTAGTTTGAGATAGAGGTAGCAGCCGCAATAACCTTTCATGTTATGGCAGTAGAAATTGATGAATGTCAGGCCATCATCTCGTCCTATGGAGAATATGAAGGCTATACCATATAGGGGAAAATTATACCACTATAAATCACTATCTAGTTCAATGGTGTGGTGGTTCATCACTCTCTTGTCAACACAGGATCTGAAATCTACCGAATCAGGACTTCAACACTATGAAAACTGGTATTGTCTGAGGATTATATGGGTCCCTTGGACCAGAGTATCGAAGGAAATTATAGGATAGGGAAGACACCTATTGGCAAGATCTATTTTGAGGCACCGTTTGGTGGCCTACTTTCCAGCAACATGTTCACGGTTGTCTCCTCGGACACGGCCTAAAATGCATTGATGGGAAGGTCCTCGCTCCACCTGCATGTGGAACTACCCTCATCAAATTACCAGTGCCTGATGTACTCCCTTAATGTTCAAGTGGGTGTGCTTCATGGTGATTTGTTTCCTTTTTCATCTTGTGAATCCCACTATCTTGATTTCAACTACTATAGGATCAAAGACAAGAAAATTCTGGCTAACAAGGATGAGCCTTCCATGGCTGTGACCGACCCTTGGACAGATCTAGATGACGATACATCTTTACAATACATCAATTAAAAGCTATGACCCTAGGCCTAGGATAATTCTTCATTGTTTCTGGATGAAGGGGGAGGACATTCCAAAGTCTATGCGACTCTCAAAGATCACCTTATAATCCACTACAAACTAGACTAAGGTGATCCCATAGCCTCCTACTCCCAAAAGATATCAGGATGTCCGTCCCATGGAAACAACAATACATCAAACATGATTGTATCATAGGGCCCGAATTATCCGTCTCAAGATGATTCTCCACTATTGCTTTGATATCATCAAGTGTGGCCCCTTGGGACGAATTTCAGATTGGATTATATCAACAAACTTCATCGCTTTGGTTATGGTTTCACATGGGTGCCCTGAAGCGGTATCCTCCGCCGCTCAGGCTCGTACTAGCCTCCAATCTAGAGTTTCCTACTCAGAAGAAGATCATCCCACTGATGATTCCCCCTCTATAAGTGAATAAGAGGATTTAGAGGATTCACCCCCCATATTTGAAGAGGGAATCTCTACCATGGTTGATGAGTTGATATAGGTGAACCTCAGTTGCAAGGTAGAACCAAAAACCACATTGATCAACACCGCCATACCCCTCGAGGAGCAACAAAAGTATATGGAATTCCTAAAATAGCACCATGATGTATTCACCTGGGGTTATGATGACATTCCAGGACTAGATCCCCATGTATAAATTATCTATATCAGTCACCTATTAAATCATAGAGGGTTCAAGTAGCCTCCTAGGATGATGCACTATTCCCACGGTGCCATGGTTGAGGCCGAAGTTGATAAGCTCCTCAGCTCTAGTTTCGTTAAGGAGGTCCAGTACCCCAAATTGAGGGAAAACAATGTTCCATTAAGAAAGATGAACTGACATATCAGAGTTTGCATCAACTTTTGGGATCTCAACTATCACTGTCCAAAGGATGATTTTCCCCTTCTGGGATATTATTGTTGATCAACGCTACATCTGGATTCCAAGACCTCTCCTTCTTGGATGGGTACTATGGGTATAACAAGATCCCAATGTCCCCTGAGGAAGAGGATTCTACAGCCTTCAGGGTTCTTTAAGGTAAATTTTGTTATTGAATCATGACCTTGTATTTAAAGAATGTCGATGCCACATTTTTGTGGGCTATGCACCGCATATTTAAGCCAATCCTCATAACATTAGAGGAATGTTATGGCGATGACCTAGTGGTCAAATTTCACCAATTTTAGGACCATATAAGAGACCTTGATAAAGTGTTTGGCTTCCTCCATTCCCATCACCTGGAGGTGAAACCATTGAAGAGTGCCTTAAGGGGCACCTCTGGAATGTTTCTTGGTTTCATTTCCAGATAAAGATGCATTGAGATCAACCCAAAGATGATCAATTCCATTAGCCAGATGTCTCCTCTAAGCAATATTCGTGAAGTTTGATGATTTCAAGGACAATTATTCAATATACACTGATTCATCGTGAATTTGGATGACAAGTGTAATCCCATTTTCATGGCTCATGATGAAAATGGCATCCTATGAGTGGGATGAAGAGTATCGGACTTCTTTCAAGGAAATCAAGAAAAACATGCTCTAACCTCTAGTCATAATGCCACCTGTATTTAGAAAGCAGTTGGTCCTTTATCTGACCGCCTTTGAAAGATCTTTCAATGCCCTTATCACCTAGAAGAACTACAAGGGGACATACAACAACCTCTACTACCTTAGTTGCATGCTCCTCAATATAGAGAACATATACCCCCTATCAAGACGGGGTACCATGCACTCATTTTCACAGTAAAGAATTTGCATAATTAAATGCAACATCTTAAGGTAAAGATGGTGTCTTGGGTAGATCCACTGATGTACATCCTAAACTACACCATGTTTGACAGGATGACTATCTTGGTGGGCGGTAATCCTCCACCTATTCAATATCAGGTTCGTCCCTCAGAAGGATATCAAATGGAATGCATTGGATGAATTCCATTCTACCAATCCATCTCCTGCAATCCAGCCCCTAGACCTCGATTTTCCAGATGAAGCGATTCTCTTGGTAGACCAAGCCATGTCAGGGTGGAAAATTCTCATCGACGTCGCTTCCTAGAGCCCCATCGGAAGGAGTCTCAACATCCACAGACTCAACAGAGTTGGCATACGTATCAAATTCATTATCTAGGACCAAGATATGATTCCATAATCATTCTTGTTGTAGGAAGGATACCCCATCAATGAGGCAGAGTATTAGGCTCTCTTCCCTGGTCTCGAGTAGGCCCTCAAGATTGATGTGCCCCATTTTTATGTGAATGAGTCTCCAAACTTGTCCTCAAGTAGATCAATGGGGAATATGTCATCATAAATCAAGATCCCATATGATTTTTGGAGCACAATCTCTATCCAATGGCCCAATTCCCATCTCATCCAGAAGTTATTCATGTCCCAGGATCTCAGAATGGTCGAGCTGACACCCTGGCTGGCCTACCTACATCACTCGCAGAGCCCAAGAAGGATGATCAAATTATCCATGTGGCACACCAGAGATTAATTTCTCCTAGCACCCTAGATGATGATGATGGCCCACTGGTGGGCCACCTAACCACTAGCGCCTCCTTGTAAGGACCCCCAGGTCAACTGGATGTAGTGATATAAGTGATTCCTGAATAGAGATCCCCCTTTGATGAGTATCTCTATAATTTTAATCTACCCGCAGATTGGGATGACCATGAGAAAATTTGATTCCGCATTTTACAATTTACTCTCCAGGATGGTCCAATTAATGAGATGATTCTCTACAAGTGTGGGTTTGATGGGGTTATCCTTCATTAAATTCTAGGATTCGTGATTTCCCAAGTAATGCAGGAGGTTCATGCTGGTTCCTATGGGGCTCTTCAAACTAGGACAAAACAATCTCACCAGATTAAAGGACTGGGGTACTTTTTCGCTCTATGAACCATGACAGTATCGAGTTCATCAAATGATTCCATGTATGTTAGATTCATGAAAACTTCATGCATAATCTTCCAAATCCTCTCCAAATACACCAAGTACACTTGGCCATTTATTGTATGCGAACATGATTTCATGGGACCATATCCACCAGATATAGATCACCAGTGCAATTCATCTTGACTAATACAAATTTCTTCTCAATGTGGGCATATGTAGTTCTGCCCAAGTTTGTCGAGGCTCGTTACATCATTGACTTTGTGAGCTCCTGCATCATCTATCGATTGGGAGTCCCTCACACTTTCCTCACTAATAATGGTAGTAACTTATGAGCAGTAGAGATGAAAAAATTCTATGATATGTTCAATAATGATTCTAACCATACCTCCCGCTATCATGAACAAGAAAATGGGCTAATCGAGGCGTTCAAAAAAACACTCTCTAACACTCCCCAGAAAATGGTTGGCCATAATAAGAAGAGTTGGACATTCAAGCTCCCCAATGCCATCTTGGATTATTAGACGATGACTCGTAATTCCACCCATGTGACCCCATATTCCCAGGTATATGGGATGAAGGGCATCTTATCCATCTAGATTGAATTGTCCTCATTTCTTACAACTGTCTATGATCAGAAAGTGCCAGAAAAAGTAGCTGAAGTCCATCTGGATGAGTAGGAAGCACTCAATGAGAACATTCCTCATAACCTACACAATATATAAAGGCATCAGAACAATATTTCTGGAGCTTTCACCCAAAAATTTCACCTCTTTTCCTTCTATCAAGGCAAATTGGTGTCGGCCCTGAGGGAACCAATGATACCTGCAACGAAACCAATGATGTTGGAACCCATATGGGAAGGACCATACATTAATCACAAGGTTTACTCCAACGATGAATACTCACTGGTTACAATGGATGGTGAGGGTATAACTCCTCCCTAAAATGCCAAGTTCCACATGTAATACGTTGCATGAGTCCTCATAGTCCAGCATGACCTTAAACTATACGGTCATGCATGAACCCAAACTATGTGATGGTCTAACATGACCTTAAACTCTATGGTTCGATATGACCTTAAACTGTATGGTCAGTATGACCTCAAACATCCTAGACCCACATGACCATAAACTGCATGGTCCTCCATGACCTTAAGTTGTCTAGTCATACATGAATATAAATTGAGTATCGTCCTGCATGATGTTTAAATTTATCCTTGTGAACTACGTATGGAACGATTTCCACCCCCATGGGATACGTAGGAATTCTCTGATGCCTCTTCTTGAGTCTGGCCATAGTTTCCTATTTTGCTATCCTCTCCTAGGCATAGTTATTTTTGGATATTCCTACAGGGCATCACATAGGCTTCTTTGGCCCCACTCATGTCCAAGTTATAATGATTTCACCATGTTCCCTCCCTCGTTCTTCTCTCCTCCCACATCCTTACCATATGATGTTAAAGTGTATGGCACTTAAAAACTATGTTTGTCTTGATTCCCATCCTCGTGGGGTACGTAGGACTGCCCAGACATTTCATTCGTAGGCCCATCCCAAAACATTAAGATCTCCTATTGAGTCTAATCTTGCACAAGAATATAAATTCTCTATCCATCCCAACCATTTTGGGGTTTCCATTATCATTTACATCCAAAATGGAAACCGTATGATATAGGTACATAGTGTAAGGGATATCTTATCGGTTCAGCCCAAAGCCCCCATGGATTTTGAACGAATAATTGATATAAGCGCCGCAAAGCAAATAAGGTCAATGGTCTAAGTTCACTTGTTGTTCCTATTTTAGTTCACACGATATAGATGTTATGTTTCCAACATGGTCAACAGCCATATTTTGTCTTTTTCACCACCTCCATATGCCCTAGACATGGAGTGTAGTGTTTTATTCTACCTCGTCACCTCTCCAATCTTCATTCAGCCTCGAGCTGGAGTGTAATTCCAGCCGTCAAAACCTTATGTGATGGGGAGAGACTAGCCCTACTCCTTGTTTCCCACACTGAGAATTTCACACATGGTATTTAAATCTATGATGAGGCAATGCCCATTTGATAGGTCATGTGGCTACATTTTACAAGGTTGCCTAGCCTCAAGTCCATCATCCCCTTGGGCCCCCTATCTCAAGTTATCATTTGAGATTGTACAGTGTGGTATGAACTCACTTCCTTATTTATGTCGGGCTATTTTTCAAAGCCACACATATCCTCTTGAGACATCCCTCCCTTAATTTATCACCTGTCCCACAAGCACTGGTCCTACCATGACACATGAGCCCCATATTCTAGGCTTCCATCACTTCCTATATCCAATAGGACCCCCAAATGGCCTGGATTCTCTGCCCAAGGGCTCTCCTACCATTGTGGCTAATATCCTCGAGGATTACTGGTGGTGAATTGATACATGCCCCATGTTGCGAATATGGTCAATAGTTGATGCTCAATTGTTTTCCCAAAAATCTGGCCACCCAAGGGTGTATACTGTGTTGCAAACCTGCCCAATAGTACTCCTCTATCATAATTTCTTCTTTGTGGTCTTCCATAGGAACGATGATTCACCCACTTCTTCCAAAAAATATTACATTAAACTAGGAATCTGGATCCACGATCTAAGACCTTATAGTAAGATCAACCTCATCCTTAATGCAAGACATTAAACTGCATGATAACTGTGACATTCTTCCCATGGCCGTGCATCAGGTCCCTCAGCATTCTCGGGCTCCTAGAACATGTTCTCACATATGATTGTACAGTGTGGTGTGGGATTATATCCTCATTCATGTTGGGTTACTCGGCGTGCCAAACACATCCCACGTTGGGTATCATGATATCATTTTCATCATCCTCATCTCTAGAACTTTGTGTGGCTAGATTCCCATCCTTATGGTATACATTGGACGGTACAACCGTCTAGTCTTTAGGTACAACCCCATCTCTTCGAAACATGCCTTTCATTTTGGCAAGAAGTATCGTGTTCTTCAGAGGCTTGCTTCATGCGCTCCTCAGACTCTGCCCACTGGGCCTTTAATCACAATACTAACTCTAATGACGCTTTGAGGGAATCTGAGTGCTCATCTGCCCAAACCTGTAGCCGCTGAACCTCATTTTTATCCTCATGGAGCCTCTCATTGTTCACAGATTTCCTTGGCTTCCAACCTACACCAAGGCCTAGTTCATAATCCTGAATCTTATTCACCATGATATCTTAGATGAGCAAGTGAAGATGCTTTGAATCTAATTTCCCAACGCATAGTTAGCACAGTTGTGAAAGAAGTCTCTCTATCTGGTCTATCCATTTTCTTGAGGGGTTTCATTGATAAAGCGCTTGATCAGCTTTAATGGTTGGCAAAGAACAGTCTTTCAATCCTCTTCATTGGCGGGTGTTTTGTCCCAATCTATGTGTTTGGAAGGCTCGTATGTAGGAAAAACCCCCAATAACTCATTAGTGGGGTCCACATCTAGTGTCTGATCATGTCTAGCTGGGCCCAGGATGTCCGAACAATCTTCATCATCAGATCCCACTTAAATTATCGCAAGAACAACCCTACAGGTGTTCCCACCAGTGTTATGGAGTGGCATGGATTGTTCGTTCTAGATATCCACATCCACGACAAATATCATTCCCCTAGGAGAAGCACTGTATGAAATACCAACCAATCATGCCATGGTTTCCAATGCCATTTGATTAACTTAACATTCCAAAAATGCATGCATGTCAGTTAGCCTGGTAAATGGGTGGAAATCATGAGTTTTGTAAGGGAGACTTATAGATACTGAATTATCAGTCTCGATCCTGCGTTGTTGTTGTAGAGGCCCCGAGGCAGGGCCCTCCATATATTGTCGGAAGGTATGAAAACTCTGGAGGATCGAAATTAGTTATCTTGTTTCCACTGGACGTAGTAATATTTTTAGCACTAGGCATGGATCCCTATGACCCAACATCTACATCCACTGATGGATGAGAACGGATTCTATGCACGAGGTCCTCCTGCTCATTTCATATGATTAGTGAGGAGTCTAACATGTCCTAGAAGAAATCTTTAAGGAATGAGCAAGGGATTTTTCCTCAAGGACATATGTAAGGTCTCCAAGATCTAGGTAATGATCACCATATTTGGACACTTCCAATGGGATTCCTCTACAAGACTCCTACCCCCATGAGGAATCTTCTGATTCTTCCGACAGAGGGAAACACTCTCTCAGTTCAGCTGCTGACAACTGCGGGGGAGCCGTTCAATCCAACAACACCTTCACCCGATCCTTCTTTGGAAGTGGAACACCATGGGAGTTCCCAAAAACCTCCAACTCGGCCAGGAATATCTCTGCCTCCACATGAGACACCGTAAATATGACCCTGATTGGGAATATCTTAGGAAAGTTCATCCCAAGACGGTTCACGGGTTTCCACAGCTCGTATGGGCCGATAAAATTCATGATGACTTTCCAGATGTAACAGGAATCTGGGAAGGCTATTTATCGGACATTTATATGTGGTGTAGCTGCTTCCCCAGAGCCTGGGTGGATAATTTATCGAATCCTCTTAGTGGTCTACCCACTGAATTACAATATTCTTATGGGACCGTTGGGTCCGCTGGAATTGTTGGATCTGCTGCCGCTAACTCCCCCTCAACCGGTGTGGGACTCACTTCCACGACAACCCCACCAGCAAGATATGTCCTTGCCACCTTCCAAACCCAGACTCAAGGATGGGGAGGCACACTATCACCTCCCCAAATAGTTGACTGCTTCAGCATCTCTCCCATGTAGGCTACCTCCCAGCTTATGGCGTACTGCTACACCAAACCAAAGACGGTGGTGGATAGAGGCATCTCATTCTTCATATTCCCATCATCCCTTGTGAAAATGTTTCGTGTCTGCCTCATAACGCAAGGATGTACTTCGTGGTGAACCCCTAAATAGACCTACAGGTTCAGTTGTTGCATACACTGAAATTTCCTGGAGAATCATTGGGGGGAGTAAGGGTCACAGAGAGGCTCATGGTCCAATATTTATACCAGGACTCCACATAGAATGGCCAAGTTATAGGAGCAGTTCTCTACTGTTCTTTGACCATCATCTGTAAAATCACCCCTTGGTAGTGGGAATATATTATAGTTGAACTCCTATACCTTCTAGATAGAGTTCTGTAGCACCTTCTTGGTTAGCTTGTCTAGAAAGCTCTATACGACGTTGATGATAGATGGATGGAAGATCATTCCGGGAGGGGAGATGGGGTCCATATATTCATATACTCCCCTGAAATGTTCCTTTATCCACCCCATCTATGAGGTGGAATGTATTTCATATCCTCTGTGGCCTCTTCCTCTCACTGATATGCCACAACATCTTGTACATCTTGGCGAGCATCAGGATTCCGAAGTTGACCCACCCGCATGACACCAACATGGAATCTATGATAAATGTGCATGGTCACATGCCCATTTTTGTATCCTTCACTGAAAGGATCCAATCACAGATTAGAGCTGTAATGAATGCCACCAGCCATAAAACAGGTTACTGCTTGGTGCTGGCACTAAATCCCTAAGATTTCCACTGGCAGTCCACTTGGAGCCTCCAGTACGAGTTCTCCATGCCTCATCGATCCCACATTGGGCATGTTCAAGGCCTAAATGGAAACTTCATATCTCATTGTATGTTTAGAAACTTTTTGAACCACCGTCTGAAGTAGACGTCTTCCACTACATTCTTGTCCTCTCCCCGCACCGGCTCCATGAATGCCATCAGCAGCGGTAGAATTTTCTATGGATCCTCCAACACACCCATAATGATGAGTAATTCATCACACATCACCCCTAGTATCAGGATCCCCTAAATTAGATGTACATCCCATAAACTGATGCCAACCTCCCTGTGGTGTTTGTGAATGGTATTGGTCCTCTATGACCACCTTCTCAACAACTCCATCATTAGCTACATTAGATGAAAGATATGAATTTGGGAGGCCCAATCCGTCTCATATTGGCCCACTCTCCTCAGATATATCTCAAAATTTTCACACAAGGTGCCTAACCAGTAGGCCCAGGCCCTATGATCTGTAATGTTTCCAACCGGGCGTAGATCCCACTCATGATACTATCCCTTCCCCAGGCTCCTTAGGGTTTCCTTAAGGATCATTTGGTATAGAGGGGGGATGTCTCTGGCTGCAAGTACTTCCTGTCATCATTGTTCAGATGATTGTGCAATAAATCGGCAATAACAGGTGTGAAGTGCTCCCAGGCATTATCTCCATCCCACTAAACCACTAGTGTTGGCACGACATGATTCTGAACCAGTAATTTGTCTAATCCTTACCTGCTTATGGAATGAAGATGTCATCCCTCGTCCCAAATCCATACAGAGGAAGCCTCTTACAAAGAAGATAATTCCTTTGGCTTTCTGACAATAGATTCACCAATAAATCATGTTTAGAGTGGCTCCATACCAACTCACCAAGACCCATGATATTTTCCATCTCCTCCATTCGGGTAGTGTTTGAAAGGACACCCTAGAAGGCTCTTGGAGAGACATTCCATTTTTAAAATTTGAACTCTTTTTGTCCTAGTTTGTGTAGCCCTTTCGTGGATATAATTCACTGAGACCATTTGCAATGCATAAAACCAGCAAAAGAATTGCAAAGCCATGCACTGTGCTTTAGATACCGACCGTGGAGCGATCTGTCGCTTAGTCAAAGACATGTTGTGCACCATGAAGAAAAGGATTTATTCGCAGAGAGAAATCCCATAGAGTGTAGAGCTTCATGAATAGAGAGTTCTAAAAACCAAAATCACAGAGAAAGGAAATGAGAAAAGAGATGTCAGCTCAAATATTTATATGTGAGGACCCCTGGTGCTTCGCAGGGCTTAAATCCATAGCGAGCTTCGAGGCACGCTTAGCCTACCCATTGCCCCTCCACTTTGTGAGACACCTTCGCGAGTCCCCTTCGTGATGGATGTGGGATTTTGGTGATTCATCGTCATAAATTTACCCTCTATTTCTCCTTGGATCCATATTTTAGGGGGGAATATGTTGGAACTAAAATATAGGATGAACGAGAACGAATAGAAATGATTGGGAGCTACATCACGAAGAACAATCACGTAGCCCCCGGGGCACTGTGCCTTGCACCCAGCTACCAAATCTTTCTTCACGAACATGCCATGGATCATAGAGGAGGGATGCTCTGCATTCCCCTTTGACATTCGTGAACCCACTTCAGAGCGAGGATACAAGATGCTCCACAAACCCCTTTGACTTTCGCAAACCCACCAAAGTGAGAGGTGGCAGGATACTCCGTGAACCCCTTTGACATTTGCAATCCTCCGTGGAGTGATCTATATCTTCTTGCCGAGAAACCTCGGAAACATGGCGCCTCTTTCCTATACATACCAGGATCCCCTCATTCCTGAAGGACAGATCCTCCGACCATTTACCTTCGATGCTCCAATATCACGAAGTAATTTCTGCTATGTGAACCATGACATTTTAATGATATTTTTGCTTCATGAAGTACCTTCCCCTTCACATGAATTCCACCGCTATTCAAAGAGGGATGACCTGCATAGAGCCCATAGGCCTCCACAGAGTAAAGTTATCCCTAATGGGACTCAATACTATAGGAGAACTCATGCTTCAGGAAGTATTGTTCCTTCCCATGTGACCGTCATGCAAAGGCAGGGTCACTATGCCTCGCGAATCACATTTATTCACACTGCTATAATTATCAAGGCACCATTTCTTTGAGAAGCACAACTTCATGAATTCCTTTCCACATCAATAAAGAATCATTCACATGCACCAATTCCTTATGGATAATATTTTCCACTTCAGTTAATGAAGAACCCCCTTCACGAAAGCTCCAACTCTACATGGAGCACTAGAGATTAACAAGACATATTCATATGAACCCCTTTTATCTGCAACTCCTTCTGCCGTGTGGCACCGCAGTTTTCTAGGAATCAATTTCAAGGTTTGTTGGGATGTGTATCCTATTTAGTTGCTTTGCCTCATGCTTTTTCGCATAGGAACGCTAACGACTATTGCTTCTTCACATAGCCATGCTAACGTGGAACCCTCAATGGATCGCTCCATAACACCCCATCACCATGGCATTGCTGATGCATTCTCTTCCCCGAGAGGTCGAAGGTATTAGTTATGTATGTCCTTGGGGTGTGGAGTGTATCCCATTCATTCGAGATGCAAGACGTTAAACCACCTAGAGCATTCATCCACATCACATGATGTTAAACTGTGCCATAGCTCATGTGCCTAATGTGATGTTCCCCCACCTTGGACATTCTACACGACCACTAGTCTCTACGAGAGTGAAATAATTCCCCACATAGAATGAGATCCTACTTTTTGGAGCGATGTCTGTCTGGGGGGAAATGGAAACCAACTTGGTCTAAGCCCCTAGCGTTTCATGTAAGAGGTAGCACCACTACTCCTACTCTCTTTCTCCGTGCAAAATACCTATCTCGTTGGGATTTTTCACTACATGGGCCTCCTCCCAGAAGTAATTCCCAATCTACATCACATCAAGATGTGGCACATTCCAAAGACCTCATTTCCTCTTTGTGCCGCTAAATACGTGTAAGCCCCACTCCACTTCCCATGGTCTCACCTTTCGTGAAGTGATCATCAGATCCTTTCTCCCTTTTGTTTCTCACACCAAGCATTACTCCAATGAGAATAGAGTAACCATCGACCATGAAATCCATTCTTGGTAGCCTAGAGTGTAATCCCCACGCACCCCTTCTGAACAACATGGTCTTCGATCCATATCTCTTAGTCATTGTATATAAGAAGCCTCCATGTGGTTCAAGCCCAACACCCATTGGTTTTGAACATTTTCAAGTCGGTTTACACACCATCTGAACTATGTGGTCTTTGATCATTGCTATGGAAAGGTATGTAGGAAGTCTCCCAGAGGATCAATCCCTCCATCCATTGGTTCTGACCCCCATCATGTTAGTTCACACTCATCCCATACTTCATGTACATTCATCATTGCCAAGGTAGGGTCTATAGGAAGCCTTCCTGAGGTTAAAGCCCAACACCCATTGGCCCCGACCATCTTCACATCGATTCACCAAACTCCCCTCAAAAAACATGGGCTTTGTTCCTTGTCTCAACAATAGGGTACGTATGAAGCCTCAATGAGGCTCAACCCTAACCAGCAGTAAGCCGTTGTGACTCCATCTAGGGGTAATCTGTTGTCAACCTCGTCCAGCAGTAAGCCATTGTGACCCCAATCAGCGGTAATCCATTGGCTACCCTAATTAGTGGTAAGTTGTTGTCACCCCAATTAGTTGTAAGTCGTTGTCACCCAAATCCTAGGTATGCCCTTGTCACCCCAACTAGAAGTAAGCCATTGAGACCCTAACCAGCGGTACGCCATTGTGACTCCTATGAGTAGTAATCCATTATCACCCCATTCAGTTGTAAGTCATTGTCTGCCCTGGTCTATGGAGTGAAATTGTTAAACACCTCAGCAGTTGCCATTTTCACCCTAATCATGGGTAATACATTGTCATCCTAATCGATAATAATCCATTGAAGGCCCCAATCGATGGTAAGTGGTCGTCAAACAAACTATGTGGACTTTTATTACCTGTCACATGGATACGTACGATGAATCTTTGAGGTTCAAACACATCACTCGGGACTTATCCTGATATCTACTTCGAGATAATGTGTTTCAGGAAGGTTATGACCGAACTCGGAGTTTCCACTTCATCCGGGTCCCATCTAAGTGTCCATTCTCACGGGCCACCTCCTCAGGGGTCCCATCGTCCCTCCAAACTACACATAATTTGATTTAATACCATAGAGATATGTAGATATTCTCTTCAAGGCTCAAGAACAATACCATAGTCGCCCTCATGTCAATTCCATCCCATTCTCTCTCCACTTAATTGAAAATTCCTTCATCCAACCTTATTTTTTACCGGGCCGCCACATCTTGGTGGGATTAGGCCAAATCGTTCCCCATTACCCATAACAACAATTAGGTAGCTAACGACATGTTATCCCCAACATCAGTGTTCCATCCAGGGGTTACACCACTTTGATCAACTTTAATCAGTGCTCGGATCAGTCTAATTCATTCCCGCTAGACGTTAATCTCACGACACACCCTTTGTTAAACATGGGATGTTGAGGAAAACCTCAAATACATTCCTATTACATATAATTCCCCATGAATGATGTGGGATGCCTCGAGCTTACGCTCCTTCAAGAAACCCTATAATAAGAGGACCACAAACCAACCGGGCCAGTGTTCTATCGTCTAGACACGTCAGTGATGTCCAATGTGACTACTTCCCTGACCGAAGGTTGCTGCCATGACCGGACCCCTAGGAATGACCTGACAGAAGCAATGTAATTAACCTGTGTCAATGATGAAATGATAATGGGAAGAGTTAATGAAAAAACTACATAGAATATAAGGGAGACCCGAATAGGGTGACGACTTACAATGATGAATCCACATAATGAAAAAACGATATCACATCATCCATTTTTTATCAAAGAGAAAAAGTCCCTGAACAATTGATGGATTTAGCTCACCTTTTGAACGTGGGAATGCAGGGAAACATCCACTCTCCCTCTTCAGATGGTTGTGCGCACCCTGGTGAAAGCCTCAAAAACAACTATATGACTAGTAATTGTCATTTTTTAAAAGGTTGGGGCCAGAGCATCATTTATTATTAAATCAAATAAAAGACCACTTGAACTGGGTAGAGGGATACCAATTACATATCCTGAAGGCCCAGTGGACATTTATCCCATTACATGGCCCATAGGCCTATTATTTTGGCCCAAAACACATTCTGTGAATAGTACTGGTATAGTACCTGTGATGCTACAGTAATGCACAGTACCCACTGCTGCTACAGTACTATTCCACCATTGTAGTGCCCTACCGCCGCTACAGTGCCCGCCGGTGCAACAGTGCACTACAGAACTGCCACAACTACAGCGCCCTACCACCCCTGCTGCTACAACACATGCACCGATGGGTTTTGAACATTCATTTTTCAGGTAGAATTAAGGGGTTGCTTACAACTAAGACAAACCCCAAATACATAGTAATTATCATTATATATATTTAAATTAAGTAATTTTGATATATAATCTATAAATTTATTTTATGTAATTGATCATTGAAATTATTTTAAAAAATTAAAACGGAAATACATTATGTATGTAAAAATTGTTTTTTTTGAAAAACATCATTTTTCCCCCGAAATGATCATAACAATATTTATGTAAAAATTATAATAAATACATGGTTAATAGTTCATATTATTACAAATAATTATAAATAAATTGTTAAATTGTTAAATAATATATTTTAAATCACTCATAATGCTTATTTGTAATGGAATATTTTAAAAAATAATTATTGGATTATTTTAACCAAGAAAGATATATATTGATATTAATCCTATTAAATTATAATTTTCCACCAGGAAATATTATAATGTGAATTTTATTATAGTTTTATTAAATAAATATATCTTGTTAATATAATTTATGCAGAGGTGTTACACTCTACCCTCCAAAATATTCATCCTCCAAATTTTCTTGGATACTAATTTCTTTATAAATGATGGTGGATCTTATTCATAACATCATATAGATCCCGTGTTTATTGCTCCATTTTTTTATTTCTCCAAATATCTATTACTTTTCAAGTCATATAGTTCCTCAATACATTCCCTATAGTTCAAGAATTTGGATTGGATCATCATAGTAAGAGAGATCATGCTTTTATTGGATTTCATCATTGGATTGAACATACTTTCGGTCTGAAATATACATCATCAAAAATTATATATAGATAACATAAATTAATTATGTTAATCCTAGTGTTATTTCTAGTCGATATGCATCAAATATAATTATATCCTAAATTTCAAGAGATCTGATGTACATGGGCCCTACGTTCTATTTCTACAAAACCATATAAAAACATTTATTGGAGATACAATCCAAAAACATGATGTCTAAATTGAATATAAAAAAATTTTATTCTCTTATTAGAAAAATTACCTTTCCTTGATTGAGCTGATTTAATATGACTATGAATATTATTTAGATTTATTATTTTATCCTCAACATGTTTGGCCAATTTTTTTTCATTTCACTGATTTCATCCATACATGAAAGAATAAAAATTTTCATTCAATATAATCCATTATAATAATCCAATTAAATACAAGAATGAAAACTATTGTTATAGTAAAACTCTACCTAATATAAATAATGATCACACATTTCTGGAATTTCTTGTAAAAATGACCTCCTCATGAAAAATAATATTTTATTTTCCCTTTCAGACTATCCATCAGTTTGGGGATAGTACTTGATGCTCAAATGATGCTTGGTATTAAGATCCTTCATAATAATATATACTATTTCAATGTAAATTAGGAATCATGATCAGCATAAATTGAATTTGGTGTGCTGTAATTTCGTAAAAATATAGTAATGTTATGTTGTGAAAGGTAATATAGTAGGAAATGTTCTATTATATAATGTAAATATGATAATTTGGTTAAGAGATCAACAGTTACCAATATTTACATATTGTTTATATATTTAATTGGAAATTTAGTGGAAAATTATATAGTAATTTAATCCGATTTTTACATAGTAATTGGTATAGGTTGTACGAATTCTCATGGATTTTGTTTCTCAACCTTCAGCATTTAAAAAACCTAATGTCTTGATATATATTCACCATTTTTCCTCTTCATATTATCCCCTAAAAATTATTCTCTCAAATAATTATACATAATTGGTCTACCAAACAGTATGGAGAAATTTTATTATTTAGAATTATATAAAATATAAGTTTTTATCTAATGAATAGATGTAATACCTAGCAGGTTTCGAAATTTAAGAATGAAATCTACATATTCAATGACATCAAATTATCCAACATTTATGTCTTTAATTTTATTTTTAATATTTTCATCACCAAGTGTGGATCTTTTTATCATTTTTTATAAATATAGTTTGGAACCAATTTGAAAAATGTGTGATGTCCTCCGTTTATAATTTCTATATCTATCTTTAAAAGATCCATTAATATAAGATCCCTATCATAGCTCATTTTGGTCATAAATAAATTATATATCACACTTAATTAATCTTCAATATTATTTTCTTTCCCTATGTGGAACTGTAAAGGGGAATAATTATTAAAGAGTACCTCGAGTAATTAGCTTTTCTTTACATTTAGATCGTTCTGTGAAAAGTTGTAGATTATGCATTTATGGTCTATTTATATCTCACCCTTTTTCTATAGAGACAGATTCTCTATATCTTCAATGAAAATATTTCAGATGTCAACTGTTGATCTTGGGTTTTACATCTCAATTCATGAGTCATTATTTTCATCGATTCATGCTCAATATATTTTTTATTAATCATATGTAAAAAAGTACCATTTTTGATGCATTAATATCTTTCAAAAATCCATCATTTGGTTATGATAGTGTCAAAATTAGATGATTGAAAATTTATTAATCAATTATATTATCAATTCATCACATTCCATTGTCCATTTGAACAAAACCCCTTTATGTATATGCTTGGTTAATCAGTTCTCAAATCAGTTAGAATTTTTAACAAAATTTGGATAGCAACCTACCAGACCAATGAAACTACGTACATTTGTTACGTTTTTAGGGTAGAAGATTCCTTGAAGGATTTTATCATAATAAAATCAACTTAGATTCCATCCATGGGGAAAATATGGTATAGTATTGGAACATTATGTTGCATGAATTCACAATTTCCTAATTTCCCATAAAAAACTTTTCCTCTAAGAGTCTTAAGACGAATTTGAATGTGATTATCATTTTCTACATAGAATTACCAATCCACCATTATACCATTAATAAAAATAACAATAAAATCAAAATGTTATTTCTTTAATACTTTTTACATGATCTATAAAAGTTAATGGTAAATTAGTAAATCCAAATGGATTTACTACAAACACTTAATGTACATATCTAATTCTAAATGTTGTCTCCAAAATATCATCATTCATTACACACAAATGATGTTTCCTAGAACAATGAAGAATATTTAGAAAATATAGATCACCATGAATATGATCAAATAAGTAAAAAATATTAGGTATATGATATTTTTTAGTTATCATGGTGAAATTATTTCCATATAATCAATGAAGATCTTCATAGATCTGTCTATATTCATAATGAAAAGAATAGTATATCCCTACGTTCAATCACTGGGGAATAAAAATACCATATTAAATAACTCCACCAATTGATTCCTCTACTCCACTATGTCCAATGTGGAAATTCTAGAAGGTGTTTTTTCTATAGGTAATTTAAATGGGATTAAATCAATGGAAAACTCAACTACATTCTATGGTGGATATCTAGGTAGTTTCTCACGAAATAATTCAATTTATTACAATACAATAGGTACATCCCCAATTTAAAGACTACATTTGTCATCAACATATTAAGTTTATTATTTTTCCAAAAGGATCTCCATAAAATGAACTATATGATTGGATTTAGACACGAACAGAAGGATTAAGTATCCACTTTAAAAATTTGAAATTCACAAATTTCATCACAAATAATAATTTCCATCTATTGATAATATATTTTTGATGAATATTTTGAATGAAAATACATAAAAAGAACTATTTTAAACATAATTATACGTATAACACCAAATTATTAAAATAGAGAACATTTTGATGTAATATAGGGAAATTCCAGGCATATCCTTTTTCATGTGAGAAATAAACTGGGATTTTTGGCTATGAACTATCATTTTATTGTTCTTGGGAAATATTTAGTTTTATTACAAATAAATGAAGATATAAAATTGATAGAATATAAAATATTAAATAATTAATTTAAAAAATTTTATAAAATGATTAATGTACCGTACAACATATCTATAAGAAACGTAACCATAGCTATATGGATCACAAAATATTATACTTCCACCATTATTCTCTTCGATGATACATTCCATTGATTCTTGAAAAGTTTGTCTTAATAATTAGAACATTATTTACAGTTTAATAACTATATATTATTTTATTCATTGATTCCCTTACACTTAATAGCCTGATTATCCTTATCACTACACTTTTAATTATATCCCATACCCTTCAAGAATTTTCCTGGATGTTTCATTCCATAATTTCAACATGATGAAAATTTATTCATATTTTTCTTATTCATTGATTTGTTAAATTTTAATTGGTGATCATAAGAACTCATCCTCTCATTATTTTCCATGAATCAATATGACCGAGAAAAATTTATATTTTTTTGGATGGAGAAAAAAACTATTTTTTCATATATCGAAATTTCATTATTAAACAGTTTCTTTTGGAGACATGGATTATAAACATTAATTAAATCCTCAATCTTAGTTTCGTATTATGAAAATAATCTATTGCATAATATTCTAGTCTTGTAATTGAAGACTCATTATAAAAATCACTTTAAAATATATTTTCATTCAATATGAGGAACTTTCTATTCACTTTTGTTCACTCTTCAAATAGAAAATATTTATCAATGAATGTCACATTCAAATATCTCCATTATGTAGGAACTATTTCATCATCCTCATTAGAATTATTTATCAATGAAAACTGTAGATCAAAATCATCTTTGATAATATATTATTCGATTATAATTTTATCCCATTTTTTACAGGCCAACGAATGAAATAGATTTTAATGTGACTTAATAAATTTCTCATAGACCACATTATTTTTTATTCCACTAAATAAAGTAAGCTATCATAGGATGAAATAATCCATTATAGTTTTATCATAATTAAAACCATAAATTTTCAATCTATGTTCAAGACTATTAGTTATAAATTTTCTCAACAACACTAATATATCTATGAGATGCTCAGCTCCAATACTAGTTGTATTATATTTCTTTATAGATAAATTTCTACATTTTCCATGAAAATTGATACCCTTACTTTGTCCAAGTACCACTTATAAAAATTTATATCTAACGGATTATTATAGTATATTATGAAATTTAAATAATAATAATATATAATTTTAAATCTCTACTAACACCTAACAAAAACATATAATTTATGAAATGTCAATATCAGAATAATAAAAATGTTTTTTTGGGATATCATTAAATTATAAAAATATTGTGGACTCCTACATAATGGGTTTTTATTGAAAATGTGAATTAACCAAATAATATCAATAGACAGTGTCAACCTAGGTGCGCAGTAAGGTCAGACTCACCAAGATGTAGAATGATGGTCAAGATATACATGAACAACTCATCCAGTTGTTATTACCCCTTGATGAATCTATTCCATAGTCATATCCACGTATAGTATATAGGATGGTGTATAGATCTAGGAAAACTACATAATACATACATTAATAAAACAGAATGACATTATTTTATATGTTGAATTATCCTCAAAGACATTTATCGGGGTTTTTTGTTATCATGAATTTCCTAAATCAAGTTTCCCATGTTCATAATAAAAACCATTTGGAACCAAATATAAGAACCATGAAAATAGTATCCTTGATCTATGTTTTATTTTTTACATTTTTAGAAGATATATGGGATAACATCATAAGGGATCGATCAGTTTAGTATTCTTGAATAAAGAGATATTGTAAATACACAAAAATTAAAAGTAAATTTTTATAAATTAAATTATTTGGGATTTTTACGAGTCTGCTAAAATTAACGGGGTGTGATTCTGGGGCTCAGTATTCCAAGAATTAATTTATGAAATTCTATTATGGTACGTCCAGTAAATGCATAGGTGGAATTTTCTATCATTTGAACTGGTGCATAGATTAAAAATCTTAGGGAACATTTGAATCGATATTGCTGAAATTCTCTTAAGGGAACCTTCACTTCGACTGCAGTCTCTCAAGAGAAAAATATATTTTTTTCTAATTTTAAAGAAATAATAAAATAAAATATATTGTTATTTTATTTCTTTTTTTCCTACCACTAGACGAGCGGTGGTTCTGGGGACCATAGAGGTGGTCAAATATTTAATTATGAGGTGTTAATTTCCTCATTACACATTGGTTTCTTTACCACCCCTTGAGTAATTAATGAGACACGTTAATTATGTCAATTAATGAAGAAATTTAATTAAATTAATTAATAAGGAAAATTAATTTTGTTAATCAATTCACCTCAGTAACTTCTCAAGGCATTGCTCACCTTTCCCCCTCACATTTAATTGGCGCTCAAGGTGGGGTTTTGGCATGAATTTATCAAGTGAGGAACCCCATATGAAGTGACGCCACACGTTCCATTGACCAAGAACAGATTATTGACAACACAAGTTTTAGGACTGATCAGAAGGTTCACAGATGATGAACCCAAATGCACGCAGACCTTCTCCTCCATCTTCAATACCATCATACATGGAAGCAACACCATCTGTGATATCCCCAATGAATCACAAGGTATGGAGTTTAAATTGTTAATGCATTTAAAATAATTTTTCCATTTGTTCATGATTTATACGAAGAATATTGATAAACCAAATAACTGGTTCATCTGTGAATCATTCATTTTTTTGGAATGTTTTGATGGAAAATATTTTTGGGGGTTTATAAAATCTTATGATGATTTTGGTTAAATTCATTTGTTATAATTCTAATTCAGAGGGCCTGGGCCAATCTGTACAAATCATGGATCCTTCTTTGAACTTGATCTTTTGCATTATTAATGGTCTAATGATGAACATGTTAGAAACATGGAAATGAGGGTCACACAATTATGGTGGAATTCTGGAAGGCCTGTAGTTATAGATGAGAATAGAAACAGAGCCCTTGAGCATCAACGAATCCCCATAGAATCTTCGCCAGTGCGACACCATTGCAGTGACACCGACGACCAATGTCAATAGCGAAGATGACTGCCAGTGCTCGGTGGCCACAGAGGAGATTTCCACTTCCCGGAGCCATGGTGGTCAAACTGGAAGTCAGAAGTGGGATGAATGCAGAGGCAGAGGCAACACACTGACACGCGCCACATTTAAGGAGATCTTTGGCATGATGGTAGGGTCTTGCATCTTTTGGGTCTTGTGGTTGACAATGCAGAACCACTTGGTGTCACCCTTAATGGAGTCAAATAACTACAGTGAGCCATTCAGATACAGCAGACCGTGTTCACCACGTGGGGTGCACCAGTTTGTCGGGCCGGTCCCCTGCCCAGCTGACTAGGCCCACGACGGGTGAACCACACTAAGGTGGGCTGGTCTGGTCTGTGACCTAGTGGGCTGAGACCGCCGTGGCCCTGCCCTACCAGGCAGGCCACGACCAATTTTCGCTGGGCTAGGTCGGACCGGTCCTTGACCCCTGTTGGGCCCAAAAATGCTTATGTGACTATAACATGTGAACCAAACATCCATTTGACAAACCGTCTGTGGCACTGGGATACGTGGATCAAGACATTTTGTTTGAGATACTCCATTAGATTTTTGCCTTATATTGGAATAAATCCAGGTTAGAATGATTCTGAATCCAACCAAGACCTCAACACTAATATGAAAATAAATTACAGTCCATGCGTTCATTTGGAGTGTATTATATTACATTGGAACCCTCGTGGCGTGACTAATAATTACGTTACTTATTCAGGGGACTTCATACAATTTGAAATAAGACAGATGGCTTGGGTAGTTGTTCTCCAAATGTCAAGCGTGCTATGGGTGGGAATCCAATGGCTGGATATAACATGAAGTAGAAGAACCACCAATACGGGTCAGCATCAGAAACACCAGAGAGGGATTATCTAGGTGTAAGACTAATAATCCATACCTTTGTACTGGAGTCCAATATCGGTCACACCAGTGACCAATACAGGTAATCACCAACAACTAATATGGGTTAACAATAGCAACCAATATGTTTCAGTACCAGCAACCAATATTGGTCAACATCATGCGGCCAATAAATGTCAACATAAAATTACCATTAAGGGTCATAATAAGTGTTACTACGGAGAGGTTGATTTTGATTTATGAAAATTCTTCCCTATCCCAGAAACCTTGAAGATACACAGTTAGAGTGATCTGTGTCTTTTTCATTGTGCTTCATGATTTAGATCATTATTTAGATATAACCATTGTGTTAGTTTTTATTATGTTTTAATTTGGGGATTACAGAGAGACATTCAGTGGTCTCGGGTTCCAGTGCTGATTTATTTTTCTCATCCCTTCACGGGCTCCACCCACACCTGTGTGTCCAGTGAAAACTACAGACACTCCGCAAAATACACTGGAGGTATAGGATTTGGTGGAGCTTGGTGGAACATGAGTATTTGAGACCCTATACTTCGACTTCAGACTTATAGCTACAACCCTATAGGTATATCTCCAATGAAAATTTGACATATGTTCACTTTCTTTTTAGTTTCTAGTGCCCGTATTACGGCCCATTGATTTCATTTTATAGTTATACATATGGATCTACTTTACTCTCTTGGTTATACCTTACTTTTTTTGGTTATTTACATCAGTTTACCTTTTTGAGTGTGTATAGATCTCTAAGGTAATTCCATCCCTATTCGGAAAAAAACCATAATGTGCTAGTCACCATCCCCTAGCATATGGAATGCGGGTTTGGGGTAGTCACATTCGAGCCCGGTGGGATGGGTCATGAAAAAGTGGTATCAGAGATCGGTTGGTTCTACCAGAAGATCTTATAGTCCAATTTTATTGAGAGAATGGGGTAAAGTATATTGAGTTTGGATTCTAGTATAAGCAGTCTAGTATTGATGTGGCAGCCGACATATCCATACATTAGGGCCCCAAATTTGGTTTTACGACTCAGTACATGAAAACAACGGTTTCTAGTGCTTGGAAACGTTTTCTTGTTTTTTCATGAGTCAGTTCACTAGGTATAACATATTGAACATGGAACATCTATTTCTTACAGGATTCCACTATGAAGACTGCTATCTAGGATTCTGATTAGAGATTGTGATAGTGTCCCACCGAGAAACGAGGCTTCAGTATAAGGACCACTCATAGTGATGGCCCTTCGGGTTGTATACCAGTAAAACCACCACCCATTGAGTAGTAGATGCAACTAGTTGATCATGCATTCCATATGAGCATGTTTCATGAGTTCCACAGATCGGGGCCTTTGAGTTTTTGAGGTGAAACGGCCCTCCAGGCAGTGGAGGATTTGAATGTGGTGGTTTCATGGGACTTTAGCTTAGTAGAGACACCTTCCATGAATATGGAGATCATGGCCACGAGCATTATTCATGGCTTGATAGGATGGTGGTGGAGCTCGATGTTCTAGGTGCTTGAGGAGATGACCCTCACCTACCCAGGCTTTGAGAGCCATTTTTAGGTCAGAGTTCGTGCCAATTACACTATACTAGGTGCATATTCATGAGCTTCTTCATTTGCAGTAGGGAATCCAGACTATGGCTCAATACTCAGTGATATTTACTAACATCTCCTGATACTCCACTGACAATGTAAGGATCCCTTAATTAAAGGCTGACACAATTGATTTGTGGATCAGATGAGAGATCGCAACTGTGACTATTTCACACTGCATATTGATGCAGGATAGGGTGATGGAGAGCGATTTGATGATGGAGGGAATCTTTGCCGGGAAGGAATTGATATTGAGATCCCCTACTGGATGACTGGTAGTAGAATCATCAGCAACTGGATGTAGACAGACAACATATAAATCCATGCAATCTTGACCTTCCAGAGGGTGGCCCCAGGACAGATGATCAGAGGATAGAGGCGTGATAGGCCAAGGGAGCCACCAACGAGGGATGATCTATTTTTTATTAGGAATAGGGTCAAAGTGCTTATAACAGTCTGACACCCCCCCACAAATGATCACTAGATGGTGGAAGGGACACTCAGGCAGCCACATAGGCAGGATCATGAGCATCCTCCAGGTGGAGAAAAATGAAGGGGAGGAGGACATGTAGAGGTAGGTGGTTAGGCTCACCAAGCACTACCCCCACCAACCCCAGGTGATCAACCACGAGCTTAGGGAGTATATTAATGGGGACATGCCAAACAAAATGAAGTGTAGTCTCACTATCCTGACATACCTGATATGATAAAATCTACAATCTGTATCATCTCTACTTTGGAAGTAGTGACTATCGACAGATGTTTTCTTCATTTATCATGTGTGTCGAACTTAGTAGAGGACTCTAAGATTATGACTGAGCTTTTAGATCTATCATTGTGTTTAGATACTCCAATGGGAGGTTATTCAGTAATCACCCACTAGTGCTGATAGAGTGATCTTACTCTCGGATGAGAGATTTTCATATGGTATCTTCTAGTAGCAGTTTTGAAACTTGAACACTTCATTCTAGGCATGGACTAACTATCAGTAGTTCACACACAGATTGACTGCTTGAGAAGTACAGTGCGATGTATGCATAGAGATGGAGGTTAGTTTTTTCATATATGTGAGAAGGAAAATACAGTAGCATGAGATTGACTTCTACTCAGGAGGGTGCAACTGATTACATATTAGGTGGGAATCATAACCTTCGACATGGTGGATGTTGTGAGTCCACAATTTCCAGTGGTGGTGGATGAGTATGAGGACGTCTCTCAAGAAGATGTCCCAGGACTACCTCTCCGTTGAGAGGTACACTTCTTCATTGACATGTACCAAGGATAAACATCGGTATATACACCGACATATTTGATGGCCCCTATTGGGCTTCTATAGAATCAGGTACATATGGAGGACATACTAACGATGGGATTCGTAAGGCCCAGTGTTTCTCCAAGGGCGTCCCTGGGGTTGTTTTCCCAGAAGGAAGATGAATTTTTAAGTCTATGTATGGACTTCCAACACCTAATCCAATTGACTATGAACTACAAGTATCCTATACAGAGGATTGATGTTCAATTTTATTAGTTTAATGGAGATATTTGGTTCTTGAAGATAGACAAATGATTAGGTTGTCACCCACTCAGGGTACAAGATGAGGACATACCGAATACAACCATCAGATGTCAGTATGGACATTACGAGTTCCTGGTGATTCCTTTCGGCATGATCAACACTCCCGTAGTGCTCATGGGGCTCATGAAAAATTTCATCCATCCATACCTCGATCTCTATGTTGTGGACATCATCGGCGACATCTGGGTGTACTCAGCGTCAGAGGAAGAGCACATTGTACATTTGAAGATAGTTCTGGAAAAAATTTGGGATCACCAGTTATATGGAAATCTATCAAAGTTCATGTTATGGATATTGAAGGTAAAATTCTTAGGAAACGTAACCATAGAGGTTGGATTTATTTTGGATCCAAAAATGATCGAGGTAGTTCTATCTTGGGAGATACCCATGAGTGTTTATGAGGTGTGGAGCTTCCTTGGATTAGTAGGAAACTATTAGAGGTTCGTAACCAATTTATCCAGAGTAAAATCAATTTTTTCTGCCTTGATGAAGAAGTGGAAACCCTTCTTATGTTCAGAGACATGTCTGATGAGCTTTCAACTACTAAGGTAGGGCATGACCAGTGCTCCCATCCGGAGGCTTCGAGAGGAGGGAACTGACTACATGGTTTACTATGTTTCTTCAGGGACTAGACTCAGTGGAATCCTGATGTAGTATAGTGGAGGGATTGCTTATGGCCCATGATAGATGAAGCCTCATGAGAAGAATTATGCTACTCACGACTTGGATTTGGCAGCAACAGTCTTTGCACAGAAGATGTGGTGACACTACTTGATGAGCATGCATTTCATTGGTTACACTAACCACATGAGACTCTGATATATCATCAGACATAAGTATCTGAATATGAGATAGCGACATTGGCTAGAGATCCACCAGAACTTTGTCTTTGAGATTTTCTATAATCCATGGAAGGTAAATGTATTGAAATATGCACTTATCCAGAGATAGAGTTCACAACTACTGAATGAGGCCTTAGATCATTTAACATCGCATCAGATATCCTAAGATGATAGAGGTGATTCAGTCCACCTTCAGTTGATTGTAGTCCCCCCTACACTCCTCCAGTGAGTTAGGGAGGCGCAACTTAGAGACACCAGCTATGAGACTACACGTGCCCAGATATCCTAAGGCCACACACCTGACAGTTATTCAGAAGGTGGAGATAACACTATCCTTTTTAGAGGACGTATAGTAGTACCCGTTGAACTATGAGAGGTGGTGTTTAGGGAGTTCCATACACCCCCATGTAAGTACATCTAGGCATGAGAAAGATGAATCAGGACCCCCAACATCAGTATCGGAGGCTTGGGATGAAGAAATATATGGTGGAGTTTATTTCTAGATGCCTCACTTGCAAGCAAGTGAATGTCGAGCACCAAGTACAAGAAGTCTTGACCCAACACCTCGATATACCAGAGTTTTTGTCTTAAGGGATATCATTGGAATACATCCAGGGGTTATCACATACAACAAGAGGGAACAATACCATGTGGGTGATCATTGGACGACTCACCATGTTGTCCAACTTCCTTTCTATTCGAGAGAAGGATTTAGTGGAGAGCATGTGATTTCTGTATGTTCAAAAGATCATGCGACTATATAGTGTACCATTGACGATAGTCTCAGACCATGACCGACGCTTCACATCCCAGTTGTGGAAGGGATTGTAGGAGGCATACGGAAAAAATCATCCCTTGAGCACGTCATTTCACCTATAGATAGTTGGTCAGATTGAGTAAACCATCCAGACAAAAGAGGACATGATTCATGCATGTGCCCAAGATTTTGTTCATAGATTGGAGGACCCCTACCATCGGGGGTGTTTTCTTACAACAACATATATCTATCCACCATTAGTGTGGCCCCTTTTGAGGCATTGTACGAATGACCGTGAAGATCACCCCTGTGCTTGATGGATCCTGGAGATCCAACACTTGTTGGCCAATAGATGGTACATGTTACCATTAAAAAGGTGCAGGTCATCTGAGAGTGGTGGAAGACTGCACAGAGCAGACAGAAGTCCTATGCAGATAGGCCAAGGAGACCACTAGAGTTCCAAGATAGGGACCACATATTCTTCTGAGTATCCACTAAAAATGGACTGTAGATATTTGGATGAGGTTTCAAACAATCACCGCAGATAATCAAATTATTCCAGTTACTTTGGAGGATTTGAAATTTGAAGTACCTATCAGAACTACCACCATAGTCCGAGAGGGTTCACAACGTCTTCCACGTAACCTTACTGAGGAGATACGTTCATGAACCATCTCACTTACTTGACTGTGGGAATCTTGAAATTGATGATGAGGAGACTTTTGCAGAGTTCCTGGTAGAGGTCAAGGATCGACAAGAGCAGATTCTCCATTGGAGGTCGATACCTTTGGTGCACATTTTGTGGTGGCATGATAATCTCCAGGACAGTACATAGGAGAAAGGGGATCATATTCCTACTTAGTAACCATCATTGTTTGTGTAGCCATGTTTGGATTTCGTGAATGTAAATACCTATGTTGGGGAGAATGTAACGACCAAAAAAATCAATGAATTTATTTAATTAAATGGATTGGTATTTTTAAGAGTCTGTGAAAAATGACGGAACATGATTTGGACTCTCGGTGTGACCAAAATGATTTTCCGAACTATTTTTAAGGTACGTTCAGCAAACTCATGGGTGAAATTTCATATCATTTTCACAGGTGTAATGATTAGAAATATGATTGCACATTTGTATCCACAACATAGGGTTTCTCTTAAGGGAAACTTTAGTTAGAATGCATTTTTTCTGGATAAAAAGTTAGTTTTTGCAACATTTAATCAAATAACAAAATAACATAAGTTGTTAATTAATTTCATTTTATTTTTCCTATCACCTATTGAGCGGTAGTGGTGGGGACCACGGAGATGGTCAGACCATTAATTTATGGTTGTGAATTTCATGGTTACACTTTTGTTGCAAACCACCCCTAATGTAATTAATGAGACACTATAATTATGTCAATTAATGGGGCATTTTAATTTCATAAATAAATGAGGATCCTTAATTACTGTAATTAATGAACCTAGTTAGTTTCTCAAGGAGTTTTTAACCTTCCCCACTCATATTTAAATGGATCTCGGGGTGTGGTTTTGGATTGTCTTCATCGAGCGAGGAACCCCTGATAAAGTGACACCACACCATCCAACGGCGAAGAACAGAGTATTGACAATGCCGATTGTATGATTGATACGAAGGTCGACAGATGACGAACAACTATACATGTGAACCTACTCCTTTATCCACAATACCCTCTATGGTCAAATCACCACCATCCATGACATACCTAATGAATCACAAAGTAGTGGGTTTAAATTGTTGATGCATTTAAAGTATTTTTCATTCTTCATTATTGATTAATACGAAGAACATCGATCAACCAAATAACAAGTAGATATGTGACTCATTATTTTTCATGTAAGGTTATCGTGAGGATTTATTTGGGGTTTCATCAAATATTATGATGTTATCTATTTCAACCATATGTTATAATGCTAAGGTAAAGGGAAAAGTCCAATCTGAACAAGGCCCTGACACTCCGCTGAACTTTTTATTGATGCATTCTTCAAGGGAGAATAATAAAATTGTATTGAAAGAATAAATGAGGGTCAAAAAGTGAATGTCACATTTTAGAAGGCCTGTAGGAACTGAACAGAATAGAAACGGAGCTCTGGAGCATTGTCAGAGCCCTACGGATGATCTGTCGGCATGAAACCAGCGCGACACCACCACGATGACACTGTGGAACAGTGCCGTTGGTCGGTGCTCACCAAACACGGAAGATAATGACACTTCTCGGCACCGTAGAGGTGAGGGAGGTGTTTTGACATGTTCCTCATTGATGGAGATCCACCGCTCGAAGTTGTGATGAGCTACTAGGGACCCGCGACTCGAAGCCGCGAAGAGTTTGAAGGGACCTGCCTCATGAGTGTCCCTCAAGTGACAAGGCAGAAATATCATGTGGCCCTATAATGTAGTGTCACAGTTCCACTGATCCATTCATATGTGACAGACCATACACCCTACACATGGAACACCAATAGTTCAGGATGCATCGCCTAGCGAGCAACGCCCATCCCGCAGGCCGAATTGGTCCGCGACCTAGACCAACCTGGTCGGACTTGGACGGTTTGGGCTACGCCGGGTCTGACCAAATCTAGGATGGGTTGACATGAATTGGGTCCAGATGGCCTTAGCTAGGTCAGGCAATTTCTATCTTACTAGGTTGGATTGGACCCAAACCACTCTCAGGCCCATAATTGCTTAAGTGACCATAACATGCAAACTGGATGTCTTTTTGACGAACCGTCTATGGAGATGGGATCATTGGAGCGAGATTACATTTATGAAATATGTCACGAGAGGTTTAGATAATGTTGGAGTATGGCCGGGTGGGATTGAATCTGAATCCAACTAGGCCCTCAACACTAAAATGCCAATAACTTACAGACTAGGCGTTCGTCTGACAGGCCATTTGTTGAATTGTACCCCTTATGACATGAAAAATCATCGGGTAACATCATTGTGGGACATCACACCATTATAAATACAAACAATGGTTTGTGAAGTGGTTCTCCCAAATTCATGTATTCTATGTGTGGGAATCCAGTGGCTCGCGGGGAAATGAAGAAGAAGAGAGACCAATACGGGTCAACATCAGAAACTCCAGAGTGGGATAATCTAGTAGTAAGACTAATCATCTTTACATCTGCACCTAAAATCAATATGGTATAGCACCTATGACCAATATGGGTCGACACCAATGAAAAATATGGGTCTACACTAGAAACCAATACGGGAAAGCATACAGTGAGTTATACAGTTTAGTAGTATAGTTATTATGGATAGAAAGATCTGGCTTTACGACTTGTCCTCCATATCGAAGTAACCTTGAACTTATAACATTAGAGAGATCTGTCTATTTTTCATTGTTCATCATGATTTAAATAATGTTGGTGATATTACCATTGTGGTATTTCTTGTGATTTTTTCCTTTGTGGATTACTGAGAGACCATCAGGGGTCTCAATGTCCCCAACTGAGTTGTTATACTCACCCATACAGGGGGTCTGCCTTCATTTGTGTGTCCAGTGCAGACTACTAATGATTCGAGGCAAACATTAGAGGTTTGGGACTTGGTGGTTCTTGGTGTGATAGGAGCAGTCGATATCCACTACTTCAACGTTAGACATAAAACAACTACCCTCTAGGTAGAGCTCTAGGGATGATGCGACATTTGTTTAATTTCTTTTCACTTTCTAGGGCTTGTATTTCAGCCCATTGTTTTCAGTTTACAGTTGTACTTATTGTTGTAATTTTCTCTCATGGTTATACCTTACATTTATTGGTTGTTTAGTTCAATTTTCTTTTAATTGTGTATACATATCTCTAAGGCAATGCCTTCCCTGTTCAAGAAAATCCTTCAGGTGCAAGTCACCAACCCCTGGACTGTGGAAGGTGGGATTGGAGTAGTCACATCCAGACCCCTGGGGATGGGTCATGATAGATAGATACATGATCCACATTTTATATTATAAAAAATTATAAAATGTATAAAAATTTAAATGTAATAAAACTATGAAACTCATTTACATTTTTATTTATTATAACATGGGGAAATGAAATAAAATAAGGGTTAAGAAAAATGATAAATAAGGGTTATGTGCAATAGAGTATAAAATTAGTAAATAATGAATAATCAATCAGAAATGAAAATAACTAAAAACTCATGTCATTTAATCAACAACATGAGCATGAAATTTATATATGTATAATATCAATGAAACAATATCATGGAAAATAATAACTTATTTATCAATGAAGTGAATGATTAATGTTGGATGTAATGATCCCTTACATAAATATATCTTCACCATCATGGCCTTTGTCTATGAGTGTTTAATTGATGCGTAGGTATACACTAAAAATCATTTAATTTGGCCAAATATCATATCTAACGATACTGGTCAATTCATCATGGGGTTATATATAACTAGGTGCTACCCATAACTGCATTTCTAATGAATTCCAAATTTATTTAAAAATCAATTTAACAAATAAAAAAATATTTATCATCAAATATATATGTTGATTAATGAATATGGATTTATTTAGGTATTCCGCTTCAATTAGATAACATTGATTATACATTATATTTTTAACAAAATTGTATATGATTTAGGAAACTATAAAATACATGATTAAAAGAATATATATATTTATGAACAATTTAATGTCAAATGATAAAATTAAAGTAAATGTTTTAAGATATTGTTAATGAACACAAAACTAGTTAGAGATGACAACTGATCATTGGTTCAACAGAAATATTGATTTTCAAATAAAATCACATCATTTAGATAATTTTAAAAAAATTACTAAAATATTTAAATAATCATTCATTAAATATGTTTACTAGTAATAAAATTGATAACATGTATGAAAATAAAAATATAATAAACTACTTATGATGTTGTGAATGACCGATAACATTGTATATGTTAAAAACATTCCTTTTTAATTTTTATAAATAATGTTCAATATGATCCTTAAAAAAACTAAAATTATTCAATTAAATTTTAAATAAAAATTATATTTTTACATAGAATGTAATTATTACATTATTTGAGTAATAGAAATTAATTGTTTTTAAACATAATTATTATATGCCCATGGAGTAAAAATACATTCAATTAAAAGTAAAATAAAGAATGTATTTATTCTTTTAATTTCATTACATGGTTAAATTTATAAACGTAAAAGTTAGAGCAGAATATGGAAAATCCTTAAATATCATGAGTTATGAAAAAATATAGTTTTTTGAAAGAACATTTAAAAAATTCCATTAATGAAAATTAATGAAATCTTAAAAATGATATTGTGGAATAAATCCTTAATAATTTGGTATCATTTTAATTGCAACCACTTGAAATAATGTACTTCAATTGAAACATTAATTATTATTATAAAATAGTTATTCATGATAAATATATAAATGGTTATGTTTATACAACACATAAAATTAAATAGGTTCATAATATCAAATATGTCCTAATGAAATTTAAATTTAGACAAAACCCCTAACATTACACTTACCTTATGTGGAATGTGATTGAATCTGTTATATAATGGTTTATTCGCGTTATAATTTTAATAAAAAACAAAAATCATAATTATAATAAAAGATACAATCTTATTATAACATATGATAACACATTAATTAATAATATTTTATTATTACCATTGTTTTGTGTGTGAACTACATTATTTTATAATGCATGTTTGTTTTGTGGATGTTTCGATTCACAAACCGATGATAAGGAAAAACAATATCAGAATGATATTAAACTTATAAATATCAAATTTATTCATTTGATACATGTTTATAATCCTTCGTGAAATTTGAATATGGGAAATGAATCAGATAACTTTGAGGAGATGGTGGGTCATACACACACATGATCGACATTATCGTTTCCTTAATGGGTGACTGGTTAAGGATGTAAACGATATAATAAATTAAATTAAAAAATATTAAATCATAATTAGCATATAAATTAAAATTTTCCATGTCTATCCTTGTGAGTTGGTGTTGTAAAAAAATTACAACATTTCATGAGGCTATAGTTTGAAAAAAACCCGAGTTACAGTTTTGTTTCACATTTGATGGAGAAGAAAATTGAAATATATTATTCCATAAACATAATAACATCATACTATATTTTTTATATGGATTTTATTATATTGGAATAATTAATACCTAGTTTATGGTGGTAAAAAAATAATTTAATAGAATGGAAATTGTGGTGAAAATTACCTTCGCTTCAAAACACATTCCCCTGGATATCTTATTAATAACCCATGGGTTGGTCTTATATAAAAAAATAACTATAATTTGGATAAAATATTTTGGGCAGAGAGTTTATTTTGTTCATGGAAAATATATATGGATTAACATTGGTGAACATGTGAGGGGAGGAGGATCCCTTTAATAATTTAAGTGAGTTACACACATGTAATGTTTTTGGTGGATTAATATAATTTAAAGTCTGATTATTGATGAAATACCTCTTGAAAAAATCATATAATGAATTGATAAGGTTAATGTTGAGATAAAACCAACGAATTTGGTTTCTTAACGTTTTATGTTGTTTTACCCATTATAATTATAGATTAATAATGGTTTATCCATTTGGACCTTAACCAAAGTAAATAATTTTTACGCGTTTAAAATTAATTAGGAATCAAAATTGGATTTATTACCTAATATTAATTATTATTTTTCAAATAATGAAATAAATTTTATATGATTTAATTTATATATGTTGAATAATTTAATTTAGAGATACAACCACTAAACTTGTCCAAAAAATGTTTTCATAAAATGAAATTTTCTTGCATAAGATGATCATTTATTAACTGTAAAACTTGAAGACATAATTATATGATTAAAATTCATATATTTAGATATATAATCTAGAAATATCATTTTAATCATTCATCATTAAATATTATTTCAAATAATACAATCGAATGATATTATTTATTTAATAAATGGTTTATGAAAAATGTCACCTTTTACATCAAAATGATATTATCTTCATTTCAATGAAATTGATAATAAATATATAATTAATTAAACATATTAAATTTTATTATTAAAAATAAAATAATAAATTGTTATATATAACATTTTCCATCATTCTCAAATATAATTTTGATGGAAAATTTTTAAAACACATTCTAGGACTAGTTTTTACCATGTATGTTCAATATTGATATTCATCCAATAAAATTAGAATTTTTCTACTATAAATAAATAAAATTATTTATATTAATTTTTTTAATAATATAAATTCTTCATATTCAATAGTTGAATCTCAATTGTTAGATACAAACTACTACAATCAGATCAAGGTAATCTCTAAAGACTCTATTAATTAAATAAATTAATATATATATGAAATTTGTAAGAAAACATTTTGTCACTATAAATTCGCAATGGACATACCATGTTTTTAAGGGAATCATAGTTATATAATCTATATTGACCCTCAGTTTATGATATCCACAAATAAGATTAATCTTGGAATAGTATTTGTCTCTCTCCAGTTAATCAAATATGTCATCAATTTGGGGTACAAGTTACAAGTTCATGATTAGGATATTGTTAAGATCATGATAATCAATTTAAATACTCATTAACTATTTTTCTTCTAATTCATACAAATAGGATTACGACATTGTTATGTACTAGGGAATATGAATCCCTAATCATTATTCTCCTTAAATTTATTATTTAATTCATATAAGACAATCATGGCCATTTTATATGGAGTCTATGATACAGGTATAAAACTAGGAATGATTCATTTTTGAAATAAAATTCATGAATTGGAAAATAACTAGTATTTTATTTATGAAATACATCCACATAATGATAATAACTTTTAACTTCATACATATTCTGTAACTGCCAAACTAGTTTAGATAAATTCCCTTACTAAATTTGAAGCAAGGCCTATATAAAATAATTGAATTCCATTGGATGTTAATATTCCTATACTGAAAAATGAAAATTGGTTGATTTATAACATTGAATTTGAATTCCCTTCATCATTAGAAGATATAGACTCTATAGGGATAGAGAAAATACATTCCAAAGAAAGACATAAAAATAATCTTTAGTAAGAATAAGATGATTTAAATAAAGAACATCCACATAAACATATAGCAGAGACAGGTTATAGACATGATATGTAATCATCATACCATTATTGTTTCCTACTACTAAATCATCATATAATCCTTAATATGGTGACATGATACCCTTATATAATAATTATGAAATAAAACTAAGGGTATATCTAGAATAAAATAAAACATTATCAGTTCTAGTGTCGATGGTATGGGTACATTTTACAACTTCGTTCTCATAAGCAAACTAAGTAGTTCTTATTTCATTTCCTTTCATTTTATATCATGTCATAAGAGCTTTCTGACATAAATTATCATCATCAATACTTATATTCATAACCTGATTTGGGTAATTTATATTATCCATGTAATTTTTCCATTAGAGTGTGGGTGGAAAATTTACGTTAACTTCATCACTATTTCATTCATTGACAAACCTAATCACATCAAATAAAATTTATGTTCCAAGATGGTATTTTTTTCGACACATAAAAAATTTATCATAAATCACAATTTAGTTTATTTAATGATTTTTTTTGACACTTATAAAATGCTTCTTTTACAATTTTCATTCCTTTTTGGGTCATTTTATTATAAATTCCTAAAAATTCCATCCTTCTCTTAATTACCTAAATCCATGATATCATTAAGCGTTTAAAATTTATTTTTCTAGAATAAGGTATCATAAAATTATTTACTCATATATATAATACTATCTAATATCCAATTTCTATTAGAGGTAAGGTCTCTAGCCACTAAATAATCAATCACATTTTCATTGACTATTGACGATGATGCAAAAAGCACACCTTTTAAGAATTGTGAAATTTTCATCATTTTTACAAGTGGACTCAATATCATTCTATATTAGTTCCTATAATTACCATACCATTTTCATAATATGATTCTAGTTGAAATTCATACAAAATAATTCTTTATTAATCTCCTTCCATGACATAGACTAAAGTTTCTCCTCTTTCAATGTATTATTAATAAGATTCCATCATTGATAATCTTCACCTTAAAAATGAATCAAACAAATAACCTTCTTCATGGCTTGAGAATTGGAAAAAATGAATACATTTTTTTATTTTCTTGATCCATGTCTAATAAATAATTGGACTAAATGATCCATAGAAATAAGGTAAATAATACCATATAAAAGTTCCAATAAGGTTTTATTCCATTATTTTTCCAATTGGTTGTTCAGTGTGATTCATGATACCATTCATATCCTAATAAAGTTGGGAGAGAATATCTAACATAATTTTTTATGCTAGATCTCATTTAATTTGGATACTTGTTATCACAATAATTATAATTACCATCAAATTCATTGTTCCCATGATTCCACTTAGTTCTAACCATTGAATAAGCCCAAAAATAACTATATAGGAAACAATGATCACATTGAACTATCACAGAATCATTACAAACATTTCATTGAATAACTAAAACTTGGAAAAATATTTTCAATATGTGGCACATTCAGATTATCCTAGGTCACTTTTTTTCATCACAATTTAAAATCATTTATTGTGGTTGATAAGAAAAATGTTATTTAACTGACGAATATTCCCCCTATGAGAGTAAAACAAGGTTTATAGTCAATAGACCATTAGTCATACACTAGTGATGATTGATTCAGTACATAATCTAACCCTTTAATAGTTTTTACACATAGGTGTATCAATTCCACAAATATATCCACTAATAGTACGAATAAAATGATATAGTTTCTAATAAAACTACATGGTAGGTAATTAAATGTATCATCAATAAGTAATCCAACACATATACACTTCATCTATGTTTTCAAATAATTCATATAACTTAAGACTAAAAAATATATAAATTATTCATTGATAAGAACTATCGTGACAAATAATTTCATACCTAAATATTTCATTATTTTAGATAACGATTATATAAATTTTTCAATAATACACACTAGAGGACCCTAAATAATTAGTTTCTTTGGAGACTAGATAAATGATCATATTATTTCCTGAAATATATTTAATATATCCCATATGACGTTATCAAGTAGTATACGTTTTTGACATATCCTACAGAAAACCATTCATCATTACACAGTGAAAGGAAACATGAGAATGTGTGAAATGAAATGCTCAGTAAGGGTAAAAACAAGAGATACCTATCTATGATCATATGTGATAACATTATACGCATAAGGTTATGAGTACAAGATAATTACATAAAAATATTATAAATAATACTTTTAATGTAATTAATCATTAATAATGGACTAAGTATTTTTCATAAAGAAGACATAAGTAATTAGTGCAATGAATCATAAATAATCCATCATGATTCTTGAAAACATATCATAACTATAATACAAGAGTTTTTGTAATACAAATTATGATAGAAATTCATTTTTGTATTCCAGAACAATTTCGTAGACTATCACGGTGGATTGGGATGACTCCCAATTCTATAATTTCATTATTAATGTTTCACACCCAATACAACCATAGTATACATTATCCCTTATTAAAATGGGTTCACACCCCATTCCGGAACTTATTTTATCATTATATATCATTATTAACCCAATGAATTTCAGAGATATATAATTCTAGATCCAATAACTAGATAATTAAAACCATTAATTTGTGTTTCATAGAATAATAAAAATCCATCATATAATTATATCATAACCCATTGAATGGAATTAGGTAATAAATACATTTCATCATAACAATACCAATGAAAATTATGACTGTTTTCATAAATGTTCTATCATTATATTATTAACTAATGGGAATGAAATGGAATTCATAGAATAATCTGTAAATAATAAACATCATAAGACATCCAGATAAATAAATACCGTGGTATTATATTATCACATCTCTATTAAATCATAATAATTCATTAAGGATGTTAATATATATGATAAACACATTTGTAAAAAAATTATACCCCTCCTTTGAAAACATGTGAAAGATATCATTTTCTATTATTAATAATTTGTCTTTAAATTCAATGAATATTGAGAAAATAAATTTCTTTGAAAATACCCATTAAAAATTATAATGGAATCATCAAATAAGTGATTAGTCAAGATGGTGAAAAAACCCATTGATATTATATTAATTAAAAGAGAATATTCAATTGACACTATAAAATAAAAAAATTTCCTAATTGGAAAATTTTTCTTTGAAAATATTCCTTTTAAATATCTATAATGTATATGTTAATTAAAATTATCTTTAAAAAAATTATGTGTTGGTGAAAACATCCATGATTTTTTTTTTGAAGATAATGGACATGAAACAAAATTTTCATCATCCATATAAGAAATATGGTCCACATTATTTAAAAAACATTCCTAATCATTTTAGATACCAAAGAAAGGAAAATGGTGCTATTAATTGTAAATTATATTAATAAATAAATGTGAAATAAATATGTAGTTTTTATATTTTAATATCAATATAATTTTTCTAATAAAAATTTTATAAGAAAAAATCATTAACATAAATGAAAATGCAATATAAATCCCTTCCATCATATCCCATAATGTTTCACAAAAACTCTAATATAATTTATTTTAAATTATTCTATGGATGTTTAGATTTGGATATTCTAATACATTTACCATGGTTATGGTTTAATAATATCTATAATCAAATAAATAATCTTATAACTATAGTTTTATTTCATAAATCACACTTTTATATTCATTCATATAAGAAGGTGACACAAAATTAATTACATCACTTTGTGGAGATGGTAGTTTGTATGTACACATGAGTGATGTTTCCTCTTTTTATGGGTGGATTGAAAAATGGTAAAATTGATTTATCACTTATAAAATATCTGTGAAATAATATATAAAATCTATATTCATTAAAAATTTCCTTATTTTCATCTATGTAATGATGAAATGAATTACAAATAAAATCACATAGTAGAGGTGGTAGTCCATAGATACACTCAAGCGATGTTATAATTTTCCAATTGATCGAATGGTAAGAAGGTATGTAATATATTGCAATTATTGAAGAATAATTGTTACATAAAAATCATATATAAACATTAATTTTATGTAATATTAATCTATTAAGGATGGGGATGAAATTTTTTTTACATTTCATCCCAAAGAAGTTTTTTGAATGTATACATGAAAGATGAATCAATTTCCCATTTGATAGTGAATGGGATTAATAAAGGATTTGGATTAATAAATATAACATAAGAATATATTAATTATACTATAATCATAATGTTATAATGGATACAACACATATAGATAATTTGAAAGAATAAAGAAAATAAAAATAACTCGATTTAGCGTTTTAAATATTTATTTAGAATCCTCCTTCGTCTTACATCATAAGAATTAAAAGGACAATATTATTATCAATATTTGACATATAAGATGTTGAAAAGGATTTTAATAAGGTAGTTTTGATGATATTTTCTTATCTAGTATAATCATTAATTATAAGTAGGATATGATAGTTGGTGTTCACTTATTTTAAAGGGATATGAAACAATATAAATTTTACAAATATTAAAATATATTAATTTTATACTCTTAGAAAATGTATCCCAAGTTATAATGATATAATATTAGAGTATGTATGGGTAAAATATTTTCATCCAATTTGATTGAAATATGTTTTTTGTTCATTTAAACACCAATATATATATTTTATCTCCTTAGTAACTCATTTTAACATTTACTATAGTATATATTTCTTACATAAGTTACTATTTATAGTGATGAAAAATAAGGTTCATATATTTTATAATATTAATTATAATATTTTATAATATTTAATTCCTTTTATAAAATACATTTTCTATACGGTATGTAAATATGTTATAAAATTGGTCTTCAAAACAAAAAAAAATTAGAAAAGGGTCTTTTATGCATAAATCTAAGATTACCTTTTTTCCATTCTATGAAAAAACCAGTAGATAAATGATAAAATATTTTACACAATTTATAATCCAAATGATCCTTTAAAATCAATCATATATAGTGGGTAATTTTAGTTATTCTAATAAAAAATTTATTCCCATAGAAACTTTTTTTTTGAAAAATATCAATTATTTAAATTCAATTTATTTTATTCAAATTTATAAACAATTTAAAATGAAGGTGTAAACTTTATATATTTTTAAAAAATAAATTTTCATTTTACATTTTATCTTATTCATTCATTAAAATACAAAAAGTATGTTAGAAAATTTTATAAAAATTTGATAACAGTATGTCATGGTATATCTAAAATCATTCATCGGTGTAAAGGAAGCTATCGTGGAATTAAAATTTATAATAATAGAAATATAGAATAAAATATCAACATTTTTCATAATATTTTCTAAGATGAGTTTTGAAACATCATTATAACCACTAAATTATCTTGTAGGCCTTTTAAATTCACTCATCAAATATTCATTTAATGGTTTTTAAATAGTATTCTCTATTTCTATACATTTCTTAGTAGATTCCTCTGAAAGAGGACATTTATCTATTAAATAAATGTAATGAATTTATATTTTACTTTATTTTATCTTTAGTTATTTTATTAAAAAGTGTATTCGATGAATAACCAAACTAAATGAACGGTGATGAATTTTTGTATACAATGTGATCATTAAAAAATGGACATAATATTATATAGAATAATTTGATGTAACCATTTAAGAATATCAAAAATGAAACTAAGATGATATTCCATCCATATGAATATTTATTCATTAAAAATATCAGTTATCTATCCTAGTAAGGGAATTTTACTCTATAGGGTCTATCATGACCATTATGAAGCTAAAATCAAGTAGTTGGTTTGAGATAATCTATATAAAAGGGTAGTTAAATCTTATTGATATTTCCACAAGATCCATTCCAGCTGAACCACCAAAAAAAGTTAGAAACATATATAATCTTATTTATAGGTTATAAAATGATATAATAATGTTTTATGTATTTATTAATATATCAAAAATTAATGAAATATTTATTTTTCATGATTTATAATGAATTTATACACTTTTCAAGACATGTTTTTTTCATAATTCACATTATTCTAAAAAAATTACTTTAAAAAATTAGTATTTTATTTCTAGGAAATATTATTTTCATGATAAAATTATATATTTCTTTTATAAATTATATGTTAACTATAAATCCTAAATAAAATCTAGACATGAATGGCGATGTGACCCTACCCATGTCAAGAGGGTGAATCCTTTTTTAAGTAACCTACGATACAAGAACACTACAGTTATGTTGGATAAGGATGGAGTATAGATCATTATGGGTCCTCTCCTAGTATCTTTATCCAAGGGTGTGAATGGTTGATGAATAATAACACTAAAAGGACTTATCTCAACTTGTGGGCCAATCAATAGTCAAATAAGTAACCTAATTAGAAAATAAACTATGGTGTGATCAGATGGTATTAATGGTATTATAATATACCCATGAGGTCAAATGACTAGGTTTCTATAATTAGGAAGGCTGAGTTTTGACAATGGGTACCATAAGAAATAACAGTCATAATATTCTTAGTGACATCCCCAGTTTTATGTTTTGTATTCCATAGATATGGCATTGAGATTTAAAAGGATGGAGGTGTAACTCAAATGAAAATGTTATACATAAAACATTAATTTATAATACCCATGTAAATAGGGTGAAACATGTTTTTTAAGCCTACCTTTTATAACTCCATAGTTAATAGTTCATGTTATGGAGTAGAGATTAGGATGGGTGAGGAAAAAGTACACTAAAAAAATGAGTTGGCCTATAGGGACAATAATTACTTTGATAAGTGACTTAGTTGGTTAATAGAATGTGGTATGAAGGGAAGAAATATATGGTATTATAGGTGATCCATGAGTTTATATGACGAAGATCATGGCCTTGGGAATGTCGGGTCATGAAATTAACAATTGATTGACTAGTAATTTATAAAATTAATAGTTAATATAAAAAATCAATTTTATTATAAAATTTTACTTCCTATAATTTATGTTTTCAGAAAAAAATTCTAAATTTAAGTATTATAATTAGGAATATTAACATTTTTTTAAAAATTTTAATATTATCTTGATATTAATATTTAATATTTTAATAAAAATATTGATTTTTATGTGAATAGTGGAAAATAACATTTTTACCAATATTAATGTTTTGAAATTATTACTATAAAGTTATGAGTCGGAAATTTATGAAAAATTTTTTTTTGATAAAATTTTCATTTTATAAGGCAATATATTATATTAAAAATTTTTGTTTTAATTTATAAATCTATATTTAATATTTAAAATTCTAAGCTATATTTTTCAATAAAATGTTTTAAAAACATTATAATTTTATATTTTTGAAATGAATATTTATCCGTTTGAAGAAAATTTAAAAAATATATTTCATATTTTAAATCATTATTTCGAAATTATATAACAATTTACATGTTATTTTTGGACATAAATTAAATATTAACAAGGTAAAACCTAGTTGTAATCATGAAAACTAAAATGGTAAAAATGAGTAACATTAGAGGTTAAGGAAACTAAATGTACGAAAACATTTTCTAATTGAGTGGTGGATGATTGGATAAAACATATCATGAATCCATTTCATTAATTCTCAAAATATTAACCACTTTTATAGATTGTGATTACCAATTTTTGAAATGTTCAGGGTATTTACAAATTGTACATTCCATTTCAAATATTAGAAAAGACCCCTTTCTTCACCTCACCTCACATAAAACCACATAATTCTTGTTAAAATCTAAACACCCCAATCCTAAACACTATTATAATCCATAATGAAGTTAATTTATTCCGAAAATATGATCCAAAAAAGATTAATCCCCTTTATAAGGGACATAATCCAATATGTGAGGTATAAGTTCTTAATATCTCTATCTTTTTTCTATTTAATTATAAGATTTAATTATTGATAAAATATTATTTAAAAACATAAAAATGATAAAATAATTGATGTTATTATATTTTTTTTGTGATTAAAATTATGGTGAATGAATGAATTACTCACCCCTTTCCCATAATTTAAAAATACAAGAATCATTCAATTTGTAGAGAACCACCCCATGACGATACACAATTCATTTTCCTTAACCACAATAAAAGAATTTACTAATAATGAATTTTAATTATAATTTTTCGGATTATAAATTAATTTAGATTTTAAATTATAATCCTTTTTTTCCTTTTACTCGTTATATAGAAAACGAAATAACGATTAATGCATATCCTTGGATTACCACCTCATTGGAAAAATTAATTTCTATTTTTAAATTTGTCACCAAAAGAAATGAATGCTCATGATGGTGGTTTTAAAAGATAAATATTATTTATATGAAATCGTTAATGTTATTTTAAGAAAAATTTATTAATAAATTAATAATATTATAACCAAACTATTATCATAAATGAAATTTCTTAATACAAGCATTATATGAGGATAATATATAATTCAATGCATGTAATTTATTTTCTAATCATTACTTGTAAATCATATTCATTTATAATTATTATAAGTAACAATAATAAATACTAAATTATATCATTATTCCACTATATTAATGATATAAAAACTGAATCCCTTCACAATCATCAATAATCATTCAATATCTATGATTGAGTTTGTTTGACTCCAACATGAACCATTCTCTGAAATCATATCATGGATGATTATGAAAAAAATAATTACTTGTATAATTTTATATAAATATGAAAAAAATTATTAATATTTTTGGTTAAATAATGGATATATAAATATTATCTCCTTAAATATAAAAACTCTTTTTAAAGTTAGGAAGTCATCGAAAAATGTCTGTAATCAATTTCACCATTATGATAATGACTATAGTAGTCATGAATGGATATTTAAAAATACCAAGTAATTATAATTTATACATTATAGTTTGTTTAATTAGATTTCATTGATAGAATGTAGAAGAAAAATAAGATATTGACAATGCTTATACAAAACTTTTACAAATAGTAAAAATTATTAATACATTATGTGGAACAATAGGAATGATGTAACTAATGAAAATTTTGATAAAAATTATAAAGGTAAATTCAAATTAATTTTAGGTATTAATATGATTTTGAATTAGTATATTAATATATTTAGCTTTATTTTATAATATGTTATAGAACATTAAAATATGTTGGAATAAAGGTTTGGGGTTATCGTTACTGAAATCTTTTACATGGGTCATAATCACTATTAAATTAGAATTATATTTCCATAATTATGTATTCCAACCTATGATGATGTTATGTTGTATTTCCACATTTTTTATGGAGATCATATTTCAAACCAAAAAATTCTTCGATGATGATTATATTTTTTTATTTAAATTCATTTTGTAAATTATATTTCTGGTTACCTTTAATTTACATTTCTTTAATATACATTCTTTAACAAAATGACAATATACTCATTTCACAGAAAATAATTGTTTTTATCTCAAATTTACATTTTATTACCTAAACTTAACTATAAATGAATGGTTTTGTTAATCTATTAAAATGTGGATTTTCCAACAATGTATTTTCGCATGTTAAACAAGGGTTTCTATCATTTTAATGAAATATATTTTTTTATTCCACTAAAATTTTATAGATAACAATAATGTTTTTTCAATAATATTTTATTTATAAATATTTATAATAATGTTCTCAAATGTTTATTTCATGTCATTATTAATATTTTAATTTGTAAAATTAATTTATATTTTTTCTTTTATAACAACATATACATTTTTTTATGAATAAATTCTTATTTTCACATTAATTTTTCTCTACATTTTATATCTCATTATGTGATGTTTTAATCATCCTTTATATGTTATTATGTTGTGATTTATATTGTAAAATTTAGTTTTAATATCCATGATTTATGACATTCATGTTATTTAAAAACACATTCTTATTTCTTAGGTTCATTATTATATTTTTATGATTTATTTTTTTGTGGTCGAAATATGTTGGAATGATAATGGGTGGGGTCAAATATCCCCCAATAATCGTTTGATTGTGTTATTATCTCATGATATAGATAGGATTGGACATAATGTGAATGTTCAAAATGGCACAAGAATTCTGTTTTTTTTTCTCAAAAAATGATTTCATATGATTTTGGATATGCCTTATTTACAAGATTTTGTTTATCATGTTTTTTAATAGTTTCAATAAGAATTTAATTTCCATGAAATTCCATGATTTCAGGACAATAACTTATTTTTAATATATTTAAGTATTTAATTTCATGTTAAATTTTTCTATGACTGCTGATATGTTTTTTTAGATATTTCATATATTTTATGCTTCCTTAACAATTTATTTATTATATAATGTTACAATAATATGTTTTTTTGATTTTCATTATGGTCATTAAATATTTTATTATGATATTTATTCATTTATCATGTTTTTCTTCATGTTTTTGATATGACACATTATGATATGTTTTATCCATTATGACAATATGATATAAATACATTCAAATGATTCTATGATATAGTTTATGAATGTGGTTATATCTTTTCAGATTTAGAAAAATGGTATATAGGGAAATGATTATGGAGAAATATTTTCATGTGTTTTGTAATAATTTGTTTATATATGTGAGGTCCACGACACCACTGCCTCATCACCAATTCCCTGAGCCCTATTGGTCACCTGACCCATGTAGAATCTCCCTATAATATAGGGGCATCTGAGTAGCTGTTGAGATGTGATGGTAAAATAGATAGGAGACTGTACCCCATGGTAGGGAACACATCAGATGGAATAGATGAATTAACAATAGTGGAAGAAAGAAAAATATGAATGATATAATAAACAATAGATTCATAAATAGAAACAGTAGAATACTAAATAAAAAAACAATATTTTCAAAATCCATAGAGTTATTGTCTGATAGAAACATGTATGGATGGAATTCTAGACAAAAATGGGAATATGGAATATGCATCATATATACAATTATAAAAGTACAATAGAGAACAAAATCCAAAATCTTCTCCATATTATTCTGGGCCTAATCCCATTATACTACTCTAAATAACCAACTAAAAAAAATTAATAAATATCCAAAAGAGTGGTGAATTCCACTATAAATACATACACGAAAAAATTCTTTTTGGGAGCCAAAGGTGGCATGACTAGGGTGTGAGTTAAACATCTCAGTAGGCCATTACCAAAAGTTTCTACATGTAATCTGAGATGGTTCTCATAAGTATACTATGTGAAAGTAATATTTGGAGAGTAATAAATTATGAATAAACAAATATCCCCACATTCAGGTTCCTAAAGGACACCTGGATGGTATACCATCTTCATCTCATCGATGGTGAGTCTGAACAATTGACCACTTATATATATATAAGAGTTCCATATAGCACGAGGTAAGCATTCATCCCTTCCATTCATATTTATATAAATATATAGTTAATTTCACTAGTATTAGGAACGAATTTATCTTTCCTATACATGTATATCATAGTAGCTATGGGTTAATAATGCCTCCCACCCTTGTCGGGAATATAACTGTTAGGGGGTAAGCATGCCTTCCATCCATATATATTGATTTTGTCACTAGCATGGTGCAATAATTACTCCTACCCATAAATAACATTAAATATAACACGGTATGAATGCCTCCCATCTAATCACCTACATCATAAGTCATAAGCATAGAAATTTCATAAACATCCACATTATACAATGTTAAGAAAACCATTTTACTTCAAATCAATGTAAACGAGAAATAACTTTATCATAAAACATAATAAGGGAAAGGCCATTCCACCAATTTAAACAATTAAATTTAAATAAAATTCATTATAAGGATTAGTACATGTCCTCATAGATAACATAAAATTCCACCATCTAGTTTTCCATACATTGAAAACACATATCAAGTCAAGTTATCAGGGCCCAAGTGTAAATTTCAATTACTCACATGCCCATATTGACAATTCTAATTCACATGTGGCTAAGAAACCTTTATGAATCGTTGTGTACATCAAATATGCATTGTAAAATATTCAATTCAAATTAAAAACATGTTATAGAATATAATCCATAATATGACATTTTGAGAAAATTGGCCAAAATGGCCTATTTGGATGTCACACACCTTGGGTGTTCATATATAGCATGGATTATCTCTAAACACCTAATCCAATCCTAATTCAACAATATATCGGAACTAGTATCATTTATATATGATTTAACAAATAAAATTAGGAGGCTCGGCAAATGCCAATATATGACAATATGATAATAAATATGAAATGATCAAATCACAAATGGAAAACTATGGGACAAAATAAAATAGCTTTATAGATGATTCCTCACAAGATATCAAACACCTATTTGAAGTAGGATAGAAGAGATTTGATATTCAGTCTGATGCCCTGAAAATAGAATGAATGATCATGAATTTAAATAGCGAAACTATGTGAAAATTTAATGATGGAGGAGAAGTGTGTTAGGATATAACTACCTCAAGGGTTACAATGCATCTTATGGATCAACAATCAATATTCAGATTAAAGAGAGATATTAAGAATCCAAGAAAGAGGAGTTTTGGGCTTTAAAGTGAAAGAAAACCATGGGTTCTATCCATTGAAGGAGAGAGAAAAAAGAATATAGAACATAAAATAAGGGAGGGTAAATATGGGAAGTTTTCATCAAAAATGGAATTCCATGGATTTTTTTTCATGGTTTGAAAATAATTGCATGAAATGTATTCAAACCCTAATGTATAGATATTTTACATCCCGTGAGTCTGTATGGTTAATGCACACAATTTACCATACAATGCACAAATCATGTGTGAAGGTGATAAAACCATTTCCAGCAGGCTGCATGGTTGTGTGCATGGGTCGGCATGGATTACACTTACCGTGGGGCCCATATTTATTCCCATTTTCGGTCCACTGGGATCTGAACCAACCTTGGATGTTCTTCGGACCTACCCATGGCCGTAGAACACCGTTAAAATGATCATAGGAAATATTCAATGCTTTAATCCAATGATATGTACCTTGGTCAAATTTTGGGTGGCTGTAACCCTTACTCCTTACAGAATCTCAACACTGAGTTTACCCTCTGAAGGTAATGAGGTTATTTATGCAAAAAATTTATACCACTAAGTCTATATATTGGCATCACATTCATAGGTTTCATCCTATACCTAGCCGTGCTTCTAGAGCACCCGTTTGAGAGGAACCGACATGCCTTAGAGTGTATCCATGATCTGATCTACAATACATACAAGGATATCCCTAAAGGAGGTGTACATATCCATGTAAACCTCATCAATATAGAAGATGTGAGACGGGTCAGATAAATATTGGAAAAGTTGAGATACATGGAAGACATCATACGTAGATTGGTATCTCTGAGGAAGTGTCAATTGGTATGAAACTGGTTCGATCCGCTTCACAACCACAAAGTGTCCCACAAACCATGGTGATAGATTACCTTAATTTTAAATATGTCCATATCCAAAACCTAGGAATTAATTTCAATAACACCTGATCTTCGACTACAAAATCAAGAGAACATCATCATTTGATTGAATAATACTACTGTCACGATAGAGCAATCAATATATGATTCCAAACCAACAATACCTTCTCTGTAGTATTCATCATGAGATAATTCCCAAGAAAAGATAAATCATATTTCTCTATCCCACACAGAGATGGGAAACAAGTCCTACTATATAAGGAATCATAGCTATGCATCTTGGTGGTATCCTAACAGCTATTGTTTTATGAAATATCAATGAGCGGAAGGTGTTTCTCCATTGAACCCCAAATGATTTATTACTCAATTGGATCATTTTCTCTATCACCTAAATTTTAGGTTAAATTTTTTCAATTGGTCTATGGATGATAGGTAGTGACCAAAGGTACAAGTCGACCAAAGTACTTCTATAACCCCTTCCAGAACCATGATGTAAAATATGCATCCTTGTATGTAACAATAGAACAAGGTTTCCTATGAATCCGTACAACCTTCTTGATGTATTGTAATCCCATTTCATCTACAAAAATGTTTTATTTCATAGATAATATTTGTGATAAATTCATTAAATGATCAAAAATAAACTAAACTATGTTGTTTCCCCTTGGTGATCTGGTTTGAACAATCATGAAGTCAAACGATACATCTTTCCATTTCAACACAATAATTGGAAATGGCTTACGAAGCCCATCTGAGAAATTATGTTCCTATTTCAGTTGATGGATGGTGAAAATCACATAACGAATCCAAATATCTAATGCTTTATACTAGGCCCCCAACAAAGACATTTTAGATCTCGAAACATTCTAGTAACACCAGGGTGGACTGACCATGCTGTGAAATGAAAATATCTCATGAGATCCTCTATGATGTCTTCTGAGATCCATATAAAACCACATAATAGAAAATGGAATCCCCATTGACTGTCTAATCAGAAGTCATATCATCATTAGAAACACTTTTTCAACAGACAGGGCTATCTGGACCCAACAACTGTCTTGAACAAACTCATTCCTGATGAGTGCATTTCATCTCTATGGCTGAAATAACTGTCCATCTATGATCCTATTGAACCCAAACATGAATATCAGAATATAAGTCCATAAAAATCCATTCAACACAGGACTGCAAAACCTACGGGGTCTGATTGATCAGGGTGAGAGCATCGACTACTGAATTCCCTTTCCAAGGAGTGTAGGAATGTTCGAAATCAAAATATTATAGGTACATGTCCTACCTACCCTATATATGATTTATATCTCATTCAGTAAAGATATATTTGAGGAATTTGAGGTATATGAAATCCAAAACATGCCCTACTTGAAGGTAATGCTTCTAACCTGCACTTTCTTTGGTCTAATAGAAACTGCTAACTCTGAAATGATATGACTGAAGAAGTGTTATTTGTTGATCCATAAGTTTCATTTACTAATATTAGCTTAGTGGTGATGCAATCTCAGAATATTTTTATTGATATCAATATTGGTTTCATGGTCATCTATGGAGTTAGGATTCACTAAGATATCATCAAAAAAGATTATAAGAAACAAATATATATATGGAAGGAAAATCAGATTCAAAAGAGCCATGAAAACAACAGGCGTGTTCATGAGTTCAAACAACATATCCAGGTACTCAATGTGACCATACCTACTTTTGAAGTATTTTTGAGGTAGGTATTTTGTCCTGATATTGAACTGATGTTATCTCAACCTTAGATCTATCTTTGAGAAAACCTCCTCTACTTGGAGTTGATCATAGAGGTTTTCTATTCAAGACTGTGGATTCTAGTTCTCGATAGTCACCTAATTCAACCGACGGTAATCTATGAAAATATTTTGTGTACTGTCCGTCTTCATGGAAAAGGGGACCAGTGAAATCCATGGAGAAGTGTTGGTGTGTATAAATCTTATCACCTCTAGATCCACTAACAATATTTTGATATGATCAAGCTCCTTAGATTCCATCATATAAGGAGGAATAGTGAAATGTGCTTCTCTTGTAATGAGATCAATAGTAATCTCTACTTATCACCTGATAGGTAGACCATAGAATTCATCAGAAAAAACAATTCTAAAAAACTCCACTATTAGAGAAATGTAACATGTTATAACCCATGGTTATCAAGGTAATGACTTAAATCCTGCGTTGCAACACTTCCCAACCTCTATTGCTCGGTTCCTGCTCGTTTCACACAATCATCACGTTCTCCCTTATTCATATATTTAATTCCCTAGATTTATTTAAATTTCACACTCTAATGATTGAAGTCAATGTGGGCCCTGAATTGAAATATACATTCAATCCTGATGATTATAGTGAAACATTTCATGTTAAGAACTGAAAGGTCTCATACATAAAGGTAACCCCCTATCTCAAGTGGAAATTCCGACAATGTACGACACCCTCTGAAAGTATAACTATGGATATATCTTGTATCATAAGGCTATGCTAGAACTAAACATTGAGGCCTAGAAATTATGTTATTTCCTAAAATATGAAAGGGTGATATTCACTTGTATTAGAAATAGAAAACACTAAAGTGGAGGCTACTATAGCAGTACCTCATTGAGTTGATGGTCTGGCGGTTTGCTCCTATGGTGTAGGTCGAACATCATGTAATAGGCATGTACCACGACCCTAAGTCACTACACAACTCACGTGAGATGGCCCACTCAACTAGGGATGACAATCATAACCATAGTAACCACTTCCATGACCACCACATTAGCCTGACCAACAAGTGGTATTCCAGCTATGTGACTGTTGTGAACCATTTAAACCTTCTCCCAATTGAAGAGTGGGGTCTGATCCCTTCTCTCTATGAACATGCAGAAACATCCAATAGATTTGGTCGAGATGGCCCATCATTCCATGGCCTCTGAACTCAAATATATTACATGTACTCTACCTTATATGAAGTCATGGAACTCCTCACTTGTGATAAATATGGAAACTACCTATCAAAGTAGACTTTTCACTACTACCACTACTGTATTCTTCAAAACACTATTTTATCCTAAAATAAGATCCACTAGAAGCCTCAGGTTTCAAAATTTCCTAGCTTTCACTGACAACATTCCTCATATTTCTCTATGTAATTAGGTCCTGGTTGAATAAATCATAAATTAACATCAACCTTAATAGGTTAACTTGCTACTGAATGATATAACACATCCCAAACTCAAATCTCCTTGCATCCATCAAATCATTAGTATCTATAGAACGATCAATACACTACTTCTCTATGGAATGGGATGTATAATCCATTACAGATGTGGTCCCCTACTATAGATTCAAAAATTATCTATCTATATCTATCCTTAGTGTTTGGGGAAAGATGTAGTATGAGAATATGGTATGAATTTCATTCTAGACATTATCTATATGTTGATCATCGTATGTGATGAAATACCACCACCTCTTGGATGAATTGTGTATAATGTAGTTATCTATCCTGAACCACATATCTAGAGGTGTCTCTTAGTTCCAAAGATAGATCGGATCTATAGAGACCTGAAGCATGACGTACATAGATATTACATTACTTTTGCAGAATAATTAATAAGTAACAAAAACAAACACACAATGACCGTAATAGTTTAGTGTCTTTTGAATCATGGAACATAATCTTCTAATCGTGGTGAAAGTTCTTCAACATCTACCATAATGATCATCCACTTTTTGTTTCCTTACCTAAAACATTTCTTTTAATCCTGGGGGAAAATAAAACATAACAAGGATGAGCTCAAATTCTCAGTAAGGGTAATCATGGATAAAATAAAACATACGATATAAATTTGTACTTAAAACATGAACATAATGTTTAAACATCAAAATATTGAGAAACGACATAAAACATGGAAGTACGCAAGGAATAGATCATAATGGAACATAAATCAAGATAAAATAGCATGGGAATAAAACATGTAATTGTGGAATCCATTAAGAAAATGTAATTATTTCCATAGTAGACAAGGCATTGCTTCCAAGACCATCTTAGTGGACAAAGTCCCTTTCTGAATCGAGTTCACTCCTCGTTCCAGTCCTGTAATAATGAACCTGATTAACATACCATTCCAGCCATGTCTATCTCATGAGATATAAATCTTTACCCAATGCATTGGAGGGATATATAGTTCCCACACATCTCATAATGAAATCATTCTTACTTGTGCCACAAAATAAACAGACATCATTCATAATAACCAAATAAATAAAATTGGTTTTATAAACATCATCCCATAATCACATAATACATATAAAATAAATGGATATCATTTCATAATAATAAGAGTGAAACCATGTAAATCATAGATACATTATATTTGAAACATACACATATGAAAATAATGTCATCTTAGATGGAAAATGGTTTTGATAAAATACTTGAAATAAATTCTTGAGGAAAATATCCTATTTTTAAATCATTTTCTTTTCAAAAAATGCAATTCAATTTTAAAATAAATGGATTTGGTTGAAAATAATCATGAAATAATTTGGAGGAAGCTTCAAGAAAGTCTTTATAAAACTGTATAAATCCTTTCATACTGTATAAGTTAAAAAAAAATTCTTCTCATACATTTGCCGGAAAAGTAAAAAAGTACTTCGTAAAAGAAAGATTCCATACATACCATGTAGTAAGAGGAAAAATGTGTAAAAAGGGCATTAAAAATACATAAAAAAACTTTAATAAAACATGGAATTGGATGATAACAATAATCCCATTAAATACTTACTTATAAGAAATCTCGGATAAAAATTAGATTTGCAAAATTATCCCTTACATTAGGTCTGATATGCTTCGTACGTATCCAAACCTCCTGTATAATGATTTAAATAATGTCCTTAAATTATTAAAAAATCATATTCATTGTTATTATATCATATTTCGTTCACTTATGACTTTATATTACCCGTTCTTTTGTAAATTCCATGCTAAAGAGCGTTTTGTGTAAAATCGTTTCATTTTTCAACTGTGTTTTGACTTGTAATTATTCATATTATTACAGAGATCATGATTACTTAATTCCAGAATATAAAACATGATTTATATATAATATATATTCAGAATATACTTATATATAATAGATCAATAAAGGGAATTAAATACACCGTTCATGGAGACAGTACGGCGTATGTACGCATGAACGTTGTTTTCGTTTCATCATTGAATTGAATGGAATTAATTGGATGACATACATACATATATAAATACATAAATATAGTAGCATTATTATTTCATATTTTTCATTATTATTCATTATATAAACATTATGATCATTCATTCATGGAGAATGAATCTCATCGCGTCGTGGATACGGTAGTCCGTACGTACGCACGAGCGATGATATCGTTCCCATAATTATTTAATAGAATTGGAGTGGATGGAATAATATATCATAATCAGTATGATGTTATAATAACCATATATATTTATTCTTCACACCATTATATCCATCCATGTAATGTGTTGGTGGAAAAACAGATTTCACCACGGTGTGGAGACGGTATTCAGTACGTACGCACGCGTGGTGATTTCATTTTCTGTAGGATGGATAGATGGTGAAATAGTTTTTTTCATACTTATAATAACATATTATTATATTATTTATACTGATGTTATTACTTCATAATGAAACAACTATATAAGAAGAAGTGGAAGAATAAATAATGTTGAAAGAATCGGTAACAGACATTACCTCTTCTTTGAAGCGCCTCTTTGGGACCTCATCTTGGGGCACTAAAATTGGTCTATGAAGAATACCAGAACCTCTAGGATGTTTCTATGGATGTGGAGAAGATAATTTGGAAGGGGTTTTCCGAGATTGAAGGCTCAATGTGGTGTGAGGAAGAGAGGAAGGAGGTTCCCTTTTATAAGGGAGGAGAGGGGCACCTTAGGAAAATCTAAAAATATTATTTTATTATAAATAAATATTCTGTTTTTAATAGATACAAATTGATTTATTTATAAGATGAGGTGGGGATGGGTCGAAATTCTATCATCCAATATAATTTAGGCATGTTTAGGTTTCTATTTTGACCTTATCATTAAGATTTAACCATAAGTTAAATAATTTTACATTTACTGTGTCTTCTTGTTTTCTTACACTATAAGGTTTATAAACATACAATAACAAGCCAAAATAATCCCATGTTGTTTATTATTAATATATATAACCTTATATAAGTCATTTGGCCGAACCTTATATTTTTAGGAATAAAATAACAATTAATAATATAATATTTGTTTTGAAAACTATTTTTTGTCAATTTTGACACTATTTGGTAATTGATTTTTGTGAAAATAATAATAGAATGATTAGTTAGAAAAAAGTTAATTAAATCAATAAAAACATGTAATATTAACCTAAAAAATTAGTGGAATTCATAAAAAGCCTCAAATTACATTTATTTGGGTATTTATAACCTCAATTATGTCAATATTTCATTAATAAGATAATTACTGCATCATCTTTGTGTCATAAATAAATTAAATTATTTAACATCTAACAATTATAAATAAAATACAATTATGTAGGAAATATTTTTATATATCTAATGAATACTTATAGTGGAATTTATCTTATGTATAACCCTATATTAAAAATGATTTACATATTAAACTAAAATTTTAAATATTTTAACCCTTCTTTAAATAAATTAATATTAAAATTCCTAATCTAATCCAAGTGGGACTAAATGTTCATATTTTATTACTAAGGTTGTTTTTTGTCTCATTACACTTATCCAATAGAATTAGGACATGTGTTAGGGTTATAATAATATCATTTTTACACTTAATTACCCTATTTACTTTTAACCGTGGTAAAAAAAGTAAAAAGTTACTATTCATCAAAAATTATTTTCATCTCGTTGAACCACATTTTAGTCCTTGATATTGACCATGTCTCTCTGATTTTCGAAATTCCACTCACAGAAGTGGTAAAATTATGTTTTATATGAATTTCCATATTCTCCTAGGAGGTGGGTAAAAGACGGTGAAAAATTCAATAAAATTATTATATATCTAAAATTATTATAAAATGATGCCAATGAATTACATTGAACATATATAGTTATTATGAATCAATTTTGATCGAAAATACATTTAAATAAAATAAATAAATATTTAAATAAAATGTCGGTTTTTGAATAGTAACCCAGTGTTTTCACTATTCATCAAAAAGTGAAAGTTTTCAGAAAAATACCAAAATTTCACCCTAGGATAATTTCGATATTCCGAATCCAAAAATGAAGTCCATTTTGACGGATATAATTTATAAAATTTCAAAAAGTGGGTATTACTATTCATAAGGCCTAGTTTATATAACATATCGTTGTTTAGCGAAACTCGGTATTACGTACAACACACACTATCGTGGAAGGTTGCGATTGCATGTAATGCAAGACAAGTCAGGGATTCATGTTGTACATTATCATTTTGGGGTAGCGTACAACACAAGATATTAATGAAATTAAAAAGAATATTTTTTCATAAAATCTCGGGGTGTTACATTCTACCCCCCTTAAAATGAATTTCGCCCTCAAAATTCGTCAGGGGTATAAATGGTTTAGTACTCGAAAGTTTCATTAATAGAAACCCACATCGTAAAAAGGAATACTAAAACCAATATTTAAAAACCAAATTATGAAACGTAACAGTTACCCAAAGTAACTCATCATTGGGATTCCATATAGAAGAACATAGGTGAAAATATGGATATGGGGGAAAAATCTAACAATCATGTTCTGATGGAGAGTGGTAGAGAACATGGCTATGAAAAAGCCATCAATCATAAAGCCATAAATTTGTGATGATAAAAGGTATCATCTGATTCATCGGATATAAGAGCACTAGGACAACATTTTTGGTTTTCAATATTATTTCCCTAAAGTTGAAAATTTTGAATTAGAAGAAATACTTGCTTGATTTTGGTACAATCTCCCTATTGTTCGTGCTTTGAACAATTTCCACTTCATCTCTTAAAGAAATGAAGTTGAATATTTTATTCGTGAAGTGTTAACAGATCGTGTGATTGAATGATGGGTCAATCCATTTGTTTCAAACAAAAGGTTAGAAAAAGTTATCAAATATACATAAGTCCATCTATGGTGAGGTTAATCGTATATGATTTCAAATATGAACTTATACATCATACATCATACTGCTTAATAAAATGAAACTAGTTTCTACTTACCAGGGACATCTTGTAGGCCAGTGGTAGGTGATAATGGCCAGTCGCACTTCGGTTGTGGGTTCGATTCCCACGGCCTTGTCCGACGTGATGGGTTGTCACTCTCCCTGTACGTTGTCCTTTTTCTAAAACTAAATTACTATAACAACCGATAAATTATATCGAAAAAACATCTATCCTTAAACAATACTAACTTATGTCCGACATAATCCATTCCAGTCTTTAGTCTTATTCATAATACTGCAGTCCACTCTCATATTATATTGAAAACAATTACCAGGGATTTCATATAACAAGTATGTTAATAACATAATTCATCCCCATATATCATAAGATATTTCTTCTTGGTCAAATTCCAAACATTTGAAGGCCTTAATCATGTATTCTCTTGAAAAATTAATACCCATTGAATCTTAGTGAAAACATGAGTGCTGCCAAAAGTTAACTCTTTCCACATACCAAAACCCAAAAAGTTTATATACTGAAACCATGATATCACTTAGTCCATGTATCAGTCATGAGATCATGATTACTATCATATTATTTTCTCCTTATCCCTTCATTATGCGCATTTCATCTGCTTTCTAAAAATATTTCAATCACCTTTTCCTTGTTACCAGTAGCATGTAATTATTGAAAACCAATACATTGATATTCCAAAATTCCACAATACAATAAATGATATTCCATGATACTATTTTAAAATTCAATTACATAAACAATTAATCATTACACAACATCATTTTCATACTCAACATCACTAATTTTGATTGCATGAGACTTCCCATTATCCTTTGCCTTAAGAGGTTGCGCACGTTGATCATCAATAACCTGTGGATTAGGGAATTTATTAGCATAATGTCCCATTTCCTTGCACTTGAAGCATAGAAGTTTTGGTGGAGAGGTCTCTATAGTATTTTCTTTATTCACATCATTACATCGAAACTCATCTGCTCGATGACCTTCTTTTCTACACTTAAAACTATTTATAGTCCCTTTAAGACAATGTCCAGCATGCTTCTTTCCACACTTTGAGCATAAGGAAACATTCATCTTATTTTCACCATTATTCTGAGATTTATTCTTGAAATCCATCTTTCATTTCTTGTCGAAACCATGAGATGGATAAGTAACACCATCTTCCATTTCTACCTTGATAGCACAACGCACAATTTCATCATAGCTACTGAAGACTCTTATAGCGAATTCCCTTCAAAGATTTTGTTTTAATCCACTGAAGAAATGATGAACCTTACTTTCAGGTTGGATGAGAAAGCCAGATGCATACCATGCATGCCTTGTATAATTCGCTTTGTATACACCAACAGATTCATCATCCATTTGATTTAGTTCAAGAAACTCCTTCTCCATCTTTGTTCGAAGAATACTAGGGAAATACTTATTGAAAAATAAGTTCTTGAACTTTTCCCATTCCATGGACTCAATTTCATCTCATGGTATAAGGCCCCAGCCTTAAACCTTACTTAATCTTGAGTTATTACAATATTACACATTGACGATCTTTTCAGGTTTAGTGTTTAAAATAATTAGACAAAAAACATGCATTACATTCCAAATTTAAACAAAGTGGTTACATAAAAGATAATATTCATTTTTCCCATCAACAGAAACATATTTAAAATAAAACATGGATTCTTTCTTGACACTTCCTTGACACTATCATCATATCATGTACCCTTCCCTTGAACTGTGAAAAATATTTCAAAAACATGGGATGAGAATAAAAATCTCAGTAAGTGATATAAAAATATGGAAATAAAACATGAGTACATGTATACACAAGAATCAATGAAATCATACTCTACTCATAATACATAAGCACTTTAACATACCTAATCAATTCATGAAGAAATCATATAAATCATAAGACATAAAGGTGACTTGAGGAATTCATAACATTCTTATGTAGGGATTAACCCTCTTGGTTACGTTTGGAATACCCATCACAGTATATTCACTAAATCTCTTCAGAGAAACCTTAATGTTTAACTCCTTCGTGTTACCCAATGCATTGGAGAGCTCTATCGGGCTCACCCACCCTTAGTTTATCACGAAACCACCTATCTTCATAACAATGCCCAAGAACCATAACATAATCATACCACATAATACATGAATAAAGGAAACATAACATTTCAACATTTCAATCATAAGATATCATTACAACACATTGGTATAAAAAACATTATGAAAACCATTTTCAATACCAAAATAAAAGATAAGTAAAACATGGTATTTATTTTTCATTTTTTAATAAAAAGTATGGCTTGTAGAGGAATCTTAAACTCAAACAATGGTCACGACATCCGAGAAGTCGTTGTCCCTACATACATACGACAACAAAAACAAAAAAACTTTCCATTTTTCGTTTAGTAAAACGCTTCTCATAAAAAAATATTCCTTTTGAATAAGTATAAATGCCAAAGGGGTTTATACACCGTATAAAAGAAAGTTGTGTATAAAACAAAATATGCTTCAGTGAATGTATATTGAGACGAAGTCCCATACAAAGATCATTTTTAAATAAAATAGATTCACTATATGTACACATAATGAAATTATTAATACAATATAGCACATAATAATATCATGACATAATTTGAAAGTAGGAGATTAACCCAATGAACGGAAATTGTGTTTAGAAGTTCCCTTACATCGTATCCGACAAGACTTGATCGTTATTTAAAATCCTGAATAATAAACTTGAGTTAATTTCTAATTGTTTAAGAACCATTTTCAAGTTCATTATTCCTTTTGTATCACTTATTTCCATGTAATGAACACTATGTAATTATTTAAGTTAATAACGGTCGTTTTAACGATCATTGGAACTTGAGTCAAAAATAAACTCTTTATAATTACATGTTGTTCATGTATCCATTATATCCAGAGTTATAATCATGATGTAGATATCATATATATCATATATAGCCAGTATATACATTCATTAATAATATTTTATAACATTTAGAGGTATGAAATAAAATGCACCGTTCATGGAGATGGTAAGTGGTACGTAAACATGAACGCTACTTTAATTTCTATTTCGTATTTTATGGAATGGAATCATAATTACATAAAGGTATATTATAATTCCATTATAATATCATATATAATATCATTAATTCCATCCTTTATATGTCCCACATATGGTATTAACGAATCAAATCACTTTGCGGGGGCGGTAGTCCGCACTTCCTGAAATGAAGATGTCGCGTTTACCCATAATGGAATCCATAAAGGTATGCCATAAATGAAAAAAAAAACAGAAGCTTAAGTAAAACATAAACATATTATATATCATATATAAATATAGTGTCATCTTAATGTCCACCTTTGATGGTGTTAAATGAATATTGAACAATCATCATTTCGTGAGGATGAAATTCTCCATCCACGGAAACAGTATGTTCTTTATCCATTAGATGTAGGTGTGTGTAAGTGTAGCTTGAATCCTTCTTATTAAAAAATCCTAGTATATGGAAGATACTACTTTTGTTACAAAATAAATGAATAAAAATAGATTAGGGGGTTGGAGAAGAAAAATAATACATAAGAACACAAGAGAAGACACTACCTTTAAATCAGGTAATTCTTTTTGATTTGAGCTCAAAGGCTTCCTTGGGAAGACTTCTGCCCAATGTGAGGCTTCTAGGAGTTAGAGAGAGATGTGGAGAGACCAAAATGGGCAGGTTCTGGATGAGAAAAAGTCATTGGATGTGTGGGTAAAGTGGTAGAGGTGGGGGCATTTTATAAGAGGAGAGGAGGGGCACTCTTGGAAAGGTATAAAAGGATACTTTATTATAAATTTCTTTTCAGATTTAAAAGGACACAAAATTATATATTTCTAGGATAAGGTGATAATAGTTCTATGTCCACCCATCCAATAGGTTTTTGACATGTGTAGGTCTTAGATTTTCAATTATCTTTTCATTTTATTTAAATCATTAAATAATGAGGTCATCGCAGCATCATCATGGTGTCATAAATAATTTAATATATTTAATGACTGAAAATTATAAAAAAAATATCATGATGTAGGAAATAATTTTAGCATTACAATGACAATTTATAGTCCATAATCTGACTTGTATAACCGCATGTAAAAATTGTTTTACTAAAACAACTCATGTTTGTGACATTTTTACTTTTACTTTAAATAAAAGGCATTAATGTCTTTATCTTACCCAAGTGGCTCCATGGGGTCCCAAAAATCGACCCATGGGTTTTCTTGGTCGGTCATTACACATCCAATAAGGTTAGTACATGTGTCTAGGTCATTTCATATTATGAAAAAGTTATTCTTACCTTAAATTACACTAATTACCTCTAATCGCGATTAAAAACTTAAAAGTTACTATTCACCAAAAAAAATTATTTTAATCCCATTGAACCACATTTTACTTCTTAATGACAACCATGTATGTCAGATTTTTGAAATTCAAAACACAAAGGTGGTAAAATTTCATTTAAACGAAAAATCAGTTTGTTAAGTACCACTTAGTGGTTTCACTATTCATCAAAAATTGATGTTTTTCAGAAAAATACCAAATCTTCACCCTAAGCTATATTTGATATTCCGAATTCAATAATGTTGTCTATTTTACAAAATTATAACCATATATAAGTTACATTAAATAATTTAGTAATTAATTCCCGTTGTTAGAGCAAATAGCGTGTTTTTATGAAACAATATCTATGAAAAGTTTGGCATTAGTTTATGCCCAATTCCTAAGTGAAATTAATCCTAATGACAACCATTGGATTAAATGGTAAAAATATATTCTAATTCAACTTTAAAACCAATTCAAAAGATAATATAACCATATAATTAAATTAGATGAAAAAGCAGTTTTGATGTAAAATGCAGTATTTTTCACTATTCATTAAAAAATGAACATTGTCAGAAAAATACCAAAAAATGATCATTGTCAGAAAAATACCAAAAAATTATCCAATGTAAATTTCAATGTACTAGTCATAAATAATAAGTTTATTTTGACAAATGGAGCTTATAAAATTGTCAAAAGGTTTATTTAAAAAAGGTTTTCCATCAAAAGGGAGTAAAACAATCTATTAAAAATATTAGTGTAGTCCATGCTTAAGATTGGATTAATTCTCATTTTATGCCTCTAAAACTCTATCTAATTCATTAGTAGACATAGATAAAAATATATATTATTCATTAATTACTTTGGATGTTACATCCTTCCACACTTTCGAAAATTGCATCCCCGCAATTTATTTACTTATCGAATTAGTGGGGGTATTTAGCCCTCACTGCATTTTCATATTCCCATGTTTCCTCTTCAATCATATGGTTTTTCCACAAAACCATTACCTGGTGAAATACCTTATTTCGAAACACTTTATCTCTTCGGTCGAGAATCTGGACTGGTTGTTCTTCCTAAGGGAGATTCTCTTCCAACTGAACAACCTCTGGGCTAAAAACATGAGATGGATCTGGCATATACATTCTCAACATCGAAACATGAAAAAAATTGTGTACCTAAGATAAAATCGGAGGTAAAGCCACTCAGTATGCAACTGATCCAACTCTCTCTAGAATTTCATATGGTCCAATTAACCTTGGACTCATCATTCCTTTCTTACCAAATCGCATCACAATTTTCCATGGTGAGACTTTAAGAAAAACAATATCACCTACCTCGAAGGATAGATCCTTCCTCCGGTTATCCACATAACTATTCTGCCTGATCTAAGCTGTTCTCACGTATTTTTGTATCAACTGATCTTTTTTTACCATCTCTTCTACCAATTCTAGTCTCATCAGCTTCCTTTCACCCACTTCATCCTAGAAAGATGTAGTTCAACACCGCTTCCCATATAACGCCTCAAATGGTGCCATCCGTATACTGGAATGAAAACTGTTTTTATATGAAAATTCAACCAAATAATTATGTTGGTGTCAACTTCCCTGATAATCCATCGAACAGGAACATAGAATATCTTCCAAATTCTGAATTGTTTGTTTTGACTGCCCATCTGATTCAGGGTGAAAAGTTGTACTAAAATTTAATTCAGTACCCAACGACTTCTGCAGGCCTTTCCAAAAGTTAGAAGTGAACCTCAGATCACAGTCAGATACAATGAAGATATAAACTCCATGTAACCTGACTATCTCTTTAAGATACAAACGGGAAAGTTGATCTAGGGAAAAGTATCTCGTATAGAAAGGAAATGAGCAGATTTAGTCACGCGATAAACAATAACCCAGATTGCATTATTACCTCAATATGTCTTCAGTAATCCCACAAAAAAGTCCATGGATATATTCTCCCATTTCCAATCTGGAACTGGCCTAGGCTGAAGCATCCCTTTCGGTAACTACCACTCTTCTTTAACCTCTTTACATGTCAAACACTTCACAGTAAAATCAGCAATATCTCTTTTCATTCCATCCCACCAGTAATACTCCTGCAGATCTCTGTACATCTTAGTACTGCCAGGATGAACTGAAAATAGAGAACTATGAGCTTCACATAACAACTCTCTCTTCAACTGTGAATCACAAGGCACACACAATCTCTTCCCAAATCTCAAAACACAATCATTATCAATGTTGAATTCATGCAACTTACCCTTGTATATCAGCTATACCTTTTTCTACAACTCACTATCTTCCTTCTGTGTTTGCTTGATTCTATCTGATAGAGAATATTTTACTGATACCTGAAACAAAATAGAAGAACATCCTACACCCAAAACATCAATTCCAATGTTCATCAAATCCTTAACCAAATGATCACGTTCCAAACGCAACATTGTTAATGATGTATTACTTTTTCAACTCAAAGCATCAGCCACTTTATTTGATTTTCCCGGATGGTAATGAATTGTACAATCATAATCATTGATTAATTCTAGCCATCTCTTCTGTCTCATGTTCAATTCTTTCTGAGTGAATATATACTTTAAACTTTTGTGATCAGTATATATTTCACACTTTACTCCATATAAATGATGCCTCCAAATTTTTAAAGCGAAAACAACAGCAGCTAATTCCAAATCATGTGTAGGTTAGTTTACCTCATGATTTTTCAACTGTCGTGAAGCATAAGCAATTACTTGATCATTCTTCATTAGTACACAACCATGTCCTTTCAATGAAGCCTCACTGTAGATAACAAACTCACCATTCCTATAAGGTAGTGCCAAAACTGGAGCATTCACCAATCTTCTTTTCAACTTCTGAAAACAATCATCACACTCTTTTGTCCAGATAAACTTAACACCCTTCTGAGTTAGATTAGTCATTGGTCTAGATAATCGTGAAATTTTTTCAACAAACCTTTGGTAGTAACCTGATTAACCATGAAAACTACGAATCTCGGTTACATTTGTGGGCCTTGTCCATTCTTCAACAAACGTTGTTTTTTTAGGATCGAAGGTTTTCCCATCTTTAGAAACAATGTGACCAAGGAAAGAAATTTATTGCTACCAAAACTCACAGTTTCTGAATTTTCCATACAATTTAATTACTTTCAAGGTTTTCAAAATAACCCTTAAATGTATTTCATGCTTCCCTTTACTTTTAGAAAACACCAAAATATCATCAATAAAAACAACCAACATTTTTCAACTGATTCAACTGAGCCATCAGTGCAACAAACTGTTTAGTTCTGATTCTGACCATCTCAGGATACTGATTTGAAAGTTCAATTCCCTCTGTATGCCTTCCCAGAAAAACTTCTATGTTTCCTCTATGGAAAACAATTCTTATCATAGAAATACCTTAGGTGAAGAAACATTGTAATCTTTAAATTCTATATCATTTCAATTTGACCATAAAAAAATATTTTTGGATAATCATTTAATAGAATTCTAACTCCTAATGTTATCTAAACCGACCTATGATACAAACTATAAGGCCCCAGCCTTAATCCTTACTTAATCTTGAGTTATTACAAGATTACACATTGAAGATCTTTTCAGGTTTAGAGTTTTATAGAATTAGATCATAAAACATGCATTAAATTCCACATCTAAACAAAGTGGTTACATAATAGGTAGTATTCATTTTTCCCATCAATGGAAAAATATTTAAAATAAAACATGGATTCTTTCTTGACACTTCCTTGAAAATATCTTCATATCAATTACCCTTTCCTTGACCTGTGAAAAACATTTCAAAAACTTGGGATGAGCATAAAAAGCTCAGTAACAGATATAAAAATATGGAAAAGAAACATGAGTACATGTATACACAAGAATCAATGAAATCATACACTACTCATAAAACATAATCAATTTAACATACCTCATCAATTCATGAATAAATCATACAAATCATAATAAATAAAGGTAACATGAGGCATTCATAAAATTCTTACATAGGGAGTAACCCTCTTGGTTACATTTGGAATACCCATCATAGTATATTTCTTAAATCTCTTCGGAGAAACCATAAAGTTTAACTCCTTCGTGTTACCCAATTCATTGGAGAGCTATATCGGGCTTGCCCGCCCATAGTTTATCACGGGACCACCAGTCTTCATAACAATGCCCAAGAACCATAACATAATCGTACCACATAATACATGCATAAAGGAAACATAACATTTCCACATTTCAATAACAAGATATCAATACAACACATTGACATAAACAACATTATGAAAACCATTTTCAATACCAAAATAAAATAAAAGTAAAACATTGTATTTATTTTTCATTTTTTTTAAAAATTATGGCTTGTAGAGGAAGCCGAAACTCAAATAATGGTCACGACAGCGGAGAAGTCATTGTCGCCGCATAAGTACGACAAAAAAACAAAAAAAACATTCCTTTTGTCGTTTAGTAAAATGATTTGTATAAAAAAATATTCCATTTGAATGAGCATAAAAGTCAATGGGGTTTATACAATGTATAAAAGAAAGTTGTGTATAAAACAAAATATGCCTCAACGAATGGAGATTGAGACGAAGTCCCATACAAAGATCATTTTTAAATTAAATAGATTCACTATATGTACACATAATGAATGTATAAATACAATATATGAAATAATAATATCATGACATAATTTGAAAGTAGGAGATTAACCCAAAGAATGAAAATTGGGATTAGAAGTTCCCTTACCATATATCCAACTTGACATGATCGTTCTTTAATCACCTGAATAATAAACATGCGTTAATTTATACTTGTTTAAGAGCCTTTTTCAACATCATAATTCCTTTTATATCACTTATTTCCATGTCATGAACACTATGTAATTATTTATGTTAATAACGATCATTTTAACGATCATTGGTACTTGAGAAAAAATATACTCTTTATAATTACTATTTGTTCATGTATCCATTATATGCAGAGTCTTAATTATGATTTAGATATCATATATATCATATATATCGAGTATATACATGCATTTATAATATTATATAACATTTAGAGGTAAGAAATGAAATGTATCATTCATGGAGACTGTAAGCGGTACATACGTATGAACGCTACATTCATTTCTATTTCGTATTTTATGAAATCGAAACATAATTACATAAAGGTATATTATTATTCCATTATTATATCATATATAATAAGAATAAATCCATCCTTTATAAATCCCACATATGGTATTAACGAATCAAATCACTTTGAGGGGGCGGTAGTCCACATTTCCTAAAATAAAGATATCATGTTTACCCATAATGGAAACCATAAAGGTATGCCATAAATGAAAAAAACAGAAGCATAAGTAAAACATAAAAATATTATATATCATATATAAATATAGTGTCATCTTAATGGCCACCTTTGAAGGTGTTAAAATAATATTGAACAATCATCGTTTTGTGGGGAAGAAATTCGCCATCCACGGAAACAGTATGTTCTTTATCCATTAGATGTAGGTGTGTGTAAGTGTAGCTCGAATCCTTCTTATTAAAAAATCCTAGTATATGGAAGATACTGGTGTTTTTACAAAAGAAATGAATAAAAAGAGTTTAGGGGGTTGTAGAAGAAAAATAAAACAAAAGAACACAAGAGAAGACACTACCTTTAAATCGGGTAACTATTTTTGATTTGAGCTCAAAGGCTTCCATGGGAAGACTTCTACCCAATTTGAGGCTTATAGGAGTTATATAGGGATGTGGAGAGACAAAATTTTCAGGTTTTGGCCGAGCAAGAATTTGGAAGTGTGGGTAAGGCGGTAGAGTTGGGGTCCTTTTATAATAGGAGAGGAGGGGTACTCTTGGAAAGGTATAAAAGGATACATTATTATAAACTGCTTTTCTGATTTAAAAAATACCAAAATTATATATTTATAGGATAATGTGATAATTGTTCTAAATCCACCCATCCAATAGGTTTTTAATATGTTTAGGTCTTATATTTTACATTATCTTTTCATTTTATTTAAATCGTTAAATAATGAGGTCATCGCTGCATCATCATGGTGTCATAAATAATTTAATTAATTTAATGTCTAAAAATTAGAAAAAAAATATCATGATGTAGGAAATCTTTTTATCTTTCCAATTACTATTTATAGTCAAAAATCTCACTTGTATTACCCCATGTAAAAATTGTTTTAGTAAAAAAAATCATGTTTGTGACATTTTTACTTTTACTTTAAATAAAAGGCATTAATGTCTTTATCTTACCCAAGTGGCACAATGGGGTCCAAAAAATATACCCTTGGGTTTTCTTGGTCGTCCATGACACATCCAATAAGGGTAGTACATGTTTCTAGGTCATTTAATATTATTAAAACATTATTCTTACCATAAATTACACTAATTACCTCTAATCACGATTAGAAACATAAAAGTTACTATTCACCACAAAATTATTTTAATCCCATTGAACCAAATTTTACATCCTAATGAAAACCATGTATGTCAGATTTTTTAAATTTAAAACACAGAGGTGGTAAATTTTCATTTAAACGAAAAATCAGTTTTTTTAAGTACCACTTAGTGGTTTAACTATTCATCAAAAATTGATGTTTTTCAGAAAAATACCAAAACATAACCCGAAGCAATATTTGATATTCTGAATTCAAAAATGATATCTATTTTAAAAAAATTTAAATATATAAGTTACATTAATTAAATTAATCATTAATTCACACTGTCAGATCAAATAGCGTGTTTTTATGAAACAATTTCTATGAAAATTTTGGCATTTGTTTATGCGCAATTCCTAAGTGAAATTAATCCTAATGACCACCATTGGATTAAATTGTAAAAATATATTCTAATTGAACTTTAAAACCGATTCAAAAGATAATATAACCATATAATTAAATTAGATGAAAAGGCAGTTTTGATGTAAAATGCAGTATTTTTCACTAATCATTAAAAAATGAACATTGTCAGAAAAATACCACAAAATTATCCAATGTAAATTTCAATGTCCCAATAATAAATAATAAGTTTATTTTGACAAATATATCTTATAAAATTGTCAAAAGGTTGATTTAAACAAGTTTGGCCATCAAAAGGCAGTAAAACAATCTAATAAAAATATTAGTGTATTCCATGCTTAAGATTGGATTTATTCTCATTTTAAGCCTCTAAAAAACTATATAATTAATTACTATACATATAAAAAAATATCTATTATTCATTACTTACTTGGGATATTACACATGGCCTCGTATTCTTGATAAGATTCCACCATTGATCAGCTTCACCTTCCAAACGATATACTGCTTAGATGACTTCATCATGTTCAGAACATTGAAGAACTGAAAATATCTTTTCAATGGTACTGATCCATTGTTCAGTAGCAAGTGGATCAGAAGACCCACTAAAATAATTTGGATGTTTCCTCATGAAGGAATCAATAGAATATTGTTCCCTTCTCTGCACATTTGGAAGTCCAGAATGATTCATAGCCTGTGTAAGTATAGCAATAAGATTTTGCACTCCATCTCCCATAACATTAGTTCGTTAATGAGGACAATCATTGCATTGTCCATTTCATTGATCAAAACGTTTCCTTTGGGTTCCAACCACCGAAAAAAACCCAAATAGAATAGTGTGAGAGGCAAAAATCATGCTAGGGAAAAAACATAATAAAGGGGGAGTAACCTCAATATCTAACATCTTAGGTTAAATTCTAAGATCGTTACCGTAGTTTTAGGACTATGTCATGTATGTATACTTATCCTTAGGGACATCCCTAGACATACCTTAGAAATATATCTAGGGATCTCACAAAATTTCTCGCATCCTAGTTTCCAAAGGTTAACTAAACCTTTCCTCTGATACCAACTGTAGAGACACTAAGCTTGATGTACATAGTTATTACAGTAATTTTGCGGAATACTTAATAAATAACAAAAACAGACACACATGGACCGTAATAGTTTAGTGTCTTTGGAAACATGGAACATAATCTTCTAATAATGGTGAATGATCTTCAACATCTCCCATAAAGATCTTCCACTTCTTGTTTTCTTACCTAAAACCTTTATTTTAATCCTAGGGGAAAATAAAACCCAACAAGGGTGAGCTCAAATGCTCAGTAAGGGTAAGCATGGATAAAATAAAATATACCATATGCATTTGAACATAAAAACATGAACATAATGTTTAATCATCAAAATCATCAGCAACGACATAAAACATGGAAGTACGTAAGGCATAGATCATAATGGAACATAAATCATGATAAAATAACATGGGAATAAAACATGTTAATGTTGCATCTATTAAGCACATGTAATGATTTCCATAGTAGCTAAGGCATTTCTGCCATGCCCATCTTAGTGGAAAAAGTCCCTTTTTGAATCGAGTTCACTCCTCATTCTAGTCATGTAATATTGAACCGGATTAACTTACCATTCCATCCATGTCTATCTCATGAGATATAAATCATTACCCAATGCATTTGAGGGAGATATCAGTCCCACCAATCTCATAAGGAAATCATTCTTACTTGTTCCTGAATATAAACCTACATCATTCAAAATAACCCAATAAATAAAATGGGTTTTATAAACATCATCCCATAATAACATAATCCATATAAAAGAAATGGATATCATTTCTTAATAAGAAGATTGAAACCATGTAAATCATAGAGACATTATATTTGAAACATACACATATGAAAATAATCTCATCTTATATGGAAAATGGTTTTGATAAAAAACTTGAAATAAATTCTTGAGGAAAATATCCTTTTAAAAAAAATCATTTTCTTTTCACAAAATTCCATTCAATTTTAAAATAAAGGGATTTGGTTGAAAATAATCATGAAATCATTTGGAGGAAGCTTCATGAAAATATGGCTTTATAAAACTGTAAAACTCCTTTCATGCCGTATAAGTTACAAAAAACATTCTTCTCATACTTTTGTTGGAAAAGTCAAAAAGTACCTCGTAAAAGAAAAATTCCATACATACCATGTAGTAAAAGACAAAATGGGTAAAAATGAAATTAAACATACGTAAAAATAATTTTATAAAACATGTACTTGGATGATAACAATAATTCCTGTAATTACTTACGTATAAGCAATCTCGGATAAAAATGAGATTTGAAAAATTATCCCTTACGTTAGGTCCAATATGCTTCATACGTATCCGAACCTTCTGTATAATGATTTAAATAATGTCATTGACTTATTACAGAATCATATTCATTGTTATGATATCATATATGGTTCACTTATGGCTTTATATTACCCTTTCTTTTGTAAATTCTATGTTAAAAAGAATTTTGGGTAAAATCGTTTCATTTGTCGTCCTTGTTTTGACTTTTAATTATTCATATGATTAATTAGATCATGATTACATAATTCCAGAATATAAAACATGATTTATATATAATATATTTTCAGAATATACATATATATAATAGATCGATAAATGGAAATAAATACACCGTTCATGGAGACGGTAGGCCATACGTACGCATGAACGTTGTTTTCGTTTCCTCATTGAATTGAATGGAATTAATTGGATGACATACATATATATATACATAAATCTAGTATCAATATTATTTCGTATATTTCATTATTATTCATTATACAAACTTTATGATCATTCATGTATGGAGAATGAATCTCATCACATCGTGGAGACGGTAGTCCGTACGTACGCACGAGCGATGATATCGTTCCCATAATTATTGAATAGAACTCGAGTGGATGGAATAATATATCAGAATAAGTATGATGTTATAATAACCGTATAGAGTTATTCTTTACACCATTATATCCATCAATGTAAGGTTTTGGTGGAAAAACAGATTTCACCACGGCGTGGTGACGCTATTCCGTACGTACGCACGCGTGGTGATTTCGTTTTCCGTAGGATGGATAGATGGTGAAATATGGTTGTTTCATAATTATAATAAAATATCAGTATATGAGTTATACTGATGTTATTACTTCATAATGAAACAAATAAAGAATAGGATGTGGAAGAAGAAATAAAGTTGAATGAATCGGTAATGGACATTAGCTCTTATTTGAAGCGCCTCTTCGAGACCTCCTCTTTGGGCACTAAAATTGGACTTTGAAGAAGACCAGAATCTCTAGGATGTTTCTATGGAAGTGGAGAAGAAATTTTTGCAGGGTTTGGCCGAGCTTGATGGCTCAAAGTGGTGTGAGGAAGAGAGGAAGGAGGTGCCCTTTTATAAGGGAGGAGAGGGGCACCTCAGAAAAAACTAAATATATTATTTTATTATAAAGTCATATTCGGTTTTTAATAGCTTTAAATTGATTTATTTCGAATATAAGGTGGGTATGGGTCGAAATCATCTCATCCAATTGAATTTATACAAGTTTCTATTTCTATTTTAACCATATCATTTAGATTTAACCACAATTTAAATAATTTTACTTTTACTGTGTCTTCTTGTTTTCATACACTATAAGATTAATAAACATACTATAACAATCCAAAAGAACCCCAAGTTGTTTATTATTAATATATATAACCTTATATAAGTAATTTGGCCGATCCTTAGATTTTTAGGAATAAAATAACAATTAATAATATAATATTTGTTTTAAAAACTATTTTAAGTCAATTTTGACAATATTTGGTAATTGATTTTTTTGAAAATCATAATAGAATTATTAGTTCTAAAAATGTTAACTAAATAAATAATAACATGTCATATTAACCTAAAAATTAGTGGAATTCATAAAAATCCTCATATTATATTTATTTGGGTATTTATAACATCAATTATGTCAATATTTCATTAATAAGATGATTACTGCATCATCTTTGTGTCATAAATAAATTAAATTATTTAATGTATAAAAATTATAAATAAATTAAAATTATGTAGGAAAGATTTTTATCTTTTTAATGAATTTTTATAGTTGATTTTATCTTATGTATAACCCCATATTATAATTGATTTACTTATTAAACATTGATTTTAACTATTTTAACCCTTCATTAAATAAATTAATATTAAATGTCTTAATCTAATCCATGTGGGCCTAAATGGTCATATGTTATTATTAAGGTTGTTTTTGGTCGAATTAAACTTATCCAATAGAATTAAGACATGTTTTAGGGTAATAATAATGTAATTTGTACACTTAATTACCCTATTTAATTTTAACCGTGGGAAAAAAAGTAAAAAGTTACTATTAACCAAAAATTATTTTCATCTCATTGAACCACATTTTAGTCGTTTATATTTACCGTGTCTCTCAGATTTTCAAAATTCTACTCAAATAAGCGGTAAAATTATGTTTTATATGAATTTCCAAATTCTCCTAGGAGGTGGGTAAAAGACGGTGAAAAGTTCAATAAAATTATTATATATCTAAAATTATTATAAAATGATGCCAATGAATTTCATTGAACATATATATGTATTATATATCAATTTTGACCTAAAATACATTTAAATAAAATTAATAAATACTTAAATAAAAAGTCCGTTTTTGAATAGTAACCTAGTGTTTTCACTATTCATAAAAAATTGACTGTTTTCAGAAAAATACCAAAATTTCACCCTAGGCTAATTTCGATATTCCGAATCCAAAAATGAAGTCCATTTTGAATGATAAAATTTATAAATTTTAAAAAAATTGGTATTACTATTCATAACAGCTAGTTTATATAACATATCGTTGTTTAGTGAAACTCGGTATTGCGTACAACACACGCTATCGTGGAAGGTCGCGATTGCGTGTAATTCAAGACATGTCAGGGATGCGTGTTGTGCAAGGTCTTTTTGGTGTAGTGTACAAGACAAGACATTAATGATATTAAAAATAATATTTTTCAAAAAATCTCGTTGTGTTACATTCTACCCCCCTTAAAATGAATTTCTCCCTTGAAATTCGTCGGGGTTATAAATGGTTTACTACTCGAAAAATTCATTTATAGAAACCCACATCGTACAAAAGAATACCAAAACCAATATTTAAAAACTAAAGTATAATATCTAATGGTTACCCAAAGTAACTCATCACTGGGTTTCAATATGGGAGAACATAGCTGAAAATATGGATATAGAGGAAAAATATAACCATCATGATCTGATGGAGAGTGGTAGATAACATGGCTATGAAAAAGACATCAATCACAAATCCATAAATTTGTGATGATTTATGGTACCATCTGTTTCATCAGATATATGAGCACTAGAACAACATTTTTGGTTTTCAATATCATTTCCCTAAAGTTGAAAATTTTGAATTAGAAGAAATACATGCTTGATTTTGGTACAATATCACTATTGTTCATGCTTTGAAAAATTTCCACTTCATATCTTAATGAAATGAAGTTGAATTTGTTATTCTTGAAGTGTTAATAGATCGTGTGATAGAATGATAGGTTATTCCATTTTTTTCAAACAAAAGGCTAGAAAAAGTTATCAAATATACATAAGTCCATCTATGGTGAGGTTAATCGTATACGATTCCAAAAATGAACTTATACTTCATATATCATACCGCTTAATAAAATGAAACTAGTTTCTACTAACTAGGGACTTCCTGTAGGCCAGTGGTAGGAGATAAAGGCCAGTCGCACTTCGGTTGTGGGTCTGATTCTCACAGCCTTGTCTGACGCGATGGGTTGTCGCCCATCCTGCAGGTTGTCCTTTTTCCAAAACTACATTACTATAACATCCCATAAATAATATCGAAAAAACTTCTATCCTTAAACATTACTAACTTATGTCCAACATAATCAATTCCAATCTTTAGGATTTTCCATAATACTACAGTCCACTCTCATATTATAGTGAAAATGATACCATAGATTTCATATAACAAGCATGTTAATACCATCATTGATCCCCATATATCATAAGATATGTCTTGTTGGTCACATTATAATCATTATATGGCCTTAATCGGGTATTCTCTTGAAATATAAATACCCATTGAATCATAGTGAAAACATTAGTTCTATCAAAAGATAACTCTTTCCACATACCAAAACCCCAAAATTCTATATACTCAAACCATGATATCACTTAGTCCTTGTATTAGTCATGAGAACATGATTTATATCATATTATTTTCTCCTTAACCCTTCATTATGTGCATTTCATCTACTTTCTAAAAATATTTCAATCACCTTTTCATGGTTTCTAGTGCCATATAATTATTGAAAACCAATACATAGATATTCCAAAATTCTACAATACCATAAATGAGATTCTATGATACTATTTTGAAATTCCATTACATAAACACATAATCATTACAAAACATAATTTTCATACTCAACATCACAAATAGTGATTGCATGAGACTTCCCATTATCCTTTTCCTTAAGAGGTTTCTCACGTTGATAATCAATAACATGTGGATTAGAGAATTTATTAGAATAATACCCCATTTCCTTGCACTTGAAGCATTGAAGTGTTAGTGGAGAGTTATCTGTAGTCTTTTCATTATTCACATCATTACTACGACACTCAGCTGCTCGATGAACTTCATTTCTACACTTAAAACATTTTATAGTCTCTTTAATAAAATCTCCACCACACTTATTTCTACACTTTGAGCATAAGGAAACATTCATCTTATATTCACCATTATTCTGAGATTTCTCCTTGAACTCCATATTTCGTTTCTTGTCCAAACCATGAGATAGATAAGTAACACCAACTTACATTTCTACCTTGATAGCACAACGCACAATTTCTTCATAGCTACTGAAGTCTCTTATAGCTAATGCCCTTTGAAGATTTGGTTGTAAGCCACTGGAGAATCGATCAACTATACTTTCAGGTTGGATGATAAAGCGAGATGCATACCTTGAAATCCTTGTAAAATTCGCTTCGTATACACCAACAGATTCATCATCCTTTTGCTTTAGTTCAAGAAACTCATTCTCCATCTTTGTTCAAATAATACGAGGGAAGTACTTATTGAAAAATTAGTTCATGAACTCGTCCCATTCAATGGACTCAATTTCATCTCTTGGCCTCATATTCTTGATAAGATTCCACCATTGATCAGCTTCACCATGCAAAGGATATACTGCTAAGATGAATTTATCATGTTCAAAACATTGAAGAACTGAAAATATCTTTTCAGTGGTACTGATGCATTGTTCAGCAGCAAGTGGATCAGAAGACCCATTGAAAGAAGGTTGACATTACCTCTTGAAGGACTCAATAGAATATTGTTCCCTTCTCTGCTCATTTGGAAGTCCAGAATGATTCAGAGATTCTGTAAGTATAGCAATATGACTTTTCACTCCATCTCCCATAACATTTTTATGATCAGGAGGACAATCATTGCATTGTCCATTTCATTGATGAACACGGTTCCTTCGGGTTCCATCCATCTTCTAAAACCCAAAAATAATAGTGTGAGAGGAAAAAATCATGCTAGGGAAAACAAAATAATAAAGGGGGAGTAACCTCAATATCTAACATCTTAGGTTAAATTATAAGATCATTACCATAGTTCTAGGACTATATCCTATACGTATACATATCCATAGGGACATCCCTAGACATATCTTTGAAATATCACTAGGGATCTCACAATGGTTCTCGCAACCTAGTTTCCAACGGTTAACTAATCCTTTCCTCTAATACCAACTGTAGAGACTCAAAGCATGACATAGATAGATATTACATTACTTTTGCGGAATACATAATACAAAAAAATAATAAACACACAAGGACCATAATAGTTTAGTGTCTTCGGAAACATGGAATGTAATTTTCTAGTCGTGGTGAAAGGTTTTCAACATCTCCCATAAAGATCTTCCACTTTTTGTTTCCTTACCTAAAACCATTCTTTTAATCCTTGGGGAAAATAAAACATAACAAGGGTGAGCTAAAATTCTCGGTAAGGGTAAGCATGGATAAAATAAAACATACCATATACATTTGAACATAAAATCATGAACATAATGTTTAAACATCAAAATCTTGAGCAACGACATAAAACATGGAAGTACATAAGGCATAGATCATAATAGAACATAAATTATGATAAAATATGATGGGAATAAAACTTGTAACTGTGTAATCCATTAATCACATGTAATTATTTCTATAGTAGCCAAGGCATTGATGCCAAGACCATATTAGTGGACCAAGTCCCTTTCTGAATCGAGTTCACTCCTCATTCCCGTCCTATAATACTGAACATGATTAACTTACCATTCCATCCATGTCTATCTCATGAGATATAAATATTTACCCAATGCATTGGAGGGAGATATAGGTCCCACCCATCTCATAATGAAATCATTCATACTTGTGCCACAATATAAACATACATCATTCATAATAACCCAATAAATAAAATGGATTTTATAAACATCATCTCATAATCAAATAATCGACATAAAATAAATGGATATAATTTCATAATAAGAAGAGTGAAACAATGTAAATCATAGAGACATTATATTTGAAACATACACATATGATATAATGTCATCTAATATGGAAAATGGTTTTGATAAAACACTTGAAATAAATTCTGAAGGAAAATATCCTTTTTTTTTAAAACATATTATTTTAAAAAAATGAAATTCAATTTTAAAATAAAGGTATTTGGTTGAAAATAATCATGAAATCATTTGGAGGAAGCTTCATGAAAATAAGGCTTAATAAAACCATTAAAATACATTCATGTCGTATAAGTTACAAAAAACATTTTTCTCGTACTTTTGTCAGAAAAGTCAAAAAGTACATCGTAAATGAAGGATTCCATACATACCATGTAGTAAAAGACAAAATGGGTAAAAATGACATTAAACATACATAAAAACTCTTTTATAAAACATGGACTTGGATGATAATAATAATCCCAGTAAATACTTACGTATAAGAAATCTTGGATAAAAATTAGATTTGAAAAATTATCCCTTACCTTAGGTCTGATATGCTTCGTATGTATCTGAACCTCCTATATAATGATTTAAATAATTTCATTGATTAATTACAGAATAATATTAATTTTTATGATATCATATATGGTTCACTTATGACTTTATATTACCCGTTCTTTTGTAAATTCCTTGTTAAAGAGCGTTTTGGGTAAAATTGTTTCATTTGTCGTCCGTGTTTTGACTTGTAATTATTCATATGATTACTTAGATCATGATTACTTAATTACAGAATATAAAACATGATTTATATATAATATATATTCAAAATAGACATATATATAATAGATCGATAAACTGAAAGAAATACACCGTTCCTGGAGACGGTAGGTTGTACGTACGCGTGAACGTTGTTGTCGTTTCCTCATAGAATTGAATAGAATTAATTGGATGAAATACATATATATATATACATAAATCTAGTAGAATTATTATTTCATATATTTCATTATTATTCATTATATAAACTTTATTATCATTCTTGTATGGAGAATGAATCTCATCGCGTCGTGGAGACGGTAGTCCATACGTACACACGAGTGATGATTTCATTCCCATAATTATTGAATATAATTGGAGTGGATGGTATTTTATATTAGAATCCATATGATGTTATAATAACCATATATAGTTATTCTTTACACCATTATACCCATCCATGTTAGGTGTTGGTGGAAAACAGATTTCACCACGGCGTGGAGACAATATTCAGTACGTACGCACGAGTGGTGATTTCGTTTTCCGGAGGATGGATAGATGGTGAAATAGGGTTGTTTCAAAATTATAATAAAATATCAGTATATGATTTATGCTGATTTTATTACTTTATAATGAAACAACTAAAGAAGAATAATTGGAAGAAGAAATAAATTTGAAAGAATCAGTAACAGACATTACCTCTTCTTTGAAGCGCCTCTTTGAGACCTCCTCATAGGGCACTAAAATTGGTCATTAAAGAAGACCAGAACCTCTAGGATGTTTCTATAGAAGTGGAGAAGACAATTGTTCAGGGGTTGGCCGAGCTTGAAGTCTCAAAGTGGTGTTAGGAAGAGAGGAAGGAGGTTCCCTTTTTTAAGGGAAGAGATGTGCACCTTAGGAAAAACTAAAAATATTATTTTATTATAAATTCATATTCAGTTTTTAATAGCTCCAAATTGATTTATTTCGAAGCTAATATGGGGATGGGTCGCAATACTCTCAGCCAATAGAATTTACAGAAGTTTAGGTTTCTATTTTAACCTTATCATTTAGATTTAACCTTAAGATAAATAATATTACTTTTACCATGTCTTCTTGTTTTCTTACACTATAAGGTTAATAAACATACTATAACAAGAAAAAATAACCCCAAGTTGTTTATTATTAATATATATATCCTTATCTATGTCATTTGTCCAATCTATAGATATTTATGAATAAAATAACAATTAATAATATAATATTTCTTTTAAAAACTATTTTATTTCAATTTTGACAATATTTGGTAATTTATTTTGGTGAAAATAATAACAAAATGATTATTTCGAAAAAAGTTATTTAAATCAATACTAACATGTCATATTAACCTATAAAATTAGTGGAATTCATAAAAAGCCTCGTATTACATTTATTTGTGTATTTATAACATCAATTATGTCAATGTTTCATTAATAAGATAATTACTACATCATCATTGTGTCATAAATAAATTAAATTATTTAATGTCTAAAAATTATAATTAAAATATAATTATGTAGGAAATAGTTTTATCTTTATAATTATTATTTATAGTCAAATTTATCTTATGTATAACACTATATTAAAAATGATTTACTTATTAAACATTGATTTTAACTATTTTAACCCTTCTTTAAATAAATTAATACTAAATGTCTAATCTAATCCAAGTGGGCCTAAATGGTCATATGTTATTTCTAAGGTTGTTTTTGGTCTAATTACACTTATCCAATAGAATTAGGACATGCTTTAGGGTAATAATAATATCAGGTTTACCCTTAATTGCCCTATTTACTTTTAATCGTGGTAAAAAAAATAAAAAGTTACTATTCACCAAAAAAAATTAAATCTCATTGAACAACATTTTAGTCCTTGATATTAATCGTTTCTATTGGATTTTCTAAATTCCACTGACAGAAGCGGTAAAATTATGTTTTATATGAATTTCTATATTCTACTAGGAGGTGGGTAAAAGACGGTGAAAAGATAAATAAAATTTTTATATATCTAAAGTTATTATAAAATGATGTCAATGAATTACATTGAACTTATATAGGTATTATGTATCAATTTTGACCTAAAATACAATTAAATAAAATAAATAATTATTTAAATAAAAAGTCGGTTTTTTTAATAGTAACCTAGTGCTTTCACTATTCATCAAAAATTGAAATTTTTCAAAAAAATACCAAAATTTCACCCTAGGATAATTTTGATATTCCAAATCCAAAAATGAAGTCCATTTTGAAAGATAAAATTTATAAAATTTCAAAAAGTGGGTATTACTATTCAGAACAGTTAGTTTATATAACATATCGTTGTTTAACGAAACTTGGTATTGCGTATAACAAATTCTATCGTGGAAGGTCACAATTGCGTGTAATGCAAGCCAAATCAGGGATGCGTGTTGTGCAAGGTCCTTTTGGTGTACCGTACAACACAAGACATTAATGAAATTAAAAATAATATTTTTCATAAAATCTCGGGGTGTTACATGATCACCTTCATCCATGTCCATACAAAAAATGGTCCACCACACAATTAAAAAATAACAGGATGGTGCTGCTAAAACATGCATGTCAACACTTCAATACATGGAGAATTTTTCACACTCCCTTTCATATTATACATCATATGTTATAAACCCTCTCAAAAATAGTTGTCAGAACCCTAATCTGGTATAGTAGGAAGCTCCACATGTGTCTTATTTGAAAGAACAATATGTCACTTAAGGCCCGCCACCTGAAATACATGATCGTCACTGCCTTCCAGATCTGCAGATTGAGGATGTAGTGGTGGCATAATCCTACAATGATTAATGAACTTATTATAATTATTCTAATCAATTTAAATTATTTCAATATTGAGGCTAGGACATGTAATAAATCAATCCTATAAAAAATAACCTATCTCTCTACCTATATCAAAAGATAGTCCTAGACGACAGAATAGACCATAAAAGGCTATTAGAAGGGAGAAAAAACCCACTACCCACTACCAAGGCTTGGTTTATGTCATGTTTTCTATGTAATGAATGTGGAATATAGTTTTTGTAAGATTAAAAGTCATTTAAAATTTGAAAACACAGTCATTAGAACATTTAAAGCATTTATGTTGGCTAAGTCCAACGATAATCTATTTCCTAGCCCATTAGGGGCCATACACATTATGAATAAAAATATGTCACTCACATTTATATCATTTTCATTTAATTTGGTCTTTTCCATGTGATTATATAGTTTATAAATGGTTGAGCTAGCTCAAATTCCATTTTTAGATCCATAATGTCCCATACACCTTATGAGTCAGAGAGTGGAACCCACTAAACTTACATCATTGAACCTTAAAAATCTCATAGAATATTTAGTACAATTATATATATGTGTGTGTGTGTGTAACGAGGTACAAAAATTATGAAACATACAATGCCTATTGAAAACATAAACGTGATATGGAACATTGCATTGCATATTCATATTGTCCATATCGTGATTCATTTTCTAATACATAACCCTAATTTCATTTGTTTGTGAATTGAGATCCAAATATCAATATCATTAATAACAATAACATCACAAAACATGTGAATCTCATAATGGTGAAATGTTATAAATTGTAATAGTTTTAAGAAGAGAAATAATAATTCAAGAAACAAGGACCTTACCCCATTCATGGGTTTAAGACACCAAAGTAGTACTTTTGACCAATTCCCTTGCATTCCAAATATCCATTATATTATTTCCCAATTGTATCAAATGAATGGAACCCCTCTAATATCACTTTGTAACATCCTTGACCTTGATATCACTTAAACCATGCCTCAACCCTGTATGGACACATGACCCTTGTGCATCTCCACATAAGCCAGGGGATTTTGACGTGCAGCATGGGTGTGATGTGAAAACTATTGGGAGAAAATACCCCCATGGTATTGTACACTGTGGATGCAATAGAGGAATGAAATGTAGAGAATGTATAACCGAAAAGAATGATATAATAAAAAAGAATAATCACAAATATATACAGTGTATGTATGGATAGTTGATTAATATTTCTAGAAACCTCATAGGTAGTGAAATATTAAAACATTTATGCAAGGAATTCTCATAGAAATAGGGTAAATGGAATAAGAAACAGACATAAAAATACAAAAGTACTGAAGTGATCAAAATAAAAATGTTTTTCCATACAATTCATAGCCTAAGACTAATCATATGCACCAATTCATGAACTAAAAAACAAGATTCAACATCCAAAAGAGTGGTTGATTCCTCTATCCATACTAGTAGGAAAACATTCATCATGGTTCCTTATGGTGTCCAGAGTTATGTTTGTGATAAACATCTAAGTAGCCCCCCACAGACGTTGTCTATGTGTAATACGATACAGTTCTTGTATGTAAATAGTGTGTATGCAATATCTAGAAAGTAGGAAATTCAGAATAAATAAATATCCTTCTGCTCAGGTTCCTAATGGAAACCTTGATGGTCTACCTACTTAAACACATAGCTGGTAAGTCTGGAAAATTCACAATATGTATATATGAGGGTTGTCACTAGCATGAGGTAATCATGCCTATTTTCCATTCATATGTATGAAAATTTATATAGATATTTTCACTGGCATGAGGTAATAATTCTTCTCATAATTACATATATATCATAACACACGTGGAGTAAGAATGTCTCCCACACATGTAGAGATTATAACAGTTATAGGGTTTGAATTCATCTCATCCATGCATATATAGTGGTTTTCAATGTCATTTGGTAATCATGAATCCCACCCATAAATATATTAATCTTGCACGGGGTATGAACACATCCAATCGTAGAATATACATTATAATTCATAATCATAGGAGTTTAATAAACAATCAAATTATATAATATATGTCAAACCATATTACATGGTTACAATTAAAATGAGAAATGTCTTTATAATAATACATAAAAAATGGAAAGGACATTCCAACCATTGAATGTATTCAATTTATATGAAATTAATTATATGGTTAATCCATATCATCCAATCCAACCAACAAGGTCTATCATCTAGTTTTCTAATTCTGGGAAACTCATTTCAAGTCAGGGAATTCATGAAAACGTGTAAAAGTCAATTAATCACATGCCCATTTTAAAAATTATAATTCACCTAGTGATATGAACAATTGAGGGTCCTAATTATACAAAAAATTAACATCAAATAATCTTTAATAAAATTTAAATCCATGAGGTGGAATATAAACCACAATTTATCATTTAGGTAAAATTTTAAAAAATTGGACATTTTGGTGGAACACTACTTGGGTATCCATATAGAGAAAGGGTTATCTATAAACCTTTATCAAAACCCCAATTAACCAATATCAAGGCTCTATTTTAATTTTTATAATAAGGAATAAACAAAATTAGGAATCTCAGAAACGTATGTCTTATGAAACAATAATAATAAATACCAAACAACCAAAAATCAAATGGAAAACTCTTTGACCACCTACCATTGGTCTGTAGAAAATTAATTTCTTTATATTAACATTTGGTTCGAAGAAGTGTGGAAGAGATCTGTGTTTTAGTACAATATCATGAAAATATTGTGATTGAGCCTGTATCAAAATAGCGCAATATATGGTGAATTTTTTTGATAAAGGAGGTGTAACATCCCAGGTAAATAAAGAATAAAACATTCTAATAATTATTAATATTTACAAATTAACTATTAATTTTACTTTAAAGGGGTTTCTATGTTCGATAGCGTACCCGATACGCAACAAAGAGTTTCTTTGAAATCTTTCATTCCACACTAGTAATAAAATAATATTATTTTATATGGTAGGTAACACGTAGCTGTTATATTGGCAAGAATGAATATAAATAACTAAAATATGATTATATATTTTTTTTTAAATGTTTCTAGTTTTATCCAATAAAAGATAAAAGCTTAAAATATGAAAGGAATTCAATTTTAGGTATATATACTCTAACATTCACAAAAGGTCAAATTATCGCCTTTTGATGGTGAACCTTCTATAAATATAGTTTCGGTCACTCTTATACATTATATTGGACCAAATAAAATTCTTCTTTAGAATCGGGACACCAAAATTTATTTGTGAAAATTTTTGGTATTTTTCTGATAAAGTTCATTTTTTGTATGAATAGTGAAAAATGTTGTATTTTAATTCAAAACCTCCATTTAATATAATTTATTTATATGATTATATTATCATTTGAATTTTTTATAAAGTGAAATTAGAATATATTTTTACCATTTAATCAAATAGTGGCCATTGGAATTAATTTCACTTTGAAATCGGACTTAAACTACTGTCAATCTTTTGATACTTATTGTTTCATAAAAACTCACTATTTACTCTGACAATGGGAATTAATTATTAAATTAATAAATGCAACTTAAATGTTTTGAATTTTGTAAAATAGACTTCATTTTTGAATTCATAATATCAAATATAGATAAGGGTGATGTTTGGGTATTTTTCTGAAAAACATCATTTTTTTATGAATAGTGATACCACTAAGTGGTACTTAAAAAACTAATTTTTCATTTAAATGAAATTTTACCACCTCTTTGTTTTGAATTTCAAAAATCCTACATACATGGTTATCATTAAGAAGTAAAATTTGGTTCAATTGGATTAAAATAATTTTTTGGTGAATAGTATCTTTTAAGTTTTAAATCGTGATTAGAGGTAATTAGTGTGGATTAAGGTAAAAATAATGTTTTAATATTATGAAATGACCTAGACACAAGTCCAAACCACATTGTATGTGTCATGGCCGACCATGACAATCCATGGGTCAACTTGGGGACCCCATGGAGCCACTTTGGTAAGAAAATGACATTAATACCTTTTTATTTAAAGTTAAAATTAAAATGTCACAAACATGGGTTGTTTTACTAAAATAATTTTTTTAAATGGGGTAATACAAGTCATATTTTTGACTATAAATATTCATTAAAAAGATAAAAGTTTTCCTACATCATGAATTTTATTTTATAATTTTTAGACATTAAATAAATTAAATTATTTATGACACCATGATGATGCAGCGATTACCTCATTATTTAACGATTCAAATAAAATGAAAATATAAAGTAAAATCTAAGTCCTACACTTGTCAAAAACCTATTGGATGGGTATATTTCGAATACTTATCACCATATCCTCTAAATTTATAAATTTGGGACCTTTTTTATCCCAATATCTTTTTATAATAAATTATCCTTTTATACTTTTCCAATAGTGCCCCTCCTCTCCTTTTATAAAAGGCCCCCACCTCTACCACCTTACCCAAACTTCCAAAGCCTTTGGCTGGGAGAACCCCTATCCATTTTGTCTCTCCACATCCCTCTCTTACTCTTAGAAGCCTCACTTTGGTCATAAGTCATCCCAAGGAATCCTTTGAGCTCAAATCTAAGAGAGTTACCCAATTTGAAGGTAATGTCTTCACTTGTGATCTTTTGTTTTATTTTGATTCTCTAACCACCTAAACTCTTTTTATTATTTTCTTTTGTAACAAATCCAGTCTCTTCAATATACTAGGATGTTTTTATAATAATTATTCGAGCTACACTTATATATACCTACATCTAATTGTTAAAGAACATACTGTTTCTGTGGATGGTGAACTTCTGCCTCCCAAAACGTTGATTGTTCAATATTCTTTTAACACCTTCAAAGGTGGAAATTAAGATGTAACTATATTTATATATGATATATATTATTTTTATGTTATCCTTATTCTTCTATATTTCTCATTTGTGGTATACCTTTATGGATTCCATTATGGGTATATGCGATATCTTCATTTTAGGAAGGGCGGACAACCGCCCCATCAAAGTTATTTGATTCGTTAATGCCATATGTGGGACGTATAAATGATGGATTTAATGTTATTATATATGATGTTATATAGGAATTATAATATAACTTTATATCATTATTATTTCATTCCATTAATATGACATAGAAATGAATGTAGCGTTCATGCGTACGTACGGCTTACTGTCTCCATGAACGGTGCATTTCATTTCTTATCCCCACATGTAATATACTATTATAAGTACATATATATAAAGTATATATATGATTTATGTCACATATAAAATATTAATATAATTATGGAATTAAAATATACATATATCTCATTTAATTTTAATTCCATTAATATGATATAGAAATGAAAGTAGTGTTCATGCGTACATACAGCTTACTGTCTCCATGAACGGTGCATTTCAAGTCTTACCTATAAATGATTATGTAATATTATAAATACATGTATATGATGGATATATATGATATATATGATATCCAAATCATGAATATCATTCTGGAAATAATGAATATTTGACCACACGAACAACATGTAATTGTAATAAGTCCACTTTCGACTTAAGAACCAAATATCGACAAAACAAACATTATTAACATAAATGATTACATAATGTTTATAACATGGAAATAAGTGATATAAAAGGAATAATGAACTTGAAAATGGTTTTTAAGAAAGTAGAAATTAACTCAAGTTTATTATTCAGGATGTTAAAGAACGATCGGGTCAAGTCGGACCCGAGGTAAGGGACTTCGTCTCAATCTCCTTTCATTGAGGCATATTTCATTTTATAAACAACTTTATTTTATACATTGTATAAAACCCTTTTAATTTTACTTTTATAAAAAGGAATATTTTTCTACGATGCGTTTTACTAAACGACAAAAAGTAATGTTTCTTTTAACGTACACGGTGACAACAACCTTTTCCGCCACTGCGAGTATTATTTGGTCTTTGGATTCCTCAACAAGCCGTAATGTATTTAAAATGAAATAAATACCATATAATCTTTTTTGTATTTCGGTAATGAAAATGGTTTTTATAATGGATTTGTTATGTCAATATATTTATGTGATATATATGGTGATCAAAGTGTGGAAATGTTTTCTTTACATTATATTTGTTTTATGTCATATGATTTTATATTGGAACTTGGACATTTGATGGGTGGTTACGTGATAACCCATACGAAGGGTGGTGTCGTGAAAACCAGGACGGGTGGTTATGCTATGACCTCCAATGCGTATGGTATGGAGTCATCCGAATAGGTATTCCATTAAGTGATATGTGTGGAAGTCGACCGTACGGTTATTCGATTTATGTATGTTTATGTCCCAAGTAACCTTTATATGTTATGTGATCTTTATTTGGGTTTTATGGAAATCTTTTGGTTACAAAATGGTATGTAATGAACTTTTATTCAGTGAGGAGTTTTACTATATCATAAAGGTGAAAAGTATTACTTGGATAAAGTATACATGGTTTACTTGTTGTATTGAGAAAATAACAGTTTTCATTCATTGTGTATCCCTTAATGAGATTTTTATGTACACCACAAGTTTTTTTTGAAATGTTTTTCACATGAGTTAATGTGGAATAGTGTCATGGATGGGATCAAGGGAAAGTCATGCTATCTAAAACATGGAACTAGAATAGTTTCCTTTTAAGAGTATTTATTTTATGGAAACATAGTAGATGTTTCTACATTTTAATCTTTTGAGATGTAATAGTTATGTACTAATTCTCTAAAACTCTAAACCGTGAAAAGATCCTTAATGTGAATTATTCATTTAATTCAATATGAAGTTAGGTTCAAGGCCGGGGCCTTATAGTTAGTATCCGAGGTCTGTTTAGTCAACTTTAGGAGTTAGAAAATTGTTAAATTATAAATTAATTTATGGTATGAATGAAATGATATAGCATTTGAAGATTACCATATTTCTTCTCTTAATATATTTCTGTGTTAAGAATGGTATTTCATAGAGGAAACAAAATAGATTTTTTAGCAAGGAATACATAGGGAAACGACCTTTCAAATCAGTATCCTGAGATGGTCAGAATCAGATCAATACAGTTTGTTGCAGTGATGGCTCAGTTGACTCAAGTTACTACCGAAGGTTTGTTGAAATTTTTTCACGATTATCTAGTCCAATGACTAAGCTAAATCAGAAGGGTGTTATGGTTATTTGGAAAAAAGAATGTGATGATTGTTTTCTGGAGTTGAAAAGAAGATTGGTGAATAATCCAGTTTTGGCACTTCCTTCCAGGAATGGTGAGTTTGTTATCTACATTGATGCTTCATTGAAAGGAATTGGTTGTGTCCTTATACAAAATAATCAGGTAATTTCATATGCATCACGTCAGTTGAAAACTCATGAGGTAAATTACCCTACACATGATTTGGAATTAGCTGTTTCTTTTCATTACAAATTTGGAGGCATCATTTGTATGGAGTAAAGTGTGAAATATATACTGATCACAAAAGTTTAAAGTATATACTCACTCAGAAATAATTGAACATCAGATAGATGAGATGGCTATAATTAATCAATTATTATTATTGTAAAATTCATTACCATCCAGGAAAAGCAAATACAGTGGATGATTCATTGAGTCGAAAAAGTACGGCTTCATTAACCATGCTACATTTAGAACGAGATCCTTTGGTTTTTGATTTGATGAACATTGGAATAGACGTTATTGGTGCATGATGGCCTTCTGTTTTGTTTCAGGTATCAGTGAGATCATCCCTATCAGATATAATTAAGAAAGCACAAAAGCAAGATAGTGAGTTGCAGAAAAATGTAGAGTTCATTCAGAAGGGTATGTTTCATGAATTCAACATTGACAATGATTGTGTTTTGAGGTTTGGGAAGAGATTATGTGTTCTTGGTGATTCAAAGGTTAAGAATGATTTGTTATATGAGGCTCATAGTTCCCCATTTTCAGTTCATCCTGGCAGTATTAAGATGTACAGAGATCTGCGGGAGTATTACTGGTGGGATGGAATGAAAAGATATATTGCTTATTTTACTGTGAAGTGTTTGAATTGTCAGCAGGTTAAAGGAGAGCGGCAGTTACCGAAAGGGATGCTTCAGCCTTTACCAGTGCCATAGTGGAAATGGGAAAATATATCAATGGAATTTGTTGTGGTATTACTTAATATATCTAGAGGAAATAATGTAATCTGGGTTATTGTTGATCGATTGACTAAATCTACTCATTTCCTTCCTATTCGAGATACTTTTTCTCTAGATCAACTGGCTCGTTTATATCAAAATGAGATAGTCAGGTTACATGGAGTTCCCCCCTCCATTGTGTCCGATCGTGATCCCAGGTTTACTTCTAACTTTTGGAAAGGCCTTCAGAATTCATTGGGTACTAAATTAAATTTTAGTACAGCTCTTCATCTGCAATCAGATGGGTAGTCAGAACAAAAAATTCAGCCCTTGGAGGATATGCTATGAGCTTTCTCTATCGATTATCAGGGAAGTTGGGACCAACATCTTTCTTTGGTCGAATTTTCTTATAATAACAGTTTTCATTCCATTATACAGATGGAACCATTTGAGGAATTATATGGGAGGCGGTGTCGAACTCCAGCTTTCTGGGATGAAGTGGGTGAAAGGAAGCTGATGGTACTAGAATTGGTATAAGAGATGAAAGAAAAGGTTCAGTTGATTCAGAAACACATGATAATTGCTCAGAGTAGACAGAAACGTTATGCGGATAACTGGAGGAAGGATCTATCTTTCAAGGTAGGTGATCACGTTTTTCTCAAAGTTTCACCATGGAAAAGTGTGATGTGATTTGGTAAGAAAGGAAAGTTGAGACAAGGTTCATTAAACCATATAAAATTCTAGAGAAAGTTGGATCAGTTGCTTATCGAGTGTCTTTACCTCCGAGTTTATCTCAGGTACACAATGTTTTTCATGTTTCAATGTTGAGAAAGTATATGCTATATCCATCTCATGATTTGAGTCCAGAGGTAGTTCAGCTGGAAGAGAACCTATCTTATGAGGAACAACCGTTCCAGATTCTTGACCATAGGGAGCATGTGTTATTAAATAAGGTGATTAATCAGGTAATGGTTTTGTGAAAAAACCGCGTGATTGAAGAGGCAACATTGGAATCTGAAAATGCAATGAGGGCTAAATACCACCACTTATTCGATAAGTGAATAAAATTGCAAGGACAAAATTATAAAAAGGGGGGAAGGATGTAACATCCCAGGTAAATAAAGAATAAAGCATTCTCATATTTATTAATATTTACAAATTAAATATTAATTTTTCTTTTAAGGGGTTTCTATGTTCGATAGCATACCCGATACGCAACAAAGAGTTTCATTGAAATCTTACATTGCACACTAGTAATAAAATAATATTATTTTAAATGGTAGTTAACATGTTTCCATTATATTGGCGAGAATGAAGAGAAATAACTAAAATATTATTATATATGTTTTCTTAAATGTTTTTATATTTATCCAATAAATGGTAAAGCCTTAAAATACGAAAAGAATTCAATTTTTGGTATATATACTCTAACATTCACAAAAGGTCGACTTATCGCCTTTTGATGGTGAAACGTCTATAAATATAGTTTTGGTCACTCTTATACATTCTATTGGACCAAATAAAATTCTTCATTAGAATCGGGACATCAAAATTTACTTTGTGTATATTTTTGGTATTTTTCCGATAAAGTTCATTTTTTAATGAATAGTGAAAAATGCAGTATTTTAATTCAAAACCTCTTTTTAATCTAATTTATTTATATGATTAGATTATCATCTGAATTGGTTTTAAAGTTAAATTAGAATACATTTTTACTATTTAATCCAATAGTGGTCATTGAAATTAATTTCACTTTGAAATAGGACTTAAACTAGTGTCAATCTTTTGATACTTATTGTTTCATAAAAACATGCTATTTTCTCTGACAGCGGGAATTAATTAATAAATTAATTAATTCAACTTATATGTTTTTAATTTTGTAAAATATACTTCATTTTTTGAATTTGGAATATCAAATATAGATTAGGGTGGTGTATTGGTATTTTTCTGAATAACATCAATTTTTGATGAATATTCAAACCACTAAGTGGTACTTAAGAAACTGATTTTTCGTTTAAATGAAATTTTACCACCTATGTGATTTGAATTTCAAAAATCCGACATACATGGTTTTCATTAATAAGTAAAATTTGGTTCAATGAGATTAAAATAATTTTTTTTGTGAATAGTAACTTTTATGTTTTTAATCGCGATTAGAGGTAATTAGTGTTGTTTAAGATAAAAATAATGTTTTAATATTATGAAATGACCTAGACACATGCCCTAACCTCATTGGATGTGTCATGGCCGACCAAGACAATGCATGGGTCAACTTGGGGACCCCATGGAGCCACTTTGGTAGGAAAAGGACATTAATACTTTTTTATTTAAAGTTAAAATTAAAATGTCACAGACATGTGTTGTTTTACTAAAACAATTTTTACATGGGGTTATACAAGTCATATTTTTGACTATAAATATTAAATATAAAGATAAAACGTTTTCGTATATCATAATATTTTTTTTATAATTTTTAGACATTATATAGATTAAATTATTTATGACACCATGACGATGCAGTGATTACCTCATTATTTAACGATTTAAATAAAATGAAAATATAATGTAAAATATAATACCTACACTTGTCAAAAACCTATTGGATGGGTATATATCTAATCCTTATAACCTTATCCAAAAAATTTATAATTTTCGGACCTTTTTTATCATAAAATCATTTTATAATAAAGTAACCTTTTATACTTTTCCAAGAGTGCCCCTCCTCTCCTCTTATAAAAGGCCACCATCTCTACTACCTTACCCACACATCCAAAGCATTTGGCTCGTCCAACCCATGTCAATTTTGTCTCTCCACATCCATCTCTTAATCCTAGAAGCCTCACATTGGTCAGAAGTCTTCTCAAGGAAGCCTTTGAGCTCAAATATAAGAGAGTTACCCGATTTTACGGTAATGTCTTCACTTGTGTTCTTTTGTTTTATTTTGCTTCTCCAACCCCCTAAAATCTTTTTATTATTTTCTTTTGTAACATCTAAAGTATCTTCAATATACTAGTATGTTGATATAAGATGTATTCGAGCTACAATTACACACACCTACATATAATGTTTAAAGAACATACTGTTTCTGTGGATGGTGAATGTCTTCCTCACGAAACGATGATTGTTCAATATTCTTTTAACACCTTCAAAGGTGGCCATTAAGATGTCACTCAATTTATATATAATATATATTATGTTTTGGTTTTACTTATTCTTCTGTATTTTTCATTTGTGGTATAACTTTATGGCTTCCATTATGGGTATATGCGATATCTTCATTTTAGGATGTGCGGACTACCGCCCCCTCAATGTGATTTGATTCGTTAATGCCATAAGTGGGATGTATAAAAGATGGATTTAAAGCTATTATATATGATGTTATACTGGAATTATAATATACCTTTATATCATTATTATTTCATTCCATTAATATGACATAGAAATTAAAGTAGTGTTCATGTGTACGTACGACTTACCGTCTCCATGAACGGTGCATTTCATTTCTTATCCCTAAATGGAATGAACTATTATAAGTACATATATATAATAGATATATATGATGTATGTTACATCTAAATGATTAATATAATTCTGGAATTAAAATATACATATCTCTCGTTTAGTTTTAATTCCATTAATATTACATAGAAATGAAAGTAGCGTTCATGCGTACGTACAACTTACCGTCTCCATGAACGATGCATTTCATTTATTACCTCAAAATGATTATGTAATATTATAAATACATGTATATGATGGATATATATGATATATATGATATCCAAATCATGAATATCATTATGTATATAAAGAATATTTGACCACACCAACAACATGTAATTGTAATAAGTCCACCATCGACTTAAGAACCAAATATCGACAAAACAAACATTATTAACATAAATGATTACATAATGTTTATAACCTGGAAATAAGTGTTATAATAGGAATAATGAACTTGAAAAATGTTCTAAAGCAAGTATAAATTAACTCAAGTTTATTTTTTAGGACGTTAAAGAACGATCGAGTCATGTTGGACCCGAGGTAAGGGACTTTGTCTCAATCTCCTTTCATTGAGAAATATTTCGTTTTATACACAACTTTCTTTTATATGGTGTATAAACCCCATTGAATTTTACTTTTATACAAATGGAATATTTTTCTACGAAGCATTCTAATAATGGACTAAAAGGAATGTTTCTTTTATCGTACGTGGTGACAATGACCTTTTCCTCCTTCGGGAGTATTATTTGGTATTTGGCTTCCTCAACAAGCCGTAATGTTTTTAAAATGAAATAAATACCATATACTATTTCATGTATTTTGGTAATGAAAATGGTTTTTATAATGGATATTTATTTTAATATATTTATGTGATATATTTTGATCAAAGTGTGGAAATGTTTTCTTTCCATTATATTTGTTTTATGTCTTATGATTTTATAATGGTACATAGATATTTGACAGGTCGTTACGTGATAAACCATATGACTGGTGGTGACCTTAATACTTGGACGGGTGGTTACGTTATAACCTCCAATACATTGGGTATGGAAGTCGGCCGTATGGCTATTCCATTAAGTGATATGTGTGGAAGTCGACCGTATGGTTATTCCATTTAAGTATGTTTATGTCCAAAGTTACCTTTATATTTTATGTGTTCTTTATGTGGGTTTTATGGTAATATTTTCATTAAAAAAGGGAGTGTAATTAACTTTTATTCAGTGAGGAGTTTTTACTACCTCATAAAGGTGAAATGTTTTACTTTGATAATGTATACATGGTTTACTTGTCGTTTTGAGAAACTAACAGTTTTCATTCATTGTGTATCTTTTACTTAGTTTTAGGCTCACCCCATGTTTTTTAAATGTTTTTCACAGGACGTAATGTGGAATAGTGTCAAGGATGGGATCAAGGGAAAGTCATGCTATCTAAAACATGGAACTAGACATGTTTCCTTTTTAGAGTTTTTATTTAATTGAAACTTAGTAGGAGTGTCTACATTGTAATCATTTGAGATGTAATAGTTATGTCCTAATTCTCTAAAACAATAAACCGTGAAAAGACCCTCAATGTTAATTATTCATTTATTTCAATATTAAGTATGGTTTAAGGCCAGGGACTTATAGGAGGAGTGTACGAGGTTGTCGTTACTTCTAGGGTACCAAAGAATCTATCTGATAAAAAATTGATCATATGATGATGGTGATATCAAGAATCAAAGGAGAAGGCATTATTCACTTAAAAGGGATGGAAAATAATAGGTTATTGATGTGAAAGTGAGGAAGAAAAGAAAAGTTTGAACATAAAAGAAGGGAGTGGAAAAATCGTAATTTTTCCTCAAAACTGGGCTAAAACGGTTTCCAAAACATGAATAAACCATTATATATATATCTAAAACATCCTACATGTTTGTAGGGTTTAAAAAATATTCTACTAACCCATGTTAACACCATGCATGAAGGCTCTATATCCTTCTAAAGGAGGATTCATGACCATGTGTCTGGGTCCTCATGGTTTATTTTTACTACTTTCCCCAGCATACAGACCATTTTCTAGTCCTTTGTGCTCCGAAATATCAATATACATTATTGGGACCTACCCTAGGCCATATTACACCAATAATATGGTCAAAGGAAATATTCAAAGTGAAAAACCAATGATCTAATCCTTAGTCAAAAGTCAGATCGTTACAGTGTAGTTAATCTGTAAGTTATTAAACCTTTAGTTTTATGGGTTGCGAAACTATTAGTGAGGAATTTTAACTAAATGTTTTCATTAATTTATTATATTTCTATGTTACGCATCAGATTATTTAGTTTCTATAAAAGTGGTGTTTCGTAATTTTGGGAGACTATTTTAGTTATTTTTTATATTAGTTTATGAAACCATTGTGTAACCCATATGGATGAGACTATATATTGGATGATGTCCTAAAATAATAGTAATTGATTTAGTAGATGTTTTCTTGAGAAATAAATCTCGGCATTGATAAAAAAATGTGTATGTAGTCTATGAAATATATATATCTAGGTGAAATAACCCTAAAATGGGCATGTTGGGTATTAACACAATCATAGCTTGTCATAAGACAAAGAGAACTAACTAAACTCCTAATTTGACACTCCTAAGGGATATGATTTTGTGTACCATATTCTATTTATGAACTGAAATTAAGTATTTTTTTTACATATTAAATTGATGTATTACGTTGAGATTCATAATATAACAAAATATAAGGTAACCTATCTAAAATTAATATTTATATAAATATAACTGATGTATTTGTTTCTCAACATGATAATTTAAACGAATAATATGTTTTAAGGTTGAATTTATTTTTATATTTTGTTAATTTACATCTATTATTACTATTTTATCAATCATTTCAAACATTTTTATATCATTAATGGTTGTAATCAGAGAAACTATGGGTGTGAGAGACGATGAAATGATTAATTCAATGAACAACCCATCTAAGGGGAACTAGAGTGTGAATCCTTTTGATTATTCTCTACTGAATATCATAAAACATTAATAACAATATTAATATTGTAAAATAACCAAATCAAACAATAGTTATAATGATTGTTCCGCCTGAAATATCAATTAATAAGGATGATGGTAGAATGGGTGTTGAATTTCCTTTATGTAAAAATGTATTAAAAATGAGTATTGGTGTTAACATATAGAGTAAGGTATATAATATAATTATGGGAGAGGCGGTTACAGTGCATCAAAATTCCATAGGAAAATAAAGAATCCATTTTGTAAGATATTAATAGAAAACATGTGTCCAATATCATTAATGTTAGTATGTTACCTATAATGTGGAAATATTATACATTACCCAATTTAGAGTCATAAATCCAAGGATTATAATTTTCATATGTGTGAATAACCACCGTAACCAATGGAATATGGAATAACTTCTTTAAATATTAATGATGAGGCAGAATGTGATATCTAATATGGGATCATTATTCAATACAATTAGAATTTCTTAATTGTTTTTTCTATTTATACAACACATATGTTTTTTATCAGTTTAATATCTTTTTATATAATTTTATATTTTTTATACACGATTTTTTGAATATATAAATCTTTTTATGGGTCTTCTAGATGAGTTTAATAAAATACTCTAAATATTTCTTCATATACATTGTATTCAATGATCTTGTTTATATTACCCATTAAAACCTATCTATTTCAAATGGCTACTGGAGGAAACCCCAATAAAAAAATATAATAAGATCATAATGTCACTAAAAAAATGTAAAAAATAATAAATCACCTTTGTTATAATCCATAAATAAACTGAATTTTTGTGTAGGCCTAAATTAATATAGATAAATTGAAATTAAAATTATAATAGCGGATGAATAATAAAGTCCCACTACAATAGTTCCATTATAAGAGGTGGTCAGGGGAAAACGGAGGCCACCTAGTGACCTAATGGATGGGAGAAAATTGAGAATATGTTCTGATACCCTAGATCATGTGATCGAATGTTGTGTGTGATGGATATATTTTGGTTCATACATGAAATTTATTGGACACCTGAAATTCCTCATAGTGAAAAAAGTGTGATATACTCCCCCTATAACCTTTATCTATGTTTTTTAAAGAGGGTAAAGAGTAAGGATTGGCACAACACCTACATGTTTAGATGGTTGGTTATATATTGATGAGGAAAACCAAGGTGAGGAACAATATGGAGAGGGATCATTCTTGTATAGCAAGGAGGACTACCATTAAAACTGCCGATATGTTCAGAACATTGATATCAATGATCCTTAAAAGAGGATGATAATTCTTAATCAACATCATCAATTGAACACATCATTCCATGAACACATCAATGTTTAGGAAATATGGGTGTTGAATTATACATGTGTATGGTATAGATATTAAAAAATAAGTAATCATATTTTATATATTTAAACTAATTTATGATAATAATTCAATATAGATCTTAAATATGAAATCAATGAAAAATAAATTACTTATTAACAGAAACCCATAAGATGTATTTATATAAAATATTTTCGAAGTATAATAATATTGTGATTATTATTTTCATAAATAAAATATTATGGTTGATACCATAATAAAAAATCAAATGTCAAGTTATATTAAAAATACCCTTACTCAACTTATTTATTATGTAATAATGAAACTTTTCTGGATGTTAATTGTTTAGGGGGTGGGGAGAACTTATTAACATAATATTTTACTCTATATATTCTAAAAATAAATTTTTTAAATATCATGTTTGACACACACAAAAATAAAATGTACAAATTGAAATATTTTTCTATTAATCATTACAATTGAAAAGTAGTCATTAAATTATCATGTAAAAAATTCAAGAACCTATTTAAAAAATAGATTATAAATGTATGAAGAAAGGATATACATAATAATAAGTATTAATCATGAATCCCATGTACCTAATATTATATGGAAGTTTGACTCTCAAGGGTTTTCCATTGTCCAATCCCAAGAAAAACCTGGGAAATTATGGTTTGAGGAAAACAATTTGAGGGAGACGTTTATGCGCTTAGAGATTGCAACTAAATTCTTTATTGTTAAACCACAAACCGAAATTGAAGTAATATATTATCTGATGCTTAATTCATATTTGTAAATCATAAGGGTTGATGTACTTATAAATTATGATTATATAAAAATGTAATAATGTATTTATATGAATAAATATATCATGAATTTATATACATTTAAATAATGTATTTTTTCAATATTTATATTAATCTAAAAATTTATTTTTTTAGAATTTAAAGATTTCATTCATGGATATTGGTTTATTACGATAAAAATATAGATTTATTGTATGAATAATGTGGTTATATTAAAATAAATAGTAATTTATTAAAAATAATAGTTAATATACTAGATGTTTCCTTACACTAAATTATATTTTTCTATATTTTTATTTTTTAAATAATTTATTTTAAATTTTAGGATACTTATTTAAAAAAATTAACATTAGTTTTTGATTACTCATGGTCATATTAATTTATGTTTAAATATTGATATTTTAAAAAATATTTTTTATGTTAACATTGAAAATAGATATTTACCAATAATATGACTCTATGAAAATATAATTATAAAAGTATAAAATGTAAATTTATGAAACATTTTTCTAATAAATAATATATATTTTTAAGTGAATTTCTAATTTTAAAAAATATTTTTTCAAATTTTGACCCCTTTTTTTATAATTTAAAATGTATGCCTTTTTTTATATTTGTTTAATTAATTATAGATTTAGTATTTTGAAATTAATTATTATAATTTTAATATATTGAATGAATAAAATGGAATAAAAATTTGTATTATTTTTATCTAATTTATATAATTTGTACTTTTTTATTTAATGTGCATAATGGAAAAATCGATGAGGTAAAAAATAGTTACCATGGTGAAAACTAAAATGGTAAAAATGTGCAACCATTGAAGTGAAGGGCGTAATAAATTTTAAACATGTTTATAATTGAGTTTTGGAGGAGTGTCTTGACATTATATCTTTTAAACTCTAATGTTTATCTATTTTGGAGTGACTTCCCTAGATATTGACATCCAATATTTGAAATGTTTTTGGTATTTACAAAAACATACTCCTTTTCACTTATAAATGGGTTTCCTCTACCAACATACCATCACAGAAACACCACTTCAATTTCATCCCAAAATATTTAAAAACGACTCTAGAATACTTATATACCCCTTAATGGGGTTCTTCTATCATGAAAAGATGATCCATTCGTGAATGCCTCACTATGATGTAAGAGTGTCCCCACCACATTAAAAAGGCCGTCATTGCAATATCTTATTTTTTTAGCTTTAATTAGTGATATCCCGACTAAAGGTCCTCCTTAGTGAAATAATTTTTCCCCATTAATTTGATTGAACAATTCATCAATCTATGGAAACAGATACATGTTCATTATCATGATTTTGTTGAGCTCAGTATAATAAATGTAGTGGTGCAATGATCTATCCTTCTTATTGAAGAAGAGGACTTGCACACACCATTGAGTGGGACATAGGAATATACAACCCTTGTCTAGAATCTCTTGTGACTACTTTTTGGATTTCTCCAAATCAATGGTGTCCATTATATTAGGTGTCTTTAATATATTAAAATATCCATTAATAAGTTTAATTGAGAACTCAACATCTCTGTCTAGAGGATGATTAGTAGATTTTTTATGTAACCCATAAGTGTAGTACCTAAAAATGGGAATGTACTCAGTCATGATTATATCCATTTTCCCAATCACCTGAGATATATATAGTTACTCATAAAAAAATAATATCCATTATTGAGATGATACTTTTTTAAAAAATTCATCCTCATCGTTACACATATAATGAATTATAGCATACCACAGGATGTGAAGAGTAATCTCCCTTTCCATACAATTGATGTTGGCTATATATAAAGATAGAATATACAAGTACAATATATCATAAAATTCCATGAATGGAAGTGAAAAAAATGATTTATTGGGATGATCAGTCCACAATCATTAACCAGGGATGAGTTATATACTATTGATGAAATAATTTTTCCTGTTTCTATTCCCATATATAACTCAACATCCAAATATATAGGTGGTCATTGAACAGATCTATTAAAATTACATGACATGAATGAATGTGTAGAACCATAATCAAATAGTATATTCTCTAGTCATTAATGAATAACTAACATAACTATCAGCACATCATTTTTGGGCTCCACTATAATAGTATCCATAGTATAATAATTCCATATATCTATTGGATCCGGTGGCTGTAGCAGGTGATTACCGATGAAGACTCAATTTTTAGTGCATCATTCTATATAATTCCCTTTATCCTTACAATTGAAGCAATGAACCATAGGCAGTGCTCTAATTCACTCCACCACATTGTCCAAATTAATCATGTATCTTAATCATTAATGATCTTTCTGGACTTCTCTACCACCCTTGAAGAATATCCCAATCCCTTTTAAGAAATTCAAATGACGCTTCTTCCCATATATTTTATAAATGAGGGTCAATTTTCCTTACAACATTTTCAATAGATCCTCCATCATGAAAATAAATGATTCATTTATTATCTCCATACCCCTTAGGCTAATCTCAAAATAAAAATATTTTCATTGAGAGTATATCGAACAACTTCATCATATCTTCCAATTTCCCAAATATATATTTCCTTTAGAATGTGTGGTTTCAAACCACTATATAATGTGTCTAATTTTATATCATTATCGATAACATAACATGAGGAATACCTTGGAAAACATGTGACATTTTCTTCATGAGACGTGACATATTCAACTTCCATTTTAATTAGCTATAAACATTATCCACTATCTTAGTAAAAAGAAATCGATGGAAATTCATGTTATGAAATATTTTCAAACAGTATTCCCACTCAATATCATCAATTTATTCCTTTGGATTCATATTATTAATAAATTAAAACCATAGATCAATTCCTTAAAACTGGGCTCACACAGTTTCCAAACGATGAAAAAACCATTCTATAGGTATCTAACACCTCCTATATGTTTGCAGGGTTTATGAAATAGTCTACTAACCTCATTTAACTCCATGAATGAAGGCTCATCATCCATATGAAGTAGGCTTGATGACCGTGTGTCTGGGTCCTCATGGTTTATAATAACTATTTTCCCCTTCCTACTGACATGTTTCTAGTTTTTGGAGCTTCGAACTAGCCATGTACATTACTGGGGCCTACCCCAGGCCATATCACACCATTACTATGGTCAATGGAAATATTAACTTTGAAAAACCTATCATTTATACCTTGGTCAATATTCAAATCGTTACAATGTAGTTAATCTGTAATATATAAAAACTATAGTTTCATGGGTTATGAAACTAGTTGTGGGGAATTTTACATTAATATTGATATTAATTTATCTTATTTTTATTTTTTGCATGAAATTATTTAGTTTCTATAAAAGTAGTGTTTTTTAATTTTGGGAGATTATTGTAGTTATTTTTTGATTTATATTATGGATCCATTGTGGGACCTATAAGGATTCAACTATATATTAGATGATGTCTGAAAATAGTATTAATTGATTTAGTAGATGTTTTCCCTAGAAATAAATATCAGTCCAGATACAGAATGTGGATGTAAGACATGAAACAGATGTAGTTAGGGTAAATTACCCTAAAATGGGAATGTTGGGTATTAACACAATCATAACCTTGTTCAAGATAATGAGGCTTAACTAAAATCATGATTTGACACTCCTAAGGGATATTATTTTGACACCCATATTCCCTTTATGAACAAAATTTATGTATTTTTTACATAATAAATTGAGGTATTATTTTGAGAATCATAATATTACCAAACATAAAGTAAACTAGATAAAATTAATATTTATATAAATATTATTGATGGATTTGCGGACTAGCATGATAATTTAAACGAATTATATGTTTTAAGGTTGGATGAATTTTTATATTATGTTAATTTACATATACTATTACTATTTTATCAATCTTTTCAAAACATTTCATATTAGTAATGGTTGGAATTAAAAGGAACTCTGAGTGTGAGAGACAATGAAATGATTAATTTAATGAACAGCCAATCAAATGGGAACCAGAGTGAGAAACCATATGATTATTCTCCACCAAATATCATAAAACATGATTATCTATATTATTAATATAAAATTACCAAATGAATCAATGTTTATAATTATTTTTCCTCCGCAAATATCAATTGATGAGGATGATGGTTGGATGGGTGTTGAATTTCCTGTATGCAAAAATGTATAAAAGAAGAAGTAGGGGAGTTAACATAAAATGTATGAGATATAGTATAATTATGGGAGATGGGGTTATAGTGAATCAAAATTCCATCGGAAAGGGAAGAGTCCATTTAGCATGTCATTAATTGAAAACATGTGTCCAATATCATTTATGTCTGTATGATAATTATAATGTGGATATATTGTACATTACCCAATTAAGAGTCATAAATCCAAGGATAATAATTTTGATATGTGTTAATAACCACCATAACCAATGGAATATGGTATAACTTCTTTAAATATTACTTGTGAGGTGGAATTTGATTACTAATATTGGATCTTTAATCATGTCAATAATACTTTCTTAAATTGTTTTCAATTTATACAAAACAGATGATTTTTAATAATTAAATATATTTTTATATTATTTTAGCTTTTTAATACATGATTTTGTGAAACTATAAATATTTTTGTGTGTCTTATTGATGAATTTAGTAAAATACTCTCAATATTTCCACATAGAATTATTATTCAATGATCTTGTTTTGATTACCCATCGAAACCTGTCCATTTCTAAATGGATGCTGGAGGAAACAACCATCAGAGAGCACCATAATAATATCTTAATGTCACTACCACAAATATAAAGAATAATGAATCATCTTTTTATCATCCATTAATAAAGTGAAATTTTTTGTAAGCCGAAATTTTTATAGAAAAATCGAAATTTACATTATAATAGTGGTTGAATAATAAAGTCTCCCTATAATAGTTCCATCAGACGAGGCGATTAGGGGAAAAAGGAGGCCACCTAGTGACCCCATGGATGGGTGTAAATTGAAAATATGGCTTGATACCCTAGATCATGTGATATAATGTAGTGTGTTCTTGACATATTTTGGGTCTTACATAGAATTTATTTGACACCTGAAATGCCTCATGGTGAATAAAAGTGAGACATACCCCCCCACTAACATTTTAGCTAAGTGTTTTATAGAGGGTAAAGAGTATTGATTGGTATGACACATGGGTGTTTATATGGGTAGTTATTTACTGATGATGAAAACCAAGTTGAAGGAAAATATGGAGAGGGAAAACTCTTGTATTACAAGTGGGACTAACCTTAAAATTGTTGATTGGGCCAGAACATTGATCTCAACGAGCCATAAGAGAGGATAAAAATTCTTCATCAACATCATCATTTTACCACATATTTCCACCATAAAATCAATGTCAAGGAACCATGGGTGATGAGAGATACTTGTGCGTGGTGTAAATATTAAAAAATAAGGGATTTTTTTTTATTTTCACCAATTTAGGATAATAATTCAATGTAGGTATGAAATTTGAAATCAATGATAAGTAAAATCAATATTAACAAAAACACATAAGATGTATTTACATTAAACATTTAGGAAGAAACATAATGTTGGGATTATTCGTATCATAAATAAATATTTGCGGTTGTTACCTTAATATAATAATAAATTTCAATTTATATTTAAAATACCTCTACCAAACATATTTATTAAGTGATAATGAAAATTTCCAAGATGTAAATTATTTATGGAGTGGGGGAGAACTTAGTAACAAAAGAGTTTACTATATATATTCTAAAAATAATTTTTTTAATATCATGTTTGACACAAAAAATAAAAAGAAAACAAAAAAACTGAAATATTTTACTCTTAATGATGACCATTGAAAATTATTAATTAAATTATATTGTAAAAAATCATGTAACCATATTATAAACAAGATAATAAAAGTATGGAGAAAGGATATCAAGAAGAATAAGTATAAATCATGAATCCCATAGATCTGATATAATATGGGACTTTGATTATCTAGGGTTTTCCACTGACCAATCCCACGAAAAACATGAGAAATTTTAGTTTGAGGAAATCCATTTAAGCGATAAATTTATGCTATTGGAGATTACTACAAAATTATTTACATTTAAACCACATACTGAAATTGTAGAAGATCTTATATTATGCTTAATTAATATCTGTATATCATAAGGGTAGATGTTATTATAAATTATGATTATATAAAAATGTAATAAAATATTAATATTAATGAATATATCATTTATTTTTATACTTTTCAATAATATATTATTTCTAGTCATACATTATTTAAAAAATGTAATTTTATAGAATTTAAAATTTTATTTCAAGTATGTAGGTTTATTGTGATAATAATATAGATTTATTGTATTAATAATAAGGTTATAGTAAACTAAACTGCAATTTATTAATAATAATAGTTAATATACTAAAATATTCCTTACTATAAATTAGTTTTTTCTGTATTTATATTTTTAAAATATTTTATTTTAAATTTTAGGTTACTAATTTCAAACAATTCACATTATTTTTAGATTTTTCATGGTCATATTATTTTATGATTATATTTTGAAATTTTAAAAAATATTGTTTTTATGTGGACATTGAAAAATAGTTATTTTACCAATAATATGACTCTATGAAATTATTATTATAAAAGTATGAAATGTAAATTTATGAAAAAATTTTATAATATATAATTTATATTTTATAAGTGAATTTCAAATATTAAGAATGATTTTTCAATTTTTGAACTCATATTTTACAATTTAAAATGTATGTATTTTTTTAATTTTTTTAATTAATTATATATTTTTTATTTTGAAAGTAATTTTTATAATTTTAATAAATTTAATGAATAAAATGGATTAAAAAATTGGATTATTTAGATCTAAATTATATAATTTTTACCATTTTATTTATTGTGCCTGATGGAAAAATTACCGAGGTAGTGTATAGTTACCATAATGAAAAAAATGGTAAAAATGTGTATCCCCTAATGTTAAGGGACTAAAATATTTAAAATATGTTCATAATTGATTTTTGTTGGTGAGTCTTGACATTATATCTTTTAAACTCTAATATTTATCTTTTTTGGAGTGACATCCCTGGATATTGACATCCAATTTTATAAATGTTTTTGGTATTCACAAAATTCTACTCCTTTTAACTTATAAAACGGTTTTCCTCTAACAACATACCATCACACAAACACCACTTCAATTTATCCCAAATAATTACCAAACATCTCTAGAGAACTTATATACACCATAATGGAGTTGTTTTATCGTAAAAAGACCATTCCTTCGGGAAATCCACTCTATAAAGTCAGAGTTTCCTTACCGCATTCAAAAGGCCATTTTGGGAATATCATATTTTGTCAGCATTAATTACTTTTATATTGAATAAAGGTCTGCCTTAGTGAAATAATATTCCCCATTAAGTTGAACGAACAATTCATCTCTCTACGGCAAATGATACATTTTCAAAATCATGATTTTATTGAGTTCAGGATAATCAATGTAGTGGTGGAATGATCTGTCCTACGTATTGAATAAGAGGATTTTCACACCCCATTCTATGGCACTCAAGAATAGGAAACCCTTTTTTAGAATCTATTGTAACTACTTGTTGGATTTCTCTATATCAATGACTTCCATTTTAATAGTTGTCCTCGATATATTTAGAGATCCATGAATATGTTCAATTGAGATCTGATCCTCTTAGTCTAGAGGAAGACTAGTAAATTCCTTATGGAACACATCTGTGTATTCCCTCACAACAGGAATGTACTAAGACGTGATTATATCCTTTTTCTCAGTCAACTGAGCTATATATTGTTACTCATAAAAAATAATATCCATTATTGAGATGAAACTTTTTAAAAAGATTCATTCTCATCCTTATACTTATAATGAATTTTTGGATACCCTTGGATGTGAAGAGTGATCTACCATTCCTGATTGTTGATGTTGGATTTTTATAAATATATCCAATACAAGTACAATATATCATAAAACTCCACCGAAGAAATCCAAAAAAGTTCTATTGGGCGGTTCAGTCAAAAAATATTAACTGAGGACGAGTTTTATACTTTTGATGAAATAATTGTTCTATTTTCAACTCCCATATATATATCAGCATACTAATGTATAGGTGGTGTTTGAATAATTCTATTAAAATTCCATTATACTAATGAATGTGTGGAATCATAATCAAATTGTACATTTTCTAGTCATGAATAAATAACTAACATACTTATCACCACATTATTTATGGTCTCCACCATAATAGTATCCACAGTATAATAATTCCATATATCATTTGGATCTGGTGTTTGTAGGTGTTGATTACCCATGAAGACTCAAGGTTTAGTGCACTATCCTGTATAGTTCTCTTTATCCATACAATTAAAGAATTGAACTATAGGCGATGCTCTCATTTCCTTCACCACATTGTCAAAATTCTTCATGTATATTCATCATTAATGATCTTGGTGGACTTTTCTTCCACCCTTGAATCATTTCCTCATCCCTTTTAAGAAATTACAAGGATAATTCTTCTCATATATTTTAAACATGATGGCTTCATTTTTTGTTAAAAAAATTTCAATAGATCCTTAATATGGAAAATAAATGTTTCATTTCATATCTCTATATCCATGATCCTATTCTCAAAATGACATTTTTTTCTTTGAGAGTGCATCAAACTACTTCTTCATAACTCCCAATGTCCTGATTAGCTATATCCATTAGAATGTGTGGTTTCAAACCACTATATAATGTGTCTAATTTTCTATCATTGTTGATAACAGAACTTGAGGAATACCTTGGAATCCTTGTGAAATTTTCTTCATAGGATATGACATATTCATCATCCCTTTTTGTTAGCTATAATAATTATATCATTATATTTGTCTGAATAATTCGAGGGGAATTCATGTTTAGAAATATATTTTTTGCATTATTGCAACTTAATCTCTTCAAATTATTCCTTTGGAGTCGTATTCTTAATCAATTACTACCATTTTCAACCTCTCTATCTAATTGATAATGGAAAAAATTCTCCTTCTATGCATTCAAATAGTGGAGCACATAAATGGTCATATCAAATGAGTTGACCCACTATTCTGGGACTAGTATATCAAAACATAAACTATATTTCGGTTGATGTGGCTAAATAAAATACTCAATATCCCGTTCCTCCCTCATTTTTGAAGATGAACATTCCACATTATTCTGGCTATTTTTCAAAGCCTAGGTAGCTGGGTAAAGATCACCCAATATTTTTGAACTGATCCTCCCATGGCATTGAGGTTATGGATTATGAATTTTATACATTCCCCCGCAAATAGATTCTATGCCTAGTTTCCCATGGTTCACACAATTTTATAAAAGAAAAAATATCATAACAAAATATACGTCGACAAGTCATGATTAAAAACATTATCATATTTTGAAATTATATCTAATGGAATTTCGTATGAAATTCATATTTGTAGAAAAACATTATGGGTGATTACATATAATTAGTCTCGTAATAAGGGTTTTCAAAAGCATTCATTAATCATAATTCCCAAAATAACTAAACCTTAATCAGATGCCAAATACTACAGCCGTACTTTTTCTTACATTACTACTTAAAAATTTTAACGATAAAAAATATATGTGTTACAAATATTGGGTCAAACAGTTTATCATATTACAAAAATTTGGTTCATAAATAACATTTACATAATAAATTATAAACATTATTTAATTCTTTATTCTCTAGTTTCACGGTGAACTTCATATTATTTTACATACATATATTCCCTTAAGGATATAAAGAAATGAATGGTGTGACCTATAAACCCTATAGGATGATAGATAAGATCATTAATAAATATTATATTGGTGATAAAAATAATCATCATAAAAATGTAATTGGATCAATATCATAATCAAAATTTGTATAATTATAAAAGGTCATGTGATGTGTAAATATATAAAAATGAAACATTATATCTTACAGGTCAAATACTTCACATAGTTGTGAACAAATCTAGTATCTTCTTCACCCATAACATGTGTGTATAATGATAAATTCATAATAATTTAGAAAAAAATATAACTTCATTTTTAAAAATATTTAATATTATCACTTGAGATATTTTATATTACCCAATTCATTACAGTACTATATATTTCTATGTGCACCTATCACATCATAACATTTACATAATCATGAAAGACGCATAGAACATAAATAAATTATAGACATAAAATAAGACATTGAAATGGATGAGTTTCATTTAATAAATACTATATTTATGAAAAATATTTGTGGAATTAAAAAGGGAAAATGATTTTTTAATGGTAATAATCAATATTGAGTGAAGAAGAAATAATATCAAGTGATATTAATGTTTTTTTTAAAGAAGAGTTTTTTTGAAAAAAATCATTGAGTATGTCATAAAATAATATTTTAAACAAGTATATCCATGAAAAAAAGGGCATGAAAAAATAAATTATAATTTAGTATTATTAATGAAATACCACACTGATATTATCCATGAGAGAGGAATATCCCAAATAATGGAAATTTTGTTTGAGAATCACCCTACCATACGTAAGATTGCTTTATTCCAATTAATATATTGGAAAATAAAATTTCAATTATTAAATAATAAATCTATAATATCTTATACATGTATTTGATTAATTATTCTTTTTTTATTTCCATTTAATTCTATTTTTATGAGTTATATTGTCCAATTTCTTTGATTGAGAATGTTCGTTTACTTTTTTCTCAAGTTCGGTTTAGTTTTATACATATATAGAAGATCATGTTAAATAAAGATAATTATCCATAATTGAATGTATATGTTATTAATGAACTTACATAATATTAATTTTACTTTTATATTATTTTGTCTCCATAAATGAGAATGATTCATTAGACAAAACATTAATGATAATCGTTTAATTTAATTTCATGGTTTTTTGAACATTAAGAACTAGTTTTGTAATATTATGTAATATTATGAATAAATTATATTTAAAAAGAATAAAAAGATAATAAAGTAAATTTTCTGATCTATTTAATCCAATATAATGGATTATTATCATACATAGAGGTATTAATGTAAAATTTAATACTTTTCATCCCAAAGGCGATAAATTCACACATGATGGGAGAAGAATTAATTTTACAAAAAAAGGTAGTGTAGAATAGGGTTGATGATTTATTATACCAGTAGAACAATAAAATTATATTACATATAAGTTAATATAGTTATAATTTCACTTGGATAAGGGGATGTCTGGAGATAATAATAAATTAAGAAAATTGAATAAAATATAAATGAAAACGAATTATGATTTTACCTCTTGAATTATATTCCTTGAGAACCTCCTTAGGGAATATTTATTTCTATTATGTTGAGATCAAGGGAACCTCGACGTGGGGACGTTTCTTTGGAATTAGTTTCAGTAAAAATTATAGTGACTACAATGATTAAAAAGATTTAGGGGGAGAGGTTGTAAGCGTTGGTATTTATAGTGGTGGAGAGGTGTGTTTTTTGATTATTATATTCATTAGTATATTATTTTTCATCATGAAATTGAATATTTTTATTCTTGTAACTAAATATATTAATATAATGAATTAGTTCTCCAGATTATGGGCATATATCATTCATATATCATCTGTGACTCAATAATTAATGTCTTTGTTAAATAACCTAAATTACCATATTTCACTATTCACCAAAAATTCAACAAATTTTGAAAATAAAAAAAATTCTCACTATAAATTTGTTAATGTTCATAATTTGAAAATAAAATCATTTTTTTAAAAACAATTATATAAATATGAGAAAATTAATTTTTAATTATAATCATAATTTACTTTTAAAATACCAATTTTTAAAATAAAACAGATTTTATAACACTTTGAAAAAATAATTACAGTCCCATAAATTATTTTATAGTAAAATGTAAAAAAATTATTAAACTATGAATATATTTTATGAAAATAATTTTTCTTTTAAATCATTACATTAATTATCAAATAATTTAAAACAACATTTATGATTTATAAAAAATGAAAACACTAAATTAATAATTTATGAAACATTAATTTACTTATACTATGATAAATTTATTTAATATTTTAATTTATAATATGACTAAATTTTATTTATAAATTCATAGGTGAGGTTAGTATTCTATTGGTTGAAATAGTATTCCTATTGTTCAAATCAATTTTCGAAAGTTCATGTTACTATTCAAATGATATAGGTTCCACAATTTCATTAAATTTTACTTATTTCATTCTTCGTTTATTATATTGATGATTTTGTTGGTATATCCATTCTATGTATGCTTTTTATACTGTATAATGTAATTATAAGAAGGGAATAATTCAATTCATAAATTTTTCGGTCGTTAGAGTGCTTCTAGTTGATATCATTCGAAGATCTTGTAAATAGAATGTTATGGATTCTGTTTTAATCTCTCGATAATCCAAAAAATTAAATTATATCACAAAAAATGATATTATACATTTAATGAATGGTTTTTATACCCATGAAATTCCAAGATACGAAAATATGATGAACATAAATATTTATTCTACAAATGAAAATTGTATATTGGGAATGTTTGGCTATATATCCACAATGTCATGTCGCATCAACATCATTGATTATGTCTCCATCCTCAGTGGGAGTTATCTAGATATAAAATTTAAATTTCATATAAATGGATCACTAAATGAATATGAAAAAGATAGAAGAATAATGAAAGATGATTATTTATGACCTCTAAAAAAAATGTTGAATACAAAAACATATTTTGGAACGAAAATAATTCTGGTGTCTTTATCATTTATATATGTTTCAATAAAGAGAATCCTATGATACATTAAAGATTATAAATTTTCTCAGGATTAATATTCATCTACAATCAATTTATTCAATCAATCATGTGCTGAAAATGTATCATTTAGTATTTCTACATACATCATCATCATTACACTCTGTGAATGAGTGTGGTTAAGATTGTAGATATGTTTTGTTTGGGGAGAGTCAAGATGAATGTTATTGGAAATATATTCTATGTGAAAGGTACTTATACTTAGCTGGGATGCCAGGATAAAATAATTGTTAATTTAAATATCACCATGTGCATTGAGAATTCTGTTAGTGGAATTGACAATGACATATCAGTTCCTCAAAACACTATAGATATCGGTGTCCAATATTTTTTTTCATGTTTTTATATTTTCATAGAATAAATTATGAATTTAAGAATTGAACATAAATAATTCAAAGAGGGTGATAAAATATTCATGAAATTTTTATGAGCTTAATTCAACACCTCATCGGTTATTCAGTCATTCATTATATGTAAAAAAACATAAGAACATATATTATAATCATATATCATTCTCAATTTTCTTTCTAATCTCATAAATTTCATGATTGTGAGGTTTTTTCCCTTAAATATGTATTTAGTGAAAGGATTTTCCAAAAAATATTTTCTATAAAAAAATAATTCTTTATAAATGTAGGACTTTTTCTATAAGTTTTATACTTTTTGTCCGCACATAAGTCCTATGAGTATATCTTGTTATTAACATATTACTTCTATAATTTTTCAATTTCCAGAAACTAAATCATCATATGTCATTCATAACAAAAGTTAATATACAATTTAATACTTATGGACATTGTAAAATTTATTCAATCCAAATTTAAACATCATATATTGATAAATTTAGAAAAATAAAAATATTGATATATATACTTCCATAAAAATCATTAGAAAATTTTCAATATTTTTTGATCATAAAACCTATTTTAAAATGTGACAAATAAGAAAAACATTATTTTCTCGAGCGTATATTAGATAGATAATTCGATAAAGATACCACTCACAATTACTAATCTTCCAAACTATATATTACACTTTATACTATATTAGGGAGATAAGTTAACATATTCAATAGATAAAATAAAGAAATATCTGTAGACCGAGATTGAAATCCTTCTTAATATCTCTAGAAACATAGTGAATAAGATAAATTTATCATTGTTATTGATGATGATAAATGTAAAGCACCAGTTAACTTAGATATGGAACTTTAAAAATAAGGGGAATTTTTTGATGATTCACTATTCATATACGGATACAAATATATAAATCATATCATTAATTCTCTAACACCAAAATGAAACAATAAGAGTGATATTCAAATTTATAAAATAAATATTATCATAATCCAGTTAATCTATGTTTTAATTTATCTATAATTTAAATGATAAATACACTCTTTATAATATTTTTGAATTTTCATCATTATATTTTTTTCAATATTCTCTATTAAAACCGATGAAATCAATTTTTAGGAATTGACCCAATACATCCACTATGGCATAGAACCATCAAGTGGAATTAATGAAAGGATACATTATAATTAAAATTTATTTATTATTTTTTGATCAATTTTCAACATTTTTTTATAAATTTTTTATTTTAGTTTTTTTACTAATCGACTTATCGAGATAAGTTTATTTTTTGTTTTGAATGACAAAAAATATGATATTAAGAGATCAATAATGCTTTAGGAACCAATATATATAAGAATAGTTTTCTATAAAAATGACCTAGATACATGAACCATGATGATAAATTACACCCCACGTATTCTTGGAAAACCACAAAAGTTGTGTTCCATGTCAATCATGAAATGATTTGTGGGGAAGAAGGTATTTTAATTACATACTACCAATTTAACACTAACTAACACATAACATGACTAGGAGAACATGGAATAAAATTGGAGAACATATTGTATATCCACATAAAATTATTGATCTGTATAAATCAGGAAAACCTATGTGGTCATATATTACAATTTTATTGCACACAACAAATTGACATAAAGTCAAGCATCATGGAATGTTGTGTATTCAACAATATTTCTCTATTTTTACATGAAACACATAAAATTATAACCATCATTAAATAAATGACAAGACATATGTAGTTCTGTGTGGGTAGGTAGAAGTAGATTACATAGTATGTAGACAATGGTACATGTTGTGTATCAGATGCAATGTCATTCAAGGTACATTCCACGAGAATGATGTTGTGCAATTCAAACACATAGATTATTTTCTAGTGACCCCGGTGTATGACATATAACTTGATATACCCGAATTGTAGAAGCATATTCTTCACCAGGTACATGAAGACTAATTTTTAGATATTCTTATAGATATAAATGATCAATATATATTACCGACAACAATTATTAAATTAACAACCAAGTAAGGATCATTTACATGTCATTAAATATTTCTAAATTTCCAATGGTATACATAAAAAAAATTAAGGGAATCATCTGTGTCCATAAATACTACATAGAATATGTAGTTTGACATATGATGATATACATATTGTATATCATGACACACTGTGTGGGAATAAATTCATTGTAGGAACTCATTACATAATATTCATTCACAACATAAGTCACACTGCATTTTGAGAGACATAACAGACCATAAAATAATTATACTAAAAAATGGATTTTATAATATTATAAAGGGTATAAACAATTCCATTTACTCTACATTCATTATCTATATTAAAATAGTATATTGAATGTAAACAGACTAGGAGCGTACACTACATGTCACCCTATTAATATACCCAATTTAATTAATAAATATTACATTATAAATTAAATTTATTAAATTTATTTAATATTATACTATATAGTTATCTCATTGAAATTTTTAATATATTATATGCATAAATAAATATGTAAATATTTAGTTAATTTTTTTTCTAATTTGAGTAAATATATATTAATAAGATAAAGGTAAATGAATGCAATAAAATTTAAATACATTTTCATTTTTTTGTAATTGACAATGAGTTTGAAAAACCTACGTATACATATGATTAATTTAATTTACATATTTATAATTTTTTTAGTGATAAAATAATTATGAAGTAAAATATGATGATTATTATATCATACCATTCCCTTTTATGAAGCACTGAAATACATTCCTGAGGTTAACATTTGATAACCTTAAATTCCTATCACTCATATCCAATTAGTGAGTAATAAATTATAAGGGATGGAAATACTAATTAGAAGAGTTGTTCTAGGACCCCATATATGGAGAAACCATCCAAGGATAAATGCAAGATAATGGTGGTGTTCTAGAACATGAGGTAGGCATTGTAAAATGTGGGTTTTACCAAGGGTTGTGGTTGGATTTTCTTCCACGTGGTATACTAATTATTTGTCAAAATCTCATTATCAACTTTATTTTATTTTATTGTGAGTTTTTTTTATTAATAAAATGCATTGTTTTTACTGATTAAGAAGGATCAAAAAGACTAAATCAATTAATAATCATGATAATATGATATATAAAAACTATGCATAATTTTTATCATCTAATGAAAAATAATTATTTAAAATTATTATAATATTTCAAATAATAATAATGATAAAATAAATAATATTTGTTGACAAGTTAAACAAAATACCACAAATTAGATATTAATTACGAAAATTCCATTCAAATTCTGAGTTAATATATAACAACTATTAAATTATTATTGAGACTATAGTTATAGATAATGTTTAGTTATTGGGGAGTCTTATGATGGATAATGTTTTGACAAAAGTAATTTAGTTTTATGTATAATTACTATAGTATACATAAAATAATTTTTAGGCAAGAATTAATGAAATAGAAATATAGAATTTTACGATTGGGGAGTCTACTCAACATATCATGGAACTCGTAGTTAATTCATCAGTAATGTACTGCCTTCTCAAATTTTATGGAACTAGCTACGGTTGGCTCAACGTGTATGATAAAATAATTTTGGTCATGATTCGAATCATGTTCATGGTTTACCCAAGTTGGCGGAATAAACTACAGTACCAAAATAAAAGTAATTTTTTAGTGAATAAAGGGTTTTTTTCATGTCCATTTTTGGGTTTATAAACATAGGATAACATGGGAAGGCATTAAAATCATCAATGTACATATTATTTTGACATTGGTTATTTTTAACAAATGTAATGTAATTATTTGATCATTAGTTATTTTAAAAATTATGTATAAACTATAGTAGAAGAAAAAATAGATAGTATTTTATAAAATTGGATATAAAAAAAATGACATGATAAATAGTTTATAAGATTAGTTATATTAAATGACCCATTGTATATACAGTTTATCACATCAATTTTTACGTTAAATACAAGATTGATCGATATATGAAATTTTTAGGTCAGTTATATAATAGTTGATGTGAAAAAATTTATATATATTAAAATTTTATTAAAATATATATGATAATTAGTAAAATAAGTACATCAATGAAACTATAGAAAAAACATCCAAAAAAATAACTCAGTTGTAAAATAAAAGAAAAAAATCATATATTCAAATAATTTTAATAGGAAAATTTCTGTTTAACAATCACAATATAGATAAAAAAATAAACTAAAATATAACAATTCAAATGAAATATCATACCTCCTATATTTTTTATTCATTTACTTCTTATTCAATTAAAAATTAGGTGGATAAAAATATTCAAATTTAGCAAAAATATCACACATATGATTTATATAATTGTAAGATATATTAAATGATTGATTTTAAAAAAATCTAATCATATGGAAATTTGTAATTATCCTGGTTGAAATAATTTCAAACATAAATATTTTAACATATTTTCTACATAATGGTTTTTCAAGTTGATGAAGACATATTTATTTTAAAATAAATTTTAAATCAAAAAATTACCTATTAAGTATATTAAAAAATGAATATATTAGAAATAAAAAAGTCACATTTTCTTCTACATATTTTATCATAGTGATCCTCCATCCAATTTTTTTTTATAAAATAATAAAATGAAATGTTTGAAAATGATAGGTTTGAAATGAAAAAAAAAAATTATACATATAAACATGTATTCATATAATCAAACATAAGTGTTCAACCAGCCACAAATGTTTCTGCACACTTCTAGATGTATTTAACTAATCAAATAAACTTCTTTTTTTACTTGAAAAAAACAGACAACATCCAATGGAAAATAATATACAAATACTATTGTAAGGACCCAGAAACTATGTAATGAAAATTCTTATTGGTTTATTTAAATGTTTTTTTGTGGTTATGTAAAACGTATGGACATAGTAGGTTTTACATTTTTGGATTTTAAAATACGGTTATGAATCGTGACCATTTCTAGTATCTTCATTTAACAGGGATCACATGATTAGTAATAATAGAGGGATTTAGAAAATCTTATTTACTCAGATATAGTATGTGATGACCTCATCCAGTAGACATTCCCCATATGAAGCCCATTTTTTGGAGCTCGTAAAGGAGGAGGCGTCATTGGGCTTCGCTCTTGACCAAATCCATGCTGAGCTTAAATACCTTAAGCTTGAGCAGAAAAACCTATGGGAGAAGTGGAAGTTCATAGAGATTACCACACAAGAAATGCTATCCGAGCCACCCCATTATTTTGTCACCATCACACACCTTACCTTACGTTATTACGTGGGTGTTATAAGGGTTTATGTAACAAGACCCTAGCATTGTGATTATGTGAGTTATTTTTTGTATATAACAATGAATATTCATTCATTTTATTATTCTAACTATGTAAATAGTTTTTCAAGAACAAATAGTATGTTTATTTAGTTCAAATAGAAGGAAACTATTTGGATAAATTAATGGTTTTCAAAATTAAATAATATTTTAGTAAAATATAATTATTATTAAATTTCATTTAATAATTATAAATGATCAAATATTTTTTATGAATGAAATTGTAATTTTTATTAAGGTCTGAAAGCTGTCTTTGTCGAAACCCATAAATTTTAGATAAATTTCTGTTTTTATATTAAAAGTGAAAATTAAAATATTTATATAATTATTTAGATAAAATGAATACTATTTTTGGAATCAAGATGTTGAAATTATCCAATGGTTAATTTTTCATAATTTTCTATTATAGTCGAATTTTTGGGTAACAATTAAATACGCTTTACATATATAATATTTTTCTGAAATCATAATTACCCAATTATGATGTAATTAAATTCTCTAAACATTATGTTCGGCCAATATATGTTTTAACATTAAAATAAAGTGATTTTAATTTTGGTTTATTTATTTTACAATGCTTTAGTGGACCGTTCAAAACTTGTAAAACATTTTATCTTTTTTATTTTATTCCCTTAAGAGTTTGACTCACATCCACATTTGAAACCCTATTATTTTATGAAGTTTGGCCACTGACTTTATCAAATATTTTTTTCCACTCCCCATTTGAAAAACCAGGGGTGAAAACCATTGTACTGATTGTTTTTGTGATTTTTTTAATATGTGGTGTCCAAAACCTAAATAATAAATAATCCCATCTCTTTACCTATTTAATCCCACCCAAGCTCCCACATTATACTCACTCAAATCCTTTAGAGTTAAACCAACCCCCGACCTCCTCTCTCTTGAATCCTCCCAATGCACCGCCAAATCCCATGAATCCTCTCTCAATCCTATTCCATGATTTGGGGATCACACTTCCAAGTAAAGGATATTTTCCTTTATAAATTTTGTCCTTGTTTCATTATACTGTTATATCCTATTAATTAAAATTAATAAATTTGGTGTATGATTTTTCACCTACCCCTATACATATATCTTCATGTCAGAATAATGATAGATCCCCTTTCTCTATCATTAATTATTCCTATGTACACCATTTACCATGTCGAAATTCCATATGAAATTTCTCTCTCCTCATTTACATTCAAGAAATTATTTTATATTACTTATCATAATTCCATTACATTTTTAGGTACATGTATCTATATGCCCCCCATACTATACATTTCATGTACATATGATGAGATTCCCATTTCTCTATCATCAACTATTTTTATGAATTCTTATGTCATGATGTTATGTTGTCGAAATTGCACCACATTTTTCCATGTCATGAACTTTCAGTAGTAAATACCATACCCATGTCTCTATCAAGGGTATTAAACATTATGAACATATTCATATTGAATTTTAATTTCATGTATTTTTTCCACCTTCTTTAATCGTTGAATAACTTATGATGTTGATTTATTCCACGTTATATGCTCCATGTGGAACATTTATTCATGAAATTTAATGACTATGAAGGGTGATCTCTAATAGCTCTCCAATGTGTTGGGTAATGTATAGTATCATGATACAACATGTGATATGAATTTTGACTCATGATAATTCTAGTGAAATGATGTTTAACTCATGCCTCATATTCAATAGGTTATTACTCTTTCTCCATGTGCTATAAGCCTAGGATCATATTAATTCCATGTTAAGTGTTGTTGCCACATTTCCATGTTATGATTATCATGCTTTGTCATGCCATTATGTTGATATTTCTTTTTTTTCATTTATAGGCCTATTCATTAACATGTATTGTATTCCTTATGTTATTTCATGTTTATTCCCTTACTTGGCTTTATACCAAACCATTTTCTTATGCATGTCTTCAAGTTATACCATGCAATGTTAATAATGAGGGAATGTAGTGGCCATGTAAAGTATGTTTTCAATAAAGATGTTTTGAATTTTATGTTCTAATTTGTTGTTTTATGTTCCTAATCCCCAAAGACACTAGACCTCTTTCTCTTCTATGTTGTATGAATTCAATTTTATGTAATAAATCAGGTTTAAGTGTGTAATAAAAAGATGGGTTGTCATAGTTGGTATCAGATGATAGATTTTGATATTTGCGGGATTAGGATTAGAAAATCCTAGTGAAGCCATAAAGATAATACTAACTACAATAAAAAACCCAAAATTATTGTTAGTATTGAGTATGTTGTTTATGAAGAAAATACATCCATGTCTGGATATGAGTAGGTAGAGGCGGCTCTGACAGTGATCTACAAAGGTGTGAAAACTCCATCAAGGTGTCTCGGGCATAACCTGAGGTATCATGGTACACGAAAATGGGCCTTTCTTAACTCTAGGTTTGGACACTCCCAGAGGATATGCTTTGGTAAATTTACGAGAATTCTATGAACCATTATTAAGGGAATTTTCAAATAAATCCTCAATTAATTCATGATAGAAATTAGATCATGGATTTTATAAATTAAAGCTTATAGATTCATAATATAAGGAAATAAATTTAATTTATATTTCATCCATTTTTTCCATTGTTTACCCTTTATGTGTTACCACTATATTTTCTTTTATTCTATCCAATGACTAGTAATAAGAGGAGTCGGGATAATAACTAATGTGAAGATCAATGCAATGACTAGTCTAATGAGATCCACAATTCTATGGGAGTGAGAATCACAATATTTGTCACGATACACTCTCAGTTAACAAAATAATTGAATCGAAACATGTGTTAAGAGAAACATTCAACCCCCCTAAAAATGGACAAGTCGTTATCGAGACCTTCATGGGACAATAGTGGCCTTTTAATGGATCAATCAATCCCTCAATCATAGAACATTCGATCAAATCCTTTGAAATGATCTTCTCTATTATTAAATGTTCCGTACAAGAAATGGTTCTCTGGGCTACTTATCATATGGAGGGTGAAGCCAATCAATGGTGGACATTGATAAGAAATACGATGCCTGAGGAGGAGATTGAGGAGTTGGATTGGAAATATTTTTGGATTCTGTTTTTGATAAATAATTTCTATTCACCCTCCGACATAAGATGGAAAGGGATATCATGGATCTCAAGAAAAAAATATGATTCTGTTAGAGTGTAGGAGGAAAAATTCACAAGGCTTGCAAGATATGCCTCTGGCTTTGTCGTTACCCCGAAATGCATGGTTGACCGCTTTATTTGTGGGATGAAACCTAGCCTGCAGAAATCCCTAGCGATCTGTGACATTGATTGCGTTGATGAAATTTTCCAATGTGCCCTCAAGGTAAAAATGGAAATCACTGAATCACAGGTGTATCATGGGGATATGGAGAGTTAGCTGGAATTCACTTCTGGGGGTTTAAGGGATAAATCCAATGGTGCTATGAATATCCATCACCATAATTTCTAATGGTGTGGAACGAATAATCAAAAAAATTCTTAATGGGGATTAGGAAATTCTATAGGTGTGGAAGAGAAGGGAACCTAACTGTTAACTTCCGAAATGAAAAACCCACGTATGTGAAAGTGGAGAGGAATTCTCCATTCAATCCTCAACATGTTTATCATTACTTCAACTACAATGATGTATGGCAATTTGAAAATCAGTGCCTTATGCCAAGGGTTTTCAGAGAGAACCATCAACATCCATTATAGCATGGGAGATATTTTTCCATCACTACCACTAAAGTAAACAGAAAAAATGATGTGGTGAAAAGTATGATAGTTATTCATTCAATAATAGAAAACATAATTTTTTACTCTGGTTCTACACATTCTTTTATATCTGGAACATTTTGTAGAATAATTCCAACACCACGTCACATTTCATGGATTTAAAGAGGTCAGTGAGTATGGAAAATGGGGAAATCATTGAATCCCTATAATATAACTCCCCCTATCATAATTTGTGGATATATCTCCCTGAAAAACATCTTTATACCCCCTATGGTGGAAGTTGATGCCATTCTCAGCATGGATTGGCTTTCCTTATATAGAGACAACATAAATTACCATAAGAGGGAAATCACTCTCCATGTGGAAAATTGACCACTGATTCTATAAAAGTGCATGGAAGAGGTTGAACCTCCTTTAGTTCCATCATCTGAAGTGTGGATATTACATCCCTCTCAGGACGCATATATGGCATAGATGATTGAGTATATAGAGGTAACCATCATTGAATACAATCTTATTGTAGGGGAATTCTCCAAAGAGTTACTTGATGAATTTCATGGACATTCCCCCAGAATAGACATTGAATTTCCCATTGATCTTATAATTTTGGCGTTTCAAATATAGAAGACTCCATATTAAATTGCTATAGTAGAGATTGAGGAGCTAAACACACAACTATAGAAGAATTTGGATAATGGATTTAAATGCCCATGTGCTTTCCCATGGGGTGCATGGGTCCTCTTCCTCAAGAAGATGGATGGGTCTATGAGCCTTTGAATTGATTATCATGATTTCAATAAAATCATGATAATGAAAATGTATCATATTCCATGAATTTATGACTTTTTCGATAAGCTGTGTAGAGTACAATACTTCTCCATGGTAGATTTGCAATTGTGATATTATCATGTAAGGGGGAAGAAGATTGGTATCCCCAAAAATACTTTCCGTATAAGATTTGGGCACTATGAATTCAAATTAATGCATTTAGAACTCACTAATTATCCAGAAATTTTCCTGGAATTGATTAATAGAATAATTGTAGATTACACAAACAAATTTTTGGTAGTATTTATTGATGGTATTCTAATATGATCCTAAATCATGGAGGATCATGAGTAGAATCTAATAACTGTACTAGAGACCTTGTGTAAGGAGATGATCTATGGAAAGTACAACAACTGTGAGTTCTGGTTGAAAGAGGTATCATTAATGGGCCATATCATCAAAAAAATGGGATATCAGTGGATGACTCTAAGACTACTACAGTTGAGGGATGGATGAGGACATCATTGGTAACAGATATCCTTAAAATATTGTGATTAACTGGATATTATCGTTGATTTGTGTGAAATTTATTATGATTTTCCAACACTCCTACCAAGATAACTCAAAAGGGGGTAATGTTTTATTGGAGTAATGAATGCAAAGAGAGATTCATGGAGTTGAAAAAGAATGCTATCTCTGCACCCATTCTCACATTACCCCCTAGTGGATAACTTTTTGTGATATTTAGTGATGCTTTGAAGAAGGTCCCGAGTTGTGTATTGATGCAGAATGATAAAATGATATCATATGACACAAGGTAGATGAAAATTTATGAGAAAAAAAATCCCACGCATGATCTAGAGTTGGAGGTTGTGATCATTGCATTGAAAATCTGGCATCATTTTCTCTGTGGGGAGAAGTGTGAGATTTATACTGATCAAAAGAGCCTCAAATATATTTTCACATTGAAACACTTGAATATGTCCCAATGAAGATGATCATATTTGATCATTAACAATGACTTCTCAATCCATTACCTCCCTAGGAAAGTGAACAATTTGGAAGATTACCTAAGTAGAAAGGATCCATCAATTCAATCATTAATTAGAATTGAGAAGGTTCCAATCTTCTTAGATTTGAAGAGGATGGATATGGGAATCATTAAGGGAGGAACATAATAAATCCTATCTCAAATGATTCCTCGACAATCCCTCTTGGTGAAAATAAAGGATCCTCAAAAAAAGGATGTGAAATTCTAAAATGGGTGGAAGCTATCAAAATGGGAACTCATCATGGTTCATGATTGACACAGATGGAATAGAGATATTTGGGTCATGATTATGTTGACCATATAATCCAGAGATAAATAATGATCTTATAAATGATGCACATATCTTAATATTCTCTATTCACCTTGGTAGCACAATGATGTAATGAGATCTCCAAGAAAACATTTGGTGGGACAATATGAAAAGAAATATTGCTGAGTATACATAAAAGTTTCTAGTATGTCAACAAATGATGGTAGAGAGGAAAAATCCTTAGGGGATGATGCCACCACAACCAATACAAACACAGATGTGGGACAACATTACCATGGACTATTTCATTAGACTTCCATGGACAACTAGAGGAAATAATTCTATGTGTGTGGTTGTGGATTTTCTTACGAAGACAAATAATTGTATAGCGATTTGATAGGAATTTTCTTTGGATCAACTTTTATGGATTTAACACAAAGGATTTGTAAGTCTTCCTGGATTTCCAATGTCTATTTTATCTGTTCATGAGCCGGGATTCACCTTGATGTTTTGGAAAAGTCTACAACATTTTCTATGCACTTAACTGAACTTATATATGATCTATGATCCTCAAAATGATGGTTAATATAAGAAAACTATTTAGACCCTAGAAGATATGTTTAGATAATGTTATATGGGTATCAAAGGAGGGTGGGACAAACATCTTCCACTGGTTGAATTCTCCTAAAATAATATTTTCCACTTGAGCATCTGAATGGCACCATATAAAGCCTTTTATGGGATATGGTTCATAAAACTGCCATGTTGGGATGATTTCAGAGAGAGTAAGCTTGTAGGACCTGAAATGGTCAAAGAAATATTGGAGAAGGTGAAGACCATTTAGAATTATTCCAAGGTTGCCCAAAGATGATAGAAGAGTTATGCAGATAACTGTTGATAAGACCTTGAGTTCAATGGTGGGGACATGTTGTTTCTATGCATATCACCGTGGAAGGAGGTCCTGAGGTTTGGAAATAAGGGGATGTTATGTCCTAGGTACATCAACCCCTTCAAGATTCGTGGTCATTTCAGGGATGTGGCCTATCATCTAGTACTTCAACCTACCATCATCAAAGTACATGATGTCTTTCATTTATCTCCCTTAATAAAGTAAATATCAGACCCTTCACATGTACTCTATTTTGAGGTAGTACAAGTTGAGATGATCTGTCATACGAGGAACAACGAATGAAGATCTTAGATTGTAGTGGAAATGTTTTATGAAATAATACAATGCCCCTCGTCAAGGTGTTGTGGAAAAACCACATGTTTAATGAAGCGACGTGGGAATCAGAAGAAATGATAAAGAAGAGTTACCCACATCTATTTTATTGTGGGAAAAGGAAATATCAAGGGTGAAATTTTTTAATGGGGGAGATTGTAAGGACCCAAAAATTCATTAATGAAAATTTGTCTTCATATATTGAAACGTATTATTATGGTTATGAAAAGCGTATGGACTTAGATGGTTTTACGTTTTTGGAACTTAAAACAACATTATGAATTGTGACCATTGATAATATATCTTTGAATAGTAATCACATGATTAGTATATATACAGGTCATTAACTAGTATAATATACTCAAAAAAAGGAAGTGATTGCCTCATCGAGTAGACTTTTCCCGTACGAAGCCAATTTGTTAGAGCTCGGAAAGGAGGTGGCATCATTGGGATTTATTCTTGACCAATACCAAAATGAGATTGAATTAGTTAACCTTAAGTTAAACCGACTATGAGAGAAGTGGATTTTGAAAGAGACTAAAACTCGAGCGATGTTATCCAAACCACCATAAGAGTCTGTCTCCATCACGAACCTTACCCTAATGTCATATGCTGGTGTTGTCAGGGGTTATGTAACAAGACTCTACAACTATGAATATGTGAATTATTATTGTATATAATAATAAATATACATTCACGTTATTATTGTAACTATATAAATGGGTTTTAAAGTAGAAATAGATTTTTTATTTAATTCTCAACTAAATAATAAATTTTGATAAATTAACAAAATTTTTAATTAAATAATATTTTAATAAAATATTATTATTATTAAATTACTTTTATCATGTATAAATGATCATTTAATTTTGATGAGTGAAATTCTAATTTTTTTAATGGTTTTAAAGAAGTCTGTGTCAAAACCCCTGAATTTTCGATAAATGATGGTTTTTATTTTAAAAGTGAAAATTAAAATATATGGAAAATTATTTAGATGAAATTAATACTATTTTTGGAATGAAGATGGGAAATTTATCCTATGGATAATTTTTCTTAATTTTATGAGGTGTTTGAATTTTTGGTTAAAAATTAAATACAGTTTAAATATATAAAATTGATCTATTAAATCATAATGACCCAAGAGTGATGTTATAAAATACTCTAAATAGTATTTTCGGCCAATATATCATTTACAATTAAAATAATGTGATTTTAGTGTTGTTTCATTTTTTTACAGTTCTTTAGTGTAGCCTTCAAGACTTATAAAGCATTTTAGCTTTTTAAATTGAATTCCATGGTAGCATGACTCACCTCCACATAAGAACCCTATTATTTTAAGAATTTTCATCAATTGGCCTATTAAAATACTGATTTCAACTTCCCTTGGGAAACAACCATGGGAAAAACCATGGGATGGTTTGAGGTTTTTATTAGTTTAATATGTGGTGTCCCAAACCTACATTATAAGGAATTCCCTCTCCTTTCTTATATAAACCCACCCAATATCCCACTTCATTCTCACTCTATGCATGTTTAGTTCGACCAACCACTGCCCTCCCCTCTATAAAATCCTCCCAAGGTGTCCCAAGCTCACAAGAATCCTCCTCAAGCCTCTACCAAGATTTTGGGATCACACTTTCATGTATGGGATTATTCCTTTCTAATTTTTGAACATGTATCTATATTTTTTTATCCTTTTTCATTAAAAAAAATATTGGAGTTTTATTTCACACCTCAAACATACTATACTATTAATTTTTAAATACACATAGATCCCATTTCCCTCTAAAAAATTCCTCCCATGTTCACCCATTGATATGCCTAAATTCCGTACGGAATTTCTGTCTCCTCATTTACATTCATGAAATTATTTTCTATTATATATCTAAATTACATTTATTTGTTAGGACATGTATCTATATGACCCCAATTATTTTCCATTTCATGTACATATGATGAGTCACCCATTTTGCTATAATCTACCATTTTTATGAATTTTTGTGTCACACCATTATGCTGCTGAAATTGAACCGCGTTTTTCCATGACATGATCACTATGTAGTGAATACCATACACATGTCTCTATCAAGGGTATTCACCTTTAAGAACATTTACAAATTTAATGGTACTCTCATGTATTTATTAAACATTATTTATTCTATTAAATTCTTATGATGTTGATTGATTCCATGTAATATGATCCATGTGGCACACTTATGCATGAAATTGAATGATTAAGATGGGTGGGCCCAATTAGTACTCCAATTCATTATGTAATGTATGGTATCATGATACGTCATGTGAAGTGAGTGTAGACTCATTATAATTCAAGTGGAACAGGGGTTTACTCATGATTCATATACAATGAGGGTTTACTCATGCTCAATGTGCAATGAGCCTTGGCTCTTGCTAATTCAATGTTAAGTGTTGTTTCCACATTTCCATGTCATGATTATATAGATTTATCATGCCTTTATGTTCATATTTCTCTTATTCTCAACTAATATTCCTATTTACTAACATTAATTTTATTACTCATGTTATTCCATGTTTATTACTTTTCTGGGCTTTATAGCTCACCCTTTTCTTATGCATGTCCTCAGGTTATCTCATGCAATACTAAGTATGAGGCAATGTAGTGGTCAGGTAAATAAGGTTTTCAATAATGATGTAGTATGTTTTATGTTCTATGTTGTTATGTATTGTTCGTAATCCTCAAACACACTATTATTTTTGATCTTCTATGTTGTATCAAGTGAATTTTATGTAATAAATCTGGTATATGTTTGTAATAAAAAGAAGGGTTTTCATAAATATAATTATAGTTTTAAGTACATGAAGAGAAATAACGATTTCTGAAATATAGGTTCTACGCAATTCAATATAAGGAAACATCAAACACTAAATTTCACTATTTTTGAATCATTCATAAACATTTATTGCACTTTCATCGTCATTCATTTTCATAGATATTGGTAAAGTACAATATGGTTCGAAAAATCCATACACTGTTATCACGTTGTATTTAATATAATGTGAATAATTATATCTATGAAATCTATCACAATATTTTAGTTTCATAAAATTAAAATAACTGAAATATTTATGCTAATTGTCCTACATGTAAAAGGGATTCATCATGTTGATTCCTATCGAATCCCACGTTATGAGCTCCTTGATATATCTTTTTAAATTAATCACATTTGGGTAATGTCCACAAATAACATCATCCTTTGTAAGCTCATAAACATTCAACCATAATGATAGGTATATTTATAATATAACAAAAAAAAGTAGTATCTTATTTTATAATGGTATGTACTGGCTTTTTCTTTTATAGCATGTCTTGAACTTTAATTCATTCCCTAAAATTGATAAATATATACACTATAAAATGATAGAATAATTTTAATGAAAATATGATATAAATGATATAATATATACATAAAACAATAGTGATTTATTAGAAATGTCTAGAAATCAAATCTAAAAAATGGATGATACTTTGAAAAACTGTAGTGTCCTCATCTATTCGAAATTTTACGCTTTTTGATCTATCTATAATTTCATGGATAGTGACACTAATACATTCTCTCTATAGATTTTGGAGAATAATATTTTCCCTAATATAATATATAATCCCAAATTCACCAATAATCAATTGGGGATACACAACATATAACACAAAAAATATGGGGAAATTTTTGGGAGAAGGCAAAGTAGTTGGACATATAGGTGGAAGTGGAGCGGTGGGATTGGTAGGAATAAATAGAGTTGTATCAGTAGGTGAATTTGGAAAAGTGGGATATGTATCATAAATATATTTTTTAATGTCTACAAACATTGACTATAACAACACAGTAATCCTATCCACCAACATCACATAGATATTATAAATATAGTTTCTAAATATTATAATGTAATTTTATATACATCCTCAATTCGAAAATATCTAGAATGAACAAAATCTATGTTTCCATACACCAACCGCGTATCCTCATTTTTGTCAAAAGTGTCTGGAATTCTTAATGTAGTGAATAAAATAACCTATGTACCCCCAGGTATGAAGGTACCCCATGAGATCTTCTCCTCATGTGATTCTTGTAAAATTATTTGTGAAAATCCATAGTGAATAAAAATATTTAAATAATTGAATTAACATAAATAATATAAATAAATTAAATAACATCTTACAATCCGCTCTATTGCATCACTCATCTATCTATAAAATATTCCCCATTTATGCGTTTAATAAATCTTAAATTTTTCATCTATTTTTTTATGGGAAAGAGGGTCATCATATGTGATGCCTCAAGATTCATCTCCATTTTTTCTAAAAAATATTAGAAGTAAATTTTTTCTTCTTTTTTAGTATACCCTTCATAAAATAATGTTTTAGGGAATATGTATTTGGAATGGATATCATGACATTTTATTTTAATTTTATTTATATTCAAAATAAATATATAATTAATATGATCATTATAAAAAATTCTTCTTAAATATGACATTAAACATTACAAAGATGATTAATTTTTTTATTATACTAAAATACAACTTCCTTATATCTTAATTCACCAAATTATATAAATTACATGTGATTTTATTCTTTTTCATTTCCCAAAAAATGATTTATCATGTGAGGTTTGATTTTAAATTCCTCCTTTTCTTAGCATACAATGCTAAACATATTTTATAGAAACCCCTAGTGTTAATTTTATCACATAAAACATTTCAAGAGGGTTATTAAACCCATATTAGTAAAAATGTTTCAGGATATGTAAAATAATAATAAATGATCTTACCTAAACTATCACCTATAATTGAGATAATTTATCTTTGATGAATCATATCTAATCCAAACTCAAAATAATATTTATTACTTGAAATTTTTCTGCTAAAAATAATAATTTGTTTTTTCATTTTGACCCCTTGTAATATATTTATTATAAAAATCAATTTGTATCTTATATTCTCTACTATGGTGAATTGATAATGTGGATAAACATGTTCTTTAATGTTTACCAACCATGGAAGTATTATCATCTGCTATGAAAGTGTATGGATCTTGTGTAGATGAATTAGTAGTGTCCTTTACAGAAGAACGTGTATTGTCCTCCAAAAAAATTATTATATGACTCTTTTTCTGATATTACATTATAATTAAAATATAAGTAAAAAAATAATTATTAAAAAAATATAAAAATCCAAATATTATACATAAAATTAATTAAAAAATGAAAAATGATGCATAAAAATGAAAACTAAACTAAACAAATTATTTTCATATTTGTTAACTTATTCATCTAAAATAAACAACATTATTAAGAGATGAAATGAAATAAAAAATGATAAAAATCTATTAAATGAAAATTTAATAAAAAAATTTAAAATGATAAAACAACACAAAACAGAACAGTAATAAAAAAATTTCTTATTAAATAATTTTGTAAATGAAAATGTTAAATTGAATACAAATTTTTTTTGGTAAATTTCTTGTTACTTGTAAAAAATGTTAATAGAATATAGACCATATTTATTATACATAAATTGAAAATGAAAAAAGAAAATAAAGATTAATTAAAAATTAATATGAATCCAATTGTTTCATATAATGATGAATAATTGAGAGATAATATATTAAAATCAAATTTATTATAAATAAAAAATTATCATATTAATTATAATTTTTATTTATAGTCTAAAAAATTAAAAAAAATTATCTAATGTTTTATAAAATTTAAAAAGGTAAATATTAAAAACATTTATATTTGCTACTATTTTAGAAAATTAATAAAGATTGTTTTCACCAAGCTCCTCCCTCATGATCATTCCATATAGATGGAACCTGGTCAATGAAATGGTAATCAATATCATTTTATAATCGTTCTGTTGATGTAGATTTATCATATAAATCAATATCCTCATTATTGACTTCATTGTGATAATTATTTTTTCTATAAATATGATTCAAAACTACTTATTTTATGGAGACTTGACATATAATTTTTTTAATGTGTTTCTAGGGAAAAGGATCGATTATGTATTCTAATATATTATGATTAATTAGTGTCATTATGAATTCATCATGTCTTACATTGTTGTAAATAATAAAACATTTTCAACTAAACACCAAAATTAAAAATAGATTGTAAAAAATATCCCATATTTCATCAATGAATCCCTAAAATTCAAATATTATGTAGATTGAATTTTTATCTTTTGAACCTGAAAATTGATTTTCTTCTACGAAACCCAATACCCTATTATTCTAAACTACACTTATGTTATCTGAATCTTTCATTAGAAATATATAGCCATTAATTTCATACCTAGACCATGTTATAAAATTTAAACATTTGGACGCCCAATAATAATATCTACATTTCCAATGAATATGATCTTCCTTAAATGTTCTCTTTATACCATGTTAAAAAAAATTCATATCATACTTTAAAATCCACATATTTTTCTTATCTAGATATCATTTCCTTAACACATTAATATGCAATGTTATATAATGTTTTTAATTATCTATTCTATTGAATATGTATAAATATACTTACATTATCTATTAAATATTAAAAAAATTGACTTTCAATCCAGGAATCCCCTTTTCCCCTTAGGAGACTCATTCATTGGAAGATGTAGGAAAAATAATGTGCACCACTATAGATAAATAGCTTATCAAAAACCATATAACATCCATAGAAATATATTTCTCAACAAGGGAGGTTATTGGTGAATGCGGATTCAAAACATATCTCTTTAATATGTCAGTCTACAATTGAAAATGTTAAATCAAACGTATACATAAAAGTATTAAAACATTATTTCTCAAACCAAATGTACTGTTAAATGCAACATGAAATAAGAAAAAGATTGAGTAAAATACAATACCAGGTAAAAAATCATAGAAACCACATCATTATAGATTTTTAAGGAATATTGATCAATAAAAATATAAAAAATTCAATTGAAAAATCAATACACATTAATTATTTCCATTCAAGAATTTATAGAAAATATTCTAGGCAATAAAACTGGTTTGACTTATCCCATCATGGTGTGAAAATATTGAGCTTCCATGCATATCAACTTGAAGTGATACATTTTTTAGAAAATTTAATTTTAACCCTTTATAACAATGATATGATTGGGTCATTGAAAAAAATAACATTATCCCCCATAGAAAATATATTAAAATTCAGAGGTAGTTATGTTCATCTTCCAACATGAGTGGGAGCTAATATCAAGTGTATTCACATTGATTTTACGTACAATATTTTCTTTTAACGCATGTTTAGTCTTCTATTTGATATCTAACAATGTTCCTAAGAAAATATCATAATATACATATCCAAATATATAACATCTATGTTATATTGGACTTCATGATTTCTATAATATTTTATCCTAACAGATATTGATATTTTCATCCAAATATTTCAATAAATATCTTATATTGGTGTCTTTCCTAATTTAAAATCATCGTTTTTGAACTCTTAAAATACTATTCAAATGATAAATATTTTAGAGAAATGACAAATTATTGTGCTCCTTGAAATGGATGATTTAATTTTTGATAAGTTTTGTCCATATACGAAAACCATCGATGACCCATTTATGTTGTTTTTCCCATTTCATTTAGTTTATAATATTATATTTATTATTTAATCATTTATAAAGCCTTTTCACTTATCGAAATGTCTGGACAGGAATCCATTTACTGAGAAGTAATTAATTTTTAATATAATCATCCCATGAAGATTAAGTTTTTATGTTTTATAATGATCATAAACTATAATAAAATCCACCCATAAAAGTGCCAGATCATCAATAAATCCTGGAATGAAAAGATTAATATCATTTCCAGATTATTCTGGCTAGAAATCCTTATACTGAACATGAAATATTTCAACATCATACAAAATTTCATAAGTATGTTATAAATTACAAAAAGAACTAACATTGAACATTTATTTTATTTAGACATCAATATGGATTCATTATTGCAATTCATATTCTATGATTGATATTTTTAAATTTATTTTGGAATGTTGGAATCAATTGATCAATTTTCTTATACCATGGAAAATCAATTAGAATAAATAAGTTTTCATCAAATATCCATTCATATACATTCCATCATAACCAATATCAATAATTTTAATTTGAAAATTATATTTTCAAATGATGAAATATTGGAAGATACAAAATTTCATTTCAAAGAATCTCAAAATATAATGAATAATTATATTATTTTTCATCAAATTACTACATGATTTCATACATTTAGGACACACTGATACACATTCTTATTACTTATTATTTATCACACAATCATTGGGTTTGTAATGTATCTTATTAAAACCCCAACACATCATGAATATTATTATCTTTTCATTATAATGTGAATCTAGAAGACTATTATCTTTAGGATGTATTTCATTCAACTATAGAATCTATGAAAAACTCTTTTCACCCCATCTAATTTATAGATTCAAGTCAATCAATCTAAACACCATTAAGAAACCAATAAATTCTTAAAAGCCCTGATAAAATCTGGTTTATATATAACCATATATCTCATATGATTATTATAATTTAAAATATTTTTCTAATTAAATATCAAGAAAATTTTCATTAATTTGATTAGACTTACCATTTTGAAAATCATCAACACCAATTAGAAAACTAATATTATACCGTTTCACCATGCCAAATCCTAGAATTTAACTCTTATTAAAAAAATGGAAAATTAATGTAAATGAGATTTTTCTAAATTTAAATCTCATCAAAGTTAAACATTACATACATTGACATAAAAATAGGTTATTTTATGGAATATTACTTTTGGATAAATCCTAAATAGCCTCAATTACAAATTCATATTAATAACTTATTGATAGTGTAGTAATCGAAAATTGATTAATTTTTACTAGTAATAGTTGTCTATAATTGAAAATGAAATACAATATTTCAATTTTTAATTTCATATTGACATTTATTAATTAAAAAAATACCATAATAAATATATCATATAAAATAAAGGAATCATATTTGATAAAAAAATATATAAATTTCATTATATTTAATTATAATTATTTCAAAACAAATCACAATGTATCATTTCAACAGCTTGATCATTTAAATATAAATTATCAATATAAATTATTCAAACTCTATAATTCACTATAAATTTAAAACATCAATTCATAATGGATAATATAACATATATTACATTCACATTAATCCGTAATGTAACATTATTTTTTACAGAAATTCATAATATATTGACTTAATTGAACCATATTCTAAAAAAACAATTCATCAATGAAAAATAACATAGATATATGAATGATCAAAAAAAATTGTGAAGATAAGGAGAAATCAATTTGATATTGGAACGAAAAATTACAATGAAAATACATTAGATGCAACTAAAATCCAAATAATGATCATAAATTATATATTGATATTGGATGGGGGATGATTAAGAAGGTGATAATAATGGGAGGAATGAATAAAAAAAGAAGGTGGTGTATGTGTATGGGTGTTGATGGATGATGTTTTCGGATACCAGCTGAAATATATTTAAAGACTCAAAATATAATAATGGAGATATTTGAATGAAATGGATCAAATATAAGAGTTTTTGGGTTCACTATAAGAGAAAAATTGAATGCAGGCACATAAGATAATAAAACCTAAATGTTGTCCCCTAATGTTTACTAATTTTTTAAATGTTTTCAAAATTTTATAAGAAATAACTAATGTGAAAACATGTTTTCCAGATTGGTTATCAGATAAAAGATATAGAAAAAATATTTATTATTTTTAATGTTAAAAGTTAAATATCCAATCTGAATCTTACTTTTTTCCCATTGGTTATATATAATCAATCTGAAAAAAATATAATAAAACGTATTTTTGACTAGGTATGGTAATAATTTCACACTTAAATCCAAATAAACATTGCTTTGATTCCACATGGAAATCCAACATAACCTATCCACACATTGGACATCCATGTAAAAATATAACAACATTATAATTAATATAAACTCCAAAAAATTACAAGAATACCAAAATAGTACACCAAAATATAATATCACTTTATAAATCAAATTAATGATATAAAAAACTATAATATCATATATATATATATCATAAATTTAACCATGGATTATTTGTCTAATATATAACCAATCCCAAATCTAACAATGTAGAATCCTATAAAATTCCCCATTGAATTCGTCTCAATGTTATATGTGGTTAAAACCATTCCTATGCGGGGATGATGATGATGGAATTACGAAGAACAATGATATAATTCATATCCCTTAACTCTAGTTTTTTTATTCAAATTAAATTTCTCTTATGCATAAACGAATTTTCATGGTGTGAGAGAAATCCATAAAGGATACCGTCATGAATCAATATGTCATCATTCATAATGATATATAATTGTTCTAGTTCTAATGTTTCATTTTAAAAATAATCATTTTGACTAATACAATGTTATGTTAAGTTAATATTATAAATCCTCTGGTTTTTTAAATCACAAAAAGTTACCATATAAACCTGAAAATAGAAAACACATAATCTAACCAATTAAAACTGGCATTGAGTCCCTCATAATATTGAAAAAATTTGCATGAGTAAAATAATATCACTTCTACATAATTCACATAATACACAACATGGGAAAAATGTTTTGGGTCTAAATATATTTTGGATTCCCTCTCTATATTGTATCTATTTTACATGAATTGGAATTTTTTTGAGCTCTCTCAGTGCCACTCGTTCCCAAATGAAATCCCATTATCTCAGTCTATCTAAAATAGAAACATCCCCATCCTTTCACATAATATACACAAGGGTACAATATATTGAGGTCACCAGTAAATATTCATGGTCTCCCATGCTCAAACCATATTTATTTCCACCAAAAAATAAAAAACCACCTTATAAATTGTTCCATGTAATTACTTATGGCCAAAAATAAAGAAATATAGTTCACAAAAATTTTCAATTTTTAAAATATATTTAAATTTTTTTATAAGGAATTATACAACAAGAAATATTTTCATAATGTATTTTCATGAAAAAAGATAATTTTTAGTAAAAATCATGTGATATCAACATTTAATCTAGTTGAAGAAAAAAAACATTAAAGATCATATATTACCCCTCAATAAATGATTTTAGGTAAATTTATGGAAAATAACTGAAAGGTACATTTGAACCATAGTTATGGAAAATGTAATATGTCATTTATATAAATTCTTATATCAAATTTAGATAAAAATGACAATATCAGTGTCATTCTCTTGTATATAGGTGTTCCTAGTAGAATATTAAATCATAATAACCAATATCATTGATAATTTATATATTTAAATTATGTTAAATTAAATATATAAAATTTATTTTAACAGATACGACATAAACATTGGTATTACATTCCTCTCACTAAGATGAATCCAAGGCCATCAATGAGGTGTCATTCTAATAAAAATCAAAGTCGGCATTGAAGAAATATTATTTGAAAATTCTATATAGAGATTAGAAAATAATAGGGGTGATTGATATAGATAGTGGGGAGTTATATAGAGGGATAATGGTTTGTGATAGTGTTTTCCCCTTTCATGTTTAAACAATCCCAACATTCCTCTACACCCCTTCATTTTTACATTTTTTAATTATTTTAATTTTTTTTCTTTTTATTTATCCCACACTTATCACTATGCACTGGATAAAATATCCACATTTTTTGACCCCTGTGATTCCCTATATAGTTCCACATTTTCTACTCACCCCACTTTCAGTATTTTGTGAAAATACCACTCTTTTTCTAAACACAACAAGTTAAATTTAGAATAATAATAAAATAGGTCCATTATTACAATTTTTACCATATTAATAATAAGTATTAAAACAATATATATATATATATATTTATTTATTTATTCATATATATATATATGTTATTTTTATTTTTAAAAAATAATAATAACATTATTATTATTATTATACATCCAAATATGATGGAAGGAAAACTATATTTAGATTATACATATAAAATATCTTTAAATATACTTTATATTATAATAGAATCACACTTTTCAATTTCAAAATGATACTGTTATAAATATTTAGTGTATCCACACACAATGAATGTCACAAAAATACCATTGAGAAATTTTCATGGAAATTTTATAGGTTATGAAAATATGAATATATATCCTTGCAACTAGATTATACAACTGATAAGAAATTATGATTTCAAAGATATTGGGTATTAAGATTTTATTAGAGAGAGATAGATTTATTGAAAACATTATAATGTAAAAAATAGAAATGTATATAATGTGTTACAAATAAACATTTATTTCTTATATAAAATAGATATTCACTCGATCAAAATACTATCAATTAAATCCATTTTAGTGAAATTTAATTTCCTAAAGAGTACTAACTTCGAAATGTTTTCCATGTCTTTATATCTCATATTATTAAAATCCACAATTATTTTATACTAGATTCTTCAATACTTATTTAGATATATAAGGATGGAATTGATGAGGTATAAAATTTATTTTAGTAACTCAAGGATGATGGATTGGATTCACAATTTGACATGTTATCATCTAGGTCTATTTATATCCATAAGATTCATTGAGACATGGATATATACACCATAATATCTCATATCAATGGAAACATTCATGATATTTAATGAAAATTGTTACTTGATATATCTATAGAACACTTTTTTTACAAGACATGAGGCAGCTTTCCAGTTGGTCCCCTGGTAGAAAAGATTATTATCTAAATTTATCAATTTAGAATTATTTGATTGAAGATCCCAAATGAATTGTTCAAAGGCCACATACTCGACTCAGTTTATTTTATATTTTCATGTGTTATTTTTAAATTATTCATATAAAATATAAATAATACACTCCATGTTATCTTGTTCAATATGTTCTAAATAGATTTAGGCATGAAGCATGAAATAGATGATGACTTTATATTGATAAATAAGAAATGAAAGGAAATAAGTTGTCAAACTAAGACTGTGTTTTGGGAAATAACACATATCCCTTCTAGAAAAGAAATATCTTAAGAGATACTGAGTAGTCGGATAGATAATATTTTCATTGTGTCCTAGAAGGACTCTAGAATATTAATAGTTCTATAGTTGGGATGAAAAAGAAAACATTATGTATTTTTGTTCTAAAAAATAATCTATAAATTTTATAAAATAGGTCATTGAATTCAACTAGTGGTCCTATCATTTTTGTTAATATAATTGAACTATGAATACTACAACCGATTTGAATAGGTGAGGTAGCTATTTGAGATTCCAGTAGAGTTATATTAGTTGTGATGGCTATTGGAGACTACGAAATTACATTTCTGACTAGATGGGTGCTCTTTTTAATAAGAACTTATTATATTCCCTGTAAAACAATGAATTTTGTATCTATGTACAATTTATACATGATTGATTTTTTTCCAGATTGGATAAAAGAAATTATTCTTAAATAAATATAAAATTTGATATGGAATGGAACATATTAATTATAATATTTTCAAAATATAACCTAAAAATCAATTCATGGCAATAAAAAAAATTATGTTCACATGAATTAATTTATAATCAGATAAGGAAAAATAATCTTGTTAATGTAAATTATAATAATTTGAGAACATTATATCAAAATGTAAAATTTAAATTTTTTTCTAAAATTTTACGATATATATCATACCATTTTTCATAGAAAAATGTATAAAAACCCATTCAGTTAAAATGGTTAATGTCCTATAGTGTTTTCAGAATTATTTTATAGTAATGTGTATAAACAATATGTAGTGGGATTAATAGGTTGACACTCTTACTTAATAACTTCTACAAATGATTTTAATTTGTATGGATATCTCCTCTTAATTATATATAAATATGACTCCATTTATTAATTAAATGAATATATGAATGAAGAAGAGAATGTGATTAGTAGGAATATAATGAAACTATTATTATACTATAGTTTCTAATATCATATACAAGAGATAATATATTATTGAGAAGTTTTTGGGATAATATCATAACTCACTCCTTATAATAGACCATAGAATAATGGTTTCAGTGAATGGAGGAATTTCACCTTATTTGACGTTGTGATATCAATGAGGTGTCATGAAGATATTCGATTATCTATTTTGATATGAATTATAGAATGAAACATTAATAACAGTGGAGTTACATCTAATGATGTAAGTGAACATTCATATAAGTTTTGACATGCGAATAAATTTCGAAAAAATTCTATAATACCTAGTGAAAGGATATGTTATATAGACACAAGAAGTTTATATAATGATAAATTTACTAAATAGGATAAATAGTGTGGTTATATAATGAGAGAGATATGGTTTTATAGTTACTGATGATGCTAACACATTTTTAGTAGATGATAATAGATCTTTTTCCTATAAGGATGTAGTAAATAACATATATGTCTCAAAATGAAAATAATATATAAATTATAAAATTTATTTCATATACTAGACCCAATTCTTGGTTTGTTAGATCTTCTAAAATTAGTATATACCATTGGGTATAAATGGTTAATCAAGAAAGAACTGGACATTAATGGAAAATTCAATATGTATAAGTGATGATTTTTTTGTAATGGGATTATGAAATGTTAAGTAATAAACATTAATAAGAACTTTTCATTAGTCACTATGTAGAAATATTATAGAATTAAACTTTCCAGAGTAGCTTTACATGAATTAGATATTTGTAAAATAGATGTTAAGAAAAGTCTTTATAATTAAATCCATATAGAATGTGTCTCTATATTAGAAACAGAATGGTTTGTGATAATAATGATTACTAAAAGTTTGGAAAGATAAAAATATTTTTTAATATGATTGAAAGAACATAAATTCCAGGAAAATTTATTTTTGATGATTACAAATGGTAATTTTCTAAATAATGAATTAGTATATGCCTTGTGTATAAATTTTTTTATTAGAACGGAATCAAATTTCATGGTATTATATTTTGATGATTTATTACTTATGGGAAATGAGATTCCAGTATTACATTATGTAAATAAAAGATAAACAAATTATTTACAACAACTTTAGTTGATCCACCTACACTATAGGGATCAATATCAATAATGATTTATAACAGTGGATTACTATAATAGGTAATTTTTTATACATTAAAAATATATTAATGTGATTCAATATGGATCAATCACATAGATAAACTTTTTCAGTCACACATGGTATATATATATATATTTATGAAAATACAACATTAATAAAGATAGGATAGATTTATAATGTGTGAAATCATGTGTATATTTGTGATGGGATCTATCATGTATGTCATGATATGTGTCGTGATTGATACTTCCTTCACCCTTAGAATTGTAGGAATTAATCTGGAAGCCCTTGGTGATACACATTGGTTAGATATAATGGCAATCCTGAATTACATGATGCATACAAAGGATATATTCATGATATATATAGGAGAAAATGAATGAGTTATCATGGGATATATAGATTCTAGATTCCAAAAAACTTAAAAATTATTTTAATTTATAATGAAGATTTATAATTTTCATCCATGGAGGGGTTTTGAGATTATATAGTTTTATGAATGTACTAGTCACAATTTCTATAATTGTCATTTAGTACATTACCTATTTTGATGAAACTAAATAATATATGTCGATACCCACCTTAATATATGAGATAAGTTCTATGCCTCTATGTAAATATTCTGTAATTATGTATTTTTATTTTATAGTGTTAGTATTTCTAGCTAGGTAACCTAGTTAACACCAATATATGAATAATATACAAAGAAAGTATCCATTTTGGAAGGATTTATCTCAGATGGGTGAGGTTGAGTAAGAATATTTTCTTTAAAAGGGAACATAATGAATAGTTATTAAATAGTTATATAAATAGAATAATTGATTTCATGTGAGTGATAATAGAATAAAATCTTTTAGAAGTTGTCTCTTGTGAATGTGGGAGTTTTTTTGGGGTTTATACATAGAACCAACGCAATTTATTCTTATTATCTCTAGAATAAGGAAAATATATTATAACATGTTGATTATTTTTCTAAGAAAAGTATTGTTATAATTTCATTTGAGTATATGTGTCATTAAATTTTTATACCAGTGCCCATATATAATGATAACACAGAGACTTGGTGACAATATTATTAAAAATATATCATATAGTCTAAATAACCTCTTCCAAAATGGATATAGATGATGTTTTACTATTAGGTTCCAAAGTCTCATGAAACATTAATACTTATTCTCATGATCTTTTAAATTGGTAATTTATAAAAAGGGAGGTTATGTGGCTAAAAATACAAATAGGAATTAACCATGTTATTAGTTATATTGTAAATTTCTATCCTTATATGTTTGTATTCATTTCAGACAATATTTTAAAATTATTTTATAATATGAATTTTGATTTTTTTATTTACGGAAAAAATCCACAATGAAATATGATAATGAATAGGTACCATACGGTGGGTGCATCATGACTGACTTAAAATAAATTGAATATGTCCTAAATGGATTTTTACCTTATGTGTCAATGAAAAATCCATCTTAGTCTGTTCGATTGAAAGTGAAGTATCTTATAATATCGTTGGCTATAATGGTTCATCAAGGAGTTTATCTCAAAGAGTCAATGAAAGGTAAATCAACCATGATGTATGATTTCACAATGATCTAATCCTGATTTATGAGATATTTAGATAGAAAAATTTTATTACAAAGTATCAATTGTTGGTATAATTTTATCACCATTACATTAACGTATTTCAATATGAGTTCCTTGACTTATTTTTAGACATTAATCATGTATTTTAGGTAATATAACCCAATGGAACTACAGAAAGATCCTATTGGGTCATGGAGTACGTGTATCTGGAATCTAATAATAATTTATATTGAATTTATTAATAATAAAAAACATTTTTCAGGGTATTTTTAATTTGAATTAATCATCTATTTGTTTTATCATAAAAAGCCAATCACCAAATATTCATGTTTTGAATATTAGGTTGAAGTATATCCTTGATTTATTATTTACAAGGTAAAAATTATTTAAATTTGAATTCAACAGATTTACTAAATATATTAATATAAATATTTATTTAGTTATGAAAATATTTAAATAAAAAATTATTCATGAATATAGGGAATACAATATTTATTTATTCATGGAATAAAAACATTTTATTTCAAAGAGAACATTATTATTCAAGGATACAAAAATACCATGGAGGATAGTAGAGTCGAGTAATGGTACCAATGTAAATGACATGGTTTATTTAAAATCATTAAATAAATATTGATCTGTTTATTTAAAAAATCATTTTTAGATATATGTTTTTCAATTGATTAAAAAATATTATTATTTTTATTATATATGGTAAATTTATTCAAGATATTATTTAAACAATGGCCTTTTCAAAATTTACAAATAATTAAACAAAATTATATATTTTACTATATATAGTTTTTGAGATATAAGTTGTCTTTCAATATTGAGGGATCCAATAATTATCTCATTCCAGGGAGAGAACCCCCACCCACCCCCCCCCCCCCCGGTAAGAAGGAGGACTATCAAAGGAAATACCTTTTTTTAATCAATTATGATCAATACAAATAACTTTGATCCACTATGGTAGAACCTATAATATGAAGTACATTGTGGTAAGATTCATAAATATCATTTTAAAACAACTTGAGAAATACTAAAATAGATTCATCCCCATAATGTTTATACAGTAATAGAAGTATCTAAATTGATCAAATATTAGCTATCATATTTAAGGTAATTTTTCATTTAAATTAATTATATAATAAATTTTAAAGACAATATCTATTAGATTATTGGGTTTCATTAATAAATGAATTTGAATTTTACAATTTAGTCTCATGAACAAAAAGTTTTTTGGATTGGATTGATGCATTAAGTACAATCTAGGACTCCAAAAGAAACTCACACCACTTCACCTCAATCATCATCAAATAAAGATAATGATTGTAGAAATTAAATTTTAAATACTTCCATATAATGTCTGAATCCCAATTTCCCCAGGGAATAGAAAATAAAACTAATGTAAAAAAGCTCACAATTTCATAAAAAACATAATTTTTATGTGATACATACTTTATTGAAATAGGATAAAATTAATATCTAACTCACCATTTGTCTATTACATTTCTAGAGACACTGAACTCATAATTTTATATAAATTGATACAATGAAACACATAATATCTTCATCCTTGACTCATCCTCATTTTACACGTCAACCATCAAATTGTCAAATGAATCATTCACAAATGCCTCTCTAATTTGATCCACATGAATATGAAAACCACAAACCTTTTATATAAATGAAAAATTAAAAATCACATTCCCTAGAACAATTATTTAAATTTATATTAGCTTAATAGATTCATTTAATCATTATAAGAAAAATTCCAATTCAAGAAAAATTGTAATATATCATGATGTATGTACCCATCCTTAGTATCTACATAGAAATATGATTCATCCTCCCTTTTACATTAATAAAAATCAAGGTACTTTCATCATACCACATGGGTTCCTAATCACCCATTTATTAGATGATCTCCCTTGTTACATCACATCATATTTTCAATCAATTATGTTTCCTTATAATTACATACAATCCTTTCTAGAGCATAACTCTAAAATAATTCTTATCCCTCATTTAAATATATAATAACACTTTAACTTTATCCTCACTCACTATAAAAGACAAATCATCTATAAGTGATGATTAGTGTGGCTCTTAGATCCCACTACACATGCAACACTTCTTGGTGACATACACTAGGCATATAATCACTTATAAAACAGAGTCATTACCTATAAATTACTATGATTTAGAAAACAAACATCCAATTAACTCTATATAAAATAAAATAGAATGTAATCAACAAGACATGTAAATTTTATAATTAAACAAGAACTAAAAAATAATATAGGAAGGAAAACTGTTATATAAATCGTTGTGCAGTTCCCTGTGATTGTGTTATGTAAGTTAAATTAAATAAAAATTTTGTGTTCCATAGAAAATAATATAAAATGTAATCAATTACGAAAAACCATGATATATTTTTATGAGATAAAATATTATTATTAAAGATAAACATAAATGTATTATGATAATTTGAGATAAAACATCATTAAGAAAAATACAAGATGAATAAAAAAATTGAATAAAAAGACCAAAAACATGAAATCATTTTTCTGATGGTTTTACATAAATCCCACACCATTGATTATGAATATAATAAGAATTGAAAAAAATTTCAACATAATTGAATTTTTTAGAAATAATTATTCAAACAATATTGATGATTTTTTTGAAGTATGTGTGATTATATATAAAAATCAAATATGAATATCATACTTATGATCATTGGATATATAATGATTTCATATATATATATATATATCCATAATATATTTATTCACTGGATATGTTTTCATCAAATCGGTATCTTTTACTTTAAATATTTTTAGTACGAAATTAAACATGCTATAATTCACATATAATAAATAGTTCTTGATGTAAATAAAATGACAGTATATAATTTCAATAATGTAAAATAAAATAGATATTTATAATTATTATATATTATATATAGATACCAATATGATGTCCCAATAAAATAATATATGATAAAGGGATTGATGATTTTTGTTAATATATAATAAATAATTGAATGTTATTAATTTCATTTTTTATTAAAAGGGGAAATTTTTAAAGATTATGTTTTTTTATAATGGTTATTTTTTCTTAATATTAATATTGAACTGTATTGAAGATTATTTTAATCAAATGTAAAAGATATATATTATAAAATAAATTTACTTTCAACTAATGATTATTATGTTATGAATAATAATAAATATATTTTTTAGATAACAAATATAATTTTCTAAAAACGCTTTTTATGCAATATACAATAAATAGTTTAAAAAAAAATTTCTCAACCATTATATTTTATACAAATAAAATTTTAGTTTTCTTTATAATACTTATTAGAAATTTTTTTATAATTTAAATTTCATTTGTAGACTTAAGAATATGTTACTTAGGTAATTGTTACTCACCACGATAATATATAATTTAAGTTAAAAGGTTAATAAATGGATTAGGGAATAAAATATCACAAAACATTATGTTTATAATTGATGTATGAGGTAATGATAAAACACCATAAATTTTAGATATTTGTTTTTCTTGTTTCTAATTTTTCATTTCAAAATGAAATACTTTTAATATAAAAAATTGTTATTTGCGACGATGCCACCCAAACTCACATATAAAAGGACATATTCTTTACCCACATTTTCCCAAGAAATTTCTTAAAATTTATCTCATAATATCTACAAAAATTCAATCCATCATAATACAATCCCATGTATAGGATCCCCTATTAAATATAAAAGGACCCATGTACCACATTCACTAGATGCTCTCTAAGAGGATTTTCTAGGATTTAATGTTAACGTCATCATGTCCTGTCATCTGACTATTCATGTATTTGATTTATAACTTTAGTAATTTTTTAAACTAGATAATATACTTATATGTAATATTATTAATATAAAAGAAATCTCCTACTCATTCAATCTTTTTAATGCGTCCTTAATTTGTTTTGTTTTACCAATTACATGAACGATGTTAAGATGTTTAAATCACGAATGACTTGGAAAACTTGAATAATTGTAATAATATTAAATCATTATGAATTTTATATTCTTTAATAATTATATATTGTAAATATATATTATTTTATTCATTTTTAAAATTAAATCCATTACCTGAATCGAAGTTCAAAATGAAATATATAGTTTAGTGTTCAATGGGAATAACTATAATATGATTAATGAAATTACAATGAGACTATATGACTAAATCAAAATCATGTTGGAAAACATAATAAATGATTTAAAGAGATGATATCATGACAAATGAGAGAGTTCTGGATCCACCAAACTGAAACATGTTTGTAAAAAGTGAACAGTTAACACAAAGATGGTAATATAAACTATAAGCAACTAATATTTCGGTACGAATTCATTAATTATTAATAAATTTAATAATAATAACTATTAATAAGGATATTCATCATATTAATAACAATAATAAATATATAATAATAGAATTTATATGGTATATGACCAGTTCATTAATGAGGTAAGGGTTTATTTTCCAACCACACATAAAAATATCAGATGTTTATGTTTAATTTCGATTAGGGGTATTTTTTATTTGACTCTAAAACCACATATATTTTCCTCTCATGTGGTTATTTTTGGGTTTTTAAATTTTTTTATCAATTAACAACCCCTTGGTTCACAATCATACAGATGGGATTCCATTATAATGAACTGACCATTTATCATCTTTTCTACTAGGAATATATTCCAACTAAGTTGGTATTCATTATTTTACGTTAAAAATAACCTCATATATATTTATATATTATTTCTTATCATTATTTTTTATTTTTTAGTAATTTATTCATTAAATAATGAAAATAATATCTTTAATTTTTTCCACATGGAATCATTTTTCCACAAATATATTTTTTATGAGTATCCCTATAAAAGTTTTAATTTTTTTACGTATTTTCAATTAAATTAGTCTTATAAATTATATTATTTTAAAAATGATTTTATGAAAAATTTATGTAGATGTATTCTTATATTTAAACATAATATTAATATATTATTATAAAATTATTTTCCAAATATTCCAACATCCTTTAACATTTCACATGATTCAATTGGGATATGATTCAATGATATGATCCACTTTCTGTATTTGGATGACTCAATATCGTATTTTGTTTAATACTTATTAAAATCCATTTCCATCTATATGGATAACTTTTCTATTATTACATTAATAAATTATTCAAATTTATGTGGAACATATATGTCTAGTAATTCATTATGTGATGGTTGGGATATGAATTATATATCCCTCTAATGCATTGTTTATAGATTTAGATTTCATGAGATGGAATTTAAGGAGATAGAATGTAGAACCAGTACACTATATGATACTTTTCACTATATTTATTAGAATATGGAATAATCCCAATCTAATATGGCACTCTATACACTATTTTATTTGGGTCATGGAAAGGATAAATGATATAAGATATTATTTTAAATGCTTAAATATGATCCAAAATCTTATTACTATGTTATGATTTTAGGGATCCTTATTATTGAGAATGGACTCCACCCTCTTATTACTCTTGTTTTATGTTATGAAAATTTTTATTTCCAAGACACAATATTTATGATCTAAATATAATTTTATAATATTATCTTATATCATGTTTATGTTCTTTTTTTTTCATAACCATATTGTCATCTTATTCTAATTTATGATATTTTATTGATATATCCTATGTTCATCCCTAGTAGGAAATATATTTAACCATTTCCTATATTTCCATTCCCTAGGTTATGGAGAAGAATATTAAATATGATATGTATAAAAGTGAATCTCATGCGTATAATATATATGAGTGATATTAAAGATGTTTCTAAAAAATACGGTTATGAATTTAATCACCAAACCACAAATAATATATATTATTAAGTTGAATTTGATATGATATGTAAAATTTATTATGGTAAATTGATTTAATATATATGTATGAAATGGTTAGGTGATCTCAATTGGTATTATAGTGGGGTTTAGTTATTATTGGGGATTGGGTTATAAATAATACAGTGATAGTACCTAAAAAAACCGTTTTTGAAATAAAAGTGAAATAGAATGAACCTAAAATGACATAAGTTGATATAAAAGTGTCATTATTTAGGGAATATTAGGATCGATTCTTATTATCATTTGTTTTCTTACTCATATTATTGTATGCTTATCAGACTAGATTTTTTTTGTTAATTGATAGAATCATGTGGAATTCAGTTAATAACTATTATGATAGGGAATGGAATGATCATTATGATGAAGACGAAAAATCCATGGGAGATTGATGAAAAAATAAAGTTGATATGATCACCCAACCCTCTCACAAAATGAATAATAAATTGAATCATGATGATGTTCCATGTGCTCTTGGGAAGAACTCCCCATTAATTCCTTCACGTGGGAACAAAAAACCTCATATTGAGAGTCTTCTAATGTACTTATATCATTGGAATTTATTAATATAGTTGTTTGTTCACTTTATTTTTTATAGTGGTCTGGGAATGAAAATGTGATTTTAACAATTTATTATTTGCAAGTTGAGGCATATCAATGGGGGAGTAACATTATCAATATGACCTGGGAAGAATTAATCGATAATATGGAAAATGGGGAGTTTATAAAGGAATTATTAAATAAATATTTTCCCTAATAGAGTAAAAATATGATGATGAGTGAATTACAAGAGATTAAAAAAATGATAAATAAACCATTTTTACCTATGATGAAAACCCTAAAGGATTTCCAAAGAAAAATTATTATTATATCAATATCCCTAAATGAAAAATTGATTGTATCATTGGGTCTTAAAACAATGTCAAAAAAAAGAAGTTGATATAATTTAGTTTTGTAGAATTGAATAAATTGTTCTATGTTCTCTCAAGGTTGAATTAGAAATTAGATAATCCCATTATTATCATTATTTGGGTGATAAGAAGGGAAAATTTGATTTTTGATTAATGCTGAATGATAAAACTCATGGAGTAAAAAATAATCATCTCGTATACAAAAACTTCATATAAAGAATGGAGGAAATATCAATAAATTTCCATGTAATTTTTCAAATATATAATAGAATTATATCAAGAATGTAAATACCAATGAGATATAATGAGGCCAAACAATGATATTATTAAAATAAATCTCAGAATAAAGAACCACCACACTTGAATTATTAAATTATAATGTGTATAGTCATTTTTCTAAATATTTCATCCATCATAGAGTTAACAATGACAATCATTTTCAGCATCCACCGTTGACAATGGAGAATGGGAAAGAACATAAAATCACAATTTTAGAAGTGAGTTAAAAAATAAAGTGGTTGATAGACACTCATCTTCCACTAAAAAATATAAATGTAATCCAATACATAATATATAATTTTTTTTAATGTTAAAAAAATCACCACCTCATCAACTATATATTGAATTATTATGAAAACCCCCAATGTCAATATGATTGCATATGATGTTTATCATTCTTCTCAGATTTCGGTTTATGGGAATGTAATTTATGAAAATATTCTTCTTCCCCATTTAGTCAATGTGAATGTGATTTTGGGAAATTATTGAATCAATATCTATACATCCCTTATCAATTAAATGGATAGGATATTCACAATTCATATTCAAAATCAACTTATTGTATTTTATCAATGTGACGTGAAATACGACCACCCTAATGATGTTTATTTTATTGTATGGATATTTTTACCATGAAATGTGGGATATGTAACCCAAATGGTTAGGTAAACCGCAATATTTAATAAATTTATATTGTGTGGAATTTTATAAATTTATTTTTTGATGAGTTTAATCTTCTTTCCCCTGATCATGAGGATGAGTTATCCCTTTAACAAATGTTGTTTTACCAATATCAAATAATAATTATAGAATGGATGATATGGAATTATTTGAATTGAAGATGACACCACATGAAATTATATACATCGGTTTTATATTCCCATGTGATTCAAAGTGGAGTTTTCTTTTTCTATTTGATAATAAGTACGATGGATCAATAAATATTTTCATTGATTATCATAAACATAAAAATGACAACAAAAATAACAAGTATCATTCACCACAGTGTGAGAAAAATTATCATTAGTAATTTGTTTTTAGTACTTCCAAATATTAACCTTCAATAATTTTATCATCAATTTATGGTGAGAATCGTAGATATATCTATGAAAACCTTCCACATAAGCTATAGGAACTATTAATTCATTGTGACTCAATTCATACATATAAATTACCCAACAATATTAGATATTAAAATGAATAATGACTTTAGATATTCCCTTGATTGATTTGTGAGGGTCATTATTGATGATATTCATAGATACTCAATGAGTATATATGATCATGGAAATTTTTGGGTTTTGTACAAAAGACCTTTGAAAGGATAAATCGTGTTTTAAATTTTAAATGTGTGAATATATTCTAATTAATGTATCATTAATGGTTAATGTAATCACATTTGATGTTAAATTGTTGGATCCTTCAATGAATGTGGAAATTAGATAATTTCACAATCCAAAAACTACACCCATGATATATAGTTTATGTTGAAGGGTTGGATACAATCTACTTTTTGAGAGACCTTTCTCATGTTTTTAAACCGCACTAAGTATGTTTTCTCATAAGGGTGTAATATTCCATTTTATTGATGAATGTGAATAAGATTTCATGTGTAAAATTAAATGTTTGGTCATTATACCTATTATCACACTACGCTATTGTTGAGGAGGGGTGGTGATATATAGCGATGTAAAAATTAATGGATTGAGATTCTTAATCAAAAAAAATTGTTGTTAATTATATTTTCTTCATGTTAATTAATGTTTAATGTGAAAAACTATTTGTGACATGACATGGTGGTAGTAGAGGAATTATTTTCATTAAACATATAGATTAATAATAAACATGGTCTATAGTGTGTAATATATATATATATATATGTAGAAAGGGAATAGTTAATATATTGAATCACAATGAGTTGAAGGTGAACAGAACAAGATGATTGGAGTTGATTATGGACTATAGATACTAAATACTTTACCACCAATATAGGATAAACATGGTGAATATCACTCTATTTATGATTGATAATTCTACATTATCCATGATGAGGATTAAAACATACCCAATACTCATTATTTCAAAGTATATCTCTATAAATAAAAACACAATATCAGAAATATTATATTTCCCATGTTATTAATCCACAATGTGTCCTTATGACGATCATGTAATACTATAAAGTGATCATGGACCTAAAAAATATGATATACAGTATTCAATAGATCATCCATGATATTGATGGAGTGATAGGATATAGGGAATGAATGTGTTCCCAGTAAATACATGAATTTATGAAGTTATTGGATGAGGAACATAGCTCAACATTCTCAATAAATATTTGAATAAAAATGGTGTATATAGATAAAAAGAATATTTTTTAGTAAGGAAACATGAAAGGGAAATTATATAATATATATCTTGATGAATAATTTGATAAGAATTTATGGCCATATTATATAATTCTATAGGGATTATTTAACAATTACCCAAACTGATATTTTAATGAGAAAAAATATCCCGGAATTTCATTGTAGGTTTCCAAATAATTTTTATGTCCATTATTCTATTTGAGTTATAGTTTGTTTCCAAAAAAATTCATAATACTTAATTACTATTAAAAAATAGTACATTCCTAATAAATGTGTTATTATATATATAAATGAGGTGATAGTTAGGAATAGTCTACCACTATCAATTTTATATAATCATGATTCAAGGTATACTGTGATGTTTTGGAGAATTATTGAAAAATAATTTAATACAGAGATGATAAATAAAAATATATTTTTTCCTCAAACTGATGGTCTATCTAAATAGACCATTCAAACTCTAGATGACATGTTTATATAATGTCAAGTGGATTTCAAAGGATGATGGGATCAACAACATCTCTTAATATAGGTATAATATAAAAATAGTTTCCATTTTAGAATTTATATGGAACAATATTACAATCAATATGGGAAAAGGTGTATATCTCCCAAATATGAGGATAAATTTTGAGAGAGAATTATTTTAAGAAAACATATTTCTGATGAAATGTTTCATAAGATTCAAACAATTCATCGAATCATTAAAACATAAAAAATTTGATGAAAGATTTAAATTATAATAATTGGTGAAATTTAGTGTTTGACATTACAGATAAGGTATTCCATAGAATATACCCTTGGTAGAGGGTGATACGATTTATGAAGAAGGGAATGATAATTCCTTGATATTTTTTACCATTAAAAATACTTATTCAGATTGGGATGATTGATTTTCCTCTTAAACATCCATTTTAACTGTAATGTCTATTATTTACTCAAGGAATCACTTTTAATGAAGAAAATAAAAAATCGGTTTCATGTATTGAACATATAGGTTGTATAAACCAAAAATTAGATTATTTATTTTTCAAAAAAATTTAAAACTAAAAGTGAGAACCCATGTAATTACAATATAAAAACTATCAAAAACAATATGATATGGGTGAATCATTAAATCCTATTTTTATCTTATAGGATACATTATCATTCAATATTATCTAATAAATAATGTTTACCTATATATCAATATCATATATGCCCAAATGACCCAAAGGCCTTCATTTTTATTGATTTTTGTTAACCCACCTTTCATGGAATAAGGGGGAACCCTTACAAGGCCCATAGGTTTAGAGATATCATTGCTCGTAATCATAGGAGATTACATGACCTGAAGGTCTGAGGGAAATCAACAAGAATATGTACAAGGAACTTCCCCTCCCCATCATCTGCATCATGATAGTAGCTCCCTGACATCGCATGGTCTTATGGATAGGTTTCCCATGAAAGAACTGGCTAGTCCCAATGGCCTAGCCATACCCTCTCATTCTGGAAAATAAATTTGTCTCTTCTCTGGTTAGTGTACCTGGTCTGAATCATCTTCTAGGGAAGCTCCTTTTTTGTAGAGTCTGTCTGGGGTAACTTCATGTTGCCCGAAGGCGTTGATGTGGCTCAAAGGCCTTAAAAGGGGCTTGAATTCCCCACTGACCTGAAGGCCAAGGTGGCCCAAAATCCTTACGGACTCGAAGCCCAAATTGGTGGCCCATGTTGAATACTTCCAGCTACCACAGTACTGAACAGTACCTTCTATAGTAACTACAACATTGCCTACTATAGTTCCCACATAGTGTACAGTTCTTCTATAGTACCAGTACAATGTACTATTCTGCTACATTACCGAGAAATATTCCACTACTTGGTTATGATCATGTGTCTCGTGGATGCACTTATGGATACCTCACCAACTGGTTGGAGGTTCATGTGCACTAGGTCATGTGTGATAAGTTCGATGAACCAATATCCCATCTATTCCCATTTTTGAATGAGCTTATCCATTTTTAAATTACATACACTACAACCTATTAATAGAATAATGAACTTGTTTTAGATACACTCTATCTAATCTTTATAATTATCCACAAGTAAGATTCACACATTCATCATATCCACATCCTCTAATGAGGAATTAATCACAAGATATTCCTCAAAAAAATTATACATGGAGTAGAAAATAAACTCAATAAGGTTTAAACTATTAGGAACCTATTTGAAAACCTCCCTCTTCTAGACATTACGCACGACCTTAGTGAGATCAACATGGTTATTGGTGTTCCAAACCACCACCACTGAGGATACATGGATCAAACTTTTTTCTAACATCATTCCTCCAACTTCAATTTCACCCCTATCATCCCATTGGTTTCCACCATGAACCATTACACTTACTATATAATCCTTCAACTTATCATGAGATTCTAGGGCATACTTCTTAGGGATTGACTTCATAGTATATTTTTACTGCATCAACTAATGTTGGTATGATTAGTTCTTTCGTGATTTACATTTTTTATCAGAATTCAACTAAATAAATCATTGTTTTAATTCCTTCCCATCTTCCATCATGGATTGTGGATCTTTTTTCCATGGTTTCCCTGCACACTCTCGTATGAGGAATCTCTACGAATCCAAATACTAGATACGACCTTGAGGATTCATTGACCATTATTACAACCCAAAACCTACATTCATACTTTTTGATCATTATCTAATACATCAACAATTATATTGTTATATCAGTTTCCCATATGGATTTATGATATGATATTTAGACATAACCAGTTACCATCAGCTTCAATGACCCCTTTGGCCGGAAATCATAGAATCATTCAATCCATAGAAACATTTCAAATTTGTAGCTAGATAACAACATCATGAATAGGGATAGTGGATGGGCACAATACCCAAGTTTCATGTAGACCATCCTTATTCATGGTACCACTACAAGATATCAGGACTTCAATATGAGAGGCTACATTTTTTGTGGAAGGTTAAACTAGAGGAATCCAATTTCTTTACCACCCCTAACCTAGATGAAGCATTTATTCCTGAACCAAAAATATTCGGATTCAACCCCTGAAACTCATCTACAACATTATAATTAATCACACTCATAAAAACAACATTCCAAGTGAAAATAATTTCATCCACACCTCACTGACCAACTATCTCACTAGAGGTGTATGATCGAGGCTCTTGTTGGGTTCCGACATGCAATCATGGAACCACCCCGATCATTGACTAAACATGATTGATCACTTAAGCTGTTTCCACATCGCTAAACATCATTGGATCCAAAGCCCCACTGAAAAACCCTTTATAGAATATGAATTATAATTCCCCAGTCATGTACAGAACATGTAACAATCTACCTAAGATTTTATGTATAATGATTTTTTTCCACCTAAGTTATTCACCAATATTATCCCAGGCTGTAACGACCCAAAATTTTGAATAAATTTTGTTTCCTAGTTTTGTGTGTTATTTTATTTTTCATACTCAACAAAACTATTTCATTTTATAACATGAGTATAATTAAAATGAAATTGTTGGGATTTGACTATTATATGACCGTTAGTCAGTATGACCATTGAAAACTGAATGTTGGAACTTTTGCCTCTAAATAAAAGTGAACATGGTTAATTAATATAGAAAGGTGACTCAATTTCCTCATCCAGTAGGCTCGGGCCAATTGAAGCCCATCTAACGGAACATGGGATGGTGGTAGAACCATTGGACTTTTCTCTTAACCAAACACAAGCCAAACTTCATCGTGTGAAGATAGAACGAAATTGACTTCGTGAGAAGTTCAAACTGATAGAAATTACTACTCGTGCAATGTTGGCTGAGCCTCCCTCAAATTCTCTCACCATAGCACACCATACACTTAAGTCTTATGCTGGGGTGATAAGGGGCTATGTAAGGAGACCGTAACTGCCTTGTGTAATCATTTGTTTTTAATAAAAATTCTGATTTCTTCTTATGTTGAAGTATATGAATTTTCAAATGACCGGATAAATATAGTATGCATATTTTGGATGAATTTTAGAAAAATGATATTTTAAAAATGATTAAGTAAACCTTAAATAATTAAAAATGTGTAATGATTTTTAAAAATTGGTCTTCTACAATTATGTTCAGTATGAAATTTTGAGTTTAATAAGATCAACTTGATTTTTGGATGAATAGTAAATTATGAATAGTGATCCTTTTCTTAGGATTAGTAATTTTACTAAATGGATTTGTAATCTCACTTAAAGAAAGTTTTAATATAATTTAGAAACATTGATTAAGTAATGTCATTCAATAAAATGGGTAAATAACGGTTTCATAAATTATTAGTCAAGTATTAGTTTTTTCGGGTGAATAGTTTTTTTTTAATAAAAATTAATATTAAAAATAATTAGAAAATTATTTTTATAAGATGAACATTATTTTTGAACTCAGAGCATCGATATTATGTTATGGTAATTTTTGGGGTTTTTTCTGAAAAAAATGAATTCTCAGTGAATAGTGTTTTTTATTTAAAAATTAAATTAAAAATATTTAAAAAATTATTTTTATAAAATGGAATTCATATTTGTAATCAGACCATCGATATTTGGTTAAGGTGAAATTTTGGTATTTTTCTAAGAAAGATAAATGTTCAGTGAATAGTAAAAATGCAGTTTTAGGGTTTCTGTATATTTAATGACATCATAACTAGGTCATGATGATTTCATGAGATATTTTAAGGGTTGGACGACCAAAGGTGATGAATTATTGTATTGGGGGCCCAGGTGGCCTAAATCAATGGGAAATAGCATGGGAGAGCCCATGGTTTTGAGAAAACCACTTGTGAGGTGTCCCTTGAAAATATTAAAGTATCACCTCACCTTCCCAATAAATATGTAGCGACTCGAGTTTTTGGCCCTGTCAGACTTTGGAATATTTCTAGGAATAATTCCAGAGTTAGGCGCGAAGACGGCGTGCGATTCCGAGGCCTGGTGTGCTCGGAATTAATTTTATAAAAATATTAAGTTTTTTTTGTACTATGCACGTGGCGGGGGTGTGATATCTCCTAAACGGTAGCTCAGAACGGGAATCTGAGGGCACGGTTGCGTCCGGAACGTGCCGTTTACCCTAGGCGGGGTGTAAACTTTGCGGGCGCGGGCCTGCGGTGAGAAACGCCACCAGGGGCGTTTCCGTAAATAAGTAGCAAGTTAATGTGCGAGCGTCGGCTCAAATAACTTCTGAACGGAGTCTCGGATGGAATATCTGAGACCGCCGTTGCGTTCAGAACGACGCGTTTACCCTAGGGGTGACCTTTCTTTTGTTCGCATCGGGCGTCGGGTCCGAGGCGGGTTTGGCACCGGCGGGCCGCTGATATAAATATCAGCGGCCCCCCTTTTATCGTTCTTCGTCGTTCTTCGCCGTTCTTCGCCGCCACTCCGCCGAATCGAGCAAAAGGAGCGCCCACGAGCTCAGAATTCGACGGCGGACGTTCAAGGAGTGCGCAGCGGAAGCTCTGGAGCGCAGATCTGAGGCAGAACGTCGGCGTTTCGCCCGCGAGGTAGGCGGTTTGAGTTTTACAATCCCGGATCCCGTTTTTGTGTTGTTTTTCTTCAAATTTTCATATTGGTTGTATAGTTCGGGTCCCGAGCTTTCCAAAACATGTTTCGGATCTGAATTTGGAGCACCGGGGTGCTCTCGATGGCTCCCGGAAGTTTTCCGGCGAAAACCCAGTTTTCCGGCGGCGGCCATGGCGGAATCCGGCAACGGCGCGGCGGCGGCGCGGCGGTTTCCGGTGGCGGTGACGGCGGCGTGGCGGAGTCCGGCGGCAGCGCGGCGTAGTCCGGCGGCGGCGCGGTTGTTTCCGGCGACCCTGCGGTGGTCCGGCCAGTTTGTTCCGGGGGTTCTTTAAACTCCCATTACTCGCAAACCGTAACTCCGATTTGCGAGCCGTTTGCGGCGACGTGACCCTAACGACGAGGCGAACCCTCCGGTGTGGGTTCGAGGGTTAAAAGGTTCGGGATCGTGGCCCGGGAGCTAAAAACGTCGTATAAAATAATATTATTTTATTATTTTACGACTTCGGGTCGTTGTAACTTCTACCCGGAGCGTCCGATTGACGTGCCGTCAGTGGCGTTGTGACCCTGATGGTACGACGGTCTTTTTGAGATGGTTTCCGGGTGTTGGGACTGAGAACGGGGTGTGGGCCCCACGAGGCCGGGTTTTCACGTTTGCGGAGAAACGCAGCTTTTGCACCAGGAGTCCGATTTTGGCAGATGAATAGTCGATCCTGTGTGTTTTTCCGAGAGGATCGCAATGATGCATTCCGGTCGACGAGTTTCAGAATCCATGTGTGGGCCCCACCCGAGCCGGCCTTCGGTGAATAGTACCTTTTTCACCGGGTGTCCGTTTTGGGCGAGCGAGTAGTCGATTCCGCTTGTTTTTTCGAGGGGATCGCCGTGGTGTGATTCGCCCGATGGGTTTCGGGATCGTTGTGTGGGCCCCGCACGAGCTAGCTACGGTGAATAGTGTCGTTTTCACCGCTGCTCCGTTTCGGGCGGGTAAACAGCCTATCCTGCGTGTTTTTCCGCGTGGAACGCGATGATGGCCTCGGTTTTGGCTTCGAAGGTGCGTAGTGTGGATTTGGGGTGAGTCGCTCGGGTTAGCGACGTTTGGACCAGCAGTGGTTGAGGGTTCTCCCTTGGTTCGTTCCTACGAGGGTTCGTGTGGTATCACAACCTTCGTATCGGTTTGTGATCCTCTCGATGGGATGTTTAAACTGTTAGAGTTGTGGTATCCCTCCGGTGGGCCCGGAGTGAATCCTCTAGCATCTTTACCCTAGATCGGGTTCTTGGTATAGCTGTGACCATTTATTCACGGGCAGCGATCCCCTATCTAGCATGTTAACCCCGTAGGGTTTGTGGCATCATCGGGAATATGATCCCCTACGCGGTGGGTCGTGCATAGTAGGTTTGTGGCATCGTCGGGTTTACGATCCCCTACTCAGCATGATGTTTATAGTAGGGTTGCGGCATCGTTGGTTATACGATCCCCTACTCAGCGCTTGGTGTCGGTAGGGTTGCAGTATCGTTGGTTATGCGATCCCCTACTCAGCGCGTGGTTTTGGTAGGGTTGTGGCATCGTCGGTTCGATCCCCTCCATCGCGAGTTATCCCAGATAGGGTTCCGGTATCGTCATGACCATCTTTATATGGACGATGATCCTCTATCTGAGTGTGAAGCTTCTGTCGAGTGCAGATCGGGTTGTGGTATCCCCCAGCGGATCCTGGGTGTGATCCCCCATCTGTGAGAACTACGTATGCCAGATCGGGTCGTGGTATCCCCCAGCGGACCCTGGGAGTGATCCCCTATCTGTGAGTTACGTATACCGGAGTGGGTCTTGGTATCCCCTAGCGGACCCTAGCGGTGATCCCCTCTCCAAGGAGTTTGGTGGTTATGTTGTTTCAGCGATGTTTCCTCAGTGACGCTATCCGATGAGCGTGGTCTCTCGGGTGAGCGTCTGTGATGTTTGCGAGTATCCCGATGGAGTGTATCTCTCGGATGAGTGTCATCTGGTATGACAGTGTTCGTGTTGTACTCTCCTGGTTGTGGACAGTTGCTGGTGATGAGGTCGGTACCTCTTGTGGCTTTGTGGCGTGAGCTGTGTATATCTGGATTGTTCAAGGTGTATGTATGGGCATACACCTGAGCTGAGCTGAGCTGACTAGTTGTGTTTAGCCGAGGATGGTCACGAGATGGAGTTTCTCTCTCGTCTGGTTTCCCTCTGGCTGGGTTGAGCGGACTGTTGCCTTTCAGTTGCTCCCTTGGGTTTTGGGTTTTTGGGGTGCCTACTGAGTATGTTTATACTCACCCCTGCACGGGCTTTGCCCGCACATGTTTGTGTCTTGTGCAGACCACAGGCCTTTTGACGGAGTCCCAGGAGGACCCGGAGCAGGCGGAGCTTAGTGAGCGAGTTGACCGGGGTGTTCACCGGAGCTGTGCCGAGGGAGCTTTCCAGCGGGTGATTGTGGCAGCGTTCCCCTTCTTCAGAGCAGGTTGGACGCGCTTTGTAGTTTTCTTTTGGTGGGACCTGTTTTGCCCTTGTACTTTTGCTGTTGCTCTCTGGTTGTGGGATAGTGTATGCATGCATTTACTTTCCAGTTTCTATATCTCTGCACTATTGCATGGAGGTGTTTGTGGGTGCGTGTGTACAAGTACCTTAGGCTAATGCCTCCCATGTGTGTGATAGCCTACTCGGCGCTGGTCGCCAGCCCCTGGCCTATTGGAGGCAGGCTTGGGGAGTCGCGGCTCGAGCCCCATTGGGTCGGGTCGTGACAGAGTGGTATCAGAGGAGGTTCCATCTTTGGGATCTCAGAGCGTAGCTGGTCTAGCTGTGAGCGTGGTTTGGGTTGCATAGCGGCCATGTTAGGATGTTTTGAGTTCGGTTTTCAGGCCAGGGACTCTAGTGTTGGTGCGGCGGCCGACGTATCCATACACCAGGACTCTGATAACCTGCCTTTTGACTCGGGACATTCGTACACTGGTCGCGGGGACATCATGGTACATGCATCATATAGGACTGGGTTTTTGGTTTTTCCTTGTCCTTCTTGAGTCAGCTCTCCAGATATACTCTTTGACTGTGGTGTGTCTTGAATGTATTTCAGGATGCCTCCACGACGACAGCCAGCGAGGGTTCCGCAGCATGATTGTGCTGATGACCCGCCCTGTGTAGTGGCTGTGGAGCAGGGCGCAGGTTCTGAGGTTGCACCTCCAGGTGGTCTGCCAGTTGAGCCACCACCTGTTGAGCAGATGGTTGTGCCGACGGTGCAGGACGAGGTTGCATGCAGGCTGAGTGCGCTACACGAGTTCCATAGTCAGCGACCTCTGAGGTGCCGGGGTGATCCAGACCCCGAGGCAGCTGATGACTGGCTTGAGGCAGTCACCCGAGTTTTCCGCCTAGTGAGGACACCTCCAGATCAGATGGTGGTCCTAGCGGCGAGCCTTCTGCATGGTTCTGCTGGGCGATGGTGGAGTTTGGTGACGCAGTCCCATGACGAGGAGACGCTCACGTGGGAAGAGTTTGAGCGGCTCTTCAGGGAGGAGTTCTATCCGGTGACGCTGAGGTCAGTGCTGATCCAGGAGCTTCTCCAGCTTCGTCAGGAGAGCATGACTGTGTTGGAGTACTCAGCGAGGTTCACAGACCTGTCGCGCTACTCCCTGGATATGGTTCGAGACCCGTTCTTTAGGGCTCGGACCTTCGAGCAGGGATTACGCCGGGATATCCGAGTAGGTGTGGTTTCCCTGTGTCTGTCGACCTATGCTGGAGTGCTGGAGCGAGCGCTGGTGGTGGAGAGCTTTCTGGCCGAGCAGATCTCGCCTGTTAGTGCTGGGCACTCGAGAGCGGAGACTTCGTCGGTCGGATCAGCATCTGGTAGCCGACGTTAGACTCGGGGGTCTGGACGTGGCCGACGTTTCAGGAGGCGACCCCAGGATGGGGGGTCTGAGCCTCGGAGCTCACAGGGCTCGCATGCCAGTTTTGGTCAGCCACAGGAGAGGCGGTGTTACGCTTGCGATGGTCGGGGACATCTTTCTAGAGATTGTCCGACCCGACGTGCTGCTGAGAGGGAGCCGGTCGATGGACCTCCTTGGCAGAGGCAGCGTCTTGAGCAAGGAGGTCCGCAGGGCGTCGGACGTGGCGTCGGAGCTGGTGCAGGTGGTGGTAGACAGTACTAGTTGCCACCACCCCCACCCCCAGGTGGTCCACGCCTAGCACAGGGAGCTGGTGGTCGAGGGAGAGGACAGCTGCATGCCCTGGAGGCTGTTGACCCAAAGGCACCACAGATGGAGCCTTGTGTCTTTTCTACTTACTGCAGTAGTTTGTCAGACACTGTTTAGCGGTACTCTTTCCTTTCGTTGCTTGCTCGAGTTTTGTTCAGGGCGTTGGTAAGACCCTGAGTGGTTGTTGCTGGTGAGCTCGCTGGTGTGTGAGACCCAGTTGAGAGTTCAGTCGCTTTCCTTGTGCTTGGGGCTTTTCGGGGACGAAAAGTTCTAAGGGGGGGAGGATGTAGAGACTCGAGTTTTTGGCCCTGTCAGACTTTGGAATATTTCTAAGAATAATTCCAGAGCTAGGCACGAAGACGGCGTGCGATTCCGAGGCCCGGTGTGCTCGGAATTAATTTTATAAAAATATTAAGTTTTTTTTGTACTATGCACGTGGCGGGGGTGTGATATCTCCTAAACGGTAGCTCAGAACGGGAATCTGAGGGCACGGTTGCGTCCGGAACGTGCCGTTTACCCTAGGCGGGATGTAAACTTTGCGGGCGCGGGCCTGCGGTGAGAAACGCCACCAGGGGCGTTTCCGTAAATAAGTAGCAAGTTAGTGTGCGAGCGTCGGCTCAAATAACTTCTGAACGGAGTCTCGGATGGAATATCTGAGACCTCCGTTGCGTTCAGAACGACGCGTTTACCCTTCGGGGTGACCTTTCTTTTGTTCGCATCTGGCGTCGGGTCCGAGGCGGGTTTGGCGCCGGCGGGCCGCTGATATAAATATCAGCGCCCCCCCCCCCCCTTTTATCGTTCTTCGTCGTTCTTCGCCGTTCTTCGCCGCCACTCCGCCGAATCGAGCAAACGGAGCGCCCACGAGCTCAGAATTCGACGGCGGACGTTCAAGGAGTGCGCAGCGGAAGCTCTGGAGCGCAGATCTGAGGCAGAACGTCGGCGTTTCGCCCGCGAGGTAGGCGGTTTTAGTTTTACAATCCCGGATGCCGTTTTTGTGTTGTTTTTCTTCAAATTTTCATATGGGTTGTATAGTTTGGGTCCCGAGCTTTCAAAAACATGTTTCGGATCTGAATTTGGAGCACCGGGGTGCTCTCGGTGGCTCCCGGAAGTTTTCCGGCGAAAACCCGGTTTTCCGGCGGCGGCCATGGCGGAATCCTGCGACGGCGCGGCGGCGCCGCGGCGGTTTCCGGTGGCGGTGGCGGCGGCGCGACGGAGTCCGGCGGCGGCACGGCGGAGTCCGACGGCGGCGCGGTTGTTTCCGGTGACCCTGCGGTGGTCCGGCCAGTTTGTTCCGGGGGTTCTTTAAACTCCCGTTACTCGCAAACCGTTACTCCGATTTGCGAGCCGTTTGCGGCGACGTGACCCTAACGACGAGGCGAACCCTCCGGTGTAGGTTCGAGGGTTTAAAGGTTCGGGATCATGGCCCGGGAGCTAGAAACGTCGTATAAAATAATATTATTTTATTATTTTACGACTTCGGGTCGTTGTAACTTCTACCCGGAGCGTCCGATTGACGTGCCGTCAGTGGCGTTGTGACCCTGATGGTACGACGGACTTTTTGAGATGGTTTCCGGGTGGTGGGACTGAGAACGGGGTGCAGGCCCCACGAGGCCGGGTTTTGGCGGTTGCGGAGAAACGCAGCTTTTGCACCAGGAGTCCGATTTTGGTAGATGAATAGTCGATCCTGTGTGTTTTTCCGAGAGGATCGCAATGATGCATTCCATTCGACGAGTTTCGGAATCCCGGCGTGGGCCCCACCGAGCCGGCCTTCGGTGAATAGTACCTTTTTCACCGGGTGTCCGTTTTGGGCGAGCGAGTAGTCGATTCCGCTTGTTTTTCCGAGGGGATTGTCGTGGTGTGATCCGCCCGATGGGTTTCGGGATCGTTGTGTGGGCCCCGCACGAGCTAGCTACGGTGAATAGTGTCGTTTTCACCGATGCTCCGTTTCGGGCGAGTAAACAGCCTATCCTGCGTGTTTTTCCGCGTGGAACGCGATGATGGCCTCGGTTTTGGCTTCGAAGGTGCGCAGTGTGGATTTGGGGCGAGTCGCTCGGGTTAGCGACGTTTGGACCAGCAATGGTTGAGGGTTCTCCCTTGGTTCGTTCCTACGAGGGTTCGTGTGGTATCACAACCTTCGTATGGGTTTTTAATCCTCTCGATGGGATGTTTAAACTGTTAGAGTTGTGGTATCCCTCCGGTGGGCCCGGAGTGAATCCTCTAGCATCTTTACCCTAGATCGGGTTCTTGGTATCGCTGTGACCAGTTATTCATGGGTAGCGATCCCCTATCTAGCATGTTAACCCCATAGGGTTTGTGGCATCATCGGGAATATGATCCCCTACACGGTGGGTCGTGCATAGTAGGGTTGTGGTATCGTCGGGTTTACGATCCCCTACTCAGCATGATGTTTATAGTAGGGTTGCGGCATCGTTGGTTATACGATCCCCTACTCAGCGCTTGGTGTCGGTAGGGTTGCAGTATCGTTGGTTATGGGATCCCCTACTCAGCGCGTGGTTTTGGTAGGGTTGTGGCATCGTCAGTTCGATCCCCTCCATTGCGAGTTATCCCAGATAGGGTTCCGGTATCGTCGTGACCATCTTTATATGGACGATGATCCTCTATCTGAGTGTGAAGTTTCTGTCGAGTGCAGATCGGGTTGTGGCATCCCCCAGCGGATCCTGGGTGTGATCCCCCATCTGTGAGAACTACGTATGCCAGATCGGGTCGTGGTATCCCCCAGTGGACCCTGGGAGTGATCCCCTATCTGTGAGTTACGTATACTGGAGTGGGTCTTGGTATCCCCTAGCGGACCCTAGCGGTGATCCCCTCTCCAAGGAGTTTGGTGGTTATGTTGTTTCAGCGATGTTTCCTCAGTGAGGCTATCCGATGAGCGTGGTCTCTCGGGTGAGCGTCTGTGATGTTTGCGAGTATCCCGATGGAGTGTATCTCTCGGATGAGTGTCATCTGGTATGACAGTGTTCGTGTTGTACTTTCCTGGTTGTGGACAGTTGCAGGTGATGAGGTCGGTACCTCTTGTGGCTTTGTGGCGTGAGCTGTGTATATCTGGATTGTTCAAGGTGTATTTATGGGCATACACCTGAGCTGAGCAGAGCTGACTAGTTGTGTTTAGCCGAGGATGGTCACGAGATGGAGTTTCTCTCTCGTCTGGGTTCCCTCTGGCTGGGCTGAGCGGACTGTTGCCTTTCAGTTGCTCCCTTGGGTTTTGGGTTTTTGGGGTGCCTACTGAGAATGTTTATACTCACCCCTGCACGGGCTTTGCCCGCACATGTTTGTGTCTTGTGCAAACCACAGGCCTTTTGACGGAGTCCCAGGAGGACCCAGAGCAGGCGGAGCTTAGTGAGCGAGTTGACCGGGGTGTTCACCGGAGCTGTGCCGAGGGAGCTTTCCGGCGGGTGATTGTGGAAGTGTTCCCCTTCTTCAGAGAAGGTTGGACGTGCTTTGTAGTTTTCTTTTGGTGGGCCCTGTTTTTCCCTTGTACTTTTGTTGTTGCTCTCTGGTTGTGGGATAGTGTATGCATGCATTTACTTTCCAGTTTCTATATCTCTGCACTATTGCATGGAGGTGTTTGTGGGTGCGTGTGTACAAGTACCTTAGGCTAATGCCTCCCATGTGTGTGATAGCCTACTCGGCGCTGGTCGCCAGCCCCTGGCCTATTGGAGGCGGGCTTGGGGAGTCGCGGCTCGAGCCCCATTGGGTCGGGTCGTGACAGAGTGGTATCAGAGGAGGTTCCACCATTGGGATCTCCGAGCGTAGCTGGTCTAGCTGTGAGCGTGGTTTGGGTTGCATAGCGGCCGTGTTAGGATGTTTCGAGTTCGGCTTTCAGGCCAGGGACTCCAGTGTTGGTGCGGCGGCCGACGTATCCATACACCAGGACTCTGATAACCTGCCTTTTGACTCGGGACATTCGTACACTGGTCGCGGGGACATCATGGTACATGCATCATATAGGACTGGATTTTTGGTTTTTCCTTGTCCTTCTTGAGTCATCTCTCCAGATATACTCTTTGACTGTGGTGTGTCTTGAATGTATTTCAGGATGCCTCCACGACGACAGCCAGCGAGGGTTCCGCAGCAGGATTGTGCTGATGACCCGCCCCGTGTAGTGGCTGTGGAGCAGGGCGCAGGTTCTGAGGTTGCACCTCCAGGTGGTCTGCCAGTTGAGCCACCACCTGTTGAGCAGCTCGTTGTGCCGACGGTGCAGTACGAGGTTGCATGCAGGCTGAGTGCGCTACACGAGTTCCATAGGCAGCGACCTCTGAGGTGCCGGGGTGATCCAGACCCCGAGGCAGCTGATGACTGGCTTGAGGCAGTCACCCGAGTTTTCTGCCTAGTGAGGACACCTCCAGATCAGATGGTGGTCCTAGCGGCGAGCCTTCTGCATGGTTCTGCTGGGCGATGGTGGAGTTTGGTGATGCAGTACCATGACGAGGAGACGCTCACGTGGGAAGAGTTTGAGCGGCTCTTCAGGGAGGAGTTCTATCTGGTGACGCTGAGGTCAGTGCTGATCCAGGAGCTTCTGCAGCTTCGTCAGGAGAGCATGACTGTGTCGGAGTACTCAGCGAGGTTCACAGACCTGTCGCGCTACTCCCTGGATATGGTTCGAGACCCGTTCTTTAGGGCTCGGACCTTCGAGCAGGGATTACGCCGGTATATCCGAGCAGGTGTGGTTTCCCTGTGTCTGCCCACCTATGCTGGAGTGCTGGAGTGAGCGCTGTTGGTGGAGAGCTTTCTGGCCGAGCAGATCTCGCCTGTTAGTGCTGGGCACTCGAGAGCGGAGACTTCGTCGGTCGGATCGGCATCTGGTAGCCGACGTTAGACTCAGGGGTCTGGACGTGGCCGACGTTTCAGGAGGCGACCCCATGATGGGGGGTCTGAGCCTCGGAGCTCACAGGGCTCGCATGCCAGTTTTGGTCAGCCACAGGAGAGGCGGTGTTACGCTTGCGATGGTCGGGGACATCTTTCTAGAGATTGTCCGACCCGACGTGCTGCTGAGAGGGAGCCGGTCGATGGATCGCCTTGGCAGAGGCAGCGTCTTGAGCAAGGAGGTCCGCAGGGCATCGGACGTGGCGTCGGAGCTGGTGCAGCGGGAGGCGGTGGTAGACAGTACCAGTTGCCACCACCCCCACCCCCAGGTGGTCCACGCCTAGCTCAGGGAGCTGGTGGTCGTGGGCGAGGACAACTGCATGCCCTGGAGGCTATTGACCCAAAGGCACCACAGAAGGAGCCTTGTGTCTTTTCTACTTACTGCAGTAGTTTGTCAGACATTGTTTAGCGGTACTCTTTCCTTTCGTTGCTTGCTCGAGTTTTGTTCAGGGCGTTGGTAAGACCCTGAGTGGTTGTTGCTGGTGAGCTCGCTGGTGTGTGAGACGCAGTTGAGAGTTCAGTCGCTTTCCTTGTGCTTGGAGCTTTTCGGGGACGAAAAGTTCTAAGGGGGGGGGGGGAGGATGTAGCGACTCGAGTTTTTGGCCCTGTCAGACTTTGGAGTATTTCTAGGAATAATTCCAGAGCTAGGCGCGAAGACGGCGTGAGATTCTGAGGCCCGGTGTGCTCGGAATTAATTTTATAAAAATATTAAGTTTTTTTGTACTATGCACGTGGCGGGGGTGTGATATCTCCTAAACGGTAGCTCAGAACGGGAATCGGAGGGCACGGTTGCGTCCGGAACGTGCCGTTTACCCTAGGCGGGGTGTAAACTTTGCGGGCGCGGGCCTGCGGTGAGAAACGCCACCAGGGGCGTTTCCGTAAATAAGTAGCAAGTTAGTGTGCGAGCGTCGGCTCAAATAACTTCTGAACGGAGTCTCGGATGGAATATCTGAGACCGCCGTTGCATTCAGAACGACGCTTTTACCCTAGGGGTGACCTTTCTTTTGTTCGCATCGGGCGTCGGGTCCGAGACGGGTTTGGCGCCGGCGGGCCGCTGATATAAATATCAGCGCCCCCCCTTTTATAGTTCTTCGTCGTTCTTCGCCATTCTTCGCCGCCACTCCGCCGAATCGAGCAAACAGAGCGCCCACGAGCTCAGAAATCGACGGCGGACGTTCAAGGAGTGCGCAACGGAAGCTCTGGAGCGCAGATCTGAGGCAGAACGTCGGCGTTTCGCCCGCGAGGTAGGCGGTTTGAGTTTTACAATCCCGGATCCCGTTTTTGTGTTGTTTTTCTTCAAATTTTCATATGGGTTGTATAGTTCGGGTCCCGAGCTTTCCAAAACATGTTTCGGATCTGAATTTGGAGCACCGGGGTGCTCTCGGTGGCTCCCGGAAGTTTTCCGGCGAAAACCCGGTTTTCCGGCGGCGGCCATGGCGGAATCCGGCGACGGCGCGGCGGCGCCGCGGCGGTTTCCGGTGGCGGTGGCGGTGGCGCGGCGGAGTCCGGCGGCGGCACGGCGGAGTCCGGCGGCGGCACAGTTGTTTCCGGCGACCCTGCGGTGGTCCAGCCAGTTTGTTCCGGGGGTTCTTTAAACTCCCGTTACTCGCAAACCGTAACTCCGATTTGCGAGCCGTTTGTGGCGATGTGACCCTAACGACGAGGAGAACCCTCCGGTGTGGGTTCGAGGGTTTAAAGGTTCTGGATCGTGGCCCGGGAGCTAGAAACGTCGTATAAAATAATATTATTTTATTATTTTACGACTTCGGGTCGTTGTAACTTCTACCCGGAGCGTCCGATTGACGTGCCGTCAGTGGCGTTGTGACCCTGATGGTACGACGGACTTTTTGAGATGGTTTCTGGGTGTTGGGACTGAGAACGGGGTGCGGGCCCCACGAGGCCGGGTTTTGGCGTTTGCGGAGAAACGCAGCTTTTGCACCAGGAGTCCGATTTTGGCAGATGAATAGTTGATCCTGTGTGTTTTTCCGAGAGGATCGCAATGATGCATTCCGTTCGACGAGTTTCGGAATCCAGGCGTGGGCCCCACCCGAGCCGGCCTTCGGTGAATAGTACCTTTTTCACCGGGTGTCCGTTTTGGGCGAGCGAGTAGTCGATTCCGCTTGTTTTTCCGAGGGGATCACCGTGGTGTGATCCGCCCGATGGGTTTCGGGATTGTTGTGTGGGCCCCGCACGAGCTAGCTACGGTGAATAGTTTTGTTTTCACCGGTGCTCCGTTTCGGGCGAGTAAACAGCCTATCCTGCGTGTTTTTCCGCGTGGAATGCGATGATGGCCTCGGTTTTGGCTTCGAAGGGGCGCAGTGTGGATTTGGGGCGAGTCGCTCGGGTTAGCGACGTTTGGACCAGCAGTGGTTGAGGGTTCTCCCTTGGTTCGTTCCTATGAGGGTTCGTGTGGTATCACAACCTTCGTATGGGTTTGTGATCCTCTCGATGGGATGTTTAAACTGTTAGAGTTGTGGTATCCCTCCGGTGGGCCCGGAGTGAATCCTCTAGCATCTTTACCCTAGATCGGGTTCTTGGTATCGCTGTGACCACTTATTCACGGGCAGCGATCCCCTATCTAGCATGTTAACCCCGTAGGGTTTGTGGCATCATCGGGAATATGATCCCCTACGCGGTGGGCCGTGCATAGTAGGGTTGTGGCATCGTCGGGTTTACGATCCCCTACTCAGCATGATGTTTATAGTAGGGTTGCGGCATCGTTGGTTATACGATCCCCTACTCAGCGCTTGGTGTCGGTAGGGTTGAAGTATCGTTGGTTATGCGATCCCCTACTCAGCGCGTGGTTTTGGTAGGGTTGTGGCATCGTCGGTTCGATCCCCTCCATCGCGAGTTATCCCAGATAGGGTTCTGGTATCGTCGTGAACATCTTTATATGGATGATGATCCTCTATCTGAGTGTGAAGCTTCTGTCGAGTGCAGATCGGGTTGTGGTATCCCCCAGCGGATCCTGGGTGTGATCCCCCATTTGTGAGAACTACGTATGCCAGATCGGGTCGTGGTATCCCCCAACGGACCCTGGGAGTGATCCCCTATCTGTGAGTTACGTATACCGGAGTGGGTCTTGGTATCCCCTAGCGGACCCTAGCGGTGATCCCCTCTCCAAGGAGTTTGGTGGTTATGTTGTTTCAGCGATGTTTCCTCTGTGATGCTATCCGATGAGCGTGGTCTCTCGGGTGAGCGTCTGTGATGTTTGCGAGTATCCCGATGGAGTGTATCTCTCGGATGAGTGTCATCTGGTATGACAGTGTTCGTGTTGTACTCTCCGGGTTGTGGACAGTTGCTGGTGATGAGGTCGGTACCTCTTGTGGCTTTGTGGCGTGAGCTGTGTATATCTGGATTGTTCAAGGTGTATGTATGGGCATACACCTGAGCTGAGCTGAGCTGACTAGTTGTGTTTAGCCGAGGATGGTCACGAGATGGAGTTTCTCTCTCATCTGGGTTCCCTCTGGCTGGGTTGAGCGGACTGTTGCCTTTCAGTTGCTCCCTTGGGTTTTTGGTTTTTGGGGTGCCTACTGAGTATGTTTATACTCACCCCTGCACGGGCTTTGCCCGCACATGTTTGTGTCTTGTGCAGACCACAGGCCTTTTGACGGAGTCCCAGGAGGACCCGGAGCAGGCGGAGCTTAGTGAGCGAGTTGACCGGGGTGTTCACCGGAGCTGTGCCGAGGGAGCTTTCCGGCGGGTGATTGTGGCAGCGTTCCCCTTCTTCAGAGCAGGTTGGACGCGCTTTGTAGTTTTCTTTTGGTGGGCCCTGTTTTGCCCTTGTACTTTTGCTGTTGCTCTCTGGTTGTGGGATAGTGTATGCATGCATTTACTTTCCAGTTTCTATATCTCTGCACTATTGCATGGAGGTGTTTGTGGGTGCGTGTGTACAAGTACCTTAGGCTAATGCCTCCCATGTGTGTGATAGCCTACTCGGCGCTGGTCGCCAGCCCCTGGCCTATTGGAGGCGGGCTTGGGGAGTCGCGGCTCGAGCCCCGTTGGGTCGGGTCGTGACAAAATACCCACCCTTTCCTCCTTTATTTTTCACTCTCAACTCTTCCCCAATGAAGATATGGTCTCATTACCTGCCAAGGAGTCCTCCCAAGGTGCCCCCAAGCCCTCAATGTCCAAACCGTTGAGTTTTAAGAGTTACATTTTAAGGTAAGGGATCCTACCACCCTCTTTCTACTCAAGTGATATCTTTTATGTCATTTATTTTATGTTGCACGCTCTTATGTTGGAGGATGTTATTTTAAATTAATCCTACTGTATTTTTAATGTTCATATGATGAGATACCCCCTCTTTCTATGATCATTTCATTTTTATAATGTTATGTGGAGCCGTTAGGCTGCCGAATTTTTAGGGGATTCTTTCACCCTTCTCAAGTTCTATTTTCGTGTCAAATATTTAAAGTTCCTTTTTATTTTGTTGGGGTATGATATCTATATCTATCATACATATATTTTATGTTTATATGACGAGAGACCCTAATTTATCTCTTAAATTCAGTATTTTTATGTTTTAAGTGGCGCTGTTAGGCTGCCGAATTTTTAAGGGATTCATTCACCTTTCTCATTTTTCAATGTTCTACATTCATGTCATGTATTTCAAGATCCTTTTTATTATTTTGGGGTATTATCTATAAATATATCATACTGATCTTTTATGTTCATATGATGAGAGACCCTATTTTATCTCTTCAATTTAGTATTTTTATGTTTTAAGTGGCGCTGTTAGGCTGCCGAAATTTTAAGGGATTCGTTCACCTTTCTCATTTTTAAATGTACTACTTTCATGTCAAGTATTTCAGCTTAATTTTTAATTTTTTCAGGTATGATATCTATATATATCATAATGAACTTTTATGTTCATATGATCATAGACCCTACTTGATCTCGTCAATTCATTTGTGTTGATGTTTAAGTGACGCCATTAGGCTGCTGAATTTTTATAAGAGAAATCATATTTTTTGTCTTCCTTCCTTGTTTTTCATTTCAAATTGTATGACCTTAAAATTTCTTTAGCATGTTCATATATCCTTCATATTCTGTCCCTCTACTTTTTTATAAGTCATTTTTGAATTTTTAACCAATGTACCGTCTCTTTTCAATGTTTTCTAAATCCCCGAAACATAATCGTTATGCTGCAGAATTTACATCTCAAAATGTCTCCCTCTATTATTCTAAAGTTATTTTATTTTATTAATTGAATACTCAAAGCTCTATCTTCTATATGTGTATTCACATATATACCAAAATGTTCTATTTTAAATTTTGGTATTTACATTCATGATACCCACCTTCCTTTTCTGTGGGTTTTAAAGTGACACAAAGATCATGTCTTTAAAGCAGTTTTAAAAACATTATGATTATGTAATGAAACCCCTTACATTTATGCAATATGGGTTGTTTATGAAATTATTGATGATGTTATATGTGGCTCACCTGATAATAAAGACATGTCAAGGGTGCGCCCGGATGGCGGTCCAATGCATTGGGTAAAGACTTAATCTCTAGAGATGACCATTTAGACTAATACCTTGGTGAATAACCTTGGTAATTTTTATTGACACCTTGGGGATGGACCTTGGTGAAACAAAAATGATTTTCTTTGTAAAATGTTGTAACCACATCTTCATGTTATGAAATACGTTATTTTTATTATGATATGCCTCATTATTTCATTCTCATGCCTTAAATTTATTTTCATGACTTTATTGATGTATCTCAAGTTCACATGTTAAATGTTTCCCTTGGTTCCCGTAATAGGACTTCTGCTCACCCATTCTTTTGATGTATATACCCAGGTTATGAGATGCAGTAATGAACCTAGGATGAACATAAGGAGAAGCCTTTAAAGTGTTTATGAAGAATGTTTTTCTTGTTTCATGTATTAAGTTCCTTGTTTCCAAGACACTAAACCTTAAGGATCCTCAGTTTTGTATAATGTAATGAAAGTTTATGTGACAAAAAGGTGGGATTCTATAGTTGGTATCAAAGGATGGTTTAGTTATTTTTAGAAATTCGGATATGAAATATTTAAGAAGATCCCAATAGAGAAGTTTAAATATAGTAAATCTTCCTATTATTTTGGTGAGTATTGAGTAAGGGGTTCCCAAAAAATACATCCTAGTCTGGATACGTACAGGTAGAGGTGGATCTGGAACAGATGTACATAGGGGTAAAAACAGAAAACACCACTTTGATTTAGACTCGAACGAGAACTGGTACACGACAACGGGCCTTACTGCACTCTTGGTTACGACACTCCTGAGGGATATGCTTTAGTAAATTCATAAGCTTAGTATGAACCATTATTAAAGGAACAAAGATAAAATGAAATAAAGATTCACATAAGAAAATATGATCATGGATAACCTAGATTGGAACCTATGGGATCACAAGTTAGGGTATACTTTCCTTCTACAAGTTATCCTTCTATGCTTAAAGTTTCCTTTTAATTATTATTGGCTAAGTATTCATGCCCTTACTTATACTTTCTTTTATTAGTTAATGGAGGGAAATTGAGGAACATTTCTCAACAACCAATGCGATAGAAAATTTGATGATTTCCCTATTGATGTGATAGAGATGACGAAAGATCAAGTTGAACATATTGTGATTATTCCAAACCAGCTATCAAAAATCAAAATTAATAATCGGTACCAAGTTGAATGCCCAAATTCATCAAGGAAGAAGAAGACAAAGTCTCAAGGATGTTCATTTGATAATGTTGATAAGCGAAAGAAGACCCAATTTTCTTTTGTGCAAAAAGTGTGGAAAGGGGCACCAAGGATATTGCCACAAAGGAAATGGGAGATGTTTTAGGTGTCGGAATATAGGGAATAAGGTAGCCAACTGCTTTAAAAAATAGATAATGTGATGAATGGAGATAAGGTTCTATCTAGTTTTCCTTATAAATTTTTATGTCATAAATGTGGAGAAGTTAGACATTATCTAAGGCAATTATCTCTTGGAATGGGTGAGAAGCATGATAAGAATCAACAATCTTCGAGGACAAGGGAACAATGCAAGTCCTATGCCTGATGGATCATAATGACTGAAGTACATGTAACTTCTTTCCAATAATTGTCTATGTAATGTTGTATTTTAGTTCGTGCTCTATGAGCATATCTTTTATGTTCTCTATGATCGTCGAGTCACTACCTAATATGATTTTATATCATTAAGGAAAACATCTATTGTTATGTACCACATGTTGATGTAGTAAAGCTTTTCTTCTAAAAAAAGGGTGATTAGGGGATTAAAAGGTAATTATTAATTTGGAAGACGTTATCTATTTTGGGAACCATATTTGATCGAGGTAAATAGATTACTACATTATTTTCTTTGAGGAGTAATGATTGACTTATATTTTGAATAATCGATGAATTTAGGACGGACTTATTGTAATTTAGGTTACATATGGGAATTATTAACCTATCATGGGTAAGATATGTTTAGGTTAACTACTTTTGTTATAAGATGTTAGGAGTGGTTGATGTTATTTGGAGATGAGCGATAAAATTTATCTTTGAAGAATATGTTATCAAATCCTTCTTGTATTTGGGTTTCAATATTAGTTTGGTTCATTTTGAGGAATTTTAAGGACAGTTATAAATGGAATGGTCTATGATGACCTTTGGGTAGTACCGTGGAACTCTGAAGATTTAAAGTAGTTTCCATTTCTCTAGGGTTCTTTATCTTGGAATATTTGTTTTATCTTACACTTTCTGTTTTTTGGATAATGTTTAAATATAGAACAAATCGATAGTTAATCTTTGGTGGATTATGTGATTCTCTATAAGATGATTCTTGTGATTTGATGAGACCAAGTAGTTTTAAATGCTCATCATTTGGATAAAAGATTAGTTTTGGTAGAAACTTATTAAAGGATGAAACTCTACATGAAGGTAGGTATATTTCCTTATGTTTTATTCTATGTAGTAAATGAATTCCTCAATACTATGAAAAGGAACGTAAAACAAAAACGTTGTCTGTTAATGTTTCCTACTGGGTAATTAAATACAGTTTACACACATCGTTAGTTTTTGATTTTCTTATTGATAACTTTCTACTAATAAAGTTTTCTATCACTCTCCCTCAGAACATTACCCTTTGTTCTTTTCTTCCATATCCATGTTTTCCTCCATGGAATCCTAGTATGGGATAACTCGGGTGACCTTTGTACTTCCTTTTCTATCTTTCAATGTAATAGTGTTACTGACTCTTTTTCCGATGTGGGACTTTCAATAAAATTTCAAAACCCAATTTTAAAAACTGCGAGGACAAAATTTATTAAGGGGGGAAGATTGTAACGACCCGAAATTTTGAATAAATCTTGTTTCCTAATTTTGTGTGTCATTTTATTTTTCATACTCAACAAAACTATTTCATTTGATAACATGAGTATAATTAAAATGAGACTGTTGGGTTTTGACTATTATATGACCGTTAGTCATTATGACCATTGAAAACTGAATGTTTCAACTTTTGTCTCTATATAAAAGTGACCTTGGTTAATTAAAATAGAAAGGAGATACGATGGCCTCATCCAGTAGTCTCGGGCCAATCAAAGCACATCTAACTGAACTTGGGAAGGAGGTAGCACCACTAGGCTTTTCTCTGGACCAAACCCAAACTGAACTTCATCATGTGAAGCTAGAACGGAATTGCCTTCGCAATACGTTCAAAATGATATAAATTACTACTCGTGCAATGTTGGCTAAGCCTCCCTCAGATTCACTCACCTTAGAACACCTTACACTTAGGTCCTATGCTGGTGTGATAAGGGGCTATGTAATAAGACCGTAACTGCCTTGTGTAATCCTTTGTTTTAAATAAAAATTTTGATACCTTCTTATGATGAAGTTTATGAATTTTTAAATGACCAGATAAATATAGTATGCATATTTTTGATGAATTTTAGAAATAAGATATTTTAACAATGTTTATGTAAACCGTAAATAATTAAAAATGTGTAATGATTTTCAAAAAATGGTCTTCTATAATTATGTTCAGTATGATATTTAGAGTCTAATAAGATCAACCTTATTTATTGATGAATAGTAAATTATGAATAGTGATTTTATGCTTAGGATTAGTAATGTTATCAAATGGATTAGTAATCTCACACAATTAAATTTTTTATATAATTTAGACACCTTGATTAAGTAATGTGATTCAATAAAATGGGTGAATAACGGTTTCATAAATTATTAGGAAAGTATTAGTTTTTTTCGGGTTAATAATGTTTTTTAATAAAAAATTAATTTAAAAATAAATAGAAAATTATTTTTATAAAATGGACGTTATTTTTGATCTCATAGCATCGATATTTTGTTATGGTAATTTTTTGGTTTTTTTCTGAAAAAAAGAATTCTCTGTGAATAGTGTTTTTATTTAAAAATTAATAGAAAAATATTTAGGAAAATATTTTTATAAAATGGAGTTCATGTTTGTAATCAGATCCTCAATATTTGGTTAAGGTGAAATTTTGAGATTTTTCTGAGAAAGATGCATTTTTAGTGAATAACAAAAAATGCGGTTTTAGGGTTTTAGTATGTTTAATGACATCATAACTGTGTCATGATGATTTCATGAGATATTTTAAGGGTTAGCTGACCAATGGTGATGTATTATTGTATTGGGGGGCCCATGTGGCCTAACTCCATGGAAAATATCTTGGGAGAGCCCATGGTTTTGAGAAAACCACTTGTGAGGTGTCCCATGAAATTATTAAAGTATCACATCACCTTCCCTATAAATACCCAACCTTTCCTCATGTAGTTTTCACTCCCAACTCTTCCCCAACGAATATATGGTCTCATTTCCTCCCAATGAGTCCTCCCAAGGTTCCCCCAAGCTCTCAATGTCCAATCCTTTGTGTTTAAAGAGTTACGCTTTATGGTAAGGGATCCTACCTCCCTCTTTCTTTTCAAGTAATCTCTTTTATGTCATTTCTTTTATGCTCCATGATCTTATGTTAAAGGATGTTATTTTATATTAATCCGAGTATCTTTTCCATGTTCATATGATGAGATACCCCCAATTTCTCTCATCATTTCATTTTTATAATGTTATGTGGTGCCGTTGGGCTGCCGAATTTTTATGGGATTCTTTCACCCTTCTCAAGTTCTATTTTCATGTCAAGTCTTTCAAGTCCCTTTTTTTCGGGTATGATCTCTATATATATCATACTGATCTTTTATGTTCATATGATGAGATAACCTATTTTATCTCTTCAATTCAGTATTTTGATGTTTTAAGTGGCGCTGTTAGGCTGCCGAATTTTTAAGGGCTTCGTTCACCTTTCTCATTTTTCAATGTTCTACTTTCATGTCATGTATTTCATGTTACATTTTATTTTTTTGGGTATGATCTCTATATCTATCATACTGATCTTTTATTTTCATATGATGAGAGACCATATTTTATCTCTTCAATTCAGTATTTTTATGTTTTAAGTGGCGCTGTTAGGCTGCCGAAATTTTAAGGGATTCATTCACCTTTCTCTATTTTCAAAGTTATACTTTCATGTCATGTATTTCAAGTTCCTTTTTATTTTCTTGGGGGATGATATCTATATCTATAATATTTAACTTTTATTTTCATATGATGAGAGACTCTATTTGATCTCGTCAATTCATTTTTGTTGAAGTTTATGTAACGTCGTTAGGCTGCCAAATTTTCAGAGGAGAAATCTAATTTTTTTTCTTCCATCCAGGATTCTAATTTAAAATGGTATTCCCTTAAAATTTCATTAACATGTTCATATATCCTTCATATTCTGTCCCTATACTGTTTTATGGGTCATTTATTAATGTTTGACCCATGTCCCCTCTCTTTTAAATGTTTTCTAAAACTCTGAAACATAGTCATTATGCTGCAGAATTTCCGTCTCAAAATGTCTCCCTCTATTGTTCTAAAGTTCATTTATTTTATTAAGTGAATACTCAAAGCTCACTATTCTATAGAGGTATTCACATATATACCAAAATGATCAATTTTAAATTCTGGTATTTACATACATGAGACCGACCTTTCTTTTCTTGGGTTTTATAGTGACACAAAGATCATGTCTTTAAAGCAGTTTTAAAAACATTATGATTATGAAATGAAAACCACCCATTATATGCAATATGGGTTGTTTATGAAATTATTTATGATTATATATGTGTCTTACATGATAAAAAAGACATGTCAAGGGTGGGACCTTATAGCGCACCAATGCATTGGTTAAAGACTTAATCTCTAGAGATGACCATTTAGACTGATACCTTGGTGAATAACCTTGGTAATTTTTTTGACACCTTGGGGATGGACCTTGGTGAAACAGAAATGATTGTCTTTGTAAAATGTTGTATCCATATCGTCAAGTTATGAAATACGTTACTTTTATTATGATATTCCTCATGATTTTATTCTCATGCCTTAATGTTCTAGTCATGACTTTATTGAATTATCTCATGTTCACATGTTAAATGTTTCCCTTGATTCCCTTACTGGGCCTTCTACTCACCCATTCTTTTGGTGTATCTAACCAGGTTATGAGATGCAGTAATGAACCTAGGATGAAAATAAAGAGAATCCTTTAAAGTGTTTAAGAATAATGTTTTATTGTTTCATGTATTATGTTCCTGGTTTCCAAGACACTAAACCTTAAAGATCCTCAGTTTTGTATAATGTAATGAACGTTTATGTGACAAAAAGGCGGGATGCTATACAGGCCCACTCCACCGGTGCAATCGGGACTTCATCCATCGCACATATCTATGGTTTAATTGGATGGATAAAAGATACAGTTATATTATTAGGGAACAAAAATCATCCTACCATATTTCCATGTTTTTAGGGATTGAATGAATTTGGAATGACAATTGGAGTTTTGGAAAACAATCCCATATTGTAATAGATGTGGAGTCACATTTCATATGAAAATAATAAGAACATTGAAAGGGAAAAAATGTCTGTCTAAATAATTGATGTGGAGCATTGTACCTTAAATAAATTAGATATTCCTCTTTATGAGATGATTTTTTTTAGAAGACTAATAGTCTTACATTCTTAATACCCTCCATGATCCAAATGAATCAGGTAAAAATCATCAACAAAAGTTCGTCGATTAAATAAGTTGGCCAAAATGGTTATATCTATGTGTCTCAATGATTTTATAAAACCCAAAACTAATAAAGGAAGTTGAGACAAACCATCCAATTGATCTGAAACCATCAGGATTTGAAATATAACCGGAAACGTTGGTTGATAATTAGGGATTAAGAAAGGTAGGAAGGAAAGATGCTTCAAAACTGGCGGGACTAGATCCTCACCCTTATGATAAAGGGTATGGGGAGGCAGAATTAATCTTCATCTCTACTAGGGAATTTGTATCAAGGGACATGAGTTGATATACTTCCCTCTTATAGGTTATATTTATTTATTATGATATCTCTTTTGGGTAAAAACTAATAGAAATCATAGATCACTAAAAAAATTAAAAATGATATAATAACACTCATTAGGACAATGAATTATAACTTATTGTAAATACAAAAGAAGTAATTTGAGAACCACAGGATATAATAATGAAGAGGTACCATATTTTTTCACGAGATTAGTTAATTTTTTAGGGTGAAAATCTTTTGAGGGGGTAACATCTAACACCATGTAATTTAATTATGTATTTGTTTTTAAATAATTATGGTGTATTCGATTGAATTAAATACACATAAAAAATTACTAGAAACAATAATTAAATTCATTGTTGAGTAAAAATATTATGATGAAATATAATCATTAATAAACTAGGATAATGCATTATGGAAGAACATTAAGAAAACACATGAGGAGTAAAAAAATAAAAAAATAATAAGGACATGAACATGAAATTATTGTCCTAATGGGTTTAATTCAAAACAATACCTCCAATTATAATAGTAGAAATATGTAAACACATTATAAATACAACAGGCATTTATGAGGGATGTAAACGATTATGATGGATGAATTTTAATAATGCATGTAATATTATATATATGAATTCAATATTTCCATTGTACATAATTTTTTTATACATATGTCCTTTATAATTGTGGTATATGGATATATATTTTATCAAATAGGTATATTTTAGCTATTTAGTGTTATGTAATAAATTAAAAATTGTATTAGTCCCATATAATTATTTTTTTGACAATTAAATAAATTGATAATTAATATGGATGTTTTCCTGCAATAAAAATGGATTAAATTTATTATATATTAGTTTAATAAAATGATTTTCTGTGTTCATATAAATATTATAATACTAATGTATTGATAAAATTGATTTTTTAGTAGATAATTAATATGATGTGATTAAATTCAATTAATGTTTATTGGGGAATTTTTATTGAAATATTTACCATTATTTTGGTTATTTGTTTTATAATTCAATTATAACTTTTGAATAATTATAAATGAAATTTATTATTTATATATATAATAAAATAAATTATCATTCATCTAATATTTATTATATTGTAATCAATTTGAAAAAATCTATTTATCAGATATAAAAATATTTTTCTAAAAAATATTTTTTATCTTCATAAATTCTTCATTTTGAGATTAATTTTTCTCACCATCAGTAATTAAATAGAATAAAATTTTTAACTTTATTTAAAAATCAATTATTTAAATTATGAAATGTCGTCAATTTTATTTGAAGCATTAAATTAAGTTACTAATGTAAGATTTAGTCAACATGGTAATGGCTAAAATGAGGTAAAACAATTATATCAAGGGAATCAATCATAAAATATTTCAAAACATTACATTTTAATGGATATATAAGATAATTATAGATCTCAAATCATTAATTATAAATTTTTTGTTAACTTCTTCAACTTTCATTTTTTATAAGGGTAATCATATAAATTGGGTAATTGGAATTTATGAAAACCCCACTCAAACTATCCTATAAAAGAACCACTAATCTCACCACATAAATCAACACCTTTATTTAAAAATTTTCATTACTAACTACCATAATTCTCTCAATAAAAATATCATATAATGTGTGGGAACCCCAAGTCACCATAAGAAGTCTTAGCTCACTCATTTCCAACGGGCTATCTTAGAGGAGATTGAAGTACTTAACTATAGTGTTATCCTTTTTTAGTCATTATTATGTATAATTATAATAAAATTCATATTTAAATGATTCATCTACATTGTATAATAAATTTGAAACCATCATTATTTTCTAATCATGATATTATTACTATAAAATAACTAGTTGTTATCTATTAAATCTTCGTACTATGTTCTGATATTGGTTAGTTTTGACACCTAAATGAGTAATGTTACAATGATTACACAATGAATAAAAAAGAAAAAAATGATGTTTAAATAATATAATAATGTCAATTTAATAAATTTTAAGAATTTATTTTGGTAATATATATAAGTAAATTTATTTAAAAAATAACAATTTTATTGCATCAAAATTCTCATAGATGGAGTTTTTTTTGAATTCTATACGAACTATAACTATATGATCCATGAAATGATAATGGGACTCCCTAACTATATGAAACACATATGGTAACATATAATTAAAATTTTGAATTTAATTAACCCATTATTAAGATGAATGTATTGGAATGGTGATATTGATACATGCTTGTAAAATTGGAAGAACTAACACAAAAATATAAATTTTGACAATAAAGAACTGCTATATAGGTGAGAATAGAATTATAAATTAATGGTATTTACAGAAATATATATGAATATGGTTTTTAATAATATTAATAATACACATAAATTTATTATACATCAAACTATATGAAATTTGATCTCATATAATTCGTAGGTAAGTGTTTATTTTCTCTCCTCTATTTGAAATCGAGTAAGTTAATTTTTATTTTTCATTAAAATAATTTTCTATTATTTATCTATAAAATACTAAATATTTTTATTTATTTTTGTATTTTCTTTTTTAAATGTTTTTTTAATAATTTAATTTTCCTTCAATTCAGAATTCCACTGAATGTAATCCTGTATGTGTTGTCGTCCCTATCATTTTTTTCTATTAATATATCTCAACCATGTTCAAATTCAATATTTAGTTTTATAAATTTTCTTATATATACATATATATCTATTATGTTCTATTTCTATTTTCTATTAAATTTTATATTTTATTATGAATGTAATACCCTTTTAACTATTTTCACACGATTCATTATATATTTTAATTTATATTTTAGGAAAAAGTGGTAAATGGTTTATTTTTCTATTTTGATCATGACCAAATTTTCCTATGTATTTTTAATCTTTCAATATGTGCCTTACTGTCTATGTTTTCATGTTTTTTAAATGTAATTTATATTTTGATTGCAAAGAAATTTCTTCTAAAAGAATATTTATACAATGTAAAGGTTATTTTTTAATAATTTTAAAATAAATTTTATAATGTTCATATAAATATTTTTTTCATATACATGAAAATTATTTAAGGATTCTTATACTCACCAGTGGGTATTATCTAACAAAACCACTAACTTTATCTATATTTATGGATCATGTTTTATTTTTTTAATTCTTATTTGATAATCATTTCTTCCTTACAGGTTATCTATGTTGTGATGTAATTAAGAATGTTTCATTATTCATGTTGCACACATATGTATGGATATTAATTATTTAAGGTTTGGGACTATAATTTTAAATCCAATTACTACATTGGTGAAATAATTATATCTTATGAGATGAAATATATAGGAATGGGTATTGATGAAAATCTATTATGGGACTCTATTCAAAAAATTTATTAGAATAAAGAGTAAACAAAAGACACTCTTAGACACAATACACTATGTGATAATGGTGTTGGTAGTTTTCATTTTCCTAATAAATGATTTCATATGATGAGGTATGTGACATAATTTATGCTTATGTTATGATTTCTTGGATCAAGATTATTGAATCATGTTTCCATACACGTATTAATCATGTTTAATGTTATCAAAAATAATTAGTTCATGAATCATGATTTATGATCAATGTTTTATTTGGAATTAGTCTATTATTGTATGTACAAGTTATTTTATTATTATCCCATAATCAAATGATCATCTTATTATTTCTTATTTTCATGTATTTATATCTTTTTGATAAACTAAAGAGAGAATTTTTGTTCTCCATTTCTGATCCTCCCATTCCCCATGATTATAAGAAGCGTGTTTTGTTTATTATGTCTATAAGAGTATTATGTGTGGTAGATGTTCTTAATTTTTAGTGATATGGGTTTGGATTCTAGGCCTTCCCCTCTATTTCAACAATCAAAATATATTCAATTTCCTTAGTGATGCTATTGGGTTATTCTTTTAGGATGATGAAATTACATTTTGGATATTGTTCACAATGGTTTTACAGCTTCATGTGGAGGAGGATATATCTTACCCCATTCCCTAGGAGATCATTATTTGGAATAGGTATTATAATCCCTTATAGATGAGAATTTTATTTTTTAACATTTAGGGGTTTCCATAATTATCATATTTAAGGGATGACATATTTGACATATAAGAAGTGATAATCCCATTGTAAACAAGGATCCAATACATAGTTCAATTCTCAAAATCCCTGAGTTGAATTATACCATTCATATTCATAGTTTTGTGACTTATTGATGTATTACTAGTGAGAGATTCAAGTTAGATAGACCCATTTTACAATATATCCCTCTTATAGTGTCTCCCTAGACTTTCCTTTCTATAGTGTTGTAATTGATGTCTCCTGCTAAATGTGTTGAGTTTCTAGTATAATGCCAATTATCATAGATTATGTCTTAGTATTACCCAATAAACATAAGGTTGTTTGAATACAATGATGTTGAATGGAGGTCTTATGAGACACATCCTTATTTACATATTCAGATTTTTGGTCCCAAATCATCAAATCCTTCACAAGTTAAACAAGGAGTTATAGTCCAAATTAATCCCACTATCACTCTATTCCTGTTTCCTCTAATGACACTAACAATTTCCTAGTTATTTAGTCTCAATAGGATTCTAAAATTGATCATTAAAGTATCTATGAGATAATTATTATATCCTAATAATTCTTAAATAAGTAGTATCCCGCTTCTAATAGAGAAATTGATGTTATACCTCAATTATTTTGGGGTACTTGAGGTAGTTCATGGGGAGAAACCTTCGATCCGTCACATTCAGGGATATTTAAAGATTAAAAAAAAAACACACCTCTTCTTAGTGTAGTAAATTTATCATATAAAAAATTGAGGAATGGTAAAATTCCACTACGAAATCAATTCAAACCTAGAATTTTGGCCAACCGGTCTATTTTTTATTTATTTCAATAATATTATAGTATAATTGCGGTAGTGGTTCCTTATCCAACAATGAGTATTTATAGAATATTGTTCTTCATAATAAGGATTTATTTTTATTAGATATTGAATCAATATTCATTGTCACTTCCATTAATGAATTGTATAATAATCATTACATAGAAAAAATTATTTACATAAGTCTCACTAATTCCCATATGTAAATATTTTTGAATAACTAAATACTAATGTATTTTATTCATGATTTCTCGTGTATATAATAATAATTATTAATAAATATACAACCTCATTTATCTTGAAAAATATATAATAAAAATGTGAATTTATAAAAAGAGGAATACTCTAGAATACCCTTTCTTAATTTGATCCTATTTCTACAACATAGTTCCTTGGAGGGGGTTTTACGACCATCCTTGACAATATGAAAATAATGGAGGAGGTAAATTTTTTTACATTATGTTGAATAATTTTTTTACTATTCCTCCTAATAAATTTTTCCTTCATATGGGATTTACTTATGATCATGTCAATTAGTGTAATAATAAGAAAGATAGTTATAGAGTTTGGAGAAAACATGAAAATCTTCTCAACAACTAATAGGAAATTTCATGCTTACCAATTTATCATGTCACTCACACGGCCTAAAAACAATCCGATCCGTCTCTAATAATCTTTCACTGTATAAGATCATAGTCTTCTTAATAACGATTATTTTATTTCAAATGTTGGATGGATTTATGTTGATTCAATTAAAATTTATATTCATCCTGGATATACAATATCAAGGGATATGCATGGGTTTCACATCAATATAAGATCCAAATATTGAAAGGTTATATTAATAATGGGATCAATACACATCTTAGTATCAACAACAGCTTAGGTGAGCTTCAAAACGAGATTTTACACCTTGATATATATTTATAGGTACAATGACGTGATGAAATTTTCATTCTTATTACTCATCAATATAGAGACATTGACTAATTATTAGTTGAATAAGGAAGGATTAGAAGGGCGAAATACATAATCTATTGGATATCGTAAGGAGTTAAAATGAATAAAAATTTATTTGTTACATAATGTTGAGGAAGATTATTAGGAATCCTATCATGAATATGGAGTATGATAACAACTATTTTTATGTGAATACCTCATGGCCATTAGAGGGTTATTTATACTTATTTCTATTTCCAGTCATCATCAAGAAAGGAGTGAAGGGACCTAATATAGTTATAGTCATGCTAGTTCCGTAGTAACATTATGAGGTCATTATTTATGTATGAAAACCACCTAATATAATCTGTTATGAAGGATTATTAGATTAAAAGTCTATTGAATGAATTAACTCAAAGAGTACCCCTATGTATAATGGTCCCACCAGTCATTTTATATAGAAAAATGGGATGATTTCAAAAAATATAATTAATTTATGAAAAATATTATTACCTAATAGTTGGCCCCTCCTTTGAGTTAACACTCCAATGATCCATATTTACATACCTAACTGTTTATCCAATATTATTGGGTCAATTACATATATTAAGGATTTTTTGTTTCTTATATAATGTTCATGAAACTATGCTGATAAAGAGGATATCTCTATGTCTATGATATTTTTTCCACTGTTTTTCCTCACCATGGTTAAATATATCACTTTTAGTGAATATATTTTGCTTCTTCAAATGATTTAAGGGACTTCTCTAAGGAAATTATTCTTCATTGAGCCTATTAATTTTGGTTCATCTTGTCATAACTAAGAAAATTGACAAAAGAATTGAAAATTCTGTGGCCGGTCCTTTTTATTGCTGGTATGGATGCATTGGAATACCCTATTTATTCTTTGAAGATTAAATTTTCATATTAATTAAAGTTAAAAGAAAATAAATTATTTGGTTAATTTGGAATTCAATAGATATTGCATCAGCAGTGTCATATTGGAAAATGTATGTAAATGTAGATTTTATATCTCAAAAAAATTATTATACTATAGGTCAATTCAAAATTATTATAGGATTTGTATTTCTAAGATGTATTTTTATTTGGACTATGTTAGATTTATTTTTATGAATGTAAGAATTTATTTCCACTATTTTGATGGTATTATTGAAATAATCATTGGGAGGATTATCACATACAAGTTATCTCTCATTTGAAAGATGTATCACCTTCGTAGATTGTATTATCTTCTTAATGAGAATATATTTTCTATAAATTTGATAGAATCAAAAGATAGTGTCACAGAACATTGAGACCACACTTAATACTTTCATTTAGATTATTGTTTAGAATTATATAATCATTTGGTTAAATGGGATTTGTTGTCTTATCAAATTAATTTATATAAAATTAATTGAATGAATATTAATGAAAATATGAAATTTATTTAATAAATGTTTTTATAGGTTATGTCATATAAATCTTAATGGAAAAATTTACCATGAAATTATATAGTGACTTCGCATTATTATGGTCTAATGGAATTAATTATTATCAAATAAAAAATTCTGTATATACTATTCACGATTGATATCCCTAGATTGTTATAAATTTTTTCATAAATATATAGATAGAGAATTTGTTGGTTTTCATGTTTACTTCCCAGGTTGTCATATAATAGATATCATCATCACATTTTTCACTAAATTACATATGATTGTTAATGTAGTTCCCAGTGGTAATAAAAAATATATTTACAATAACATCAAACATGAAAATTTACCAAACTTATATGTGGTTACTCTATCTCTCTTTGGCCACTACCACTGCTAAAATTATCATAAGATAAAATATATAAAAATCACTATTGATTAATATTACAACCAACTATGCTAAAAATCTTTAGCAATGATGGTTAATTCCATCATGTGGTGTATCAAAACTCAAGATATCTACAATGAAGTAAATATCCCAAATAAATGTATGATCATTTACTAATGTGGAATTTATTACGAAACTGGAAATTAGAAACCAGTGGTTCATTTTTTTTGCATCCGATTGGGAAAATATAAAGGAAATACTCTAATGGTCAGGCCTAGGTCTAGTGGTTGGTATAACACTTCGAATATATTCTTATATATATATATTCCTTTAATGATCATATATAGATACCCATTGACTCCCGAGGTTTATGTATGGTTGTTACAATATGATTTTGGGATTTTTTGGAGTCTCGTTATATAGAACACCCCTAGTCTATAAAACCAATAAAAGGGAAACTTAAATGTATTTTCATCACACAGGTCGGAAGAATAGATATTTATTAAATGGGATTTACTTATACAACCCCCCCCCAAAAAAAAACTTATTTTGGAATAATATATAGGGTATATGAATAGAACTAGCACATGGTCCCATGGTAATTAGGTGTTATATAATCATCCATGTTAAGGTATTAAGATAAATACTGAAGTGTCTTGAAATCATAAAATCATGAACAATGGATTAATCATTTTTGATAATTGTGGATATACTCACATGGATTTATTTTCCATTTTGGGGAGCATAGATTTGTCAAATTAGAATATTTTATTATTTAATTTATGCCATTTATTTACTCATTTCTTGAAATTTTTATTTCAGAAGTGGAATCAGATTCCTTCATGGTGGTCATAGATGGGATTGTTTCATTTCCCCTCAACTGGTGTATTTACAATACCATCAGAGCATGTAGATATATATTAAATCAATATGTTAGGATACTCTATTCATAGAAGAATTTGAATAAAATATATGATCTTATTTTATATAAATGTGATGAGGTTGAAGACATGATTATCTATTCCAGAATTCAATCTATACCACCAGACTGCATGAATTTGTTTTTCAGAGATACCCATAGACTATTTTTATTCTGGACCGCTTCATTAACACACACCTTCATCATGTTTCCATTCCATTTTCATTATTCTCATTATAAAATATTAATTAATACATTTAATAATTACTATTTTTGTTAAGGAATGTAATAAAAATTTATGTTATGGTTGGATCATCTCAAACTCTGATAGAATCTCCAGGCCCATATATATTATTGTAATAATTATTCATCATTACTCTCTTGAGAAACTTGAACATTTATTAAATATATTTAGTTTATTATAAATTTATTCATAATTGGATCCTCACCAAAACTGCTAGTGTGAATGTTAACAAACTATTCTAATCCCATCGTGAATAAAAAGATGAACCAAAGCACCCTTATATTTTTCCATATATAATTAAAATTCCTCAGTTATCACAATCCCAATATCTAGTTCCTTTATAGTAGAATAACATCAATAGAAAATATTTTAAGAAGGAACCACACATCCACTTCTTCACTGAATTTTTTTACTCTCACAACACAACGACGCACACCATGTGATTCAGAAACATATATATCCATCCATCCACACAATAACCTAGAATATTATAGCCATAAACACTTATCCTCTACAACATTCCATATCACAACATCATTATTTCACATTTACTCATTATTAATGTAGGGTATCATAATATGGATTGAAGTAAAACTCATGATGTTTTCATATGATGCATGACCCCCACCATGAATTCTCAACAAAACCACATAACCAGGTTAGCCAACGTAATTATACTATAACAATTATATATTATTTCTTATATATATATATATACATACCATTAACCATGATAATATATACTGCATATAATTGGTGAGTGGACTACAGAGTCTATTGAACCTTTTATTGACTCTAGAACCAAGATTCTTGGGAAAAATCCTAAAACCTATGTTATCATGTAGGAATTAGATAGGTTACCATACACTGGTGGTAGTAAAAACAAAACAAAACGTAAATAAAATAGGTGTATAGTTACAACAAAAGGTCTATAAAGGGTTCTATATAAAAGATATACTTTAATCACCCACAACATCCACCACACCATCACTGCCACACACTAATAACCATAGCCATTATGACTCTACAAAAAAACGAAATTCATTCCTAAATATCCTCCAAGATAACATGAGTGGCATCTCATCACATTAAACAAAAAAAAATCAGAATTATCGTTACCGACCACACATCATAAATTTGCCCATATTTAATTTAAAACATTTAATTAACAACATTTAACTTCATTTCATTTAACAAAAAATTAATAAAATTATTTATATACTTTCATATTTACAAAATAGAACTATCCCAACCGTTATCATTGATCGTTTAATAGTCTAAAATTTAACAATTTCATATGTTCATCCATTAGTGTTTTCATTAATTGTTTTCTCATTCCATTTCATTGGTTAACAATACCATGACTTTAAAATAACAAAACCAACACACCATATAACTTTTGATAAATTAAGAAAATAGTCACTATAATAGAAATAATAAAACAAATTTTTCACATCACTATATATTGAATCAAAAATAAAATTTTAAATCTTCCAGTGGTATCAAATTTAATATTTAATTGTTCTAGAACTGCACCAAGTTCAATGGTATTGTAAAGTATATGTGTGGTGTCTAACCCACTAGAAGTGGGGAATGAAGTTGAAGACTTTTGGACAATTCTTATATTCCTATAATTTTTATTTATTTATTTATTTAATTAAATGTTACATATAAAATAAATGAATTAAAGTAGAAAAAATGAAGAGATGTGAACCTGTTTATAGGGGAATTTAACTAAATAAATTATTTAAACAAGTATTGAAATAATAATAAAAGTGAATAGTTGTGAAACCATTAATTGTTTTAGATATTAGAAATTATTAATCCCAATAAATATATTATATAATACCAAATCATCAGGGTATGATGAATTAAAATTTCCATAGTGCATTAAGGTCAGATTTCAAAATAGAAAAACAATAATTCCATTTAATGGTCATGAATAAATTATTTCAATATTGTAGTTGTCCATTCATCATTGAATAAATTTTTTCTCATTATGTGATGATGAGTAAAATAAATTTTCATGAAAAATATTATTCTATTTAGTTAATCAATATTAGTAGTAATTAAAATTAGGATTTATTATTACAATACGTTTTTAACCGATTAGACTCTTCCTAGTGGTTTATATAATCATCATCGAGTGGTCACTGAAGACAAATATATCAATACAAAAGGGGGAGAGATTATTAAATAAATAATTTTAAATGAAATGAATAAAATTGAGAAAATAAAATTAATCTATATTTCATTAAACATTAAACCATGTATGGGAAATGAAAATAAAATCTTTAAAAAAATGCTATCTATGAAGAACTCATAGTCGGATCCCAAGATACTACATAATAGTGGTGAAGATATCATGATTAGAATGAATAATTTTCTCTTATATATAACAATCTATCAATAAGATGATAAATAGTACATGTGTTTACATGGGTCACATAGAACATTTAATTGGATTCTGAAGAAAAGTAAATATTTCCTCCTTAAAAGATAAATCAATAAACTAGTTTTGTGAATCTTGGAGGATTTCATGTCATGTAATCGTTACATGATGTGTAATGTGTAGGTTTTAATTAGAAACAATTTAATCCACATTTCTTATTACAATACATACATTTCATATAATGATATCATGCAGTGTAATGTATATATGATATGTAATACCATTTTTTTGTGTAAAAATGAAAATTATACTCTGGCTATTCTGTTTAGAGCTTTCAGATCATTCCATAGACATCCAACATGATCAATCATCTTCATTAAATCTGAGACTCAATCCATTTTTCTAAAATAATCAATATCATCATCATCATATTTCTATTATCGTACCAATTCACTTCCCAACTCTATTCCAAGTGAATTTATGTTATGTAATTTCCATGTTTTCATTGATATTACACAACAAGCCATTCATCCATATGAATATCTAAATATTAATATTAAAAATTAATATAATATTAAATAAATCCATATTATTATAAAACAATTATAAATTATATGAACATAATTAGATAACAAATATAGATATGATTTACCCCCACACTCAAATCATTGATCTTCCTTGAGCCAAATATCAAAATCAGAACAGAAAGAGACAATAAATTAAGAAGTGAAATATAAAATTATTGTGATCATAAAAAATTTATAACCAATGCTTATAAAAGTAAAAAACATACCCAAAATAGAATTCACAGATCATGTTTAATTTAAAATTTCTAATCGAATCATTCCCCCTTATAACATTATGATATCAATCATTCATTTACACCCATGAAATTTATGTTTTTCCTCACTGTGGTATTTTCCACTCATTAATCAAAGTAATATTTTAATTCACATATGATCATTCCTAAAGGACATGCTTAAAACCATATTATTTTAATCAATGTATTTACTCTTCCATGTGGAGTCAAATATCACAATTAATCATGAGGGATTTATATGTAGTGTCAAATGATCCTCAGGCTGAGAGTTAACATATTTTTATTATAAAAACATGTATGTATCAGAAATAAATATTAAATATAACTTATTATACATGATATTCAAAATTATATCACACCTAACAACCCATCACCAAAATATAATTTCATCTCTCACATCCCCAAGGGTAAAAGTAAAGTTTTATGGAAAATATAATCATAATGAATCCTACTATTGTTGTTCATTTTTCTCTTTCATTATTTTTTGAATAAAGTTCAACGGATAATCCTCACATCCACTACCAAACCGTATATCATGTTTTTATTATAGGTTTAAAATTTGGGAATTTATACCTACAATATTAACAACTCATTTTTATATTTTTTAGAAAAATCAGGATTAGAATGAACCTCACATTCACCACTGAATAATATATGATAAAAAATATTGGTTTGGAAATAGTGTTTTCTATTATTCAAAGTCTCAAAAAAAGTTCTTATATGAAATTTTTTAACTCTATTTTGGATAATAAAATGAAATATAGTGAATGAAAATTTGAATCTTTAACAACAACCTCATAAGAAAACCCCGTAGTCTCCTCTAAAGATAAAGCATCCCATATTATCAATAAAAAATACCTTCCCCACACTATTTCAATTAATTTTATAGAAAAATATAAATATATGGGTAAGGAAGTGAAATAATGGTTTATAATGTTCATCAATCCAAATAAGATCTCCCATGGATTCTACAAGCTAATATAGATAACTCTATTTATGGGTCACATGATGAATTCACTAAACAATACAATTCAAAAATAATTTCAAAAAATAATTTTTCATTCATAACAGTTTGAAGGTACATAAGAAATTTATGGAACTATTACATGCCCCATGTTTCAGTCAAATGATATTATTATAAAATTCGAAATATTAAATCTAGAAAACTCTCAGGAATGGAAACATAAAAAATTAGAAATTAGTTAATTCCATGAAGATAACTAATTATTTTACTCAAATTATTATTTTAGGAATCAATATCCATAAAACTGATCATATTAGAAATCATTTAAAAAATAATAATTGTATGTAAGAGAGTGAATTTTGAAATTTCCATTTATACAAATTTCATTTTTGGTAAATATATTTCAAAATTTCAGAAATGACTACATTATTCATTTTCTTTCTAATGTATCATGGATCTGGGAGTAGAAGAAAAAAATTTCAACCATTTTTTTGTTGAATATAATTCATTATAGTTCATGTACTAATTCCATTCATTTTTTTCATTTTATTAGTTTTATTAAAAATAATATTTTGGAAAATATGGGGCTAAAAGTATAAAAAAGTAAAAAAAAATACTCCATTCCATTGATTATTTTTAATGAGTTTCTCATGTTTTATCTAACCCATGATCATGGTATGGATTGTGATCTCATGATATAAATTGGAATAATGACGTAAATTTGAAATAACAAGTAAAGTGGTACTGTATGAATTACATCATTTGGTTACTTATTATTGATTCCATGGGCCAAAAATAATAATTTTAACAGTGAAGATACGTGTATTTTAAAAATTTATTTTATTTGGTTCAAACAGATAATGATATCATCCATGGGGAAATTTATTAATAAATGTCATATAATGTAATTTAAATATTCATGTTTCCTCTGAATAGGGATGATTTTTGAAATATAGAAATAAGTTTTACTTTTGTTACTTTATTGGAAGATGATATAGATCTATTCATCTTATTCTTAGCCAATTATGACTAAGTTGCACATTCATGGTATTAAATATATTTCTAATCCACTAGTCTTTCATAACTTGTACCCAAGGTGGGACAAATATTGTGAAAACATTTAATGAATATATAGAGAAATAAAAATGTAATTAGATTTTGTGGTTCATTTTATCCACCACAACATCATCCATGTCATCAGAGGGTTCACATATTGGAATTAATTATTGAGTTATAGCCTCTATTTTATACTCTTCTTATAGAAAATAATGGGGTCATCCCATTCTTCTCCAGTCTTTTGAATACTTGGGAGGTCGATGCATGATTGATAAACATCATCTTCCTTCACATTTTCATCTTAATTTGATTCTACAAATTTGTTTCTTCAAACATGTTCTCTTATTTCTCATCATCCATCAAATCAATAATTTCAATCATGATTGTTTATTCGTGTAATATTCTCAAATGGTCTTCTATTTGTTCTTCATGGAATTTTTTTATTCCTATAAAGGATGACTCATTATATTTTCATCCAAATCCAGTGGTTTATCACTATGATATATAAAACCATTACAAAAGAATTATTCTATGATATCTTAATACATTTTCTATTCTTTTTTATATGCATATTTAATGTCCTCCACCTCATGATACTACTCAACTTCATGCCAATCAATTACATTATTATAATCTAATGTTCGATTATTTAGAAGGGAATTTAAATTTGAAGTTATTTGAGAAAGGATACCACTAAATTATGAATTTTTAGTTTTTCTTAATTCTAATCTATCATCTTTTCCAATAGTTAAATGTAATTTTTTTGTATTATGGTTAGTATATCTTATATGGTGTGATAATAATAATTTTTAAAGGATTGGTATTATTGAAATTATTATTATTGTGGTTCCAACGTTTCAACAATATTGTATTACTTAACCTAATAATCTCTTTATTCAAACCAACCAATGATTTCATTAGAATCTATTAGAATGTTGTTAACAAGATTATTTTTATTTGAAATGATATGATAAAGTTGAGTTTTCTAATCTCCCAGTTCAATAATCTAGGCTGCAATATAATCCATCCATTTATTTATAACATCAACATACGTCATGTGAAATTAGATGATGTTGTCTTATGAGTATTAATTATAAATATATTTATCATGCTATTTTTGAATATTGGTCTATCCTCTATAGGGTTGATAACAGGTGTCTCCCCATTAATGAGGTTGGAATTTATCATATTCAAGATAATAAAAATCATGTAACCTCAGTTCAAGATGTATCCACCCTTAAAAAATAATTGATTCTCATGAGGTCAGACACTCCTGAAATGAATAATACTCAATTTCAAGGGAAAAATATCAGTTAATCTCAAAACTCAACTTTAAAACCACATGAAACTTTTACAAGTGTAATATAATAACAAAAATAATGATTTAAAGAAATAAATACATAATCAAAATTTGGTAGATAGAAATGGGATAAGGAAATTATTTGAACATAGTATTCAATCTGGAGTTTAGAACATCACAATAGTGCTCCATAAAATTGTATCCAAAAATAAATTCATACGAAAGAATTAATTAAATCATGTAGTGTTATTAAATTAAAAATATCAATGTTCCTGAAAAACAGTAATTACTATGGTGTAGTAATGTGAACGTATGGGGTCTAACCCATAGAGAATGGGGAACACAACTGATGATATTTGTCCAAAGGTAATGTCATTCCAATTTCTGTTAGATGTTATTTTACTAAATAAAAGACACAAATTAAATAAATTAATTCAAATAGAAAAGAATAAGAGAGGGGAACCATATTCCAGGGTGGTTTTGCTACACTAATTATTTGGATTCACTTTCAAGAATACATATATTCATTAGTTGTCAAAGAATTCAATATTATTGATAGGATAAATGATCAATCCCAACTCCAAGACCCTATAATCCAAATTCATCATTGTATGAGAAATTAATTTAGATAATGTTAATTAAGTTCATATTTCTAAAAGTAGAATAATTTTTCAATTCAATGGTCAAGAGTAAATTATCCCAATCTTGTTGGTGTTCATTCATTATTAAATTTTTTTCCACGAATCATTGATGAATAATATAAAAATTCCTGAAAAAGAAGACACTATTGAGTAAAAAATATTATAAGTGACATATATCAGTATTTTTGGAACAAAAACCCTTTAACGTATTATGGCCTCCACTCTAGGGTTTAACCAATTATCATTGTGTGGTCATCGAGGATAAATAAACCAAAACCCAAGGAATATAGAATATGGAATATTGAAGGGGGATGGAAATGATCAAAAGGGAGATATTAAAATTAAAAAAAATTGCATTAAACATCACACCAAATAAGTTAATGTAAAATCAAAATTAGAAATTAAAATCTATCAATGAAGAACACGTTATCGTAACCAACGAAATGGCCAATCAGTGGTGGAATCCCCATGTCTGGAATGGGTACCTATTCTCATAGCAAAGATCCACTATATAAAAGACCGTATTTATTTATTAGGCCTCCAATGTTCAAATATAGAATTTATTGGTTTTATAAGAGAAAATTTATTTTTCCCATTAAACTATACATAATAATCATAGTTATTGGATATACTATAGGATTTCATGTCATTAAATCTTTACATGATGTATAATGTGTGGGGTTGAACTCTACGTTATTGTCATCACATTACAATTTTACTAGTTACACAAAATTTAATGTTTTCACATTTTTTTAATGTTTATATGACATTTAATTTTAGTTTCTGGTAACATAAGCCTTGTTTTCTCCAATATCTATTCTTTCAACCCTCTTAAAAAATAAAACAAACATTATACATCATTGAAATAGTTCATTAAATGTGTGTCTTGATCCATATGGATCTAATCTTAAATATCATCTTCATCATATTTCTATTTTTTTCACCAATACACATCATGGATCTATCCAATGCACCAATATATTTCAAATTTTCAATGTTTTTCTTTATGTTTCACCAAATTATTGACCTACCATAATAATAAAAAATGACTTATATAAGACAGGTATCTCATATTCAATCAATCATTATTCATCTAAAACATATATATAATTAAATATATATATTCAGATACGAAATGCATATATCATCATATATGTTTCTTCAACAACAACAACAAACCATCATATCCACCATTACTACAACCACAATAAACCTCAACATTACAAAAATCAATATTAACCAATGAAATCCATTTTTTCTAATAATGAGGCTACGCATGGGAACGGTAGGGAAAACATAATTATAATTCAAACAAAGAATAGATTCTATATTCTATCATATTTACTCATCTCGATCCTAGTCCATCACATTTTATAGGATCAAGATTCCATAACCCTTAGGTGATTCTCCAATACACAAATGGATAGTAATAAAATCATATGATTTGTAAATATTATTAGTATTTGATTTAACATTTATTATGACATAATTATGTTGGATGAAAAACTGTAGTAGAAAAATATGAATATAATTCATTATAAAAACATAAAATAAAATATATTACATAATATACCCGAAATTGTAAAATCAATTCTGAACAATATATGCAATATGTCTTTAGTTTTCAAAAGGTTAAAAAATTAAAAAAAATTCTTAAAAACATTTGATGAAACAAATTTCAACACCAAAACTACCACTAAGATTTGGCCTCAATATCCAATGAACAAAACATCATCATTTCCAACTATTGAATTATATGTTCTACCCCTTATATAAATAATTTCAAATAATATTTACAATTAACAAAAATTCATTTCATGTTGGTCAATGTATAAAACCAGTGTTAAATCCCTTAAAAACATCCCACACATGCTTCTAGAAAAAAAATCTTACATCACATTTTATATAAATATTTGATAAGCATTAGAACTAGTTAATAATAATATATATATATATAATCAACTCACACTACAACACACGTGAACTCCATGACCTCATGCACATACAAAAAAACCTCCCCTTTAAGGGAAATATTACCAACCCAATGCCCATATTTTCTATGTGGGACAAACTGAGTGAAAAAATACAAAAAAAGATACCCACCCTCAAGCCTGAATTCATTATCTGGTTGTAAAATCCTTGTCCCCACCATAACGATACTACTGGGAAAGTATGATCCAACATGGACCATTATATATATATATATATACACATATATATATTCATCATCAATTCAAACCCACACATTATTTTTAAAAGTATAAAATAATGATAATTTTTTCTAATTATTACCAAAATTCAACATATGTATTTTACATGACACATTATAAGAGTCACCAAAACCATTATAAAAAAATATAGTAAAAAATATTATATGATAATACTGAAAATATGGTTATAAATTATTTTTCACCATTATAAAGAATCATTTAACTTTAAAAACCAACATATTTCATGATCTTTGTAGAAGTATACTGAGTAAGAAGAAAACTACCTCACATAATATAGTCCGTGAAAACCGATATAGAATGTTGTAGACCTGATTTCTCAGAAACATCATATGTTTGATCGTTATAAAATAAAAATTTTAAATGAACCAAAAAATATATAGGTATGGAATCCCAAAAAATTATCTGAATAAACAACTATGAAAGTGATTATAAAAAATTATCTTTCTAAAATAAATTACATACGATGATAAAACATTAAACTCTTAGATGTAACAAAAATTAATTCGTTAATAAATTTGAAAAATCGTGGTATACCATAATACCCAAGCGAATCGGCCACTTCCATTAAATTACTCTTATTCTATTATTTTACTTATTAGGTTTATTTATACCTAGACACAGAATAAAAATATCATGATAAGTTAAAAATTTACACATGGAATGATGGGGATGTTTCAAATCAACTACCATAACTAATGGAACATAAATTTCATGGAAAAAATAATTAGTTCGAACAATGTATAATAAAAAACTAATGGGATATTCCATGAACTATGATACAGAAGAAAAAATCCAAACCATGACCAAATTCCAATAAAAAAATTGAAACAACTATCACTATCTCTCCCATGAAAGAATAATAAAATAAATTGTAAAGAGAGGATGTGAAATCATAATGGGATAGAAAAGCTTTATCTCTAAAAATATGAGGTCAAAAACCAACAAATTGATGGGAAAGTTTCTCTAAAAATGCTAAATATTTATCCATGGGTTCTAGGTTATTTCAAAAAATAAGATATTATTTTTCAAATTAATAAAATTATAAATATTTTATAAAAATTAAGGTGTCATATAATATTAGGTGTCAAAAATGAAAAATAAAACTATGATAAAACCCTAAGATATGTTACCTCCCCAAATCACAATGTCAACCTAGATTAAAAAAGTATACATTGACACGGGTTATAGTGTAAAAAGGGATATTATTTCAAAAATTATAATCACCCTAGAATCACAACATAATCCTCAGGTTCCACCCTTCAACTTGATTAAACCCAAACTATAACACGAGGTCAGGAATGACACCATGACTTAGAAAACATCATCTAAAAAGGTCAAAAAAATCAATAAACTCAAAAATGAGTACACTGCCATTAAATTAATTAGTATATAACATATGATTAATAAGAAACACCTTATTTCTATGATAATAAAATACTACCCCCATAGAAATATCATGCTACATTAGAAAAACTCAAATGGTATCATATCAGACAATCCCAATGGAGTCCATATATAAGAATCACAGGTGAATTTTTAATCTGAAATAATCCCCTATTATATAACAACATTAATTCCACTTAATTTTTTTGACATTGAATCTTTATTTCTCAATACTTATAATAGATAATATAAACCATACTGTTATTCAATCCCCTATGATGTGATACACCAAAAAAAGAAACATTATCTCCTCCAGTGAAATCATCATGATAAGACACACAAGGACACTCTTTAAAAAATTCATTCCATTTTAAATTTCATATACAACTCGTTTTTCTTTCATACAACCTTCACCGGACATATTTAACACCTAAAAGATGAAATATTTGAATTATAGAAAATATGGGCCATTATAATATGATTCATTTTAATTTTAAAATTGATTAATAGATTTTTGTTAATCAAATTTATTTTTTAATTATTATACAATGTCAAATAAAATATTTATGAATTAAAAAAACCCTTTTTTATCAAATATTAAATGTAATATAATGTTTTATTTATTCACTAAAAATTAAATATTTAATTATGGGGGAATCCTTCCTACAATAACCTCAATGTATTCTAAAATGATAGAATCTAATGGAGCCCTACCTAAATATAATCATAAACAATGAGGTTAATGTCATTATAATGGAGTAAATAATAAGAGTTCCATCATTCATTCATTTGGTTGCTAGAATACCATCTACCATGTTTTCTTGATTCTTAGTCTGATGGATCTACACATAGTGATCAATTTAGTTATTTCATGAACAAATAAGATAGGCTATGTTATGGGGGAGGTAGAGTGTGTCATGTTAGAAAATATTACACCTTGGTAGATTAAATTTACCCCAACACTATATTGATGTTGTAGGGTATTAAAAAGTATAGTCCACTAAGCATAGTCCATTATTAAACTATTAGAGACATTTCAATTCCATTTAATTTACTATACGTCTACTTCATTCATCTTCCATTTCTAGTATAATTTATATGATTTTAGTAAATGAAATATATACATTTTTTTCTTTTGAATTTCAATTTATATATTGATATATATTTTTTATTTTTCCAATAATATTCATTTTTCTTATACATAATTTAATTTAAAATTCCATAATTTATTCCTTTATAATTTTTCAGAAGAAGATTATATTACATAATTAACATATTAATTAAAAACAAAAGATTTTTTTATTTTATTATTCATATTTCATTTCATATTTTACTCTATGATCGATATATAAACTTCATCCTTCTTGATTTATTTTTGGTAATTTTTTATCATAATCTAAAAAATTGAAAACATTGCCTCAATATGTTTTCATTATTTATTTTATCTTTTTTAAAAATAAAATTTGATATCTAGAAATAACTTTTTCTTACTGAAAATATTCATTACAATACAAATTTTTTGTTAAAAAGTGATCAATATAATATTTAAAATATCATTTTTTATAATATTAATTGATTAAAATATCAATATATTTATTGATAACACCATGATGATGAGATATAAATATATTTTTTTAATTGGAAAAAATAAAACTTCAATTTCCCTAGATTAAAGAATAGTTTCACTAATTCCATCACATTCCATTATGACAGGGGAAACTCTTTATTATTTTTGAGTAATATTTAGAAGAATATCACACCAACATTTTATTTGACTACTAAACTAGTTGGTAAAAAATTTATCAATAAAAATATCGTAATTATTTATTGAAATATATAAAATCTTTATCAATGAAATTACAGAAAGAAATAATAATATTTAAAAATAACATTATCCATATAAATATATTGAATTTATCAATTGAAATTATAAAAATAATTATTTTCCAGTAATTTATCATAAAAAAATATAAAACAATTGATGGTTAATGATAATATGATGTGGATTTATTTATATCTTTTTTAAAAATATTTTAAATATAATTGTTTATAATTCTTCTAATTATTTTCATATCATATTTATGTTTTTTTTATTTTCTATTAATGTATAAATATTTGTATATTGTTTTTAAAAAATTTATATCCATTTAATTATATCATTGATTATTTGTCAAAATTCATCTGATTTTTGTGATCCAAGACTAAACCTAAAATCATCAGTTACATCAAATGGATTATTAATTGGATTTTGATTTATTAATTCATTTTTCATTATTAATATATGATTAATCATTATAAATTTTATTATATAATTTATTTTACATTATTCATGATATTGATACAATGAATTTAGTATAATAGTAATATAATTATTTTGAGTATTCACCCATTCTATATTTTTTAATTCATTATTTTTAATAATTTAAAACTTTACAACAATAAATTTTCCTTTTTATATACTATTTCTTATAGTTTTGAAGGTGGATTTAATAATAGGACATTAATTTTTGAGTCAATAATTTCAATTTTTTTATTAAATAAAAATGATTAGTCATGATATTTACCTTTTGACTCATGGTTTAGATCAATAAACATGATTAAAGGTTTTTTTAATATTAAAAGAAATGATTTTTTTAAAATATATAATAATAAATTATTATTGAAATGAAATTTATATTTTTATTAATTTATTATATTATTAATTTTAATCTAAAAATAAAATATATCTTTTTGTATTTTTCTCATTTCACGTACCAATTTTATCATATTTTATCAATATATTATTATCATGATTTTTAAAACATAATTTCTCATATTTCATCAATTATTGGATAATAATTTTTTATAATAATTATATTAAATTTATAACTCTTTAATAGCTAATTAAATTTGATTAGGATTTTTTAATATCATCTAATATTTTAGATGTAGTGAGTGGAAATGAAAATTACAATTTATCTGCATAATAAACACATATAATTTCACTTTTAAAATAAACTCAATTAATTATTAATTATTATTTGTTTTAAGAAGAGAATTATTTTTTATTATGTGAATTATTATATATAATATATTTTTTATTCAAATCCCTTTTTTTTATTTTACTAAAGGTATGTGAAAATTTATCAAATATTTTTCTATGTAATTTTTAAATATAAATAATACACGTAGTTTTTTTAAATATATAAATTTGTGAGATTTTCAAAAAAATCATTGAAATTACATTTTATGTAGTTACTGTTTTTCAAGAATCATGTTTTATCAGTTTAGAATGTAAAATTCACTTGTCCTCACTGGTCTGGAAGATTACAATTTCACTATTGTGACATTTTTTCAGCATATAGAAATATTTTTAATGATGATTTTTTAAAATGAAAAATTATATAAATTATAAATTCTTTTATCCATTATACGTATTACAATTCCTTTTTTTGAATATATAATTTTAATGTTTTAACTGCGAAATCATTATTAATCGTTGGTTTTTAAAATTTTGATAATATTCAAAATATATTAGACAATAAACTTAATATTTTATAGAAATCAAAGTATCAAATCACATAATATGAATTTTTTGACTAACTATGTACAAATAAATTTAATTTATTTTAAAAAGTTTATTTTTAAGGAAACACCCTTCTTCAATTGTACAAATATGAATTCAATCATCTTTTGATATATAAAATTAACAATTGGTATATAAAAGTATAATTAATTTCAATGAGTTATTCTAAAAATTAATTTTTATAGAGTCTTGAGAGAATATTATTAAGACATTAATATTTCCCAAAATATTTCATAATTTTTGGATTATATTTTTTAATTTATTATATTTATGATTAATTTTAATTTATAAATCATCTTCCTATATAGTTTCATTACATTTTTTAAATATAATCTCTTAATACATGAATCAAATGGCCCAATATTTTCCAACATGTTAATTTGGGTGTTTTGAGTGTTGTGGGTGTAATGAGGGAGTTCAAGGGTTCTATGTAGGATATAAATGACTTTATCCATTTTGGGGTAAACCATTCTATGGTGTAAATCATTTTGGTTTCCATTTTTGAGAATGTGGTTTGGTGGAAGTTTTATTGTAGCTATGGGAAATGGAGATGTCAATTGAGTATTATAGTGAACCACTAGATTTGGGACATTCATGGGAGAGGGTATTTTCCATTGAGAAATTACCATAATAAATATGAATGAGATCCATGATATGGGGAAGGGAGTGATGCTGCTAGAGACATGAGTCATTATCATTGTTGGAAAAAATGAGGATTGAAACACCATGGTGAATAGTGTGACACTCTGAAATCACTCCAATATTATATAATAACATGTAACAATAATGTATATGGGTATGGATGAATGAAATTTCGGATTGGTTGAGCCATGTGAGGGAGGAAGGATGTGTTGAGTTTGATATTTCTATTGCATTGCCTTCAGTGGGGAGATGTGATATGGTTGGACATTTTCAGACCATCAATGGGAAAACCCATTATGAGTTTCATGTGTGTGAAATGATTTCTTCAAAATAGTGTAGAAATGCATGGTGATGATAAAATATATTGAAAATAGTTTTAGACATTTTTAAAATTTAGAGGGCATGTAATTTCAAATTCATAAGAAATTTTATCACAATTTATTGATCCTCAATTGGAAAAAATTTAGTGGATACCAAGATGTTGTTTTATTATTTTCATATCTCCCTTCAAATATGGGGTTGTAATATCCTTGGTCAATCATTTATTTTCCATATCTAAACCTTATCTGACAGTACCTTTTTCAACACATTTTATATCATTGGTAAAGGCCAAAATTTCTATGTTTTTCATGATCCATGTTATTTACTTTTTATATCTCCCATCCATTCTTATTCTCCATCTTCTTAATGAATATTTGTGTAGTTACATTAGTTTTAGGTTGAGGTTTAAGCATGATTTGAGAGTATAAATACCCCAAACCTATTTTACCAGAGTAGGTGAGTTACATTATTAAATAAGTATAATAAACAAGGATGTCACATACAAATGTTCTGAATTGTTTAGTAGTTTTGGAAGACCATATTCGTGCATATTTTTTACATTAAAAAATCTAATTAAAAAATACATATCTCCTCCATTATAAGTACCCATAAAATTTTAGATTATCCCTTTAAGTAATTCATAATATACATGTGAACATCGAAGGGAAAAAATAAAACATAAAAAAGGGCTGATATTTGGTTCGTAGAAAAGATAATTAATACCTGAGATGCTCTTGTAAACAATAAAGATTAGTGAATTACTGGAAACACATTCCATTAGAACATAAGAATGAGCAGAATAGGCAAATAATAAAATATGAATAAATAATCCTAGAAAAATAATCACATGTGAATGAAGATTTACCAGGAATATTCTAAAAGTTAAATATTGACATGGATAATAAAATACTAATCATAATGAAGGAATTCATATTGAAAATTTCCAAAATATAAAATCTTTTCCTCAAAAAATACACCTGAAAATAAATAGTTAAGGCCTCGACCAAAATAAATTTATATTTTTTCTCATTAGACCAACAGATGAAATATAGGGATATAATGGTCCACACTCATAACATTCTAAGTACAATGCATTCTTCAAATGATTGAGGTTAAACATATACAAAATATACAAGTGAAATGAAAATTACTTTCCCAAATTTGTTAATGTAATAAATAACCATTCTTTGTAGTATAATTACTTGTATCAAGATAGAAAATCAGCATTCAAGATGATAATAAAACATTTAATAAAATATATTATATGATAATAATAAGATTTTATTACCAATTATGAATACTATTCCAAAAAGTATGTTTAAATAGCTGTAGGTATTATAATAATATCTTAATGTAATTCTTGATAGAAATGCCATTTTTACATTGTAATATTGAGTTACTTTGGAAAAGAATTTTTTATAAATATTTATCCAAAACCTATAATTAAAATAAAACTACTTTCATGAATAAATTAATGAATTTTTAAAAATAACTCATTATTAATATCGATTTGGGATGGTTCTTGGAAATGGGTAAAAAATGGATTTTCCCTTTAATCTCGATTGCTTATTTAAATGAATTGAGGAGGGAACCATGTAAAACTAGTATTTTAAAGTAAAATATAGATGAAATGAAAAAGATATATGATTATTTATCTTATAAATATAATTTAGAATTATATAATAATAACTAAGAATTAAATTTTCATAAATACATAGAAAGTGAATCCCGAATGGAAAATTGAGGTTTAGAAAAATACCCTTAAATTATTTCCGACTGTGTTCTGAATTTCAGCTTAAAGTACTAGTTTTTTAAATTAGATTCATTATTAATTTATTTTAAAACCTTTTTTACAATAATTTTAATTACTATAATATTATTTATATAATTTATGGTCTCTATTATTAGTTATAAGATACAATTTTATCATTTGAAAGAAATTGATTCCATAGTTTTCAGGATCAGTTTTCTTGTATATGAGAATGAATGATTATGTAAAACAAGAATAGATATCTAGAATTGATGTTATATTTTATTAAGGAAAATATATAAAATTATGTGGTTACATAATTAATTGGGTTATTTTGGGTGAAGATAAATCATTAGATAAGATTTTAGTGATAGTTGTTTATATTATTTTTTCGGATTTCCGATAATCACAAACTAGTTTTCTTTTATTAATTAGCATGACATATGAATAATTATTAAAGAACAATAAATATATTGTGACAAATATATTATAATATTTTAGCCACTAAAATTGTTTTATTATAGGCCTTGTTGGCATAAATGGATAATGAAAATGTATCGTCCATGACGCTGGTAAATTGACACATCACAAGTGATGATTTCATTTATAGAATAAAAAGATGTGATAATGGATCATAATGGTTGAAATTTTATTAACATGAAATAATTAAATTATATATGTTATAATATTGTTATAATTTTCCTTTTTAAATGGGATATGATTGAAGGATAATAATATAAAAGAAACCGAAAATAAAATAAAATAAACAAAAGATGTTTTTTACCTCTTGAATTCTCCTCCTTTAGAACCACCATAATGCGATTTTATATTGATTTCTTTGGGCCAAATGCTCCTCAATTATGTGGAAATTATTAGGACTAGGATTGGGTAGAAATATGACAATGATACATGCATTGAATTTGTTAGTAGAAGGGGTGTTATTTATAGTGTTGGTGTGGGGTGTTTTTTAAATAATTTGTTCAATTGGTTATTATTTTGGACCTAAACAATGAAAAGGTTTTGAATTATAAACAAATATATTAATATACTTATGTTATGTTTGATATTATATATCTTACATCATCAATGACTAAAGGAATATTTTATTTAACAGAAAATATATTTATACCATAAATTACATTATTTCGCTATTCACAAAATTTTGAAGCATTTCAGAAAAATAGAAAAAATTAAACCAAAATATTTTTATTGTGTTTTATGAAAAAATATTTCATTTTATTAAAATATTTTTTACAAATGAGAAATTTATTTTTTAAATAATGTAATTATGTATTCAATAAAATAAAAATTTTAATATATCAACCAGTTTTAGGACACCTTCAAAATTTAACTAAGGACTCAGAAAATTTTCTTATAATATTATGAATACTAAGTATTAAAAAATGAATCTATTTTATGAAAATTTATTTAATTTTAAATAATTATATTCATTATAATCTTAAAATTAAATATTTATTAATTAAAATAATACAAACAATTAATTAATAATTTTAAAAATATTAATTTAATTATACCATTATATAATTTTATCATAATTTCACTGATACTTACAAAAATTTATTTATTCATTCATCGGTGACGTTACTATTCATTTGGACGGTTTACTATTCATAAGGGTCATATTACTATTCCCAAGTTAATGTTAGTATTTCATCAGAATAGGTTCCTTAAATTCTAGAAATACCTTTAACATCATTAAATAATCAATTATAATGTTTTATTGTGATCTCTATGTAATTTTTTTTTGTCATTTATACTATATTAAATAATAATGGGTATATATATTTCATTGATAATATTTTTGGTTGTCACATTATATCCTTTTAAAAAAATTGTGTCCTGGAATTTTTTTGAATGTCACTCTATAAAAATATTTGGGTAGTTCTTCATCAAAACATCATCTGGTTCCCACATACTTTGAATGTAATGTGGGGATAAACTAAACATATATTACAATGTTGGAATGGTCCATTTAGTTATCCTGTCAGTTTGAGGGTGACGAGAATTATTCAAATAAATAACAATATATGACTTTTATAGAATTGTAATGTAAATTATGGGTCATGATTAAAAATAATTTAAATAAGTTCTCTATGATATCATTCAAAATCTTTCATATAGAGTCTTGAAAGGCCTTCTAGTGGAATTTCATCCCTTTTCAAGTGAAAATGTACATATTTGGTTTGTCGATCATAATATCACATATTAAATTATTCCTTCACGGAGACCATGGTAATCTAGTGACAAAATCTATAGTAATGTAATCATATTTCAATATAGGAATATGAAGAGGTTTCATGATCCTCTAGGATGTTGTCATTCATCCTTCACCTATTGACAGAAAAAAACTCATTATGCATAATAAGTAATTTCTCAGTTTTTTTTATCTGACTAGAAATTTTACTTCAAATTTTTTTTCATTAAAATTAAACAAGGGTGTATAGAAAAATTCCAGCAATGGGATACATATAATATATTCAATTTTAGCTTGATTAAAGAGGGAACACATAACCACCTCTCAAATATTTCTATTTAATCATATTATATGAAATCATCCATGTTCATATCGTTCAAAATAATAATTTTCTTTTGAAGATACTCATAATCAGATTGTTAAATTTTATTCTATTCCAATAATGAAGGTTGGAATCCATTTTAAAAATTAATGATGTTACACTTACCTTAATATTTCCCATATCCATATTTTCAAGATCCATGTACACAATATCCTTTTATACCCAAATTTATTTTAGAAATCTATGATCATTCCTACTCAATGTGTATCCAAACTTATTCTCTTTCCCTATGTGGTAGTTTGATGAAAAATCATAATCCAGGAATGGATCAAGTAATCTATTTTCCCTCATCTTGAGTTGTTTCTATCAGAAGATATATTTCAAACTCTTGTTCTATATATATATCTCAAATATTTCAACATACATATTGTATCTCTATATGTCAGAGAAACTATTATAGCTGATAACCCAATAAGAGATGGTATATCATTCTTTTCTTGTGTTTTAAACTATCTTTATGCATATGAAAGTAATATATCATTCTTAATAAGGACACAACCATATCTTTTTTTGATGCATCCCTATAAATCACTAATACATCATTTCCTAGTGGTAGATTCATGATGGCATCATTAAATAATATCTTATTATATTGTTAAAAACATTTTTCACATTAAGTTGTCTATATTAATATAACCCCTTTATGACTAATCATAGTTAACATGTTAGAAAATCAAGAAATATTTGAATGAGACACTGATAGTATTCAACTTTAGAAATAAAAATAGATAAAGAAGTTATGTTTATTGGTGTACAAAATATTTTATCCTCCATTGTAATCATATGATAAACTGAGATTCCATCTGTAGAAAGAATATACTGGTGAAAAGAAACTATTTGAAGCAAGAATTCACACATTCTTAACTACCCATATAACTATTTTCTTCTAAGAGCCTATGAAAAAACGCACTAGTTGTTCTCATGGTCCTCATAAAATTTCTAATATATAAATATATAATCAAGAAATATGACAATAAAATCATAAATATATTCCTTGAACACTCTTCTCATTAGATCCATACAAAGAGTGGGTTCATTAGTCGACCGAAATGGCATTATTGTAAACACGTAATGTCTATACCTGTTTAAATATTATGTCCATGAAATTTCTTCCCTTATCACACACAATTAATGATATACATATAAATGTTCTGTATTTAAAAAATATTGACCTCCATGAAGTTGATCGAATAAATCATCACTGTGAGGTATATGAATTTTTTTTTCTATTTTAATATCATTGAATTGTCTATAGTTAATGAACAACCTAATGGATCCTTATTTAATCATTTCAAAATGAATATGGGATCCCTATGGAGAAAAAATACTCTGATTAAATAACATATTAATCAATTCCCTTTTTTTTCTTTTTAATCTTTCATAATACCACAATGGCCATTTTATATGAAGTCTCTGATATAGGTCTTACACCTATGACTAAATATATAGGGAACAAGACCTCTTTATTTGGAGGATGACAAGATAAATCATCTATAAATGCATCAATGTATTATTTCATAATAGGAACATCTTAAACATGAAGATCCATATATTCTTTTTTTCCTTCGTCCAAAATAATTTCAAATAGAAGCGTTACTGGAGTTGGATATAGGTGAGAAGCAGATGATGATGTTTTTTCTCACAAGATAAGGGACTCTATATCTTCCCCAAAAATTGAAACCTCTATCTACAAGAAATGTATTTTCTCATAATATTTTGAAATATATTCCATACCGATGATTATATCAAAATTAACCATCTAAATAACATTTTTGATTTCATAAATTAATCTGACAGACACATCTATTCTGAAATGATAATTACCTTATTATTATTGACTGAAAATCCTTTTATTAAATCAATAGGTAAGTTAATATTTTTCATGGAATATTGGAATGATTCCATATAATTTAATGATTTAGAATCAAATAAATCAATGGCTATGTTTGAATAAACTATTAATGTACCTATCACCACATCATTAGTGAATTCAACCTCAAAAGTTTTAATCTTATAATCATTTTCATGATCACGTTCCCTTTTCTAGGGAATTTTTACTTCAAATATAAGAAATTAATTTAAATAGTGCCTCATATTCTTATAATTTTACCTTTTATTATTGTTGTATTATTTTATTCACATGCAATCATTGGCTTGCTTGCCTTTTTCTCCAAACTTGTAACAGACACCTGTTACTTTTATGTAGGAAGAAAGCTATTTATTTCCAAAAGAATCACACATTGGAACAATCCATTTTTTATTTACATTATCTATTATTTCCTCCACTGCCCACTTATTCTCTTATTTTCCCTTCTTGAGAAAAAATCCATCAAGGAATCGTTGAATTAATTTTGGGTTCATTGTGTTTGTTTACAATGAGAGTTTCATTTGTAAGTTGTGATGTTCTAGAGATATTCATGAAAACCTATATTTTAAATGAAACATGATAAATGAATGGATGATAAAGAGGCAATACATAAATAATAGATATAATGTTGAACTGATTTCCAGTGTTTTTTCATATTTTTGGGCCTCAAAATTGGAAAATGTAGAATGGTGTTTCAGGTAATGAAAGTTGTGTGAAAAACTGAAGGTGGTTTGGAAACAGACAAGAATGGCATGTTTCATGATTAGATTGTCAAAATATTGAACTAGAAGGAAGGCTGTGAATGATTTAGAAAAGTGTGTGATAATGGAGTTACATGAAAGAAACTCACTCACCCAATTCTATGTTAAATTTTGATTAGCGTGAATATAGGGGATCTTGATCTATGTGTCTAATAATCCACAAAATGTCAGTGATGCCAATAAATTAGTTGGAACCTCCCTCCTCTGATGTATCTGAACACATATTTAGAATCCGAATTCCAAATCATGTAAAAAATTCATGAAAATGTAGTTACATGAAAGAATTGTAGTTGCGTGGAAGCTAAGAATGTAGCGTGTATTATTATAGTTGCATGTAAGATTGATTTTCTGTGTATTTGAGTGTTTTTCATGAAAGGCATAAAACATTTGTGAATGGTGATGTAAGGGTTTATAAAAATATTTGTAGAAATGAAATACATCTGTGAAAATGTGGTATTCATAAATGGATGAATGTGGGACATCAATAGAGTATCTACATACAGTGGAGGATAAATTCATTAGAGATAATGAAGGAATATAAAATTCTATAATATGTGGGTGGATCATTTAAAGAGTTAGTGAACACATTAACATTGAGTGAGTAATGAGCATTCAAATTGTGATTAGATATAAACTAAGAGGTATAGTGAATCATATCCAAACATTGTAAATATTAGTGCACTTTTAGTGGATTTGGTACATCAACACATAGATGTTGTATTCTCCTTGGACATAGCCTAGTGAGATGAATCAAGATAAATCATTGTGTCCTATGCATGAATTTATTTCTGTTTATATCTTACTATGTTAAAGACAGAGAATATAGATTTTTTTAATAGTGATATAAGTTCTAAATGAGTAGTTGTATCAGTCTGTCATACCCTGATTCACCCCCACATAGAGTATTTGATCTTGTGGACATAAAACCCCTTAAATTCAATAGACATAGAGTTTTTTCTCTATCGTGATACCAAAATAGACTATAACATCATGCGATGAGAAATTTTGGGAGAATAGACCCTTTTAGATGAATATACCTAAACCATGATAGAATCAATCAATCGTTCTCTATTGATTATATATGTTGTCCTCATCAGGACCTCATAATCATATAAAATATCCATCATACATAACAATGTTTTCATCATATTTTTGTTTCCGACTCAATAATATCTTCTCCATATCCACTCTCTTGTTGTGAGGGAAATACTCTTCAAATAAAATTTCCATAAAAAATTTCCAATAAATCTTTTAAATTTATTCCTCCTCTGTTTTTTTGACCTGTGACCACCTTTGATCAGATTATCATAATAGATGAAAAAATGCAATGATAACCACCAAAAATTAAATAGTTCCAAAGTGAGAAATATGTTCTCTAAATAACTAATCAACTTCTCCACTATAAATGGGTTTATAGTACCATTTAATTATGGACAATTATTTCATATAAATCATTCTATCATTGCTCCATGAAGTTGTGGATTATAATTCTCTATACAGGTAAGGTTATTATTCACAACCTATGATGTTTATTCCAGTATAGTTATTTGTATCTCAGCATGAGTCAAAGTTCAATTACTAACATCATTATCTTTCATAGGGGTGAAATCAATTTAGGTGATATACACATTGATAGAGATTCCATTCCATCCATTTTAAACCATTTCAAAAAAGTACATACACTAAATAAGAATGTGATTAATAATGAATAATTTTCAAACAATAAAAACACTTAACGAAAATTGAAAATTTAAGCACAGCTAATAAAATAAACATAAAAAGAATTTGTGGAGACTTATACTATTAAATCCATATAATGTGTTGTAATGAAAATTTTAATTATCTTAAGAAATTTCATAGGGAGTTTCAATCCATGTGTGCAGTAGAGCCCATTTTTTTATAGGTTACCTTATGTGAGTCCTGAGATACCATGTTAGAGTTTTTACCTCAATGTATATCAGTTCATGAACCACATCTACTTATAGTTTCTAGACTAGGATGAATTTTAAGGAATACCCACAAAATATATACCTAACCAATTTTCTAGGATTTTCTTGGATGCTTATCTAAATAGTCTATCTTAGGTTTTTGATCACTAATAAATGTTTTATAAATCCATTTTCCATATTTTCTACTAAAATTACTCTAATAACAACTACAAATACACCGATACTAGTTTTCTAGACACGATGACATGCTTTATTACATTAGAATAAAAAACAAGGATGGAAAATTGTGAAGTACTGAATAGTTTAGTAGTTTTGGATAACAATATACAAAAAAATATTTTACATTACAACATTAAATGTAAAAAACATATCAACTCCATTGTAAATACCCATAAAATCCTAGATTATCTCTACATTCCACACATAATATGCATCTTCAAATCCTAGGGAAATTTAGAATATAAGAAACATGTGATCTAAGATGTTGAGTAAGGTAATATAATTAAAAAAAGATAATAAAAAAATTATGTCATTGTGAATGTCTAATAAAACATGCCGTTTGAAAATAAACTTGATCATAATATGGGAAGAATAAAAGATGAAAAAATGATTCCATTAAGTAATCACATGAATTGTTTTAATCATGTATTCTATAAAAGTATTAAATTCACATGGATAATAAAATACTAATAATAATTATGGAATTAGTATGTTGACTTCATAAAAAAACTATTGAGACCTTGGCCAAGAATCCTAAAAATAAATGCCTAAGGCCTTAGTAAAAATCATGTTCTATATTGTCTTATGAGACAAACCGATGCATCAAGAGGATATAGTGATCCCAAAATATAGCTTAATAATTCAAAGTAATTCATAATATGATCGGTGATAAGCATAAAACACATACATATGAAGTGCTAATAATATTTAATAATCTGTAAAATGATTAATAATCATTCAATGTATTATGGTGAATGTTATCGAGATACCACATCCACAGACAAAATGATAATAAACCATTTAATAATATGTTATAGATTATAATAATAAGATATTATTACCATTTTATAGTAATATTCAACAATGGTTTATTAAATAAATTAAAATAATCTAATAAAATCATTGAGGAATTCCTAGGAGGAATACCTATTTTTTTCATAGAAATGAAGAGTTATTTTGGATAAATAATTATTATTTTTAAACATTGTATTATAAAAACTATAATGAAATAATAAAGATTTTTATTAAAAAAATTTCATTTTAGAATAATAATTGTGTCTAAAATCATATTATGGTTGGTGCCAAAAAATGGATATGAAATTAGGAGGTTCCCTTTAATCAGTTTTGTTATCGAGAACAATTGAGATGAGAACATTTTAAAACATGTCTTTACCCTTTAAATTACTATACACTGATATTTATATATGAGTTTGGAAAAAATAAACTGAATGTATTAAAATTATATATAAATAATTATTGACAATATGGAGGTAAATAGATAAAATGTGGAACCTAAATAGAAATGGAGGTCCAAGGAGAAACCCTAACCCTACGTCAAAAATTGTTCCGCACATGAACAAGATGTCTTGGATAAAGAAATTATTTTCATTAATAATTTAATTAATATCCATGTGTAAATGTATTTTTGTTCATATAGATTTATTATGTTCATTTATATTTTTTGATGAGTTATATGATACACTTTTATCATTCTGGGGCATTCATTTCCTTGACTTTCATGATTGATTTAACTGTATATGAATTCTGAAGTTTATTGAAAATGAGAATTTATATATATATAAATAATTGATTTTAAAGGTTGTAAATAAAAATTAATATGTTTAAATGGTTATATAATTTTTTTGGTTGTTTTGGGTGAGTATGTTTCATTAGATAATATGTTGGAGATAATCGTTTTGATTATTTTTGTCGATTTTGATCATCACAAACTACTTTTGTATTATTAATTAAAATTGGGTATATATAATGATTTAAAAAAAATTCTATATAAATGATCTAATATACATTTCATAACCATAATAATATTTTTAGGACAAACCATTAAGGATTTAAGGGAACATGAAAATGCATCTTCCATGATGTCAGTAACTTGACACATCACGGGTGATGTTTTCATTTATAGAATAAAAGAGAGATGGGATACAATTTGATGATGTAAAAACAATTAAAATCATATCATTTAATTTTAGAAATAATAATTTAATTATAATTCCTGTGTTTAACCTGGAGGTGAGGGAAGTATGATAAAATAAAATAAATTAAAAATAAAATCAAAGAAATAATATTCTTCCAACTAGAATTTTCTTCCATTAGAACATCCTTCAGGGGAATTTTTTTTTCTTTTATTGAAATAAAAGGCACAAGGACATGGGGTAGATTATTGGGAAGTTTATTGTGAAGAAATTTAACATGGATAAAATATTGGATGTTTTTAATATAAGGGTTGGTGAGTAGGAGTATTTATATTACAAGAGAGTGGTGTTTTTGGAATTCATTATTCATATGTTTATTATTTTGGAACAAGACTATGAATAGATTGAGAATTACAAAAAATATATTAAAATAATGAAGGCCTATTTGATATTACAGTTCTTAAAACATGGGTGACTCATGTAATTTTTTATTTAACTAATAATGTATTATTATTGTAAATTACTATATTTTACAATTCAAAATAATTTGTTTTATAGAAAAATACACAATAGTAACCCTAAAATAGTATAATGTGTACAATTTAAAAATGGATTTATTTTTATGGAAATATTTCTCTAAAATTGAAAATTTTAATATCTAATTAGAATAATAATTTTTTATAAAAAAACATTTAATATTACAACTAATTTCATGACAATTTTAAAAATTAACTAAGGCCAGAAAAATTTATCAAATAAACATAAAAAAAAATTCATGAACCAAATCTTTCCACCCATAAAACCAATGCCTAACCTGGATCATAAAACTTCCCTAAGGGCATTCCATATCCCCACGTGCTGGCACAAGTACTTGGGTATTATAGATTTTGGTTTGGGAATGATTTACCTGAATATGGATGCGTAAAACATCAGAAAGAATAAGTAATCAAAATTAAAAAAAATTCATACCAAATGAGGTTTATACAAAAACATGAACTGAATAAATATGATTAAACATAATAATAGAGGTCCAAAGAAACATATAAAAAATATACCCCCATGTACTACACATGACAAGGGGTCCTCACCTACAAGCCGTCTCCACAATTTCGCACCATGGATGGGAACTAACACCATGATCCTCCATCACACAAAGCCATTTCATAACCTGTTTCAAATATGAAAAAGTATAAATACACCCATGGGGTGTACTTATGTTGTGTTACTGTTTCTTATATGACACCACTAAGATATTCTATATAGTAAACAACACAAGATAAAAAGCATGTCATTTTTGTAGATCAAGATGTAGTGGAAATAATTTCTAAAAATGAAACATTTAAATGAAAAAAGATTTAAATGGAATCCATCTATGAATGAGTAAATTTCAATATAACATGTTGGATAATGTATTTTCCATGAAAAACAACCATATTCCATATATAAATACACAATAGTTAATGAGCGCCAATCTTGGGAACACCCTTAGGCACTAGATAGTCTCAGGCCCCATGTACCACGTATCTTGGTGTAATGTAACCATATAAAAAGATGTTATCATATACAATACACTAGTACAAAACATAACCATAATATATTTGTCCCTAATAATAATCAATAATGATTTTTTAGTGTTGTCGTTATCAATTTTTCTCAGTTAAATCAGGACCAAACCCATCTAGATCACTAGCGTACTAGTATATGTCTACTATCCTAGGTAACCCAACTTCCCCCATTGTTATAAAACCATTATATCATGTTAAAAAAATCCATTATCTCATAAAAACATCAATTTGGGTCACATTATTTTCAAAACAATTGAAATACATATTTTTTACCACTTACACAAATAAAAAATCCTTTAGAATTTCAATAAACAAATTCAAAACATCTAGCGAAGCATTACACTCAAAATTCCATTAAACCCCAACTTTGGACAACATTTGAATACCCATATTCACCAATAAATAATGTTCATCATCCAAAGAATTTAAATAAACCTGTTACATGGGTTATAAAACATCCCCATTTGACATAACATAATATAGGCATGTAAAAAATCCAATTTAACACAAAATTGGTTAATAGATATCATTTTCTTAACCAACGTCACCAAAACCAAATTTCTCATAAAGGATAATCTATGTAATGTGTGAAAAAATATTAATATATAAAATCTAACACATTAAGAAATGATTACCAGTGGAATCATGTACCATAATAATGAACTCCCTTGAATCATTGTGTGAAAATCAAATCTCTCACTTCCATAACACAAGGGTCATAGATAAATCATAAAAACAAAGGAATAGACCAATAGAACCAAGATAATACTCCTGGTTATAAACCCTACATTAATTAAATAAAAATAATCATGAAAAAATAGAAGCAACCCTATGAAAATTTAATGAAACCCTATTAAAATTAAAAGAAGAAGGAAGGATACCCCTTTACATGATGGATATTAGAGAAATTAACACACATACTATAGTAGATTAATTTGAAAACATAAAAAATGATATTTAAGATATATTATTTTTTATAAGGCCTTGTGAGAACTAAAATTGGCGGAAAAGAGTTTGAATTGAAGGATTTATGAAGGAAACATGTTACCACTTCAAATCTGCATGATTTGAGAAATCCTAAGACGTTATGCCCTAATTCATGATGCATACGATCTCCAATGATGAGGAAAAGATAATGTGGATTCTCCTGGGTTTATTAGTCTCGGTTGAGACATAGAATCATATAATATTCATAAATATTGAATAAGATATTGAATAAACAAATTTTTTTATACTAGAAATGGGATTCTGGGTTGGCCTAATTTCTTCAATAAAACCCCAAATCCACCATTATTATGGATTCATAAAGGGTGAAAATTAACATCATGAGGTTAATATGTTAGGGTAGAAAAAATTGGAAGTGTGATTGGTAAAAAATATTAAATAAATATTGAGTTATAAATGAAATAAAAATTGGTTTTTAAATATGGAAATGGGCGCACAGTTTGAACCAAATCCCGAAACTCAGCATTTCCTCAAAAAAATGCATGGGTACCCCCACAAAAAAGAATGAATTGAAATTAAATAAAATTTACCTTTAAAATAAGTAATTTATGTGACAATTCTCCCACCATGAATGAATTCACACCCATGAATGTCAACATGAAACTAGATCAGAAAACAAGAATATGTACTTCTTCTCGACCCATAACATCCTCTCCCAAGTCTCATATGGATCATTACCATGATTCCAATGATCCAAAACCTTTGGAATATAAATTATTTGAAGAAAAGTTTCTTGTATGTCCCCTATTCACTCTAGTCACTCAAAAACATATAAATCAGTCTCTATATGAAACTCCTCCCAATTTTGTACATTGGATTGATATGGGTTGTATTTCTTCATCTTGGAGTCATGGAAGACGTAATGGATAGATTTTAACTGGGATGGTATGGCCAACCTATATTCCACCTTTCCAATATGCTCAGTGATCTCAAAACGTCTAACATAATGTGAGGTCAACTTCCATTTATTTCTCAATCGATGATGACCTAGACGAGCGGCCACTATCATGAATACCCTATTACCCACCAAAAACTCTAGTTCTAGATGCCTCTTGTCTGCATACAATTTATGGATACTTTGAGCTGAAATAAGTGATACCTGATAATCATGAAATTATTAGACATATCTAGTACCAGACTTGGTGCCATTAGTGATGGCTCACCTACCTCATCCCAATACAGGGGGGATGATAAGGAAGATGATAGTGTGACAACAAAGGATCCATTAAAATTGAGAATTGGTAACTGTTATTATATGAAAACACAAATCATATAAAATGTATTCTCAACAACTATCAATGTATAGAACATATTCATGGATCATATCCTCCAGAATCTGATTCACCATCTCTGTCTGACCATTTTTTAGGATGGTTTTCCATGATCATCTTAATTTAAGACCCCAATTCCTTCTTAAGGACTTCCCAATACCGATAAGTGAAACTAGGATCTCTAACAAAAAAACAACTGATGGAACACCAAGAAGACTTACCACCTCATGGAGATAAAAAATTACAAGCTCTTTTACTTTATTTGTATATTTGATCTGAATGAAGTGGTCTAATTTGGTCAGAAGATCAATCACCATTAAAATGGAATTCTTACCCCGAGGTGTATGAGGTAATAAAACAATGATTTCCATTTAAACCTCATTCCACATCTTGTAGAAAAACATCCCCATGGACTCTAAACAACAAGGGGTCATCCCCCACAATTTTTTCTCACAATGCCGCACCTTGGATGGGAACTAACACCCCCAACCGCCATCACCGAAACCCTTTTCATTACTTGTGTCAAACATGATGAAGTATAAATACAACCAAGGGGAGTATGTAGGGTTAGAACCAGATAACACTAGTATAAAACTATGATCATCCATTGAGTAAATAATATATGATTAAAACCATTCAATTTTTGAAGAAAAATAGGTAGTGGAAATAATCTCTAAAGAATGAAAATTTTATATGCAAATAGTTTTCAAATGAAACATTCCATTAATGAGATCATTTAAATAAAAATGTACGATAATATACTTTTTTATCAAAAACCACCAAATTCTAAAGGTAAATTCACAAGAGTCAATGAGTACCAATCTCGGGATCCCCCCTAGGGAGTATGTAGTCTCGGGCCCCATATACCACGTAACTCGGTTTAAAGTAACCATAGTAAAATATATTATCATGCATGATCCACTAGTAGGGAACATAAGAATAACCAAGTGGTCCTCAATAATAATCAATATAGTTTTTTTATTATTGTGATTATCCATTTTTCTCAGTAAAACAGGGAATAAACCCATCCGGATCACTAGCGTACTAGTACATATCTACCCTCCAGGGTATCTGAGCTTCCCCTTTTTGAAAAAACCATTATATCATGATACAATAATGAATTATGACAAATAGGAATCATTTTTTGTCACACAAAAAACTCAATACAGGAGCTACACATGGTTTTCATAACATACACCTCTATATAGAAGCATAAAAATTTCAATAAAACAACTTCACAAAATATAGAAAATCAATACACCAAAAATCAATTTAAAGCACATATTTGAACACATTGTGCATACCCATATTTACCAAAACATAATTTAAAGCACAAAAAACATTTCTATAATTCCATTACATGGGTTATTATACTACCAAAAGTTTAATAACATAATATATACCTATAAAATACCCCATTTAACACAAAATTATTTACTATAAGTCATTTTATTAACTAATATCCCCAAAACCCAATTTCATAGCAAGGATAATGGATGATATGTGGGTTATAAATATAAATAGGGAAAATATAACTCTTGTAGCATTTATTATCTATGGAATAACAAACCATAATAATGAAAAACCATTAATCTTTGTGTGAAAATACAACAACACCACCTCTGCACCACAAGGAACTTAGATAAAGCTCAAAAACAAAAAATAGACCATGAGAACCTGCATCAATCCCTAAGTTTGATATCCAACATTCTGGAAAAAAAGAACATCAAGAATAAATTTAAGAAAACCTACAAAAATTTAATGAATGCCTATTAAAATTGATGGACTAAGGAATGAGACCAACTTACATGAGGGATCATGATGAAATATCCACAAATAAACTTGTATATGATTTAGAAATCCTCCAAAAATTAAATTGAGTTTTAGAAATTATGTTAAGGTAATGTGATGTTTGAAATGGGGGAAAAAGTATGAATTGAGAGAGATAGGATGGAAAGAAATTACCACTTCAAATATGGACGATTTGAGAAATCCAAGGAAGTGCTTCCATAATTCATGATGCATACGATCTACAAGTAGGGTTGAATGAGATTGGGGGAACACTTTGGTTCAGTGGGCTCAGTTGAGCCCTAGAATCACTAAAAAATCATAAAAATCTTATATGATATTAAATAATTTTTAAAAAAAACTAGAAATGGGATTTTGTGCTGGCCCAATTCCTGAAATTAAAACCCAAATCCACACTTATTATGGATTCCTAAAGGGTAAAAATTAAAATGTTGTTGTTTATAGGTTAGGGGAGGAAATTTTGGATGTTTAATGGGTTTAAAATATTAAAAAAAGAAACATTTATAAAAGAAACAAAATTTTGTTTTTAAATCTATAAATGGGATCACAGTTTGGCATAAATTAAGAAAACTCACCATTTCCTCATAAAATGCATTGGAAACTCCCACAACAATGCAGGAATGGAAATTAATTGAAATTTACCTTTAAAATAATTCTTGGATGTTTCAATATTAATATAATAATATATTTTATGAAAATTTACTTTATTTTAAATAATTATACTAATTATCAAAAAGAAATTATATATTTATTTCTTACAAAAATAACAACACATAATTAATATTTTTAAATATATTTATTTAGATATTCAATTTTATAACTATATAATACATTAATTTTTATTGTGACCAAATTATAATTTTTATTTTCTAGTTTTGGATTATTGGTGGATTCTTATATTTGAATTCCAGAATGAATATAAACTGGAATAAATTAAATTGAAGTATAAGGGTATTTTTTACGTGTGAATATTTTAAATGGGTAATGGATTGAATTGATGTGTATATTGGTGGGATGATGATAATAAATAAAAAAATTAAATAACAAAATGAACTTAATTGGTTAACCAATAAGTCTAGAAAGGGGAATTATGGGTTTAAATGGGCATCTAGTAAGGTGGTTGTAGCTCTTTCATGTCGTTTTTTGAGTATAGTTTGATTTAATGATTGAATATGTATTTATAGTATGTGATCATTAGTGTTTTAATAGTGTTGAAACACTATTTTGGGATTTTTTGTGACACACACACAAACAGATATATATATATTTGTGAGTGTGTGTGTGATGTATTTCCTATTGAAATCATTTTACACACCACCCATTTTGGATTACCTTTGAAGCGGCAATATGTTTTAAGTGTTTTCCCTAATACTCTAGCTAGAAAGGATGGTTGGGTGGAAACACCCAATTCCAGCATCTACCTACCATGTTTATTATAATGGATATCATTTTTGTATGATTAGGTGAGACATGGTTGTGGTATTGCATTTTAATAGGAGGGAATGATATTTATCTCATTCATATTCCTAATACAATAATTTAATGGAAATTTTGATATATAGGAGGGGATTTACAATAGAATGGATGGTGTTAACGAGGATTGTGTCATAGATTAATTTAAGTATTGCTTAGATTGATTATGACACAAGATTTGTGACCCTAAAAATGTTTGGGATTAGTAGGTTACAAACTCGACCAACATATGATGATGGGGCCAGTGATCATAGGATTTATATCATTGGTGAATTAATGCAAAATTATATAGGGGAAGTGTCCATAAGGATCAAATTTCAATGTAATTGATATAATGTTATTATAAATAGGTGTTATAAATAGTGAGTGATACATGGGGAGGATGGATGCCAAATAAACCGGTATGTGTCAGTTATTTTTGTGGTTTGTTCAGTAGCGAATTATAACGCCTCAATGAAATTTTAACCAGAGGAATTGTTTAATATATAACAAAGTATACATTATATAATCAAAAAACTTATATATATACACACTATTTTGGGGTTTATTGAGAACTAATCTTAGTTGGACAATACTAGATTATGGATAGTTTTTTTATGAGTAAATACAAATGAAAAAATAATGCTATTTTAGAACGGAAATTTTTTATGGATATTATATATGCAATTTGTAAAAAAAACATGATCTTGGTTATATATAATTTTAGGTTGATCAAAATCTTAATTATTTATTCTTTGTTTATATGATGACCAAAATATCATATTAATATTTCATACCATCGGTGTTAGTTTGCAACATGAGGTTGGTTAGAGGCGTTCCTCGAGGGTCACTCGTGCCATAACCCTGACCCCAAGAGGTTGTCCATGTGTGGTTAAGTCATGGGAGATTAGAATTATGGATTCGTATAAAGATATAGTACGAATATTGTATTTATTAATTAGTGAATATTACATGAAATGGTAGATAAATGATACTCTTTGAGCATGTTGGATGATGTAGGCTATGCAGCCCGCATAGGACATGGTATTTTATGACTCCCATGATATGATGAAAGGACTATGTGATTTAAAAAATGATAAAGTGAACTGGATATGCTCATAGTAATGTGTCCCATGAGAGATACATGCAACATTATTGGTAGTGATTGTGTTTAAAATGGAGTGATTTTTTGAGTTAATTGAATCCAATTAAATTAATTTTAAATTAATAATTTTCATGCTACCATGATTATGAGTTGTTCCATGATAATAGTGATTACAATAGGTCTTCATATATTTGAGTTTCATGTTGTAATGGTTAATAAGACTAATCGGGTTAACCATAAGAGGGTTGACCCAAGTTTGGTGGATGAACTATAGAGGAAGACATTGTGAATGTTCCATCATTGGGGAATGAAATATTATAAAGTGAACATATATATTAAGGGGATTTGTATATATCATGAGGAGTTTTAGATAATTTTTTATTTCATCCATGATTGGGATGAGAATCAGGTTTTACTGTCAATCAGTTTGATGTGGGGAGAAACACAATAATGGTGGTTCTGTTATCTGGAAGAGTAGAAAGACGAATATATCTATTTTGTTGAATAATAGAGGTATTTTATATAGATTTTCTATCATCGATAATGTATATGGAGAGGAATGACCTTCCCTACCTATATAAGGGGATCTTGAGTGTGTGGGATCATGGGACAGTGTTTAATGATCCCAATCACATCACTGTAAATCTATTTTTTTTGTTGTCATCTTGTTCTAGCTGGATAGAGGAGGAATTTCATAGCATTATTCTATATTTAGTCACACTATTTATTTAGTCAATATATTTGGAGTTTAAAAAGAAGGTTGAGGTGATTGGGTGGATACATGTTTAACCGGGGACATTTTAATACGTGATCCAAAAGTGTTCTATGAGAAGTAGGGATGTTAGTGGTGGATCATAGGTTTTGGGGGAGTATAGGATTCAACTAATTGGTAGTTATTATTAATAGTGTTGATCACAAAATTATTTCTGGATAACATTTCCCATTCCCACACAAGGTGCTTTTATATATTTTATTTTTTAAAGAGGTCATAATAATCATCTTTTTAAATATTTGATTCCATTTCATGCACAATATGATATTATATGAAGGATCGCCTACAATCCATAGAATTAGATATTTTAATATTTTTTGTACTATTAGTATGTTTAATATAATTATGTTATGAAGAGAGGAGATTATTTTAGTAGAGGAAAACCCCATGAAATTCCTCACCCCAAGGGACATATGAATTTTCCTGACCATTGTGGTTGTAATTAGTAGAATGTTACAAAATATAAAAATTAACAAATTCATAGAATGGATGTTCTAGAACCAAATGGTAAAGAGGTCATTTTTGGTTGTTGGGGACGAGAAATCCTATGAAAAACTATGATCCATGCTTCCAGTAAATCCAAGATATCATTACATGTCAATCCACTTGAAGATTGAATAGAGGATACTATGGGTACAGAAAAACTGATCTCTGCAAACTCTCTTCCCAATGACATAGTGCATAGAAGGTAGGTAGTAAATACACCAAATTCACCCCAAAAATTCATCCTCTCTCTCACACATGCACATCCTTACAAATAAGAAATTTAATATAAATACATTCAATTGTAAAACGTTGAATGAATATACCATAAATGTTTAATGAACACAATGTTATAACATGATTTAGACTATGTCATATATGCATAGGGGAATCACACTACCACCCTCTTTTATCATAACAATTTTACTATAGGAGATTCAAACGAATTACCATGATTTTTAATCCTCACCAACTTCTTATATATCAAATTAATTATTAGTTAAACAAGTACTTTCCTAAATTTATATTTAAGGTTCCATGTACATAAATACTATGAATAACATGTAAAATATGTAAAAAAATGCTCCCCTGAAAAACTAGATTAAGAGATATTACTACCTCGGTTAGTTTTCCAAACTGGTGACCAATTGGTTTTTCTAAACATCCAGCCCTTCTAGGACTCCATTATAGAACCATAGGTATATATGACCTTCCAATGGACTTACTACTATTGGAGAGAACCAATTTTCCTCAATGATATGAACTCATGGATCCTTCAAATTGTAAAAAACCTTCTTCCACTGACTGAAATTCTAGTGATCCTAATTTTGATCATGATAATTATTGTTCTATGTACATCTAATGTTCTGAAGAAGGCTTCACATCCCAATAATATCCCTCTTGAAGAATTATTCCATGGACAACATCAATAAACATATAATACATAGAAATTAGATTTCTCCCTCTTTAATTCCTCCCATACCTCACCAAATCCCTACGGAGGATTGATGTAGCCTCATTATTTCTTGAAATACCACCTTGGTGAATATATCTCTATGATTTTTTCTTCATTCAATATTTTTTAGATCTAACCCTTTCCTCAATCAAATTTAGGATGAAATGATATTTCACATTTGTATTATTATTCCTTTTACTGAACGCCAAATGTTTATCCAAGTGGATAATACATTATATATCAATGTAATGAACATCTTTATACTGAACCCTTCATCAGTACGTCATCCACTACATCAACCATATCATTTTTCCCAGCTTTTGTTGAATCTATCTAGACAAATTCCACTGAACATAGATAAAAATGTATTTTAAAATTTAGAATTAGTTGATATAAATTCCTATAAAAGTAAATAATAATTTTATAGGTCTTATCATTGTATCAATATCACCCCAAAATTTTGAGGCTATGAATCCTAGAAATGGTTTATCTAATCCTTTTTATAGGGATTGATATCCTAATACTTCCAAATAAAATAAAATAAACATCATAGTCTCCCAATGTGCATTACATAGATTTTTCATATATATACTCACAAATCTAATTTCATGGGAAATGTTTAGCTGAGTGAAAACAATCCATACATTACACTTATGACCTCTGATGTAACACAGAAAATTCAATAAGAATATAATTTTCATCATTAGTTTATATAAAACACAACATATATCATAGAATGGAATATAACATCCCATGGTTTAAAAAATATTTAATATTATAAAAAAATTTAATCTCTGGAATAGCTTTAATTTCACATAACCAATATTTATCTTGTGTTAAACGCAATAAATGATTTCTTTGATATATTTCTTTAAACGCAAGCCTATATTTTACAAAATAATATTATTATTATTATATAAAACAAAAATTATCACCAATACATTATATTGAACTTTGTGAATAGGTTTATATAAGATAGGATAATATATAGGTTAATTATTTTGTTACCAAGTAATTATAAATTAATATAAAACCAATTAAATATAATATAAATTCTTTAATAATGAAATTATTATTACGAGAAAAAAATATCATAATAAAATAAAATTAAATATTATTACTGAATGATTTTAATTATATATATATATATTATATTCCCAAAATATTTATATCCATCAACTATATTTTATATAAATTGGATAACAAAAACTATAATTTTATGCATAAAAAGATAAATTTTTTTAATACATTTTTTCCGTTATTTAATAGAGCAGTTATTTTAAAATAATTTAGAAATTGATAGATTTTGATTTAAAAAATAATTTTCAATTTTTTAAATTGAAATTATTAAATTACCATAGGGTTAAAAGTTTGTGATTTTATGAAAATATTCACCTTTTTAATGAATATTTAACAATTCTGAAATTTAATTGAAAACTGAATTTTCATTTAAATAATTTATTGTATTATCCCAAGACTATATCGAAATGACTGTGTGTATGGAAGTAATTTAATTATAATTTTTAAAAGGAATAAATCCCTATGGGACTAATAATTTTAGTAGCCTATGTAAACCTGTAATATTAATGAGTTATGTATTAGAAATGAATATACTAATTACAACATAATCTTTTAACATTATAAAAAAATAACATTGAAGATAACTCTAATACATAAAATAAATCCTTGAATATCATTCATAGTATGCATCATGGACTACTAGGGAATGAAAAATAATAATGGTGAGCTCCAATTATCATTATGAGAATAATTTTGAAGATGAAATTATGAATCTATGAGAGAAAAAATTATGTCATGGTAAATAACTCAATGCACATACCATGTAATAAAAAATAATGAGAAGAAAGTGCCTAAAAATATTGAATGATTATAAGGACCATGCCTTAAAATTTTCATATTCTTGAATTAAATGGATAATTCACATTGAGTATATTTTTAGGTTTATATTTTTAGAGAAATAAGCATAAAAATTACATTACATATCTAAAATTACAATGTAGACACTTCAACTAAATTTCCATTTTTTTCATAAAATAAAAACTGGTGAAAAAATGATTCATGTATAGTTCCATGTTTAAGACAACAAGACTTTTCCTTGATCCCATCTGTTAACCTATTTCACATTATGTCCTATTAAGAAAAATTCAAAAACATGGTATTAGAATAAAAATCTCAGTAAGGGTAATAAAACAAAGAAATAAAACATTAGTTTATAAATATATACAGAACATAAACTCTTTTAATTACCTCATAAAATCATATGATTTATGAATAACACATAGAAATCATAAATCATAATGGTAACTTGTGGAATCCCCAACATATTTACACTGTAGCTTTGACAAATACATATGGAGTTACTTTGGAATACTCATCATAGTATATTACCTAAATATCATAGGAAAAACTTTCATAATATATATGTCACGTTACCCAATGAATTAGAGAGATATATTGGACTCACCCGATGTATGATTATCACAGAACCACCTATATACGCAAATAATTCCCAAGAACCATAACATGATCATAACACATAACATAAGCATAAAAAAAGATAACATTTCTACATTGTAATAAAAATTTATCATTCCAATATATTAATCTATCAAACTGATTATCAAAACCATTTTCAATACCAAAAATACATAAAATTAATATGGTTTTTATTATTCTTAAAAAAACACTACAGCTTGTTAAGGACGCCAAAGATCAAATAATACTCGCCGCGGTGGAAAAAGGTCGTTGTCACCACTTACGTTAAATAACATTAGTTCTTTTCATTTATTAAAATGATTCATACAAATAAATTCACTTTTAATATAATTAAAATTAAAATGGGTTTATCCATTGTATAAATGAAAGTCGTGTATAAAACTAAATATGCCTCAATGAAGGGAGATTGAGATTAAGTCAATTACCTCAGGTCTGACATGACTTGATCGCTCTTTAACCTCTAAAATAATAAACAAATTTTAATTTATATTCTCTTAAAAACCATTTTCACGTTTATTATTCTTTTAATATCACTTACTACAATGTTAAAAACATTATGTAATCATTTATGTTAATAACGTTTGTTTTGTCGATATCTGTTTCTTGAGTAAAAAATGAACCCCTTATATTTACAAGTTTTCCATGTGACCAATAGTACATTATATATAGCATGATATTAATTAATTAGATATCATATATGTCATATATATCATTTATATCCAGTATATATATATATATATATATATTTATAATAGTTCTTATCATTTGGAGGTTAGAAATGAAAAGCACCATTCATGGAGAAGGTAAGATGTACATACGCATGAACGCTACTTTCATTTATATTTCATTTTTTAATGGAATTAAAACATAGATATCCATAGGTATATTATAATTACCATATAATATCTCTTATAATATCATTAAATCTATATTTTTAATGTCCCATATATGGAATTAACGAGTCATGTCACTTTGAGGGGGCAGTAGTCCGCACGTTCTCAAATAACATTATCATGTTTACTAATAATAAAAAACATTATGGTATGCTATAAAATAAAAATACAGAAGTATAAAGAAAACATAAACATAATATATATCATATATAAATACTGTCTCATCTTAATGGCCACCATGATAGGCGGTAGGAGATAATCGAACAATCATCGTCTCATGAGGCTTTAGTTTACCATCCAAAAAAATAGCATGTTCTTCACCCATTAGATGGAGGTGTGTGAAATTGTAGTTCGTATACATCTGATAAAAACAACCTAGTATATTTAGGATACTTTTTTTGTTATAAAATTATATAATAAAAACAATTTTGGGTTTGGGGATGTAAAATAAAAGAAAAGAAGTTAAGAGAAACTGTTACTTTTAATTTGGGTAACTTCCATTGGTTCGAACCAAAAGGACATCTTGAAGTGCCTTATCACTAAGTTAAGTATTCTAGGATGAGGAGAGGGATTTAGGGAGCTTAATTGGGCTGTGTTTGGACGATCCAAAATGCTGGAGAGGTGTGAGGAACTGGTTAGAAGTGGTGTACTTTTATAATGGGGGGAGGGGCTCTTTAGGAAAGTGTGAAAATATTATTTTATTATATAATGATATTCGATTTATAAAGGTACAAAAATCATTATAGTAGAATATATTATGACTCATAGTAGAAATAAAATAATCCAATATGAAATGGATAGGTTTTTTATTTTACTTTAATATTTATATTCTTATTTATTTAAATGATTTATTATTGAGGCAAACACTCCATCATTTTTGTGTCATAAATAATTTAATTTATATGATGTCTAAAATTATAAAAAATTACCATTATGTAGGAAATGCCTTTATACTTGCAATGATTATTTATAGTCGAATATATAACTTATATAATATCATGTAAAAATTAATTTACAATGATATATTTGTTTATGTCATTTTTTGAATTTACTTTAAGTTTATTAAAAAAAAGTGTCATTATCATTCATAAGTGGCTCCATGGGGTCCCAAAATAGACCCAAATATGGACGGGGTCGGATATGTATCATCGAATAGTATTAGGAAACATTTTAGGATAATTTTATATTATTACAATAATAATTTTTTACCCTTACTACCCTGTTTTATCCTTTAACCATGGTAAATAATTTTTTTGCTGATGTAAATATTAATAATGTCTATAAATAAAATATATCTATTCACAGAATTTCGACCTATTGATTAAAAATATGAAATCCATTTTTCCAAATTCAAAACCCAAATCATGAAAAAATTAATTTTAAATTATTTTTCATTTTTAAATCAAATATCTTGTTTTTAATAAATAATAACTGTCAAAAGATTGACACTTATTCATGTCCAATTTAAAAGTGAAATTAATTCCAATGACCAAAATTGGATTAAATGGAAAAAATATATTCTAGATACACATTAAAACAAATTAAAAAGATAATCTAACCATATAATTATTTTATATTAACACACAGTTTTGAATTAAAATACAATATTTTCACTATTCATTAAAAATGAACTGTATCGGAAAAATTCAAAAAAATTACACAAAGTAAATTTTTATGTCCCCATTATAAAGAAGTATTTTATTTGGTCAAATAGAATGTATTAAAGTTCCCAAAAATATATTTTAATACGGTTTTCCATTAAAAGGAGTTAAATCGACATTTTAATGTAAATTATGCTTAAAATTAGATTTATTAATTTTTTAAGCATCTATATTTTTATTCGATAAATATAAAAACATTTTAAAATCATGTATAATAATGTTGTAGTTAGTATTAATCATTCCGTCAAATAAAAAATCTAAAAGTTAACTACCAGTTAAACTAATAATATTATATTATTAGTGTGGAACGTAATATTTCAAAGAAACTCATTGTTATGTATCAGGTATGATTTCGAACATAGAAACCCATTCAAAAAAAATTAATGTTTAATTCACAAATATTAATAAATATTAAATATGTCTTATTGTTTATTTACCTAGTATGTTACATCCTTCTCCCCTTTGGAGAATTGCCTCCTCGCAATTTTACATGTCAAAATAAGTGGGGGTATTTATCTCTCATAGAATTTTCAGATTCCCACGTTGCCTCTTCAACAATATGGTTTTTACACAAAAACATTACCTGGTAAATTACCTTATTCCACAACACTTTCTCTCTTCGGTCAAGAATCTGGACTGGTAGTTCCTCATAATAGAGATTCTATCCCAACAAAACTACCTCTAGGCTCAAAACCTGAGATGGATTTGGAATATACTTTCTCCACAATGAAACATTAAAAACATTGTGTACCTGGGATAAGCTTAGAGGTAAATCCACACTGTATGCAACTGATCCAGATTTCTCTAGGATTTCATAAAGTCTATTTATCCTTGGAATCAAATTTCTCTTCATACTAAAACTCATCACACTTTTCCATGGAGAATCCTCGAAAAATACATGCTCACCTACGTCAAAAGAAATATCCTTCCTTCGTTTATCTACATAAATTTTATGTCTGCTCTGAGCTATTCTCATGTGCTTCTGAATCAACTGAAATATCTCTTCCATATCTTCTACCAATTCTGCTCCCATCAGCTTCCTTTCACCAATATCATCACAAAAAGATGAAGTTTGACATCACTGTCCATATAATTCCTCAAACGGAGCTATCTGTATACTGGAATGAAAACTGTTATTATATGAAAATTCAACCAATGAAAGATGTTGGTCTAAAATTCCCTCATAATCTAGTGACCAAGAATGTATTATATCCCCCAATTTTTGAATTTTTCATTCTGATTGCCCATCTGATTGAGGATGAAAAGATGTACTAAATGTTAATTTAGTACCCAACAACTTCTGAAGTCCTTTCTAAATGTTAAATGTAATCATGGGATCATGATCAGATACAATGGAGAGTGTAACTAGATGTAACCTTACTATATCGTTAACATAAAACCAATGAATTTGATCTAGAGACAAAGTATCTTTAATTGTAAGGAAATGAGTAGATTTAGTCAATTGATAACCAATAACCCATATTGCATTATTACCTAGAGATGTATTTAGTAATCCCACAATGATGTCCATGTATAATTTTTCCCACTTCCACTCTAGCACTGGTATAGGCTGAAGAATCTATTTCGGTAACTACCATTCTGCTTTAACCTGCTTACTATTCAAACACATTATAGTAAAATCAGTAAAATCTTTTTTCATTCCATCCCACTAGTAATACTCTTGAAGATCTCTATAAATCGTAGTACTTCTAGGATGAACTGAAATGGGGAACTATGATCTTTACATAACAACTAATTCTTATAATATGAATCACAAAGCTCACATAATATATTTCCAATAACAAAACACAATCATTATCAATGATAAATTCAGGAAAATTACCCTTTTGAACCAACTATACCTTTTTATATAACTCATTGTCTTCCTTCTGTGCTTGATTTATTCTGTCTGATTGAGATGATCTCAGTAACACCTGATACAAAAAATAATAATATTTTGCACCTATAACTTCTATGCCAAAGTTTATCAAATAAACAAACCAAAGGATCATGTTCCAAACGTAACAGGGTTAATGAAGCCTTACTTTTTCCAACCAAAGAATCAACCACTTTATTTATTTTTCCCATATGGTAATGGATTGTGAAATCATAATCTTTGATTAATTCTATCCATCTCCACTATCTCATGTTCAATTCTTTTTCAGTGAATATATACTATAAACTTTTGTGATCAGTATATATTTCACATTTTAGCCCATAAAAATGGATCCTCCAAATTTTTAAAACAAAAACCAATAGAAGCTAATTCCAAATCATGTGTAGGGTAATTTAACTCATGTGGTCTCAACTGACATGAAACATATGCAATTACCTGATCATTCTGCATTAGGAAAAAACCAGATCCTTTCAGCGAAGCATCATTGTTGATTACAAACTCACCATTTCTTGATGGTAGTACACAAACCGGAGCATTAACCAATTTTCTTTTCAATTCCTGAAAAAATCATCACATTCTTAGTCCAGATTAATGTAACACATTTTCAAGTTAACATAGTCATTGGACTACATAACTGTCCAAAATGTTCATCAAACCTCTGGTACTAACCTACCAATCCAAGAAAACTATAGATCTCGGTAATATTTGTGGGACTTGTCCATTCTTTAGCAACTTCTATTTTAGAAGGATCAACAGTTATTCCAATTTTTTATACAATGTGCCCATGGAATGATATTTGTTATAACCAAAACTCACTCTTGCTGAATTTCCCAAATAGTTTCTTTTATATTAAGGTTTGCAAGACAACTATTAAATGACATTCATGTTCTTCTTTACATATGGAATAAACCAAAATATCATCAATGAATACAACCAAAAAACTTATCCAAGAACTCACAAGAAATTTTATTCATAATATCCATGAATACAGCAGGTGTATTGGTTAAATAATAAGTCATAATAACAAATTCATAATGGCTATATCTTGTACGAAATGTGGTCATTGGAATGTCTGCTACGTTTACTTTCAACTGATGGTACCCTGACCTCAAATAAGTCTTCGAAAAATAATATTCTACATGGAGTTGATAAATAAAAATCATCGATATGATGAAAAGGATACTTGTTGTTAATAATATTGTTATTCAATGCTCTATTATCAATGCAAAGTCTTATTGAACCATTTTTCTTTTTAACAAACAATACTGGTGCACTCCATGGTGATGTGCTAAGTTGAATGAAACCAATATCTAATAACTCTTTCAATTGTTTCTTTAAATCAAAAAGATCAATTTGAGACATTAGATAAGGGGGTTTTGAAATTGGCTTAGCATCAGGAACTAAGTCAATAGTAAAATCCACTTCTCGATCATGTATAATACCAAGAAACTCATCAAGAAAAACATAATGGTAATCATTTATCACAATCACAAGATTTATCTCAAAACATATATTATTTTCAACAATAATGGCGAGGTACATTCATTTCCATCTTTTACTAGTTTCTCAACTTCCTGATATGTTATCAAAATCAAGGGTTCATTATTGTACACAATCAGAAAATCATTCTAAAAAGAAACCGCATTATCACTGGATTCAATCTTATCATGATAAGAAAAAGTCAACCCATACCCAAAATAACATCAAACTCTAGTAGAGAAAAAAAATTAGTATTGCAGGTAGATTCGTTCCGCACACAAGGACAAGAATGTTCTTATGTTTTCATTTTGTCTCCACATTTCCTCCAGGTGTTTTTACCATAAGTTCAATATTCATTTCTTGACATGGAATTCCAAATTTAGTAGAAAACTTATTAGAAATGAAAGAGTGTGTAGACCCTGAATCAAAAAAAACATTGGTATAATATGTACAAACGAATAGTGTAGCAAATACTCATGATTTTATGTCCCAACATCTACTGAAGTAGTTGCAAAGGATTTCACCACCCCTTTCTTCTTGTAGTCTGGCAGTTTTCCCTTAGTTGAGTTCTTTGTTGGACACTCATTTGCAAAATTACCCACATCCTTGCACATAAAACATTTTACTAACTGTAAATTAGATTTTTTCTTAACATTACAGTGGTCTTTTTTCAGTGAAATTACGAGCCTTATGTCCCATTTTACCACATTGGTTACACTTACCATAATTCAAAAGACATTCCCCAGCATGTTTTTTTCGACAATTTTCACAAATTGTAAACATAAGTTTCTTACCCTCAGACTTTTTTATAGGGTTATTCCTTTTCTCTGGCCACCTTAACCTCTTTTTCTATTGTTTATAAAAGAACTCAAGATCATTATAAAACTCCATTTCCACCTTCTCCACATAATGAAAAAGTTTTTCATAAATTTTGAACTCACGAGAAGCTAAAATTTTGATTCTTTGGCTTTCATCCTGAGAAAAAACAGTTGATTTTACTATCAAGATCTCATGTGAAATATGGAGTATACCTTTCCAGTCATGTGAATTTTTCTTCATAAGCAGCCACTAAGTCATCCCCCTATCACAATTCTAGGAATTGTTTTTCAATTATATGACGATCCACCTTAGGAAAATATTTCTCAAGATACATACCTTTGAATTCATCCCAATCGAGAGCATCAATCTCCTCACTATCCCTGATTTTTTCCACCATCGAACACCACTGATTAGCTCCACCTTCAAAACCGTAAAGAGATAGACTAACGTTTTGATGTTATGAACAACCCATGAAATCAAAAATGTTTTCCAGTGATTTAATCCAACCTTCTACTAGCATTGGTTCAGTTGATCCTCTGAATAATGGGCGATGTTGCCTCAAGAAATGATCCACTACTAACATGTTCTTCTATTGTTGATCTGGCTGATATCGTACATGGATACCACCACCATTAATAGCTTGATTGATCTATTCCATCACTGCAAAAAACTATTTAGTACCGATTCTGACCATCTTAGGTTGTTGATTTGGAAGGTTGTCATCCTCCTGATTTCATCCCAATATAGCTGCCATATTTCCTCTGCGAAAAACCATTCAGAACAAAAACATATCACAGGCTAAGAAACCTGGTAATTTGTAAATGCTATATGACTTCAATATTAACATAAATTACTTTATGGATATTAATTTAACAATTAACTAACTCCTAATGTTATCTAACTTGACCTCTGAAACCATCTTTAAGGACCCGACCTTAAAAATTTTATATTATTGAATTAAATGGATAATTCACATTGAGGTTCTTTTCAGGTTTAGAGTTTTAGAGAATTAGAAATAACAATTTCATTACATCTCTAAAATTACAAGTTAGACACTTCTACTCAGTTTCCATATTTTTCATAAAATAAAAACTATTGGAAAAAAAGAATCATGTCAAGTTCCATTTGAAGACAGCTAGACTTTTCCTTGATCCCATCCATGACCGTATCCCACATTATCTCCTATGAAAAACATTTCAAAAACATTTGATGAGCATAAAAATCTTAGTAAGGGTTATAAAACAAAGAAAAAAAACATTAGTTCTTAAATACATAAAAAAAACACTTTTACTTACCTCATGAAATCATAGGATTTATGAATAACACATAGAAATCGGAAATCATAAAGGTAAATTGTGGCATCCATAACATACTTACATTGTAGCTATCAAAGATAAATAGTGAGTTACTTTGGAATACCCATCATAGTATATTCCCTAAATATTTTAGGAGAAACATTCACATTTACCTCTATCATGTTACCCAATGAATTGGAGAGCTATCTAGGGCTCACCCACCCAATGTTTATCACGGAACAGCCCGTATAGGTAATTAATTACCATGAACTATAACATGATCATAACACATAACATAAGCATATAGGAAAGAAAACATTTTCACATTGTAATAAAAATATAACATTTCAATATATTAACGTATCAAAACAATTATCGAAAACATTTTCAATACCAAAAATACATAAACATAATATTTTATTTTCTTCCCTAAAAAACACTACATATTGTTAAGGAAGCCAAAGATCAAAATATACTAGGGAGGAGGAAAAATTTCGTTGTCACTACATTCATTAAAAAAACATTACTTTTTGTCATTTAGTAAAATTATTCTTACAAAAATATTCCCTTTTAATGAAACAAAAAGTCAAAGGGTTTTAAACACTATATAAAATAAAGTCATGTATAAAACCAAATATGCCTCAATGAAAGGGGATTGAGACGAAGTTCCTTAACTCGTGTCCGACTTGACTCGATCGGTCTTTTTAAATCTAGAATAATTAGCTAATGTTAATTTAATCTTTCTTAAGAACCCTTTTATATTTTATCATTCCTTTTATATCAATTATTACCATGTAATAAAAAATATGTAATCATTTAAGTTAATAACATTAATTTTGTCAATATTTGGCACTTGAGTAACTAATGAACACATTATATTTACATGTTTCCCATGTGGTCAATAGTCCATTATATATAGAATGATATTAATTATTTAGATATCATATATATCATATAAATAATATATAACAAGTTTATATATATATATATATATATATTTATTACGGTTCATATCATTTGGGGGTAAGAAATGAAATGCACCGTTCATAGAGACGGTAAGCCGTACGTACAGATGAACGCTACTTTCAATTATATTTCTCATTTTAATGTAATTAAAACATAATGATACATATATATATTATAATTCCAATATAATATCATTTATAAAATCATTAACTATATCCTTTATACATCTATCATATGTCATTAATGAGTCATATAACTTTGAGGGGGCGGTAGTCCGCACTTCCTCAAATGAAATTATCGCATTTACCCATAATGGAAATCATAAAGACATGATATAAGAGGAAAATACAGAAGAATAAAGAAAACATAAACATAATATATATAATATATAAATATAGTTCCATCTTAATGGCCACCATGATAGGTGGTAACAGATAATCAAACAATCATCATCTCATGAGGGGTTAGTTTTCCATTCACAGAAATAGTATGTTTTTCACCCATTAGATGGAGGTGTGTGAAAGAGTAGTTCGAATCCTTTTCATAAAAACATCCTATTAAATCTAGGATACTATTTATAAGGCCCCGGCCTTAAACTTTACTTAATATTGAATTAAATGAATAATTCACATTGAGGATCTTTTCAGGTTTAGAGTTTTAGAGAATTAGAACATAACTATTACATCTCAAAAGATTACAAAGTAGTCACTTCTACTAAGTTCCCATAATAAAAAAAACTCTTAAAAAGAAACATTTCTAGTTCCATGATTTATATAGGATGACATTCCCTTGATCCCATCCTTGACCTTATTCCACATTAAGTCCTGTGAAAACATTTCAAAAAAAACATGGGGTGAGCATAAAAAGCTCAGTAAGGGATAAACAAAGAATGAAAACTGTTAGTTTTTCAAAATCAAGTAAACCATGTATAATCTATCAAAGTAATACCTTCACCTTCATGAAGTTGTAAAAAAATCTTCACTGAATAAACTATCATTACTTACCTTTTTGTAACCAAAGGATTACCATAAAATCCCTAAAAAGAACACATAACATTTATAATGGTAACTTGGGACATAAACATACTAAAGTTGAATAACCATACGGTCGACTTCCACACATATCACTTAATGGAATAGCCATACGGCCAATTTCCATACATACTTAATGGAATAGCCATACAGCCGACTTCCATACCCAATTCATTGGAGGTTATAACATAACCACCCGTCCTGGTATTCACGACACCACCCGTCATATGGTATATAACGTAACCACCCATTAAAATTTCCAAGTACCAATATAAAATCATAAAACAGAAAACCAATATAAAGGAATGATAACATTTCCACATTTCAATCATAATATATCATAAATATATTGACATAATAGAATCCTTTTTCAAAAAACATTTCAATACCAAAATACATAAACGAGTATATGGTATTTATTTTATTCTAAAAACATTACGGCTTGTTGAGAAAGCCAAAGACCAAATAATACTCGCGGTGGCGGAAAAGGTTTTTGTCGCCGCGTACGTTAAAAGAAACGTTCCTTTTTGTCATTTTGTAAAATGCTTCGTATAAAAAGATTCCTTTTGTATAAAAGTAAAAGTCAAAGGGGTTTATACACTGTATAAAAGAAATTTGTGTATAAAATGAAATATGCCTCAATGAAAGGAGATTGAGACGAAGTCCCTTACCTCAGGTCCGACTTCACTCGATCGTTCTTTAACATCTTGAATAATAAACTTGAGTTAATTTATACTGGATTAAGAACCCTTTTAATGTTCATTATTCCTTTTATATCACTTATTGCCATGTTATAAACATTATGTAACAATTTAAGTTAATAATTTTGTTTTGTCAATATTTGGTTCTTAAGTCGAAAGTGGACTTCTTACAATTACATGTTGTTCATGTGGTCAAAGGTTCTTTATATCCAGAATGAAATTCCTGATTTTGATATAATATGTATCATATATATCCATAATATACATGTATTTATAATATTACATAATCATTTAGAGGTAAGAAATTAAATGCACCGTTTATGGAGACGGTAAGCCGTACGTACGCATGAATGCTACTTTCATTTCTTTGTCATATTAATGGAATTAAAACTAAATGAGAGGTATGTATATTTTAATTACAGAATTATATTAATAATTTAGATATATCATTAATTATATATATCCATTATATACATTTACTTTTAATAGTACATTACATTTGGGGATAAGAAATGAAGTGCACCGTTCATGGAGACGGTAAGCCATACGTATGCATGAACGCTACTTTCATTTCTATCTCATACTTTAATGGAAAGAAATAATAATGATATAGAGGTATATTATAATTCCAGTACAAAATCATATATTATAACTTTAAATCCATCCTTTACACGTCCCACATATGGCATTAACGAATCACATCACTTTGAGGGGGCGGTAGTCCGCACTTCCTTAAATGAAGATATCATGTTTACCCATAATGGAAACCATAAAGGTAAGACACAAATGAAAAATAAAGAAGCATAAGTAAAACATAAACATATTATATATCATATATAAAAATAGTGACATCATAATGGCCACCTTTGAAGGTGTTAAATGAGTATTGAACAATCATCATTTCCGGAGGCCGAATTTCTCCATCCACGGAAACCGCATGTTCTTTTACCATTAGATGTAGTTGTGTGAGAGTGTAGCTATAATAAATATTATAAAAACATCCTATTATATTGAAGATACTTGTGTTGTTACAAAAGAAGTAAATAAAAAGAGTTTAGGGGGTTGGAGAAGCACAATAAAACAAATGAACATGAGAGAATGAATTACCTTTAAAAGTGTAACTACTTTTGATTTGAGCCTAAAGGCTTCCTTTGAAAGGGTTATGCCCAATGGGAATCCTCTAGGATGAGGCTAGGGATGTGGAGAGAGTAAATGGGCAGGGGTTGGCCGAGCCTAAGGCTTGAGGAGTGTGTGAAATGAGGTAGAGGTGGGGGCCTTTTATAAGAGGAGAGGAGGGGTACTTTTGGAATGTAAAGAAATATTACTTTATTTGAAAATGTGTTTCGGTTTTAAATGGTCCCACATTGATATAATTCGTGTATAAGGTGATAAGGGTTCGAAATCCACTCATCCAATTGGTTTTGGACATGTTTAGTTTATAGATTTTACATTATCTTTCCATTTTATTTAAATCGTTAAATAATGAGGTCATCGATGCATCATCATGATGTCATAAATAAATTAATTTATTTAAAGTCAAAAAATTATAAATAAAATACTATGATGTAGGAAATAGTTTTATCTTTCCAATTACTATTTATAATCAAAAATCTTATCTTTATAACCCCATATAAAAATTGTTTTCGTAAAACATATTATGTTTGTGTCATTTTTACTTTTACATTAAATAAAACGTTATTTATCTCATTTCCCAACCAAAGTGTCTCCATGGGGTCCCCAAGTTGACCCATGGCTTTTCTTGGTCGGCCATGACACAACCAATGAGGGTAGGACATGTTTCAAGTTCATTTCATATTATTAAAACATTATTTTTACCTTAAACTACACTAATTACCACTAATTGCGATTAAGAACTTAATAAGTTACTATTCACCAAAAAATTATTATAACCTCATTGAACCACATTTTACTTCTTAATGAAAACCATGTATGTCGGATTTTTGAAATTCAAAACACAATGATGGCAAAATTTCATTAAAATGGAAAATCAGTCTTTATAAGTACCACTTAGTGGTTTCACTATTCATCAAAAATTGAAGTTTTTCAGAAAATTACCAAAAATTCACCCTAAGATATATTTGATATTACGAATTCAAAAATGAATTCTATTTTACAAAATTCAAAACATATAAGTCACATTAATTAATTTAATAATTAATTCCTGCTGTCAGAGCAAATGGCGTGTTTTTATGAAACAATAAGTATCAAAAGATTGACACTAGTTTAAGTCTGATTTCAAAATGAAATTAATTCCAACGACCACTATTGGATTTAATGGTAAAAATATTTTCTAATTTCAATTTAAAACCTATTCAAAAGATAATCTAATCACATAAATAAATTATATTAAAAATTGGGTTTGAATTAAAATACAACATTTTACACTATTCAATAAAAAAAGAACTTTATCAGAAAGGTACCAAAAATTTACACAAAGTAAATATTGATGTCCCGATTCTAAAGAAGAGTTATATTTGGTCCAATAGAATTTATAAGATCGATCAAAACTATATTTAATGATGGTCCTCCTTCAAAAGGTGATAAGTGGACCTTTTGTGAAAATTAGGGTATAAATGCCTAAAATTGAACTCTTTCTGTATTTTAAGCCTTTATCTTTTATTGGGTAAATGTAAAAACATTTAAAAACATATATAATCATATTCTAGTTATTTCTATCCATTCCCACCAGTACAAAGACAACTCGTTAACTAACATTTAAAATAATATTATTTTATTACTTGTGTGCAACGTAAGTTTTCAAAGAAACTCATCATTGCGTACCAAGTACGCTATTGAACGTAGAAACCCATTTTAATTAAAATTAATATTTAATTCGTAAATATTAATAAATATGAAAATTATTTATTCTTTATTTACCTGGGATGTTACATCCTTCCCCCCTTTTGGGAATTGCGTCCTCGCAATTTTATTCACATATCAAAAGAAGTGGGGGTATTTATCCCTCATAGCATTTTCAGATTCCCACGTTGCCTCTTCAATCACATGGTTTTTCCACAAAACCTTTACCTGATGAATCACCTTATTCCGTAACACCTGCTCCCTGTGGTCAAGAATCTGGACCGGTTGTTCATCATAAGATAGGTTCTCTTCCAGCTGAACTACCTTTGGACTCAAAACATGAGATGGATCTAGCATATACTTTCTCAACATTGAAACATGAAAAACATTGTGTACCTGAGATAAACTCGGAGGTAAAGCCACCCGGTATGCAACTGATCCAACTCTCTCCAGAATTTCATATGGTCCAATAAACCTTGGACTCAGCTTTCCTTTCTTACCAAATCTCATCACACTTTTCCAAGGAGAAACCTTGAGAAAAACATGATCACCTACCTCGAAAGATAGATCCTTCCTCCGGTTATCCGCATAACTCTTCTGCCTGCTCTGAGCTGTTCTCATGTGCTTCTAAATCAACTGAACTTTTTCTGCCATCTCTTCTACCAATTCTGGTCCCATCAACTTCCTTTCACCCACTTCATCCATGAAAGCTGGAGTTCGACACCGCTTCCCATATAATGCCTGAAATGGTGCCATCTGTATACTAGAATGAAAACTGTTATTATATGAAAATTCAACCAAAGAAAGATGTTGGTCCCAAATTCCCTGATAATCCATTGAACAAGCTCGTAGTATATCCTCCAATGTCTGAATAGTTCATTCTGACTGCCCATCTGATTGAGGATGAAAAGTTGTACTAAAATTTAATTCAGTACCCAACGACTTCTGAAGGCCTTTCCAAAAGTTAGAAGTAATCCTGGGATCACGATCCAATACAATGGAGAGAGGAACTCCATGTAACCTGAATATCTCTTTAAGATACAAACGGGAAAGTTGATCTAGAGAGAAAGTATCTCGTATAGATAGGAAATGAGCAAATTTGGTCCAGCGATCAACAATAACCCAGATTGCATTATTACCTCGAGATGTCTTCGGTAATCCCACAACAAAGTGCATGGATATATTCTCCCATTTCCACTCTGGCACTGGTAAAGGCTGAAGCATCCCTTTCGGCAACTTCCGCTCTACTTTAACCTGTTGAAAAGTCAAATACTTCACAGTAAAGTCAGCAATATCTCTTTTCATTCCATCCCACCAGTAATACTCCCGCAGATCTCTGTACATCTTAGTACTACCAGGATGAACTGAAAACGGAGAACTATGAGCCTCACATAACAACTCATTATTCAACTGTGAATCACAAGGCACACATAATCTCTTCTCAAACCTCAAAACACAATCACTATCAATTTTGAATTCAGGAAACTTACCTTTCTGAACCAGCTCTACCTTTTTCTGCAACTCGCTGTCTTGCTTCTGTGCTTTCTTGATTCTGTCTGATAGAGAAGATTTCACTGATACCAAAAAAAAACAGAAGGACGCCCTGCACCAACAACTTCTATGCCAAAGTTCATTAAATAAAAAACCAAAGGATCTCGTTCCAAATGTTGCATGTTTAATGAAGCATTACTTTTTCGACTCAAAGAATCACCACTTTATTTTCTTTTCCCGGATGGTAAAGAATTGTACAATCATAATCCTTGATTAATTCTAGCCATCTCCTCTGTCTCATGTTTAACTTTTTCTGAGTGAATATATACTTTAAACTTTTGTGATCAGTATATATTTCACACTTTACTCCATACAAATGATGCCTCCAAATTTTTAAAGCAAAAACAACAGCAGCTAATTCCAAATCATGTGTAGGGTAATTTACCTCATGAGTTTTCAACTGTCGTGAAGCATAAGCAATTACCTGATCATTTTGTATAAGGACACAGCCAAGCCCCTTCAACAAAGCATCACTGTATATAACAAACTCACCATTCCTGGAAGGAAGTGCCAAAACTGGAGCATTCACCAATCTTCTCTTCAACTCATGAAAACAATCATCACATTCTTTTGTCCATATAAACTTAACACCCTTCCGAGTTAGCTTAGTCATTGGACTAGATAACCATGAACAATTTTCAGCAAAACATCGGTAGTAACCTTCCAAACCAAGAAAACTACGGATCTCGATTACATTTGTGGGTCTCGGCCATTGTTCAACAACTTTTGTTTTGGTAGGATCAACAGTTGTGCCATCTTTTGAAATAATGTGACCCAGGAAAGAAATTTTTTGTAACCAAAACTCACACTTGGTGAATTTCCCATACAATTTATTTTCTTTTAAGGTTTTCAAAATAACCCTTAAATGTATTTCATGCTCCTCTTTACATTTAGAAAACAACAAAATATCATCAGTAAACACAACCCTGATTTATCACCTGAGTCAACTGAGCCATCACTGCAACAAACTATTTAGTTCTGATTCTGACCATCTCACGATGCCGATTTAGAAGTTCATTTCCGTCTGTATACATTCCTAGAACAACTTCCTTGCTTCCTGTTTGAAAAACCATTCTGAACACTGAAATACCATGGGTGAAGCAACATGGTAATCTTTAAATGCTATATCATTTCAATCATATCATAATTTAACTTATAATTTAACAATTTTCTAACTCCTAAAGTTGTCTAAACCGACCTCTGATACCAACTATAAGGCCCCGACCTTAAACCTTACATAATATTGAATTAAATGAATAATTCACGTTGAGGATCTTTTCAGGTTTAGAGTTTTAGAGAATTAGAACATAACTATTACATCTCAAAATATTACAAATTAGTCACTTCTACTGAGTTTCCATAATAAAAAAAACTCTTAAAAAGAAACATGTCTAGTTCCATGTTTTATATAGGATGACATTCCCTTGATCCCATCCTTGACCTTATTCCACATTAAGTCCTGTGAAAACATTTCAAAAAAAACATGGGGTGAGCATAAAAAGCTCAGTAAGGGATACACAAAGAATGAAAACTGTTAGTTTTTCAAAATCAAGTAAACCATGTATACTCTATCAAAGTAATAACTTCACCTTCATGAAGTTGTAAAAAACTCTTCAATGAATAAAGTATCATTACTTACCTTTTTGTAACCAAAGGATTACCATAAAATCCATAAAAAGAACACAAAACATTTATAATGGTAACTTGGGACATAAACATACTTAAGTGGAATAACCATACGGTCAACTTCTACACATATCACTTAATGGAATAGCCATACGACCAATTTCCATACATACTTAATGGAATAGCCATACGACCGACTTCCATACCCAATGCATTGGAGGTTATAACGTAACCAACCGTCCTGGTATTCACGGCACCACCCGTCATATGGTTTATAACGTAACCACCCGTTAACATGTCCATGTACCAATATAAAATCATAAAACATAAAACCAATATAAAGGAATGATAACATTTCCACATTTCAATCAAAATATATCATAAATATATTGACATAATAGAATCCTTTTTCAAAACCATTTTCAATACCAAAATACATAAAAGAGTATATGGTATTTATTTTATTCTAAAAACATTACGTCTTGTTGAGAAAGCCAAAGACCAAATAATACTCGCGGTGGCGGAAAAGGTTTTTGTCGCCGCGTACGTTAAAAGAAACATTCCTTTTTTTCGTTTTGTAAAACGCTTCGTATAAAAAGATTCCTTTTGTATAAAAGTAAAATTCAAAGGGGTTTATACACCGTATAAAATAAAGTTGTGTATAAAACGAAATATGACTCAATTAAAGGAGATTGAGACGAAGTCCCTTACCTCAGGTCTGACTTGACTCGATCGTTCTTTAACATCCTGAATAATAAACTTGAGTTAAATTATACTTGATTAAGAACGTTTTTAAAGTTCATTATTCCTTTTATATCACTTATTTCCATGTTATAAACATTATGTAACCATTTAAGTTAATAATGTTTGTTTTGTCAATATTTGGTTCTTAAGTCGAAAGTGGACTTCTTACAATTACATGTTGTTCGTGTGGTCAAAGGTTCTTTATATCCAGAATGAAATTCCCGATTTGGATATAATATTTATCATATATATCCAGCATATACATGTATTTATAATATTACATAATCATTTAGAGGTATGAAATGAAATGCACCGTTCATGGAGACGGTAAGCCGTATGTACGCATGAACGCTACTTTCATTTCTTTGTCATATTAATGGAATTAAAACTAAATGAGAGGTATGTATATTTTAATTCCAGAATTATATTAATAATTTAGATATATCATTAATTATATATATCAATTATATACATTTACTTTTAATAGTACATTACATTTGGGGATAAGAAATGATGTGCACCGTTCATGGAGACGGTAAGCCGTACGTACGCATGAACGCTACTTTCATTTCTATCTCATACTTTAATGGAAATAAATAATAATGATATAGAGGTATATTATAATTCCAGCATAAAATCATATATAATAACTTTAAATCCATCCTTTACACGTCCCACATATGGCATTAACGAATCACATCACTTTGAGGGGGCGGTAGTCCGCACTTCCTTAAATGAAGATATCGTGTTTACCCAAAATGGAAACCATAAAGGTAAGACACAAATGAAAAATAAAGAAGCATAAGTAAAACATAAACGTATTATATATCATATATAAAAATATTGACATCATAATGTCCACCTTTGAAGGTGTTAAATGAGTATTGAACAATCATCGTTTCGAGAGGCAGAATTTCACCATCCACGGAAACCATATGTTCTTTAACCATTTGATGTAGTTGTGTGAGAGTTTAGCTCTAATAAATCTTATAACAACATCCTAGTATATTGAAGATACTGTTTTTGTTACAAAAGAAGTAAATAAAAAGAGTTTAGGGGGTTGGAGAAGCAAAATAAAACAAATGAACATGAGAGAATGAATTACCTATAAAAGTGTAACTCCTTTTGATTTGAGCCTAAAGGCTTCCTTTGAAAGGATTATGCCCAAAGGGAATCCTCTAGGATGAGGAGAGGGATGTGGAGAGAGTAAATGGGCAGGGGTTGGCCGAGCCAAAGGCTTTAGGAGTGTGTGAAATGAGGTAGAGGTGGGGGCCTTTTATAAGAGGAGAGGAGGGACACTTTTGGAAAGTAAAGAAATATTACTTTATTTGAAAATGTTTTTCGGTTTTAAAAGGTCCCACATTGATATAATTCGTGTATAAGGTGATAAGGGTTCGAAATCAACTCATCCAATTGGTTTTGGACATGTGTAGTTTATAGATTTTACATTATCTTTCCATTTTATTTAAATCGTTAAATAATGAGGTCATCACTGCATCATCATGATTTCATAAATAAATGAATTTATTTAAAGTCTAAAAATTATAAAAAAATACTATGATGTAGGAAAACCTTTTATCTTTCCAATGACTATTTATAATCAAAAATCTGATCTTTATAACCCCATAAAAAATTGTTTTCGTAAAACATATTATGTCTGTGTCATTTTTACTTTTACATTAAATAAAAAGTTATTTATGTCATTTCCCAACCAACGTTTCTCCATGGGGTAACCAAGCTGACCCATGGCTTTTATTCGTCGGCCATGACACAACCAATGAGGGTAAGACATGTGTCAAGTTCATGTCATATTATTAAAACATTATTTTTACCTTAAACTACACAAATTACCACTAATCGCGATTAAGAACATAATAAGTTACTATTCACCAAAAAATTATTATAACCTCATTGAACCACATTTTACTTCTTAATGACAACCATGTATTACGGATTTTTGAAATTCAAAACACAATGATGGCAAAATTTCATTCAAACGGAAAATCAGTCTTTATAAGTACCACTTAGTGGTTTCACTATTCATCAAAAATTGAAGTTTTTCAGAAAATTACCAAAAAATCACCCTAAGCTATATTTGATATTACGAATTCAAAAATGAAGTCTATTTTACAAGATTAAAAACATATAAGTCACATTAATTAATTTAATAATTAATTCCCGCTGTTAGAGCAAATAGCGTGTTTTTATGAAACAATAAGTATCAAAAGATTGACACTAGTTTAAGTCCGATTTCAAAGTGAAATTAATTCCAACGACCACTATTGGATTTAATGGTAAAAATATTTTCTTATTTCAATTTAAAACCAATTCAAAACATAATCTAATCATATAAATAAATTAGATTAAAAAGAGGTTTTGAATTAAAATACAACATTTTACACTATTCATTAAAAAAAGAACTTTATCAGAAAGGTACCAAAAATTCACACAAAGTAAATTTTGATGTCCCGATTCTAAAGAAGAGTTATATTTGGTCCAATAGAATTTATAAGATCGATCAAAACTATATTTAATGGTGGTCCTCCATCAAAAGATGATAAGTGGACCTTTCGTGAAAATTAGGGTATAAATGCCTAAAATTAAACTCATTCCGTATTTTAAGCCTTTATATTTTATTGGGTAAATGTAATAACATTTAAAAACATATATAATCATATTTTAGTTATTTATATCCATTCCCTCCAGTACAATGACTACTCGTTAACTAACATTTAAAATAATATTATTTTATTACTTGTGTGCAACGTAAGTTTTCAAAGAAACTCATCGTTGCGTACCGAGTACGCTATTGAACGTAGAAACCCCTTTTAATTAAAATTAATATTTAATTCGTAAATATTAATAAATATGAAAATTATTTATTCTTTATTTACCTGGGATGTTACACTATTTTTGTTATAATATAAATGAATAAAAAGTTTTTATGGTTTGGAGATGTAAAACAAATGAAATGAAGTTAAGAAGAACCATTACCTTTAATTTGGGTAAGTTTTTTTTGTTTGAACCAAAATGATTTCTTGAAGTGCTTTCTTACAAAAGTAAGGCTTTTAGAAGGAGGATTGGGATGTATGGAGAATATTTGGGTAGTGGTTGGGCGGTCCAAAAGGCTTGGGAGGTGTGAGGAATTGGGTAGAAGTGGTGTATTTTTATAAGGTGGGGAGGGTATCTTTTGGAAAGTGTGAAATTTTTATTTTATTATGTAATGATATTCGGTTTCTAATTGTCCAAAAATAATTAGAGTAAAATATAAGAAGGCTCATGGTCAAATTAAAATCATATAATAATTATTGGACCAGTTTTGGATGTTATTTTAATATGTATAATCTTATTTATTTAAATGATTTATTAATGAGGTAAACACGTCATCATTATTGTGTCATAAATAATTTAATTTATATGATGTATAAAAAATATAAAAAAATACCATGATGTAGGAAATATTTTTTTTTCCAATGGATATTTATAGTCAATAATATAACTTATATCACATCATGTAAAAATTAATTTTCAAATAGATGTTTGTTTATGTCATTTTTATCTTTAATTTTAGTTTATTAAAATAAAATGTCATTATCATTCATAAGTCGCTCCATGGTGTCCCAAAATCAACCCAAAATAATCATATGATCTGATATGTATCAAAAAAATATGATTATGAAACATTTTAGGGTAATTTTATATTATTATAATAATATTTGTTTATCCTTATTTACCATATTTACCCTTTAACCATTGTAAATAAATTTTTTACAAAAGTAAATATTAATAATATCTAGAAATAAAAGTTACCTATTTACACAATTTGTACCACTTGATTTCAAATATGAGATCCATTTTTTCAAAATTCATAACACCAAAGTGGCAGAAATAAATTTTAAATTAATTCCCGTTTATAAAACCAATATGATTGTTTTTAAGAAATAATAACTATCAAAAGATTGCCAGTTGTTTATGTCCAATTTCAATGTGAAATTAATTCCAATGACCGTAATTGAATTAAATGGTAAAAATATATTCTAATTAAAATTTAAAACCAATTAAATAGATAATATATCCATATAAGTAAATAATATTAAAACAAAATTTTTAATTAAAATAATATATTATTCTCTATTCATTAAAAAAAGAACTTTATCAGAAAAATTCCAAAAATTTACGCAAAGTAAATTTTTATGTCTCATTTCTATTGAATGATTTTATTAGGTAATATAGAATGTATTAATTTGACCGAAAATATATTTAACAAGGGTCTTCTATTAAAATTCCTTAAATCGGCCTTTTAATGTTCATTATGCTTAAAATTAGACACATTCACATTTAAATCCTCTAACTTTCTATTAGATAACTGTAAATACATTTAACAAATATGTATAATAATATTGTCATTTGTTCTTTTCATTCCTTCCAATGAAATGTCTAGGAGTTAACTACTAGTTAAAATAATAATATTATATTATTAGTGTGCATCGTAATATTTCAAAGAAACCTATTGTTGCGTATCAGGTATGCCGTCGAACATAGAAACCCCGTTAAAGTAAAATTTATGTTTACTTCAGAAATAATAATAAATATGAAATATTTCTTATTTCTTATTTATTTTGGATTTTACAATGATAATAATGGGAAAAATATCCATTCAAATAACAAGAAAAGGAAAAATATGTATTGAAATGTATGAAATGAAAAAACGTTACATTTAATCAATGAAATGAAAAAAGAATGCATCTAAAGATATGACAACGTAAAATCACGTCGATGAATAATAACTGAAAATAATTAAGGGTGATTATTTTATAAATTATTTCTGCATCAGGTATATTTTATCCTCTACTGTCAAGATCAACCCTCCAAACAATATAAAACTATCGATAGCAACTAGTTTAATTTATGAAACATATTTTCCTCAAGAGAGAAAATTGATTCATCTTGGTGCTATATTATGGTTTTTCTCCACCCATCATTTCATGTTCAATGAATTCATCATATTGAGTAATCGATATAAATAATAAATGATATGTGTTATCAAATATCTATATTATAAAGAGAGTATGGATTTATGTCATTATTTACAAAAACTATCTAACACATTCAATTTAGAAATATTATGTAAAGAGGTATATGGTTTTGGAAATATTAACATCCATGATAAATATAATAGATATTTTAAGGTAAAATTGACGTTCAATGTCCATAAAATATTTAATATTTCAAGGAGAATACCATATATATTGAGTATGTTGATGTGAATATGATACTAAGGAAAAGAAATAAAAAACCATCCAGAGGATGGAATAGGATGGTATCAATACAACATATCCAAAGTGGATTAAAAGTAATTTCTTTTTTCAGAAATGAAAAGAAATATTATAATATTATATCTTCAATTACATCTTTAGGAAAATAACCTTTTATTATTAAAATCCATTTTAAAAATTGTTTGTTTTAAATTCACATTGGAATATTTTTTCTTCAAAAAACAACCTTTTAAACATGCAAGGGATTCTTAAATGAAATGATTGTGGGTAAATCATCATAATCCAAATGAGGATAAAAGGATATTTCCTTTTCATGATTAAATGTTATTAAAATTTTATGTTCTGAAAGAGGCAATAAGGTTCCTTTTGAAATAATAGAAAAATACATAAATAAGAAAAAATGATTTTACAAAATAATTTTTATTTTTTTTATGAAATTATTTTTATAAAACAAGGGTTTTAGAAAACAACATGTTCTCTAACCAAAGTGAGTAATAAGATCTGGGTTTCTGATCAAAATTTTCATAAAAAGTTTGAGTACCAAAGAGTTTAAAAATGGTACAACCAGAAAAAAAGTTTTCTTGAATAACCAGGTAAGAAAGAAAGGGTTTATTTAAAAATGGTATTTAAATTTACACAAATACAAATTTCATTTATGGATCTTTAGTATTAGTCATGAGAAAAACAATCATCAAACATATCAAAGTGTACCATACCACTTTGAATCATTTTAAATCATAAGATCCTTGAATGAATAATATTTAAAAATATATAATTTCATGAAAACACATGGATTCATGATATTACATATCAAATTTATTATAGAAAAAAATAAAATTACCAGTTTTATTATAACGAGTAAGTGTCATTGGAATGAACAATAACATGATAATCTCTTACAACTATGGTAAGCAATGAATTTGAAAAAAAAAGTCTTATTCATCAAATGAAACACATAAATATAATTAATATTATATATAATATTGATATTACATATCAATGTTTAAATACGTACACCATATATATGAAATTGGACGCACAATAATAATGTATGACTCATGAAAATAAAAGTGAGGCATGAATCCCTTACGGTGCATTTAATTTTTGGATAATGTATTTAACATCATATATAATAATGTTATTTGTATTATATAATTTCTTTATATCCATTTTAATTTTTATCATTACATTTATTTTATTTATTTCTATGTTTTTTAAATCTACTTAAACAATTATGTTTACGTTGGGTGTTTTGACAGTGTTCAACTTATGTGTTAAAAATTACAAAAGTTGATTTAATATAGTCGAAAAGGATAATTATATAACATCTATTGAATAATAATAACGAAAAAATTATAATAATTATACATAAATTAATCTTTTAAAATAAATAATTAACAATTCTTCTGAAAAATTAATCAATGTTACAATCATCGAGACGGTGGGTCGTACATACGCATACGTAAAAGTCTTATTTTTCAATGATAATTATAGAAAGATGATAAGTAACTCCATATCAGTTCAAAATTATCCTTATATAATAAATACCATATTATTTAATCATATATACTTATATATAGAAATATTATTATGAAAAATGGATCACATCATGTCGAGGAGGAGGTAGTCCACAAGTCGACGAATAACATTATCACATTATAAGTTTGTTAAAGGGTATATAAAAAATAATATATTTATACTATCAATATATAGATAATTATTTAATTAATGTAATATAATATATTTTTTTCACATATATTTTATTAAATCCATCTTTTACAAGTTCCATGTATAGTGGGAACGAATCTCATCACTGTGATGGGGGTGGTAGTCCACACTTTCACAAAAGATGATATTGTTTTTACAAAAAATGTAATGTATAAATACATGTTTTTTAAAATAATTAAATATTCATAAAGAAATAATAAATATCATATATATCATATAAAAATAGTTGTTCCATAACAACCACTATAATGAAAGTTGGTAAAGGAATAAATGATTAATCATTGTTTCATGCGGTAGTATTTTTCCATACACAAAAACATTATGATCATTACTCATCAGATGGAAGTGTGTGTAAGTTTAGGGAAAAATTAATAACAAAAAAATATTAATATAAAATTAATATATATTTTTTATTCAATATAATAATCAAAATAGTTTATGGGTAGATAATGGAAAAATACTAATTAGGTTGAGTAAAAAATGTTTCCTCTTAATTGGGTAGCTTCTATTGTTTTATACTAAAATGATTACTTGTATATATTTATGCCAAAAGATACACCTAATGGATGAGGGTGGGGTTTAGGGAAATATATTTATTTTTAAAATGGATAATTGTATTATTTTTTGAAGATTTGTTGGATGAGGAGATATAGTTTACTTTAATAATAGAGTAAAAGGAATCTATTTCTATTTTTTTTAAAAAAGATAGGTGTGCCCACATTTTCATAAAAAAAGTCATAAAAACCAAAAAAACAAAATAATTTAAGGTCAAATGAATATTTATGGCCATAAAATGGGTTTTTTGATAAGTAGATAGGTCATTTGGCCCCCTATGTTAATGGTTTCATCCTTTATTAAGCTACGTTTTCCTTAATAATTTTGATTAAATTTAACTTCTTTCCCAAATATTTTTTCTAAATTTTTTTTACAAGACAGTATATATTATAAATATTCCAATTACTTAATCCATTTTTACAAAATCCAAACATATAATTGGAAAAAAATAATTTAATATTCATCAGATAGGAGGGAAGACAATGTGGGTATTTAAAGTAAAAAATGACTGATATATTGCAACGTTTTACAATCAATTTCAAAGTGAAATCTTTTAAAATGAAATAAATTTTATAAATTTACAAAACTATTCTATAATAAAATTTAAATTCAATTATAAATATTATTTATCATTATTAATATATTATATGTTAATATGGTTTGAAATAAAATTTTTGCATTTTTTACTATTCATTAAAAAATGAATTGTTTCCGAAAAATATCTAACATTAACCCTAAACTAATTATTATTCACATATTTCAAATATGGAGTTTATTTTGTAATATTAAATCCATTAATGTTTCAAAATAAATATTAAAATTAGGTTCTCAATATAAAGCTGGTAAATTTTCCTTTATAAAAACATTATTTTTATTTATTAAATATAGTATGTTCTTATATTATTCCTATAAAACCCGATGGGTGAATATGAAAAATATTTTACTTAACATATAAAATTTATATTTAATTAAAATCAATGATTAACTATAATTAATTATTCTTATTATGAAAAACACATTTTAAAGCATAAAAATAAAAATATTTCTTTTTATATACAATTGGTTCTTCTTATCATTTTGTACAAATTTTTAACCAATGAAATAATTTTATATATAAATAAAACACATATTTTTAGAAGACAGCTAATAATATTCATAACCACTAGAGTCATCTGTGTAACTAAAGCTATCGTGGAATGTTGTTGTGGCATTTAACATAATCTATAGAGGATGTTATCACTAGTGTGTAACAGTGGCTAAATTGGTATTGAGTGTATTTAAATATATTGAATTTATTTTAGGTTGTAAATTAATTATAATGTACCATATTATTATTTCACCTTATGATCTTGGATTTTTGTGTCATACACACTATCAAATTCATGGTTCTTACACTAGATTTTTGTGGTGACACATTTTCCCCAACTTATTAAAATATCATACACCTAATTGAAAGTCAATAATTGTGATAGAGTGTTTAATAGTTCATCTGATTTAAATCCCACCTTACTATAGGTGTTTTGAAAATATCCACTAGAAATTAGAGAATGATTTGTACAAGTGTAACATGGACTACGATGGAAAAATGTATCTATGTAGGAGAAAATCGTTAGAACGATGATAAACATACTTATTGGAAATGAATAAATATTTATAGGCTGTTAATGTTGGAATCAATAAAAAACAAGTAAATGATAAATAGAATGTCAAGGGAATAAATTCCATATATCATCGATGATCTAAGAGACCATCTGTTCAACAAAAATTAGGGTATTAGGAAAACATTTTCTTTTTATGTCACTTTTCTGTTGTTGGGTAATCCTTTTACTGACCATGAATATAAAGAAATATTCATAGTTTATTGTTTTAATTTTCATATGAAAAATTATATCAATTTGTCATTCTTCTATAAAATTACATTTTATCCCTTTAATGCTATAAATTAATTACCTATAACAATTTTTTATTTTCAAATCTCAAAGAAATTCTTTTAAATGATCGTAATTACTATAATAGTGTGACAAGTCAAACTACTTGTCTTTAACTATGTTTTAAAAAACAATATGGTTAATAGATTAATATTTATTATAAGAAAGTGATATTATTGGTTCATCACAAACATATATTATTCATAACTTTTAACTAAAAAAATGAAAAATTAACAAGGACATTATGTATGCCAGTGGTTTTCATGAAACCCTTATCTTCTTCCAGACATGGGATTAATATGCTAAGCCTTTCCAGATTGGATTTCTTGTTACTCGGCTAACTTTTATTATTTTTCTAAAACCAAATTAATAAAACTTCCAAAATAACTATGATGGACATCCTTGTAATTACATTAGTCATTATATAACATTTTAACTAATGTATTAAATACAACCCTAATAAATAAATACATTATACATTTATGTCCACACTGGTCCATCCACTGTCTTCGGCTAATCCATATTATCATTCATATGATTTCTAAATCATTACACCATATCTATAATCTAAATCACTTTAGTTTTAGCCTACGATATTCATCGTCATTATCCATTCAAAAACTTATTAATTTTTTTTAAACAAAATGTAAAATATCCTAAGAGTATCCCCTAGTAGTGTTAAAAATGTGCGTAGTAAGGACCATTGCCATGTACATGGTAACCCCAGTTCCGGATCTAAACACATTTTTAATGTTATTAATACTGGGTACAATTATCCCATAACTACATCCTCTAATATCATCTATACATGGATCTATTTCTATGAAGTATCTCATAACCACTACCCAACCAAAATTCTTGTATGTTATTCTATAATTCTAAAAAATTATATATGAGGGTCATGGTATCAAATCAATGTTTTCAAAAATATAGATATTAAGGTTTCTACATAACTTTTTTAATACCAAATTTAGAGATCCGATCCTATATAGCCTAAATATTGTTTCTAATACTAATTCCATAGGCATGATTCTAAAGAATCAATTCCTGAAGTAATGATCATTTTAGTATTCTTAGTAAACCATATAACTAAATTAATATTTTATAATGAATGACTAAACTAATTGAATAATATTATTTTTATTCTTTTTAAATAAATAACATATAATATAACCCTAATCCATCATGTAAATCCGTACATATCATTCATGTTATACTTCATGGATTCATAAAAGAAAGAAAAATAATAAGGGTGAACTCAAATGCTCTCTACGGAAAAAATATAGATTATGAAAATATATAACAAATGAGATAAATAATTATGTAATATTAAATAACTGATCACACAATCCATGTAATAAAAAAATAAGGAATTCCATAATGAATATAGAAAGGTATTATGTTGGAATACATTCAATTAAAATAACTAGGTATAGAAAAAAAATATGGATTGCTAAAAAAATAAAAGCACATTCAATTTAATCAATGTTCAGAAAATGAAATTCATTCATGAATATGTTGTTGAAAAATCTCATGGATAAATAATAATTGAAAACTAAATGAGGATGATTCATTCTTAATGGGAATCATGTGTGGGGAACCTGAAAACCACTACTCTCAAGATCCTCCCTCTAGATAGTTTTAAACTATGGATAAAAACTCATTTAATCTATGAATCTTATTTGTCTCATGAGAACCCATCAATACATCATGAAGGTATATAATGTCTGGTCTTCACCCATCACTGTATCTCTAATTACTTATTCATATCAAGTAATCAATTTAATTAATAAATAACATGCCTTATCAAATATCCATATTGAATACAAAATCTAGATATATCAATATATGCACAGATAATTCTATAATTCATTGTACAATTTTTCTACAATGTTTTATATGGGTTATGAAATATTAATATCTATTATAAATAAAATGAATAATTTATAGGGTATTCCATGTTCAATGATTATACAGGATGGAAAATTTCCACGAATTTTTACCAATGAATTAAGGAAGATAATGTTAAAAACATTATTTCCTAAATTAATTTTTATTCATCCAAAGGAAGAAATATGGATAGTATTAATACAAGATACCTCATGTGGGATAAATTTTTTTCCATTGATAAATAATAATATAATAAAACCATAATTTCAGAACATTATTGAAGAAAATATCATTTTATTATGATTTTATTTTTGGAAAAAAATCATTGAAAATAAAAATTGAATATAATTTCTTTAAAAATATTCATTTAAACTTTCTTGGGAATATTAAAAAAAATTGGTGGGAAAATCATTACAAGCTATACGAGGTAAAATGAAAATCCCTTCTACACTTTTCAATGTTCTAAAAATTCCTTGATCAAAAATAGACAACAAGTTTCCATTGAAAAAAATTTAGGAATAATTAAAAGGTGAAAATTTTATTTACCAATTAAATTTGAAAATATTATTGAAAACATTTTAACAATTTATGGTTTTTAGATGAAAAGAGATTATCTGCCTAAGAATTGTAATAAATTCTGGTTTTAAGAAAAAAAATTTATTTTTAAAAAACATTAAATACCCATGAAAGAAATATTGTAATAATATTCAAGTCATTTTTATAACTTCTACAATTTTAAATTCAATTTATGTATCATTAGTATTATTCTTGAGGTAAATAATGCTCATGAATCCCAAACTATCCCATTCCATATTGAAACATTACAAATCATAATAATTATAAAGGATTAATATTAAACGAATCATTTATTATCGTGAGAATGAAGGGATTAATTATATAATGTGTAAAATCAGTATATACACCATATAAAAGAGTCTAGGTTCATAACAATAATTAACTTTCTATTGACTGTAAATTAAGATGAAAATCCCTTATAAATATGGTAACATGTGAATTTTAAAAAAAATGTAGTATTCATAAAATAAATCATTTAAATATCACTAAGAAGATATAATTCATGATATTAATTTTCAATGTGGAAATTTTTTCACAATATAAAAGATATAAGGTGAAAAATAATAATTTATGCCTCATAGAATGAAAATTTAGACATGAATCCCTTATAATGCATTTCCAATCATGCGAAGAACACATAACATAATTTATAATAAATTTATGTTAATTATATACTTTATTGATATCCTTTTTATGGTTTATAATTAAATTTTATTTCACTTATTACTATGTTTTTTAATTCAACCTAGACAATAACTTATATATCTGGTGTTCTGTCCAAATTCAATTTATGTGTCAAAAATGATGGTGGTATGTCAACTATGGTCAAAAGTGGGTTTTATATAATTATTCAAGAATAATAATCATTAAATAATAATCATATTTATAAAAACATTATTCTTTTAAAATCAATCATTAAATATGATTATGCATACATAATCAACGTTACAATCATGGTGACAGTATTCCGTACGCACACACGAGTAACATTCCTATTTTTCAACGATCATTATTGAAAGAAGGTACGTACCAATTTATCACTAAGTAATGATAATTATATCGCAAATAACATATTAATTAATAATATAAACTTATATATTTAATTATTTTTAGGAAAATGGAATCACATCATGTCGAGGAGGCGGTTTCCCACATGTCCTTGAATGACATTATATCTTTTTATATTCTTGAATTGGTAAATAAGAAAATGATATATATAAATATATATTATCTATAGAATGGTAGTTATACCATGAATAAATTATTGATTTTTTTGGTAACGTAGTTTTAATTAAAACCATCCCGTAAACAATCCATGTATAGTGTGAAGGAAAGACATCGCATTGAGGGGATGATGGTCCACACTTCCACAAATAATGTAATCATTTTTTACAAAAATGTATAATATAAATATATGTGTTTCAAAAGAATTAAATAATATTATATCTATAAAAATATCATATATATATATGTTATATTAATAATGTTTCAATCATAATGTCCACTACAAGAGGTGGTAAATGAAAAATGAAAAATCGTTGTTCCTTTAGAAAACAGTTCTCCATACACAATAAATATTATGTTCGTTACCCATTAGATATATGTGCGTGTATGTATAGTTAAAAAAATTTCATAATAACATACTATTATATTTATAATAAATTTTTTTATACAATCATATAATTAGAATATTTGAGGGGTGGATAATGAAATCAATACTAAGTACGCTAAGGAAAAAAGTTACCTCTTAATTCGGGAACTTCATTTGGTTTATACTAAAAGGATTCCTTAAAGGAATTAAAACTAATGTGAGTATTAAAGGACTTGTAGAGAGGTTTTTTAAATATAATGTTGTAGAAAATGGCTGAACGTGTGTGTTTTTTTCACTTGCGTTGAATGGGGAGAGGTGGTGGCCTTTAAAAAGGGGGAAAATAAGTCTCGCTAGGTATTTTTGGAAAAAAAGAGAGGTGTATTGATTTATATACCTAAAAAATGTTAAAAATGACCAAAAAATAAAATAAAGGATCATTAAAGGAAGAATTAAGGAATTAATAAGGTTTTTTACAGCTGGAATATTCATTCGGTACCTTAAGATAATTTTTAATTGCTTTATAGGGCTTAATTTTCACTTAATAATTATAATTATTTTTAATCACATTCAGTAATAGTTATAAAAAAATTATTATTACTAAAAATTTAAAATTAATATGATTCCAAATATGGAATCCAAATTTTCAAATTCAATTCATAATAGTGTAATAAATTAATTTAATGTTCATCCCACATGTATGACGAAAATAAATGGTTTTAATGTAAGAACATCTAAAAGTTTGGTCTGATTTTATAATCAATTTCAAATTGAAATTGATTCAAATTCATAAATTATATTAATCTATAAAATTAATGTCCAATTATAGTGTAAAATTAATTAAAAATATAATGATACCTTAAAAATAAATTATATGAAAAACTAGTTTTAAATAAAAAAACTCTATTTTTAAATACAAATTAAATAAATTAACTGTTTCCTAAAACTATAAAAAAATCTCCTTAAACTAGTTATTATGTTTCACATTCAATTATGAAGATTATTTTGACATATTAAATGAAATTAAATGTCCAACATAACATTAAAATTGTGTTATCCATTAAATGGTTGTATAACTGCCTTTATAAAAATCTAGGTTTTTATTTGTAAAATAGAGTTAGTTCTTATCATATAACTATAAAAAAATCAATGTATATTAAAAATATTTTAATGAATATGTAATATATATATTTTATTAAAATAATTGTATTATTTTAAATGATTATTTTACATTTGAAAAAAACTAATTTGATGTATAAAAATAAAAATATTTCATTATTATATCCAATTGGTTATTGTTATCTTTTCTCATTATTTAGTAACTAATGAATTGATTTTATAATAATATGAACCATTGATTTTCATAAGTTAATAAATAATACTCATAATCACAAAAAAAAATTGCTATGTTATGTCATATAATATTAATTAATAATATTTCAATATTACATAGTAATTTGCTGACACTAGATCTTGTATGTAACATAAGATATCATGGATGTTCAATATTTTATGTAACTCAAACTAGAGAGGTTTGACATGGTTGTGTATAATTCCAGATAAGTTTATGTTCCATGCATTGAAATATACAATATATATTCTAAATACACAATATATTTTTACATTTCTGGATATTATATTACCTTATGATCTTTGTGTTGTGTGTCATACATGATGTGGATTACAAGGTTCTTACCTTAAATTTTTCTTAAATCGCATTATCCGAATGATATTTATATTCTTTCCTCAAAAATTAAAAATGATCATGGTGATAATTTTTTTTGATACTTCCTATTTTTTAAATTCCATATCATAATAAGGGTTTCTAAAAAATCGTATAGAATTGATAGAATGGGAGGTATACAGGTCACATGGACTAACATGTATCTAGGTATATACATAGTAGAAAAATAATGTAATGTATTGATACATATTTTGAGTAAAATAATAAATATTTATAGGGATATACTGAGGACATCAATAAAAACTAAATGATCAATATGATTTTTAGTGCCTCAATTCCATAAATCTGTGATAATTTCAGAGACTTTCGGTTCAATAGAAATTAAGGTATTTGGAAAAAAATTAATTTCGATTTCATTTTACTAATATTGAGTAATTATATTATTGAAAATGAATATAAGGAAATATTTTTTAATTTATAGATTTCATTTTCATATGGATAATCATAAAATTTGGTTTTTCGATATAATTCTATTCCATCCACTTACACCTAGAAATTAATTACAAATAATGATTTTTTATTCATGAAGCACTAAAAGATATAATAATGGATCAATTGTCCTATAAATGTGTGAAAAGACTATATATTTCTCTTTAAAATTCTTAAAAAATGAATACAGTTATTATAATAATCTATAATCCCAAATTTTATTCTACTAGCTCATCATTAGAATTTATTTGAAAAATCGTTTATCTAAATTAATGAATCATTTACTAGCACATTACGTTGTTTAGTTGTTGGTGTGAAACTCTAATTATACATCAGTCATGGTCTCAATGCCCACAACCATGATTTATGTTATTTATTGTCACCAATATTATTGGTAGTCCTTTTCTAAAACAATATTATTTAAATTTTCAAAATAATAATGATTTAAATCATTGAAATTAATATAATCACAAAATATCATTTTAAATATAATTTTAACACATAAATTCTACATGGATTTATTTCCATTATGGAACATCATTGGTCTTATATTTTTAAGAAATATCATTCATTGGATTTCAAAAGCAGAAAACCATATATTCAATCTAAAACATTTTAGGATTAGCCAAGGATATTCATATTCATTATCTATTCAAATCCTTTATGATTTATTATAATGAAACTATGAATTATCCTAAGGGTATAACCATGGAGTGTCAAATAACATGAGTAGTAAGGCCCATTTTCAAGTACCATGTTACTTGGAGTCCGGCTGGGAACACCTCGTCAGAGTTATTATGCATAGTTTCAATGATTCCAGAACAACATCCACTTGTTGTATTATGACTGTGTTGTATTTCTAGGAAGACCCACTTTATCTATACCTTACCAAAATTATTGTATGATATTATATAATTATAGTTATATTTTATCTTATTGTTATGTTCTATATTCTATTTTTTCCTTAATCTAGTTCCCAATGATGCTACTAAACATACATTGATACCAACTGTAGAGACTCGACCCTAGATATTCTAGAGACGGTTTCTACTACTAATTAAAATGGCATGATTATAAGGAATCACGACTCTACGGACTGATCAGATTAGTATTTTCTGTAAACTATATACATAAATGTGTCTTGTATTAAAAATGACTATAACAATTACAACATAATATTTTTATAAAATCTAATTAAATTAACTAGAGGATAACTCTAATCAATAATGTAAATCACTTCATATCATTCATTCTAATGTTCTTATACTCCTGTGTAAATTATCATAATAAGGGTGAGATCAAATGATATGTAAGGGAAAAATATACAGGATGAAATAATAAATCAGTTTGAGAAATAATTACGGAATGGTAAACATCATAACACACATTCCATGAAATAGATAAACTAAGAAGTACATGAATAAAAATATTTAAAATGTAAAATCTAGAAACAAGTTCTATTAAAATTACATTATAATGAAAAAAAAGGTATTTAAAGGAAAGTAACAAAAAAATTCCAATAAATCAATGAAATGAAAACACAATTTAACTATAGATATGTCAACAAATAATAAGAAGGTTGAATAATTACTGAATATATATATAGTTAATGCTTTCTCAGTGGATAGCATGTATCGTGCACTTGAAATGTTAAAATACTAAAATATATCCTTCAGACAGTTTAAAACTATGAATTGAAACCCATTTAATTTGTGAAACATAGTAGTCTCGTTAGAACCTATCATTACACTGTGGTGATATATAATGGTTGGACTCCACCCACCATTTCATATCCTAATAATTATTTATATTTAGTAATCAATTTAATTAATTAATAATAGGCCCTATAAAATATCTCTGTGGAATAATGAATACCCATTTTTCATTATTTTACTAAATAGTCAAATAATACCATAGTAGACACCATATGTATATAGGTATACAATTTAGGGAATATTAATATACATGATAAATGATATGGATAATTGAGGGGTAATTCAATGTTCAATGATCAAACAATACTAAATATTTCATATGGAATAAAAAATTAATCATGTAAGTGAAAGTGAATAATATCATTCTCCAAATTAATAAAATACAATCTTGGGGAATAATTAGTATAGTTTCAATACAACATATCCCATGTAGAGTAAAAATAAGGGTTTTTGTCATTGATGAATAGAAATACTAAAAAATGATTGTTTATAAACATTATTGATGAAAATATCATTCTATTAGGAAAAACCATTGGAATATCCTCGTCAATGAAGAAAAATTATGATAATAATTTCAGTAAAAATTGAACTCTTAAATTGAAACATAAGCTTCAATGAAATGATGTTGGGTAAATCTATATAAGTCATATGAGATAAAATGAACATTCCTTCCACATGGTTAAATGTTATAAAAATGAATTTTTTCTGAAATAGACAAGATGTTTCCATTCAGAGAACTATGGAAAAAAATGAAAATGATAACTTTTTATTTAACAAATGTATTTTTTAAAAATTGATTTTTTTTATTAAAACATAGATTTAAAAGAAAAATTATTCTCGAACAAAAGAGTTTATTAAAGTCTAGTTTACTAGAAATCATTTTGCAACTCATTTTGAGTTCCAAAAAGTTAGAGAGTGGTATTAATAATCCTAACTGGGTATTAATAACTAAATAATAATGAATTAGTTTATTTGATAATGGTTTTTTAAATTCCTTAAATTGATATTACATTGATGGATCATTAGTATAAGTCCTGAGTAAAATGTTAATTAAACACCCCAAATCTCCCATACCACAGTTAAACATTTTCAATAATAAGAATATTTAATTAATAATATTAAACAAGACATATAATATCCTGGGAATAATTTAATTCATGACATAACAGTCCAATGTTAGTGTATACATAATATAAAATAAACTTGGTTTATAACAATAATTAAGTGTTAATGTAAGGTAAATTGAGAATAAAATTCCTTAAAATTATTGTATCATATTTATTTGGAATCTAAATTGTACTAATCATAAAGTGAAAATTTTAAATACCACAAAGAAGATATAATTAATGATATTACAAGTAAATGTTTAAATATGTACAAAATACATATTAAATCTGGTGCACAACAAAAATTTATGCCTTATGAAAATAAAATTGTGATTGGAATCCCTTAAATTGGGGTTCTTTTGGGTGAATATCCATTATCTTCATGAATAATAAATTTATGTTAATTGTATACTTTATGGTGAATATGTTTCTGGTTTATCATTAATTTTATTACACTTATATTATGGTTTTTACATCTACTTAGTCAATAACATTTATATTTTTTGTTTTGACCATATTTCGTTTATTTTCCAAAATCTACTTTTGTAGTTAAAATACAGAAAAATTGTCCATTATAAAAGATATAAAAATTAATAATAAATTAATAGTTATTTTAATAATATATCATTTATAATTTTATAATTTATAATTAAATATTGTTATGAAAAATGAATCAATGTTATAATCATGTAAATGATTGGACATACGTATGCATGAATATCATTACTATTTGTTGATGATCATTTTCGAATGAATGTATGTTATACTCTATCATTAAAAAATAATCCTTATATGTTAAATATCGTTTTATTTAATAATATATATTTATATATAGAATTATTGTGATTAAGAATTAATCACAACATGTCGAGGATGTGGTATTGCACATATCCATGAATCACATTATCACTATTTAACTGTGTGATATGGTAAATATGGAAATTATATATATTATATTTCTATAGAGTTAATTACTTCATTAATATATTATAGAGTTTTTTTTCAAATATTTTTAGTTTAAACAATGTTTTATATTGTCCTTTTATAGGGTGAAAGAATCACATCGCTTTGAGCGGGCGGTAGTCCACACATCCACAAATGATGTTATCGTTTTTACAAAAAGTAGATGGTATAAAGATATATTATGTAATTGAATTAAAGAATATTATATATATCATTAATATCTTAAATAAAATATAGAAACATGTCATCTATTATAAAATCCACCATGAAAGTTGTTATAAGAAAAAATGAATAATAATCATTTCGTGGGGAATTAGTTCACCCTACACAGAAAAAATAAGTTTGTTACCCATTATTAGGAAGGTTTTGTAATTTTTGGATTATCCATTATTATAAAAAATATAATATTATATTCATTATAAATTAGTTGTCATACAATCATATAATTTTAATAGTTTTGGGGTGGATAATGGATGTAAATTAAATTGGTTAAGGAATCATTTTCCATTTAATTGGGTATCTTTTTTTCCTTTTTACGAAAATGATTCCTTGGATGGTTTTATTCCCAAAGGAAGGATTAATGATAGTAGGGAGGGATCTTGGGAATTTATTTTGGAAGATATTTTTTGATTATATGAGGTTTGAGAGGATTGGATTATAGGGATATTTACTATCCTTTTGTATACATGGAGAAGATCTCACTCCATATTTTTTAAAAGAAGTTAGGAGTAACCGAATTTTCATCTAATTGAATATTAAAAGACCAATTTAAATCAATAATATATGTTATATGGTATAATTATTTCTATAAAATGGGTTTGGAATGGATTATAGATCATTTCATCCCTTAATATAAACATTTACTCATTTATTATGCATTATTTTATCCTTAATAATTGTAATTAATTTTAATCACATTAACTAATATTTTTTGTAAAAAAAAGTTGTCCTTATTACTAGTAATAAATTATAATGACCTAAAATATGGAATACAATTTTAAAAAATACTATAATATAAGTGCCAGAAATAAATTTAAAATGCATCATGCAAGCTGGATGACTGTGCACGTTTTTAATGTGAAAACATTTTATGGACTACTAGGTATTTTAAATAAATTCTATAGTGATATTTATTACAAAATAAAAAAACGATGTAAATTGATAAAAATATTATCTAATTAATTATTAAAATAAATCTACAAATTAATTTAACTTTATAAATAAATTAAATGTAAAATATGTTTTCAAGAAAATTCAGTATTTTTTACAATACATTGAAAATTTAAATTTGTCAAAAAAAAGATAATCATTTAACACTAGCCTAGTTATTATGTTTATCCAAAAAAGATGAATTTTATGTTGATATTTAAAGAAATTATTTTTTAAAAATTAATATTAAAACAATGTTAACTAATAAAAGGTGATAAATTGCCTCTATAAAAATTTAGGTCCTTATGTGTGAAATAGTGTTTGTTCCTATCATATTTCAATAAAATTGGTGGATGAATATAAAAAATTATTTGATTTAATATATAAATAATATATTTTAATTTAATATTTAAATAATTTTAAATATTTATATTTATTAATAAAAAACTCCTTTTGAAGCAAAAAATAATAATTATTATTTTTATGTCCAACAGGTTTTTATTATAATTATTCATTAATTGGTAGCCAATTAATTCATTTTATAATTTATATAAACCATAGGTTCTCATAATTTTATTAATATAATTTATAAAATATAACATAATAGATTGGTTATATCATTTAATATTAGAGAAAAATATTTTAATAATACATTGTTAATTTGTTAATCATGGTCTTGTTTGTAACACAAGATATCATTTAAGGTTCCTCATTCTTGTAAAACAAGATTTTGAAGAAGGTATCACCAGCATGAAATGTAAGATAAAAAGTTTTATATTGAATTTAAATATATAAAATATTTTTTAAATATTAAATATATTATACTGTATCATGATATTATATTACCTTATGTGTTTGGTGTCATATATCATATATGGAATCAAATACAAGGTTCTTACTTTAGATATTAGGGGAATCAAAATTATAATGATAAATTATATATTGAATTTTTTTTAAAGTCACAATAGTCCAATTATAAATATATTAATAAAATTTATTTCATTTTAATCATAATTATATTAAACTAAAATATAAAAGCCTATTTGACCTTTCATAATTTTTACATTAAAAACCTGCATTCTCGACCCGTCTGTGAGATCATTTTTAATTCAATTTTTTTATATCAGTTGGTTGAATTTGATAAAATTAATTCAATATTATTATTCAAAATAATTTATTGTTTCTAATACATTCAACTTAATTTTTTTATCATATTAATTAGTTAATGTCGTTACAATAAATTAAAGTGATGAAGGTCAAAAATGATTACTGAGTGGTTAAACATAGAGTATAATGTGTAAAAATGATCCTAAGAAGACCAATACAAATTTTATGGACAAATGATGACATTAAACCTTATATTATTTATTTTTTTTAATTATATAATCCCCCTTTTGGTAATGATGTAGGTAAACCTATCTTCTTTTCAAAAAATCCGAGTGTGTCCTCTCCCGCACCTCTAAAAGGACACCTGATCCCTCTTATTCAATCCTATGAAGAAACATATGATAATAAAATAACTGCCAATATAAATACATATATTTAATCCTCTCATTATCGAATATTTATTTTGGGAACAAATCCATATTAATAATTATTTTGTGAAAACCTGAGGATACCTGAAGAAGAGTTAATGATCATCTAAAAGATTTTTTTTATTTCCTTATCTATATCATTAAATTATTATTTTATAATTCCTGTTTAAAACCCTATGTATCTTAATTAAACATATTTGTTGTAATGTTAGATTTTTTACCTAAAGCATCACACATTTTCATCAAATGGGTTATGAAATCATCATTCATGTGTACAACAAACTATTTACTCACAATCCAATGTCATTATTCTCCATTACATCCTATCAAGGATTGAAATAATGATGAAAATACCCTATATGTATTATATGTATTATATTTATGATTAAATTATGATTTTAAAATTATTTTATAGCATATAATGTCTTTATTTACATTTTTTGGGAATATTCTAATATCATTCCTATGTACAGACGACTACCGCCTTGCAAAGTGATGTCATTTTTTCACACATTACACTGAAGATATTAAGGATGGGATAAATAAACAGATATTATATACATGAGATAAATATATATTATTACTAGTAATATACATATATATCAATTTATTTTATTTCATTTAATGAGACATGAAAATCGACGTAGTGTTCAACTGTATGTACGGCCTACCATCTCCAAGATCATTGGGTTTTATTTCATAGAAACAAATTTATTGGTTTACTATAATAAAAATATATACTTAATATATATTATTTATATATCATTAATTAATGTATTTAGATTATTGAATCATGTTCTAGGTGAGATAAAAAATTACATACCAAAACCTATTTGAAAAACAAGGTGATAAATATCTGAAACAATGACAATAATGAAATATTATTAATGAATTGGAAATAATATGTCACAAATGGATCATATAAGATATAATAATTATTAATATGGTTCATAAATAATTTAATAGCTTGTTTAAAACCAATATACATTATTATAAATCATGTTGGACAAAAATAAACCATATGGTGATTGATTTTGTCTGAATTTTACTTTATTGAGGCATATTGTGTTATTAAAAACCTAATATCATTTTCATTGTGTCTATACAACCCCTTCAAATGTAATAACATTACTTATTCAATATTATTTATATTATATTATTAAACTTTAAATAATTAATTTCATTATATTTTAATTAATCATTACAAAGAGGTAAATAATTTCTTAAAAAAATTTCTTTTCATTGGGTTATATTCGTTCTTAATTGTAATTAATATTCTAGGATTATGTGGGTAATCACTTCTGACTACATAATTTTATACTTCCAATTATTTAATGTAGATTTATTATTGACACAAATATTCCATTATCTTGATTATTATCACATTAATGATATGATACTTTCAAGATATTTCTATCACACTTCCATTTTATTTGGAAATGTTCACAGATGGATTTACATTTAAGGAAATTATGTGATCATTGTTTAATTAAACAATTAATTTTATAATCATTAGTATATTAATGATATTGTTTATATAAGAGAATCATTTATACAAAAAATTTAGTTATTAGTTTCTAATAAATTTTTACATGGTAATCCGACATCATTTCCCTCTTCATTCGGAAATCCATTTTTTACAAAACCATGTATTCATAAAAAAGTAAATTTTTTATAGAGTTCAAAAATATTTTTTAAATAATATTTTTCCCAATAATAATTTTCATTAATTTATTTCTGAGGAAAATTCTTTTCTCTTTCTGAACAACTCATTTTTCTACCCTTTTTACCATAAAAAATGAATTTTATTTTTACCATATATGGAATTACTTACCTTTATATCATAAATTATTCCATTAAATTATTAAAAATTATTTTTTAAATATTTTTATAAAATGTTAATTTCAAAGAAATTTATTTATATATTATTTTAAAATCTAATATATACATTTCTGGTGATTTTTAATGATTATTTATTGTAATTATATTCATTAACAAAAAACCATTTATTGATACCCTAATGGAAATATATAATTTTGATATGATTTTTATTCTCCATAAAGATATATACAGATTTTTTTGACAAAGGGTAGTATTTAAATTCATTTCCATTAATCAATTTCATAGACATTAACTTTATATTGAGTTATTTACATTCCTTTGATCACTGATCATTATATTTACCCTAAATATCCAGCTCATTGGTCATGAATTGAATATTTGATAAACCATAAAAGATTTTTTACTTTCTTTATTTAAGTTAAAATTTATTTTCTTAACTATGGAAATATTGAAAAATATGTGACCTTCCACCCAATAAAGATACATGATAAGGAAAAATGTTTATGATTTAAATTGATTAATCAATATATGAGGAATTATATTGACATGAAAAATATGGGTTGGGGACAGGGTATTGAAATCCCCTGGATGCATCAGTTGTCTCATGAGATGAATCAATTATCTATCATATGCTTATTGGTTTTCACCCAGTATGTTTTAATCCATCTATAGGATAGATATTTAGGGTAAAGGTATCATGTTTTTTAGGAAACACGACATCCAATAATTTATAATTTCCTTGATTGAGTTTTTTTTAAATATTGTTATTTTTCACTATGAAAATATCTAAAAATTCAATTCATTATTATATTATTGATTAAATATTATTTGTGTTCAATTACATACCATTCTATATTATTTATTACCTACTTTAGCAGTTTATTGATTATATGAAATGTGTGTTATGTTATTTACATTTTCATATTGATTATGCTCATTGATTCATTTCTTCTTCATCTATATTCAACCATTGTTGATAATTTTCTATATACCTTATTTTTTACTCTTTCCAAGGAATCCATGAGGATTATTATGACAATTATGTAAGTATTCACTATATGGAAAAATGTTACTAAACAAAAAAATAAGTTTTAATTTGTGTTTTTAAACATAATATGTAAACCATGTATATATCTACTTTATCGGGACTCATAAATTGTTCAGTATGTTTGGAAGTGATTAAATATATAGTATTCCATTTTAATGGAAAATAACATTTGTTCTATGATTTTAGGATCTGAAATTTAATAGTTGGTATCATAGAACATTTAGTAGAAACCATGAGAACTATATTTAAGAAAATAAAGATAAAGTACATAACCCTATGATAAAATTTAAGGATAATTTTAAAAGAACATAAAAATGTTTTTTATGGTTGAGAATATTTGAATACATGAAATACAACCATTTAAGATAACTTCAATTGGATGTGGTTCTGGAACACATGTACCGTGGGGAAATAAAACTAAAAATAGAACATTGGGAATGACTCAAATGTAACATGGAAATCAACAATACGCCTTAATGTAACCTCATTTTACACTCCATGTGGGTATTTGTAGTGTAATTCACATTTTCATATCATCTCATTATAATGTATTTTAATAGAAAATGACAATTAACGACCTATTATAAACCCTTATACCCTGGAAGAACCTTTTTTGAAGAAAAATGGTTGATGTATTTTTAAAATGGGATTCAAGTATAAAATAATAGATTTATTTTACCAATTGTAGTTTGGATTCAAGAATCATGAAACATCTATCAATTTTATTAATTTTTATATGAAATTATGTAATAATTATAAGTAGTGTTATGTATAACATCATGATTTATTGAGTTCTGATTGAACATATGTTAAAATTCTTAAATAACTAATAATAGTTTTTATGGGATTAGATTCTAACACTACTTAATATATTTTGGGAGAAATTTTTTGAATATATATGTTCTAGTGGAAAAATATTTTATTAATAATACATATACATTTTATAGAAATTGGATTAAAGGTATTTATAACATTTAGGGTTAACATGATCTTCGATTAAATTATAATGATAGTAAAATTATATAAATAGAAATTTTTTAAAAGATAATTACATTTAAATGTTTTGTAATTTGGTTATTTAATGAATTATTTTATTTCATGTATGGGAATCATATTTTGGGGAACATTAAAAGAATATTATTTATTAAAAGGGAAACCCACATGTACGGAGACAACCCATTAAATCTGGAAGGGAGGTGGGGCTCCGATCCATGGCCAAAGAAAGATAAGATTTATATTCCTATAAATAGACTATTTTATGTCATAGTTAATGTGTCATTGTATTTATTTAAAAAATTTGATGAATACTTATTAATTATGATCCAATAGTAAAAAAGTTTTTTCTAAAGATTAATGTATCAATAATTGTATATCATTATATATTTAAAGACAAATGGAAAAACATGTCACTCAATTATGGATCTTATGATCAGTTATAATTAATGTTTAGCGATTTGGGCATAAAAAATCATTTTTAGATATATATTTCCTTGAATAATAAATTTAATGGAATTTGATCGAACCAATCCAAATTGTAAAATTTTTCATATAAAAATTATACCTATCATGTAATTATATTAAAAAATAATATTAGATAGTAAAATTATTCATAAACTTCAGAAAAATGATCTTAAAATAAAATGTTATCTTATAACCATCATTTTTAATGGAATCAATGAAAATTTTAAACATATTAGATTTATAGATTTTAGAACCTAAAATTTCAATTGACAATTCACCTTTATTTAATCAATTAACTCAATCAATCCTTATATTTATTTATGAATTTTATCCATGCCTATGTCATTGCATTCCACTTTTGTTCTCCTACATAGAAACCCAGTGTTATGTTATTCAATATAATCATTGATTTTTTACTTTTCTATATTACTAATAAGATATTTTTATCCCTTTTATAGTGTGGTTATTTATGTAGGGTAATTCAAAATTTCTATCTTTGGATTACAAAGAAAATGTTTAAATTGTGTGGAAATAATTTTTTTAATGTATGGAGAATAAAACAATCCAAAATTATGAATTAATAACATTTTACTCAATATCATATTTGAGAAAATACCCATTTTATAAGAAAATATAAAATACTTATAATTTATAATATATTTATAAATTAAAAAAATTGTATTTGATATACCCTCTAAATCACACAACAACGATTTAGCTTGCGTTATATGAAAAAAAATAATTTCCTTTATATCTTCTGTCAGGCGTAAGGCTGAGTTTTCCAAAATATGATTGTCATTATTATTTAAAATTGGCACGACCCACCTTCAATATTATGAGGGAAGGGACAAAATATTTCCAAACCCTTCCTTCCTCAAGATGAATGAGAGATAATGACCCCAGAGACCTACCTTCAATAGGCCTCAGAGGGGTGACTAGCACCAAGGGTATAAAAGCACACATAATATGGAAGGAATTATCTTTTTTATTTAGTATCATAGAGATATAAGATAGTAAATCCAAAAAAAAAACCACAGATGGATGTAAAAGTTTGTCCAAAACAATCCATTACCATATGCATGTTCCAATAATGAAGTACTACAAAGTAGAAGAAAACTCCAAAGGAAGTACAAAATGAATAGAAAAAAAAGAAACATCAATGGTAACAACATTCGAGATAATAGGGTCTGGAATAGTCCTCTAATTCCTCTTCAAAACCAGAAAACAATTTAATATATTTTGGGTGAGTATACAAGTATACTTAAGAGGTATATCCAAGAGCTCTCGTGCACATGTGGGGAGGCATTCTAAAGCCCCGTGACAAAAAGAGATAACTAAAGCACCTAGTAAAAAAATCTACACCCAAAATTCACCAAGGCACACTCCCCAATTAACCCAAGTCATTTAAAGTAATAGTAAAAACATATTGATGTTTGGCTACACCGCACCACATTACCACTGGTTATCAAATATATAATGTGTGTTATGCATTCCCCACCATTTGCACCATAATCCCACTGTTATGCCCATCCCACACACACCTAGGCTTCCACTACTACGCATCCCACCGTCAAACAAGTGGGCCACAACCACTCGTTACTACACACATAGAAACATGGGCCAGATCAAATACTGCCATACTCGAAGACACCTAGGCCAGGATAAATACTTCCACGCCAGAAGACACCTAGGCCTCATCCCAATGACACTTAGTAAATTACCTGCTTACACACACCTGGTCCAACCACCACAATGTTCCTTGCTCGAAGATTCATAGGCTATAGTGGACCTCAGGCTATCACAGCTTGCCAGAAGAGTGTTGGGATACTCACAAAAGGGATCTGAAATGGAGATAATAACCAGCCACTTATGAAATTGTTGGAAAACACACCCTCCCCCATGAAATGGGGGTGTTCGGTATGAAGTTCTCAACTTTTGTGGGGAATGAATAAAATATACTAGGACAAAATTATAGATATTGGTAAACAAGAACATATCCCATCATAGGGGTTCTGGAACATGCCCATACAAAAACACCCTTGTTACTATTCGTTCATAAAAGTACAATAACAACTACCAAGTCACAATTGTATCCCATAAAACAATTCCCCATTTAAAAAATACTTGTGATCAAATTCAAGTGGTTCCATGTAAACAATTCTTCACAACTAGGCAATTAACAGGCACAACCTAAAGCTATGTATGGGAAAAAATCAAACCAAAATTTAGGCATTCACACTCAGTTCTCTTGTAAGTCCCAACAACAAAAGGGATCCATGAATCCCTCAATATACTGTATCCAAACCAACACACACCATATAACCCCACACAACATTATATCCACAAACAACAACATCACCATAATAGGGGATCCCATCCCCATCCATTTCACCCGACAAGAATCATGCTGAACAACCACACAAATTACCATGATAGAGAATGGTAGTTTCCAGATATAAAAACACCTTTCATTGAGTTCCTTCTTTTCTGTTGGGTTAACCGGGGTGATCATACAGGTATTATTGTTCAATAGACATCCATTTAATCAATCGTGATTACATTATTAACCCATTTCCATGTTACATCCATTCAATCATCACAAATAATAGGGGTCCCTTAGTGTGGAAGGAAAGGCCACCAACGACCATGATTTTTAGTGGATAGTAGCCCATTTAATTCACAACATATAATAAAGTGTAAAATAGTACACAATATCATCAAACACAACCTTGAATTTTTTAGAAGTCTGTTTTTTATCATTGTTATCGTTTGGTTTCATCCATCCCTGTAGAATCATTAGCATACCCACCCGTCATGATTCCTGGTAAAGAGATATGAATGAATAACTATAACTGGATGATCAATGATCACTGTTTTTTCTCCATCCTCCATGAACGGGGGATGCATGACTTATAGGGGGGAACTCCAAGGGCTCCAATAGGTAGAAGGAAAGGCTCAAGAATTGATTCCCCACTCGCCTAGGGTAGAGGCATTCCAAACACACCATGAAAATAAAATGAGCCTATCCAAGAATAAGTAAGAATATATTTTCGATAAAAAGGTGAGATCCTAGAGTTATGTGATGTTAGTATAGAATGGCTTTAAATAATGGTCATGGTTTCACCACACTGTTGGACGGATATACATGATGGAAATAATTTTTATTTAATAAATTTCATCGGAGAGGGTTCCATAATGGTTTTGAGTTAAAGGGTTCCATTTAAATACAGGAAAATATGTAACAAGGGTGAAACATGAATGAACGGGAAAATGGTTGGGAACTAAGGAAAAAAGCAAAATGTTTTGGTATTTCAAGGGTCTCCTAGCTCTTAAGGGGTTTTTGATATTATTTATGGGATTTTAATGTCTTTGACAGGGGAATTTAAACCAATCTTACGAAAAAAGATAAATTGTGGGAGCAGGACTAGAAAAATACACAAGAATTGGACATCATTTTGTGAGACACCATAAGAGTTGCCACTGTCATGGTGCCACCATCACAGTGTATTGTATGCGATGCCGCTATTTAAATGTGAAACCATGATGGTGTGACCATTTTGGTGTGACCGTCACAGTGCCAAACTCAAGGCGGCAACTTCATGCTTCTATGGTAAGTGGTGCCACCATTTTGGTGTGTGACTGTGAGGGCGTGACTATTACGGTGCCACCATAATGGTGCCCATGGTTTGGTGGGAGACCGTAAGTGGTCCCAGTGTTTCAGTGTGAGATCATGACTGATTCCACCATTTCGGTTGATTCGTTTGATGGGACCTGGAATTTGGAAAAGTAATGGACTAGGAGGTTCTGGGCCATTACATCAGATACCTCTCAATGTATTCTCATCATCAAGAATTCAATGATAAATCCAAATAAAATATTGGGTCCAGAACAACCACCTTGATGAAATCTATCAGGAGTAAACCTCATCATCATCTAAGAACACCTCTCCCTCAATAAATCAAAAAAACATAAAATGGTGTCATTGTCTAGACATATGGATTAATTACCCCCTTTCAAAAATGTAATGATACAATCCAATTTGGGAGGAACTGACGCTCTTGTATGGGTTTAATCGCATCTACCTTAATGTGTCTCAATTAGGGATTAGGTCCAACCCACCCCAAATATAGCAATCTTCACACATATCCATTGAATAAGGAAAATATACTATCTCATAGTAAACATTGTCATTAACTTTATCACAATTACGTACAAAAAATATAAAACAAAACTCAAAACAGCTCTGGGTATTGTGCGTGTATCTGTTCCTGTTGTTCCCATATAATCTCTTCGAGACCACCATACCTCCATAACACACGAACTAAGGAAATGGTTCTTCGATGAAGCACTCTCTCCTCACGACTTTCAATCATCACTAGTTACTCTACAAATGTCACATTTCCTTCGATATCTATCTTTCCCCAGTCATGTACGTGTGAATCATCATGTAGATACTGATGGAGTTGAGACACACAGAAAACCTCTTGCACCCTTAGTAGTAGTGGCGGTTGCACTAGCAGATAACCCACTTTGAGGACCCACATCAACACCTCAAAGGGTCCATGGAACCAGAGAGAATGCTTACTCCCTATAATGAACCTCGTTTGCCCACACCGAGGGCAGACATTCATGAAAATTTGTTCTCCAACCTCAATCTCCAAGGGTCTCCTCCAATAATAGACATACTATTTATACCAATCCTGAGCCGCCTTCATCCTCTCCCATATAAGCTGATCCCTCTCTGTAGTGCTCTTCATTACCTCTAGGCCAAGAACACATACTACCCCAACCTCTACCCAGCAGATGGGTGAGCTACATGGCCTCCCATACAATGAATTAAATGGATACGTGCCAATAGTATATTTATATTTATTTACATTGGAAAACTATACTAGTTGAATGTGAATTACACACGATCCACTAATATCCAAAACACATGCCCATAGCTTATCCTCCATTGTCTTGATGATGCACTCTATCTGCCCATCAGTCTGGGGGTGGAAAGTAGTGGTGAGGCATAGTTGGGTGTCATAATCATGTTGAAATCCTTTCCTGGCCAGGGAGGTAAACCAGCTATCCCGATAGAAGACTTTAGACCTCGGAACTCCTTGCAACCACACCACTTCATCCACATACCTTTGTGCTAAGGAATCCACCACATTTGACTCCTTGATTGCCAGGATGTGAGATGATTTTGTCTGCCGATCCACCACTATCATGATAGCATCACAACCTCCTTGAACACTGGGCAGTCCCATGACAAAATGTGTCAAGATGTCATCCCACATCCTCTCAGGGACTTCTAAATGTTGTAACAGCCCTCCAGGGATGCAGATTTCATCCATCACTTGTAGACAAATGTGGCTCTTTTCCACGAACTCTTCTATAGGATGCTTCATCCCTGACCACCATAACTGACCCCTCAAACCCTATTACATCTTGGATACACCTGGGTATATCGCTTGGGGTGATTAATGGAACTCACCAAGAATAATGTAGTGCATTTTCATTGGGACAAACAACATTACATGAAACAACATCTGGTTCTACCCATCTTCTGACCATCCACAAGAGCATCACCATGGTATACAAGATCACATATCACTTTAGCCTCTATGTCCCACCAATGAGACTCCTCGACCTACCACAATAGTGTGAACTACACTATCATCAAGAATATATTACCTTTTCCATCCTCCAACCTCGCATCCATGTGTTGGTAAGCCAACTCCTCCATCACCCTCCATGAATATGTATATTATAGAACCACATCCTTCTTCGACTTCTAGCTCAAAATATTAGCCACCATGTTCCCCTTTCCTATGGTGTAAGAAATTTAGATGTTGTAGTCTTGATGAAAACTACATCCACCTCTGATTCTACATGTTCAGGTCTCACTGAGAAATGATATACCTCTAGATCTTTTGATCCATGAAGACCATGAAGAGCTTCCCAATGAGGTAATTCCTACTTTACATTAGATCAAACATGGGTGGTGCAAGCTGTAGATCGTGGGTGGAAAATTTACACTCCTAGGGACACAACTTCTTAGACCCATCAGAGATAACCCCTAATATTGAATAAAAACACACCCCTAATCAGGCCCTGATGAATCAAATAATACCTCAAACATCACCCCTTCATCTTGAAACCTCAACATTGGGGAACTAACAAACATCCCCTTCAGATAACTGAAGGATTTCTAATACTGCTCACTCTACAAGAAGTCATGGTCCTTCCTGATCAAGGTTACACATGTAGTTGTAACTTGAGATAATTTAGGAATGATCCTTTGGTAATAACCTTTTAGTCCCATTGAACTATGAACCTCTGTCACATTCTTGAGTGATTTCAAAGAAACAAATGCCTCGACCATTTATCGGGACACTACTATCTCCTGCTCGAACACCCCGAGTCCTTGGAATTGCACTTATCATGTCCAGAACATACACATTGAAAACATCCCATAGGTATGGTGCTGCTAAAGGACCTATGAAACCATCCTTATATGCTCAACGGGATCCTCCATTGATCTGGAGTCGATCAGGATGTCATCAATAAACATGACCACAAACATGTCCATATATTCCAATAAGACGGAGATCATGATCCCAATGAACATGGCTGGTGTGTTCATAATGCCGAAGGGACTGACCATAGACTCGAAGTTCCCCTATCTACACCTGACGGTAGTTTTCGAGACATCACACTTCATCACCCTCAACTGATGATATCCTGACCGCATGTCGTTCTTGGAGAACCATCATGCCCCCTTTAACTGATCAAACAAGTCTTCAATCCTCGAGAGGGTGTAACGGTTCTTATCCCTCACCAGGTTTAGCCTTCAGTAGTCTATAAAAATCCTGAGACCACCATCAGCCTTTTTGTGGAAAAGACTGGAGCCCCCCATGGAGACATGCTTGGACGAACTGAATATTCTTCATTAGATCTTCAATATGAATCCATATCTCCCACAACTTAGAAGGTTCCATCCGATTAGGAGCCATGAAAATATAATGGGCACCAGGTTACAAGTCTATCCTAAACTCAAAATCACGTCAAGGGGATAGAGTCACCACAACATCTTGGATGACATACATGAAATCACTAATAATTTCTGAATATTTAACCATATCTGATTCCACTGACAACATTTATAACTTGTCTAAAAATTAATGAAATGGCTCCACTAGGCATTTATCTTCTTGGAATCCTCTCTCACTGAAGAAAGCCACATGTTAGCCACCCATATCTAAAAGCACAACCCTTCTCTGGAAACAGTTGATAATAACACACATAGAGAACAATGTGTTGATGCTTAGAATGACATCATATGGCTGCATCTGTAGAAAAATAAGGTTCCCAATTGACGGATGTGGTCCCAACATTAGTCTACATCCCTAAAAATCATGAGATAAGATGGTTTGACCTATGTCTGGCATACTGAAAACCCGGTGTATGGGAGGTTATTCATTGTCTAGACCCATATCATGGTTTATAATTGGTGCAACAAAGGAGTGAAAAGCACCTGAATCAATCAAGGCACACGAAAAAAATAAACAAGTTGATTACCTCAGACAACCTCTATCGTTGCTGAAAAAAAACCACCAAAATGTGCAACTACCCATGCCAATCTCATCTACCCCTTGGTTATTGGCTACCTCCATAATCAATCCCTGGTCGAGGTCCTTGAGCCACCATCCCATTCAATCCTTAGTTCCTAAATCTGAACTCCATCATTTCTCTCAACCTTCTTCTGATACTATACATTCATGAACCGCCCTCACCATGATGAGGGATGGGAAACATATTGCCAACCCTTCCTTCCTCAAGTTCAAGGAGAGATAATGACCTTGGAGACCTACCAGTAATAGGCCCCATAGTGATGACTAGAACCTAGGGTATTGAATCTCATGTAATATGGATGTAATTACCTTTTTTATTTTGTATTATTGGGATATAAGATATTAAAACCCAGAAAACAAAAAAGATGTATGTAAAAGTAAGGACCAAACAATCCCTTCCCATATGCATTTTCCAATAAGGATGTGCTACGGAGTACATGAAAAACTCCAATGCGAAATACCAAAAAAATAGAAATACTACAACATCAATGGTCCCAACATCTAAGCTTATAGTGTCCATCACGATCCTCCAAATCCTCCTAGAATCCTGAAAATAGTTTAATATATATAGGTGAGTATACATGTAAACTCAATAGGGAAAAGAAAATTCTTTTGTGCACAAGTGGGGAGGCATTTTAATGCCCTGTGAGAAAAGGAGTTGGCCAAAGAACCTATTAAATAAAATCTCCACCCAAACCTCACCATGGAACACTTCTCAAATAATGAGAGTCATGTAATGTAATGGTAATGACATATCGATGTTTGGGTACCCCGCACCACTTTCCCACTAGTTATTGAAGACATCCTACGTGACAGAACTTCCCTGCAATTTTCAATGTAATCCCACTGCCATACCCCGCCCGCACACACCAGTGTTACCACAACCACACATCCCTCCCGCAAACACCATAAATACAACAACACATAACCACACCCGCATACACCTAATCTAGATCAACAAATTCCATGAACGAAGACACTAGGGAATAAAAAACTACTTCCATGGTCGAAGACACATAGGCATCATCCCGAAGACACTTGGGAAACAACTAGCCCGCACACAACTAGTCCAACCACAATAACATTCCCTTTGTGAAGAATCATGGGATAAAATGGACATTAGTCCATCACAGCTTGCTCTAATAGGTGTGGGTTACTTGGGAATGAGAGGAAAAAAAGAGAAAATAACAATCCACTCATTGGATGGTTGGGAAAAACACCCGCCCCCCTGAAATGGTGGTGTTTGACACAAATATCTCAGCATGGGTGGGGAGAGAATAAGAACCATATAAACTAAATTATACATATAGGTAAACAAGAACTCATCCCAACCTAGGTGTTCGAGAACTTGCACATACCCAAACACCATCATTAACATTCATTCATAGAATCACAACAACAAAAACCAAGTCATAACTCATTCCTAGAAAACAATTCCTCATTGATCCCATTAATTTTATCACATTCAAGTGGTTCCATTTAAATAATTCTTCAATATAGGGAATATAACAACCATTGCCACAAACCAGTGTTTGAAAACAATCAAATTACAATTGAATAATTCACATTAGATTCTGTTGTATGTCACAAAAACCAATGGTATCCTTGAGATCCCATAATTTACTAGAACCAACCCACGCCCCACCACATAGCACCTAAGGCCTTAGTTCCAAAAACCAACTACTACAACACAACAGGGGATCCCATCCCCATCCTTGTCACCCGAAAAAAATAAAGCAGAACAACCACACATATTACCATGAAATAGCAAGAGATTATGCATATTTAAACACACCATTCATTGAGTACCTTATTTTATATTGGGTTAACCAGGGTGATCACAACATGATTCTTGATCACTGGACACCAATTCAATCAACCATGCTTACGTGATTAACCAATTTCCATGTAACATCCATTAAATAATTATAGAAAATATGTGTACCTTAGTTTGCAATGAAAGACCAAAAACAGACATGATTTTTAGTGGACATCAGCACAAACTATTAACAACCTATAAGAAATGGTGAAAGAGTACAAAACATCATCAAACACACCCCTTGATTCATTAAAAGTATATTTGTTATCATAATTATGGTTTAGTTTCATCCTTAACCATAGATACATTAGTATACCCACCCCACATGATACACAATAAAGAGAGATGAAGGAATAACCATACCTGGATTATCAATGATCAATGTTTTTCTCCACACACCAAGAATGGGGGACGCACTGCTTGCAGGGGAGGAACTCTATGGACTCTCGGAGTGGGCAATAATGGCTCTATTATAGGCACACCAATAGCCTCGGGAAGGGGGTTCCAAGAACACCAAGTAAAGGAAATGTGTCTTTCTATAATGGTGGATGAATTCATGTGCGAAAAAATGGTGATATCCTGGAGTTAAAGGATATGAATTAGTAACAACTTTAATGGCAGGTCATGGATTAAACATGCAGTCGGATGGTTATAAAAGATATAATAAATTGTTATTTAAAAATTTTCATTAGAGTGATGGCCATAATATCTAGGAGTTAATGGGTTCTTTTTAAACAGGGGAAAACAAGTAAAAGGGGAAAACTGGAAAGTACATGAAAAGTGTGTGGCACCAAGGAAAAATCCACACGTTTTGGTAAGTCAAGGGTCTCCATACTCTTGGGGGATTTTTGATATAATTAATGGGATTATAATTGTATTTAATGGGGTATTAAAAACACTCTTAAATCAACACATATGTTGTAGGATCAAGACTCAAAAAATAAACAAGAGAGGTACACTGTTTTGTGAGACACTGTAAGTGGTGCCACCATAAGCAGTGCCACCATTTTGGTAATCGAAAGTGATGGTGCGACCATTACGGTGCCACCCTCACGAAGCCACCATCACGTTGCCACCGTCATGGTACCACTATTTCTCTGGGCCACCATAAGCATTGACACCATTTTGGTTTGTTACCGTGACCGGTGCCACCATTTCAGTGGAACCGTTTTAAGGGACCAAGATTTCACCAATGTACAGGACAATGAGGTTCCGGGCAGTTAAAAAAATGAAAAATATCCCCAAGATATAAAATTTATTATTATTATTATTATTTAAAAAAATTTAAGATACATGGTTTAATTCATTAGTTATTAATTAATTATAAATGAATATAAAAACTCAATAAATATAATTGAAATGTTTTTATTAAGAAATTATTTTTGTGCCAAAAAAATATTTTATCATAGAAAAACTAATTAGATATTGTGGATGATAATACATAAATTTATATATTATATACTCAATAAAATTATTAGATATACATCAAAAAGATTTGATAGGAATAATATTTAAAAATTGAATTCAATTCATAAAAATATTATTTTTTAATGAAATTTAACTCACCTTTTAGTGTGGTAGTTGTTTTAATACAAAATGATGAATCTTTTATAAAATTTATTAGGAAATTAATATTAATTTTTGATATCATAATTTTAAATCTATATTAGGTTTATTTTTTTTTCTAAGAAGATTAATTTCTTGATAAATAGTTGGCTATACTGAATTTTAATACAAAACAGATTTTCATGTAAATAATTTATATTGTAAAATTATATTTTGAATTGGTTTTTATTTAAAAATATTTAAATCATAAATATATTAATCTAATTTGGTTCTTTGTAATCGTTTTTATGTTAAATTATTATTTAATCATTTAATAATATTTGGTAAATTTTCACATTACAGTCCTGCTATCTCGGGACGTCTACGAGTAGAATGTGTACACATGACCCTAAACATATCAAATAACCAATGTATGGAATCTTTATGACCATTCTCACATGGGGATCAAATTGGGTTTATTATTTAAGCCATTTTTTATGTAAAAATGTGGTTATTCCAAATATCTTTTCCAAATATCCAAATGTGTCCTCTCCCCTACTTAAAAAATACCACCTTCACTCCCCCAACATCACACCAATAAAACCAATTTAGATCAGGAATTCCATGTTAAAATAACTCCCCAAATTACATAACTCATCATATATTTTTTCTCTTTTTAATGAATCCATATTATTAAGTAATTAGTTAAAACCGATGTTGTATTGCCAAAGATGATGTAATAATCTACCAAAAGGGTTTTTTATTTTATCTCTTTATCCAACAAATTATATTTTTATTATACCATGATTATATAATAACCATAATATATTGAATACATAATGGTATTTATATATTATTGTGATGAGATAAATATTCACACACTTCTATCAAATGGTTTACAAAAAATCAGTTGGGTAGATGACGGACTACAGCCTCATGAATCGATGCCATTTATTTTTCCATTACAATCTATCATTGTTGGATATATTAATATTCATATTTTTTATATATGATAACTATTATATTTATTATTAATTTATTCTTATGGAATTATTATATAACACAAACCTTCGCCCTTTCCATTTTGTGGGAATATGATAACCTCATTCGTGTTTACGGTGAACTACCACACCATGAAGTAATGTAAATCATTCACAATTTACATTTAATATATTAAAAATAGTTTTGTGAAAAATATGAGATATATATGACATAAATATGATTGTATAATGATAACATAAATATATTGATTTTCCTTTTTTTCATATAATATGACATGCAAATTGAAGAACCATTCATGATTATGCCCATCCTACCGTCTCTAGGAACGATGTATTTCATTTACAATCATTTATTTTTTCAATAAATAAATATAATATGAATATATATGATATATATATATATATATCATTTTTAACATTCTAATGTAAATGAAATAATTATCAATGAAAGAGGAAAAAAAATTACAACAGAAATCCCACATCAAAAAACAAGCTGATTGAAACCCAAATTGATGAAATAATTGATTTATTATTAATTAACATGTAATAATATGTTATAAAAGGAAAATAAAAAATATAAAAAATTATAATAGGGTTAATTAGTATGATCATTTCGTTTTTAAACCCTTTAAATATTATTTTAAATCAAGTTATACCAGAAGGAATCATATGGAAATGGATTCTATAAAAAATTAATTTTATTAAGGAAAATGTTATTATTATGAACCTAATTTTTTTATTGTATACAATACACGTTGAAATTTAATATAATTAATAAATAAACCAACTTTGTTATTTTATTATTTCATGTTGAATAATTTTATTTATAGGGAGTGGTATTAAAAGTTACCGAGGGTTAATGAATTTCCTAACCCAATTACTTTTCATTAGTTTATATTACTCCACCATTATTGTTAAAATTCAATGATTATTTGTATAATGAATTTTGAATATATATATATATATATATATATTTATATTATTTATATATGATGAATAAAATTGATTCCTTGGATGAACCACACATCAACATTATGATATTTCCAAGGGTTTTCATCACAAACTAATATTAATAAATATTATTTTCACATTGATTTTCAATAAAGGAAAATATTTGATAATTATTTAATAAACCCCTTAATTTTATTATCCTCTATTTATTATTTTTATTTTTCAAGTAATAGTACCATTTTAAAATTTTTGGTTCTTATAATGTTTTATAATATTTTTCAAGAGAATACAACTTCATTTCTCTCTTCAGTAAAAAATATGTTTTCTAACAAAACCATATTTTGAAAAAATGTTTTGAAAATATGTTATTTACACTTTTTATAATTATTTATTAAAACACATGAATTTCTAATTTTTTTAAAAAATCAAATGACACATTATTTTTCATTCCGATCAAGCAACTCTTCAACCATTTTACAATAAAAATGAATGGCCATTTTTACTTAGTATAGAATTAAATACCATCATTTAAATGAAAATTAAATAGAGATTTTACAAATATCTATTTAAATATAATTTATCCCAATGTGATTTTCAACTAAAATTATTTCGATTTTTTTTTCAAAACAAAAATTATATTTTCCTCAAGAATGATTTTAATGACTTTTTTTTGGAAATTCTATCCTCAATGACAACATTATTTATTATTACTCTAAAATGTAAATGTCATGTTTATACCATCCTTATTATTCATAATTATTGATTATGATTATTTTTTCATAGGATTTTAATGAAAAACAATTCCATGATTTATTTTCAAACTCATTAACTTCCACATGAGTTATTCACATTCCTCTGATCATTGAAATGTAAATTCCACCTAAATATCCATGTGATTTTTCATGGATATGATTAATTACTAATATATATTCCATATTTAAATACAATGTTTTATTTTAATTCTATTTGATTAAATAATTATATTTTGATAAATATGTATCCTATAACTAATACTGATATTTTATAAGGAATGTTTTTTTATGAATTAAACTGATTATTTGATATACGAGGAATGTTAGGGATATGCAATACAAGGGTTGGGGACATGTAAATGAAACCCCTTAATGGATTAGTTATCTCATGAGTCAAGTTTTTTGGATAGCCTTAGCTAATGTGTATTCACAAAATATGTTTTACACCATCTTGAAGATAAATATTGATTTTAAAGGTACCAATATCCTGGGAAACATGATTTTTGTTAATGAATAATTTCCTTCATTCAATATTTAGTCATTACTATCCATGAGATTTTCCTTATGAATAAATCAATGGATTCATTTCATTATTAGTTTGTTATCTAAATGGAATATGGTTTTATTATTTTACATTTCTATATTATTTATATAATTCATTTTTAGTTTGTTGTAATTTTTATATTCAAAGGTAAAATGATAATCATGTTTGTATCAGGGTCACCTAGACTACTAAAATAATTGTTTCCTTCATATGGGATTCAATATATCTTATACAACTGTAATGGTAGCCGAATTGTACTCTGGGATTATATGATTGAGTTCACTACAACTGATTCATTTAGAAATTTCTCTATGTACATTATTTCAACATTTGTTTTTGTTTTCTATTATGTAGAAAAATTAGTGATTATTTAAATTAGGGAAGATAATATCTTATTATGTACACCCTAAACCATTAAAAGATATATTAGTGATAGAACAAAGTTAACATATTTTTTAAAAATAATGTTCCTTATCTCCTTAATCATATTCTCATGTACATGATATTTCATCACTAATATTTCAAAAATATCACACTTCACATTTACAATTTTTAGATGATTTGGATAAAAAATCAGTATGGCATCCCATTAAAAAATAAATATGATGATTGTTCCACCATAAAATTTAATTTGATAAAATAAATTACCTATATTATCTCAGCTATAAAACACCACTTACATGATCAAATTAAATTACCAACTCTCCAATCGCAAGTATTTCCTGATCCCATAGACAGTTTTCTTCAATCAGAAAACAAAATTGTGGTTTCATACAACTCATAAATTTATCAATTGTTTTATTTATATATCCTCCTATAACTAACCCTGAATGAATGTGGCCTTTATATCCATCTTATATAGAAATATAACATGTGATTTTTCCAGTCTATCACTATTCTTATGGTCAAATTTCAACTACCATGTGAAGATATTTATGAAATTTACTCCTTCATTTTGTTAAAACACTTCACAACTAGTTTCCATTTGTATCGTTTTTTCTATTATCTTCTTCTTTAATCCGATAAACCCAATTATATTATTCTATATTTTTAAAATCCTATATATCATTTATTAATTAATTTTTTTGACTTTTAATTAGACTACCTCATCATTTATGGATGACCCCCACAAAATAGAGTCCTTATGTGAAGTTTCAACCCCCATATTTTCACCATCTCCTATGAAAATTAGGAGTAAAAATTTATTATTACACCTATAAATATTTTATCATCTCCTAATTCAAGTTGACCTCTTTAATTTACTTGGTTTTATTTATATACAATAATTTGATATTTCTAATTGTATATGGTCTTCTATTATTAATTATTATTGGGATTGTAAATAAGGACTTCTATCTTAATAATCACATGGTATTGAACATTATTGTATTTAAAATGGTCATACATCAATAATAATAATTACCTATAGACCTGAGACTACGAAAATAGATTTTTATGTTACATGAATGCTAATCATCGATGACCTCGGTAGTTGATTCTCCTTTATCTTCCAACCAGACCAAGAATCCACCCATTCAAAAAACAAATCATTCAAACATTTCATGCCTACTTAATATGATCATTTTCATTTTACCATCCCACAACAGATGTCCAAATTTTTAATATCCATAACCAAGGAGAAAAAAATTATATATCATTTAGAATCAAGTTTATCCCTATCCTATACATTTACATGTACTATTTCTAAATAACCATAAAATTCATTATGATGAACATATGATGATTTTCCAGACTACAAAACCTCTATATGTGCTACCCAAACTATTGATGAAATATAATTTTTTCAATGATAAGCTACAATGTCGAGTTCTTATTGTCAAATCATCATAGTAAATCTCATGTACAACCATATACTCCTATATTTCCATATTAGTTTCATCTTCATTCATCCAACCATACAATTCTATTATAGTGTTATCAGAACTAGATTCAAATTTATTATTCCATCATTGATGACAAGAAATCCCAAATTTAAATTTTATTGACTAATCACCATTGTTCCATTGGATTCACATCATTTTAGGGGCACACTACATTTCATATGTTGATCCCATGAAATACGTAATACATAATCTTCAATACGTAAATCCATATATTATTTTTCATATCATCAATGAATGTAAGAAACAAAATACAACCATAGTATCAATGAACTAGGTTCTGTAACCATACATAGGCGTGTAAAAATTGTAACTTCTAGTCCCAATGATTTTTTATAGATCATTATTATGTGAACATTATGATGGAACCTAAATATTTATTTTTCCAATGTTTCTTATTCAGTGTATTTTTTTTATCATCAGGACCCATGTTTTTTAATAGAGTTAATAACTATTGTAACCCTTTCATCCAAAATCTCTAAACGTAAAGATGAAAATATAAACATCCATACATCATAAATTAATGTTACCATTAAAATTTTGATCTACCTATGAATCATGTTGATGTAAATAACAAGATATAGAAATGGAATTCCTTCCATAAACATCTCTTTGAAAAAACAACACAATATGAAGACACTGTTAAGGGTTGTTAGTTTTTCATAAATTTCTTCCAACACCATTGAAACATACATTGTAGAATTATTCTCCTAAATTTTGTTGAATCATTAATTATAATAGGAATTCATAAAATTTCCACATATTTTCAATAAAATTGATCCCATTATTATTTCTCCATTAAGATTGATTTCAACCCTAATAAGGGAACCAAAAAATATTAAAGAATAATATATTATTCATTGATAATTTTCTTGAAACCAAATCATAGGCCATCGAATTATTCGATTTATGGACTAAAATGGATGTGTTAAAACTATGTGTATCCAAACTCCCATAGATACCAATTATTGGGGGATGATAAATCTTACAAAAAAATTATCTCCCTATCAATGATAAGACCACCAAATCTATGTAATTTAGACCACCAAAATATCATGGGTATGAGATTATGTATTTCATAAAACTGATTTCCAAATTTATATCTCCAATAACTAAGCATTCAAGAATGTTTTCATCTATGAACATGAAAGAGAACACATTTTATTCATAATACATTGTCCTAATTTAAAATACATAAACTATAAAAATCCATTCATTTGTAAAACCTGAAATGAAAATACCGAATGAATAAAAATTACATAATGTATTAATTCTCTTCAAACTAATTCTATTATCATGTGGAAACACACTAATTATTTATTTTTATGTTATGATGATTATTGGTGATACATATAGATTACAAAGTCAACTAATCGTCAAAGAGTTCTAAAATATATATAAACTGCTGTGTTAGACCAATATTTTAAACACATTGCACAGAAGTTACCACAAACATAAATATTAAGTACCACTGATCAAAAAATTTAATATAGCTCCCCAAAAATCTAGATTAATTGACATGATCTTTGATGATTATTTACCAATATGGTGACTAAATAACTTTGTTAATCTATAGGAACTCCATGTTCTTCACTATAGATATATCAGTATATGTTAACATTATATGGAAAAGCTTCCATAAGAGAAGATATGCTGCCAATGAATAGATATATGAATATTTCCTTATCATATATCCTTATTACCTACCTTAGTTTTAAATTATGTTTAATGAAATTAAATTTCTAGAACATCTGGCTCTTTGAACATACAATTATATTAAAATGTCTCTACATATTAATAGTGGTACATTGTTTTTAACTCCTGTCATGAATTATAATTTGTTTCATTATATATAAACACACCTATTTTATTTACCTATCATTTTTCAGGCCTTGGTACTCAAAGTTGATATGAATCTTATTTCCCTAACATTGAAAATTCCATCCGGAGGTCAGATGATTTTGGTTGATGTGTTTTGTGCCGGAGAGATAATGATAAGGAATCATTTATAATATATTGATTTATTTCTACTTTAGATACTACTGTATGTTTCCATTCATATAATCAAATTGTAATAAATTGTGTACATGGGTTTCTAATGATTTTATTTATGATTTGTGTGCTTTCAATAAAAGATGCAGCGTGTAGTGTTCTTTAGAAAGAATAATCATATGATGGATTATATATTTTTCGAAATATTAATGTATAAATTGGAAGGATTATGGTTTTATTATGTTGAGACTCAAGATTTAGAGTTTTATAGAGTCATAAAGGATTTTCAGGATATTTTATCTGAGGAGGTTTTCACATTACCCACTCTCTATATTATCTTGTTTCCAATATTGTTTATTTTGTGTGACTCACTAATTTTGATGGATTTTTGATGGATGAAATGATAAATGGTACGGTATTTTAGGTTTTAGGTAGAATACATGATATATAAAGTATTTAATTGTCCTAGTGTTTCACTAGGTGGTGCCTTATTTTTTTTAACTATGAAGGTGGGTGATTCTATATGGTTACTTATATTCTATTTTTAGTAGAATCACCTAATTGTAAAGAACAATTATCATCCTATAAAAATAGATCATCCATTCAAATAGTTCATGTGATCCTTTTAGTTTAAAATATTAATCATTAGTTATGTTTTCAATAGATTATGGTGAAGAAACAAGATATCAAAAAGATAACATTCTAGTGTCATTATGGACACTATGTGTTGAGGGTTTTATTATTTATCCTCATGAATGTCCCAAAAATGCCTATATTATTTCAGAAGTCCACATTATGTGATTTATTGTATCATTTTCCGGTTTTTTCCATCGTTGATGAAATCATATATGTAAGAACCCATATCTTCGTTTCAGTTATGTTTTTCCTTTTCTGGTCTTTTTTTTTTGAGAAAAAGAGGAAAATATGCAAATTTTCTGAGTACATGTCATGTACTTTATAAGTATACACTGTGTAGTTTGATCCCACGCGAGGTCGTGTGATGGCCGTGTCTGGGCCACACACACGGTGTGTAGGGGAAATGTGGAGGCCGCCTAATGTGTATTACGGAGAAGCCAAGTACACGCCGTGTACTCAAGAAGTACAGATCGTGTACTTTTCTTTTTTATTTCATTCAACAGACCGGGGTCGACTAAAATCCTTATATCTAACTTTTTCTTCTCCTAATTATGTCTAGAGCGTTCGAGGAGGCTGAACCTTCTCTGAGACGCTGATCCTTCACTAGTTATCTGAATCAAACGTCGTTGGTTGCAACAGAATCGCAGTGGTGAGTTCTTAGTTCTTCTATGGCCACGTTTCCCGATTCTTTCTCTTATGAGAGTTATCTGAGGCGGAACATTTTAGATGTTTTTGTAGATAATCTCCATTCTAGGATGATTCACAGACCGAGGATCAAGTATATCAGCATCCTAGGATCGAGGTAGGTGGTTCTTTTCCCTACGTTGAATGTCTTTGTGTTTTTGTGCAAAATTGTCGGATTCCCAAGTATTGGGAATCTCGAGTTAGGGTTTTGATCTTGTATTATTATCAAACTATGATTGATTATATGCTTGAGGTTATTAGATAATTAATAATTTCTTGTTAGCATGTTTGAGGATCACCCGATGGGTGTTTCCATTGTTTTGTTCGTTTACCGACATTTGGCTTAGATTACCTGTGAGGCATACCTTGTTGCATTGATTTCCTACCTTGAGATAATTGATTGCATGTATTTCCTTCTGTTTATATTCTTTTGACTCATTGTATCTATTAGTCAATTAGTTGTAGAACTTACTTAGGGCTGCTGATGGTCGATTAAGCATGACTAGACTGCCCATGGATTTGTGAACATGGTGCGATTGACTAAAGAGGGAATTGATGATTAAAGGCTTACCTAGAAATTATGATATAAATTAGTATCATTCATAGGACCTATAGGAATTGTAATTTTTTCTTCCTCTGAGTTTCCATAGCTACGTATCGAGACTACAGGGGGAATTATAAGTGAGTTCTTCCGAGAGAGTCTATAGTTATCATTGCAAGATCGTAGGGGATTTGACAGTGAGTGCTTCCTAGAGTGTATGTGCCTTTGTATGATTACATTACTATAGGGGTCTTCTAGTATTTTCCACCCAAAGATTTAGTGTGTGTATTTTTGGGTTCGTTGTGATGAGTCCACCAAGCCAAAGATCAAGCTTTGGTTTTGTACTGCTTGTTGTTTAGGTAGTCTATTGAGATATCTGTTGTGATACTTTCTATCCCTAAGGTGTTTAGAGCAGTTTCATTAATTTCTTGGTTGATAATTAAATTATTTAAATTAAATAATTAAATAACTATGAATGGAAATTTTTAGGATTGTTTACTTATTGTATTCCCATTTCTTGGATACATTTATTTCCATTTCTTTTTAAATATTGCTCACTGACTGTAGGGAACAGATCTCATGGTGATTTCTTACTGGGATTAAGCTCACACCTTATATGGGTTCTTCTATTTGGCCCAAATAGGTTATATGGTTGTAGTTGTGGATACGGATTGTGGCCCATCTACTTCAGGTACATTATTACTGGTTGGAGCTGGAGAGCATAGGAACTAGCTTAGGCTTGCGATGCTACTGGAGTTAATGTTCAATTTTAGTACTTTGTTCTCAGTTGTATTTCAGAGCGTTGTTGTGTTTTCTATTTTCCTTAGATATTTGACCCTGTTACATCATTTTCATCCATAATATATATTCCTTTCGCTGTTCAGTTTCAGTTATTTTATGTTGTTTACTAATTTAACTATTGATTGTTTTTTCCTTTTCTTTGTATACCTTACCAAATGAGGGCATAGTTTCCCCAATGACTCACCAAGGCCCTCGCTTCTAGTCGGAAGCCTCTAGCATTTAGGGAAACATGCTTGAGGTCATGTGGCGAATGGTGTATGGGGCACCAGTTGAGTGGCTCCGGAATTCGGGTCGTTACAAAGTGGTATTATAGGAGGTTCTTTCCTTTTCCACTGACTTACTATTTAATGACATTAGAGAGGGATATGAAAGAATAGGTAAATGTTAAGTAGCTATTCCCAGGAATTCTAGAACAGGTGTATAGGAACAAATCTTGATTACCTCGAATATTTCAATTTTCATGTTTTGAAAATGATACAGTTTAATATATTTCACATTTGGGTGGTGCACTAGTTAGGTGTTATAATTTTTTATATGATTGTGGTTCTATATTGTTGCAAACTGATGAGATGATGTTATTCCATCACATGCATCATATAGGCACTTGATCGAATAACACATTTCATGCATTTTTCAATTCCATATAGATTGCATTAGAAACTTCATGCTGTTGTGATATAATTTGTGATAGAAGATGCATGTTGTTGTTATAGCTGTTGTGATAGAATACATGCTATGTTGATAGGGCATCGTTTGTTTAAGTTATTCTTTATCATGGACACCAAACCTTGGTATTATAGGTGTTATGGGGCCTCGAGGATCAGAATTTGGTGGATAGTGAGTTTATTATATGGTTTACTTGTTATATGCATGGTTTTGATGCCTTGTTTTGATTCTCAGGGAGTATGGGCCCCCATAGATCAGAATTTGGAACCTTAATGCTTGTGTTGATATGTATTCTAGTCTACGGTGTAGTTCTGTGGCTAGTGTCTAGAAAAACCCGGAATTCACTGCATGTACATCATGAATACATACCGTGTAGTTTTTGGCTGTGTCACTGACTGTGTGGATAGGGACAACAGCTTGTGAACGTTCTTGTAGGAACAGGATGTGTACGATTTTAAATGCCTTGTAGTATGACTTGGCTATCCAGCTGTGCCACGAACAACACAGGCCATGGGTTTGCTTCATGTACATGTTATGACCGTCTGGACCATGTTGTGTTTTGTCGGTCTTTTGTCAGACTGTGTCGCTAAAAACACGGGTCAGGTAAGGCATGTCTAGTATACACAGTATCTCCTTCGAACATGTCGTATAGTTTTGTCATAGGGGATCCATGTGACCACACCATGTAGTTGAATACATGGGTTGGGAAAATCAGCAGGGAAACATGCTGTGTACCATGTAGACACGCCGTGTAGTAGTTGTCCGTTTACCAGTCCGTGTGACTAACGACATGGACAGGGGGAAAAACCATAAGGACATGTCGTGCAGTAGACAAACAAGTTGTGTAGTTTCCTACTAGGAAAGTCTGTGTTCCTAGATTTGTAAGTGTGATTGGGAAGGAATAAAATGGGTAAGTACACGCAATGTAGTTTGGTGGTTTACACAGCCATGTCAGGCCAAGGTACATGCCGAGGGTAAAAATTTTAGAAAACACGTCGTGTAGCGGGACTATACACCGTGTAGTCATGTTTTCCCAAAATTTTAGAGTTTTCCTCTCTAGTTCTGTTTTACTCTCTTAAGCTACAAATGTGTTCCTTTTTGTGCCATCAGTTGTTATATCTTTGTTAATCTTAAATCTGAGGTGTGATTTTGACATTTCATAGCTAGGGCACCAAGACATCTTCCCGTTGCACGTCAGGAACTAGGAAGTGATAATACGCCTAATACGACAGATCAAGGACTACTAGTAGTTCCACCTATCATTCCGGATATGGAACCTGTAGTGATTCCATACACTGGTGTCAATTCTCTGTTTAGAGATGGTTTCATGAGATTCATGTAGACCTTCTAGGGAGCTCAGCGTCCTGCCCCGTCTATGGAAGAGCTGATGCGGGTTTTTCAGCAGCTGCATCCTCCCACGTTCATAGGGGAGGGAGGACCACATGCTGTGGAGTCATGGATAGAAGTAATGCTATCAATATTTTAGCACCCGAAGATTCCTCTGGAGAGGAGAGTGAACCTCCCCACTTATATTCTTCGAGATTCGGCCAGGAGATAGTGGGATGTGGTTTTGCATGTAGGGTGCCAACAAGCTATGGCATGGAACGAGTTTCAGTGTATGTTCTACGACTACTTCTACCCGGCGACGCTGAGGGATAATAGATCAAGATAATTCATGACCCTGCAGTAGTGGAATCTCACAGTTATTGAGTATTCCTCTCACTTTACAGAGTTATGGTGTTTCACTCCCATTCTGGCGAATGAAGAGCTGTTTTTAGCGAGGAAGTTTGAAGAAGGCCTCAGACCGGACATCAGATCATATGTGAATGTCTTCCAGTTGACTTCCATTACTTTGATAGTCAACTAGGCACTTATCACAGAGAGAAACATGAGGGATAATGGAGTTTTGGACCAGGGTGGTTCAACTTCCAGGAATGAATCTTTTCAGTTAGACGGCATGAAGTTCCACAGAGAGTCTACACGAGGTGACTCAAGGAAGTGAGGTATTCCTTCTAGTAGACACGATATTCCTGATAGCAACCATGTGGTGTGCTATCAGTGTGTAAAAAATGGTGATAAGAAGCATCAATTCCCGAGAGACCCAATTGAGTGCTGATCTAGCAGGAAGATGGGTCATCTGCAGCGTTTCGGGAAGGTTCTTCTTCCAGCAGCTAGTGAAGGAGGATCTATTTCAACTCTGCATACAGGAGTAGGATTACCGTTTCCATAGTAGACGGTTGGTTGGAGTTCATCAGGTCATTCATGCAATGGTAGAGGCCTTGGTCATTGTGGTCAGGCTTAGGGAGGGTCAAATTAGGAATTTTAGGCTGCTACAGAGGGTTGTGGTACAAGCCAGACTTCTGCACTAGAGTAGATTCTTTTAGAGAAGGATCCTGGAACTTCCACAATTCTAGGTATGATTTAAGTAGCTTTAATTTTATCCTTGGCGTTTTTTGATACATGAGATTTTCATAGCTTTATTTCTGTTCATACAGTGGAATGCCTTAGACTTACTGTTTATACTTCTTAGGATATGATGATGCTAGACACTCCCTTGGAAATTAGAACTGCTACTATGTGTCAGTGCTTAGACTGCCCCTTTGAGGTTTGTGGGTGTTGTTTTTCATGGAGTCTCTATGTTTTGGGGATGAATGGCTATGATATCATTCTCGGTATGGACTGGTTAGTTCCCTTCTAGGCCTTTATCGATTGCTATCACCGTAGGGTGAGTTTCATATCACTATATGGAAGATCTATTCTTCACAAGGGTAAATGGGATCTCTAGGAGAGAAAAGTAGGACAAGAGCATCATGGGATGGGTGGTGTTATGGCCCAGATAGCTATCTTATATCTGGAAGACCAGGGGACTTCTTCGAGGGATTTCCTTCTAGTGGTTGATCGCTTTCTAGATGTCTTTCCTGAATACTTTTCAGGTTTGCCTCAAGAGGGAGAGGTAGACTTATCTATTGATCTTGTCCCCGGAGTGGCCCTGGTGACCATTCCTCCTTAGTGGATGGCTACACCCAAGTTGAAGGAGGTCAATAAGTAGTTGGAGGTGTTGAAGGCAAGGGGATTCATCTGACACAATACATGTCCTTGTTGTTCTTCTATCATGTTTGTGAAGAAGGTAGACAACACCCTTAGGCATTGTGTGGATTTTCAGAGGCTAAACAAGCTAACAGTAAAGAACCAATATCCATTGACTCGGATAGATGATCTCTTTGATTAGCTTCGAGTAGTCAGAGTGTTCTCAATGATATACTTGAGATCCGTCTATCATAAGTTGCGTGTTAGACCATCTGATATACATCTTACAGCCTTCTAGGGAAGTTATGGTCTGTTTGGGTATTTTTTTATGTCGTTCAATCTCACGAACGTGCCAGTAGTTTTCATGGCGATGATGAATAGAGTTTTCCATCCTTACTTGGATTCTTTTGTGGTGGTTTTCATGGACAAAATCTTGTTGTACTCTCACAGTCGACATGACCATGCTACCCATATTGAGATCATTTTGAGAACACTGAGAGAGCATCAGTTATATGCTAAGATCTCAAAGTGCCCCTTTTGGATGGATGAGATTCACATCCTGAGTCATGTCATCTCAGTGATAGGATTATCAGTAGACCCAGATTAGGTCAGAGTAGTAGTTACCTGGGTGTATCCAAGGAATGTCTTCTAGGTACGAAGTTTCTTAGGACTGGATTGTTACTACAGGCGTTTATACAAGACTAATCAAGCATAGCAGTGCCTTTGACGGGCTTGACTAAGAAGGGGATGAAGAATTTTTTATTAGAAGCCTAAGATTCAGCCATTCAGTACCGATTCTAGTTTTTTCAGAGTCTAGAAAGAGTTATATAGTTTTCTATAATGCATCTTGCATCGGGCATGCAGCAGTGCTTATGCAGGAGGATCGTGTTGCTGCCTATGGATCCCGACAGTTAAGGACAAATGGGAGGAACTATCCTATGAACAACCGGTAGTTGTCTATAATTTTTCATGCTTTGTGTTGTTGGATACATTATCTTCTGGGCAAGAAATTTAAGGTATATACTGACAAAAAGATCCTCAATTATATCTTCACGCAGTGTGACTTGAATCTGAGATAGTGGAGGTGGGTTCAGTACCTACATTATTTCGATTTCGAGCTTGCTTATACTTCTGGGAGTGACAACAATGTGGCAGACACACTGAGCAGGAGGACACAGATACATGCAGTACATGAGGCCAACAACGAGTGGAAGCCTATGGAACTGGTCTCTAAAATGCATTTGGAGGTGCACGACAGATAGGGTCGGACATTTCTTTCATCTTTAGTTGTTACCTCTACCATTCTTGATGGAGTTCGAATTAGACAACTATCAGATTCTAAAGTCATAGTCTAATGAGAAAGCGTATCAGGGGAGGACCGTCTTCCTGGGTGGATCATAGGCGAGAATGAGATCTTTTGTTTCCGGGGTGCGTGTGGGTGCCATTAGATATGCGTGAGGAACTGATGCAAGACTTTTATTCCTCCATTTGGGAAATTCATCTTGTAATCACCATGATGTATCGTGATCTGTAGTTCTATTATTGGTGGCCATGTATGAAGAGAGATGTTTCTGGTTTTTTCATGGGATGTTCCATGTGTCAGCAGGTGAAGGCATAGCACAAGCGACCATCAGGGATTTTACAGCAGCTAACCATTCCCAAGAGGAATTGGAATGATGTTGCGATTGACTTCATGATAGGGTTACCAAGATCACCTCGAGGGAATGGCGCGGTATGGGTTATCATTGACCGGATCAAGAAGGTTTCTCACTTCTTGCTGATAAAAGATACCTTCAGTGTCGATGTGCTTGGACGGTTGTACATCCATGATATTATATTCTTGCATGGGGTTCCATGTACTACAATATCAGATAGGGAAGATCTCTTTATGTTACATTTCTGGAAAGGGCTACAGAGAGATTTGGGTACACAAGTACACTTGAGTACAACTTACCATCCCCAGACATATGGCTAGTCAGAGCGCACAATTTAGGTTCTTGAGTATATGCTTCGGTCTTTTATTATGGACTTTGGAGGTTCTTGGGAGAGGCATATTCCTCTAGTGGAGTTTTCCTATAATAATAGTTTTCATGAAAATATTCGGACAGCACCTTACGAGACCTTGTATAGAAGGCTGTGGTGATCACCCTTGTGTTGGCTGGAGGTAGGAGAGGCAGCTATGCTAGGACCTCATACCATTTAGGAGATCACTGAACAAGTGGAGTTGATTTGGAAGAAGATGGCTACTATATAGTCTCATCAGAAATCATATGCTGATCAATGGAGATGACCTTTGGAGTTTAAGGTTAGAGATCAAGTTTTCCTATGTGTTACCCCGAGGTAGGGGTACAAGAGGATCGTGAGACAGGGTATGCTTTCACCGAGGTATGTCGGGCCCTTTGAGGTTCTAGATAGAGTAGGGCTAGCTTCATATAGGTTGCAGTTACCTCAGAGCTACCAGGCTATTCATGAAATCTTCCATGTTTCTCAGCTTCGACGCTATTTCTCAGAACCGTCACATTTCATTCAACCTGAGGAGGTTGAGATATAATAGGATGCATCATTCGAGTAGCATCATATCAGGGTTATTGATCGTAGTGAAAAGGTACTATGTGGCAACTGTGTTCCTCTGGTATGTGTGATATGGCTGCATGACCGTGTAGAAGACGAGCCTTAGGAGAGAGAGGCTGATATTCGATCACAGTGGCCAGAGTTGTTTGAGGTTTCTTCTTCGCCACCTTCTTAGGGAAATTCAAAGACAAATTTATTTAAGTGGGGATGTTTGTAAAAACCCGGATATTCATTTCAGGTATGGTTTTTCCTTTTCGGGTCGTTTTTGAGAAAAATAAGAAAATCTGGAAATTTTCTAAGTACACGTCGTGCACTTTGATCCCGCGTGAGGCCGTGTGCTAGCCATGTCTGATCCACACACAGGATGTGTAGGGGAGATGTGGTGGTCGCCTAATGTAGAGTATGGAAAAGGCAAGTACACACCGTTTAATTTTCTTTTTATTTTATTAAATGGATTGGGGTCGCATATATTCCCTATTTCCATCTTCTTCTTCACCTAATTACATCCAGAGAATCCAAGGATGCCAAATCGTATCCGAGCTACTGATCTATCACTGTTTATCCGAATCGAACGCCATTAGTTTCAATATAATCAAAACTGTGAGTTCTTCATTCCTCTTTGGCCACTTTTCCTGATTCTTTCTCTTATGAGATTTATATGAGGTTGAATGTTTTAGATGTTTTTAAACATATATTCCATTCTAGGATGATTCACAGGCTGAGGTTCAATAATATCGATCTCCTAGGATCAAGTTAGGTGGTTTGTTTCCTTACGTTGAATGTCTTTGAGTTTTTGTGCACAAGTGCAGGATTCCTAAGTATCAGGCATCTAAAGTTGGGGTTTTGATCCAGTATTATTATCTGCCTAGGATTGATTGTATTGATGAGGTTATTATATGATTAATAAATTCGTGTCAGCATGTTTGAGGATTACCCCATGGGTGTTTCCCTTGTTTTGGTTGTTTACCACCGTTTAGCTTAGGTTTTCTGTGCGGCATACCTTGTTGAATTGATTTCCTACCTTGAGATAAATGATTGCATGTACTTCATAGTGTTTATATTCTTTTTATTTATTGAATATACTATCCAAGTAGTTGTTGAAAATACATAGGGGTGATGACCATCAATTATGCATTACTAGACTGGTTAGGGTTGTGTGAACTTCTTGTGGTAGACTAAAGAGGGAATTAACGATTAAGGGCTTCCCTAGAGAGTCTAATATAAATTAGTATCGTTCGCATGACCTATAGGAATTGGACATTGTGATTACTCAGAGTTTCCTTAGTTACATATCAAGACTATAGGGGGAATTAGATGTAAGTGATTCCTCAGAGAGTCTATAGTTATCATTGTAAGACCGCATGGGAATTGATGGGAAGTGCTTCCCAGAGTGTCTGTGCCTTTGTATGATAACATGACTAGAGGCTTCTGCCAGTATTAGCCACCCAGAGTGTCGGTGTGAGTATTTTTTGGTTTTTTGTGATGATTCCATCAAGCCAAAGAACAAGATTTAGTTTTGTACTGCTTGTTATTTAGGTAGTCTATTGAGATACCTGTTGTGATACATGCTATGCCTTTGGAGTTTAGACCTAATTTCTTGATTTCATGGTTGTATATTAAATGATTGAAATTAAATATGTAAATAAATTTGAAATCATATTTGTAGGATTGTTTACATAGTGTATTCATGTTTCTATGCTACATTTATTTCCATTTCCTTTTCTATATTTCTCACAGATAGTAGGTCACAGATCTTGTGATGATTGCCTACTAGGATTAGTATCACACCCTATTTGGGTCCTACTTTTCGGCCCAAACAGGTTATATGGTTGCAGGTGGGGATAGGTATTGTGGCCCCTCTACTTCAGGTACATTATTCCTGGTTAGAGATGGAGAGTATAAGACCGAGCTTAGGCTTGCGATGCTGCTGGAGTTGCTGTTCACTTTTAGTACTTTGTTCTTAGTTGAATTTCTGCACATTGTTGTGTTTGTTTTTTTCCATAGATAATTGTACATGCTGCATCATTTTCATCAATACTATATATTCCTTACTTCCTCTTTGTAGTTTTAGTTATTTTATGCCATTTACTACTTTCTATATTGACTATTATTTCCTTTTAATTGTATACCTTACCAAATGAGGGCATTGTTTCCCCAATGACTCGCCCAATCCCTCGTTGCTAGATGGTTGCCTCTGGAATTTTGGGAGACATGCTTGTGGTCATGTGGAAAACTGGGTACGGGGAACCAGTTGAGGGGCTCCAGAATTCAGGTCATTACAATATACTCAAATTTATAGGGGGTGAATGTTGAGAATATTAAGTCGATTCTTTAGGTCATTTGTCTCCAATAGTATTATTGAATGATTTACATGTATATCATCTGAGTAATATAAGTGAAATAAATTATTAATATGGTATCTATATAAGAAGTGGTAGAGGGTCCACTAAAGATAATAGTATCTATTTCAGAGGTAGTAATCAGATGAAATTATAAGAGGTTTGTAACAAAATTATCTTGAGTTGTTTTCCCATTAATAGTTATGACATGGACAGGCTTGGAATTCATATAGACTGATCAGAGTCATACATCTATTGACTACCTAAAATAGATGTTCATTGATACTATTATTCTTTAGTATGAATATGTAAAAGTGATATTTAAGGAGTTATTTGATGCACTCATTATTGGTCTTTGGTTATATATTAATGAAACATCATGAAATAAAAACATATGTATTTAAGAAGATGCACACACATGAGAATTTAAATACAAAACATGATATCTTGTAGGTTGTAGTTTCATTATATTAGACTATTTGGAGACATTTCTTCATTAGTGACTAATATGTATTCCTCAAATACTAAGAAATCCTCTAGTTTGTTATCATATAGTGGGATCTGAATATCTCAAAATGGTGGGCGGTGGCGTTTCTCAAGGACTATGATTTTTATATCTCCTTCCCCGAAGGTAATGAAAAATTTTTTTTAGATATTTTATGATGTAATTCATGAGGATATATTGTCTGAGAATTTAAAGTCACTCTAAGTGGGATAGATCATCATCAGGCTTTGCATCATGATATAGTATTGGTCAGTGGTAGAGGTTTATAGTCAAAACCAAACATGTCCAAAACAAATTATTCATTATTTTTATTTTTATTTTCCCTTTTACTAGTTTTTTAGTTATGATTGTTAAAAATTTTAATGTTTCGGGTCTTCTGTTTCGGGAGCATTGTCAGTACAAAATATTAGTGCAAACTATGGTAAAACCATGTGAGTTGGTTTTAAATCAGGATAGATATATTTTTCATAGTTGGCACAACAATTATACAACTTGGTTTCTTATTGATGTTATTCCATTTTTATATTTAGTGAGGGGTACATAGTCATAAAATTGTTTAGTAAATCATGTTCCCAAATCATGTAAAATGACTAGAATATTTAAAAACATTTTTTTTTTGAAATTTCCTCCCAATTTAAAACAAAATATGTGGGTTTTTATCTGCATTCATCCCGGGTGTGTGAAAGATCCTATCACTCTTCTCCTTTCTCCCCCTGAATTTTGATGCTCCTTTTATATTCCTCATGTCTTTTTAATGTATAACATCTATTCTAACTCTATATCAATCATTTTATGGTTTTATACTTCTCTATTTACCTATAATCATGCTGGCATAATCTAAATTGGTATTACAACACAATGTGATTCATTTCATGATACATGGGTATGGAAATCATTTCAGGTGTATTGTTATTGTAGTATATGATCCATTCCATAAATCCATGCATGGTGTTTCAAAAATTGTTTCATGTGTTTGACTTTTCATTTTCCACTATATATGAATGTGATTGGTTAAATTTTTTTCTGTATTTTTGTCTTATTTTATAGATTTTGATGGAATTTATAAATTATTTTTCTAACTGAAATAATATGATTTGATTCAACGTAGTTAGGCCAATGAGTTTTGATGGATAAGATGAAAAAAATGGGATTTAAGTGGTTTTGAATGGTTTAAATATGGGTTTTTATTATAAATTCTTCCATATGAATGAATCATAGGTTTGGAGTATACGTTTGGGTTGTGTTCTTAGTTGTTATGGTCTTTTGGAAGATTATTTTTTTGATTCCCTTGGTTTTGGAAAAATACATTGGATTGTGTTCCATTATTGGCCTCTTTTGTGATCCCTATAAATATTGAAATATATAAATATATACATTTGGTGAAGAATATATATATATATATATATATATATATTTATTTATAAATATTCATTTATAGATTTTTGTAAACATATATATAAGTTCACAGGGGGGGATTTTTCATAATTTTTTTTTGAAAATATTGTTATATTTTTAAGAGGTTTTGAATAATGGGATTTTAAATGAGTCTCTCTTAATAAAATAATTTGGACCATTTGAATATTTGTAATGAGTTTTCAATTGATCGTTTTTTAAGAAAAAATTCATATGGATAATGGAATGATGTCACTACTTTAAAGTTTATAGTCTTGGTTTGTATTTTCAAATGGTTCACCTAAAAGTGTAACACCAATGTCATACCAATAGAATTGGGTATAATTTCTAATGGTTGATGAAGGGAGATGTGATGAGACTTATATTTTTATTATATATATTCTCTTTGTATATTTATAATGAGAAGTATACACCATATCACTCCATTATTTCCATCAAGGGATCTTAGGGGTCCCAATAAAGTTTGAGGTACACAATTTTAGTATCTTAAATGAAGATACATTTTGATTTTTTAAAATTTTGGTCATATAAACCCCTATTTTCCATTGTTGATCTATCACAATGACTTGTTTCCCTTAATTATATCATAAGATATAATTATTTACCAAATAAAGTAGAGGGATATATAGGTTCCACCCATATCTTAAAGAAATCATACATACATGTGCTACCAGATCATAAATTGTCCTATAAATACCCATAGAATTAAATAAGTGTCCTAAACAATTAATTGTTTCTGAACATATAGAAAATTGAAATTTTCACAATCATTACATAAAAACATAACCCATGAAAAAAGGAGAGATTAATAAAAATATAAACAATGAATGTGAAAAGTATTTCATTAACATATTACTAGTTAAATAGAAATAGATTTTATAAAGATATATCCCCTAAAACTAAAATGGTGTTTTTGATCATAAAACCTGTGAAATTGTAAGAATTCTAATTAACATATAATCAAAGAAAGATAAACAGGATTCATCAAAATCATTCTGTCAACAAATAAAACATTCAGAGATAGAATATGAATGGAACTGTCAGAAAATTTATTCAGAAAGGCAAGAGTAACTCATATTAATGGTATCATTGATAGAATGAAAATTATAAATATCATTTAAATATATTTGTTTACAAAAATTTAACTTCTCTATTGAAAAAATATATTTTTAAAATATTTGACCCCTTGGAAACCATTTTATTAAAAAATATACAACAAAATTATAATGGAGTCCAGAAAAAAGATTGTATTTTTTCCATAAAACATATAATTGAATTTTAAAATAATTTTGAAAATACTTTTCCATGAAAACAAATAAAATAATACAAAAATGTTATTTCTTTGTTAATACATTAAAATATTATAAAAAGAACCTATGAAATAATTAATATATTTTTATTAAAATAACATTTGAAAACAATTATCGGATGATTTTAAATTCATTCAAAAAACCATTTAGATGGAAAACCTTTTTGAAAACCTTTTTTTATTGAAAATGAAAATGAAACATATAAACAATGCTTCATAAAAATTTGAATCCCTTATTGAATAAAAATCAGAAAAAAATATGGATGTCTTGAATAGAAGATGATTTAATTAAAATATAACATTTTATAAATGAAAAAGATTACTCAAATGATGGATGGTCATAATGGTGAATAAATACACACATGATAAAAATTACTATAAAGCATTAAAGTGTTTATAAAAGCGTCTTGATCGGAAAATTTCAAGAAGACCCATATAAAAAACAGCCTTGATAAAAAATAATATAAAATTGGTATATATTTCTTTTAAAGATCATTTTATTATAGAATAAGCTGTTTGAAAATAATTTTATAAATCATTTTTTTGAAGGATCCCATATTTCCATTCAAAGAGGGAGATAAAGTATTATTTTCATAAATTCAGTTTCACAATAATATTATGAAGCAATGAGATGAAATATAGTAATAATAAATGAATATATTATGATTTAACATAGTAGACTAAAATTTGTGAGTGTTATTTAAATAGATATCATAAATTTTATTCAATGAAAGATTAATTTTAAATAATTTAGATAAACGTTGATATTTCTGCAATAATCTATTAAAACATGGAAACATTGAAACATAATATGCATGTATGAATATAAAATAACTTGATGAAAAAAATATAATATTATTAAGGATATTAATGATATAACAAGTAAAAAGGATATGAATACACCACACTATATAATATAGTTTCATCACATGGGAAGTGTCTCAAAGAAGGAAATTTGATACACGATTGCATAACTCATTGGGTGACTTTTAAAACATAAACCCAATAACAAACAACATCAAATGGATATGTTAATACCCATAAATTTTATCATAAGATCTATAGAGTAAATACATATTAAATATACACACCACATATTAGAACATAGTAGGTGAACATGGCTTGTATCTAATGGAAAATAAAGCGAAATGAGAAAACCCTTACATTATGTCTTGACTATATTTGTACAAATTAAAAATTCATGTATAATAAATATTTGATTATTTTAAATCTACCAATGAATCATAGTATTATATAAAATACTATAAATGATTTTATTATGACTAATCTAATTTTTTAATGATATTTCCTTGCTAACGTATCATTTTGAAGAATATTCACATAGTTTTTCATATATATTTTGAATTTTTATTATTAATCCTATTACATAGATTATGATATAATTATTTAAATGATTTTAACAACAAATTATATAGAATTTATATTATTTATATAAATATTTATAATTATTTACAATATATTGATATATGAAAAAAAAAATTAAACCATTCATGGAGACAGTAGGTTGTATGTATGCAAGACTATTGTTTCTGATTTCATGTTTCACTGAAAGAAGGAAATAAATACAAATATACATATATATATTCATTATAATAGAATTATTATTTATTATATATCATATATGTTCACAAAACTCATTATTAATACATTAAATGCAATGTTTGAAAGAATCACATCACATTAAGGAGGTTGTTGTCCACACATACAAAAAAGAAGTAATTGTATTTACCGAAAAATGAAATCGTGAAAGTATATTTTATATAATAAATCTAGAAGATAATGAAACCATCAATAATATATATATAATATAAAAAGGTAATTTTCATCATAATTCCTAACCATTAGTGGTGGTAATGAAAAAACGAACAACATCATTTCGTGAGATGGTAGTTTATCATACAAAAAAATGAGTTGTTCGTTACCCATTAGATGGACATGTGTATAATTGTAGGTAGAATTCATAGAATAATAAAATAATAATATCTTTAGGATATATATTTAATTATATAATCAATAAATAATAATATTTTATGGGGTGGATAAAAAAAATTAATTGATGGATCTTGAGAAAGGATGTTACATATTCGTTGGGTAACTCCTCTTAGATTTCTTGAGAGGGATTCAGTGGTTAATTTTATACCCAAAGGTAGGATTATCTGATTATGAGAGGGGTGTTTAGATAATATATTTTTATATTATGGTATAGAAAAAGGTGTTTAGAGGTTTGAATAAATTTCATGGTAGAGTGATTTTTTATAGTGGAGGAGGAGTGGAATTATGTCAGGTTCTAAAAATGGAATTTTAATACATGTTTTTACTATGAATAACAGTCCAATAATAGTAAAAAAATGGAACAATGGATTATAGGCTCTATATATGAATATAATATGTATTTTGGACTATTTCCTAGTTCATTTTGGGCCATATGATTAAGGTTTAGTCCTTTGTGATGATAATGTTTCTCTTAATAACTGTGATTGATTTTAATTACTTTCACTAATATTTTTGGTAAAAAATAATTTTTAAAATTAAAAATTATGAAACATTATGATTAAAAAACGATATCCATTTGGAAAAACTAAAATGACATATATTGAAGAATGTAATTAAAAAATAATCTTACAGATGTTCCATGATGGCAGATTTTTAAGAGAAAAGGTCCACACCTTTGTTATGTTTTATATCTAATTTTAATGTGAAATTGGTTCCAATGAGATAATAAGGATTACTATATCGTATATTTATAAATGTATAATTTTAAAAAAACTAAATTATATTTATACATATAGAAAATGAGATTAAAAAGAATGTTTGAATTAAATTTCATTATTTTTTTATATTCATAAAAATGATACATCTCATAAAACTACAGAAAATTCCCCAAATGTATATTTTTATATTTCAGTTTTGAAAATTAATTTTATTTTAAAAAATAAAAATTTTCAAATTTTCAAATATAAGATATAAACTACGTCATCCACTAAAAGGAAGTAAATTTACCACTTAAAATAATTCATCTTTTTATTCATAAAATTCGCTGTATTATTATCTTATCCATATAAAATCAATTGGATGAGTATAAAAAATATATATTTAATATATACTATTTTAATTTTAATTAAAAAATTAATTAGAACTTTTTTGTTTAATTTATTGAGTAAAAATTATGTTTTTGCATAGAAAAAAATTATATAGAAAATAAATTTATTTTTTTTCTAATAGTTCTTAAGTGAACTTGTTATAATTGATATCCAAAGGATATATTTAATATAAAAATTTAAATCAAAGATTAATAATTTTGTGAATTTTATTCTGAACATTACTTCCAATGGAATAGTGGTTGTTATAATAATATATTATTATTAATATTAATAGTATCTTGTAGTTCAATAAATATTGACTTTGTGTGCAGCAGAAGCTACCAGAGCGATTAGAAATAGTGTGTAGTACAATTCAAACATAGTGTTATGCATACCCAATGGTAACTGAGTTGTTTCGTATAACACAAACCTAACTTGGTGTTGTGTATAACAACATATAGACATAGTGTGTTCATATTAAAAAATCATTATTCAGTGTTGTGTGAAATGTAAATTATCAAAATATTAAATATATTTGAAAAAAATAATTCACAAATTTAAGGGTGTTACATCATACCTCCAGTAAAATTAATTTCACCCCCAAAATGAATTTTGGTTATCAAGGGGAGAATACTTGAAAGTATCTTTCATATAAACCCACATAGAAAAAATAAATACTAAAACATCCATTTAAAAGAAAATATTGGATACATAAGGATTTCCTAAAGTAATATACAACTAGGTTAACATGTATGATAACATATGTAAGAAGTGAATACTAGAGAGGGATGAAAAGCATAAATGATCATAGATATTGATAACGATCATTGATCAAAAGAAATTGGGTCATCTATAGAATAATTACAATTACAAAACTATAATACGAAAAAGCATGAAATTGGCCATTGATATCATAATAAATTATAATAACATCAATTTTGTTTTTAATACAATTTCATAAGCAATATATACCTAAATGATTTCATTACATTCCATATATAAAATATAAACCTTTAAATGTTCCTTGATCATTTCCCACTCTATCTATTAGTCTACTGAATGATGGTGAATTTTTTATTCGTGATGAAAGAAAATATCATGATATCCATATATAAAATGAGGATTAATTCCATTTTTCATTAATTAATATCCTAACAAACTGGTTAGCACTTGTTATCCATCACACATGAATACTCATGTGTTGAGATAAAACATTATTCTATAAAACATCATCCATAATTTAACACAAACCAATCAATTAATGTTTAACCTTTTAACCCTTCATAAAATATGAAAATCTTAATATTTAGAATGAAGGGCACTAAATCATATTAAAATTAATCCCTAGTATATCATAAGGTATCTATTCATTGTTACATTCCAAACATGATAAAACCATAATCATATATTATTTTTAATCATGTAAATTTCCAACATTACTATGAATCATTTTTGAAATCATAGATGATTCCTTACTAAAAATATTACTAGATATATTCCTAAAATCCACAAAATTGTAAACATCATCGATTGTAACAAATCCCACTTTTTAAACAAATTATTTATCTATTCTATGGTCATAAATACTATAAAATTGAAATTTTCCATATCATTATCTCTTTATCCATATAAAATAAAATATTAGCATATTTTGGATTATGATATGGGTTTACATACATTAATTTATCCATTACGTTAAATTAATTTTCTAGCTCATCAGTATCATTAAATGCATTCAGGAAAATACATTAGGAAAATTTTCTACAAAAAATCCTTATATGCTTGATGATTAATAATATTTAAATTCGAACAGATATACACTTCAATAATCTAACACTATTTTAAAAAATGTACTCAAGACTCCTAAAAATATTCTTTAATACCTCTTTACAAGGATATCAAAAATGAATAATTTCATATGGTTCCTCAAACCCAATAAAATCATTATTCTTACGTTTAGTGTTATGAATACTAAATGAACCTTCCATACCTTTCACTTTTCATTTTTAGTCTATTCAGTATATAATTATCACAAGTACTCACAACATATTATTGATTATCTTCATGAGATTCCCAATAAATATGTTTATTTTTTAAAATCCCAAACATTCCACATCTTAAACATTAAATTTTAACCAAGTACCTTCTAGCTCTTTAAATTTAATAATAAAAGAAACTATAGTGTGAGAAAAATTTATCATTATGTAGAACCACATAATCATGAAACAATAACTTATAAGATTATTATTATGACTGTTTCTACAACAGTAATAAATGAAAACATAATTTTATCCCAGTATATTTATAGTCTTGTTTTAATTATTTCCACCACGGTGGTTTATAAAGAGTCTGTGAATTCCCAAATCATATCCCTAGGGTGTGACAAACCAGGTGTGTGACAAAGCATATTGTTGTGTATAGGGTTAAGTTTAAGGGAGGCACAACTCATCCTTTCAGATTTGTTACCCCTACATACATCTATTCTATATCCCCATACATGTCAAGTATCATGAACGGTATGTAATTCTATGAAACCAATTGTTCTAACCTTTACCATTATTAAAATACATTTTCCAACAATTTTCCTCATCCTTAAACATATCCTTCAAGACAACTATAAGAATTTACTTAGAGATATTACTAGGGATCACACAAACGTTTTCTCATCCTAATTTCCAATGGTTTACTAAAAAATTTCTATAATAGCAAAAATAATGACTCAGGTTTAACATAAATGATTTTACATCTTTTTTTGGGATACTTAATACATTACAAAAATAAAAAACCAAATATTGATTTAGTTTTGTTCCCTTTAATACATGTAAAAGTAAACATTGGTACATAATTTATCTATATTATCTCACACTTTTTTATCCATGACGTGACCCCTACTTGGAAATGTCATATATAATACACATATTCACAACCGAGGAAAATATACAAAAAAAGTGGTGATCTCTGATGCTTTGTATGGGTAAAAAGGGAGATAATTAAGAATAATCATGAACATAACAGTGTGAGAATACCAGTATATCAATTGATGATAATACCCAGTATATCAAAAAACATAAACATGTATTAGGGAATAACTATTTTAGTTCATAACACATGAATCATAAGTGAATCAATAGAAAAATCCATGAAATCATATCATTGGATTTTGACATGGAATTATGTAATACACATAGACATGTAATATGATTTCCTATAAGGAATGAAATATTACTTTAACTAATCAGGGGACTTCATGGGGGATCCACCTACTAGGAAAGGTACACCATACTCCCTAGTCATAATAATTTCCTTGTAAGGGATCTTGTTTCACTATCCTCCCATTGTGGACTGGTTTTCCCCATATTCACAAAGTGTATCGAGTTTATTTATCTTCCCCTTATGGATCATGTTTACATATATTATTATTTTGGATCAATGATTCCCTATTTCACATTGTGGTTAATCCCATCGACTGGTTACCATTTATTGTGTAATTATAATTAAAACATTACCCAATATAATAGAGAGAAATATTGGTCCCAACCATCTCATAATGAAATTATACATACATGTTCCACAAGATGTTAACCATTCAAATCATAACCCATGAAATAAAATGGGTTTTAGAAAACATTAATCATATATTAACCAGTATAAAATAGATATGTTTAATAGTTATTTCATCAAATCATAACCTGGGAAAAGAAGTGGGGTTCATAATCATACAACCAATGAAAGGGAAATATGTTTTATAATCAAATAACACATGAAATATAAATGAATTTTATTAAAATTTTATCCATGAATGATAAAAATATTTTTTACACATATAACCCATGAAATAAAAATGGGTTTGATTAGCATTTAATATTTGAAATAGAAATTTGTTTCTTAAACATCATTCCAAAAAACATAAAAAGATAAATAATAAGAACGGAACCCTTGGATAATTTTCCCAAAAAGAAAATAGTAGCACCAATGGATGTAATATTTGATATAAAAAAAATTTATAAATAACTTTTAAAAACACATCTTGAGAAAAATATAAATTATTATTTGATAAATTTTTTTAAAAAAATAAAAATGTAATTTCCCAAAAATTCAATGTATTGTTTATTCTAAATTATATGGATTAATTAAAAACTATAAAATGATAGGGCACATGATTCCAAGGCCCAGGGTTCCAGAAATAATAATATGAATTTTTTTAGTTTATTAAAGATATCGTGAATGCTTGGTTTTAGTAACATTTAAATGAGTTCTTAGATTTGAAATTCTAGGGTATTGTTATTTTTTGAGTAGTGGGTTTTGCCTAAGTAGGACCTAAAATCGATTGATCCAAGTATACAATGAAAAATATTTTTGGTCATTTTAATAAAATATAATATCATCATAAAAATATATATATTTTTGACAAATAGTGTTTCACTAGCACTCAATGTCGAGTGAGCTATTTCATTTCATAAATGAATGTGTGCAATAATGGTGCAACCCAAGATAAAATAAATTTTGGTTCCTAAATGAAACAATGTAATGAAATGACAAATCAACATACTACGAACGCAGAAACACATTTCCTTCATTAATGGATTATCAATGTTATGGGATTAGGGGATGACCTAGGTGATTTCTTTGAGGATTTGGTGGAAATTTTGTTGGCAAGAGACAAATGATGATGAAAAATAAATCGCCAATAACGATGGATCACGTATCAAGGGTCATGAAGATGACATATCATGACATTTTTTAACTGATAACCTATAATGATCGAACTATGATGCAGAATGATTTTGTTTTATTGTTATAGTTTTGTGTTTTGATTATACTTTCCCCCATTCTGGATTTTCCATGGTGAACAAGGACCAATTAATAAACAAATTGGCCGAAAGATTGATCATTTTTTCATGATGGGATTACTCTTGTAGAAATATTATGGGATAAAATCCTATTGATTTATATTGAATTACCACTTTCATTATACTGGTGATGATCCAAAATCGATACTAACATTGATTTAGGACCATCCCTTTACTTGATTCATTATTTTCTCTCACCATTAATTGTTGGTCATAAGGAATATTCATTTGGCCCACAACATGAAATTCGTAAATCGATCAATCGTTTCCCAATCAATCCATGGTGAAATGATCTATTATCAAAAATATAGTATGGACATAACATGAAAAAGGATTAATGATGACAGTGGAGAATGGATAGAGGTGGCATAAAAGATAATTCAATTCAATCTATTTTTAAACATTGGGGTAACATCGATGCTTTGAACGCATGGATATGAATATCAGGACCTAAGATCTCTAGAAAATCATTTGGATCAACGAAGAAAACATCTGAGGACATATGTTGGCTCGTGGAAGACCCGAATGGCATTTCAGCAATGGCTAGAGGAACCCACAGTTGCTTGGTCATGGGTGTCTATGGGGAAGCATCCTAGGTAGGTAGTGGTTGAGTAGACCAGAAACATAGTTTCACCACCTTGATCTGGTGGCATGTTGTCAATGGACCGTGTTTCCTAATTAGCTGTAGACCTAGAAGGATACGTGATGCGGATGAGAACCCATTTCCACAACCATGGGTGGGAGGCAGGATGCGGTGTTGGACGTGTCCACTAGACATAACCGGTCTGCACCATGTAGACTCGGTCAATTGGGCCACTACAGCATTTACAGAGTGCTGGGATGGCACATCGGGCTAGGCCTACCAAATCTGGGTAGGGCATAGTGTGTCGGGATGACCAGATGGATCGGATCAGTGGACCCCTATTAGGGTCAGGATGCTTTGGTCCGACCAGGCATGACTTGACTCGGGCCCAACTGGACCCTTTCACTAAAATTCATATATCATCTAAAAATTATTTTTCATTGATGTTCAATTTTGAGAATTGGAACCCTCCCTGCAATCTGGAACTTTTGAGATGAATTATTGGGGTTTTAGTTGGACTTGTAGGGGATGTTGGTATTCAATTTTTCGTTCTTGTGATTGATCGATGCTGGATCAGGATCCTGTTATAGAGGATGACAGGAGAGAATGAGACCATTTCCATGGGATTCTCAATAAATTCTTGATGGAGGACTCCATTAATAGCATAGTGAATATCACGTTTTTTATGACAGTTTGCTCAGCAGGGCTTTTTTCCCTAGCAGGTCTAAGTGACTAAGTGGGTTAGGGTTCCCAAGCATGTCTAAGAGACATAGCAAGTCTATGTGTCCCATAATGTCTATGTGGAGAATCTACCACACCGATAGGCCTTATTGTTCCTATTTCCTCATTATGGTAACTTAGATAGGTTTTGTGTCTTGGGTTTGACCAATATTTACAAGATAACTCATACCCTATGTAGGATGATAATTCTAGAAGGCACTGAATGTCCACTTCTAAGACCTTGGTGAAGGATGCCCTATTTATGTATTTAGATCTTTCATTCTTTCATAACATGACATGAACAGTGTGCATCATGTCATTCATAGTGGGTAATCATAGTGTGATGCCAAAAAAGCGGGCCCACATTGTGAGGGTCTTTGAGAAAATCATAACGTTAGATGAGAGTTCTGCCAGAACGAGCATTTTGTAACCAAAATCTTGTAACCATGGATTTGGAAGTGATGTAGATATTCCTAGTCTTAGAGAGATCAGATATCAGTGGAAATCTTCATTCACATAAAGATACATTATGTTCTCTCAGAACCTTTGGGTTGACATTTTAAATGTAATAACAATTAGATACCTCAAGGAGTGGGATCAACAAGAATCGAGTGTGCTCCGAGTGAAACAATATTGCTAGCATAAGATGATACATTGCATCTTAGAAACTATTATGAGTATACCTGGACATTATTTTAATATTTTTCGTTGATATATAACTATTATTTCATAACTAAACATTCTTGTGAGGGTTTCCTTTGTTGTATTTTACATGTGTTTCAGGGTCACCAACTAAGTATTATTTTACTCAAGAATGTACGTTATTTATCTAAATATGTCATTTCTTTTGCTAAAAATTGATACTTTTTTCTAGTCACAGGTCAACCTAGAATAGGTTAAAATAGGTTCTTGTGACATCAAACAATCTGAGGTGCTTCTGGATGCTTCCTACCAAAACTGTAGTGACCATGTTTGCAGGTTAATCCTCACAACTATTTTAAATTTTTTGGGCATGTATTCTACCATGGTTTCACATTACTACATTATTATCTGTCATACTTTGTTATTGGGTTATATTGTTATGCATTCATTTTTCCTTACATAGTATTTGTGCTCCCCATCCCCTATAGCTTGGAGTTTTATTTATGTGTACGAATTCTCAATAAAATTCGTTTTATTCATGGGATATTCCTACTCAATTATTGTTTCCAACTCCTAGACTATCAAAGGTGATATTGGGGTAGTCAGGACATGAACCCAAGGGCACTAATCAAGGAAGAGTTGTATTAGAGCGGCTCAATTCCACATTTGGACTGGGAGATAGTGAGATTGGTTTGGGAAAAAGTGTTAAGAGTATTGAGTTAATATTTTAGGTTCAGGAATCTAGTGTGGGTGTGGCGAACAACCTATCCATTCACCATGACTCTGGTAACCAATTTTTTGAATTGGTGCCTGAAAAAACTTGTTATAGTGAAATAATGTTACATTAATCATAGAGTAATGGGTTGTGTTTTCCATGGTCTTCTTGAGTCAGGTCCCCAAGTATACTCTTGTAACTGTAATCCATTTTGTTTTCCTCTATAATTTTAAATTATTCCAGCAAGAAAGGTTTTAACAGCATTATCAGGAGTTTTGAATGATGCTCGATGTGGCCTCCCTAATGGGATCATGTTAGAGGGGAGTTTTTTGTTAGGGTGGTCAGTAGGTGACAGTTACTCCTAATGATTAGTTAGCAGACCCACCTCTCTGGTATAGTTGGATGCATCATGCCACAAATAGTAGTGGATGGATATTTTGGCCCTAAATGATGAGGATCAGTGTTCTAATATGGATCACCAGAATCCAATGAAGATATTAACTAGTATTAAATGTTATCATGACCTACTGATAGTAGGTGCGCAACGTAAGCCTCAGAACCAGAGTTTTCAACAGAAGCTCAAGGGACATGATTATTCCTAGAAGAAATTTATTTTATATGATTTTAATTGAATTCTTTATGTCATAATATATTTTACCTCGATTAATGCATCACCAAGAGATATTGTTGATGAACCACCAAGGATGTGGCAGCAGTATGATTAGAAAGATCTATCAGATGTCATATGTGGAATGACAGTTGGGGAAGCAGTATGAGGTTTCCAACATTTTGACATGTTAACACCACCACCTAGAGGTGTTTAATACAAGACTCAAAGAGATGGAGATAGGGGAGGGGACATTTGTAGTCTAACAAGGCTTATTATCCTAGGACCTCAAGCATTAGTCAATGTACGATCTCTGTCATTCAACATTAGCTATAGTATTGATAGACACTTATACAGTGATTTCCATTCCATTCAATTTTATTTTTTGATACACAGAGGTTCTTGTTGAAACCCTTTAATAGGTCCTCAGGTTTAGAAACTCGTGCTAGAGGTAACCTAATGAACACACACTAGTGCTGAAAGTGTGTCATAGCTCTTGGAGGAAATAGTTTTGGTTGGGATCTCATGATAGTGGAGTAATCACCTTACGATGTGATTCTCAATAAGGACTAATCCATAGTTATTTCTCATATTAATTGATTTAGGAAAAGGGTGTTGTCTTTCCATGGTGATAGGTCCTTATTTTAGTCTTTTGAAAAAGGGGAATATCCTTGTAGCACATGATGGGCTCAGGCCGAGGAGGGTGTAGCCGATTCCTATTCAGTTTGAAAGTCCAACCCCGATGTAGTGGATGTTATGATTCATCTGGTTTCTTAGTGGAGAAATAGTATAAGTACTTATTCTTGCAAGTTGTTCCTTGATAACATCTCCATCATGAGTTATATGTGTCTTTTGGCCTATACCCTGGGGTGGCCCAGATATTTACGGCCGTATATCAGATTTCTCCCTAAGAGCATCATGAGCTGGGGCTGTGGATGGTGGACGTACAGAGGGGGGGATTAATATGGCCTAATATTTCACCCTAGAATGCCCCAGGTGATCATTGTTGAGGGAATCATATTGTTAAAATATAAAAAGTGGATCACATGAGACACATGAGGATAGACCTAGACCCACATCGAGAGAACCAGAAACCCGGAAAGATCATGAATTTTTTGTGTTGGAATCCAGTGTGTATTCTGTTTATAGGACATGTCACACTAGAGGCTAGAGTTGGGGTAAATCTAGGGTGGGATGAGAAGGAGTTTGATAAGCATAACTTCCGGAACCATAATATTGAGTAAGAAGTGGTGGTATTCACATTGCTGATGTGGTGATACTACTAGATGGTAAAGTTATACATCTTCCACATAAAACATATTATTCTCAAGTATGTATTATCTTAGATGAACTGAGGACTTTTATATAGAGGCGATTCCAAGATTTTCTATAGGATGATGAATTGGATTATTCCTATAATCCTGGGATGTGGGACGTTGAAGAAGATACACTTGGAAGGAATTTAGTTATATGTTACTAAATGAGTTATTTAAGTAGTTGGAGTCCTTGCGGTTATCAATCATGAATGGATATGTGGAATCTTATCTCCAGTCATTGGTTATTACCCATCCATACTTACATGAGTAGGGGTGTCATAGTTCTGTGAAGCCGACTATGAGAATTTATGTGCTCTATTGTCCATAATGAATACCCCTCATGGGAATTGGAAAGGTGGGGAGCACATCCAACTTTTTAGGAGACACGCAATTATAGAAATTGATGCCTCAAGTGGTGAGAAGCATCGGTATATGCATGTTGGTGTCTAGGAAGACACCATGGATGACGGATGAGGATGAATCTAGACCTACCTATTGAGATAAAAAGATGAATGAATATTTAAATCAGTTTATTGGGTTGTTCATTTTCTTTCATGGGGTACTAAGACAAATGTGAGAATGGATATTTATGGACTTCATTATAGTTTTACCATGTATGTCTAGGAGAAATGATACCATTAGGGTTATAGTAGACTGAATCACTGAGTCAAAAAACTTACTAACTACCCCTTGAAACAGAGTTTAGTAGAGGTCATGGAATGACTCTAAATGCAGGAGTAATTTATAGATAATGTGTAGGTCATCGTAGAGTGGATCAGGAATGCACATGGTCATCTAATGTCTTGTGCTGGATGATGACATAGATATTTGGAGTTTCTGGAAGGAGACCATGTCTTCTATGGGTTCTCACATTGACAAGGGTTTTATATATTTTTTCTTTGGTTTAATGAAAACTACAAGGATAATTTTCCCCCTTTAATGAACTGAGTAGAGTTAGAAAGGAATCATACTACATGGCTCTACCACACATTAGGACTAGGTACAAAACAAATTCTATGGGTCACAACTAAGTAGATTGTTCCATAACTATTCAAAATTTATAATCTAGGGAGATCTGGACATTGATGTTGGAGCATTATAGGTTGAGTTCCAAATATTGATCAAGTATCCTTCATGGATGATATTTTCTGATGGATCATGTCCGGAGGAGGGACGAGAACCTTAAGAGGAGCACATGGGATCCAGATACTTAGATATTTTCTCAGTACTCCATCCTTTAGAATTTTTTTAAATTGTTTTGGATTTCTTGGATGAAAATCCCTAATATGGGGATAATTTAATATCCAAGAATTTCTATTTTATTTTATTGTAAATTATATTGATGAATATGAAACTAGATGTAGAAAAAAATGTGATTAAAAGTCCCAGGTTTCCTGGAATAATAGTTTAAACATTTTTTATTTTATTAAGAATATCACACGTGGCTTCTTTTAGAAGCATTTAAATTATTTCTCAAATTTAAAATATGAGGTCTCTGTTGTGTTCAGAGCAGTGGGTTTTTCATAGGTAAGTCCTAAATTTTATCACTGTTGGGAGACTATGTGAAATGATTTTTGGCATTTTAATCAAAAATAAAATAAACTTTATATAATTTATTTTATTCAAAAAAAGTTTTCCCATGCAACGCAACATCGAGTGAGCTATTTCATTTCCTTAATGAAATAGCATAACAAAAATTCTACTAAATGATAACAAAAAAATTGTTTCATAAATGAAAAAATGTAACACCGTGATGAATCAGCATAGTAAAAATTATGAAACTCATTTTCTCCATTAATATAATATCAGAGAAATGGGTTCAAGGGATGACTAGGGAGATTTCTCTATGGCTCTAGATAAATTATGTTTGTGAGTGATGAACAACAACAGACAATGAATCTACAATGATGAAAACTTGTGGATCAAGGGTCAACAGGAAAACATATATAGAGGTCTCTTAACAGATTTCCAATGACGATCAAACTCTGACATCGAGCAATCTTGTTTTCTAGGTAGGGTGGTTAGTTTTTATTCTGCTCTTCACCATTTAGGATTTTCCACATTAAACGTAGAACAATTATAAAAAAATTGGTCTACGGATGGATCATTATTGTGGGATGGTAGTACATTGGTAGGGGTGTTTTTTGGATAATAGCCTTGTGGTTTCTTATTTATTATATCTTTTGTTTTAAGGGAGATGAGCCACAATAAACACTAACATTAATCTAGGTCATTGCCTTTTTTTGTTTCATTCTTTTTTCCCTCCTTTCATCATTCACCGAGGGAAATATTCATTTGGCCCAAAATAAGACATTTTGTAATCGATTGAATATTTCATAATCTATTCTTATGCAATGATCTGGTATCGCAGATCTGAGATGGACAATACATGACATAGTTTTGAAAAAAATATTGGTAAATGGATTGAGATAGCCTGACAGATACCATCATTTGAGTGATTTTCGACAAAAGGGGTCTCAGTGAGGATTCAAACCCCTTGATAAGAATATAATGGACCAAATAATCTGGAATGGCTTATGGATTGAATAATAGTCCATTAGAGCATGTATGATGGCCCACAAATCACCCATTTGCTTGCCAGATGCAGGACGCCCATGGTGGAAGTCAGAGATTCTCGTGACTGCTTGATCATGGGTGGTGATGGGAATGTGGTAAGGGAGGGTTGTGGCTAAGAAGATCTGACCAGTTGTGTAGAATTTTTTTCTAGAATTTCCAACCATGTGATGTGCATGAGAACACATGGCTATATCTACGGATGGGAAGTGGCAGCTACAACCGCAGTTTGGTGGCGGGACGTGGCACTTTCCGTTTACATTGGATCAAATATTTATGAATCATGGGGACATGCTTTGTGCATTTGACTAGGCCAATCTAGTTTGGGGCTGGCTTATCTTGTCTAATATGTGCCTAAATGTTTAGGCTGGTGGACCTCTGGTCGGGTCTGGTTAGGTTAGTCCGACCGGGACAGACCAGACCGAGGCCCAAATGGCCCTATTTCACTAAAATAAATATACATTCTACATCGTATGTATGATTTATGTTCCATTTGAGAATTTGGGATCCTATAGATGAGGATGAACTATTGATATGGATATGTGGGGTTGTAGTTGGGCTAGAATGGGATGCTATCATTATATTTGTATTTCACGTGAGAGATCGATGCCAGATACCGATCTTGTCATAGATAGTGAGTGTAGAGACTGAGACTATACCTTTTCCCTCCACTAACAAGGTACTATGTAGGACCCAAATATTGTAATAGTGAATGACCCATGTTTTTAAGTGAGTTTACATAGAATGTGTATGTCCCATAGTGGGTCTAATTGACTAGGCGGTTCTAGTTTCCCCAGTGGGTCTATGCTACTCAGCAGGTCTAAGTAACCATGAAGGTCTAAGTGGAGTATGGACCACACCGAGAGACCCAATTGGAACTCACACCTCTTGGTATTACACTATATGTGATTTGTGGCATGGGTGTGACCAATATTTACAGGGTAACTCATCCCCTTTATATGATGATAATTTCAGAAATGTCAGGATCTCCACCAGTGTGCCCTTGGTGTAGTACCTCCAATCAATTTAACCAGATCTGTCCTAAAATCAATAAATGATCTGATTTGTGTATGTTGGGTAGTTCTTATCGTGTTATATTTGGGATGGGCACAAAGTAGCGTGACCACATTTCTAGGGTCCTTGAAGACTTCATATCCAGAGAATAGATTTCTCCCAGAACGAACATGTCATGAGCAGAATCATGTGAACTGGGATTTTGCTACAATATCGAGATTCCATGTCTCCGTGGGATAAGAATTATTAGGTAAACATTCTGAAAGGATGAGATCATATGTTCTATATAATTCTTCTGGATAACTTCTCCTATGATTTTAGTTTTAGATTGTACGAAGTTTGGGACCTCCCATAATCGAGTGTGCTACAAGAAGAACCATGTGGCTATTAATGGATGAGAGACCGCATCTTGGAAACTATTACAAGTATACCTGTATGTATTTATTATATTTCTTATTAGAAAATTCCTATTTTGAAATTCTTGTAAAATCATTGAGGGATTTTCTTTGTGTTCATTGACTTTTGTTTTGGGGTCCCCAAATGAATATTGTTTTAACAATCCCTCCACAAGATTTTCCCACATGTTACATGTCTTGTTCCGATGTCTCATGACTTGTTGGTCTTCGTGGTGGAGTAGGACAAGGTATACGAATTTATGGGGCCTTGTGACATTATAAAATTCAATGTGTTTATGATAGCTTCATACAATAGCTTTAGTGACATTATTTGTAGGTCAGACATAACAACAATCTTTCTTTTAATGGGCTTTTATACTATCATGGTTTCACCTTACTTCATTGTTTTGTATTAGACTCTATTCTTGGGTTGTAGTTGTATGCATGTATTTTTCCATTCTTAGTATTTTTACACTCCGGCCCTTATGTCATGGAGTTGGCTGTTTCTTTACATGTTATTATGAATGTTATTCCCTTTTGTGGGATATGCCTACTCATTGCTAGTCACCAGCTCCATCCTTATCAGAGGAAGTCTTAGGATAGTCATGGAATGGTTTCCTGGGGAAGGGTTTGGAAAATAACATTTTGAAAACAATTTCATTTTAAAATAAAAAATGAAATCATAAAAAGATATCTACAAGATCGTTTTAAAATATTTTACTACAAAACATATAAAATAAACATGAAATTTTTTTAAAACAAATTTATTTGGAAACATATAATATAAACTTGAAAACGTATTCAAAACCATTATCCTAGAAAATAATTTGAAAACATATAAATTAATATTTTAAACATGTGAAATAATTTTCTTTAGAAATAACCTTTTGGAAACTTGAAAAAAAAAATTAAATAAAATTAGAATCTCTTTAATCATAACGAATTTTTTAAAACAATTTTATTTGAAAACATGTTTATAACATCTAATGAATTATAGAAAACATATTCAAAAAAATTATATGAAAATAATTATTAAAAATGAATTTCAGGATTATTATAGATTTTTTTCTTAAAAATGAATTCTTTTAACATCAAAAAAATCCTAATAGGAAGGATGGAAATGATGAAGTTTAAATATACACATGCTCAATATTTCTTTTCATCGTAAAAGTTAATAAATGTTCGTCTACCAAAAAACTAAAACAAGATCCATTTTAAAAAACTCATTTTTCAAAATGGTAAAACATTGAAAAAATATATTCCAATGATCATTGAATTATATAAGAAATGTTTTGAAATCAAATTTTTAGAAATTTTTTTTCAAGGAACACATATTTCCGACACAAGAGAGAGATAATGTCAGATTCATTGAAGAGCACTTTTCTAATATCTTTAGTAACAAAGTTTGAAAAAATTGGTATAATACTTGAATATATAATGAATTACCATATTATATGAAAACTAATGTGTGTTTATGTAATATGGATCAGAATATTTCATCAATTTAAACTAAATTTTAAATGATCCCAATAAATGATGAGATTATTGCAATAAACGCTTACCACATGGTAAATTTGAATCATACTACCCAAGTAAGAAAATGAAATTTCACAAAGAATATAATATCATTTGAAGAATTATATTCATTAGATAACATGTCAAATTAATTTTATACAAATATATGAAGAATATAGGTACATCACATGTCATGTGTCTCAAATAATATAAATGGAGACATATTTACTTTATCGATTGGATAAATCATGAAATATAAATCCCAAGAAAGAAATACGATAAAATTGATATGTAAATAAATATATTTTTTATTATAATATTCATATAATACATCTGTTGGATGAATAAACACCACATAAAATAAAATTGGAGCTAAACCTGTATTTTTTCCACAGAAAATAATAGTGAGATGAGAAACCCCATATCTTATGTATATATATTCTTTAAACATGTTAAAACCTCATGTATAATAAATATATTTTTATGATACATATAAAATGAACCATATAATTATAAATTTTATTATAAATTATTTTATAATTATTTTATTTTACTCATTTATAATATATTCTATTATAACGTTACATTTTTGGTAATATTTACATTGTTTTCTCTATGTGTTTTCAATTTTTATTCTTGATACACTTACATAGATCATGATTTACTTATTTCTATAATGTAAAAATATATTTTTATTTCATAAATATTCTGTATAAAATATTTATTAATTAATTACACACATATATATATATATATTAAATTAAATACACCTTTCATGTTGATGGTAGGTCGTACGTACATACAAACCCTCTTTGGATTTTCAAATCGTATTGAAAGAAATAATTTAATTGAAATATATGTATATATATAACATAATTAATGTAGAATTATTATGTAATATAGTTTCTTATAGCTTCACTGATAACATCTTCAAAACATTCCATGTAATGTTTAATTGAATCACATAACTTTGAGAAAGAGTTTGTCCACACACCGACAAATGAAAATATTGTATTTATAGAAAATGGAAATAATAAATGTATATATTATATAATAATTTAATAATCATAAATAAATAATATATATCATGTACATCTCATCATAATAGAGTTTCCATTGTAATTCCCATCCATGATATTTGTTGAAGGATAAATGAACAACATCATTTTGTGAGGCGATTTTCACCGTACAAAAGAACGATAAGTGTGTTAACTATTTAATGGAAATCACATTATGTGTAGGTAGAAACATTAGAATAAAAACACCTCAAAATAGTTATTATAGATTTTTTATTATATAAACATGGTATAATAATAAATTGGTTGGATTTAATGAAAATAAAACAATGGATCGCAGGGAAGGATGTAACATCATATTTGGGTAACTCTTCATGGTTTTCCATAAAGTTATTACATTTTTAGATTTATTCATAAAGGGAGGATTATAGGATTATGTCACAGCTGGGGGGAGATTATTTTATCCTATATGTTCTTACAAAAATATCTTGATATGTGTGATAGGGAGGTGTGACTTCAAGTTTTATTGATTTATACGAGTGATATTCTTGTTAATTTTTGAAACTTTTAGTCCACCTATGATTTTATTATAGTCATTGTCTCCCATAATAAATTTAATTTTATAATAATGAGGATTTATTAGAAATAATAACATCAAATGGATTGTGTAAAATTTTAATTCTCATTTTGTTCCTTCCATTTAAGCTTTAATCATTTGTTAATCTAATATTTCTCTTAATTGTAGAAATCAATTTTAATCATATTCTATAATATTTTGTGTAAAAAACTACGTATACCATTGTGAATAGTATAAATTTTGATTTTTAAAAATATTGTATCAATTTTTATAAATTAAAATGAAATATTTGGTAAGATTTAATTTAAATTTAACCTCGCTGTCATTCCTCGACAATAGGTTTTTAAGAGGAAATGTAAAAAACATTAAATATTTCCACATCCAATTCAGTAGTGAAATTATTTCCAATGAGATAAAATTAATAATTTTTTTATAACATATATAATTGAAAATTAAAAAATTATATATAATTTAACTATATAAATTAATTATTTGAAAATGCAGTTGTGATTACAATTTTGACTTTTCAATATTAATGAAAAATGAATTTTCTATGAAAAATACCAAAAATTTCCAAAATTAAAGTCTAATATTCCATTTCCTAAAATGAAGTTTATTTTTTCAAATTAAAATTATTAATATTTATAAAAAATAATTAAAATGTCTTCTTGATTAAAAGGATGTAAATTTAGATTTTACAAAAATACATATTTTTAATCTAATGATGGATTTATTGCTATTTTATAACTATCAAATATACTCTATGAGTGTCAAAAAATTGATTGAGTATAATATATATATATATATATGTATATATTCTGGAAAATATGAATCAAAAGTGGTATTTTAATTTATTGAGATAATACTATGTCTTTACACATGAAAATAATTTTCATAGAGAAGTAATTAATTTATTTTCCAATAGTTCTTAAATTCAGTTATACAAATTGATTACCAAAAGATACACTTTAAATACATGTGTAAGTAATATTTTAAAATTTCAATAAATCTTTTTTTTAACTGCCATTTTAATGGATAGGTGTAAGCTATAAATATAATTTAATAACAATATTGGTAGTATCTTTTAGTGAGTGTAATAGAAGTTATCAATGGGACTCATAATTGCTTGTATTTCAAGCCAATCATAGTGTTTTGTGTACGAGAAACTAATATTTGTGTTGCATGTTGTGTAATCATAACTTGTTATTATTTATAATGAAAGTCGTACTTTGTTCCTTCGTACTAAAAATTCTATATCTAGTGTTTTTTGTAATGTAAAATATCTATTTATTTAAATAATTCGAAAAAATAATTCAAAAAATCATGGGGTGTTTCAAAATAAAAGAAATGAAATTTTGGTTGTTCAATGGATAAATAATGTTGTATGTAATTGGAGACTTTATAAGTTTCATAATTTAGTCAAATATTATCATCAAATCAATTGGAATAAATTATTTTATTTATTTTTTCACGTCGTTCAAGAGAAACATAAAAAGGGAATGTGAGTTTTATGAAAAAAAAATTGGTATGAAGATTGAATTGAATAGTTTTGTAACATGTTGGTGTTTTATGTTGTGAATAGTGCCACTAAATAAAATTCCATCAAAAAAATATAATGGACTAACTTGAAAAAAATATGCATTGGTGACATATTATATTAGCTGGATGTTATTGTGAAGGTGATGTTTAATTTTGAGAAGGGGAATGGTTATAAAAAACATAGGTATGGATGATGATTTTTTTGAATTCCTTAGAATTAAATATCTTCTCAATGAAGAAAATTATGGTTGTAATGTTTTTTAGTCAGATAGAAAACATTCCACCATGTAAATGGTCATTTCATGATCCTTTATGAATAATACAATCAAATAAATGTTTCTATTATTTGAGTGCACAGAGAAATAATAATGAAATTTTAATTAGACATAGGATTTTTCATAAATATATCATTTATAATTATAAAAATGGATAGAGAAATAAATACTTAAGATAATGTAGGGTTATTATATATATTTTTCGGAGCATTATATATATTCTAGAAGAATTGTGAGTCATTCCTTCAAAATATAACTAAACAAGAAATTTATAATTTAAATTTCAATGAGTGGGAAAATGAAAAGTGTTACTAACATATTATACAACAGGACCACCAATTAATAAAAATGAAAAGGTATATAAGAAATTTATACTATAAAAATATGTATAATTTTAATGTGATGAAGAGTATATGCCAAATTGAGTTTCTATCTGATGTTTTTTTCGGTATAATAATTACAAATAGAGATATTAATTATAGATTCTTGTGGGTTTTTATTTTAGATATCAAGAAAAAGTCAAATGAATAATTCTTATAATGTTTTGGTATATAATTATATGCATGGTGTTTTTTGATAATGAATTGAATTTATTCTTTAAAAATAGTAAACTTTAGGGAGAAGATTTTAATGGACTTTTTAAGGCTGAAATAAGAGATCAACGGATGAGCATTACCAGCCAGAGGAATCTAATAGATTTTCTTGATGAAATTTTCTATAGTAATTAATAAAGTGTTTCATTTCATTTTTTTCTCATCTTTTTTAAGAAAATCATTTTAAACTTATTTGATTGATTATAATCATACATTGAAAGGGTTATAAAGAGTCTGAAATGAGTTCTCTGAAAATTTATATTCAATTATTTCAAATAGTGAATATCTAAGGACCCAAGGGAATGTATATTGAAAGGATGTACATTTTTTCACTGATGTAGAACGTTATAAATCATGTATTCCCTTTTTAGTTTCTTATATTTACATTATTTTAAGATTTTTATAAAATTGTTATGAATGGTATTTCTAAAAAATTTTATGGTTTAAATTTAATAAAGTTGAAATTTATTAAAATGTCCACAAATGAATACACCCAAAAAAATTTGGGTTATTTATCCATTGGATCATTAGTTTGTCTCATAGGCCGATTTCCCCTATTGGGTCCATATCATGGAAAATATCAACTCAGTTACCATCATTGGTGTTTATGACTTTGATAGTAAATTATATCCTGGATGGAACCATGAATAATACCCTAATTTTTATATCATTGATTTGAGGTAAATTATTTCATTACTCTTAGATTTCACCAATTTAAAAAGATATCGCTTTAGTTTTTATTACAAACAGAACACTTTTATTAAAGTGAAATTTAAAAATTCTTATATTTTTTATTTTTGAGAAAATGTTTTCATAAAGTTGATGGATCTCAAAATATCCATGTAAAATTTGGAAAACATACAATTACTATTATAAGAAACACAAAATTAAAACATTTATAGTTCAAAATCTAACAAATAATGTTGGAATATTTCATAATGAGTGATGAAGACACTATCAATAAATAATTCCAAAGTGTTAATGATTTCATCTGAAAAATATGATGTTATAGAGATATCATGGTTGATATTTATGTAAAAAAGCCTCATGAAAATATTTCAAGATATGTTTAATGATAGAAACAAAAATTTGCAATATTATATGATTATTTACTTGATAAAATGCATAAAACTCTTGTTTCATATGACATGAGAAAAGGTCCTACATCAAAAATGACGATCAAGGATGAAATGGATTTTAATGCAATGAGAAATATGATAATACAATATTCTATGAATGATATTCATTTTTATTTGAAATAATTGGGTGTTGGTGAAATGGTTGTGATTATAATGCCTCTTATATATAAAAACTATAAGATATATAGAGGAATGTATAGAGGGAAAATTCCATTTACATGCATTTATTGTGGAGGATTTGGGAAATATTATATGAATTTCATGAAGATGAAATATATTGGGTATATATCACGTTTTTAAGAAAAACATTAGTTCAATAAATTATAAATAATTCTAAGGAAGATAAGGAAACTACTAGTTTTAAGATGAAAATCACAAGAAATTGAGGATTCATTTATTTAATGAATATTTAATACAATTATTCAAACAAATTATTCATAATATGTTTATATTAAATTGTTCATAAATTAATTTTCAATGGTCGAAAAATATAATGTTACAATAAATAGTGATGAATCATTAGTCAGTGAAGAATGTTATAGAGAATATCACCTGAAATCCAAACTAATGAATTTTATTTATAAAAACACTAAAATAAATAATGAAATCATACATATGAAGAGAGTATGTTGAAATAATAATGATTTAATGAAATATGTTCATAAATAGGATGAAGAATATATATGCGATGTTTGAAATCTCAATTAAAGAATCTTTAAATAATTAGAGATGGTGGAAGATCCCAGAATGAAAATAGATTATTGTCATGATAATGTTTGTGAAACCAAATCCATGCTTTATGGGGGTGAATTTACCTTAATGAGGATGATTTAAAATTTTAATAATTATTCAACAGTAAAATATAAAACATCAATAGTTGGTGAGAAGTTTATTTCCAAGAATCTAGTGTGATATCCTTTCACGAAATCTAAATGTTCATCTAATTTTATTATCCATATAGGGGTTAAGAAAAATTTCCCAGATGATTAGGGTGAGAAAGGTTCAATGAAGTAAATCAAATTAACTAATGTTTATGATAACTCCTAAAATAATTATTTTCAAGACTATTGTGAGTAATAAAAGAAAGATTTTATGAAAATTTAAAAAATATTATATAGATAGATCATATTTCCATAGAAAAAAATTATTTAGTAGATATTATTTGTATTATAGGATATTTTTAAAAAAATATATTAAAAATTGGGAATAAAATGTATCTTACTAGAGGAATGTATGACATGAGGTGGAGAAATAAGAGAAAATATATAATTAATTTTCTTAATCCATAGGATGTTGGGAAAGTAAATTCTAATGATTTTATACATATGAAACAAAGAAATATGTTTGACTAGAATGAGGTAATATATAAGAGATTTGATAAAAAAGGAAAGTATGATAAAAATGAATGAAAACACTTTTGGGATAATTTATTTATATAGTGAGTGAAATTTGAAGCTAGAATGAAGAAAATAAAAAAATAATTTTTTGAGTAGGAAATCTTGAATTAAATAAAAAAGATCCAATTCTATATTTTTATAGTGGTTATTTGTCAAATATATTATGAGATTTAAATATATTGAATGGTGTTGAAAATCATGACGGATTAGTTTTTACCTATGGAAATGATATCTCCTAATAAATTAAAGTAATTGTATCAATTAATATAGAAGTTGACAAACTAAAATCTAATGAAGTATTATATATTGATGTGCTCAAAAAACACATATTTTGTGTAATTATATATTATTATTATTATGGAAAAGAACTAATTTTCAAAAATTGATCATAAAATATCGAAATGGATTAATATGGTAAAGTAGTTTACCTGGGAGAAATATCATGCAAAAATCTCATTGAAATTAATGAACATGGAAAATAAAATAATTTTTTTCTTAAGATTAAATGAAGATGCTGTTTCATTGGATAGGTCATTTTCAGAAGAAATTTTTGAATATAAAATCTATATTTTATGATGTTCATAATATTCTAAGGCTAAAAAAGAAATGATGTTGATATTTTAATAAAATGTCAAAAGGGAAAGATGATCGTTAATGGCTATAAGAATGCTAGACATTAGTTTAACAAACCATAAGAACATATTCACTCAGATCATTTTTAACTGATGATATATCCATCCGAAAAAAGGGATTTATAATTTATCACTTTTATTTATTATATCATATAGATGACCAATATCATGTTTATAAAACCTACATCAGTTTTTATCGAAATTTTTATATTTTTTAGTAGATAAGTCAAGTGAGATGTGTGTATTTGTATAACAAAGATAAGAAAAGATAAAAGGAAGGAATACATAGAAAACTATAATGAATCATATCTTATGAAGCTTGAGATCAAACATTTGTACAATGATTCATGTACCACTCATCAATATGGAGTGGTAGAATTGAATAACATATGTTGGGTTGAAATGAGAAGAAGTATGTTTGCTGAGCATAAAATTTATATGTGTTTTGGGATTAAATATATTAGTACAACTATAAATTTATTAAAAAATGATTCTTAATGCTATAATCCCACATGAATTTTTATTAAATTTGATATAACAAAAAATCATAGAAAAATATTTTAGTTTTTTTCTTGTCCCTATTTATAATCTTTCTAAAATCAAAATCATGAACAATTTGATGAAAATGTTGGCGATGGAATATTAATGGGATAATCACAAAACATAAAAATTTATAAAAGTTGAAAAAAAATTACAATGTAGGTGGATTCTTTTTATGTTAACTATTTTAAATATGCACCCCCATTAAAATGTTTTCTGATAATAATGATAAAAATATTTGATAACTTCATATATGAATAAAATAAATGATGAAAATAGTGAGCCACATAAAATGAATTTTTATTCAGAAAAATCATGTTGTGGATAATATGAAATAAGAATAGAAAACATAAAATTTCATACATTATAGAATAATGAGAAATTTGAATACATTTTTATAATCTATAAATTTATAGTTCATGCTATAATAAATTCATAATTATAAAATAAAGCCTCCCATATTTCATAGGTACAAAAATAATTTTATTTGGATGCTGTGGGACATAAATAATGGGTTTATTAAATGAATAAAGGGTTAAACATGATAGAGAAAAAATAACCCTGCTGACTTTTTTCATGACCATTATAAAATAATATTTTCAGGATAAAATGTGTGTTTTGAAAATAAAAGAATGAATATGAAAAATAATAAAAAACAATGATCTATTATTTTAAAAAAATATTCATAGGTGTATGATGTGTATTTTGATGATAATTTACAATCATTGTATGATTAGAATCAATCAGAATGTTTTCTGTAGAGTTTTCGCATCATTTTCACTAAGAATATCAAATAGCTGTAACATTTGATTTATTAAATAGGGTTATAAGGAATAAATTTACAATGATTAAACATGTTAGTGTTGTCTTATTAATAATGAAACCACTATTTTTTAGAAGATAAAAATTATTATATGGGTTGAAATATTCTCAAACAAATATTATTAGAAATAATTTATTTCAATAAAAGAGGGGTTTTTCTAATGGGAATGTTTACGATAACTTTTATGGGGTGTAGATAGAATCAAATTCCATTACAGTTACGGTGTATATATATGATATAATTTTTTGTAATAGATATGGAAATATTGATTGAATACTTTTCTTTGAGAATGAAGAATAATTTTAAAATATTGATGAATGGAGAATTAACCTTCCAAATGGGGTTAAATTCTTTTAAAAAGTGATATAGATAATTATATCTCAATAAAAGTACATGTGGTACTTTTCAAAAAAATTGACATGGATGATTATAAATAACTCTTTACTATAATTTTAATGGGTCTAATTCTGAGTAAAGTTAGGGATATGAGAATTATTATTCGGAAATATTTTCAAATGTGGTTATGAAGTTTATTATATATTACATATTCAGTGATGGAAAACCCTTATTATATGAATTCGTGTGGAATATATCAGAGTGATAAAAAATGATCACATATTATGGTTGAAAAAATAATTCATATATATGTTAAATATACATTTTCATTAGGTTTTCTATTAAATAAAATTTGTGATATGATCATTATTTTTTATACTAATGCTGATATGGATGGAGATTGAAATGATTGGGAATAATATTTAGGAGGTCCATTTTTCGTTTGAGAAAGATGTGTGAGAGGGAATATATAGAAACACTGTTCAATGAATTTTATCACTTCTGAAAAAAAAAATATTTCCACTACCAAGGATTGTACTCAGATATTTTAGATGAAATTTCATCCAGAATATTTGAATGAGAATGATTATTCACCTTTGAAGATAAATTTTGATAAGCAGAATCCTATTTAACCTTCCAAAAATCATATTAAATAGTAAATATCAAATCTCATTAATATTAAGTATCACATCCGAAAAAAAAATTCTTTTTGAGATTTCATAATGGGATATATTTCACAAAAAATAACAATGTCATGATGTTTACACAAAAGATGATAAAAAAGAGAGAATTTTTGAAATTATATTGAACCTTCTTGTTAAACCTCCACCAATGACCTCCCTGAATTTCTATATAATTCCCCCACAATTCCAATTAAAATTTATAAGTAGGCTAATTATTTGTACATCTTATTACTCAAATGATGAGAGTATGTACAATTCATACTAAAATGAATATGAAAATGTGGTTATCATAAAATGAGTGTGTGGCAAATTGTGAGAATAAATGTGAGGGGATTTTTATTTACATATGGACAAAAAAATTATATTCATGTAGGCATATAATTATTCAAAAATATATTCATTAGTGTGGTGAAAAAGAAATTTTGAAGTGTTATTTTTTGAGCTTCTAACTTGGAAAGGCTGTGATTTGGTAAAATGTTTGGAAAATTAACTTGTTTTAGGGAAATAATTTTTGAAAAGAATTTCATCTGATAAAAATGATGAGGGACCAATTTTATTAATTTATTTCTTAAGAAAATTCAAAAAATATATTAATCATAATTTGTGGTGTTTTAATAATAATTTTTCAATTTTGATTATATCTAAATTTTTAGATGATTTGTTTTCATAAATAGGTGAGAATGAAATGTAATCTATGATGGTTATGAATGATTTTCTGTGAAATTTCTAGAAAAACAGAAAGACATTATCGTGGAAGGTTTATTTTATGAACATTATAACACTTTTCCAAGAAATATATGATTATATCAATTTATTTTAAAATCATAAATATTTATTAATACAAAATTATGTATATGTGTGAAAAAAGTGAGTTTGAGTTCCAAAAAAACTATAATACACATGTAAATAAGAATTTTTGGTAAACAATTTCCTAAAATATAAATCTTGACAATGATATAGTTATGTTATGAAGATATAAAAAGTTAATGTCTTATAAATTTTTACACAATAACAACCCATAATAAAAGGTTTTGTATTGAAACCCTAGTGTTTCATGTTAATTAGTTATTAAAATATATGTTTTACCTCAAGCCATTAGACACCCAAAATGATATTTTTCTAATAAAACCTCCCAGAAAAACATCTTATTACAATATTTACAAAAACATTTCAACTGGTGTTTTTTTTTTCAATGTGTAAGATGTGGAATCCTTTCATTAAATAAAAATTTCAGAAAATTTTCAATGATGAGTTAATGGATGAACCTTTAGTAAGAATGATTACATAGTCTGATGTTTAAGTATGATCTACAAAATGGAGAACATCATAAGTATATTTTTTTGAATTTTGGAAGTGTTTTATGTTTTTTTCTGAAAAATTAATGTATGTGATATTATATAGCTTCAAAAGATGAAGAAAATATAATGTGGCTAGAAAAAATAGTTTGTTAAAAAAAATTCAGAATTCAATATCCTAGAAAATTTTAATGAATATATCAGAATTTTAAATATGAGTAGTTCATTAAATGAATAATTTTTTATGTGACAAAAAATTTTAAATGATGAAATAATATAGTTAACAGTAATTAGTAAAACAAGAGGAACAATGATGGTTGTTTTCTTCTAGTAGATAAGGAGGAACAGAAAGAGGGAAATTATTTATTCTTGATAAGAAATTTAGTATGGTGTTATAATTGTAGAGTTTTGTTACAAGATTATGTTTGGTGTTGTGAATTATGATTCTAAAGAAATTCCATTAGACCAACATAAAATATATGAAAATATATCATAAAATCATTTTTATGTCATTCCATAAGATATATATTTATGAAAAATTGATGTCTATGTATTCATCTTGGGTATTTTGATTAGAAAAAAATGTATGGATAACTAATTTTAAATGAGTAAATCAACTACGCATATTATCTGGTAATTTAAAATTCTAGTTTTGATGTTTGGTGAACAGAGTGAGAAGGATCTACCAAAAATTGGTAACCATTTGAACCTTTTTAATGAATAATATTAGAAAATTATTAATAAATTTCATACTGGAAAAGGGGTCCAAATAGTCATTTCACAAAATTGATAATTTTATTTTATGATTTCATTAAAGAAACATCCACTGTATGGAGAAATCGAATGTTTATAGATAGAGTATATGTGAGTTATATTTCTTGAAGTGTATGATATGTTATAGAATAGTTAATAATATTTCTTCTAAAATTTAAATGATCCTATAAACAATGAATTGAAATTCAATTGAGTTGGAAAATTATAAGTGTTTCCAATCATGTCCACCTATAGATAACATATAAATTGTTATGAAAATTACATCAGTACTTGTTTTAGTACACATTTGAAATAATTCAAGATTCATTAGAGTTCCTTAAATAATGAGTTTCCAACCTTTGTTTATTGATTTTGGTTGATGAATTATAGAATGAGGTTTCAATTAGATATTCATGTTGGATTTCAATTATAAGAAATGGAAAATGTTCCATTTTGGTAATTAAAATATTTTTTTTCATATAGAATTTATGGCCTAATGTTTATGGTAAATTAGAAAAAATTTATTAATGAAAAAGTGAAAACTTTTGTGTGGTGATAAAAACATGTATTCACTAGATGTAAAATGAGCACCCCAGATGGAAAAATCAGATAGTTGTTCCATTAGAACATTTCATCAATATTTTTTATAATTTTTTATATGGTTTTTAGATGTTTGTTTTGTTAGAAACAAATTGAAAACTAATAAAAGACAATACAATCATACATATCCGGAGACAAAAAGACTCTAAGGTGAATTAAATCAATATTATTATTTAATTATTTGTAATAGTGAATTTCCATTAACTCATGATAGTGTCTAAGACCTTACTACAGGTTCTCATGCAATGGATAAAACATGTATTTCTTGTGTCTCTTTTTTAATTTATAGAATTTTTATAATTTTGAGATTATTATAAAATTAAAAATTGAAGTAAATCTAACTTTTATTAGTGGTAAAATATCATAAAGATGAAAATTTATAAAATTCACCATATATTAAACCCCATAATATGAGTTGTTTAATAATATATATGAAAAATAGTAATTATATGGTCTTTATCCCCATGGGAATGGATGTACATAAAACACTGGGGTTTTGACACATATAGAGCCAGTTTTGATATGCTAGTTGGTTATTTACTTACAATCATCAGCCATGTCGAGAAAAATTTCCTACATTATTAAAACAAGAGTCATATAGAGGGATGATTTTTATTTTCCATGGATTTTCAATTCATTATGAATTTATTCTTAATATATTGGTATTCATCACTAGTTCCAGGTTTTATGGTATTTCCCTAAATTGTTCCTTAGGATCTACTTTTATATTACATTTCTGCATCCAATTTCCTTACACATTAATTTGGTTCCTTTTGAGTGATTTGTCAGTTGTTTAATATAGTTTTAATATCATCATTTAAAAATAGATGGATTTGGAAGGGTTTAAAATGAATTTTTAAAAAGTATTTGGATTTTAATGATGGTTTGTTTTAAAAATCACATGTCTTATTTTTATAAAAAGAATGAAATATATATTTTATATATTTTTCAAACCGGAAATGGTGGTTTATTTAGTAAAATAAAATTAATGGTCTCCCATGATTTTTCCTATAGATCAAATTTATGCTCACATTATACTTATTCAACTTGAAATTACCAGACACAAAAATTTTTCTATTGAAGCTTTGGTTGATAATCTCTCTTGGAGTAGGTAACATTATTGATATATGGTGACTATGAATTTACATGGGGATCATTTTGGGAATTTTCTTTCATTTTAGATAGTATATTTTATCTTATATGTGCCTACCTTGTTTAATTTTATATTCTTGAGATTGTATCTATTTCCCAGAAGTTAATTTTTTATATGTTACATATCTTTGTAATTGTGTATTTTCTATGACACATATTTTATATTATTTATTTATTATTGAATAGACGTCTATGTTATAGGCATTTCATGGAAATATTTCTAGAAAAAATTCTCCACTATTATATATTGTCTATTATGAAAATTCACCTCCATCCTTTTCATGAAACACATTTGATGCATATAATCGACCTCATGGGATTAGGGGACCCCTCATATATGTCTTACATTGGATATAGTGCCCTATTTTAAGATGACACTGGTTTCATTGTGATGAAATGGTATATAGTCATAGTATTCAGGGATATATAGGCTATTGGAATGTTGGATATAATTTATATTTCCTGTAGATATGTTATTAGTACTATCAAAACATGATATATAGGTGTGAGAATAGTTTCATGAACTGCCACTTATTCAATACCTATATGTTGAAAGGATTTTTTTAAATGATTATATTGTTTTTTTTCAATATTTATGTATTAAATATTTAGATTTATTTTTTTAATGGTATTTTAATTTTAACGAAGTTGTATAGAATCTTTTTGGGGTTTTCAGGTTTTATATGTAATTTGGAAAGAATAATTAGTGACACATAATTACAGGAAAAAATTGGGATAACAATGGTGATACAATGAAATTGTTCATATTACTTTATATTGGTGTTCTTCATGGTCAACACTGGGTCTTCTAAAACATTTAGAATTAAATTTAATATCCACAATCCTCGATATAGTTATATTTTTGTAAAATTAATTTTGAAATTGTTTATTTTTGGCTGATGTGCATATTTAAATGGGGTAGTTAATTGAGTAATTTCAAATTTTTATTTTTATGAACTGTCGTTTGATTTTATATTGATTTTTAAATTCATGTTTTGATATCAATAGTGTAATTCATGATAAAAATTAGAAAAATAATAATTTCTGGAAATGAAATGAATGTAGTTAGAAGTTCCAATCCTATGAATATTTAAAATTAATTATATATCCTATTTTGAGAATTTTTAAAGTGGGAACATATTGTTTTGGAACTTTATTTAGGGAATTTAATATTTTCTTCAATGAATTTATTTAGATATTTAAATTTTAAATATGATGTTTAAAAAAATTTATATCAATTGAGTTTTTAATTTTCTATTTAGTGATGTCTAGTTGTTTATTTTTTATTTGTATTTTTAGTTCTGATATGTTTTGGATTGATATAACTTGAAATGAAGTTAAGATACATTTGGTTTTTAATTCATCCATATTATTTGGAGTCCCTAAATGAGTTAAAAAGGTTAAAAAAGGTTTATATATGGATTATTCATTGATGTCACTACCAAGACTCATGAAGGAGTGGTCGGTTTAGTATCTTATTAGTGTTTCAATTTCATTGAAGTCCACTAGAGAATGTTTGAAGCTGTGGATTGGAATAGGAATATTGAGGAAGTATTTTGATCTTTCAAAACAACTATATATTTTAGTTTGATTGATATATATTGTTTATATGAAGGGTCTGGGTTGGGATCTCAGTGCCCCAATACATTTTTCTGGAATCATATGGTCAGAAGATTTAGTGTTTGATTCTTTATTAGTAGATATTGTTTTTTGGAGGAAACTCAGGACTAGTAGTAGACCTACTCGTTATGGTGTTGTTAATAGATACCCATCTAGTGGGTATAAAATATCATATAAACCTATTCTGTTAGTGTGATCTTCTTTGGTTTTTAATTCATTAATGTTGAAGCATTACATCATCTGCATCCAATATAGTATGTTTGGAAATTTTAATCCCTTTATTTCAGATGGTCCCACGAACTATAGTCGTTATAACTATTTTAGGCACCATAAAATATTCAATAAGTGAATTTTTCATCTTATTAATAGCTATTGTCAACCATGAGATATTGATAGAGACTCATAGGAAATATTAAGTATTTCCCATTTTTTTCATTTTCTTTGTCATTTTTATTTTATTTTCTCGATGTGGAATTTTGTGTGTGTTTTTAGGATTCCTATTATAGTGGAACTGTCTTTCCATACATATTATTTCATGATTTTAATCCTAACTAACTATCTAGTACAACAACGTAATGTAAAGTACAATGTCTCTTGAAGATTAGGTTCATAATTAAACATCAATAAAACAAAATAAAAAATAATTTATTCAATGTACATTAATATCTCATAACATTATTTAATCTCTTACATATATATAGGATACCACAGGGAATCCCTGAAAAATGGTATGAGAAAAAATATCGAGTTATGGAATAAACGTAAGAATAAATCATAACACATTGTTTATGTTCCATAAAATGATGGAATAAAATTTTATGGAACATGAATAAACATATGGGAGGATAACATATCAATCATGGAATCAAAAAATACTTGAGTAATATAAATGTGTTAGAAACATATAATATGACATAATCATTATTTAGGTTTCAATTAACATGGAGGATCTTGAGTCAAGGCTAACCACTATGACTATTTCAAAAGGCGTACGTGTTAAGGCAAACCACCGATACCATAACTCATAACCTATATTGAAAATAAAAATATCACAATGAATTAGATTGATAGCTAGGTGCACAAATCATAACATGTTCATTGATACTTATGTAACACGAATAATCATACCCAAGGAATCATACATAATTATAAGGGTAACCCATAGAACAAATTTTCTATAATAAACATGTACAAATGCATAAAAATAGGTAATATCAAAATGGTGTTCATGAATGAATGAATTTAAAATAAAAATGAACATTACTAATGAAAAATATTAATATATCATAAAAAATTATGTCAAACCAATGTAGATTCATGTGAAAAGTCTGTTTAAATAGCTTTTGAAATGAAATATTTTTTCTATTGATTAAGTAAAATATTTAAGAGAATTTAAATAATTAATGGAATAAATTTATTCATAAAATTTTAAATGATCTAATATAGTTTTTCATGATCAAATGAGTTATTTAAAAAATAATCTTTCTTGAAACCATATTATTGTGTTCACTTAAAAATCTAAATGAAATTGGGATGGACTATTTAATAGGGTGTGATTATGGGGAAAAATTTAGAGGGAAAACATATAAAACATGTATTTTCGCACCATATAAAGAATAATTGAGCTACGTAAATGTGTTTAGAAAAAAAATTATTATGGTTAAATATTAATAATTAATATTTAATTTGGGTTAAATGAAGAGAAATCATAACCCTTTGGAAAAAATTTAGGATTATAGATAATCTTGTACATTATTCCCTAAAGTGTTCTTCACACGAACATAATTTCTTGGATAATCAAAAAAAATCCACAAATTATTTAATTAAAAATTTTAAAAATGTATTTGATGAATTATAATTTTTTTATGTTTATATATGGAATTTTATGTTGGTTAGAGTGTTCAATTACATCATTCGAGAGTTCTCATTTTCATTGTATTCATGATTGATTCACTTGTTATAATAGTATATAGGTTCATATAAAATATAAGGCGCCAACCGTAAACCTTACTTAATCTTGAGTTATCACATGATTACACATTGAGGATCTTTTCAGGTTTAGAGTTTTAGAGAATTAGATCATAAAAATGCATTACATTCCACATTTAAACAAAGTGGTTACATAAAAGATAGTATTCATTTTTCCCGTCAACGAAAACATATTTAATATAAAACATGGATTCTTTATCGACACATCCTTTACACGATCATCATATCATTACCCTTCCCTTGACCTCTAAAAAACATTTCAAAAACTTGGGATGAGCATAAAAAGCTCCGTAAGGAATAAAAATATGGAAAGGAAACATGAGTACATGTATACACAAGAATCAATGAAATCATACTATACTCATAAAACATGAGCACTTTAACATAGCTCATCAATTCATGAAAAATCAAAGAAATCATAAGACATAAATGTAACATGAGGCATTCATAACATTCTTACGTAGGGAGTAACCCTCTTGGTTACGTTTGGAATACACATCACAGTATATTCCTTAAATAGCATTGGAGAAACCTTAACGTTTAACTCATTCGCGTTACCCAATTAATTGGTGAGCTATATTGGGCTCCCCCGCCCTTAGTTTATCATGGAACCACCCGTCTTCATATCAATGCCCAAGTACCATATCAAAATCGTACCACATAATACATGCATAAAAGAAAACATAACATTACAACATTTCAATCACAAGATATCAATACAACACATTCATATAAAAAACATTATGAAAACATTTTTCAATACCAAAATAAAAGAAATGTAAAACATGGTATTTATTTTTCATTTTTTAAAAAAATAATGGCTTGTAGAGGAATCCGAAACACAAATAATGGTCACGGCAGCGGAGAAGCCGTTGTCACCGCATACGTATGACAAAAAAACAAACAAACATTCCTTTTGTTGTTTAGTAAAATGCTTCGTATAAAAAATATTCATTTTGAATAATCATAAAAGTCAAAGGGGTTTATACAACGTATAAAAGAAAGTTGTGTATAAAACAAAATATGCCTCGATGAATGGAGATTGAGACGAAGTCTCATACCTCGTATCCGACTTGACTTGATCATTCATTAATCTCATGAATAATAAACTTGAGTTAATTTATACTTGTTTAAGAACCTTTTTCAAGTTCATTATTCCTTTCATATCACTTATTGTCATGTCATGAACACTATGTAATTATTTAAGTTAAAAATGGTCATTTTAACGATCATTGGTACTTGAGTCAAAAATAAACCCTTTAAAATTACAAGTTGTTCATGTATCAACTATATCCAGAGATATAATCATGAGGAAGATATCATATATATCATATATATCCAGTATATACATGCATTTATAATATTGCATAACGTTTAGATGTATGAAATGAAATGCACCGTTCATAGAGATGTTAAGCTGTACGTACGCATTAACTCTACTTTCATTTCTATTTCGTATTTTATGGAAAGTAATCATAATGATATAATGGTATATTATATTTCTAGTATAATATCATATATAATATCATTAATTACATCCTTTATACATCCCACATATGGCATTAATAAATCAAATCACTTTGAGATGGTGGTAGTCCGCACTTCCTAAAATGAAGATATCGTGTTTACCCATAATGGAAACCATATAGGTATGGCATAAATAAAAAATACAGAAGCTTAAGTAAAACATAAACATATTATATATCATATATAAATATAGTGTCATCTTAATGGCCACCTTTGAAGGTGTTAAAAGAATATTGAACAATCATCGTTTCGTGAGGAAAAAATTCGCCATCCCCGGAAACAGTATGTTATTTAACCATTAGTTGTAGGTGTGTGTAAGTGTATCTCGAATACTTCTTATAAAAACATCATAGTATATGAATGATACTGTTTTTGTTACAAAAGAAATGAATAAAAAGAGTTTAGTTGGTTGGAGAAGTAAAATAAAACATAAGAACACAATAGAGTACACTGCCTTTAAATCAGGCAACTCTTTTTTATTTGAACTCAAAGGCTTCCATGGGAAGACTTCGTCCCAAATTGAGGCTTCTAAGAGTTAGAGAGGGATGTGGAGAGACAAAATTGTTAGGTTTTGGCCGAGACAAAGGCTTTGTAAGTGTGGGTAAGGAGGTAGAGGTGGGGCCTTTTATAAGAGGAGAGGAGGGACACTCTTGGAAAGGTATAAAAGGATACATTATTATAAAATATTTTTCGGATTTAAAAGGACCCAAAATTATATTTTTCTAGGATAAGGTGATAATAGTTCGAAATCCACCCATCCAATAGGTTTTTGACATGTGTAGGTCTTAGATTTTACATTATCTTTTCATTTTATTTAAATCGTTAAACAATGAGGTCATCGCTGCATCATCATGGTGTCATAAATAATTTAATATATATAATATCTAAAAATTACAAAAAAAATATCATGATGTAGGAAATTCTTTTTAGCCTTCCAATGACTTTTTATAGTAAGAAATCTGACTTGTATTACCCCATGTAAAAATTGTTTTAGTAAAACAACTAATGTTTGTGACATTTGTACTTTTACTTTAAATAAAAGGCTTTAATATCTTTATCTTACCCTAGTGGCTCCATGGGGTCCCACAAATCTACCCATTGGTTGTCTTGGTCGGCCATGACACATACAATAAGGTTAAGACATGTGTCTAGGTCATTTCATATTATTAAAACATTATTTTTACCTTAAATTGCACTAATTACCTATAATCGCGATTAAAAACTTAAATATTACTATTCAACAAAAAATTATTTTAATCCCATTGAACCACACTTTAATTATTAATGACAACCATTTATGTCGTATTTTTGAAATTCAAAACACAGAGGTTGTAAAATTTCATTTTAACGAAAAATCAGTTTTTTAAGTACCACTTAGTGGTTTCACTATTCATCAAAAATTGACGTTTTCCAGAAAAATACCAAAACTTCACCCTAATATATATATGATATTCTGAATTCCAAAATGATTTCTATTTTAAAATATCCAAAACATGTATGTTACATTAATTAATTTAATAATTAATTCCCGATGTCAGAGCAAATACTGTGTTTTTATGAAACAATATCTATGAAATGTTTGGCGTTAGTTTATGCCCAATTCCAATGTGAAATTAATCCTAATGACCACCAATGTATTAAATGGAAAAAATATATTCTAATTTAACTTTAAAACCATTTTAAAAGATAATCTAACCATTTAATTAAATTAGATGAAAAAGCAGTTTTGAAGTAAAATGCAGTATTTTTCACTATTCATTAAAAAATGAACATTGTTAGAAAAATACCAAAAAATTATCCAATCTAAATTTTAATTTCCCAATAAAAAATTATAAGTTTATTTTAAAAAATAGAGATTATAAAATTGTCAAAATTTTGATTTATAAAATCATTTCCATCAAAAGGCATAAAAACAATCTATTAAAAATAATAGTGCATTCCATGCTTATGATTGGATTTATTCTCATTTTAAGCCTCTAAAACACTCGCTAATTCATTAGTAGACATAGATAAAAATATATATTATTCATTACTTACTTGGGATGTTACATAAAATGATATGTATTTAATAGAAATGAAATTATATGTTATTAATAATAATCCAGATTATAATGTTTTTATATAAGTAAATATTTTATATGTGGTGAAGATGAATCATTAAATATGATAATAGTTATAATCATTTACATTGTTTTGGCATATTTTCAATCATCCAGAACTATATTTTAATATTATTTCAAATTATCAATAAATGATTGTTCCAAAACATAAAAAATTATAATAAATATTTTATAATACAATTTATCCAAAAAAATATTTTTTATGACCATCATTTATGGTGGTAATTTAAATTGAGAACTCATCACCCTTAACAGTGATAAATTAACACATTACGGATGATGATTTCATTTTGAAAAAAAATAGAGGGGAATATAATTGATGATGGTTAATTGGATAAATATAATAAATATTTCTTATATTAAAGATATTGGTGTTATCATAACACAATGATATGTGAATGTGGGGATAGAATTAGAAATTAGATGAACATGAAAAGAAATTAAAAGGAAAAGAATGTGGATTTTACCTCTTTAATTTCTCCTGCATGAGTACCTCATTAGGTAAAATGGTTTTATCATTTGTTGGAAAAAAGTGAATTTGGATTTTTGGTATAATCGTGGCATGATTATTGGGAAAATTTTGAAAAATTATCTATGATTGGAAGGAGTGAGAATAATATGTGGTGAGGGTTGGTATTTATAGTGGAAGAGAGGAGTGTTTTGTTTATTATTGTATTCATTATTTTATTATTTTTTCTCATGATTATGAATAATAAGGATATATATTACAATATAATGTAATCAATGCATGTGATTTCGTACCTATGGATCTTACATCATTAATTCCTCAATAATACATCAATTTAGATGATGCTATAAATTAACGTATTTCAATATTCACCAAAAATATAACTGTTATAGAATAATATAAAAAATTTATTTCAACCATTATTTGACCTATTGAATTCAAAAATTCATTTATTTTTTTAAATAATTTGTCTAAATATTTTTACAATAATGTTTATATAAAATCATAATTGTCTCGAAAAATACAAATTTCAATTTTAAAACTGTATTTACAAAATTTTCAAAAAAATAAATCCTCATAACATTATATTATAATAATTATAAAAAATATATTAACTTATGAATCCATTTTCTGAAAATAAATATTATTTTATATCATTATATCATTATAAAATTTAAAATAAACATTTTTGTTTTTTAAAATAACAAGAATTAATTAATAATTTTTTTAATAATTTATTAGCTTAATCTAGTATATAAATATATCATATTTTCATTTATGAGACTCTGAAATATTATTTATACTCTCACAGATTATGTCACTATTCAATTAGTATTATTAGTAGTATGAATAGTAACATTGTTATTCCAAATGATAGGTAACTATTTAATTGTATTCGATTCCTTAATTTTTAAAAATATTTCTTATTTAAATAATTATATATTTATAATGTTTCCATTTTGTTCTATATGTGATTCCATCTGATTTAAACTATATAAAATAATTATATGGAGGGAACATTCATTGATAAAATTCTGGATCGTTACATTCTTTCACCCTTATAAAATTTCTCCCTTGAAATTCAATTATAAAAATGTTGGGGAAATGTGATGAGGGTACTAATATTTAATAAATTCCTATGGTTACCATTTTTACCTTCATAATTATTAATCCTCCATAATACTTTGTCCTGGAGAGTGGTCTTGTTATATATAACATTATCTCTATGATCAAATATCTTCAATGGTTTCTCCTTGTTAGAGATATCATTATCCAATTGTACTACCTCTAAATTTAGTACATGTGAGAGATCTATTATATATATATAATCATGTGGGATATGTGGAATGAATCCTATAATAGATAAATACTAAGTGGATGTGCTAGTCGATAGGCCATAGCTCTGACCCGATCATGGATCTGGAATGGACTATTGTACCTAGGTATTTTCATTCCATTCTTCAAAAAACTCATAATCCACTTCCTTAGAGATAAGCAGAGTATTAAAATGTATCCAACCTTAAATACCAGGTCATGTCTGTGAATGTCTACATAAAAGTTCTATTTACATGAGATTCCTAGATATAATGCTGAATATATTTTACATTTTCCAAAATTTCTTCTACCATTTTAGTTCTTAAAAGTTTCAATTCACCAACTCTATCCCATCATGTTAGTTTCCTTCATCTATTACCATAAAGTGATTCTTAAGAATCCATTTTGAAGCTCTATTTGAAACTGTTGTTGTATGAGAATAGTACAGTAATATGATGTTGTTCCATTGATCCCTTGTTGTCCATAGATCATTCTTCCAAAATGTCTTCTAGTGTCTGAATAGTATACTATGACAGGCCATCAGTTTGATTATTATATACCATAATGATGTTAAAATTGTATATTTGATCACGGTGGTCTCTTTTACAAATCATGGAGGTGTATCATGGATCCTGATAGTATAAAATCAATAATGGTAATCTGGGTTGCCTTACAACTTCATTGATTTATATCTCTGATAGGTGATCTAGTAATAATTCTTCTTATTTTATGATAAAGTGATATTCATTTTTTAACAATGAATAATAAACCATATAGAATTGTTCCCTATATATGTATTTTTATGTCAAGTGAAAAATTACATTGTAATGTTCTCCCACATCCATATTGGTATGGATAATTATTTCATAATCTGATTAGAATTTTTTATTTTTAGCATTGAATTTCATAAATACTAGTAAATTTATGTATATTCAATGATCTCCATGTTCATATTGTCCCACCAAAATTTATATCAATGATCATGACACATCATTATTCTCCTTAGTTGAATAGAGGTGGTTCAGATATTTTTTCATTTAGAATCTCATTCTTTGTCTCTCGGTTGAAGTGAACAAAAATTTGTGACCCCGATATAATGACTCATACCTCACCCATTCCTAACTCTCAGGATTCAACATTTCTAACAGCTTCCACTTTTTTAGGAATTTCCTTATAATTTCGACGAGAAACTATTATTTTCACTATAATGGAAGGTTGAGAAATCATTGGAGACATGATTGATGATTTTCAATCTATTAAAATTTCTATATCTATCCTTTGTAGGTCTATGAATATTGGGTCACCTCAATTGTATCAATGATAATGTTTCAAGATCTATTATACATAAATATTCATATACCATATTTTATTTTCAATGAATGTAGTCGAATTATTAGTCATAACCCTGGATGAGCTGAAACCATCTTCATTCGAGAATATTTATCTCCTTTTGTGTGAATATAAATTTTATTCTCTTATGATCCATATATATTTCCCAAATCTCACCATAGAGAAAATACCGCCATGTTTTCAATACGAAGACAAAAACTGCCAACTCCACATATTTCATTGGATCATGTTTCTCATTAATTTTTAAATCCCATAAGGGATAGGCTATCAAAATTTCATTTTTCATTAGTAACCATCCTATTCTATTCTATAAATCCTCACTGTAAATAATAAATTGATTCCCACTTGTCGGTATTATGGGAATTTGTGTTGTGATAAACCTATTTTTAAAATAATTAATGTTTTATTCACATTCACCAGTCTAGATAAACATTATTCCATTTTGTGTCAGCTTTGTTATTAGGTTTGAAAATCATTTGAAGTTCCCCACAAATTGTCAGTTTTACATAGATAGACCTAAGATGATGTGGATATCCAATAAAGGTGTTTTCCATGGATAGTATTCTATTTTCTATGTCTTGGAAGGGTCTACATATATCCCATTATAGTGATTAAATTCTCTAATAATGAAATTTATTTTATTAAGAACAAATATTTAGTGTACTTTTCAAATATATTTTACCTTAAAAAATTGTCCATCACTAAATTAATGTGCTCCTAATATTCCTCCTTTCTCTTAAAATATATCACAATATCGTAAATAAAATCACCAAAAAATTGGTCGAGGTAATCTCTATAGACAATATTACTTAAATCCATGAATTTTTATTGATCATTAGAAAGTAAAAATGGCATCACAATGAACTCCCTGTCTTCATACCACACATGAAAGGTAGTCTATGATATATCTTCATTATTCAACTATAGTTGGTGATATCCCGACGGAATGTCCACATTAGATAAACATGTGTCCCCATATTGTTTATCTAACAACTCCTATATATGTGGTTGGAGATACTTGTTCTTTATCATGATTCTGTTGACCTCACAAAATTAAATACATTGTCATATTTATCTATTATTCAAGATGAAGAGGACTATTGCACCCCATAATGAAGCAATCAGTTGTATAAACCCCTTTTCATGATTCACTTATAATGGATTCTTCAGTTCTTCCATCTCAACAATGACCATTCTATAAAGATACATTGATATTTGAAGAGATCTATGAATACAAAAAATTTATAACACATATTATTATCATGGATGAAAACAAGAAAACATTTCAGGAAACAAGTTAGTGAAATCCCTTATAATTGAAATGACTTCAAGCATGATTCCCTCAATTCTTTTAGAAATTAATGCTAGTTATTCAACCTCATATGGAAATAAAATCCAAAATTGAGATAATTATTCTATTTTTGGGTTAATTATTTTCTTACACTTACACTGAATAGGAGGATTCCACTGTATGTGAAGGGTGATCTCCCTTTACAAATAATTGATGTCAGATTTGTATAAAGTTACCCAATTTATTCCCAATATAGAATAAAAATCCACCAAAGTAAACATGATTTTCTGGGAGGTTCATTCCACAATAATTAGTCCAGTAAAGCATATATACATTAGAAATAATAATTCTCAAATATTTTTTTATCACAGATCTCTCAACAACCATATTTTGATGTGGTTGTTTAATAGTTACTAAAATTGTAAGATATGTAAGATTTCATAGAACCATAATCAAATATTAATTTCTCAAATCATGTTTTAATAAATAGAGTACCTTTCACAACATCATTTTTGAGATCCACATCAACAGTAATGATAGAATATTCCTTCCATACATCCATGGATGTTGTTTTTGTTGATTTCTAAGAACAAACATTGTCTTAGAGAAAGGGTTCACATAATTCCAACATTCCTTAAATTTTAAACACTATAGCATAGATTGATGGATGACTTGAAACTTCCATTAATCATGTAAATTATTGGGATTTTTTTCCCTTTCTAGTTATTATGAAGATGCCAAATTTTCCCAAATTTGATGAATTACCATGTTCTATTTCAGCAGCTCTGGGGATGCTTTTTCCCAAAATTTGGACATGTGGGATATTTGGTTTTCATTCCATCATGTAATTTTTTTGGTTATCCATCCATATTAAAATCCATATTCCTCATTTTATCTCTAATGCCACAATTCCACTAATAGTATCTAGTATATATTTGAACATTGTTCGAAAAAAAGATTATGTATTCAAAGCTGTCAAAGACTCAAATTTCCAATTAATTTCATAGACTCTACTTTATCCCGCTAAAGGTGATATCTACCTTTATTTTGGTGTTAATGACAAAACCCGAGGAATATCATTACTGTATTGTGATGTTTTCATTATACACCATTATAGATGCATCTTACTTTTTAATCAGATTGATCAACACCTTCTCAATATTAATAAATTGATTTTGGGGAAAATATCAATTGAAAAATATTTTTTGAAATCTTTACATTCTTTGGAATCAATGTCTTCAATGGAATTCATCTTCTTTATCAGATTCAACCACATACCATCTTCCCAACCAAAACATTAGACCACTAGCAAAAATTTCACTTCTAATGATAATTAGAGGGAATAAAATATATTCTCAATGGAGTTAATCCACAGTTCATAAAGGATGTGGTCAGAAGATTTAGTAAAAATGGGTGGTCGTTATTGCATAAAGGATTTGACTGAAAATTCCACTTTATTAGCTAAAATTTCTTGTTCCTATTGATTTAATTTATTACCCATAACATCATTTCGTTGGGTAGGTAATTTCATTATGTTTTTGATTGCTTGATCCTAGTTTATATTTAGAGAAATCTATACATTTCCTATATCATTGATTGTTGGTCGGAGTTATTATATTTCGATTAATTATGTTAGAAAATTAAACTTAAAACTAGGGGGATTTAATACTTTTATAATGTTAATATAAAAATAAAACATTGAACAAATCAGGATAAACAAATCAGTGAATACTATATCATATATTTTTATTCCTTATGATTCTATTTTGGTAATATATTGTGATAGAATTCTCCTTATGGTTCTTAATTAAGTTCTTTAGATCTAATCTCCAAAAATTACAATACCATTCTCTTGTATAAACTATAGAGTTCATTTCCATTGACACGTGTTAATACATGATTTTAATCATAATTAACCAGAAATTGAAACCAAATATCATAAATTAAAATGTCATTGGATGATTAGGTATTTAATTGATCTTCATGAAACCAAAATAATAGAAATTTTATTTAATATTAATAAAGAGTTATTGTCATCCTTTACCACTTAAATCTATATATGATAACCTGTGAATTACATGATCAAAATGATGGGATAAAATCTTGAAAATGAAAATAAATGTAAGAATAAATCATAATACCAGGGTTGGTAGGTATACCATGATGACATAAAAAGGTATACAACACGAAAATGATTTGTAAACATATCATATAGATCAGTGGATCATGTAATTATGTAATCCTATATATTTTTTCGCAACTTATTTCTTCACATAATTTGGAGTCAATGTTTATTTCACATGGGGGAGCATGAGTCAAGGCTAACCACCATGATTTTTATACTTTGGGAATGAGTCTTGAATAACCCCCAAGACCATTATACCTGACATATCATGATACTACCAACATACTAATTCTATGTAGTGAAATATATGTGCATACATCATAGTATTTTCATTAATAGGTGTTCCTCATGAATAACAATACATAAACAATCAAATATAAACATAAGAGTTTCCCATTGAATGAATTTAGTATCATAATCACATAAAAATTCATTAAAAAGGGTATATCAAAATTTGATCAATGAAATATTGGATCTAAAAAACATGGAAAATAATAAGGATAAATAATAAAATATCATGATATTTTATGTTAAAATGAATTCAAAATGTATAAATATATTTTTAGGAAACATTATAAATGAAACATTTTATAGATGTTTACGGAATCAAATTGAGAGAATTTATAGTGGTAATGGATTTTTTTCATAAAACCAAAAAATTAACAATATTGGTTTTCCTGATAAACATAGTAAATTTAAAACAATTAATGGTGGATTAAAAAATATTATGGAGGAAACATGAATTTCGGTATTGAATTAGGAAAGTTCACGTTAACCATCCTTGGATTTCCCAAATAATTGAGAACGAAAACTTATAAAACATGTATTTCCCCATCAAATAAATAAAAATATATATAAGTAAATGGGTTTAGAACATTTAAAAATAACTTATAATTATTATATAATAATTTATAATAATTAAATTATTGTAAATTGAGATAATGTATATCCTTAATGAAAAAATTATTTTTAAGAGATAATCCCTTACCATATGTCTGAATGTATTATTCCCTTGATCCCAATGTCCAAGATAATAAAATTAGATATAATAATTTTGTAATAGAGAAAAATTTAAAAATTTATTGTATTTATTATTATTTTATTATGTTCATATATTACCTTTCAAATAGTAATATAGTTTAATTCTATTATTCATGAGTGTTCATTTTCATGGTTTTCATGATTAGTTCACTTGTTATAAGACTATGTTGGTTCATAAAAATGATATTAAATATCTAAAATATAAATCATATTTTATTCATTATTATAAAAAGTTAAAATGGATATATATTTTATTTTGTTATATTGGGAACAAATGAATCATTAGATAATTAATTAGTGATCATCGTATACATTATTTAGGCGTCTTTTCGATCATAACAAGCATTATTTTTTTATTATTTACTATTATGTATGTTTATTAGATCCAAAAAAATAACATATCTTAAATATTTTATAATATGTTTAGTAATAAAATAGTTTTATTACCATTAATAGCGGTGGTAATGGAAATTTGAAAATCGTCATTCTTGAATGTTGTAAGTTAACACATTATAAAGGATGTTTTCATTTTTTGAAAAAACGGTGGGAGAAATAAAATTAATGTTGGTTTAATCCATAAACATATTAACATTAAAGTATATAAAATATATCATATTTATCATTTGATTTTGATATGTTTAGGTGATTAGAAAATAATTATATAAAAGAACTAGAAATGAAATTAAAAGGAAAAGAAAAAGGATTTCAACTCTTTAATTTATCCTCCTTGAGAAACTATTTAGGGATAAGGGATATGTGTCTTATTTATAAAAATGGTTCATGGAAGTGTGGGAGATGTTTTAAAAGAGGATTGGGTAGAATATTAACATGGATCAAAGCTTGGAAGGTGTGAGGAGAAGAGTTGTTGAGGGGTGGTATTTATAATAGAGTGGAATTTTTATTAATTACTTTATTCATTAGTTTGTTAATTAGGATGTTGGAAATGAATAATGAGTACTATTATGACAAAATATAGTAACTAATGAATGTGATTTATATACAACAATTCTTACATATTCCATACAATATACATGAATCCATAATTCATGTATTTAGCTTATAACGTATTCTACTGTATTTCTCTATTCACAAAAAATTCAATATTTTTGAAAAACCAAAAAAACTAACCCTAACCATTTATTGATGTTTAGAAATAAAAAAATAAATCCATTTTATAAAATTATTTTATAAATATGAGAATTTTAATTTCTAAATAAAATTATAATTTAAATGAAAATATTACTAATTTTAATATTAAAACTGATTTTATGATACTTTGAAAATTTTAATAATGTTTCAAATAATTATATTTTAATCATAATAAAAAATATATTAATTTATGAATGATTTTTTAAAAAAATATATTTCTTTTTAAAACATTATATTTAGTATTAAATTGTACATAAAAATATATATTTTTAATAAAAACCAATAATTTATTTAGCATTTTGATCACATATTTTTTCGTAGTCAAATATAATAATCCATCATTTTTTCAATTTTTAGGTACCCAAAATTTATTTAAAATATCATATTTGTGGTTTTTATTATTTTATAAAGATTACTATACCTCATGGTAACATTACTATTCCATAGTTCAGGTAAATATTTTATTGGTTTTGGTTACTTAGTTTCTGTAAATACTTCTTATTTTATTCACTGTTAATTTATAGTGTTTGTATTGTGTACAACATTTTATTTTATGTTTATAATAAAATATAAAATTTTGAAACTGATAGAACATTCATTTATAATTTTTTTGGTCATTACACATGGTATTCTATGATCACCTAATGAATGAGCATTTTTCTATGAGAAATTTATTAATTTTCCTACAATTTGTTTTGTTTCAAACGTCTCTTAAAATTTCACAATGAGTTGTTCCACTTGATTCCTTAATTAATCGACAATTTTTTTTGATTTGAATGTATAACTATTTGGGTGACCCACTATGTGTCACTTTTTCTTCATCATTTGATTGGTTTCTTCAGATGTGATTTTTTTGGAGAAATATTTTTATATATATTTATACTTGGTTCTATATGTTTTGATGATTTTGTTTTATTAGATCATCGATTAAAAGTTAATTAATTTTTATATTTGCTTTATCATTAAAAAATAGGTGTATATTGGGTTTTAGAAACCGGTATGGTGTGGAGTTTTTCAAATGAAAATCCCCCCATCCGGATTATTTTGACGTTATGTATATATTTGGATGATTCCTTGAGTTTCAAGTAAATATGAATTTTTTTTTGATTTGGATGTTTTCTGAAGGTTTTATAGTTTCCCCTCATGGTCACTGAAAAATATGATGAATCCATTCAGGTTGGTTTTTAATATGGATAAATCCTTATGGGATGGATGTCAGAAATTTTTTCCAATTGTGTTATTCTTCTATGTAATTCCCCTTTTATTTCTAGTGAGGGTAACATGGTTATTGAAAATTTTTGCAGATCATGCTGCAAGATAATGAACATTTCATAAATCATTAAAAATAATTTTCATCCAAATATTCTATCACAAATTATAACTATATATGGGTGTGTATTTATAACTATATATATGTTTTTTGTTTGGGATCCTAGATTTATCCTCCCCCTTGACCCCTTTCACTTTGATTATTCCCTCTTAAATTATTGGTTCTATATTAATGGTATAACCTCTATTATTAACCTCTTTAAAACATTAAAATATTTTCTACGTATTCCTTTCTTTAGCATAATGTTGGAAATAACTAATATGGGATATAAAACTAATGAACATTTTATATTGTTACTAGGATGTGTGGAAAATGTTATAGGTATTTTGACTCATATTTTTGAATGTTTCATCAAATATGTATATGGTTTGAGGTTGGGGTTCCATGAAATTTTCATTATCTTTCACAAGATAGATTTATTAGATTAATTGTTTATTAAAAAATTATTGGTTTTTTAGTATTTTTAATTATTCAATAAAGTTGGTTTTGAAGGGATATAATTATTTATTTTGATAATGCAGTTAATATTATTATTTATTTTTGATAAAAGGAAAAAATATTGGCTAAAGTGGTTTTAAATTGTTTAATTGCGGTTTTAGATTTTAATTTTTTCAATATGAATTTATTACATTATATAAGTATAAATTTTTTAATGGGTTCTTTATTCATGGTTTATTTTGGTAGTTTATTTTGTTGACCCCATTGGATTTTTATAAATTCTTTAGATTGTGTTCTGTTATTAACTCATTTGGGGTTTCCTATAACTATATATATACATAGACATATGGTTAATCACAAATATTATTAAGTGTAATAATATATATATAGTTTTATGAATATATATGGTAGTTCATTAGATGTAATTACAATAAACATGTGTTCTAAAAAAATATTTATTTTTTCAAATAGGTTCAAAAAGGGGTTACTAAATTAGACTATCCTAATAAAACTTTCCGGCCCATTTGAACTCTATAATTTGTTTTCAATTGTTATTTTTTTCAAAAACCTTTAGATAGGATTTTTTAATGATTTTACTACATTAAAATAATTAATGTTGCATTGGAAATTATAAATGATTTCCTTAAATGTTTTCACCCCATTTAATTCTTATAGTGTAGGGATGGATTTCAAATTATTGATGTAAAAATATGGTGTTTAGGATTGCATATTGCTTATGGAAATTTTGGATGGACATGTTTAATGTGATTTTACACCAACCCCCCCCCCATTATTATCATCATGGGATTATATGGGACTTAGATATGGTTTAGTGAAGTAATAATATTGTAATGAATAGAACAAATTTATCCCATGTGGGGATAAATTTACATAGGCCATGCGGGTTACACTACAGGTCGGGATATTTGAGAGTAGGCTATTGGTTATTGAATTATGATCATTAAACTAGAAATAATATGGTTCAAACTGATGTACATCTTCGGTGACCTAATTTAATCTTTAGTAATTTCCCATTATTAACTAGTCATTCTGGTTTCATGATTTCTGTATTTCGATATTTCTCTTCTTATTTTATCATATTATTTGACATATCAACCGTGTAAAACAATTATATAAAATTCATACGTCTATTATCTTGTATCTTTTATTTGGTCCTTATGTGTGAGTTGGGAGTTGTTTAAAAGTGGGCTCAAAAGATGTATTTGAAATGTGACGCTTTTAGATAGGGGATAAATTCAACATTTCAAATTGTTTTTTTAATGAACGATCTTTTTGGAAATAAAATGATCGATTTTTTCAGATAGAATAAAATTTATATTTTATCTGTATTTAAAAATGACAATGATGTTATGTTTTAGAAATGTAAATTTCTAGAATCTATATTGATTACCTATGGTTCATAGTTACTCTCATGCCCAAATTGTTCCCCCTAACATTAAAAGACATGAGTTTAATTTTGGGGCTTATATTTGGTTCATGATCATTTTTGGAGTGAGTATTTTTAGGGATGGATTGTGACTGGAGGACAAAAAAATAATCTTTTTGGGTATTAGGTTTTCATTATGTTTTTATTTAGTATCCTAGATGTATTTACCATGTCACCCTTCTTCATTATGGATTTTTTTATTTCATTTTAGTTACTTTTTATTGATTTTTTTAAATATTGGTTATGATGTAATATATATGACTCGTATTTTTTTATATGTATATGATGGTGTGGATAACCTTTATATAGATTGGTCATGATGGATTTGTTATAGAATCATATTCTAATATAAATGATATTAATTGGATTAAATAATACCCAATTATTTCTTGATATTCCATTGATTATTCTCTATATCACTGAGGGATTAGAGATTCTCTTTGTGTATATATTAAGAAATCATGAGTGTATAGGATAGGGATAACCGGTATTTTTTCATGATATTTCCTATTTTATATGATAGTTCAATATTCCATGATGGAGTAGGTGGAAGAGTCTCTTGGGGGACACCTAGAGCTAGAGGTGAAATGTGATCATATAATCAATTATGTTCCACTAGGGGATGATTGGAGGATCACTGACATCTAATGTAATTTTATAGAAATATTTCATGTTTTATTACTAGCGCATAAAGAGGTTATGGATGGGTTTTTTATGTTGAAATTAGAATTGTGTATGGGTGTGGTTAATTTCTATAAACCATTTAGAGAACATCCACGATCACAAAGGGTAAACTATCTAGTGTGAAAGTATTTATATTTTTAATTGGAATGAAAATAGGTGGATGTGTAGAAACCTATTCAAGATGGTCTGTTTTAGTCATTAGATTTGTTGTGTAGAAATGAGAGGACATCTCAAATATATTTATTCATTAGAGTACAACATGTATAGAGAGGACACTATGTAATTTGGTTGATCAGGGATTTTTTCTTTAATTCATTCCACTTTTTAATGATTATGGTTTTAGGGGCTGTGTATATTATATGGAGGTGTTATGCCGATGGGGTTAGGTGGATACATAGGTTACCAAAGGAATAAAATTTATAATTTGGATTTTAATTATACATAACAAGTTTGGATAGTATTATAATATTATTTTGACTCCAACTTACAACTTGTAACTACATTCTATCCATATTTGGATATGAATATAGAGAGTACTGCCTAGAAACTGGATGAAATGATGTGGTCTTGATTCCTAGATTTCTGTAAATCTTATTTGGGGAACTTTACCATGATGGACATTCATGTGTCAATAGAATATTGTCTTAAATTTCTATTTCTTAATTTAATGAATTTTACATCCATCCTCATTTGTCTCAAATATGATAGAATGGTTTTTGGTATTTAGTAGTCCTTGGACTATATGTTGAGTTGTAACAACATAGAAGTTCCATATGATATGATTATAATTGAAGGTATAATGAGACTATTAGAAGTCATGAGTGTATAATTGAGGAGTCTTTAAGAGTTCATGGATATAGACCATGTGTCCTTGAGGGCTTCACCTTATCCCAGGATGTTGGTGTTTATTCTAAGGTGTTAGATATCTCCGGATTTTATATGTCTTTTTGATGTTTTGTATAGTGTAGGTGTGGTACCATATTGGTTTTCATTTCCACTATATTTAGAAAGGATCCATGGAATCATTAACATGTCAGAGATTTATCCCATTTATAATTATTACACTCATTTTATCGAGGTATGATATCAATATATCAGGCGTGGCATGATTTTCAAATATCAACTAGTCGAGATCTAGAATGGTTGAGAAATATTACTTAACGTGTGGGCCATTCTCATAGTGTGAGTTCTATGGAGGAATAGGGGTATAGAAGAGATTATGTGGGAACATTATTCATTGGTATACACTAAGCATACAAATCTACTTGATCCAAATTTTCTCCATGTAGATAATATTCGTGAATTTTCATCAGATTGAATGGAATCATGTAGCTTTTTTTGTTATATTGTTTTACTATTGATTATTTTTCCTTCTTGGTGAAATATTTTGAAATTGAGAGGTATCCCTGGGGATGTTATTGGATAGTGGTGTAAATTGACTTCCTTTTGTGTTTGGATCTAATTCTTGATGTTGAGAATCTGTTGATAGGTAATAAATCTTACATCCTAAGTCTCTATAGACTGTTAGATTGTGTCTTTTCGGCATTAGTGGGGTTCAAATGGGGTTTAGAGGAATTTCATAGGATAATGATGAAATTTAAAAATTCATGCATATTCCAAATCATACAAGTGGGGATTATGGTTTATTTTTTCAGTACAAGAGGTGAGTTTTAGGATGATGAATAAATGAATCATTGAGAACTATCCATTTTGAGATTATGTTGAAACACATGATTAGAAATTCCCTTGGTGGAAGATGTTTTTTATAGAACAGTTATCTATGGGAATTGGGGATGATCCCAAAGTGAGATCAAATGTATATTCAAAATTGTTGTTTGAGTGAATTCTATATATTAGAAAAAAGGATGTTAAAAATACAATAGTGGGAATCACACTTGGGATGACCAACTCTAGGAAGTTGTTAATCTAAAAAACCCAGGGTATTCGGTGATTGGAGTTGAATAGATAGGAGGTTGAATCACATAAGGGGGGATTTTAAATTAGAGAATAGATCACCATGTCCCAGAGTGTAATAAAGATTAATGATATAGAATTCTCCATTGATTAGTTATGTTGACTAGGGTGATTGTATAGGTTTCTGAAATTGATTCATCCACACCTTGGGGAATTGGGGTTTTCCATTCAATAATATTTAAAATGGTTTTATACATTATTGAAATTTTGATGATAAGGTGTTTAAATTCTTAAAAATAAGATCAAATTTGACCAAGTTCCTTTATAGTTGGTTTTGTAGGTACCATACCATGGTGTTAGTATAATCATTATTTCTTTAAATAGTTGTCCACAATCCCCTTTGTATAAATTTTAATATAGTTCTCTGAACATTATCCATCCTAGAACCTTTTTCACCAGAAGGAAATTATTATTGGGGATCTTTTAACATTGGTTCATTGGAATCAATCATCCTTGATTCAAAGAATTAACTTTTTCTCTCTTACTATATCCCTTCTAGTTCAACATATTTTAGGGGATGGTGTATAGGGTATGTTCAGTTTTTGGTAGAGTATTGATAATGGATTGATGTAGGGATGATGTTTTCCTAGGGTTTAAGTATTTTTTATCGTGTTTAGTTTTGGTTGATCCTTGATTCTATCATTCATGTGTTGTGATACCAATAAAAAATTATATCAAGGTATTGTATTTGTGGAATATCCATTAGTTTTGTAAATAGTGGACATTTGATTCCCATAGTTCTACATCGGATGAATGGAATGATTTAAGTAAATAAACAATAATAAACCAGAATAAAACAAACTGAAGTGGTAGTGGATCAATTTTAATGTGATTTACTCAGTTCATTTTATTTATTTAAGATGATAAGCTACTTTTGGACTCTATTGAGGAATTAAGATTGTTTATAAGAAAATCCAAAATTTTTATGAAACTAAGTTGTGTTAATTACCCTATATAATAGGCCTAATACCATATATTTTCTAATAAAATGGATGTATATATATGGATTTTTTTGGGAACTCATGTAATTTCTTTTAATATAATATAATATATTGTTAAAATGGGTATTTATTTTTCTTTTACCAGTAGATATTGATATTGATTTATTTTTTTAGTTTCGTTGTTTATTGTATTATGGGTGGGTAATAATTATATATTTTGATTCATGTGTAGTTGGTTTTGTGAAGTGTTTTGTGTTGTTTATAGTGTTTTAAATTGTTTTTTTAATGATTATTGAGTTTTTATAATTTATTGGGCATTTGGTATGTGGTTGTTTAATTTTTTAGGGATGGGATGCTTGTTTGGGATGTGTAGTTGGGTTGTAATGGAATTTTCATGAAAAAATTACATGGTAAAACATAAGTTTCATTGTGGTATGTAATTTAATAGTAATATATTTAATATAAAAGGAATATGTCTGTAATTGGGAGGATAATATGTTATGAGAGAAATATAAATAAATGTTAGGGGAATGGGTAATTAATTTATTAAACCTGGGTTCTGAATTTAATTTCATTATTTTTAAATATCTAATTAATCAATATTAAAAAAATTAGTGGTATAATAGTATCATTATAATTATTTAATAATTTTTTAAAATTAGGATTGGGAATGGTTGATGTGGTTTATTCATATGTTTGTTTATAAAATATTTGAATTGTAGATTGCATTAAGGGTGGTGTGTATGGTGAATGAGATTTATTTTTGTATACCCTCTAGGTTAGACTTTATTGTGGGATATATATATATATATATATTATGTATTACCTTTGGATTTCATTATAAATATGACCTTATTTAGACAACCTTATCGACATAAAAATGTTTCTGGTTCAGGGGTTTTTTTTCAACATCCCTATTGGTGAGGATAAATGGTTGGATATTCCATCCTTATAACTCTCCATAATTGATGTGATATTATGGAATGGACATAATTATTTTATTGTGATGTATTTTGGGGGTCATTCTTGGTAGAAGGATGTGATGACATTGATTTACATTAGGTACATGATGACCTTCTGTGCCTGATACATGAAATGTGGATGTGGATGTGGGATCTGAATGATGATATTGTTGAGAGTTATAGCGTGGTTGTATTTATGGTATGCTTGTCATGATTCCATAATGAGATGTTAGTCCCTATTAGAGCCTGGCGTAGGTTAGGATGTTTCCGAAACCCCGTCATATGTTCGAGATAGTTGGAATAAGATACTTGATGTTGGGGTTTGATGGAGGAAAAGAAGTGGGAATGTGTTTAAGGGGGAACCTAATTCTCTATTCATAATATATGGTTTTTATACTTGGATTATATAACTTTTGAGTTATAATTGGTGAGGATGTGTGGTTTTTTTCCTAGTTGGTGATAATTATTCTAAATGTATCCTTAATATATAATTCTTATCCCTCTAAAAAATGTCATTAGTTCTATATGTAGTGATTCAACTGAGTATTCGTTCTATTCTCAACCAAATTACTTATAATCATCATTTTAGTTGTACAATTTGATTTTGTTGATTCAGTAAGTATATATTAACATGGAGAATGGGTTTTACAATATAGTCATTACTGAGGGCTTTTATGGAATTTTATTTAGTAGATTTATTTTTAATGATATTATTCCCACATTGTGTGATTATAATGTATCATGATAATTTATATTTTGTTGTTGATTAGTGGTATGATTCTTCATTTCATGTTTTTATAAGGGAAATACTGCAATTGTTTGGTTTTATACCCTTAGTTCTAGGTGCCAACACAGTGCCTATTAGAGGTTGTCCTTAGGGGGTCACATTATCCATTACTGTACCCTATAATATGTTTCTAGTGGGTGACGTTTCTGATAATGAAAATATTTTCATATTCAAATGTTAGATTCAGATTCAATGGTGCCCTATTCATAAAAATGTTATCCTGAGATTCTTATATTTTAAAAATAGAATTAAAATACCTATTATTACTTATTTCAATATGATGTTAAACACTATCTGGACCTCCACAAGGACCACATCCATTAGAAATATGAACAAAAATATAACTCTTAAAAAGATATTCTTTTGAAATGTATTTTTAAACTATTTCTCTTTAACATTATTAAACATTATCCATTAATTTATGTTTTTATGAAACATGGCCTAACGTTAACCTATGATTATACACTCATTGTAAGTCATCGACATATTTTCTATTAGAGGTGGAACACATTTATCACACTTGTCTTCACTTCCCTCATATTGGGGTTCCTAGTAGGGGTGGTGTAGTAATATTAATCTAAAGAATAAATATTGTTATTACATATTTTTAATCTTTTTTTTAATATAATTTATTAGATTAAATGGATTATGTAAATAATAATAAATAATATGAATATTCCTAAAGTATATTATGATCTTTTACACCATTTTTTCCAGGAATAAAATTCAAATAAATTATTCTAGGTATTAAAAAATATCATTTAGAAGAGTATTTTTGAAAAAATATTTTTGATTAAAATTTCATTATTGAACCTAAATGAAGAACACCATATCAATTTAAATGGATAAAAATTGTAATTCCATTTAATTTTAATTTTTAACCCTTCATTAAAAAATAAATAATATTTTTTGAATTAATTTGGATTGAATCTCAATATTAAATAATCTGTCATTTATCATATCAGTGAAATCAATTATGTTTTCATTATAAAAAATTATCCAATCCTGATTCTATTACTCTAAATTATATTTTTTCATTTTAATATAAGAAAACTGATTTCGTGGTTGTTTTGAAAATAAGTATAATTTTTATTAAGCCTATATAGATATATAGGAAAAACATTAATCATTTATAAATTTTTATCATTAATGTATAATAAATTGTAAAAAAAATTCAAAACTAATTCCATATTAGTTTCATTCAGTATTCATGTTTTTTTTAATTTTTATATAGTATCCATAAAAAATAAATTTATCGTGATTTACAATATTTTATCCCAAAAGAGATCCCATCCCATATGGTTCGACCTCCATCAACAAAATTAATATTTTTCACAGTTTTTTGATCTATTAGATTTTATATTGGGATTTAATAATTTTAAGTGAGATGAATTATACATTAAGACAATTTTTTATAGGATAATGATTCGTAAATATAAAATGGTAGAAAAGGAATGATTAATATTTTGAAAATCAAAATATTTGATTAAAAAAATTATTATGCCACATAGAGTGGTAGATTTTAAAATTGATAATGATAAAATATAAAATGTGTTAATAACATCAGTGGATAAACATTATATCAATGTATAAAAGAATGATTTGATATCCAAATTATAATATATATCAATAAAGAGTGATTATTTTAAAGGTGAAAATCAATTGGAATATTCATTTTAATATTTAACTCAAACTCCATATTTATCTTCTTTTTGAAATTATTATGATTAATATGTATAATAATTATAGTAGGATGATAAATAAAAGGATAATACAATAGGGTATAAATATAAAAGAAAACATGGGAAGATGATAATGATTTTTTATAATATATGTGAAATTATTTAATTAAATATTCAAATCATATGAAATATCATCAAATGAGATATTATGTAATGATTTACTAAATCAAAGTGTATGATAATTGTGAGAGTTATGGATTAAACATGACATGTTCAAGAAGTCAATACATTGTTTTTAGAAGTATAACAGTCTTTTTATTTCGCTGTGCGAACAAATTATTCCCATGGAAAATAACCTTATTATGTCTCAAAAAGATCAATAACACCTCAAATTTGTATTTGTTTTCCAAAATAAAAATATATGGAGAATAATCCTAAATTTATTAATGCAAAATTTTATGGATAATTTTCTCAATTTTTTTGAAGATTTCAAAAATATCTATATTCCATTATAGTAGAGAAAGTTATTTTACATATTATTCTTGATAAGACCTATATAAATAGTTCAATACATTACAGAGAAAAGATATAGAAATTTTTAAAAACATTTTATATTAATTGAAAAAAATATGTATGAGTGGATGTCCAGTAAAAAAAAATGAGTTTTCCCTCTTAACAAAGTATAGAAAACGCTAATTTTGGGGTCTTCATATCCTTTTCAAATTATATTATTTTATTATTTTTTTGTGTTTTGATTTTCTTTTTTTAATTGAAGTAAATATTTACTAATGTAATTTAAATTTTATTAATTTTCAATAATATTTTTCCCCAATTTCGTATTTTAAAATTTTTTAACCCTCCAAAATTCTTATTTTTTAATTTATGATTCAAGGTTCAATCCTGATTAGAATTATAATTTTTTTTTCAAACAAATTATTTTATAGAAAAGTTTTATTATATAAAATATACTGTGATTGATATCATTTGTTCAGTATCACACATTAGTCATCCTGATAAGTATATTGTGAAGAATAGAATATAAAAAAATAGATTATTAACGTAAAATTATTTTCAATATTATGATCTAAAATTAATTCTAATCAAAATATGTTTAGTTTGTGATTGAATATTTCTATTAAAAATAGAATTTTTAAATAAACCTATTCCCCTAGTGCTTAATGATTTAAGAAATCTAAAATTCAATATTTCAATAACAAGTGGATTAATATATTTAAAATTTTATGAAAATATAATAATAAAATATAATAATGAATTATTATTCGAAATAATATTGTTGTATAATAAAATAAAAATTTGATAATGTATGAGGGTTTTGAAATGTTTTAAATAACATATGAATATTATTTTAATGATTCCCCTTTAAATAATTTTCCAAATCCTAGAAATTTTCTAAAATTTGAGACAATATTTTTTTCAAACTAATGATGATAGGATAATCTTAAGTAACCAATAAAAAATTCATAATAGAATGGAATTTTAAAAGGATTTAAATGGAATTTTTATTATATTAATGAACAAGTCAAAAATATAGTGTCAAAACCCATCCCCACTAGAACCCCTCCTAGACTGGTAGTGTAGATTGATATGATCCCTCAATTACCTCCTAAAATATGTAATAGTTTTGTGACTAGAACCATGGATGTAGGATCATATTATGTTGTGGGTACCCACCTATAAACTCATTAAGATAAAAATGATTTCATAATAAATTATGATATATCAGTTTAAATAATATCTACCACTCGAAAAATATCAAATGTTTAAATGTATACACAAAAAATAAAATCTTGGAAAAGAACCTCATCAGTCTCAATGAAATCCACCGAAGTCCACTTAGTCTATCCAAAGAATAACTCCACGTCTCCCCTGAACAATCCAAAAAATCAACCCCCAAAAAAATTAATATATTAGTTAGTTGGGAGTCCTTAGTATGATCATAATATGAACTAATTAGTAGTTGTGAGAATTAAATATAAAAGAATCAAAATGTGTGGAATCAAACAAAGAAAAATATTATGTAGAAATTTAATATAACATTATTAAATCTCTAAATATCTTGTGTTCCACAACATTATCCAATCACTAAAACCATGATCTAATTCATCATAAAATATATAAAAAATAATAATAGTTTCACTACGAATGAAACCAATTCCAACATGAAAACTACATAAATGAGAAATAAAATATTTATAAATAAAGCATAATTTTCCAACATTCCAAACATTATACCAAAATAAAAAAATTCCAAAAAAATGAAATCACACAAATTTGAAATATTATAAATTTATATTAACAAAAATAATAAAATTACTCATTACGTTTCAACAATACACAATTAAGAATAATAAAAGATAAAATAAATTACAATAGATATCCTAGATATTACAAGTCACACCTAAATTTACTCCAACTCACCACCAACTGGTGAACCACAATAGGACAACCACCCAATAACTGTCCCAGAATTGGATAAAAATTTAAAAAAACCCTACAATATATTCTCACCTCAATCTATCCATTACATCACAAAAAAATCATTATCACACATGAACATCATTAAACCTACAACATGAACCATTATAAATAACACAAAATTACCATTTAAGCATATAACCAAAAAAATACATATCAACATTCCATTCTACATTTCATAATATCACCAACTATACATAGCATGCGCAAATATATTTTTTAATTACCATCACCCTTCCACATAAAACATTAACACATCCTCTCTAAAAAATTTTTTACGTATCTTAAATATATTAATAACATAATATTTATCCTGAAATAATCAATAGAGTTTAAATATAACTATCATAGAATAATAAATAACAAAAATTAATATCCATGTAAAAATAAATATATTACCACAATTTTTCCCCATAATAAGGCGTCTTCATTTCCAAATAAAAAACGAACATTCCATTATCTCATGAACCACTTCTACATCCCTCTCCATTGATTTTCTCACCTCAGTATAATAATATTAATTATTAACTAAACTCCAATCAAAAATCTAACCACAATGAAACATCCAAAATATTCAAATTTATGATAAAGTTTTTGGAATAAAATAGACAACCCACACTTATATGTCATAGGATATCACTTCCCACCTCATTAACTCAGGATTAAACCTAACTCATTCACCCGATCCTCCAACATTGTTCAATTTTTTAATAACCACATAGTAACAAAATGATCATTAAATGATATTACATTTTGGAGATATGTAAACAAAAACATCAAATTCTTATCAATAAACTGTCACCAAACAAAATCCTTTAATAAAGAACCAATGCACATAAAAAATTTCAATTTACAATATCTTCTTCTCATTTACCACTAAATACACCATATCCTTAAACAAAAATTTGTATCACTCATACCAATCATATAAAAATAAATAATATGACTTTATTCAGTTAAATGATTCCATGTAAAAAACCATAATTCAATAATTATACAATAACTTTAAACATTCCCAATATAAACCTATCCAATTAATCCAGCATTTATTGAAGAAAATAATAGGATGTGTTAGGGAACTATTCACCAAATATAATTCAATAATTTATCATGGATCAAAATAAGGAAGGGTATACCAGAATGAATTATATGAAAATGAAAAAAATCAATCATGCATTTTATTTATAGGTGTTAAATGACATGCCTATAAATTTTTAGTGAACTAGTCAATAATGTCCCCACATATCACTAGTGTAGTTCCTCTATATTACTAGAGATACATTACTAATATCCTTAGGATAGTGAGAGATAATCTGGTATCAAATGTAAATCTGTGATAATGATTTAAACTTCATTTAAATCGTGGATCAATGATAGTTCATATGACAATACCAACATGTTGAATTTTAAAATTAACGACCAATCCAAAATAAAATGGTGGATATGAAATACAACATAATATAGTATAATAATAAATAATAATCAAAATATTAGACAAAAAATATCCATACTATAAACCAATTATTTATGAGGATTTGACATTATGATAAAAGAAAAAATATAAACTATAAAGGATTCTGGTAGGCTAATAGGATAATACCCGACATGAACCAATTGATAATGCTAGTCGAAAATAATTTCAAAATAATTTTTCAACATTAATTGTCCCCACTATAACCCAAACTAAACCCGATTACCAACGAAGAGAAGTCGGAAGCCTACATGGTTGTCATAACATGATAACTATAGAAATTAAAAATATCACATAACAACTTATCATAGACTATATTATATGAACGATATCAAATTAGGATGACACCATTAGTCAATTAGATAGCATTAATAATGTAACAATGAAATGTGATTTGGAAAAAATTCACTAAAAATAATTTTCATATCCCATTAAAAAAAGGAAAAAATTCAGATTAATAAAAATACCTTCTCAAATAACTCTATTTGAAAAACATGATGCAAATATGATGTACAAAATCATGGTATTTTGAAAACCTAACCATTTAATTTTCTAAAACAATGCATATTTTGAAAAGAATCAAATTAATAATTATCTTTTCAAAAAATTTCATCACACAACCTCAAATTCTGTTTGAAAAATATTTTATAAGGGTTTAATATATATATATAATTGTTGTTTTACCATTTTAAAATTAACCACACAATCAGACAATAAATTCTACTATAATAAATATAATGAAAAACACATTAAAAATCATAATGAAGTCATGAATTAACGAAAGTAATTAAAATCCCTCTGTTAATGATTCTGAATCATTAATACTCTATTCATTGAAGGAGGAAAAAAATTATAAGTTTCAATATCATATTCCAACAACTGCAAATATGATTAATGTATTTTAAAAAACATGACACAGCACTATATGAACTAATGGATCGTGATTATTGACATGAAATGTAGAAATAAACTACTAGTATTTTAATGATCCCAAAAATCAACATATGAATCACTCTTACTCTATCCTAATCAGTGACATATCACCTAGCCAGGTATAGTATTTATATAAAGGTAAGAAGAATGTGAATAACACTCAAAAATCATGGGAGTATCCATAAAATATGACTTAGTTTCCTAGATTCCTCTTTCTAGGGATAAATTATGTTGTTATTAACATATAACATTGTCATGGGAAATAAATTCTATATCATAAGTCATGATAACATGGATATAAAATAAGAATCCCACTATATGACTGAAATTCATTCATATTTATCCATAAACCAAATATTGAATCATGAATCCAAATTAATTTAAACAACACATTCATTGAGTCGTAGAAAATGGTAAGTAATGGGAACAACTAGGGAGTCCAAATTATCTAAATAAAGAGAATTACATAAGGCTCCAACCAAGACTTCTATATATATATAATTAATATAATATATTGATATGATTTTTTAGATATTTATTTTACCAAAATTAATCCCTATGTAAATCACCTGCTCAACACTAAAAAACAATCAAAATATTTCATTTGAATCCAACATTCATAAACACAATTAAAACAAGTTCAATCTCAAAAACAGTCAAACTAAAACATATAATGTCCATAATAATAAATTTATGGATTTATCTAAATGAAAACATATAAAACCAAATAAAAAAATTTAAAACAATGAATGATTTTTCCTAAACAACAGAATCATTAAAATAATAATGATGAAAAAAGTAAGATACAACGATGTTGGCTGTTAAATAGTGGGATCCTATTCAAAAAATGAAACCCATTTTTAATCAAATAACCTTAGACTTTATAAATTTTAATTGGTTGAAAACACAATAAACCAGTAATTTTTCATGTGTTTAACCATCAAAAATATTTTATGAAACATTCTACAAGCATAATACACCATTCCAATCCAATGTTTCATTGAAAAAATGTTTCACCTAGTTATCCAAATTATAAAACCATGAAAACATGTTATTACTTTAATAAAAAAACTAGGTTCTATATACATCCTTAATTTGGTTAAAACTATATTAAAACATAGAAAAATTAAGGAACTCTTTTTCAAATAAAAATATAATGGAAATGCCTTCTTTAATTATTGTGTCTATATCAAATTCAATATAACCACAGTATAATGAATTAAAAGATAGATAAAAAACTATGAACAGAAAGGTCGAATTAAACATATCATATTAATAAGAATACTTCACATGGACTTTAAATTTAATGGTAAAGAGTGTAAAAATTGATGATATACCCAACTTATGTAAAAAAAGCATGTACCCCATGATGTGGATGGCGACCAGGCAAGAATTTATATTAATCCACGTAGTATCATGTGGGAGGAGAAAAGGATTGATGTGAGAGGCACTAAATTTTAGGGGAATGAAATGTGGTAGATTTATTAGGAAACATCTGTTAAAATGGATCTAAAATGATAAAAATGCATCATCTCAATAAGCATAAACAATTTCCACACGGGGTTTACAAATCTATTCCAATACTATGTAGCTTCCACTATACTAAAGCTAAAGACGTCACAAGATTTTCCCACATGGTATTCCAAACCACCTAAATACTCTATGATCACCTCTATCTAAAATAATAGAAGGAAAATTGTTTCTACTAAATGGTATCAAGAATCATGAATCTTTTCATGTAGTCCTAGAAAAAATTAAAATAAATAATCTTATTCATGGGACATAATAAAACCGATTGAGAAATCAAAGAAACCATCAAATTAATGAATGTGACATTGATGGAATTATAATTCTACCAACCATGCCTGATTCTACACATAAAAATCACACTCTTAGAAGTTCACTGAAAACATATGGCAACGTTAATATTGATAAAAACTCACTAAATATAAGGATACAATTTAAATGAAAATACATTGAGCTTTCAACAAGAAATAATGGACCGAAATAAACAACATCATGGGAAAAACAGTTAATAATACAATATCATTGTATCCAATGAATGGATTCTTAAAATAACACTTGGACTCCCATTCTTTATGTCTATAAAGAATTTTGGTACACCACTAAATGAACATTAAAAATCTCACATTTTATTTTCTAGTATAATACATGGACAAATGACTAATAAAGAACAAAAAATTGCAAAAAACCACTCCCACAATTTTTAGAAATAACTACACTTTACAATAACAAAAAATCCTAAAAAAACATGACATTAATAGTGGAAAACACGAAGAGACTATTTTAAGATCCCCAATATTTTAAATTAATCTAAAATACTTAATTGAAAACTATCCATATTTATGGGAAACATATATCCAATAATAAAACCAAGAAAATAACTAAATTGATATAAATCATTTATACATCACACCCTACTACACAAGAATATATAGAACAATCTATAACATGCCTCTATAATCAATGATATATATATGGATTCATGTCTTGAGAATTAATAAAGGTTAAATCAGTGTCATAGATGAATAGTACCAAGCCATGGTAAATCCAAAAGAAAATATATTCTCAGTAGATAAAATGATATACCCAGTATAAAATAGATTATCAATGATACCCCATACCTCATATAAGGAATTCCAATTCCATTCATCGAACAAGAATCAAACCACTGTGAAGTCCATGATTAACGATAACTTGAAGAAAAGAATCAAGGTACAAACAAAATAATATATTAGAACCAAAAGAGAAATATTTATCATCCATTAAAAAAATAACTTTTTTATAAAAAATAGAGTTAACTAAATCCACCAAAATTAGGATTAAAAAATATAATTGTCAAATATAAATCTTCATTCTCTCATGGTGGACGAAAAACAAAAGATCACTTCATGAATCAGTTGTGTGACTAAAACATCTTCATTTTATACCCATTATTAATTGGGATCCCTTATAGGTGACCAAAAGGAACGTATATATTACATGTAATTAGATCCATCTGACTTGAATGTGTAACATTCCTATATGTATCACAAAGATAGCACACGGCAGGTTTCAACTTCTTCATATTAGAACTCCCTCATCTAAACTAGACATTGGGGAAAATCACTTCACCATGGATTCCCTAATTTAAATTCCTCTACAAAAACTACCTTATACACCACTCCCATGATGGTAGTCATTTAATACTTGGACACCACAAAAAATTTGATCTAGACGAAAGACTCGGGCAAAGAACTGTGCCGTCTCCGAGTCATCATTGTCCTATTTTGGAGATAATGGAGATAATGATTTAAACTATTTCACATAATCTCACACTCAACAATATACATCATGGATTATCAAAAATTTTATCAAATTATAAATTTTCACCTCCATATAAAACCACATAGCGAAAGAGATAATGAAAGATACTCAAGGGAGAATAGATCACATTTTGGAAAAGATGTTGTACATCCATAAATAAAAACATGACCCTTTTAGTAATGAAGTTTTTAACCATTACCCAACGTATTTTGGTGTTTTTAGAGGCCAAAATATCGCATGAATTTAATATAATCACTCAATCACCACATGTTATCCTTGATATCCACTAGACACTGTTAGATATTTATTCAAAAAAAACATGTGATCCAAAATCCAAGAAGAGATATGATTTTCCACTCTCTCACGTGTTAAAATGGTTTTATATGAGTTAAAGAATTCTTATATATTATTTAAATAACTAATTTATAAATTATCATATTACCATTCTTAATCCCATTTGGGTTGACATTCTAAAAAAACACAAAAGCACAAAAATTACTTCAGTCACTACAGATCCTGACATATAGAATAAAATAGATGTAATGTATTGTTGAAATATTAAAATTACTCTTTGAAACATCATTTCGAAATTTTATATCATATCCTGGATTCCATTGGGAAAAACCGAAAATTTTTATCATTTTGAAATTGTTCAATCTCCTCATTAAAATAATTTCATTTCATAAAAACCAATTTTTCATTTTTAAACAAATGTTGAAACATTTAAATAATTTTATTATTGAATAACCACAAAAATATCTCCATGAAATCCATTGAATAATTTTTTTAAATTAAGAGTTCAAATTGTATTTCAAAAGAAATCATTTCACTCCAATACATGTTTTTTATATCAATCATAAATAATGATTCATAAGTAATTTAATTTATGTTGTGGTCAGACTACTATCAAAATCAACATTGATTCACTTAAACAATCATAAACAAGACCCATAAAACATATGATTGGGTGAAAAAAATATAAGGATAAAAAATTCAAAATATTATACACTATCTATAAAGATCTTAATTTTCCATTTAATTTTTTAAAAAAATAATATGGAATATAACAAGTTCATGAAAATTTATGGCGAGTGATTCTGAGGCCCAATTTTCCCAGAATGAATTTCAAAACATTTTTTCAGGTGCATTCAGTAAACGTGCTAGTGGGTTTTTTAACATTTGATTCATTTATTGAAATAGAAATCTTAGGGCACCGTTGAACTCGCAGCACCGATTTTCTCATAAGGAGACCTTCATCGTGACCGCATTAGGTCGAGGATAGAAGTTAGTTTTCATCTTTTAGTGGAGGAATAGAAAAAAATAAAAATATTTTACATTTTTATTTTTCTTGTATCCTTCATTGGGGTTACGGAGGTAGGGACCACCCGAACTAAAAACAACCAATTTGAATTCAAAGGTGTGGACTACATGAATTTTAAACTCCCCCATTAATGGGAGGCAACTCTGGGAATCCCTCCACTTTATTTATGCCACATCAATCAATTGATCAATTATTATAACTCTATATGAGCCAAAAAATTACAATTTATATACATATTTTATTTGGATTCGATCCTAATTTTGTAGGGGAGAAATCATTGGAAAAAGGGTAGCATGGAGAAAGCTCTTGGAGAAACTCATCCTCCAATGAAGAACACACTCTCCAATGAAGAAGTCTCTCTAACAAGGAATGTATTCAAATAAAATGAACCGACTTTTGTCCTTCCCTCCTCACCAACGTCAACAAAACATAAAAGTTGGGTTGTATTTTCAATTGATCATCGTTAATTTTTCTCTCACGTTGAATCACCAACATTGATCCTCTTGCTACTGCTCTAATGCGGAGGGTATGGGCCAATGGAACATGGACCGACCGCACCGCAAAAATCATTGGGTTTCTCGATGTTTTATTTGTGATGGAGGAGGACGGAAAACAGCACTGGTGGGGCTTAAGAACGGTGGCCGGCACCACGGCCGGCCATGAAGACGGCGGCAGGGAAACCGCGCCTTCGATGAAGGGCTGCAGCGGAGCAAGGGCAGGGGCCGACAAAGGTCATCAGCCTGGCAGGGGCAGCGGCATGCCTCTATGCCGCCCGTAGATCAGTGGTCGCAGCTTTCTGCCATATTGATGAAGGGAGGGCGGTCAGCCTAGCCGGCTGCTAGCAAAGGCCCAACACGCGACCACGACGTCGAAGCAAGTGGCTACGAGCCACCTAGATGAAAAAGATGGTGGGAGGCAACCAACATTCATCCGGCCGCATAAGGGTGGTGTACGATGCGCCGCTGGGAGGAGAAAGGGGCCGGCTATTTTGGTCGGCCGAGTGGTATCGAGTGTTACCCACAATGGGTCCCACGTACTTCCTAGAAAACTGAAAGGATTCGGTCATTCAATGATTGAAGGCAGGGAGAATGTGACTATCTGCCACATGTGGCCAGGACGAGCTGCCCAGTGTGGGACGGGATGCCCAGTGTGGGTCGGGATGCCCAGCGTGGGCTGGGACGCCCAACACGGGCCAGGACGACCAGAGTGGGTGGGGCTGCCCAGCTCGGGCCGAGCCGGACCCCGCGGGCTGGGTTAGATTTTGCAGGATGGGTCTGATCTAGGGCCAGACTTGGTTCGGGCTGGGTTGAACTGTATAGTGTCGGATTGGCCCTAATTGGGTCGGGCTGGGTCCGTCCGACAGAGTCGGACTGAACCTCGACCAGTTTTGACCCAATACGTTCTTTCGACCATATCATGAGCTACGAGCATCCGTTTGACGAACTTTTAGTAGCACCTAAAACCATAGAGTGAGACCGACCTTTTTTGTATACCACAATTGAGTTTTGGATAATGTTGGGGTATGTTAGTGTTGGATTGAACACAATTCCAACCGGGCCCTCGGGAGTAAAAGGCCAATAACATACAGACCAGACACCTGATTGACGAACCTTCTATTGCGTTGAGACCCCTTTTATGTGGCGGTCCTTTTAGATTATTCTTTTCAGAAATTGTTGTAGTTGAAGTATCGACCTATGTCTTGAGTATAGAATCATCCCGGAATCATGCGGGCTTAGTGCGGGAACCCTATAATTGGCTGTAACATGAGAAAGGGGTCCTTTGTGGGCCTGATGATATTCTAGAATCTTATGTGGGTCTAATGATGTACTAAAATCCTATGTGGGTCTGCTGTATTAGATTCATGTGTGGGTCTGAAGATGTACTAGGATCCTATGTGGGTCTGCTGTACTAGGATCCTGTGTGGGTCTGATGATGTACTAGGATCTTGTGTGGGTATGATGATGTAGGATCCTACGTGGGTCAGACTCTTAACATAGTATGATAATACAATAGTTACATATAATCATCTCTATTACTATACCTATGTTATTCATGGTTTGATATCAGTCTTTACCTGTGTGGTATTCTTCATTGTGGTGTAGTTTGTGGTACATACCTTCGTGGTGAAAATTTTGTTGTATTCTTCAGTGTGGCATACCTATGTGGTACTTACCTTTGTGGTAATCTTTCCTTCATGGAACAGTTTTACGTTGGATAAGGAGTTCATCCTTGTGTTTCCACATGAATGAGAAGGGTAATATTTGATAACTTGGGTATATATATGGGCACATAACTAAGTTGTGTTGTCACTCATTTACATACTTTTTGGTTTATACATTTTGTATTTAGTGAGACCTTGAGGGTCTTGAGGTCCCTAATTAGTATCATTATACATACCCTTGCACTGGCTTCTCCCACATCTTGTTGTGTTTGGTGCAGACGATGGTCAACACTGATAGAGGTTGAGGGTACCTGGACTAGACATTGCTCAGAGGAGGACCATATGGCGTGTCGGTACGCAGAGGAGATGGTTGGACGTGGAGTACTACGTTGGCGATCTGTACCTAACCTTCAGGTAGGAACCTCAGAGGATGACCCAATATTTTTCTTTCTCATTCTTTAGTTGTATTGTATTTTTTGTAGTACTTGTACCTTTACTGTTGGGGATTTTATTTCAGTCCCTCTTATTTTCAGAACTATTTTTTCTATAATGTTTTCTTTTGTTCTTATATTTGTGTGTTATTGGTTGAGTGTGTTTACAGGATATTTAGGAAATGAATACCTAGTTTTAGGGGATACGCCTTTCTGTGCTAGTCTACAGCCCCTGGCCTAAAGAAAGTGGTCTTGGGGTAGTCACGACAGGGCCCCAGGGGACGGGTCATGACAAATTTGTGTTAGAGTATTCAGTTCTACCATTGAACATTGGAATGTGACCTTTTTAATAGAAATAATGTTATTTTTATTCATTGTGTTTATCAGTTTAGGGAATCCAGTGCTGGAGAAGTGACCGAGGTATCCATACACCAGGACCCTGACTTCTGATTTTTTACTGAATGCATGAAAACACTTATTGTTTATGTGTGTAGAAAAGTTTTCACTTTAGATATTTTTTAGTCATCTAACCAGGTATAGATTATTGACCATGTCGCACCTGTTTCTTTTCTGGATGCCTCTACGCAGACATCCATCTATGGTTACGAGTATAGTACGCACTAATAGCCCACCGAGCGACGGGGGCTCGGTGTAGGGCCCTCTTCCAGTAGACGCACCAGTGGAGGAACCAGAAGTAACATTACATGTTTATCCAAGGATGCCACCAGCCCCAGAATTAGAGATTACATTCCTCTTGAGCATGTTGAATGAGTTCCAGTGCCAGAGGCCACCCAGGTTCATGGGAGAGATGAACCCCCAGGCGGTAGAGGATTGGATAGGGGCTATGGTCCGAGTCTTTCAACTGGTAGGGATACTAACTAATCTCATGATGATCCTTTGCAACAATAATCTATAGGCAGTAGCAAGAAGATGGTTGAGCATGATGCTCCAGGTTCATAATGAGGTTACACTTCTCTGGGCAGACTTTGAGTGCTTGTTTTGGGTAGTGTTTGTCCGAGTGACTCTTCACGCAGTTCCCATATCAGAGCTTCTTCATCTATAGCAGGGAAACATGACTGTGGTTCAGTACTCAGCAAGGTTCACCCCACCTCTCAGCTACTCCACTGATATGGTGTGGGACCCATTTTTCAGGGTTCAGACCATCGAGTAGATACTCATGGTTGAGATCAGGGATTCGAAAATTTCTTGTAGCATCCTGACATTGGCGGGGGTGTTAGAGAGATACCTCTTTGTGGAGAGTTTTCTTGATGAGAAGTAACCAGTAGAGAGACCCAACACCGGGTGTTATGTAGTGGAGTCTTCTTTAGTTGGCAGTAGAAAGATGTCAAAGAGGTCCAAGCGGACAAGACCGATAGGTGGACGACCATAGTATTCAGGGTCGGTTGTGTAGGGAATCAAATATTGAGCTCTTCATGTGAGGAACATGTAGTGTTTCACATGCGGTGAGAAGGGTAACATGTCTTGTGACCGTCTGACCTACTGTACGGGTGATCACCAGATGGTCGAAGGACCACTCAGTCAGAGATAAAGTTTCGACCGAGGAGGTCCACAAGGATCAGGTTGACATGGTAGCGGGGTAGGCCGTGTAGCTAGTAGTTAGCGATGATTCGAGTTATTACTGCCACCACCACAAATTTGTCCACCGGACCATAGGGTGAATGCGGACAGGAGCGAGCTCTGCATCAGGCAGCTGAACCCTATGACCATGGCGCTCTGGATATGATGCAAGTTATGATATGTGTCTACTCCAACATAGATGCAGTACTTATATCCACAGGTGACATACATTCTTTTATTGCCACTACCATCGTTCAGAGATAGGAGATTCTGACATAGTCGTTGGATAGATCCTTACGACTAGAGACTCCTACAATAGAGGATATGATGATTACACAATGGTGACTGTAGTGTGAGCTTACTATAGGAGGTGAGAGCTTTGTCTTGGATCTCATAGTTGTGGAATCGATGAAATATCACGTCATCATGGGTAGGGACTAGTTATCTACAGTCCATGCTCTGACTGATTGAATTAGGCACAAAGTGATTCGTGTTCCCATGGATGGGACTAGGTTTAACATCACCGTGGAGAAGGAAGCTTTTGTAGTATTGGATGGACATAACCAGATGAGAGTATAGATTATCACTCATTATATGGCTAGCCTTACCATGATAGCCGTTTATGAGGAGAGTCCGAGATATCTTTTAGTGGTGGACCAGTATGAGAATGGCTTCTCTGCTAATGTTAATGGTCTACCTCCTCATAGAGAGGTTGAATTTTACATTGATTTTTACTCCAGTGATGAAAAGATATCTAAAATGATCATATTAGATTGCTCCCTTGGATCTTCATGAGTTGCGGGTATAGTTGGTGGACTTACAGGGGAAAGTGTACATCCGACCCAGTGTTTCTCCATTGGAAGACCCAATTTTGTTCACCAAGAAGAAAGGTGGGAGGTTGAGACTTTGTGTTGACTATCGGCGCCTGAACAAGGTGATCTATAAGAACAATTACCCACTCCCGAACAATGACAACCAATTTGATCAGCTAAAGGGACCATAGTTGTTCTTGAAGATATACCTCAGATCACAGTATCACCAGCTCAGAGTATGAGATGAGGATGTCTAGAAGACGACATTTAGATGTCAGTACGATCACTTAAAGTCCTTGTTTATTCCATTCGGTGTGACCAACTCCCCAAAAGTGTTAATTCGACTCATGAACAGGATCCTTCACCCATACCTTGATCGATTTTTAGTATTCTTCATCGAAGACATTCTGAGCTACTCGGCTACTTAAGAGGAGCATGCCTATCACTTGCAGGTAGTTCTAGATGCACTCCAAGAGCTCCAGCTTTATGGTAAGATTTTGATGTTCTAGTTCTGGATCCGAGAGGTTCACTTTCTAGGACACGTCATATTAGAGGCCAGATTTGCAGTGGATTCAGGAAAAAATGAGGTGATACATGCTTGGGAGCTACCTAGTAATGTGATGGTGGTACGAAGTTTCCTGGGATCGGCTGGATACTAAAAAAGGTTTGTTCCATAATTATCAAGAATTGCATCACCTTCATTAGTGATGAAGATAAAGGAGAAACCCTTTGTTTGGTCTGAGAGATGTCAGTGGATTTTTTAGGAGAAGTGGCAGAGGCTGACTAGTGTCCCCTTTTAAAGATTCGAGAGGAGGGCGTTGGGTACTTAGTCTACTGCGACGCATTAGGGAACAGATTCTGATGTTTCCTAATCCAGAAGCGAGTAGTTATCGTGTATGGTTCTAGAAATATGAGAAAACATGAGAAGAAATATGCAACACATGACATGGTGTTTGGAGCAGTGGTATTCACCTTGAAGATATCGCTATATTACATGATGGGAGAGAATTTTACGATTTATTCTGATAACACCAATCTTAGGTAAATCTTCTCTGATAAGGACCCGAACCTGAGTCATCGACGTTGGTCCGAGTTGCTCAAGGAATATGTCATTGAGATAGTCTATACTCCAAGGAAGGGGAATGTTGTAGAAGATGTACTTAGTAGGAGATCTGGTATAAAACTACAAGTTGAGGCGACATAGAAACTATCTTCCTTGCAGATATACTTTGTGGATCGTGATTGATCAGATTTTCTTCAATTTCATACAATCACTCCCCCAATTTTTCAGTGAGTCAAGAGGGTGCACCCAGGGACACTGAATATGAGGATCTATGTTCTCAAATATCCACAGGACATGAACCTGATGGATTTTCTGAGGGTGGGGTGCACGTCATCCTTTTCATAGGACGTACTATATTACCAGTGTCGCTTCAGGAGGAATTATTGAGGGATTTACAAAAATCCCCTCTAGTGGTACATCTAGGAGTGGCGAAGATGTACTAGGACCTCCGACGGTAGCACTAGTGGCTGAGAATATAGATAACAGTAGTAGATTTTATCTCTCGGTACCTCACTAGTCAACATGTGAAGGCGGGGCATCAGGCACCATAAAGCCTAGTTTAGCCTTTGGAGGTCACAGAGTGGAAGTGGTATGAGATATCCCTTGACATCATGATAGTGCATTCACGTAAATCCAGGGTTCATGATTCTATTTGGATGATTATCGACCGACTCACCATGTCAGCCCACATCTTACCGATCAGAGAGTAGGGTTCAGTAGAGAGCATGAGACACCTCTAAGTGTATTAGATTGTGTGGCTACATAGATTACCCTCGATGATTGTCTCTGATCATGACACATGTTTCAATTACAGGCTATGGAAGGGGTTGCTGGATGATTTCGAGAGGCAGCTTTTTTTGAGCACAGCTTTCCATCCTCAGACAGATGTCCAGACTGATCAGACCTTTCATACCCTTGAGGACATGCTATGTGCATGTGTCCTTGACTTTGGTCATAGTTGGGAGGATCACTTTCCCTTGGTGATGTTATAATACAAAAAAATCTATCACTCAACCATTGAGATGGCACCTATCGAGGCATTGTATGGCCGACCTTGTAGATCGCCTTTGTGTTGGACAAACCCTGGGGAGTCAGCACTAATGGGACCCAAGATGGTACAGGCTAAAACGGAGAAGGTAAAAATCATCCAGGAGCCGATGGAAACTAAAATGTGCAGGCATAAGTCTTATGAAAACATGAGACAGACACCATTGATGTTCATGGATGGAGACCACGTCTTTCTATGGGTCTCACCTCGACGTGGATTGTAGAGATTTGGTCGGGGCGTCAAGTTATCTCTATGGTTCATCGGACCCTTTCAGGTCCACAACAATGTTGGTGAGGTGGCTTACCACTTAGCTCTTCCACGTCAGTTGCACCATGTGAATGACATCTTCCACATATCTCATCTGAGGAGATATGTGCATGACTCATCTCACGTCGTAGACCATAACAAGCTAGACATCTGTGATGGGGTGACGTTTAAGGAGGTTCGAATAGAGATTGATGATCTACCAGAGTGAGTCTTTCGAGGGTGGTCGATACCCTTGGTGAATGTTCGTTGGCCACACGAGAACCTCCAAGAGTGAACATGGGAGCGGAAGGCCTAGATATGTGCTGAGTACCCCCACATGTTCCCTTATATTTAATTTTGGATTAAGAGGTCGCAAAGCCCTGACATGGGGAGAATGTAAAGACCCAAATTGTCCATGTATTTTTTTTTAATTATATGGTATATTACGATTCTGTGAAAATTTACGACGCGTGATTCCAAGGATCATTGTGCCGAGAACTAATTTTTTTAAAAAATTAATGTACGTTCACTAAATTTTTGAGAGGGGTTTTGTAACATTTAAACCGGTAAACAGAATTGAAATTTGAGGGCACCATTGACCTTGCATCACTAGAATTCTCTTATGGAGAACTTCACCTCGATCACAGTAGGTCTAGGGTAGATGTCAGTTTCCATCCTTTTCATGGAGGAATAAAAACAATAAAAAAATAAAATATTTTATTTTTCTTCTAACCTACATGGGTGTTATGGAGGTGGGGACCAACCAAACTAAAAACTCCCTATTTGAATTCAATGATGGGGACCACCCGATAATTAAACTCTCCCATTAATGGGAGGAAACCCTTGGAGTCCCTATAAATTAATTATTCCACATCAATTACTTAATCAATAATTCCAAATCCATATGAGCCAAAAAAAATTAAATTTATAAATATTTTTTATGGGGATTGGCTCCACATTTTGCTGGGGAGAAATCATTGGTGAAACAGAGGATTGGGGAGAGGTACTGGAGAAACTCATCCTCAAGGAAGAATGTTCTCTCTAACGAGGAACATATTCAATAAAGAAAAAACTATGTCTTTCCTTCCCTCCTCACTGACATCATAAAACCATCTTGGTAGGGGTGTGTTTTAGATTGATCATGGTTAATTTTTCTCTCACGTGGAATCACCTCCCTTGAGCCGCTTTCTCCTGCTCTAACGCGGTGGGTATGGGCGAAAATGAACATGGCACGACCGCACTGCAAAAATATTTATGGTTCTTGGTGTGTTCTTTGTGATGGAGGAGGATGGAAACCGATACTGGTGGGTCTCGGGAATGGCGGTCGGCACCACGGCTGTCCACAATGACGGTGGTGGGGAAACCGTGCAGCCGAAGAAGGGTCGAGGTCCATCAGCCTGGGCAGAGAAAGGGTGGTGGCTGGTGGAGGTCAGTCACACAACGGGGGAGGGGGCACACATCCACACCCCCCAGAGAAAATGTTAATGGATTTGTTCCCTGGAGGCATAGGGAGGGAGGCTGGGCGAGCCACCCATAGGCGAAGGCACGACGCACGACCGCGCCGTCGGACCAAGCGGTCGCGGCCCACCTGGCCACGGAAGATGGTGGATGGTTGCCAGTATTCGGCCGGATATGGAGGGGTGGTGCACGACATGCCGCTGGGAGGAGAAATGGATCAGCCATTTTGGCTAGTCTCTCTATACCGAGAGGGACCGGCGGCAGCTCCCACATTCTTCCTGGATAATGAAATTATTCAGTTGTTCTGTTATTGTGGGTGGGGGACGCACGACTCCCCCGTTCATGCGGCCAAGCTGGGATTTCCAAAGCCGGCCCTGCTGGACCCAGTAGGATAGGTCAGATTCCATGGGCCGGTTCTGACCAAGGTCCGGACCTGAGTTGGGCAGGTCAGTCCGACCAGGTCGGAACGGACCCGGAACAGTTTCGACCCTATACATTATTCCAGTCATATCATGAGCAACGGCTGTCCATTTGAATAACCGTCAGTAGCTCCTCAAACCTTGGAGTGAGACAGTCTTTTTTGGTATACCCCTCTTGAGTTTTGGATATAGATGGTTTATGGTTGGATAGGATAAAAAACGAATCCAACCGGGTCCTCGGGACTAAATGGAAAATAACATAAAGAATAGTCATCCGATTGACGCATCATCTGTTGCATTGAGACCCCTTTTATATAGCGGTCCTTTTGGATACTCCTTCTTGAGACTTCGTGGAAGATATATTATCGGCCTATGGATTTAGGAGAGGATCCTCTCGAAATCAAATGAGCCCAGTGCCAGAACCATGTAGCTGGATGTAACATGTGAAAGGTGTCCTTTGTGTGTCTAATGCTGTACTAGGATCATGTGTGGTCATTATGATGTACTAGGATCCTGTGTGGGTCTGTTGTACTAGGAACCTGTGTGGGTCTGTTGTACTAGGATCCTGTGTGGGTCTGATGAAGTACTAGGATCATGTGTGGGTCTTCTGTGCTAGGATCTTGTTCGGGTCTGATGATGTACTAGTATCCTATATCGGTATGATGATTTAGGATACTACGTGGGTCTGCCTCTTAATAGAGTAAGATGATTCAATAGTTGCATCTAATCATTTATTCTACTGTACCTATGTTAGACCTGGTGTGACTTGTGTCTTGACCTTTGATGTATTCTTCTGTGTGGTGTACCATGTGGTACTTACCTTCATGGGGACACCTTTGTTTTATTCTTCTATGGTGTGTTCCTGTGTGGTACATTCCTTCATGGTAATCATTCCTTTGTTGAATAGATTTATATTGACTAAGGAGTTGGGCTTTGTGTTCATCATGAATGAGATGGGTAAAATTAGATAACTTAAGTATATGTAGGGATATATACCTATGTATGGTTTTCCCCTGTTTACATACATCATGGTCTATCATTTTTGGATTTTTTGAGACCTTGAGGGTCTCAGGGTCCCGACTAAGTATCGTTATACTCACCCCTGCATGGGCTTCGGCCGCACCTTGTTGTGTTTGGTGCAGATGAAGAACATTGATGATCAATGATTAGGGTACCTGGACTGGATAGTTCCCGAAGGTGGACCATACGGCGTGTTGGTATGAAGAGGAGGCGAGAAGATGTGGATTGCTGAGGAGGATATATGTACCTACCCTTTAGTTAGGAACCTTAGAGGACAACCCAATAGTTTGATTTATCATTCTTCAGTTGTATTGTATTTTTAGTTGTACTTGTACATTTACTATTGGGCATGTATTCTGTCAACTATTATTTTTAGAACTCTTTTTCCTATATAGTTTTCATGTGTTCATATCTTGATGTGTGCTTGTTTGATTGTGTTTAAAGGATATAATGGAAATTCATTCTCAGTTTTAGGGGATATATCTTTCGGTGCTAGTCGGCAGCCCATGGCCTATGGAAGGAGGTCTTGGGGGAGTCACGACAAGGGCCCTGGGGGACGGGTCGTGACACTATCCACAATTTGGCCATTCATTTTATTGTCCATGAACAAACAATGGAATTTCCACTCGAGATTTATCGAATAGATTTCATGGGATGTAGAAAAAATTTCATAATTTGTCATTTAACTGTGAACCCCTTATATTTACTCTAGTATAACACTAAAAATAAAATTTTCATAGTACACCTCTAAGTAATTTCTTTCAACTCAGTGTATTAGTACATGACATCAAAATATATCATGATCAAACAATATTAAATATAAAAAATAATTAAAAATCACTAACACCCAAAAAACATGTTGTTTAGCATATGGAGAAGAAAAAAATAACTCTTACACACAAAACACATAATTTTAAATGGCCATATATGCAATCAACTATTACACATAATTACAATAAGGAATCTAATACCATTTTATAGTGATCCAAACTATGGTTACCCAACATAACACCAGATTATTTTCACCATAATTCTAAAGGAACATGAACTTTCATGGTGGGATAGAGGAAATCACTATGGAATCACATATTAATTCATGGGAATTATTTTAGCCCAATTTAAAAATATGATCAACGATATCTATAACCAAAAACTAGTTTGACATATCTATAAATTTGATGACCAATCCAAAATAATATTTTTAAAATGTAAGACAATAAAAAATGGAATAATAATAAAGAATAAACAAAATATTTAACAACATTTTTCCATATTAGAAACAATTTTAATAAAATTATTTATCGTTGACAAAATAATGAAATAAAAGTACACATAAATGGAAAAAATGGAAATTGTGGTAGATACATGACCTGACCCATATTTTCCAGAAAATCTAGTTAAAAAAACCCAATATCTCAATGTTACTCTCTTTTCACCACCATAACCTAAAAAACACTAGTTTCCCATAATAATGTAGTAATAAGATAATATGAATGATCATTACACTAGAAATGAATAGAAAATTTAAAGACCACGTAGCTATCGATGTGAGAATGTAGGATATGAGGAAAAACATTGTATGATGCGACCATGATTCCATTGAACCCCATTTAAAAATTTACCATGAATACATGTTTAGAAAATAAACTTTGAAAAATAATCATACAATTTCAGTATAAACAATTAAAATAAAATGATATATAATATATATACATTCTCAAAGCAATCCAATAGTAAAACATGATGAAAAGACGAAATAAAAACAACTTTTGATATAAAAATCGTTCAATCTAAATTAGAAAATCATCTTCTAGTTCAGATGAAAAACGATATATATTCTATTTCGATTTAAATATTTACACTTTTTGAAAGCAGTTTCAAAAATTCAGTTTATATTTCTTGTATTTAAATCTAATGTTTCTTAGCCCCATTTAAAAGTCAACACATACTCACTCCTCAAACAAGAGTACACGAAAATGAAGGCCTTGAGAATTTCAAACACATCTTATGTATAATCTAATTGAAAATACTCACAAAAGGAATTCCTCCTCATATTATGATCTATCGTAAACAATATGATAATTAATGTAGAAAAGATAAGATGAATGAATCATATAAGGAACCATATTTTCTTATATAAATATTCATTCATAAAAGAATATTATTCATTAAATAAAATTATGATACATTTTATAACTATAAATATAAATACCCATACATCTCATATATTGATAATAAATTTTTAGTTGTATATTCAATAAATTACATAATGAAAAATCTAGTAACATTGGATACTGGGTAATTAACATCTAATTTAGTGAAATATCTACAATATCTAAAAATAATATCTTATCCTTTTGTACTCACCATATACATACCCTACATAAAAACATTTTCCATAATCATGATAATGGAAACATAAGAAATGGAGGGATCAAATGCTCCGTTAGTGTAAAGAAGCGAGATATGATAGCATAAAATGAACATAAGGGTATGATAACATGATCATATCAATTTTAAACCACTTCCTATATATAAAATATCATAATATCGATTTATGTCACATATATTAGAATTTATTAAGACATTATCGAATATGTAATCAAAGAACATGGTCAATGAGGGAATTACATTATAATAAGTCATAGGTTCATGGAATACTCATAGACATATAATGAACTGAAAAAACATAAATACATAGGGATCAATTATTAGATTAACTACTTGAACAAATAATGTCCTTTACTAAAAATTGAGTTTGGTTTTTTTTTTTTGTCAATCATCAGAAAGTAGATTAAGGATTTTTCACGGAATTAGATCTTAATCATCATGCTGAAAACAATTGTTGTAGGATGAATTCCTTCATGAAAAGGGAACATAGATGAAGGCCATATGAAAATATGAAAATTGATCGATTTTTGAAAATATAGACTTCCCAAATTGTGTATCACAATGGATTAAATAATTTAGATGATGATCTACACGACAATTATGATAATCATGTATGGTGAAGAATTTTAGAATCTTGAATGGTGATGGTGATTTCAATGATTATGGGAATTAGGGCATCACAATGCCCGGTGGTTTGATAGAAAAATTTGTGATAATGACATATCCAAATAGAGTGTTATTAATGGAGGAGCAATGTGAATATTTTTTTGAATGATCAGAAACATATGTTAAGTGTAGTGGGGTATTGAGATAGGCTATTCCATCAAATTAATGTATATCATCTTCCTTTGACATGATATTTTCAAAGAACATTCATAAACAATTTAATTTCATGAAGAAAATGGAGCTTCATGAATTTGAATTTTGATGCGAATTTGTGCATAACGAAAATACTTGTTTTGCCTCAAAAGATTACAATTATTATTAGAAAGGGTTATTTTGTGATGATGGGGTATTCCAGATTGACACAATGATATATTTGAAGGAAATTAGTTTCGAAAATGAAGTGATATTCTCAAATGAATTTTGATCTGTTAAGGATGGTGTGATTCATGAAGGAGTGTGATTCGTGGGGGAGCATACCAAAAGTCAGTTTTGAAAATTGTTTTTTAATGTATAGTGAATTCAAATTTTATTAACTCAGGACTATGGTGAAAATTATAGTCTAATTCTATCCGTTGATAAATACCATAATTACAATCCATTTATTAGGCCTTCAAGTTGATAGATAATTTCATACATCAGTGAATGAAATGATCTTGTGGGAGTCAATGGATGTGTTCTGAGTGTTACAGTGTGTTCTCCCTAAAATTACATAATGTTATTGTTCATGTAATATAGTTACATTGTCTGAACTTCTATTTTCATGAACTAGTGAATATATGTGGATTTTGGTGAGATCGGAAAGCTGTCGGCATATTCCCATTAGATTATCCCTTAATAGTGATCCAAGTAAAATATCTATGTTTTGAACGTGGGTGTGATTATTTATTTTATTATACATAACAAAAAAAAATTAATAGGTTCCTACCAATGTGGGAAAAATATGTGTCACATTAAATGAAAAACAATAAAAATTATTTCTCCCCTCCCCCATAGCCATTTCTAGGGTCCTTCATTAATGAATATAAAACATTCCCTACCAAAAAAATATAATCAAATAACTCGGTCTACACTTAACACTATGGAAATGAAATATTGGTCCATAGAAAACAATGTGAACATGTACTCAGATTCACACATAATAATGTGAAAGTGTAATTAGGTTATTTCATAACATATTGAATATATAATTAGTATCATTCATCACATTGGGACCATTTAATCAGGATCATACATGGCATGTTTAACTAGGGTTTACACATCAGTAACCAATTAGTTGGAGTGATATATTGGTCCCACTAATAAAATAATTAAAAATATACATTTGTAATCCAAAAGAATATTAAAGATTCATCATTTCACAATCCATCAAATTAATTGGGTAAAATAATGATTTCATCATATCATAACATGTAGAAATGATAAAGGTTTCACAGTCATTTCATTATTTAGTAATAGAATAAACCATGGAAAATGAAATTGGTTTTCATAAAAAAAATCCGGGTATAACTCATGGATAAAAAATAATCTTCATAACCATTTTTTCATAAAAAACCATTTTGGTAAAATGAAATAGATAGGTATATTTAATTAATATCCATAGTTAGTAATATGTTACATCCATGGATGTCTAATTAGATAGAGAAATTTTTTGAATGATTACATGGAGATTTTCTCAGGGAATATAACATTCCATTATAAATAAATTATTTAAAAATAAAAAATTTTAAATAAAAAATTTTAAAATAACCTTGAAAAAATAAAATGGAAGCTTAAAAAATAATATTAATGGATATGTAAATTCTATTCAGGAATTTCACATTTGAATAAAGATTTTTTTTCACATTATCCATAAAAGTAAAAAAATAAATTATTTGAATGAAAACATGAATATTACATAATTTTTTAAAAAAAATAAATTAGTAATAAAATATATATATAATAAATCCTTTGGAGAAAAAATTTTAATTTAATTTTTTTTAAAACACATGGTTTTGGAAGAAAATTTTGTTTTTGACAGAATAATTCAACAAATAAGATTTTTCTATAAAAAATTATTTTAAACAATTGAGTACCAAAGGGGAGGAAAAAAGGGCAATGTTAATTCTCATGACCAAAACTAAATATAAGAAAAATATTTATTTATATTAGATAAATATGAAAACATTTAATCATTGGAATCATAATGATTAATAATTTTGATAAACGGTGAAATAATATTATATAATCCGTACAACATTAGATAAATTTATTATCAATGACCAAAGAAAGAATAACATTATATGGAAAATAAAATATCTAGAAAAAAAATAATTATATTAAATATCAACTCTACAATATATACACATTATAATAGATAATTTTTTAATAACATAACATATGTCTCAAAGAAGGAAATTAGAGACATCAATTTCATACCACTTAGGTAACTTTTAAAATCTAAAAACCGTAGTAGAGATATCCAAAATAGATATGTAAATCCTAATAATCATAAGGGGGATAATGATAAAAGACATTCATGTTTAGTATACAAACCTCTTAATAGAAAAATTGGTGGAATATAACATGTGTCCTATAGAAGAACAAAGTGAGACAAAAATACCTTACCTTATGTCCTGACTTCACACATATTCTAACCTCATATATAATAAATATAAGATTATTATTTGTCTTTTATATAACCTTAATGATATATATAATACCATATATTATTTAGTTCTGAAATTTTGTTCCCATTTATTAATAATTTCTTAAAATTCTTGTTTCATGTAACAACTTATTTTTTTGTATATGTTTTGATTTGATATTTTTGGCCAGCATACATTGATCTGGGATCCAATATATCAATAATAATTATCATGATGTAATTAAAATATTTATACACAAATTTAACCTTTTTGAGTAATAATTAATGATAGTATTGATAAATTAAGTACGTTGTAATCCTGGAGATAATCGGATGTACATACACTTGATCATCATTTAACTTTTTTTTATAAATATTACATAAATTATTTAAGTGAAATTTTATATTTCAAGAATGATAATAATAACATATATAAAATATTACCTCTTCAATTATATTTATATATATCATTCATGGGGTGTTTTTATTTAAATATGGAGTTACATTGATTCATGACGGCAGTAGTCCATACATACACAAATGATGTTATCACAATTCACTGAGTAATAAAGTATGAAATAAAATTATATAATGTATTTTTCAAAATGAGAAATATTTCATTAATATACTATTTATTTTTTTTATTTAACATATTTTCATTAAATATTTCCATATGGTATTAAATTTATATTATATTTGAAAAACGAATCACATTGCTTCACGTGGATGTAGTCCATTGTATATAATAGTGTTTTTGTTGTATCCCCTATAAAATAGAAACTACAATGTTATATATCATATAACGACCCCGTAGTTATAATTATGTTATTTAAAACATATATTTAATTTATATATGATTCCATACCCAACTTTGATAGGTGGTAATGGAAAAATTAATGACATTGGTTCATTAGGAGGAAGACATCGTTACACCTGAATGATGATTTCGTAACACATCTGACATAAGTTGGGATTGTTGGAGTTAAATAACATAATATAAAAACATATCATTATATAAAAAGTACAATGGGTAATAAACAATCATAGTTATAAAATAATTCAAATAGGTGGAGGATGATGTAAACTAAAAACACCCACGGAAGAACATTACCTATTCTTGTGGTATCCTTCTTTAGTTTGCACCAAAATATATCCTGTGTTGGATATATGAAAAAACAATAATGATTCTTAGATGATATGATGGAATTGGGGAACTGAATATTTTATTAATTATTATAACATAAATAACTTATGGGGTGAATTAGAGAGTAGTGTTGTGGGATTTTATAACTGTTGTCAGTGTTACACTTATACTTTTTTTAAAAATAAAATAATGTAAACATTTTATTTTATTATAAATGGTTAAAAAAATAGAATTATCATGCATTAGAAAAATCATGTTAATGTTAACATTTATTTTTTCAATTGAACCCCAAATTAACCCATTTTCCGCTAAACCTGGTAATGAGTTATTATTGTTTCTACAATTCATTATGGTGGAAAATTATGTTATCCTTATTATATTATATAAATATCTATTAAAAAAATTGAATCAATTTTTATAAATTCCATCAGTATCCCTGAAAAATATATAATTTAAAAATAAATGAGTAGACAAAATGAGAAAGAGGATTTTCATAGAGAAAAGGTTTAAACGTTTTCAATGTATTTATATCAAAAATCAATATTAATATAATTAAATTCTTAATAATTGGATTAATTTATATTAATGAAATAATATTAATTTTAAACCAATTTAACATATAATTATAATTTATAAATAATTTTAAAAATATAGATTTAAATTTAAATTTTTTATTTTTTACAATTTATCAAAACATTATCATGTTCAGAAGATAATATAAAATTATACCTAAGATAATTATAACATTATTTTTTTAAAAATAAAATTTATTTCTTCAAATAAATAATCTAAAATTTTAATAATTAGTTTTACATTAACTGTAAATCAAATAGAATAAATTGTTTGTAGAAAAAATGAAATTTTTTAAACATAAAAATAGATTAATTATTATATCATGTCTCAAAAATAGATAATATGAATGTTAAAAATTTTATTGAATGTATAGTACAAAATTATATTAAAATTACTTACCTAACCGGATTGTTATAATTTATTTTGTTAAAAAAATTCTGAGCATAATAAATAGATTTTTTTAGAATATCATTTTTTTTCAAAGAGTTTTTAATCTAATTTATAATTATTTATTTTATAATGATTTATTTTTATATAGAAGTGTTGAAAATGTAATTTCATAATTTATTTATTTCTTTTCAAAGCCTTATTTCCAATAACATGATGATAGTTTTCATAGTAAATAATATTATTTTAATGATATGTTGTATTTCTTTTGAACTCGAAGTAGAATAAATTTAATGTTGAACAGAGTGATGTGTTTAATGACAGATGAAATCAATGTCAAAAGAAACTAAAATTTTCTAAAATAATAAATTTAGTTTAAAAAATAAAATCTAAAAAATCTTAATGTGTTTCATTTGACCCCCAGAAAATGAATTTATCCCAAAATAATCGTAAATTTTGTACAACAAAATAATTATAATTATGCCTCATTACCTCAAAAGGTTCCCATGTATTTTTGTCAAGATGTTGGTTTCTCCATAAAACAATTACAATTTATGCGGCCTTCATTTCATAGAACCTTGTCTAGTTGATCCAAAATCTCTACCGATTGTTCATCTAAATGAATTTCATACTCCACCCATATAACCTATGAGTTTAGAATATTCTATGTATTAGGTTTGTATTTTATTAGTAAAGATACAGGTATCATATCATGAACTTGAGAGTGTTTTTGAGTAATCTCCATCTAATACACTATGGTCCCAATATGATCAATAATTCTAATGGGACTGATAGACACACGTCTCTAATTTCACTGATTGATTCCACATAAAAATTTGTTAAAATACCTTCTGATTAACATAAAAATCATGATAAAATTGATTATTATACTCATAAAATTTTCATAAACTATTTTATTACATGTTTTTGAATGGATCATACATTCGTTTCTATTTCAGTGGGTAGCTTATGTCCCAATAGATTTCATTCTTCAAATTAAATTCATTATGCTAGATATATAAACTTATTTACTTATAGACATTCATAATGAGATATCTTATTTCCAGAGTAAATGATATTTCTGAAAGAAAACTCAACATGAGGAATGTATTAATCCCAAAAACCATTAAAATACATGGAAAAAGAAATTAGAATATCATATAGGGTTTTCCTTATTCTTGTAAACAGATCATATGTATGTGGATGATACATTCTGCTGATACTCACTTTTGAATCACGTTATTGCTAAATATTTAAACAAAACAACATGGTAAACTTCATATCAGGATCTGAAACATTGGTATGTGGTACCACATGATACCTAACACTTCTTTACATTATATTCATTTAATAAAACCCCGATAGAATTATTCTCAAGTAGAAAGAATGTTCAATGACTGCGTATGATGATCAAGAACAAATCATAATATCTTCAACATAAAAGATAAGATAAATGATAAAGGTTATAATAACCTTCAATCATATGTCCACAAAATGTAAATTCTTTCTTCCTCAAATTAATTTATCACTGAATCAAATACAAATCCAATGGGTTGTATGGAAATAAATGTCCCATAAAATATAAATTATCTTGATAAAATCCCATCACATAAAAATTTAAATGGGGTTTAGATGAATTTGACCTTCAGATCAACCATAAAATTATAAACCCATGACTGTATCAGAAACTCTTAATATAATCCCACTAGAATACAAATAAATATCCACATTTTAATTCACCATTTATTCCTAATATAAGCTCTTATCTTATACCAAAAAATTTCCATCGGAATATTTTATTTATCCTTGTACCGATTGTATATCAAATGTTATTTCCTTATTCTAGAGTCTATGTAGTAGGAGTCCATCACATGCAATTTCATTAATATGTGACCAATAAGATATTCAAAATTATTATTCATTAAAAATTATTCGAAAAATATACATCTAATTAGTGGAGGATGAGTGTTCCATAATTATCATCATAGATTTATGCCTTTATGATTGCATAAAATTTCCCTTTGCTTCTATATTCTCATTTTATTGCGGTTTATCATTCCCATTATCACTTGGATTTGGTTATTTTTTTACATAATGTACAAACTCATTAAACATGAAACACTACAGTGTGTGTGGGGAATTCTACAAATCTCTCACTCTATTCAATTTATTTATGATCATATTCCCTCTAAATATACATTATTATTCTTGATGGCCTAGATTCCTACACTGGAAACACATTCTTGTTCCTTTTAAGAACTCACCCATGGGCTCCTTCCCACAATTTTCCCATGAATGAATAAATATTCATCCCTATATGGTGAATAACACACGATCATTAATGGAAAACCATATTCCTTTTTATCACAAAAAGTCGTAGGGTCTCCATCTTCCATTTTTTTCATTTAATGTATATGAAATTATTTATTTTTATAATCCAATGTCTCATACAGTTAATTCAATTTAGAGATTTGGGTTTAAGACACTAAGGAGTCAGCCAACATTACTTTCAATATGAATGATAATAACCTAATATTACCTAGTATGTCTAGTAAAATTTTCATTATTGGAATCAATGGATTAATAATCATTATGCATAAGCTCAGGGATTTCGTTCACTAGTTTCGTAAAAATAAAATGTGTAATGTATTTATTGGAAAAAAAATTTTAATCCCATATCACTTCATGGAGTCGATTTCATCTTAATACCATCTATTTTTAGCATGATTCTATCATTGATATGAATCACATTCCGAATTATAGATCGAAAAAAATGATATTTTCATGCTATGAAGATTACAGAATGAAAATTATATTTTCAGTGGTATTGATCCATTACTCTGAATCTAGGGAATTAACCAAACATCATAAATACGATAGGAACCTCCACATGCAGAACATAGAAAAACATTGTTCCATCCATTCACTTTTGGATGTTCACCCTGAGTTATAAAATGATATTGTTTCATGATCATAAGAATGATGTTTTCCATTTTATCTCTAATAGAATTTAGTTGAAAAGGATGATAATCATTGAATGTTCTATTCTATTCATCATTATCATGGTTTTATAGGGCTATATCTATTTACTAGAAATAAAATCATAGTATAATTATCAATAATTGTAGGGGCACATAATAATGGTAAATCACAAATATGATGTCAAAATCATGAAAAATTATTTTTAATATGTGAATCCTCATGTGTATATTAGTTCATTCATAGTATTATACTATTTAAATCCTTTAGTATTATTCATAAATAGATTGATAATTTAAAAAGAATATCCACTGGGAGTGTTAAACTAGGTTTATAGTATGACATGTTATTGTGAACAAGGTGAAAATCACATCCACATACATGCACCCTTTTCAGTGTTTTTATATATAGAAACAATTATTATGGATCCATATATACCTTTATAATATATATATGGATTTAATTTCATAGAAACCACTACAATATACATTAAAAAAATTACATGACATTTTAATATAAATGGACTCATCCTTAGAACTATCCTTAGAGAAATCCAAATACATTTCCGTAAAAATACCCTGCTGAATCTCATAGTAGTTTTATCACCCTTGATTCAATACTTTAATGAATCCTTTATTATTATGCAAACTATATAGAAATAGTATTCATATATATATATATATTTCATATTTTTAGTGGATTATTCAGTAAATATTAAAAAAATACATGAGGACTGTAATAGTTTAGTGCCTTTTGTGATTAGGTACTCAATATCCTAATTTAAAAAAACATAATGTATCATGAAAAGATAATCCCATTTAGTACCTATTATATGAATAACCTATAGAAATACTTTCCTCATACCCTCATGAAAGGAAGCATAATCATGGGTGATATCAAAGGATCAATAAGGGTAAACAAGGGAGATACAAATTCCTAACATGAATATACGGTTAATGTAACATGATCATAACTTCTAAAAATCACACCCTTCATATAAGATATCATAATATTGAAAATTGGAATAAATATTAGAAGATAAAAATACATGAATCCTAATGTAATCAACTAAAATCGTCAATGATAGCACTACATTGGTATACAACATCGGTCTGTGGAAAACACACAAGATTATTGCTTTTTGAATATTTATAAATTGGGACTTGGTAACTCATTAAGATAATTAAAATAAATCAATACCTCACATAAACATTGTGAACATGTAATCTACTTCATGTGTAACATAATGAATGATTAATTTGTTTCAATATTATCATTGTGAAAATAAAATTAGGTCTATTTATAACATTATGTTAATTTAATCAGGATCATGAATAATATATTTACTCATGATTTATCCATATTTACCCAATTCATTTGAGGGAGATAATGTTTCCACCCTTGGAATAATGAAAGCATATGTACGTGTTACACAAGATCATACAACAATCATCTTATCATAAAACATGAAATGAAATGTTTTTCATGACCATATCCCCATATCATTGCTAAATAAATAGAGGAATATTTCATAATCATTTCATTACTTCATTATATCCTAGCAATAAGGCCCCAGCCTTAAACCTTACATAATCTTGAGTTATTACAAGATTACACATTATGGATCTTTTTAGGTTTATAGTTTTTGAGAATTAGATCATGAAACTTGCATTACATTCCACATTTAAACAAAGTGGTTACATAAAAGACAATATTCATTCTTCCCATCAACGGAAACATATTTAATATAAAACCCAGATTCTTTCTTGACACATCCTTGACACTATCATCACATCATCTACCTTCCCCTTGACCTGTGAAAAACATTTCAAAAACTTGGGATGAGCATAAAAAGCTCAGTAAGGGTAATAAAAATATGGAAAGGAAACATGAGTTCATAAATACATAAGAATGAAATCATACATTACCCAAAAAACATAGGCACTTTAACATACCTCATCAAACCATGAATAAATCATAGAAATCATAAGACATAAAGGAAACTTGAGGCATTCATAACATTATTACGTAGGGAGTAACCCTCTTGGTTACGTTTGGAATACCCGTCACAGTATATTCCCTAAATCTCTTCGGAGAAACCTTAACGTTTCACTCCTTCACGTTACCCAATGCATTGGAGAGCTATATCGGGCTCACCCTCCCTTAGTTTATCACGGAACCACCCGTATTCATAATAATGCCCAAGAACCTCAACATACTTTTATGACATAAAACATGCATAAAGGAAACATAACCTTTCCACCATTCAATAACAAGATATCAATACAACACATTGATATTAATACATTATGAAAACCATTTTCAATACCAAAATAAAATAAATTTAAAACATGGTATTTATTTTTCTTTTAAGAAGAAGGTATGGCTTGTAGAAGAAGCCGAAACTCAAATGATGGTCACAGCGGCGGAGAAGTCTTTGTCGCCGCATATGTACGACAAAAACATTCCCTTTTGTCATTTAGTAAAACGCTTTGTATAAAAAAGATTCCTTTTTGGATAAATGTAAATGTTAATGGGGTTTATACACCGTATAAAAGAAGGTTGTGTATAGAACAAAATATGCCTCAATGAACGGAGATTGACACGATGTCCCTTACAAAGATAGTATCCTTGGTTTAAGGATAAATCAATTAAATAATTACGTGTGACAAACGAATACACCAAATATAAGTGGATATTAAGTGTAAAATAATCAAAGGCCATTCACACATATTCAAAAGATGACATATTCAATTACTACATGTTGAACCCAAAGAAATATAAATTGGTATAAGAAGTTCCCTTGACAGCCTAACGATGTCACATCAAAATGATTTGATGAGAGATAAAAAAAGGGTATCTCATCACATGGACATAAACATTACATCAATACGGATATATGAGAACATATCCCAACATAACAATATGTAAATTAAAAGACCCAACAAAAGAAGTCTTTTAAAAAGAGGAGGGTGAAAGGTTCCCTTACCGACTTCGGTATCTTTCAAAACATACGCCCCGTGAAGGAAGGACAATACAACATTGATGTAAATACTCATAAATGAAACAATATAACACAATGAGTAAAATAATGGGCAGTACATACACCACTCCAAGGAAATAGTGGCAAATGTCGCATAAATCTCCTGGTAATAAAAGTGAGATGAAAAATCACTTGCAAAAACTCGGCAGCCTAACGGAGCCACAGAAAACTTACAAAAATCGATTGATGAGATCAAATAGGGTATCTAATGATATTAAAATAAAGTTTATAGAAATAGGAATGTAAAAGAACATCCCCCAACATAACAAATAGTAGCTTCAAAGAACTGACATAAAGGAGAGTACTTAAAAATAAAGAGAGAGGTTAGATCTCTTACGAAAATTCGACAGCCTAACGGCGCCACTCAAAACATCCAAAATGGATTGATGAGAGAGAATAGGGTCTCTCATAGTTTGAACATAAAAATTACAGTAAGATTAATATAAAAGAACATCCCAATAACATTAAAGATGAGCATTAAACGGAATGACATAAAAGATTGTACTTAAAAAGAAAGAGAGGAGTAGGATCCCTTACCTCGGGTCCGACTTGACTCGATCGTTCTTTAACGTCCTGAATAATAAACTTGAGTTAATTTATACTTTATTAAGAACATTTTTCTAGTTCATTATTACTTTTAGATCACTTATTTCTATGTTATAAACATTATGTAATCATTTAAGTTAATAATGTTTGTTTTGTCGATATTTGGTTCTTAAGTCGAAAGTGGACTTCTTACAATTACATGTTTTTCGTGTGGTCAAATGATCATTATATCCAGAATTATATTAATGATTTGGATATAATATATATCATATATATCCATAATATAAATGTATTTATAATATTACATAATCATTTAGAGGTAAGAAATGAAATGCACCGTTCATGGAGACGGTAAGCCGTACGTACGCATGAACGCTACTTTCATTTCTATGTCATATTAATGGAATTAAAACTAAATGAGAGGTATGTATATTTTAATTCCAGAATTATATTCATTATTAAGATGTATAATTCATCATATATATCCATTATATACATGTACTTATAATAGTACATTACATTTGGGGATTAGAAATGAAATGCACCGTTCATGGAGACGGTAAGCCGTACGTACGCATTAACGCTACTTTCATTTATATTTCATATTTTTATGGAATGGAATAATAATGATATAGAGGTATATTATAATTCCAGTATAACATCATATATAATAACTTTAAATCCATCCTTTATACGTCCCACATATGGCATGAACGAATCACATCACTTTGAGGGGGTGGTAGTCTGCACTTCCCTAAATGAAGATATCGCGTTTACCCATAATGGAAACCATAAAGGTATGCCAAAAATGAAAAATACATAAGCTTAAGGATAACATAAAAAAATTATATATCATATATAAATATAGTTTCTTCTTAATGGCCACCTTTGAAGGTGTTAAAAGAATGTTGAACAATCATCGTTTCGGGAGGCCGAAATTTGCCATCCACAGAAACAGTATGTTCTTTAACCATTAGATGTAGGTTTGTTAAAGTGTATCTCGAAAACTTCTTATAAAAACATCCTAGTATATTGATTATACTGTAGTTGTTACAAAAGAAATGATTAAAAATATTTTAGGGGGTTCGAGAAGAAAAATAAAACAAAAGGACTCAAGTGAAGACATTACCTTAAAATCGGGTAACTCCCTTTGGTTTGAGCTCAAAGGCTTCCTTGGGAAGACTTCTTCCCAATGTGAGGCTTCAATGAGTAATAGAGGGAAGTGTAGAGACAAAATTGGCAGAGATTGGACGAGCCAAAGGCTTTGGTAGTGTGGGTAAGGAGGTAGGGGTGGGGGCCTTTTATAAGAGGAGAGGAGGGGCACTCTTGGAAGGTAATGAAAAGTCACATTATTTTATAATGTTATTCGTATTTAAGAGGTCCCAGATTGATGTGTTTAGAGTATAAGGTTATAAGGGTTCGAAAGACCCTCATCAAATAGTTTTTGGACATGTTTAGTTCTTAGTTATTACATTATCATTCCATTTTATTTAAATCGTTAAATAATGAGGTCATCACTGCATCATCATGATATCATAAATAATTTAATTTATTTAATGTCTAAAAATAATAATAAAAATACTAGGATGTAGGAAATATTTTTATCTTTACAATGAATATTTATAATAAAAACTCTGATTTGTATAACCCCATGTAAAAATTGTTTTACTAAAACATTTCATTTTGGTCTCATTTTTACTTTAACTTTAAATAAAAAGATATTAATGTCATTTTCCAACCAAAGTGGCTTTATGGGGTCCCCAAGTTGACCCATGGGTTTTCTTGGTCGGCCATGACACATACAATGAGGTTAGGACATGTGTCATGTTCATTTAATATTATTAAAACATTATTTTTACCTTCAACTACACTAATTACCTCTAATTGCGATTAAAAACTTAATAAGGTACTATTCACCAAAAAATTATTTTTATCCCATTGATCAACATTTTACTTCTTAATGATAATCATGTATGTCGGATTTTTGAAATTCAAAACACAAAGATTGAAAAATTTCATTTAAACAGAAAAATCAGTTTTTATAAGTACCACTTATTGGTTTCACTATTCATCAAAAATTGAAGTTTTTCAGAAAAATCCCCAAAATTAACCCTAAGATATATTTGATATTCCGAATTCAAAAATGAAGTCTATTTTACAAAATTCAAAACATATAAGTCACATTAATTAATTAAATAATTAATTCCCTCTGTCAGAGCAAATAGCGTGTTTTTATGAAAAAATAAGTATCAAAAGATTGACAATAGTTTAAGTCTGATTTCAAAGTGAAATTAATTCCAACGACCACAATTGGATTTAATGGTGAAAATATATTCTAATTTCACTTTAAAACCAATTATAAAGATAATCTAATCATATAAATAAATTAGATTAAAAAGAGGTTTTGAATTAAAATACAACATTTTACACTATTCATTAAAAATGATCTTTATCAGAAAGATACCAAAAATATACACAAAGTAAATTTTGATGAACCAATTATTAAGAATAGTTTTATTTGGTCCAAAAGGATGTATAAGAGTGAACAAAACTATATTTAATGACGGTTCTCCATCAAAAGGCGATAAGTGAACCTTTAGTGAAAACTAGGGCATATACGCCTAAAATTGAATTCTTTCCATATTTTAGTCCTTTATCTTTTATTGGATAAATTTAAAAACATTTAAAAACATATATAATCATATTTTAGTTATTTCTATCCATTCCCGCAAATAAAACGGCTATATGTTAACTACAATTTAAAATAATATTATTTTATTATTAGAGTGCAACGTAATATTCCCAAGAAACTCGTTGTTGCGTGTTGGGTACGCCATCGAGTATAGCATCCCCTTTAAAGTCATATTAATATTTTATTCACAAATATGGATAAATATGAAAATTTCATATTCTTTATTTACCTGGGGTGTTACATCCTTCCCCCCTTTTGGAAATTGCGTCATCACAATTTTTAAAATTGATCTTGGAAACATCCTTGAAAGACCCACATCGAAACAAGAGTCGGTAAAACAATCACTTTAAAAAAAATAAAGATAAGTACAAAGGTCACCCGATTTAACCCATAGTAGGATTCCATGTATGAAAATATGGACATGGAGGAAAAAAACAAAGGGTCATGTTCTGATGGAGAGTGATAGAAAACATGTTTAGGAGAAAGTTAACCACAAGAAAATCACAAACTTGTGATGGGTTAAATGGTATTTGATTCCCCAGTAGGAAATATTAATAGACAACATTTTTGTTTTAAGTTACTTTTTAATGAAGAATTTATTCATAAGGAAACATAATCACTTATCATGTTGACTTTCAACTTTTATTAGATTCCTTACACAAACTCATATTTTCTCCAAAAGACGAGTATTTAGGAAGACTTGTTCACATTAAGAGTACTATAATAAACTTCTAGAGAATCACCTAATCCACAAAAGAGAACTCTATACTTCGCATGCCTTTAGACACTAACCAAAACCAAAACCAAAAAGGTTAGTACAAGATCAGATAATCCTCAAAAGGATAACCCTTTATAAAAATAAAATCTATTCTTAATCTCCAAAATTTGTCCAACAAAACCCAAAGTTCAACGAGGACCATTCGATAAACAATTTTTCCATAAAATTCTTCAATGTAAACCAAACTATGATTGAAACCCAAATATTTGAATGATTTAGTCACATAGTCTTCCATGTTAAATCGTAACATTTATCTCCAAACAACATCAGTTACTCTTAAAGTATCGTATTGAAAAGTAATTAACCTAATCACATATCCTCCATGATAGGTTAATAAATTTCCATAGATAACCCAAAATCAGCTTACTCTTAATTCATAAAATCATCTAACTAAAAAGAATCAGTCAAAATAACCAGGGACTTCACGTAGTCCAGTGGTAGGCGTTAAATACCAGTTTCACTTTGGTTGTGGGTTTGATTCCCGCAGCTTTGTCCGACGCGACGGGTTGTTACACGGTCTGCGTGTTATCGTTTTTCCAAAACTATATAATTCTCAAATCATTCCCCAAAACGAGATAAAATCTTCAAAAATGATCATAACATATTTTAACCTCATGTTTACCTCATTCCATTAATTTTCTATCATAATATATAATAACCCATAATTACCTCAAAAGTAAGGATCATATAAACTCTAATGGTTACCTTTATAATTATTACCTCAACTTCCACATCGATTGGTCATCTTGTACATGATGAATTATAGATCATACCAAGGTTCAAGTGGATGATCATGACTACTTGATAGTTGGTTTAGAACAACCAAGAGTTTCCTCATTGAATACCCCATTTCATCCAGTCTCTTAATCAGAGAACCACCATAGTCTCTTTCAAACATATTGTCACTTTGGTGCCTGCTAGATCCATCCATTCAATAAAAACAGAAATTTTAGTGTGAGTATATTAACAAAACCATCATGTACTAATGAGGAATATATACTTACTCATTCACTTTATCTAAAACTAGGAATCTTTATGAATTCCTAACCATTATAGTAATGTCACTTATGCTTAAAGAATACCCTAACCTCAATAGATATCTAAACCGACCGTTGATACCAACTATAAGGCCCCATCCATAAAACATACTTAATCATGAGTTATTATAGGATTACACATTGATGAAATTTTTAGGTTTAGAGTTTTAGAGAATTAGATCATGAAATTTTCATTACATTCCACATTTAAACAAAGTGGTTACATAAAAGACAATATTCATTCTTCCCATCAACAGAAACATATTTAACATAAAACCCAGATTCTTTCTTGACACATCATTTACACTATCATCACATCATGTACCTTTCCCTTGACCTGTGAAAAACATTTCAAAAACTTGGGATGAGCAGAAAAAGCTCAGTAAGGGTTATAAAAATATGGAAAGGAAACATGAGTTCATAAATACATAAGAATGAAATCATACTTTACCCATAAAACATCGTCACTTTAACATACCTCATCAAACCATGAATAAATCATAGAAATCATAAGACATAAAGGAAACTTGAGTCATTCATAACATTCTTACGTAGGGAGTAACCCACTTTGTTACGTTTGGAATACCAATCAAAGTATATTCCCTAAATCTCTTCAGAGAAACATTAACGTTTCTCTCCTTCGCGTTACCCAATGCATTGGAGAGCTATATCGGGCTCACCCGCCCTTAGTTTATCACAGAACCACCCGTATTCATAATAATGCCCAAGAACCTCAACATAATTTTATGACATAAAACATGCATAAAGGAAACATAACCTTTCCACCTTTCAATAACAAGATATCAATACAACACATTGATATAAATACATTATGAAAACCATTTTCAATACCAAAATAAAAGAAAAGTAAAACATGGTATTTATTTTTCTTTTAAAAAGAAGGTATGGCTTGTAGAAGAAGCAGAAACTCAAATGATGGTCACAACGGAGGAGAAGTCATTGTCGCCGCATACGTACGACAAAAACATTCCCTTTTGTCATTTAGTAAAACGCTTTGTATAAAAATGATTCCTTTTTGGATAAACGTAAAATTCAATGGGGTTTATACACCGTATAAAAGAAGGTTGTGTATAAAACAAAATATTCCTCAATGAATATAGATTGAGACAAAGTCCCTTACAAAGACGATATCCTTGGTTTAAGGATAAATCAATTAAATAATTATGTGTGACAAATTAATACATAAAATATAAGTGGATATTAAGTATAAAATAATCAAAGGCCATTCACACATATTCAAAATATTACATATTCAATAACTACATGTTGAACCCAAAGAAATCGAAATTGGGATAAGAAGTTCCCTTGACAGCCTAACGGTGTCATATCAAAATGAGTTGATGAGAGATAAAAAAAGGGTATCTAATCACATGGACATAAAATTTACATCAATAAGGATATATGAGAACAAATACCAGCATAACAATATGTAAATTAAAATACCCAACAAAAGAAGTCTTTTAAAAAGAGCAGGGTGAAAGGTTCCCTTACCGACATGGGTATCTTTCAAAACATATGCCCCGTGAAGGAAGGACAATAGAACATTGATGTAAATACTCATAAATGAAAGAATATTACACAATGAGTAAAATAATGGGAAGTACATACACCACTCAAAGTAAATTGTTTCAAATGTAGCATAAATCTCCTGGGAATAAAAGCGAGATGAAAAATCCCTTGCAAAAACTCGGCAGCCTAACAGCGCCACAGAAAACATACAAAAATTGATTGATGAGATCAAATAGGGTAACTCATCATATTAACATAAAGTTTATAGAAAGAGGGATATAATAGAACATCCCCCAACATAACAAAGAGGATGTTAAAAGAAGTGACATAAAGGAGAGAACTTAAAAAGAAAGAGAGAGGTTAGATCTCTTACGAAAATTCGGCAGCCTAACGGCGCCACTCAAAACTTCCAAAATGGATTGATGAGAGAGAATAGGGTCTCTCATCGTTTGAACATAAAAATTACAGTATGAGTAATATAAAATAACATCCCAATAACAAGAAATATTATCTTTAAACATAATGACATAAAATATTGTACTTAAAAAGAAAGAGAGGAGTAGGATCCCTTACCTCAGGTCCGACTTGACTCGATCGTTCTTTAAGGTCTTGAATAATAAACTTGAGTTAATTTCGAATTTATTAAGAACATTTTTATAGTTCATTATTCCTTTTAGATCACTTATTTCCATGTTATAAACATTATGTAATCATTTAAGTTAATAATGTTTGTTTTGTCGATATTTGGTTCTTAAGTCGAAAGTGGACTTCTTACAATTACATGTTGTTCGTGTGGTCAAATGTTCATTATATCCAGAATTATATTCATTATTTGGATATCATATATATAATATATATCCATAATATAAATGTATTTATAATATTACAAAATCATTTAGAGGTAAGAAATGAAATGCACCGTTAATGGAGACGGTAAGTCGTACGTACGCATGAACGCTACATTCATTTCAAAGTCATATTAATGGAATTAAAACTAAATGAGAGGTATGTATATTTTAATTCCAGAATTATATTCATCATTTAGATGTATCATTCATCATATATATCCATTATATAAATGAACTTATAATAGTACATTACATTTGGGGATAAGAAATGAAATGCACTGTTCATGGAGACGGTAAGCCGTACGTACGCATGAACGCTACTTTCATTTCTATTTCATATTTTTATGGAATGGAATAATGATGATATAGAGGAATATTATAATTCCAGTATAAAATCATATATAATAACTTTAAATCCATCCTTTATACGTCCCACATATGGCATTAACGAATCACATCACTTTGAGGAGGCAGTAGTCTGCACTTCCTTAAATAATGATATAGCGTGTACCCATAATGGAAACCATAACGGTATGGAAAAAATGAAAAATAAAGAATCTTAAGGAAAACATAAACATATTATATATCATATATAAATATAGTGTCATATTAAGGGCCACCTTTGAAGGTGTTAATGGAATTTTGAACAATCATCGTTTCGGGAGGCCGAAATTCGCCATCCACGGAAACAGTATGTTCTTTATCCATTAGATGTAGGTGTGTGAAAGTGTAGCTCAAATACTTCTTATAAAAACATCCTAGTATATTTATTATATTGGAGTTGTTACAAAAGAAATGAATATAATGATTTTAGGGGGTTGGAGAAGAAAAATAAAACAAAAGGACTCAAGTGAAGACATTATCTTAAAATCGGGTAACTCTCTTTTGTTTGAGCTCAAAGGCTTCCTTGGGAAGACTTCTGCCCAAAGTGAGGATTCAAGGAGTTATATAGGGAAGTGTAGAGACAAAATTTTTAGAGGTTGGCCGAGCCAAAGGCTTTGGGAGTGTGGGTAAGGAGGTAGAGGTGGGGGCCTTTATAAGAGGAGAGGAGGGGCACTCTTGAAAGGTAAAGAAAAGTCACTTTATTTTAAAATGGTATTAAGATTTATGAGGTCCCACATTGATGTGTTTCGAGTATAAGGTGATAAGGGTTCGAAATCCACTAATCAAATAGGTTTTTCACATGTTTAGGTCTTATATATTACATTATCTTTCCATTTTATTTAAATCATTAAATAATGAGGTCATCGCTGCATCATCATGATGTCATAAATAATTTAATTTATTTAATGTCTAAGAATTATAAAAAAAATACTATGATTTAGGAAAGCTTTTTATCTTTCCAATTAATATTTATAATCAAAAATCGGATTTGTATAACCCCATGTAAAAATTGTTTTAGTAAAACATTTTATGCTTGTCTCATTTTTACTTTAACTTTAAATAAAAAGATATTAATGTCATTTTCCAACCAAAGTGGCTTCATGGGGTCCCCAAGTTGACCCATGTGTTGTCTTGGTCGGCCATGACACATCCAATGAGGTTAGGACATGTGTCAAGTTCATTTCATATTATTAAAACATTATTTTTACCTTAAACTACACTAATTACCTCTAATTGCGATTAACAACTTAATAAGTAACTATTCACCAAAAAATTATTTTTATCCCATTGAACCACATTTTACTTCTTAATGACAACCATTTATGTCGGATTTTAGAAATTCAAAACACAAAGATGAAAAAATTTCATTTAAACGGAAAAAGCAGTTTTTATAAGTACCACTTAGTGGTTTCACTATTAATCAAAAATTGAAGTTTTTCCGAAAAATCCCAAAAATTCACCCTACGCTATATTTGATATTCCGAATTAAAAAATTAAGACTATTTTAAAAAATTCAATGCATATAAGTCACATTAATTAATTTAATAATTAATTCCCGCTGTCATAGAAAATATCATGTTTTTATGAAACAATAATTATCAAAAGATTGACACTAGTTTATGTCTGATTTCAAAGTGAAATTAATTCCAACTACCACAATTGGATTTAATGTTAAAAATATATTATAATTTCACTTTACAACCAATTAAAAAGATAATCTATTCATATAAATAAATTATATTAAAAAGTGGTTTTGAATTAAAATACCACATTTTATACTATTCATTAAAAAATGAACTTTATCAGAAAGATACAAAAAATATACACAAAGTAAATTTTGATGACCCAATTATTAAGAAGAGTTTTATTTGGTCCATAAGTATGTATAAGAGTGAACAAAACTATATTTAATGATGGTTATCCATAAAAAGGCGATAAGTGAACTTTTAGTGAAAACTAGGGCGTATACGCCTAAAATTGAATTCTTTCTATATTTTATGCCTTTATATTTTATTGGATAAATGTAAAAACATTTAAAAACTTATATAATCATATTTTATTTATTTCTATCCATTACTGCCAATACAACGGCTATATGTTAACTACCATTTAAAATAATATTTATTTATTATTAGAGTGCAACGTAATATTCCAAAGAAACTCGTTGTTGCGTGTTGGGTATGCCATCGAGCATAGCGTCCCCTTTAAAGTAATGTTAATATTTTATTCACAAATATGGATAAATATGAAAATGTCATATTCTTTATTTACCTGGGGTGTTACAATAGCCCATAGAAAAAAGGAATTTGGTTTCACAAGATTGATATCGTTGTACAACCTATGCTAGATAAATGGGATTCATAAACCTATTTTTACCATAATAAATTCTGATAAAAATAAAAAATGTATCATTGGATCATAATCCTATAAAATAATAATTAACCTAAAATTATTTCATATAAAATAGATAATGATTTTGAAATATAGCTATAAACATTTCTTGAAAAAAAAAATATTTAGAAATTTCTTTTTTTAAGTAAAACAAATACAAAATCACATTCTTTGATAATAAATAAGAAAACATAAAAGATCTATTTTATAAGAAATAATGTTCTTGATGATATAAAAATTTGTTCATGATGTACATGTTAAAATAATGATTCCTTTAACATTTTCCATAAATTCAAAACTATAATTTTTTTTAAAATGATATGAAGGTTCCTTTACAAATATTTATTCATATTTAATCATGTGTCATAATTTTTTTAATAACTCGTTTTGAGAGAATTTTTTTAAATTATTTTTAGAAAACATGGTTTTCGATAGAAAAAGGGTTTTCAATCGAAGACACAAATAAATAATTTTTTAAATAAATAATTATTTTGAAATCATAATTAAATCGAGAAAAATTAATTTATTACATTTATTTTCCTGAAATTATAATTGGAGAATAAAATTCATTTCTTTTTTTATAGATTCATCATAATATTTCATCATTGAAATTGAAGAATATAAAGACCCTTAATTCAATTTCAATTCATTTTTTAATTAAATGAGAATATTACGAGTCAGTGAAAATTTATGGTTCATCTTTCGGAGGCCCGGTGTGCCCAGTATCATTTTTTGATGTTTTGTTCGAGAATGTTTAGTACACATACGAGACAGTTTTTATAACTTTTGAATCAGTTCTCGGAATTGAAAAAAGAGGGCACCGTTGAACTCGCAACAATTGTATTTTCTTAAGAATACATTCACCTCAATGGCAGTGGGTAGAGAATTAAATTTCATTTTTATGTTTGTGATGGTAAATAATACTAATAAAATAATATACACATTATTTTATTTTCTAGCCACCATGTTGATGTTGGAGGTGGGGACCACCACACCTTAAACGTCAATGAGTGGTTATGTTGGTGGGGTCCACCTGAACCTGACCTTCTCTCCATGTTTATTATGGTGGGGACCACCCGGGTTTTAACCCCTTCAAACCCCGATTAATTTGGAGAATCCTCTCAACACCCTAATAATGTGGGGGGGGGGGGCCTCTTAAACTCTTCTTTGTTAAATTATGACAACATTCACAATTTAACTATGCCAATTCCTATCCATTAATTAAGTGGAGACAACCTAATTAATTCACACCCTTTTTGAATTCTTATTCCATTGATAGAATTTATAATCTATTACCTAGGATTCCTATTTCTTTTGGTTGGAAAAAATATGGAAAATGAGGATTAGAGGTTTTGAGTTAAAAGCTCTCGCCAACGAAGAATGGAGAACGCTCCCAATGAAAAAATATCTCCTTATACCTTCATCCACGAACTCCTACTAATGTGGTATGTCTTCGACCAACATCCCCCCCTCATCGTTGTCAACGAACCGACGCAAGAGCTCGGGATTGGAAGTGTTTGGCTAACACGACAAATGACAACAACATTGAATTATTCCACGCGACTCTGTAGATAAGCAACAATCAAGGTAGGTGAGTGTTTTATTATATCCATGTTGTTCTTGTTTCTCATATTTTCTATTATTCCCTTAGTCCTCTTGCTATCAAACTAATCTAGATGGACCTAGGAAAACTAACACAGCCCGAATTCTCAGCTATACATCTTGTGGTGTGTTCTACGCGTTCTTCTTGAGTGATGAACAATGGAATGTTTCTTGTTCATTGTGCGATGAAAAAATCCCAATTTGAAGTCCCATAATCACGAAGACCTAGAGGAGGTGCATAGAGAATAGTAGGTGATAGATCAGACTGGACCGAGAAGACAGTTCTTCGACCATTCTTCGAGTGGGTTAATCATAACATGTTTCAGAGCTGATCGGAGGCTCGAAAATGTGGGTAAATATTTTGGATATTCGGGGGACCTAGAGTCTGTAGTTTCGTGATGATAGGACCATCAGAATGAAGAACGGTCATCACGAGAGGTGTGCTGGCTAGAATAGTTGTTTCTGGAATATTCCAGAATACACAACATGTACTTCCGAAGAACACACCGTGTAGTACGGGCGTACTCCGGTTATGGTTACAAGAATCAGACACGAATCACAAGACGTGTGACCCCGGTCACACTGCATGTAATCTTCACACATCTTGGAAGAGGTGGATATGCAAGACTCAGCATGTATCACAGGGATACACAGACATAGGGTGAAGTACACGGGCATGTACTCCACCACACAGCCAGGCAAGGCCAGCGACATGGGCTACCCCGTGTACTAGTTACATGGGTTGGTGAACACATGAAGTGGATGTGTATGTGCACATGACCTGCGTACACAGAGTTGACCCAAGTTTCTTGGACACGACATGTAACCCTACCATGCACCGTGTACTTACTTTTCTACATGACCACCCTTTCGACACGGGCTGTTTCACACAGGTAGTACCCGAGGTCTGACTACACGATGTGTACCTTATTCCAACATGCCGTGTAGTTTTTGGTAAATGGTTTTTTCATCTCACCCTCTATGTCATCGACAAGAATTTTTTGGTTTATCCCTCTATGTCGTTGAAATATCTTTGAGATACTCCTTCTTGGAACTTCATGGAAGTTGATCTATCGAATCATGGCAAGAGGAGCTGACCCTGCTGGAATCAAACGTGATTTGTGCGGAAACCATGTGGTTGGATGCTCTCTAACTAATGTTCCTGGATCATGTGTGGGTTTGATAACTCTAACTACTATACCTTGATCCTATGTGGGTTCGACAGCTCTGACTTCTATTCATGGATCTTATGTGGGTTTGACAGCTCTGTCTACTATTCCTGGATCCTGTGTGGGTTCGACAAAAAATATGATTTATTGGCCACATAAAATCATCTCTCACTCTCCACATAAGTTGTATACCTATGTGAGCTGAGTAAGTATCCTTTGTGTTTACTTCATGTTTGATATGGATTAATTGATAACTTAGGTATATGTTAGGGCATATACCTAGGTGGGGTTATCTATTGATTTCATACCTTGTGGTTATCCTTGTTGGATTTTATGAGACCATGATCATCTCACGGTCTCTACTAAGTATCATTATACACACCCCTGCATAGGCTATGCCAACACCTCGTGTGTTGGATACAGATGACGGACACCGCTAATAGAGGTTGAAAGTACCATGACTGGACGGTACATAGAGGTGGACCTTATAAAGAATCGTTGCACAGAGGAGACTTCCAGACTTGGTTTGATGAGGAGGCTATCTGTACCTACCCATCAGGCAAGAATCTGGGAGGATGACCCAACATTTGTTTTTCTTTTCTTCAGTCTCTTGTACTTTATAGTTGGGCTTGTATTTCTAGCCCCTTTTACTTTTCCACAATGTTTGGCTATGATGTTTACTTAGTGTTTTGTATCCAGCTGTGTATTGTGTTGTGTGTGATACAGGTTATAAATGCAATGTCTTCCCAGTTTTAGGGAATTAAACCTTTGGTCCTAGTCTCATGCCACTAGTCTATGGAAGGCGGGGTTGGGGTAGTCATGGCACGGGCTCTGGGGGATGGGTCATGACAAATTGGTATCAGAGGAGTCAGTTATACCATATAAAATAGGACACTAATATTTTCTATGAATAAATAGCATTAAGGGTACTGAGTGATATTTTTAGTTCAAGGAGTCTAGATTTGGTGCAACATTTGACGTATCCATATAGCATGACCTCAACTTCTGATTTCTAACTCAGTACAGGGTAACACTGATTGCATGTGTGATTTAAAGAATCTTCTTTGTGAATTATTTAAGTTAGCTCACTAGGTTTAACTTTTTGACCATGGCACAACTGTTTCTTTTCAGGATGCCTCAGCATAAATAGCCAGATAGGGTTTTGAGGGTAGTACTCACAGATAGCCCACCGAACGACGAGGCCTCGGCGCAGGGCCCTTTTACAGCGGAGGCACCAGCAATACTAGTTCCATTTGGTCCATAGATACCACCATCCCCGAAAGAAGAGAGTGCACACTTCTTGAGCACATTGCACGAGTTCCAGTGCTAGAGGCTGCCCAGGTTAAGAGTCGAGATAGACCTGCAGGCAGCTGAGGGTTGGCTGGAGGCTATGGTGAGAGTCTTCGGACTGTTACGGCCACTAGCAAACCTTATGGTGATCATTTCCACGGGTCTCCTTCTATTAGACGCATAATTATGGTGTATCCTGATGCTCTATGTGCGTAAAAAGGCGAAACTACTCTGGGAAGACATTGAGAGCATGTTTCGGGCAGTGTTTTTCCCATCCACCCTACGTGTAGTGTGCATATATGATCTACTTCATCTGCAGTAGGGAAGCATGATGGTGGCACAGTACTCAGAAAGGGTCACTGACCTCTCGTGCCACTGCACATATATGTTGCGAGACCCATTATTTAGGGCCCGGACCATTGATCAGGGGCTCAGGTGAGAGATCAGGGCTTTGATGATCTCACTCAGTATCCCGACGCATGTGGGGTGCTAGAGTGATCCCTCTTAGTGGAGAATTTCTTGCTGAGTAGTCACCAATAGCGATACCCACCACGGGGAACCCCATAGCGAAGTCTTCTATAGCTAGAAGCAGATAGATGTCATAGAGATCCAACAGACAAGACCATTCAATTAATGATAATAAGACACAGGTTTGGTTGTGCGAGGCACACGTGATGGATCCAGTCGTACAAGGAATGTGCATTGTTTCACAAGTTGTGGGAAGGGTCACATGGATCGTGATTGTCCTATCCACCATTAAGATGATCAAAATATAGTTGAGGGACCTCCCAGGAAGAGGCTGAGGTCCAATCGAGGTGACCCATAGGGCACAGGTGGACATGTCAGAGGAGCAATTCATGTATCAGGAGTTGGGGGATGTTACGAGTTGTTACCACCACCACCACCACCAAGAAGTCCACTCCGACCATAGGGAGTGGGTGGACGGGCGAGAGCCCAGCTCCATGCTGCTAAGGATTATGATCATAGAGCTCCAGAGCTGATTCTATGTATGATCTGTGTCTACTCCACCTTAGATACAATTCTTATAGACATAGGTTCCAGTTACTCATTCATTGCCAACTCCCACATTCATATCATGGAGATTCTGATAGAGGTGTTGTCTCAATACTTACGGCTAAAGTTTTCTATAGGAGTAGATTCGAGGATTATGCACTACTGCTGGAAGTTTGAGCTTACTCTAGGAGGTGATAACAGCGGCCGGGATCTCCTAGTAGCGTCTTTGAGTCCTTATGATGTCATATTGGGTATGGAATGGTTATCTACAATGCATGCTCTGATTGAATGTGTTAGGCGTAAAGTACGGTGTGTCCTCACAAATGGGACTAGGTTTACTTTCCCCGGAAAGAATGGTTCCTTTGCCACATAGGATGGACTTACCTGGAGGAGGGTTCAACCAATCACTCATCAGTTGTCTTAGCTTAGCCTCAGAGAAGTTGATTTGGAGAGTCCGACTTATCCTGTAGGGGTGGACTAGTACGCGGATGTTTTACCTGATGGTGCCCCAGGTCTACCTCCTCGCAGAGAGGTGGACTTATAAATTGACATGTACCCCAGGACAACATCGATATATTCACCATCGTATCGGATGGCACCTACGGAGCTTTCTGAGCTGTGAGTACAACTAGAGGACTTATAGGGGAATAGATTCATCCAGCCTAGGGTTTCGGCCTGGGTAGCCCCAATATTGTTCTCCAAGAATGAGGATGGGAGATTGAGGCTTTGTGTCAGCTACCGTCGCCTGAACCTGGTGACCGTGAAGAACAAGTACTGACATCCGAGGATTGGTGACCTATTTAATTAGCTGAAGGGGTCCAGGTGGTTGTAAAAGTTAGACCTCAGATTAGGCTATCACCAACTCATAGTTTGAGACGAGGATGTGCAGAAGACGAACTTCAGATGTTGGTACAACCACTACGAGTTCTTGGTTATCCCTTTCGGTGTAACCAATGCTCTAGCTGTGTTCATGGACTCCTGAATAGGTTTTTCTAGCCATACCTCGATCTTTTTGTCTAAGTCTTCATTGATGAAATTCTTATCTACATGACTACAGAAGAGGAGCATGCCTACCATTTTCATGTAGTACCGAACACAATCTGAGAGCACCAGTTTTATGGTAAGCTCTCAAAGTGCCAGTTTTGGATCTGGGAGGTTCACTTTAAGGGACATATCATCTTTGAGGCTAGAGTTGTAGTATATCCACTAAAGATTAAGGTGTTACTTTCTTGGGAGACACCCAATAGTGTGAGTGATATGGGGAGTTTCATGGTATTGGATGGTTATTACCAGAGGTTTTTTCCAGATTAATCTAGATTTGTAGAACCTCTATCAGCCTTGATGAAGAAGGGGAAACCCTTTGTGTGGTCAGACAGATGCCAGCAGAGCATTCAAGAGCGAAGGATGTGGATGACTAGTGCCCCCCATATTGAGGCTTCTAGAAGAAGGCGTTAGGTACGTAGTCTACTATGATGCATCAGGGACCAGGCTCAAACGTGTCTTGATGCAGTAGAAAGCAGTGATTGCATATGGTTTACGAGATCTAAGACAACATGAGAAGAACTATTCTACCCATGACCTGAATTTATCAGCATTTGTCTTCGCCTTGAGTATATGGTGACACTATCTGATGGGTGAGTGTTTTACTGTGTACTCTGATCACTTGAGTCTCGGGTATATCTTCTCTGAGAAGGACATAAACACAAGACAGTGACGTTTGATTGAGTTCCTCTAGGAATATGACTTCTAGATAGTCTATAATTTTGAGAAACAGAACATTGTTGTAGATGCACTCAGTAGGAGAACTGTTATAAAGCTGCTTGGCGAGGTGATAGAGTAGCTGGCTGCATTACATATATCCTTTGTAGATAGAGGTAGAGAATCTTTTCTTCATTATATTATAGTCACTCCACCACTTCCCCAGAGTGTCTGGGAGGCATAGCATGTTAACACTGACTACAAGAAATGACGTGCTCAGATATCCATAGTTCATACACCTGATGGATTTTATGAATGTGGCGAGCACGTCATGCTCATCAGAGGATGTACCATGGTACATGTGTCACTTTATGAGGAAGTGTTGAGTTAGATCCACACCTCACCTCTAGAGGTATGTCCGAAAGTGGTGAAGACGTACCAGGATCCTTGACAACAGCACTGGTGGACGGGAATGAGGAAAGCACTTGCAGAGTTTGTCTCTTGATTCCTCACTTGTCAGCAAGTGAAGGCGGAGAATCAAGTACCAATAGGCATGGATTAGCCTTTAGAGGCCCCATAGTGGAAGGTAGATGGGAGATACATGGGCTTCTGGATGGTTCTTCCATGTACATCCATGGGTCATGACTCGATTTGGGTTATCTTTTTCCGACTCACCAAGTCGGCCCACTTCCTACCGATCAGGGAGTTGGGTTTAGTAGTGATCTTGGTATGCCTCTATATGCAGGAAATTGTGTGGCTACATGGATTAACTTATTCTATTGTCTCTGATTGTGATGCACATTTTACGTCCAGGCTATGGATGGGGTTTTCGGAGGCTTTCTCGATGCAGCTTCATCTGAGCACCACCTTCCATTGTCACACGGATGGCCAGATCTGAGCGGACCATTCAGACCCTCAAGGACATGCCCAATGTTTTTGTCATCGACTTCGGTCATAGCTGGGAGGGTCGATTACCTTTTGTCGAATTGTCATAAAACAACTGAAATCACTCCCCCATTGGGATGACACCTTTTGAGGCATTATACGGGAGACCTTGCAGATCAACTTTGCACTGGACTGACCCTGGGGAGTCAGCACTAGTGAAACCAGATATGGTACGAGCTACCACAGAGAAGGTGCAGATCATCATGGAGTGGATGAAGACTACATAGAGTATATATAAGTTGTATGCCGATAGGAGATGGAGAAATATGGTGTTTGAGGATGGCGACCATGTCTTTATACTGTTCTCACCTCGATGGGGATTACAATGATTTGGCCGAGGCGGAATGATATCTACAAGATTCATCAGACCATTACAGGTTCTTAGTAGAGTTGGCGAGTTGGAATAATGCTTAGATATTCCACCTCAGTTGCACTGGGTGCACGAAAGCTTCTATGTATCCTAGATGAGGATATATGTGCATGACCCTTCTCACATCATTAACCATTGAGAGTTGGACATCGATGATGGGGCGACTTTTAAGGAGGTTCCAGTGGAGATTGAGGATCGACAGAAGCGGGTCCTCTAGGGACAGTTGATACCTCTGGTGTGCATTTTCTGGCATCACGAGAACCTCTAGGAGAGCACATTGGAGTGGGAGCCTTGGATGCATTCTTAGTACCCCCACTTGTTCCCTTAGTTGTTAGTTATGGCTTACAGTGGGTGTAGATCCCGGAGGTCGGGATAATGAAATGTCCCTGAACTTCCATGTAAATTATTTTTTTAATTAAATGGGAATTTATAGAGTCCCCGACAATTTACAACGTAATATTCCAAGGCTTGGTGTTCCCGGAATCAATGTATGATGTTTTTTAGAGTACATTCAGTAAACGTACGAGCGTGATTTTATAACATTTGAACTGGTGCACGGAATTGAAAACTGAGGGTACTGTTGAACTTGAAGTGCTGATATTCACATAAGGTGACATTCACCTCGACGACAGGGGGTCAAGAATAAAATTTAGTTTTTATGGTTTTCACGGATAATAATAAAAATAAAATAATCTAAAATTTATTTTATTTTTGATCAATAATGTGGATGTTAGAGGTGTGGACCACCATACCATAACCTTATATAAGAGGCTATGGCATTGGGCCACACCAAACCTTACCTTATCTCCCTGATTATTATGGTGGGGACCCCCTAGGTTTTTAACCCTTCGAAACCCCCATTACTTGGGAGAATCCTCTCAACTTGATAATAATGTGGGGGAGCCTCTTCCACACCTCCACGTTAAATTATGCCAACACTCAAAATTTAATTGTGCCAATTCCACTTCATTATTTTTGTGGAGACAACCTAATTAATTCACCCCCTTTTTTAATTCGTATGCCAACGATATATTTTATAATCTATTAACTTGGATTCCTTTTTCTTTTGGTTGGAAAAATTATAGAAAAGGAGGATTATAGATTTCAAGAGAAAAGTTCTCACCAATAAAGAACGATGAAGTCTCCCAACAAATAATGATCTCCTTTGACCTTCATCCACGAACTCCTGCTGATGTTGGAATTTGTCGACTGAACTTCCCTCCTCATCATCATCAACCAACCAACTAATGAGCTCGAGATTAGATGTGTGTGGCGGATGCGACAAACGACGACAACTCCATCTTCTTTCCTGCGACTTCATTGAAAAACAACGATCAAAGTAGGGGAGTGTTTGATTTTATTAACATATTTCTTTGGTTCTCATATGTTGTTTTATTCCATTTAACCACTTGATATAATACTAATGTGGAGGGACCTAGCCAAACTAACAAGGCCTGATTTCTCCACTGTACTTCTTGTGGTGTGTTCTTCATATTATTCTTCGGTGGTTAACAATGGAACGTTGTGGTATCGTTGGGTGACACAACGATCCCAGATTTAAGAACAAACATCATGATGACCTAGAAGAGGTGAAACGACGATAAAATGTGATATATCAGACTAGACCGAGAAGATCGTTCATCGACCGTTCTTCGAGAGGGTGAATCATAAAATGTTTTCGCAGCTGATCGAAGGCCCGAAAATGCCGATAATGATTTCAGAACATCGTGGAAACTAGGATTCTGCATTTTCAAGGCGATCATAATGCCAGAACGTGGAACGGGCATCATGGGAGGCAAGCTAGCCAAAAGTGTCATTTCAAGAAAATTCAAGAATACACAGCATGTACTTCCGAGGAACCTGCCATGTAGTACGGGCGTACTTGGGTTAGGGTGATGGGCATCAAACACCATCAAACAACATGTGACCCCTGTCACATGGTGTGTACTCTTAACACCGATTTGAGGAGGCGGCTATGCGAGACTCGGAATGTATCTCGTGGATACACAGACATGTGGTGAAGTGCACGACCTTGTACTCCACCACATGTTCATGCAAGGCCAGTGAAACAGGTTACCCCGTGTACCAGTTACACGGGTTGCATAACACAGGTTGGGGACATGTACATGCACATGGCTAGCATACATGGAGTCAGTCCCAGTTTCATGGACATATCATGTAACCTTACCACACACTGTGTACTTACTATTCTACACGACCTTAATCTCTACATAGTATGTTTCATACGGGCAGTACCAGAGGTATGACTACACAGCATCTGCCTTATTCCAACATGATGTGTACTTTTTGGTAAATGGCTTGGTCATCTTGTGCTCTATGTCTTAGACATGAATTGTTTGGTTTTTTCTTCTATGACGTGGTGGGATATTTGAGAAACTCCTTCTAAGGACTCCATGGCAGTTGATGTATCGACTCTTGTATTTAGGAGCGAACCCTCCCGGAATCAAGTGTGCATTTTGTGGGTACCATGTGGTTAGATTCTCTCTGAATACTATTCTTGGATCATGTGTGGGTTCGGCAGCTCTGACTACTATTCCATGATCCTGTGTGGGTTCGACAGCTCTGACTACTATTCCAGGATCCTTTGTGGGTTCGACAGATCTATCTACTATTCCTAGATCTTGTGTGGGTTCGGCAGCTCTGACTACTATTTCTAGATCTTGTGTGAGTTCCGCAGCTCTGACTACTATTCATGGATCTTATGTGGTTTCTATAGAGAATATGATACAGTATCCATGTATAATCATCTCTAACTATCCACATAAGTTGTATACATATGTGAGATGAGTCTGTAACTTTTGTGTTTGCCTCATGTTTGTGGTTGATTACATGATAACTTAGTTATATGTATGGGCATACACCTAGGCGGGGTTATCTGTTTATTTCAAACATTGTGGTTATCCTTGTTGTATTTTGTGATACCATGAGCGTATCGAGGTCCATTCTGAGTAATGTAATACTAACCCCTATACGAGCTATGCCCATACCTCATTCTGTTGGATGCAGATGACAGACAACGATGACTAAGGCTAAGAGTACTAGGACTGGACAGTACTTGTAGGTGGACCTTACGTCGAGTCGGTACACTGAGGAGACTGAAAGACGTGGTTTGATGTGGCTATTTGTACCTACCCTTTAGGTAGGAATCCCGTTGGATGACCAAGAATCTATTTTTCATTTCTTCAGTTTCTTGTACATTATAGTTGGGATTGTATTTCCATCTTATTTTACTTTTCAGAACTCTTTTTCTATACAATTTACTTTGTGTTTTGTATCCAGTAGGGTACTCTATTGTGTGTGTTATAAGTTATTATGTTAATGCCTTCACAGTTTTAGAGAATTACACATTTTGTACTACTATCCCGCCCCTCTATGGAATATGGGCTTGGTTTAGTCATGGCATGGGCCCTATGGGATAGGTCATGATATAGAACAAATCAGATAAACATTGACATTTTTTTATAAAAGACTTGGAACATTGGTAAAATGGAATAGAAATACCGAATGAATAAATAAAAATGAATGGAAGATAAAATATAATTATAATAAATAAATTAATGATATTTAATTTCAATGTCACTGTATATATACTCATAATATAATAAAGGTGTATAACATAACTTATCTTTCGATGAAATGGATTTTGAGACCGAAAATCTCTTGCTGCTTTGGCAACATCGGAACAGTAAACCACATGAAAGAGATAAAATCAAATTCATATGTAAAAAAGTTTTTTCATTACAATTATCATTAAATAAATTCATTGTATTATTATAAAAAATATAAGTGAAATTGGTAGGGAATATGTCATGTGCCTCCCAGAAGTAAAAAAGTGAGATGGAATTTTTTTACATATATTATTGAAAACCTTCACACAGTATTCAAACTCTTGTCAAATAAATATAAGATACTATTAAATATAATATATTATCACAATTATATCAATTATACCCCATTGGAACTATTTATGACATTTTATTAATATTTATTTACCAATTCCTTATTAAAATCTCATTTTTGATAATAACCTCTTTGTTTTTCATATACTTTTTGAATTTTTATTTTCAATATTCATAATTTTTTATGGTTAAATCATATAAATAATAGTAATAATGAAATAATTTCATATTAATATATCTTTCATAAATTTATGAATCATCATTAAAATATTTTTGATAAATGAATCTTATTACAACCATGGAGATGGTAGGGCATTCGTACACATGGGTGCCATTTTCATTTCCCAATTATCCTTATAGAATGAAGCTAAATAATATTTTATAGTTACAAAATAATCATAATTTAAAATATAAAATATTTTTTCTTAAAATATTCTTATACATACAATCCATGATATTTTGGTGATGAATATATATTCACATAATTTTATGAGGGTGACAATCATCACATACATGAATTTTGTTGTCAATATTATGTGAGTGAAAATGTATGAAATAGAATCATATGTTTACTCTTAAAAATTTTAATTAGATCATGAATATAATAATTATGTCATGTATTTCACATATATTAATTAATGGTACACTTATCTTCATCCATTTAATCTGTTAGAAAAATAATAATAACATCACTTCATGTGGATCACAAGAAAAGTTTCAGTATCCCCTATGGAATGGAAAGTAAATAGGTATCTAAGAGAAAATGACTCTATATTTTTAATTATGTTATAAATAAAATATAAATATATAATTTATATCAATAATCATACCAAACCTTTTGAGGTGGTAATGGAGAGATGAATAACAACATTTAGCATAGTAGTTGTCCACTGTACACACGAATGATGATTTTATAACAAATTTGAGGGATGTAAGGATGGATGTTCGTAAAAATAATTACATATAAACATAATATTATATGTGAAATATGGATTTTAGTTTATTATAATGGTTAAATAATAATTTATGGTGGTAGAATATAAAATAAACTAAAAATTAATGTTGAAGAACAATACCTCTACTTGGGGAAAACTCCATAGGTTATACCGAAAAAAATTACTACGATGGATATATTACCAAAATTAGGATTCAATAATTATAGGATGTAGTATATGCTGTGATATTTTAGGAATTATTTGAACAAAATGTTAATTAAATTATGAAGTGGATAACAATGTGTGTATACTTTTATAGGTGAGGTGAGTAGAGAACACGAAATTTTTTCCAAAATAAAAAGGTTTATTATTTTTTCCCATACAAGAAAGTTCATTAAATTGGTTAATAGAGAGACTTATACATGATAGTTCTGAAATATTTTTTAATAATATATCCTATATAAATTTTAGGTTATTTTATCCCTACTGTATTTATTTTTTCATCTCGGTAGACCCATTCTTACCTTAAATATGGTAAATAATTTTTTACTATTTTATCTATTAGTAATGATAAATAATTATGATTAATGTTTTAGTCAATGTAAAATATTCGGATTCCAAATATGGAAATCATTTATCCAAATTCCGTTTAGTGAAGTGGAAATTTTTAGTTTAAAATTAATTATATACACGATGAGAAAGGGGGTTTTCATAGTGGATAGGGTTTGATCCCCATTCAATCTTGACCTTTTTAAAGATTCAATCACATGAATATAAATGTTTGATAATTCCATTTTATAATAGGCATCACTTCCAATTAAAGTTATAATTATATCATTAGATATCAAACATTGCACATATAATTTTAGGTATATATAAATGTGGTCCCACCAATATCTTATTGATATCATATATATGTGTGATAAAATATCATATTGCATTAATAATATTATAATACATTTAAATTCAACGGGTTTCATAAATGTGACATCATAAATTAATTAAGAAGTGGTAATGAAATGTAATTTAATGAATCATTCCAAAATTATCATTATCCTAATCTGTAACAATAATTAAATTTGATGGTATCATTTTAACATGTCACCAGTAAATGATAAATGTCATTATATTTTGGTATCATAGATGAAAAAATAAATTAAAATACCATTAAATAATTACATATGGAAAATAGGATTTCAACTTGGAAATAACTTATTTAAAATAATAAATCATAATCTTTTTGAGAAATATTTTCTATGAAAATATCCTTGGAAACATTTACTACAAACATAAAATATTTTAGTAGTAATTATAGTGGGAATTTATGTTTAGGATCATTATCATGAAACAATTATTCCATCAATATTTTGGTAAAAAGGTAAAAAGTATATGGATCAGAAAATGATAATAAAATTCATTTTATAACTTTTTATGAAGAGTAAATAATGGGTATTAATTAATTTAATCAATAATATGATAATATAAACAATTAATTCCTTAAAACATTTTCCAAAATCAATGATCTAGAAGATAATGTATTTTTAACCGAAGAAATCAATAAATTATTTTTTCCCTATAAATATTGTTCCACACTTTTGAGAAGAAAAATAGTGGAAAATGAATGGAAAACATGAACTATATAGAAATAACAAGTGTATAGGAAAATTAATGGTATTATTGAGAGATATGTCTTAAAAGTTCTTCATAGAAATGTTAATCATAAATATTCTTGAAATACAATGAAATTGAAACATAAATATCCTAACACATTGGAAAAATTAGAAAAATACAACATGAAATATTAATCATTATATGGATAAGAATATCCACATAATTTGTTTTTGATTAATCACAAAATAAATTCAATGGTATTATATGGACCATATGAAATAAACAATTGGTTAATATGGTATGTCTATAATAAAATAAAAGTGAGATGAAAATGACATACCTTAAGTTAAACATTCATCAATAGGACACTATACATATTAATATTAACTATGAATTAATGAAAATAATATTATATAATAATAAATATACTAATAATAACATATTTTATCAAATTATAAAATTTTAATTCTAATTTATTAAGAATTCAATAATAAAATATTCATTTCCTAGAGTTCATTTACTCATTTTTCTTGAGAATTTTGTTTCAGTAATAATAGTTCTAGTAAAATTATCATGGATCCATAATTTATAAGATATTATAAATGATATAAATATCATTTATTTTTATTTTATGTAGTTTTATCAATAAAATTTATATATAGAGAAATGGATTACACAATTCTATTATACAGTAGTATATATGTACATATGAACACAATTTTCACATTTTAATGGATGAAACAAAAAAAGGTAAATAGTAATACACCTTTGAAAAATAAATAATATATCATATATATCATATAAATTTATTAAATATCTCATTATTACTATCTGTGTAAATCATTAATGAAAAATGAATCGCATCACATTGAAGAGGTGGTAATCCACATACTCGTGTGAGTGATGTTAATGTATTCCAACGTATGGGATGTTAATATTGTTGATATGATATTTTAAGTAAATAATAATAAATATGTAATAAATATAAAAAATAATTGTTAACCTCATCCTAATAACTATCCATAAACGATGCTAAGAGAATATGAATTTTTTCATTATGCCACTATATTAGTCAATATGGGCACACGAAGGATACATTCAGATTCTATTTTATGAAAATTTTTAATAACAGATGTTCCATAATCATAATAATATTTTATATATTTTTTAATATTTAATTTATTATTTAATAATGAAAAACAAATATCTTTATTAGGTATGAAAATAAAAAATTTTGAAAGAGGTATGGAATGATGATTACCTCTTCTCTGATAGGATTTAGGTAAATCATATCCTAAGGACCATTGGGTTGGTATTTTAAAGAGAGAAGAATCGATAATTAATTAATATTGATGTTTAGAGGATAATTTGTCTAGTTTTTTCAAATCTAAATGTTTCAATGAGGTGTGAATAAGATGAAGGAGCAGTTTTCATTTTATATGTGGTTTAGATGACACATCTAGAATTTCATAAAATATTAAAATATATTAAATAAATACTCTCTAAAAATGACCAAAAATGCATAAATTTTAAAACATGGGATAGTATGAGGTCAAAATATGGCAATCCAATAGTATTTATAAATGTTCATATTGAAAACACATCTTTATCTCTTAGTTTGATTCCATGGTAAACCTGTTATAACCATAATCATGGTTTTTTTTAAAATATTTTTACAATTAATTGGGAGAAAAATTAAGATGAATAATTAAATAATATTACCTATTATAATTCCAAAAATTAGATATATTAAACAAAATAAAATTCACAAATTTTTAATAATTTATTTTAAAATGAAACTCATAAAACATAACGAAATATAGATTTATATAATAAATGTTTTACTAAAAATAGAACATTTTTATACTAAATACCCACAAATAAATTATACAAATGAACTTAATTGGATTATAATATATTATATAATAACTAATTTTACATTAAAATATTCTAATAATGTGAAATTATTTTAATTAATGGGGAAAATTGATAGTTTTAAAAACAAATTATTATAAATGAATATTCATTAAAAATAAATCATTTTATAAAATTGTCAAAATTTAACTGTAATATAATTTTTACTTGATGATATAAAAGTGAAGTTCATTTTTTCAAATTCTTACTCTGATATTGGAAAAAATTAATTACATTATTTTCTAAAAATATGTAAACAATCAATTTTTTAGGAGAAGAAAATTTCGGAATCTTATAAAGCCTTTATAAAAAATTGTCTACCTATTTACCAATATATCTTATTTATCAAACACTTTTTTAAATAAATTTTATAATTTGGTTACTCCTATTCTCCTTTATAATTTGATATGTAGATTATAATTCTATATTATTTTACATTTCACTAAAGATAATTGTTGTGTGTATTGTAGGATATCACGGAAATTATATTTATTTAAAGATATGCATATAATAAAATCTCAGGGTGTTACATTCTACCAAACATGAAATGATTTTTACCTTTAAATCCCATCTCTCTAATAATAATATATGGCAATATCGTTATTCTATCACATACTAAGGATCCAATTTTGAATCATCTAATTTCAAATTTATCCACTATTATTTAAAATTGGAGTGGTGTTGTTTATGAAAAAAATTTACCCATGAGCTAAAAGTTATATTGGTTTTTATTAATTATAATGATCATGAACTAGTTGTATAACATCTATATTTTTTACATGTGATGGAATAAGTATTTACATCTTCAAGGGAGATACACGGAACATATCGTGAAAATAAAATAGTTTTGGTGGAAGAAGAAAACATTAATCTATCATCCCTAATAACCCATTAATATAAACATGACCAATATAATAAAGGAATATCATTACATTCTTTTTAAATCTCATAACATTCTTCCATGATGAAACTAATTTCAATACATTCTCACCAACTACCAATTCCCCAATTCTCTATTGCCAATACGCACGTTATTACTATCAACTATAAGGTTTATTGATATTATTTGGATTGTATTTGAAATTTACTTCCATTTAGTTTTCTAGATCAATTCCCAATATAATTATTTATCGAGATTCAACCTGAATTGTGGTAGTTATAAACTTGCTTTTATATAATAATTGAAAAAGTATCATCAGAATGCTTGAGTCAAAGTTTTTATTTTATGAAAACTAGACTAGTGGAAGTTGTTGGTCCCAAAAAACATTGAAATGAACATAAAAACATCTCATCATATCATATGGGGTTTCAATGTTTCTCTTAGAATAACAATTTTTTAGATTATGAAAAGAAGAATTGGAACCAAATAATTTATCTATATAATATTGAACAAATCTCCAAAAATTCAAGGTAAAACTAGTATCTCCATTAATATATCATATAATGGAGTACTATATTAAAACATAAAACATATATAATTTATACTCAATAAAAATTTCGAAGAGGTAAATATTTGCTGATATAAATGGGTTATGCAGACATCATTAGGTGATGGAATAAAAAACAAATAGTGTTTCATCCAATGATGTTTTGAGTATTTCTGTGAAAAAATCTATTATGATAGTATCCCATTTCCATTATGTTATGTGTAGTGGCCAAAATTTCCACATAGAATTATATAACTAAAACATTACATATTGACACTCCATGGAAAATAATACAAACTCTGGAATACCGCTCTTCCTATTTTCCACATTACTATTTATTCAGATCTGTAACAACCCAATATTTTATTAATGAAAATTTCCCTTAATATAATTAAATGTATTTTTATGTAAAATTATTATAAAATATATGAACTTGTTTGTATTATGATTTTATATTTCAAAATACCTTTATGAATTGTTACCATTACTAATATAGTCATTAAATAGTGATTACATGATTAGTATAAATATTGGGCTTTAACAAATCCAATTTACTCAGACAAAAAAATTGATGACCTCATTCAGTAGAATTTATATGTATGAATCCCATTCGTCAAAGCTCGAATAAGATTTTTCATCATTGGGCTTCGCTCATGACCATGGCCAATATTATCATCAAAACATTATGCTCGAATGGAACTACCTATAAGAGAAGAGGAATTTGATAGATATTACCACCAGATCAATGTTATCAGATCCACCCCAAGAGTGTGTCACCATATCACACATTATTCTTTGGTAATATGTGTGTGTTAAAATTTTTTATGTAACAATATCCTAGACCAATGATTATGTGCATTATTTTTGTGTACAATAATGAATATACATTGATTTTATTAGTGTTGCAATTTAAATAGTTTTAATGCACATATATTATGTTTAGTTAATCTTCAATTAAGAAATATTTATTGATGAATTAATGGACTTTTTAATTTTATATTATTTTCCTAAAATATTATTACTAAATTAAATTTTATTAAATATAAATTATTGTATAAATTTTATGAATACTATTGTTAATTTTATGAAGAATTGAAATCCATTTTTTTCAAAACAGAAGAATTTTCAAAAAAAAGTAGGTTTATAATTTTAATTTTTAAATTCACTTATTTGGAAAATTATTTAGATAAAATGAATATTATTTTTTGAATCAAGACATTGAAATAATCCAACAGTTACGTTTTCACAATTTTCGTAGACTGTCGATGGTATGGGTATAAATTAAATATAGTTTGTTTATAGAATTTATATTATGACACCCTAATGACCCAATAGTGATTTAATAAAATAATATAAAATGTATGTTAAGAAAATATATATTTTAAAATTAAAATAATTTAATTTTTGGTACGGTTTTTTTCATTTTACAATACTTCCATGGACCCACAATGACTTTAAAACATTTTATCTTTTTGAATTGATTTCCTTGAGAGTGCAACTCACCTCCACATAATAAAGCATAATATTTTAATAATTTAGGTCATTTCCATTGTAAATAATGTTTTCTAATTCCTTTTGGAAAAAATCAAGAGAAAACTATTTTTTGGGTTACTGTTTTGATTGGTTTAATGAGTGCTATCCAAAACCTAATTAATAAATAATTCCCTCTATTTTCCTATGTAAACCCACCATAAACCCACATAATTTTCACTCAAATAATTTGGATCTCGACCTAAATATACCATTATCTCTCTATAAACCTCACATGGTTCCCCAAGATACTAATAATCCTCTCTCATTCCCCTCTAAAGCCTTTGGGATCACACTTCCAAGTAAGAGATTTCACCCTTTCTCATTTTTTTCCTAATTTCATTATGTTGTTATTCCCTTTTATTTTGTATTAAAAATGATGGGGTATGATTTTTCCCTTCCTCATACACCCCTATTTATTTTTTAATTTATAAATACCACTTTATCTCTGATTAATAACTCTCATGCACACCTGATACCATGCCAAAATTTGGTAAAGAATTTCTCTTTTTTTCATTTACATCCAAGCAATTCTTTTGTATTATGAATCTAAATCCCATTAAATATGTTGGGAAATGTATCTATATGTCCCCAAAACATTCTATTTAATTTAGATATGATGAGATACCCCTTTCTTTCCCATAAATAATTCTTTTTGATGTCTTATGTAACATCGTTATGCTACCAACATTGAATTGCGGTTTTCCAAACCAAAACAATTGTGTACTGAATACCATGCCAATTTCCCTATAAAATGTATTCACTATTATGGAAATTTACTTCTATATAATAGATCATAATTTAGGAATTTATCATTCATTTGGAATGAAATAAATAATTATTTTTAATGAATCCATGTTATTTGATCCATGTGGCTTACTCATGCATAAAATTAAATGAATAAGAAGTGTATGCCCTAGTGCTCCAATGAATTGGGTAAAGATTATTATCATGATAAATCAAGATAAATTAGGCTTTACTCAAGCTAATGAATGTGTAATGAGGTTTTACTCATGCTCAATGTTCAATGATCCTTTTCAGATGCTATTATCTTGTTCAATTTTGTCACCACATTTCCATGTTAGGATTATCATGGAATATCAGGACTTTATGTGAATGTTTCTCTTATGCTCCATTGATAGTTATATTGCCTAACATGTATCATATTATTCATAATATGACCAGATTACTCCATTACTGGGATTTATACCTCACACCTTTATTATGAATATTTTCAGGTTATCCCCTACAATGCTAGGTACGAAGGGATGTTGCGGTCATGTAAATGATGTTTTCAATAAAGATGTTGTGTTTGATGTTATCTATTGTTATGTAATGTTCTTAATTTTCCTAGAAAATGGTACAATCAATCCTATGAGTTTTTGAAAGTTAAATTTTATGTATTAAGTCATGTTTATGTGTTTACTTAAGATCAGAGTTATTATATATGGTTATTGAGGATAGGTTTAGTTATTTTTGTGAGTAGGATTAGAAAACCCAAGTGAATGCCTTAAGGATTATACAAAGTATAATAAAATAATACCTAAATTTTTGTAAGTATTGAATAATTGGATTATCAAGAAAATACATCGATATCTGGATATGAGTAGGTATATGTAGCTCTTGCTTAGAGGTATTTTGGGGTAAAATATGAAAACACCGATTTGAGATAGACTCGAACGAGAACTGGTGCACGACAATGTGCCTTGCTGCACAATTGGTTATAGAACTCATGGTTGATATGATTTGTATAATTAATGAGCTTGGTATGAACCATTATTAAGGGAAAAAAATACATGTCTTAATATTTGTTGAGATGTTGATTAGGTATAACATATATTGGTGCCTACAAGTTCATATTATAATGAAATAAAAGTAATTTATAATTCATATATTTTTATATTTTGATTACCATTTATGTGTTACCTCTAAATTTCCTATTATTTTAGAAAATGGCCTATAACAGGTGGACTCCTGCTAACAACTGATGCGAAGATCAATGTGATGAATATTCTAATTAGATGTCCATTCCACTAAGATTGAGAATCAAGAACTTTTTCTGGATACTCACTTAGTTAACTCATTTTTTGAATAAAATAATTGGTCAAGTGAAACAATCACCCCCCCCCCACCCCCAAGAAAGAACAACTAACAATCGAGTGTTTCAGGAGACAAAGGAATCCTACATTTAATTGATCATTTGATCCCTTAATTTCAAAATAATAGATCAACTCCATTAAAATGGTATTGTTCATCCATCCATGTTTCGAACAATAGAAGGTTATTCTTGATGCTTATAGAATGGAGGGTGAAGATGATATATGATGGAAAATGATCAAAAATATGAAGCCTGAGGAATATACAGGGGCATTGGAATTGAATGATTTTTGGAAAATGTTTTTCGATAAATATTTTCAGTGCACCCTCCGACTTAAGATGGAATGGGACTTCTATTCCCTCATGAAAATGGGCAATGAATCCCTCAGAGTGTATGGGGAAAACATCACAAGTCTTGCACGATATGCCTCCAACTTTTTCATTAACCGCAAATACAAGGACTACCGCTTCTTTGGTGGGCTAAAACCTAGCATACAGAAAGACCTACTGATCTGTGACTTTGAGAGCTATGAGGAAATTGTCTAATGTTCCCTCAATGATGAAATGGTGATCAGAGAAACATAAGGATATCATATGTAAAAGAAGAATAAGTGGAAATTAATTATGGAGTTTTTATGGATACATCCATCGGTGCTATGAAAATCCAGAACCCCACTTACCCAAGGTGCGGAATAAAGCACCTGGGAAACTACATAAAGGGGATGAGAAAATGATTTAGGTGTAGAAGAAAGGGGAAACTACCCATTAACTACCAACCTGAAAAACCCCCAGCTATGATATAGGAGAGGAGATCTCTATTCAACAATCAATACGTTATTTATTTATTTAACTAAAAATATGTAGGGAACTGTTCAAATTAGTGCATTATTCCATGGTTTTTCAGAGGCAGAAAACAACCTTCTCAGAAGTAAGGATGAGATTTTTCGTCCCTACTGCCAAAGAGAACCCCGAAAATGAAGTGGTGATAGTAATAGTGGTTATTTATTTGAGAATATCAAACATACATTTTGATTCTGCTTCTATGCATTCGTTTATATCCCAAAAGTTTAGATGAACAATCCCAACACCACCAAAAATAATGGATGTAAGAATGACAGTGAGAATAGAAAATAGGGTGATCATTCAATCCCAAGAATATAAATCCACCCCTATTATAATTTGTGGATTGAACATCATGGAGAACCAAGAATTACTCTCTTTGATTGAAATTAATGCAATTCATGGAATGGATTAGATTTACTTATATAGAGCCATCATAAATTTCAATGAGTGGGAAATCACTCTACGTATGTCGAGTCGACTTTGGATTCTGTACTAGTACAAGGAAGAGGATGAATTTAATTTAGAACCATCATCTCAGGAGTGGATATTACTATCTAAAGAGCATGTGTAACTTACATAGATGATTGATTCTAAAGAAGAAAACATCCTTGAAGACATTACGATTGTCAGTGAATTTGATGAAGTGTTCCAAAAGAATTTATTGGCATTCCTCCCAAAATAGATGTAGAATTTTCAGTTGATCTTATACATTGGGAATTTACAATATCCAAGACTCTATATGAAATTACTATCATGGAGAATTAAGAGCTGAAGAAACAACTACAGTAGAATATAGATAAAGAGTTTATATGAAATAGTGCTTCACCATGGGGTATAACAGTTGTCTTCCTCAAAAATTAGGATGTATCACAGCACCTTTACTTTGATTATCATGATCTAAAAAATCACAATAATTAACAAGTATCCTCTTCCACAAAATGATGACTTATTCTATCAGCTAGGTGGAGCCCAATAATTCTTCAATGTGGATTTTTGGTCTGGATATTACTAATTAATTGTGAAGAAGGAGGAAATCCCCAAGACTGATTTTTTGTACTACGTACTGGAAGTATGAATTCATAATAATGCCTTTCAGACTCAATACTTCTCTGGAAATCATCATGGACATGATTAATATATTCTTTATATATTATCTTGACATATTTGTGGGTTTATTTATTGATGATATTCTAAAATACTCTGAAACCATGGAGGAGCATGAGGAGCATCTAAGAATTGTACTTGAGACTTTGCGAAATGAGAATCATTATGAAAAGTAAAACATGTGTGAATTTTGGTTATAGGAAGTATCATTTTTAGGTCATATCATCAGAAGAAATGAGATATCTGGTGATCCATCCATGAATTCTACAATTGAGGGATGGTCAAGGCCCACATCAATAATGTATAACCATAGAGTATTGGGTTTATCTACATATTATTTTCAATTTGTTAGAAATTATTAATGATGTTCCAAACCTCTTACCAAGATAACATGGAAGGGAGTAAAGATTTATTGGATTGATGAATGTGAATGGAGCTTCACAGATTAGAAAGGGAGGATTATCAGTGCACATGTGCTCACTCTACCCACCCGTGGAGATATTTTGTGGAATTTAGTGACACTTTTAAGAAGGTATGGGTTGTGTGTTGATTATAAATGGAAAATTCATTCCCTATTCTTCACAACAATTGAATGATCACAATAAAAACAATCCAAAACATGATCTATAGTTGGATAAAAGATATTATCTTTCAAAATTTTGCAGCATTACCTCTTTGTGAAGATGTGTGAAATATATACGAATCACAAATGTTTCAAGTATATATTCAAACAGAATGAGTTGAACATGCTCCAATGAATATGGTTAGAGCTTATAAAAGACAATGACTTCTCAATCCATTACCACTATGGGATGGTAAACAAGGTGGAAGATGATCTAGGTATAATATACCCATCAATTGTATCATCGATGAGAATTGAAAAGGTTCCATTCTTATTATCTTTGATGAAGATGAAAATGGGAATCATAAATAAGAGTACATCATCAATACTTTAACAAATGATTTCTAAACTGTCTCTTTTGGAAAGGTTAAATGATGATTTAAATGATGATGTTGGGATTCCAAAAAATGTGGAAACTATCAGAAAAGGGAAATCATCAGAGTTAATGTTTTAATGAAGAAGAAATTGTGATATTTAAGACAAGGCTACGTGTCCCATAAAATCTGGAGTTAGTGAATGAAATTTTGGATTATGCACATTGGTAAAATTTATCTATTCACCTAGGAAACACAAAGATGTATCATGATCTACGAGAGCATTTTTAGCGTTTTAACATGAAGAAGTAGAACACAGAGTTTACTTCAATGTTCCTAGTATGTCAGAAAGTAAAGGCTGCAAGGAATATGTCTAAGGAGATGATGAAACAATTACCCATACCAGTATGGAAATTAGAGATCATCACCATGGACTTTGTGATCAGTCATCGGAAGTCATTCAAAGGAAGAAATGCTATTTGGGTTGTTGTGGACCATTATATAATGATTGTACATATCATTACAATTCGATAAAATTTCTCACTGGATCATCTAGCACAAATATATATTATATATGTTGTGAATTTTTATGGATTACCACTTTCTATTGTATCTGATCGAGATCCATGATTCACCTTTATGATTTGGAAGAGTCTTCATCATGCTCAGGATAATGAGCTGAACATTAGTATGGATTATCATTCTCAAACTAATTTCCAATATGAGTAGACTATCTAAACACATGGGGACATGTTTAGGGCATGATCAATGGACTTTAAATGAGGATGGGATCAACATATACCTCTAGTTGAGATCACATACAATGATAGTTTTCACTCAAACATCCAAATGGATCCTTACGAATACCATTATGGGAAGAAGAGTAGAACACCACCATGTTAGGAGGAATATGGGGAGAGAATACTCCTAGGTCTAGAAATTGTTGATGAAATGGTGGGTAAGGTTAAGACCATCCAGCATCACATTAAAACTGCTCACAGTCAAAAAAAGTGATATGATGATAATCATCGATGAGTCCGAGAGATTGATGTCAGATACATGGTATTCCTTCACATATCACCATGTAAGAGATTGATGAGATTTGGGAAGAAGGGAACACTTTATCCAAGGTACATCATCCCTTTTTAGATCCTTGATCACATTGGAGCAGTGTCCTGTCGACTAGAACTCCCTCCTAACCTATCCAAAATACATGATGTATTCCATGTATCACTCTTAAAGATGTACATACATAACCCATATCATGAACTCAATTGAGAGGTGGTACCATCAATTAATGACATCTCATATGAATAGAAGTTGTAGAATATCATAGATTGTTGGTAAAATTCTATACTAAATAAAACAATTCCCCTCATCAAGGTGTTGTGTCGAAACCACCAGTTTGAAGAAGCAACATGTGAATCTGAGGAAGTAATGATGTAGAGTTACCCATGTCTTTTTTAGTGTGGGATATGGAAATTTCAAGGAGAAATTTAATAATGGTATACGATTGAAACAACTCAAACTTTTATTAATGAAAATTCTTCTTGATCTAATTAAATGTAATATTATGTAAAATGGTAATATAACATATTCCATTATTTGGTTTTATGATTTTGGATTTGAAAATAATGTTACAAATTTTTACCATTACTAATATAGACATTAAATTTTGATAAAATAATTATTATAAATATAGAGATTTAACGAATACAATTTACTTAAAAAAGGAATGTGATGACCTCATCTAGTATAATTTCTAAATATGAAGCCCATTTTTTGGAGCTCAGAAAGGAGGTGGCCTCACAAGGCTTTGCTCATGACCTAGCCAAAATTAGCTTCTAACCGTTAAGCTTGAATAGAAATGACTGCTGGAGAAGTGGAAGTTGATAGAGATTACCACCTGAGCAATGTTATCTCAGCCACCCTAGGAGTATGTCACCATCGCACACCATACCCTTAGGTCATATGTTAGTGTTATAAGGGGTTATTTAAAAAGACCCTATCACTTAGATTATTTTCATTATTTTTGTATATAATAAAGAATTTAAATTGATTTTATTATTGGGACTTTTTCAATAGTATTAATCCACAAATAGTATTTTTTAGTTAATATTAAATTAAGAAATCTATTTAGATGAATTAAAGGTTTTTTAAATTAAATAATATATTAATATAATATTATTACTAAATTACTTTTATTAAATAAAAACGATTTTATAAATTTTATGAATAAAATTGTGAATTTTATTATGATATGAAAACTATTTTTGTAAAAAACAATGAATTCTTGATAAATGCCAGTTTTTATTATAAATGTAAATATTCACATATTTAGAAAGTTATTTAGATAAAATGAATATATTTTTTGGAATTAGGATATCTAAATTATCCAATGGGGAATTTTTTATTATTTTCTGAGATAGTAGAATTTTTGGGTAAAAATTAAATACAGTTTAATTTTATAATGTGTCTTATGACATCATAATGACCCAATAGTTATATAAAAAAATTATATAAATTGGATGTTCATTCAATATATTCTTTTCAATTTAAATATTTTTATTTTATGTTTTTATTTTATTTGTTTACGAAACATCAGTGGACCCTCTAAGATTTAGAACACATTTAAAATTTTAAAATTGATTTCATTGAGTGTGTGACTCACCTCCACATAAGCAAGACTAATATTTTGAGATGTTTAGAAATTAGACATATAAAATAATTTTTTTACTCCCCATGGGAAAAAACCATTGGAAAGATCATGGGTTGGCTTTTGTTCCTGATTATTTTCATGTGTGGTGACCAAATCCAAAATAATAATGAATTCCCTCTTCTCATATACATTCAAGAAATGATTTTTTATTATGAATCTAAATTCTATTAAATATTTTTCTAAATGTATCTATATAACCCTCATACTTTAAAATTCATGTAAATATGATGATATAACCCTTTCTCCCCCATCATCAATTTTTTTGAATTCTTATGTCACGTCTTTATGCTGCAGAAATTGCACTGCATTTTTTTCTAGCCAATGTCATTGTTTAGTGAATACCATGCCCATTTATCTATTAAGGGTATTCAACCTTATGAACCCGTACATATTTATTATATAGTTTCATATTTGAATTCCATATTCCTTTATCTTGGAATAAATTATGATGTTTATTTAATCCATGTTAAATGATCCATGCGGCACACTTATGCATGAAATGAAATGAATAAGAATGGTGTCCCTTGATAGTGCTCCAAGGCATTGGGTAATGATTAATATCATGATAATTAAAGTGTAATAGGGGTTTAATCATGGTAATTCATGTGAAATGATAGTTTACTACATCTCCATGAAAAATTATATTTGGATCATGATAATATCTTGTTTAATGTTGTTTCCACATTTCCAGGTTAAGATAATCATGCAATAAAATGCATTTATGTACACATTTCTATTTTACTCAATTAATATGCCTATTTACTAACATGTACTATATTCTTAATGCTATGTATTTAATACTACCATATAGGGAAATATAGCTCTCCATTTTCTTATTATTGGTCTCCGGTTATCCCATGCAATTATTATTATAAAGGAATGGTGTGGTCATGTAAACAACGTTTTCTCTAAAGATGTTATGTTTTATGTTCTAATTTGTTATGTATTGTTCCTAATTTCCCAAAAAATAGGACCTCTAGATATTCAGAGTTTTATTAAGTTCATTTTTATATTACAAGATTTGTTTATGTGTTTATTAAAGAGAAGGGTTGTTATAATATCTTTATACATCATCTCACATACATGTTGTATTATGAATGATGAGCTATAAGATTTTTCTAATTACTCCTTCTTCGAATATAGTTTGGGAATAAAAAATACATTATTAGTTAATCTTATCATTCCATCACAATAATCCTTGAACTTAAAAACATTTTACTTATTCTTTTTTAGATCAAAATCTTCATTCTATTCCCCATTAATAATTACATCGATGTGTGGTTGAACACTTATTTGATAAGTATAAGATTTCTAACCTTATGTAAAGATATGAATGACCTAATATTTAACATTAATATATTTTGGTTATTTTCTCATTCTCATCATAGATTATATAGCATGATCCATTAGACTCAGGTAAACTTCCACCCTATTCTCATTCCAAAGGATGCAATTAATTTACAAGTCATAATATATGATAAATTCCAAAAATATTCCTCGGTTCATATTCATCACATTTTTATTGTATATATACATTAAAATTTTATGATCAATATTTATTTGATAACTATATCTATAAATATAACTCATTCATATCACTAATACAAATATTTCTATAGATAACTTTAAATCCTCTATTACGTAATTTTTCTCATTAAATGTTAGTAATAATGACGCAAAACCTATAACAATATCACTAATCATAAATAAACCCAATATTTTATTCATTGATGCATCACTAAAGATCAAATAGCCTCCTCCAATATAGGATACTGTCAGAATATTTGTTCTTACTATCCTTATATTTAGTTCCGTGAATTTTTTCTCACATTCATCTATCTAATTCATCATTAATCCCATTCGAGTGTTCTAGGAAATTTGATTATAAATATTTTGTAAATTCACCAAAAATAGTTTATAAGATGAAAAAATAGAAATATAATAATAACACTTACATTTCTTGGCTTAAAAATTTTTCAATACCTGCTATTCTAGAATTAACAATTGATATGCCCTTGTATGAGATTACTTACACTGATAATGAGTCATTTTTATCCAAAATTATAACATATTAAATTTTATATAAAAATGTTAAATATAATACTCAATTGATCTTGATTACCGTCCTTAATAATATAATATATAATAATATAATTAAAAAAGACTACAATAAAATTTTCAAGGTAATCTCTAGATAATTTATTCATTAAATCTATGATGATGACTAGGGAATTAGTACGTCTAAATGGAATCACAAAAAATTCATTGTTTCTATACAATGTACTAAATACATTATGTGTTATTTCGTCAATTTTAATAGTTAATTGGTAGTATCAAGATCAAATATCAATAATAGAAATATATTTTTTACTAATAATTTATTAAAAAATTTAAAAATACAAGGTTAATGGGACTTATTCATGATTTTAATGTCATTCTGCTAGCGATAATCAGTGTACGATCAACAGGATACATATTTCTTCTCCATAAAAACAATAGGCCATCCCCATGCTAACCTACTTGGATAATTAAATCCCATAAAAATATTATTCCACTGCTTCATCTATATTTTTTTGTAACTCAATCTATGAAATTTTATAAGATGTTTTGAAAAAGGTGTTTCACCAAGTATGTGTTCAATTGATAACATGACATCATCATTTAGAGGAGGAACTGGATATTTTATTGTAAATAAATCAACAAACTATGATACTCTTAGAATATCATCTATGTTTATTTTCTCCCTAACCAAATATGATAAATATAAATTTGGAATAGGTATTAAGACCCATATAATGACTGTGGTTTCCATCAAATGATTTTATATATTTTCACACTGATAAATGATCATAGGTTTTTTCATAAAATAAAATATACCCTCCCTTCCTCCAAAAAAGATAAAGTATTAATTTAATGATACAAAACGTAGTCCAAATCTGATAGTAAATTGAACTATGGCATGGATAACGAGATTTTTAGGAAGATCATTCCCTCAAATGTAAATTGGAGAAAAATCAATGATTTCATATACGATTATCACACAATTTGATGTTTTCAATACAAATTAAATATATTGACGTGGGGTGGTATTTTTATAAACAAATAATAATTATATATTTAAAAGAGTGGTTAAGACTAATATCAAATAAAAAAATTTAATTCTATGGTTAATATTTATATAAGTTCTTATTCCCATCAAATTGATATTTTCATACTTAGGGATCATAAATTCCAAACCTAAAACATATAAAAGTTCCCTTAAGACAATATCACACATTTTTCTTCCTACACATAGATCATAAAGAAAATATTGACATATCTTTTACATGGTTTTTATTATTATAATTTCAAATGAATTTGATATTAATTTTATTATCAAATCAATCAGAATGATGGGTAATCCCAATATCCACTTCTACCATGATGTCACAGTAACAAATTTCATCATAGATACTGATGTATCTTATGGATAACACCCTCTATAGAATTAATTTTATTACACTAAAGAGTTTAAATTTCTTACTTTTTTTATGATAATATTAAAAGCGTACCTCAAGAGTCATGATCATTTTTTCATATAGGTAATAATAGATTGTTCATCCTCCATATTTATCTCCAATAATTATTTTTATATTTTTAGTTGAGGTATATGTTTGTCGGAGTGGATACTCAAGAGGGGGGTGAATTGAGTGCCAATTAAAATTTCTGTTAAAACAATGTCTATTTAAAATCCCCTGATTTATAAAATAAGTTATACTGTAGTTAATTTACATAGATTGTAAATGTTCACCTAGCTTCTCAAAGATTGATTAGGTCTCAGTTAATTTAACCACAAGATCAAAACTAACTTTTGAAACTAACCTACTGATTTATAATGAGGGAAAACACATTATAATTTAACTATCAAATTAGCTTTAAAATTGTCTTATATTTCAAAGAAATAGCAGCGGAATAAATAAGATATATTTAGTATACTATGAACTTAAACTAAAGATGCACAGCAGATATAGCAAGTGGTTCAGTCTCAATTCGAGACTTAGTTTTCTCAAATTTATATAAATTTGATCCACACCCTGGATCGAGGTTAACAATAGTTTACTAAACTATCCAGGCCACTCAGGGACCTCTACCACTGTTCTACATGGTAAACAAAACAATGACCAGGCCACACAAGGACCTCTTCCACTGTTGACGGGGGTAAACAAGAGTTTTGATTTTTGGAGTGAGGATTTGATATCCACCAGTTTAGTACATGATACTGTCTGTGTGTAAGATATACAGAGTACACCACGCTGCTCAAAAATTATCAAATAAATCACATAGAGAGAATAAATAATAGTTTAGAAAGCTTTAGTGATTATCAATGCATCTATGGACTTGTTGTATTCTGCAGGAATGCTTATGAGTCTTTCTCTGGTTTTTCTGTTGAAAAACAGAGTGTCATAGTTATGCTTGTGTTCTACAGGAGTGAGAATGATCTCTTGATTCGTCGTGTGTTCTTCAGTAGTGTTGGATTCCATTCATGATAGTTCATTGAAAGTATTGCAATCTCCTTCTTGTTCAGGATTGTTCTTTTTGTTTATCACAGTGCTCTCGGGTGTATGTAAGTTCCTCTTGTTGTATCGTCACACTTTTCCCTATTTTCTTTTTCACTTCTTGTTGTGTACTGCATCTCAATATTGCTTATATTACAAGAGTTCTGGTAGTAGTAATGATTCCCTTTTCATAGGTATGAGATACGGTTTCCTGACATGCCATCAACTATCATTAAATAACATTAATTGCATTAAAACATCAAATTTGACAGTTAGGATTATTTAAATAATATTTAAAAAAAGTTAAGAAACGGTGTCACAATGATTATGTAAATGGTTTCTTCTTCACTGTATAAGGTTCACGGTATGAGCTTTACGGTATGAAATTCATGGTATGTCCATGTCATGGTGTTTAGCTCATGGTGTCAATGTCGCGGTTTCTACTTCACGGTGTCTGGTTCTCGGTGCCTAGGTCACGGTGTCTGGTTCACAGTGTCTGGGTCACAGTGAGTCCTTCACGGTGTCTGGGTCACGGTGTCCGGGTCAGGGTGTCTGGGTCATGGTGAGTCCTTCACAGTGTCTCCATACTTAGACAAATATCTGTATTTGGGCATAGACAGTAATATGTAGAATATGGATTAAATTTAATCATTAGAGAGTAAGAGAGATTGAATCATAAATATAAAGGATTGATAATAAATGAGATATTTGTGATCATGCATAAGACTTGTACATAATAAAGAGATTAATTAACATCCATAATACTTGTTATCATTAAAACATGATGTGTAGTTATTATTTATATTGAATAGCATTAGAAAGATGGTCAATGAAGATTGAGATTAATTAACTATAATAGGATTTATGATCATTAAAGCATGATTAACACATGATGAGTCCAAGAATCTCCCCCTTTTTGATGATCACAAATCATATATAGCCAAACTATAAATGAAATGTAACATTAAAGAAACTAGCATATTAGAATTGAAAAAATAATTAAAGTACAGACACTTGTAGTTTTTCTCCCCCTTTTATACTTGTAGTTTTCTCCCCCTTTTGGGATTGTCAAAAAGTATAGAAAATGAAATGAAACAATGAAATATTCATTAAAATAAATGGTTCAGAATAGATCATACAAGAGAAATACAAACATGAAACAAGAAATGACATCCCATAAAAAATAAAACAGTCCCTGGACACTTCAGGGATCCATCTTTTCCTTGCCTTTATCAGCAGCATGAGCTGGTGATGAAGTTGAAGAAGGCATAGATGTGGTAGAAAAATAGGGTAAGGGTAGACCTTAAAAAACAAATGGTTACAAAGTGGTAATGGTAGAATATCCAGGTTGGGGTTGTTCAATAATGACTTGCCGGATCTGAGAAATAGCTTGGCTAACTGTCAGGGCGGTTGAGGCTAAGGAAGCTAGACCAGGTCTAAGGGGTGCAGCATCTGGAGAAACTATAGTAGTACTCTGCACATGAAGATACATCTTCAAAATATTGATGAAATTAGTAATGATATCACCACCATATTTTATAGCCTTTTCCAAATCATCCTTATTCTCCATAAATATGTCTAACAATCAGGTGAACTCTGTATTATTCTGAACATGAGCTTTAAAATCTTGAGTCACCGGAGGGATTCTCAAATATTCCACAAGATATCTAAAGTGATCTGTCGTATCACTTTAAGAGAAAATCTGGGAGAGATAAAAATATATTTTCTTGGTGATATTTTGTTGAGCATAATTGGCTATATTAAAATGAATCCTAACCAAGTCCAATGCCTTATCACTGTTCTTAATCACTTCTGACAAAGAAGATAGATCCAAGCCACTAAAGGCACTCTGATGTTGTTCCTTGATTATGGATCTCCGCAGATTCCAAAGAAGGTGTGGAGATCTGACATGAAGCAGGAGAAGCCTTGATAGCTTTGGTTAGAACTTTGAGTTTTTTGAATACTTTTTTCAGTCATCCAGTGTATTCATCTGTAAGCATATTCAGATTTATTACAAGCTCCCTTATGTGTTCCAGCATCTTGGTGTGTCTATTTCCAATCATTTCATCAAATGAAAGTAGATATGGATGAACTTGAGACATAATCTCCCTAGAAAGGAGGGAATCAGATGGCTCAGGAGAAGTAGAAACAGGTGCAGGGGTAGAAATAGGAGCAGGCTCTGATCTCAAAGACAACTAATTCTTCAAATTTGCTACCATATTTTTCAGGTTTGCAATATCATCACTCAACAGCCTATTTTCTACTTTGACTTCCTTAATTTCTCGAATCATCCTTGGTTGAATATGCAAGATAATATTTTCCATGAAAATTGATTCATCTTCTTGACTTAACTGAGTCAATAGACGAGGTTGAGTGGATAGGATCTTCTCAACTCCAGCTAACAGAGTCACTCCAAAAACATTCGGATCATCTTTAGTCTCAAAGCAGTGATGCTCGGGTAAGGGTGCAGGTAAAGATAGTGGTTCAGATTCTGGTTGAGTTTCAGAGTCATCTTCAGACTCAGATTCTGATTCAAATTGAGGATGGGGCTCTGGTTCTGGAACTAGATGAGCTACAGACTTCAGTTGAAATAGAGAAGAAAGATCCATTCCAGTTGTAGTCACATGTTGTGACTCATTTACATCATAAAATCATAGGAATTCATACCAAGTGTACACAGAGTATGAGATAGAAGGTTGAGAAGCTTCAGCAGATCCATCTTCAATAATCTCAAGGTTTTGATGCTCCTCCCCCTCAAATTGTGCTTCCATTTCAGAGACAATAGGATCAGCATGATCAAGATTCACAAGTTCATCCCTAATCTCTTCACCAAACTCTTGCCTTTTCATTTGAAAGGAAATTTCCATCCTCTCTTCAGCAGAGGGAATTATCTCAAGAATTGATTGTTCCACTGGTTGTTCTTCCAGTCTTGCTTCTTTCTCAACAGAAAGGTCATCTTCAACAGTATCTACCTTTACAGTTTCTTGCTATTCTGAATCAGGAAAAACAAGTTTTCTTGTAGCATTAGGAAGAGCTTCTGGATTGACATCCACACTAGAAGCATGAGCATCCTCTTTTCTCAAACTAACACCAACTTACTCTCCTTGAGGTATTTCAGCAGGGATAACAGCAGAGACAACAGTCCTTTCTTTTTCAACCGGAGTTGTTTCCATTGGAGGTCTTCCATCTTCTTCTCTATGAGATACTTCAGCTATTACTTCCTCTTCTTCATCTTCTGAATACTCAGCCACTTCATCTGGTTCCAAACCAGGATCATATATATTTTTAGGCCTTCTTGGATAGTCAACATGATTAAACTTTTTATACACTTGATCATTATCCTCAACCCACTGCTTCTTCAAGGGGTTCCAGCTAATCATCATCATTCTAATGATAGGCATGGATAGGCAGAAATAAATGTCCTATAACTATTCTTCATTCGGTCTAACCATCCCTTTGGAAACTAACATAGCTGTAATAATCCTTGAGTAAAATGAGGAGGTGGATTTTGAAGTGACTTTAATCAGCTCACAGATATGGTTAATAACATACTTGTATAGGTTGATCTTATGGCCATTCATCAACAGGTGAATTAAGAACACATCCTGATACTTCATCACAGGAAGATCTCCTTTTCTTGGACTAATCATATTTTGAACAAACTTGAACAGTAGTCTTGTATCCCCATCTAATTCAGCAGTTATGGCCCTTCCCTTGGTGCCATTTCCAGTTTGGATTTCCAAAGAATTATCCAGGTCAAAGATGTCGGTTGTTGGAGAAGGGACTCTCTGGTAATCCTCACAAACTCCTTCATGTAGAATCCCTAGGCATGCAACCCACAGCCTTGAAGAGAAAGAGCACTTTTGACCATTTATCTAGCTGGTTACCATAATTCTTTCTCCAAAGTCAATGGAAAACGTCACAAATTGGTAGAATTGAGATACAAATCTTGGGTAAATCGGTCTATTTTGTCTAGAGAACCATTTAGGCCATCCTTGTTCACTTAATACATTCAAAACTAAATATTTTCTAGATAGCAGACACTCAGGGAAAACATCTTTTTCAGGTAAAATAGTACGGCTTAACATGTTTGGGTTTAGCGGTCCTTCGGGAGCTATCTTGGAATCTTCTTCTATTTCTTAGAGAAGCGCTTCTCAGACGAGGGTGAAGATGGACGATTCATCCTTGGATGTCACTGAAGGTTCGAGTGAGAGGGAAGAGAAGGTTCAGGAGAGAGTTTGGGTAAGGAATCGAACGAAACCCTTATGTTTTGTCATTTGGGAATGTCAAACATCATAAAAAGAAAAATGTAGGAAATCAAATAGTGGTGAAATAAAAATTACCGCGATACGGGTTAAAATAAGAATAAAGAATAATCTTCAAAGTGAGACCGTCATAATAAGGTCTTGACAGTGAGACCGTGAGCATAAGGTCTTGACGGTGAGACCGTGAGCATAAAATAGTAACATAGAAACAGTGACCATGAAACCATATAGTAAAATATAGTAAAGTATTAAACATTATGATCAGTAAGATGCCTATTTATGAATAATCATACAAAGATCATGTATGATGTAGTCTAATCTTTCATAATTTAATAGTTTAGTGATTATATCTGCAAGATGATATTCAGTACCAACGAATTCCAAAGTGATATCACATTTTTTATAATGATCCCACAAAACGTGATGTCTTACATCTATATATTTTGTCCTATAATGAGAAACAGGATTCTTATAAATATGAATAGCACTTATGTTGTCACGGTTTTTTGGGACATGTCTGAATTGATATCCATAGTCTAGTAATGTGTGTTTCATCCAAAAAATGTGTGCACAACAACTTCCAACAGTGATGTATTCAGCTTTTACAGTAGATAATGCAACAGAATGTTGTTTCTTACTACACCATGATAATAGTGACTTTCCTAAATTGTGACATGTTCCATAGGTGCTTTTTATATCAAACTTAAATCCAACATAATCAGCATCAAAATAACTAACTAATTCAAATGATTTTCCATTGGGATAGAATAGTCCTAAATTGGTAGTATTCTTTAGGTATTTGAAAATTCTCTTTACAGCATTTAAGTGTGACTCTTTAGGGTTTGATTTAAAATGAGCACACATACCCACACTAAACATAATATCAGGATGACTAGCAGTCTGGTAGAGTAGACTTCCAATCATTCCTCTATAAGTGGTTTGATCAACAGATTTACCATCTTCATCAAGATCCATCTTACAGGTGGTACTCATGAGAGTGTCACTAATTTTTGTGATATCCAATCCAAAACGTTTTAAAATATCTCTAGTATATTTTTTTTGAGTTAAAATAATTCCATCATCATTTTGAATGATTTTAAATCTAAGAAAGAATTTAATTTCACCCATTAAACTCATTTCAAATTCATTTTGCATCATTTTAGAAAAATTAGTACATAATGTTGTTTTTTAAGATCCAAAAATAATATTATCTATATAAATTTTTACAACTAGAACATCTTTATAAATTCATTTTATAAACAGAGTATGATCAGCTATTCCTTTTTTAAAACTTTTAGAAATTATAAAAGTACTTAATCTATCATACCAACCTCTTGGAGCTTGATTTAAACCATATAAAGCTTTTGATAATTTGAAAATATGATTTGGAAAATGGGGGTTTGAAAATCCAAGTGGCAGTACAATAAAAACATCCTCAGCAATATATCCATTCAAGAATGCACTCTTGACATCCATTTGATATAGTTTGAAATTTAGATGTGCAGCAAAAGCAATTATAATCCTTATAGCTTCTAATCTGGATACTAGAGAAAAAGTCCCCTCATAGTAAATACCTTCATCTAGACTATATCCTTGTGCAACTATCCTACCTTTATTTCTAACTATGGTTCCGGATTCATCTACTTTATTTCTAAACACCCATTTAGTGCCTATGGTGAAAGTGTCTTTAGGTCTTTAAACAAGATTCCAAACATTATTTCATTCATATTGATTGACTTCTTATTGCATAAAAATTACCCAAATTTCATCCTTAATAGCATCATCAATGTTTTTAGGTTCAAGCTGTGAAAAGAAGGCTTGATGTTCAACCTGGTTTCTAAGAGAAGCTCTAGTTTGTGTCCCTATATCAAGATTTCCTACAATAGCATCTAAAGGATGATTCTTTTGAATTCTAGTTGATCTATTAAAGGTAGGTCTAGAAACTTCAGGTTCTTCTCCAGGTTTGGGTTCATTAGTAGAAGATTCTTGAATAAGTCCAGAACCGGTTGTCTTTATAGCTGGTGCATTGATTTTATCATTATGGTCCAGAACATATAAATCTTCTGAAAGATTTTCAAGAGAGGTTTTAGGCTCATCAGGATCAATTTCATCAAACATGATGTGAACAGATTCTTCCACACACTTGGTCCTCTTGTTGAAAACTCTATAAGCCTTAATAGTTAAAGAATATTATAAAAATATTCCTTCATCACTCTTAGAAGCAAAATTGTCAAGATTATATTTTGTATTAAGAACAAAGACATTGCAGCCAAAGACTCTAAAGTAACTAACTTTAGGTTTTCTATTGTTCCACAACTCATATGGGGTATTCTTAAGAACAGGTCTAATTAAGACACTATTAATAATATAACAAGCTGTATTCACAGCTTCAGCCCAAAAGTAAATAGGTAGGTCATATTCATTAAGTATAGTTCTAGAAATTTTTGGAAAGGTTCTATTTCTTCTTTCTACTACACCATTTTTCTTAGGTGTCCTAGGAGAAGAAAAGTTATGACTATAGCTATTGTGTGAGCAATAGGATTCCAATTCATGATTTTAAAACTAAAGGAAATGATCACTATAATTCCCCAGCCTTAAACCATATTTAATATTGAGTTATTACAAGATTACACATTGGGGATATTTTCAGGATTAGAGTTTTAGAGAATTAGATCATAAAATGTGCATTACATTCCACATTTAAACAAAGTGGTTATATAAAATATAGGAAAAATATTTAAAATAAAACATGGATTCTTTCTTGAGACTTCCTTGACCCTATCATCATATCATTTACCATTCCCTTGACCTGTGAAAAACATTTCAAAAACATGGGATGAGAATAAAAAGCTCAGTAAGGGTTATAAAAAGAATGTAAAGGAAACATGAGTACATATATACATAAGAATGAAATCATACATTAACTATACAACATAATCACTTTAACATACCTCGTAAAATCATGAATAAATCATAGAAATCATAAGACATAAAAGTAACTTGAGGCATTCATAACATTCTTACGTAGGGAGTAACCCTTTTGGTTACGTTTGGAATACTCATAACAGTATATTCCCTAAATCTCTTTGGTGAAACCTTAACTTTTAACTCCTTCGCATTAGCCAATGCAATGGGGAGCAATATCGGGCTCACCCGCCCTTAGTTTATCACGGAACCACCCATCCTCATAATAATGGCCAAGAACCATAACATAATCGTATCACAAAACTTAAGCATAAAGGGAAGATAACATTCGCACATTGAAATAACAATAGAACATTTTAAGATATTGAAATAATGAATCCATTCTAAAAACCATTTTCAAAACCATTTAAAACATTTAATAAAGATATTTTTAAATCAAAGTGTCCCATACCACATTGAAGCTTTTAACATTTTAAACCATTAATATCCATATAAATAAATACTTAAAACCATTTTGGAAACATTGATATTAATGTGAAGTATTTATAAAAATAAATCTTTAAAACATTTAAAACAATATTTTAGTTAAAGGGTTTTTAACAAAATGAGAGACACTTGAATAAAATAATTGAGGAATAACATTTAATAAAAACATTATAATATCATGAGAATAAAGGGATTCATGATATAATATTCCAAAGGACAGTATATACACCATATAAGAGTGAATTGGTGCATAACAACAATAAAGTCTCAATGGAAATGTAAATTGAGATGAAATCCATTATAAAGATGGTATCCTTAAATTAAGGATAAATAAAACACATAATTATGTGAGAAAAATATAAATACACCCAATATAAGTGGATATTATGTGTAAAATAATCAAAGGTCATATACACATATTCAAAGGATGACATATTCAATAACTACATGTTGAACCCAAAGAAATCGACATTGTGTTAAGAAGTTGCCTTGATAGCCTAACGACTTCACATCAAATTTTAGAAAAAGAGTTGATGAGAGTGATAAAGGGTATCTCATCAGTTGGACATAAAATTTACAGAAATAAGGATATATAATAACATATCCCCTCATAATAGGATAAAATTTAAAAGACATAACAAAAGAAGTCTTTTAAAAAGATGAAGGTGAAAGGTTCCCTTACCGATTTGGGTAACTTTCGAAACGTACACCACATGAAAGAAGGACTATACAAAATTGATGTAAATAATCATAAATAAAGTATGTTAAAAAATTATTATAATAATGGATAGTACATACACCACTCAAAAAGAAATATTGGCAAATGTAGCATGAATCTCACGAAAACACAAAGTGAGATAATAAGCCCCTTACGAAATTCCGGCAGCCTACCGGTGCCAATTAAAACATCCAAAATGAATTGATGAGAGAAAATAGGGTCTCTCATCCTATGAACATAAAAATTATACTAATATCAATATAAAAGAACATCTAAATCATAAGAAAGATGAGCTTAAAAGAAATGACATAAAAGATTGTACTTAAAAAGAAAGAGAGGGGTAGGATCCCGTACCTCGGGTCCGACTTGAATCGATCATTCTTTAACCTCCTGAATAATAAACTTGAATTAATTTATACTTGCTTAATAACCCTTTACAAGTTCATTATTCCTTTTATATCACTTACTACCATGCTATGAACACAATTTAATTTTTTAAGATAATAATTGTTGTTTTGTAGATCATTGCTACTTGAGTCAAAAATAAACTCTTTATAATTACAAGTTGATCATGTGGTAAAATATATATTATATACAGAATTATATTCATTATGTATATTTCAGATATATCATATATATCCATTATATACATTAATTTATAATATTACATAACATTTAGAGGTAAGAAATGAAATGCACCGTTCATGGAGACGGTAAGTCGTACGTACGCATGAATGCTACTTCCATTTCTATTTCGTAATAAATGGAATTAATACATAATGATACATAATAGTATTATAAATATAGTATGGTATCATATATAATATCATTAAATATATCCTTTATACATACCACATATGGTATTAACGAATCAAATCACTATGAGGGGGCGGTAGTCCGCACTTCCTAAAATGAAGATATCGCGTTTAACCATAATGGAAACCATAAAGGAATGCCATAAATTAAAAATACATAATAGTAAGTAAAACATAAACATATAATATATCATATATAATGATAGTGACATCTTAATGGTCACCTTTTATGGTGTTAAATGAATATTGAACAATCATCGTTTCGTGTGGCAGAAATTCACCATCCACAGAAACAATATGTTCTTTAACCATTATATGTAGGTGTGTGCAAGTGTAGCTCGAATACTTCTTATAAAAACATCATAGTATATTGAATATACTGGAGTTGTTACAAAAGAAATGAATAAAAAGAGTTTAGGGGGTTGGAGAAGAAAAATAAACCAAAAGAACACAAGTGAAGACATTACCTTAAAATCGGGTATCACTCTTTGATTTGAGCTCAAAGGCTTCCTTGGGAAGACTTCTGCCCAAAGTGAGGCTTCTAAAAGTAATATAGGGATGTGGAGAGACAAAATCATCAGGGGTTGGCCGATCCAAAGGCTTGAAAGGTGTGGGTATGGTGGTAGAGGTGGGGGCCTTTTATAAGAGGGGAGGAGGGGCACTCTTGGAAAGTTACAAAATGTTACTTTATTTTCTATTGAGTTTCGGATTTTAAAGGTCCCCCATTGATGTATTTATAGGATAAGGTGGTATGGGTTCAAAATATACTCATAAAATAGGTCTTTGAAAAGTCTATGTTATATTTTTAACATTATCGTTTCATTTTATTTAAATCCTTTCTTAATGAGGTAATCGCTGCATCATCAAGATGTTCTATGTATTTTAATTTATATAATGTCTAAAAATTATAAAAAAATAGCATGATGTAGGAAATCTTTTTAGATTTCTAATTAATATTTATAGTCAAAAATATGACTTGTATAACTCCATTTAAAAATTGTCTTTGTAAAACAACTCATGCTTGTGACACTTTTATTTTAACTTTAAATAAAAAGTTATTTTTGTCATTTTCGAACCAAAGTGGCTCCATGGGGTCCCCAAGTTGACCCATGGATTTTATAGGTCGGCCATGGCACATCCAATGTGGGTAGGACATCTTTCTGGGTCATTTCATATTATTAAAACATTATTTTTACCTTAAATTACACTAATTACCTCTAATCGCGATTAAAAATGTAAAAGTTAATATTCACCAAAAAATTATTTTAATCCCATTGAACCATATTTTAAATCCTAATGAAAACCATGTATGTCAGATTTTTGAAATTCAAATAAAAGAATTTTTAATGTTTCATTTAAACAAAAAATCAGTTTTTAAAATACCACTTAGTGGTTTCACTATTCATCAAAAATTGAAGTTTTTCAGAAACATACCAAAAATTCACCCTCATATATAATTGATATTCCGAATTCAAAAATGATGTCTATTTTAAAAAAGTCAAAACATATAAGTTACATTAATTAATTTAATAATTAATTCCCGCTGTCAGAGAAAATAGCGTGTTTTTCTGAAACAATATGTATCAAAATATTGACACTAGTTTATGTCCAATTTCAAGATGAAATTAATTCCAACGACCACTATTGGATTAAATGGTAAAAATATATTCTAATTTCATTTTAAAACTAATTCAAAAGATAATCTAATCATATATAAAAATTAGATTAAAAAGAGGTTTTGAATTAAAATACAACATTTTTAACTATTCATTAAAAAATGAACTTTGTCGGAAAAATACCAAAAATTTACAAAAAGTAAATTTTGTTATCCCAATTCTAAAGAATAATTTTAATTTTTCAAATAAAACATATAAAATTGTCAAAATTATATTTAAAAATGGTTCTCCATCAAAAGGCGGTTAATCGACCTTTTAAAGAATATTAGAAGTTTTATGCTTAAAATTGGATTCATTTTCATTTTAAGCCTCCAAAATTTATTAGACAAAAGTAAAAATATTTGAAAAACATATATAATCATTTTTTAGTTAGTTCTGTTCATTGCCGCCAATACAACTTCTAGGCGTTAACTACATTTTAAAATAATATTATTTTATTATTATAGTGCAACGTAAGATTTCAAAGAAACTCATTGTTGCGTATTGGGTATGCCCTTGGGCATAACGTCCCCTTTAATGAAATATTAATATTCTATTCACAAATATGGATAAATATGAAAATTTCATATTCTTTATTTACCTGGGGTGTTACAATCACTTCTTTGAGTTTTATTTTTAAGTCCACTAAGATTTTCTATATATTTGGAGTATTTAACAAAGTAAGAACAAGCTTCACTTTTGTGTGCTATGAAGTATACCCAAGTATATCTAGAAAAGTAATCTACTAGGATATAGACATAGTGCTTACCATTTAATGTAGAAACTCTATATGGTCCAAACAAATCCATGTGAACCAACTCGAGAGGTTGAGAAGTCGAAACTCCTTTCTTTGATTTAAAAGAAACTTTATGTTGCTTTCCCTTTTGACAGGGATTACAAACATTGTCATTTGGAAACTCACGATTAGGTAGGTCTCTAACTAAGTTCTTCCTAGTTAGTTTTCCAAGTGAGTGTATATTGTAGTGTCCTAATCTTCAATTCCATAACTATGACTCTTTATGAAAAGCATTTAAACAAGTAACATTTTTCATGGCTAAGGAATTCAAATCAACAGCACAAATATTTTAATTTCTTAAGGCAGAAAAGACTAAAACATTTTTAGAATTAAAAAACATACAAGAATAATTTTTAAATTTTACATTAAATCCATCATCACACAATTGAAAAAATACATAACAGATTATATTTAAGTCGATCAACAAATAAAACTATTGAAATTAAAACTGAATCAGTGTTATAAATATGTCCTAGGCCGATGATCTTTCCTTTAGAATTATCACCAAAGGTGTCATGACCTTCATCAACCTTTATTAAACTTTTGAAACATGAGTAATCCCCAAACATATGTCTTCAACATCCACTTTCCAAATACCATGTCTTCTTATGGGAACTCTTTAAGCAAGTTTCCAACAAAACAGATTTAGATAGGAAATGATTTTGGTACCCAAATCGTCTTGGGTCCAGACAGGTTAGAAATCAAAGATTTTGGTACCCAAATTTGTATTATGGTTCTCATATAATATACCGAAACAAAATATTTTGAAAGATACACTGTATTTGATTTATAACTATGTGAATTACTAGTTGAAGTATATGAACGTCCAGAACTAGAACTAGCAGTATTCTGTCCAGATTTAGGAATAAATCTATTCTTGTTAATCTATCTCTATGTAGGTTTGTAGCCTATTCCAGTAGTGTATTTTGGCGCAACATGATTTACTAGCATTTGAGTTAGTGTATCCTTTCCATTTTTGAACATCTCAAAGCCTTTTCTAAGTTGACCATTTGACATTTTCAGTTCAGTGTTATCCTTTAAAATTTGTGCATTTTTCTCTTTTTCAATAGTAAGTTTGGTTTTAACAGTAATAGTGAGAGCATGTTGTTTCTTAAATGATTTGTATTTATCCTTAATTTCATTTCTTGTCTCTTAAATCATATTACAATATTCAAATAATTCCACACTAGTCATGTTTTCAGAATATGAATTAGATTTTGCATCATCTCCAGAATAATAAGAATTTAAAACATGAGTATCTGAGGATACCTCAGATGTGTTTATCATGAAACACATGTTGGCACGATTCATTTCCGAATCAGACATTTCAGATTCACTTGTGCTGTCTTCAGAAGCACTCCAGGTAGCCTTCATATCATTTTGGTACTTGTTGTCCTTGTAATCATATTTCTTCTTGAATTGTAGCTTTGGTAAGTCTGCTTTAATGTGTCATTTCCTTTTTCACTCATAGAAAACAACTTCATCACTTTTATCTGGCATCTTCTAGTACTTCTTCCAATGTCCCTTATTGTCATACATTCCTTTGTAATTCGATTTTCTGAAAAATTTCTTCTTCCTATAAAATTTCGTAAACATTCTGGCTATCTGACCCATTTCAGCATCACTATCAGAGTCTGAATTTTCACTGGTTGAACTATAAGTTTGTATTTGATCTTTATCTTTTCCAATACTCTTTGAATAAGTAGTCTTGAAAGACACGGATTTTCTATTAGGTTTATCATCTTCATCTTTATTGACCTTGAGTTCATCCTCATACATCATAATCTTACCAATGAGTCATTTAACAGGTATAGCAGCAATGTCACATTACTCTCTGATTGAAACAGATGTGCCTCTCCATTGGTCTGGTAAACATCTCAATATTCTCATAATTTCTTCCTTTGCTGGAAAAGCCTTTTCAAGTGAATTCATTGTATTGACTATCTCATTAAACCTGAGATACATATCAGAAATAGGTTCATCAAACTTCATTTTAAAATTATCATATTTAATAGTATAATTATTTAATCTCATTTCATTAAAATTGGTTGTTCCTTCATGAGAAACACCCAAAGTATCCAAAATTTCAAAAGTTGTTTTACAAGAAGAGATTCTGTTAAACTCTTCATCCTCTAATGAACATTACATGGAATTCATGGCTTTAAAATTATTATTATAGGCAGTCTTTGTAGATTTATCTGCTTTCAGTTTCTGGAATTTTATATGGTGACTCTATAGCAGTCCAGATATCAAAACCCATGATTTCTAAATGACTTTTCATTTTATGTTTCCACTGAGGATAGTTTATTCCATTAAAGAAAGGTGTCATGTTAGTATCAGCACCCTATAGTCTATTGTCCATTACTAGATTTTAGAAAGATAATTTAAATAGATAAAATTTAGAACTAACATAAATTTAAGATATTTAAAGATGATACTAAAATCACAATTGAAAAACAGAGTATTTCAAAAATCCATATACAAAAACAAATCCTTTGATACCAAATGTTGGTCGGAGTGGGTACTCAAGAGGGGGGTGAATTGAGATCCAATTAAAATTTCTGTTAAAATAATGTCTATTTAAAATCCCCTGATTTATAAAATAAGTTAAAATGTACTTAATTTATACAGATTTTAAATGTTCACTTAGTTTCTCAATGATTGATTAGGTATCAGTTAATTTAACCACAAGATCAAACTATATTTTGAAACTAACCTACTAATTTACAATAAGTGTAAACACATTCTAATTTTACTATTAAAGTAGCATTAAAATAGTTTTGTATTTCAATGAAATAGCAGTGGAATAAATAAGATATATCTAATATACTTTGAACTTAAACTGATGATGCACAACAGATATAACAAGAGGTTCAGTCCCAAGGTGAGACTTAGTCCTCTAAAATTTATATAAATTTGATCCAAACCCTGCATCGGGGTTAACAACAGTTTACAAAACTGTCCAGGCCATGCAGGGACCTCTACCACTGTTCTACGTGGGAAACAAAACAAAGACCAGGCCACACAAGATCCTCTTCCACATTTGACATGGGTAAACAAGTGTTAAGATTTTTCGAGTGAGGATTTGATATCCTCAAGTTCAGTACAGGAGACAGTGTGTGTATAAGATATACAGATCACAACACACTGCTCGAAAGATAATAAATAAATCACTTAGTGAGAACAGATAAGAGTTTAAAAATCTATAGTGATTATCAATGCAACTCTGGACTCATTGGATTCAGCAGGAATGCTTCTTAGTCTTTCTCTAGTTTTTTTGTTGAAAAACAGAGTGTCGTAGTTAATCATGTGTTCTACAGGAGTGAGAATGATCTCATGATTCTTCGTGTGTTATTTAGTGGTGTTGGATTACATTAATGAGATTTCTATGAAATTTTTTCAATCTATTTCTTGTTCAGGATTGTTCTTCTTGTTCAGCACTGTCCTCTCAGGTGTATGTAAGTTCTTCTTGTTGTATCGTCACAATTTTCTCGCTTTTCTTTTTCACTGCTCTTTGTGTACTGCATCTCAATCTTGCTTATATTCCATGAGTTTTGTAGTTGGAATTATTCCTTTTTCATAGGTACGAGATATGGTTTCCTGACATACCAACAACTATCATTAAATAACATTAATTTCATTAAAATCATCAAATATGACCGTTAGAATTATTTAAATAATATTTACAAAAAGTTAATAAACGGTGTCACAGTGATTATGTAAATGGTTTCCTCTTCATGGTATAAGGTTCACGGTATGTGCTTCACGGTATGAACTTCATGGTATGTCTATGCCATGGTGTCTAGCTCACGGTGTCGAAGTCACGGTTTGTCCTTCACGGTGTCTAGTTCACGATGTCTGGGTGATGGTGTCGGGGTCACGGTGAGTCCTTCACAGTGTCTGGGTCACAGTGAGTCCTTCATGGTGTCTGGGTCACGGTTTCTGGGTCACGGTGGTTGGGTCACGGGGAGTCCTTCACGGTGTGTCCATACTTAGACAAATATCTGTATTTGGACTTAGATAGTAATATGCAGAATATGGATTAAATTTAATCATTTGAGAGTAAGATAGCATGAATCATAAATATAAAGGCTTGATAATATATGAGAGATTTGGGATCATGCATAAGACTTGTATATAATAAAGAGAGTAATTAACATCCATAAGATTTGATATCATTAAAACATGATTTGTAGTTTTTATTGAGATTGAAGAGCATTAGCAAGATGTGCAATGAAGATTGAGATTAATTAATAGTAATATGATTTGTGATCATTAAAACATGATTAACACATGAGGAGTCCAACAGTATAAAAAATTACTTGAAAAATAATCTCCAAAATGCACACCCTCTATAGACTCAAATTATTCATTTTTCTTTGTATTCTATAAATGTTTCCACCATTGATCTTCTTACCCTTTTATAAAATAAATAATTAAAATAAAATTTTCATGTTTTAAATAGTGGAGAATAAAAAATTACTTTTCAGTAGAATTGAACAATTTTTCTATAACTAGATGGACCAAAAAAATAACATGGGTCTTGCCTCAGGAAGGAATCAACTGAATGTTGTTCCGTCGATGGATTTTTTATAAGATCAACATGATTTATGGATTATGAATGTTTCATAAGATTAGTAATAATAATTTTTATTCCATATCAACTAATAGGTGTTATCTTAGGAGAAAAATCATTACATTAGGTATCTCATTCAACTCTAACAAGGTTCCCTCAGGCCCCAATCATTGAAAAAATAAAAAATTCATAGAGTGTGAAACAATAATCATATTGGGAAACCATATAATCGTGATAAATATTTTTTAGGATACCAAATTCATGAATCCTTATTTTTAATCTATGAAATCATAGATTTAACCTAGTTCATACATAATATTCATACATTCAAATTATTTATAATGTGTTTTGATTAAAATGGTAAATTATCAAAGGAATATCACCTAGAGAGAGTAAAAGCAAGTGTGCAATAATGGTGAACACACCATAAACTATAATGATCGATGAAGTATACATGAAAATATATTTTAACATGTTGTTAACCCTAAATACCTCTATGTAAATTTATGTCCACTTATATAATCCATAAAAGGATGGTTTTCTTATTAAACCAAATTCCATTCTTTTCCACAATGTATGATGTTCTTCTATACTTAGGATTATCTTAATGATGCCCACTAATTTTTTTCGCAGTTTCCATGTGTAATTGTATCTTTATCAAAAATAAACAACATAGAAAGATACATATCATAAATAAATATTACATATTATTAATTGATCATTAATTATATAACATTTTGATCTATCAGAAAAACATAAAAGTTTCGTGTAATTAGAGACTCTATAAAAAATATTATTATTTCACAAATGAATATCAACATCTCCCAAAAAATATTCAATTGTAGTAATAATTTTAGGCATACAATAATAAAGAATTATTCATATCCTAGTGAATAAAAATATAAGAAAATATGTACTCAGATGAAAATTATGTGGAAAAAGCTGATATCAAAGAATTGATAAGTATTTCATATGCATAACAACATGATTAATTAAGAATAATATTTAAAATCCCTACACATCATATTATAGATCATAATATTTAATTGTGGAATAAATCATGGTTGTTCATAACACATGAATCATAAGGGAATCAACTAAAATATTCCATGATATCATAACATTTTCATAATCCATATGTTTCTTTCATATACATAATCATAGGATATACATTTTGTAGATAAGCCTTGCTACCAAGACTATAATAGTGGATTGGGTTCTCTACCAATTCTGTCGTGTCATAAGTCAAGGTTCACTCACAAGAATACCACTGGTGAAAAAGTAATTTACTGAAATAGATTCAATCTAAATTCAATTTATTATTATATAATGAGATATACATATTTACCCAATGCATTATAGGTATATATTATTTAAAACCCCCCATTATATAATGATAATTATCCATATATGTGACAAAATATCATAAAAAATATCATATCTTAAACCATTGTAATTAAATGGATTTATAGAACTTTTATGATTCCAAAAAATCATAACCCTTAGAAAATAAATGTCTTTCATAAAGGTTTCATCATAAAATAATTATACTATGTGAAAGAAAGGAGTTTCATAGAATCATCATTAAATCACTACCATTATATGACTTTTAAAAAATGTAATTTTATGTTATCACTAAAACTTATTCCAAAAAAAGAACAGGTTATAGAAAAATAATTTATCATTGATTAAAATATACCTTTAAAATATTACAAGATTAGGTACTGAGGAAAATAATATTTTTAATTTAAAACCCCATATTTAAAATCTAAATATTTATGAAATATTAATAAACATATTTTGAATCATAATATCTTTTGATTATTTTAATTTAAGGTTGAAATTACATATTGGTTAAGATGATGAGAAATTATGCGCATTCAATTTAAATTAAAACAAATTTTACAGTATAATTTTTTTAGAAAAAACCAACAGAATTCATTGAAATTATGATGAGAAGATTGTTTTTATGATATTATGTAAAAATTAAATACGTAAAATATACATTAAATAATTATATGATAATTTAATAATATTATTTGAAACATTTATAGAAAATATGGATATGAATGAAAAATGATATTCAACTAAAGAGATAACTAAAAAAGGTTTTCCTGAAAAAAATTATTTAGGAATTTTGATTTATTAATTACTGGGAAAGTAATATAGGCTTATAATATATACAAATAAATATAGGATGGTAAAATTAATTATATTTTAGAGATATTGGACGTGAAAATTCATCATTATAAAATGATCATAAACAATATTGAAAAAAATGTGATTTTTACATAATCCTCTAACTACTTTGTTAAAAATAAAGTGAATACCTCAATAAAGATACATACATATATGGGTATATATATTAGAATAATATTCATGTGAATAAACAAAAAATTCGTTCATGGGTTTTATATTCACAACAGAAAATAAACAGGTGATTAATATGGCATTTGTCTCGTAGAAATAAATGTGAGATGAATGTCCCCTACCACACGATTTAATTCAATTTAATGTGATATAAAATATTTTATTATATATTATTTTTTATTATAATTATGTTAATAAATAATTTACATACATATAATATCATTTTTGATATTATTATAACATTATAACGCTTATTTATTAATTATTCCTAATTACAATCCTTATTTCTCGGTGTTGCCTATTTCATTTTTCATGAGTATTTCAGCTTAGACGTTTGAGTATAGATATATTATTCATGCATATGTAATATATAAAATGTTAAAAATGAAATAAAACTAAAATATATTCATTACAATAAAATCTATTCATAAAATTTTTTGGTTGTGAAATGAATTACATCGTTCATACAAATGGAAGGCTGTATATACACATGAACATTATTGTCACTTTTCGATGGATGGAACAAAAAAAGTTAAATGATAATTCATAATTATTTAATCATTATTATATAATATAAGACATATTTTTTATTAAATATTTCATTATTAGTATACATTTAATGTGGAAATTAATAACAAATCCATGACTTCATGGAGGTGGTAGTCAACATGTCTGTTTGAGAGACATTACAATTTTCTAAGGGATAGGAGGGTCATAATATTTAAATAATATTTTAATTATATAATAATAAATTATAAATAAATAAGATTTATAAAATTTAAATCCATAAAAATAACATGAATGGTTGAAATGAAAATTGAATTGCATCTCTAAGTAGAGGTGATAGTCCACATGTATGCATGAGCGATATTTACACTTCCCATTTGTTGAAAAAGTGTTTTGATAATGGTGGTTTCATAAGGGTAATTACATAATTGTATAATGATGATAAATTGTTTAATATTTTATGATCAACAACAAATATTTATAGGATTTATAATAATAGATATTTTGGAATAGTTTAGGTAGGATGATTACCACTTCTTCAGCAGGCCCCCTTAAGGTCTTTTCTCATGTACAATTGGGATGGTATTTTAGATAAACTCACCTATAATTAATGGATATGGTTGGTTTAAAGATAATTGGTTAGGTATTTTTCATTATACATTTGATAAATTTTGTGTAAATCATATAATGTACGAGTCTCCATTTAAAAGTTGTGGTGAGAGGATACCCATGGAATTTCATCAGCGATTAAAATATAAAAAATCAATATTCAATAAATATTCATAGAATTCCCCATATATTAAATTTTGAGATAATATGTTTTATAAATATCAAAATAAAATATAATTTATTCAATATCAAATTTCAAAGCATCTTTGCCTATTGGTTTTACCACCACTAAAACACTTTTTTACTTCATCATGGTTATAAAATTTTTCGATTTTAGCTACTAATAATGACCAAAAAAATTATTAACTTATTATTAATAATGATTATTATTAGAAATATAAAATATACTTTATCATATTAAATTTTTAGATTTTTTTTAATTAAATTTAATATTTTACCAAAAAACACGATGCAAATCGATTTTACTGTATATATTTTTTCATAAGTATATTATTTTAAAACAAAATAAAAAAGGATAATGATTCTAATGAACATAATTAAACTATTTATAATATAAATTAAATAAATTTTGTTTAAAAAAAATAATATCAGATTTTTTTAAAATTATTAAAAGGAATTTTTTTTTTCAATATAAGTCATTATTTTTTGTAATTAATTGAAAAATGATTCATTTTATATAATAGAAAAAGATTATTATATGATAATTTTGATATGATGGTTTCAGAAATGAATTTCATTTTATCAAATATATTTTCACAACTTGGTAAAAATTAAATATATTATATTATCATAAATAGAAATAAAAAAATACGAAAAATTTATTTCAAAAGAAAATCAATACATTATTAAAAATTTAGTACTTATTTGTAAATAAATTTATTTTTTAGAAAAAAAATTATATAATTTTCTAAATGTGGTTTTTCTTATCTCTCCAACAATTCATTGGTTTTGTAATAATGTTATACTTTATTATTTTTCAATTAGACTTAGCATTTTGTATATCATATGCTATCAATGAAATAATATTTATTTGAAATCCATTATATCATAAATTCATAGGTTATATAGAAATATTATATAACAACCATAAATAATTATATAATATACTACACACCCTATTAGAATACTATATTAACTAATAATGCATGCATTTAAAAATGTGATGGTGAAACCAAATACCATAATGTTTAATATAACACAAATCATCACCTGAATCACTGTCATACTGACCTCACTAGTGACATATCCTAGCCTGATATATCATTCAACTGTGGGTTAATTTCTAGAGTATCACACTCTACAATAAAGTAAATGCTCCTAAAATTCCCACTTAGTTTCATTGGATCCATATATCATGAATAGAAAGGTGGTTATTATCAAAATAATGTCTACATGTGAGACAGACACTGACTTATGTCATGATAACAGGAGAATTAAAAAAGCATACCACCTCAATCATAAATTCCCTTCCAGATTAATCCCCAACATATACCTCAAATAATGAATCATAATTCCTATAAAATAGAGATTTTAAAAATAATAATAATTAGGTGATAAAGTGATATACTATAGTGTAAAAATATATAATAAAGGGAATCTATTAAGGATTCTATACTGTGTTACATAAAAACATAGATAATATATTATTTTTAAGTCATATTTTCTAGAACTATTTAGATCCCAAATTCTTTACTAGAGAAATCACTTGTAGGAAATCAAATCTCACCCAAAATAATACATTAGAAACCCCCAATCACAACCAACATTTAAATTAGTTAAATACCAAAAATTCCCAAACCAAAAAAAATAAAAATTTCAAATAAACTTTTTTCTTCAACTAAAAAACAAAAAAAATTTAAATCAAATTCTTCCATGTTGGTAATTTCAATTATAATACAATATATAGTTTTATCTAATAAATTTAAAACACTTTATAAAAAATGATTTCTCTTTTTAAAACATGATAAAATCATAAAATTAAGAAACCCATTTTAAAAAAATAACAGTTCACATTATTAACATTATGTTTATCAAAAAAAATAAAAAAAAATCAATTACCTATTACAAAACCAAAAACCGGAATTTTTCATATATCATAATTAAAAAAATAAAATTCAAACAAAATTGATATTAAACCAACCGTTTCACCCAATTTCGTTAAATGTAAAACCAACCGAACATGGAATGATTTTGATAACAAAACAAATGTTACACATTCTAAATAAATTAGGTTCCATAAATACATTACAAAATCAAGAAATCAAGGAACACATTAATGATTCAAAATGTAATGTAATCACCTGCCACAACTTGTATAACCTTATCACCATAAATACCCACCATAATATGCCATAAGAGATAGATAAATACCTGTAGAATCCAAAAACACCAATTAAAACACCCACGAACATAGAAAATTAGTCTAGTAGCCATTACAGTTAAGAAAAAAATATGGGAAAATTGATGAGAACTAACAAAAAAACCATGAGTATCCCTTACTAAATGATAAATATAAATACACACCCAATAGCCACTCCAAATACACATAAATGATATTGGGGGATAAATTGGAGGCGTGTGAGAGGAAATATAGAAAAAAGGGATATTATTGGGTTTCATAGTATGGAAATCACAATTTAAATGGTGAGGAAATGATTAAAATACAATATCTTGATGATTTATCGCGATTTTATAAGATAGTTAACCAATATGTGTGGATGTTGTGACCCCAAAACCTATAAGTATGTTGCCTTAAAACATTACATAATATTGAATTAAATGAATAATTCACATTGAGGAAATTTTTGGGTTTAGAGTATTAGATAATCAGGTCAAAACATTTACATAACAACATGAATATTATATGTAGAAAATTCAACTCAGTATCCATTTTTTCATAAAACAAAAACTCAAAAAAAGAAACATGTCTATTTCCATGTTTTAGACAGCATGACTTTTCCATGATCCCATCCTTGACCATATCCATCTTTATGTCTTGTGTAAAACATTTCAAAAACATGGGATGAGCATAAAATTATCAGTAAGGGTTATAAAATAAGGAAAGGAAACATTAACTCATCAATAAATACAAATTAATGAAACTATACTTTTCAATATTAACATACGTTACAAAATCATAAGATTTATGAATAACACCCACAAATCATAAAACATAAATGATACTTATGGAATCCATATCAAACATACATTTTAGTTATAAAACTTACGTTGGTAGTTACACTTGGAATACCCATCACAGTATATTCCCTAATTCTTTTAGGAAAAAACATCATGTTTACCTCGGTCACTTTTCCCAATGCATTAGAGATCTATCTCGGGCTCACCCGCACTAGGATTATCATGGAACCACCCGTATATATAAACAATTCCCACTAAATATAAAATCATCATATCACATAAAACAATTATAATGGAAAGGTAACATTTCCACATTCTAATATATCTAATCAATATATTTAAATAAACTATGCTTTATCAAATTATTTTTAAAACCATTTAAAAACTGATTTTGGAATCAAAGTGTCCCATAAAACATTGATTATTTTAATTGAATTATCATTTGAAAACCTTAATTTCTATATAAATAAATCCTAAATCCCATTCTGAAAACATGGATATTAATGATAAATATTTAGATGAATAAATTGTTAAACCATTTAAAAACGATATTTTAGTTAAAGAGTTTTTTTACAAAAAGAGAGAAACTTGAATACAAATAATTTATGAATAAAATTTAATCAGAAACTTATAATATCCTGAGAATAAATATAGATACATGATATAATATGTCAAAGGACAGTATACACACCATATAGAAGTGAATTGGTGCTTAACAACAATGAAGTCTAAATAGAAATGTAAATTGAGGTGAAATCCCTTATAAAGATGGTATCATTAAATTAAGAACAAATCAATAACATAATTATGTGTGAAAAAAATAAATACACCCAATATAAGTGGATATTATGTGTAAAACAATCCAAGGTGATTCACACATATTCATAGGAAGACATATTCAAGAAGTACATGGCGAACACAAAAAAACGAAATTGGGTTATGAACTTCCCTTGTGAAAATTTGACAGCCTCACAGTGTCACTTTAAAATTTAGAAAATGATATGTTCAGATAAAAAGGATATATCATCACTTGTACATAATTTATACATTAATAAGGATATTGAATAACATATCCTTAAATAATAAGATGTAAATTAAAAGACATACCCAAAAGATGTCTTTTTAAAAAGAGGAGGGTGAAAGGTTCCCTTACCGATTTGGTAACATTCAAAACATACGCCACATTAAAGAATGTTCATACAATGAAGGTCTACATACTCAAAAATGAATTTATATTACACAAATATTAAAATCATTGGCATTACATACACCACACAAAAGGAAATAGTGGCAAATATTTCATCAATCTCCTGGTAATAAAATGTGAAATGAAACCCTTTACCAAGTTGTAATAAATTGATTCGTATGAAAAAAAGTAAATAACCACCAAATTAATCACAAAATACCATGAATATAATAATAAAGATAATATATATCAAATGGTAGTAAAAATACACAACATTCAATGAATAAGTGGTGAACAATGGAAATCTCACTGAATTAAAAGTTAGATAAAAAATCCCTCACCTCATCTCTGACATGACTCATATGTTACGGGTTCATCATGAATAGTAAAATTATGCTAATTTTTATTTCCTTAAGAAAGTTTTTCAATTTTATCATTCCTTATATGCCACTTATTAACTTGATATAACAATTAGTTAATCTTTTGAGTTTATATCATACATTTTCTCGATGTTCGGAATTTGAGTTAAAAATGAACTTGTTATAATTACAATATATCCATGTGGTCAAAATTCCTTTATCTCCAGAATGATACTAATGATTTAGATATCATATATATCTAATATATCTTGTATATATATGTATTTATAATAGTACATAACATAAGGAGATAATAAATGAAATTCCATGTTCATGTAGATGGTAAGTCATACGTACGGATGAACGCTACTTTCATTTCTATTTAGTCCTTTAATGTAATTAAAACATAACTATACATATGAATATTATAATTACAATATAATTGCATATATAATATCATTAACTCTATCCTTTATACATCCCACATATGTCATTAACAAGTCATATCACATTGAGGGGGCGGTAGTCCGCACTTCCTGAAATGAAATTATCGAGTTTTCCCATTATGAAACCATAAAGGTAGGAAATAAATGTAGAATAAAAACTAATAAAGAAAATAAAATCATAATATAAATCATATATAAATAAACTGCCATCTTAATGTCCACCATGGGAGGCAGCAGGAGATAATCAAACAATCATCATTCTGTGAGGCGTTAGGTTTCCATCCACAGAAATAATATGTTCTTCACCCATTAGATGGATGTGTGTGTATGTGTAGTTAAAATACATATCATAAAAACATCCTAGAATATTGAGAATACTTTTTTGGTTATAAAATAAAGTAATAAAAAGTGTTTAGTGGTTTTAGAAATAAAATAAAAGAAAAGAACTTAAGAGGAATTGTTACCTTTAATTTGAGTTACATCATTTGGTTTGAACCAAAAAGATTTCTTTATGTTACTTCTACCTAAGTTAAGGCTTCTAGGAGGAGTATAGGGATGTAGAGATATTAATTGGTTAGAGTTTTGATGATCGAAAAATCTTGAGATTTCTAAGGAATTGGTTAGAAGTGGTGTCCATTTCATAGTGGGGAGGGTCTCATTAAGACTGTTTGGAAATATTATTTTATTATAAAACTATCTTCAATTTCTAAATATCCAAAACTCATTAAAGATGAATATATTAAGACTAATGGTAGAAATAAAATGATCCAATAAAAATATGATAGGTTTTTGAAGTTGTTTTAATATTTAGAATCTTATTTTTTAAAATCATTTATTAATGAGGTAAATACAAAATCATTATTGTATCATAAATAATATAATTTATTTTATTTCCAAAAATTATAAAAAAATACCATGATGTATGACATAATATTCTCTTTCCAATGAATATTTTTAGTCGAAAATATAACTTATATAACACAATGTAAAAATTTATTAATTAAAATATATTTCTTTGTGTCATTTTTTCATTTACATTAAACTAATTAATATAATGTGTAATTTATCACTCTTAAGTGGCTAAATGGGGTCCTAAAATAGATCAAAATTTTCCCATGGTCTTACATGACTCATAAAATAATGTGAGGGAAAGTGTTAAAGTAATTTTGCATTATAATGATACACTTTTTACCTTGAATTACACAATTTATGTTTAACCGCGGTAAATAAAAGTCAAAAGTTACTAATCATGTATAATTATTTTATCTTACTGAATGACATTTTACATATTAGTAACAACCATGTATGTCAGATTTTTGAAATTCAATTCACAGAAGTGGTAAATTTTCATTTAAATGAACAAGTCTGTTTTTTAACAACTACTAAGTGGTTCACTATTTTTCAAAAATTGAAATTTTTCAGTAAAATACAAAAAATTCAGCCTAATATATATTTGATATTTTGAATAAAAAAATGATGTCTATTTTAAAAAATTCAAAACATAAAAGCTTCATTAATAAATTTAAAATTAATTCTCGTTGTCAAAACAAATAGCATGTTCTTTATGAAATAATAACTATCAAAATATTCACAGTAGTTTATGTCCAATTTAAAAATGAAATTATTTCCAATGAAAAACATCAGATGAAACGGTTAAAATAAATTATAATTAAACTATAAAACCAACTAAAATTATAATCTATCCAAATAAATAAATTTGATTAAAAGGAACTTTTAAATTAAAATACAGTATTTTTCACTATTCATAAAAAATGACCATTATCATAAAAATACATAAAATTTACCCAAAGAAAATTTTGATGTCCTGAATCTAAATTAGATCTTTATTTTTTAAAATAGAACTTCTAAAAATTACCAAAACTATAATTAAAATGGTTCTCCATAAAAATCAGTTAAATCAACCTTTTATTGAATATTATAGTATTCATGCTAAAAATTAGATACATTCACATTTTATGCCACAAAAATTTATTGGATAAAAGTAAAAACATTAAAAAACTAGTATAATCGTATTTTAGGTTGTTCTATTCATTCCCTCCAATAAAATGGCTAGTCATTAACTACCATTTAAAATAATAATATTATATTATTAGTGTGCAACATAAGATTTCATAGAAACTCGTTGTTGTTTATCAGCCACACCATCGAACATAGCATCCAATTTAATGTAAAATTAATATTTAATTATAAAATATTAATAAATATGAAATTTTCCATTTTCCTTATTTATCTAGGATGTTACATCCTTACCCCCTTTTGGGAATTACATCCTTGAAATTTTAAAACTAGACATGGAAACTTCATTAAAAGTCCCACATCCAAAAAGAGTCAGTAAAAACTATCACATTAAATGAAAGAAAGGGATGTACAAAGGTCACCCGAGAAAACCCATACTTGGATTCCATATATGAAAACATGGATGAGGAGGAGATAAAAAACACTATAGTTGTGATATTGTGTAATAGAAATCATGATTAGGAGAATGTTAACCCCTAAAAAATCACAAACTTTTGTTTAGTTAAATAGTATTTGATTCCTCAGTAGGAAAAGTTAACAGACCACATTTTTGTTTTATATTACTTTTAATTGAGGAATATATTTATGAGCATTACATAAAAAATAAGGAAACGTAATTTTCATGTAGACTTTCATTATTTACTAGATTTCTAACACAAAATCATATTTTCTCCAAATGATGAGTATTCTGGATGACTTGTTCACTTTAAAAGTGCTATAATCAACTTAGAAAGAATCACATAATCCAAAAAAATTGAACTATATATTTCCCTTGATTTTAGACATTAACTAAAACCAAAATTGGTTAGTATGTGATCAGATTATCCCCAAATATATAATCCTTTATAAAATGATGTACTACACTTAATCTCCAAAATTCCACCAAAAGTACCCAAAGTTTTACGAAATACCATTCAATATACATCTGTCCATAAAATTATTAAAAATTAATCCATACTATTATTTTAAACCAAATCTCATTAGGATTTAATTACATAGACTGCCAAGATACATCTTAGAATTTATCACCAAATAACACCAGTTACTCAAAAAGTCACATACTAAATAATAATTAACCAAATCCCATATTATCCAAGATCGGTTAATCATTTTCATCAATAAATAAAATCATCATATGTCCCTAATAAAAACATAGATTCTTCCTAAATAAAATTTCAACCATTATTCCTCAATTTAAATCACAAGGTATTCTATTTTCCTTATACATATAGTGTTCCCAAAAGAGAGAATTTCTTCAAAAATAACATTTATCATATAATCACCAAATCGCATTCCTATAATAAGGATATCCATTTGATAAAACATAATATCCCAAATCAACTTATACTAGATCAATAAAATCATTTAACTTAAAATAATAAGTCATACTAACTAGGGAATTCATGTAGTCTAGTGGTCAGTTATAAATCCAAATTTCACATTGGTTGTGGGTTTGATTCCCATGGCATTGTCTGATGCGATGGGTTGTCAAAAAGTCTGTGTTTTGTCCTTTTTCTAAAACTAAATAATAAACCTAACATGTTTTAACCTAAATTGTTTCCATATACCTCTCATTTTCGTCCAAATTCATTATGATATCAATATCATAATTCTTGAAGTCTTATTTCAGCACCATATGATAAAATAAAATGATCCCCATAATTAAGAACATCATATCATGATCATGTTATTAATTTTGTTTCATCTTAAACATGTTCACATAGGTATACAGTCCATGCATCACAACAATGATTTATATATCCTTAAAAATCATTTGCTTCCTCCATCCGAATAAACCTTGAACAACATGGGTCATATGGGTGTTCATAGAATTTTGTTTTGGAAAATAATCATGTATAACATATAATTTAAATTTTTTTGATAAATAATGATTTCTATAAAATAGTCGGACCAAATTTGAGTTGAATCTTTTATTTAATGGTCCTTTTAAAATACCATAGGTATGTGTTGAGAGACATTTTTGAAAAAGAAAATATAAATTGTTTGTGCAACAGTATCCTTCTTCAGATCCTTTTTTAAAATCAGAATAAGATTCAAAATCATGTGATATGGTAAAATATTTGTAAATTCCTTTATTATATTTATCTTTCATGAAAATAGGAGAATATTGTGAAAATATGATTTGTTTAAATACAACCCATGATCCACGATGATAATGAGATATAATGGAGGTGTTTGACATCCCAAACTACTTCTTGCAAGTGAGTTGAATTATAGATAATGTTTCTCAATAATCTGAACTTGAATTTTCAATAATTATTACAAGAAAGTCGTTAAGAAGAGATAATAATGTCGTTCGAGATCCTCCTCCTTCTATTTGTAACTTACTTTCCTTGATCTGAAAAAAGTTATAAAGTAATAATTTTACTGAAATAATAGACCTAGGGACTAACATTCAATTTATCAAAATCTCATAATCCATAAAGTTGTCTAAACCTACCTCTGATACCAACTATTAGAACTATTCCTTACGAAATTAAATAATATTTATTTAAATAAATATTTCACGTTGAGGTTCTATTCAGGTTTATAGTTTTAGAGAATTAGGTCATAACATTTACATAACAACATGAATATTACATGTAGAAATTTCTATTTAGTGTCCATTTTTTCATAAAATAATAACTCTAAAGAATTAACATGTCTATGTCCATGTTTTTGACTGCGTGACTTTTTCTTTGATCCCATCTTTTACCCTATTCATCTTTATGTTTTTTGGAAAACATTTCAAAAACATGGTATGAGAATAAAAATTTCAGTAAGGATTATAAAATAAGGAATGGAAACATTAACCCATCAATAAATACAAATCAATGAAACCATACTTTTAAATCATAACATACCTTACAAAATCATAAGATTTATGAATAACACACAAAAATCAAAAATCATAATGGTTACTTATGGAATCCATATCAAACATACATTGTAGCTATCACAACTACACAGGTAGTTACATATGGAATACAAATTACATTATATCCCCTAAATCCCTTAGTAGAAACATCACATTTACCTCCATCTTGTTACCCAATGCATTAGAGAGCTATATCGGGCTCACCTGCCCAAGGTTTACCATGAAACCATCCATATATGTAAACAATGCCCAATAACCATAACGTAATCATAACACATAACACAAGTATAAAGGAAATATAACATTTCCACATTCCAATATATCCAATCATGATATTGAAATAAACAATGCTTAATCAAATCATTACAAAAAGAAGTATTTTTGAAAAGAGGAGGGTGAAAGGTTCCTCTACCGATTTGGTAACTTAAAAAACAAATTCCACATGAAAGAAATATCATACAATGAAGACGTAAATACTCATAAATGAAATTATATTACACAAATAGTAAAATCATGGGCAGTACATACACCACAAAAATGGAAATAGTGGAAAATATAGCATGAATCTCACGGGAATAAAAATTGATATGAACCCATTTACCACGTTGTAATCAATTGAGTTGAATGAAAAAAAGTTCATAACCACAAAAAAATCAAAGAATACCAATAATATAATGAGAATAATGATAATATATAACAAATGGCAGTACCCAATACACCACATGCAATGAATAAGTTTCATACAATGTGAATCTCACAGAATTAAAATTGAGAAAAGAAAATCCATTACCTCGTGTCTGACTTGACTCATATGTTTTGGGTTCATCTTGAATAATAAAATCATTATAATTTCTACTTACATAAGAAGATTTTTTATGTTTTTTATTCCTTTTATATCACATATTACCTTTCAATAACAATTTATTAATTATTTTATTTTATATTGGACATTTTCTCGATGTTCAGAATTTTTGTTAAAAATAAACTTGTTATAATTACTATTTTTCCATGTGGTCAATTGTACAATATCTCCAAAATGATATTAATTATTTAGATATCATATATATCTTCCATATCCATTATATATATGTATTTATAAAACTACATAACATTTATAGATAATAAATGAAATGCATCGTTCATGCAGACGGTAATCCATACGTACGCATGAATGATACTCTCATTTCTATTTTGTACTTTAATGTAATTAAAATATAATGATACATAGGTATATTAAAATTAAAGTATAATATCATATATAATATCATTAAATACATCATTTATATGTCCCACATATGGAATTAAGGAGTCATATCACATTAAGGGGGCAGTAGTCCACACTTCCTCAAATGAAATTATCGTGTTGATCCTTTATGGAAACCATAATGGTAGGATATAAATGTAAAATACAGACTAATAATGATAATATAAAAATAATATATATCATATATAAAATTATTTCCAACTTAATTTCCACCGTTGGAGGCGGTAGGAGATAATCCAACAATCCTCGTTTCATGAGTCAGTAGTTTTCCATCCATAGAAACAATATGTTCATCATCAAATAGATGGAGGTGTGTGTATGTGTAGTTAAAATAATTATCATAACAAAATCCTATTACATTTATAATAATGTTTATATTATACAAGAAATAAATAAAAAGATTTTAGTGGTTGAAGAACTAAAATAATAGAAAATAAGTTAAGAGGAACAGTTACAAATAATTTGGGTAACTTCGTTTTGTTTGAACCAAAAGGACTTCTTGAAGTGCCTTCTTCCAAAATTAAGTCTTCTAGGAGGAGGAGAGGGATGCAGGGAGATTAATTGGATAGGGTTTGGTTGAAGAAAATGTCACGACCTGTCCTCGGGGCCCGTACCGTGACTACCCAAAGACAGAAATCCATAGGCCAGGGGATGACGAATTGCACCAAAGGCGTAATCCCGATAAAAAGGGAAGGAATTGCCTTTAAACCTATAAAACAAATAGTCTGAACTCAAGAAGTAGAAGAAATAAGTACTAATATAGAAATGAAAATTGTGCTGAATGTATGTGGGCCAGTATACAAACCCAACCAAACAACAATTACAAGTAAAAAAGGAAAAACAGCTAGCTCCTGGATCATCCACTAGGGAATCCTACCTGAAGGGTAGGTACATAACATGAAAAACTCGTCCATGTGGTACGTTCCATATAGTATAGCTCTGATAATCTTCTCATATGTCACCCTCAACCTCGATCACTGCTGACCATCTTCTGCACAAAACACAACAACGTACGAGTGAAGCCCATTCATGGGTGAGTATAACAATACTCAATAGGGTACCCTGAGATCCCCAAAGGCCTCCTAGAATCCACTAAGGATAAAGAATAGTAGAAAGATACAATCACAATGTAGCAACCAACACTACATAGGTATATGTCCATACATATACCTAAGTTACCACTCACAGTCCGGCTCCAACCCTCAAGCCCAAGCACAACCCATTTCAGAATGGAAGCAAAGTCATCACCTTGATGATTACGACTGAAATACAAGATTCATATCACACAGGTATTCAACTCTTTTAGAGGGGTGGAGATGATTAGTTGTGGCCACTAAATCATCTCTTATGTCTAACCCACATAGGATCCTGGAATAGTATCAGCACAGTCGAACCCACGTAGGATCCTGGTACAGAAGTCATCATTGTTGACCCCATGAAGGATCTCGGTACATAAGTCACTTCAATCGAACCCACATAGGATCTCGGTATAAAATTCATTGCTGTAAAACCCGTGAAGGATCATGGTACAATATCGTCAATGTCGAACCCATGGAGGATCTTGTCATCTCAGTCGCAACCAGCCATATGATTCCCACACACAACACGCTCGATTTCGTGAGGGTTCAGTCCTCGACCCAAGTGTAAATAAATCAACTATCATGATGTCTTGAGTTTATGTATCATGTAGTTTTTTCTAATCATAAATATCCCAATGTGATAGATGACACGTCAATTGGACACCTGGTCTGTGAGTTATTGGATTTTCTGTTCTAGGGGTTGGAGGGTTTTTTGGTTCAAACCAACCCTGCCATACCCCACCTATGTCCAAACTGTAGGTGGGGTATTCCAAAGGAACATTCTTTCTCTATACTTTCTGTCACTGAAAAAGGTTCGTCTATCGGACACATGAAGCCCGAGATAGGGGTGAAATGTTGATAACTGACCGTAGCGGGTCTGGGTCCAGTCAGACCCAGTCGGAGTGACTCGGTCCGAGGGTCCGACCCAGTCAGAGGAAATAACCCAACCCAAAGGTGCGACAAGACCCAAAGGTGGGCCGGCCTGGTGGTGACCCGACCCGCTACCCGTGTGGCCCAGTGTGACTAGGCTTATGGCTCGACCCGGTTGGCCCTGTGGCCAAGCCAAGCTGGCTGTGTGGTCCGGCCAGCTAGCCCTATGGCCCTGCCCGACTGGTCATGTGGCCATTCCTGGCTCGTTGTGTGGCCTAGCCCGGCGGGCCATGTGGCCCAGTCTGGCTGGCTGAGTGGCCCGACCCACCTGGCTGCGGCTGGCCTTGGGGCCCGACGAGCCACGCCGCGGGGGGGGGGGGGGGGGGGGGGGTTGTCGCTCCCCTTGGCTTCTTGAGAAACTGTCGGACCCTTCGGGTCCCGCCTTGTGGTGCGCTGCTGGAGGCCGGCTCGGCCGGCCTCACTCTGTCCGTCGCGGCCTTTGGCCGCCAGTCCTCTCCCACGCTGCACGACGGCGCCGCACATCCTTCGTCTGCTGCATCCCGCAAGGTCATTTCCCCCTTCCTCCAGTTCGGCATGATGGCACCATGCCTCTTCCGTCCACCAGTCCCTCATGGCTGCAATTCATCTCCGGCGTGGCGCGATGGCTCCGAATCCTTCCTGCTTTGCCTCCATCATCAAACAAACAAGAACCAACAGAGGGATGTTGGGCCGCGTTTGTTACGACCGCACCCTCGGAATTACATGATAACAAGTGGCCATCATCGAACCATAAATATTCATGAGGAATGAGGATTTAATTCAATCAAAACGAACCCCTACCTCAATTTCAGTCATCAATGACGGAGTCACGGGAGACATATGTCGCAGGAGATGGACGTTGTTCCGTCAATGTTGGAGGAGGAAAATATCAGAGAAGACGAGTCGAGATGACATCGTCAGTGTATTTTGTGGTAGGTGGTGCTTCCCTTCCTTTCCTCGGTTAAAGAAGGAAGATGTTTATGCTCGATGTTCTTTGGCAATGATGGGCATTCTTCGTTGGAGTAAGTCATTCTCCAAGAACTCCAATGCTCTCCCAAAGAAAGTGACCAACCCAAAAATAATAGATGAATTGTCTATTATTTGTTGTAAATACTATTTGAATTCCTCTATTTTAATTAAATGAAACAACTCCCCTAATTAATGGGTGGAATGGTTCAAATTCAAGAAGAGGAGTGGAAGAGTTAGAAATAAATGTAGAAAGGGTTGGCACAATTATGGGGGAAGTCCGAGAATTTAAAGGGGGGTTAGAGGAGTTAATGGGTTATGGTGGGACCCACCTAAAAATTCCCCCCAAGGGAGGTTAGGGTGTGTTGGACCCCCCTAATAACCTCCAATAGGTGGTTTTAATCATCAATCAAATAAAAATATTTTACACATATTTTAATTTAATTTTATTGAGAAACCCCAAAAATTAACTTCCATTCTCTATAAAATGTAACTGCAGTAAAAGACTCCTTAAAAAATTACCAGCATTGCGAGTTCAATGGTGCCCTCAAATTTCAATTCCGAGTACCGGTTCAAAATATATAAAATTCTCCTTTTATGTTTAATGAACATACCTGAACAAAACATTAGAAATTAATTCTGGGCACACCGGGCCTCAGAATCATGGGTCGTCATAAGATGTGTACTCGTAAAATTCCCATGTATTTAAAAAATTTCCACTGAATTTTAGGGTCTTTAAATTCTCCCCACCTCAGGGATTTACGTCCCATTAAGTTACAACTCACACAAAGAAAACAAATGAGGGTACTGAGCACGCATCTGAGCCTCCTGCTCCCATGTGCTCTCTTGGAGGTTCCCGTGCTGCTAGTGAATGTGCACCAGAGGAATCAAACATCAACCTAGAAACCACTCATGTTGATCCTCAATATCCACTAGAACCTCCGTGAATGTCGCCCCATCATCGATGTCCAACTCCCCATGGTTGATGATGTGGGATGGGTGGCACATGTATCTCCTCAGCTGAGATATGTTAAAGATGTTGTGCACCCTGTGCAACTGAGATCAAAGAGCCAGGCGATAAACCACATCGCCTACCATGCTAAGGACCTAAAACGTTCTGATGAATCGCAGAGATATCTTGCTGCCTCTGCCAAATCTCCATAGAACTCATCAAGGTGAGACCCATAGAATTAAGTGGTCACCATCCTCGAACTCCAGTGGTCTCCATATCCTATCATCATAAGACTTCTACCTAATCTGTGCAGTCTTCATATACTCCTGGATGATCTGCACCTTCTCCGTCGTAGTCTGTACCATCATCAGTCTCATAAGTGCTGACTACTCTGGGTCAGTCCAGCACAGAGACAATCTGCAAGGTCCATCGTAAAGTGCCTTGAAAGGTTCCATCCTGATTGTGGAGTGGTAGCTGTTGTTGTACACAAACTCTTCCAATGGTATGTGATCCTCCCAGCTACGACCAAAGTCGAGGACACATTCACGAAGCATGTCCTTGAGTGTCTGAATGGTCCTCTTAGTCTGATCATCTGTTTGAGGATAGAAGGCGGTGCTCAAGTGAAGATGCATCCTGAAAGCCTCATACAACCACTTCCATAGTCGGGAAGTGAAATGAGTATCTCGATCATAGATGATCATCGATGGCACACCATGAAGTTGTACAATATTTTGGTCATAGAGGCGCCCCAATCTCTCTATTGATCCCTGCACTTTGATCGGTAGGATGTGGGAAGACTAGTTGAGTCGGTCGACAATAACCCAGATAAAGTCATGTACTCTGGATGTACGTGGATGTCCTGTCACAAAATCCATGGATATCCCATCCCACTTCCACTCTAGGCCCTTTAAGTGCTATACCAAGCCTACAGGAACCTTGTGCTCTGCATTCATGTACTGAAAAGTGAGGCATAGTGAGAAAAACTATGCTACTGCCTTCTTCATACCTGGCCACTTCTACTGTCTTTGGAGATCCTGATACATCTTTTCCACTACTGGATGTACCGCTAAAGGAAATGTGTGAAACTCCCACAACACATCCTCCAAATGTGCTACTGGTACCATGGTACGTCCTCTGAAAAGAATGACATCCTCCCCACCATCGAAAAATCCATCAGGTGACTGCCCTGTGGTTATCTGAGCACGTCGCGTCTCACAGTCAACGTCCCCACGTTGAGCCTTCATGAATAGATGAATAAGTGGAGGAGTAACTATGAGAGACTACAGAAAGGCTGCTCAATCCCTATCCACAAAGGATATAAGCAACATGGACAGCTTCTATGTCGCCTCTCCTAATAGCTGAATGCATGTTCTCCTTCATAGAGCATATGCTACAACGTTCCCCTTACCAGTAGTATAGACTATCTCAAAGTCATAGTCTTGGAGGAACTTGAGTCATCATCGCTATCTCAGGTTTTGGTCCTTCTGCGAGATGATTTACCAGAGGCTCTGGTGTCTATTTGTAGATTGTAAAATTCTCTCCCATCTGATAGTGTCGCCACATCTTCTAGTAAAAGAACATTGCGTCTACCTTTACGTAATGGGTAGCGTAGTTCTACTCGTGATGTCTCAACTGAATAGAACCATTCGTGATCACTAATCACTCTTGCATCAGGACACAACAGAGTCTGGTCCCTAGTGCATCACAGTAATCTACGTACCGAATGCCCCCCAACTATGGCCTCAAGATGGGCGCACAATTCAACCTCGGACTTAGCTCTTGAAATCTCTGCTGGAATCTCTCTGACCACGGGAAGGGTTTCCCCTTCTTCTTTAATTGTGAAAGCGGTGCTGAAACTCTGGAGATGTTTGGATCAAATCTTCGATAGTAGCCAGCTAGTCCCAGAAAACTCTGTACCTTCGTCACGCTCATGGGTGGATCCCAAGCAAGTACTTCCTTGATCTTCACTGGATCCACTGCATCTCCTACCTCCGAGATGATGTTTCCCACAAAGTGAACCTCTTGAATCAAAAACTAGCAGTTCAAGAGCTTACTGTAAAGTTGATGCTCACTGAGTGTGTCAAGTATTACCCGAAAAATGGTAGGCGTGCTCCTTCATAGAAGTCAAGTAGGTTAGTATGTCATCAATGAAGACTACAACAAAGAGATCAAGGTAAGGCTGGAAAATCCTATTCATGAGTCTCATGAACAATGCTGGAGCATTTGTTATTCCGAAGGGAATAACAAAGAACTAGTAGTGTCCATACCGGCATCAGAAGGTCGTCTTCTGCACATCCTCATCCCTTACTCTGAGCTAGTGATAGCATGACTGAAGAACTATCTTTGAGAACCAACACGCTCCCTTCATCTGATCAACGTGGATGTCAATATTCGAGAGTGGGTACCTATTTTTAAAGGTCACTAGGTTCAGGCTATGGTAGTCAACAAACAGTCGCAAGATCTCATCCGCCTTCTTGGGGAAAAAATCAGAGATGGTCAGGGAGGAACATTGGGTCGGATAAATCCCTTCCCATGCAAGTCCTCCAACTATACCCCCAGTTCACGATGCTCGGCGAGAGCCATCCAATATGATGGAGTAGATATCGGTGTTGTCCCGGGGTATAAGTAAATGTATAAGTACACCCCTCTAAGAGGAGGTAGTCTAGTAACATCTTCAGGGAAAACATCCATGTACTGATCCACCACAATAGGAAAACTCGGACTCTGCACATCAACTGCTCAAAGAATGAGACTATCCAACTGATGTGTGATCGGTTTCCCCCTCTTCTGTGTAAGTCCATCTAGGGCTGCTAATGCTACCTTATCACTGGTGAAGGTAAACCTCGTCCCATCCTCATGGACACACCACACTTTCTGCCTAATCCAGTCAACCCGAGCATGAACTGTGCAGAACCAGTTCATACCCAAATGACATCGTAAGGCCTAGACACTACTACAAAAATATCCCAGTTGAAGCTCTCACCTCGTAGAGTATGCTCACACTGCTGGCACCAGTGCGTAATCATTGAGTCTGCTATTGTAGGAGTCTCTAGTCTTAAGGATTGAGCCAATGGCTCCATCAGAATCATCATTCTCCGAATGAGGGTAGCATAAAGAAAGGAATGACTCGTACTTGTGTCTATATGTACTGCAGCAAGGTTGGAGTAGACACAGATAGTACCTCAAATCATCTCACGTGCACCGTGGTCATCAGCCTCAACTTCCTGGAGCTGAGCATGCCCTTTCTGCCAGCTCCCTATGGTCGGGATGGACCACCTGGTGGTGGTGGTGGTCGAGCCTCGAAATGTCATCCACCACCTGTTGCTCGACCAAATCCTCTTCCATGTCCACCTGCTGCCGAAAAACCACCATGTTCGAAACTCTTCCTCTGCCTGAGAGGTCCCTATACATTCTGGTGCTCATCTACATTCTGGGTTCGGTAGTCACGAGCCATGTGATCCTGCCCGACCCATGCCTAGCACTGCCTGATCCTCATATGGATGGATTTGTCTCGTGTTCCCCACACAACTGGGTAGCCCACTTGATGTCCTGGTCCGCTCTGACCTATACATCATCTTTCTACTTCTAGATACAAAAGTATTCGCTATGTGTAGCCATGAGGTGGTTCTCGCTATTGGTGACTGCTCAGCGGAAAAAATCACCACTTGAAGGGCTCGCTCCAGCACCCCTGCCTACTTTGGGAAGTTGAGTGAGATCATCGAAGCCCTGATCTCATGCCCGTGTCCCTGCTCAAAGGTCTGGGCCCTGATGAATGGGTCCTGCACTATATTCGTTGAGTACCGTGAGAGGTCGATGAACCTCACTAAGTACTAAGATACTGTCTTGATGTCCTACTGTAGATGAAGTAACTCCTGAATCCACACTGCATGAAGGGTGGTAGGAACAAACTCAAACCACAAGAGACTCCCAATGTTTTCCCAGAGTAATGATGCCTCAGCTTTCACTTGGAGCATTAGGATCCACCATCTACATGCTAATGCTTGCTGGAGATTCGCGGAAAGGATCACCATGAGGTCGGCTGGTGTCCGTACCAATCTGAAAACTCTCGTGACAGCCTCCAGCCAATCCTCAGCGGCATGTGGGTCCGTCTCTCCCCTGAACCTGGGTGACTTCTGAAGCTGGAAATCGTGAAATTCACTCAGACGGCATGCACTCTCTACTACTGGAGCTGGTGGTATCAGTGGCCTAGCGGGTTGTAGTACCGCTATTACCTCTGCTGTGATGGGTTCATGCACCGAGGCCTCGTCGCTCGGTGGGCTACCATATCGTATAAAACATGGAAACCTAGATGTCTTACTTCGTGGGGACATCCTGATAAGAAATAGGTGCACCACGGTCAAAACAAATACCTGGTGAGCTGACACAAAGCAATCATGAAGAAAACATTCAATGGAAACACACACGCAATCAGTGTTTTCATGCACTGAGTCAGAAATCAGAACTCAGAGTTATAATGTATGGATATGTCTGATTCTGCACCAACAATGGTTTCCCTAAACTGATGACAACACCCAAAACACCTAACACTATTGCTGTTAATATAATTAGATTCCACAATATGTGGTATAACCAACTCCTCTGATACTAATTTGTCATGACCCATCCACTTGGCCCGTGCCGTGACTACCCCAAGTCCACCATCCATATGACAGGTGCTAGCGACTAGCACTAAAGGAGTAATCTAGATAAAAATGGAAGGCATTTCCTTTAAAACTGTAACAAACACGGTTTGAAATCATGCAGTATAAGGAAAAAGTACTAATATAGAAAAGAAAACTGTGCTGGAAACAAGTGGGCCAGTATACAGACCCAACTAAACAACAAGTACAAGTAAAAAGGGAAAAAAGCACCTAGATCATCAACTGAGGAATCTTACCAAAAGGGTAGGTACAGAACTCGATCAACTCATCCTAGCGGTATGTCTCGTCTTGTCCAGCATTGAGCAGACTCCCATCCGTCACCCTCAACCTCGATCACTATTGACCATCGTCTGCACAAAACAAAACAAGGTGTGGGAAAATCCCGTGCAAGGGTGAGTATAACAATACTCAGTAGGAGACCCCGAGACCACAGAAGGTCTTCCTAAATCCACTATGGATAAATCATAGTATAAAGATACAATCACAAAGTATCAACCATCCCAACATTGGTTTATGACCATACATATACCAAGGTTACCAATCCCAGTCCGGCTCTAACTCTTGAGCTCAAGCACAACCCATTCCACAAAGGATGCAAAGTAAATCACCTTGATGATAACGATTGAAAGAAAAGACTCAACTGACATAGGTATTCAACTCGTTTATAGTTTTGAGATGATTAGTTGTAGTAACTAAATCATATCCTCTGTCAAACCCACGTAGGATCCTGTAATTGTATCAGCATTGTCGTACCCACGTAGGATCCTGGTATATAAGTCAACACTGTCAAACCCATGGAGAAGCCCAGTACAGAAGTCACCACTATCAAACCCATAGAGGATCCCAGTATAGAAGTCATCGCTGTTGAACACATGGATGGTCCTGGTACAGTATTGCGGTTGTCGAACCCATAAAGGATCATGTCATCTCAGTCGCAACCAGCCATAGGATTTCCGCACACAGCACGCTTGATTCCTGCAGGATCTTCTCTTTGAGCCAAGTGTCAATAAAAAATCTATCATGAGTCTTTAGTTGATTTATCATGTAGTTCTGACTCATCATAAGAATCCCAATGCGGAAGACGATGCGTCAATCGGACGCCCGGTCTGTGAGTTTCTGGCTTTTCTATTCGAGGGGCCCGATTGTTTTTTAGGATAAAACCAACCCGCTCATACCCTAGCGCTATCCAAACATAAAGTGGGGTATGCTAATTGAACCATCTTTCTCTACGATTTCTGTCTCCACAGACGGTTCGTCGATCGGACACTTGAAGCCTAAGATAGGGGCAATAAGGTGATAACTAACCATAGAGGGTTCGGGTCTGGTCTGACCCAGTCTGAGCGACCCGTACTGACATGGTCCGGAGAGGGGTCCGAACCGGTCTGAGGGTCCATCACGGTCTGAGGAAAGGGCCTGACTTGAGGGGGCGGCCCGGCCCAAATGAGGCCGGTCCTATCACGACCCGTCCTCGGGGCCCGTGTCGTGACTACCCCAAACACGCCTTCCATAGGCCAGGGGCTGGCGTCAAGCACCAAAGGCATAAATCCTGATATCTGGGAAGGAATTTCCTTTATAAAACATAACACATCCAACCAGGGCACAAGCGTATGTAAAACACTAAGTACAAAAGAATGTGCTGAAAAATAAATGGGCCAGAATACAAACCCAACTGAGATGTACAACTACAACTGAATAGAATTAAAATAGAAAAGACTTACAGCTGGAAGGTAGAAGCATCTCCTTGCTCATCCACCTCAGATCCTACCAAAAGGGTAGGTACAGATAGCCTCCTCAACTCTCTCACCTGAAAACCTCCTCAGTGTACCATCTCGTCATGAAGTCCACCTCCGGGTTCTGATTCGTAGTGGGGTCCACCTCCGGGTACTAACTTGTCGCGAGGTCCACCTCCAGGTACCGTCCAGTCCTCGTAGACTTGGTCTCTGTCAGCGTTGTCCTCCGTCTGTATCCAACACAATGAGGTGAGGGAATAGCCCGTGCAGGGGTGAGTATAACGATACTCAGTAGGGACCCCAAGACCCTCAAGGTAACACTAAACCAAAAAGGATCACCACAAAGAAGGATCTCAAAACATAAATCATACTTAGGTATTATCCCATACATATAACTAAGTAATCAAGCAACCCATCTCAATCAAGAGGTATAACACAGATATGAAATCATCAGATAACTACGACATAGGTATATGCCAATACATACACTTATGTTATCAAGTAACCCATCTCAATCATGAGGAAAACACAAAGGACATTTACTCAGCTCAAACCATGTTTATCATTATCGAAACCACAACTGCTGGAGAACTCCTCCTCTGTCGAGTACAGTAGCCCTGTCATGACTCTAAGGCGCTACTCACTAACCTTAGACTACTGATGTACTCCTCCCGTTGAGTAACAAAGGTCTGTTGCCAAATATCGGGTGCTCCGTACCCTGTGGGTCTGCCGCCAAATACCGGGTGCTCCCCCAAATAGCAGTCAGAGGTACTCCACCTGCCGAGTACCGCGGGTCTGTTGCCATCTACCAGGCACTCCGTTCGTTGCCGCCAAATAACGGGCACTCCATCCACTAGGCTAATTGAGTCACTCCGACTCGAATCATTCAAGCAGTCATGAGGTCTACAATCACTTGGTCTTCGCACTCCGTATGCTCGTCTCTAGGAGGGTCCGCTCAACGTGCCACTGGTCGATACTCCAAGTATCACAAAGTCTCACAAATAAGTATAACAAATTTCTTCCTCGTCAATGGGGTCTCAACGCAACAGATGGCGCGTCAATCGTACACCCGGTCTGTGAGTTATTAGCCGTTTCGTCCTAGGCCCCGGTTGGTTTCATTAACGAACCAACCCGAACGTACTCCATCTGCTTCCAAACCTCGAGCGTAGTAATCCATAAGAACCACCTCTCTAAGATGAATCCAACAAAGTCAACGACACGTCAATCAGACATCCGGAGCTCAAGTTATAAGTGTTTCCGCTCCGGGGGCCCGGTTGGTTTTGTGTTCGAACCAACCTGGCCATACCCAAAGATCTCCTAAACCATTAGTGTAATATACCAAAATTACCTTCTCGATCCAAGGAACCCAACACAACTGAAAGTGCATCGATCGGAGGTCTGTAGCCAAATTATGGGCGTTTGAACGAAACTACCCGAAATTTGTGGGTTTGGCCCCGGTCCGACAATTCCCAATACCACCAGGGTCGGCACGAACCGGGTCAACCCGACATGGGTCCGGGTCCGACACAGTGGGGAATGGTCTGGCCTAGCTAGTGCCGCCCGGCCCGGCCCGCATGGCTGGCGGCTCGGCTCTCGGATGAGCTGTATGCTGGGGGGGCTTCCCCCTTTGATTGAAGAAAGGGTCGTCCATTAAGGCCGTATTTAAATGTGACTGCGGGACCCGGGGGGGTCCCGCCTCCGGCTGGTGATGACGACCGGCTCAGCTGACCGCTCCTCCGAACCACCACGGCCATGGGCCATGCCACCTGCACATCTGGTGTGGCACGATTGGGTCATTCCCTTCCACTGCGGGATACTCCTGACCGCGGCCTTCTTTGGCCTCCCTGGCGCAACGCGACGGCGCCGCGCTCCTCCACCGCGGCCCGCTCCGGCTGCGGTACTCTTCATCCCCGTGCGGTGCAACGACACGACGTCGCCTCCTTTCCAAGCCTCAACAATGATCAACAACAAAAGGGGAGAAGGATCGACCGTGTTTGTGTGGTCCGATATCCTCCCGTGATATCGATAGAAAGTGGAGAATTAAATTAACAAAGAATGTTAAATAATACTTGAACGATGAAACAACCCGTACCTCAAAAGAAGTTCATGGAAGCTATCATCACAGGGGCTGATTTCGACGATGGTGTTGGCATACTTCCATGGAGGTGATGGCGTCACACACCGGCTGCAGAGTGGAGAAGGAACGGTACGTCGATCTCTCCTTGCGGTGATGACATTCTTCGACGAAGTATTGATATTATTCAATGAAGGATATGAAGTTCTCCAAGACAGAGTTTTCTCTCCAAATATCCTCACACAACCAACCAACTTTATAAAATAAGGCCTTCCCTTATTTTATTAACACAGGCCAAGCTTTTCAAAATTATAAATATTCATATTAATTTAAGTGAATGAATCATTAAATTAATTGGTTTGGCATGTTTTTAAGAGGGAGAGAGAAGGAGGTGAGTGGTATCACATTGAAGGGGAGTTAACATAACATATGTGGGGGGTTTAGAGGTGTTAGGGAATTTGAAGGGGTAGTGCTCGTGTGGGCCCAACCTCACAAATATCATACCAAGAATGTTAGGATTTAGTGGGTCATAACCAACTCCAATACTTAGGTTAAAACCACATAGAAAAGAAAAATAAAATTGCAACACAATTTTATTTCACATTACACTTAATCCACCTTTTTTTAAACGAAACCTCCCAAGAAAACACAACTCTAGTAATGGTCTTCTTAAGAAATTACCGGCACTACGGTTTCATCGGTGCCCTCAGATTTCGATTCCAAGCACCGGTTCAAATGTTAGAAAAACCCACTCATTCGTTCACTGAACGTACCCTAGATAAACTTCAGAAAATGATTCCGGGAACACCAAGCATTGGAATCAGGTGTCGTGAAGAAAATACGTACTCGTAAAATCTTAAATAATTTATGAAAAATAATTTCATTGAAATTTACTGGTATTTAATCCCACCTCAGGGCTTTACTTCCCTGTAAAGATACATCAAAAACTAGGGAAACAAAAGATGGTACCAAGCACACATCTGAGCCTCATGCCTCCATGTGCTCTTTGGAGGTTCCCGTGCATCCAAGGAATGAGAACAAGAGAAATCGACTATCCCCATAGGACCCGCTCCTATCAATGCTCAACCTCAACTGAAACCCTGATAATGTCACCCCATCATCGATGTCCAGCTCACAGTGGTCGATGATGACAGTTAGATCGTGCACACACCTCCTCAGTTGAGATATATGGACGACGTCGTGCACCCGATGCATCTGAGGTGGAAAGGCTAGGAGGTGAGCCACCTTGCCTACTATGCTGGGGACCTGGATGGTCTGTTGAACGTTAGATATTACTTGAATCCTTAGCCACATCTCCGTAGACCCTGTCGAGGTGTGTCCCATCGGCAGTCAGGGTCATCACCCTCAAACTCATGTGGTATTGTCTCATACTAAGAGAATCTGCTACAACATCCCCCTCTCGAGGAGTATAAACCATCTCGAAGTCATATTCCTGGAGGAATTCATGCTATCACCATTTTATCTGGTTCATGTCCTTTCAAGAGAAGACACACCTGAGGCTATTGCATTGGAGAGAACCGTAAACTGTTCACTCAACAATCAATGGGTGAGACTAGCCAATTGTAAGAACTCATTCCCACCATTTATTATTTACGTTCTTCAAGAGATGCTGAGATTTATCCTCTACCTAAAAGAGAAATCAGGTCTCATCCCCTGGATGAACCATGTTCTTTGACTAATATAGTAAATCCTGACATGAATGGTACTATTTCATGCTATGGACGATGTCGTAAGGTCTTGATGCTACTACCACGAGATCCAACCATTACTCTCACCTCCAAGGTTTGATTCACACTATCGGAAGCAATGTGTGGTCACTGGGTCTCCTCCAGTAGGTATCTCAATAGTGAGGTTCAAGTCAACGGTTTTAAACCAGAACATCATAGTATCAACCGTACAGAGTGGATAGAAAAGTAATCGCCACAAAGAAACGTGTCTTTTATTACTGTAGCTCAAGGATTAAAGACACACACAACTACAATGGAGACAACATGGAAACTAAAAACACCTAGAACAATGGCCTCCATGCCTAGACCCACTCTTGTCCACCTGTTTCCGGAGCTCCGTAGTCATATTCTTCAACTGCCTGAAACTGGGCTCTTCCTTATCCACCCCTACCCTACAGTCGGGGTGGTCCGCCGGGTGGTGGTAGTGGCGACACCTCGAAGCTTCATTCCCCTCCATATCCATGGACAACTCCTCTGTCTCTTCCTCCAACTCCTTGTAGTTCACCTTGATCGAACCTCTTCCTCTCTTTGGGAGGTTCTTCATCTATCTACGGATCGTATGTACGGTGGGTCGGACAATCACGTGCCATGTGACCAAGCCCGCTGCAGGAGTAACACAGCCTGCTCTTGGCAGGACCGGCTTTGACTCCACTCCGGTTGCCCCGCACAACTGATCCTGTATCATACTGTTGGCCACCGGTGGGTCTGGTCCTCTTTGACCCTTGTTTCATCTGTCTACTGCCATCTGTAAAAGACTCTGCTGCAAGTCAAATAGTGGTGGGACCTGCTGCTAAAGTCTGCTCAGCAAGAAAACTCTCTACTAATAGAGCTCTCTTTAACACCCTTGCCTGTGTTAGGATGCTAAGAGGGATCGTCGAAGCTCTGGTCTCATGACTCAGTCCCTGCTCGAAGGTCCGGGCCCTGAAGATCGAGTCACATACCATGTATGTAGAGTAGCGCGAGAGGCCTGTGAACCTCGCTAAGTACTGTGCTACTATCATGTTGCCCTGCTGTAGATGTAGTAGCTCTTGTATCCACACCGCTCGAAGGGTTACTGGTACAAACTCCACTTGGAACAGGCTCTCGAAGTATTTCCATATGAGTGTCGCCTTTTTGTGCATCTGGAGCATCAGGATCCACCATCTTCCTGCTGCCGCCTAAAGGAGGATGGTAGCAAGAATCACCATTAAGTCCACCGGTGTACCTACTAGCCTGAAGACTCTCACCATAACGTCTTTCCAATCCGGATCCACCTGTGGGTCTATATTTCCCCAGAACCTGGGTGGCCTCTGGTGCAGGAACTCGTGCAGTGCGCTCTAGCGGCGTGCATCGCCCGCTTCTAGAGCTGGTAGCATCGGTGGCCCAACGAATGGTAGTATCGCTAGTCCCTCCGCTGGTAACTCAACTGAAAGAGGGCCATGTACTGAGGCCCCGTCGCTCAGCGGGCTGTCAGTACATACAACTCTTTGGGCTCTAGCTGGTCGTCCGCGGGGAGGCATCCTAAAAGAAACATTTGTGACAAGGTCAAACGACTAAACCTGGTGACCTGACCTGGTTAGGGCAGACATAAAAGTAACTTTTCAAACCACACACTCAATCAGTGTTTTCGTTCACTATGTTCGATATCAGAAGTCAGGGTCCTGGTGTATGGATATGTCGGCCGCTGCACCAACACTGGACTCCCTGAACTGAAGACCACACTCGGTACCCTTAACACTATTGCTTCACAGAAAAGAATTATCAGAGTCCCGAGTTTTGCGGTAGAACTGACTCCTTTGATACCAATTTGTCACGACCCATCCCCAGGGCTTGTACCATGACTACCCCAAGCCCTTCTTCGATAGGCCAGTGGCTGGAGACTAGCACCAAAGGCGTAAATCCCAATAGCTGGGAAGGCATTCCCTTTATATAACATAACACATCTAACTAGATTATAAGAAGAAGTAAAACACTAGGTACAAAAGAAAGTGATGAAAAGTAAATGGGCCGGAATACAAACCCAACTGAGAAGTAGAATTACAACTGAACGAAAGTACAATAGAAAAGACTAACAACTGGAAGGTAGGAGCAGCCCCTCGCTCATCCCCCTTGGATACTACCATAAGGGTAGGTACAGATAGCCTCCTCAACACTCTCACCCGCAAACCTCCTCTGTGTACCATCTTGTCATGATGTCCACCTCCGGGTTCTGACTTGTAGTGGGGTCCACCTACATGTACTAACACGTCTTGAGGTCCACCTCCGGGTACCGTCCAGTCCTCGTACACTCGTTCTCTATCAGCATTGTCTGCCGTCTTCCTCCAACACAACCAGGTGCGGGCATATCCCGTGAAGGGGTGAGTATAACGATACTCAGTAGGGACCCCAAGACCCTCACGGTCTCACTAACCCAACAAGGATCACCAAAAAGAATGATATCAACACATAACTCTTACTTAGGAATAAGCCCATACTTATACCTAAGTTATCAAGAAACACATATCAATCAAGAGGTATCACACAGATATGATATAAATAGATAACTACAACATAGAAATATTCCCATACATACACCTAAGTTATCATGTAACCCATCTCAATCATGAGGAAAACACAAATTTCATTGACTCAGCTCAAACCAGGATTTTTATTATCGAAACCACAACTGATGGAAAACTCCTCCTTTATCGAGTACAATAGACCAATCACGATTCCAATTCCCTACTCACTAACCATAGACTTCTGATGTACTCCTCCCATAGAGTACCATGGGTCTGCTCCCAAATATTGGGCGCTCCATCCGCTGTGTGGCTGCTGCCAAATACCGGGCGCTCCCCCTAATAGTCGTCACAGGTACTCCACCTGCCGAGTACCGCAGGTCTGCTACCATCTACAAGGCGCTTCGTGTTCCTTGTGTCTGCTTCCAAATATTGGGTGCTCTGTCCACTGGGCTAATCGAATAACTCCGACTCGAATCATGCAAGCAGTCATCACGTATACAACCACATGGTCTCTGCACTCCGTACACTTGTCTCTGGGAGGTTCTGCTCCACGAGAAACTGGTTGATATTCCAAGTATCATAAATTCCCCCAATGATGTATCACAAAGTTCTTCCTCGTCAACAGGGTATCAACGCAAAAGACGGCGTATAAATCGGATGCTCGGTCTGTGAGTTATTAGCCTTTTCGTCTCGGGGGCCCGATTGATTTTGTGTACAAAACAACCCAACCATACTCCATCTGTGTCCCAACCTCGAGCGGAGTAAGCCAAAATAACATTATCACTATGAAGAATCCAACAAAGATTATGGCACGTCAATCGGACGTCCGGAGCTCAAGTTATTAGTGTTTTCGCTCGGAGGGCCCGATTGGTTTTGTGTTAGAACCAACCTGGAGATATCCAAAGTTCTCAAAAACCATGAATGTAATATACCTAAACCACCTTATCGATCCAAGGATCCTAACGAAACTGACGGTTCATCAATCGGAGGTCTGTACCCCATGATATGGGCGTTTGAACGAAACTGACCGAAATGAGGGGGTTTGGGCCCGGTCCGACCCGGCCCACCACCCCCAGGGTCAGCCCGAACTGGGTAGACCCGACGCAAGTCCGGATCCAGAAAAGTGTGGTGTGGCCCGGACTGGCTGGCGCGGCCCAGCCCAGCCGGCAAGGCCCGGCCTGATGCGGGGGTCCGGCCCAGCGCGGGCGGCCCTGCCCGCATGGCCCGCGGCTCGGCTCTCAGCCGAGCAGTTTGCAGGGCGGCGCTACCCCCCTTGATTGAAGAAATGGTCGGCCATTATGGTCGGCCCTTAATGTGATCGCGGGACCCGAGGGGGTCCGGCCTCCCGCTGGTGACGGTGCCCAGCTCAGCAGGCAGCTCCTCCGAACCACCTCGGCCATGGGCCGCATCACCTGCCCATCTGGCACGGCGCGTCGGTGCCGTGCCCCTCCACCGTGGCCCACTCTTGGCCGCGACCTTCATTGGCCTCACTGGCTTGGCGTGACAGTTCCACACTCCTCCACTATGTCCTGCTCTAGTCATGGTCCTCTTCATCCCCGCGCAGTGCAATGACACCGCATCGCCTTCGTTCCAAGCCACAACGATGATCAACAACAAAAGGGGAGAAGCGACCATGATTGTGCAGTCTGATCTCCTCCCATGATATCAATAGCAAGTGGAAAATTAATTTAACAAAGAACGTTAAATAATACTTGAACCATGAAACAAACCCTACCTCAAAAGAAGTTCGCGGAAGCTAGCAACGCAGGGGGTGATTTCGACGACGGTGTTGGCGTACTTCCAAGGAGGGTATGGTGTCACACACCGGCTGTGGAGAGGAGAAGGAACGGTACATCGATCGCTTCATTCAGTGACGGCCTTCATCATCAAAGTCTTGACGTTCTTTAACAAAGGTGATGAAGTTCTCCAAGTCTTAGAGTTTTCTCTCCAAATATCATCGCACAACCAAGCAACCTAATAAAATAAGGCCTTCCCTTATTTTATTAAATCATGCCAAGATTTTCAAAATTAAAAATATTTAAATTAATTAATGTGAATGAAAAAATAAATTAATTGGGCTGGAAAGTGTTTAAGAGGGAGAGAGGAGGAGGTGAGTGGTCTCACATTAAAGGGGAGTCAACATAACTTATGTGGTGGGTTTAGAGGATTTAGGGAATATGAAGGGGTGGGGATCTTGTGGGCCCCACCTCAAAAATATCCTAACAAAAGATGTTCGGCTTTAGTGGGTCCCCCCAACTCCCATACAAAGGTTAAAACCACCTAGTAAAGAGAAAAACAATTGTAACACAATTTTATTTCACTTTACACTTAATCCACATTTTTTTAAACAACTCCTCCCGAGCAAAAGCCACTCCAGTAAAAGTCTTCTTAAGAAATTACCGGCACTTCGGTTTCATCGGTGCCCTCGTATTTCGATTCCGATCAACGGTTCAAAAGTTAGAAAAACCCGCTCATTTGTCCACTGAACTTACCCGAGCTAAACTTCAGAAAATGATTCCAGACACACCGAGCCTCGAGATCAGGTTTCGTCAGAAAATGCGTACTCTTAAAATCCCAAAGAATTTAAGAAAAAAATTCCCTTAAATTTACGGGTCTTTACAAGTCTCGGTGGTGGCCCGACCCACAAAGGCAGCCCGAATCGGTGGCGGACCGGCCCGCTAGCCATGTTGCCTAGCCTGACTAGCAGTGTGGCCCGGCCGGGCTGGCCATGTGGTCTGGCCCGACAGGCCGTGTAGCCTCGCCCAACTGTGTGTGTCGCCTGGCCCTGCTGGCCGTGGGGCCTGGCCCAGCTGGCACTGCGGCCCGGCCCGGCTGGCCGTGAGGCCAGGCTGGTAGTGGGGTGGGGGGGGGGGGTGGGGTGGGTGCCATAGCCCCCAGCTTCCAGTGAAACCGTGGGACTCTTTGGGTCCCTGCATGTGGAGCGCTGCCGCCGGCCGTCTCGACCGGCCACCCTCGATCTGCCGCTGCCATTTGTTACCAGTCTTCTCCCACCCGACGCTACGGAACCACACCGTCTTTGTCCGTCGTGGCCCACATTTCCATAGACCCCTTCTTATGGTGAATCACAATGGTGTTGTGCCTCTTCTGTCTGTCACGGCCATCCTGGTTATGGTTCTTCTCTACCGCGGTGTGATGGCACCGTGCCCTTTAGGCTCCGCCTCCATCGTCAACCAAACGATATCCAACTGAGGGATGTCAGGATATGTTTGTTCGGCCTGCGCCCTGCACATTAGATGATAACAAGTGGAAATCATCGAACCATAATAATTTAATAGAAATTAGGATTTAATTTACTCAAAACTAACCCCTACCTCGATTTCAGTGATCAACGACATAGTCGTGTAAGACGCACATCCCGGGAGACAGACATCGTTCTGTCAATGTCAGAAGGATAAAAGCTCCGAGAAGATGAGTCCAGATGACGTTGTCGGTGTATTTTGTGGGTGTTAGTGCATCCCTTCATTTCCCCGGTTGAAGAATGATGAAGTTGATGCTTGTCGTTCTTTGGAGATGAGGGGCATTCATCATTGGAATAAGTCATTCTCCAAGAACAGAAAATCTCTTCCATAGAAAGTTCTCACCCCAATAATAATAGATGAATTGTCTATAATTTGTTGGAACCACTATTCAAATTCCTATATTTTAATTCAAAGAAAAAACTCACCTAATTAATGGGTGGAATGGTTCAAATTCAAAAAGAGGATAGGAAGAGCTAGAAATAAATGTAGAGAGGGTTGGAAAAATTATGGGGGAAGTCCAAGAGTTTAAAGGGTGGTTAGAGGAGTTAAAGGGTTTGGATGGGACCCACCTAAACACATCCTATCAAGGGAGGTTAGGGTGTGGGGTCCCACCACTAACCTCCAATTAGTGGTTTTAACAACCAATTAAATAAAAATATGCTATGCATATTTTTATTTTATTTTATTTTGAAACCCCCAAAATTTACTTCCAATCATGATAAAATGAAAGTGCAAAAAAATTCTCCTTAAGCGAATATTGGCACTGTGAGTTCAACGGTGGCCTCAAATTTCAATTCCAAGGGAACCGTTCAATTGATAAAAAATCCCGCTCGTTCGTTTACTGAACGTACCAGAACAAAACATCAGAAATTGATTCTGGACACACTGGGCCTCATAATCAAGCGCCATCAGAAACTACAGACTCATAAAATTACCATGTATTTAAATATAAATTCCACGAAATTTCTGGGTATTTACACCAAAATTCATGAGCGGTGTGAGGAATTGGTCATAAGAGGTGTTTTTTATAATTTGGGGTGGGGCTCTTTAGGAAAGTTGGAAAATATTATTATATTATAAACATATCATCAGTTTATAAAGATCCATAACTCAATAAAGAAAAATATAAGATAACTAATGGTCGAAATAAAATCATCTAATAAGAATTTGATAGGCTTTGAATGTTATTTTAATATTTAAAATCTTATTTATTTAAATAATTTATTAATTAGGTAAATACTGCATCATTATTGTGTCATAAAAAATTTAATTTATATGATGTCCAAAAATTAAAAAAATACCATGATGTAGGAAATATTTTTATCCTTCTAATGAGTATTTATAGTCAAAATTATAACTTATATAACCTCATGTAAAAATTAATTTACAAATCTATATTTTTTATTGTCATTTTTGCCTTTACATTAAACTAATTAATCTAAAGTGTCTTTATCACTCATAAGTGGCTCAATTGGGTCCAAAAATAAACCCAAATATTCCGATGGTCGGACATGACTCATCCAATAATTTTAGGACAAGTTTTAAGATAATTTTTTATAATTATGATATTATTTTTACCTTGAATTACCCTATTTATCTTTAACCGCGGTAAATAAAAGTCAAAAGTTATTATTCGCCAAAAATTATTTTTATTTTATTGAACAATATTTTACATAATAATAACAACCATGTATGTTGGATTTTTGAATTTCAATTCACATAAATGATAAAATTTTATTTAAATGAAAACGTCAGATTTTTTAACTACTACAAAGTGGTTTCACTATTCATCAAAAATTGAAGTTTTTCTGAAAAATACCTAAAATTCAGCCTAATCTATATTTGATATTCCGAATTCAAAAATAATTTCTAATTTAAAAAATTAAAAACATATATGTTTCATTATTTAATTTCAAATTATTTCTCATTGTAAAAAAATATCGTGTTTTTAGGAAATAATAACTATCAAAAGATGTACAATTGTTTATATACAATTTGAAAACGAAAATATTTCCAAGGAACAACATTAGATTAAATGTTAAAAATATATTCTAATTACAATTTAATACTAATAAAAAGATTATTTTACCTTATAAATATATTATATTAAAAGGTAGATAGGCATTAAAATACATTATTTTTCACTATTCATTAAAAATTAACTTTATCACAAAAATACCAAAAATATACCCAAAGTAAATTTTGATGTCCCAAATCTAAAGAAGAGTTTTATCTTGTCAAGTATAAGACAGAAAAATTACCAAATCTATATTTAATGAGGGTTTGCCATCAAAAGGTTGTAAATCGACTATTTACTTAATATTAGAGTATTTATGCTTAAATTAAATTCATTCACATTTTAATCCACTAACTATTATTGGATAAAAGTAGAAACATTTAAAAAACATTTATAATCATATTGTGGTTTGTTATATTTTTTTCCTCTAATACAACAGCTAGGTATTAACAGTTATTTAAAATAATATTATTATATTATTAGTGTGCAACATAAGATTTCAAAGAAACATGTTGTTCCGTATCGGGTACACCATCAAAAATTGAATCCCAATTAATGTAAAAGTAATATTTAATTCAAAATTATAAATAAATATGAATAGTTTCTTATTCCTTATTTATCTGGGATGTTACAATACCTCAGAGGCTATATAGTTGTCTTGAATGGTGTAACAAATAATGAAAAGATCACATGATCGCCTCTATCAAAGACTACATATGTCATCTGGGTTTTAGTACATAGATTCCAAAACCATGAAACTAGATGTTAAAATGTGGAAAAACATTATAAGCCCAAAATTTCAAACACTAGACAACACAATCCTATGGGAGAAATAAATCGAATAAAAATGTGAAATATAATAAAATTTTAATGTGAAACAAAATCCGTCACCAATAACCGAAATTTGAATTTTTAACTAAATATCCCCGAAATGTACTATTATATAGTTCCCATCAATTAAACACCATAATCCAATATCTAGAAGATATAAATCCAATATCATATTTATACAAATAACCAAGGTACCATTTTTCAATAGAGGATGACTCTAGATTCAGTCTTGGTCTCACAAAATATAGAGATATCAGATAATATAAAAAAATTAGATACATCAAAAATAAAATAAGGGAGAAACCTATCAATGAATATTTAGAAATATCTGTTACAGTTTACGTGGTCTCATTCAACAACACCTTAGAAAACCATTGTGTATTAATTTTATATATCTCATAGTCAATAATAATTTAATTTATACAAGAGTATAGAACACTATAGAATAATTGTATCCCTCATAAAATCTAGAATGGTCTCCCAATATTTATCTTAAAACCTATAATTCACTAACATAGATCTATCATTCACAAAAAATTATTGATTTCATGGAAAAACATTAGAACACAACTTCTTCTCTAGAGAAAACACTAAAACAAAATGTCCATGATTATTATGGTGAAATATTATATGTCTGGAAGTAAAAAAATATATATTAATGAATATTTATCAATAAATAATTACTAGTAAAAATTATTATTCTTCAAAACCATTTAATAAAAAAAATACAATCATAAAACCCCATTGTTATGGTGATATTTTTTTAAAATATGAATTTTCAGCTTAAACTCAACTTCTCCACATCTGTTCAGCAGAAATATTATTCTAAAAAACCGTACACATCTGAAACATAATTATGAAGAATAGTGAAATCTAGGACACTATATTATATACCTATCAAAAAATATAATCCTTCATAAGAAAACATAAATATATTTAATGGAAAGACCAAAATACTTCTATAGAGGACACTTATTTAATAAGAACAACCAACACTACTGAAATTATGTTGTCCCAAAAATCAAATTTACAAAGGAATAACCAATATAATATTCTCCAACTCGTGAGAGAATCACTGCAAATAAAAAAATACAAAACCCCAATAATACTCTTCCAATGGTTAATTTCCATTTGAGATATTTCTAAAATGATAATATCACTGCCAAAATAGGCACAAAACAATATTAGGATTTTTAACATCCTATAACAAAAAAACAAATATAAATACCATGAACAATAAAAATCAATCCCACTGATAATATTCTTCCAAAAAATCACTAATTAAATAATAATAATCAAAATTAGATTGAGAGAAAAATGAATCATATTAGACCATAAAGAGTTGTACTCGTGATCTATCAGTTTAAAAACTAATTTTTTTACAACTATCTACTTTATTTTAGTATAGGTCACCATTTCTTTATGGGAAGTTTGGTAAATGAGAAATAATTCGAGACACATAATGGTTTTTATACATTGATGAAAATTTAAAAAAACACTAAATGATAGAGGTAACTCCACATCAATGAATCCCAAATATGAAAAACCTCAAAACATTATATCCACAAAACTAAAAATAAAACCAAATTAAAATGGATAAAAAATTGTTATTATTTAAGAAATGAAATCAAGTTATAGGACTAAAACTACTAAGAATATCTACATGGTACAAGAATCGTTTCTTTCAAACTAAAAAACCCCAATCCAAACTATGATGTTGTTTAATAAACCACATAATGAAACCACAAAAAAATATTCAAAGGAAAACAAATACAATGGAAAACAAGCCACAATGAGTGTAACCATGGAACAATTTCACTAACAAGAGATTAACTAGGTGATCACATAATATTAACATAAAACATCATAATTCTATAACACTATAAAATGACCCCATGAGGTACAACTAAGAACATATATGAGAATAGAAAAAGGATTATATATTGATTAACCTATGTACAATTATATAGAATAATAACATTGAATACATCATACCATAATTATCAATACTTACCATACCATAAGAATTTCACTTTGAAATAGTGCAACACCAAAATGTAACAACTTGTAATCTATTTGACAATACAATCCCATGTCTTGACATAACCTACCAAAAAACCACAAACTAGACTATATAAAATCCATATCCTCCATCACGATCTTCTCGATACAGTAAATTGGACTACAACATAACCCATTCCATTTAGTTAATATTGTAGCTATGTCTTCTCCTTTTGTCATCCAGCCTTTACTTGGAACCTCCAATAGATTAATGTCATCATTTAATGGTATAAGAATGTCCATTAAACTAAAATATGTTTCATTTTATTTTATTTTTTGATTTACAACTAGGGTTTTTTCATATAATCTATTAATTTCAATTTTTAATGAATACAAAGAATCATTATTTAGAAAATAATTAAAATATATGTTTTCATGTCATTATAATAATATAATGTTAAAATGTTTATTTTATTTCTCAGGTACTACAATATTTTCCATTATTTCCACATATAAAACATAAAATATTCATTTTTATTCAATATAATCATTTTTATATTTTAATATATATTTATTCCTTTCACGTATTTTTACCTCATTGGATCATAAATATTCTCCCATTATCCTTAATTGTAACTTATTTTATTTTTTTGAGGATATTGTATTTATAAAAGATAATACTCATTTTAAAATTCCCTAATAGAACCCATTATGGCCCATTTTATAGTTCTTCACCAAATATAACACCCCATCCCCACCAAATAATTGGCCATATGTTAGATACTAGCATTGAGTGGGCATATCACAGGCATGGGAGACCATATCCTAAGGTCACTATACATAGGTACACTTTTCATGAGTTAAAACTAATTATTTATTTGAAAATAATTAATTTTATATGTTATCCACATTGGTTTTTCATAATGATGATAACAAAATTTTATTACCCCACAATCCCTATTTTGAGTTTTTTTAGCTTATATAACCATAATTGATGAAACTAGATAATTCATCAAAATAGAATGATGAGATATAATTTTCTTCTTCCAAGGATTCATCCTTGGATGTCATTTCCTAGTCTAGGACACCCACATTGATTTGGGTAATGTTTATGAAGGTCGTTCCCAACACCATCACGAGGTGGATTCTGGTTAATTACAACACTAATATGATGATAAGGAACTGACCTTCAATTAGAGGATATAGTGACCTTGGTAATGCATCAACATCTCTAGATGGTTTACATGTTGGGAATCTGAAATTTATTCTAATATTGGATGGAATCCCTTGAATTTTGCACTTGTTCATGTAACAAAAGGAATCCATTATCGACCACAGGGTTGTTGATTCCAGGGTTATAGGAATATGGTGTTTTTTAACATAGGAAACTCATGTTTATAGTATGGGTTATAGATCTTATTTAGGTGTTCCACAAGATTAATATCTTATGGTGATATGTGGGTCATGGGTTTAACATATTTTAGGCATATGTGGGTCAATGCTTGTTATCTTTTAGGGAAAATATGGTCACATGTTTAACAAATTATAGGAAAAAGATGCATGGAGGGGTTCTGATGTGTTCTCATATAGAAGGTGAATACACAATGGGGGATTTACTTTAATGAGAGAGTTTTCCATCACTGGGGAATATGTGCACACCATAGTTTTTAATGTATTACTATGGGTAAATTGATCAAAATTATTGTATTTGGTGGAGGTGAGAAAAAGTGTACCCCCAATAGAGGGAGATAATCATACATTTTGGTGAGAGAATGTTCTCCCCCTTGGGTGAGAAGATCTCACATAGGGTTTTTTATGGTAATGTGAGTAGGTGATACCACATGGTGTGAGATTATCACACATGGTATTAAGAGAATGTGAACCCCCCAGGGGGATATGATCATCCGTATAAATTTGATGGTGATGTCAGAACGTGTTCCCCAATGGGGAGAGATTATTACAATTAAGGATTATATAGTGATGTTGAGTTTTTGTGATTGAATCTCATATAGGTATCCCATATTTATTGAAATTTCTGGATTGATCCGCAAGGAGGTATCCTATATTAGTGATATATCATGATTGAGCCACTTGTGTGTATCTTATATTTGTTGAGATGTTGGTATTGAATGCCATTTAGGTTTCCAACATTTCATATAAGTGTAAAAGGATCAAAACCCTAATATATTCATTTCAAAGTTTACATTTGTGTTATATTATAATTATATTCATTGTATCATTATACAGGATGTAAACTCAGGTCCTAGAAGGAGAGTCAATGTGGGATGGTGTGGGGAATTAAAAAGGAAGCGTCATGATGGAGGAGGATCATCCCACAGATTGGAGAAGTGTTCATCATATGATGTTCATGCATGGGTAATATTATGTTCATAACATAGGGTAAGGATATAATTTAACATCATGTACTGAGTATGTTTTCATGTAGTTTAACATTATGCATCCAGGAAGATGTGATACAATGTTTAACATCAGGCAGATTAGACACATTCAGTACATACATATAGGGAGATGAAACCCAAGGGGGGTTGGAAGATCAAAAAAAGGTTTCCTTATTAGGAATGGAATTTTATTTTTTATGGTAATTCCACCATTAAACATATGACTATACATAAAATAAACCATTGCGTGATGCGTACTATAAATAATTCTATATAGTACTGGTAATTTGGGGTCTTGAAATTATGGTACATATTAATGGGGGAAATCAGAATTAGGGTGAAACTTTTTAGCTGAAAATGGTGACAAAACAATCAAGGACATGCTTGAATAAAAGAAGATAAAAAGGAGGTTTAATTATATTATTCATGCGAGAAGTTAATATGTAGATGATCTAGTTTAAAAAGGTATAAGGATCCTAAGAGCTCGACTTACTCCAAAATATGTTTGGATGATAGAGGGAATGAGTAGGATTCATAGAGGTTGTTGAGTGAATCTCCATTGTTCTATGTGAAAACTATGTTTCATGAGAGATGGTCTCCAGTACAAGGATTCTTCATAGATCATTGAGGAATAGGTGCATGTAGCATCCAACATTTTGTGTTATATAGGGTATTTTTACGGTGGATTGTCTTTCATGAACCCAAAAAAGACATAATTGATATTGTGTGATGAACTCTCATAACAATTTCCCAATACATGTTGGTTCCCATGGTAGTTCAGTTATGGAAGTATTGTTACATTGGTAATGCATGGAAGTATGGAGTTTCAATATATAATGGAAGTGGGGCTTGCATGGGTGAGATCCAACACTTCATATTCTGTATATCTTCAATAAATTGGGTGCTGATTTCTATTTATAGTAGAAATGGGTTATAATCTCTGAGAAACCCTAATGGGGTTAGGCCATTGGTTTGCATGGTTATAATGTATATTCCATTGGGGTCTACCAATACATGTGGATGGTTTAACGTCACCATTGTCATGAAAATTGATATACCCGACATAGAAGTTATTGTGAACAACCATATGTTTTTCTATACATGTTCATTTTCCAATGATTCTGGGCATTTGAAAAACACTGTATCATTGATCTTTAGCATCACCTTTCATGTGAATGTGAGTTCTGTGGAGTGTATGAAATTTTCACACAAGTAATTATACTATAAATCCTATATTACTTGATATATGGAACAAACATATTTATAATTTATATATTTTTCTTTGGTTAAAATTTCCATTTGACAATCAAGATATGATTTTATCACCAATGAATTCTCCCCCTCATAATTTGATCTCTAACTATTATAAGTTCATTATTAAAGGGATAACAACATATTATGGAGTGATTTTCCAAATTTAAGTGAAAATCACTTTCCATATAACTCTACCCAATTGCAAGATTTTGAATCCTCATGGACTCCAAGTATATATAGAGATATGGGTCCCTTTTATAGCTACTTGAATTCCTTGAGTGATAAAAATTCTCTATTTCACAGATGTCTAATCTTATGGTGAAGTCTTGAGATTTATTTCATTATGTTCAATAAATACCTTCTTATATTATCATACATATGTTATCAAACCATATCTTTTCAGTATGTACTAAAAATATTTACGATCCATTTCTATTTACATAGAATATTTCATCTTTGTGTGACTGAGTATTTATTTTCTAAAAACATATCTGAAAAGTCCTACCATACAAAATAATCAATTTCCATTGTAACTAAAAATACCCAAAGGGAGGAAATAATAGATGATGTTGATTTTTTTCAAGGAGATTTGTTTCTAATAACATTGAGCTAATGAGTCACATGAAATATACCATAAGGGGGTGCTTACTGATAAATAGGTTTTTATTGAACTATTTTTGGCACCTAAATGATGTGTCTATCCATTCCATAGATACCAACACACCATTGTTCTAGTACACCAACTATGATGAACTTAACCATTGGAATATTACTATTTTCAATTGTAAAAAAGGTATTTATCTTGTTGTGTTTTTTATGATGGTCATAAATAACCAACCTAAAATATCAATGCTTATTTTTTATCACGTGGGTTACTATATAAATACAATTAATAAGATGGATATGTCACCTTTTCATGTCTGTTATATAATATACCACATGATAAATATGTTTTCTCACAATATTTTTATAGTAATTGAAGTATCAATGTAATATAATCTACTTTATCATGTCAGTTATCATATAACCAATTTCTAAAGGATAATTTTTATTGTTGGTTTTATATAATCAGTGTCATGTACAATTTAAAAGTGTATGAATTGTCCAATTTACTCATTTTAGGGTTTTCCATTCTCATGAATGAAGACATGTTTCCCTGGATAAGACTCCCTAACCATCTTTTTTTTAGCTGGTAGACTATAATCTTGTATTTTCTTCTTTGTACATCCTATTTTTATTAGATCATTATTTCACATTCGATTTGCTCACCCCTCATGTAATCCTCAGACATCTGCCCTATATTTTGGTCATCAAATGGTTTGGAAGATCTAACCCTCAATTTTTTTGATTATAATGGCATGGATATTGCATTATATTCTTCATTATACCTTAGTTTTCTATGTCCTCATCACTATACGTTCAAATATAAATCTTCTCATCTCAAATCCCACATTACCATTATCATTCACATTAATTATTCATTGATTTATGAATAAATTAGTGAGGATCAAATTTTATCATAGTGTTATATATTATATCATAAAATCACTATATCTTAATGTTTCTGATTTTATACTATATTAAAATTAATCATTACTTAATTATTTTACTAATGTTTATACTGCATTATATCTTAATATTTTTGAATGGAATGTCTAAATGTTGTTTATTTGGATGATTTTTTGTGAATCAATCATTGTTTATTAATAAAAATAAATATATATGGAGAAATTTAAATTAGTTTTATGTATTTATCAGTTATATAGTAAAAATAAAATGTATCATATAGGTACATTCATTTTCTAAATAAAATTCCATATATAATATCCCATAAGTTTAGTATTTGTATATCCATACTTTTTCATGTCCTGTGAGCAAATTATTATCTTGAACAACAAACAATTAAATATGTAGACCCTATATGATGAGTCACAGTGAATATAATGTTCATATTACTGGTTATTACACAATAGGAAATATAAATTGGATCCCTTACACATCATAATTATAATATGTTAAAATGGCATTTAATGGTGACTGAGAGATACACATGATGAAAATGGTTCCCTAATATATCTTTATTATTGAATTAATATTTATTTTGTGATGGGGATAAAATTATGTTCAATGTCCTAGTTGATATTTTAATTAACGTCTAATCCTTCATCTTCTTATAATTTTTTTGAAGTCTATAAAAATTTTCAGAATACATTCTAATGTTCAAAGTTATGAGAGAGAATAAAATTCCAAAAAATGACATCAAAATTGTCCATATAATATTGAAAAATTATTTAAAATCCATAAATAAATTCAGTATTGTTGCTTAAACAATCAATCCTAGAATTCAAAATATGAACAATAATAATTTATTCTAAAAAAATTGTACAATTACTATGATTCAAAAATACGACCACTAAAAAAATTATGAAAATGAACTAGAACATAGTGGGGTAAAAACAGACAATAATCCATGATTAAATATACCTATTTAAATATAATTTATTACCTCTCCAAATTTATAATTGAAAAAATGATATTTTTATAATTTTAAAAATAAAAATAATAAGTCACTAAACCAAATAAACATTTATAATATAATATTATAAGAACCAATTGACAATGTAACTATTTGTTGACCGAAATAATGATATTCAACTCACGTTATTAAAATAATGTTTGGAATTATGTCCCTTTTCAAGGATATTAATTTGGAATTAGGTTAATAATATTCAATTTCATGTTTCACCTCATTTCATTAGGAATTAATTGAAAAATGAAATAATTTATATTATTTTCTAGAATTTATAATTTATCATTTCTAATATGCATCGACTTTTTTAAATTTCAATTATTTGATAAATATAGATGTTTAAATCATTGATTAAATTTTACTTTTTTTTATTTTATTATTTTACCATCATTAAATTAAAATAAAATTAAATATAAAATTTTATTAAAATTTTAGTCATTATATTCAGTATCTTCCAAAATCATAAAAATATTTAATCATACGGTATACCACTATTGTGTCCTCTAGATTATCTTGGAAATAATTTAATATTTCCCCTTCTTACACAGACTGATCATCACTATATTTTTTTTTAAATATACATATATTTTATAATTTTTATATATAATATTGTGTAGAATTTTAATTGTAAATGTATAAATAAGTGATGAATTTGAGGGATGTGTTGATTATTTAATGGTATTTCTGAAACAAAATTTTCTAAAAAATGAGATGATTTTGTATCCATGTTTGAAATGATTAAAAATAAAGATGTTGAAAGTAGTGATATCAATCATTTTTTAGATTGTCATGGTTTAAATTTGAGTTATAGCCCTTTCATTTGTCAAGGTAAAACTAGGCAGAATTTTGGATTTGTTGATGATGATTCTTTGGAATATGAAAAATATGATCAAATTGAAGAAATGAATCTTTTTATTAATGTGGATGAAAATGAGAAATAACTATCAATTGAAAGTATATATGGTGATAATGAACACCCATTGAATCTTTTTTTAATAAAACTATGAATTTACCAATTATGTTAATATTGCATAACATAAAGGTGAACCAAGGATTTATTGATATAATTTTTACAATGTTAATTAAATTTTTGAAATATAGTATTCTAAAGACAATAGCTTTCTAGATTCACATTATAAAGAGATGTAAATATAATTCCACATGAAATTAGGGTATAAAAAATAATTTTTTTCCTAAATAAATTTTTTCATTATAAGAAGGAATATGGAATTATTATAGGGTTTCATAAATATGGTATTTCATGGTATTAGTTGAAATAATAATCATAGGATGATTTAGCAGTTATAGGGATCCTGATAATGAAATTCTAGTTTCCTCCTTTCATCCACCATTTGAAATTCTTTTTTTCAATTTAACAATAATAAAAAGGGTTAATGTGTAATTATGATGAATATATTTTTGATGAAATATTATGGAGTCCATATGAATATCCACAGTGGATGAAATTTCATTTGTAGTTTCTTATAGTTAGAAATGAATTTATAACTCACAGACATTGACGTTCCATGGATTGAATGAATCCTTATAAAAGACAGGGTAGAACATATAGTTCATGAACATTTTATATTATAATTTGCAAATCACGTTTAGAATTATGTATGAATAAGAAATATTTCATGTTGAGTTTAACTATCTATAGACCAGAATATCCAAGAAATGATATTGATGTTTTCTGGTCACCATTAATTGAAGAATTGAATATTTTTTGGGAGGGTGGTATTTTGGTGTATATTTCTTAAAAAGTAGTATATTTTCAAATATTAAAAATTATTATGTTAACTATTAATGACAACCAAACATATGTAAAATTATATATATACATCATTAAGGGGAATATATGTTGTCTAATTTGGGAACATCATAATTAATATTATCAACTGAATCATGGGAGGAAAGTAGTATTCAAATGTCATCGTAAAATTTTGTCAATGGATTTAACCTATATAATATTATAAAATGAATTAAATACTTTAGTATAATTTTATATTACCCCAAAACCGTTATATAATGATCATTATTTTGAGATGGTACAAAAAAATAATGTGACATTCAGAATGAAAAATAAATATTGTAATGATATAAATATTAGGAAAAATTAGACACTATTTTTTGAAATACCATACTATATATATCATTAAGTCATACATAACGTTGATTTCATGCACGTAGAAAAAATTATATGCGATATATTGATTGGAACATTATTATATGTTAAATGAAATTCTAATGAATGGTTGAATTAAATATTTATATTAATATCAATGGGAATTCATACGGAGTTATCTCCAAATCCTGGTAAAATGTGAAAATTCTTATCCCTTTCTTATTATACATTAACCAAGGGGGATATGGTTTTCATTTTCCAGTTTCATCATGATATCAATGTGTAGAAGGATTATTCATAAAAACAGAAAAAAATTATTCCATTAAAGGATTGATTGTTGACAGTAATATAATCTCTAGATATTAATTTTATGGATAATGAGTTCCTGCTAGTTTCATTACATATAATTTTTCCCATTCATGTCTGAATAACTATCCTAATGGTGTATTATTTTTTCAATTAAATTTTTAATAAGGAGATGTATATAAATTCTTCAAAAAAATATAGAACATAGAAGGTAATATACATTTTCAATTAGAAATTAATTTTTGACCATATTTTCTGATATCATGGTGAATTTAATAGCTATTTAGTGTGATAAATAATGTTTTTTTTACTTTTATATCTACATTGGATTCATACTTTTGAATGTTATATGATGAAATTATTGTTGAATGATATGAATTGAAATATACCTAAAGCCTCCATAGTAGAGAGTTATATTTTGGAGGAGGATGTGGGTTTTGACATACTAATTCTCGGGAATGGAGAACATTTGTTAGACAAGTTCTCACAATGAACAAATTATTTTAGGGCTAACAAGATATATGGAATGAAATTTAAATCATTAAAATTTGAATAGATATTGATGGTACATTTTTACATCTTTAATATCATAGATATTTCCAATCCATATATAACATTTTATATTAATGTGTTAAAACCATTTTATCCAATGAATATAGACATATGGAATTTGAACGAGCATAAAAATCATTTCTTCCATTTTTAAAATGACCTGTAATGGGAGATCATATTCATTTAAAACATTGAAATGGATTTTCGGTGGTCCATGTATAAATTTAATAAAATGATCCAAGTATGGAACTAATTGTTATATATATATCATATAAAATATCTAGAAAAATTATTTGTAGTTCAGAATAGTAGTATATTGGTGTTTGTTGAAGCAATATATTTTTTGAGTTCTAATGTTAAATAATAATCATCATATTAAGTTTATATTATATAAAATTGAAGAAATATGGCAGTTTTATTACATTAAATTTTAAATTCTAGAGATTAAATAAATATGGCAAATTAGTAAAATAATTCAGTAAAATTAATTTAGAATGAAACTAGATCGCCTATATAGATTGGAATATGTTGTTAATCCTATAATAATGGAAACACATGAAAAAAATCAATGCTCTTGATCAATAAGATATGTAGTGGTCATTTATAAAATGGAAAAAATAGTATTTTAGTAATGATAAACATGATGAAGGTTAATAATTATGTGAGATCCCAACTTCTATGGAAAAATTAATAGATAATATTGACGATCATGACATATACATGGTTTGTCCCATTAGGAACTGTCATGATGAAAAAATATGGGGAAACAACAACTTAGTACATTACAATGATTTATGTTAAAATGTATTTATTTGTCATATAATTTTTAAAATTCCATAAATAATTATTTTTTATATTTCTATTTTCATTATTACAACCCATATTATAACAAATAAGTCAAATTGTTTTTTAGATTAATTTTGATTTTTTGTTTACCATGATTTACATTATGTAATATATATATTACTTTATTTTGTTTATAATCAATTATTTTAAATATATAATGGAATATAAATAAAAAATTTTATAATAATTTATTAAAAAATATTCCCTTTTCTGTAAAAAAATGATTTATTCAATTAGAAAATTTTTTCAATCCACAAAAAAAATCTGTATTTATTTTCATTTATTATATTTCATTTTATATATCATTATTTTTATTAAAATTTAATTAAACTTTAAAAAATATGAATAAAAATGTTTTTTGAAGTTTAGTTTAATTTTTTGTTTGAAATTTTTTTAATTTTTTATTTACATTTGTGTTTAATAGTTGAATTTTGATATTGTTGCACTAATTTTTTATTAAATTGATATGTAGGATAATGGTATATCAATCATTTGACCCACCAAATACATTTGTAGTTGATCATACTCTTACAATTAGAGATAATTTTATACAGTTTAATATCACATGATCTTATGGTATTCATTTTTTAAAATTTACCATCTTTAGTTGGTTATTAATTATGAAAATCTATATTTAAAATTTTAATATTCTATTAAATAATTGAATTGGAATATTAATGTGAGAATTAGGAATAATAATTTGACAAATGTAAATGAAACTTCACCTATAAAATTATAAATCATATTTAAGGGTCTTCTGAATAATAATATATTATATTTATATCATGGAAGAGGTAAATAGATTTTTTTAAATGAAAATTAAGTGTGATTAATTATTTGAAACTTAATTTATTATTTAACAATTTAAAATAAATATAATTCATAAAAAGAAAATTAATTTTCATAAAATGGATTCATAAATTAATATTTATTTTTTATACTTTTATGCTTATATTTGGAGAACATAATTGATTTCTCGAGGTTTATTAATGTTATTTATAATTTTAAAATTGGTAATTTATGATTAAATGGTAATTTTATTTACAAATATATTCTCATAAATTAAGGAAATTATTTTTAGAAAATTATTTTCATTGTATAATTTTACAATTTAATAATCGTTAAGTTGAATTTTTAGTATTTTTAAAAATAGTTAAATTTATGGGGAATTGTAAAATTTAGTAATTTATATTATATATTCATTATAATTTAAATAAATAATTCATTGATTTATCACAGATGTAAGAACTATAATATCAAACATTCCTTTTCTATTTACTTTATTTATTCATGGAATAATTGAAACATCATTTCTTGATCCAAAATATTTAACTAATGAACAAAATAATCAAAATACACCCCTTTCCTCCACAATAAATACAACCCTCACTCCCCTTCTCATCACACATAAAATAGTTGGAATCCTTATTATATTAAAATCATTTATTCTACCAATACTCTTCACCATGTTCTTATCATAGTGGTGCAACCATAATACCATTTAAATTTGTATTAACATGGCGTTGAAGGTGAAGAATATAAGAGGTAAAGTCGATATTCATTGTCATTATTTTAATTTCAATTTTTTCATTTATTATACTCTCCTCACCACCTCTTTTATAACATGAATAATAACTCTATAATCATATATGTACTATAATATTATTATGTATATTGAAAATCAATCATCATGTCTCATCTCATCAACAATTAATTCAAGAAATGAAAACTTCATCTCTTTGGTTCCAATTTACCTCCATTTTGGACGATTTGTTTGTGTTTTTCAATTACAACTCCAAGGATTTTTATAAAAATATTTCTATTGTGAAAAAAGATTATAATATATGAGATAAATATTATTTAATATAATTTAATTTTAATAAATAAATAATATTAATTAATGAAACATCAGTAGTTTGAAATTATAAAAAACACCAAAATAATCTAAATGTTTATCACAAAGGACATATATAATGAATCATGGTCACCCAAAATAAGAAAAAGACTTATATACTAGTTTAAAACTTTGTTTGTTCTTTAATATCATATAATTTCAATCCTGCATAACTCTTCCCATTTTAAATGATCCTATGTATATGTATATAAGTGAACCTATCATGAAAACCAAGGAAATGAACACTCACAAAAAATTGAATTAATCATTATAAATCAACAAAAAAGATTTAAATGATCATAATAAAATTATAATTAATAAATTAAATGTTTTAGTGGTTCTGAAATATTTTATTAATGGGTCTAATTTTATTATCTCTGATTTTATGTACATGTGCAAAACACATTCAGACATAATCCTTGGGATTCTACTTAAACATCAATATTTCATTCGGGATACACATTATCCATCTTTACAACAATTTAATTGTTTTTTAAAAAAATATTCTGAATAATTTTTATAAGATCCAAAAAAAATAATCTATATCATTTCATCATTATTTTATAATTAAATTCATGTTTTATATATCTCCCTTTTTAATTATTCCCAATAAAAAAGTTGATTAATTAGTACTTCTGAATTCCTTAACTGTTTTTAAGTATACCCCATAATATGTTTTATGATATAAATATTTTTATAAAATCAAAATATTTATCAATAATCTTATCTTTGTTCATTTATGGTTATATGTAAACAATTATTCCTTGTCAGCTTGAATGGAACTTTTATATTTTCTCTTAAACTGCACTAATGTGGAAGATTTCTAGTGTTTCGAAAAAATAGGTCTTACTTAGTAGAAATTATTTATTCCACAAACATAATGTCACTGACCATCCATTTTATATGTGACATATATATATGTTTATAATATTATTTTATTAGAAATACATATTATTTTTCTAAAATAGTTATTCATTCCAGGTCAAGAGGGTATTTATATTAATAATTCATCAATTATTTTATTTTTGTGTTTCAATATATTCCAAAACCTCTGTTTAATCATGTTAATAATTTTGATTGATCATTAATGATATCATAAACCATATTTTATCATATTTTTTTATGATATGTTTTATTATGGATGTGCTATTTTGATTCTCTTCACCGTGCTGCATATAGAATAATTTTGATTATGTTTATTATTTGGTGAATGTTGTCAACATTTCATATAATTGTTTCAATAGGAATGTATTTTTTATTATTATTAACCCTCTTCATATGAGAAATTCATTGGAATTAATATGTGATAGGTGGGGCATGTTATTGCCCCTCAATTCATCTCTTTGTCTCATGAGACAAACTAGATCCGATTTTTACCCATTTATATAAGTTGTTTTGGCCGAAGCCTTGATGGTATGTTTATAATGTCTATCATTATTCATTACTTCAATATGATATATTTAATTTATAATCTATGAGATTTAATAACTAATAAAATATTCGTGGTTATGTTTTTATTTAATGTGATTATTTCATTATTTTATCATCTATTATATCATCCATATATTTCCCAAGATTATATTTATGTTTTCACCATGAAATATTATATATGTTTACATCGGATAAATTTCATTGTATTTTTACCATTAAAAAGCATTGGATCTCACCCATTTATTTATATTATTTTTTCACCAGGATTTGATGATTTATATTATGAATGAATTATTGGCATTGACTAGGAATTTATAGTTGTTTCTATTGGAGTGATTATTTTGTTTTAAAATTAAGGATGAAATGTAAATTTTCTTTTTTATCTAGTTTTCCAAATCAAATAAACAATTTAGTCCTTCGTGATGTGAATTCCTTGTATATTATACCAATTTAATAAAGAATATATCCGACTATGGGATACTGGAGTCAGGGTCTTTAATGTTTTTATCATATGAAATTTAGTAGAAACCATTTAAATTAAATTATGGTACATATCCCTAAGAGTGACATAATGATAAGAATACAATAAAGTTTTATAATTTTTGAAAGGTGTAGATTGTTTGGGTGTTACTATAAAAACATGTATATATAGATACTATATGTGTATGTGGTTCAAGATAGATGTAGCATTGGGAAACAACTCCAATATGTTTTTTCGGCCCTAAAATGACATAACCTGTAACATGACAATGGGACATACTATGAACCTATTTTGAAACTCTAATGTATTTGAATAGGTTAATTCACATTTTCCTTAAAAACCATAATCAAGGATTTAAAATTAAATATTTCTTCAAATAAATCGTGTTTAGAATAATTTTATTATATATAAAATTTTCGTAACTATATGTTGGCTGTTACTAGTTTGAAATTATTCATTATGATTGATAATTATATGTAGTGTCTTCCATTATTTAGAAATGGAGCATAGTGGATGGAATTAAAACCTAATAGAAACATGTATTCCAAATAGGGATTCCCCTCTGATGCAAGATAGTGATGTTGGAGTGGGAGATGCATCTAAAACTAAGAAACTTATTACTATATTGAAAAATTTTACTTAGGTTATGAGAAATAAAATTACTCTTTTAGACTATCTTGATCCAAAACATGGTAAAATAATGTTATATCTCTTCATGTTAAAAAACGCCATAATTAAATGGGGATTCAAACCCCTTAATATATGAGTACGGGTAATGTTCTGTGTTGAATATCTTTCTATCTTTTTTATGTAATGAATGGGAGAAATATATCATTGAATTTTATCATCTATAAAGATATAATGATCAGTGGTGGTTTCTAATTCAAAACACATAGTGTGAGGAAGATAAAGAAAATATAGAATGGAAATATTTGAAGGATAAAAAATAGAAAAATATTTCCCCCACGTAAAAGAATAGAATATGGAGAGGAATTATTTGTATATGAGTAAAAAGGAGGTTGATATCATTACCAAGTATTAATACAACATTACAAGGTTATAAATACATTCTATAGTATATATATGTAATACAAATAGAATGATTGACCAATTATTTGATGGGTTAAAATAATTTCAATGATGGGCAATGGTATCCCAAATATTCTCATAGTACAAAGATATTTCTTCATATTATATCAAGATAGGGAATTATTTTTCTATGTTATAGGATTTTGAAAAATATGATGATAAAAAGAGGGATGTTAGACACTCTGGAAATGGTAATTGAGAAAAGAGGAAGAATAGAAGAGTTTACTTTCAATCCTACCATAAATGTTTGATGAAACATCATAGAAAACGCATATTGGGTTTCAAGTTTGTTATAGGTGTGGAGAAAAAGGCCACCAGTCCCATGAATTCTAAACAAATAATAAATCTAGAATCATTCAATGCTATAAATGTAAAGAGATTACAAATTATGAAATTTTCTATAATAATAATAGTGGAAAATTTATCTAGTAAAGGCAAAGGAAACAAGGAAATACTTATACAGTCAAAAAAACTGAGTTTTATGAACCCAATTATGTGGTGGAAGGTACTTTAATCATCTCCTCATATTTAGATAGTGATTTATTAGTATATGTAACATCACATTCGTTTATATCATCCCAGTTTTTGTAAAAAATTATATATTTTTTAATTTATCCTAACTAGGGAGATGTCAAAAAAGGCTCTTAGAGGAAACATTATTTTCATAAAGAAGTGTAAATATGTTCCTAATATGACACATAATCATGATCTAATTGTTGATTTTATCATAATAAATATGGTATATTACGATATAATTATTAGAATGAATTTTATTTCAAAATATAATAAAAAAATTTGTTACAATGAGAAAGAAATTTGGATTCACAATAAAGGTATGGAATTTCTCCCCCTTAGTGGTGAGACCCCATTATTTGATTCATATCTAGATCCACCTCCAGTATATCCTCAAAATTAAATTCTTATAGAGGAAGATAAAACATCATCCACATAAGAGGAATGGAATATTTAAACTAAATTTGAACAAATTGTGCAAGAATAAATTTATTTATTCCCTAAGGATTTACTTCTATATCATCTAGAGCGGGATGTTGAGTTTTCTATTGATTTAATCCCATTTGGAAGACCTATATAAAATACTCTTTATAGAATACCCAATATAGAATTAGTATAGATGTAGAAACAGCTAGATGGATTAAATGATAGGGTATTTATTCTCCCTAGTGTTTCTCTATGGGGATACACAGTTCTATTTTTCATTAAGAAATATGGAAATTTGATGCTATGCATAAACTATGGAAAAAATCAATGCTATTACAAAAAATAAAAATTATCTTCTACCTCACAATGATGATTTATCATATCAAAATTATGGAGATTAATAAGTTTCAATGATAGTACTTTGATCTGGATATCAATAATTGTGTATAATGATGGAAGATATTCCAATGAAAACATTATGAACCATGTATGGACATTACATGTCCTTTTTAATTCAATTTGCACCGAAGAAAAACACCCTCTATTTTTTTGTATCTAATGAAGTGAATGTTCAAGGATTATCTTTATGATTTACTTGTGGTATTTATTAATGATATCACAATCTATTAAAAAACTATGGTGACCAAGAGAACAACATGTGGATTGTTTTGAAGACTCGAAAATGAAAATAGTTATATGGTATGTTTATCATTTGTGAATCCAATATTCAAATATTTTGTTTTCATGCACATATTTTCATTAATATTGGAATATCAGTTGATCCTATGAATACAGAGGTAGTACCAGAATGGCCTAAACAAATTAACATAACATAGTTATGTAGTTTCATTATTTTATAATGTCATTATTAGTATTTCATAAAAACAATTTCTTTATTATCTAACCCATTATCCAAGAATAATCATGAATGGGATAAGTTCATAGGGAAAAATATTTGTGATGTATATTTTGAATAATTTAAGTAGATATTAGTGGATTCTTTAATATTTACTATACCATTAGAAAATGTTGAAGTTGGAATTTATAATCTTACATCAATGAATCGACTTGGTTGATTCCTTATGTAGAATGATAATGTTATTTCCTATATGTAAATGAAGTTAAAGACTCGTGAAAGGAACTATCAAAATAATGATATTTATCTAGAAGCTGTAATCATTATGATGAAGGTATGGTGACACTATCTCTATGTACAATGATGTTTGATATATAATGATATGAAGAGCATAAAATAAATCTTCTTCTAGAAAGACCTCAACATGAGGATAAGGTGATGACTCGAGTAAGTCATAGATTATAATTTTACAACACACTAAAACCCAAGGAAGGATAATATGGTTGAATATTCATTGAGCAGTAATGATCCTAGTGTTCTGACCAAAATGAGGATTGACAAGGATATTGTGTAAATTTATCATGTAATGATGGATATGCAAATTATTAGGGAAGGTAAAAAATCACAACATTTTTGATTTGTTTCCCAATAATATTTAGTGTAATTTTTAAAAAATCACATTCTGAAGATTATATTCTTAAACGACTAATTATATATGTGAATGATTGGATGATGGAAGACATCAGGAATGATGATATCTTCATGAAATTTTGGAAGATTAATTTTGTTCAGGCTATACCCAAAATGAAAATAGATTTATTTGATTACTAAAATGGATTAAATTTACCTATACACCATTATATCACAATGATTTGATGATATTTGAAAAAATAGTTATATTTGGATTATATGTGTTGGTAAATTTCTGATTATGAATCAATTTATTCAGTTTTTTTAAAAGAGGAGGATGAAAGACAACATCTTAGATCAGTAATTTATCATCTACATCTTCTTACATTGAAATAAAATGAAATTAAAATAGATGTATTCACTATATTACCAAAAAAATAAAAGAAATAACAATTATATATTGTTAACTGTAGATCTACTCACCAAATATTCATATATATTTTCTATGAGGGCGTATTTTCCACTACAGTTGCTTACATGACTCTTTGTGAATGAAGTTTCAATACTTCATGGATCACCTATATCAATCATGTATTCATAGGATTCATGATTTATCAAATAAATTAGTGTAATTTCTTTAGAAATAATTTGAAACTGAGATTCATTTTTATACATCATATCACCCTCAATCTTACGTGTAGAATAAAAAGATCAATAAAAAATTTGAAGACATTTTTTAGAACATAATCCCTTAACACTCAATGTATGGGAGTCCAATATTTACCTTTGGTATAGTTTTAGTATAATAATTTTTTCAATTAAACTATTGAAATTTCACCATATGAAGTATTGTCTTGGAAGAGAAGTCATACACCAAATTGTTGGGTTGAAGTTGGGGAAAGAAATCTGGTAGGCCCAAATCCTTTTGAGGAAATAATAAAAATGATAAAGACTATTCAAACCGATATCAATGATGTTAATTGTAGGAATATTATCTATATAGATAATGGATTGAATGATTCAAAATTTCAAGTGAGATATTGTCATGACTCATACATTGGGGCCCATGCAGTGGCTACCCCACGCCCACCTCCATAGGCTACTGGATGGTGACTAGAACCAAAAGAAAGATCCCCAAAAGAATGGAAGTCATTTCCTTTAAACCGTTATATACACACAAACAATTCATACTAAGTAATGTAATGAAAAACATGGATACTAACAACCATTATGTCACACGTGGATGAAACAACATAATTTAAAGTGCCATTACAAGATAAAAAATTAGGCAATTATAAAAACCAAATTGAAAAAGAATGTACAGTAAAAAGATGTCTAAGCTCTAAAGGTTATCTTCCAAGGATCTAACCTTATGTGAAGGTGTATCTCACTCTAATATGTCCTTAAAGTGTTCAACATCTATAGATACACCTAAGGGAACCACCTAGACCTATCACTCCAAGATCCAAATCAGATTTGTTCATCGTCAGGAATAGACAATTAAAATGCAGGTGAAGCCTGTGTAAGGATGAGCATAAAATTTCTCAGTAAGAATAGTCAAACCAACTCGGGCCTCTCATTAATTTTAGAGGTCAATCACAAAATAATTCACATATATTATGGAAAATAGATTAATCTCAACACAGGTATAACATAAAGTGTGGACAGAAAAACCAATAGTTGAAATCGTTGAACATCACTCACTACAAAGGAACTTATCCTCGATAAGTCCTTAAGGATAGATAGGTCATATAAAACTTTTTAGTAGATAATACATGATACCATTCTAGGTAGATGATTCACAGAGCCTCACTGATAGGTGAGTGATGGATCCCTCTAGGTAGCTTAGTCATATAGTCTTACCGATAGTTGAGTCAGGAAGTCTCTCTAGGTAGCTGAGTAATGATGTCTTGCAGAAAGACGAGACACGGAGTCTCACTGTGTAGCTGATTTATGAGGTCTCACTAGGTTTCTGACTTATGAAGTCTCACTAATAGCAGATTCACCGAGTCATACAGTTTAGATGATTTATAAAGTCACACAAATTACTAAGTCAAAGAGTCTCGTTGGGTAGATGAGTCATGAAGCCTCATTACTTCAACATCCATGAAATATTATGTATAATATTTAATAAGACCACCAGGTCACGTGGTTCCGAATGTGATAATGGCCCTTCAATCATTTTCACGATCTGGGAGAGACATCCCTTTTTGTTTACAGGGTTCGATTGCTTCTGGGCCTAATCTGACTAGTTCGGACTGACCCAACTAGTTCGGACCGACACGACTAGTTTGGACTGACCCGACCAACTTGACCTGAGGTCTAACATGACTATATTCTGCATTTCTGTACCATTTGCCTGGCCCATTGTACCTCACTCTACCCGCTCGAGTTTGGGTGTGGGTCCATTCCACTGGATCACCAAGTGACCCCAGTTTATCCATCCCAACCCACACTGGCGAGCCAGTCAATAATCCTAGAAATGTCTACCTCACAAACTATAATAATCCATTTGTCCCATCCCTGTAAATAGTACCATCTCAATAGTGTAGTCAAGCATCTCAGACATCTTTACCCGATGGCCAGCCCATTCGGCCCGGACTGACATGACTATTCTTATTGGGGAGCTTGCAGCCATTTATTCCCCCACCCCCTATGGTCATCACACTAACCCCATTGAGTGGGCCACTCCTCCTATGCGGTGGCACATTGGCACCATGTCCAACCAGTATTCGTGGACAATGGTCCACTTCCCTCTTCCACTACAGCCCATGTTGGGTGTGCGGCCTCCTCCGGTAGGGCCGACGAGGGCCGGTCGCTTCATCACATATGTGGATCTAGTCAGTGCCACCACTTTGGTGGTCTGATATCTAATCTGATGATTCCCTCGGCCCTCTCAGGTCACCACAATCAATTCCACAACCACTAATCCACCTTGCTTATATTTCGAGGATACGACCACGAATAACGCACTAGTAGAGGGGCTCGGGCATTTCACATGTTGGCATGCACCCAATACATTAGATGTTTAAAATAAGGGAGTCTTGGGAACATATTTCTATCAAATAATAATCAATCCTATAGAAAAAATCCCCATTGTAAACACCCTATTTCTAGAAAACAAGATCCATAGATCAACCTTTTTGTAGGTTGATTGGCGTTCGTTGATATAGAATTTGGGTAGGGAAATAGAACAACAAAACAAACCACTACCTCAATTGACATTCACCACTAGATTGTTCCATTTGAAAGGATTCAATATGTTTAAGTTGTTCATCACTCACCAGTCACGTTTTACGTGATGCATCATAGTCATTAATGATATTCCATCACCCGTCATTCATCATTGGATAGATTTCCCAGATATTGTTAATTTGAGAAAAATCCCCCACTTTGATTCCTAACTCTCCAACACATTAACCCATTAAAAGAAAACATGTGACCGCCTTTCTGTTATGCCACAATGTGGCATATTTACATTATTTCATTTATGTAAAATTGTATATATTATTCTATACAAAAAAGACCCATTGATGATCTACATTTAATGTGACTCATCTCCTCACTGTAGTGCCATCATCCTCCATTCAATGGTTCCTAAAAAATAATAAAATATATTTTATGTTATTTTTTCCCCAAATGGATGAAAATTATATTTTTTCGATGACCTTTGTCATTCGATGAGAGGTAATTTCTAGGGAAATCATAGAATTATGAAGACAATGGTTTCCTATGGTTTTTTTTCTATGAAATAGTTTAAAATTTATAAGAGTCCCCTTCCATGTTTACAAAAAACAAGCATAGAAAAAGATCAAAATTCCATTCCGGGATCACCGAGCCTTGGAATCAAGTTCCATGAAATCATGAGGTCTCAAAAAATTCAATATAATTTACAAAAATTACAATGATATTCTAGTTCATTACATTATAACCACCATAGGGATATACATCCTTGAAATCTAGAATAGGGTATAATCAAACAAATGGGGGTACGTGCCACAAATCCAAGCCTACCTTTCCCATTTGCATTCTTGCGGATTCTTGTGCTGCCACTAAACATGAACCAGAGGGATCGACCATCCACAACGGACCCAATACTTTTGGTCCTCTATATCTACTAGAAACTATGAAAATTTCACCCCATCATCAATGTTCAGTTTTCTTTAGCCATTGACGTGTGATGGATCATGCACGTACCTACTCAGGTGTGACACGTGAGAAACATCGTGACCCCAGTGCATTTGTGGGGGAAGAGCAAGGTTGTGTAACAAATCAAAAACTCTGAAATGAACATTGAAAGGTCTGATGAAAATCATAGATAACTTTCAGCCCCAGCCAAAACACTGTAATCCCCGTCGGGGTGAGACCTCATTGAACACGTGGTCTCCCTCCTCAATCTACATGGGTTATTGTCTCCTGTCAGCATACAATTTCATTCTTCTATGTGTAGTCCCCATCCATACGAAGGAAATAATCATACTCATACACCACTACATGAAATATCAAACTTCTATTGTCCACTACAATAAGGATGAGGCTCACCAACTGGTGATTGATCAGATAAACCCACCTATGAGAAAGTCTATCATGTGCTTAAAAACCCGTCTTACTGGTGAAGAAAAACCTAGTCGCATCTTAATAGACACACCACACATTCAACATAATATATTTGATCTATGCATAGGTTTTAAAAAATAATTTAATAACCATTATGACACCATAATTCCACTACATCACTTCTAGGAGATTCCCCTCTTGTATGAGTCTCTAATTGTAAGGATCAATCCACAGCTCCACTAAAATATCAAAGCCTTAAACAAGGTAAGTGGAATGGAATGTGGGAATGGAACCTGTGTCTATATGTACTGAAACTAAAGTGTAGTAGACATAGATCATATATGTAATCATCTCTAGAGTTCCATGGTTGTATTCCTCAATTTTCTGAAGCTTTCCCCACCCTTTTCCATTTGATCATGGAGATCATGTATGACCACCTAGGGGTCGTAGTGGTGGTAGTACATTATATCTTTTACCACTATCTTCCACTTTTCTTGCTCCCCCTCCATGTATGACTTTATGTGGATCTCCTTGTTGACACACTGCCTCTTCCTTTCCAGTCCCATGACTGGTTGCTATCATCTTTACGGGGGGTCATGCTGTCTCAACCTATGTGCCCCGGCACGCCGTACAATAAACACAAAATGTTCCTCTACTTTTATCCACTACCTATGCGGCATCAAAATACCTATCCAATATCACAGGGGCATACCCTGGAGGATCAGGTCCTCTTGGACCCCTGTTTGAGCTGTCATTTGCTTGCTACTAAGGACTTTTCTACCTACCATCTTGTGGTAGTACTAAGAGTCGGGGATGGTTCTAACAGGTTTTTCTCAATTACAAGGGCACCCTCGAATACCCCAGAATATGTAGGGATGATTAGATAGATCATTGTTGATATGATCTCATTTTTTAGACCAGGATCAACGGTTCGGGACCTAAGGAACTAGTCTTTCACCATATATGAAGAGTACTGGGAGAGGTATGTGAACCTATTAGAGTACTCCGTAATTGTCAGGTTTCCCTGCCGTATGTGTAATAGCTCCAAAATTCATACTGAGTGCAAGGTCATGGGGAAGAACTCCTCACTGAAGAGGGGATCAAAGCCTTTCCATGTGAGTTTCACCTCCTCATGCATCTATAGTTTCATGGTCCATCATCCCCCTACCATGCCATGTAGATGGATGGTGGCTAGAACGAACATTTGTTCAGAAGGTGTCCTACCCAAGCCGAAAACATGCGTCCCCAACTCTAACCAATCCTCTGTTGCCTGAGGATCTGTCACCCCACAAAACCACAGAGGCCTTTGCCTCTCAAACTCATTCAATGCGCTCAGTCATCACTCATCCTTGACTGGTAAGGCTGTTAGCAACTAAAAATCGATGTGTGGTGGAGCCTTTGGTACACCACATATATGTTTCTTCTCAAGAACTAGTCCCGGCATTAATAACTCATTGCTCGGTAGACCATCATTGTGATCATGTCCCATGATCCTGACTAGTTGTCAATGTGGAGACATACTGAGTGATATTAAGAGGATCTAAGTAAGGATAATTATATGTATATATATGACTATGACTGAAAAATATCATGAACATCATTTTAATGTTGAAATAAACCAATGTTTTCATGAACCAGGTCATAGAGATGAATTCAATGTCATGGAGTATGGATATGTTAACCACAACACCAATACAAGAATCATAGAATCTAAAATATGATCATGAAGCATTTAACATCTTTTCACCAAAACCTAAAAAACCCACTCTCACTTATTGAGGTTGAACTGGAAACCATTAGTACCACTCAATCATGAATCATCCCTTGGGGTCCATGTTGTGACTACCCCAATCCCTCATTCCATGGTCTATTGGATAGTGATTAGCACCAAATGGATAATCCCGAAAAGAGATGAAATTTCCTTTAATGTTATACACAAAAATATACATATCCAATATTGTGGAATGTAAAGATCATACTAGGAAACCAAACAATAAGTATTTCACTCGAGAAAGGTACCGCAAAAGTAATGGTGCAACTGAATGGAAAAATGGGGCCAAAATACAATCCAAATTGAAAAATATAATACAGTAAAATGAATTTGAATCTATAGAAGTCATCCTCAATGGATAATACATTAAGGGTATGTTTATATCTATTTAGGATGTCTCTAAAGTGTACTTCATTTGTATATCCACCTCCGACCACCACCATGCCCCGACTCTCTAGGACCCCAGTCAATGTTGCCTATCATCTGCACAAGACACAACTAGTGGAGGCATAGCCCGTGCAGTGGAGATGATAACAATATTATATAGGGACTTAGAGACCATCAAGTCTCTCTAATAAATCCAAAAATGGAATCACAAACGAATGAAAAATATAAGAGTCACTAGAGTCATCTAGATATCGGTATAAAATAAAGTGGTGATAGCAAAACTAGTGGATAAAAAAACATTAAATCAATCACTACAATGTCACTCTTCCATTATGATTCTTATAATATAGTTAGGTCTGATAGACCTTTTAAGTAGATGAGTAACGAAGTATCATTGGGATGATAAGTCATGGATCCTGGATGATAGGTGACTCCTGATGCCACATTGGGTTTCTAAGTCATAGAGTCACATTGATAGATGAATCACGAAGTATCACTGGGTAGCTGGGTCACGATGCCTTGTTGATTAATAATTTTTGGAGTCTCTCTATGCAGTTGATTTAATATGACATTCTAGGTAGCTGAGTCATGATGTATCACTGATAGATGAGTCACAGAGATTAATTGGGTAGCTGAGTCACAATGTATCATGGATTGCTGAGTCACAAAGTATATCTGCGTAGCTGAGTCAGAAATCCTCAATGGGTTAACATCCATGAAATATTAAATCTATAATTTCATAAGGACCTCCCCTTCACGTTTGTTTTAATTACATATATGGAGAATCAATCAGATGCACGGTATGGGAGATACATCCAATTTTGTAAACAATGGTTGGTTTCATCTGGGCCCAGACTGACTGTTATGGACCAAACCAACCAACCCAACCTGGGCTCTCACATGACAGGATCATAACCGTATAGACTATTTTCCAGGCTATTGGGTCTCATTAGATTCGTCCAAGGTTAGCCATGGGTCCAATACACTTAGTTACCCATTGAAATTTTTTTTGTCCTGACCCACACTAGAAAGCCAGTCTATATTCCTAGCCACAACCACTATATTACGTAGCATTATCTAGTTATCTTGGTCCACTGGCCCAGACTGAATTTTCCTATCCTATTGGGGTGTACATATCAAGTCATATGGTCTCCCCTTGTGGTCATCACATGCCCACCGGAAGCGTGCCACTCCTCTTATGTGGCACCATGCAGGTTCCTCATCCATTCAGTTGTCGCGGCCCTTCTCCAACACAGCGTGCATCAGGTGTGCAGCCTCTGCCATAATGGTCAGTAATGGAAAACAACTTCTTCTATCATGTGGCACCAGGTGTCACTACGTCCCGTCACTGGTCACCGCCCCACCAGTGGTGTCTTGCTGGAGGGACCTTATATAGGCTACAAGGTCCACTCTAGGGGTCAGATCTCAGATCTTACTATTCCCTCGATCCTCTCGGGTCGCATCCATCACTTCCATGGACTTTGATCTACTATTCCACATTTTTTAGGATGCAGCCATGAAGATGGCACAAGAAAAGGGGAACAATCCTTGTTTGTGTCTTGCCACACCCTCTGTGTGAGATGTTTAAAATTAGGGGATGCATGGGATCTGTGTTGATTTATATAATCATATATCCCAGAGAAAAAAAACTCATGGTATACACCCTCCATCTAGAACACACGATTCACGGATCAACCTATTTTTTGGTTGATCCATGTTCGTTGTTTTAGAATAAGAATTGTGAAATCAGAAAAAAAAACCAACCCCTACCTCGATTTAAGTTCTCTATTGAAGCATTCCATTCATATATAATCTAGATGTCGAAGATGTTCATCACCCATCGATCTTGTTCTTCGAGATGCATCGAAGTCATTAAAAATCTGTTTGCATTCTTCGTTAGTTGTTGGAGAGAGTTCTCATCATCAATTTGTGAAAGAAAAATACACCCCTTTGATTCCCACCCATCCAATGATTAAACACATTATAATAATACACGTCACATTGTTTTTATTACACTATGAAGTCGCGTCGTAACTCTTATTCATTTATGAAATACTATATCTATTTCACTACACATAATTGATCCATTAATGATCATCATTTAATGTGCCTCATCGCCGCATCATAGCACCATCATCCACCACTCATCATTTTTGAAATACAGAATAAAATATCATTATAAGTTATTTTATTTTTTCTTAAAAGTACAAAAAATAACTTTTTCTTCCATCCCTTTTCGGTTGAAGTTTGGTCCTGTCTAGGTGAATATCGACATTCCGAGTTCAGTGATGCCCTCTGATTTTGGATCTAAGAAATTTTTTAAAATTAAAAAAAATCTAACTTTTATGATAACTTATATGAACAAAAAAAATGTATAAAATACCATTTTTGTCACACCGAGCCTCTGAAGCTCATACCATTGAACCATGTGGTCTCAAAATAATTCCATATAATTTAAGAAAATTTACACGGAAATTCTAGGGCATTACAATGATCATGTTATCCGGAATGTATCACCATGTAAGGGTGTTATATGATTTTTAAATAAAGTAAAATTAAACCCTAAGTATATTAGACCATTTCAATCATGGAGATAATTAGAGCTATGTCTGATCATTTGGTGAGGAAACCATTCGTATATACTGTAAAAAATTGTTTCAAAATCTCTTTGTTACTAGTAAAAATATTTAAATCAGGCGATATTCACATATGGTTCACTGTATTATACTTCTGATATATTCCACTAAGGCTGCACATCAGGTTGAGGACACAATTTTCTTTCTAGGAATTTAATCATTGAAATTGATTAGGTCTCCCAACATATAAATAGGTGAAATTTTCAACATGATCAAAATTGGATGATGGGATGTTGGTTACTCATTACAGTAATTCTTCATTGGATATCATTTCATATTTTGGGTATCCCTTAATGATTTGATTCATGTTTTTGAAACTCATCGCCAGAACTATCATGAGGTATAAATTTCTTAATCAGTTGTTTCATTCTAGAAAGTGTGGAAAATATTGTTTAAATTTTATATTTTTATTTGTAATGACTTGAAGTATTTCTATTTTTTTAATATAAAGTTTATTCATATCATTGAGGGTATCTCATGTGTGAGACATATTATGGTCATAACCCTATGCATCCCCTATCATCCATAGGCGTGTTGACTCTATAGAAGTTATCATAAGAGGCATTTTATCACAAGATTATCATGTTAAGAATACTTGTTGGAGATATTTTTAGTTGTGAAAAAATAATTAATGTCCTGTGGGGATTTTTGGATGACATGTTTATTTTCGTGTTGGTATTAGTGGGTTGTAGGTTTAAAATCATGTGTGGTTTAGTTGGTTATATGTTCAGTATTTTATGGGATATATTGGCTGGAAGGGTTCCATTGTATTCTTGTGGGATAGATGATCACACATCATGGTTTTGATGGTAATGACACAATGGTCCCTCATGGGGGGACAATGAGAACACTAGGTTTTTTGTATATTTTCAGGGGAATATGATCACACTATTGGGATTTGATAGTGGTTAGATAATGTGAGACCCTATTGCTGGGTGGGAGATCAGAAATTGTAGTGAATGTATTTTTACCTCAATTGGGGTAGATTATCACACATCAAAATTTGATGGTGATACGAGAAATTGAACCCTCATCAGGGAATATGATCACACATGGGGGTTGGAGAAAGTGTGTCCCCGTGTGAGAGATGATCACACTTTGGGATTTCATGCTGAAGTGAGAAAGAGTTCCTCCATGGGGGAGATGATCACACATATGTATTTTATGGTGATGGTGAAATTTCATAAATGATCCTTAGTGTGGTATATCATATTTTTCAGATATTAACATTGAACAATAGGGAGGTATCCCATATTGGATCAGATGATAGGATTGAACCACTAGGATGTATCCCATATTTTTTTGGGATTTTGGGATTGAACCTCACAGATGTGTCCTGCATATCTTGTTTTTATACATGGATCAACAACCACCTATGTAACACTCGATATTTTTATGAGTAATATTTTGTTTTTATGTTATATATATATCATCAAAGGAATCTTTCACGACACACTAGCTTGACTTACTTTACACGCAATCGTGACCTTCCTCAATAGCTTGCGTTGTACGCAATACCAAGTTTCACTAAACGACGATACACTATTAAAATATTATTTAAAATAGCCGTCATGAATAGTAATAACCACTTTTTGAAATTTTATCTTTCAAAATGGACCTCATTTTTGTATTCGGAATACCGAAATTATCCTAGGGTGAAATTTTGGTATTTTTCTGAAAACATTCAATTTTTGATGAATAGTGAAACCACTAAGTGGTAGGTTAAAAACTGAATTTTGCATAAAACATATTTTTACCACTTTTGTGAATGGAATTTCCAAAATCCGACAGACACGGTTGATATCAGTAAGTAAAATGTGGTTCAATGAGATAAAAATAATTTTTTTTGAATAGTAACTTTTTACTTTTTTTACCGCGGTTAATAGTAAATAGGGTAACTAAGGGTAAATATGATATTACTATTACCCTAACACATGTCCTAATTATATTGGATAAGTTTAATTCGACCAAAAACAACCTTATGAATATAATATGACCATTTAGGTCCACGTGGATTAGATTATGACATATAATATTATTTTATTTAAGGAATAGTTATAATGGTTAAAATCAACGTTTAATAACTAAAACATTTTTAATATGGGGTTATGCATAAGATATATTCTACTATAAATATTAATTAGAAAGATAAAAATATTTCTTACATAATTATATTTTATTTATAATTTTTAGACTTTAAATAAATTAATTTATTTATGGCACAACGATGATGTAGTAATTACCCTTTTAAGGAAATGTTAACATAATTGATGTTATAAATGCCCAAATAAATGTAATTTGAGACTTTTTATGAATTCCAATAATTTTCTAGGTTACTATGATATATTAGTGTTCATTTAATAAACTTGGTTCGAACATATAATTCTGTTATGACTTTCACAAAAATCATATATCAAATATTTACAAAATTGACACAAAATAGTTTTTAAATCAAATATTATATTATTAATTGTTATTTTATTCATAAAAATATACGGTTCGGCCAAATGACTTAGATAAGGATATATATATTAATAATAAACAACTTGGGGTTCGTTTGTCATGTTATAGTAAGTGTATTAACCATACAGTGTAAGAAAACAAAAAGACACGGTAAAAGTTAAATTATTTAACTTAGAGTAAAATCTAATTGATAAGGTTAAAATAATAACCTAAACTTGTCTAAATCATAATGGTATATAGGTTTTCGACCCAGCACCACTTTACCTTCGAAATAAGACCCTTTGGAACCATTATAAACCGATTTTGACTTTAATATAAAATAATATTTTGAGATATTCCTAAGGTGCCCCTCTCCTCCCTTATAAAAGGGCACCTCCTCCCCCTCCTCCTCACACCAATTTGAGCACTCAAGCTCGGAAAACCCCTGCCAAAATCCCTTCTCTATTTCCTTAGAATAATCCTAGAGGTCCTTGTCTTCTTCAAAGACCAATCTTAGTTCCCTAAGTGGAGGATTCAAAGAGGCGTTTCAAAGAAGAGGTAATATCCATTACCGATCTTTTCAATTTCTTTCTTCTTCAACTTCTTCTTCATTAGTTGTTTCATGATAAAGTAATAACATCAGTATTACTTACATACTGATATGTTATTATAAATATGAAACAACCCTAATTCACCTTATATCCATCCTACGAAAAAAATGAAATCACCGCACGTGCGTACGTACGGAATACCATCTCCACGCCGTGGTGTAATCTATTTTCCACCACCACCTTACTTGGATGGGTATAATGGTTTAAATAATGACTATATATGACTATTAAAAATTTATATTGATTCTGAAATAGTATACATACACTCCAATACAATTCCACGATCACAGGAACGATATCATCACTCGTGCGTACGTACGGAATACTGTCTCCACGATGTGATGCGACTCGTTCTACATGATCATCATTACATAGTAATTATATAAATTAATTTAATGAATAAATATGATATATGTTACACTAATAACATTCTGGATATAAGGTATCTATAACCTTAAAATAAGAATAAGAATTTATTTGGCAAAACATGCATAAGAACAAAAGGCAATAAAGACCCGAGTTAGAAGTAACAATGAAATATTACTAATAAGAAGCTAAGAATATGACCATATATGATATCATATCAATATTTATGATTCTGTAATAAGTCAATAACATTATTTAAACCATTATACAAGAGCTCCGGACACGTACAAATCAAATTGGACATAAGGTAAGGGGAAATATCACAATCTCATTTTTACCCGAGATTGTTTATACTTTGGTATTTACTGGGGTGTATTTTATCATCCACATCCATGTTACCTCAAAATTTAATATTGTTTACATCCACTTAAAATAGTTTAAATCCAATTTTACCCTTCGGTGAGTTTTTAGTAAAGAATATGAAAGGAATCTTTTGTCTTTTTTTCGTACGGGGTACTTTTTGACTTTTCCTACAAAAGTACGAAGAATGTTTTTTTTAACTTATACGGCATGAATGGATTTTTAAAACATTATTTCCAAGAAGCTTACTTTACATGATTTCATGTTTATTTTTAATCAACTTCTTTTAGTTTATAATTTTATGACATGTTAATAAAATAAAAGTGTTTTTTAAGAAGAAAGGATATTTTCTCAAGAATGGAGTTCTAGTGCATTATCAAAATTATTTTCCATCTAAGATAATAAAGGGTTCTGTTTTTATCCCTATTATTACATTGATTTGATTAGGTTGTGAGGGAGTTATTTTTATGAAGTCATTTACCTTATATTATTTGTTTTATGATGTCATGATGTTTCAAGAATCCCATTTCTGTTACATGTGTTATGCGATGATGTATGATTTATGATTATGTGGCACACATAAGAAAGGATTCATTATAAGATGGGTGGGACCTATATCTCCCTCCGATGCATTTGGTAATGATTTATATCTCATGAGATAGACATGGCTGGAACGGAAGGTTATTTTGGTTCAGTGATACAGGACTGAAACGAGGAGTGAACTCGGTTTAGAAAGGGACATTGTCCACTAAGATAGTCTTGGAAATGAGTCTTGACTAACAATAAATGATTCTATATGATTATGTGTGAATGCCATGAAGTTTCATGTTTTATGTTATGATTATTGTGATTACATTTCACTGCCATGATTTATCCCATGTTATGAAATTATGATCTCTTTTGCAGGTTAAGATTTCCAAAAGTTATGTGCTTATGTATATGATGTGATTGATATTTCTTTTGTTTACCTTTACTGAGAATTTGAGATCACCCTTTTGTATGTTTTATTTCCCCAGGTCAGGATGAAGGTTATTAAGTAATATATTCCAAAAGGGACTATAGATATAAGGAAATAAATGGGAGACAGTGTAGATGCTTTATGAACCAGTTGTTTATGTTTCCCAGTTTCTAAAGACACTATACCTATACGGTCCTTTAGTGGTTTTGTTATATGTTTTAATAAGTATGCTTCAATTTTGAAGTATTAATAATGTATGTAAAGTATGGGTCGTTATAGTTGGTATCAGAGGAAAGGTATAGTCAACCATTGGAAACTAGGATGTGAAAGCTTTAGTAAGAACCCTAAGGATAAGTCTAAGCATAGAAAACCATCTTAGTGTTTTAGAAATGGCCATGAATAACCTAAGATAAGACCTTAAGTGTGATATTTTATTCTTGATTATGTGGTTTTCCTATTATAATTAGTGTTGCTCACACTATTCTTCTTGGTTTTAGTCAATGGATGGAACCTGAAGGAACCGTGTTAATGCGGAATGCGATGGGCAATGCAATGATTGTCCCCCTGAGCAACCAAACGATATGGGAGTTGGAATGCAAAATCTTGTAGCCATGCTCACACAACTTTCTCAAGCTATGAATCATGCAGGACTTCCAAACGAGCAAAGGAAGGAGCAACATTCTGTTGAATCCTTCATGAGGCAGCGTCCACCTTATTTCAGCGGGTATACTGATCCATTAGTTGTTGAACAATGGATTAGTACTACAGAAAAGATATTTTCTTTTCCTCAAAGTTCTAAACATGATAAATTCATCCTAGCAGTGTATCATTTGGAAGGAGATGCTGATCAATGGTGGAATCTTATTAAGAATACGAGGCAAAGGGATGAAATTGATTCCATGGAATGGGACGAGTTCAAGAACTTATTTTTCAATAAGTACTTCCCTTGTATTCTCCGAACAAAGATGGAGAAAGAGTTTCTTGAACTGAAGCAAAAGGATGATGAATATGTTGGTACCTATGAAGCAAATTTTACAAGACTTGCAAGGTACGCTTGTGGTATTATTATCCAACCTGAGAGTAAGATCGATCGATTCTTTAGTGGATTAAAACCAAGTCTTCGAAGGGCGTTAGTCATAAGGGACTTCAATAGCTACGAGGAAATCGTTCGATGTGCTCTCAAAGTCGAGATAGAGATTGGAGTAACCCATCAGTCAAATGGGTTTGATAAGAATAGTAAAATGGAATTCAAAGGAAAATCTAAAGAGCACACTGAAAAGAAGATGAGCTTTCCCTTATGCTCAAAGTGTGGAAGGAAACATGTAGGGAGTTGTCTTAAAGGGACAAGTAAATGTTTCAAATGTGGAAAGGAAGGTCATCAGACATTTGAATGCCGCGATAATGGGAAGAAGATGTCTAATGATGAAAACAAAGGAAGGGATACACAGAATGAACCTACTACACTTCAATGTTTCAAGTGCAAGGAGATGGGGCATTATGCCAATCAATGTCCAAATCCAAGGGTTGATGATGATGGTCGACGTCAACAAACTCTTAAGGCTAAAGACAAAGGAATGTCAAATGCAATTTCTATCATCGATGTGGAGTACGATAACAAAGTGGTGAAAGGTACACTTACCATCCACTCTAAAGTAGAAAATGTTTTATTTGATTCTGGATCCACCCACTCTTTTATTTCTGAAGAATTTTCTAAGGGTATCACCGTATTACCTCAACAATTAGATGTTGAGTTAGTTGTGACAACACCTAATGGCACATCAATCACATCAAAAGTTTATAATTCTTCTCCAATTGACGTTTGTGGGAAAGTGCTTCCTGCAAATCTTTTGATCCTTCTTTTAGTGGAATTCGATGTGATTCTTGGAATGGATTGGATTTCTTTATACGGAGCTCATATCAATTTCCAAAGAAGGGAAGTCACATTTCATATTCCAGATCAATCTATGATCGTCTATCAATGCAAGGATGAACATAGCCTTCCAGTGGAAATTTATTCCATTTTATGGGTATTGATTCCACTAAATGAAGGTTATTTATCTTAAATGGTCGGTGAGAAACTCACGATTAAGAATATGCCCATCGTACAGGAGTTTGATGATGCCTTTCCGGAGGAATTACCGGGTCTTCCACCAAATCGTGAAGTTGAGTTTCAATAGAACTCATACCGGGTGCTTTGCCTATTTCAAATACACCTTATATAATGGCCCCAATTGAGTTGCAGGAATTGAAGAAGCAACTCCATGAGAATCTTGATAAGGGATTCATACGCCCTAGTGCGTCTCCTTGGGGAGCACCTATTCTATTTGTTAAGAAAAAAGATGGATCAATGAGACTCTGCATTGATTATCGAGAACTTAACAAGATCACTATCAAGAACCAATATCCTCTCCCACGCATTGATGACTTATTTGACCAACTACGCGGAGCTCATTAATTTTCCAAGATTGATCTTCATTCAGGGTATCATCAATTAAGGGTCAAAAGGGAGGATATACCAAAGACGGCTTTCCGTACAAGGTATGGACACTATGAATTTGTAGTGATGCCATTTGGTCTTACTAATGCCCCTGATATCTTCATGGATCTAATGAATAGAGTCTTTAGAGACTATCTTGATCAATTTGTGGTAGTATTTATAGACGATATACTTGTCTATTAAAAGATAAAGGAAGAGCATGAAGATCACTTGAGAATTATATTGAAGACCCTGAGAAAGGAGATGATTTATGCCAAATTTAACAAGTGTGAATTTTGGATTCAAAAAGTTGCATTTTTGGGTCACATAATCTCAAAAGAGGGGATATCTGTGGATCCAGCAAAAACAGAGGTAATCGAAAGATGGTCAAGACCAACAAGAGTAACTGAGATCCGAAATTTTCTTGGTTTGGCTGGATATTATTGACGTTTTGTGAAAGATGTTTCATGATTATCTAACCCACTCACCAAGTTGACTCGGAAAGGAGTTAAGTTTGTCTGGACGGAAGAATGTGAAGAGAATTTCAAGGAGTTGAAAAGAAGGTTATCCAGTGCACCTGTGCTCACACTGCCTTGTAGTGGAGAAAGGTTTGTGATCTACAGTGATGCATCCAAGAAGGGATTAGGGTGTGTTCTTATGCAAAATGATATGGTGATAGCTTATGCCTCACGACAGTTGAAATTCATGAGCAAAATTACCCAACACATGATTTGGAGTTAGCTGCAGTAATCTTTGCATTAAATATTTGGAGGCATTACCTTTATGGTGAAAGGTGTGATATTTATACTGATCATAAAAGTTTAAAGTATATTTTCACACAAAAGGAGCTGAATATGCATCAAAGAAGATGGTTGGAGCTGATTAAGGATTATGACTGCTCAATCCATTACCAACTTGGGAAAGCAAACAAGGTGGCAGATGCATTAAATCGACAAGACCATGACAGTTTATCCATGATGAGGATCACAAAAGATCCAACATTTATGGATTTACAAAGGATGGATCTTGGTATTATAATGGAATGGGAAAAATAATATCTTTCTCAAATGAATGTTCAACCATCTATACATGTGAAGATTAAAGAGGCACAGAAAGAAGATGTCGAGTTACAAAAGAAGGTGAGAAATGTTCCTGAGTTCAACCTTGATTATGATGGGATAATAAAGTTCAGGAATCTGGTTTGTGTTCCTCCCATCCCCGAATTAAAGAAGGAGCTGCTGGATGAGGCTCATAGTTCATCATTCTCTATTCATCCTGGAAGCACGAAGATGTATAGGGAACTAAAAGAGTACTTCTGGTGGGATGGCATGAAAAGAGATGTTGCTGAATATGTCTCTCGATGCTTGGTTTGTCAACAAGTTAGAGCTGAGAGACAGAAGTCTAAGGGGATGTTACAACCATTACCTATACCTGAATGGAAATGTGAAAACATTACTATGGACTTTGTCACAGGACTTCCGAAAACATCCAAAGGCAATAATGCTATCTGGGTTATAGTTGATCATCTTACAAAGTCTGCACACTTCATTGCTATTAGAGAGGATTTATCTCTGGATCAGCTTGCTAGGATATATGTAAAGGAAGTGGTAAGATTGCATGGAGTACCACTTTCTATTATATATGATCGGGATCTGCGATTTACCTCGATGTTCTGGCGAAGTCTTCAGCATACTCTGGATACAGAGTTGAGTTTCAGCACTGCTTATCATCCTCAGACAGACGGTCAGTCTGAGAGAACAATTCAAACCCTAGAAGATATGTTGAGAGCTTGCTCTATGGATTTCAAAGTAGGTTGGGATCAACACCTACCTTTGGTGGAATTTTCTTATAATAATAGCTTTCACTATAGTATTCAGATGGCTCCTTATGAAGCTCTCTATGGAAAGAAATGCAAGACTCCAACTTGCTGGGATGAAGTTGGGGAAAGAAAGCTATTAGGACCTGATCTCATTGATGAAATGGCAGAAAAGGTCAGATCTATTCAACAACACATAAGAGCAGCTCAGAGTCGATAGAAAAGTTATGTCGACAATCGAAGAAAAGACCTGGAGTTTTAAGTGGGTGATAAAGTGTTCTTACGAATATCTCCCTGGAAGAGGGTTATGAGATTTGGAAAGAAGGGGAAGTTGAGCCCTAGATATATCGGTCCTTTCGAAATACTGGATCGTGTTGGAAGGTAGCTTACCGATTGGCGCTTCCACCGAATCTCTCTCAAATTCACTATGTGTTCCATGTATCTCTCCTGAGAAAGTACATACCTCATCCTTCACATGTACTCAGCTCAGAAGTTGTACCGCTGGAGCAAGATCATTCTTATGAAGAACAACTGGTAGAGATTCTGGATCGTAGCGAAAAAGTCCTACGAAACAAGACCACTCGATTGGTGAAAGTTTTATGGAGGAACCACCAACTTGGAGAAGCTACATGGGAGCTTGAGGATATGATGAGGGAGAAGTATCCTCATCTGTTTGTTAAAAAGTGACGAATTTCGAGGGAAAAATTCTTTTTAAGGGGGGTAGAATGTAACACCCGAGATTTTTATGAGTAATATTTTGTTTTTATGTTATATATATATCATCAAAGGAATCTTTCAATACACACTATCTTGACTTACTTTACACACAATCGCGACCTTCCTCGATAGCTTGCGTTGTACGCAATACCGAGTTTCACTAAACGACGATATGCTATTAAAATATTATTTAAAATAGCCGTTATGAATAGTAATAACCACTTTTTGAAATTTTATCTTTCAAAATGGACCTCATTTTTGGATTCGGAATACCGAAATTAGCCTAGGGTGAAATTTTGGTATTTTTCTGAAAACTTTCAATTTTTGATGAATAGTGAAACCACTAAGTGGTAGGTTAAAAACTGAATTTTGCATAAAACATAATTTTACCGCTTCTGTGAATGGAATTTCTAAAATCTGACAGACACGGTTGATATCAGTAAGTAAAATGTGGTTCAATGTGATAAAAATAATTTTTTGGTGAATAGTAACTTTTTACTTTTTTTACCGCGGTTAATAGTAAATAGGGTAACTAAGGGTAAATATGATATTACTATTACCCTAACACATGTCTTAATTCTATTGGATAAGTGTAATTTGACCAAAAACAACCTTATGAATATAATATGACCATTTATGTCCACTTGGATTAGATTATGAAATTTAATATTATTTTATTTAATGAATAGTTAAAATAGTTAAAATCAAAGTTTAATAACTAAAACATTTTTCATATGGGGTTATACATAAGATAAAATAGACTATAAATATTTATTAGAAAGATAAAAAGATTTCCTACATAATTATATTTTATTTTTAATTTTTAGACTTTAAATAAATTAATTTTTTATGACACAACAATGATGCAGTAATTACCCTTTTAACGAAATGTTACATAATTGATGTTATAAATGCCCAAATAAATGTAATTTGAGACTTTTTATGAATTCCAATAATTTTATATGTTACTATGATATGTTAGTGTTGATTTATTCAACTTGGTTCGAACATATAATTCTGTTATGACTTTCACCAAAATCATATGTCAAATAGTGACAAAATTGAAACAAAATAGTTTTTAAATCAAATATTATATTATTAATTGTTATTTTATTCATAAAAAACTAAGGTTCTGCCAAATGACTTAGATAAGGATATATATATTAATAATAAAGAACTTGGGGTTCGTTTGTCATGTTATAGTAAGTGTATTAACCATATAGTGTAAGAAAACAAAAAGTCACTGTAAAAGTTAAATTATTTAACTTAGAGTTAAATATAATTGATAAGGTTAAAATAATAACCTAAACTTGTCTAAATCCTATTGTTTGATATTATTTCGACCCATCCCCACTTTACCTTCAAAATAATACCCTTTGGAACCATTACAAACCGATTTTGACTTTAATATAAAATAATATTTTGAGATATTCATAAGGTGCCCCTCTCCTCCCTTATAAAAGGGCACCTCCTCCCCCTCATCCTCACACCAATTTGAGCACTCAAGATCGGCCAACCCCTGCCAAAATCCCTTCTACACTTCATTAGAATAATCCTAGAGTTCCTGGACTTCTTCAAAGACCAATCTTAGTTCCCTAAGTGGAGGATTCAAAGAGGTGTTTCAAAGAAGAGGTAATATCTATTACCGATCTTTTCAATTTCTTTCTTCTTCAACTTCTTCTTCTTTAGTTGTTTCATGATTAAGTAATAACATCAGTATTACTTAAATACTGATATGTTATTATAAATATGAAACAACCCAAATTCACCTTCTATCCATCCTACGGAAAAATGAAATCACCGCGCGTGCGTACGTAAGGAATTCCGTCTCCACGCCGTGGTGTAATCTATTTTCCACCACCACATTACGTGGATGGGTATAATGGTGTAAATAATGACTATATATGACTATTAAAAAGTTATATTGATTCTGAAATAGTATACATACACTCCAATACAATTCCACGATCATAGGAATGATATCATCACTCGTGCGTACGTACGGAATACCGTCTCCACGATGTGATGCGACTCGTTCTACATGATCATCATTACATAGTAATTATATAAATAAATTGAATGAATAAATATGATATATGTTACACTAATACCATTCTGGATATAAGGTATCTATAACCTTAAAATAGGAATAAGAATTTATTCGGCAAAACATGCATAAGAACAAAAGGGAATAAAGACCCGAGTAACAAGTAACCATAAAATATTACTAATAAGAAGCTAAGAATATGACCATATACGATATCATATCAATATTTATGATTCTTTAATAAGTCAATAACATTATTAAACCATTATACATGAGCTTCGTACACGTACAAAGAAAATCGGACCTAAGGTAAGGGGAAATATCACAATCTCATTTTTATCCGAGATTGTTTATACTTTGGTATTTACTGGGGTGTATTTTATCATCCACATCCATGTTCCCTCAATATGTAATATTGTTTCCATCCACTTACAATAGTTTAAATCCAATTTTACCCTTCGGTGAGTTTTTAGTAAAGAATATGAAAGGAATCATTTGTCGTTTTTTTCGTACGGGGTACTTTTTGACTTTTCCTACAAAAGTACGAAGAATGTTTTTTTTAACTTATACGACATGAATGGATTTTTAAAACATTATTTCCAATAAGATTATTTTACAGGTTTTCAAGTTTATTTTTAATCAACTTCTTTTAGTTTATAATTGTATGACATGTTAAGAAAAGAAAAGTGTTTTTGAAGAAGAATGAATATTTTCCTCAAGAATGGAGTTGAAGTGTTTTATCAAAATTATTTTCCATATAAGATAATAAAGGGTTCTGTTTTTATCCCTATTATTACATTGATTTTATTATGTTGTGAGGGAATTATTTTTATGAAGTCATTTACCTTATATGATTTGTTTTATGATGTCATGATGTTTCAAGAATCCCATTTTTGTTACATGTGTTATGCGATGATGTATGATTTATGATTATGTGGCACACATAAGAAAGGATTCATTATAAGATGGGTGGGACCTATATCTCCGTCCAATGCATTGGGTAAAGATTTATATCTAATGAGATAGACATGGCTTTAACGGAAGGTTATTTCGATTCAGTGATACAGGACTGAAACGAGGAGTGAACTCGGTTCAGAAAGGGACATTGTCCACTATGATAGTCTTGGCAATTAGTCTTGACTAACAAGAAATGATTTTATATGATTATGTGTGAATGCCACAAAGATTCATGTTTTAAGTTATGATTATTGTGATTACATTTCACTGCCATGATTTATCCCATGTTATGAAATTATGATCTCTTTTGCAGGTTAAGATTTCCAAAAGTTATGTGCTTATGTATATGATGTGATTGATATTTCTTTTGTTTACCCTTACTGAGCATTTGAGCTCACCATTTTGTATGTTTTAATTCCCCAGGTCAGGAAGAAGGTTATTAAGTATGATATGCCAAAAGGGACTATAGATATGATGGAATAAATGGGAGACAGTGTAGATGCTTTATGAACCATTTGTTTATGTTTCCCAGTTTCTAAAGACAGTATACCTATACGGTCCTTTCGTGGTTTTGTTATATGTTGTAATAAGTATGCTTCAATTTTTAAGTATTAACAATGTATGTAAATTATGGGTCGTTATAACCTATATTAGTATCACATTTTATGTTTGTGTTATAGGAATGGTCAATGGAGTTTAACATATTTCTGTACATATGCTTCTTTCACAAAAAGAGTGTAAATGTGGAAATTTTTTAGAATAGTCCATAGATTATTCCTAATTTAATATGATCATACAATGTTGGTGATAATGTGAAACCCAGAATGATAATTCATAGGGATTCACGTGTATATCAGACAATGTAAGAATATTGTTTCACATCATGTACATTAGATGTTGTAATTTAGTTTAGTGTACGATGATTTGGATGTTGGATGATGAAGGTTTATGTTGTGCAACTCATGAATTAATGTGACATAATTATAGTGATATTATTATTATGTGATAGGGGATGATATGAAAAAATATTACTCTATTAATAATGGTGGTTAATTTCCCTTGATGATGCCACTATTTTGACTTATGTATAAGAACCTGGAGCGTTTTTCATGTATGTTTATCTTTTTATGCTATTTTTGTGAAAAATAAGAATTTCATGAAATTTCTTATGTACATGCTATGTACTCAATTACAGAGGGTAGATGGGTGCTGGCTGTGTAGCGGCCCTGCACATGGACATGTGTGGTGACCTGGAGGCCACCTAATATAGTGGATTGTAAGGGAATGTGTACGCAGTGAACTTTATTTTTTTCATTTAATGTATCATCGTGGCATCTGAGGGATAGAACTGTCTCCTTCTTGACCTAGTACATCAAAGAGAGACTGTATGGCCATGATTCTCCTCTGAGCCCCTGATCGAGGATCCTTTCTCTAATTCGACCATCATCAATTGCGTTGGGATCGACTCAGTATTCTCTTCCTACATCAAGTACTTCGTTTCATGATTCCTCATCTTTCTCATGTTATCTATGGTTTAACAATTTAGATGTTTTGGTTGATCTACGATGCTTATGGGAGATTCATGTCTTGAGGTTCTCATATAATGATCTAAAAACACCGAGGTAGGTGGTTTGTGCCTTAATGTAGTTAGTCTTTGAGTTAAATGTGAAAAGGTGTTGAGTACCCTTGAACAGGGTATTGCATGTTTATGGTTTTAGCCCATGTAAATTGCCTACTATTCATATATGCATGACTAGAGGTCAATTGAATATGAATAGGGTAAATTTCTATGCCTGGAAAGGTTTCCCCATGCATGTTTGTTTGACCACTTGGTCTTTCATATCATGTTAGGCTTTCTTTTTTGTTTCCCATGGCTAGTATTGTTAGGATGGAGTGTTTTATCTGAATATATGTTATGTTGTATAATAGTTATCCATGTAGTTATTTACGTCTACATTGGGATAATTGCATTTCTATGCTCATTTTATTTACACAGGGTCATGAGAACCTAGTGTAGTTGACTATAGGGAGAACGGACTTAAGGGATTCTCCAGAAGGACTGATTATTATCACGTTGCGAGACCATAGGGGGGAATTGACGCAAGTTCTTCCTCAGAGTGTTTATAGTTCCTCGACATGGGACACATGGGGACTGTAATATATGTTCCCCCCCATAGATCCATTTAGTTACCGATATGAGACTATATGTGCAATTGATGATGACTGCTTCCTCAGAGATTCCGTACAAAAGCTAAACCAGAGGGGTTAGACTATGTGTACATGGCGGAGTGTTACATGTATTTGAAAGGTAGGACCAGAAGAGATTAGAATATGAGAACATCCAAGAGGGTGACCTGTTTGTGATTATATGCTTACCTAGAATGTGGTGTTTGAATGATTTGAAATGACATGATTGTTTACTGTTGACTACTTCCTTGTTTACTGATTCTTTTTCTTATTTCCTGCAATATATATTCACTAACTATTTGGAACATATATCTTGGTAATTTCCTACTAGGATTTAATCTCACACACAATTTGGGTCATCTGTTAGGGCCAAAATAGATTATATTTTTGTAGGTATAGATAAGGGAATATATCCTTTTACTTCAGGAGTGTGACAGCTTGGAGCTGGACAGCATGAGACCAAGCTGAGGCTTAAGATGCTGAGGAGTTGTTTAATATTTTCTTTCATACATGGTTTAGAAATATATTTCTGTATTATGACATGTTTGGATGCTTTCCTATATATATGTATCATGAATCATTATATATGTGCTCCAGCTACTTATTATTTTTAGTCTTTATCAGTTTACTGTTTTATGTCGCTATTACAGCTTCTGCTATTGTTATTTGTTTCTCTACCACTATGTTACTCTGCCAATGAGGGAATAGTTTTCCCACTATCACACCCAATTCCCTGGCAACTAGTTATCAGCCTCTAGCATTAGGGGAAATTCCCTTGATTTAAAGTGACCAACTGGGTATGGGGTGCCACATAAGTGACGTTGCTAAGAGTGAGAAGTCATGTGTGAAACATATGTATTTTCCATCCAGTCCTAGAAAACTCCACACCTCAACGAAGTTATTCAGATGCTACCAGAAAACTATATCTATCACATTCTCTAGATCTGCAGATACTCATGTATCTAAAATAACATGACACAATAAGTGAATCTGGTCCATCAAAAAGTGGAATTTTGAGATCTTAACATATAACTAATGCTCTCTACGTGTACTCCAAATGATCTCATGATGGGTAGCATCATCGTGTCGATTGTAAGAGTACACCAAGATATCTTCCATGAAAATCTCCATGAAAAAATCCAGGTATGGATAGAACACTTCTTACATCAGTTCCCGGATGAATGCAATCATGTTCTTGAGGCAGAACGACATGACCTCAAATCCGTATAGACCACACCTCTTTCAGAAAGCAGTGGGAGTTATATCTGATGGTCTAATGAGGAACTGATGATAAATGGACCAAAAGTTAATCATTAAGAACACCTAGGAGCCTCGAAGATGATCAAAATGATCATCAATCATTAGAAAGGTATATTGATTCTTGACCGTCAATAGGTCCAACATCTGATAATCCAGAAAAAGTCAGAGAGTACCGCCCACCTTCTTAGCAAACATGACAAAAGAACCCCAAGGATAAGTACTAGGTTGGATAAAAACCATTTCTTGCAACTCCTCCAATTGATTCTTTATCTCCTGGAACAATGGTGTATTCATCCTATAAGGATGAATGGACATCAGTGCCACTCCTATCACAAGATAAATAAAAAAGTCTACCTATTACTAGGGAGTAAATCTGGAAAAGTCCTATGAAAATACGTCCCTAATATGATCAACCACTGGAGGTAAGTCCATATATGAAGTCTTCTGTTCATCCAGAAAAAGACTAGAAATCTCGGCTGTTACTCCTCCCAACCCATAATGCTTGGGTCTGTCTTTGCTCACTTGGACATCCCATTCACCCTTAAGGTGAAACAATCTACCCTTTGGTGATGTAAAACCCACCCATAAATGATATAAATCGACAACAGCCTCGAAGTGTACTATTTAGTCCATTATGAGAATGGAATCTTAGACAGTCGTCTCTATGGAGTAAATGTCCCTTAAGAAGTGACACCCACCATCCTAAAGAGGGAACCCCTTGCACTGACGTACACTAGTCATTCTAGTCCCCAAATGTTTTTCCAATTTCAAGACATTAGAAGATGTAATGATACATAGCCCAAGGACATCCACAACCGAAATAGATATAATGATATGGTAAAACCCTGTATCGAAAATAGCAGAAGCTAAAAGTAAGACAACTAGGATCATACCATGAATGGTAGAGGGTTTAGAATCTTGCTCTTGCTGGGTCTGATAAAATACAGAACTATGACCTCCACGACGGCCCTGTGACCCTGTCTAACCACTCATAGCTGATCCGCCCAATTTTCACTGAAAGCCTAGTGGATGAGTACCATGACCGTGACCTGCACCTCAGCTAGAACGGGTAGAAGAACTCAAGTTCTCATTCTGATGAGAAACGGGTGTCACTCCTCTAGAATGCGGTGTCTTAGAAGAACCGATGTCACCAGATGTTGGAGAGAATATCTATTAGAAACTCTGAATATGACTTTTCTGACCGCAAGATCAGCACTCCACTGGTCGTCTCAGGCAATGTGGCCTCGTATGCCTGCACTTCCCACACTGGTATCCTACCACCTGACTAACACAAGAATTTTCTCACCTCCATGGATCACCGTACGAAGACCCCCTTTGGCTCATTATTCTGTCAGTAGATGAAGGAGGACTATCAATGACCGGCTTGGATTTTGTAGCATTTACCATAATCGAGTGGAAGTTGGAAGATTTCAAGATGGATTTTGCGATAGGCTTGTTGTGGTTGCCTTGAAGGAATGATGTTGTTTGTGTTTTCATTGATAGAATCATGAAGGTTTCTCACTTGTTACCGATTATGGATACATTTACTGTCGATGGATTAGGACAGAATTACATCCGCAAGATATTACATCTACATGGAGTTACACACCATTGGGTCATATTGGGATGTATGTTTTACCTATCAGGTCTAGAAAATATTGATGAAGGCCTTGGGTACATATGTACATCTGAGTACAACTTACCACAACCAGATAGATGACCAGTCCAAGCTTAGGATTCAAGATCATCAAGACATTCATTGTTCATGAATCCTATATTTTGGCAGTTCTTGGGAGAAGCACATACCTTTATTGGAGTTTTACTACAACAATAGTTTTCAAACAAGTATTCAGACATCACCTTATGAGGATTTGAATGGTCGTCCATGACGATCACCATTATGTTTGCTGGAGGTAGGAGATGTAGCTATGGTGGGACCTCATCTTGTCTAGGATACCACAAAGTAGATAGAGTTTATTTAGAATAGTATGGATACTGCACATTCTTGAAAGAAGTATTATGCTGATCAGTGGAGATGACCTCAGGAGCACTATGACGCCCCGACCCATGAAGCCCAGAGTTGGTGCAACATTACATAACATTGGAATGATCTCAAAAGATCAAATCTCGATAGACTGATTAGTTTAGTAGACCTGTAAGTACTAGATAAATTTATAAGGTTTACATTACATCATAAAATGGAAAACTACAACAACATTGTTTCCATAGACTACATTGAGATCCCATCTACTATCCCTACAGGTCAGCCATAATATACATCTTTTCATCCTAGGAAAAATAAAACATAGAAAGGGGTGAGCTCAAATGCTCAGTAAGGATAACAATATAGAAGAAACATTCATAAATAAGCGTAATCATTTTAGGCAATGTATAAGACTAAAAAAAGCATTTTAAACATGAACATCAGCATAATATGGAAAAGTTAAAAATCAACTAATTCCATTTACTTATTCACATGGATATTCAACTAGTCGAATAATCACATGAAATATCAATATCCTCTTTCATAATGATTGAATGCATAATTCCAGACTGTCATAGCCACATAGTAAAGGCCTTGTGCGAAGACCAAAAATATGTTTTTTTCAAACCCTTGTGCCAAGATACTAGTTTGTCTCATGATACCTACCGATAAATCGAGGGGCTATAATGGGCTCCATCCATCACTTAATAAGTCCAATGCATTCCTCATATGAAAAGGTTAAAACATAACATAAACAGTCATATTTAAAACAGCATACGAAATGTAAATACATTATCCAAAAACCATCAATGGTATAAAAATAACACATCCATAATCATTTATATCACAAAACCTTCAACACAAGATGCATGTTTTGTATCATAATAAATCAACATCAACTAAGCATAAAATCTATCATAAGATGTGGACATAGATGAAATAAAAACCATTTTTAGAGAAATATCTCTTAATATATTGAAATATTTTAAAATTCAGATGATTATAAAAGAAAGAATTTATTTAGGATGTTATCTAATATGCTTTTAAGGGAATATTTTATGATGTTATAATGGTGGAAAATAACCACACACACTGTATAATTTAAAAAAAGGCATTCATAACATAGTTTTGTCGAAATGGTTATAAAGTACCTTATTTGGAAAATGACGGATGGATTTATTTCATAAAAATATTATAAAAATACAAAAAAGTGTTTAAATGAATTTTTTCCATAGTCTAGTAAATATTAAAAATGTTTTGAAATATATTTTTTAGAAAACATAGATGTGGTTGATAAAGAGTTCCTATTAGATACTTACGTTAAAAGAACCTCGGATAATAAAGAGATTGTGAAATTAACCCTTACCTTGTATGTTTCCTTTGTTGAGGATATGTTAAAAACCTATAAAAGGTAAAATAATTGTTATTAAATTTTACCTGAATAATATACATTAATATGATATCATATATGATCTTTTAATATTTCATAGTTAATAATATTTTAGTATTATCGTCATTTCGGGTGTTAACTGATTTTTTTCCTTTATATAATTTGTTACATAAGTTATGTTTGATATAGATAGGATGTATCTTATTAATATTCAGAATGACATTAATTCAGTAAATATTATTTTTAATCATCTAATGAAAATTAGTCTTTAATGGATACGATGGGGAATGAATCTCATCGGGTTCGTGGAGACGGTAATCCTTACGTACGGACGAGTGAAAATATCATTCTTTTTATGTTAATATAATATATAATTGGATGTTATATCATATATAAATAATAATTATCATGTTATATTTATTATTTAGATCAATTAAACATCATTATTATGCCCTTACAAATAATAATGTATTGAATAACAATTACACCCCGACGTGGAGAGGGTAAGTCATACGTACACACGTATTGTGACATGTCGTTCAATGGATGGATAGAATAATGAATATTTTTGTGAAATATTTATAATAACCTAAAATATATAGATGATACTGGAGTTGTTATTTTAAAATGAAAACAACATAGAAATAGGTTGTGGAAGAAGAAAATAACTTGAAAGAGGTGATGAAATATTTACCTCCTAATCGGGTTCTTCCTTTTGATTTGATCAAAATGGCTTCATAAGATGACTTTATGACTAAAGTAAGGCCTCTTGGATGAAGGGAGGATAGTTTAGAGGGTATTTAGGTAGAGGCTGTGTGATCCAAATGGCTCTGAAGGTGTGAATTAGAGATAAGGTGGAGTGCCATTTTATAGGAGGGTTTAGGGGAACCTTAGGAAAAGATAGAAATATTATTTTATAATATAATTATTTTCGGATTATAATGGATAAAAAATGAATTATTTAAAGGATATGGTGGGTACAGGTCAAAAACCACTCATCCACAGGATTTATACAGTTTTCGGACACTATTTTATCCTTATCTTTTAGATTTAACTCTGAGTTAAATAGTTAGATATTTACCATGTCTCTTTGTATTTTTATTTTTTATGATTAATAAAATTACTATATACTTCCATGAAAACCAAAAGTGTTTCATTAAGGATACAATTATCATTATATAAGTATTTTTGCAAAACCCTAGATTTTTAAGAATAGAATATCATTTAATAATCTAATATTTTTTTTAAAAAAATCTTTTATGTCAATTTTGACACTATTTGGTATTTTGTTTTTGCTAAATTCATAAAAGAATTATTACTTCAAATAATTTCATCTAACCAACGAAAATTTGTCATATTATCCTTGAAAATTAGTGGAATTTATAAAAAGTATCAAATTACATTTATTTCGATATTTATAATATAAATTATTTTAATCATTCCTTAATACTGTAATTATTGCATCATCATTGTTTCCTAAATAAATTTTTTTATATAGTGTATAAATAATGTACATAAAATACCATTATGTAGGAAATATTTTTAGATTTCTAATGAATATTTATAGTACAGTTTATCTTATGTATAACCCTATATTAAAAATGTATTATTTATTAAACATTGAATTTAACACTGTTAACTTTTCTTTGAATTAAATAATAATAGATGTTCTAATATAATAAAAGTGGACCTACAGGAACATATTTCAAGGTTTTTTATGGTCCAATTACACTTATCCAATAGAATTATGACATGTGTTAGAGTAATAATAATGACATTTTTACCCTTAATTACCCTATTTACTTTTAACCGTGGTAAATAAAAGTAAAAAGTTACTATTCACAAAAAATTATTTTCATCATATTGAACCACATTTTACTTATTGATTTAAACTATGTCTCTCGAATTTTTTAAATTTATCTCACAAAAGCGTTGAAATTTTTTTTATGTAATTTTGAAAATTTTCCTAGCAGGTGTGTAAAGGACGGTAATAAGTTCCATAAAATTTTGTTATATCTAAAATTATTATTAACTGGATCCAATGAATTACAATGAACATATATAGGAATTATATAACTATTTTAACACAACAAAAAAATTAAATAAAATAATTAATTATTTAAATTAATATCTAGTATTAAACTATAATTCATTATTTTTCATTAGTCACAAAAAATTTACAGTTATAAAAAAATACAAGAAAATAAACCTAAGCTAATTTTGATATTCTGAATCCATAAATGCTTTCCATTTTGAATGATAAAATATATAAAATTTTAAAAAGTGGGTATTACTACTCATAACGGCTACTTTGATTGGTTGTGGTTTGTTAGAACTCGAAGTGGTGTACAACACACAATATTGTATTATTCAAAGGGAAACGTGTTGTGGAACCTTGGGGTGTTACATTCTCTCCTCCTTCAACTAATTTATTCCTTGAAATTTCTAGAATATTACTGCATAAAAAGACTCTGTAATTTCTTCATCATATGTTCCTTGGGTTCCTACATTTCCTCTTCCATCTTATGGTTTCTTCATATAACTTTTACAAGACGAGTCGTCCGATTTCTCATCACATTTTATCTTGTATAAAAAACCATGCTAGGCTATCCATAGTAAGACAAATCAGGTTATAGTTCTAATTCCTCATTCCTATATACATGCATTGGGTCTGGCATGTATATTCTCAACAGTGATAAATAGAACACATCAGGAACTTTGGAGAGACTTGGTGGCATTGCCAAATGGTATGCTACAACCCCAATTCATTCTAGAATTTCAAAATGTCCAATGTACATGGTACTCGGTTTACCCTTATTACCGAAAATTATAACACCCTTCCATGGAGATACCTTCAAAAAAACATGATCTACTACCTGAAATTCCAAATCCTTCCTTTGGTTATCGGCATACCTCTTCTGCCTACTTTGAGCTGCTTTGATGTGGTTTTGGATTACCAACACTTTTACCATCATTTACTCTACCAGTTATAGGCCTACGAGTTTTCTTTCACCCACATCATCTATATACGTTGGTGTGAGACATCTCTTTACATATAATGCTTCATTTGGTTCCATCTGAATACTTGAATGGAAGTTATTGTTATATGAAAATTATTCCAGATGTAAATACTGATCCCACATACCTTGAATGTCATGTGAGCTTGATCTGAACATGTCTTGTATGGTTTTAATAGTCCGTTCTGATTGTCCATCAGTTTGGGGGTGGTAGGCAGTGCTCAAACAATGTTCAGTATCTAGGGATTTCTGAATAATTTTCTATAATCATGATGTAAAACATGGATCACGATCAGAATCAATCCATAGGGTTACCCCATGAAGTCTTACAACCTCATTAATATATAGCCTTTTAAGACGTTCAAGTGGTAAATCTTCACATACAGAAAGAAAAATTGGTGAATTGGTATGAAGATAAAAATTGAACCATATTGCATCATTCCTTCTAGGAGTAATTGCTATTCCCATTACAACGTACATTGTAATATTATCCCATTTCCACTATATTATGGGAAGAGGTAGCATGAATCCTCTAGGTTGTTTCCTTCCATAATTCACTTGTTGACAAACAATTCATCTTAATAGAAAATTAGCAATCTCCCTCTACATGTTGTCCCACTATAAATGTTCCTTCATATGTCAATACATTTGGTGCTCCTAGGTTGTATAAAGAAATTGGAACTATGAGAATCATCCAACAATACCCTTTTTAGATCAGGTATATCGGGAACAAAATGTCTCTTCCCAAATTTGAAAATTCAATCTTCATACACAAAGTCACTCAATCTCGCAACATTTATAGAATTAATCTCCTTTTTAAACTCTCCTTCACTGGTCTGAGAACTCTATATCCTTTCTAGATATTATGGTTTGGCAACCATTTAAAAAAGTATTGAGGTTTCACCTTCCATGGTGTTTCCCATATGCATCATTACTAGATCCATGTATATAGGATCCTTTTCAACTCTCATCTTATTAAAAACTCCATTATCCTATCTACTCAAAGCATATGCCACCTTATTTTCCTTCAATGGGTGGTAGTGTATAGTTCAATCGTAATCTTTGAGTAGTTAAAGCCATCACCTTTTCCTCATGTTGAGTTCTTTCTGTGTGAAAATATATATCAAACTCTTGTGATTGGTATATATATCACATTTTTCACAATAGATACAATATCTCAATATCTTCAATGAAATGATTAATGCGTCTGACTCAAGATCATGAGTGGGATAGTTTTTCTAATGAATTTTTATTTTTCATGATTCATAGGTAATAACCATATCATTCTACATAAGGACACAACCAAGTCCTTTATTTGATGCATCACTATAAATAAAAAACCCACCATTCCCCGATGGTGGAGTCAAGATAAGATAATTGACTAATCTTATCATTCTTTCATCAAAACAAGATTCACATTAATTTGAAAAATCAAATTTAACCCCTTTATGTGTGATCTTTTTTAATGGGTTAGAAAATTGGGAACAATTCTTGACGAAAAGCTGACAATAACCTGCTAAACCAATAAAACTATGTACCTCTGTTATACTTGTCAGTGATGGAAATTCTTGGATTTCTCTCTTATTAGAAGGATCAACATATATTCCATCCTTAGAGATGATATGGATATGAAAAGAAATATCCTGAATCATGAATTCACATTTGCTAAACTTCCCATATAATTCATGTCTTTTCTAAATGTCTTCAGGATAATGAGAAAGTGATTTTAATGATCTTAGTAGCTTTATAGTATACCAAGATATCATCAATAAATACCACCACAATTTCATCATGATATTCCTCGAAAACTCTGTTCATTAGATCTATGTGTTGGGTTGGTATGGAGTATGATAATCTCTTATGATACCAACTATAGGATCGAAATGATACTATAGATGCCCAATATACAAGAGGGGGGTGAATTTTATACTTTAAAAAAATTATTTATGGAAATTTTGTATAAAAAAATTTCACAACACCTCTAGTTCTATAAACATTATTGATTCCAAAAATGTGATTCCGAGAATGTGATTCCTGAAAAGTGATTTCTAAAATGAAACTTAACAAAAGTTTAAAAAGATAAATATTCTACCTTAATGCGTATAGAATCTAACAAAATTATAGGTATAAGTAAATGGAAGTATAAGATAGTGATACATTCCACAACAATCAAAATGCAGCAGAAATCATGCAACAATACAACTAACAAGTAGAAAATCTTTTAACCCAAAGAAAAGGGTATCCAACATCCTTGGATAAATGTCCCATGATTTATACATTCAAGAAAAAATCTTTCTTACCCACTCCATTGTAATCCCTCGATACGAATATCAGAGTTAATCTTGCTATCCCCGCAAGCCCTCAACTTCCAGGTTGTCGTCACCTCTGTCTTCTAATCCCCAGAAGCCATCGAACGTACTCAACAACATTTTGAGTCACACAAAGCAATTTTGAACAAAATGTTCAGTACACACAAATAATAAAAGTATCTCTCTAGAAATCACTTCAGCAGCATGTAATCTCAAGTGTCATAGAACTGTATTGAGATCATTCAAATGAGCTCCTATTTATTGGCATAGCTTCAATGGTCGGCTCCCTCCTCCAACGATAATATTTTTTCCTTTAATTTCAAATGGACTGATACACGTGTCACTCAAACAATGATTAGTTAGTAAATTAATGCACGAAATCATTTTATAATCAAACCAGGAGTAAGTAAAAATATGATGCTTAACTAAAACTATTTTTTGGAGTGTTAGGAAAAATAGCTCAGAGCCTAATCAAAAATACATTTGGTATCTATAATATATGTATATATAAATAATGTTTTTCCAAGAATTTGGATCCTGATTTTTATATAATTACAGAGTCTGAATTTCATTGAAATTCGGAATCTGTGTTCATATGAATTATGAACCTGGTCTTACAATGTTTGGAGTCTGAATTCAGAAAAATTTGGAGTCTGAACTCATAAAATTTTGGAGTCTTAATTCATAAGAATTTAGATTCTGAACTCATAAAGGATATGAGTCTGAATTCAAAGAACTCGGATTCTGAATTCAGATCTTGAAAAAAAATGCTCTATATCTATGTATTATATGATTCCAAGGTTTTAGATATGAAACCTAATTTAACACTTAGAAACAATAATGAATAATTAAAAACATGGTAAGGGTACATTTATTTGGAGAAGTAAAATTTTCCTTATGAGAGTAAAAATTAGCATAAAGGAGATTTTCCTTAAGATAAGGTTTTTGTGATTTTCAAAACAATAAGGAATGGAAAATTAATAAAGAAACTATATTGACTCAAAAATCTCCCCAAACAAGAAGGAATGGAAAATTCATAAGGAAGTATTATTGGCTCAACAATCTCCCCCCTTTTGGAATGCCCAAACATCCTTATGGAAAAGAATATAAGGACGTAAAAAATATTTTTCTGAACATTGAAAGTAAAAATTATCTCTCTTCACACACGAGCAATGAAGAATATGACTTACTACCCCTTAGGATTTGGATCACTAAGGATCGTATTCTAGATTTCTGGATTGGAATTTGACATTTTATTGCATACAGAAATCATCTGGGATACAATCTCTTCCATAGATGAACTCCCCCTTACATAGGGACACATATTATTTTCTTACTATTATTTTTTCCTTTCTCCCCTTTTGTGATTTTCAAAAAGGTATACAAGGATTTGAAAATAAATTACTGTACCTAAAAAATTTGTACAACACATCCAAAAGACAAGAAACAAAATATTTCATTATGAGAGAAAACATTTATACAAGGAAGTAAAATACAAAAAAGGTCATATTAGATCTATCATAAATACTTCTCATTGTCCATCTAATTCTCGACAATAGTTGTCAGATTTTTTAGCTCCTTGTGATATTCCTCAACTAGCATTAGATTAATATCCTGATCTTCGGTCTTCTTCTCTATGGAATTATTTTTTTCTTGCTGAACCTTGAGAGCCTCTGCTTCAGCCTTAAATAGTTCATATTTCATAGAATTATTTTCTTATATCTCAGTCCAAATATCTCTTTCTCTCTTAATACATTTGCAACAGAGTATATCTTTCCATTCAGATCTTTTGCTTCTTACATCCGAGTATTCTTCTCAAGAGATTGTTTTTTCTAAATGCTATTCATGAGATCCTTAATCTTCCCGTCATTGGTGTTAGATTCATCCTTGAAACATTATTTAAATTCATCAAGGATTCTCATCCCATGAATAGTTTTATTTGACCAACTATTTATCTTCTTGCATGATCTCTTGTGAACCTTGTAGTCTATGAGAAATGTCTTGAAATCTGCCTTCAGTTTTACACACTTATCCATCAATATGGATACTGAATCCGACTTTTGGTTTAGGGTGTTTTGGAGCATCTAGAATCTTGATTCAATACTTGGAAATATAGGAATGGTCCCAACAATATTTGTCAATGACTGAACAATGAAATCATGTCCAAGGGAGGATGATTCTGAATCTGAAACTTTTCTTATTGAGGGATCTTTCTCTAACCCAACAGCATTCCTTTTCGATGATCCACCAACTTCCTTCTTTTTCACAACAACATTACTAGGTGTATCAATAACTATATAATTTACATTATTAGGTTTTGGAATGGATTCCTCATTTGAATATTCATGTTAACATTCAGATAGCTAAACAATTTTATCATAATTTATATCTTCTTTCTCATCTCTTTCCTCAGCGTCCAATGGATGTATGAAATCATGATTAGAACTTTCTTCTCCAGAAAACATATTTAATTTTTATTCAATATTTTCATCTCTTCTTTTCTCATCTTTCCCATGTTTATCCAACTTTGATGATTCTTCTTTAGATGTTCGGATTGCAAGATTCTAGGATGGGATTTCTTTCTCATGAAAACCTTCTACATGCTTAATCAACTGTGAAGTGTCACCACTGAATTCTAAATCTTCTTTAGATTCTTCTACTTCTATAACTTCTTTAACTTTTTCCAGAGACAGAAATTTCTTACCCAGAGTTTCAGGGTAAAATTCTACTATGAATGATTCTGGTACTAGAACATTTTCGGAAGCATTCTCTGTATCCCTCAAAAGGGATTGCACAATCTTTGCTTCAGCCATTTCCATATTTCGTTTCAGTTCTTTCTATTCCCTTTCTAAATACTCAGATGACTTCTCCATTATAGATTTTTCTTCAGCAGGGTCAAGTCCAGACATGGGATCCAATTCATTATTTTTTTTCTTATCTTCCCCCACTTAGATACTACCTCATCTGGATGGGCTTTTTGTTTTTTCACCTTTTGGGATGCTGACTGAACATCTTTGGCCAAAGGATTTTTTTTCCTTTTATTCCACTTCCATCACTTTCCTATTCATTTCACCTTTTTTTAATGTCATAGCCACAACCTGTTTCTTCAGTATTACTTCAGCTTCTTCTTCTTGAAAGTCATAAAATTCTCCAGATTCTTTGGAAAATCCAACATTAATCCCTCTCATGGAATCATCTCTAACAAAAATGACTTTTCAATTCCTAGTTATTAAACTAGAGTGAATTTTTTTATAATCCAAGCACGAAAAATTCATCTATGATATAATTTTTGGCTACATAATGATCTGATCCTTCATATTACCATTCTTTATATTCTTGATCATAATCTTAATTTGCTAAACCAAATTAACCTTCCTCAGATTCCCCATGAAATCAAGGATATACATGTCACTTTTCTTTAATGTATCCATGTCCCCTTTTCTCTCGGAATTATGATAAATTGAACCCATAGTTTGAGAATTTGATAATTTGTAGGGAGATGAGCAATCTTCGGATTCTTCACTCTATAAAGTCCAAGACCAACCATAGCCATAACCTAATTGAAACATCCTTGATTATCAGGAAAATTATGTGAGTATAACTCTACCTCACCCTCATAAGGAACTCCAGTGAAATTTGTAGCCTTGGTGTATGAGAGAGCATATGTATTTCCATTTCATTTAAAGAAAAACATATCTCTACCTTCTTCCTTAAAGAAACTTACTGACTCATAAAATTATACTAGCAAATCCGGATACACTAAGTCTTGGGCTCCTGGCTTCGATACACAAACACTCTCCCATCCACTCATCTTGAAGTTCTTTGAGATTATAGAATCATACTTGGTGAAGAAGTTTGGAAGCACCAACCATTACCTACAAACCCGCCACTCCGATATTGTCTTTACAATAGACATGTGTTTCTTAGATGATTCTTTGACAGGAATTCAGATTTGAGATCGTTCTGAGAAGTTTGGAATGGGCTTAAGTAGAAGGGAAGAGCTTCATCACATAAGAGCTTTGGAATCGATGTGGGACAATCATATGGGGTTCCTTTATATATGCGTTTCGGGCGACAATTCAGCTTCCAAACTCAATCTAATGGTTATGAAACCTTATGATCAGATCTAACTGTTGATATGATAGCCGCATGAAAAACATGGAAGAATTCAAAATTTTGAGGTTTTTGAGAAAACCAATTTGATTTAAGAAAAGGAAAATACAAAAATTAAAAATAAAATACAAAACATGTAAAATAAGATTACCAAAATTCAAGAAAGGAAACATACCTTTCAGATTACAAGGACGATTATTTGTAATGGGGAAAATTCCTGTTGAAGACCTTTCAATTCTGAAAATACATTGATATAGTGTTTGAAAATTCTGACTATGCAATTTTTATGAAATCATCATTACAAAAATTTAGAAAATATTCATTATGAAAACGTAGAAAATATTCATTACAAAAATATAGAAAATTTTCATTAAAAAAACATAGAAAATCGTCAGTTCGAAAATATAGAAATTCTTCATTATGAAATTTTGAACTACAAATATTTTTAGTACGATAAATTTTTTGTATGAAATGTTTTATGTAAAGAAATCATTAATTCTATAAATTTTCATTATAAAATAAAATTTAGTACAAAAATCATTATTATGAAAAAATATAATAATAAAAAATTTAAGACATAAATAAATTTGGAAAAGATTCATATTACAAAAGATTTATAAAAAAAATTAGACTAAATTGTTTTCATAGAAAACTAAGAAATAAATGTACTACCAAAACGAAAATTAGTTTATTAATGTGAGATGATTGTTTGAGAAGGAAGTTAATAAGTATGATTACCTTATAGTAATCAATCCTAACTTCTGTTTAATGTATTCCAATCTATCAGAGGGTAATGATTTTTTGAAAATATCAGCAAGTTGATCTTGTGTTCCGATAAACTAACGAATGCTATCTCCTTTTTGTGTGTGATCCCTAAGAAAGTGATGCCAAATATCTATATGTTTTTTTATGAGAGTGATGCAAAAGGTTTTTAAATAAGGCAATGGAACTAGTATTATCACAAAAAATTGTGTTTTGGTAAAACTCATACCAGAGTATGTGAGTGAGTGTTGCATCCACAACATTTGAGCACAATAACTTCAACCTACTACATATTCATCTTTAGTAGTGGAAAGTGCTACTGAGGGTTGCATCTTATATGAACAAGAATCTAATGAATCTCTTAAGAAATGACATGTTGTTGATGTAATTTTTCTATCCATTCTATATCCACCAAAGTCAGCATCAGAACAACTATGCAACACAAAATCATTTCAAACAGTATAAAAGTGTCTTAAATCCATGGTCCCCTTAAAGTATCAAAAAATTATTTTCACTACCTTTAAATGAAATTCCATAGGATTGGATTTATATCTTTCTCATAAGCATACTGAAAAAATTAATTCTGGAAATCTAGCTGTTAAGTTAAGTAGAATTCATATCACACTTCTAAAAGATGTTTGATCTACTATTTCCCAGCTTCATCAAGATCAAGTGAATTTGAGATACTGATGGGAGTACTTATACTCTTAGTTATTTCATATCCACAATTTTAAGAATATATTTAATATACTTATGTTTGGATATGTATATTTCTTTTGGTTGTTGAGAAATTTGAAAACAATAAATTTTTTAACTCACCCATCATACTCATTTCAATCTCAGATTCTATGAGATCCACAAAGGAATCAGGGGGTTTTAGATCTTAAAAATAAAGAGGTTGTTCAAAAAAACTTTTCCTTGAACATAAACATTAAAGAAATTGAATTTCACATCCATTTGAAAATGTTTGAAATTGGAGAATGTAGCAAAGGCAAGTAGAATGCGAATAAATTCATGTCTAGATACTGGAGAATAGGTTTCTTCATAGTCTATTCATTCTTGTGGAATATAGCCTTTAGAAACCAATCTAGCTTTATTTCTAACTATGATTCTGTTTTCATCACACTTATTTCTTAAAACCCATTTTACTCCAATAACATAAGTTTCATTATGTATTTCAACCAGGGTCCAGACTTGATTCCTTTCAAATTAATTATCTCATATTCCATAGTTTTATCCAATCCTCATCACCTAAAGATTCATTAGTTCTTTTTGGTTCTAATTGGGAATGGAATGCTAGATGTTATACTTAATTTATTAAGTAATATCTAGTCCTTACAGGTCGATTAACATCACCAATTATACTATCACAGGGATGATTCTTTAGAAACAACTTGTTTGGGTTTTGTAAAACCTATTCATCAATATAGTGTAGAACGTCTTCTAGGGTAAATGCATCAGAAAAATTTTGTTGGAATTTTTCTATATCAGAAGGATCTTCTATCAATGGTTGATAATTGGTTTTTGAAAACACATCTGAAGATTTAGTTTGATTTTGATAGAAATCAAAAGGGTATGTTTCATCAAATTTGACATGTACTATTTATTCAATAGTAAAAGTGTTTTTACTGAAAACTCTAAAATCCATAGAAGTTGTGGAGTTGCCTAAGAAAATTCCTTCATTTTTTTTACTATGAATTTATGTAGATTATCTTTAGTATTCAGAAGGAATAGCCTGCAAATAAAAACCTTGAAGTAGGAAAGTCTAGTTTTTCTATCTATCTAAAACTCGTATGGAGTTTTATTATGAAAAGGTCGAATCAAAAGTCAATTTATAGTATAACAAGCAGTACATACAACTTCATCCGAAAAATGATTGGCTACAGAATACCCACTCAACATGGTTCATGTTATCTTTTGTATAATTATATTTCTTCTTTCAACAACACCATTTTTTTGAGGGGTTCTGGGTGCTGAGAAGTTATGAGTAATGCCTTTTCTACTACAAAAAGTTTCAAAATCAGAATTTTGAAATTATCCTCCATGATCACTATGAATTAGTATTAAAGTTAGGTTTTTCACATTTTTAACCTGTCCTCTAAAACTTTTTGAAATAATAAAATTCTTTATATTTATTTTCTAGAAAATATACCAACTTAAATCAAGTGTAATCATTATCTAAGAAAAATACATAATATTTTCCCCAAATTATTCCAGTTTTTGTTGGACCAAAAAGATCCACGTGCACCAACTGTAATGCATCAGTGGTTGAGACTTCACCGATTGATTTTAAACTATATTTATGTTGTTTTCCAAATTAAAAATGATCACAATGTTTTGAAGAATCTAATCTAAGATCCGATAGATCCTTAACTAGTTTTTTTTAGAGATTTGTAATAGGTTATTAAGGATACAATGTCCTAACCTTCTATGCCACAACCAAGAATGATCTTCCATTGAACTATAGAAAGGTATGTCTTGGAACATATGGTCTTATATGTTTATTGTGTAAACATTCTCTTGCCTATGGGCAGAAAGAATAAACTCTTTCTTGCAATTGTGTTTTATGAACTTGTCATTCCTAAAATTCACAAGGTAACTGTCATCACATAATTGACTTATTATAATGATCTTGTATTTAAGACCTTTAACAAGTAAAAAATTTGAAATCAATATTTTACCAAGATTAACAATGTAACCTAGACCAATAATTTCTCCCTTAGCATTATCTCTGAAGGTTACTTTTCATATTTTCGTCTTGATAGTCATTTCAATGAATTTTTTGTTACCAGAAAAATGTCAGGAATATCCACTATCTATGTACCAAGTATTGCTGATGGTAAATTCTTTATTTTCCTAAAAATAAGAGATTCAGACATTTGAAATCCAAACATTCTTGGATCTGGAATTGTTAGAATATAAAATTATGGGTATCCCCATTTGTTTAGAAAAAAAAAAGCAATATGAATCCCAAGAGATTGAACATTATTAAAATAACAACTTTTCTTCCAATTTCCACCACTTTGACATTTAGAACAGAATGGGGCTCAGAATGGAATAAAATAGTTTTTTTAAATCAGGTTTTCTATGAGTATAACCTACTCCAGTAGTATTTTCTTGAGGTTTGATTTGAGAATACATCTTGTCAAAATTTTCCATAACAGAAGTATAGTTTTCATGAAGTTTCTTAAGTGAATATATTTCGGACATTACTATTATGACTAAATTCCTATCCTCAAGACTTATTTCCTAAGTGTTATAGTTTTCCTAAAAAAACATTTATTTTTAAAATAACATTCTTAAGATCTTTATAAAGTTTTTACTTTTCATAATTCCCTTCCTTAATATTTTAGAATGTTTTTCTATAAGCTCATCCTTATCATTAAAATCTCTAGAGATGTATGAAAACATTTTGTAAGACCTGTCTCCCATGTATTTTCCTTTTCTATTTTCTTATAAATTTTACAATTTCTTGCTTCTTTCAACATTGAAAATCTAGAAACATCTTCATATGAAGGTATTTCATCATTATCTGAAGACTAAGTTTCTTCATTAGAAGTAATATCTTCAGAATAGTAATTTTTATCAAGAGATAAATTTGTTAAAGCCTTAGCAGAGCATACCATGGTCATAAGACATGTATTTGGGAATGAGGTAGTAGCAATGAATCCAATATCATTATTTTTGGATGATTCATACTCAGATGATTCATTTCCCAGAGAGTATCCATAGCTAGCACTCCATGTATCGTTTGATTTAATACTTTTCTTGTCCATCGAACGATATAAATTCATATTGTTTCTCTCTAACATCCATTCCTTCTATTCCGTATTTTTCAAGAGGGTAATCAGTTTTTATATGAGCTATTATTCTATATTAATAACAAGTAATTTCCCTATATTTATTCACTTTTTAGTCTCTCTTATTGAACTTATTTTGGTAGTTCTTCATAGATACTATCTTGTTCCTTCTCCGAGCAAGAATAGCTAATTCATTCTCATACTTTTCTGTATCACTAGATTTTGACTGAATAGTATATTTCTAAAAAATAGATCTAGTTACTCTTTTTGGAGTCTTGGATTTCATATATTTTGATGTAGTTTTATTAGCATATGCTTCTTTCCCATTCTTCTTTTTAACATTATCAACATCCTTCTTAATTCTTTTCACTTGTTGAAGAAGTATTCCGAATAGCTCATCAAAGGAAATCTGGGTTACATTCCTATTTTCATGAATTGTTGTCCTCTTGGACTCCCACTCATTTGACATGATGCATATGATCTTATCTACAAGGGCCTCATTGTCAAAACTTTTTTCTCCCATATATTGTATGCTACTCACAATAGTCATAAACCTTTTCTGAAATCTTCTATTAGGTTATCCATAAGGAATGTTAATGCCATGGTATTTAGCTCTCAACATAGCTCTTCTTGTCTCTATAATATTCAAAGTTCCAAAATATGTAACTTCAAGTTTCTCCCAGTTATTGTTTTCATCTTCACATGAATATATTTGACTATAGATGTTCCTAGTCATTGATCATAGAAATGTATTTTTGACTATGCAATTTGCTCGATATTATGATTTTTCATGATTATTAAAGGTTCTCAAATCGTTATCACGAATCTTATAGTCTACTGTCTGCATCAGGTAGTTATCAAATCCAGTGTTAATATCGAAAATCATCATCCTATCTCTCCAATACTCATAATCATTTCCAACAAAAATAGGAGTTCTGGTAGGATTTAGATTATCATTTGAACCAAAATTTAAACATGCTATCTTATGGAAAATCATTCCACACAAACATGTTAGTAATAAAAGATTGTAAAAAAGAAAAAAATATCCTGAGAAAGAATAATTGAACTTGAGTATCTCTAAGAAAAACATGAATCCAGACATTATGATTCAAAAAATAAGAAGAATAAGAATTCTCTTCTGAATCTAATCGTGAAAATAATTCAGATTGAACCAATCCTCGGATACCAATTATTGGGTGGGTATGAAGTATGATAATCTCCTATGATACTAACAGTAGGATAAAAATGATATTGTAGTTACTAAATATTCAATAGGGGGTGCGGTGAATTATATAATTTAAAAAAAATTCCATAAGGAAATATTGTTGAAACAAAATTCACAACACCTCTAGTTCAACAAAAATTCTTGATTACAGAAATGTGATTCCCGAAAAGTGAATCGGGAAATGAAACATAACAAAAGTTTATAAAGCTAAATATTCTATCATAAAGCGTATAAAATCGTAGTAAATCATAAGTACAAGTATAAGGAAGTATAATATTTTTATTCTTTCCTCAACAATTAAAATGTAGCAGAAAAATTGAAATGGTACAAGTAACAAGTAGTAAATCTTTTAACCCAAAGAGAAGGGTATCCAATAACCTTGGATAAAGGTACCTCGATTTATAATTTCATGAAATTTTTTCTTCCTACAACAGGGTAAACCCTAGATATGAATATCAGAGTCTATCTTGTTATCCCCACAATCCCTAAACTTTAAGGTAGCCAACACCTCTGTCTTCAAATCCCTGGAAGCCCACAAATGTACTCATCAACATTCGGAGTTGCACGAAGCAATTCTGACCAAGATGTTCAGTACGCACGAAGCATGAAAGCCTCTCTTTATAAATCACATCACCAGATTTTAATATCTAGAGTCATAGAAAATTATTGAGCTCATTCAAATGAGCTTTTATTTATAAGCACATCATCAATGGTTGGATCCCTCCTCCAATGGTCATATTGTTCCTTGAATTTTAGAGGGACATGTTCACATATCACTAAAACAACAGGTAGTTAGTAACTGAATGCATGAAATCATTTTGTTACCAAACCATGAGTAACCAAAATATGGTTCTGAACTAAAAATATTTTTTGGAGTGTAAGGAAAAATAGTTCGAAGTATAATAAAAAATAAATTCAGTATCTATAATATAAGTATATTAAGATACGGTTTTTCCAAGAATTTAGAACATGAATTTTATAGATTTCTAGAGTTTGAATTTCAAGGAAATTTAGAATCTGAGTTCACAGGAATTCAGAACCAGAACATAAAATGATCGGATTCTGAATTCATAAGAATTTGGAGTCTGAACTCATAAATGTTTGGAGTCTGATTTCATAAGAATTCAGAGTCCGAACTCATAAATGTTCGGAGTCTGAAATCATATGAATTCGGTGTCTGAACTCATAATGGTTTTTAGTCTGAATTTAGAGATCTCAGAATCTGAATTCGGATATTGAAAATAGAATGCTCTATATATATTTATTAAATTATTCCAAGTATTTAGTTATGAAACCTAATTTTACACAAAGACAAAATAATGAATAATGAAAAAAATTGTAAGGATATGTTTCCTTGGAGAAAGAAAATATTCCTTATGATATTAAAGCATAGGGTAAAAGTGATTTTCCATAAGATAAGTTTTGTGTGATTTAAAAAAAATAAGAAATGGAAAATTCATATGGAAACATTATTGAATCAATAATATCCCAAAAAAAGGAATGTAAATTTCATAAGGAATCATTATTTACACAACACCATGAAAACAGAGGGTGCATTAGTAAATCCAAAAGGCATTACTGTAAACTTGTAATTCTCATACCTGGTTTGAAATGATGTTTTCAGAATGTCTTACTTCTTCACACACAACTAATGATATCATGATGTATGTTCAATCTTTGACATGTATTGATCACCATGAAGTTGGTAAAATAAATCATCAATGCGAGGTAGGGGATACTTGTTCATTATTGTTATAGCATTGATCTCCCTGTAGTCATTTCCAAACCACATAGATACATCATTCTTCATAAAAAAATGATAGGGGCTCCCCATGGAGAAACACTAGGGAGAATAAATCCCTTATTACTCAATTCCTCTAGTTGTTTCATTAGTTCCACTAATTCCATAGTGGTCATTCTATAAGGCGTCTTCGATATGGGCCTTAAACCATGAATTAAATCAATGGAAAACTCAATTTCTCATCCGGGAGGATGTCCAGGTAGATCATCTAGCAACACATCAAAATATTCTTTCACAATAGGTACATCCCTTATTTTATCATTAAAAACCTCACCCACAGTTATTTCATTCTCTTCTTCCCCAATAATTGAATTTAGTTGAGCTATTGGGGGTGGATCTAGATTGAATCAAGTGATAACATTTCTTCTCTAAAGATAAGGTGTTCTTTATCATCGTCATCAAAAATAGTACCCTCATTATTCTTACAATAATGTTTTGCATCATGGTCCGAAATCCGATCCGTACTATGGATTTTATCAATTTCAATCATGGGAATGACGATGATATTAGTAGATAATGTACATTTATATGCACTAATGGGGACTAATTCACAAAAAAAATTAGCTAAGATTCTTCCCTTATGAGTTTTTACTTACAACACCCTTGTTAAATCAAATCGGAAATATCTAATTTTCTTTGAAAACTGGGTGGATATGAAGGAATGAGATGACCCAGAATCAAATAAAGAATTTTCAAAACATGAGGAAACCATTAAATTACCTTCCACTATGACTTTAGGAGCTTTAACCTCAGTAGTAGTGATATCATAAGCTTGGCCTTGACCCCTTGGCCTTATTTGAGGTAAGTTCTCTTCACTCGTAGGGCATTCATTCACATAAATCCCCCTTTCACTACAATTATAGCATTCAACATCAACAATATTCTTCTTCTCCATGCAATCATGAGCTTGGTGGCCTTTTTCACCACAATTGTAATATACTCCCATTCCTTTTAGGAAAGTACTAGAGTGTTTCCTCTCACATTTATTGTTGGATAGATATTTATCTTTTTCCTTCTTCCTATTATTTCTATTTCCATATTTTCAGAAGATCTCTTCTTCTCTTCCTTTGCTTTAATGTCGTAAGACATAGATAATTATTTTTCTATCTTGATAGAACATGAGAAAATACCTTCGAATGAAGATAAGGATTTTGAGAATAATGCTCGACGGAGAAATGGTTTTACCCCATATAATAAATGATAAATCTTACTTCTTGGGTTACATATATAATTTGGGTCATGCCTTGCTATCCATATAATTTTTTCCTCATACATTGCGACATTCTCATCATCATTTTTCTTCAGACTCAGAAATTTCCATGCTATATCTGCTCGATGGTCATGAGGAAATTATTTTTCAAAGAAAAGAACTTTAAACTCCTTCCATTCCATATTTGATATTTCATCATCTTCCTTTGTTGTTTTAATCAATGACCACAATTGATTAAAATCTCCTGTGAGGTGGTAAACTGCCATGACACCATTTTCCCTTTAACTACTCCCCATGGATTGGAAAATTTTCTCTGAGGAATTTTTCCATTTTCACAACCAATAATGTATTTGAACTCCCATTGAATGTTGTCAGTTGTTACCTCATGAAGTGATCTAACATTGATCCTCCATGCTGTGGATCTGGGTACTTTATACAGGTAAGGTTATTATTCATAACCTGAGTGAGTTGTCTTGGTATGGTGATAAGATGATCAACACCGATTGTATAACCAGCTCCACTATAATTATCTTGAGTAGGAGGTAAATCCCTACATGGATTTTGTGCATTGATACGATTTCAATTCCTTCCACTAGGTGCTATTTGAAAACAATGTCATAAACTAGATTAGTTTATGAATCGAAATACATAAATCCAAAATTCTAAAACACTTAACATAAAATGAACTGCTTATGGATATAATCCAAAATCCTAAAAAAATGTTTTCTTTGAGGAAGCTTATAATCAATAACCCTTCATATTTGTTTGTAAAGAAAATTAGAATTATCCTAAGAATATCCCACGGGAGTGTCGTAAACAAGAGTGCAGCAGGACCCATTGTCGTTCACCAGTTCCTGTTCGAGTCTAGTTCAAAGCGGTGTTTTTGGGTTTCACCCCTAGGTACATCTATTCCAAAGCACCTCTACCTGCTCATATCTAGATAGGGATGTATTTCATGGAAAAATCACAAAATCACTATAGTACCTAAATTCAAGGATGTTATTCTATACTAATCCCCAAAGCCTATATTTGGACAATGTGCTCAAATCAAGGTTTATCTAAATCTAGTTTCCATAGATTGTACTAAAAATCCTCTAATACAAACTGTAATGTGCCGACCCTAGAATCCCAAAGTCCGTGATATATTACATAATATTGGAATGATAAAAAATGATCAAATCTCAAATGACCGATTAGTTTAGTAGACTTGAAAGTACTAGATACATTCATAAGGTTTACATTACATAATTAAATGGAAAAATAAAATAACATTTTTTCCAAAGACAACACTGAGATCCCATAGACTATCGCCACATATCAGTCATAATATTCTTTTTTTCATTCTTGGAATAAAAAAACATGGAAAGGGGTGATATCATAAGCTCATTAAGGATAACAATATAGCGTAAACTTCCATAAATATGCATAAAAATTTAGATAAATGTATAAGACTAAAACAAAAGCCTTTTAAACATGAACTTCAGAATAATATGGAAAATATAATAATAAAATAATCCCTATTAATTATTCATATGGGTATTCTACTATTCGAATAATCAAATGCAATATCAATAGCCACTTTCATATTGATGGAATGAATAATGCCAGACTTTCATAATCACATAGCCCAGGACTAGAGCCATGTCTACAAATAAGATTTTGTTAAGGCCTTGTGCCAAGACAGTAGACTGTCTCATGAGACATACCGATGCATCGAGGCGCTATATCGGGCACCACCCTTCACTTAATATGTCCAATGCATTCCTCATATGAAATGGTTTAAACATAACATATACATTCATATTAAAACTCACATACAAAATGTCAATACATTATCCATAAACCATGAATGGTATAAAAATAACAAATCCAAAATCAATCATACCACAAAACCGTCAATACAGTGTGGAAGTTTTGTATCATAATATATTATCTTTAAATAAGCTTAAAATCAATCAATGGATTTGGACATAATTGAAATAAAAAACATTGTAGAGAAAATATCTCTTTCTATTTTGAAATCTTTTATAATTCATATAATTATAAAAGAAAAAATTTATTTTGCAAAAAATCATATAATCATTTAGGGGAAGCATTGATGATTTTATAACAGCAGAAAATAGCCGCACCCGCCGTATATATTAAAAAAAGACATTCTTACCTTAATTTTGTCGAAAAGGTTATAAAATACCTTGTTTGGAAAACAACGGAAAGATTACTATCAAAAACATCTTATAAAAAGTGAAACAAGGGTATAAATGGTTTTATCCCATAGTCTAGTAAATAGTAAAAATGTTTTGAGATATATTTTTAACAAAACACAGATGTGGATGATAATGAGGTCCTAGTATATATTTATTTAAAAAAACTCGGATAATAAATAGATTGTGAAATTAACCCTTACCTTGTACTTTTCCTTGGTCGAGGGAAGGATAACCTCTTGTACAATGGTGAAATAATTGTTTTTAAATTATACCAGAATAATATACATTAATATGATATCATAAATGATCTTTTAATATTGCTTTGTTAATAATATTTTAGTATTATCATGGTTTCAGGTGTTAACTGATTCATTTTCCATTATATGATTTGTTAATTAAGTAATGTTTTTTAGGATATGATGTATCTTATTCATATTTATAATGATATAAAGTCATTAAAAAAAATTAATCATCACATGAAAATTAGTCTTGAATGGATATGATGAGGAATGAATCCCATCGCGTTCACGTAAACAATAATCCGTACATGCGCACAAGTGACTATCATTATTTTGATATTAAAATAATATATAATTGGATTTTATATCATATATAAATAATGATTATCATGTTATATTTATTATTTACATCAATTACAAATCCTTATTATACCCATCCAAACAATATTGTATTGAATAACAATTACACCACTACATGGAGACGGTACACCGTACTTAGGCACGTATGTTGACATGTCATTCAAAATATGGATAAAATAATGAATATGGTTGTTACATATTTATAATAAAATCACAGTATATAGAAGATAATATATTTATTATATTATAATTGAAACAAAAACTAATGAGGATGTGGAAGAAGAAAAGATCTTGAATGAGGTGATGAAATATTTATCTCTTCTTCGGGTTCTTTCTTTTGATTTGATCAAAAGGTCTCCTTATGATGTCTTTTTCACTAAAAGAATCCCTCTAGGATGAAGGGAGGACAATTGAGAGGGTATTTGGGTAGATATTGGATGGGCTAAATGGATTTGATGGTGTTATTTAGAGAGATGGGTGGGGGTGCCCTTTTATAAGAGGGGTGAGGGGAGCCATAGGAAAAGCTATAAATATTATATTATAATAAAAACATTCCGGTTTTTAATCCCTCCAAAATGAATTATTTAAGTGATATGTTGGTGATGGGTCGAAAATCACTCTTCCAATATGTTTCAGATAGGTTTGTCTCACTATTTTATACTTGTCTATTATATTTAACTCGTAGTTAAATTTTTTAAAATTTACCATGTTTCTTTGTATTTTTATATTATATTGTTAATAAACATACTATATACTTCCAAAAGAACCAAAAGTGGTTCATTAATGATACACCTATCATTATATATGTATTTTTCCGAACCTTAGATTTTTAGAAATACACTATCAGTTCATAAAATACTATTTGTTTTAAATAATATTTGTTTTAAAAACTCTTTTTTGTTAATATTGACACAATTTGGTATTTTGTTTTTTTCTAAATTCATAACAGCATTATTACATGGAAAAGAATTAATCTAACCAATCCCAATATGTCATATTGACTTAGAAAATTATTATAATTCATAAAATGTGTAACATTACATTTATTTGGATATTTATAATATCAATTAATTCAATCATTCATTAATAAAGTAATTACTACATCATCATTGTGTCAAAAATATATTTTATTATGTAATGTCTAAAAAATATAGATAAAATATCATTATATAGTAAATAAATTTATATTTCTAATTAAAATTTATAGTCTAATTTATCTTATTTATAACCATATATTAAAAATGGATTAGTTATTAAAATTTCAATTTAACACTATTAGCTCTTCTTTGAATTAAATAATAATAAATGTATAAATCTAATCCAAGTGGACCTAAAGGATCATATTTTAAGATTGTCTTTGGTTGAATTAAACTTATCTAATAGAATTATAAAATATGTTAAGGTAATAATAATGTCATTTTTACCCCTAATTACCCTATTTAATTTTAACCGTGGTAAATAAAAGTAAGAAGTTACTATTCAAAAAAATTTATTTTCATCTTATTGAACTACATTTTACTTACTAATATCAACTGTGTCTCTCAGAGTTTTGAAATTCAAATCACAGAAGTGGTAAAATTATGTTTTAAGTAAATTAGCAGATGCTCCTTGGAGGTGGGTAAAAGACGATAAAAAATTCAATAAAATTTTTATATTTCTAAAATTATTATAAACTGACTCCAATGAATTAAATTGAACATATATAGGTATTTTTTATCTAATTTGACCTATTTTTTTAAATAAACTAAATAATTATATAAATAAGAATTCGGTTTTAAACTATAACTTAGTGTTTTTCACTATTCATCAAAAATTAGAAGTTTCCAGAAAAATACCATAAATTCACCCTAACATAATTTCGATATTCGAAATCCAAAAATGATGTCAATTTTGAAAGATAAAATTTAAAAAATTTCAAAAAATGGTTATTACAATTCATAATGGCTAGATTGATTGGTTGTGGTGTGTTAGAACTCGATGTGGCGTACAACCTACACTATTGTATTATTCAAAGGAAAACATACCGTGGAAGCTTGGGTGTTACAATTTCAAGGTTAGGGATCGGGATTTCCTACGTGTCACACCGAGGTTTGGACATGAGAGGACTTGGAGACATGGTAATCATTCACCATGGTATGTCTGGCCGTTTGAGGTTTTGGAGAGTTAGGTCGGTTGTCTATCGGTGGCAGTTAAATTAGATGTACCGATATATGCATGATGTATACCATGTTTCTCTGCTCCGACAATACTTCTCAAACTTGTCTTGTGTTTTTTAACCCTAGGAGGTTGAGTTAGAGGTGGACGACTTGTTCGAGGAGCATCTTATCCAGATTGTTGATTGAAGTAAGATGATTCTTCATGGCTAGTCTATTACTCTAGTACGAGTGTTATGGCAGCACGAACAAGTGAAGGTCGAGACATCGGAGAGTGAAACCAATGTACGATCACAGAGGCTGGAGCTGTATGAGAAATCTTGTTCTACGGCACCATGCTGAGTAAATTAAGGGATGAATTTCATTAGGAGGGAATGTTTGTAAGAACCCGGATCTTCTTCTCAGGTATGTTTTCCTTTTTTTTGGTGTTTTTTAGAAAAAAGTGGAATATTTCAAAATTTCTAAAGTACACTCCGTGTATTTTATCACTACACATCATGTACTCAGTTACCACGAGTGGCCGGGTGATGGCCATGTAGCGACCAAGCACATGGTCATCTGTGGTGACCTGGAGTCCGCCAAATGCAGGGGCCGGTAAAGGCAAGTACATGCAGTGTACTTATAAATACATGTTGAGAACTTTTTTGTTCATTAAACGTACTGGGGTCATGTATGATGGATAGAACCATCTCTTTCTCGGCCAAGTTCGTCCAAGAGAGACCATACAACTGCGATTCTTCTCCGGGCCCCCGACGGAGCATCCTTCCTCTGATTCGACTGACATTGATTGCATTGAGAAAACCTCGGTACACTATACATTCTTCGAGTGCTTAATGTCCCGATTTCTCCTCTTTATCATGTTATCTCTGGTCGATCGTTTTAGACATTGTTGTAGATCTATGGTGTTATTGGGTGATTCAAGGCTTGAAGTTCACTTATAATGATCCCACAACACCGAGATAGGGGGTTTGTTCCTTTTCATAGATAGTCTTTGAATTTTATCTGCAAAAGTTCCCAATAACCTTGATTTGGGTATTGCGTGTTTACGGTTTTATCCATTTTAATTGCCTGCAATTCATGTATTCTTGGATACAAGATATTTGTTTAGAATAAGGGTACCTTTTCTATGTTATGGTTGTTTTTTCCATGATTTCTTGTTTTTACTATTTCGTCTAGTTTGCGTTTCAGGCTGCTGTAAACATTCTATGCCTAGTATTGTTAGGATGGAATGATTACTATCGGTCTTGCAGTTGTGTTGTAGACTATTTATCCAAGTAGTTCTTGAGGTTTAATTAGGTTTATTTTATTTTCTATGCCTGTTTGACTTACCTAGGGTCGTGAGAACACAGTGTAGTTTACTATAGGGAGAATGGACGTAAGGGCTTCAATAGAGTGTCTTTTTATTATCATGTTGTGAGACAATAGGGGGGATTGATGTTGTTTTCTCCCTCAGAGTGTCTATAGTTATGTTGTGAGGCCACATGAGGAATTGGTGTTGAGTTCTTCTTCAGAGTTCCTGTAGGATACATTTAAAGGCAATAAAGGGTATTTGAAATTAGCGCTTTTTCAATGATTCTTTCATCACAGGTGGATATAGGGGGAATTGACATTGAGTGGTTCCTCAGAGAGCCATTACAAAAGATGAACCAGAGGGGTTAGACTGTGTGTACATCACAGAGGGTTTTTGGAGTTTTCTAGGTTGCACCAGAGGGGATTGTCTTTGAGTAAATCCCATTGTGTTACCTGTTTGTGGTTATCTTATAACTTGATATGCGGTGTTTGAATTCTTTGAAACTTTAGGAATTTTCACTGTTGATTACGTCATTCTTTACTCCTTTTACTTATTAATAGATATATATATTCACTGACTGGTAGGAATAGTTCTCTTGGTGGTTTCTAACTGAGAATTAGTCTCACACATAGTTTGGGTCATGCTTTTGGGCCCAAACATATTATAATGTTGTAGGTACAACTAAGGTAATGTTCCATTCTTCTTCCAGTACATGACTTTTTTGGAGGCGGAGTGCATGGGACCAAGCTGTGGCTTGAGATGTTGAAGAGTTGATTACTGTTTTCATTCGTACTTTGGTTTAGTACTGTATTTCAGCATTTTGATGTGTTTGGATGATTTCCTAGACATATGTGTCATAAATCATTATATATATGCTCCAGCTTCTTATTGCATTCAGTCTTTCGATGTTTACTATTTTATGCTATTATTACTACTTCTTCTATTGTTATCTGTTTCTCTTCTATTGAGTTACTCTACAAATGAGAGCATATATTCCTCACTATCACACATAAGGCCCTCTCTACTAGTCATTATCTTCTGGTGTTATGGTAAATGCACATGAGGCCATGTAACCAACCAGGTATAGGGTACCTCTGGCCATGTGACCAACCAGTTCCAAAAGACACCCATAGGTGCCCCATTCCCGGTTGGTCACATGGCCTCAAGCGCATTTCCCCTAACACTAGAGGCTTCTAAATAGAAGTAAGGGAATTTGGAGTGATATTAGGGAAAATATCCCCCCATTGTAAAAGTGAAACAACATAAGAGAAATAGATTAAAATAGCAGAAGCAGTAATAATGGAATGAAAAAGTAAATAGTGGAAGATTGAATGTAATAAGCAGTTGGAGCACATATATAATGATGCATGATATATATGTTTAAGAAAGCAGCCAATCACGACACAATTCTGAAAAATACTACAAGACCAAGTTAAAAAAAGTAAATAGTAAATAGCCCCTCATCATAACAAGCCTCAGCTTGGTAGCATTCTCAAGAGCTCTAAAGTAGTCAAGTAACGGATGAAGAAGGGTGATTTACCTTATCTACATCTGCAATAAATTAATCTGTTTAGGCCCTAAAGCATGACCCAAAAGGGTGTGAGACCAAATCTGAGAAGGCAAAAACCATTAGATCTGTGCCTAACAGTCAGTGAATATATATTACAGGTAATAAGAAAAATAAACAATAAACAAGGAAGTACTCAACAGTAAATATTCTTATAGTTTCAATGCATTGAAACACCACATATCAAGTAAGAAAATGATTACACACAGTTAACCCTCTTGTATATACTAAAGGATTATTTACAATGGTCCTACCTAGCAAATAGAAGAAAACCACTGGGAAATAAACACAGTCTAACCCCTCTAGTTCATCTTTTGTAAAGCCTCTCTGAGGAAGCACTCAATGTCAATTCCCCCTATAGTCTTATATTGGTTACTAAAAGTAACTCTGGGGAAGTACTTATGTCAAATTCCACCTGGGTCTCATGTCAAGGAACTACATAAACTATGTGGAAAACTTACGTCAATTCCCCCTAGGGTCCCTCACCGTGAAAATAAACACACTCTGGAAAATCCCTTACGTCCATTCTCCCTATGGTCAACTACACCAGGTTCTCATAGTCCTATATAAGTCAAAAAATTATAGAAATGCAAAGAGGCTGATGTAAACCCCAAGATCTACTTGAATAACCAGTCTACAGCATAAAAAAATTCAGATAAAACACTCCATCCTAACAATACTAGGCATGGGAATAAAAAAATGCAGCTTACCAGGCTAAGCAAGACCAAACGGTCATAAACAAAACATGAAAAAGTAAACACAAAAAAGCATAGAAATTTACCCTACTCACATTCAGTTAATATTTAATGAAGAATACATGCATAGTAAATAATTTACAGGGCTAAAACTATAAACACGCAATACCTCATTCATGTCTGTTGGGAAATTTTGCACATATAACACAAATACTAACTTATAAAAGGCACAAACCACCTACCTCAGAGTTTTAGGATATTTATATGTGATCCTCAAGCCTTGAATTGACCATGAATAAAAATATATCCTACAAAATTTATAAAACATTCAACCAGAGATAACTTGAGAAAGAGGGGGAATCATGAAATGAATATCTAGAAGAAATAAGTTCTTAACGAGGCAATCCCAACACAATCAAAGACAGTCAAATCAGAGTACTGATAGTCGATCGGGGGAATGGAGAAGAATCATGGTCCCAAGATCTATATTGGATGAACAAGGTCAAGAAATATATTTTTCTGTCCATTAGACGCGACCCTGATACATTTAATGAAAAATAGAAAGTACATGGTGTGTAATTTGGAAGAACACGACATGTACTTTTCCTTCCCGGCCCCCGCATTAGGCGGTCTGCAGGTCACCACACATGGTCATGTGTATGGCCACGACAGGTCCAGCACACGGCTACCCATGGTAACCGATTACACAACATTTACTCATAATGTACATGACATGTACTTAAGAAATTTCTAGAGATTTTCTTTTTTCTCAAAAACACCATAAAAAGGAAGACATACCTGAAAAGAAGATCAGGGTTCTTAAATTTTACATATACTGCACATACACCTTTGGGAGACTCCTATATTAAACACCACCATAGAGGTGATACTATTAGGGGTCCCAACATTATGGTTCCTAAATATATTATTAAAAAGTTATTGTGACAATGATTTGGTGAAAAAAATAGAGAAATGGCCCTGGAATTTCATGAATCAAAGGAGTCCGACAAGAGGGTTGATGATACTGGTTATGTGAGAATTCAAGGTACACATTAATATGTAATAATGTTTATAAGTAATATATGGGGTCAAATTTTTGGAAACCATTTCTGAAATAAGTATGTAGTAGGACATATTCACATAGTTTATTACCAAAAACACAATTTTCCTATTGGAAAAGGGGGTTCACAAGAAATTTTCTCCAGAATTAGTTAATTACATATACCATGGAGGAGTAAGTGCACATAAAGTCAGAGGATTCATGTAATGTATAGTTTTTAAAAGATATATTATCTTATTTGAACATGACTAGACTGAAGTAATGTTGTATAAGGAACTCCAATACACTTTCCTATATAAGATGAGGAACATGGGGGATAGTTGAAAAGGTTCCTTTTCAATTGAATTCCATTTAAGTATGTTGTTGTGTGATGGTTTAGAAGAGAGGTTTTTATGAGAGAAATATGATAAAAAATAATCCAAATAACCTTCTTGAATGTGGGGATATAGGATATTTTTTAACAAATATTAGTGTAAATATTCATGAGACCCTAATTGGGTCACACAACTAGGTTGTGTGCTTCCCATGAAATTATCATTGGTGAGTGACTATGTAAGTAGATCACTTAATGTTGCCTTTATTTCACAATTTTATTGTTTCTCCATCGATGGGATTGTGCACACCCATATTATATTGTGAGAAAATTCATTTTTCAATGTTTCATATCTCTTAGATCACATGGGATGATTGGTCTTTTATGTAAGAATTCCCATGCAATTGGTTTGATCATAGGATACGAAAGATTCACATAAATAATTTTAGTTTCAATCCCAAATTCTCCTCATTTATAATTGATAATTTTTTCCCTACCTAGACAATTTTTATAGAAAACTAACCTTTTGTGGAATGAGAAATGAGTTCAGGGAAAAAATTAATGATAAAAAAAATTCATGAATATGTCTATATACCACATCAGTTTACAAAAAAAATGTACTAAAAGTAATTAAGGTAGAAATACAAGCCTACCAATGATGCCAAAAGTTTCCAGCCTGCAAGAAGGATGGGACTACTATAAAAGGAAACACATGGTATGATCCATGGTCTGTCAACCTCAACTATGATATTCCTACTCCTAGTCCATCTATGGATTCATAAAAAGGATCTCCACCTGCCTAAGATAGAACATGTGTAGGTAGAGACCGTGGATCAGTGAGTATAATAATACCCCATTAAGACACTATGAAATGAAGAAAATAAAGAATTAGGAGGGTTGTTTTCTAATCATTCCAATGTCATGCCAAACTAAAAATGAGAAATAATTATCATAATGATAATATAATCAATATGGACACTAATTCTCATGGTAAATCCCAAACCAAACATCCAGGTTAGTATACTACATTAGTGTTCAAGGAATTAATAATCTAGAAGGAATCAATTAATTTATTTCATAACAATGGTGGTTATTTTCAAATAGGTTGGGGTTTTGAGTGCTTATCAGGAAGATGTACACACTTGAAATTAAATGATATTTATACATTGTTAATGGAAAAAACATCGTCCATGTGATGAATATTATGTCATATATTAAAAATCCTTCTAGTTATTAGATTAGATATCCATTACATCAATCATAATGATTCCCAAAAACCCTACCTATGGAAGTAGATAGTGATGGAGGATCACACACTGGGCCTCTCTAAGGGAATCATTAAGTCTATCTGAGAATAATTTGATAAAATGGACCACATAAAATTAATATTACATGATTCCTTAGTATATCCTCATTGTAATTTTACCAATGTAATAAAATATACTTATATTAGTTTTTACTAAATAGAAAATGAGAATTATAATTCATAGGTAGAAGTAAAATGCTTACATATACATGGAGTTTCTTCTCTAACATGTGTTAGCCCCTGAACTCCAACATATTCCCTTGCACATTGGGTTATTGGCATGTTCTCTAGCCATGCCCATGTACCTTTCAATGTTCGGTTCCATGGTTTTTGTATGAGTAATAATCCATGGACATTTACCCTATTTATGCCTATGTACCTGTCCATGTCATAGTACAGGGTCGGGATCATGTACTATTTCCATTCTCAAATACATTTCCATGTCCACACTTGTTTGACCAAGTGGTATGTGCCAAGGCATCAGTCATACATCACATGGCATCAGGAAGGATCCATAGAACGTTTGATATTTTATTTCTCTGAATCACTATCCTACACATCCAAGGGACAAAACATCATGCATTATTTGGACTACACATAATATATGTTTGGTTATTACAGAACCATTTTATTTTTAAGAATATTCACTATGTTCTGTTATGGTCTTCATTACAACCACAACTATATCCATAGAACCTAGATCTGTTATTGACTGATCCTTTCTTTCAACAGTTTTTATATTTGAACCATATAATCTGATTAGTAATCATCCAACAATTATCCACATATCCACCACAATACCAAACTAAGAACCATAAATCTTGATCCATTCTCATTCCTCCCTCAGTGGAATTGATCTTCAATCATGCCATCTAACGCAAAACTGATCCCGCTGTATTGATCGGTCGAGACCATGAATTTCTATACATTGATCAATAACTAGGTATTTTTAAAGCAACCAACCACAAAAAATAATTTAAATGAATGCATGGATAAAAAGTGAATAAATTTAAAAAACAAAATCATGATGGATGAACCTTGAGCATTATTTAGGTGCGACACAATATGTTTCAGTTATATTGGAAAATGGAGGAAAAATAATTAGGGTAATTCAAAAAAAATCATAATTCTATGAGTAAAATGAAATATTATTAAATTAATGATCGATACCAGTAATCAATTTATTATAACGATTGAATCAAATAATATCAGTGGATAAATAATACGTGGATACAATACATTGAAAAGGACCCCTAACTTATGTTTGGTTCAATAACAGATGAATATAGGTCATACATCGATGCCATTGGTGTGATCCATGATTTTTTTTGGTACAGTGATCACCAATGAATGATTCATTTTTTATCATTCATTAATTATCCTCCAACAAGGATTATGAATATTACCATTGGTTTTTTCAATAAATGGGATTAAATGGAGAATAATTTTTTTGATATAATAAATAATAATAATATTTATTTATTAAATTACTAATCCTCTCATGAGTACACTTAATCAAATCACCCATTACACACTATTATTATGTCACACCTATGGTAAATCCCAAATTTCATAATTAATTGAGTTCTCAATTTTTCCATTCATGATATTTATTAAACATCATTCAAAATGTTTATAAAACTTTCATTTTCATGACATAATATATTTAATGTTATTATTTTATCAAAATAGAACCTAATCATACCTCAAAATCTCACATTAATTATATTTATATCATTGAAAACATTCTTTTAAATAAAAAAATATATTAAAAATAAAAAATTGAATATTAATTTTTTACCCACTTTAGAAATTTTAATCCCAAAAAGAAAAAATCATACTAAAAAATGGTTAACTAGATAACATAATTTTCCTCCTCTTCAAGGTGTTCTCTTGAAGATTATCAGTCTACCACTTCACACACCCCAGGGAATAACTCAACGATCAAGGATCTTATCCAACCACTCCAGGATCTCTACGAAAAACTACCAGAAGGTGACACCATTATCAATGACCATATCAATAAATTCAAGAACACGTGATTAGCCCTGAGAATACCTCCCCAAATACTATATGTGGAAGAAATTGTGTATCCAACATTACTACGATGGTAGGGACACATGGTATACCACATCCACAACCACATGAAGAATCTAGACATGTGAAATAAACCTCATATATTACCATCCACCCTTAAAAATCACTATATTCTTTTATGGGATGACTCATTAAAGATCATGTAGTCTCCCAAATTGAATTTCAAATGTACTACATCATTGGTTGAAATTATAATTATGAAATCATTGGGTAGTTTTTTTCCACTCATTGATGATATGATCCTTTTTCATTATTGCTTATACGAATTTTATTAATGTTTGTGTTGACGTTCATGGATCATTCCAACATAGTAGTGATGTTCATGATCACTAATAAAAGGCCAAAAATTATTCCATAACAATTTATGAATGATAATTATTTTTAGATAAAAATTCCACCAAGGGTAGGTGATCTACCCAACTAGGGAAAAATTAAAAAATGAATGATTGAAGTATGTCATCCATAAGATAAATATTCTTCTTATACTGTCCGTCTACCTTGGGGTTCAACACCATGTTCAAATGAAAACGAGTCTCAAAAACATCCAATAATCCCTCAATAAAAACAATGTGATGTGAGCATGATTTTTTGAAATGATTGTTGAGGGAAATCCATGAATACAATTTATCACTTTAATGCAAATTCATCATAATATATGTAATAAAATCTTATCTAAGATCTCTTCGTGGTGGACCACCATGCTTATTTTCTCTATGATAACGTAGATATAATTTCTTTCTATGGATGATCATGTAATACCCATCATGATATACAATTCCACTACAAATTAGACACAACCATGTTTTTGATCTGAACATGAAGGTTTGTGGCTCTTAGACATATCTATTGATATGTGATGCATCAAGTGACAAACATTGCATCAAATTTCATTAATAAAGACCACTATAATGGGATTAAATAAATTGGTTCACTCTCAAAACACCAGGATGTATCGTCAATGGGGATATATGAAATAGCCTCAAACCCTCCCCTCCCACATCATTACCAGTACCATGGTCTATCCTCGGAAAAGGATGAAATAATCAACAAAATTAGAAAATCTATTTGATGTGCATATAGAAAATATGTGAACACTAATTGTACTATAGTTAGTATCTCAATTCTGATCCTCCATAACAATGTATAGAAATATTTTGGTGTACCCATTGACTAGAGGAAAGCTACACCATCAACTTCCAATATGAAAAATTAAAATGATACCAATTGATCCAACACCTCACTCTACAACAATGAGAAATATCACATATCAAGTAAATAATATACCACACTCATCATCATAAGATTAAATAATATATCAATGTGATAATAACATAGGAACTTTATCCACCACTGCTACCTCATGTAGAGATAATTATATGACAAGCTATAATTGATATTTTTTTCATAATAGAAGATAAATGACACACATATAAGATAATATTTTCACATAATTATGGATAATTCCACCACTTCAATCTTTTAATATTGGTATGCATAGTAATTACAATAGGGTATCAACTATGGGAACCGATTGGTTTGCACTTCTTCTATTTTTAACATAAACACTCCATGCCTAGTTATAGAGGGAATGTAGAACACTACATACTCAACAACCCCCTCTAGATGATTCAATATGGGATTCTTGTCTATATAATACACAACCACTAAATATCATATAGATAGACCTGCATACTTATTTACGGATTCCCATTTCATTCCAGAACTGTCAATGGTGTTCTAATATTTCAAAATAGAGTACAGATTTCTAATATAATCCTTTTAACCCAAGTAATCAATATAACACAGTTAGACTTTTGGGTGGATACCAATCTAACACAACAAAAACCCTCATTTGGTCCACTACATGTCCCTCCTACTAGATGAAATGTCCAAGAAAATGGTACATATGAATACTAAAATGATACATTGAGATATTCCACTAAATATATTGCTAGAATATTATGTGTGAGCCAATTACCATGTTTCTCACATTCTACTCCATATAAAATGAGTACACCAACATATTTTTTATTATGAAAACCATGAAATGATCTATGAAGGGATGAAAGATCCAATTCATGATCATCTTTAACATGGTTGGATAGTTCATCATGCTTATTGAAATGAAAATGTTCCCATTGGACTATAGAAACTACATAATTTCATATTAGTATTTTCATAAAACAAATCATGGACTTGTTTATAGCCTTTATTGAGGTAAATTTTTAAGAACCAACTTATCCCATTAAAATTTTCAATGTGGTCACTGATTCATGGAATTTGAAACTTATTATTTATAATTACATAATTTTTTAAAGTTTAATACACACATAATATAAATATCATTTCAAACATCATGGTGAACAAAACTCGTGAAACCTAAGATTAGACATTGGGTTGGACAATGATCTTCTTCAATAACTCCTTGTTTCCGACACTTTCACCGGGGCACGCGTGTCTGTCTGCTGGGGAGGGCGTGCTGATTGTTACCCCACATTTCCACTTTCCAAAGGTGGGCGGCATCCGTTCCTTGTTCAGGGACGTCTGGTCCTTGATCGAAATCGGGATGATGGGATGTCGGTTCTTCCCTCAATGGATTCCTCCTCAGAGCTCATTAACTAGTCTAGGTCTCCCACATAGATTTAAGACGTGTTCGTGAATCTCATTCCTAGTTCCATATCTACATGGACGCCAGTTAATTACGCTGCTTCTGTCAAGACGCTCCAAGTGGACTTGTCGGGACAGCAACCTACGGTGAGGAGAATGGTCACGTTGGGGTGTCGTCGGCATGTCTGTCTTTGGTCCCTCATTACAGGGCTTCTCGAGGGCGCGGAAGCCCGAGGCATCCCACATCGAACGTAGGGAACGCGTACCATCTGAGGTTTTCCTCAGCATCCCGTGTTTAACACATGGTATATCGTGAGTTTAACGTCTTGCAGAGACGGATCGGGTTGAAGGATCCCTAGGGGGGAACACCGATGTTGGGGCCAGCACGTGGGCAGCTTCCCATATATCATGGAGTGGGAAAGGGTGGAATTATCTCACCAGGATGTGGCAGCCCGGGTAAGGATCAGGGTGGATGGTGCAGTGAAACATGGGGCTTACGTTCTAAAACCGCCCAATAGGGGGGATACAGTTTAACGTCATGCGGGACGTGATACAGTTTAACGTCATGTGGGACGCGATACAGTTTAACTTCATGCATGACAGAATACATTTTAACGTCATGCGGGATGGAATACAGTTTAACGTCATGCGGGACGAAGGATTTGATGCTTACGCTCTAAGGCGGCCCAAGGTGGTCAGAGAACCGATATGGAGAGGTCAGGATGACCGGGTGGTGGGATTGACCCTTGTGGATGCTTATTACGTACCATGCGTTAGCACAGATCAAAGTTCACGTAGTTCGCTGGGATGGGGATTACGCTCTGGGGCGGCCCATAAGAGGATTTCATGGTTGATGCGCACTCTAAGCCCACGTGAGTCATGCTCATTGTGGGAAACAAGAGGCATTAGGGACTAGACGATCACGTCGCAAAGGGTGCGTCTGTGGGAAGCGGAATGGGGCTTACGCGTTGAGTGGCCCAAAGGGGAAATAGGGGCTTACGCGTGGTTAGAGGCCCTTGGTGTCGGGGCTTACTCCAAGGTGGAGGCTCGTGGTGCGACAAAGCGCAGTGGGAAAATGACTCCACTGGGCTTGTCATGGGGGAAGTACTGAGATGCACGAGTGCAATCATCCGCAAGAAAGGTTAGGGGCTTACGCTCTGAGACAGCCCATCCGCCGCAGACAAACGCCACTCCGACAAGGAGGATATCATTACATGTGAGGTAGAGTCCATTCCCGTGGAGACGAGTGGGCGTAAAAAATGTCTGAGCTGGGGGGACCCTACGTGGGAAGCACGGGGTCGGACCACAGTTTAACGTCTTCTGTTAATGATGAGGTGCTTAGCAGTTTAACGTCCTGCAACTTGGACGAGGTGGGTTCTCTCCACACACCTAGGGAATACATGCCCAACTCCCTCTACCCCTTGTGGAAGGGAAGGCATTGGCAAGGCCATGATGAAGGGGGGACGTAGGGCGAACCACCGGGGGGTCCACGTTAGCGTGGCTATGCGAAGAAGCAATAGCCGTTAGCGTGCCTATGTGATGAAGCATAATGAAAATAAATGAAATGGGAAACACGGCCCAAGGGACCTTGAGGTTACTTCGAATGAGCCTGGAAGGTCTTGCGGGAAAACAATGCATGGCGCGCATGCCCGTCAAAAAAGACATCAGGTGCCGGTGCAGGGGGCATACAAGGGGCGTCAAGGTGAGGAGTCCTGGGTTTTGTGCGCAAAAGCGAAGGTTTGCGCACAAAAGACCGGGACGACGCACAGTTGGAGAAAAGGAATTGTGCGCAGAGAGGGGACTACGTGCATGGTTTTGCGCGCATGGTAGGGTATTACGCGCACGAGGCACGGATTGCGCGCAAGACTAGAACACTACAGAGGGGGCAAATTCACTGAAACCGGTGGAATTGCGCGGAAAGGCGAACTCCGGGGAAAGGTTGCGCGAAATGAGGGGTTTACCTGGAAGTCATCTTTCGCGCGGGGGGAGCCGAATTGCGCGCACGAGAGGCGCTTCAGATTCCTTAACCCCTAAACCATTCGGGGTCACCTTCTATTTATAGGAATCCTCCAGCACAGAATCCAGGGGGCGCGCGAAATTCTTCACACCGAGCGCAGCCGGCACACAAACGCTCGCCGCACGGAATTGGGGCGTGCAAAGATTGCACACCACAACAGATCAATTCCGCAAAACCCATTGATTCTACGCGCACAGAACAATTTTTCACGCGGAGCCTCTTTTATTTCGTGCACCACATCCCAAGCCTCCGGATCCGGCCTCTGATTCTGAATATGACTTTGCTTCGTCATTCCGAAACTTCCTCAGGGAGTTACATGCTTTTTTTCGGCGTCAACAAATTCCCCCGTTGGAATTGGATCGACGAGAGGTCGCAATGATCGGATTCCAAGGGAAACACTGAAATGCCAAAGTTCCGAGCCTCCTGGTCCAGTTATGTGCCAAATTCCGATGGGGCACGCAAAGCCTACGAACACGTGCGAAATATTCTTTCCGCACGGTGCGGAACCCTGGACTCGCCTATAAAAAGGGTCGCTGGGTCCCAGATCCATACTTCCGCCTTTTCCGCGCGATACGCTTACCACTCTCGTGCGCGAAATTGCTTCCGATGCTGTGCGTAATAACACTCTAGCAGTGTAGAATTCCATCCAAAATTCGGCCGTAATCTCGCGCATGTTCGGGATTTTCCGCGCTCCATGTGCCGATTGCGCGCTCATCTCCATGATTCCACGCAACACAGCCAGATTTCGCACCGAACTCTCCAATTCCGCGCACTGCATCCTGACATCTCCCAACTCCCGAAAAATTTGAGATGGCTGCAAAGCAAGTTGATGAGGGGGATGCCGCTGCACGTAAGACAGAAATGGCGGCAAACGAGGAGGTTTATGGCACCAAGGTGATTGTCTCCAAAAATCTGACATTTTTCAACCTGCTGTCTCTAGCCCAAAAGGCATATCCCTTATCGGACAACCTCCCACTCTGGAATTTTGGCATCCTGGAAGAGGTGCCCCTACCAGGCTTCGAAGTGGACACGCCGCGGTCTTTGGTAACTCGGGAGTATTAGCTTCCTCACTACAACATCACCAACAACGACCATCCTTCCAGGGAAACTAGAAATATGGACGTTTATGTCCTGAACCCGAGGACGAGGACCATTACCGGGGACGAGCCTGTGGTGTAGGATTCTCCGACCCTCTACGCGAGCACATTCCGTCAAAGCATCACATATGACACGAAGGGCTGGATGAGGGATTGGGACCTGCGGTCCAGGGGTAAATTCACCAGCAAATGGGCCTGGGCATTCTGGGTTCGCCATACCTATGACCGGTTCGAGGAAGAACTGCAGTATATCGGCCTGTTCGAGGCGGTATGAACATCGCAGTTCCATTTCCACCGCCAGCCTGAACTTGGACAGGAGCTATTCACCCGGTGGTCTCCTGACACCAAAATGTTCCACCTTCATCATGGGGAAGTCGGCATCAGTCTCTGGAACATCCCCTGCATTAGAGGTATCCCACTGGAGGGTTACCAATATGTTGAGTTCGTTCCTCCAAAGAACACATGGGGAGACAGGTCGCGGATGCCTATACTGACGTGGCACCTGCTGCAGCTGGCCAAGGAGAGGTTGGGGGTCAAAGACTTCTTGAAGGACATTTCCTAAAAGGACTGGTTCAGCCTATTCATTGAGAGTTATCCCGCCGTCAAGATGTCAGGACGGGGAAAACGGTGCCCAACCGCGACTCAGAGGAGAAAGGACGGGTCATACTGGAAGATCCTGGAGGCAGGGCAATACCAATCATGGGGCTACCACGTCTTTGAGTCCCAATACCCGAACGTCTGGTATGCCGGATTCCTTGCCGCCTTTCTGAGAGGGTGGCTCCTGCCGGTGTGGTACGCGAGGATGGGCATCTGTCCAATGACTTTGGTGATGGCGGGCTTCATGGCCGCCAACAAACGGTTCAACATGGGTGTCCCCATGCTGGCCAAGATGTATACCATCCTGGGGAACATCTCACAAGGGGGGTTGCCTTAGAGGGTCTGTGGTCCCTACCAGATCATCCATGGCTAGGTGGAGGCTCATCTTGGCGGTTATACTTTCCCAAACGTCGTCCGTCCTCTAAGAAATTTCTTTCTACCGTCATTGATAAACATTACAGAGGTGGTGCCATTGACTCTCAATGAGGAGGGCGTGAGGATCCGCATTGGCAACCATGCCAACTTCAACTTCAGCCCGTTCCCCACCCCGGTTGGCCAGCTGGTGGACAACGGGCGAGGCTCTATGGAACAACAGGAATACTTCCAGAGCATTTAGGGCGGGGTACTCGTGTCTCGGATTGACGGGAAGGTGATCTGCGAGCCCTACATGCCGTCCCGATTCGCCAGGAAGTTTGAGTGCCTTCAGCGAATGCTGAAGAATGTATTCACCGCTCTCTAGCAGGAGAAGAATCCATGCGTCTTGCGCCAGATGTGGTTGATGTTTACCACTTTCAGCTCGGGCGACGTCGTTACTCTTCCTCCCACAGGGGTCGATGCCAGACTAGCAAAAGAATATGCCGAAAACTGGACCATTGCGTACCCTGAGGGGATATTATGCAATCGTTTCCGGCAACCCGAGGTTACTCACACAGAAACTTGGTGACGGGAAAGAAGGAATGATGCCGTCAGAAGGGGGGAACCAAGGGCGCGTCAGGCAGTGAGGCTTGCGCAGGCCGGGACTTTGGAAGTAGGAACATCACATGGTGCTTCCATGTCCTCGTTACCCGCAGGGGGGTCACATGAGGTGGCCAGGGAACTGGCCGGGAAGCAGATAAGATATCTACTCGAACCTTCCCAAGATGCAATTCTCCTGGCACTGTGGTCGGCCTGGATGACCCTGTGGCAATCGGTGAGCATCGAAGCCATCTGGTAGAAGATAATGCAAAACGGGATCCAACTGCTGGAGGTCGGGCTCGTTCGAATTACCGACTGAGTGAAATTCCACCGGCGGCAAGCTTATCTGACGGCCATGGACGCATACGCACGCCAAAGGGGGCGGCGTGCGGAGCCAACTATCCTAGTGAAAGTGATGCTTGGATAGGAGCATGATCCAGAAGCAATGCCGATGGGAGAAGGCGACAGTGATGAGGAGTTGGAGGGGAGGAGGAAACTGGAGAGGACGATGGAGAGGGAGAAGACGAAGAAGAGGATCCCGAAGGTGAGGGGTCGCAAGGGGCGACCAACCAAGGGAGTCTCCGAGAGAGCGGCGAGATTGCTGACTCTGATCTCGACATAACCGAGATTCTCGAGGTTTGTCTCTGTCTTCATTCATTTCCCTCATTCATCCATTCTACTTTCCAACTTCTAACTCACTTCCCCATCGTACTCAGGAGCAGTTGAGCGTTGGACGGGCGTCCCCACCAGAGGAGGGAGGAGAGGAACCGGTGAGACATGATGGGGATCTGACACCCATAATTTAACTAACAAGCGCAGAGGGGTCTCCCATCATGGAGGCTCCTGCCGTGGCCGGAACACTGGGGACCGATGATCTGGATTCCTGTAAGTCTCACGCTTCACTACTGGTGCTTGGTGTCAAAAGATCCCGTCTGACCAGCGTATGCCCTGTGCAGTGATCTCAACACTGGAGGCATTTCGGGCTGTGGAGCCCGGCCCATCCGCGAGTGGACCAGCGGCAGACATACCACCTCGCTTCGAACATGATCTCTGCACTGAGCTGGCCCCGACAATAGATGAACGGCGGGCGGCAGACATCAGCGGCTCTGTTCCTGAAACGCGGTCGGAAGATGGTGTATGCATCATTGCTGATGGGGTGAGAGAAGGTTGCCTGGACGTCGAGGATTCTATTCCTCATGAGGAAACCCCTAGGGTGGATCCTGCTATTGATCTGTTGGCGGCCTTCCCCCTATACCGACCCGATAACCCTGAGGAGATTGATGACTCAGACTCAGAGGCCGCTAAGGAGAGCTAGATGACATGATGCAAAGGGTGGAAGTGTATCCAGCGCTTCCTCAGGCAGCCCCAGTCAGATTGGCTGAGGCGGATGGGATCACTTCAGACCTGGCTGCACTTCCTGTGCGCCGGAGGGGCTGATGCTCAGTGCCTTCATATGGAGGTATGTGATTACATGGCCGAGAAGATACGCGATAGCAGCCGGCGCACCGACATTTCCCAATGTCAGGAAGGATCGGTGAGCGCTCAAGCGCTGCTGAGGGTGGAGCAAGAAGTCCGGCACCTTGAAGGGAAGGCGACAGATAAAGAGGCCTTCATTGCAACATGCTCTGAGCTCGTAGAGCAATTGACGGCCCAGTTGGCTGATGCGCAGGAACAACTGGTGGAGGCGAGTCGCTAGATGACCGTACATAAAACCGAGCGGGCATAGGCACAAGCTAGGGATCGTGAGCTACGCTCCATGGTGGCCGATGAGGAGAGAGTCTTAAAAGAGCGAGACGTGGTCTTGGAGGCTACAAGCTAGAGGGTAGCAGCGCTGGAAAGATCACTTCAGCTTGCTGATCCCTAAGGGCTTTTTTTCCATCTCATGAACATTTTGCTTGTACTGCTCATCATCTCAATCCAATATATAGCCAAATCCACTATTTTGTATCCTTGGTTTAATGCGCTCAACCATAGTTTCGAAATGAATAACAACTCACCCCTAGGCTCCTGTGGGACGTGCCCAACGCGAGAAGCAGGAGATGCTCGTACCATCATTCCGTTCAACTGTGGGGCATTGACCAAGCTTCAGGCGTCCAAATTTGGACCTGGAATTTTGAGGAGACCCCGGGCTGATTGATGTGTCGACTTATCAATGTGCCTTAACACATGAGTGGGGCAATGCTGGGGGCATTGAAATCCATCCGAACACAGGGGGATGGAGAGAAAGGGTGTATCACGCTGCCCAAATTCGGAACCCAATGGGGCGCAACTATGGAGGATAACTGTCAACAGTGGCGGAAACACAGCATCCATATCACGTTGGCCTGGAATGAGAGGACAATAAATGAGGGCTGACCGCTGACCATGTTCGCAACACGGGGCCTAACTCAAATATCGTTGGTCAGTTTTCCGGAACGTTGGCCCAGGACATCAGGCGGACCATAGGTCGAGCATCCATACTGTTAGGGGGTCCCGTCAAACATGACCAGTTCTCCGGAACGTTGTCCCAGGACAGTAGGCGGAAAAAACCATAGGTTGATCATCTATACTGTTAGGGTGTCCCGTCAAACACGAATGGAAATAAGGGTCTAAACAAGGGGGGATACAAGGCATGTAATGTGGAGTGGTGGATTGTTCTAATAGGGTCCAACACTCCTGAAATTGCGCCACCATGGCGAAGGGGCATTAACCAGATGTACCAACCTGATCACGGGTCATCCCAATTTCCAGGAAGGACCTCTTTGGCGAGAGAACTGCTGCTTCCCATTATTACCGTGGGGCTTCCCAAACATGCTTGGGGTAGATATCCCGATTACACCACATCCCATGATGTCGGGCAGAGTGACCGACAATAAGGAAGGATGGGGTTAACTAATCCCTGGGGATGGACCCAAGACGAAATGTCCAGGAGGTCCTACGTATCTCATGAGGATGAGAATCATGCCAAACGTAGTTCTAAAAATATAGTTTTAAGTCATGCGGGATGAAATAAAGTTTAACGTCATGCGGGACGGAATACGGATCTTAGTTTTAGGTCTTAGAGCTCGGACCGTAAGGATCTCAGTTTTAGGTCGTAGAGCATGGACCGTAAGGATCTTAGTTTTAGGTCTTAGAGCTCGGACCGTAAGGATCTTAGTTTTAGGACTTAGAGCTCAGACCTTAAGGATCTTAGTTTTAGGTCTTAGAGCTCGGACCGTAAGGATCGTAGTTTTAGGTCTTGGTGCTCGGACTGTGGAAAGGGGGGAAACAGACACATGGCCAGGCAGTTACAAAACCTGATGTGAAGGAGGACCTAAACCCTACATAACGTGTGCTCTCCGGGGAAATGCTCGAGTCGAGGGACCGAACACGGAGGTAAGCTGGACCTACGGGGAAGTGCTCCAGGCGTTCATACGTATCTCATAAGGATGAGAATCAAGACATATGTAGTTCTGAAAATGACATGGTAAGATACTAGTGCCAAGGGAAAAGGGGAGTGCGGGCGTGGACCAAGTACTAAAAGAAGATGCATTTGATAAATCATGTTTGTCCTTTAAGGTTAGTGGGTTTTGTTGTTGTTGTTAAGCGACAGACCTAGAGTAGCAGGCCATGGTGTCACCACAAGCATCAATCCATGATAGGCGTTGACAAATGGAATGGCATAAAACCAATACCCAACGTGATGTCCTCTACAACGAGGTCACCACAATGCAGTGCCATTTTTCGTCGTGCGGCTAGGACGATAATGTCACAGTTTAGGGTAATAAGGTTTGGACCAACTGCACAGTTTTGGGTCATAAGGATTGGACCAACAACACAGTTTAAGGTCATATAGTTTGGACCAACAGCAAAGTTTAAGGACATATGGTTTGGACCAACCGCACAGTTTAAGGTCATATGGTTTGGACCAACAGCACAGTTTAAGGTCATATGGTTTGGAACAAAAGCACAGTTTAAGGTCATATGGTTTGGACCAACAACACAGTTTAAGGTCATATAGTTTGGACCAACACCACAGTTTAAGGTGATATGGTTTGGACCAACAGCACATTTTAAGGTCATATGGGTTGGACCAACAGCACAGTTTAAGGTCATATGGTTTGGACCAACCGAGAGAGGAGCCTCGGGAAAAGGGGCCTACGAGGGTTCAACAATCAGGGAGGGGCAGCAGATGCTAGCTCCCAGCTAGGTTGGGCCCGAAAGGCAATGTCTGGGAGACTCCTCACTCCCCTATGGGGATGAAGGTCAAGCTGCACGCAACTCGTAAAGATGATACCCAAGCACATACTCTGGCGCTCGGATCGCGGAAGCCCCGAGAGACACTGTTATGCAGCTCGGTCTGTCTGATGTGCGAGGGTGTACTGAGGGTTATTACAAGGAGTGTCGAGATTCCACCTTGGAACCGCGGGGCGGAACATGACATGAACCATGCCAGCAACATTCAGGGCCTGGGGAACTTGCGTGATGACTGAGGACTACTGTTGCCCATGTTCGCAACACAACATCCTGTCGTGTTAGCCATGGGGACAAACAAATGAGAATCAACCGCTGACCATGTTCGCAATGCGGGATTTGTATCAATTTGTTGTCTGAAACCCTCAGGGGCGTTGGCCCATGACGGTAGGGGAGCCCTTGGGCATTGTACCCAGACCGTTCTTGGGGTTCCCTCTCGGTATGAAGGATGACGGGGGGCCGAAAGAGGGGGAACACGAAGCTTGCAATGTGGATGGAACTTGACTAAGTCGAATCTGGAACTCCAAGTTCTAGACCAGAGTGCCTTGAGCACATCAGCAGACCACTGGAAAGGGCCAGAGGACTCAGTCTGAGAGTGGCCTATAGATGGCGGATCCCTGGGCAAAAAAGAGGGGGCGTAATACCAAACACCCTAGGCACTGGGAGATCGTGGGATCTCCTAAGAGATGGGGATGGACCTGAAATCTAGGTGTTCAGGCGGTCCTACGTATCCCTAAAGGATGGGAATCAAGCCACACGTAGTTCATGATATGCGTCCTTAAACGCCATTGGACAGAGGAGGGCTAAACCCTGAGGACAGGGTGCGCGGGGTGTAGCTATTTCAAACACGACATGAATGGGGACATAATCTCACACTACGCCACACGACCCTGTGGTTGAAGTCCCAAAGGCGAAACAGACGCGACAACAGACCTCAAGCTGGACCCAAAGACGAAAGGTCTGGGCATTCCTACGTATCCCATTAGGATGGGAATCAAGTTATACATAGTTCTGGAAATATAGTTTAATGTCATGTTGGACGAAATATAGGTCTTAATTTTAGGTCTTAGAGCTCGGACCGTGAAAAGGGTAGAACCAAAAGAGGATCTTAGTTTTAGGTCTTAGAGCTCGGGCCATGGAGCCCAGATGTAGGGTAGGGTGTAGTTTAAGGTTGTGCTAGACCATACAGTTTAAGGTCATGCAGGACCATACAGTTTAGGGTCATGCAGGACCATACAGTTTAAGGTCATGAAAAACCATACAGTTTACGGTTATGAAGGACCATACAGTTTAAGGTCATGCAGGACCGTACAGTTTATGGTCATGCAGGAGCATAGAGTTTAAGGTCATGCAGGACCATATAGTTTAAGGTCATGCAGGACCATACAGTTTAAGGTAATGCAGGACCATACAGTTTAAGGTCATGTTGGACCATACAGTTTAAGGTCATGTAGGACCATACAGTTTAAGGTCATGTAGGTCCATACAGTTTAAGGTCATGTAGGACCATACAATTTAGGCAAAGTACTTCTTGAGGAACCTGGCGTTGGTGGGAGGAGTGATACGCTCTCCATCCAAAGTCACAAGGGAATATGCACCATTGGGATAGACCTTATGGACAAGAAAAGGTCCATCCCACTTGGGTTCTAACTTGGGTGGTTTCCTACCAGGAATCATTGGCGCTCTGAGAGAAAACACCAGGTCACCTTTCAGGAAGGAGCAGAGGCGAACCTTCTTATCGAAAGCTCGATCCATCCTTCTCTGATGCCTTTCCAAGTTATGTAAAGCACGAAGCCTACTTTCGTCCAGCGCTTCAAATTCAGCTAGATGGATCTCGGCAACTCTATCTGGTGCTTTCTGGTCATAGATAGCTGTGCGCAATGAGGGCAGTTGGACCACGATGGGAAGGAAGGCCTCAGCGCTGTATACCAGGGAATACGGGGTCACCTGGGTGGAATTACGATTCGTCGTCCTATAAGCCCAGAGGGCGTTGGGGAACTTGTCCGGCCAAAATTTCTTGTTCTGACCAACCATTTTTTGCAGAATGTTTGAGAGGGTTCTGTTAAATGCCCCAATCTGTCCATTCTCCTGTGCATGATAGCGGGAGGTGTGGTTAGATCGGATTGAATACTTGGCGTACAATCTCTTCAACTCGGCTGCTCGGAAGTTGGTTCCGTTATCCGTAAGGATAGCGTGATGTATTCCAAACTGGTGAATGATATTGGAACTCACGAAGTCGGCGATAGAACCAGCCTTGATTTCCCTAAGCTGGGCTGCCTCTGCCCACTTTGAGAAGAAATCTGTGGCGGTTAAGATGAACTGGCACTGGCGGGCGGTCGCCAGTGAGTAAGGCCCTATGACATCCAACCCCTAGACTGCAAAGGGCCAAGAATACTTAGTAGTATGGAGAGGCTCTGGTGGCCGATGCACAAAGTTATCATGAACTTGGCACGCTTGACGCCTCTTGGAATACTTGATGCAGTCGTGGATCATGGAGGGCCAAATGTATCCCAGTCTCCGAATCTGGTGGGACAACTTCGACCCAGCCTGGTGGGCGCCACAGGAGCCAGCATGAACTTCCTGCATGACCTATGGGATCTCAACTCCTTTAGGACAACGGAGGAGAACACCGTCAAACCCGTGCCTGTAAAGGAGCTGCTCACGGCTGGGACCACTTTGAAGGGTGAACTGCGGCGCGCGGCACTGGATTCGTTCCCACTCTGCTCGGTCCATCGGAAGATTTCCATGCAGGAGATATTCAACCAAGGGTGTCCTCCAGTTAGGAACTGTCTCGATCACCTCACCTGAAGCCCTAGGGGGTCCTAAGGCGGGGGCACCAGCGGTGAGATGGTTCCCTCGTGGGCCATGACCGCCCTCTGGGATAACAGGATCAATGACTCTTCGGTGCGCCACGTAGATAATTAGGTCATCCTGTTCGGGCTCCGCGAGTGATGTGGCCAGGCTGGCCAAAGCATCTGCTCGACTGTTCTGCGACCGGGAACGTGAACGACATCTGGTCGGGATGGGAACATAGCCATTAGATGGAGTGTACACTCCAACAACAACACGAGTTCTGGCTTCCTGACAGCATAGTCACCATTCCCCTGCTTGATGACTAGCTCAGAGTCCCCTTTTACATATAGGTGGGGTACGTCAACCTCCAGAGCCAACACGAGGCCGGCGATGAGGGCATGATATTCTGCCTCATTGTTGGTGCATCCCTCTAACAACAAGAAAGAATATGGAAGAATGGATTGCTCCGGGGTGATGAAGACGATACCCAGGCCCACTCTGTTAAGCCTAGGATCATTGAGCCTACTACCAGTAGGGCTTTGTGAGGCGCCATCAAAGTGCATCTGCCATCATGGGGTGGCGTGATCGACTGAGAGGATTGCCTCATCAGGAAATCCCAAATCCAGCAGCTGGTCCGTAGAGGTTGGATGAGTAGCTAAGAAGTCTGCCAATGCCTATCCTTTGATGGCCTTCTGAGGTATGAACCTAATGTCAAACTGCTAGAGGATCACCGCCCAGTGTGCCCATCAGCCGGTCAACATAGGCCGACTCAGGATGTATTTCAACGGGTCTACCCGAGAGACCAGCTGTACCTCGTGGTGCTGCAAGTAGTGCCGCAATTTATGTACGGCGAATACAAGCGCCAGGCAGCTCTTCTCGATGGGAGAGTATCTAACTTCCGCGTCGAGGAGAATGCGGCTGAGGTAGTAGAGGCTATTCTCCGTTCCCTCGTTGTCCTTCTGGGCAAGAAGGGCGCCGAGGGATCACTCCAGGGTGGTCACATAAAGGAACAGTGGATTTCCGGGAGCGGGTGGCATTATGACCGGAGGTTGAAGCAGATACTGCTTGATTTCCTCAAAAGCGGCCTGGCACTCTTCATCCCACCCATAGGCACTGCCTTTCTTCTTGAGCCGAGAAACGACCTTACACTTTCCGGCCAGATTCGCAATGAATCGGCATATATAGGCTAAGTGGCCTTGGAGGCCTCGAAGCTCCCGAATATTACTCAAGTGAGGCATCTAAATGATGGCTCTGATCTTCTTGGGGTCGATCTCGATACCTCGATACCTGACGATGAAGCCAAAAAAAATTCTGGAGGTGATCCTAAAGGCACACTTTAACGGGTTCATCTTAAAGTGATGAGAACGAATAAAACTGAAGACTTTCCCAAGGTCCTTGAGATGGTCCTGCAACTGACGTGATTTGAACACCAGGTCATCTACATAGCACTCCACCAGCATCCCGAGGATCGGCTTGAATATGCGGTGCATAGCCCATTGATAGGTGGAACCCACGTTCTTTAGGCCGAAGGGCATAACCCGATAGCAGAAAGTGCCCTGGGGGCCCTGAATGCAGTGAACTCTTCATCTTCGGGGGCCATCCAGATATGGTTATACCCGGAGTAACTATCCCTGAAGGAGAGGGCTTGGAACTGGGCCTTTGCATCGATCAACAGCTCTGTCACGGGAAGGGGAAAGCCATCATTCGAACAGTGGCGATTAAGATCACGGAAGTCAATGCAGACCCTGATATGCCCGTTCTTCTTCCTGATGGGCACAGTGTTGGCTAGCCACCTAGGGTAATGGACTACCCTGAAGAAGATGGCCTTAATGAGATTATCAACTTCGGCCTCAACCATGGCACCGTGAAAGGGGTGTATTTTTCAGGGAGGCTTCTTAAACCCGCGATGGTTTGTTGGGAGGCCAATGCGGTGGACGGCTACCTGGGGATCTATTCCCGGCATCTCATCACAACTCCAGGAAAACAAATCATGGTGATGTCTGAGGAATTATATATACTGTTGCCGTTCCTCGGGATGTATAGAGGCACTGACCAATGTGGGTGTCGGGTCCGCCTCACTACCGACGTTCACCTGTACGAGCTCTTCGACCGTGGCAGAGACACCCTCCTCAAAGGCAGGAGGAGCATCTTCCATGTCTTCTTCTCCGCTTGTGGAATTATCGTCCACGAGGGGAGCCATTTCGGGGCTGCTCGACCCTGATGGGGAGCTAGCAACGGCTTGGGCGGCAGAGGTCGTCACGACAGGAGACTCGTGCACCGCGGAGACCGTAGCGACAAAGGCGGTTGATCCAATCCCATCCGGCCTGCGGCCCAAGGGGCCTCGCTTTACGACATAGAAGCAGTGGCGCCACGTTGGTTTGTGCCGGTTCATCCTGGATCGGTGAAACAGGCACGTATGACGTACAGTTGTTTCCATAAGCCCAACGTCCCGACATCGCACGGGGGTAGGAGGCTCGGGGATCACCCGGGCCTAGTTGGTGTAAGAGTACGAGGTGATTTCCCGCCGTCGCTTAGACCCAGAAATATGCATTCCTCTGGTACCCGAGACGACAAAGAACTCTCCCATATCGGGATTCGTGGCCTCCAATCGATGGATTGGGAAGACATATGCGTCATCCAAACCTGCCCAGAGATTGCTCGCGACAGCGGCAGGCTCAACCTCACCTGCCAGGATCTGCTTGTCCTGACTCTTATAATAGTCAGCGTCCAGGTAATGAGCTTCACAAGAGGCAAACAAGGACGCATCTCCTTAGAGCACACCCATTCGACCATTAAGGGAGTATTTGAGGCACTAATGGTATGATGAGGGAACCGTTGCGTGAAGATGGAGCCACGACCTGCCCATCAATGCATTGTAGGCCGTGTCCTGAGAGACAACCATGAATTCAGTATTGGCAATTAAGCCGCCGAACTGGCTCTTCAGACGAATCTGGCCGAGCGGAGTTTGCTCGGTCCTGTCATACCCCTAGATTATGAGGTCGGAGGGAGTTAAATATTCCTCGGACAAATCCAGTTTTTGTAGTGTCTGAGTTGGGATCAAATTAATCCCAGAACCTGTGTCGACATGACAGCGACAGAACTCCACGCCATTGAACTAGCTGGTGATGTACAGCGGGCGGATGTGCCCCTGTATGGGAGGGTCTTCATCTTCACTATAGAATGAGATAACCGCCTGACATTCGGCATCCTCAATCACCTCATTGTGGAAGGCTTCTATGGCCGCTACCTCGATTTCAAACTGGAGGGGGCTCCTTAGAGCCTCGGCGAGTGCCTCTCGCATTTCAGACGACAGGCGGAGGGCCTCAAGGATGGAAAGCCTCTCCGGAATGTCGTCCAGATTCTTCAGGACATCATACATTCGCACAAAACACGAGTTTCAGCTTACAAGAGGTCGCTCTGCGATTTGGGACATGACGGGCCCTGCTGGCGGGACCGGTGACTGACTGGTACTAGGCACGTCCCGCTGTTCACTAGCTGACACCCGGGAGGTGGCTGCCATGCTAGGACCGGAAGGCCGTATTCGGCCAGTGGTAGGGCTGGGCTGGTTGCGACGTGGGCAAGGTGATTCCGCCTGATCCAGCAACACAAACAGTGGTGGAAGGGAACCTATTGTCACCAGATGAGGGAGCCGCGAGTACTGATCTCTATACCGGGCATGCTGCCTGGTCTCGGGGGCATGCACGGCCTGATTAGAGGTGACGACCACCGTGCCCCTGCGATTCACGTATCCATGGATCCGTCGATGTTGGCGACGACTGGGGACATTGGGGAGGTTAACCTGGCGCTCCTCGTCGTCGGGAGCCACAAAGGGATTTACCAACTCTGCGGTGTTAACCGAAGCATACCCCCAGCTCTCTGGGTGGTTCACCCGGAGCTCCTCATCGTCGGGAGCCACAACGGGATTTACCAACTCTACGGTGTTAACCAAAGCATACCCTGGGCTCTCGGGGAGGTTCACCCGGTGCTCCTCGTCGTCAGGAGCCACAAAGGGATTTACCAACTCTACGGTGTTAACCGAATCGTACCCCAAGTTCTCGGGGAGGTTCACCCGGCTCTCCTCATCATCGGGAGCCACAAAGGGATTTACCAACTATACGGTGTTAACCGAAGCATACCCTGTGCTCTCGGGGAGGTTCACCCGGCACTCCTCGTCGTCGGGAGCCACAAAGGGATTTACCAACTCTACGGTGTTAACCGAAGCGTACCCCGGGTTCTCGGGAAGGATCACCCGGTGCTCCTTGTCGTCTAGAGCCACAAAGGGATTTACCAACTCTACGGTGTTAACCGAAGCGTACCTCGGGCTCTCGGGGAGGTTCACCCGGCGCTCCTCATCGTCGGGAGCCACAAAGGGATTTACCAACTCTACGGTGTTAACCAAAGCATACCCCGGGCTCTCGCTCGAGGAGTCATCCATTACTGGACGGGGTCTTGGAGGGATCCCCATTCCTGGGGGCATGAAATTGCCAAGCGTGCGAGAAGACGACGACAACGACAGAGCGTGTTATTTATTCTTGTGCTGTCGCCTTCTCTTCTGGGAAGATGTAGGCTGGGACGACGATGCCGAAGCAGCGCTCGTGGATTCTGAGGGCTCTGGCTGGTCCAGGCAGGCACAGATGATGCCATGGGCACATGCGACCATCCTGCGGGCCATCCAGTCATTATACATATGGGACCCATGGTCGGAAACCTGTTCCCACCCATCCCCGTCGTCACTACTGCCATCTGATCCCACGAAGACACCTGCCACCTGTGTCGGGGCTGGGCCCAACCTGACTTTGTTGTTGTCAATCTGGTCTTGGAGCCAGTCCTTGAACACATAGCATTACTGGATGGTGTGTCCCAAGAACCGGTGATAAGGGCAGTAGTTAGGGTGATCCATGAGACACGCCTCTTCTGGCTTCCGGCACTCAGGCAGTCGCACGATCCTCTGCTCCAAGGCGCTACGGATATAACCGGGGACCTGTGCCTTGCCAAATGAGTAAGCCCAATCCCTTATTCCTGGAAAGGGGACTCTTGGTGGTTGACCATGGCATGGAGCCGGTGGAGCAGGGAGAGGAGGCAGAGCCAGATTACCTCACCTAGGCGGTGGCGGTGCGTTAGGCAGAGGCGCCTGCTGATTTTGAGGCTGTCTCTGCTGGGCCGGAGGGTGTGGGGGTGGCCCCCTCTGAGCCTGTGGAGATGGCCTCACCGACAGAAACTCTAGCTGTCTGGGGGCCTCTATCTGAGCCACAGCAGCGGGCTCGGATCTTGCGGCTCTCTTTGCGGAGATCATAGGAGGCAGCAGGTGTGTCTGACTGGCCTGTTGCAGGGCTTCTTCGAGGCACTGAGCCTTGTCCAAGAAGTCCCGGAACCCTCCAGGGTAATTCTGCATGATCAGGGAAGGAACCAACTCCACCTTGATGTTCCCCACACACATCGTTAGTAATTGATCCTGAGTCAGTGGCATGTCAAGGGAGTACGTGATCCCCTTCCACCGGGCGATGAAGTACGCGACTCGCTCGTCGGGCCTTTTCTTGCACTTGAAGAGGTCAGCAATGTTCATCTTCCGGGTTTTGGAACTGAACTGGTATAGGAATTGTCGACTAAGGTCCTCCTAGCTAGTCACTGATCCAACAGGGAGCTGGCTGTACCAAATGAATGCTGGTCCTTCTAGTGTCTGAACGAAGCACCGGAGCTTGGCAGCCTCCTGCTGCGCCGGAGTCCCTAACATAGGCCCGCACCTCATGTTGAAGTGGGCCAAATTTTGTGGCGGGTCTCCGGTCCCGTTAAGGGTGGCGAAAGTGGGGTTCCCAAATCCCGACAGGGCCAGCATGTCATCCACCCATGCGGGGTACGGCTTGTCATCCGGTGGGATCGCCGCCTGCCGAGATTCCAGGGCCTCAAAGTGAGAGATGAGAACTTCCATCAGCTCATCCGGATGCGGATTCCTATCCTAATAGGGATCTCTAACCACAAGCGCATTTCCAGGCTCTTCAATACGATAGTCGCGCTCAGCGGCTCGGGGGGAAACTGGCGGAGCGACTCTCGGAGTGGCGGGAGGAAACTGAGCAGGGTCTCCCAGGTTGCCTCGCTGCTCAGGAGGGTTCGGTGAAACATATCGCGCCCTCTTTCCATGGGCTCCAGTGCCTCCCCTGTCGGCGAACACGACACGGTCACGGTTCCCCGGGGGGATCTCAGCAAAGGGTAGATGCTCCTGCCCCTGCTGTCCTGGTCTAGGGTTGTCGTAGACATGTCGCCGCTCTGCAATGCGTTCAGCCAAGAGCTCATCAACCAGCCTCTTTTGCTCGGCTAGCTTTTGGTGCAGCGTGGCCTTCTCAGGATCTTCCTCTGCCTTCTGCACTGAGGCAGATGGGTTGGCGAGTTTGACAGACCCGACAGGCTCTTTACCCTTGTCGATGTTTCGGCCCAACGCTAGTGCTTCCGTGGGTACAGGAAGGCCTAGGAGGCTCCTCTGTTTGTGAGTAATCCTCCCAGATGGGTCCAACAGTGGCCTGTCTTCAGGGGGTGAGTCCCCGTAGAGGGGCTCCATAGTGTTTCCCTATTCTGAATGTTCATCCATGTTGACTGATACTGCCTTTGGCGACGTTCCATCAGGGTCGCCCAGTGGATCGGGTTGCCGGCGGATCACACAGAAGAGGAGAGCAGCATACTACCCCACCCATGGACGTGCGCGTGGGGGGTGGCCTCCATAATAACTCCGCAATGTACTTGAAAACTCTAGACACATTGTTTCTGAAGGGCCTCATGGAGGCCCATCGACTCAGGGTGCCGGACCGCGGGGAGTGCTACTTGGTCAACCCGGCGGCACTGCTCACCAATCTCCTCAAGATGTGCCTGGATCCCGGGATAAGGAGCTAGCTGATGACGGAGGCGGGAGTGAGTCACCCGAAGAATCTGGCGGAAGCATTCAAACTCTCCCGGGGTGAGTGAATCTGGCACATCAAAACCCGATTCTGCGACCCGCCAAAACTTCTCAGGGAAGTGGCCCACTGCAAGAACAGTCTAGAACCTCCACGGCTCCGGCTCGGGGTCCGGAACAAGCCGCCCCTGCTCCTCCACCGAGGAATGTCGTGGAATTGGAAATGGCGCCGAGGCAGGCCATCGGGGGGGGGGGGGTGGGCTGGCCTGCGGGGAATACAGTGAAAAGGATGATTGGCCACCAATCCCTGGGTCATCCTCCCGGGGTTGCAGTGCCCTGGCCACCACGTCGCGATAGGATGGGGCGATGGATGGGCCTCCTTTCACAAAATCGGTGCTCGCCGAGGGTGTGTCGCCTCGCGATCCTTCCGTCGGTCCCCAGATAAGTTCCTCACCCTCCCTAATAGGGGCAGGAGGTGCTTCCGAGGAGATCCGCGGCAACTGCAGGCTTGATCCCTGGCGGTATTCCAAGCCCTCTTCCTGCTGGATATACCTTCGATGGGAGGATGGAATCATATGGATCTTGCATTCGGGGAGTACGAGACTGACGTGTCGTGTCCCCATCCCTTCCCTCAACTCGAAAGGTTGGGGGGGGGGGGGTTCTATCATCGAGTCGTACTCTACCTCAGAATCCGAGAAATGGACTGGTCTGATTCCCATACGGACTCCCCTGACATTCCTCCTACGGAGATGACGCCCGGCCTTCCTACCCCTGGGTAGCTACTTAGGGTAAGGACGACTTCCGTCATGGGGTCCCCCGGCCACAATAGAGCCGGGGCAGAGGGGACCGAAGGTCGGGGTGCGAGAGGCACTGGGACAAATGTCAAAAGGGACATGGGGAGGACCTCCATGTGAGTGAGCGACTGGATACACAACAGCTCCATGCTCACGAACCGCGGTAGGGGGAGTGACCTCATACCCCATGCAGTGGGTGGTGGAAGGAGTCATACCCGGAGCATAGACACCGCGAAGGGGCTTTCGGCTCCCAAGATTGGTGGCACAGAATGGGACTTCATGGTGAGTGGCACTACCGCAGATTGGTCTGCAGTGGCCATTGCCAGTGTCTGTGACCGGGAGATTCAACCCAACCTGCCTGCAGGGCGGTCGGGGTTTCGATCCCAGTCGGTCACGCAGCTGCCACTTCTCAACATGCGCAGGGATCTGTGAACAGGAGTCAGCAGTGGTTGGTACCACAATGGTTGTTGATGCTGGTGCCCCAGGACGGGCATTCTCCCCCACTCGCGCCCGACGCTGGCGTCGAGTCAGATGGGCTGGAACCGGCGGTGCAGGCATGAATATTGCCTGCTCCTCGGCTCAGGGAGTTGGGCGGCGGCGTCGACGCATCTTGGCAGGGGCTCTGGCCATTAACCCCTAGGACGGATCGCCGATCGAGTGGACCCTGATATCCCCCACCTCATTGGAATAGGGGAGGGATGTGTCAGAGCGCTCCGGGGATAGGCTCCCGAAGCAGTTGAACATCAGCGTGGGGAGTGGTGGCTCCCTACGCGGCCCTCGAGGGCGGCGATGGTGGTGAGGCGCGACAGCCTCTAGATCCAAGAGGGCAATGCCTCTGGTGGGGATGACCCCTTCCTCGTCATACCTACGAACCAGGTTATTGATCACCCTCTATTGGATGATTTCTGACGGGGAGAGGGGGCGCATGCGCCTGGCTGCTATGGGGGTTGAAGTCGAAGCGACTATGGGATAAGTTGGACTGCACGGGGTAGCTGCGTCGGCACTACCCCTTCCCCTATGCCAGTGGGAAGGTGGCGATCGAGCTCCGAATACAGTGATCTGATTCCTGAAAGCAGGTAGATGAACCCATTAGTATCAACAGGAAAGGAGATCAACAACCAAGGCCCGATATCATTCCGTCTTCCATGGTCGGCGAGAGTGATCCATGCTGAAGACATCATTGAACAGAGTAGTCAACGTCCTGACGGCCTCGACCCCTGGCGGGTTCACGTCCCGGTGAGGGTTACCCAATCCTGGTGACATGGAATTATTCCGATGCTCCAACAGCTACCATTCCCCGTGTTGAAGAGAAGTGATCCACGTCGGATTCACCATTTTTTGTTTCTGACGATTTCGCCGGGGCGCGCGCGTCCGTCCGCTGGGGAGGGCGAGATACTTGTTTCCCCACATTCCTGCTTTCCAAAGGCGGGCGGTATCCGTTCCTTATTCAGGGATGTCTGCTCCTTGATCGAAACCGGGATGATGGGATTTCGGTTCTTCCCTGCGTGGATTCCTCCTCGGAGCTCATTACCTAGTCCGGGTCTCCCTTATAGATTTAAGACGTGTTTGTGAATCTCATTCCCGGTGCCATATCTACATGGACACCAGTTAATTATGCTGCTTCTATCAAGACGCTCCAAGGGGGCTTGTCGGGACACCAACCTGCGGTGAAGAGAATGGTCACGTTGGGGCATCATCGGCATGTCTGTCTTTGGTCCCTCATCACAGGGCTTCTTGAGGGCGCGGAAGCCCGGGGACTCCTACATCGAACGCGGGGAACACGTACCATCTGAGGTTTTCCTCAGCTTCTCGTTTTTAACACAGAGTATGTCACGAGTTTAACGTCTTGCGGAGACAGATCGGGTTGAAGGATCCCTAGGGTGGAACACCGATGTTGGGGCCAGCACGTGGGTGGCTTCCCATATATCATGGAGTGGGAAAGGGTGGAATGATCTCATCGGGATGTGCCGGCCCAGGTAAGGATCATGATGGATAGTGGAGTGAAACATGGGGCTTACGTTCTGAGATGGCCCAAGAGGGAGGATACAGTTTAACATCATGCGGGACGAGATACAGTTTAACATCATGCGGGACGCGATACAGTTTAATGTCATGTGGGAAGGAATACAGTTTAACGTCATGCGGGACGGAATACAGTTTAAAGTCATGCAGGACGAAGGATTTGGGGCTTACGATCTGAGGCGGCCCAAGGTGGTCAGAGAAACGACATGGAGAGGTTGGGATGACTGGGTGGTGGGATTGAACCTCGTGGAGGCTTCCTACATACCATGCGTTAGCATGGATCAAAGTCCACGTAGTTTACTGGTATGGGGCTTACGCTCTGGGGTGGCCCATAAGAGGATGTCATGGTCGACGCTCACACTAAGCCCATTTGAGTCATGCTTGGTGTGGGAAACAAGAGGCAGCAGGGACCAGACGTTCACGTCGCAAAGGGTGCGTCCGTGAGAAGCGAAATGGGGCTTACTCGTTGAGCGGCCCAAAGTGGAAATAGGGGCTTATGCGTGGTTAGCGGCTCTTGGTGTCGGGGCTTACTCTAGGGTGGAGGCCCGTGGTGCGACAAAGAGCAGTGGGAAAAGGACTCCACTAGCCTTGGCAGGGGGGATGTACGGAGATGCACGGGTGCAATCATCCGCAAGAAAGGTTAGGGGCTTACGCTCTGAGGCAACCCTTCCCCCACAGAAAAACGCTGCTCCGACAAGGAGGATCTCATTCCATTTGAGGAAGAGTCCACTCCCGTGGAGATGAGTGGGAATAAAAAATTTCCGAGCTGGGGGGACCCTGTGTGCGAAGCACGGGGTCGGACCACAGTTTAACGTCTTGTGTTAAGGACGAGGTGCTTAGAAGTTTAACGTCCTGTAGCTTGGACGAGGTGGGTTCGCTCCACACCCCTAGGGAATACATGGCCAACGCCCTCTACCCCTTGTGGAAGGTAAGGAATCGGCAAGGCCATGATGAAGGGGGGACGCAGGGCGAACCACCAGGGGGTCCACGTTAGAGTGGCTATGCGAAGAAGCAATAGCTTTTAGCATGCCTATGCGGAGAAGCATAAGGCAAAGCAACGCAATGGGAAACACGGCCCAAGGGACCTTGAGGTTACTTCGCACGAGCCTGGAAGGTCGTGTAGGAAAACAACGCATGGCGCCCATGCCCGGCAAGGAAGACATCAGGTGCGGTGCAGGGGGCATCCAAGGGGCGTCAAGGTGATGAGTCCTGGGTTTTGCGCGCAAAAGGGAAGGTTTACGTGCAAAAGACCGGGACGGCGCGCAATTGGAGCAAAGGAAATGTGCGCGGAGAGGGGACTATGCGCAGGGTTTTACGCGCATGGCAGGGTTTTGCGCGCACGAGGCAAGGATTGCGCGCAAGACTGGAACACTGAAGAGGGGGAAAATTCACTGAAACCGGTGAAGTTGCGCACAAAGGCGAACTCTGGGGCAAGGATGAGCGAAATGAGGGTTTTACCTGGAAGTCATCTTTCGCACGGGGGGAGACGAATTGCGCGCACGAGAGGCGCTTCAGATTCCTCAACCCCCAAACCTTTCGGGGTCACCTTCTATTTATAGGCATCCTCCAGCGCGAAATCCAGGTGGCGTGTGAAATTCTTTGCGCTGAGCATAGCCGGTGCGCAAACGCTCGCCGCGCAGAACCGAGGTGCCGAAAGATTGCGCGCCACAACAGCTCAATTCCGCGAAACCCGGTGATTCTACGCGCATAGAACAATTTTTCGCGTGGAGCCTCCATTATTTCGCGCACCACATCCCGGGCCTCTGGATCGGGCCTCTGATTCCGAATATGACTTTGCTTCGTCATTCCAAAACTTCCTCTGGGATTTACGGGGTATTTTTCGGCATCAACACTCCTCTAACCTTATTGTCATCTCTTGAGGATCTACATGAGCTATCTGTTATTTTGTCATAGATAGTGGTGTTTACATTGGGTTAAATATTATGTATAAGTATAACTATATGACCCCATAACTTCTTGGTTAGAGGTATCAACTACCTATAATTTTGGTCATCCATGAGTATTACCTCTATGTTTTGGGTGTTGACTAATTGGTGATGCTGTTAGAATTAATCAAAATCATTAAACTTTTCATGTTACTCTCACAGATACTTTTCAATGTATGCATTAATGAATGAAATCATTTTTTAACAACTACCTTTTTCAAGGATTCCCATCAAGCTTCTATCAATATTCTCTCTTTACGGTTTGAAATTCCCCTAGGAGATGTCCCCCACCATCACTACTATTGAACAACCTATCTCATAGTGACTAAAACTATCCTATGTTACATGAACTGTAGACCCTTTGTCATGAGTCTTTTAAAAAAATATCGTAGATCTAAATGATCATATTTTCTAATGATGGCTATGATGTTCTAAAGTATCATATCTAGGGTTCCGACTCTAATTATTGATGGTTAGTGACTAGTCCTCAAATAAACTCTACCATAAAATATTACTCAATAAATCAAACATAAGTATGAATTCAAATAGATATCACACCTTCATAGATATATATAAACATAAAATTATTATATTTTATAGAATTCATGAATTAATTTTGCACCGTATCCATGGTGTATCATGAGAGGTAAGTGAACTTAATTGAATAACCTTTTAATATTATTTCTTTTAAATGTTTAAGAAATCCTAGATACAAACCTCTCATAATTTAGGCAGATAAAATGAATTTTTAATGAGGATATCAATCCATATCTATGAATGAGTCACTTTATTCTATATCAGAGTCGCTAGGCTCCATCATCTACTTGTAGATCCATGAATAAAGCTCACTTATAAGGACTCCATCGGGGTCTGAGGTGTCTTACTATGACCAGAAACATATGTAACTACATTACTCTATTTCTCATCTTCCTAAGGGTCTAGTGTAACATCCCAGGTAAGTAAAAAATATGATATATTAATATTTATTAATATTTGTGAATTTAATATTAATTTCCCATTAGGGGGATTCTATTTTCCATGGCATACCTAACATACGAAAACATGTTTCTTTGAAATATTATGTTACTCACAACATTAATTTATGCCGAATAATAATATAATATTATTATTATTTCAACTGGAAATTTACTCATAGTCCTTGTATTTGTGGTAAGGAACAGAACTAAATAAGATATGATTAGAAATGATTTCTGAATGTTTTTACATTTCTCCAATAAATTTTGGTGACATAATATTTTAATGAATCTAATTTTAAGCATACAATGACTAATATTCTTTATAAGAATGATTTACAGCCTCTTGATGGATATCCCTTTTTATATATTATTTTTTTCACTTTTATATGTCATATTTGAAATAATAAAATTATTCCTTCGAATCATGAAATCAAAATTTACATTGGATAAAATAATGTATATATTTCTGAAAAAGTTTATTTTTAATGAAATGAGTAAAATAATGCATTTTAATTCAAAACATCCTTTTAATATAATATATTTTTATGGTTAGATTACATTTTTAATTTGATTTAATATATAATTTTGTTATATTTTTTCCATTTAATCTTATTTTGGTCATTGGATGTAACATTACATTGAAATTGAGCACAAACAAGTTTCAATCATTCTATAATTTTTATTTCTTAAAAAATGTCATTGGTTTTGACAATGAGATGTAATTTTAACATAATTTCTCACAAATTTGGTGTTTTGAATTTTGAAAAATTGATTCCATATTTGGAATCAGGAGGTTCAAATTTTGTAAATAGGTAACATTTATTTTTATGAATTATGAATATTTTACTTCAATAAATATTTTATTTACCATGGTTAAAGGTTAAAGTTTCTAAATAAGGATGAAAAATAATATTATAAAAAAATTAAATTTCCCATAAACATGTCCTAACGTTTTTGGACAATACATGTCCGGCCATGGGCATCCTTGGGTCGATCATGAGACCCCATGGAGTCACATAAAAGTTATAATGACACTCTATAATCATTAATTTAATGTTAGGACAATAATATCATTAACATGAATCTTATAAATAAAAACTTTTTATATGATATTATATAAGTTATCTCTTGGACTATAAATATTATATGGAAATATAAATTTTTTCCCTACATCATCATATTTTATTTATAATTTTTATACAGTAAATAATTAAATTTAATTATGACATAATGTGGATGTAGTAATTTATTCATTAATAAAGGATTCAAATAAATGATATTATAAATATTAAAATAAATTTATTTTGAACTATTTTATGGAATCCAATAATTTTATTGATTATTATGACTTGATATATATGAATTTATGGAGGTTTTTTGAATTAATTATGTAGGATTAGATTTTTATCAAAATCCATGATAGGAATAGTATTAAAATTGACATAAAATAGTTTTTAAATCAGTATGTATTTTATTAAATGATAAATCATTATTGAGAATCTAATATTCATCCAAATGAAATATCTGATGTTGAAAATGTTATTAATGATCCATTTTTCTTCTCATGTAATTTTATTGAAAATATATTAACCATATAGTTTGAATATATTAGAGGAGATGGTAAAAGATAAATATGTTAACAAAGGGTTAAATAAAAAATGTCATGATTAAAAAATATCCCAAAAATATCCAATTATTATTATATGTTCTTATTTTGACTTATATAGAGCTTATATTCTAATTAAATAAATTTTGGATCTTTAGAAACCTAAAATCGTTATATTATAAAATAATATTTTCAAACATTCCTAAAGAGCCCCTCCTCCCTCTAATAAAAAGACATTACCTCTAACTCGTAATAACACCTCACATGCACCCATGGATCATCCAAAATTGGACCAAATAAGCTTCCATGACCTCTATAATTATACTAGAGGCCTTAAAATATGTATAATGTACTTCTTGATTATCTTCTAGTTCAGAACAAAGGGAGTTACCTGATTTAAATGTAATGTCTTCGCTAGATATCCTTTCATTTATTTTACATCATCACACCCTATGCTATTCTTATTATTTGTTTACATAAAAACAACACAATCCTCAATATTGTATTTTTTTGTTATGATAATGATTCAAACTACACATACACAATCCTCCATCAAATGGATATTAATATACTATTTCTATGTACGATGAACTGATGCCTCATGAAACGATGATTGTTCAATTATCTCCTACCACCACTCATGGTGGTCATTATGATGGAACTTTATTTAAATGTGATATATTTTAAATTTTTATTCACTCTATGATTATTTATTTTTCATTTATATTATACCATTATGGTTTCCATAATTGGTAAATACGATAATTTTATTTGAGGATGTGTGGACTACCGCCCCCTCAAAATGATATGAATCGTTCCAGGAAAACGTAGATTGTGTATATAGAATCCCTCCTTTTTATCACATAAACATTCATTACATTTTACAAAACCAAGGATCTTTAAGGTTTAGTATCTTGGAAACTAGGAACATAATACATGTAAACAACATAAAACATTTTTCTTAAAACACTTGAAAGGCTTATTCTTAAGTTCATCCTAGGTTCATTACTGCATCTCATAACCTGGGAACATACATTAAAAGAAAGCGTGAGTAGAAGGTCTAGTAAGGGAAACAAGAGAAACATTTTACATGTGAACTTAAGATACTTTAATAAGGTCATGAAACGAACTTTAAGGCATGAGATAGAAATCATGAGGCATATCATAATAAAAAAATGTTTTTCATAACATGAAGATGTGGATAAAAAATTTAACAAAGACAATCATTTCTGTTTCACCAAGGTCCATCCCCTTGGTGTCAATAAAAATTACCAAGGTTATTCACCAAGGTATCAGTCTAAATGGTCATCTCTAGAGATTAAGTCTTTACACAATGCATTGGAGCGCTATCAGGGCGCACCCTTAAATTTTCCTTTATTATCTTGTGATCCACATATATCATCATCAATCATTTCATAAACAACCCATATATCATAAAATAAATGAGTTTCATTTCTTAATAATAACGTTTTAAAAACTGCTTTAAAGACATGATCTTTATGTCACTTAAAACACAAGGAAAAGGAAAGTGGGTCTTATGTATGTAAATCCCAGAATGTAAAATAGAAAATTTTTGTATATATGTGAATACCCATTTAGAAGGAAAATCTTTTAGCATTCACATAATAAAATAAAATACTTTGATAACCAGAGAGAGACATTTGAGACGGAAATTCTGCAGCATAACGTCTATGCTTCGGGGTTATAGAATACATTGAAAAGAGAGGGGACATAGGTCACCCACTCATAAATGATCCAAAGAACAATAGAGGGATAGTATATAATGAATATAATAACATGGTAATGTGATTTGAAATACATACCATATGAAATTAAAAAACATAGAGGGAAGACAAAAATGAGATTTCTCTTACGAAAATTCGGCAGCCTAACAGCGCCACTTAAACATCCAATACTTGAAACATAGGATTTCCCAATGGTTCTAAACCATTGGGAAAGGCTGCAGAACCGTTGGTATAAGTTATACCAATGGTTCTGCAAACCATAGGGAAGTAAGCCATTGGGAAAAGTTTTTCCCAACAACTTACAGTGAACCGTTGGGATATGCTGCTAAAAAATTACCCTATCCCAACGGTTGTGGAAAACCATTGGGAAATCTTTTTCCCAATGGTTTACAACCATTGGTATACAAGCACAAAATTATCATGTTTTTTCCAATGGTTTGGAAAATTGTTTAGAAAAACCCAACATATCCTCTTTCCCAATGGTTTAGAACCGTTGGTAAAAGTGTTTTACCAACGGTTCGATGAATCGTTGGTAATACAAGACCTACACATTCTATGCCAACAGTTTTGAACCATTGGCATAGCCTCTACTGGGAAAAAAGCACAGAAGCTCTCCAATTTACCCTGAAGCTCTCCAATTTGACCACCTGCTCTCCAATTTCCCCACCAGGTATGATTTTGTGGGTTCCCTCTCATTTTCAATCCAATTATTGTACCTGTAATAACCAACTAACACTTACATATAGAGAAAAAATTCATACACATTTAACATATAATGGTGGAACTATACACATCCATAATTACATTAGAATTCATAACGTAATTATAAACATACATAATTCATTTAGAATTCAATTTAAAATTTAGATGACAATTATATGTGGAATTAAGAAGTCAATTCATAATTTGATCAGTTTTTTGTATAACATATATTTTTACATGAAATAATGTCCATTTTAAACATAATACATACACCTGGAGAGCTACCGGCGACACCGCGCCTCGGATTGAGGTGGGGTTGACTCGTACATGTCACATATGACCCATGGGTAGTTGTGCTAATGTATTGACACAATCCGAATGCGTTTGGTCATTTTTTCGTATGCCTGTTGACGTTTTTCAATTAAAATGACTTACTTTTGAAACAAAAGGCAGACACTTTGAGTGGTGCCGGCCACACCGCACCTCGGATTGAGGCGGCGTTGACTCTTAAAACGTCAAATATGACCCATGGATCGTTCTCCTAAAGTTTAAATGGAAACCAAATGCGTTTGGTCGGTTTTTCATCTGTACTTAAATTGTTGTCCATTTTAAGCAAAAGACAGACACTTTGAGTGGTGACGGACACACTGCGCCTCAGATTGAGGCGGGGTTGACTCGTACACGTCAAATATGACCAATGGATCGTTTTTCTAATCTATCGACACAATCCGAATGCGTTTGATTGGTTTTCTGTATGCCAGTTGATGTATTTCACTTCAAATTATGTCCTTTTGAAACAGAAGACAGACACTTTGAGTGGTGGAGGCCAAAATTCCCCTCGGATTAAGGTGGGGTTGACTCGTACACATCACATATGACCCATGGATCGTTTTGCTAATGTATCGACACAATCCTAATGCGTTTGGTCGGTTTTCCGTATGCTAGTTGATGTTTTTCAAATAAAATGACGTACTTTTGAAACAAAAGGCAAGCACTTTGAGTGGTGTCGGCCACACCGCACCTTGGATTGAGGTGGCGTTGACTTGTACATGTCACATATGACCCATGTATCATTCTCCTAAAGTTTCAATGGAAACCTAATGTGTTTGGTCGGTTTTCCGTATGTACTTAAATTGCTGTCCATTTTAAGAAAAAGACAGACACTTTGAGTGGTGGCGGCCACACCGTGCCTTAGATTGAGGCGGGGTTGACTCGTACATGTCACATATGACCCATGGATCGTTGTACTAAAGTATTGACACAATCCGAATGCGTATGGTCGGTTTTCAATATGCTAGTTGATGTATTTCAATTCAAATTATGTCCTTTTGAAACAGAAGACATGCACTTTGAGTGGTGGCGGCCACACCGCACCTCAGAGTAAGGCGGGGTTGACTCGTATACGTTACATATGACCCATGGATCATTGTGATAATGTATCTACACAATCTGAATGCATTTGGTCGGTTTTCTGTAAGCCAGATGATGTTTTTCAATTAAAATGACGTACTTTTGAAACAAAAGGCAGACACATTGAGTGGTGTCGGGCACACCGCGCATCAGATTGTGGAAGCATTGACTCATACATGTCACATATGACAAATGGATCGTTCTCCTAATGTCTCAATGGAAAATGAATGTGTTTGGTCGGTTTTCTGTATGTACTTAAATTGTTGTCCATTTTAAGAAAAAGACTCACACTTTGAGTGGTGGCGGCCACACCGCGCCTCGGATTAAGGTGGGGTTGACTCGTGCACGTCACATATGACCCATGGATCATTGTGCTAATGTATCGACATAATCCGTATTCTTTTGGTCGGTTTTCCGTATGCTAGTTGATGTATTTCACTTCAAATTATGTCCTTTTGAAACAGAAGACAAACACTTTGAGTGGTGGCGGCCACACCGCACCTCGGATTGAGGCGGGGTTGACTTGTACATGTCACATATGACCCATGGATCGTTGTGCTAATGTATCGACACAATCCTAATGCATTTGGTCGGTTTTCCGTATGCTAGTTGATGTTTTTCAATTAAAATGACATACTTTTGAAACAAAAGGAAGACACTTTGAGTGGTTCCAGCCACACCACGCCTCGGATTGAGGCATCGTTGACTCGTGCACGTCACATATGACCCATGAATCGTTCTCCTAAAGTTTCAATGGAAACCAAATGCGTTTGTTCGGTATTCCGTATGTACTTAAATTGTTGTCCATTTTAAGCAAAAGATAGACACTTTGAGTGGTGGCAGAAACACCATGCATTGGATTGAGGCGGGGATGACTCGTACACATCACATATGACCCATGGATCATTGTGCTAAAGTATCTACACAATACGAATGTGTTTGGTCGGTTTTCCGTATGCCAGTTGATGTATTTCACTTCAAATTATGTTCTTTTGAAACATAAGACAGACACTTTGAGTGGTGGCAGCCACAATGCGCCTCATATTGAGGCGGGGTTGACTCGTACACTTCACATATGACCCATGGATCGTTGTTATAATGTATCGACACAATCCGAATGCGTTTGGTCGGTTTTCCGTATGCCAGTTGATGTTTTTCAATTAAAATTACGTCCTTTGGAAACAAAAGGCAGACACTTTGAGTGGTGTCAGCCACACCGTGCCTCGGATTGAGGCAAAGTTGACTCGTACATGTCACATATGACCCATGGATCGTTCTCCTAATGTTTCAATGGAAACCGAATGCGTTTGGCCTAATTTCCGTATGTAATTAAATTTTTGTCCATTTTAAGCAAAAGATAGACACTTTGAGTGGTGGCGGCCACACCGCGCCTCGGATTGAGGCAGGGTTGACTTGTACACATCACATATCACCCATGGATCATTGTGCTAATGTATCGACACAATCCGAATGCGTTTGGTCAGTTTTTCGTATGCCAGTTAATGTATTTCACTTCAAATTATGTCCTTTTGAAACAGAAGATATACACATTGAGTGGTGGCGGCCACACCGCACCTCGGATTGAGGCAGGGTGGACTCATACACGTCACATATGACCCATGGATCGTTGTGCTAATGTATCGACACAATCCGAATACGTTTGGTCAGTTTTCCGTATGCCAGTTGATGTTTTTCAATTAAAATGACGTACTTTAGAAACAAAAGGCAGACACTTTGAGTTGTGCCGGCCACACCGCGCCTTGGATTGAGGTGGCGTTGACTCGTAAACGTCACATATGACCCATTGATCATTCTCCTAAAGTTTCAATAGAAACCAAATGCATTTGTTTAGTTTTCCATATGTACTTAAATTGTTGTCCATTTTAAGCAAAAGACAGACACTTTGAGATGTGGCGGCCACACCGCGCCTTGGATTGAGGCGGGGTTGACTCGTACATGTCACATATGACCAATGGATCGTTGTGCCAATGTATCGACCCAATCCGAATGTGTTAGGTCGGTTATCCGTATGTACTTAAAATGTTGTCCCTTTTATGAGAATCGTCTGTGGGGGGGGGGGGTTGCTCGGGGTCCAAGGAAGAGGGTGGGGGCTATCTGGGGGCTGTCTGGGGTCCAGGGAGGAGGGTGGGGGGCTGTGCGGGGAGCTGTCTGGGGGGTGTTCGGGGGGTTGTCTGAGGTCCAAGGAGGAGGGTGGGGGGGGGGGGGGCTGTCTGGGGGGCTGCCCGGGGGGATGTTCGGGGGGCTCTCTGGGGTCCAGGGAGGAGGGTGGGGGGCTGTCTGGGGGGTTGTTTGGGGGGCTGTCAGAGGACTATCCGGGGCTGTTCGGGGGGTTGTCTGGGGTCCAAGGAAGAGGGTGGGGGGCAGTCTGACTGGGTTGTCCGGTGTCCAGGGAGGAGGGTGGGGGTTTGTCCAAGGTCCAGGAAGGAGGGGTGTTCCCAAACACACAACCACTAAAAGACAAAAACATCCATAAAAATAGATAATATATAAAAATAACTCAACTACAATACTATAATACGAGTCTAGATAAAGCCAACAACTATAATAGATTAAATATCAAATCTCAGTAATATCAGTCAAAATGTATTGGATCAAAATGTCCCACATCACCATCACCATCATCACCATCATCATCATCACCCTCGTCCTCGTCCCCATCATCGTCCTCACCCTCTCCCTCCTCCTCCTCCTCGCCCTCCTCCTCACCCACGCCACCCGCCTCGCCCTCCTCCTCTCCCTCCTCTTCCGCATCAGACTCCTCGCCATCATCATCGTCAAGCTGTACATTGTCCTGACCACCACTAGAACTACCACCTGGTGCACCGTATATAGATCATATCGACGACATATAATCATTAAAAGCTGGGCTGGCCTCTACTGGAAGTGTAGGACGTTGAACTTCAATAAATTTCATAAACGCATTGTTTTCCCTAGAAGACTGATCTGCCGTCTCTGTGGCCCTTTTCTCAGCCTGTTATGCCTGTGTCCTAACTTGCTGCAGCTCAGTGGCACTACAGCTCGTACCTGAGGAGGGTCAATACCACGTTGGGGCTATCCTAGGTCGGCAGCGTACTCTACCAGAATGCTCCTCTCCCAACACCTGATGTAAGTGATCTGTTGGCCCAAAATTATCTGGTTCTTGGGAATCGAGGGCCTCTAAAGTAGCCTGTTACAAATATAAATATATCATTAAGTTACAAAATAGATATTAACAAATAAATTCAACAGATTAAAGCTTACAATCTACTGTTGAGTCGCTTCGTTGACGACACTTCCATCCTTTTTCTGTCCACTCAAGCAAAACAGTTTTGCTCGAGGCACACATCCTTCAATATTTTATATTTTCCTCTACAATGACATTGAAAACAAAATTTTATGAAAACATTAGAAAACTATTAAATAATTGAATAAACAAAATAAAGTGTAAGTCGTAAATAAAACTTATAAACAATTTTTATACCTACTTCCTCTCATGATCAGGCATCATAGTGCGTCCCAGTGTGTGGAGATATTTTTTTGTATCAATGTTCTTTTTATTTTTTCCAGATGATTCCTAAATAAAATTCGAAAATGAAACAGATAGTATTAATGAAAAACATGAAAGTTATTATTTAAATATCTCAAATGCTATTAATACCATAAACTGGGTACTCATCTATTGACTAATCATCTGAAGATACTGCTATATAGGACAATCATCCACCATTGGTACTGCCTCTAACTTAGTGCGAACTCTAGAAACCCAGCCAAAATACAACTCATGCTTGTAGGCTCTCCAAAGCTCGCCTAAATCCTTTAGACGTTCCGATCGTGCACCCTCACCCTCGGGAAAATTAAATCGAAGCTGAAATCAAAATATTAATTAATATAAATACAAAAATAATTCATGGCATTAAATAGAAAAGAATTTTTTACACATATCTCTACACAAGCTCTATCCTTGTCCTCATGTGGAAAATGTCTCCACCATAGCGGGCTGAAGGGAATGATGTCGGAATATTTGGCAAGCGACGCCAAAAAACTCCGACATTGCTGCGCTATTTTCTCAACCATTTGGTTGTCTTCATTATAATCCACCATAACCTATGTGCGGCGTTTCCACACTGAATGCATTCATGTACACCCCCACCAACGCCTCCTGTCAGTAGATGTTACTGTCATGAAAGAAAAATAAATATTTTATCAAAACATGTTATAATGAAAATAAATATTTCTATAAAAATTTGTTAGGGTTCTATAAGTATATCTGTTCCGGTCTGATCGCTGAGTGCCGCTGGATCCACAGAAACTGATGGAACACATTGTGGTGGAACAGGAGTTGAAGACGATGGAATATAGAAGCACAGAGAGACAGAAGTAGAAGGATAATAAAATGGGACAACTGTCTGACCAGATGATGACCAAGGAGTGGGAATCGTCATGGGATGTGAAAATGATGAGCCAGAAGATGCAGAAGGTAGCGAAAACATGGGAGGCCTAAATATCCCGTGTGTCTCTAACAACACACCAGGATCAGAATGTGGGAAGGATGACATGTTAGTGGGAGGGGCAGGGTCTAGTCAGGTACGGACATCTGCTTGTCCACCTCCGGTACGAACCCTCCTCGTACCACCAGCCTAAGTACTAGGACCAGTACTAGGCTCCTCGTTGAATAACTGTCGACGTATAGGTGGATCCTACAAAAATGTTTACAAAAAACTTAATCACATGACATTATATATTCTTTAAATATATCAATTTGAAATAAAGTACTCACTGTAGGCACTAATGGTGGAACACCCATCTCTGTCATTCGACGACTCTTGTCCATCATTATTTTCCTTCGTCTCTCTTCAATTGGCTTCATTTCCTGCTTTTTAAAACAAATATGTAATTAATTAGAAAAATAAAACTAATGTGTAACCCAAAAAACTAAATATATGATGGAATAGGGGATTCATAGTTAATTTAGCTATCAATTGTTTTAGAAGATCTTGAATGGATTTAATAAATCATACAAGTTGTAATGTTGACCAAGTTAGAAATATTGTTTGACTATGTTTGAATACAGTTCAATTCCAAATTATAGAATGCAATTCAAATAAAACTGCAACAAATAAACATTGAAAATTAATATAATGGTCAATTAAGCTATCATTTGTTTTAGAAGAGTTTGAATGGATTTAATAAATCATACAAGTTTTAATGTTCACCAAGTTAGAAATATTGTTTTAATATGTTTGAATACAGTTCAATTCTATATTAGAAAATGAAATTCAAATAAAACTGCAACAAATAAACATTGTAAATTCACATAACGGTCAAGTCAGCTATCAATTGTTTTAGAAGATCTTTAATGGATTTAATAAATCATACAATTTGTAATGTTCACCAAGTTAGAAATATTGTTTGACTATGTTTGAATACAGTTTAATTCCAAATTAGAATATGAAATTCAAATAAAACTACAACCAATAAACATTGAAAATTCACATAACGGTCAAGTCAGCTAAAACATTTTTGTGATCAATACTAAATCAATTTGAATATTACTAACCTTAACAACCCAACTCAAGGTAAACCAAAATAACGGAGAACATGGATGAATGATTCTATATATTTTCAACCACAACATCAGGTTCACAATCAACTCTGACAATTAAGCTATTTGAGTCATCAAAAGAAATAAATGGATTGGTTCCAATGGCACTAGTGACATTGTCACTTCCATCATCAAAATCAACAAAAATATGTCTTGGAATTACTTGAACTATGAAACCAAATTTATGTCGAAGTTGGACTTTGACATAAAAAACTTGTTTAGCCATTGATGCCAACACATATGGTTCTTCGGTAGAAAGAGTGCGAGTAATATTAATTACTCGAAATCCACAATCATCAATAAATATGACATGTCTCGTCATCGAATCAAACCAATGGCATTTCATCACTTTGACTCGTCCATGAGAGTAATAATCCAATATTATTATTTTCTCAACAACTCCATAATAACCCACATTTTCAAATCGTGGTCTACTATCTGCTGCACTAACATACCAATCTGTTGTGGTAGTAACTATAACACCATAATGTTTTGTTCTCATGTTATTTACTCATTCAGTGACAATAAATTTGTACCCATTGATAACAATTGATTTACAGTCACGAACCACGGTATTAGGACCAAAAGCCAAAGCTATTATTTTCTCAGAGATAGTGTCAGCAGACAAACTCAATACCTCCAATATAAATGATTATTAAAGTCAATTAAATATTGATATAATTATTTTAAACATTAATTTTTTTATACCTTCATTTTTAACCAAGCAGAAAACTTTTTTCTATGAAAAGTCTCTCTCCTTCTCAAAGATAAAGAATGATGCTTCCTATTTATCATTTTTTTATGTTCCATGTAGATAAAAAATATTAATAGTTTAACAGATATATATGTAAGATATTCATAATTAATTTAGTTACCTGATATAGTCATCGAACAAATCACAGTTGAACCAAACTATGCGATGTGCCATCTCCCGCTCTTCATGGCTTAATGTCATCAATGTATATGATCTAGGAATTCCTCCGGTTTGAGGAAGTGATGGAAAACTGGGTTCAATTTGATCATACTGTTATTCTTCATTTCTCATTGGTCTGTTCAATCTTGTCGTAAGATCAGACAAATACATCGAGCAGAAATCCATACATTCTTGAGCGAAGTAACAGTTCACGATAGGACCTTCATGATGATTTCTATTTCGGACATAAGACTTTAATGTGAACATATTTCTTTCAGTTGGATATATCCAATGAAAAGAAACAGGTCCTCTGAGAATTATTTCAGTGGGAATATAGACAGTCATATGCAGCATGCATGTGAAAAATTATGGAGGAAATATTTTCTCCAACTCACACAAAATTAATGGGGCATCTGTCAACATTTTTTTCAAGAAATACATGGATAACTTCTTAGCACAAAGAACTCTAAAAAAATGGAAGAACTGAATAACAACCACCCTTACATTATTGGACAAAAGGTGATGGATTGATATTGGAAGCAACTCATGTAGTAGAACGTGATAATCATGATTCTTCAAAGATTTTAGCTTCAACTCTCTTCTATTGACCCATTTATATATGTTTATTGAATAGCCATCAGTAACTCTAATAGTCTCTAATACTTCTAGAAATTGTTTTTTTTTCATAGGTTTCATCACATAAGAAGCACATGGAAGTTTCCATTTATTTTCACTGATATGCATAGGATGCAATTCTGGTCTGATGCCCCAATCCACCAAGTCACACTGAGATCGTAAATCATCTGTTGTCTTCCCCTTGACATTTATAAGAACCAAAAGCAACTTTTTTCATATAATATTTTCATTATGCATTACGTCTATTCAATGACGTAACAAATTGGTTGACCAATAAGGGAAATCAAAAAAGATACTCATCTTCCTCCAATTGTAATAGGTTTCAGTGGAAACATTCTATTTCTTTCCAGATTTCATTTGACCCTTCCCGAGCGAAAAACTGAAATCTTTCAATTCATTAAGCATGTCAATTCCAGACATACGCTGTGGTGGATCATCGGTCTCTATGGTATTATCAAATCTTTGATAATTCATTCTATACGGATGATCTTCTGGCAAGAATCGTCGATGTCCCATAAAATAGAAACTACAGTGATGTTTCAGTCTTATGGATTGTGTATTCTTCATAAAAACTGGACATGAATGTTTTCCATTTCTTCTCTATCCAGATATCATTTCATAAGCTGGAAAATCATTGATAATCCCCATAAGCGTAGCACGCATCTAAAATATGTCCTTCGAACATGCATCGTATGTGCGCACACCCACATCCCAAAGAAGTTTTAACTCTTTTATTAAAGGCTGCATGTATACATCAATATCAATACTGGGATTAGAAGGACCAGATATGAGTATTCTCATGAAAGAGAAAGGTTTTTCCATACAAAACCATGGGGGAAGATTCTAATTGTGTATAAAAACTGGCCATGTGCTGTGTGAAGTAAGCATCTGCCCAAACGGAATAAAACCGTCGCATGAAAGACCCAGCCTCACATTACGCACGTCAGCTGAAAAATGAGGATGTTGAGCATCAAATCTCTGCAATGAAAATCCATCTGCAGGATGAACCAACTCATCATTAGTCCTCTTTCTCTCGGTATCATGCCATGTCATTTTTATTGACATGTCATCAGACATAAAAAGATTCTGATGTCTGGGGATCAATGAAAAGTGCCACATTACTTTTTGTGGAACACATGATGGTGTTTCATCATATTTTGAATTCCAGAGGGATGTGCCACATTTTATACAATCATTTCGTTCAGCGGTTTCCTCCCAGAATAAACTGCAATCTTTCAGGCAAGCATGAATTTTGTTTCTTGAAAATCCAAGTTCATCAACTAACTCCCATGCCATATAGTGGTTTGAGGGAATATCTGCATCATCTGGAAGTAAATCCTTCAAGAGGGTAAGAATGTAATCGATTGCTGTATAAGAAATTACATAAATAGTTTTCCCATGAAACAATCGGATTAAAAATTCCAGATTTTTCATTTTATCTCATTGTCGATATACTATAGTCGTGGGAGCATCATTCAATTTTTTCACCCTATCAATATCATCATTTTCAGTAGATGCATCAGCTTTCCTCATATCGAAGTCTTCTTGATTCGAAATCCTTTCTTTTTCATGATGACGAATAAACAGAAACCAGTCATCTAACAAATTCTCCATTCCAGTCCTTTCATTTCGATCATCACCAATTTGAGATTTCAGCTTCTCCCCATTGTGATTCCACACCAAGTAGTTTTCTAAAAACCATTTTTGGTTATGTGGTAGCTGACTTCCTCATGGCTCAACCAAGGTCTACCAACACAATTGGAACATGGGCAGTGTATGCGACCACTATCTGAAGCATTGTGAAATGAAAAATCTATAAAGCTCTCCAAATTGTTTTGAAAATCGCTTGAGATCCGATCGGTTTCATACATCCAAATTCTATCCATTATGTAAAAAGAATTTATATAAGTCATTTTGTCATAAACAATTCAATAGGATTGAAATTTAATAGAAAATAAATTTAAGTAAACGATAAAGGAAGAAAATAATCAAGGTATCAACTACACATGTGAAAAAAACATACAAATGTGTTATTGAAAAAATGTAAAACCAACAAGAACTTAATGTGTTATATCACATCACAACATGCCTCATACCATAACCATAATAGTAGGGTTTCATGAACATGAATAACATCAACCTTGTGCCATCCTCCAACCCTACATGACCACAACCACATGCCACATCTTATTATAGCCTTATCACATCACACCTCACCGGAAAACACTAGGGAAATCATAGTACATATCACCTGAAAACACATGGACAATCGCATCGCATCTTGCCTAAAAACACATGGTCAATCAGTTTTGAAGGAAGAGTAGGGAAGACATGGTAGCTATCCAACCATATAGCCACCATCCTAGATATGAGAAAAAATACCCATAACTCAAAACATTTGATCGTTGGTAAGTTTATCCAACTCTGGTCAGGAATGTGTATAAATAACATTAAAATACATGATATATAGATAGCACAAAATACTCAACCTATGGGTTCACATTAACTACATAATCACACACTTCACTACTACCATAAAACACATTAACCACACCTCCACCACACAAGATGCATAGCATTTCTCACATTCATTTATAAGACACTTTATTCACACTTACATTGTCCATTCATTTAATGTTAAATTAATTAAATCCATTTACCACACATCCATTTGTATTCCATCTCATTTATTTTATATCTTTTTTTTGTTTTAACAACATAATTTACTCCATATATAACCAGGAAACTAATAAAACCACCACACAATAACTCACCATCTCACAATAACCATCGACACCATGTTACATTGACCCACCATCTCACCGAAACAACCACATATCACAACAAAAATATTGCACATCACAAACCATTGCACAACCAAAACAACCTCACCACATCATACACCAAAACATCATCACACAACACCTCCACACGACACAACACCACCCCAAATCATCACTATCATACAACCTCACATGTCACATCCATGCCCACAAACCATCACATTACAACCCCACATATCCCAAAGCCCAACGGGTCACCTCAATCCCCATAAAACACCCTACAACATACAATGAAACACAACAAAAAACCTCTCATAGAGGCAACATACCCCAACTTCCTCAATTTATTTATTCATGGTCTTTTATTACATTACCCCTTTATTTAGCATGAACATTATAACACAACTAATATTCCAGGGGAAACTAATTAACTAACAAAATATTCATTCATTTCCCTATTTTTCGCGGTGAAATCACATCAAAATCCAAACATAAAACTAAAATATTAGATCAATAACAATAAAAACAAGGTACCATATGTGTATAAAGAATAAAATACCTGATTTGAGATGATTCAGATGGGTTTTCACCTATTCGGATGGGGGAGTTTGAGAGTAGCAGAGAGCTGGAGCTGGATTGATAACATAAAACTAAAATATTAGATCAATAACAATAAAAATAAGGTTGTATATGTGTATAAAGGAAAAAATACCTGATTTCAGATGGGTTTTCACCTCTTCGGATAGGGGAGTTCGCGAGAGGAGGAGAGCGCTGGAGCAGGATGAATTTAGGATTCTGTCGCGAATGGGGGAGAGCAGCACCGTGGCAGTATTTTGGGTAAAATCATTCCCAATGGTTTTTATAAACCGTTGGGAAAGTGCTGTTTAGGGTACCCTTTCCCAACTGTTCTATAGAACCGTTGGCAAAAGGATACCTTTCCCAATGGTTCTGTTGAACCGTTGGTAAAAGGGAACCTAAAACACCCCTTTACCAATGGTTTGAAGAAACCGTTGGCAAAGGGTGACTTTTCCCAACAGTTTTATTGAACCATTGGGAAAGGCTTCCCTAATCTTTCAACACCAACGGTTTATTCAAACCGTTGGTAAACACCCGTTGGTAAAAACCAGTATTCCAGTAGTGTTCAACCAAAAATGAATAGACAAGATCAAATTGGCTCTCTCATCATATGAAAATTATTATTTAAGTATGATAGATATAATGATCATACCCCAACATAATAAAAAGGAATTTTAAATTATTGACATGAAAATACATCTTGAAAATGAGAAGGGTGAAAGAATCTCTTAAAAATTCGGCAGCCTAACGACGCCACATAAAACATCAAAATAATGAATTGAAGAGATCAAATAAGGTCTCTAATCATATGAAAAAAAGAGTTAAATATGATAGATATAGAGATCATACCCCAACATAATAAAAAAACATGAAAGATTTGACATGAATGTAGAACATTGAAAAATGAGAAAGGTGAACGAATCTCTTAAAAATTTGGCAGCCTAACGGTGCCACGTAAAACATCAAAATACTAAATTGAAGAGATAAAATAGGGTCTCACATAATATGAACATAAGAGTTCAGTATGATATATATAGAGATCATACCCCAACAAAATAAAAAGAATCATGAAATACTTGACATGAAAATAGAACTTCAGAAGGGTGAAAAAATCCCTTAAAAATTCAGCAGCCTAACAGCACCACTTTAACATTATTAAAATGAAATGATGATAGCAATAGGGGTTATATCATAATATGAACATTAAAAATACAATAGAATGAATATAAAATAACATCCTCTAACATAAGATCATGGAGCATAAAAGAAATGGCATAAAAGAGATTATGTGAAAAGGTTGAGGGAGGTAGGATCCCTTACCTTAAAACGTATCTCTTAAAACTCAATGGTTGGGACCTTGAGGGCTTGGGGGAACCTTGATAGGACTCCTTGAGAGTTAATGAGAAAAGAGATTCGTTATGGGAGATTTGGGAGTGAAAACTACAGGTGGAAATGGTTGGTATTTATAGGGAATGTGAGGGGACAAGGCCATAATGGCCAAGGGACACCTCACAAGTGGTTTTCTCAAAACCATGGGCTCTCCCATGGTATTTTCCATGGAGTTAGGCCACATGGGTCCCCACACACAATAATCCATCACCTTTGGTCGAAAAACCCTTAAAATATCTCATGAAATCATCATGACACAGTTATGATGTCATTAAACATATCGAAACCCTAAAACTGTATTTTTACTATTCAGTGAAAATTCAAATTTCTCAGAAAAATCCCAAAATCTCACCTTAACCAAATATCAATTCTATTATTTCAAAAATGGACTCCATTTTATAAAAAAAAATTTATAAATAATTTTAATTTAATTTTTAAATAAATACATTATTCACCGAAAATTCATTTTTTTAGAAAAATCCCCAAAAATTACCTTAGCATAATATCGATGTTTTGAATTCAAAAATAATGTCCATTTTATGAAAATAATTATCTAAATATTTTTAATTTAATTTTAAATTAAAAAACACTATTCACTAGAAAAAACTAATACATGACTAAAAATTTATGAATCCGTTATTTAACCATTTTATTGAATCACATTACTTAATCAAGGTGACTAGATTATATTAATAATTTAATTAAGTGAAATTACTAATACATTTGGTCACATTACTAATCCTAAGCATAATATCACTATTCATAGTTTACTATTCATCAAAAATTAAGTTGATCTTATTACTCTAAATTTAGTACTGAAAATAATTGTAGAAAACCATTTCGTGAAAATAATTACAAATTTTTAATTATTTAAGGATTACATAAACATTTTTAAAATATCCTTTCTCTAAAATTCATCAAAAATATGCATACTATATTTATGCAGACTTTTGAAAATTCATAAACATCATCATAAGAATAAATCAATATTTTATTTAAAACAAAGGATTGCACAAGGAAGTTACGGTCTCCATACATATCCCCTTATAAACCCAGCATAGAACCTAAGTGTAAGGTGTGGTAAGGTGAGAGAATATGAGGGCGGCTCTGCCAACATTACACGAGTAGTAATTTCTATCAGTTTGAACTTCTCACGAAGGTGATTCCGTTCTAGCTTCACACGATGAGGTTCAACTTGGGTTTGGTCCAGAGAAAAGCCCGGTGGTGCTACCTCCTTCCCAAGTTCTGTTAGATGGGATTTGATCCATCCAAGATTACTGGGTGAGGCCATCGAATCTTCTTTCTATATTAATTAACCCTGATCACTTGTATTTTGAGACAAATATTGAAATGTTTAGTTTCCAGCGGTCATACTGACCAATGGCCATATAACAGTCAAAACCCAATGGTCTCCATTTAATTATACTCCTGTTATCAAATGAAACAGTTTTGTTGAGTATAATAAATAAAATAACACACAAAATAAGAAAACAAGATTTATTCAAAATTTCGGGTCGTTAAAATCATCCTCCCTTCATAAATTGTGTCCTCACAATTTTTGAAATAGGGTTTTGAAATTTCATTGAAAGTCCCACATCAGAAAAAGAGTCAGTAACACTATTACTTTAAAATAAAGAAAATGAAGTACAAAGGCCACCCGAGTTAACCTATACTAGGATTTCATGTAGGAAAACATGGATATGGATGAAAAAACAAGGGGTCAATTTCTGAGGGAGAGTGATAGAAATCATGATTAGGAGAAAGTTAATAATAAGAAAATCACAAACTTATGATGTGTATAAACAGTCTTTGATTCTCCAGTGGGAAATGTTAACAGACAACGTTTTTGATTTACGTTCCTTTTCATATTTTTGAGGAATTCATTTACTACATTGAATAAAACACATGAAAATATACCTAACTTCAAGTAGAGTTTCATCCTTTTATAAGTTTCTACCAAAACTATTCTTTTCTCAAAACGATGATCATTCAAAACTACTTGGTCTAATCAAATCACAAGAATCATCTTCTAGAGAATCACATAATCCACCAAAGATTAACTATCTATTTCTTCTATTATCCCAAAAAGAGAAAGGGTAAGATAAAACAAATCTTCAAAAAGGATGAATCCCATAGGAAGGAAAACTTCTTTTGCAATGACCCGAAAAATTCAAGGAATTTTTTTTCTTAATTTTCTTGGGAATTTTACAAGAACGCAGATTCTGACGGCACCTGATTCCGAGGCCCAGTGTGCCTAGAATTTTATTTCGAAGTTTAGCTCGGGTACGTTCAGTGAACGAACGAGCGAGTTTTTTTATCTTTTGAACCGGTGCTCGGAATCGAATTTTGAGGGCACCGATGGAATCGGAGTGCCGATATTTTCTTAGAAACACCTTCTCCGGATTTGCGTTTGCTCGGGTGTGGTTTTTAAATTTTGTGGGTTATGTAAATGAATAAAATAAAATGGTACGACCAATGTATTTTATTTTATGTCGCTTAACCTATGTTAAGTGGATGATGTGGGACCCACAATATCCTACCCACTTTGTAGGATATTTGTGAGGTGGGTCCCACATGATCCCCACCGTTTCTTTTCTTCTTATGTAACTCACCCGCACCTGCATTTTTAATGAAGTCAATTCGTTCATTTAATATGGATATTAAACGTCTCATTAATTGGGCGGTTTTAAACTCATCAATTAATTGATTGTTTATTTTCTTTTTGATTTTCAAAGAGTTGGTTTGAGTGTTAATAAAATAAGAGAACAATTATTTTATTTGGGTGGGAACTTGTTGCGTGGAGAGGATTTGGAGAAAAGCCTTCTTCTTCGACGAAGAACGCGAAGAACGAACTGATCTCCGATGAAGAACGCCAAATCCTCGGAGATCGACTACGTGACGTCGTGTACAGCAACGCCAATGACGCTTCTTCCATGACGCTTCTTCTGTGACGTTCCTTCTCCGCGATGCGACGATCCCCCTTCCGCGATGCCTTCTTCTACGACGTTCTTTTCTGTGATGAACCCTCGCACAACAAATTTGACGAGGTAGGAATTTTGATTCAATTAAATCATTGTGATTTATACCCTCGACATATGTTTAAAAATTTTAGGAAGCCTTTTTAAACCACTAACGATGTGGGTGTGGAGCAACGAAACAGTCTGAACCCACCGTCTCTTCGTTCTTGGTGTGCAGATTGGCGGGCGATGATGAAGAAGGCCGCACGGGCATTGGGAGGTCCTCACAGTGAAGGACGGGTCCCGGGAGGACCGTTGGCGAAGACGGAAGGAAAATACGACCACAGGAGCTTATCCGGTGGTCCGCGGAGCACTCCACCAGCACACCGCGCCGGATCGGCGGTGCCGGCGGCTGGAGGCGGCGCCCGGCGCGCCGCCAGGATTGGCCGCGGGTCCCGCGACTGCACGGGACCAATGGAGGCGGGACACGACGCTCGGATGCGTCTGTTGACAAGGAGCGGCCCCCCATGGGGTCACGGATACTCGCTGACTGGGAGGCAATGTGCCACCACGCACCGCTCGGCCGAAACGGCCCAGCCACCCGACCGGAACGCCAGGCCGGGCCACGCCCAAGCCAGGCCGGGCCGGGCCGTTCCCAAGCGGGCTGGACCCAGACCCCGGTCGGGTCGCCCTAGTTCGGGCCAACCCAGGGGGTACCGGGCCGGGTCGGACCGGGCCCGAATCCCCCAATACCAGACTATTTCAGTCTGTTACCCATAACATGGGCTACGGATCTCCGATCGACGCACCGTTAGTTGCTTAGCGATCCTTGTTACCAGACGGTCGTTTCAGTATATTACAATCTAGGTTTCGGAGTACTTTGGGTTCGGACGGGTTGGTTTGTACACGAAACCAACCGGGCCCTCGGAGTAGAAACACTTATAACCTGAGCTCTGGACGCCCGATTGATGTGCCGTCAACTTTGTTGGATTCATCTTAGTGAGAAAGTACTTTTGGATTACTCCTCACGAGGTTTGGATGTAGTTGAAGTACCGTCGGCTTGGTTTTGATTTAAAAACCAATCGGGCCCCTGAAACGAAAAGGCCAATAACTCTCAGACCGAGCGTCCGATTGACGCGCCGTCTGCGACGGTGACTTCCTGTTGATGATACAGAACTTTTGTATACATAAACTACGGACTATGTGTCAGTTGATGTATCAGCCCCTAGGCTCGTTGATCGGACCCTCCCGAATGAGCTTGCTGTGTGCGGGAACCCTAGAGCTAGCTGTGACTGTGACGACGATGACGACTGTGCAGAAATACTATGTGGATTCGACGGCGACGACAACATAACTCAGCGATCCTACGTGGATCAGTGCTACCGATCCTATGTGGGTCAGATCCTATGTGGGTCAGCGCTCAGCAGTCCTGTGTGGGTCAACGCCAACAGATCCTGTGTGGGTCATTGAAGGGGTGAGTTACCTATCAATCCTGTGTGGGTCAGATCCTTTGTGGGACATTGTGGGGGTTAGTTACCTATCAATCATATGTGGGTCAGATCCTTTGTGGGTCATTGTGGGGGTTAGTTACCTATCGATCCTGTGTGGGTCAGATCATTTGTGGGTCATTACGGGGGTTAGTACCTATCGATCATGTGTGGGTCTGACGGCTAAGATGAATCAGTGGCAATATCTGATCATCTCTATCATCTTACGAAGAAGTATACCTGTGTGAGATGTATCTTGATTTTTAATCCTTATCTTCAATATGATTGACTTGATATCCTGAGTGGATTACGTTTTTCTACTTGTGTGGAATGGGTTGTGTTTTCCTGTGTGGGCTGGGTTGTACATGGGCTTAGTTGTTGGAGCCGAATGAGAATTGATGACTTAGGTATATGTATGGGCATATACCTAAGTAGTACCAGATGTTACTTCTTGTTTGTATATTTCCTTTGGGGATTATCCGTTGTGGATTCTGGGAGACCATCGGGGGTCTCAGGGTCCCTACTGAGTAGCTTATACTCACCCCTGCACGGGCTATGCCCGCACTACGTTGTCACTAGTGCAGAAAACGTTTTTTACGTCACCATTTTTTACGTCGGTTATATAAAACCGACGTCATAATATGTAAAACGAGGTTTTTTACGTCGGTTATTTATTAACCGACGTAAATATTTGTATTCGGTACACCTTTAACGTCGGTTATAACAATAACCGACGTAAAAAATGCGGTTTCCGAAGGCCTTTTTACGTCGGTTATTGAATAACCGACGTAACAAACGCGGGTTTCGAAGGCTTTTTTACGTCGGTTATAAAATAACTGACGTAAATAAAGAATCCACAGATGTTTATTTACGTCGGTTATTCCATAACCGACGTAAAAAACGCGGATTTTGAGCCCTTTATAACGTCGGTTATAAACTAACCGACGTAACAAATGAATCGGAGGAAGGTTTTGACGTCGGTTATTGAAATAACCGACGTTATAAATGTTTTTAAAACAATTATCACGTCGGTTATTGAATAACCGACGTGATAACTCATTTAAAAATTTACCCAGACCCGTGGATTGTCATTCGCGGGTTTACCTTCGACAGTCGCGACTCGTCTCTCTCGCGCGTAAACCCGAATCGGCTCGTCCATTTCGTTGGTTTAGATTCGTTTTGCGATCATCGTTTCTCATATTTAATATCCTCGGATCAATCATCTAAACTCGCAGCACTCAGGTAATCCTCCCACTCGTTCGTTTTTTTTCGCGGATAGTATATATATATGTGTTGTGATTTTTTTGTTGAAACTAGCTAAGATTCTTCGATTGTGAACCCTTTTATCTCGTTTTGGCATCATAATCTTATTTATCATCCCTAAATCTATTTGTTCGACTTGCAATATTGAGTAATTTTATGATTTCACTAATTTTTCATCGTTTTCTATAAATCCCCGAGAGGGTTGGGGCGTGTCCATTTGGATGGGTTGCCCTTTTACAGTTGTTACTACTTTATTCACACACAACCATGGCATAGGTGCATGGATTTGGGGTCGGGGGGTGTCCAGGGGGGTTTACAATGGGGTGGGTGGGTGTGGGGGGCTGTCCAAGGGTGTGGGTGGGTGTTGGGGGGTGTCCAGGGGGGTGTCCAAGGGGGTAGGGGGTGGGGGATGGTGTTTAGGAGGGGTGGGGGGCTGTCCAGAGGGTTGTCCAAGCAGGTCAGGGGTGGGGGGTTGTGTCCAGGAGGGGTGGGGGTGCTTTCTAGAGGGGTCGGGGGCTGTCCAGAGGGGTTGGGGGGTGTCCAGGGTGGTGTCCAAGGGGATGGGTGGGTGTGGGGGGCTGTCCAAGGGGGTGGCGGCCTGTCCAGAGGGGTCGGTGGGGTGTCCAGGGGGGTGTCCAAGGGGGTGGATGGGTGTGGGGGGCTGTCCAAGTGGGTGGCGGCCTCTCCAGAGGGTATTTGGGGTTGTCCGGGTGGGTGGGGGGGCTGTCCAGAGGGTTGGGGGATGTCCAGGGGTGTCCAAGGGGGTAGAGGGTGGGGGTGGTGTCTAGGAGGGTCGGGGGGCTGTCCAGGGGGGTTTACAAGGGGGTGGGTGGGTGTGGGGGGCTGTTCAAGGGTGTGGGTGGGTGTTGGGGGGTGTCCAGGGGGGTGTCCAAGGGGGTAGGGGGTGGGTGGTGGTGTTTAGGAGGGGTGGGGGGCTGTCCAGAGGGTTGGGGGGTGTCCAGGGGGGTGTCCAAGCAGGTCGGGGGTGGGGGGTTATGTCCAGGAGGGGTGGGGGTGCTTTCTAGAGGGGTCGGGGGCTGTCCAGAGGGGTTGGGGGTGTCCAGGGTGGTGTCCAAGGGGATGGGTGGGTGTGGGGGGCTGTCCAAGGGGGTGGCGGCCTGTCCAGAGGGGTCGGTGGGGTGTCCAGGGGGGTGTCCAAGGGGGTGAATGGGTGTGGGGGGCTGTCCAAGTGGGTGGCAGCCTCTCCAGAGGGTATTTGGGGTTGTCCGGGTGGGTGGGGGGCTGTCCAGAGGGTTGGGGGATGTCCAGGGGGTGTCCAAGGGGGTAGGGGGTGGGGGTGGTGTCCAGGAGGGGCGGGGGGCTGTCCAGGGGGGTTTACAAGGGGGTGGGTGGGTGTGGGGGGCTGTCCAAGGGTGTGGGTGGGTGTTGGGGGGTGTCTAGGGGGGGTGTCCAAGGGGGTAGGGGGTGGGTGGTGGTGTTTAGGAGGGGTGGGGTGCTGTCCAGAGGGTTGGGGGTGTCCAGGGGGGTGTCCAAGCAGGTCGGGGGTGGGGGGTTGTGTCCAGGAGGGGTTGGGGTGCTTTCTAGAGGGGTCGGGGGCTGCCCAGAGGGGTCGGGGGGTGTCCAGGGTGGTGTCCAAGGGGATGGGTGGGTGTGGGGGGCTGTCCAAGGGGGTGGCGCCCTGTCCAGAGGGGTCGGTGGGGTGTCCAGGGGGGTGTGCAAGGGGGTGGATGGGTGTGGGGGCTGTCCAAGGGGGTGGATGGGTGTGGGGGGCTGTCCAAGTGGGTGGAGGCCTCTCCAGAGGGTATTTGGGGTTGTCCGGGTGGGTGGGGGGGCTGCCCAGGGGGTTGGGGGGTGTCCAGGGGGGTTTACACATCGATTTGTTTTATATTTCAAAATTGTTTACATTCAAATTATGATTTTTTTCATATAAAAATATATTTGTCTTATCTAAAAAATATATATATTTTTGCTATTTGTTATAGGTAATAATGAGTCGAAGTTGGATTACGGCACATCGAATGAGCAATGAATATGAGGAAGGTGTTGATGCCTTTTTGGAATTTGCTAAACGAAATGTTCCAAGTAGTGACATTTTTTTCTGTCCATGCCTGAAATGTCTGAATATGAAGAAGATGAAAAGTAGAGAGATAAAAGATCATCTGATTTGTCATGGTTTCAATCCGAGTTATAACCCTTGGATTTGGCATGGCGAAACTGGACAGAATGTCACTGATGACAATGAATCGCAAGATGGTAACTCCGATGGAATTGAAGAAATGATTCGCGATATTGTAGCAGAACAAATTGAGATAGAACCGACAGTTGCACGTCTATATGGTGATGCCGAAAAACCATTATATCCTGGTTGTACAGATTTTACGGTTTTGTCGGCGGTGTTAAGATTGATTAACCTGAAGGCGAAACATGGATGGAGTGACAGAAGTTTTACAGAGCTGCTACAATTGATGAAAGACATTCTTCCAAAAGATAACGATCTTCTAGATTCACATTATAAGGCCAAAAAAATATTATGCCCGATGGGATTGGGATACAGGAAAATACATGTCTGTCCGAATGACTGCATTATATATAGGAAGGAATATGAATTTCTGAAAGAGTGTCCTAAATGTGGGACATCACGGTATAAGGTGAAAGAAAAATCACAAGCTGATGTAGAGATTACAAAGCTCCCTTCAAAGGTATTTTGGTATCTTCCTATAATTCCTTGTTTCAAACGTTTATTTGCTAATTCACATGATGCAAAAAGGTTAAGATGGCATGCTGATGAGCGGGTATGTGATGGAAAAATACGTCATCCAGCTGATTGTCCACAATGGAAGAAAATTGATGCCCAGTACCCTACATTTGGAAATGAAATTAGAAATCTGAGACTAGGCTTGTGCACAGATGGAATGAATCCATACCGAACCCTCAGTAGCACACATAGTTCATGGCCTGTTTTATTGGTAATTTACAACCTCTCTCCTGAAATTTGTATGAAGCGCAAATATGTCATGTTGAGTATCATGATCTCTGGTCCAAAGCAACCCGGCAATGATATTGATGTATACTTGTCACCGCTGATTGATGATTTGAAACTGTTATGGGCTGATGGTATTAGGGTGTATGATTCTTATAAAATGGAATATTTTCAACTGCATGCAATGCTTCTATTCACTATAAATGACTTCCCAGCATATGGAAATTTGTCTGGATACAGTGTTAAAGGGCATAAAGCATGTCCAATTTGCGAACAACAGACGTCATATTGTCAATTGCATCATGGGAGGAAAACAGTGTACATGGGTCATCGAAAGTTTTTGCCTATGGATCACCCTTATAGAAGACTAAAAAAGGCATTCAATGGCTCACAAGAATTTGATACTGCTCCTCAACCTTTATCCCCAGAATTGTATTTTGAGAGGGTGAAAAACCTTGATGTGACATTGGGAAAGACACAGAAATCTGGTAATGATAGACATATTTGGAAGAAAAGGTCAATATTTTTTGAGCTACCATATTGGATGTATCATGAAGTCAAACATAATATTGATGTCATGCACGTGGAGAAGAATATCTGTGATTCTTTGATCAGAACATTGCTAGATATTAAAGGAAAGACAAAAGATGGGTTGAATGCAAGGTTAGACCTACTGTCAATGGGAATACGTTTGGAGTTAGCTCCCACTCCTAAAGGAAGACGAACATTTCTTCCCCCGGCTTGTCATACATTATCGAAGAGGGAGAAAAGTAGCTTCTGTCAGTGTCTTCATGATATCAAAGTGCCTCAAGGTTATTCTTCAAATGTAAAAAATTTTGTCTCATTGAAAGACTTGAAGTTGATAGGTATGAAGTCACATGATTGTCATGTCATGATGCAACAAATTCTACCAGTTGCACTGCGTGGAATATTGCCCATCCGTGTCAGAAAGACTATAATGAGGTTGTGTTATTTTTTCAATCCAATTTGCAACAAGGCGATTGATGTGAATGCTTTGAACATTTTGGAAAAGGATGCAATTTTTATACTTTGTCATTTGGAAATGTATTTTCCTCCAACTTTTTTTGATATGATGGTGCATTTAATGATTCATCTGGTTCGAGAAATAAGACTTTGTGGACCTGTATATCTTCGTTGGATGTATCCTTTTGAAAGGTATATGAAAATATTAAAGGGATATGTTAAAAATCCATATCGACCTGAAGCCTCCATTATTGAAAAGTATATTTCTAAGGAGGTAGCAGAGTTTTGTACGAGCTACTTGGCTACGGCGCAACACATAGGTTTGCCTCCATCTCGCCATGAACGGGTTAATAATGAGGGAAAGGGGATTCGTGGCTTGAAAGTCAAATCACTGTCAGCTGAACATATGAAGAAGTTAGAATCATACATCTTGAATAACATAGCTGATGTTCAACCGTATATCACATTGCATATTAATGAGTTGAAACAATGTCATCCAAAGAAGAAAGAAATGTGGATTTTGAATGAGCACAACAAAACTTTTTTGCCATGGTTTAAAAAGACCTTGCTTGGTAGATCAGATGTATCAGAGACATTAAAATGGATAGTGGGTGGTCCATCTTTAAATGTGATAACATGGTCCGCTTATGACATTAATGGCTATACATTTCATACGAAAGCTCAGGACAACAGAAGTGCAGTTCAGAATAGTGGTGTATTGGTGTTTGCAGAAGCAATGCATTTTTCGAGTGCTAAGGACATAAACCCAATTTCGGCATCAACTGCATATTATGGAGTGATTGAAGACATATGGGTGGCTGATTACTTTAAAATTAAAGTTCCCGTTTTTAACTGTAAATGGTTTATCGGTAACAACAGTGTCAGACACGATGAATTTGGAATGACACTTGTTAATATGAATAGATTGGAAGACACAGCTGATTCTTTTATAATGGAAACACATGCCAAACAAATTTTCTATGTAGTAGATCAGTCAGATATGCAGTGGGCTGTTGTTTTACAAGGGAAAAACCAATATGTTGGTGAGGATGAATTTGATGAAGATGCTGATTTATGTGAGATCCCTACTTCCATGGAAAGATTAACAGAACATAATGATGAGTATGTTGAAGACATGGTTTGTGCCATAAGGAACGATCACGACGAAGGAATTTGGGAAAACAATCCAATTGTACATTCCTAAAATTACTGGTAACACAAGTTTATTTCTTGTTTACATTTAGTTTTTTCATATAATGTTAGATACTGTAAATTTTTTAGTTATTAAAACACGTATCAAACCAAAACGATAAAACAATAAAAAACGTAAAGAGGAGAAGTCCTGGGCGCACCGGCTGGCCGGTGGTGGATCACCTGTTGGCCGGTGGTCCAGAACATAGCTCTGTCTGGTCCACCGGCCGGCCGGTGGACCAGACATAGCCTCCCTCTCTGTCTGGATCACCAGCGGCGGCCGGTGTTGAGCCAGCGGCCGGCCGGTGGACCAGACAGAGAGCCTTCCTCTCTGTCTGGTCCACCGGCGGCGGGCCGGTGCTGAGCCAGCGGCCGGCCGGTGGTACAGACAGAGAGGAAGGCTCTCTGTCTGGTCCACCGGCCGGCCGGTGGTGAGCCAGCGGCCGGCCGGTGGCCCCAGGCAGTGGGCAAGTCTACTGCCTGGGTCCTCCGGCTGGCCGGTGTGCTCACACCGGCAGACCGGTGGACTCAGGGAGTCCACGTTTCAGCTTTCTTGGGCCAACACTTTGGCAACCTTTTGCCTGTATTTACCATGTTTATCATTGTTTAACATGCATACCATATTACCAATGTTTACTATTATGTAATTTAGTACACTTTTCTATTTGTGAACTAATGTTTGTTTTTTTGATTTTAAGGAAAATGACAGATCAATCAGTTGATCAGCCACATGATTCTGGAGTTGAGCATATTGGTCATACATCTCGGGAGGAACATTCACATGCTCCTATTACGAAAAAGAGTTCAAAGGTTGGTAAGCGTGGGTGCACACGTTTACCAAAATTATCACTTTCCCGTACGAAGGAGGAGAGGATAGTCGTGGAGTTTGATGATGATGATCTTCCGAGAGGTCCAAATGCTAAAGATTTTAAGGGTTTTGTAGCAACTCAGGCTAAGAGCAAAGTAAGCATTCTCTATGATGATTGGAGAAGTGTGGATAAGGCGATAATTTCTCAGCTGTGGGAGACCATTTTGGTAAGATATTTTGCTATTGTTTGACTGTTCTTTAAATGTTTCTAGTATATATAATATTTTTAACCTCTTTTTTATCAGATGACATTTGATATTCCTGACACTGGAGGAGTCAGGAAGAAATGCTTATCGTTGGCTGCTTGGAGATGGAGGGATTTCAAATCAACCCTCTCATCTGATTTCATTTATGGTCATAGGAGTCGTGAGAATCCATGTCGTATATATCCTTTTATAGATGAAGACACATGGAGACAATTTTTTGAAAGTAGAAGAAAAGAATCATTTTTGGTAAGGGCAATGTAAACTTTTATAAGCTTTCTTATATAAATGATCTTATTATTGTTTTTTTAATGATTACTTATTCTTAATTTACAGCAAACAAGGAAAGCTCATCAAGAGATCCAATCTAAAAATGTATACCCTCATAGTTTATCTCGGGGAGGGTATGCATTATTGAAAGAACAAATGATGGCAGAAAAATTTCAACAACTAAGAGCTGAGTCTTCAAGCTCTGGAGAGGTGGCCCCTCCATCCCCTCCATCTAGACATGAGAAATGGAAAAGAGCTCGGAAGGGCAAAAAAGGACAATATCTTTCGGAAGAATCGAGACTCGTAGTTGAGAGGATTGTAAGATATCTATTTTATTTATTTAAGTTTACTATTTTCGTCATATATTTCCAATAATTATAGAAATGTTCAATTAATTATTATAGGACTCTCTTGAGGAGCAGAGTTCACAGGGGACATTTACACCATCTGGGAGGGAAGATATTTTATCTGTGGCATTGGGAAAGCCCGAACATCCTGGCCGTGTAAGAGGATATCCGGCAGGTGTATCGGTAAGAAAAGTGTTGCCACGTTCCTCAACTTCTAACGTTGGGGGAGTTTATAAAAAAAAATAGAATCCTTGGAGGCTGAAGTCCATAATATTAATGCGACAATGGAGGACAAGATTAGAGCATCAGTGCAGTTAATGTTGGCAGACTTGCAAAGACAATTTCAGGGTGCAGCTCCCACTCCACCTCTCCCAGTAGCTCCCACTCCCCCACCTCAGCCTGCGGACCCCATTTTTGATCCTCCTCCTCCGCCGCAGCTACCTACTTATTGTGAGTTGTATGTTGATGATCCTCAACATCATATAGTTGCATATGGGATGGTATATTGTATAGGAGATACAGTTCATCATCAACAGTTAGAGGTAGAGAATCATAGGGTCACTGTACAGGATATTATAGATAGATCAGCTCGGATACCATTACCTACAGATGAGGTGACGACAGTTGGACATAGTATCGGCCATTTTTTACTTTGGCCATCCAGACTTCTTCGACTCATTACCATAGAGGTATGGATGTTATATCTTTTATTTTATATTTTTATTAATGTTTTATCATTTGAAAACTAATATATTTTTCAATTTATTTTTACAAGAATACTTCAAAGGTAAAGAAATACTGTATAGACAACAACAAAGACAGATAGCTATGACATCAGATGCAGATACTAGCAGTCTTGACAAATTGTCAAGATATTCAAATTTGTTGGCGGATCATTATGACTTTACAATGGAAGCTCATGTCTGTGGACGTGAACTATGTGTGGGGATTATGAAAACTGATATCATGGAGTTTGTCACTGGAGATAAGTTGGGCATCAACGTGGTGCAAATTTTTATCATGTAAGTCTTAACACCTTTTCCTTGCGTTATATTTATTAAAAATGTATACTTATGTCTGCTTTGTATTAGGTATCTGTATAAAATTTGTGAGAGGAATGAGCTGACAGATGTATATGGATTCGTGGACCCACAATTGATTTCCCCTGAAGCATGTGCATTGGATGAGGAACAAAGAATGCTTTATATTGCTGATAGATTTGAAAAGAATGTAATGACACAGTGTTGGATGATGCCTTTTTGTGAGAGGTATGAAACACATCCCTCCCAAAGAGTTAATTATCTTTTAACATAAAAAACCACTAACGTTAAATTTCCTTTTATCAGGGATCATTGGATGTTAGGGGTTTTTTGCCCTAGGGAGAAAACACTTTATTGGATATGCTCTCTCCATGATGATGTGCGAGAAAGTTTTAAGAATATATTGGAAACGTAAGTTTCAATTTCACAATAGTTTTATATATTATAATGAATTTTAAATTTACCCCATTCGTATTATTTTCTAACAGGGCATGGGTCCACTTTCGAAAAAGCGCAAAGAAAAGGAATTTCAAGATCAAATATGTACATGCGAAGGTAAATATCCATTTATAATTTGTACATTTTGATTTATTACATAAAAATAATATATTGAATTTACACTCATTCAAACAGAAATGTCATGAGCAACAAGGCATCATCGAATGCGGATATTACATGTTAAGATTTATGTATGAAATAATAACAACTGGGACAGTTCTGAGTTTTGACCTGGTAAGATTTCCTCTTTCTCATAATATTTCAATTTGATTTATTCATTATACACGTTGACTACTATCCTTTTCCTTTGTAGCTTTTTGATGACCCTCAACCCTTTACTGCTGAAGATATCAAACACTTACAAGTGGAGTGGTCAAATTATTTTACAGGTTTGATTGACTTTTAGTTGTTTGTAATGAAAAATGTAATTTTGAATATTGTCAATGTAATTGTGTATTTCGTAGTCGTTTAGGTTGGATTTAGTTTTTTTTGAAGTTGACAGTGTAAGTTTTGAATGTTATATAAGTGAATGTTTAATTTTTCTCTACTTCTTGTTTTGGTCTACTGTTGATGGTTTTTCTGGTCTGGATTTTGGTATGGGGGGAGAGGTTCCAAGGGGGTGGGTGGGTGTTTGGGGGGTGTCCAAGGTGTGTTTGGGGCTGTCCAAGGGATATAGAAGGGGTGTTTGGGGCTGTCCAAGGGGATGGGGGGGGGGGGTTTCCAAGGGGTAGGGGGGGTTTCCAAGGGGTCGGGGGGGGGGGGTGTCCAGGGGGTGGGGGGCTGTCCAAGGGGTGGGGGTGTCCAAGGGGTGGGGGGGGGTGTCCAAGGGGTGTTCGGGGGGTGTAAATGAGGGTGGGGGGGCTGTCGAAGGGGTGGGGGTGTCCAAGGGGTGGGGGGGTGTCCAAGGGATATGGGAGTGGTGTCCAAGGTGTCTGGGAGTTCTGTCCAAGGGGCCGGTTGGGTGTAAAGGAGGGTGGGGGGGCTGTCCAAGGGGTGGGGGGTGTCCAAGGGGTGGGGGGGTGTCCAAGGGATATGGGAGTGGTGTCCAAGGTGTCTGGGAGTTCTGTCCAAGGGGCCGGTTGGGTGTAAATGAGGGTGGGGGGTTGTCCAAGGGGTGGGGGGGGGGGGTGTCCAAGGGATATGGGAGTGGTGTCCAAGGTGTCTGGGAGTTCTGTCGAAGGGGCCGGTTGGGTGTAAATGAGGGTGGGGGGCTGTCCAAGGGGTGGGGGGTGTCCAAGGGATATGGGAGGGGTGTCCAAGGGGTCTGGGAGGGCTGTCAAGGTGTGGGGGGGTGTCCAATGGGTGTTTGAGGCTGTACTAGGGGTCGTGGGGGTGTAAATGAGGGTGGGGGGGCTGTCCAAGGGGTGGGGGGTGTCCAAGGGTTGTGGTGGGGCTCCAATGTGGTGGGGGAGGTCTGGCCAGGTTGTTAGGTGGGTATAGATGAGGGTGGGGTTCAGTTGGGGCTTGGGGAGGGCTGGCATTGTTATTTTTGTTTGGTTTCTGGTTGCTTTTTGGTGAGAGCAGTGCAATTATTTAAAAAAAAAAAAATTTCTTTCACGTCGGTTATTTTATAACCGACCTGGTAAATAAATCGCCAGGGGTTTATCACGTCGGGTTTGTCTAGAACCGACGTGATAAACCGTTCCCGGGGCTTTTATCACGTCGGTTCTTAATATAACCGACGTGCTAAAAGGCCTGGGAATCGATTTACCACGTCGGTTATTGGATAACCGACGTGCTAAAACGTTTCCCATGCCTTTTTAGCACGTCGGTTTCTTAAATAACCGACGTGATAATAGGACTGGGAAGGGTTTATCACGTCGGTTATGTCATAACCGACGGGATAAACGATATCCCAGGCGTTTTATCACGTCGGTTTAGGGAATAACCGACGTGATAAAGCCCCCCCGCGCATATTTATCACGTCGGTTATTATATGAACCGACGTGATAACCACCGTGATGTTAGGGATATTACGTCGGGTTTTAAATAACCGACGTAAAAAACGTTATTTATAACGTCGTCCGTATTAACGTCGCCTTAAAACCGACGTAAATAATAAAAAATAACCGACGTAAAAAATGTTTTCTGCACTAGTGTGTGTTGGTTGTAGACGACTGACAGCGCTAATCGTGGTTGAGGCTTGCGGACCAGGTCGGTACCTGGAGGTGGTCCATTGGGCGGGACGTACACGGAGTGGACGGTTGGAACCAAGGAGTTTTTGAGGCTATCTGTACCCTCTCTTTAGGTGGGACTTCCATTGGACAGCTCGAGGCTGCATCTTTACTTCCAGTTGCTTTTTTCCATTTCCAATTGTACTTTACTTTCAGTTTGGGTTTGTATTCTGGCCCACTTACTTTTCCGCACTTACTGTTGCAACCAGTTTTTACTTAGTTTTTACTTCTCCTTGCTAGCTCTGTGGTGTTTTTTTACTTTACAAAGGAAATTCCATCCCTTTTAATCATGAATTATGCCTTGGTGCTAGTCGCCAACCCCTGGCCTATGGAAGGCGGGCTTGGGGTAGTCACGACACGGGCCCTGAGGGCGGGTCGTGACAAATTGTTATCAGAGGAGTTCGTTTCTACCGCAGAACTCCAGACACTGATCTTTTTATATGTGAAGCTATAGTGTTAAGAGTATTGAGTGTGGTTATCAGTCCAGGGAGTCCAGTGTTGGTGTGGTGGCCGACGTATTCGTACACCAGGACCTTGACTTCTAATTTCCGACTTAATGCACGAAAACATTGATTGCATGTGTGTTATAAGTTTTCTTTGTGATTACTTTGTGTCAGCTCACCAAGTATACTGTTTGACCAGGGCACACCTGTTTCTTTTCAAGATGGCCCCACGATGTTTGCCAGCTAGGGTTCCGAGCATTTTACATGACGTCAGCCCACCGAGCGACGAGGCCTCGGTACAGGGCCCATTGACAGAAGAGGCACCAGCGGTGACTCTACCCGCTGAGCCACCGATGCTACCAGCCCCAGCCGCATGAGGATGCATGTCGCTTTAGTGCACTGCACGAGTTTTAGCGCCAGTAACCGCCTAGGTTCCACCGGGAGACGGACCCTCAGGCATGTGAGGATTGGCTGGATGCAGTTGTATGGGTTTTCAGGTTAGTGAGGACACCAGCAGACCTCATGGTGATCCTTGCTGCGAGCCTCCTGCACACGACAGCAGACAGATGGTGGAGGTTGATGATTCAGGTGCACGATGAGGCATCTCTCCCCTGGATAGACATTCAGAGCCTATTCCTCTCGAAGTTTGTCCTAGCCACCCTCTGTGCGGTGCGCATCTGAGAGCTTCTATAGCTGCGGCAGGGCAGCTTGACCGTTGCCCAATACTCGGCGAGATTTACCGATCTCTTGCGCTACTCGACAGACATGGTATGAGACCCATTCTTCTTGGGGCGATCCTTTGAGCAGGTATTGACGCATGAGATCAGGGCATCGCTGATCTCGCTCAGCATTCTGACATAGGGTGGGGTACTAGAGCGAGCCCTTCTAATCGAGAGCTTCCTTGCTGAGCCTATATCTGCAGTGTGACCTACCGTAGGGAAGTACGTAGCAGAGTCTTCTACAGCATGCAGTCGACGGATGACTCATGGTTACAGGAAGACTAGACCCTCAGGAAGACCACCTCAGGACACTGTCTTAGCAGTGTGGGGCACACAGTGCGAAGCCAATTTTTCGAGAGGTAGACAGTGCTACGCATGTGGTGGGCAGGGCCACATGACTCGTGACTGCCCGACCCCTAGTGCAGAGGTGTAGCAGACGATTGAGGGACCACCCAGGCAGAGGCAGAGGGTCGACCGTGGCGGTCTGTAGGGAGCAGGCGGACGAGGCAGAGGAGCTGGCCGAGCAGCAGGTGGTGGGCGATGCTTTGAGGCTCTACCACCACCACCGCCAGGAGGTCCACCACAACCCCAGGGAGCTGGCGGGCAGAGATAGGCGCTGCTTCGGGCGGTGGAGGCCTACGAACACGGTGCACCCGAGATGATTCGAGGTACTATCTGTGTCTATTGCACCATTTATGCAGTTCTTATAGACACAGGAGTGAGTCATTATTTCATAGCTGCTACACTTTTTTGGAGCTTGGAGATTCTGACAGAGCCGTTGGATGATCCTTATGGCTAGAGACTCATATGGGAGCTGACTCGATGATTACGCAATGGTGCCGACAGTGTGAGCTTACTCTAGGAGGTGAGAACTTTGGATGGGATCTTCTTGTAGAGGCGTCTAGGCCTTGCAACGTCATCATGGGTATGGATTGGTTATCTACAGTCCATGCCCAGATTGACTGTATTAGGCGCAAGGTGCGATGTGTACGCACCGACAGGAGCAGATTCACCTTCACGGGAAAGAAGGGAGCCTTCATAGCATAGGATGGACTCCCGCAGAGGAGAGGACAACCCATCAATCATCAGTTGGCTAGCCTCATCCTAGGAGAAGTTGACGTGCGGAGTCCTGGTTTTCCTGCACTGGTGGATTAGGATGCGGACGTTTTCCCCGACGACGTTCTAGGACTACCTCCTTGTAGATATGTAGAATTTTATATTGACCTTTACCTTGGGACAACCTCGATATCCACTCCAGCATATCGGATGGCCCCCGCTGAGATTAGAGGGCTACGGGTACAGTTGGAGGACTTGCAGGGAAAGGGTTTCATCCGACCCAGTGTTTCACCCTGGTCTTCCCCGATATTGTTTTCCAAGAAGGCGGACGGGAGCTTGTGACTTTGTGTCGACTATCATCACCTGAACCAGGTGACAGTGAGAAAACAAGTATCCGCTACTGAGGATTGATGACTTCTTCGATCAGCTCAAGGGAGCACAGTGGTTCTCAAATATAGACCTTAGATCAGGCTATCATCAGCTCAGAGTTCAGGACGAGGACGTGTAGATGACCACCTTCAGATGTTGGTATGGACACTATGAGTTCCTGGTTATGCCATTCGGCATAACCAATGCTCCAGAAGTGTTCATGGGCCTCATGAACAGGATCTTTCAGCCATACCTTGATTGATATGTCATGGTCTTCATCGACGACATTTTTATATACTCGACGACTGAGGCGGAGCACGCCTACCACTTGCGGCTTATACATGACACACTCAGAGAGAACCATCTGTATGGAAATCTCTAGAAGTGTCAGTTCTGGATACGTGAGGTTCACTTCTTGGGACACGTTATCTCTGAGGCGAGATTTGATGTGGATCCTGCGAAGATGGAGGCAGTACTAGCTTGGGAGCCACCCAGGAGCCTGATAGTGGTGTGGAGTTTCTTAGGACTAGCTGGGTACTATCATAGATATTTTCCAGACTTCTCCAGAGTTGTGGCACCACTCTCATCCTTGACAAAGAAGGGGAAACCCTTTGAGTGGTCAGACAGATGTCAGCAGATCTTCCAAGAGCTGAGACAAAGATTGACCAGCGCACCTATCTTGAGGTTTCCGGAGGAGAGAGTATGGTACGTAGACTACTACGATGCATCAGGTAATGGACTCGGATGTGTCCTGATGCAGGAGCGGGTAGTGATCGCCCATGGATCACGTCAGTTGAGGCCGCATGAGCAGAACAACGCTACCCATGACCTATAGTTAGCAGCAGTGGTCTTCACTCTGAAGACATGGCGGCACTATCTGATGGGTGAGCTCTTTACAGTCTATTATGACCATCAGAGTCTTAGGTACACATTCTCATAGAAGGACCTGAACATGAGACAGTGGCGATGGATCGAGTTCCTCCAGGAATATGTCTTGGAGATAGTCTATACTCCTTGAAAAGGGAACGTAGTAGCCGATGCACTCAGTAGGAGGATGGGTATTCAGCTACATGGGGAGGCGATAGGGCAGAAAGCCGCTATGCATATATCCTTCATGGATAGAGATGGAGAAGCCTTCCTTCAGTCACTCACAGTCACTCATCCACTACTGCGGTGGGTAAGAGAGGCACAACCTGGGGATGCTGACTGTGAGACGCGGCGTGCGCAGATATCCTCAGGACAAGCACCTTATTGTTTCTCCTTAGGAGGATAGCATGACGTTCTTTTTAGAGGATGTACCTTGGTACCAGTTGCTTTACGGGAGGAGGTGCTGAGAGAGTTTCACACTTCTACTTTGGTGGTACATCCTGGTGTGGCGAAGATGTACCAGGGTATCAGACGACAGCACTAGTTGCCGGGCATGAAGAAGGTTGTGGCAGAGTTCGTTTCTCGATGCCTCACCAGCCAGCAGGTGAAGGCAAGGCACCAGGTACCATCAGGCTTGGTACAACCCTTGGAGGTCCCGGAGTGGAAGTGGGATGGCATATCTATGGACTTCGTGACTGGACTTCCACGCACTTCCATAGGTCACGAATCCATTTGGGTGATTTTCGACTGACTCACCAAGTCGGCACACATCATACCCATCAGAGAGTAGGGCTTAGTGAAGATTTTGGGACGTCTCTACGTTCAGGAGATTTTCTGGCTTCATGGTGTGCCATCATTTATCATCTCTGATCGAGATGCTCTCTTTACTTTCTGGCTTTGGAAGGGGTTACAGGAGGTGTTCGGGACGCATCTACGTCTGAGCACCTCCTTTTACCCTCAGAAGGATGGTTAGACGGAGAGGACCATTCAGACTCTGGAGGACATGCTCTGCACATGTTTCCTCGACTTTGGTCGTAGCTGGGAGGACCACCTACCCTTGGTGGAGTTCGCGTACAACAACAACTACCACTCCACAATCAGGATGGCACGACATGAGGCATTGTACGTCCGACCTTGCAGATCTCGTCTGTGCTGGACAGACCCTGGGGAGTCAGCACTTGTGGGATCGGAGATGGTCCGGGCAATGACAAAGAAGGTCCAGGTCATCTAGGAGCGGATGAGGAAAGCTCAGAGCCGGTAGAAGTCTTATGCTGACAGGAGGCGTAGGCCACTAGAGTTCGAGGATGGCGACCACGTCTTCTTGTTGGTCTCACCTCGACGTGGATTACGAAGATTTTCCTGAAGAGGCATGTTGTCTCCATGCTTCATCGGACCATTCCAGGTCCTTAGCAGGATTGTCGAGGTGGTTTATCTCATGGATCTACCACCTCAGTTGCACCGGGTGCACGACGTCTTCCACGTATCCCAGCTGAGGAGATACGTGCACGACCCGACGCATATCATTAACCATGGGTAGCTGGAAGTTGATGATGGGGAAACTTTTTTAGAGGACCCAGGGGAGATTGAGGATCGACAGGAGCGGGTCCTACATGGATGGTCGATTCCTCTAGTGTGCATCAGATGGCAGCACGGGAAGCTCCAGTAGAGCACTTGGGAGCGGGAGGCTCAGATGGGTGCTATGTACCCACTTTTGTTTCCCTATTTTTTGATGTATCTTTACAGGGACATAAATCCCTGAGGTGGGAGTAATGTAAAGGCCCGAAAAATTCAAGGAAATGTTTTTCTTAATTTTCTTGGTAATTTTACAAGAACGCAGTTTCTGACGGCACCTGATTCCGAGGCCCGGTGTGCCCGGAATCTTTTTCCGAAGTTTAGCTCGGGTACTTTCAGTGATCGAACGAGCAAGCTTTTATAACTTTTGATCTGGTGCTCAGAATCGAATTCCGAGGGCACCGATGGAATCGCAGCGCCGATATTTTCTTAGAAAAACCTTTTCGGAGATGCATTTTCTTTGGTGTGGTTTTTAAATTCTACAGGTTAAGTAAATGAATAGAATAAAATGGTGCGACCAATTTATTTTAGTTTAAGTCTCTTAACCTATGTTAAGTGGATGATGTGGGACCCACAATATCCTACCCACATGGTAGGATATTTTTGAGGTGGGGCCCACACGAGACCCACCGTTTATTTTCTTTTTATGTAACGTACTCACACCCACCTTTTCAATGAAGTCAATTCTTGCATTTAATCTAGATATTAAACATCTCATTAATTGGGAAGTTTTAAACTCCTCGATTAATTGATCGTTTCTTTTCTTTTTGATTTTAAAAGAGTTGGTTTGATTGTTAATAAGATAAGACAACACTTATTTTATTTGGGTGGGAACTTGTTGTGTGGAGAGGATTTGGAGAAAAGCATTCTTCTTCGACGAAGAATGCGAAAGAACGCGAAGAATGCACTGATCTCCGATTAAGAATGCAAAGTCCTCGAATATCGACTATGCGACACCGTGTACCGCGATGCCAATGACACTTCTTCCACAACACTTCTTCTATGACGTTCCTTCTCCGTGGCATGACGATCCCCCAACTGCGATGCCTTCTTCCACGATGTGCTTTTCCGCGACGAACCCTCGCTCAACGAATTCGACGTGGTAGGGGTTTTGATTCAATTAAATCTTTGTGATTTATACCCACATCATATGTTTAAAATTTGACGGAATCCTTTTTAAACCGCTAACGCTGTGGGTGCGGAACAACGAACATGTCCAAACCCATTGTCTCTTCGTTCTTGGTGTGCGGATTGGCGGGTGACGATGAAGCAGGCTGCACAGGCATTGTGGGGTCCTCACAGTGAAGGAAAGGTCCCAGGAGGGCCGTTGGCGAAGACGGCAGGCAGATCCGACCACCAGAGCTCGTCTGGTGGTCTGCGGAGCACTCCGCCAGCACGCCGGAGGTTGCTGCGCCCGATGCGCGGCCAGGATGGGCCACCACGGCTGTTGGTCCCGCGACCGTGTGGGACCGAATGAGGCGGGACGTGGCGCTCGACCGCGTCCATTGACATGGAGTGGCCCCCATGGGGTCGCGGTTACTCACTGGCTGGTGGCAGCGTGCCACCCCGCACCGCTCGGCCGAAACGACCGAGCCGCCCGACCGGGCCGCCAGGCCGGGCCGCGCCAGCCAGGCTGGGCCACGCCAGCCGGGACGAGCCGAACCCAGACCCGGGTCGGGTCGAACCGGTTCGGGTCGGGCCGAACCGGTTCGGGCCGACCCAGGGGGTGCCGGGCCGGGTCGGACCGGGCCCGAACCCCCTAATACCGGACTTTTTCGGGCTGTTACCCATAACATGGATTACTGACCCATTATCGGCACACCGTCAGTTGTGTAGAGATCCTTGGATCGAGTCGGTCCTTTTGATATATTACACTGAAGGTTTCAGAGTACTTTGGGTTCAGTCGGGTTGGTTCGTATACGAAACCAGCCGGGCCCTCGGAGTGGAAACGCTTATAACCTGAGCTCTGGACGTCTGATTGACGTGCTGTCGACTTTGTTGGATTCCTATTAGTGTGATGGACCTTTTGGGTTACTCCGCTCGAGGTTTGGACGTAGTTGGAATACGGTCGGGTTGGTTTGGACTTAAGAACCAACCGGGCCCCTGGAACAAAAAAGTCATTAACTCTCGGACAGGGCGTCCGACTGTCGCGCCGTCTGCGACGTTGAGTTCCGGTTGATGATACAGAACTTTTGGATACATCAACTCCAGACTATGTGTCAGTTGATGTATCAGCCCCTCGGCTCGTGGAGCGGACCCTCTCGAACGAGCTTGCTGTGTGCGGGAACCCTTGAGCTTGCTGTCACTGCGACGACGATGACGACTCTGTAGAAATCCTCTGTGGATTCGATGGCGACGCCTATAGCACTCAGCGATCCTATGTGGATCAGTGCTACCGATCCTGTGTGGGTCAGATCCTATGTGGGTCAGTACTTAGCGGTCCTGTGTGGGCCAGCGCCTACAGATCCTATGTGGGTCCGATCCAGTGTGTGTCATTACGGGGGTTAGTTACCTATCAATCCTGTGTGGGTCAGATCCTTTGTGGGTCATTGCGGGGGTTAGTGACCTATCGATCCTGTGTGGGTCAGATCCTTTGTGAGTCATTGCGTGGGTTAGTTACCTATCGATCATGTGTGGGTCAGATCCTTTGTGGGTCATTATGGGGGTTAGTACATATCGATCCTTTGTGGGTCCGACGACTTAGATGAATCAGTGGCAATATCTGATAATCTCTATCATCTTACAAAAAAGTATACCTGTATGAGCTGTATATTGATTTTCAATACTTATCGTCAATATGATTGACTTGATATCTTGTGTGGATTACGTTTTTCTTCCTGTGTGAAATGGGTTGTGTTTTCTTGTGTGGACTGAGTTGTACTTGGGCTCGGATGTTGGAGCCGAATGAGAATTGATGACTTAGGTATATGTATGGGAATATACCTAAGTAGTACCAGATGTTACTTCGTGTTTGTATCTTTCCTTTGTGGATTATCCTTTTTGGATTCTGGGAGACCTTCTGTGGTCTCAGGGTCCCTACTGAGTAGGTTATACTCACCCCTGCACGGTGTATGCCCGCACTACGTTGTGTTGGTTGCAGATGACGGACAGCGCTGATCGTGGTTGAGGCTTGCGGAGCAGGTTGGTACCTCGAGGTGGACCATTGGGCAGGACGTACACGGAGCGGACGAGTGGACCTGAGGAGCTTTGGAGGCTATATGTACCCACCCTTCTGGTGGGAATTCCAGTGGATGGCTCGAGGCTGCGGCTTTACTTCTAGTTGCTGCTTTCCCTTTCTAGTTGTACTTTAGTTTCAGTTTGGGTTTGTATTCTGGCCCACTTACTTTTCCTCATTTACTGTTGCACCCAGTTTTTACTTAGTCTTTACTTCTGCTTGCATGATCTATGGTTTTTGTTTACTTTACAAAGGCAATGCCTTCTCTTTTTATAGGAAATTACTCCTTGGTGCTAGTCTCCGGCCCCTGGCCTATAGAAGGCGGGCTTGGGGTAGTGACGGCGCGGGCCCCGAGGATAGGTCGTGACATCTTTAAATCTGCAAAATTACACAGTACTACCCAAAATTCATCATATACCATTCCATAAATAATTGTTCTAAAAATTCCTCAAAATAAACCAAACTAATATTGAAACCCAAATACAAGAAGGATTTGATGACATAGGCTTCCAAAAAAACTTTATTGTTCATCTCCAAACAACATCAACCACTCCTAACATCTTATAACAAAAGTATCTAACCTAAAAATACTTTCCCCAATATAGGTTAATCATTTCCATAAGTAACCTGTATTACCATAAGTGTACCTTAAATTCATCGATTCTTCAAAATATAAGTCAACCTTTACTCCCTAATGAAAATACCATTGTAATCCATTTACCTCGATCAAATAGGGTTCCCACAAAAGTGAACGTCTTCCAAAATAATAATAATCTTTTAATCCCCTAATCATCTCTGTCATATTAATAAGGAAATCGTCACATTTCATATTACATTGGTTGTTGGTACATGTTCTTCCATTTCCCGCCATTAACTAAGAAAATAAAGTACAATTAGGGGCTTAATTACATAGCCAATAATCAGGAAAAGGAACTTAAAGCATATAAGGATAACTTGTAAAAGAAAAGTATACCCTAACTATTGATCCCCTATGTTCCAAACTAGGTTATCCATGATCATATATTCTTATGTAAATCATTATTTTATTTTATCATAGTTCCTTTAATAATGGTTCATACTAAGCTTGTGAATTAACCAATGCATATCCCCTGGGAGTATCGTAACCAAGAGTGCAGCAAGGCCCGTTGTCTTATACCAGTTCCCGTTCGAGTCTAGCTCAAAGTGGTGTTTTCAGGTTTTACCACTATGTACATCTGTGCCAGAGCCACCTCTACCTGCTCGTATCCAGACTGGGATGTGTTTTCTTGGCATCCCCTTACTCAATACTCACCAAAATTCCAGGAAGTTTACCAATATTTAAAATTTTCTATAGGATTTTTCCTAAAGTTTTCATATCCTAATTTCCACAAATAACTAAACCATCCTTTGATACCATCTATAGCATCCCACCTTTTTATCACATAAAAATTCATTACATTTTACAAAACTGAGGATCTTTAAGGTTTAGTATCTTGTAAATCAGGAACATAATACATGAAACCAACATAAAATATTCTTCTTAAAACTCTTGAAAGGATTCTCCATATGTTCATCCTAGGTACATTACTGCATCTCATAACCTGGGAACATACATCAAATGAATGGGTGAGCATAAGGCCCAGTAAGGGAAACAAGAGAAACATTTTACATGTGAACTTAAGATACTTCAATAAGGTCATGAAAAGAAGGTTATGGGATGAGAAAGAAATCATGAGTCATATCATAATAAAAATAACGTTCTTCCTAACTTGAAGATGTGGCTACGACATTTTACAAAGACAATAATTTTCATTTCACCAAGGTCCATCCCCAAGGTGTCAATAAAAATTACCAAGGTTATTCAGCAAGGTATCAGTCTAAATGGTCATCTCTAGAGATTAAGTCTTTACCCAATGCATTGGAGCACTATCAGGGTGCACCCTTAAATTTTCGTTTATTATCATGTGAGCCACATATATAATCATCAATAATTTCATAAACAACACATATAGCATAAAATAAATGGGTTTCATTTTATAATCATAACGTTTTAAAAACTGCTTTAAAGACATGATCTTTATGTCACTTAAAACCCACGGAAAAGGAAAGTGGGTCTTATGTATGTAAATACTGGAATTTAAAATAGAACATTTTGGTATATATGTGAATACAAATTTAGAAGGAAGATATTTGAGTATTCAATTAATTAAATAAAATAATTTAAGAACAAGAGAGAGACATTTGAGACGGAAATTCTACAGCATAACGGATATGCTTCGGGGTTTTAGAAAACATTGAAAAGAGAGGGGACATAGGTCACCCACTAATAAATGATCCAAATAACATTAGAGAGATAGAATATAAGGAATATAAGAACATGGTTATGAGCTTTGAAATACAGACCATATGATGTTAAAAAACATGGAAGGAGGACAAAAATGAGATTTCTCTTATGAAAATTCGGCAGCCAAACGACGTCACTTAATCCTCAACCAAAAATGAATTGACCAGATCAAATAGGGTCTCTCATCATATTAACAAAATAGTTCAGTATGATAGATATAGAGATCACTCCCCAACATAATAAAAAGAAACTTGATATACTTGACATGAAAATAGATCTCTAAAATGAGAAGGGTGAAACAATCCCTTAAAAATTCGGCAGCCTAACAGCGCCACTTAAAACGTCAAAATACTGAATTGAAGAGATCAAATAGAGTATCTAATCATATGAAAATAAGTGTTAAGTATGACAGATATAGATATCATACCCAAACATAATAAAAAGGAAATTGAAATACTTGACATGAAAGTAGAACTTTGAAAAATGAGAAAGTTGAAGGAATCCCTTAAAAATTCGGTAGCCTATCGGCGCCACGTAAAACTTCAAAATACTAAATTGAAGAGATAAAATAGGGTCCCTAATTATATGAACATAATAGTTCAGTATGATAGATATAGAGATAATACACCAACAAAATAAAAAGAAACTTGAAATACTTGAAATGAAAATAGAACTTGAGAAGGGTGAAGAAAACCCATAAAAATTCGGCAGCCTAACGGCGCCACATTACCATTCATAAAATGAAATTTTGAGAGAATGAGGGGGTCTCTCATCATATGAACATGAAAAATATAGTAGGATGAATATAAAATAACATCCTCTAACATAATATCATGGAGCATAAAAGAAATGACATAGAAGATATTGGTTGAAAAGGAAGAGAGAGGTTGGATCCCTTACCTTAAAACGTATCTCTTAAAACTCAATGGTTGGAACCTTGAGGGCTTGGTGGCACCTTGAGAGGACTCCTTGGGACTTAATGTGACTAGAGCATCGTTGGGGGAGACTTGGGAGTGAAAAATAAAGGAGTAAAGGGTGGGTATTTATAGGGAATGTGAGGGGACAAGGCATTAATGGCCAAGGGACACCTCACAAGTGGTTTTCTGAAAACCATGGGCTCTCCCATGGTATTTCCCATGGAGATAGGCCACATGGGTCCCCAAACACAATAATTCATCAACTTTGTTCGGAAAAACCTTAAAATATCTCATTACATCACCATGACCCAGTTATGATGTCATTAAACATACCGAAACCCTAAAACTATATTTTCACTATTCACTGAAAATTCAACATTATCAGAAAAATCCCAAAATTTCACCTTAACAAAATATCAATGCTCTGATTTCATGAATGAATCCCATTTAAAAAATTTATTTTTCTAATTATTTTTAATTTAATTTTTAAATAAATACACTATTCACCAAAAATTCATTTTTTTCAGAAAAATCCCCAAAAATTAACTTAGTATAATATCGATGTTCTGAATTAAAAAATAATGTCCATTTTAAAAAAATAATTTTCTACATATTTTTAATTTTATTTTTAATTAAAAAACACTATTCACCCGAAAATAACTAATACTTGACTAATAATTTATGAAACCGTTATTTAACCATTTTATTGAATCACATTACTTAATCAAGGTGCCTAGATTATATTAATAATTTCTTTAAGTGAGATTACTAATCCATTTGGTCACATTACTAATCCTAAGCATAAACTCACTATTCATAATTTACTATTCATCAAAAATTATGTTGATCTTATTAGAGTCTAAATTTCATACTGAAAATAATTTTAGAAAACCATTTTAAGAAAATCATTACACATTTTTAATTATTTAAGGTCTACATAAACATTTTTAAAATAACCTTTCTATAAAATTCATAAAAAATATGCATACTATATTTATCCAGACATTTGAAAATTCATAAACTTCATCATAAGAATAAATGAAAATTTTATTTAAAAAAAGGATTTCACAAGGCAGTTACGGTCTCCTTACATATCCCCTTATAACCCCAGCATAGGATCTAAGTGTAAGGTGTGCTAAGGTGAGAGAATCTGAGGGCGGCTCTACCAACATTGCACGAGTAGTAATTTCTATCAGTTTGAAATTCTCGCAAAGGTGATTCGGTTCTAGCTTCACACGATGATGTTCGTCTTGGGTTTGGTCCAGAGCAAAGCCCAGTGGTGCTACCTCCTTCCCAAGTTCTGTTAGATGGGCTTCGATCGGTCCAAGACTACTGGGTGAGGCCATCGAATCTTCATTCTATATTAATTAACCAAGATCACTTGTATTTAGAGACAAATATTGAAATTTTTCGTTTCCAGCAGTCATATTGACAAATGGTCATATAATAGTCAAAACCCAACAGTCACATTTTAATTATACTCATGTTATCAAATGAAACAGTTTTGTTGAGTATATAAAATAAAATAACACACAAAATTAGGAAACAACATTTATTAAAAATTTTGGGTCATTATAGTGTAAAGGATTGAGATAATGAAGTTATATATGATATTATAATTGAATTATAATATACCAATATATCATTTTGTTTTCATTCCGTTAAATACAAAATATAAATGAAAGAAGTGTGCATGCGTACATATGACATACCGTCTCCTTGAACGGTGAATTTCATTTTTTATATCCTAATTCTATGTAATATTATATATATAAATATATACTAGATATTTATGATATATATGGTAACTATATAATGAATATCATTCTCTAGATAAAGGAATTTTGACCACATGGACAACTTGTAATTATAAGAAGTTCATTTTTTACCCAAGTACCAAATATCGACAAAATGAACATAATTAACATAAATGATTATGTAATGTTTATAAAATGTTAATACGTAATATAAAATGATTAATAAACATGAAAAAGGATCTTAATCCAATATAAATTAAATTTAGTTTTTAATTTAGGATATTAAAAAACGAACGAGTCAAGTGGGACAGAAGATATGGGACTTCATCTCAATCTCCTTTCATTGAGGGATATTTTGATTTATAAACAAATATTATTTATATAGTGTATAAAACCCTTAGAATTTAAATTTCATTCAAAGGGAATGGTTTTGTATGTAGGGTTTTACGAAACGACATATGATATGTTTCTTTTTAACATATGTGGGGGCAACAACCTTTTCACCACAACAAGCATTATTGGATTTTGGGATTCCTTAACAAGAAATAATATTATTAAAGGTAATTAAATAGAATATAAAATTTTACATATTTTGTTATTGAAAATGATTTTGATAATGGGTTGATTGTTCCAATTTATTTAAATGATATATTTTGATTTTAATGTGGAAATGTTATCTTTACTTTATGTTTGTTTTATCTGCTATGAATATTTTACGGTTCTAGATAATTGTAAATGTATACGGGTGGTTCCATAACAATCCTAGGTAGGGTGGGCCATGGATAGCTCTCCAATGCATTGGGTAACTTGATGGAGGTAAACTTTAGTGATTCTTCTAAAATATTTAAGGAATATATTGTTATGGGTATTCCAAATGTAACTCCCTACATAGTAGTGAATGCTAATATTTAAGGATGATATTGATGCCACAAGTTACCATTATGATTTAGGATTTCCATGTGTTATTAATGAATCTTAAGATCTTGTTTCGTATGTTACGGATTTAAAATTATGACATCATTGACATGTTTGTATTGATGGGCTAATATTTTATTTTCTAGACATATTTCCCGTGCCGAGATTTTTATTCCCATCCCATGTTTTTAAATATTTTTCACAGTATATATTGAAGGGTAACAGAAAGGAAGAATTCAAGAATATTTATATAATGTATGGAAATTGGGTTTTCTATAATGAGTTTTTATTTTATGAAAAAACATGGATATATTTTATGTGTCTACTTTGTAATTTTTGGGAATTAATGTAATAGTTATGTCCTAATTCTATAAAACTATAAATCTGAAATTATCCATATGTTATTTATTATCATAATTCAGTATTATGTAATGTTTACGGTTGTGGCCTTATAGTTGATTTTAGAAGCCAGTTTAGATTACAGTAAGAGTTATAATATTGGTATATTAATATCCAGAAATTAATGTATGGTAATATTGAATTGATAGAGAATTTTAAAATTAACATGGTGCTTCGATTAAGATATTTTTGTGTGTATAATGGTTTTCCGTAGAGGAAACAAGGTAGCTATGAAGGGGTGACATTAAGAGGAAGACAACCCTTCAAATCATCAACCTAATATGGTCAGAATTGGAACTAAATAGTTTGATGTAGTTATGGAATAGTTGAAACAAGATATAAATTGTGTTGGAATCCATGCATGAGATTAGCCAGATCTGCCACAGAGGAACATGTCGGTAGAGGAGTATTTCATGAGGCAATGTCCCTCATTATTCATAGGATCAACTGAACATGTTCATGATGAAGGGTTGATTAAAGCACTTGAAAATATTTTTGAAGTCATGGGGTGTTCATGAACATCAAAATGTTAGTCTTTTTATTACCATTTTGAACGTGAGGCTGATCAGTGGTGGTTGGATGTTAAAAAAATCATGGATAGTTAGGATATTGACGCTCTTGATTGGTATGAACTCAAAGGTATGTTTCTCGAGAAATATTTTCCTAATGTGGTTCGTCTTTGTATGGAAAACAATTTATGTATTTGAGGTAAGAGGATGACTCAGTGGTTGATTATGAAGCAAAATTCACACGACTGGAAATGTATGCTCCAAACATTATACGAGATCTTGAGAGTAAAATTAATCATTTTTACTCATGATTAAAACTAAATTATTGAAGTTCATTAGCTTCTCATGAGTTCATAAGTTATGAAAAATATTATCAATCTGCGGAGATGGTGGAAATGTAGGTTTACAATGATCAGGTGTTATTTGAAAAAACAACAGAATAAGAGGTTGAGGTGGCCGTCGAAAGGGAGGAACACTTCAAACAAGTCTGATGGTAAGAATCATAAGTTTACATGTTGTGAAAATTGTGGTAAAAAGAACATTGGGGAATGTCGTTTGAATTCTAGTATGTTCCACTGATATGGTAAAATGGGTCATAAGTATTGTAATTGCATTGAAAAATATGTAGGTAATGGTAAGAAAAAATCTGATTTATAGTCAGTAATATGTTTTTAGTGCAATGAAAAGGTTCATTATGAAAATGTGTGTCAAACAATGAACTCAAATGTGGTAAAGCAACCAGACTACTATAAGAGGGGGTGGTGAAATGTTTTTCCACTACATCATCCGATGTTGGGCCATCGAATGAAGTAGTATCTGGTACATTGTTTATTTATTCAGATTTTTCCAATGTGTTTTTTAATTCACGTTCTACACAATAATTCCTTTTTGAAATATTTTCATCTAAATTCGGAATTTCATCTCAAGATACGAATCATAAACATTGGATAAAAACACCTGGAGGAAATGTTGAGACAAAATGAAATTATATGAACTTTCATGTCCTTGTGTGTGGAATTAATCCAACTGCTAACCTTATTGTTTTACATCTAGTAGTGTTTGATATTATTTTGGGTATGGATTGGATTTTTATTTACCATGATAATATTAACTTCTATGATAACTAGGTTTCTATTTAGAATGAATTTTAGTTTGTGTACAAGAATTAACCCTTACATTTGATAACATATCAGGAAGCTGAGAAACTAGTAAAAGATGGAAATTAATGCTACCTTGACCATATTATTGTAAGAAATGTAATTGTTTAGATTAATGTTGTGCCAGTGGAGAATGAGTTTCTTTATGTTAATCCTGATGTTTTTTGCTGTATAATACCTGATTATGATGTTCAATTTATAGATGAATTTGTTCTTGATACTAATCCAATTCGTATACCCCGTTATCAAATGGATCAAATTGAACATTAAGAGTTGAAGAAGCAATTGCAATAGTTATTATTTAATGGTCTCATTTGACCCATCTCATTACCATGGGGTGCTCTTAGATTGTTTGTTAAAATGAAAAGTGGTTCAATAAGACATTGCATTGATCATAGAGCATTAAATAACATTACTGTTAATAAATAGTATCCTTTTCTTATATCATGGATTTGTTTGATCTGCACCAGGGAGCACACAATTTTTCACAGGTTGACTTGAGGTGTGGGAACCATCAGTTGGATGTAGAGGAAATATTCATTCTAAAAACATAATTTTGTACTCGTTATGGCCATTATGAATTTTCTGTTACGCATTTTGGGTTAACCAACGCAACTTCTGTATTCATGGATAATTTGAATTTAATTTTTAGTGGGTTCGTAGATATGTTTCTTGTTGTGTTCATTGATGATATAATGTTTTATTTAAAAATTAAATAGAAACATGAAAGTCATTTATGGGTTGTATTGAAAAACATAAATGAAAAGAAATTATATGGGAAATTCCGCACATGTGATTTTTGGTTAAAAACAATTTCGTTCCTTGGACACTTTGTTTCCCAAAATGGAAGAACAATGGATCATGATAAATAAAAAGTTGTTGAATAATGGCCACGACCCAAAAATATAACTGAGATCTGTTTATTTATTGTTTTAGTAGGTTATTGATGGAGGTTTTTTTAATATTTTTCAGGGTTATCTATCCCAATTAGTAAGGTAACTTGATTATTTTTTAACTTAATTTGGAAAAAAAGAATTTAATGATGTTTTTAGGAATTGAAAAGAGGATTGGTGAATAGTATTCTTTTAAAACTACCTTCTAGGAATGGTTAATTTGATATCTATAGTGATTCATGGTAGAAATTATATGGTTGTGTCTGAATGCAGAATGATCATGTAATTACTTATGCATCACGTTTGTTTAAACATATTAGTAAAATAAACATACACATGATTTGGAATTAGTTTATGTTATTATTTTCATTAATCTTTTTGAGGTACCATCTTTATGGAGTAAAATGTGAAATATATACTGACCACAAAAGTATTAATTATATATTCTCTTGGAATGAATTGATAATGAGATGAAGGATATGGTTAGAATTAATCAAGTATTATTATTGTTGGAATCATTATATTATAGGGAAAGAAAATAAAGTTGATGATGCTTAGAGTTGAATCATTAATGCTACATTAACCATGTTACGTTTGGAAAAAGATCATTTGATTAATTATTAGATGAAATTTGGTATGAAAGTTGTTGGTGCAATAATTTATTCTGTTTTTTATGTCCGTAAAATCATCTCTATTAGACAGAATTAAGAAAGTGAAGAAGGAAGACAGTGAGATGGTGAAAAAGGTAGAGTTGGTTCAGAAGGGTGATTTACCTGAATTTAACATTGACTGTTATTTTGTTTTGAGGTTTGTGAAGAAATTATGTGTTACATGTTATTAACTTTTGAAGAATGATTTATAATGTGATGCTCATAGTACCCCGCTTTTAGTTCATCCTGGCAGTACTATGATGTACAGAGATCATCAAGAGTATTACTAGTGGGAAGAAATGAAAAGAGATATTGTTGACATTATAATGAAGTGTTTGACTTGTCAACAGGTTAAAGTAGAGAGGTAGTTACTGAAAGGGATTCTTCTGCCTTTACCAGTAACTGAGTTAAAATGAGAAAATATTTCCATGGACTTCATTGTGGGATTACCAAAAACATATCAGGGTAACAATTCAATCTGGGTTATTATTGATCTATTGACTAAATATACTCATTTCCATCCTATTCAGGATACTTTATCTCTAGATCAATTTTCTCAGTTATATGTTTAAGAGAATTTCAGGTTTCATAGAGTTCCCCTCTCCATTGTATCTGATCGTGATCCCAGGTTTACATATAAGTTTTGTAAAGGACTTCATAAGTTGATAGGTAATGTATTAACTTTTAGTAAATCATTTTATCCTTATTAATATGGGCAGTCTAGAATGAAAAATTCATACATTGGAAGATATTCTATGTGTTTTCTCAATGGATTATCATATATTTTGGGACCAAAATCTTTGTTTGGTTGAATTTTCTTATAAGAATAGTTTTTTCATTATATTGTATAGAATGTACCATTTAAGTCATTTTATCAAATGTGATGTCAAACTCTAGATTTTCTGGATGAAGATGGTGAAAGGGAACTGATCGGAGCAGAATTGGTAGAAGAGATGGTAGAAAAAGATCAGTTGATTCAGTAGCACATGGGAACATCTCAAAGAAGGCCGAAAAGTTATATGGATAATATATGGAAGAATTTTTCATTTTAGGTAGGTTATCATGTCATTCTACAATATTCTCCAGGGAATAGTGTTGGAAAAAAGGGAATGTTGAGTCTAAGGTTCATTGGACCATATGAAATTGTGGAGAAAGTGGGATGGGTGGTGTAAAGTGTTTCATTACATACATGTTTATCCCAAGTTCCAAATGTTTTTCATGTTTCAATGTTCAGATAGTATAAACATGATCCATCTCATTTTTGAGTCCAAATGTATTTCGGTTAGAAGACAATATTTCTTATGAGGAACAACCAGTCAAAACATTTGACTCTATATATATAGTGTTATAGAATCAAAAATTTATCTGGTAATGTTTTTGTGTAAAACCCAAATTGTTGAAGACTCAACATGGGAATCTGATAATTCTATGAGGAAAAATACCCACATTTATTTTATAAATGAATAAAATTGTGGGGACACAATTTTCAAAAAGGTGGAAGGATGTAACATCCTAGGTAAATAAAGATTATGATATTTTAATATTTATCAATATTTGTGAATTAAATATTAATTTAAAATATAGGGGATACTAGGATTAATGGAATACCCAAAACATTACAGTGAGTTTCTTCGAAATCTTATTTTTCACAAAACATTTAGTTCTAACGAAAAATAATATAATATAAATATTATTTTAATGTTATATAACTCATATTTATTGTATTGGTGGGAATGAACATAACTAAATAAAATAAGAATATACATGTTTCCTATTCTTTTTACATATATATCCAATAAAAGTTATATTCTTAAAATGTGAATGAATCCAACATTAAGCATAAACACTCTAAAATTATTTAAAAGGTCAATTTACAGCCTTTTGAGGGAGAACCCTTTTCAAATCTTGTTTTTTTTCACATATATAGGTCTTACTAGACAAAATAACAATCTTCCATAGAATTTTCTCATCAAAATTTACATTGGATGAAATTTGGGTATTTTGATGATAATGTTCATTTTTAATGAATAGTAAAAAATACTTCATTTTTATTTAAAACATTTTTTAAATATAATTTATTTATATGGTTAGATTACATTATAAATTGGTTTTAATGTATAATTAGATTATATTTTTACTATTTAATCCAATTTTTTTGATTAGATGTAATATTAAATTGAAGGTGAGCATTAACATGTGTCAATATTTTGATAGTTATTATTTTTTGATAAAATGCTTTTTTTTGACAATGAGAATTAATTTTAAATTAATTTCTACTACTTCTGGGTTTTGAATTTGTAAAAATGGATTACATATTTAGAATTCAGATACCAAATTGTGTGAATAGGTAACTTTTATTTTGAGTCATTATAAATATTTACTTCAGAAAATATTTTATTAACCATGGTTAGAAGGTAAATCTCGTAAATAAGGTTGAAAAATAATATTATAATAATATTAAATTACCCTTACACTTTTTATAACCATATTTAATGATACATTTCCCACCATGGGCTTACATGGGTCGATTTTGAGACACCATGGACACACATGGGAGTGATAATGACACTTTATATTAATTAATTCAATGTAGGAAAAAAACAACATAAACATAAATATTTTTACAAAAACAAATTTTATATTGGGTTATATATGTTATCACATGAACTATAAATATTAATTAGAAATATAAAACTATTTCTTTAATCACGATATTTTATTTATAATTTTCATACGTTAAATAAACATATTTATTTATGACACAATGGTGATGCAGACATTTCATCATTACTAAAGATTTAAATAAATGATAATATAAATATTAAAATAAATATATTTTGAAACATTTTATTCCATCCAAAAATTATATAGATTATTAAGACTTGTTATATTTGAATTAATGAAGGATTTTTTGAATGAATAATGTTTAATTGGATTATATTAATCTTCATGATAAGAATATTATTAAAATTGGCATAAAATAGATTTTAAATTTGTCAATATTTTATAAATAATAAAATAGTAATAAAAATCTTTGATTATTCAAAATAAAATATATGATGTCAAAAATTTCATTAATTAACCATTTTTAGTCGCTTTTAATTTTATAATAAATATATTAACCATATCGTTTCAAAATATAAGAGGATGTGTTAAAAGATAAAGAAGTTAACATAGGGTAAAATAAAAAATATATGGATTAAAAAACATAAAAAACCTTTCCATTTCGTTTTGTATGATTTTATGTTGACTTGTATACACATTATTGTTGAATTAAATATTTTTTTTACATTTAGAAACTAAAAACCATTATATAATAAAATAATATTTTCAAACCTTCCTAAAGTGCCCCTCATCACCCTTATAAAAATCCATCACCTCTAACCATTACTCACACCTCTCGAGTCCCATTGGATCATCAAATCTCAGCCCAAATAATCTCCCAGGATCACTCTATTCCTCTTAGAAGCCTTACCTTAGGCATAAAGCACTTCAAGAAATCTTTTTGGTTCAAACCAAAGGGAGTAACCAGATTTAATGGTAGCGTCATCCCTCAAGTTCTCTTCTATAATTTTACATCATCACACCATATGATCATGTAATTATTTGTTTACATAAACACACAAGTATTTTCAATATACTAGGATTATTTTATGAGAAGGATTAAAACTACACATACACACATCTCTATCTAAGGGATACAAACATATTGTTTCTGTGTACGAAAAACTACTTCCCTAGGAAACAAGGATTGTTTGATTATCTCCTACCGCCTCTCATGGTGGCCATTATGATAGAAATTTATTTATATGAGATATATATTTTAGTTATATTGTTTGTATGCTTCTATATTTTTCTTTTATAGTATACCATTATGGTTTCCATAATGGGTAAATACTATAATTTCATTTAAAAAAGTGCGGACTACGGCCCCCTCAAAGTGATATTAATTATTCATGCCATTTGTGGATCGTTTAAAGGATGGAGTTACTGAAATAATATATGATATTATACAAGAAATATAATAAACCTATGTATAATTTTGTTCTTGTTCCATTAAATATGAAATAGAAATGAACGTAGTGTTAATGCGAACGTACATCTTACAGTCTCAATGAACGGTGCATTCCATTTCTTATCTCAAAATGTTATGTACTATTATATGTACATATATATATACTAAATATAGATGATATATATGATATCTAAACCATGAATATATTTTTTTAGGTAATGGAATTTTTACCACATGGACAACATGTAATTATAAGAAGTTTATTTTCGACTCAATTACCAAATATTGACAAAACGACCATTATTACTAGAAATAAATATTTAATTCTTAATAAATGTAAATAAGTAATATAAAAGGAATAATTATAATGAAATAGGATCTTAAAAAAGTAGAAATTAACAGTAGTTTATTATTCATGAGATTAAATAATGAATTAGTCAACTTGTACACGAGGAAAGGGACATCATCTCAATCTCCATTCATTGAGGCATATTTTAATTTATACACAACCTTATTTTATATGGAGTATAAACCACATTGACATTTAATTTCATTTAAAGGGGATATTTTCCTACGTATCATGTTACTAAATGAAAAAGGGAATGTTTCTTTTTAAAATATGTGGTGACAATGACCTTTTTTCCGCTACGACCATTATTGGAATTTTGGAATCATAAACATGTTGTAATGTTTTTAAAAGGAAAAAACTACCATATACTATTTTACATATTTTTTTAATGAAAATGTTTTTTAATTGATTTATTGTTCCAATATAATTTAATTATATGTTGTGATTGAAATGTGGAAATGTTATTTTTCCATTATATTTGTTCTTTGTGTTGTGAATATGTTTTTTTCAGGGGAATTGTTTACCTATATGGGTAGTTCTATTATATACCTAGATTGGGTGATCATGAGATAGTTCTCCAATGCATTGGATAATGTGATAGAGGTAAACGTTAATGTTTCTCTTAAGAGATTTAAGGAATGTACTATGATGAGTATTCCAAATGTAACACCATGCGTAGCTATAAAATCTACAATGTATGTTTGACTTGGATACATCAGGTTATCATTATGATTTTTGATATACATTGGTAATTCTTGATTCTTATTATCTTGTGTGGTATGTTAAATAGTGAAAAGTATGATTTCATTCACTTGTACATATTAATGGATTAGTTTTTTCTTTCCTTGTTTTATTACCCTTTCTGATCTTTTTATGATCATCCCAATTATTTTAAATGTATTTCATAGGGTATAAATAAGGGTAAGAGAAAGGAAGAATTCAATAATATTTATATCAATAAAATTACACTTGTTTTATTTCAATTTTTTTGTTTTATTAAAATTTTTGGATAGAGTAGAAGTGTCTACATTGTAATTTGGGAGATATAAGGAAATAGTTATGGAATAATTCTCAAAATCTCTAAACCTGAAATGATCCTCAATTTGAATAATTAACTACATTTAGGATTATCTAATATTTAATGTTGTGGCCTTATATAATGATCCCTAAAAAATAGAGCATTATCTTCCTCTAAAATTGGTGAAGTGAACTCAGACTATGAGGAACTTCTATAGGTACAACTGGAGGAAACCAAATACTCAATGTGTGGTGGTATGAAAGAAAAATAACTCATAGATATCACATCCCAGACATCGACTTTTATCTAATCCTCATAACTAAGTGGATAATCATTGTGATCCTACTATAAAATTATTTTTATAAGTTATATTTTTGGAATCATAAAACAGACAATATGTTCCATCGTCATGGAATCATTCTAGAGAGAAAACAACATTAAATAAAAAAGGGAATTCATATATGATTAATGTACCAATTTAGTCCCCACAAATAGTTCCTATATGTATTAATTAATAAAGTAGGATATGATATTTCAATTTATTAGATATGATGACTACTGCACCAAAATTGGATTCCCCAATAAGAAATCTGAACTCAAAACCCATTAACAATGTATCCCTAGTTCCAAAACAAAATCTTAGATATAATTAATATCCTACCTCTAGTCCTATGATGACCACCTGTTATACATATTTTTTGGACACAACCCATTAAGGTATACGCGGATGCTGAAATGTTGAATTTGACTACCCATGTATAGATCCAATTGGCCAGGAACTGGAATCTAGTGATAATTTGGCATATCACATAGATGGGAGGCCATATACTAGGGTACATGTATTCACACAAACATATCTATGTACACACATTCAGTTGAAAGGTAAAATTATAATTATACCAAAATGAACATTTACATCTATATAGCACATAAAATTTTGAAACCTATATTAGAAAACATAAAAGTACAATATAGGACCACAAAAGCATTAAAATGAGTCCAACATTGTAGGAAGGAGGCGAATGGTTTTCAAAGAAATAACTAGCTCATACCACAGTCTGTCTATTTTAACTATGATTTTATTGGTCTTGGTCCCCCTATGACTCTATCAAACAGAATGTCATATCCATAAGACACGTCATGTGAGAGTATATACCATGCTTGGGATAGTATAAAATATCAAATATAACACCCAAAATCACTAAACATAAAAAATTAATAGAGTTGTTCACTCTTTATCATTAAGACATTTTATTCATTATGTGATAAAAAATTAAAAAAAATCATGATATGTACTCGGAATCCACTATGAATCATGGAAAAGACCTAGTCATACATCCAATTTATGATTTTTCATGATGCTACATGGAAACCTTCATCTAGGAAAACTCAATCCATCATTATGACAAAACTGATAGAACGCATCAAAGAGTTCATACTCATCGAGAGATGCCAGTAATATGTACTAGCTAGAACTCAAAGAATATTGATACATTGATCAATGATCTCACCTAGGGCCTTTGGGTTCTACCATAATCAATATATAAATAACCTGTTATGATTGGTATTGATAACTATGTATGTTGGTCTTGATGATTCAGGAAAACACCACATAGGAATGAATATGATTATAGGGGATTAGAACACAGTCCATATGGAAGAAATACTAAACTCGATTTGACAGTAATACCATAGAGGGGATATCATTCTATGCAGAAGATTAGATCTCTCACTTTTCCATCATAGGAATGGAAATTGGAATTATCCATAATTATAATACTATACAAAAAATAAAACGAGTGTCTCAAAATATTTAATATTTTTTTTTGTGTATAGGGCATACCTGATATGACTATATTACCCCAACACATATTGTGTCCTCCATCCCTTTTTTTCTAGTACAAGATGTTCTGTGTACACTAATTATACTTAGTCATCTAGAAGTGTCTGATTACCTAGCTATTATTTTGTAATAGGCTATTCCCACGTACTATTTCCATTCCAACATACCTTGTCATTCCCATGTACTTGGAGATGCCTATATAATCAAGGCATGACCGTATACCTGGTCTTTTCCATTCCAATGTACCCCATGATTACATATTGAGTGAACAATATTTGGTCACATTGTGTGTGGTAGGTTCCACATGGTTTATGATATTTTATATTTCAAAAACCATAGACACCATATATTGGGGAATACATAGTGTTTGTTATTCAGAAAAATCCCCATGTGTTTCAGTATTTTGAGAAATTGATGGTTCTTCATGACTCATTTCCCCACACCCCAATAACCTATTTTTCCTCTTTGATTCTTCCCATAGCTAATATATCTCATTTTTATGTATCTTACTATCACTTGGGTACTTATTATGGCCAATTAATTCACTCAAGAAATGACCACCACTACTCTACACAACCATTAAAATGCAATACCATGAACTTTCACTCTAGTTCCATTACCATTCCTCCATTATAGATACTGGACTTTGATCATACCATGCATTCTGAATACAAACCTATGGTATCAATATAATTAATTATTTAACCATTTAACAATTATTTATCACATGGTATTTGTTAATCCATAGACAGAAGAAAAAAATTACAACAAATGTGGCATGACTGTTGGAAGAAATGATTAAAACATAAAAAAGGATGATCCTTGCCCATTATTTTTGTTTACCACAATCCATTACTATTAGTCTGATAAAAAAATTACATGTAATCATGATCAGTCAACATAATAACCCTTCGTAATTTTATTATGTTAATTAAGTACATATAAATTAACGACTAAACCATAAATCATTTTATTTGAAGGATTGACTCTCATTTGATAAGGAGATAAATAACACATGGATTAAATCTAAAAAATCCTAACTCATGTTTCGATCAACCTATGATGAATAATGGTCCCATAGAAATTCCATTAGTGAGATTGATGATCTCATTTGGAAACGAATTGGGAATGAAAAATCCTTTTTTGATTGTCTAAGAATTATCCTCCAATGGATATTCTCTTAATCTCCATATTTATGATGATAGAATAAGAAATTTTCTATAAGAATGTTCAAATAAAAGATATTATTTATCATGAAAAAAAGTAAAATAATTTATTAAATTTCAAATATTACCAAAATCCCACCTATTTCAAACCCCCAATGCACACAATGATTATGTCATGCCATGTTTAGATCCCAAATTTCAGATTTACTGGAATTATAAAATATTCACTTTAAAACACAATAGGTATTTTATTCCATTATTTTTTAAAATCATCATTCACATGATACAATACATTGATTATTTTTATGTTATCATAACTTAGATTTCATAGACCCTATAATATTTCATTTAATCATCACATTGTTTCGAAAATATTCCATTAAATATTTATATGTTTTAAATGGAGAGAAGTAATTATATTCTCATAAAATCATGGCCATTTATCAAATAAGTAAAATCAAAAACTAAAAAATTTGATGGAACTAGGATCTCATCTAATTATCCCACTCTCAGGTTCTCCCCTGTAGATTCATGGGCTACATCCATACATTCACAAAGCGAATCAATCACACATCCCACCATTCCCTACAATCTAGTGGGTAAATTGTGAAGCTAAATTTACCCTCGATGTCTACCTCACCAAAATTGATAACATGTGAGGGGTCATGCATACACACTCACAACTATGATATACTGATTTCATCATTTACCTGGTCTAATTTTAGTGGTAGGGCCAAGCAGTACACCACCTCATCGACCAAAAACATTATCTTAAAAGGTCTTATGGACATTGGAGATAACATGTCACCCAAAACAAATGTCCATAAACCTCACTTATGTGATACCATTAGGATCAATTTGTGTCTATCTTAGTACTCTAAAGCCGTTTATCTACAGTCTACACACAACTTATTAATCATAACGGAGTCCCTATCAAAATTAGGATGATCTTAAACTTATTTTTTCACTCATACGATTTCTGGGCCCATCCGTGCGTACTTTCCTTTATCAATCAAGTATTGTGGTGACCATCATGGTTTCTCATGTCAGACATTGAATTATGTCGTACCGGTGGAAAATGATAGCTATTTTTACATCCAAATTCCCCCAAGGTTATTTTATCCTCCAAACTATGAAAAAATTACAGTAATTCCTAATGAATGTTATATATGGCCTATGATATCCACTTGGTTGAGCTATATTTTTTGCAATGAAATATCATTATAAAAAAAACTCCAAATGGCCTCCTGAAATACTCTATAAAATCATGATGTGATGTTTTAATCATGATCTAAAATTATTTTTGAAGGAATTCCATGATAAATGATGACTTTCTACATGTAATAATATCCCAATAACAATACAATACTATACCTTAATATGGATAGGAAGTGGTAAGACATGGTGTGTTGGCGAGTAATCATGTATATGTAATTGAAAAATCATGGAAATCATGGAATCCGCAACATGAAGTTTATTGATATATCATCCCACTACCAATATGGATCGTATAGACGTTCAGAACCACATGACAGAACTGGGTTGTCTACCTTCACCTATTTAAATGTGAGGCATAAAGAGAAAAGTTTTGGTAAAAACATCATTATACCCATCTAATAGAACTAACATAGATGATCATGGTACATATTCACAACATTTTATTTAAATCTAATGGTGATTATTGAAACTGTATATAAAATACTCCCCCAACATCATTAGTTCCATGTTCATTTATTGTGGAATGTTAACTAACTTCCCACATTCAAAAGATCTATTAGGAGAATTTCCTAATGATGTATGATCATTCAAGTTCTCATAGTTAGTATCTCCAAGATGAACCTCCCTAACATGCTACAAAAGTGATGTATTAAGAAAATTATCCTAAGTTAAGATACACTATCATTATCATCTATGTAAAAATATAATATTTCAAACTACTTCGATTCCTGTCTCAATGAATTTGAAAAGATCTATTTCTAAATGAATTTGGCACTAAATTTACCTTATCAAGAGTACCTGCTACGTAAAAGATATAATACCTAAATAACTATTACCCTCAGCTATAAGAAAAAAATGAAATTATTGTAGAAAAACCATTACTTGAGTCTCTTATAATAAAAAAATGATAAAATGATCACCCATAGCTTTGTTTCTCCACATATTCTGGGTCAATATCACTACTACCAAATCTAGACTGTGGGTCTCATAGTTCTTCTCAAGATGTCTTATCTGCATGGACCCATAGGTGAAAACTACCATCCTCTACAGTAGAACCCTACCAATCCTTGTTTTAGATATCGTAGTACATTACGCAAACAAGACCCTCCTTTGGGGGTCATAAGATGGTAGTAATCATAAAACATCACCATAACTCTTAAAAAACATGATTCCACCACATTGTACATATGAAATACTTCCTAATTTGGGTCAATGTAGTCATGGTTGTCATAATCATTAATAAATAATGTATTACTCTTCTATAGTACACTGAAAACCCATCAAAACTTCACAACCCAATAACACTCTTGGTTGGATCCCTTACTAACACATCATCATCCTCCAAAGAGTCCACTACAACAATCACATATACGGTGAAATATACATTAATGTGGAAATATCTAATACAACAATAAACCTTATATAGATCTATATAAAGTTGGTTCTCCTATATTATATACAAGACCATCTCGAAGGTATGTGTTTTCTACTTCTCAGATGTTGACTACACTAGTATGCCTTTGAATAATATAACCATGAAATGTTATAATTTTTAGAAAAGAACTTGTACCTGATTCCCATGAAATCTTCTGCTTAATTAATAATTTTTATGTGAATCACCATATACTCTTAGTGACCATATTGATATTATAATTTTCTCATTATTTTATGCTTGTCCTGAACTCAGAGTTTGTTATAGCCGACCCTAGGTCAATCATCAAGAACCACCTATCTAGTTTCAACTTTTTAGGAGGATACCAACTCCCATACATGTATACTTATTATATATTGTTATAAAATTTAATTATAATTTATACACAACTTCATTCTCCCCTCTACCGTTTGGGATAATAAAACTAGGCTTATCCCTAGTGAATCACTCGGTATGAAAAAGCCATTCTTCTGCTACTCCTCTAATTGCTCCATCAGTTCAAGAATATATAGAGGATCCATATGATATGATAGAATAGATATTAGGCTATTAAATATGTGTATGTATATACCGAATTTTATTTTTTGGCCGAGTTATAATCCAAAAACATTTTTAGAGAATACACCCTCATACTCCAATTCAACTATAGAAATTTCAATACCCAAACCATATGTTGTTCCAAGGGAGAAAATATCCAACTTCATTGTAATAATATATATTCTCCTTTTTCATATCTGATCATGATAGTCCAAGGTTTCTTCACCACCCATTAAGGAAAATATTATCCCATCGTCACAATGAAGCTACATCCTTTATCTGAAACAGTAAATATGTATAGGAACATTGGAGATCTAGTATATACCATGAATATTTCCACAAGGATATATCGATACTATGAAAATATCCCAAAATAATCTTCCTTTTCCTGGAGTTTTGTCAAATAGTTGGAAGAATTTTGTGACAATCTATCTCCCCTAGTAATAGTATCTTATTGGAATGGAATATATAAAGGCCCAATATTTTATCTAGAATGAGATAAGTTGAATGAATGGAATGGATCATTCATGTGTCTTTAAAAACATCATATATTTTTGGAATGAAAAATAACATACCTATAATTATCCATGCAGCCTCTAGCTCATAGTCCTGCACTACCTACAACTATTATAAACCATTACTACCGGCTCCCAGAGATTTTTTTGGACCACTAGATAGTGATGGTAGCGACTGATCAAACCAACAACCACCTGCTCATACTCTTAAAACTTCTCAATAATGTTCTATTCATTAAAAACATACTATTACTATTACATGTATCTAGTTTTTCCATCGATTATATGTTTATTAGTTTTACGGTGGTGATACCATCTTTTATAAAATGTACAAAACTGTCGCAAGAGTAACACAACCTCCCTATCAGCTAACTCGAACAATCCCATGATCCATGAACTACTAAATATATATCAACAAAGTTTCATTGAAAATACCTATATTAATGAGATCCATATTTCTCAATTCTTCTACCAGCTGCTAATGTCTCAACACTAGGATGCACAGTACCAACACCAATTGTTGGAGAGAGCATCACCAGTAAGCTATCAACTTCCCAATCTCAATCGAGCACTCTAGCTCAAGTATTAATTCAATGAGATATCAAAGAACCTGAAATATATATAGATTGAAAATTATAATTGATCATTTATTCTAAGAACACTTTTAAAATCATATAAATGGAGTGTTGTGGGAGGTCAGTGATCCATATCTAATATTCTGTTACTGACTTGTAGCTCTTCTAAAGCTGTAAATCCCCCAAATAAACACTTCAAAGAATGTAGATACATATAAAATCTCTATATGGATGAAATAAAACTCTACTCTTGAACAATTAACCTCTTCATATGTTAGTGTCACTAATCTCCACCATCATCATTCAGATCCCTGAGAAGGATCACTATAAGGACCATCATTTGTTCTGGTGGTGCCCTAACCTGTAATAAACCTCACATAACTACCATAAGATAGTCTGTAGTATCCTGGTTGTCTTTATTACCTAGAAACATGAATGTTATCAACATACAAAAAATATAATGTGTGCTCTGTATGAACACCACATCTGTGGGTACTACCGGTGAAACTCGCTACTCGACGGGTGGTTGAAATAATAACAAACCACCAAAGCATACAACCACAAGAAAAAATTACTTTATCAAATAATTATAAATTGTTGGATAATTATTTCTATCCTACCGTGTAATCCATGTTAGTAGTAATTGTTGATAAATCCCAAATTAAAAAAGAAACTCCATTGTAGAAGAGTATATCTAGGTAGTTGACTCATGAATGAAATTAAGACCACATCTAATTCCTATAAGATGCATATAAGAATGTTTTCCCAATAACCCATGTCTACATTTTATAAGACAAAAATTAATTTATTTGAGTCTTGGAGAATGGATACATTAGTCTCTACACCAAAATAGGATTACAACCATGAGATCCAAAATCAAAACACTTTAAAATGATTTCCTAATAACCCAAACCAAACCTCACTGCAGGATAATATGAAAACATTGGTCCAAATATATCCTCCTATGAAACCACTCTATTAGGTCCTAACCCATAAAAATCAAGAAGGATAATTGTAATCCTATCTTTACAACACCATACCACATCCAATATTCTAGGTGATGATGACTATTACTGAGAAGGTGTATCACAAACATTGGAGGACATAACAAAAGAAACATGTAGACACACACACTCACTTGAAATAAATAGAAAATGATGATTTTTATAATTATATGGATATAAAAAAGAATACATATATATCCCAAATCATATTATCAAAAAATTAATGGAATGCATAATGGAAAAAATACAATCCCTCTAATTTTTTAAAATCAGTCCAATAATATATGAAAATGGGATATGTTGTAAAATCAAACACCCGGTATGAATCAAATTTCTTTCATCAACTATACTCCATCTTCACTTTTTCAACCAATATCCACATAAATAGGACCTGAATCATTATAAGACATATCTTTTTTGGGAATATCCCATGTAGGGGGGAGTATAAATTTTCCTGACACGACAACGTGAAATTATATAACATAATCCATTTAGTGATTAATCAACTCATAATCATAATTCCATGAAATGAGTATATGATACAAAATGATAATAAACCATATATATTATAGGTATACCCTAAGTGTAAATGTAATGATAAAACTATACTACTTCCCTGGAATTATTCCCGAGGGTTCGAGGAATCATTTGTTGAAGCAAACACCCCCCAGGTCAGATAACACTGATGGAATTCATGCAAGAGGTTGGGCTTGTTGGGCCTCACCATGAATAAGTACACTATAAATTAAAATATATCTATATATTGATAGGTTTTCTAAACCATCAAATGTTGGTTATAACAATACCTATATATAAATAACACACTATGTGTGGGATATAATCTTGAGTATGTTGGTTATGAAAATTCAAGAAAACCCCATCTAGAAATGAAGTTGATGATATAGAATCCTGACTAAATCCACAGGGGTGGATTACTGAACTACATCAATAAATAATCTAGTATATTGGCTCAAGTCTAATAAAAAATGTGTTTCCTAAATATATACTCATTGGAATGGGCTAGGGGAACACAAACTATGGATGTTGGTCTACGCTAAATAAAATGATGTCCTCATACTACACAAAAAAATCAAATGGAATGTATCAAGTATACATGGTGGGGCTTATCAACCCAAATTATAATTGTTTAATATAGAGATAAAATCATTTTAAATATTTCATTACATTATTTAAGGAATTGTAATATATCATATTACAATCCAAGGTTCACAAAGTATAGTGTATGGGAAGAATAGGTAGAGAAAACTGAAAACATAGGACTAAATAAAACATTTCATTATTTTTTAATCATAAAGATCTCATTACATAATTTATTGTTATACATACTTTTAGTACATCCTAGGATTAACATGAACAAATGGATGACCTAAAAATCCCAGTAAAGAAATAAAAATAAGAATAAATAATTCACACATGGGTTAGAAGTCATAACAAAATTATATAAAAAGAAACATAACAATTGAAATCATAACATATAAACAACGTATCAAATAACCATGAATTCATTATAATGTGTAAGATAAAATAATCATGGATTTAAAATTATTCAAGTCTTATGGAACATAGACGAGCACAAGTCAAGGTTAACCACCAAAACTATTTCCCATGGTAGCACAAGTCCAGGCTTACCGCCAAGATAGTTTCACATAATGTCTCATCACACTCATCATTACCCAATTCATTGTTACAATATTTCTGGGGCACCCAAAATAGCATTTTCTAGAATATGTTACCCACTTAATTAATCATACATATTCAATCATACTTAAAAATAAGGGTACCCATGGAAATAAATGGGTATCATAATCCCGTCATAGATCATAATGAAAGGATATATTATATAGGTGTCCAAGAATGAAATGAATTAAAAGATACATAGAAATTAATAAGGTAATGTAATAATATAATATTGTAAGTTATGTCAAAATAACGTGATATCTTGTAAGAGGACTACTTGACAAATTTTAGCATTAAAACATTTTAGAGCGGTTTTGAGAAAAATTATAAAGAGAATTAAAAATATAAATATGAATAATATTTTATATTAAACATAAGCTAACCAATATGGGTTTCATAATAAAAAAATGATTTTATAAAAACAATTCCTTAAAACAAATGATATCGTGGACTTGAAATTTGGTATGAATATAGGAAGTTCTCTAAACTGGTTTTGGTTATTGGAAAGTATTATGGTGGGAACCACATTAAAAAATGTATATACCAATAATAGAATGATGAATGGACCTTGATACATTAATTCTGAACATATACATAAATTTTTGAATAGGTACCTAAAAAACATTATTTTGGTTAAAATAATGATAGGGAAACCTGAAGGAATAAAGGATGTTCGGGTATAATCTCTTACCTTACGTCTGATGGTGTCCATCACATGATATTAAAATCCTAGATAACCAAATTAAATTCATTAAATAATATTTAAAAATCCTCTTCTTTTTTAATTGACTTTTTATAACCTTATTTTGTTAATTAATGACGTTTTATATGGGTTAAGCGGATCAATTTCTTTGTTTTTTTCATTGGTTTTCATGAGTGCTTATCACATGAAAATGTAATTATAAATATGTAATATAAGAAAGGATGTACATAATTTAATATGTATGTTATTATTGATCATCAAGAAGATTAGATGGTTAATTTGGTTATTTTTAGTGAATATTAATCATTGTATAAATCTTTAATGCTAACTGTTTTGGTTAATTGGTGGGTTTCGATAACGTCAAACACATTTTTATTTTTATGTTAATATCATGGTTACAAAAGATCCTACAAAATTAAATTATTAATAATACATATATTCTAGTCTGGCTATACAATAAAAATGATTTATTGACCAGAATTGAATATGCGTAAAGAAATTTAAAATCCATCGTCCATGAATGTGATAAATTAACACATATTAGATGGTGTATTCATTTATAGTATAAATGTATTGGAAATGAGAAATGATGATGAATTATTAAATTATCATAACTATATTATTGTACATGTATGTTACTGGAGTAATAAAAACATTTTTATGAAAGGTGTTGAGGAATGAAAAATAGAAGAATGGGATTTCGATTAAATTAAAATAAATTACAAGAGGAATTTACCTCTTTAATACATCTTCCTTGAGAACCAATTTATGGGAGATAATTTATTATTTTGAAGAGACCATGGGCTTCTTGAATTATGATAGTCTCTTAGTGTTGTATTTGGGCAGAATTTAGACTATTAACAAGGCCTTAGATGATTAATGATGACATGTGGGTGATGGTGGATTTTATAATGGAGGAGAGAAGGGTTTTTTCAATATTTTATTCATTATTTAGTTATTTATCTCAAGAAAACAAATAGAATTGATTAATGGACATAAATATTAATATTTTCATGTGATATTTATCATAAGGTTATTACATCTTCCATGACTATATAAATATTTAAATTAACAAGAAATGTATATATACTACAAAATATAGTATTTTACTATTCACCAAAAATTCACATATTTCATAAAAATAAAAAAAATCACCGCATTATTTTTCTAATTTGTATAATTCCAAAATGATATATATTTTATGAATTTTTTTTATAAATAAGTGGAATTTATTTTTTAATTAAAATCATAATTTACATTAAAGATACAAATTTTAAAATTGTAACTGATTTTCTAACACTTTGAAAAAATAAATTAGTTATCTTAAAATTTTTATATATTAATAAGTCATCATAATATTATTTATTAATACATTTTATGAAAATAACATTTCTTTTAAATTACTTAATTATTCATTAAATTGTAACTCAAAAAAACCAACACTATCATTTTATCGAATTGTCACTTATAAGAGGAATAATGTTTATTTATAATTTCATTGGTTATGTTATTTATTCACTTGGATGATTTTCTATTCATAAGGGCCACATTACCATTCATAATGGTAGTATTACTATTCATAAGGGTGATTTTCTGTTTACTAAAAATTAATATTGAATCATAAGACTCCAAAAGTCTTATTGATCACAACCATATATATCATATTTTTGAAATTCAAATCACATTTGTCACAATATTATGTTAAAGGGTCACATATTACTCAGTAGTTCATTGTGCTTTAATTATATTTGACTATACTATATGTAAATCAAAAGATATTTTCCATTTATTAAAATATGTGTCATTACATTCGTCCACCCTTATGAAATTTTACCTTTGAAATTTCATTTTACATTCTATGTTGTAAACATGTGTGTGTACTTTTCATTTATCACCTACTTTAGTTATCATGTTTCCTCTTTCTTCTTATGTTTCATCCATATTACATTAATCAGGTGAGTTATCCTTTTTTTTATAACATTATCTCTATGATCCAGTATATTTACAGCATCTCTTCATAAAAATGATCATTCTCCAACTGTACCACCAATAATGATAGTACATGTGAATGATCTGTTATGTACTTCCATTAGAGGTATAAATGGAAGAAGCCGTCTACATTAGACATGGTTGGTCGATGTGCTAGTCGATATTCCACAACATTAACTTGATCAATGATCTTAACAGTTTCGATGTAACTGTGAGTTAGATTTACTTTTCCCAAAACCACATGATCTTTATCAAGGATATATGTAGATGAATACCGTGTGTCTAACACTGAACTCAAGGTCATGTCAATGATGGTCTATATAACTCTTCTATCGACATTGGGCTTCCGTGATGTGCTTATGATTTTTTTTCACCTTATCCACCATTTCATAGACCAATTATTGTTCTAGAAACTTATTCACACTAACTTAATTCCATCATGTCAGCGTTATACACCTTTTCCTATAAAGTGCTTCATATGGTCCCCTTAAAATGTTGGAGTGGAACTGTTGTTGTGGGGGAATTATACCACTATAATATTTTGTTCACATCATCCTATAAAGTACATAGAACTTTCACTCAACATCTATTCTACATTATAAATATTTCACTCAGATTGGCTATCATTTAGAGGATTATGGGACAGACAAAAGTTTAGTTCAATACATAGAGCATATTGGATACATTTCCAGAATTTAATTGGAAATCATGGATATAATTTTTTTAATATAGATAGTGGTACTCTGTGTAACCATTCCACTACTTCGATAGATATATATCTCTACATTTTGATCCAATGAGTAGTCCTCTAAAATTGTGATAATGATTGATGACTTTATAAGACGATCAACAATGACCGATATAGCATTATTTCATCTGGATGTCCCAGTATGACCATTGTCAAATTCCTTGGAGATGTAATTCCACGTCTAGGTTTTTAAGGGTAGTGGATTCATTATCCCCTTATATTGTTTCCATTAATCCATCACTTTTTAACATCCTGGGAACATTTATATATACCGAGCGGTCTTCTTCTTTGTATTTCCCTGTCAATCGTTCTTTTAGTGATATTGATACTTCTTTGGGCTCTCTATATGAATTTAAAAGGTTGAGCAATGTGTACCATTAAAAATAACAATATTTTCACTATATTATATGGTAAACATAATCCTGACCCAAATACTACATAACTATCCATGACAATGTTGAATTTAGAGGTTTTGCTATTTTAGATAGCTTCCTCCCTTTTCAGATTTTCCATATCATTTCTTTCAGCATCCTTTATTTTCTCCATGAGGTATAGTTGATCAATCATTTCATAGAGGATCGACTATGTTAAACTCATTATTATCCATATTTCTATACTCTAACAATATATGAGTATTGGATCATTTAAAATTCTTATCATTGATAATGATGCATGAACCTTTCTACTTAGAGCATATATCACATTATTTGACTTACCGAGTTGGTAGTGGATTTAGTAGTTATTGTCATTGATGATCTCTAACCATCTTATATGATACATATTAAGATACTTCTTTGTGAATATATATTTAAGACTCATTTGATCAATATATATCTCACATTTCTCCCGTAGATATAATGACAATGAATTTTCGATGAAAATATCACAACAACCAACTCCAACTTATGTGTGGGATATTTTTGCTCATGGATTTTCAATTGTATTGAGGAATTGGAAATAATACCATCAATTTTCTTCAGTACACAACCTAGTATCTCCATTGAATAATCAATGTACACCACAATGTTTTCTCCACTTATTGGGAGTATGAGTACTAGAATAGTGATAAGCCTCTTCTTGAACTCCTTAAACAATCTCCACATTCTTGAGTGTAAAAAAATTACTCCCTTCCATGTAATCTTGGTAAATATGTTAGAAAAACATGAATTTGTTTCCAAAAAAATGTCTATAATACCCATCTAGACCAAGGATTCTTTTGAGAAAACCGTTACAAATACTGTCCTGGGACACTCGTCAATTTACATTGTCTTTTAAGGGTCAACAAATATCCTATTTTGGGTGAAAAAATGCCCCAATAATGACACATACTCCACCCAAAAATCTCAATTACTATACTTTTATTAAATTTTATCCACTCTCAAAGTCATTAGAATAGTATTCAAATGCTCATTGTGTTCCACTTTTACCTTGTAGCATATCATAATATCATCGATAATGAAAACCAATTTTTTAAGATAATCTTTTAAGTATACATTAATTAAATATTAAATATTTCTATAGAATTAGTTAGTTTGAAGGTCATAACATTGAAATAATAGTGTAAATACCCCGTTTATATGTTATTCATGTGAATATCTTCGTTCTTCACATTTAATTAGTGATATTTTTAGTGAAGGTCGATCGTAGGGAAATAACTATCCCCTTGATGCTGATCAAAAATGTTATATATTTGTGGTAGGTGATACTTGTTCTCTATCAGAATTTTATTTAGATAAGGATAATCAATGCAGAGTTACATTCATCCATCATTCTTCTGGTCGAAGGGGACTGGATCCCCCCTTGTTGAAGCACTCAGGCATATAAAAACCATATCTTGATTCTGCTGTAACTTCTTTATTAGATATTCTAGCTCTACAGTGGACATTATATAAGGTGTATTTGATATAGGTAGAGATCCAAGATGAATGTTCAATTGATAACTCACCCACTATATCAGGCGGAAAACTAGGGAAATTATCCGGAAATACTTCAGTGTAATCCCTCGCGATTGGAATATCTTCATGAAGTATTATCTACATTGTCTCAATTATTTGAGCTGACATCCTTTTTATTAATGGAGTAATATCCACACAGGAGACAATAATTCCAAATGTGATTAATCTTCCTCCTCACACATGAAGGGAATTGGGGGATGGATTGGGATGTGAATAGTGATCTCCTTTTCTCATTATTTGATGTTAGATGTGTATAATGTTTTCGAATCTCAAACCAAGAGAACAACCAAATCTACTAAAGGAAGTATGATTTGATTTGATTGGAGGTATATTCCAAAAAAATTTACATCATATGAGCTATATACATTGGATTTTGTAATTTCATTATTTTTTGTTCTCATAGATAACTCAACCTCCAAATTTTGAGATTCTATTTGAATAGTTCTACTAAAATTTAAATATATGAATAAATTTATAGAACAAGAATAATGTAGTATACTTTATATTATTTAATTATTAACTAGTGTACCTACAACTATATAGTTTTCTGGATCCACCTCACATGTTGTGATAACATTATCCCTTCTTTGTTGTATTGTATGTTTTTGTTGATTTCCTCTGACGTCCCATTACTTAGGGAAACTATTCTCATAACTCCCATGTACTATATAGTTGTAACACTACACTATAGGCTCCTCGTTGATTTGAACCATCATTTATTATTCTTTATTAGTAGGATTTATCATATCCATCTAGAATTTCATAGACCGATGTCCCATTATTCCACATTTGAAGAAATTATTGGTTCCCATTACACTATTCCCAGGCTGCTTCTTCCCACAAATTTGACCTGTGGGATGTTCAATCTTCTATCCATCCTGGGATATATTTACCAAACCACCCATATTTGACTCCATTTTCTTTTTTATCATTGTTTCCATGAGACCATTGAGAGAATCTATTATAAATTTAATCATTTAGGGAACAACAGAAAATCTCCTCATTACTTTCGAAGTAACAAATCAGTAATTCTTTTCATAGACATTACCTTAATTATGAAAAATAAACAATCCACCTTGATTTTATGTTCATGAAAAAGCTATTGGAATTTTATGAAATCCTCGTGATATTATCATTATATGACCAAATGGAATCATCCTTCATCTGCTTATGTATAGGGAACTCTCCTTCCATCTTGAGATAGAAGGTTTGGGGAAAATATTTATTAAAAAAAATCATCAATTCTTCCTAATACATGGAATCAACATTCTCCATGGACTAGTATTCTGGATCTATTTCCAACAATGATCATCATCCCCATAAAAATTATAGACAACATAGACAACATTCTCTTATTCTAAGCATGGGAGGAATGAGAATATCATTTCAATGGAGATAATCAACTATTCCATGAGGAGGGTATCATAAGATCCAAAAAAACATGGGAGGCCTTTTTCACATGAAGTGTTAAACAAAAACATTCAATTTACTTGGAGGAGGGGGGAATTCCACATAATTCAAGATATTATTCATAACATTAGAATATTGAGCTAGTGATTTCATGATGATTTGAGCACCTACACCCTTCATATCAGGAATAACATTCTGCAAATAATCACATTTCCAATCTCATTGGATGTTAGAAAATGTTCTTATATTTCCCATAATGGACTAAGAAATTTTAAATACGACTCGATGGATTTAATAATTATCAATTAATCATAAAAAGGAAACCATGAACAAAAAGGATAATCTCGTAAATTAAAAGAATATATTAACTAGTGATGAATTATAGTTTAATGTAATTTATCCCTGATCTATTAAATAACATATATTCTTATGGTACCTTTATTGTTCCCTTAATAATGTTTTTAATATAATTATTAATTTACCAAGACGTATCCTCTAGAAATACCACACTTTGACAGTAGTAAGGCTCATTGTTGTGCACCAGTTCCTATTCAAGTCTTATTAAAAGTGGTGTTTTCTAGTTTTACCGAAAGATACATTTGTTCCAGATCTCCATCCACTTTTTTGTATTAATACATGGATGAATTTTCATGAAAAACCATTTACACTATACCTAGTAAAATTTAGAGAGGGGTTTTTATACATTGTATTATACCCAAGGTTCTCACTAATGTTAACTATTACTAATATACAAAAATATCTAGAACACCATCTGATACCAATTATAGAGACTCTATCCTAGTACATATTTCAATACATGATTCTAATCGTTGTGGAGAATCATATTCCAAACCATGGATAACAATTAGTAGTTTCTAGCTATACTAGGTATATAAAACTAAAAAAATGGACTAAATAAAACATTTTTTTAACTCATATTCATAAGGACATACTAACATCCATTTTTCCAAGACAACATTATATGATATCCTAGGAATAACATGAAATAAGGGATGTGCTAAAAAACCATGTAAGGGAATAAACATAATAAAAATTCTTTAACACATGGGTTAGAAATCATAACATAATGATATAAAAAGGCATGGAATATATGGAAAAATATTATATAAAAATGGGAAAATATGTACATGAATTCTTATAAATGTGGAAGAAGCATAAATTATGAATTTATAACAACTTAAGGCTCATTGAAAATAGAGGATCAAAATTCAAGCTCAACAACCAAGTGTGTTTTATATGGTAGCACGAGTCAGGGCTAATATCCATGTCCGTTAAACATAATGTCTCATGAGAGTAAAAATTACACAATTAATTAGAGAAAAATATGTGTGCACCCATATTAACATGTTCAGGAATATGTTTTGCACATAATGAATCATACATAATCAAGCATACATAAACATAAGGGTGCCCCTGCATTGGAATGGGTTTCATAATCCCGAGAGAAAGAATAATTAATGGGACTAATATACTAGAGTCCATGAAATTAAGGAATTAAAAAATACATTTACATTTATAATGTAATGTAAGAATATATCATGTTGTGTGACTTCAAATATATGTGAAAATATGTTAGAATAATATTTGAGATATTTTACCATTAAAACACTTTGGAGATATTTTAAGAAAAATACTAATGATCATGTAAAAATTAAATTGAAATAATCTTTTATATAAATATATAAGTTAACAAATAATTTTTTCATAATAAAAATATAGATTTTATAAAAAAAAATTAACAAAAAACATATGATTGATTGGACTTGAAATTGGGTAACAATTCAAGAAGTTCACTTAAATGGGTTTTCTTATTGAGATGAATTGAGAATGCATCCTCTTAAAACCATGAATATACCTAATAGTGAATGATTATTTGATCCAGATACACGTGTTTCAAGAATATAAATAGAATTTAGAATAGTTACATAGACGATATATCTTTATTTGGGAAAAAATAATGATAGAGCAACATGAAAGAATAATGGTTATTTTGGTAGAATCCCTTTCTTTAAGTATGATGGTGTCCTTAACTTGATCATAATGTCCTATATAACCTAATTACATTCATTAATTAATATATAAATAAAATATTATTTATTTATTTAATTATTATTACATTTTAAATCACATTCATTACCTTATTTATTGGTTTAAATGATCAATTTCACAGCCTATTTCGTTGGTTTTTATGATTTGTCTACTTATGTAAAAGTAAGGATAAAAATATCAGATGATAATTCTGTTCTAGAATTGAAATTTTATATTATTAGTTATAATAAAGAATATTAAATGTTTATAAAATTAATTTGGATATTGGTATTAATGGTGAATTATTATAAAAAACAATAATTATAACCGTTTTGATTAATTGGTGGGTTTAGATCACATGGAACATTTTTTTAATTATAAATTAATGTCATGTGTCAAAAATATTCCATAACCATAACTTAGACATAAAACAAATATTATAGTCTGTTTCTATAATAAAAATGGCTTCATGACCTGAATTGATGATTTTAAGAGGAATTAAAAACTTATCGGTCTTGAATGTGTTAAATTATCACATCTCGTATTGTGTATTCATTTCTACTATAAAAGGACGAGAAAGAAGTTATGATGATGAATTATTACATTATAATATAAAATAAAAATGAATTTATAGTATTTTAGTTATCATAAAATTTGGATTAAAGGAGGAAATGAAAGAAAAATTAAAAAATTGAACTTGAATTAAAATAAAATAAATGAAAAGAGGAATTTACATCATGAATATATCTTCCTTTAGAACCTATTTAAGGGAGAGGATTTTCGCATTTAAAGGAAAAAAGTGATTATAGATGTATGATATTGTCATACGGATAGATTTGAGTAGAATTTGGAATAGGCACAAGGCATGATAGGAGTGAAGGTTATAGGGGATGAGGGTTGTTTTTATGGTGGAGGAGAGGAGGGTTATCTCAATATTTTATTCATTAATTTAATATTTAGAAGAAGACATGAAATAGTATTGATTCCATGGAATCAAATAGTAATATGTTCATGTGAGTTCTAACATAGGTCATTACATCATATATGACTCAATAAATATTATATTTGATATATAATGTTTATATAGAACAAATTACTTTATTTTATTATTCATAAAAAATCATCTATTTTAGAAAATATAAACAAAATTCATCCCAATCATTTTTGGACATTTTTATTTCAATAATTATATCTATTTTGATAAAATAATATTATATATATATATATCAAAATTTATTTTTAATTTAAATCATATTTTTATTGAAAATAAAAAATATTTAAACTAAAACTGCTTTTCTAACACTTTGAATAATTAATTATGTTCTATTAAAACAATAATATAATAAAAAGTTATAAAAATAATTATTTATGAATACCATTTTGGAAAATAAATTTTCTTTTATATTATTTAATTACACATAAATTTTTAAATTAATATTCATGACTAACAAAAATACCAACACTATAATTATACATATTGTCACTTATAAGATGGATAAATTTTATTTATATTTTCATTGGTATGTGTACTAATCCACTTGGTTGATTTTATATTTAAAAGGGTCATATTACTATTCATAAGGGTAACATTACTATTCATAAGGACCAGTTCTTATTTACCAAAAAACAATATCTGCTTATCTATCTCTGAACATCTTACTGATCACAACTATGTATGGAAAATTTATGAAATTTAACTCATTGATGTGAAATATTGTGTTTAATGGTCACATAGTACATATTATTTAATTGTGTTTATATTTAATGTGAATATATGAAATGAAAATAAAAAGGGAATTTCCTTTGATCAAAATTTGGGTCATTAATTGTAATCTATCCCATGAATGTGTACATTAGGCCATCCCCACGTACTCTATCCATGACAATGTACCCGGCTATGTTCAGGTACTTGATAATGTCCGACTATCAGGCCAGGCCAATGTACTCTTCCCATGCCTAGGGACTGAGTTATGTTTGAGTACCAAACTATTCCTATGTACTCTGTCGATTCATGTATTCATGGGGGTGTTTGTATCCATATACCCTAATGGTATGCATAATATTGATAGTAATAGTTGACATTTATTGTGGTAGGTTCTATAAATATGATGATATTATATTTACTTGAATCCCTAATCACCAAAGCAAACTTAATACACAACATGTCTTCTTCGGACTACACACATTATGTGTTTCCTTTTTATAGTACCCAATGTTTTTTGACATTTTATTTCCACATGGAATTGATGATTCAATTCCAGTCAATATTCATACTATAGAACCTATATCTAAAATATATCAATCACGTCAAAAACCAGTGGTGAGATTCTAGCCATCAAGTCTACTAGGGAATCATTAATCATCACTATTCTCTAGCACCATAGTGGAAAACTATGAATTGTCGATCCTAGTCCATATTTGGTCCTCCATTAATAATATTGTAAATAATTTTTAGTACCAATTATAAATCAAAACCAACAATCTCAATACATTGTTCTAATGAACAATTGTGAAATGATAGATCACTCGATATATTTTGAACCGCTGAAAATACAAATACTATTGATTAACATGTGAAAAAAGGTGGATGAAATTTAAAAAAACATATCAGATGAACCTGACCCATTTTTCAGAAAGGACTCAATTTTTTATATTAGAATGATTAACAAAAAAACTAATAAGGATTAGTCAAAATAATGTAAATTCTTAATTCTAGGATGATAAATTAGTATATGTAAATTAATGGCCGACCAAAAAAATTCAATTTATTAGTTATATTATTTCACATTCGATCAAGGGATAAAGATTTAGGGATTAAATACATCAAAAATAATTCCTTACCTTGATATTGGATCACTTATTGATGATGAATAGTTTCACGTCCATTACATTGTAGTGAACATTGAACACCATTGAAAAACCATTCATGGAAGCCTGATGGATTATTTATTCTACAAGAAATCTCTTCTAAGGGGACCTCTCTCCATCTGTATAGTTATGTATGTTAACCAATTATATTATTATAAGCATTCATAAATAAAGGATATTTGGTCTAATAATAACAAATAAATATTAAATAATTAAAATTATTAAGTTATAAATCCACACATGAATATTCTTATTAAAAAAACTAATTACAAAAATTATTATTTCACTCATAGGTTAAAAAATGTAGTTTGGATTTAATGGTGGTATTAGATATCCCATCCAAGACAATTATGAGATGTTATTCCAGTATTTCTAATAAAATTCCATATGTATTGTAAGATATTTAATATTTATATGATATCAAAACTAATCCACCCTAGGCCATAGAAAAGCCTGTTTACTAATCTACCATCTTGAAAAATATTCATTTATATATTACAAATTTTTACTTGGGAAAAATATAGATGTTATAAAAAATATACATATTTTTTAAAATTTCATCCATATTTCATTTCAACTTCTAACATAGTATAATTATACAATCAGAAGTATATTTCATATATTATTTTAATTATTTATCAATAATTCAAATTAATAGAAGTATCTTTTTTTTTCAATGAATACATTTATAATTTCAAAAAATTATTTTCATAATCATGAAATTATGTTTTTGTCCAACAATCATTCTTAATTATCATTTTTAGAATAAAATTTCGTTAAATATATTTATATATACCAATTCAAATATTGTGATTTTTGATATTTAATATTGATTAATATATCATTATATATATTCTATAATAATTTTTGGATACCTAACAATACTTTTCAATCACCAAAATTAAAAATGATATGGATTTTAATGATTAAATGTTATCCCTAATTCCATTGATTTTTAGAGGAGAAAATATATATTTATTTATTGTAATTTTCAGATAATTATCCCACTAACCATATAATTTACCTCTTAAGCAATGTGAAATGTATTTATATATATTTCATTCATCGATTGACCTATTATAAATCATTATCATTGAAATACACTAAAGTTATCATCATTTTTGGTATTTACTATATATATATATACAATTAATAAATTAATCATATATTAAAAATTATATTTTCATTTATTTTTCTTCAAATAAAGTATCATAAATCACTTGCTGATGATTATATGTTTTTTTATTTCATCATTTTGGAGAAATTATTATCAATTTATTTATTTCAAATTATTCATCATATATTTCAAATTGATTTTTATGTCTATTTATTTTAATTATTTTTTTGTGAATGTAATAATATTTTTATATGATATATTTAAATTTTCAAAAATTTCATTTATATAATTTATTTTTTTGAGATATTAAAATGATTTTTACATTCAAATGTTAATTTTAAAATAATATATGACCTAAAATTTCATAAGATTTGGATTTTTTAGATGGTCACACATTGATGTTTATGTAATATTGGTATCATTTTTTGGGGTTTTAATGTGGTCCATAGTTGATAATTCATTATTTTGAATTATTTTAAATAGTGATACACCAAATTTTTTAATTTTTTTAATAAATTGTTTATACATATTCCATTGGTGTATAACATATAAAAACATTAATTAGAGTGTCTAAAATTCTCAATGTTTTTTTTATTTATTATATATTGAATAAAATATTTATATGTTTTATCATTTTTTTATCTCATAGAATGATTAAATGTTATCCTTAAATATTTTGGTTTTCAATTTGAACTTCAATTTCAGGTATTAATTTTTATTACAATTAAATAGATTTTATATCAATAAATTTTTTTGAATTTTTTTAATATAGTCGAAAAAAAATATTTCTTTTATTTTTATTTGCCCTTCCAATTTTTAACTAATTTCATGGAAAACATTTTGATCACAATTTTCATGAAATAACTGTCTACATTTTTTCATATATTTGTTTTATTTTATAAAAAATATCATTTAATTTTAAATTTCCAAATTACTTATTAAAAATTGAGTATAATGTATTTAATATAATAGAATATTTATGGTGTAGTATTAGAAGATGATTCTTTATATTTTTCCTCATAATGTACTAAAATAATATAACAGTCATAAATAACCCAATTTAATACGTAATTTTTTTTGTTTTGACAATAAAATGGAAATATAAATATTATATTTTTTAATTCAAATCATTTCACTAAATTTACATCAATAAATATTTATCAAAATCTTTAAAATAATTCTCATCTATATTTTCATGATGAATAATAGATGAGCAGGTTTTAAATAAGCATAGTTTGGAAATTTAAAAAAAAAATATATATCCAATATTTATTCTTCTGAAATTTTATACCACTATTGTTTAATTCCTTGAAAAATTAATATTAGATAATATTCAATATATTGAAATAAAATTATTTCACCTTTAATTTTCTTGTTTTATAATCTGGGAAACCAGTTGTTGTGGAAAAAATATATAAACATTTCTTGTTGTTTCAAATTATTTTGATCCATTAAACATATTATATTTATTAATTTTTATATATTGAGTTAATGTTTGAAAAAATTAATCTTTATTTATATATGACCATAAAATTTGATAAAACTAAAAATATGTTGAACATTCAAAAATATTCTCTTTAGGGTTTCCTAGTAATAAATCGCCGAATATTCATGTATTGAATCTCTGCAATGTAGAAAAAATTTCATTATTTAAACTATATTTTATTATAGAAATTGTTCTTACCTGAATTAAACCTATATGAATTCTATCATATTTTTATGTATAAGTCTAAAATTTCTTTAATATTTTAGTTCGTTCTCTATAGTTTTATAAATATTAATTTTTTTATTTATTTAACATCCTAATATCATCATATGATTTATTTTATATTGAATCAACAATATTTATATGTATTTCATTATATTGTTTTATTTTCTATATTTCTATGAGTTTTAATTAAGAAAACATTTACCATTCCAGTTTAAATAACATTACTTAGTATCACATATTAATAATTTAAACTATTTTCATATGAAAAAAAAATATTCAAAATCAATGGATTTCCTTTACAATTTTTTCATTAAAATTTTCAAATTAAAAAATCAATTTAAAAATCCAAAGATAGTTAATTTCAATTCATAGATTATCACAGTTAGTGGAGGCATTGAGACTACCTATACAAGGCTTGTATAAAAATTATTAATCTGAATAACACATTCAATTTTATAATTTCTATCATTATTGGTCTCTAAGACATGAATAACTTTTTTAATTTTTTAAAAAATATCACTGATAATAATTATAGTTTACAAAATCATTGAAAAATCCCATCCATGAGTAAATGACAGTGAAAAGAAACAATTGTTTTAATTAATTAAAGGATAAATATAAAAAATTAAAACACTATTTTTATTTAAATATGATGTATTTAAAAATGGGATCATTAATTAAAATTCTATATCATTGATAGTATAATTTTTATTAAAATGTTTAGAAGTATCAAATCCTAGATTTTCTATATCATTTTTATAAGAGGGAATGAATCATGGTTATTGAAACTCATCCTCCCAATATTGTTTTATTTTGAAATGAAAATTAAAAATGATAGTTATAATTTTCTATATTATAAATTTTGATTGTCTCCCAATATTTATATAGGATTAGGATTAAATTATCTTTAATAGATATCCATCCATAATCTAAAAATATCTATGAAACAATCTAACTCCAATAACATAAAGAATGTTGTTATTTTACTACATTGAAACATGATACAAGGGATCTTATCCTAATGATTTCAATATTTTAGTAGTATTTAAATACTAGATACATGGTTTAATATCACAATACATTTTAAAATGTAAAAAAAACATAGTATTTTCAATGGGAACGATATTATTCCATATATAATATACTCAAAAATCAATATTTGTACACAACCTCGAATAATTGGAAATGGTAAAAATTAATGGGTTATCTGATATACATAGTATGGGAATTTTTACTACAAAAAATATCATATAATGAATATGTCATAAATAATATGAAAGGAATAAATAATAGATAAAATTAATAATTATTTTTTAAAAAATACTCTATTTATATCTAAAGAATCAAAAAATATCTTCTAATGATTAAATAAAATCAATCCATAATTATCTAACATTATATGTCATTAATATATTCACGAACAAGTTGAAAACCGAATTTAAAAACATTTGACAACATGTTTTTCTGAGATTAATTTTCAATTTTTCTCCTAATAACTATAGTGACACATAAGACACATAACTGAAATACATATACCCTAGTCATATAATCATTAAAATACGTAACTTTTTTTCATAAATTACCTAAATCACTAAAAAACATGAATGCAATCATATATTCTACCATACATTTATTAAAAAATTATTTATCATATAAAATTCCATCGAATCCAACAATATTATTTTTACCTTAACCATATATTATCAAAAATATAGTGGAAATAATCAAATGTAACTTTCACACCTAGGTTTATATTATCTTCTTTAAGTTTGGACTATATTATGTCTTTGGATTCACTTTTGAGTTATAGAGGTTTCAGAATGAAATTTGGATTTTCGATATGTTTTCCTTCTATTGCATAGTTATAGAGAATGGTTAAGGGATAATAGTGGCCCTGATGAGGATGATTATCTTTTCAGATAATTATGAACTTCTACGGATTTATTTTCAAGGGTTGTTCATCATTTCATCCCTTTGGAGCAACTACCATTTGAAACCATATAGGGGTTGGGAGTCACTAGTCTAGGGTGCATGTCCAAAAAATAAATAGTTATAACTATGCTAAAGCAATGTGCATGTATCTATAATTTTTTTATAGAACCATGTCACATTTATTTCAAAATTTATGGTCAAATTGGGTGGGTTTTCTATTTTTCTTGTGTAGGTGCACACGTTTGGCGCATGGTTCAAGAAACGATGTGGCCTGACAATGCATCATTCCAAGGCGACATAAAATTTGAAAATTTCCATTTATAACCTACTTTAATTTAATCTCAAATCCTCCCTTCCTTCCCATTAATTTAATGAGACTCATAGGGGGTCCGTCCATTCTTCCCCACACCATCCGCTTCATCCAAGGGTGAATCCATGTGGATTTATTCATGTTTTGGGGTGTTTTCGTGTGGTATTATCGACCTCTCTCATACCAATTCCACTTTATTATATTTTTTATTATGTTTCCCTACTCCCTATGTATTTTGGTAATATAGTTTTCTTATATTTGGGTTTAATATTTTTTCATGTTGATAAGGTTCCTCTGGGATGTCCTTTCTTTTTGAGCATTTGTGGAGTCTATTTGGTTTGTCAACATTGAGGCGCTTGTGGTTTGATGTAGGGTCCCTTTCCATTTTTCCTTTAAACCTAAGAATACATTGATTTCATTATTTAATAAACATAATTGGAAAATAACTAGTGATTTATTATTTTTAGAATATATTTTTATCTGAAATTTATTGATTTATTATTGTTTTTAACGAACATCCCAACCCAAGTTTCATGTAATGGGGATGTGAGTTGGTCAGTCACCTACTCCCAAGTGTTCCTCCACATAAGCTTGATGGTGGACTTGAAGCTAGGTTTCAGAAAGTCATTTGGGGGGAGACCATAACATATTTTTTTAGTGTAAAGTAGAAGTAGTTGTTAACAACAATAAAGAAGTTTTTGAGAATATAAATAACCATAAAAATACCAATGTCACAGGATAGTCAAAAAATGAAATACCTTACTCAACATAAAAGGAAACATATTGTGTCAATTAAGATTTCAGGTGAATATAATTTAATGAAATCTAAAGACACAATGACTCCATAGTAGGTCCCAAACCACATCTGGTTCCCTCACCAATGATCCATTCCCTACTGGAAATCAATCCTTGGTAATTTCCATTATTTTATCCTATAACGAAAATGTAAGTTTGGTTGTCGATCCGTTGGACCATGTAGGGAGTGAGTACATATCAGTAGTTCACCACCAGTGATGTTTAAAACAGGTCTAGTTAAAATAAAATGAATGAAATTATATAAAACAACAACCACAATTTATAGTTAATTAGTTATCACATTGTCATTTGTTATTTGTTTAGAAAAATTATACTAGGGTTTGATTGCTGACCCTCTTTCATTTTTTTAATTCATTATTGTCATTAACCTTTTATTGAAATTATTGATAAACCCCCCAAATATCATTCAATGTTGGCCTCCAAGCCTAACACCACAAATTTCAACTAGTATAGATCACCATTCCTACCACCCAAATTGTATCTAGTGTAGACCATCACGTCTACCACCTCACATCACAAGTGCATAGATAAAAATTAGGGTATAACGCCATGTCTATTCCCCATCATACCATTGGTAATGAACTCAATATCTATCACCCATATTCTAAATAATTTACCTCAGTTATTAATTACTAATAATTTATTCACATCTATTCCTTAATAATCCAATTATTAGAAAAATGGATCAAAATCCATTAGTTAATCATTGTTTAACAGAGTGCACAACACATTGATTAATACTCATTTCTCATTAATCTCATTCAAAAATAAATTGTCCAAAATTAATTATCCAAATATAATCTCAACATATCCTAATTAATACCAAAATTAAAAATCTTTATTTATCAATAGGGAACGTAATTAAAAAATCATTAATAATCCCACATATCCAATCCTTATCTCATCCATAATTCCCCAAGATTAACTATCTCGAACACAACCAAATTCTATATCTCAATTGAAATATCTCAAACCAATTTTTTCCCCAAATCAAACATTTTTTGGGAAAGCCCCATTTCCTCATAGTTTAATCATCTATTTAATAACTAAGGTGTTAATAAGTCAACTTGACATTCATAAGTACACCTATTTAGAAAATAAATTATTAATTGAAGCTACCAAATAAATATTATCACAAACACATATATAATCCCCAACAATGGGAGTCCGATTTGGACCACCAACCTCAATTGTTTTATTGATGTTTCCCAGTTGAAATCCCAAAAATCCATGTGGTTCAATGATGTTGGTCAAAAACAGGAACTAAATCCATCAATCCAAAATTAAGAACAATGGAAGAAGATATAGAAAATCCTAATCTAGAACCAAAATCCTAGATTTATATCTCAACACATAGGTTTAGATTCATGGTAAATATGAAGATATTCTAGGGAAATCTCAGAGAGAGATAGAGGAATGAATTGAACAATCATCAAAATAAAATACACTTACTTGGATGAGATATTATTCTTTAATAAAGGGATTCTATCTCAAAGAACAAAATTTTAATCATTTTGGAACCCCTCTAGAAAGCTATGTCACCACATAAAATATTTAATGCATAATCTTATGACTAAATAGAGGTGTTTCGATGGTTCATGTTATTTAAGTACTATTTGTTGTATAAAAATCATATACAATAATACTTTCACCTATCTTGTTTACACAATTAATGAAACCGTGTGAAAACTATATGGACCCCACATTCTAGGTTCGCACGGTTCACATAGTTACATAGGATTGAGAACATAGTATTTCAAACCATGTGAATACCATGAAAAACCATCTATCCATATATTTTTCTTAAAACCACACCCATAGACACCTAGAACCACAATTTCAAATAAAAGGTACATAAAAACAAAATGTACCTGAATAACACACGCCAGATGACTCCACTAAAGGATGAGATCTTACAGTCTCCCCAATATATAACATCTCAACCATGGGCTTCACTTGAAATTAACCCTATGATTCCGTGGAAAAATTATTGGACTAATTAGCCATCATGTATACTTCCAATTATGTTGTTTCTTATTGAACTGTTCAATAATTCCATAACACACAAACAATCAACATTGTGTTTCCCCGTAACACTTTCTGACTAATATATAGAACACTTACCGGATGATCCTCAAAGGACGCATCCATATCACGTCCAAACTCAACCAAATCAATCATGTGTGTAACACCCCGACCCTAGTTTCCCAGAGTCGGTGCATTATTACATTACATTGGCATGATCACAAGAAAGATCAAATCTCGAAAGAGCGATTGGTTTAGTAGCCTTGGAAACACTATACATATTCATAATGTTTTACATTACATCACAAAGTGAAAAACTACAACAATAACATAGTCTCCATATTACACACTCATATCCACACATACTATCCCTGCAGGTTATTCATAACTTACTTCTTCACATCCTAGGAAAAATAAAACATAGAAAGGGGTGAGCTCAAATGCCCAGTAAGGATAACAATATTGCGGAAACTTTCAAAAATAAGCATAAACATTTAAGGAAATGTATAACTAAAACAAAAGCCTTTTAAACTTGAACTTCAACATAGTATGGCAAAATAAAAATGAAATAATGCCATTTACTTATTCACATGGATATTCTACTAATCGAATAATCACATGCAATATCAATAACCACTTTCATAATGATGGAATGCATAATGCCAGACTATCATAACAACATAGCCAAGGCCTCGTGCCAAGACTACAAATAAGATTTTGTCAAGGCCTTGTTCCAAGACACTAGTTTGTCTCATGAGACCTACCGATGCATCGAGGAGCTATAGCGGGCTCCACCCGTCACATATTAAGTCCAATTCATTCCCATATGAAAAGGCTTAAACATAAAATAAACATTCATATTAAAACTAGAATATGAAATGTCAATACTTTCACCATAAACCATGAATGGTATAAAAATAGCACATCCATAGTCAAACATATCACAAAACCGTCAATACAATATAGAAGTTTTGTATCATAATAAATAAACTTCAAATAAGCTTAAAATCTATCAAAGGATGTTGACATAGATGAAATCAAAACTATTTGAGAGAAGTATCTCTTTTTTCGAGATCATTGAAAAGTCACACATTTATAAAGGAAGTAATTTAAAAGAGATTTTTGAATCAAAGTGTCTCATACCACATTGAAACATTTGAAAATAAATATCATTTCAAAACCGTTATGTCCATACAAATAAGTCCTTAAAATCATTTTGACAACATGGACATTAATTAAAAATATTTAGAAAGATAAATCTTTAAAACATTTAAAATTATGATCTTGATAAAGAGTACCTTTCAAAAATTCTTGAAATATTCATTTTGAAATCATTTAAAAGTCACATAATTATAAAATAAAACATTTACTTTTAAAATATTCTTATAATCTTGTATGGGAAGCTTTGATGATTGTATAACGGCGGTAAAGAGCCACACCCGCCGTATAAGTTAAAAAAACATTCTTACCTTAAATTTGTCGAAAGATAAAAAGTGCCTTGTTTGGAAAACGACGGAAATATTCCTTTAAAAACACATAAGGTTATAAATTAATTTAACCCATATTCATTATAAGTATTAAAAACGTTTTGAAATACATTTCTATGAAACATGGCTGTGGATGATAAAGAAATCCCAGTAGATTATTACGTATAAACAACCTCGGATAATGAAGAGGTTGCGAAATAAACCCTTACCTTGTACTTTTCTTTGGTTGGGGTAGTATAACCTCCTGTATAATGGTGAAATAATTGTTATTAAATTATACAAGAATCATATATATTAATATGATATCATATATTATCTTTTAACATTGATTTGTTAAGAATATCTTAGAATTATTGTCATTTCGGGTGTTAACTTACTCGTTTTATTTTATATGTTTTGTTACATAAGACGTGTTTATTATGGATAGGTTGTATCTTATTCATATCTAGAATGATATCAAGTCCTTAAACATCATTTTTAAATCATAAAATGATAATTATACTTTAATGGATACGATAGAGAACAAATCTCATTTCGTTCGTGGAGGCAGTAGTCCGTACGTACACACGAGTGACAATATCATTCTTTTGATATTAAAATAATATATAAATGGATGGTATATTATATATAATGAATCATTAACGTGTTATATTTATTATTTACATGAGTTACACATCATTATTATACCCATCCAAATAATAATATATTGAATAACAATTACACCACGACGTGGAGACGGTAAGCTGTACGTACGCACGTATAGTGACATGTTATTAAAAGGGTGGATAGAATACTGAATATGGTTGTACCATATTAATAATAACATAAAATTATATATAAGATACTGGAGTTATTATTTTAGAATGTTAATAACAAAGAAAGTAGAAGGGGAAGAAGAAAGGAACTTGAAAAGGGGTGGTGAAAACATTACCTCTTCTTCAGGTTCTTCCTTTTGATTTGATCAAAAGGGCTCCTTAGGTTGGATTTCTGATCAAACAAAGGCCTCTAGGTTTCAGTGAGGGAAGTTGGAAGAGTATTTTGGCAGATTTTGGCTGATCCAAAAGGCTTTCAAGGTGTGAATAAACGAGAAGGTGGAGTGCCCTTTTATAAGAGGGGTGAGGGGTACCTTTGGAAAAGCTAGAAATATTAATTGATAATAATTTCATATTCAGTTTCTAATGGCTCAAAAGTTGATTATTCAAAGGTTATGGTGGGGATAGGTCGAAAACCATTCAACCAATAGAATTTAGACAGGTTTGGGTCACAATGTTAACCTTATCATTTATTTTTAACTCTTAGTTAATTAGTTTGACATTTACCATTTCACTTTGTATTTTTATAATATCTAGTTAATAAACATACTATATACATCCAAGCGACTCCAAAGTGGTCGATTAATGATGAACCTATCATGATATAAGTCTCTTGGCCGAACCGTAGATCTTTAGGAATTTAATATCAATTAATAATATAATATTTGTTTTAAAAACTCTTTTATGTCAATTTTGACACTATTCAATAATTGTTTTTTGTAAAAATCACAACAGAATGATTACATCGAACAAAGTTAATTGAATCAATCCTAACATGTCATATAAACCTTAAAATTAGTTTAATTCCTAAAAAGTCTCAAATTATATTTATTTTTGTATTTATAATATCATTTATTTTAATTTTTCACTATTATGGTAATTACTGCATCATCATTGTGTCATAAGTAAATTAAATTATTTATAGTTTAAAATTTATAAATAAAATATCCTTAAGTATTAAATCTTATTATCTTTCTAATTAATATTTTCAATCTAATTTATCTTATGTATAACCCTATATTAAAAATGTTTTAGTAAATAAACATTGATTTTAACTCTTTTAACTCTTCTTTGAATTAAATAATAATAAATGTCCTAATCTAATCCATGTGGACCTAAATGATAATATTTTATTCCTATGGCTGTTTTGGTCGAGATAAACTTGTCCAATAGAATTAAGACATGTGTTAGGGTAATATTAATATCATTTTTACCCTTAATTACCCTATTTACTTTTAACCGTGGTAAATAAAAGTAAAATGTTACTATTCACCAAAAAATTATTTTCATCTAATTGAACAACATTTTACTTCTTGATATTAACCATGTCTCTCGGATTTTCAAAATTCCATTCACAGAAGTGGTATAATTAAATTTTATGAAATATTCAGTTTTTTTAACTACCACTTAGTAGTTTCACTATTCATCAAAAAATGAATTTTTTCAGAACAATGCCAAAATTTCACCATAAGCTATAATTGATATTCCAAATTCAAAAATGATATCTATTTTAAAATATTCCAAACATATAAGTTGCATTAATTAATTTTATAATTAATTCCCGTTGTCACAACAAATAGCGTGTTTTTAAGAAACAATATATATCAAAAGATTGACAATTGTTTAGGTCCAATTTCGAAGTGAAATTAATTATAATGAACACCATTGGATAAAATGGTAAAAATATATTATAATTATACTTTAAAACCACTCAAATTCATAATTTATCACCGTTAATTATTTTGATTAAAAAAGTTGTTTTTAATTAAAATTTAGTTATTTTCACTAATCATCAAAATATTAAAGTTATCCGAAAAGTACCAAAATTTCACCTTAGGCTAAATTCAATACTTCGAATCCAAAAATTAAGTCCATTTTGAAATATAAAATATATATAATTTCAAAAAGTAGGTATTACTATTCATAAAGGCTAGTTTGATTGGTCGTGGTGTGTGTTAGAACTCGAAGGTGCGTACAACACACGCTACTGTATTATTCAAAGGAAATCGTACTGTGGAAGCTTGGGATGTTTCATTTTAAATTTTATTGATGTCCCCATTTAGTCAAAAAGTTTAAAATATTGTATTTAAAAAGAGTTCACTATTAAAATTTGGTAAAAGTGCAATGCTGAAAATGAATTTGTTCTTACATTTTGTCTATGAAACTCATAATATGGATTCTAAAATTATAAGGATTATATAAAGATTAAAATTTAGTTAATACTATTCATAACCTCTTTTGAACGGATTGTTTGGTAAGTCATGGTGTGCTTGAACTCGGTGTTGCCTGTAGTGAAAGTTGTTGTATTATTTTGAAGAAATAACACACTATGAAATCTTAGGGTGTTACATTCTCCCCTCCTTCAATAAATTGCGTCCTCGCAATTTGAAATTATTCTTCGAAAATAAAAGGACGAAAATAAAAAATATCTTTGTGGGAAAACCCACATCGGAAATTGGGTTACTAAAATTTAGTCTTAATATGAGGAAAAGAGAAATGAAAGGGTCACCACCAAATTATGATCTCGATTAGGAGAACATTGGTGGCAATTAGAGACATATAATTGGAGGAAAAACGTAAATATTTATAGGTAGTGATTGAGGTCATCAATCACAAACAAGTTTAAAATTGAGGTCCTTAAATTCATCAATCTATGATGATTTAAAATACCATCGACTCAACAAAACATAAGGTATTAGTATAATACATTTTTGACGTTTCAAAATATCTTAGTTGAAATCCCACATCGAAAAATGAATTAATGAGGCCTCTATATAAAATAAATTGTGGAAAGTATGAAGATTAACGAAAAAAACACACACTAGGGTTCCATATAGAAAAATATGGATATGGAAGAGAAATATAACCATCAATTATCTGATGGAGAGTGGTAGAGAACATGGCTATGAAAAGGCCAACAATCCCAAAGCCATAAATTAGTGATGATTTAAGGTAACATCTAGGACAACATTTTTGTTCTAAGTTCCTTTTCTTAATGTTGGGGAATATATTTATGAGATTGGATAAGATCATAAGGAGATATACTTACATTATAATTAGAGTTTTATCTATTAATTAATTTCTACCACAAACTCATCTTTCACTCGTAAAAAAAATTCTATTTATACAATTCGTACAGGGTTCCAAAATAAACGAATTTATAATTGATCTACCAGATCTTTTTAAAAAAACTACATTATTTAATCCAAGACATCTCGTGGTCTAGTGGTAGGTGACACACCCTTGTCGCCCTTCGCTTGAGGGTTCAACTCTCGCTGCCTTGCTGGTCGCGATGGGTTGTCGCCCGACCTCTAGGTTGTCCTTTTATGGAAATCAAAAATTAATCTCAAACTAGAATTTATCCAAAATACATCTGTCCAAACTCACAGTCCAATATTTATTAGGAAGGTAAACTTATTGTAGATCCTTTTTACCCCATAATAGCATATGAATACCTTCATCATGTATTCTTTTAAAACACTGAAACATCCTAAATTACCATAATACATATTGATTACATTCATGCTCCCTTATTCCATATAGAATGCTGGATATACTTCATCAATCCAAAAATGTTTTAAACCCAAATAATGATGGAATATACCAATCATTAATTAGCTTCAAGGTAGTCAAGAATATCCAATATAATTTATCCAAATCATTCATGTATTATTCTAAAAACACTACCTCGGTATCAGAACCATATTATGGTTTATCTTTCTCTCAAACATATATTTTCCAAAACTTTAACCTGATATTGAGTCACTTTTCTTTGTTTCACACAATCTCATGTTCTTAATGAAATAGTACTGCAGTGCAATCCTTATACACTCCATAATTATTATAACAAGAACTTTGTTGATAAAACACTCAAATGACATAATCAACATAAGAACTCTAATCATTCCTCTTCATCTGTGGTAGTATCATAACTTGATTATTATCCAATAGCATCATTTTAGGCGTAGTCTGATGACTGGGACATAGGTTCGCGTAGTGTCCAAACTCCTTGCAAATGAAGCATTGTACATTTGAAACCATTTTCTTACCCTTGCAGTCACGTACTATGTTCCCTTTTCCTCCACACATATAACAAACTCCCATTCCTTTCAGACAAGTTCCAGGGTGTTTCTTCCCACAGTTATCACATATGGGAAAATTCTTATTTTCTATCTTCCCTTTATCCATCGTTCTCTCTTCCATCCTTTTCTTCTCTTGCTTCCCTTCAAATCCATAGGACTTAGTAAAATCATTACTTATCTTATCAACACATGATATTATTTCTTCATATGATGATAATACATGGGAGACTATTTCTCTTATAAATTATGGCTTAAGACCATGAAAGATATGATCCTTCTTTCTATTTGGATCATGTGCATTGTTGGAGTTCTCATTCCTTCTACTGGGTGCCATTTCTAAACAATAACATACACTAGATTAGTTTATGAATAACAATACCTAATCCCAAACTTGTACGAAACATAACATAAATTAAATAGTTTTTGGGTATAATCCATAATCATAAAAATTTCTCCTTTGAGGAAGTAAATACACATAAACCCTTCATAATGGTTTGTCAAGAAAATGAGAATTATCCTAAGAATATACCCCGGGAGTGTCGTAACCAAGACTGTAGCAAGGTCCGTTGTCATGCACCAGTTCCCATTCGAGTCTAGCTCAAAGCGATGTTTTTGGGTTTTACCCCTAGGTACATCTGTGCCAGAGCCGCCTCTACCTGCTCGTATCCAGATAGGGATGTATTATTCAGAAAACTCACAAATTCTCTACAATACCAATATTCTAGGAAGTTCTTCTATACTAATCCTCAAAGTTCATCTTAGGTCTACGTTCTCTAATCAGAGTTTATCTAAATCTATCTTCCAAGGTTTGTACTAAACTTCCTTTGATACCAACTGTAACGCCCCAACCCTAGTTACCCAGAGTCGGTGCATTATTACATTACATTGGCATGATCACAAGAAAGATCAAATCTCGAAAGACCGATTGGTTTAGTAGCCTTGGAAACACTAGACATATTCATAAAGTTTTACATTACATCACAAAGTGAAAAACTACTACAACAACATAGTCTCCATATTCCACACTCATATCCCCACATAATATCCCTGCAGGTCATTCATAACTTACTTCTTCACATCCTGGGAAAAATAAAACATAGAAAGGGGGTGAGTTCAAATGCCCAGTAAGGATAACAATATACCAGAAACTTTCAAAAATAAGCATATACATTTAAGGCAATGTATAAATAAAACAAAAGCCTTTTAAACTTGAACTTCAACATAGTATGGCAAAAGAAAAATAAAATAATTCCATTTAATTATTCACATGGATATTCTACTAATCGAATAATCACATGAAATATCAATAACCACTTTCATAATGATGGAATTCATAATGCCAGACTATCATAACCACATAGCCAATGCCTCGTGCCAAGACTACAAATAATATTTTGTCAAGGCCTTGTGCCAAGACACTAGTTTGTCTCATGAGACCTACCGATGCATCGAGGAGCTATAGTGGGCTCCACCCGTCACATATTAAGTCCAATGTATTCCCAAATGAAAAGGTTTAAACATAACATAAACATTCATATTAAAACTTGCATACGAAATGTCAATACTTTCACCATAAACCATGAATGGTATAAAAATAGCACATCCACAGTCAAAAATATCACAAAACTTTCAATACAATATAGAAGTTTCGTATCATAACAAATCAACTTCAAATAAGCTTAAAATCCATCAAAGGATGTTGACATAGAAGAAATCAAAACTATTTGAGAGAAATATCTCTTTTCTCGAAATCATTGAAAAGTCACACGTTTATAAAGGAAGTAATTTAAAAGAGTTTTTTGAATCAATGTGTCCCATACCACTTTGAAACTTTTGAAAATAAATATCATTTCAAAACCTTCATGTCCATATAAATAAGTCCTTAAAATCATTTTAAAAAAATGGACATTAATTAAAAATATTTAGAAAGATTAATCTTTAAAACATTTAAAATTATGATCTTGATAAAGAGTACCTTTCAAAAATTCTTAAAATATTCATTTTGAAATCATTTAAAAGTCACATAATTATAAAATAAAACATTTACTTTTAAAATATTCTTATAAGCTTGTAAGGGAAGCTTTGACGATTGTATAACGGTGGTATAGAGCCTCACCCGTCGTATAAGTTAAAAAACAGTTTTACCATAAATATTTCCAAAGGTAAAAAGTGCCTTGTTTGGAAAACGACGGAAATCTTCCTTTAAAAACACATAAGGGTATAAATTACATTAACCCATATTCATTATAAGTAGTAAAAATGTTTTTAAATACATTTCTATGAATCATGGATGTGGATGATAAAGTAATCCCAGTATATTATTACGTATAAACAACCTCGGATAATGAAGAGATTGCCATATAAACCCTTACCTTGTACTTTTGCTTGGTTGGGGTAGGATAACCTCCTTTATAATGGTGAAATAATTGTTATTAAATTATACAAGAATCATATATATTAATATGATATCATATATGATCTTTTAACATTGATTTGTTAATAATATCTTAGAATTATCGTCGTTTCGGGTGTTAACTTACTCGTTTTCTTTTATATGTTTTGTTACATAAGTCGTGTTTGATATGGATAGGTTGTATCTTATTCATATCCAGAATGATATCAATTCCTTAAAATCATTTTTAAATCGTCAAATGATAATTATACTTTAATGGATATGATGGAGAATGAATCTCATCGCATTCGTGGAGACGGTAGTCCGTACGTACGCACGAGCGACAATATCATTATTTTGATATTAAAAGAATATATAAATGGATGGTATATCATATATACAGAATCATTAACATGTTATATTTATTATTTACATGAGTTACACATCATTTTTATACCCATCCAAATACTAATATATTGAATAACAATTACACCACGACGTGGATATAGTAAGCCGTATGTACGCACGTATGGTGACATGTTATTCAAAGGGTGGATAGAATAATAAATATGGTTGTACCGTATTTATAATAACATCACAGTATATATAAGATACTGGAGTTATTATTTTAGAATGGTAATAACAAAGAAAGATATGTGGAAGAAGAAAGGAACTCGAAAAGGGGAGGTGAAAACATTACCTCTTCTTCGGGTTCTTCCTTTTGATTTGGTCAAAAGGGCTCCATAGGTTGGAATTATGTTCAAAATAAGGCCTCTAGGTTGTAGTGAGGAAAGTTTGGAGAGTATTTGGGCAGAGTTTGGCCGATCAAAAAGGCTTTTAAGGTGTGAATAAATGAGAAGGAGGAGTGCCCTTTTATAAGAGGGGCGAGGGGTACCTTTGGAAAAGCTAGAAATATTAATTTATAATAAATTCAAATTCGTTTTCTAATGGCTAAAAAGTTGATTATTAAAAGGTTAATGTGGGGATAGGTCGAAAACCATTCAACTAATAGAATTTAGACATGTTTGGGTTACTATATTAACCTTATCATTTATTTTTAACTCTTAGTTAATTAGTTTGACATTTACCATGTCACTTTGTATTTTTATAATATATAGTTAATAAACTTACTATATACATCCAAAAGTCCTCCAAGTGGTCCATTAATGATGATACTATCATTATATAAGTTTCTTGGCCGAACGTTAGATTTTTAAGAATTTAATATCAATTAATAATAAAATATTTGTTTTCAAAACTCTTTTATGTCAATTTTGACACTATTCAATAATTGATTTTTGTAAAAAACAGAACAGAATTATTACTTCGAACAAAGTTAGTGGAATCAATCCTAACATTTCATATTAACCTATAAAATTATTGTAATTCCTAAAAAGGCTCATATTATATTTATTTGTGTATTCATAATATCATTTATTTTAATTTTTCACTATTATGGTAATTACTGCATCATCATTGTGTCAAAAGTAAATTAAATTATTTAAAGTTTAAAAATTATAAATAAAATATAATTATGTATTAAATCTTATTATATTTCTAATGAATATTTACAATCAAATTTATCTTATGTATAACCCAATATTAAAAATGTTTTAGTAAATAAACTTTGATTTTAACTCTTTTAACTCTTCTTTGAATTAAATAATAATAAATGTCCTAATCTAATCCATGTGGAACTAAATGATATTATTTTATTCATAAGGCTGTTTTGGTCGAGATAAAATTGTCCAATAGAATTAGGACATGTGTTAGGGTAATATTAATATCATTTTTACCCTTAATTACACTATTTACTTTTAACCGTGGTAAATAAAAGTAAAAAGTTACTATTCACCAAAAAATTATTTTCATCTCATTGAACCACATTTTACTTCTTGATATTAACCATGTTTCTTGGATTTTAGAAATTCCATTCACTGAAGTGGTATGATCAAGTTTTATGAAAAATTCAGTTTTTTTAACTACCACTTAGTAGTTTCACTATTCATCAAAAATTAAAGTTTTTCAGAACAATTCCAATATTTCACCCTAAGCTACAATTGATATTACAAATTCAAAAATGATATCTATTTTACAAAATTCCAAACATATAAGTTTCATTAATTAATTTATAATTAATTCCCGCTGTCACAACAAATAGTGTGTTTTTAAGAAACAATATATATCAAAAGATTGACAATTGTTTAGGTCCAATTTCGAAGTGAAATTAATTATAATGAACACCATTGGATAAAATGGTAAAAATATATTCTAATTATAATTTAAAACCACTCAAATTCATAATTTATCACCATTAATTATTTTGATTAAAAAAGTTGTTTTTAATTAAAATTTAGTAATTTTCATTATTCATCAAAATATTAAAGTTATCCGAAAAGTACCAAAATTTCACCTTAGGATAAATTCAATACTCCGAATCCAAAAATGAAGTCCATTTTGAAATATAAAATATATATAATTTTAAAAAGTAGGTATTACTATTCATAACGGCTAGTTTGATTGGTTGTGGTGTGTGTTAAAACTCGAAGTTGCGTACAACACACACTACTGTATTATTCAAAGGAAAGCGTACCGTGGAAGCTTGGGATGTTTCATTTTAAATTTTTTTGATGTCCCCATTTAGTCAAAAAGTTTAAAATATTGTATTTAAAAAGGGTTCACTATTAAAAGTTTGTAAAAGTGCAATACTGAAAATGAATTTGTTCTTACATTATGTCTAAGAAACTTATAATATGGATTCTAAAATTATAAGGATTATATAAAGTTTAAAATTTAGTTAATACTATTCATAACATCTTTTGAATGGCTTGTTTGGTAAGTCATGGTGTGCTTGAACTCAGTGGTGCGTGTAGTGCCAGTTATTGTATTATTTTGAAGAAATAACACACTATGTATTCTTGGGGTGTTACAATGTGGGAAGGGATAGAGTGATACAACCATTATTGGGGTACATTAAATACATAATTCATATAACTATATTAATATATAAGATCTAATCGTTACACCACGTTCTCAATACTCTCCACAACATCAAATGGTCAAAAAAACCAAGGATTCATCATTCCATACCACTATAACCTATGGTGAACCAACCTCAACGACACCCAATTGAAAAAAGATCACTCTCTTTAAACTCTAGGGGCCTTCTACGGCTATTGGAATATGACTTATACAGACTCTATGCTATATCCATACGGTTCCGAATCAAATGCACTTGCTCGAATGTCTCTAACACGAGACTTAGTCCCAAAAAATCTGACTTACCCACCTCCATTAGGAATAATAGTGATCTAAAAGGCCTTACATAAAGTTCCTCATATGGTTACATCTCAACAGCTCCATGATAACTACAGTTATTGGATAAATCCTATAAAACAATGTGCTCCTACTAAGAAAAACTTAAATCATGCATTCATACCCCCAATATAACCTCTAGCACATATATGGTACTCTCCGACTACTAATATGTCTATGAGTGGAAATTCATCCTGAATAAAACCTATATTCCACGCACTTTCTACAAGCCCTTACAAATGGGTTATGTAAATCATGAATTTTGATATTGAACTATAGACAGTGGAACCCTATGAAAATGATTTATCTCTTGAATGTGTAACTCCCCAAATTTTTGAACTATAAAAGTTTCCATAAAGGGAATGAAATGTGATAAATATTTTATTCTTTCCACAATGATCCAATAACATCATCATTTCTAAACATATTTTGAGGAACTGAAAAAAAAACCTTGGTATCTACATCCTACTTTCACTTTGGAATAGGAAACAATTACAGTAATCCTCTAGGTCTTTGGTTCTCCACGTTCACCTACTAAAAGATGAATCATCTTGTCAAAAAACCAGTAATCTCATTATTCAAGCCTGACTACTATACATATCTTCCTAGGCCAGGGTACATTTCTGTCACCGAAGGATGTACTTCCCACTTCAATGCATTCAATTATCACATGAGTTCCTCTCGCATACTCGTAGGCACAACAATATTGTTTTTCACTATGATGACCTCATCCTCTTCTATAAACCATTATAAAGGTGTATCCCAAACATAAAGTCTTTCCCAAATGCCTATGAAGTCAGGATCTTCATAATACTTATTCATGTTCCATCTCAAGAGTGTAGAATCCACTTCTACTGAAACTAGTGTCCTTTTCTCTTGTCTCTCCTGAACCACCACATGCACTTTAGCCAGTAATGTCATCATCTTCAACTCTTCACTTGAATAATATACCAATGGATTATTAGTTTTTCTGCTCAAGGAATCAACCATAGCATTCCCAAATCCAAGTTTACATGCTAGTTCAATATCAATGGACTACATATACTCAAACCATCTTCTCTACTAGAGATTCATGTAACGCTGTGGAAATGTATACTTCAACTTTTTGTGGTCTGAAAAAAAGTACTCTTTTAAACCAAGAGATTGTGTCACCAACACATACGAGCATAAACCACCATATCCAACTCAAGGTAATCCATGGGGTAATCCCATTCATGTGGCTTCAACTCCTAAGACCCAAACACAAAGACACAATCCCCCCATCAAAAAACCATTGAGTCAAATCTCAAAAGATTCACAATACACAGTGTAATCCTCATCCCACTAGGGTTGGGTTATAATTTGTGTCGTTTTCACGTGCTTCTTCAACTGCAATAAATAATTCTCTAATTATTTCTTCCATTAAAATATGATCCATTTATTTTTTAAACCGGAAAGAAGAGATACCAATTAGGAAAATCCATGATGAACCTTCTATAATATAAATTTAATCCCAAAAATATTGTGATATAAATAAAATAATGGGACACTCCAATGAATACAATTATTGAACATTCTCTGGTTCCACTACCAGACATTCATTTGAGAATATATTCCCCAAATGTGTGCCTGATAAATCCTAAATTGTTGTGTTGATAACATGGAATATAACCAATGATGTCTTAGTGTAATCAGGATGATGACAAGATGTTGTGAATGATCATCATGAATCTGGGAGTACACCAAGATGTTGTCCAGTAACACTGCCACAAACTAGTACAGGTATAGATAAATGGCCATGTTCATAAAGGACATAACACTACTGTGGCATTTTTCAACCAAATAGAATTATGACAAATTCAAAAAGGGCATACCATCTTCTTAAAGTATTATTCTCTATAACAGATATCCGTGCACTAACCCGATTACAACCTAATATCATATCGATCATAGAGAACACAAAATCTCCCTTTAGATATTCAAAAAGTTCCTCAATACACATAAGAGGATATCAATGCTTCAAAATCATCATAAATATCTTCTGGTAATTAATACAAAACTAGAGCCACATTGAATGAAAATCTAGTGATCCCCAAAATAATATACATGGAAGGAATAACAATTTATCCTCCAAATCCTCTAACTAATTCATGTGCACTTTGATCATAGACAGTGCTATTCGGTATATAGGAATAGATACTGGAACATCCCCCGACATGTGATCTATTTTGAATTCCACATCTCTCTAAGGAGGAAACACTGAAATGTCTTCAAGAATGAAATCACGGAACTACTCTACAAATTATGGAATGATTTCATCCATAAATTCAAAATCATCTAGTAAAAGAATATAATTTTATGACGAGATATTTCCATGTTGATAAATAATTGGACATTCTCGGATTTCCTAGAAATCCTACATTCATTGATGAACATACTGGTCACAATTAGGAGACACCAATTTCACTCTCCTATAGTAACAATAGATGTGGTCTTGGAATGTGACTTACCAGTCCACAAAAATTATCATGATTAAACCCATCATTCCAAAGAAATAGTGGTCCCAATGAAAATGAAACCCTCCGATCTTAAGTGAACACTCATTTCAGAGGCTGATATATCTAGATCGAGTTCCCAATGATGTGTCGATTTTCATTAATCTGTTCATGGACTCCACCTCTATGATCATTCCATTATCAGGATTTCCAGATATAAAGGAATTAGAGGCTCCAATATAATACAAGAAACATGCGAATGTAGAATCATCTAGAACAGTTCCTCTCACTATTGATGTCATATCCTTACTCTCTATAGGTGTAGGCTACACAAAATGTTACTATCCAACCCCACATTCCTTGGATGTTTCCAGACATCCCTGAGTAGCACGAATATGATAAAACAGAAGCTCTTTACATGAATCACCATGTCCACTAACTCTATTACTTCTTATAGAAGAACTCTAGTAGCAAGACCAATATGGTATAGAAGACCCCCTTCACACATTCTCACTCTACCCATCTTCTCCATCAGCACCAATCTATCACTGCAACCTATAGAATTATTGTAAGTTTCTCATCTTACTGCAACATCGGCACTTTTATGGTGGCAAAGGATCATGTTTGGGATTATTTTCTGTCCTATCACACGGGTAGAGAAACACATGAGTAAGATCCGGGGAAATACTTCCTCCTAATATCTGACAATTTATTCTAGTATTATAAATAAGGTTCTCATAACGAAACATATTTCACTAGAAATGTACACTCTCTAGTAATCGTATGACACTGACCTGTCTAGTACAAGTATCACCATTCAGGTTACCCTCTGAAATTAGAGCATGAAGTAAAACATTTGGAAACATCTTCAGTATAAAGATATTAATATGGGAATTATTTTTACATCTATGCCTGTCCTGAAATAATGTTTCCAATGTAATAATATATGCCACCCACACTAGAGAAAGACACAATAAATATGGGAATCATTTAGCATAATATTTTATGGGCATGCATCCCTGGGTCAGATGAAAAAACTCTTAAGGATTCCCTTTCCTCGCTTTCTCAATATAGACGTTCTCCTAGAAAATATGTATGATTTCTATCCATAACATATAACTAATCTATCCAATTCATACATGAATTTACCACTATAGATTCAATTACCCGTATAGAATATAATCACCCAATGTCAGCCTCCTCTCAATTAGAGTGTCCAAATGATTATGTATTGTCTTTATGAATTCAATCTAAAATTCAACTCCATCAGGTCCATAATCTCTTGTTAAAGTTTGAGTTTGCTGAAGTAGAGTATTCCTTGTCAACACAAACATACATTTTCATAACCCAACCTAGATATATATCTACAAAGTGCATGAAATGAGAAAATATTTCTAGGAACTTCTCCCCTTCATTCTTAGTTGGGACTAATGGTGCCTCATGTTCCATATCTGGATGTTCGTTTGGTGACATACCCCTCGGTCACATCCCTAAATAAGAATCCTAGAGGAATACTCACTACAATTCCAAACACAAATCATAAGTCTCATAAAAATACATTATAACATTGAATAAGTGGAAAAGGTATCAAAACAATTCTCAACATGTCCAACCCTCATTTCTCGCCAAGAGGTCAACTCTAAAGAGCTACAACAATCATTAATTGTTTTACCCCTTGGAATTTGTTAGAGTGGATAAATATATACTCATTAACATGTTTCTAATTTAAATTCCCTATTATTATAATTTAGAATAAATTTTTTCAATATTAAATAATTCAAGTTAGGAAATATTTTCATTTCAATTTCATGTCCTTGAAATTAGTTAATGATCAACAACATAATCAAAACTTGTTTTCCTATGACTACATAATGAAGTATGTCACACAACATAGAGTTCCTTCAATTATGAATGATGAATAAAATCTCATGACTCTTTTTCAACAAATGAATATAATCAAATTCTAAAAGAACAATTATCACATCTCAACAAAATTTTGTCACCCAAGGTCAAATAATAACCAACTGTAACAAAAAAAAAATCATACCTATCACTCTCTATGATTCCAATGTTTCCCTCATACATGGGGTTTCAAAAACTATGAATGAGCTCATTACCTTGGCCCAAGTATTCATTTTCTCTTTTCTCCCTGTTCCAAATAATTAATAAAAAAGATTAGGAATGAATGAAATCTCCACTTATACCACATTGTAACGTCTAGACCCAGGTGCCTTACTTCGGGGCTCCAAGCCAGTTGGGCACATTCCCTCATGCATGCCTCCAAATTCTCTAGAGGGTGTTGACTATCATCATGGTCCTGGTAAGCGATTCTTGGGGAGACTATACCCTATTTTATCAGAGTAACGTACCATTATATGAATAAAACATTAATCAAGAGCAGAAGCCTATAAATCACTAGATCAATACCAATGTCCCATGATATTCTTAATAAGAAATACCTTACTCATGTTAAATTGAAAAAAGATTCAACACTATAAAGAAACTATAAAGACATCATATGAAATTCTATAAAGAAAGTATCAAAATGAATAATTAATTATTTATCACATTGTAATTTGTTCTTATGTTTCAAGACATTAAACACCAGGTTGATTTACGTCTGTCATTCCATTAATAATTCATTATTGAAAATAATTTGTTATTGAAAACAATGTCAAGAAAAAAAATATAATTAGGTGTCGGTATTCATCCCGAACACCAAAATCATATTTGGTTTAGATCACCATGTCTACCACTAAAAAAACCCATCTGGTGTAGATCTCCATGTCTACCACCTCACATTATTAGTGCTTGGATAACTATTAGGGTAGAATGCCTTGTCTATGCACCGAGTTATCCATTATCCTAGATCTCAATGTCTAGAACCCACATTATCAATCATTTAAATATTTTAATAATTCATTAATAATTTTTCCTACAAATAACATTCTAATAAAATGATTAGATAAATACATCAAAATCCATTTTAACCCATCTAAAACTAAGTGAACAACCCACTAATTAATTTATCAATTAATTAATCAATCATCATTAATATCATTCCAAAATGAATTCTCTATAATTAATTATCCAATTAAAATCTCAACATATCCTAATTAATAACACAATTACATTTCTTAATGAAACAAAAAGGAACGTACTTAATCCACCATTAGTTATAACACATATCCGATCGTTATCTCATAAATAATTTCCCCTGATTAATTTTCTCAAATCAAACCAAATGAAATATCTCAATTATAATATCTTATCCCATAAAAAATTTTCAAAAATCAAAAATTTATTTAGAAAACCCCTTAGTCTCATTGTAAAATCATTTATTTAATCATTAGGGAATCAACAAGTCAATTTCCCATTCATAATTACACCGATATCAGAAATATATTATTAATTAAATATATAAAATCCATAACATCACATACACATATCAAATCCATAAATATGTGAGTTAGATTTAGACCACATTCCTTAGTTTTTTTATGGATGTTTTCCTAGAAGAAATCCCCAAAATTCGAGCATCACAATGATGTTAGTCGAAATCCGGATCTAAATCTGTAATCCCTAAATTAAGATCAAAGGTATCATGATCATGAAAATCTTGAACAATATCCAAAATCCTAGATATTGATCTGAAAACATAGGTTTAGATCCATGGAAACATTGGATATATTCTTTTAAAATATCAAATATTGATATAGGAAAGAATAGAAGAAGCATCAGAATAAAATTCCATTACTAAGAAGATATCAGATTGTAAATTTGTGATTTTGAATTCGAAGAGAGTTGTTAAAATATCGTTTTAATCCCACTAAAATTATCTGGGATCAGCTAGAATTCCTCTATCCTAATCCTAGTTCAAAATAGAATATTTTTGGGGGTTCTAGTGTTTTAATAGAAAAATATTCAAGGTAAATGTTCCACTCACATGATTTCACCTCGCACTGGTTCATCGTTTAGGAAACAATGGAAAACAAAGCAAAAAACACTATCCAGGTTCACATGGAGCTCACGGTTACACGGGTTTGGGACCATGAGTTTTCATAACATGTGCATTCTATGCATATCCATAGGTCCATAGATTGTTCTTAAAACATCAACCAAACACACCTCAAACCACAATTACAAAAAAAAATTACATGAAAAATAAAAAATTAACATGAGTAACGTGACAGATGTGACTCTATAAAAGGCTGTGATATTACCTTTAAATAGTTTGAAAGAAGTGTATTGGGTTTTCCAAAATATGTTCTTGACGAAATGCCCATTTGGATTGTGTAATTTGATTTTGGAATTGAAATATTTGTTTGGTTTTCTTAAATAGGATTGAGAATGGATTTTTTGGTTTCAATGTGGGCTTTGTGTGTTTTTTTGGGATGGATTGACATGAGATGTTTATTTGTGGTATGTTTGGAACTTCTGAAATAGTTTATCTAAAAACACCACCTCAGAATGAGACTTTTTTCCTGTAGTCAACAAGAGGATGGAATTCTATAAACTTGTGAAATTCTTCCCTTATTTTTTGTTTGATGGTTAGGGACAATTGGATAGAGTGGCTGAGGTGGTTCAATATTGTGTGACTCACAAGATGGGTCATATTTATGGTTCGTTTCATGGGGTTTTTGGTACAACCCACTGTGGAAATGACCCGATAACCATGAATAACATCATGAACTAATTTGGATGGTTGATGCACAAGTTTTGGATTCCACTCTAGCAAGTGGGCCTTAGTAGGACCATTCTATACATTGTGATTGTGCCCCACAGTTAGTCCAGGATGGTTATGACAAAGCATTCGGGTTAGTTGATGGCCTCATGTTGAAAACCCATATTGGATGAATCTCTTTTCAGACTATTTTCTATACTCATATGAGATCTTAGGTACTCCCATGTATTCTCTAGAACTAGGTTATCGAAAGAGGAAGACTTTATTACCTTTCCTTTTATAGTTCCATAGATCCATTTTCCCATTTCCCCCATTGTCTATTTATATTCTATTCTCTGAGTTCATAGAGATTACATGGGGTAATTTTAATTAATTGTTTTTATTCAAATAAAATTCATAATAAAAATCTCTAAAATAATTTTTCACTCTCCATACCACATTTTATTAAAATACACTTTAATACCATAACAATTCTAATGTGAATTTTTCTTTTAATTGAAAAGCCTATTTTAATATTTTGAGTGATATAGCTTGTGAATTTTTTTTGAGAAAAATGTGTGAATTACCTATGTTTTTTTATATTTTATTTTAATTTTGAAATTCATAAATCTATATTTTATAGAAATTTATTTGGAATAGATAACATGGTATGCCAATTGAGTTTTATTACTCGCCCCTATACATTATTCAATTTTTATTATATAGTGCAGTTTATAGGTTGGTCTTTTCACATTCGTTGATTTTTTATTTGGGTTTAGAGAGTGGCCCTTGTGGTCACATGGTGGTGTACTGGCCGACTAGTTTCCTTTTTGTTTTTTTTCACTTAATACTCAGTTTTATTTTTAGTTAAGAAAATAATTTTTCATTTCTTTGTTTATTTAATTGTGGTGAAATTTTTGTTTTTCATTGATTTATTTATATATATTGGAAAAAATCACTCACATCATCACAGTTCGGATTATATTTGTTCTTGTCACTAGACCAGTAGTTTTAGGAATCCCTATAGGTCCTTATTATAGTTAGCCAATATTTTTTAAATTTCAATTACATTATTTTAATGATATATTACATAATACTGTAACTTTATAAATTTTATACATTTTAGTTTTTTGGTAAAATTAGGTTAATAAATAAATTTTATAAAATAAAAAATAAATATTTTTTAATTCCTTCTTCCTTAGCTTCATAGTGGAATTCGAATCCTCCATAGTACAAGTATTCATCTAAATATATACATAAATGAAAGGGGTCATTTAAAGGCCTAGTAAGAGGATAAATTTGAAAATGATTTAATATAATATGGGTGAGCAACAACATCATCATCATAACAGAAACATGGAACAATAATCATAATCAAGATGGAACTCACTACATAAAGACATAGAAATATGAAATTCATAAAAATGAAACATCATGTACTAGTGGTCAAATACCCACAAAGTTGTGAATAATGCTAGAGTCATGTTCATGCAAAACATATGTGCATAAAAATAACATCATAATCATTGAGAAAACATTATAGAACCATGTTTACATATATTGCACATTATTTGACGTCATACATCAAATTAACCAATGCATTTTAATGCTATATAATTTCAGGTGCACCTTTCACAACATAACATTTACATTATCATATAGGACACATAGAACCTATGACAATATTTATCATAAAAACAAATGCAAATGAAATGTGTTTCACGAAAATTTGGTAAAAATTCAAACATGAATAATTATTTGGGTTCCAAAAAAATGGAATACCAAATATTGTATAAGAATCATCAATAATGAGTAAAGAAGAAACAATCTCCAGTGAAGTAAAATATTTAATTTTATAAAAAATGAGTTATTTTGGAAAAGAATTTTAATTTTTTATAATATAAGACAAGAAAAATTAATATCATAGAAAGAAAATTGAAGGATGATAATATTATAGTAAATTTTTATTTAATGAAATATCCACAAGGAAATGGTAATGAAAGAGTGATAAACCTATGAAAGGGTGTGGGGTTTGAGAATCCCCTAACCATATGTCCAAATGAATTCATCAATTTTTTATCGTGGGTAATCAAAATAGATTAATTAATTAAAAATCCAATAACTTATTATACATTTAATTATTTATTTATTCTTTTATTACTTTCATTTATGGACATTATTATTAGATAAATAGTTCAATTAAATCATTTGTGTGTGATGGTTTACTTGGTTTTCATGATGGATTAACCTATATACATTTGTATAATATCACGTAAAATGGGAACAACTAACTAGAATAGTAATTATTTGTTATCAATGAACATATATAAGTTGAATTGTTCTTGTATATTATTTTTTCCCATATTTGACAAAGATTCATTTCATAAAACTATATTCTTATTCATTTAGATTATTTTTGCAGTTTTTTGATCATTACGAACTAGTTTTGTTAATTTATTTAATATTATATGAATATATTATATTTAGAACATATAATTGATTATAAAATATATTTCACCATTGGATTTAACCATTATATTATTTTTTATATTATCCCTGATGGAGGAAGTAGAAAATATTAAATCGTTCATCCATGAAGGCAATAAGATAAAATGTCATAGAATATTCTTTCATTTTTAGAATAAATGGTAGAGGATAGGAGGTTTTATGATAGAATACTCAACAAACATAACAAAATTACAGGATAAATAAGGTAATTTAATTATCATGAAACATGGATAAATGGAATGGTGGATAAAATTTAACAAAGAAATAAATTGAAATGAAATTAAAAGATGAATGAAACATGATTTAAGCTATTAAATTATCGTACTTGAGAACATACATTGGGAAATTGGATTTGTAATTTTTTGGGAAGAAATGATCCTGGATGTAGGAATGAGGCTTTGGAAGGGGTTTGGGAATAAATTGGACAAGAATCAATTCATAGGATGTGTGTGGAGAATAGGTTGTGAGGGGTAGTCTCTTTTATGGAAGAGAGGGGTGTTTTTTATTATTATATTCATTAGTATATTATTTTGGATCATGAGTTTGAATTTCTTGAAGATTATTAATAAATATATTAAAATAATTATGTAGTGTTCAATATTAGGGGCTTACATAATCCATTAAACATATACACCTCAATTATTCATGTATTTGATCAATAATATAAATTACAACATTTCACTATTCAGAAAAAATTCTTCTATTCTTAAAAAATTCTAGAAAATAACTGAACCAATATTATTTATTTCCTAAAAATGAACCCCCTTTTCTAAATATGTGAAATTTAGTTTTAAATTAAAATATTCGTTTACTTGAAAAAATAAAATATTTAAAATTATAACAGCTTTTATAATCATCTACAATACAATATAATGTCTCATAAAATTATATTATAATAATCTAAATAAAAAAATATAAATTTATGAATTTGTTTTTAGAAAATTATTTTTCTTTTGAATCGTTATATTAATTATAAAATTATAAATAAACATTTATGTTTTATGAATAACACATAAACATTTTTTTTATAATTTATAAAACATTTATTGAATTATACTAGATTATAAATATATCACATTTCCATTTATATGATTCCAAAATTTAATTTATTCATCTATTAGTGAGGTTAATATTATATTGGTCTAATTACATTGCATAATTTTCACATTAAAATTCACAAAGTCCCATTATAATTCCATTGGTATAAGGAACTTAATTTTTTATAATTTTACTTATTTAATTATTATTTTATGAGAAATATATTTCAATTAGACCCTCCATTCTGTGTATGTATTTTATACTATATAACATAATTATTATATGGGGAAAATCAATTGATAAATAATTGGTTCGTCACATTATTCTACTAAAAATTTCACTTCATAAGATAACATGATATTTTTAAAAGGAACATCACTTTCATTACTTCCTATGGTTCTGATTTATCTTTATCAAAAGTATGTTTTCACTACAGTAATTTGACATGGATAGTAGTCATTTTTAGTATTAATTTATCTCTACGATCCAAGATCATCACTAGATTCTTATCATAAGAAATATTGTTCACTAGTTGTACCACCAATGGATTCCCTACATGTGTGGGATCTGTAATTTTAATCCTAAAAATCAAATCATGCTATACATCATGCACTTGAGACCTTGTTGGGGGATGTTCTAGTATATTGAATGTAGCTCCAACATGATCAATATTTTCAAAGGCCTTGATGTACTAGAGAATCAGCTTTACTTTCTTCAAAAATATTATAATCATATACCATTGAGATACACAGAGGAATAAAATGTCTTAAACAATAATCAATATATTCCATCAATGATTTTCTTCATATCTCTTCTATTGAATTTGGGCTACCTTGATGTGATGATGAATGGTTTCTGCTTTTTTCCTCAATTTCATCAACCCTCTTAGGTCCTGGAATCTTACATTCACAGACATCATGACACATTATGGTAATCTACATATTTTCCCAAAAAGACATCAATATGTATCGATTTGGATTCTTGAGTGTCAACTATTATTGTATGAAAACATGGCTAGTGGTAGATATTGTTCCCATCCTCCATTGAATTCCACAAAAAATTTCCCCAATATGTCATCTTGTGGATGGTTAGTTAATTCATATTGGTCATCGTTTTTATTATGATTATACATACAAATGTTTATCTCTTTATTTGGATCATGTTAGGATCTTTTCTAGAACAGGGAAGTGAATCTCAAATCTTGAACAGATACAGTTTATAGTGGTACTCCACACATACATAGAACTTCTCCAATGAATATTCATTCATGTCGATCCTATGGGATGCCCTCATTAATACTGATAACGTGATATATCATTGTATGTAGATCAACAACAACCCATATTTCATTACTTCCCCTAGATTTCATTGGTTGTCTGGTCAAAATTTCCATGGTTATGTTTTCCCATTTCCAAGTTTTTATATTTAATGGTTGAATCATCTCAATGAGCATTTGTCTACCAATATTAACATTCTATTGTTTCAAACAATTTGATATATATTTATCTATTTCCTTTTTCATATTGTCTAATAAATAATTCTCTTATAGATCTCACTACATCATTGTTCTCCCTAGATGATTAGATAAGCTAGAGCTACGTGAATAATTCAGAATATCCTTCATTAACATTGGATTGAATGGTATACATATTTGGGGTTCCAAACATACAACTTCCTCCCAATAAATTCCAATCTATAAGGATTTTACATTTTAGATATCTTCCACATTATTCTATATTTAAATATTTTTTTCATTATGCATCATTTTTTACACAATGAGGGATGGTTGAGTAATCATTTGAGAAAGGATTGAGGAGATTTTTTCCTTAATGAATCCCAATTCCTTCCATTGGAAATATAAAATTATTTCATCCTTCTCAATTATCATTATTGAAAATTTTTCAAGATCCATAATACTTAGAGATTTCGCCAATTTATTTTCAATATATGTAGGAAGTGGATTGATATGTTTTAATATTTGATGGGGAAAAAATTTGTTAAATGTAACAAATTAAAATTGTTCTTTGTGAATATATATTTGAGGCATATTTGATCAGAATATATCTCACACTTCTCTCAAATTTAACAAAGCCAAAATATTTACAATGCAATGATCACTACTACAAACTCTTGATCATGTGTGGTATAGTTATTCTCTTGAATTTTCATCTTCCATGAGGTATAGTCTATCACTTTATCATTTTTATCAATACACTACCTAATCCCTTATTTTAAGAATCATTGTATACCACAAAGAGTTCCCCAATTTTCAGAAGTGTGGTTAATGATTTACTAATAAACCTCCTTTTCCACTAATTTAAATAAGAGTTATAATAACATGTATAGATAAAATATACTCATATCCTAGATATATTGTTAGTGTGTTTAAAAATAATTATAAGTTCTTAAAAATTCTCCAATATTACATAGCCATACAATGGGATCTTACTATATCCATTACATATGTTTTCATGTTTGACTCCTAAATTTCCTTTATCTTGGAAGGGTCTATTGATAGTCCCTTACTGGTGATAAAATTCCACAAAAATGATACTTCCTTAATCCAAAACTAACATTTACTATAATTTTCGTATAATATCACACTTCACATGTTATCTATCATAGTATTCATATTCTCCTCTCATTCCTCCCTGGTCATGGAGTATATCGAAATAACATTTAGTATTAACTCATAGTGTCCATTCATTGATTGAATGTTAGTCATTCCAATATATTCTTTCATCACAATTAAAAAATGATATAATGACCAAAGTTCTACTATAGTTTAATACATGGACCCACACAATTGATCAAACAAGTCATATTTCTGTGGAAAAGGATATTAATTCATGATATAGAAATTTTATATCTCACAGTAATCAATAATAAGGCATATTGATCCATCCTTCTTCTTGATAAATAGTACAATAATACCCCATGATTTGGCTCGCTGGTGTACAAAACACTTGTCTAGTTTTTCTTTTAATTGCATCATGAGTTACCCAAAATCAATTGTGGACATTCTATAAAGTTAATTTTATATATGAAGAGATCTATGAATATGTTCAACTGAGAACCCATCCTCTCATGCAAGGGGATAACTAAGAAATTGTTTGTGGAACATATTAGTGTAGTCCCCAATAATAGTAATTTAATCATTCATGATTTACCCCATTAACTCAATCATTGGAGCTAGATATTCATGCTGATGTGATAGTAATATTTGTGATTTAGACATAAATTATGAAATATATTCATCCATACAATTATATATATAAAAAATAGGAGGATTTCTCATGATGGGAATAGTTTCCTACCATTCTCGGTAGTTGATGTCAGAATTATGTAATGATAGACAATCCATGACCAATATAACATTAAAATCCACCAAAGGAAGAAAGGCAAGATATTCTGGGAGGTTCAATGAATAACCATTAACTTGGAAATATATATATACATTGGATGAAATAATTTTTCTATTTTCTATTCATTGAGATAACTCATCCCCTATTTTTTATGGTGGTGTTTTGATTGTGGTAATAATATTTCCTGATATGAAAGAATGTGTAAGAACATAATCGAATAGTATATTTATTATTATAGAATTAATGAAAAGCATACATATAACCATGTCATAATTGATCTCTAATTCAGTTGTAGATACATCACAATCTATCCATTTTTATTTAGGATTTGGTGGTCTCTAGAGTTTATTACTCTCAAGGAATCTAAGTTTATTTCTCATGCATTCATAATTCCCTTTCTCTATACAATTAAAGCATTGAACCAAAGTTGGTTCTCACATTTATGCCACCATATTTTCATGGTTCCTAAATCATATTTTAAATTCATGATTGTGGTGGAGTTCTATCCCACACATAAATAATTTCCCCTCCCATTTGAGGCAATTCCCATGATTATTCATCCCAAATTTTTTAAATTTTTGTTTTTGAGTTTTCATACCACATTTCTCAATATATCATCCTTCATGATACTGATTTTTTGGTTTCATATCTCCATATCCAATATACCATAATATAAACTACATATCCACTTTGATAAAACGTCCAACTACTTCATCAAAATTCCCAATGTACTGAAAAACTAATGACATTAAAAGGTGATGTTATAAATCAATAAAGATTCTATATATTATCTATCATTGTTTATAAAAAATTGTAAAGCATACCTTTAAATCCTTATGATTTTTTTGGTATAAGACTTGAATAATTCACCATCCTTTTTCATCACCTCTAATAATTATATCCTTATCATGAATATTGATTCTTAAGGAAATACTAGTTAATAAATATTTTATAAAATTCTTCACACTCTTTAACATAAAATTATTCCATGATAGGGTGTTCTTAATAAACACCAAAAAAAATTTGGACTCTCTATCTATACAATATAAGGATATATTCACCTTCTCCATCCTGAAATAGTGAATGACAAGAATGATCTTCTATATGTCATAGAGACACTATTCCATAATTAGTGTATAGTAATAAACACTAAGAATAAGTTGTTAATGATGCATAAAATACTTGATAGACAATTTATCCGTCTTTGTTGAGGTTGGAAATTCTACATACGTATGTCCATTGTTAGTAGCTTGAGGTAGATAGGTTTTAATCACCAAGAAATTTTGAACTCCACCTCAAAAGGAATTAGGTATTTCATTGGGGAATTTCGTGCATTTTCCCTCACATAGATTGTTGGCATGGTTTCTCCGTGTTCACAACAATTTATAAAATATAATTGGTTTCTAGAAAACATATATAAATTTTTTGGAATAATTAATTTCTTCCATTGATAACATAACATTAAATGAATTTCTTATGGTCTCCCAATGTTTAGAAAAATATTATTAATTTCTTATATATATAGTATTTTTCTAAGGGTTTTCACCAATTTATCAAATGTTAATTCCCAAGATAACTAAACAGTTCTCTAATACCAACTATAGAAACCCATATTTTTGATAAAATACTATTAAATCATTTTAATGGTAGAAATCATAATAGTGTTAGAAATATAGGATGAAATGGTGTAGTGTCATTGTAAAATTTGGTTATTATATAAATTTTACATAATAAAACATTGAAATTATGTAATTAAATATTATATATATTTATAGAAGCTTTTTATTCTATCTTTTATATGTATTCACCAACAATAATGAATCAATTAAAGGGGTGACCAAATACACTAGTAAGTGGATGGATAAAGAAATGAATCAATACTACATTAGTGGGAATAATAATCATCATCATATCATAATCATGAAATCATAATCATAATTATGATAGGAGGTTTAAGATAAAGCCATGTAATATTTATATTCATTAAAATGAGACAATATGTCTTCATTGTGAAACACCACACCTAGTTTTAATCAAAGATATAATCAGGTTCACTCGTAACATATGTGCATAATAATATCTTCATCTCCATTTTTACCATATATAGCATAATTTTAATGAACATTTCAAATTTTCTCATGACATAAATCAAATGACCAAATTATTTGTAGAACTATATAATTCTAGAAACACACGTCACATCATTACATTTACATTATCATGTATGACACAATTAAAATATACCAATCATTATCACAAAATAACACATGGAATGGAAATGGGTTTCATGATTATTTCATAAATATTTCACTCATGAATATGATTTTGGATTCTATAATATAATTTTAATAGAATAATTGGTATATGAATAATCGACCTTGAGTAATGTAGAATCAATGTCAGGAAAAGTAAACGATTTTTTAAATAGAATATTATTTTGAAAAAACCCATTGAATTTTTAAAATAATATGATTAGAAGCTATTATATCCTATAATTGAAATGGGAATGATAATTAAATTATATATATCCAACATTGAAAGATATATCTGTATGTAATTGTGCAATAAATGAGTGATAACCCAAAGAAATGGTGTTGTGTTTGATAATCCCCCGACCCTATATCTGAAAGATTTAGTCACTTTAATATCCCATATACTCCTATTAGACTCATTAGTTAATTAATACATAACCTCTTAATCATGTATTATATTCATTATAAATTTATTATGAACATTTATGGAAATTTTTATGAGTTATAGTGTTCAATTACACTATTCGACATTATACATTTTCTCAATTTTCAAGATCAATTCATGTGTATACATGTTTAGAAGATCATTTAAAACTTGGAAAAGTATCTAGAATTTAATTTCTATATTATTAGTGAACACAGATAATATTAATTGTACTTGTATATTTTTTTATGTTTCAGATTGATTCATTAGATAAATCATTAATGATAATCCTTTTGATTAATTTTTTTCTCAATCTATCATTATGAACTTGTTTAGTTATATTAATGAATATTATTTTTATATGTTAGTTATAGAGAAAAAAATATTATAACATATATTTGACAATATTTTTCAACCTTTATAATGGTTTAAACACAATCCTTGAATGCCTAAAAGGAAAAAATATAATTTTTCATCCACGATTGTGATAATTTATCACCTCACAAATGATGTTTTCATTTTTAGAAGAAAAGGTATAATTGAAGACTTTTTATGAATTATTATTCAAATAACATAATAAAATTAATTTATTTATAATATAAAAGATTTATCATTCCTCTTAGATAGAGTTACATAAGGATACAATATGAATGGAAAAGAAAATTAAATGAAAATGATTGAAAAATGAATAGGATTTTACATAATGAATTCTTCTCCAAGAGAACCACCTTAAGGAAATTAGATTTTTAATTTTATTGTCAAATAGGATATTGGATGTGGGGAATTGTCTTTGGAAGAGGATTGAGGTGAAATTGGACAAGAATCAATATTTAAAATGTGTGAGGATTTGTGGTGTTGAGGGGTGGTATTTATAGTGTCGATGATTTTTGTTTTTCGATTATTACATTCATTTGTTTATTAGTTTGGATCACGAATATGGATATGTAAAAAATTATCACTAATAAAATTAAAATAATGATTTATTTTTTGTTATTATGGGATTAATTCCTACATATACTATCTGTGACTCAATAATTGATGTATTTTCTAAATATCTGAAATGATCAAATTTTATTATTAAAAAAAATAAAATATTTTATAAAAATCTTAGTAATTAATCCTAATTTTCATTGACATGTAGAATTTAAAATTTATATTCTTATTAAGAAAATAATTTTTTTAAAATGATAAATTTACTTTTTAACTAAATTTATTTATATAAAAAATACCATGTTTAAAAATATAAATGATTTTACAAAACATTGAAAATTTAATTTCTCATAAAAATAAGTAACAATAATAAGAAAAATTAATATTAATTTATGAATATATTTTATGGAAGAAATTAATTTAAATCATTATATTAAATTTAAAAATTAAATTAATTTTTATGTTTTTATAAAGTGCCATCACATAATTAATAATTTCAATAATAAATTACATAATTATACAATGATATAATTATTTCATAATTTCATATATAGTGTGGCTGGATTTTTTTATATAGTCATTGGTGAGGTTACTATTATATTGGATGGATTACTATTCTTAAGAGGTATATTACTATTCCAATGGTAATGTTACCATTCAATTACTATATGTTCATTATTTTCCCTAAATTTTACATAATTCATTATTCATTTATGAGAATGATGTTTTATTGGGTTCACTATTATATGTATATTGTTATACTGTGAAAAATAATTACATTAAAGGTTAAAATTCCATTGATTATTTTTTGGGTCCTTACACTTTTCTATGATTGGGTCTGGTGAACGTTTCGAGATCGATTCAGGGTGGTATGTGAAATAATGGTATCAAAGAATAGGTTCTTTTGAGGATATTCCATTCAGAGTTCCATTTATTATTTGAGAGGGAATGATATATTGAATTGGACATTCTGATAATGGGGCGTATGTATGAAAATGTGTATGACCCCCACTGTCTATGCCTTAGATTTTGTTACCAAGACATGTTGGGTTTGTGGGTTTTTATGGATCTTTTGGGTCATTTGGTGTTTGGTGAAATGGAGTGGGATATATGAAAATGGACTAAAAAACTCACAACTCATGTAATTCATTGTGGATCTAGGTATGTGGTCCTAAAGACCCTCTTTGAAAACTGTGTTATCATCATTCAAATGCCAACCATATGACCAATTCACACATAGGAACCGGTTTTCTATTGTGTGATTTTTTGGATTATTCTTTATTATGAAACTATTTTCAATTCAACGTTTTAAATTGTCGAAAACCCATTATTTCTTGAGATTGTTTTGGTATTTTGGAAAAGATAAAATAATTTTCATATATTATTTACTAATGTTTTGGAAAATTGATTTCCAAAAAATTTGATTTTGATAAAATGGGTTTTAATTAAATTTCTATATTCCAAACAAGGTTTTTGGAAATTATTAAAGGGATTTTTTTTGTAAATTGTGTGTATTACATAATGCAATCAAAGGTATTTTTTCTAAAAAAATTACATTTGGTTGTAGACATTAAAATTTGGTTTTGTAATTGGGATTAGAAAGCCCAATCAAAAGTATTTAGAAAATTAATGAGTTGGATTCATTCTCTGTTTTTTATTTTCATGTAGAGGATTTTGGATGATGAGTTTGAATTTAGGTTTTTGAATTCCTGTTGTTTAGTGTTATCCACCTCATGGATTTTTATTGATATTTTAGTACCATGTACGGGTGTTTCAATGTCAGTGGACACGATAGTTCATCAACCTAAGGTAGTACTTTATGTAATTCGATTGTTGGATCCTCTTATCGTTTATGGACAAGAAGACCCTATTGAACATGAATAGTTTATGAGGAAAATCAAAAGGATATTTGGTTTCCTCTGGTCCCATGAGTCCCTAAAAGTGATGTTATCTATCATTATACAAGTTGTTCTGAGTTGGATGTGGTGGCAAATAGTCAATCGAAACAATCATCTGGAAATTCCATTCATGGAAATTATTTAAGGACATGTTCATATAGTAGTAAAATTTTTAGGATCCAAAGGTGGGGAAGGTGATGTAGATTCGATTCCTTTAAAAATTTGATTGAATTTTTTTTTGATTCATTCATCATTTTGTAAATATAGTTCCTTATATTCTAGAGTAGGGTGAGGATGTTTCTCTTAAGGCATGAAATTTTTATAATGGGATTCATTGTGATTTCCAGTCAATGTTTTCAGAGTATGGTTTATCCTCCTTTATCGATGTGGTTAGGAAATCAATCGTGTTATAAGGAATTAATGAGGTATCTAAAAAACCGTTGATCTGTGGAAGTATTGAAAAAAATTCCCGATTTGAGATCACAAAGCATTATAATGTAGGTGATTAAGGTAGAATTATTTAGAGGCATACTGATCATTCATTATCTTCTTATGTGAATATGACCCTGGTGTGTTATCAATGATGCAGGTAAGGTAACAAGTTGTCATTATGTCCAAATGCATCAAATACCTAACATACATATGTATGATTGAGTAACCTTGAAATGTTTTGTTATGTAATATCTAGGAAGCAACATGGAACTATGTCGACGCCATAGAATGAATCTAGGGCCCATTTTCCAGGGTAGGTTCCATGTCCAAGATAAGTTTAATGTACCTTTTAGATGTAATTATTTTTCTATGGGAATAGTTATGTGTTATAGTTTTTTCTTTTGAAAACATGTCAATGTTATTTATAGAATCTCAAGAAAGACCCATTTTTAATAGATATGAATTTTGTGGAATTATAAATCATGTAATAATTGGGAGAAATTTTTGTGTTTTGTGTCATGATCTTATTGTTGCCTTCATCGTAGAGCTGTAGTGCGGTTGTTCCAGTTGAGAGGTTAGTGTTTAATAATGGGTGTAGGTTGGGAATCTGGGTGGATTCCAAAAACGGTGGGTATTCCACTATAGCCCCTTCTGTTTATTGATATAATCAATCATTAAAATCATATAGTTTCATTTTCTCTCCACTTATATGTTGTTGGGTTACCATCTCTTTTCACATAGTATTACTACTCTATGGTTTCCTTCCCTAAGTGGACATTTTTCTCTTGGTGTTGTCCTAATGACATTATTTTTTGTAATGTTTCTTGATGGTGGCTTGGGGTTTTGGTATCTCCTAGATGAGTAATTATAGTATGATTGATTTTTAAGGTGAGTATGTGGTCTAATCCTAGTGGTGTTAATGTTGTCATTCTATTAAAGAAAATAGATAATGTAGGATAAAGAGTGCATGTCTCTTCGTTGAGCAACTAGAGACAATTAGGATTTCTAGAGGAATACAAAAAAATTTTGTGGAGAATTGGCACACCATGGGTTTTATTTTCTTCATTTTTTAGTATTCTTTTCATTTCAATATAATTTGACTAGGTTTCAGATAATATTTTTTTAGCTTCATGCCATTTTCCTTCTATTTCACAATTTAGGTGCATGGATAATGGGTAATCGTGGGGCCTTCTAAGGCTATGTCTCTTTTAAGTCCATTTTCAAAATCAAAGATTTGTGTTACCTAGGATTCACATAGTTTTATCCCAACTATGTAGACCCTAGGTTATAATATATGGGTATTGGGTTTCTCTGGTCATTGGTGTATGTCATGATCATGGTTTCTCAAAACCATGAGAAATTTGGGTGCATGGATCTGCAATATTGCATAGAATATTGTCTCATGGTAGGGACATGTTTTTTCAAACATACTTCCAAACAATGATAGTTACCAATTTTTCCAGTAAGAGGGATCATGGATGGATAAAGGTTCGGGAAACCATGCAGTATAACAATGCACAATTCCTAAGTGTCTTAAAATTTTTAAATGAAACAAAATAATTCATTTATTTTTACCTCAAAGCCTCCATTTATCCTTATTTGTTTTTTGTGGATCATAGAAGGATCCCCCCTCTCCCACATTCCTCCGTCCTCATCCAAGGATAAATCCATTTGTATTTCTTCATGTTTTGGGGGGGTTTTCTCAAGTTAATTTTCTTCTCTAGTCTACCCCTTTTAATTCTTCATGTCAATTTTAATTCTCCCTTCGTATTATGGGTCTAGGGATCTTGTTTCATTAGGATTAAATTTTAGGGGTTATTATTAAGGATATCTTGGATGTTCTTGCATTATTGAGTGTTCATGGAGTTTTTTGGGTTAATGTCATCGATGCAATTCTGGTATGAGGTTAGATTCCATTGAATTTGGCCTTTAAATTTATGAACACATTGATGTAATTACTTTCAATCCGTCATTTAATATTTATTATTTATTTATGATTTTTATATTAAATTATATCTATAATATGAGGGTGTTTCACAATTGTTTAATATGATTTAAAAGGTTGTGTTATGTTTTTTGAAAATAAGTTCTTCATAATGTGGCTATTTGGACACTGTAAATGTGTTTTGGATTTCAAATAGAATTTTGGGATTATAAAATGTGTTTCAAAATAAAATTTTTATTATCATGGTGGGTGCATGTTGTTCGTTATGAACTGGTATGACATGTGAGGGTTTTTTGAGATCCAATTGGAAATTTTGGACTACTTTGGTGGGAAAATCCACCTTTTAATGAGTGTTTGTTCATTTTGTTGACATGAGGTTGGAATATTCCTAGCATGGGACATTCACAATTTTATTACTTTTTGATGGCTTGGTATTATTTCATGTATTAGCTAGGGAGGTTTTGTTTCATTAAAAATGTGATAGCATGTATGTATAGTTCTTTTCATGGATTGTTTTGGAACAAACAGTCATGAACATAACATGGGATCTTGGAATAGATACCTAACATTATAATAAGGCATATTGCTCATGTTTATTTTCAATATATGTCTAGTAGACCTTAGAAATGCGTTGATGTACTTTGGGATTTTTCCCCTCTGTTTTTTTTCTAAATGTTAAGATTTAGAATTCATGCGTGTTAATGGAATCATGTTAGGTGTTCGAGTATGATGAATGAAATACCAATATGTTCAGGATTTTCTTCTAAGATCCTCATTATTCACATGATTTCTCCTACAGTATGATATATCTAGAAAATGAAAAAATTTCCCTTCTTTTTTTGGTTTCTTAAGACTCGTTATCCAATATACAATATTGTTTGATTATAGTCTCTACATCTAGGTCACTGTATATTTTTGGAAAAAGAAAATTTTGTTTTTTTTATTTTAAAAAAAGTCATGGAAAAGATCATTTAAAGAGTGTATTAATCTTCTTCCCCATATTATGAAAAATAATCATTCAATCCCTTCATCTTTTTAATCTAAAATTCTATTTTTATTGAAAATCATTATTTTAATTCTGAGTACATTGGATTGTGAATTTATTAAAAAATATAAGTGAAAAAAACAATGATAATATATATTGTATATCAATCCCCAAATTGATGATTCATTGATTAATGTAAATTAATTGGGAATAGATTACTTATCGAACCAAATGATATTTAATAGTCTCACCTATACAGTAGTCTTATTTTTAGTATCTAGTGGAGGTTCAATAATGATATCATTCTCAATTGGTGATGTTTGTTTTTGGGATCAAAGACATAACCATGGTGTTACACAGTGGTGTAGTGGTCAAAATGTTCAGTTTTTGGTTTTTTTATTTTTCCTTAGTAGTACTTTTATTTTATTTGTAGTTGTTTTTCTTGTTTCATTTATTATTATTTTAGGAATCATTTTATGTTTCCAGTATATTTTTTCATTTATTTTTAAATAATTACCAACATCAATCTACTAATTCCCTTAGAACCTATATCATACTAGGAGTATCCTGAAATCCTCTCGGCCCTTAATGTAGGTTTGCTCAATTGATCGTATTGGGGTAAATTTGGGGGGGGGGGGGTCATGAAAATAATATTACTAACCTTGTTACCAGATCACCTTTTTAATCCCACCACTAACTATGATGTAAAACATAAATTATCAACAGGTAATAAGCAATTTAACCAAATAAAAAAATTTAAATCAAATATCATATCAAACAAAATGGTCATTAGTGCCTTTGTACTTATATAAACAAAATAAATAAATTATTCCCCCATAAATAACATTTTCTATAAAAAAAAATATTGAACCAAAAGGGTTCAATTTGATGAAATATCCATGAAAATAAACTAAATCATCTTAAAATAGCATCATAAAAAACATCGAATGAGGAACTTATACCTTACTAGAAGTCAAAGAGTATATAAATAATGTGATGAGAAAATGTAAAAAAGCTTCATGGGGATATTGTACTAGATACCCAAAGCATCACCTCTAGGAATATAACCACATGTGGGGGATAGAGAGACTATGTTATCAAATTATGAAACAATATGTTTATCCCATAAAAGTATAGAATATCATTCATTATTAGTGGTTATATAATCTAATATATCATATTTATCTGTAAATAAAATATTAATTTACCCATCCATATCTCCTAGGTGTGTCTTGAGATTTTTGTAGTCTTATTCTATATCACCATGCAGTAGTTATGATCGAGTTAGTTCCCAATCTATTACTTTAGTAATTTTTACCCCTAAGTAGGACAATACCATAATCATGTTAACTTTTTAATCTCCCAAATGGAAAATTTTTGTCGTGGAAAACCAATCAATCTATAAATTACTAAAGAATAATTATATATATATATATATAATTATCCACAGAATAAACCATAAGGATATGTTTGATAAAATATTATTCCATAAATATTGTTCCCAGGGGTCTGATTAATTTTCCTTTGATTAAAAATATAACACAAAAAACTCTAGTAACATGGATTTAGTGGTTGTCAAACAACATCGGAATAATATACGAGGGATCAAAAAACCAAGGTTCAAATAGTTCAATTGTTTTGGAAAAATTGAAACATTCTTGAATCTCACATTACACATGATAATATAAAATATAAAATAATATAATTCTTTTTTAATATTATTATTATGATATGAATATTCATATATATCAATCAATGCACACTTCTTAGAATCATGGAGAAGTAATATAATTTAAAAAGTGACTTAGATACTCAATAATGTATTTTATAAAAAAACAATAAGTTAATAAATTAACCAGTATTAATATGTAAGGAGTATATGATGATATGATAATTTCATAAATGTAATAACATGACCATTAAACTTATCCATCAATATCATAACTTATTTTTATAGTGACACGAAAATCATTAAATGATTTCATAATTATAGAATATATAATTTTGGACATCATAAACGTATCATCAAGGATTTTGGGAAGTATATCATAGACATGTCATCATTGTTTCATGCCATGATATATTACATAAATGGTAAAGGAATACACCATATTAAAAGTTGTTTTTTCTCATAAGGACTATTGATGCATCTTGTGTAAATTAAATTTCATTCCCTAATAACTAAATAATATGTGTAATGCATTAATCTTATGAATACACTATATAACATAATCATCATGAACTAATAATCATTAACATTTCCTATTACAAGTCCTCACATATATAATTTCATTACTTTCCCCAATAAAAATGACAATCACATGTGTAGAGAATAATGGATTATGGTAAAATTAGAATATATCCCTATTAACGGATATGAATCATCAATGAATGTTGATATTGAAGAATATTACATTAAAATATCACTGGAACATTTCTGGATGAAAATACCCTTCACATTATGAAATGACATATTTTAAATTTAAAAATTTCTAAAATACATTGAAAGACTTATACATAGAATAAAACAGTGGAAACTTGTAATGTAATATTGAAATAATGAAATAGTTGGGAAAGAATAAATTTGAGTTCAAGTAATATATGTTAAAATATATATTCATTTTTCAATATGTATAGAATGTGAAAATATGGCATACTAAAATGTTACTGATATTATACACTAACCCTTAACATGTAAAGTCACATGTTGGTGAAAATGAACATAAGAGATAAAAAATTTAAATAATAATAGTATTTTATACTTCTTCGAATACATAAACCTTGATGAATAAATATCAGAAAATAATGAAGAAATATTACCTGGTTTGTATAATATAAATTATTCCCAATAATACTAAACACAAAAATGAGGAAAAATAAAAAAAAAATATACACTACAAATATAACTGGATAATGAAAAATATATGTTTTTAAATTTATTTATCTTATAATTTTGTTCAATTAAAAATAAAATTTAATCAATCATGAATAAAAATGAAATTATCGAATAAACCATTTCCTCTATTGTAATTTATAAAACATAACCTATAAAATTAAATAACATGAAATAAAACCTTAAATACAATTAAAATAAATATATTCATTATATAATGTATAAACGGGGTATTATATACACCATATTAATGAAAAGAGTGGTGTATATGACATATGTATCACAGAAGAAACATTAGTCAAGAAACCCTTACCAATAAAATAATATGAATGTAAGAATTAATCAATGAATTGAATATGTGTAAAAAATGATCTTGTTGAGTTAATAATGATTCCTTATAAATTTTATTTTACTTCATGTTTCGGGAGATTGTTGAGTCAATAAGATTTCTTTATGACTTCTCCATTCATTCATGTTTTGAAAATCAGTAACACACTGAAAATCACAAAAACCCTATTTTAAGGGAAATTTCATTTTCCCTATGACTTCCCTTTATAAGGAAAAGTTTCCTTCCCCAAGGAAAATTTATCATTACCTATTTCTCATTGTTCATTTTATATCTTAACTCATTTTAACTCAATGTATAAAAATTAGATTCACATAAAAAACCTCAGAGTCCTATAAAAACATAGATTTAGTAAATTCTGTTTTTAGGTTTTGATTTCTGGTTCTGAATCCTCTGAATTCAGACTCCAAATTCTAATGAACTCAGACATAAAACATTATATGTTCAGATTCTGAATTCCTATGTATTTAGACTCTGAACTTCATATGTTCTGACTCCAAATTTTAATGAATTTAAACATTGAACATTGTATGTTCAGACTTCGAATTCTAAAGAATTCATACTCTAAATTTCCTTGAAATTCTAACTCTATAATTCTATAAAATTCATGTCCGAATTCCGGAGAAACATAATCCTAATATTCTTATATTTTAGACTCCGAAGAATATGTTACATAGATTCCAAATTCCATTTCTGGTTAGACTCTGAACATTTATTTTCCTTACATTCCAAAAAATGAATTTGGCTAAGAAACTTTATTATTTCTTACATATGTTTTAGCTATTAAACGATGTCATGCATTCAGTTACTAACTAACCATTGTTTGAGTGACACGTATATATGTCCCTTCGAAATTCAATGAAAAGTATGATCATTGGAGGAGGGATCCGACCCTTGAAGTAGCACATATAAAGAGGAATAATTTGAAAAAACATGACCCAGTTTTATGATTCAAGATATTATATTATTTTGAAGTGTTTTCTAGAGAGAGATAGGCTCTTTCAACTCATAGTACATTGTGCAGAGGTTGTGAACAACTTGTTCGAGTGGGAACAACTTGTTCAAACATTACTTCGTGCAGAATTGCTTTATGTAGAGGTGAGATTTCCTTAAAATCAATGACAATGGGTTGTGAAGTCAGAGGATCCGATTTCCATTCAAATAGAGGGCTTCCGGGGATAGAAAGACAGATTCTGAGCATCAGATTTGGGGCACAACTGGGTTTGGGTAAGATAGACTTTCTTGAATGTATAAAGAAAGGGACCTTTATCCAAGGTTGTTGGATACACTACTCTTTGGGTTTAAGGATTTACTACTTTTTACTTGTATTGTTTTATGTTTTTTTTGCTATAATTTTTATTTTTTCGGAAAGTAAAATTATATTATACTTCTTTATACTTATACTCTAATTAAATAAGATTCTATAAAATTTAATGTAGAATCTATTTTGTTGTAAACTTGTGTTATGTTTCATTTCTGGAAGGAAATTTCCGGAACATCATTCTCGAAATGAAATTTCTGTAATCAAGCGAGTTAGTAGAACTATGTTGGGTTGTGAATTTTGTTTATACAAAATTTCAATAAGGATTTTAAAATATACAATTCACCCCTATTATTTATTGAGTATCTACACCATAGTTTAGATACTAAAATCAGTATCATATCAATCTTACAATCGATCCTACAATTGGTATCAAAGGAGATTACCTTATACCCTGAAATAATCATACAATTTTTTTTCAGAGTTTTAGTTCCATCTGGATTAATTTCATGATTAGATTCAGAATATAAATTATATTCTTCTTCACTTTTTCAAAATCAAATTTTCAGACTCAAAAAGTTCAGATTCATATTTTTTCTTATAGATACTCTATTTCTATATTTTCCTTGATTAAAATTTTTTTATCTTTGTTTACATACTCTTATTACTATGTAGTTTGTTTGGAATGATTTTCTTTATGATGATAGGAATAAATGTTGGTTCAATCGACAACCTAAATACTACCAGACCTCCTATTTTTTCATGGAAATTATTAAGAGTACTAGAGTGATAATATGGAGACTTTAATTATTATAAATGGAGTTGATAACTAAGTGATAATGACAGGAGACTATAATATTCATGATAAAGAATTGAGAACATTTACTATTAAAGAGAAATCAGAATATGAAGCTAATTTCAGAGTCAGAGATACATTTCTATGTTCCATGACTAGGAACATCTATAGTCAAATATCTTCATGTGATGCTACAAATATTATCTACAGGAAATTGGAAGTCACACATTTTGGATCATCTAATGTTATAGAGAGAAGAATTGCTATGTTGAGAGCTCAATATTATGGCTTTAACTTTCCTTATGGAGAACCCATAAGCAATGTTCCGAAAATGTTCATGACCATTGTGAATAACATACAATCTATATGAGAAAAATTCCTTGATGATGAGGAACTTGTAGATAAAATCATAGGCATCATTTCTAATTAGTGATAATCAAAGATGATAGAAATTGATGACAACATGAAGGTCACCTATATTTCCTTAGATGAGATGTTTGGAACTCTTCTTCAACATGAGACTAGAATGAATAGAGATAATATTAATTCTAAAAAAAGAATGGTAATGGAGGAGTTTCTTTTACAACTACTTAAAAACATATGAAATCCAATACTCTAGAAAGTGTTACTGGATCAATGTCAAAGAAAGTTACTATTTTTTCAGAATCTAATGATACAAAAAATTCTTCAGAATGAATTTGCTAATCTTTGTCAGAGAATGAACAAGATATTAGCTTAGAATAAATACAAAAATAAGTTTAATAAGAGAGACTACAAAGAGAATAAATATTGGGAAGTTACTTGTTATGAATGTATAAGGATTGGTCATATCAGACCTGATTTACCTCTTTTGAAAAAGAATTAAAAGAAGGAATTGAATTAAGAGAGAAACAAGAAGATGTTATAATATTCTAATCACATAAAATTCATTAATGAATATTATACTTGGAGTCATAGTTGTGGAGAATCTTTGGGAAATGAATCCTCTGAATATGAATCATCATCATAGAAAAGTATTGGAATCATTGCTACAACTTCTTTATAAATACATGTCTCATGGATAAGGTATGCTCTGACAAATCATTTACAAATTTATATTTGGATAAGAATTATTATTATTAATATATTACTTCTAATGATGATACATCATCTTCAGATAATGAAGATATTCATTTTTATGAAGAAGTATCTTGATTTTCCAATTTGTTAGAAGAAAAAAATTATAAAATTTATATGATACTAGACCAGGAAAATAATAGGGAAGAAGTTCTTACAATAGAGATTTCAGGCCTCTCTTGATTTCTTAAAGATACAGATGATCTCCTAGAAAAACATTTGAAATAACACAAGGATGTAAATCCTGAAAAGGAAAAACTTTCTAAAGTTCATAAGAAATCTATTTCAAATATAAATGACTTGAGGAAAAATATATTTCTAATGAAATAATTCTCGTGGATATATATTTAGTCATATGACTAAAATATGAAATATATTACCTTATGAAGTTTCTTTCCAACATTAATTCTAGTAATGAAAACTTTTAAAAGATGTATTCTCAAATCAGACCTCAAGAAAATACTACCGGAGAAGGTTATTCTCATAGAAAACCAATTTTCAAAAACAACTATTTTATTCCATCCAGAGACCCTTTTTGTACTAAATGTAAAATTGGTGAGCATTGTAATTTTTTTTCTTTTAATAATGATGAATCTCTTGGGTTTCATAATGCTTATTTTTCTAAACAAATGTGGATAACCAAAATTTTATGGTCTAACAATTCCGAATCCTAGAATTTTTGGATTCCGAATGTCTAAATATCTGATTTTTTGGAAAATAATTAAAGTACCAACAAGGATATTTGGTACATGGATGGTGGATGTTCTCAAAATATTTCAGGTAACAATATCTTTTTTGAAATGAATATTAAGATGAAAGGAGGAAAAGTAACTTTTAGAGATAATGCTAAGGGAGAAATTATTGGTATGAGTATCATTGTTCATCATGGAAAAACAATTATTTCAAATGTTTTATTTGTTGAAGGTCTTAAGGATATCCTAATTAAGTTAAGTCAATTATGTGATGAATGTTACCTTGTGAATTTTATAAATAATAAGTTCTTAGTACAAAATTCCAAGGATGAGTTTATTCTTTCTGCCAATAGGCATAGGAATGATTACAGACTCTACAAAGAAGACCATAGGATCCAAGATCTACATTGCCTTAGTGAAATGGAAGATCATTTTTTGTTATGGAATAGAATGTTAGGACACTGTAACATTAAGAATATAGAGACCCCAAAATTTATTACATTACTATTAAATTATTTTAAGGTAAAAAACATAATATTATTACAAATAGAGGATCCAATGGTTTAGTGTCATGGGAAAATTAGAACCATACAAAGCAATTAAAATATAAAAATAAACATTTATTTAATTTCATCTTATCTAGCATCTTATTTTCACTTTTCCTATACTTAGTACATGTATCCACATGAGGATATACATCAATAGGTGTGATATAAAATACCAGTAAGAGGATAAAAGAGAAAAATATAGCGCGAGATGAGCATAATAATAAAATGGGAAAAAGATCATGAACATGAGAGGAAGAATAAATATAAGACATGAAATATGGAAATGCATAAAAATGAAACATCATGTCTTAGTGTTTAACAGCCAAAGATACTTGTGAACCAAGATAGAATCTCGTTCACACATCATTTTACATTTACTCATGAGATTCATCACTTTACCCAATGCATTGGAGTGGTGTATAATTTCAGGTCCACTTGTCAAATTGAAACATTCATATTGGCTTATATAATTTTTTGCGCACCCATCACATCATAACATTATCATTATCATGCTTTCCACATAGAACACAAAAAAATGAACATAACTAACCCATGGAACGGAATGGGTTTCATCTCATAATAACACATTCATAATCATTGGGTACCCAAATTAAAGAGGTAATAACATACATGTTACATGAACAATCCACTTTGAGTGAGAAGTAAATGGTGTGTTCTTAAAAGAAGAGTTCTTTTGGAAATTTTTTTTTTTGCATAAACAATAGTGGAAACAATGTGTATCCCTAAAAGGAAATACAATTATGAACAAATGATTTTATTGGAGTAACCATATCAAAAATGCAGTGCATGAGGGAGAACCAAAAGGATGAAAGTTGGGTATGAGAATTTTCCATTACCTTGAATCTGAATGCATCCTTCTATTTAATGTCTTGTATAGTGAAATTATAATCATTAATAAGAAATCTGTTCCCTTGAGTAAATTTATATAGTTCATTATGGTTTTATTAAGTGATTTGATTTGACTTTGGATGAGTTATAGAGTTTACAAACATTGTTTGAGAATGTTTTTTTATTGTATTCTTGAGTAGTTCACTTATATTATTAAATTGATGTTCAGATAGAACATGGGTAAACAACCAGAACTGATATTAAATGTTATTAATGATATTATAGGAGTTTTAATTATCTTTTAATCAATAATATTAGATATTTGTGGGTGAATCATTAGATAAGAATTAAAAGATGATTATTTGGGTTAATTTGGGAGGTTTTTCGATTACAACGAACTCATTTTCACTTACTACGAAGTAATATGGCCATAAGTTATTTCTAGAACATTAAATAGAAAATTATACATATAAAAAATTATGGTTCAAAAATAATTTTTTTTTCATTACCAGATCTGAAGGTTGAAAGGGAAGAAGAAATCATGTCATTCTTGAAGGTGATAAATTAACACCTCACAAATAACGTTCTCTTTAAAAAAATGAAGAGGGAAAGGGGGTGGAAGATATAATATCCCATTAGAATCATAAAATTCAATTATATGTATAATAATAGAGTTAAAATACTATTTGGATGATGATTGGTGGGTAGAGATCAAAAATGGACTTGAACTTGAAAGGAAATTAAAGGAGAAGAGGGAGAGAAATTACCTCTTAAATCCTCCTCTTGAGATTCTACTTAAGGAAGCTAGGCTTGGTCTTTTGATGAGACCAAAAACTCTTGAACGTGGGACATGGGTTAGGTAAGAAGTTTCTCCAGATTTTAGAGAATCCTTGGAGCTTGAGAGGTGTGAGTAAATGAGGGTGTGAAGGGTGATTTTTATAGTGGAGGGGAGAGCGGTCCCCTTAATATAAAATTCATTACGTTTTTAATTTACCCTACGACCAAGAATAGTGGCTCTTGATGACAATGAATAGTAATTTTATCATGTGATCCCAAATGATGTGGGCTTATATCAGTAGAACATCACACATGACTCTATAATTAGCTTATTTAGCTTATTTTTGTAAATTAGAGTATTTTACTATTCATCAAAAATTCAAGTATTTCAGAATCAACCCAAAAATTTACCACAACTATTTTTCGACATGTAGAATATATAAATGAAGTCCATTTTTCAAAAATAAATTTTCAAATATTAATAGTTTAATATTTTATTAAAATCATTATTTACTTAAAAAATCAGTTCTTAAAAATTAAATTGATTTTATAGAGCTTCCAAAAATTAACCACGGTCATATAAGTTTATCAAAATACTATAAGACATTGATTTGATTATTTATGAGCCCATTTTAATAGAATACATTATCTTTTAAATTATTTATTTAATTATAAATAATTATTTATGACTTACAAAATACCAAAACGTTTACTATGGTCAAATTGTCACTTTCTAAATTGTCTAAATTTTATTTAATTACTCATTGGTAAGGTTACTCTTATGTTGGGTGATTTACTATTCATAAGGGTACGTTTCAATTCACCAAAAATTATTATTTTTCATTAGACTCCACTAATCATCTTAAACACAACCGTGTATGTCACATTTTCGAAATTCAAAACCCAGAAGTGACAAACTTATGTTTAACGGTCACATAGAACACATTAGTTCATTATGATTTGTTTTCATGTGATTTTATGGAATATATATAAGAATGTAAATTCCATTGAAAAAAATTGGGTCATTAAGTTATTCCCCCCTTATGAAATTTCTCCCTCAAAATTTCGTTTTACAGAAGCAATTGAGGATAATTCTCCTTCATCGCCTCTTCTGGTTCCAATGTTGCTTCCTCAAAGTTATAGTTCATCCACAACACTTTGAAAAGATGGGTTGTATTGTTTTTTAGAACCATATCTCTCTGATCCATAATATTTACCGACTTATTTTCATTTGAGATATCATCTTCTAGTTGTACCACCTTTGAGTTTAGTACATGTGAGGGGTCCAGTATGTACTTTCTTAGGAGTGATACGTGCAACACATAATGAACTAGATCCATATTCGGTGGAAGTGCAATCAAATAGGCCATAGATCCTATGAAGTCAAGGATCACAAAGGGTCTAATGTACCTTAGGCTTAGCTTCCCTTTCTTTACAAACCTCTTGACTCTCTTTCATGGTTATATTCAAAGGAAGTCTTTATCTCCAACGTCGAACTCCATGTCCCTTTGAAAGTTGTCAGCATTGCTCTTTTTCCGACTCTGAGCAGCATTGATGTGTTTCTGGATGACTTGAACCGTCTCTGTCATCTGTTGAACTAGATCAGGTCCAAGTAGCATTCTTTCGCCAACATCATCCCAACAGGTTGGAGTTCTAAATTGCTTTCCATACAGTGCTTCATATGGAGCCATCTGAATACTGGAGTGGAAGTGATTGTTGTATGAGAACTCAACCAATGGGAGATGTTGATCCCATCAGCCTTTGAATTCTAGAGAGTAGGATCTTAGTATATTATCATGCATCTGAATAGTCCTTTCAGATTGGCTATTAGTTTGGGGGTGATAGGTCGGGCTGAAATTTAATTCAGTACTCAAAGCATGTTAAAGGCTCCTCTGGAATTTTGATGTGAACCTTGGATAATAGTCAAAGACAATTGGGAGTGGAACACTGTGTAGTCTGACCAATTTCTTCACATATATCTTTTCAAGTTGTTCAAGATAAATATCTTCTCGAATATCCTTGGACGCATGTTGAGATTTTTTTGAGTGAATATATACTTTAGGCTCTTATGGTCGGTGTATATGTCACACTTCTAACCATAAAGTTAGTGCTGCCAAATTTTCATGCCAAAAATCACTACTTCCAGCTCTAGATCATGTGTTGGGTAGTTCTTCTAATGGATCCTCAACTGTCATGGGGCGTAGGCTATCAGATTATCATTTTTCATGAGTACACAACCCAGGCCTTTCATTGAAGCATCACTGTATATCACAAAATGTTCTCCACTTTTCGGTAGTGTGAGTATAACTGCAGTTATAAGCCTTATATTTAGCTCCTTGATGCTTCCCTCACATTCTTCCATCCAGACATACTTTACACATTTCCCTGTCAACTTAGTTAGCGGGATTGACAATCGTGAAAATTTTCTCACAAAAAATCAGTAGTACCCAGATAATACAAGAAAACTAAATATTTCATCGACACTAGAAGGTCTAGGACATTCCTCAATTTCCATTATCTTTGAAGGATCTCCATAAATTCCCTCACATTTTATCACATGTCCCAAGAACATGACTTGATTCATCCAAAATTCACACTCTCTTAACATGGAATACAACTTCTCCTTTCATAATGTCTCCAATAGAAGTCTTATATGTTCTTCCTGTTCCTCCGTTCTCTGGGAGTAGATGGTAATATCATCAATAAACACTACTAAAAATTTGTCAAGGTAATGTATAAACACTCTATTCATAAAATCTATGCAGATTGCAGAGGCATTAGTAAGTCCGAAGGGGATCACCAAATACTCATACTGCCATTCCTTGTTCGGAAGGCAGTTTTCTGAATATCTTCTTTCTTCACCTTTAACAGACGATATCCAGAATGAAGATCCACCTTTGAGTAGTATTGAGATCCTATTAGCTGGTCGAACAAGTAAACAATATTGGGAAGATAATACTTGTTATTTATGGTAATCTTGTTTAGTTCCTAATAATCGATACACAATTGCATTGTTCCATCCTTCTTATTCATAAAGAGCACCGGAACACCCCAATGTGATGCACTAGGGCGTATGAATCTTTTGTCCAGATGCTCTTGCAAAAGCTTAATTAACCCCTCCAGTTCGATAGTAGCCATCCTATAGGGTTACGTCAAGATAGGAGTAGCTCTGGGTATGAGATAAAATGAGGACTCTACTTCACGATTCAAGGGAATTTTGGGTAACTCTTCGGGAAATACATCGCTGTATTCACTCACGATGGGCATTTCCTCAAGGATTGCACATTCCTTCAACTCAACCATTTGGGGGAGGTATTCCTTTTCATTGGGAATCAACACCCACACCATTATAGTATTTTTCAAAGGAGATTCATGATCGTCAATGAATTTTTAGAGGATCATGGGATGGTTTGGAATATGAAATGATATTTCCTTTTCCCGACAGTTGTTATGTGCTATATATAACGATATCCAACCCATTCCCATTATAGCGTCAAATTACACCAAAGGAAGTATTACGAGATTTACTGTAAGAATATTCCCACGTACACCAATAGGAGAGGAGTCAAACACTTTTGGTGAAATAATTTCACCACTTGGTGTTTTTATAGATATCTCTACTTCAAGGATTCAGGGATTCGATTCTACAGTTCTATAAATCTTGCATGATATAAAGTAATGCGTAGAACAAAAATCAAATAAGAATTTTTTCATTCTTGAGTGAATAGTAAGTGTACCTTGTACGACATCATTATAATGCCCCACCTCTACATTACATATGGAATAAGACATCCCTTGTTCCTTTGGATTTTGTGGTAGCTGACATTGATTACCCTTAAAAACCTGAGGTTCAGTGCACTGACTTCCATAATGCCCGAGCTCTATACAGTTGTAGAATTGAACCATGAGTGGTTCTCTCCATTATTCTCCCACATTCTCCTTCCATTTCATCACTTTTAGACACTCTTGATCATGGTGTCCTTCATTCCCACACTAGAAGAACTTCCCCACCCCCTTTGAGGCAGTTCCCATGGTGTCACATCCCACATTTTTGGCATGTGGGTCATTGAGTTTTCTTCCGAATTTTTTCATTATATACTCCAACATGAAACTCCATCATTCGTTTCTTATCCCCATAGCCATGGGACCATTCTCCAAACTCCATCTCCACATTGAGGGAACATCGAACAACTTCTTTATAACTCCTAATGTCTCGAATTTCAATAGCCTTTCGAATGTGTGGTTTTAATTTACTAAAGAATCTATAATTTTTTTTCTATCACTGTTGATAAAAAAACTCGAAGCATACATTGCAAGCCTTGTGAAATTCACTTCATAGGTTGTGATAGATTCTCCTTCTTTTTTCATGAGCTCTATGAAGTCTCTCTCCATATTTGTGCAAAGATTTTGTGGGAAATACTTTTTAATAACTAGTATCATTTGTCTTCCCATTCCCTTTCATCAATTTCCTCCCTTGGATTGGCGTTCTTAATCAAATCCCACAATTGACAAGCTTCTCCATCTAGTTGATAAAATTTTTGGGTCACCTTCTCTGTGACATAATAGTGAAGAACAGAAAAGATCTTCTCCATGGAGTTGACCCACTATTCCTCATCAAGTGGATCAAAAGATCCACTAAACGTCAGTGGTAATTGTTGCATAAAACATTCGATAGCCAGTTGCTCCCTCTTTGGTGAAGGAGGACGTTCCTCATTATTATGGTTATTGTTCATGACATGAGATAATTGATTAAGCATCACCATGATGTTTTTAACTCCCCCTCCCAAATCATTAGGGATGTCATTCAGTCAATCGTGGAATTGGCCCTCACATGAGTTGCGAGCCTGATTTCTCCTGGTTCCCAACATTTTCTAAAATAGAAAAGGTTAGAAAAAAACATAAGTAAACAAATCATGAATATCCAAATCATTTAAAAATTTTATTCCAAAAATATATCATATGGGATCCCTCTATAAATATTCTTGTGTGAATATTTGTACTTAGTCTCATGATAGAGGATTTCTCTAGGGTTGACTAATCCAATTTCCCAAATTAACTAAACCATTACTCTGATACAAACTATAGCGACCCGACATTTTTTTACATTAATATTACATTATTTTAAGTTAAAAAACATAATTTTTTTACAAATAGTGGATCCAAAGGTTTAATGTATTGGGAAAACTAGGACCATACATAGCAATTACAACATCAAGCATAAACATTTATTTAATTTATTCTTCTCTAACATCTTATTGGCACTTGTCCTTTCCTTAGTACATGTTTCCACCTGATGATATAAATAAGAATGGGTTAGATAAAATCCCATTAAGAGGGTAGAAAATTACATTATAGCATGGGCTGAGCATAATCATAACATGGGAAAATGATCAGGAACATGAGAGGTAGCATAAATATAAGACTGGAAGTGTGGCAATGCATTATAATGAAACATCATGTCTTAGTGGTTAACAACCACACATACATGTGAACTCAGCTAGAACCTTGTTTACAAATAATTTCACATTTACTCATGAGATTCATCAATTTACCAATTTCATTGGAGCGCTGTATAATTCTGAACGCACCGGTCACTTTGAAACATTCATATTGCGCGATATAATTCCAGGCGCACCCGTCACATCATTACATTATCATTATCATGTTTTCCTCATAGAAGACATATCAAAAATGAACATAACTAACCCATGGAAAGTCATGGGTTTCATCTCATAAGAACACATTCATAGACATTGGTTTCCCAAATGAAAGAGGTAATAACATACATGTTACCAGAACCGTCCACTTCGAGTGAGAAGTAAAAGGTGTGTTCTTAAAAGAAGAGTTCTTTTGGAAAGAATTTTGTTTGACATAAACAATAGTGGAATACATGAATATCCCAGAAAGGGAATGAAAATGATGAACCAGTTATTTTATAGGAGTAACCATATCAAAAATGGAGTGAAAGTGGGAGAACCCGAAAGATGAACGTTGGGTTCGAGAATTTCACCATACCTTGTATCTGAATGCTTCCTTCACATTAATGTCCTATATAATGACATTATATTCATTAATTAGAATTACAGAACCATTTGTACATTAATATGGTTCTTTAAGGTTTTATTAAGTGATTTTATGTGCCTTTGGATGAGTTATATTGTTTAAAAACTTTGTTCGATAATGTTTTTGTAGTTTTCTTGAGTGGTTCAGTTTTATTCTTAAATTGATGTTTGGATAGAACATGGGTAAACATCCATAACTATAATTACGTGTTATTAATGACATTACATGAGTTTTTATGATCATATAATGAATCATATTAGATCCTTGTGGGTGATTCATTAGATAATAATTAAATGATGATTATTTTGGTTAATTTGGGCGGTTTTTCGATTACAACGAACTTGTTTTAATTTATCACTTATTAATATGGCCATAGGTTATTTCCAGAACATTAAATAGGAAATAATACATATAAAAAATTCTGGTTCAACAATAAAAATGGTTTCATGACCAGATTTGAAGGATGAAATGGAAGAAGAAAGCTTGTTGTCTTTGAAGGTGATAAATTAACAGCTCACGAACTATGTTCTCTTTAAAAAAAAGAAAGATTGAAAGGGGATTGAATGACATAATATCCCATTAGAATCATAAAATTACAATGTATGTATAATAATAGAGTTAGAATACCATTTGGATGATGATAAGTGGGTAGAGGTCAAGAAATTAACAATAACATGAATGGAAATTAAAGGAAAAGAGGGAGAGAAATTACCTATTAAATCCTCCTTTTGAGATTCCCCATAAGGAAGCTAGGTGTGGTATTTTGATGATACCAAAAGCTCTTGAACATCGGATAGGGGATAGGGATTATGTTTGGACAGAGTATAGAGAAGGCATGTGTCACGACCCCTCCCCACAAAGTGTACCCCTCCTGGGCCGGCAATGTGATAAGAGAGAGAATGAACCTCGAGTCCCACCTCCAGTAGGCCCCGGGTTGGCGACTGGCACCGAGGGTATAATAAAAACACAAATGGGAGGCATTACCCTCTAAGAGAACACATGAAGAAGAGAGAGATAGAATATACTCCAATAAACTCCAAATCAGAACTGAAATATAAATGAAATCCAAGTACATATATGAAATTTCATGCAAAAGTACTACAACTGAAAGGGGAAACTAATGTACCCAAAAGAAAGTAAAACGACAACGACCACAAGCCAGAACAACTCCTCCTCCAAACACAAGCTAGTAGTAACCAGCTTGATCTCCAAACTGCTCCAAGTGACCTGAAAAATAGTTTATATGTACATAGGGTGAGTATAACAGTATACTCAGTAGGATCCTCCCCAAGCCTCTCATGCAAAAGTAAAGAAAGCATACAAAAGCCCAGTGAACAACAAGTGAAACTAACTCGTCACCTAAACAGGTATAATAAGTTCCCAACCTCATCATGAAGACTCTCACCAAGTAACGCATACAAGAATATAGCATATAATAATGAATATCAAGTGTACCCCGCTACTAATTCCACACTGGTTTGCCGCTTTTCCCCAACGACATACGTCATGTGGATCTCTCTCCAATGATTGCCCGCAGACTCCTGGGCTAAGCTCCACAATCTGCACCTCGTGAACCACAAAGGCTTTCTCGCAGACACCTGGGAAAAGCACCACACCATCCTCCCAACCAAAAGTAACCAGGTAAGATCCGGGAGCCACCACATCCCGTATAATGTGTATCATACATCAGGTATTATACCTCAAGACATTATAGCCCATACGCCGAGTATGGATCCTCAATCCATCACAACCTATACACGTTACACCTATAGTAGTCTATAGGATACTATATCCAGAATATATGTGTGTGAAATAACCACAAGCCATTACAGCCCTCTACACACATATATGGGGAAACAAACTGGTGTTCATGTTGGCACATGTATCTACGAAGAGAAGAGAGCGGGGAAAAAGGGGGTAGTCAGCCATTCGACCTCCCATCAGAATGTTGGGGAAAACACCCCCCAAGGCTAAGAATCCCAGGGGTGTCAGTTTCCCTTACCGACAGGGTGGATTAGCGTATAGAAACAAAAAAATTATAGAATATATATATAACTCACATCCACACTATGGGCATTACCTAGTATTAGATACAACTGCAGCTAACATCCCTCCGACCCCAGGTCGCTACTTCTAAGACTAGGTATCCTATAAGCACACAAACATTTGAAGAGATTTATTATATTACTCCATTCTCATTTTATCTATTCCACTGTACGTTAATTAATTCTTTAAACATTAATTAACCATGAACATTCCCACATTAAACTGAATTGGAATCACATTTAAAATCAACTGCTCGTTTTAAGATTCACATCACCTTTAAATTCCATTATCACCATCCCTGTGGATTATCACCATTTAATCAAACATTCATTTCATAATTACATTCCCATATTTCCAGGCATTCTAGAAAGGCATCATATGCTACTAAAACCAAAGGGGGCTCAAAACAGTGAGTAGATATACTACCCGTCGAGTATTGCCACCTATAGCAAGAGCATAGACCCATTATCCCTTGAGAGGCTAAACATGGAAAGCACGTGGCATACCCCATGTGTCTTCACCTCCATCAGAAGGAGGTTAAGCAAGACCAGCTGCCTGAGAAGTGGATAAAATTAAAATAGATAAACAATCAAACAAAATCACCAACATCCATCCATCGCATTCATCCCATACCATCATCCTGGGTGTCCTCCCCGACACCCACATGCATAAGCTGATTCATCTCACCACCCTAGGCAGCATCCGCTGTCACAACCACACGACCCCCATGCCTCCACATATCACAACACCCCTCCAGGGTCACATCAAAACACAAGAAGTAGGAAAACAACAATCACATCAATGGGCTCTTGGCCCTTTAACAATCAAGAGGGTAACTCAGAACCCTTTAAGAAATTCTCACACAATCTGTTCTTTAATCCATATTGAATTAGTATATTTGTTATTCATAGGTTCCAATTACAGAATATCTAATCAGTAAGCTATCATAATTAAATAACCATTCTTACTTACCTAATTTTATTAACCTCAAATTAGAACAACTACAACAACGGCAATGACCAGATTCATTTACATGCCTCTTTATCTTTATCCAATTAATTAACAATTAATTCCGGCTTTACGTTCATTATCAATTTCTATCAAGAATGAACAAGTAATCAACGAAAACATAGATATCACTATATCTAGAAAAACATGAGGCAAACCGTTATCATGGTACAAAGTAACAACATGCGATCAACAAATTCTTTTAATCCAGTTCAAGTATTTAATTAGGTCGATTTCATTGTGATCCAAAGGGATAAATCATGCTAATTCTACGATTGCACATATACAATTAGATAAGCCATGAATCCCCTACCTTGAAGAGTTATTAACGTTCTTTATCCACACAACGGGTCACAATCCTCCTCTCGTGACAACTGCATCCACCAGAGGATACCACGGTATGACAGTACCAACCAACCCCAAGAATAACCCATTAGAATCATGGAAATTACATGGTATAATATGGAAGGGAGAAATAAGAGAATATGATCCCCAAAAGAATGCTGATAAAACATACCGTATTGGGAAGATTGATCGACACAACTCTGTTGCGTCCAAAATAAAGAAGAACCAATCCTAGGAATAAAGATTGATTGTGAAACTCCTACGGGAATGATTGAAAGGTTCTAGCATCTCTTAGCTGAGAACAAAGTGAATGAACAAGGGAGAATTATATATCATCCCTTTTTCAAGATTTAATGGGGCGACAGTTTACGATCAGGTTAATTCTCCATTAAAAACGGATCGCATTAACCCATGCGGTTTGACCACGTAAATAGATTCCAAGCCTTAGTAATAATTAAGATAGGATTTATGGCCTTTGAAACAGCCTTAAGAGCCCTTAGAACAAGGCTTTAAATGTATTTTACGTCAAATGAAATGTCAAAAGGGGAAAACTGTAGGAATCTGGAAACACTCTTCACCCACCGTTATTGTACATGAAACCAATCTATCAGACCGATCTGTGAAACCGATCTGTCAGACCGATCTGCGAAACCAATCTGTCAGACCGATCTGTGAAACCGATCTGTCAGAATGATCTGTGAAACTGATTTTTCAGACTGCTCTGTGATACCGATCTTTCAGACCGATCTGTGAAACCGATCTCTCTGACTGATCTGTGAAACCTATCTGTCAGATCGATCTGTTAGACCAATCTATCAGACCGATCTGTTAGACGATCTGTGAGATCGATCTGTCAGACCGATATGTGAAACCGATCTGTCAAGCCGATTTGTGAGACCGATCTGTCAGACCGATCTGTCAGACCGATCTGTGACACCGATCTGTCAGACCGATTTGTGAGACCGATCTGTCAGACCGATTTGTGACACCGATCTATCATACCGATCTGTGAAACCGATCTGTCAGACCAATCTCTCAGACCGATCTGTAACTCTCCATAAACCTGGAAACATTGTTCACAGAACTGGAAATTGGAAAAGTATTGGGGATAAGTCCCCTTGACCTCCCGGAACACCTCCAACACCAAAATTCACAAAGTAATTGACCGGAGAGGTCCGGGCCATTACATAAGATACCTATCAAAACATTCTCATCCTCGATAATTTAAAACCAACCTGAGGAAAAGAGGGTTCCGAACAACCACCCCGTAAGATACCTCTCAGGGGAAAACCACCCTGAGTTGTTCGAATGCTGGAACAAAACTACGACATCCGAGAGTATGGGAACAAACAATCCATATCGAAACAGTTAAATCATAACATCACATCAAAGGTACATAAAAGAAAACATGAAATGTCTAACCTCGAAGGAAACATCATTACATGAAAGGAGTTAAACATTAAAAAACTCTGGGTACTGAGCACGTATCTGTGACTCACACTCCCAGGTACTCTCTTCCATGCCCCCATGTCCTCACAAGACACGAACTAAGGGGATAGAATTCCCACGCAACACCTTCTCTTTATGGTCTTGGATCTCCACAGGTCGTTCCTTGAAGGTTGCATCATCGTCAATATTGATCTCTCCCCAATCGATAACATGAGATTCATCAGGAAGATAACGACAGAGCTGTGATACATGGAATCATCTTGTATCCAACTCATCTGAGGGGGGAGTGCTACTCGATACGCCACACCTCCAACATGAGCTAACACCTCGAAAGCCCCAACCAACTGGGGAGAAAGCATATTTCCACGACCAAACCTTCACTGTCCACGACGAGGAGTCACCTTCAGAAACACATGATCCCCAACATTAAACTCTAAGGGTTTCCTTATTTGATCAGCATATGATTTTTGACGATCTTGCGCAGTCTTCATCCTCTCACAAATCACCTGAACCATATCTGTTGTATTCTGCACTAGTTCTGGTCTGAGAATTGCTGACACTCCGACCCCAGTCCAGCACAACGGAGAACGGCATGGCCGACCATACAAGGCTCCAAACGGTGCCATACCGATGGTAGAGTAAAAACTATTATTTTTAGAGAACTCTTCCAAGGGTATGTGATTCATACATGAACCTCCAAAATCAAGAACACAAGAGCGCAACATGTCTTCATGAGTATGGATGGTTCGCTCTGTCTGACCATCCGTTTGAGGATAAAAAGCAGTTTTAAGGCACGGTTGAGAGACAAAAGCATGCTGGAGACTTCTCCACACCCTGGAGGTAAAATGTGGATATCAATTAGAAATGATCGTACTAGGTACTCCATGAAGCCTCACTACCTCCTCTAGATACTGCCTCGACAAAACATCCACTTAGCTCGACTCCTTGATCGCTATGAAGTGGGATGATTTTGTTAAACGATCCACTACCACCCATATAGCATCATGTCCTCCCGGAACTCGAGGTAAACCTGTAACAAAGTCCATTGAGATGTCCTCCCACTTCCATTAAAGAATCTCTAATTGCTGGAGAAGACCACCCGGAACACGATGTTCAACCTTCACCTTCTGGCAGACTAAACATCGAGACAGACACTCTGCAACAGCACGCTTCAGCCCCGACCACCAAAACTAACTACTCAAGGATTGGTACAACTTTTTTCACACCAGGATGTACTGCCAAGGGTGAACTATGGAACTCATGGAGAACCGTCTTGCGCATCGCCAAGGGAACAAAAATCCTGCCATGATATAACACTCGGTGTTTTTCATCCTCCAACCAACCATCAGGGGTCTCACCACAAACATCTCTTTCTCTCCAAACTTCCACCTCTAGATCACCCAACTGACACTCTTCCACCTTCTGCATGAGGGATGACTGCACCATCATCTGGAAAAGACAACCTCTACCCCCAACTTCTCCCATATCAAGATGCAAAGCTAATAGCTCTTCCATCACTCTGCAGGAATCACCAGATTCACAGACAACATCATTACGTGACTTTCAGCTCAGTGCATTAGCTGAAACATTCCCTTTTCCAGGTGTATATGATATTTCAAAGTCTTATTCTTTCAAGAACTCCATCCACCGATGCTGCATCAAGTTCAAGTCACGTTGGGAGAAAACATACCTCAAACTCTCATGATCGGTGAAAACCACAAAGTGCTCACCAATGAGGTAATGTCTCCAAAACATCAGAGCAAACACCAAGGATGCCAACTCAAGATCATGGGTGGCATAGTTGCATTTATGGGGACACAACGACCAAGACCCATATGAAACAACTGACCTCTGCTGCATGAGAACACAGCCTAACCCCTTATGTGAAGCATCACAAAAAACATCAAACTGGACTCCCTATGCTGGAAGACAATGGACTGGAGCACTTACCAACTTCTCTTTTAGATACTCAAAAGCTATCTGACACTGATCAGTCCATATGAACGTTTGATCCTTCCTGGTCAAAGCTGACAAAGGAGTTGCAACTCAGGAGAAATTGGATACAAACATCCTATAATAGCCTGCGAGACCAAGGAAACTTCTCACCTCTGACACGGTATTGAGAGATGCCCATGAAACCAATGCTTCTATCTTCGACGGATCTATAGTTACCCCCTATTGGGACACAACATGCCCCAAGAAATGAACTTCTCGAGCCCAAAACTCACACTTCAACAACTTCCCAAACAACTGATGTTGGTGAAGAACTCCCAAAACGGCTCGTAGATGCTCTGCATGCTCCTCCTCATATGGGGAGTATACAAGGATGTCGTCGATGAAAACCACAACAAACTTGTCTAGGAATTTACAGAACACAACATTAATCAACCCCATGAAAACAGATGGATCATTCGTCACGTTGAATGGCATTACAACAAGCTCATAATGTCCATGACGACAACAGAAAGAAGTCTTCAAGATATCCTCATCATTTACATGCATCTGATGATATCCTGACCGCAAGTCGATCTTTGAGAACCAACTTGCACCCTTCAGTTGATCAAATAATTCATCAATCCGCGGGAGAGGATAGTGGTTATTTATTGTCATTTTGTTTAATCGACGATAATCGACACACAACTTCAAACTTCCATCATCCTTTTTCACAAACAAAACCGGTGCACCCCACGGTGACACACTTGGATGAACAAAACCACACTGCAACAGACCATAAACTTGTATACGTAGCTCCCGTAACTCAAAAGGGGCCATCCTATATAGAGACATAGAGATAGGAGATGTTCCTGGCTGTATCTCAATCCCAAACTCGATCTCTCGTCGAGGGGGTAATGCTACAACCTCTTATGGAAAGACATCAGGGTACTCCTCTACGACCCTAGGATGTGCCATCTTCTAAACCTCTGACAAAATCAGCATCATCACAGCCATCATGGATGATAAGGATTGTACTCATCTATAACTCATCTGAGGATCTCTCTCACCCACAAAAACCACTTTCTCTCCATCTGCATCAATAAAAACGACCTTCTTCCTGTAGCAATCCAAAATAACCTGCACCGAATACAACCAATCCATGCCGAGGATGACATCATATGGTTGTATTCGTAAACATAGGAAATCCCCCAAAGAGCAGTGTTGCCCCATAACTATCTCACAGTCTCTAAATACCTCAAACAAGTTGGCTCGACCTCCAACTGGCGTAGTCAACGCCAAGGGAACTGGAAGCCTCTCTACCTCAAGTCCCAAATAATGGACAAGGGTAGGTGATATGAAGGAGTGTGTTGCTCCTGAATCAAACAAGGCATACACCAAGGTAGAAAACAAGAAATGGGTACCTCGAACAACATCTAGCTCACCTGGGGAAGTAAACGCTAGAGCATGAATCTGACCACAACCTCCTCCATGACCTCTCTGACCCTGATGACGACCACCACCATGGCCACGCTCTGCTCTCTGAGGAAGGGGATCGTCATGGGGCTATCCTCTTACTGATCCATCTACCCTCTGGTGATATAAAGCTGGTGCAACCTGCTGCTGCTGCCTCATCTAGAACTGCCTCAACGGAGGAACCTAGAGCGAAGCGGCCATTGCACGATGACTGCTCTGAAAAGCCAGGAACTCCCACTGCTGATGACCATGACCACCACAAGAAAAACAAGTGCCTGATCCCTTGGAATAGTCCTGAGAGTTGCTGCCTCTGGAGAAAAGAGATGGAAAGGGATGGGACCTACCCCCAGGTAAACAGAAACTCTTCTGCCTTGAAAATCGGGAACCCCGGACCACTGCTCTGCTTCATGGGGAATCCTGACGATTCCCCTCTCATGACGATCTGGTCCTAGCCTAAGTCCTCTCAACAACCTCTGCCCTCCCCAGCACCTCGAGATATGTCTTCAGTATAAATGGGGTGACCTGGCACTGGATCTTTGGATGCAAAGCCTCCTCGAAATTCCTTGCCCTGGCCTCCTCATCTGGTAACAGGTCTGAAGCATATCGTAGAAGGTTCCTGAAACGGATTCCAAACTGCAGAACACTGGAGGTCCCCTTTCGAAGGGTATGAAGTTCCTGGCGACTGGACGACTTCAATTTTGATGAAATAAAATCAACTCTAATCCTTTCACGAAACTCCTCCCATGAGATCGCTGACTCCTCACGATCCCCGAGGAACAAGAACCACCACTGCCTTGCTGCTCCATGCAGCATCGTCACAACCAAGGACACACAGTGTTCTTTCCGAGCACGAATTGAACTGAAGCCTATCTCGACCTCCTCCAATAAGTCTTCTGTGACTACATATGAAATGGAGCCTTCGTACTTCTGTAGACTCTGGCGCTGAAACACTCTGAGTGTCTCCCTCCATGTGTCATCGTCGTCAACCCCTACCCAGCGACGATCCACTGGAACAGCCTGCTGGACATCTTCTATGCAAACCTGACGAGGACGTCGACCTGTAGCCATACCTATAAAATAACAATTGTTAGAGCTCCTAAGCCTTGAATATGGAAGACTCAAAATTATTGAATTAATTGTTTTCTTTTAGTAATTTAAGGTTAACATATCCCAAGTTCTACCCATGAAAACACAGGAGGAATGGATAATGATGCATAATCCATTACTAGGTCTCTACCCTACAACCAATATCACATTCTATAGTAGCCATCGTAAACTTCAAGGTCCATGCAACAGATCATAGTGGTCCCTAAACGCCTTTGTCTCTGCCTGTCTCCAGTGTTTACCCCACATGCTAAACTTGAATGACACTATTTCCCTACATTCCCATGCATCATCACCTATGCCTAACTCCAAACCCCATCCCATCCCTCAACCAGACATTTTATACCACTCTGTCATGACCCCCTCCCCACAAAGTGTACCCCTCCTAGGCCGGCAATGTGATAAGAGAGAGAATGACCCCCGAGTCCCGCCTTCAGTAGGCCTCGGGTTGGCGACTAGAACCGAGGGTATAATAAACACACAAATGGGAGGCATTACCCTCTAACAGAACACATGCAGAAGAGAGAGATATAATAGACTTCAATCAACTCCAACTCAGAACTAAAATATAAAAGAAATCCAAGTACATATATGAAATGTCATGCAAAAGTACTACAACTGAAAGGGGAAACTAATGTACCCAAAATAAAGTAAAACGACAGCGACCACAATCCCGAATAGCTCCTCCTCCAAACACAAACTAGTAGTAACCAACTTGATCTCCAACCTGCTCTATGTGACCTGAAAAACTATTTATATTTACATAGGGTGAGCATAATAGTATACTCAGTAGGATCCTCCCCAAACATCTTGTGAAAAATTAAACAAATAATGCTAAAGACCTGTGAACAACAAGTGAAACTAACTCATCACCTAAACAGGTATACTAAGTTCCCATCCTCACCATGGCTACTCTCACCAAGTAACACATACAAGAATATAGCATATAATAAAGAATATCAAGGGTACCCCGCTACTACATCCCCACTAGTTTGCCGCTTTTCCCCAACGACATACGTCCTGTGCATCTCTCTCCAATGCTTGCCCGCATACACTTGGGCTATGCTCCACAATCTGCACCTCGTGCACCACAAAGGCTTGCCCGCAGACACCTGGGCGAAGCACCACACCATCCTCCCAACCAAAAGTAACCAGGTATGTTCCGGGAGCCACCACATCCCTCATAACGTGTATCATACATCTGGTATTATACCTCAATCCATTATAGCCCATACGCTGAGTATGGATCCTCAAGCCATCAAAACCTATACACGTTACACCTATAGTTGTCCATAGGATACTATATCCAGAATATATGTGTGTGAAATAACCACAAGCCATTATAGCCCTCTACACACATATATGGGGAAAATAACTGGTGTTCCTATTGGCACATGTTTCTACCAAGGGAAGTAAGTGGAACCAAAGGGGGTAGTCAGCCATTCGACCTCCCATCAGAATGTTGGGGAAAACACCCCCCAGGGATCAGAATCCCTGGGGTGTCCGTTTCCCTTACCGACAGGGTGGAGTAGCGTATAGAAACACAAAAAGTACAGAATATATATATAACTCACATCCACACTATGGGCATTACCTAGTATTAGATACAACTGCAGTTAACGTCTCTCAGACCCCAGGCTTCTACTTCTATGACTAGGTATCCTATAAGCACACAAACATTTGAAGAGCCTTATTAGATTAATCCATTCTCATTTTATCAGTTCCACTCTACATTAATTAATTATTTTAAAATTAATTAACCATGAAAAATTCCACATTAAACTGAATTGGAATCACATTCAAAATCAACTGCTCCTTTTAAGATTCACATCACCTTAAAATTCCAGTATCTCCATCCCCGTGGATTATCACCATTTAATCAAATGTTCATTTCCGAATTACATTCCCATATTCCCAGGCCTTATAGAAAGGAATCATATGCTACTAAACCCAAAGGGGGCTCAACAAGGTGAGTAGATATACTACCCATCGAGTATTGCCGCCTATAGCAAGAGAATAAACCCATTCTCCCTCGAGAGGCTAAACATAGAAAGCACGTGGCATACCATGCATGTCTTCGCCTCCATCGGAAGGAGGGTAAGCAAGACCAGCTGCCTGAGCAGTGGATAAAAGTAAAACAGATAAACAACCAAAAAAACCACCAACATCCACCCATCACATTCATCCCATTCCACCATCCTGGGTGCCCTCCCCGACACCCACATGCATAAGCTGATGCATCTCACCACCCTAGGCGTCATCCGCTGTCACAACTACAAGGCATCCATGCCTCCACATATCAAAACACCCCTACAGGGTCACATCACAGCACAAGTAAAAGGAAAACAACAATCACATCAATGGGTTCTTGGACCTTTAACAATCAAGAGGGTAACTCAGAACCATTTATGAAATTCTCACACAATCTGTTCTTTAATCCATATTGAATTAGAAGATTTGTTATTCGTAGGTTCCAATTACAGAATATCTAATCACTAATCTATCACAATTAAATAACCATGCTTACTTACCTAATTTTATTAACCTCAAATTAGAACAACTACAACAACGACAATGACCAGATTCATTTACATGCCTCTTTATCTTTAGCCAATTAATTAACAATTAATTCCGGCTTTACTATCATTATCAATTTCCATAAAGAACAAACAAATAATCAAAGAAAACATAGATATCACTATATCTAGAAAAACATGAGGCAATCCGTTATCATGGTACAAAGCAACAACATACGATCAACCAATTCTTTTAATCTGGTTCATGTATTTAATTAGGTCGATTTCATTATGATCTAAAGGGATAAATCATGCTAATTCTATAATTGCACATATACAATTAGAGAAGTCGTGAATCCCCTACCTTGAAGAGTTATTAATGTTATTTATCCACACAACGGGTCACAATCCTCCTCACATGACAACTGCATCCACCAGAGGGTGCCACAGTATGACAGTAACAACCAACACCAAGTAAAACCCATTAGAATCTTGGAAATTACATGGTATAATATGGAAGGGAGAAACAAGAGAAGATGATCCCGAAAAGAATGAAGATAAAACATAACTTATTGGGAATATTGACCGATAGAGCTCGGTTGCATCCAAAACAGAGAAGAAACAATCCTAGGAGTAAAGATTGATTGTGCAACTCCTACGGAAATTATTGAAAGGTTATAGCGTCTCTTAGCTGAGAGAAAAGGGAAAGAACAAGGGAGAATGATATCTCGTCCCTTTTTGAAGATTTAATGGGGCGACGGTTTAAGATCCGGTTAATTCTACATTAAAAATGGATCGCATTAACCCACGCGGTTTGACCAAGTAAATACATTACAAGCCTTAGGAATAATTAATATAGGATTTATGGCCATTGAAACAGCCTTAATAACACTTAAAATAAGGCTTTAAATGTATTTTACGTCAAAGGAAACGTCAAAAGTGGCAAAACTATAGGAATCCGAAAACACTGTTCACCCACCATTACAGTACATGAAACCGATCTGTCAGACCGATCTGTGAATCCGATCTGTGAAACCGCTCTGTCAGACCTATTTGTGAAACAGATCTGTCAGACCAAACTGTGAGACTGATCTGTTAGACCGATCTGTGAAATCGATCTGTTAGACCGATCTGTGAAACAGATATGTCAGACCGATCTGTGAGACCGATCTGTCAAACCGATCTGTGACACCGATCTGTCAGACGGATATGTGAAACTGATCTGTCAGACCGATCTGTGATACTGATCTATCAGACCGATCTGTCCGAACGATCTGTGAGACTGATCTTTCAGACGGATCTGTGACACCGATCTGTGAGACCGATCTGTGAGACCGATCTGTCAGATTGATCTGTGAAACCGATCTGTCAGACCGATATGTGAGACCGATCTGTCAGACTGATCTGTGACACCGATCTGTCAGACCGATCTGTGAAAACGATTTGTCAGACCGATCTGTGAGACTGATCTTTTACTATTCATAAAACTGGAAACACTGTTCACAAAACTGGAAAATGGAAAAGTGTTGGGGATAAGTCTCCTTGACCTCCCAGAACAACTCTAACACCAAAATTCACAATGTAATGGACCGGAGAGGTCTAGGCCATTACAGCCTGGAGCTTGAGAGGTGTGAGGAAATGAGGGTGTCAACGGTGGTTTTTATAGTGGAGGGGCAGGGGTTTCCTTAATATAAAATTCATTATTTTATTAATTTCTCCTAACTCAAGGAATATTTATTCATGAATGAGCAAGAGTAGTGATTTTATCATGTGATCCAGAACCATGTGGGATTACATTATCATAACATCACACATGAATCTATACTTATCTTATTTAGCTTATTTTTGTAAATTACATTATTCCACTATTTATATAAAATTTAGGTATTTCATAAAAATCCCAAAACATTACACCAACCATTTTTCAATGTTTATAATACAGAAATAAAGTCCATTACTAAAATTTAATTTTTTAAATATTATTAATTTAATATTTAACTAAAATCATAATATACTTAAAAAACAGTTTTTAAAAATTAAAATTGATTTGATAGTGTATCCAAAAATTTTGCAGGGTCTTATAAAATTATCTAAAAACTATAAAACATTGATTCGATAATTTATGAACACAGTTTAGGAAAATAAATTATATTTTATATTAATTAATTATTTATATATTACTATTAATGACTTAAAAAATCCCAAAACGTTTACTAAGGTCAAAATGTCACTTTCTAAGATGTCTAAATTTTATGTAATTATTCATGGGTAAGGTTACTCTTATGTTGGATCATTTAATATTCATATGGTTCATATTAATATCCATTAGGGTATGTTACTATTCATAAGGGTACGTTACTATTCATCAAAAATTATTTTTGTTTCATGAGACTCCAAAAATCATCTTGAACACAACCGTGTATGTTAGATTTTCGAAATTCAAAACCAAGAAGTGAAAAACATATGTTTAACGGTCACTTAGCACATAGTAGTTCATTATGATGTGTTTTCAATTGATTTTATGGCATATTTATAAGAAGGTAAATTCCATTGAAAAGCATTGGGTCGTTACAAAGAACATATGCAAACTTTCTTTGAAATGACTAGTTATGGATCTACCGGAGCTTAGATTTGATTCTTCAAAAGTCTGTGATCCTTTTCAATATGGAATGGAACCTAAATCAGGTTTTAAATTAGTCGTTGAAGTCTCAACCACAGATGCATTGTAGTTGGTGCATGTGGATATTTTTGTACCGACACAAAATAGAAGCATCAGAGGTAAATATTATATATTCGTCTTAGTTGATAATTACAATAGATTTACATGGGTGTATTTTCTTGAAAAGAAATATGAATTTTTTGATTATTTCAAAACATTTAGTTCCCATGTTAAAAATTAGAATAACCTTCCTTTGATAACTATTAATATTGATCATGGAGGAGAATTTCAAAATTCTGACTTTGAAAGACATTGTAATAGAAAAGGAATTACTCATAACTTCTCATCACCCAGAACACCTCAACAAAATGGTGCTATTGAAAGAAGAAATAGATTTTTTCTTAAGATAACAAGATGCAATTTGAGTGAATATTATGTAGATAAACATTTTTGGGATGAAACTATTAGTAATTCTTGTTATACTATAAATCATGTTTTGATTAGACCATTTCTTAATAAAACTGATTATGAGTTATGAAATGGTTGAAAATATAGACCTTCCTAATTCATGGTTTTTTGGTTTCAAAGTATTATTTCTGAATACTAATGATAATCTACAAAAATTCTCACCAAAATCCAATTAAGTAATTTTCATAGGGTTCTCCACAACTTCTAAGGCTTATAGATTTTTCAATAAAAACACTTGTACTGTTTAAGAAACATTACATGTCAAATTTGATTTAACTGATCCGTTTATTTTTAAACAAACACAGCCTACATATTCGGATGTGTTTTTAAAAACTGATTATCAACCCTCATTAGAAGATACTTATGATAAGGAAAATGTTCAAGAATGAATTTCTGAAACATTTACCCTAGAATACTTCCTACCCTATGTGGACGGTCATGTTTTAGAAAACCCAAATTAGTTGTTTCAAAAAAATCATCCCAGTGATAGTATCATTAGTGATGTAAATAAACATTTAAGGACTATATTTTCCAAAAGTAATGATTTAGAACATCTAGATTTTCTTTCCCAATTATAACCAAAAACCACTGATGAAGCTTTAGGCGATGATGACTAAAGAAATTCCATTCGTGATGAGATAAATGAATTCTAAAGGAATAATGTTTGGACCACGTTTGAAAGACCTATGGAAAAATTGGTTAATGGAATAAAATGGGACTTAAAAAATAAATGTGATGAAAATGGAATCATCCATTGAAATAAAACTAGATTGTTTGCTAAAGGATATAATCAACAAGAAGGAGTAGACTATGAAGAAACCTATGCTCCAGTAGCTATGCTTGAATCTATTCGTATTCTACATTCATTTGCAGAATTCTTCAGTTTAAAACTATTTCAAATTGATGTTAAATGTGATTTTCTTATTGGTTATGTTCAAGAGGATGTTTTTTTCGAAAAAAAAATTAGTTTGGAAGATACAAAATATCATGAAAATTTTCTCAAACTCAGCAAAGCTTAGTATGGTCTTAAACAATCCCATCGAGCCTGGTATGATAGGCTTATAGGATTATTACCTAAAAATAATTATGTTAAAGGAAATTTTGAACAAATACTTTTTATAAATAATTATAAGAAAAATGTTTTTATTGTTCAAATTTATGTTGATGACATTATATTGGGTTCTACCCAACAATATTTAACTAATTACTTTACGGATCTAATGAAATATGAGTTTGAAATAAAGTATTATGGGTGTGTTAACAGTTATCCATTGTTTAAAAATTTCTCAAAACTAGAATGAATCTATATATCCCAACATAAGAATATTAATTATCTTCTTAAAAAGTATTGATATGACAACACTAAGAGTATAAGTACTCCCATTGGTACCTCAAATTAACTTGATCTTGATGAATCTGGAAAACCACTAGATCAAATATATTTTTAAGGTATGATAGAAAGTTTACATTACTTCACAGCTATCATCCAGAATTTTCCTTTTCAGTATGCTTATGTTCAAGATATCAATAAAATACTAAATAATATCATTTAAAGGAAGGGAAAATGATTTTTTTTCTACTTAAAGGGAACCATGTATCTATGAATCTTTTACACCTCATGAAATGATTTTTTTTAAAAAAAAATTCCGGATGCAGATTTTGGTGGATGTAGAACAGATAGGAAAAATATATACATAACTTGTCATTTATAAGAAGATTCATTAGTTTCATTATCATTAAAAAAGAATCCTTTAGTAGCACATTCCAATGCTGACACTGAATATGTAGTAGCTAGAAGTTGTGGTGCTCAAGTGTTGTGGATGCAACACACACTCACATACCATTGCATGAGTTTTACCAAAACACAAATTTTGTGTGATATTACTACCTCCATTGGCATAAACAATAACCCTACACATCACCCTAAACACATAGGTAAGATACATCACTACCATTGGGATCAGACACAAAATAGAGATATCATTCTTCAATTTATGAGAACACAAGATCAACATGCTGATATTTTCACAAAATCATCACGCTCTGGAAGATTTGAATACATTAAACAAAAGTTAGGAATGATAATCATAAGGTAATATTTCATGTTTACTTCCTATTGAAACAATCTTCTTACAGTAAGGAAATCCTTTTTAAAAGGGGGAGTACAAATGTTTTTTCATAATCAAAACTTTTTCGTAGTCTAAAATATTATCGTAATAAAAAAAAATTCAGTCTATAATTTAATCATAATCTAAATTGTTTCATAGTCTTAAATTTTTGATAATGTACATTTTTTCATAGTCTCAAAATATTTCGTAATCTAAAATTTTTCGTAGTGTAATGTTTATTTATTTTATAGTCTTAAAATATTTCGTAATGCAAATATTTGTTCTTCAAATTATTCATAATGAAACTTTTGGGAATAAATATTTTTTTATTTAAAATTTCATAATGATGTCTTCGTAATCAAAATTTTGGGAATCTAATGTTCTTGAAGAAGAATATTCTTCACTATGAATAATCCTCCTATAAATCCGAAAGGTATGTTTCCATTCTAATATTTTCAAAATCATCTTCTACTTGTTGGTATTTTCATCTATTTTTAATTTCTCATATTTTCTTACTCAAAAATATGAATGTTTTTAAAAAACCTCAAAATATCAGATCCTACCATGATTTCCTTGTAGCTATCATTTCAACTGTTAGATATTATTAGAATTTTTCTCAACCATTGGATTGAGTATATGACGAACACCTGTCGTTGGGCGTGGAAAAAACAATTTCTATGTTTTCCTAATGTAGCACAGTTGCTGACTAGGGTCGTCTCACTTGAGGAGAATTATCATCTGTTCATATACTTAATCTATATCACATAAAATAATTATTTGTTGCTTGTATTTAATCTAGGAAGGCGATTAAATTTAAAAGAAATAAATGCTAAAACTATCATGCAGTGAAAAAATGCAATTAATGAAGAAAGAACATTGCCCTAGGGTTGGATAACACTGGTTCATTCATTATTTGTTATTTTTATAAATTCAATTTGATAATTAAATTATTGAACCTCATTAATGTATTACTTTCCCTTGATTTATTTAGTGTGGGATTTTAGTATGCTTCCAGCACACCAAACCACACCTCCTCCAATAGTCAAATAGTATAACACCTCAATCGAGAATGTTATTCCTAAAGGACCCAGCTCCACCGTATGTCGTTTCATCCCTTATGGAAACCCCAACTCCACTGTATGATGGTTTTTCCTAAGATAATGGAGGGAAAATTAATTAATCATAGAAAGGAAATGGATTTGGAAATAGTGTCGTGGTGGACGACCTCCGCACCCGTGCACTATTCTCACCTCCACCACAAATAGAATAAAAACATTTTGAATTGAAGCATAATAATAAAGAACACCATGAAACCTCCCCATGGGCCAAGCCTCGGGTTAGTCACTTTCCCTGGCGAAGTGCATAGAGATCACAATGGAAATAAGGGACAAAAAAAGAAATTAGATTAAATTTGGAAAAGAAAAACGGGGGGAAAGAAGGTGGAAACACTTTAATTAAAATATCAATGCATTACATGGGAAAATAAAATTAAAAATAAAAAGAGAATAAAATAAAATTCCTATGTTATCAGCATGTCCCAGAGCCTCCAATCCAACATTGGTTTCGAACTCCTCCTTCGTTCCTTGAAGGAATGGATGGATAATGGCATGCTTTGGAAAGGAGGTGAGGGCATCCTTTTATAGGTAGAATTCGAACCCTAAAAGAGTGTGCGTTGTAGAACCTCTTAATGACCTCTTCACGTGTTCCACCCTTCATGAATGTTGTTCATAAATATCTTTTCCGTCTATTCTCCACATTTCAGCTAATTTTGAAACCGTATAAAGGAGTTATGAATTTTTCATTCTCGGTTTCGGTTTCTAGATGAATCTTTGAGGAAGGTTCCTCCAAAAGATTGTCATTCAATATCCTCATTAATGACCTCCAAAATCTCCCAAATTTAATGTAGAGACGTCCCTATATGTCATAGTGGTATCTCAGGTGGAAAAACATCATTTAGATATGTTTACGCCTAATTGATGTTCCATTACGGTTGGTGGGTCCATGATGTCCGCCCGGAAAAATGTCCAACTTCAATTAATTTTTAGACCCTTTAGATAGTTGAATCAGCTCCTGGTCCAGAAGAAAAAAATGAAGGAAATAAAATAAGGATTATAAAAAAATTGAATTAGAAAATTTTAAATTTTATTTTTCCCAAAATGACGAAATTACCCATGACGTAAAAATCTGACAAAAATCCAGAATTAGTCATTTTTCACATATGGGATCAAAATAACACTAAAACCTAAAAACATGTCAATTACGCATCCAATAAAACTTTTGTGGGATTATAAACAATTATTTACAGTATAAAATATATGAAAATGCGAGCTTCATCACTCCCCCACACTTAAACATTGCACTCCTGGGAAATCATCTTACATCCAAATCAAAATCCACACAACAATCAAAAATGAGAAAATATCAATGATTTTATCCAAAATAGAATTCCATCATGTCTCATATTTGAATAATAATTCACTATTGTTTTCATTTAAATCACTAAAATTTCTTCAACCTCATAAATCAATCCATGGCCCAATCACAACCTACCTCATATTGAATTTTATGTCACTCTTCACTCAAGAGAAATTTAATCTAGAGTTATACTCATTCTTGAAAATCGCATGTATCACCATAGGTTTGTGAAAATTATCATTTCTCCACAGCGTGAAACATGAGAATGAGTTTAATCATTAGGGCTTTAATTAATCGTTCAAATGATTCTATGCCTTAGGTTTGGTGGGAAAATTATTGAAAAATGTTCCCGGCTAGAAAGAGGAGGTTGGACTTTTAAGTACAATCAATGACTAAATCAAGTGAAAACACAGGAAATTACTCTCTCAATCCCACTTGAAAATGTGAAACACAACACCACCCTCCTATTAATGATATGTTACATGATCCAAGAAGTTATTATAATGAATGATATCATCTAATTTCTCCTTATTTTTTCTCAAAGCTCCAAAAAGTGACAACTTTATTTTTTTTCCTTTTTTTATGGAGGATGACCTGAAAATTGAATAAAATGAATGAATGAAAATTCATGACCTTGATTTTTTTGGGAGGCACATGATTCATAAAAGAATTTACAATGAGAAATTTAATTTCATATCCATTTTTTGTTTTTTTAGGAGAAATGGAAGAAACAAATAAAGCATAATGAAATGACGACACATGCCCAATTATATTGTTGTCTAATGCCAGAAATATTGACAAACACTTCACACTACCCATAAATGATACAAATCCCAATGAATGCACACGAAAGTCCATTCCCGCACACTAAAAATTTAAATATCCATGCGAAAATACTTATAGTGCGGGTAGGTAAGGAAAAAGTGGCATGTAATGTGGCTTAAACCTAAAAGGAAATTCATGGCATCTAAGGGCTTACGAAGGATAAATGTAAAGGTGGGTCTCAATATAAAATGTGGCTAGACAAAGAGATGCCTCAATCATTTTAAATAAATTTCATGAAATCCAAAGCTTCGAAAGAGAATATTCACAAATTCTAGTTCTCACACAAAATTCATGTTTCCCTTAAGAATTTGTGGGTATTAGGAAGAATATGAAAAACTAGTTTAGAATACCTCACAGGATTGGAAAAAAATATTTTGAGTCAGTGTTTCATGGGAATGGATTTCAAAAATAAGTCAAACTCATTAAAATGATTGAAAATCCATTTCAAGGGAAAATAATTCATATCAACAATCATTTAAAATCCATTATTTCAAAAATCATTTCAACTCTTCCAAATCAATTGATTTGCGAAAAGTGATAAGAATATTCATTAAAGCTCAAAATATGTTTTGAGACAAAGAAATGAAAGGAGTTTAAATGATAATCGTAAAAAGTTAACTCCCTTTTGAAATATTGATTCAGTCCTCTTCCACTAATTCTTGGGGCTTCCTTTTGCATTCATGATCCTACACAAGAAAAATTACTCAACTAATCACAAGGATAATTTCATTTAAGCTCAAAATGAAGAGATGGAGGGGGCCACATTCTAGACAAATTCCTAATATGGAATTTGAAATTTAAATTACTATAAAACATGTAAAGATAAATCTTGGTATGATCCCCCAAGTGGGCCCTATAATCTTTTACTGCCTCCAGAGGGCAGTACCAGCTGTTATCCAAAGTCTGATAGAGGATGATGGTTCTTTTATTTGAACCACCACAAGTAGATTTTCCCAGCTTGTGCTTCATCGTTGTTCTTGAGGGATGATCCATGGATAGAGTACACTATATCCTCCCCCTTCATAATGAAGTATAGCTTTCATGGTGGGGGTAAGATGAAGTATGGACCATCCACTTCCTTGGTTGCAACCTGTTCAACCTTATTATCGTCCAGTGATGGCTTCATGGGGGCTGCATGAAGAGAAGCCACTTGACTGATTTTCTTAGGCTCAGCTACCTGGATCTCTTGATGGGGCTCCTCTAGGAGATATTTCATGACTTCTGGGAGCTCCATGTGTTCCTCAACAGGTGCATCTTCTATTGTCTCTTCATCCTCTGGGGTATAATAGGAGTCATCTAATTCGAAAAATTCAAAACAATTCGGAGTTATAATCAAATTCATTTCAACAAAATTTAAAGAATTTGAGTTCAAGAATGTATCATCTCCCTGAGTTGGATCAGCTTGAATCTCTTCTCGATTTGAAAGAGCCTCTTGGAGTTGATTATTGCTTGATGGAGGTAGGTAGTCATGCTCCTCCACCTCGAGTTTGGATTCAACTTTATTGATTTCTTTAGGGAAATTAGGGAAGACCTGTGGAAATTTATTCTTATCATTGAATCTTTCAATGCCAGTTTTGAGTTCATCGGCCATGGATATCAAATCATAAAGTGATATCCATGTTGCAAGTCCTATTTTCTTCTATTTTAACCGTATCATTAAGGCATCCGATCTTTTTTGGAGGGACTCCTCATTATAGTCTGTTTCTTCCTCCTACATTCGTGAGTAATTGTACCATGCAGAATAATTTGAATTTGAATGCATCATGGAAAAAGTTTTTTTTTTGATTTTTTTTTAAAAAATGAAAACATTATTAATTTTGAAATTATAAAAAGTAATGTAAACAACTTATTAACTCCCTGGAAATGGCACCAATTTTGATGCATGCCTATCTTATGGTGTGGACAAATAAATTTCTATGTTTTCCTAATGTAGAATAGTGGCTGACTAGGGTCGTCTCACACGAGGAGCTTTATCAGTTGTTCATATACTTAATCTATATCACCTAAAATAATTATTTGTTGCTTTTTTTTAATCTTGGAAGGAAATTAATTTTAAAAATAAATAATAGTTAAAACTATCATGCAGTGAAAAAATGCCATTAATGAAGAAAGAACATGGTCTTAGGGTTGGATAAAACCGGTTCATTCATTATTTGGTAATTGTTTAAATTCATTTTGATAATTTATTTATTGAAACCTCATTAATGAATTACTTTCTTTGATTTATTTAGTTTTTGATTTTAGTATGCATCCAGCACACCAATCCACACCTCCTGCAATAGTCAAATACGATAACACCTCAACTGGGAATGTTATTCCTAAAGGACCTGGCTCCACTGTATGTCGTTTCATCCATTATGGAAACCCCAAATCCACTTTATGAAGGGTTTTCCTAAGAGAAAGGAGGGAAAATTAATTAATCAAAGAAAATAAATGGATTTAGAAATAGTGTCGTGGTGGACGACCGCCACACCCGTGCAGTATTCTCACCTCCACAACATATAGAATAAAAACATTTTTAATTGAAGCATAATAATAAAGAACACCATGAAACCTCATCCAGGGCCAAGCCTCAGGTAAGTCACTTTCCATGGAGAAGTGCATAGAGATCATTATGGAGATAATGGAGAGAGAAAGAAATTAGACTAAATTTGGAAATGAAAGATGGTGGGAAAGTATGTGGAAACACTTTAATTAAAATATGAATGCATTACATGGGAAAATAAAACTAAAAATAAAAAGATAAGAAAACAAAATTCCTATGTTAGCAGCATGTCCCAGAGCCTCCACTCTAACATTGGTGTCAAACTCCTCCTCGGTTCCTTGATGGAATGGATGGAGAATGGAATTCTTTGGAAAGGAGGTGAGGGCCTACTTTTATAGGCAGAATTCGAACCCTGAAATTTTGCACGTTTTAGACCCGCTTATTGGCCTCTTCACGCGTTCCACACTTCATGAATACTATTCATAAATATCATCTCCATCTCTTCTACTAATTTCAGCTAATTTTGAAACCGCATGAAGGGGTTATGAATTTTTCATTCTCAATTTCTGTTTCTGGACGAAGCTTCTAGGAAGGTTACTCCAAAAGTATGTCATTCAATATCCCCCTTAATTACCTCCAACATGCCCAAAATTTATTGTAGAGCCGAACCTATATGTAATAGTGTTGTCCCAGGTGGAAACATATCATTTAGATATGTTTAGGCCGAATTGAAGTTCCGTTACGGTGGGTGAGTCCATGCGGTCCGTCCAGAAATATGTCAAACTTCAATGAATTTTTAGACCCTTTAGATGGCCGAATCAGCTCCTAGTTCAGAAGACAAAATAAAGGAAATAAAATTATTATTATAAAAAAATTTAATCCAAAAAGTTGGATTTTTTTTCCAGAAATGACAAAAATACCCCTGATGTAAAAATCTGTCAAAAATCCAGAATTAGTTGTTTTTCACATTTGGGATCAAAATAAAACTAAAACCAAAAAAACATGACAATTAACCATCCAATAACACTTTTGTGGGATTATAAACAATGATTTACAATATAAAATATATGAAAATGTGAGCTTCATCAGTATAGAATCTGAATCGTCACTTCATATGCCTATATAAAGGAACCACATGTGGTCCTCCCACATCAAAACTCAATCTCATGCATGAAGAAGACTTCCCCTCCTAAAAAAGGTCATTATAAACTTTTCAGGTTTCCTTCACTTTGAATGTCTGCTGAAGACTCATCTCCTAATGATATGTAAACTATAAAGTCAATTTCATAAATGAGAGATTTTCAGGGAAAGGTTTGTTCATCCAGATTTCTTTTCTAAGTATGATTCTATCATATCAAAGAAAATTAAGTTGAATGTATGTGAGAGTATTTCCATATAGAAACTAGGAGCTCAGGATCCAGTGTATCCGGACCCGTTGGATTTGTTCTATGTGCCAGAATGCTTTTTCAAAGAAAAAGTGAGTGAAAATTTTTCTTTTAAGTGATATGAGAAGACATATTCCTTATCTTATACCGAGGTTGCTTGTTTGATCGGAATCCCTTATGAAGGATAAGCTACGTTCCGTTCTCAAATGTTGTTGGATGTTCTAGGAATATTTGATAAGGTAAAGGATAAGGATTTCCATGGTCTTTCAGATGTAAAGACTATGATGATTGTCATCCTATCTACAAATTTTTAGATCCTTGAGTTGTGGGTGCAAGGATTTATTATTCTGAGAAATGGGGATAAGGATACCTTGAAGAAGAGCGATAGGTTTATCAGGGATTTCCTGGTGAATATATAAATGATTAACTTGGAAAAACATATTCTGATTACAATAGATAATATAAAGAATGGAAATCTGGAGGCTCAGATCATCAGGTATCCATCCATTCTGTCAAAGATGATTGTTCCATGTTTAGAGTCATTCAAAATTCCTTGTAGTTCTAAGAGAAGGAATTGCAAAGTCATGCTAGTTTGTGATGATACTTTGATAAGGATGAATGTTTGATTTTCTAAAGAATCTTTAGAATTCTATAACCAGCCTGATTAGAAATGGAAGCTATTTCAAATAAGCAAGAAGTAGATGACACATCTATGAAGGGAGGAAAGAAGTGAAAGCTAAAGAAAGTATAAGAGAGTGAAAAATCCCCAAATTCTAAGGAAACTCAATCTACACCTCGAAAGCCTACAAAAATATCCGGATGAGGTTGTAGAAAAATGGTGGGAAGCCATGGAGAAAAATAAAGAATGGGAGCCTAGCATTTTATTGGATCATGTTAACGAAAAGGTGTTAAAGGAAAAGATTGATGATGAGATTGAGAAGCAAGCAAAAGAAAAGAAACAAAATAATAAGTTGACCAAAATAGATATTTTGCAATAATTTCTGAATACGAATGAAAAAGCATCTGAGAAATTTCTGGTACTAGAATATTTCTAGGTAGAAGCATTACCTGAAACTCAGGAAAAAAAATTGTGACACCGGAAAAGGTCCAAGTGAATGAATTCCATGAAACAGTAGTAGAAAAATCAGTAGTAGAAGAAGAAGAATAAGAAGCTAGTAGTGATGATACCACATATCTTCTTAAAAATATAGAATATTTTCATGAGAAGGAAAGTCCATCTGAGAAGCATTCAATCTGAATTTCTAAATCTGAGTCTTCAAAGCATGCAACCCTTGGGAAGGATGAGAAAGGTGAAGATGAAAAGTATGAAGAAGAAGTTAATAAGTTGCATGAGGAAGAAATTCATATCATTATTTAATTCATCTAGAGGATGATGAGGCAGTTGCTGAGATGGACATGTTTGAGGAAGAAATAATTGTTCAACTATCTGAAAGTGAACACAAATCTCCCGACCAAGAGATAGCCATTCTGAAAGCTGTTAATGGAAAACAGGTGGTTAATGGTACACCTACCAAGGCTATGATTAAGAAGGAAGATTTTGGAGGATATTAAAAGAGGAAAGCTACTGAGATTGAAAAATAATCCTCACCAAGAAATGTTTCAGATTTAGAATCATCCTCTCTAGGACATGATTTCATGGTTCGGTCCATGAAGAATCTTTTTTCCACAATTCCGAAATTTCCTAGTATTGAATCGAGATGCCAAATTCTTCATAAATATTTTAATCATATATCTAATTCAGTATCCATTGTGATGGATAAATGGGTTAAGCATGAGGTAGAATTCAAAACCATCTTCATTAATTATGAAGCCCACATAAGATCTTTCAATAGTATGAACATTTGGTCATAGAAAACCATGGAAGACCTGATAATTGATGATGATTTTCAAGAGAATGTTAAGTAAGCATTTGAAACCGATGATAGTAAGATCAAGGATCTGACAAAAAATTATTAAGAGAAGCTAACCTAGAGAAAAAATCATGGATTCACGATGTAAAAGATCAAAATGGGATGTTATATTTAGTTTCTCAAAGCTGTAATAGAGAAAGAGATCTCAAGATTGAGATAGAAGATATTCTTAGAATGAAGGATGATGTTTTGAATGCTCTGGCTGATACTCTTAAATCTCAAGAAGAAAGAATAAAATGATTAGAGAAGAAAACAAAGTATTTGGATCAGATTCTCAAATGAGCAGAGGAAGAAAATAAAGAGCTCAATATTGTTCTCATTTACCATTGGATGAAAAATTATATGAAAGGGGTTGTGCCAAAATTTTATTAAAACAATAGTATATTAAAGAAAATTTTGGTTTTATTTCACAATATTAAAATAATATTTTCTAGAGGTGGAAGAACGGACGAACACGAAATATGTCAGTTAGGAGTTATACCATCACCTCATATAACCTCATGTGATTACACATTTATCCTTATACAGTTCGTATTTTAGTAAGACAATGGATTAGAATATATGGGAAGTGATTTTGTGGAGATTCGTGGTTATGAATTTGATTTACTAGAGTGATTAAAAAGCATGAAGATGATATGAGAGAAGGTGTCTATTTAAAATTATTGGGAGGGTCACAATTGGAATTAGAAAATTGTTAAATTAATATAAATAAATGTTCATTGAAAAGATAATCCGAATTATTATGTTTCCATGATGATATTATTATGTGTCTAAATAATGTTATAGAATAATATCTATAAAACATTTGGTGATTTGTTAACCATTATCTCTTATTTTGTACCCTCTCTCTTTCATTTTGATGACTACCTCAATAACAATGTTTTGTAATATTGATTGGTTTGGAATGATACTATAAAATGAAAAGGGACTCAAAAGTGGAACATTATTGATATTGTTGACCATATCCAATTTAAATTACTTAATATTTTATTTTTTATGAACATTAAATAAAATATTATTTGACATAATACTCCATTGTATTCTTTTTCCAGACTATTCACACACTTTAAATATGTTGAAATCATGATAGTAATTTATTTTAAATCTAAAATTTTAATAAACCATAATATTTTATATTTATGGAATGGCTAACTCATCTAAAAAATATTACTATTTATTTTTTAAATAAATTAAAATATTTTTTCACATTTCGTAAAATCATTCTATAGGAATTGAAAAATATTTTATGAAAATTATTCCATCACAAAAAAATTACAATTATAAAAAAATTCGTTAACCTTTAAAAAAACTTTAGAATATTACATGACCTTTTTATAACACCATCATAAAATATTAAAGATATTGAAGCAAAGAAAGTAACATTTTTTCCATTATTTTAAAATCATATTAATATCGTTTTCAATGGAATGTGGTATATAATTGAAACAATTTTAAACCATTTATGAACATGGTTATTAAAATTTACAATAAAATAAACTAAAATGTTAGGGATATTCTGGGGCTATATCACTTTAATTTTATCCATAATTAGTTGATTTATCTATACCGAGATGATTAATATTTACAACATTTCTATTGATATTGACCAAGAATATAACTGTCCTATAAAGAAAATTTTAATATATGATTAATAAATATGGAATATATTTTTCAATATGCAATTTTCAAAAAACTTTTAATACAAATTTAATATAACAATGGAAAAAATAGATTTTATAAAGATGTATTTTTAAGCCAGATAATGAAATTATATAAAATGTATGTAATATTAGAATTCCAATGTAATTAAAAATATTATTTAATATTAATTTTGTTATTACTTACATAATGATGAAATAGTATATTAAAAATAAATAATTTAATTAAAAAGAATTTTATTTCTATAGAAAACCACATTTTTCACTATTTGCAAAAAAATAAAAAAGTTTTTATAAAAATCACAACATTTAACCCTTAATATATATTTTTTCATGTATTTAAAACATAATTTTTATTTTTTTAAAAAAAAATTAAAAATTGTAAAAATTATTCATTTAAATTAATCATTATAATACATGAAAATGAATTTAATGTGAATAGAAATACATCATTTTTTATAGAATAATTACATAATAATCTTACAATGAATATAAATATATAAAATATAATTATTAAATTTAAAATAAGGAATGATAATAACTAACTATTAACTATTTTTTCATGTTGGGCATTTCTTGGGAGACTTTTACTCTTTTTAGTCATATGATTACCTCACACAATACATGGCCATTATTCATTCACCATTATATTACTCATACATTATTTTTTATAAAAAATCATTTTCATAATTGTGTAATATAAAATATAGACCTTATTAAAAAATATATGTTATATATTTTGAGTATTATGTTTTTTAAGATGATTTATCAGACATTGATTTTAGGGGTTCACAGAAATGATTCTTCTTCAAACTAAATATTTTAGAGGTGTGCTATTTTTATATGGGTGATAAATAATGTTGCAACACATGGTATGATAAGTGGATTGAAAAAATTAGTAGAATAAAATTTTTCCAAGGTAATATATTAACATTAGTAAAAAATAATTTTATAGTTTTTGTTTCATTAGACATCGGCTATTCAACTAAATGGACTATCACACTTTTATTCATTTTTTATATAAAAAAATTATTCGTATGCAGTTTACCAATAGGTCATCGAAATTGAGAAAATTATATATTATTTAATGTATAATATTCTATTTTCCCATGTATTGTTTTTATGAATTATATGGTATGATGTGGATACCAGGTGCTGAGATGATGTGTGATTCTAAGTCCTAGTTTTCCAGAAAAAAAATTGATTTAAAAATGTCAATATTATGATAGAATGCCTATGAGTTTTTCTAAAATGTATAAAAAATATTAAATGGGTACTCATATTATAGTTTTTTTGAACTAATGTGTTTAATGAAGTGTATTTAATCTAGTCCTACCATATATTTTTTCAATGTGGGTTGTGAGTATAAAATGTCCCAGGGGATGTAACTATAAATGAAATAATTTTTATAATTTTTTTGATGTAGTCACCATCTTTTTTATTAAGTATTTTTCAAAAAATTAGTTTTATCCTCATAACATTTAAATATATTTGGAGACATGGATGAATAATCTATGGGGAATTTATTGGAGAATGACTAAAAATGGATCAAGTGATACCCCTAGGATTCAACATATCAATGAATGATAACGACCTATAGACTGTTCTTCATCATCAACTAATACAAATCAATATAGGGTGGTTGTTTCATTTTGGTTTCTCCATTGTTATTTTCCATGACTATTGTGGATCAATCATTGAACATATTTATCTGTGGTTTGATCATTATAGGATGGTTTATAATTGGAGTTATTATTTTGGGAGATTTATTTATTCGTCATTGTACTCCATTACAAGATAATGAATTGAAGCCAAGATGACCACTGGTCGAGGATCATTTCTTAGGGTTTTATTTGGGCTTTCATTCCCCTTTTCTTCACGTTCGTCAACATTGGACCCCCATGGCCAATTATTGACTAGCAGGGTGGATCTAATAATGATTGGACTCCCAGAAAGGAGGTAAACCAACAAAAGGTGATGGTTATGCGTAGATCCTAACTAAGGTAATATGGATATATGATCGTTTAAATTTTATTCATTATAGGACGCTTGGTGGTCGATAGAAAGCACCAATGGTGTTGGTACAACATGGTGGTCCTACTAGGCATTGTGGTGGCATCAGTGGAAATATGGAATGCATCTAGAGAAAACATTGGAGCTAATGGAGAGAGCAAGAGAGGACTACAATTTCATCCACCTTTGTCATCTATGGAGCCTCAAGCATGATAAGGCTAGCATTAGCAAGTCAAACCCGTGTCAAATTCGAGTTTTACCAGACATGACCTAGGCCACGGTCAATCGTGACAGTCTACAATGTGCCATGATCTCTCCATCTATACTACAGTTGTGATAGATGAGGGCACAATCGACCATGGTGGCCAAACACAGATCGATGTGGGGTGGAATGTCGAGGAAGTCAACCACAGTAGTCAACCGCCCCGGTTGGGGGACTGATTGTGTGGTTGGCCCACAGGCCCAGTGCCCCCCCCACTGAAACATCAAACATCTATAACGTTCAAATGGTATATTTTATTTAGTATCCTTCTATAGCGTTGGGACCCAAGCGACGATAAGTAAAATTTTCAGATAAGTTCTGAGTTTTTACTTTGGGCCAATATAGGTCGAGATACTTCCCGTTGTACTTTCCTTTGGGGTCATTATGAAATTACGTTCACATTACAAGATAGTAACCCCCTCTAGAGGCTACATCCAATATACACTATGCTATCCCTATGTGCCCATATAATAATATCCTATATTATCCCTAGTACAATTTTATGTAATCAACATAACCACCAATAGTAGGTCATTGGTCCCCCGTATAGTAGGACACATTTGTTGGTTTAATGTTATTTCCCAGTGTGTCTAGGCAGGGTCAAGTACATTGAAAAATTATCCAGATTTGGTTAGTGGTTTTCTTAGATGTGTTGTTGTAATATCCTATCTATGAGTTTCAAAGTCTTCCATGACCAAAAATATCTCTTTTGTGGGGGGAAATGATCTAGACCACATTTTTAGTGTCTCTGACGATTTCATGGACCGAGGTGGGAATTCACCCGAAATGAGTGTACTTCGATCAGAATCCTATGGTAGTAAAATTTTTGTTAATTACCTAAAAATTGTGTCTCTTGAACTAGTTATATCATGATATTCTCGTATCTTTTTCTATGGAATTATGCCAAAGTGGAGCTGACTACATTTTCCTACGTGTTATTTACTATGTGGTATTTTATTTTTGGTATTTCCTTCTAGGTTTTGGTATATGGGATGGTGTCCTAAGTGGGCCAAGACGAGGTGGATCTTATCCAGGATAGATAGATGTTGTCTGTTCATGGTGTTCCAAAATTAGTCCTAGTACATCTATTATTATAGGATGGACTTGTAGTTACATGATATTTTTGGTGGGATTTTATTATGGTACCATTTACTGTCATGTAGTTTTATGATCCTACTCTTTTTCATGATCGTAGTGGTTTTCATTCATTGTATTCTATGTGTTTTTACTTATCAGCATTTTGTGTCATGGATTTGTGTGTGTTTGTGTACATGTACATAGGCCAATCCCTCCCATTTCAATGATATTCCTTCTAGATACTAGTCACCATCCCTTAGGATATTGGATGCAGGATTGGGGTTGTCATAGAACAAGAACCTTTGGGACTAGAATGTGAAAGAGTGATATAAAATGTGTCATTTCTTATTTAGGACTGGGATCCTATGAGATTTGTTTAGATAAATAGTGTTATTTGTATAAATATCTGCTTTTCGGATAAGCACTCCATTATTGGTGTGGTGGCTGAGATATCCCCTCACCAAGACACTATCTCCAACTTTTGGATCAACACATGAAAACATTGGATATAGGAAATAACATTGGTATATTCACTATATAATAATTGTTGTGATTTCCATGTCCTTCTTTAGTCATCTCTCCAGATATTACCTAATGATCACGGTACATATTGTTTAACATCGGGATTCCTCTATGAAGACAACCAGAGAGGATTGCAATGTGTGATCATGAGGATGATCCACCTTGTGATTAGGCATCGGTATAGGGTCCTATAATAGAGATAGATCCTCCATGATATTTACACGAAATACCACCTCCCATTGAGAAGTATATACTTCCATCACTACCAACTGGGGATGCACGTAATATGGGTGTGTTTCAAGAGTTTTAGAGTTTGAAACATCCCAGGTATTGTGCTGAGCTAGAACCCTAGTTGGATGAGGATTTGGTAGAGGATGTAAGATGTGTTTTCTGCCTTATGAGAACTCTTGATGAATAGATTAAACTGCTCATTATGAGAATTCTTTCATGATCCATGGGGAGATATTGTATCGTGGTGAAACTGTCTCATAATGAGAAAAATCTATCCTTTAAATATACCGATCTTATCTTTCAAGATGAGTCTTATCCATCCATTTGGTGATTTGTATTCTAATAAGAGAATCCACATCTGCAGCAGAGAAGTATGACAATGAAAAAGTATTCTATGAGGTTTAATGGTCTATCATTCTACTCTATGGACATGGTATGATACCTTATCATCTTGCCTCAGACATATGATTAGGGATTATTTTTCGACACCGGGGCATCATTTTTATCCCTTAAGAACACTACTTATGTTATGGTTCTGGGATAGGTATTTCTAGTGGAGATCTCTCATGAATTTTAGACACCGGTAGTGGAAAATAGCAGTGGGAACCATGTAGTTGAGACCTTAGTAGTGGGTTGTTGATTCCAGTCAGAGTGATCCAAGTGGGTCAAACACATTAGGAGACGACCCCATGACTCATGGTAAACTGTGCATGGATCCCATGGTGGCTCAAATTAGTATAGGGATAGATGGTGTTAAACATTTGATGGTCAATGACATCTGGAAGGAGATTTTATGACCCATTGTACAATATATTGGGTGATGGTAGAGGGACCACTGAGAATGAGACAGAGATAAGAAGAGGTTGTTCTACATCACGAAAAATTTGGAATAGGAGTTTTCATGGAATCAGGTGGTTGACATGGGTTTTACCTATTACCACCTCCACCCCTAGGTAATCCAACTTGTCTCAGGGAGTCAGTGGATAGGGGTGAGGCCAATCGCAGGAAATGGTTTCTTAAGAACTAGATGCTCAATGTATAATTTTAGGTATGATCTTTGTCTTTTCAATGTGTTTTGTTGATTTCATAGACCACATTGCAATTCATTCTTTTCATTCCTCGAAACGTTTTCGAGGCTTACTGATTTTGGATGAACCGTTGACTCGGCCCTTACAATTAGAGACTTTTATAGAAATATATTTAATGATTAAAAACTAGATCTATTCGTTTTCTTAGACACATTGAAACAATATTTTATTTTGGGATCAATTTTTAGTAGCATCATGTCCATTCCAAATCATTCTATTTGTAGACCGGTTATCCACACTTTATTCTCTGATTTTCAGTTTTAGACATAGAGTGTCATTTTTCTATCATAATGTAACCTTGTTTTCCTTTTTAGTGGAAAGGAAATTCTTGTAGTATAATATTGAATCACACATGATAGTGTGTAGCTGATTTATTATCTATTTTCTAGTGTCACCAATATTTTATTGTAATACATGAGTCCTTAGTTTCCTGTACTGGTGGAAGATAATGAGGAAGTTTTTCAAAATGATTTTTCCAGTTTATCTCCAAGTAGGGTGTTGACTCTCTTTCCCTTCATAGAGTCTAAATGAATGAAATTGGAAATACCTTAAACCCAAAGAGATTCATCATTTTAAGAAACATCAAAAATTGACAAAGGCATGAACCAAGATTCAAATGCACTTGGGTCTCACAAGTTCCACCACGGTCGTGAAAGTATACTTGCACGCCTCCGAGTGGTGGCACAGGTTACTTTAATGCCCTCTTTGAAACATCACCCAGGTTCTCTCTATCTATAAATACCCCTTTGGGACCTCCCATTTTAGGAGAGGAAAAATTTCCAGAAATTCAGATTTGAGCTCCCGGTGCCCTAGTCACTTCTCTATGCTTCCTAACACTTCAATTGTAGTATCATTCCTAGAACGGATTATCTAAAGAGAATTATTAAGGCCTTAGTGTTGAAACTCATCAATACTTGCACGCCTGAGTGTCCATACCTGAAGAGAAATGGCCACACATCCGCGCCGCCTTACCCCTTCAAACCAACTTGCGCGCCCCTCTTCTGGAAGCCTTCAGGGATAGTACTAAAGGCTTGAGCCAAGCCTCACCCAAGTTATACCATAAGGTATGAGTGGTGTGTAAGTACACATGTGTCGCACAGGTACACCTGCGCGACAAAGACTTGCGTTCCCACACTTGTCTTGCGCAACCCTCTTTTTTTGGGTGCCCTTCCTGCCCATTTCACCCCTCCTACACCTATCCATATCTCCTCTTCAGGATTAAGCCTTCATAATTCTCTCCAAATCCATTCATGGAATGATTTCCTTGTTGTCTTCCTTATCTGAAAGGAATTCGGTGTAACATCTCTCAAAACTATGTGATTTACACATCTTTACATCACTAAAGTTAGAGAGTTCATTCATTCCACCTCATCCTTTAAGATTAGAGAATCCTTAACCTGGTCCTACTTTTCAGGAGTAATATCTAGTCCAAATTCAAATTAATATTGTGTATCCTCCATAGGAGTAACCCCCAAGTCCTAATTAATATGGAAATCCTCCTTAAGAGTAAGCCCTAAGTCCCCTAATCTGGGCATCCTCCTTAGGTGTAACCCCAGTGTCAAAGTTCACAAAATTTGGGCATCCTCCTCAAGAGTAAGCCCCAACCATAATTTCTGAAATCTGGGCTTCCTTTTCATGATTATGCCCCAGTCTCAAATATGTGCATCCTCATTAGGAGTAAGCCCCAAGTTAATTCTTAAAATTACCTTAAACTGGGCTTCCATTTCAAAAATAAGCCCCAGTCATCAAATCCTTTTAACCTAGACCTCCTTTTTACAAGTAAGCCCCAGTCCAAACTGTCATTAATATTGGTCATCCTCCTTATGAGTAAGCCCCATGTCCTCATTAATTTGGGAATCCTCCTTAAGAGTAATCCCTAAGTCCCCTAATCTAGGCATCCTCCTCAGGAGTAATCCCCAACCATAATTTCTCAAATATGGGAATCCTTTTCAGAAGTAAGACCCATACTCAAATATGGGAATCCTCCTTAGAGGTATGCCTCATGTTCCTTATTTCTAAAAATTCCCTTAACCTAGGATTCCTTTTCATGAATAGGCCCCAGTCTTCAAATCCTTTTAACCTGGGCCTCCTCCATAGGAATAAGCCCCATTATTAATTTCTTTTAACCAGTCATAATTTACTTTTTTTTCAAGGTTTTCATCTCAGGAATAAAATCCAATCATAAGTCCCCTTTTAATTTGGGAATATTCCTCAAGCGTAAGCACCAAGTTAGAGTATCCAAATCTCCATAAAAGAACACATACTTTTATTGACCCTCCTCTCAGACATCTTTATTGAAATAATTCTCGATCTATATCTATTTGGGCAGTCATACATACATAATCCCCACATCATTTTCTAGGATTGCATCTCTCATGGAACAATTGTCTGGTTTCACCAATACCTCTTGTTTCTCACACCGAGCATGGCTCACGTGATCTTAGAGAGTAAAAGTTATTATGAAATCTTTCATTGAGATATCAATCATACATAAACACTATACTTTCTTACTTGAACTATGTGGTTTCTGATTCCTTTTCTAAATAAAGGATACGTAGGTATCCCATCAGTGGGTACGATCCCAGATCTGAAATAATATATGTCTTTCTGAATGAAAATAAACTTCAAGTGCCCCACTGAGTGGATTAAAAAGTAGTATGGTCATCATAATGACAAAGAGACTTTTATATAATGTATTAAAGGATACCATTGACTAAAAATCTCTAACAAATACATATGATTCTCTATCGATGAAGAACTTCGAATACATATAAAATATTCTCTAAATTTCCTACATATCAATCATTGATTTTAAAATCTAAAAGAAATCTCATTTTATACATTGTAATTTAATAAGGATTCATGAACATAACTTAAATCTATAAAGTGAGTCCCAGAGTAGACAATAATTCCCCTAAAAAAGGTGTGATAAGTCTGACCTCCCATCCTCTCGACCAATGAAAATTCCTAAGTCTCATCAGTAAATAACTATTGAGCACCTACCTTTGGAATGAAGGTCCAAATGGATATAGAATCATTGTATGTTTCCGGTTCTATGAACAAACTCATTAGAAACCACATGGAATGTTTGAACTTTAAACTAACGAGGTCATTCCCAATTCTTGAGGAAACAAAAAATGGTGAACACGACGTGAATCCTTAACCAAGTTAAAGTGATGTTTTACTTTTTTGTTAGGCCCCTATATAAACTCAATGAGAGGGAAAACAAAGGAATCAATAACATCTTTTCTCATCCAAAAGGTGTAGTGGCTGAACCTATCTTGATTACGTTTCTTATATCATATAGGCACTCCTTTCCAAGATCTTCTGCATTACAAGAATGGTTTTTCTTAAGTTCCCTTATGTGAATGCCTCTGCTGTGAATGCATCTACTGCTAATCTTGCAGGATCGTCCTCCGCTCTGAGGACGATATCACTTACTTAGTGTCTTCAAGGATGGGTATCAAATGCACTGGATTAGGAGTACCATCAAAACGGTACTATTCTGACTCTAGAGGCTTCTTGATAATCCGTCCAAGTCAATAATTCACCATGGCCATCCAAACAACGATAACCAGCAATCAAGAAGTGGGTGGTTCCTTCCACCGTCTCCAACTATTTCAGGTCATTATCCCCAGAATGAAATCACCATTCACTCCCATATTCTGGGGAGGTGAATGAGAAGGTCCATTAAGGAATTAATTATAGGAGACATGAGTCCTTCCCGAGGGATCCCATCAACAATCACCACCAGAATCGTGCGACAGTGTGCCCTCAACATGATGATGGTATCATCTCCAGGAATTCGGATCAGGTTCCACGAACCCAAGCAAGCAAGACAAACCGCCAGAGACGAAATATGGTCAACATTGAGCAGGTTCTCATCTCTGCTATCTCTAGAAAATTCCACCAACCTATCATGGTGGAAAGAAACGAGCGGGCACACACACCCGTCTGTTTTAATTCTGTTGTTCGGCAGAATCATCTAGTAGAAGCACGCCAATCCCGCTAGGAAATTCCGGCGGAGTACTATAGACAAGAGCATACACTTATTTATAAATGATCAGCTAGTCTGCAGGCTCGTCTGACTACATACGATGGATCCCGCCAACCAAATGTGTTGACGACTGGTAAATAGGCACATACACCTGCTTACACTCATCAATCCATCCCGCAGCCTCATCTTTCAGTATTGAAGGAAGCTCTTCAACCACATTCGGCGGAGTGCAATCAGCATAAATATACACATGCTAGTATTGATCAAGCTTACCAATAGTCTCATTTGGTAGCATTTAAAGATGTTAGTCGGAAATCTCCGGCGACAAACAAGAGGAAGACTCAACTCTCTGCCCCCACACGTGAATACTGTTAGGATTCACTAACAGGAAAAGGATGACATGAGCAGGAATAGACACCTACTCCAAGCACGGAATGGACATATTTCCCCATTCCAGTGGCTGAAGTAACCAAGAATATTCTATCAATGGGGAAGGAGTTGAAGAAAATCCCTGCTCATATTCTGGATGCCTGCCAGGAAATTATAACAGCTTCAGCAGCATCTTACGGAAAGAAACATAAATCTATCACTACTAGTGGAGTGAAAAATCCACAGTTCACTCCGGAACAGACACACATCTATGTTCCAGTCCAAGAGGGTTGTGGGGCGTACTCTCCAGTATAATACAGACAACTATGTCAGACACATACACCTGATTTGAGCAGAGATAATCAGCCTAACCTGATCATTTATCCTGAGAAAGAACATAAACATGCCCATAAGGACCACTTTCATCAAAAAGTGGTTCCTAAATTGAGTAATAAGGTGTCTAAAAAGATAACCCACCCAGAACAGTCAAGAAATAAAGAGCCGATTTGTAAAAAGGCCTTGGTCGATGCTAGAGTTCTTGAATCCCTTAGACAATTATCTTTTGGAATTCAAGATTCTACTCCCTCATTTCCCAATAGTGGGAACATTAATTCTGATGGTCTTCATCAGAAACTTCCTCATGAAGGCTTGCTTCATGACAATTCGGTCGAACTCGATGTTTTGTCTTCAGATGAGAGCCAAAGGAACCCTCTGTGTGTCTAGAAGACCAAGGAGCAAAATGTTTCATTGTTTGATGTAACCCACTATGGTGGTCCTCCCCATGATGATGAATTTAACTGTGAAAGTCCTCTATATAGTTATAATGAACATTTCCTGTAAAATGCTCTAATGTATAATGCAGTGACGAGAAAGACCTCTTATCTTGAGTCACTTTCAAATGTGAATCCAGTCATGTCTGATGCTTCACCACTAGCTGGTGAAATACTTTCTCAATTAGATGATAGCCCGGGGTGTAGGTCATTCTATGAACCACCCCTAGGTCATTTATCTTCTAGTTTGATCAGTGAATTCTCTACCGATATTGTTGAATCTTATGAATCAACAAAGAAGCACCAACTCTGGTCCAGTAAGGTAGAATAATATCCATTTAATGATAAAGAGGATGTACTGAATATGAGAAAACAATTGGTGAAGGGTGAAGAGACAGTCATGTTTTGGACTTCGGATGACTCTCAGTATGACATTCCAGAGATGTTGACGGAAGATGGAATTCATGATATTCATCTCAACATATGTAAAACTCTTTGTCAGTTGAAAAAAGAAAATATTATCTTATGATGAATATGAAAATAATATCAAGATAATAGAATGGTTACAACACCAAATTGACTTGTATTCTCTCTCAGTTTCACGGTACCCAAAGGCTGAAAAGCAGTGGAGATCCCTTCAGTGTTCATGCCTTGGCGCACTTAGAATATTACGCCAGTTATTTGCCAATGCCACATCTGGTATTCATATCAAGGGATGCGTGTTCATGGAGCACTACATTTCGATGTACCTTTCAGTTAGCAAAGCCCGCCAAAAATGGTCTCATGCACTGTTATTTCCCATGTCTAGCCACAATGAATTGTCTTTGTTTGCAACAAATGGATTTCTCAAAAACATTCTTCAACTAGTTCTTCTCAAAATCAAGCTTACATAGAACAAGTTTTTGATTTACTCCTGCATTTACTGAACGAGAATATTGAACATGACTCTTGTTTAAAGATAGCACATCATAAAGTGACAGAAGTGTCATAAATCATCCAATGGTTTGTTGAGCCAGTTGATAAAAGTCGATACAGTATGATGCATGTAGCTAATTTCTGGACTAAAGTCTGTAAGATCAGGAGAGCTTTCCAGAAGCTGTCAGATATTTCAAGCCATGAACCACCCCAGCTTTCCAGACTGGGGACTCTTTTAACCCAACCGTCGTAATCAAAATATAGGATATGAAGAGTTGAGCAGGAATAGTTGGAACAGCCCCAGTCCACCAGACTGGGGAGTTTTTCAAATCCTCAATCTCTTCCTCAGAGAGATTCAGTCTTCTCTTGATTAGGGATGAATCCCCAAGAGGAATGAAGATCCAAATTATCAAGAGATTCCCTCCAAATTATGTTTCATCATGATGTTCTTGAGGTATCAAATCGACAAAAGGAAATGTCTTATTAGATACATGGAAGAAGACAGTATCATAGAAATGCAGATAAAAGGGATGAAATGCATTATGCATTAATTAATTTCATCAATTCTATTGTTGTTGATCCACCAGATGAGGTTCACATAGAGGGATCAGATGAAAAGGTGCATGCTCAAGAAGTTGTACGAACAAACAAAAATGAAGAAGTTGTGTGTACACGAAATCAAAGGCATACCCAGAATCTAGGTGTTCCTTCAGGTAACCCACTTCCCCCTCTCCGAAAGGGATCCATCAAGGGGAATGGAAAGAATCATGTTACATACCCTTCCTCTGGAGAAGGCCAATTGCTCTCACTAGAGAAATGATTTGCACAACAAGTGGAATAAATGAAGGAATTGAGGAGGATGAATACAGAATTACTTCAAGGTAGTCTTCCTCATAAGAGTGCTTGAGTCAGTCAACCAAAGGAATTTTTTTTGGATTTGGAGATGGATCAATAATATCCTAATTTATCATTACACCCTCAATGGTATAATCTTATGGGTTAAGTGAAAAAACAATCGGTTGTGCTGCTATCAGTCACAGTACCAGCTTCCACATCTGTCCAAGCTCCAGTCATTACATCTGTTCATGTCCAAGCTCAAACAGATGTTTTTCAAAATTTAATAACTTCTATTGAGTCATTAAAAGCTCGTTTTGAATCTATGGAGGAAAAAAGATCTCATATTCAACCAGAAAATATAGTTTACACTAGTGTAGAAAACGTTTTTAGGTCGGTTATTTTTAATTTTTTACGTCTGTTTCTAGTCGACGTTAATACGTGCGACGTTATAAATAAGGTTTTTGACGTTAGTTATTTAAAAACTGACGTCAAAAACATAAAATCACAATGTTTATCACGTCGGTTATTTTAGAACCGACGTGATAAAGGTCCTGGAGAATGGTTTATCACGTCGGTTATTGAAGAACCGACTTGATAAACGGCCTGGACAATGGTTTATCACGTCCGTTCTTAAACAACTGACGTGATAAAAACGGGGTGAGGGGGTTTATCACGTCGGTTCATATAGAACCGACGTGATAAACTGGGGTGAGGGTGGTTTATCATGTCTGTTCTATAAGAACCGACGTGATAAACCGGGCTGAGCGTGGTTTATCACGTCGGTTCATATAAAACCGACGTGAAAAACCGGGGAGGGGGGTTTATCACGTCAGTTATTGTATAACCACCGTGATAAACCGGTGGGAGGGGGTTTATCACGTCGATTAGTCAATAACCGACGTGATAAACCATTGTCCAGGCCGTTTAGCACGTCGGTTATTCAATAACCAACATGCTAAACCATTCTCCAGGCCCTTTATCACGTCGGTTATTAAATAACCGACGTGATAAACCATTCTCCAAGCCTTTTATCACATCTTTTATTTAATAACCGACGTGATAAACAATTTTCCAGGCCTTTTATCACGTCAGTTATTAAATAACCGACGTGATAAACTATTTTCCAGGACTTTTATCACATCGGTTATTAAATAACCTAAGTGATAAACTATTTTCCAGGCATTTTATCACGTCGGTTATTAAATAATCGACGTGATAAACCCAATTTTTTTTAAACAGAATGCAGTGATCTTCTCTCAACCAGAATCAACCAGAAAATAAATCAAGAAATCATACCACAAAAACAAAAGTACATCAAAATTAAGCATGTAAATAGATAACATATAAAACATACCCACTAGACAGCATCCACCCTCATTTATACCCCATGGACTACCCTCCCCACCCCGTTGGAGCCCTCACCCTCATGTATACCCCCTAGACAGCCCTCCCCCACCCCATTGGAGCTCCCACCCTCATGTATACACCTTAGACAACCCTCCCCCACCCCATTGGAGCCCCAACCACCCTCCTGGACTACCCCCCCGACCCCTGGACACCCCAAAACACCCCTCGACAACCCCCCACCCGCCTGAACATCACCTCCTCACCCCCTCACCCCACTTGACATCCCCCACCACACCCCTGGACAACCCCCCCCCCCCACCCCTGGACATCACTCCCACACCCCTGGACCGGCTTCCCACACCCCTGGACATCCCTGCCACCCCCCAAGACTGTCCCCCCACCTCACCAGACAGCCCTCCTAGACCACTGGACACCCCCAACCCCACTGAACACACCCCCACACCCTGGGAACCCCTCCCCCACAGACCCAAATCCATACCAGAAGAACCATCAAAAGTAGACCAAAACAAGAAGTAGAGAAAAATTAAACATTCACTTATATATCATTCAAAACATACTCTGTCAACTTCAAAAAAAAAACTAAATCAAACCTAAACAACTACCAAATAGACAATTAAAACGACAATATTCAAAATTACATTTTACGTTACAAACAACTAAAATTCAATCAAACCTGTAAAATAATTTTACCAATCCACTTGTACGTGTTTGATGTCTTCAGCAGTATAGGGTTGAGGGTCATCAAAAATCTACAAATGAAAAAGAAGATAGTTAACGTGTATAATGAATAAATCAAATTGAAATATGATGGAAAAGTTTAAGAGGAAATCGTACCAGGTCAAAATTCACAACTGTCCCAATTGTTATTATTTTATACTTAAATCTTAACATATAATATCCGCATTCGATGAGGCCTTTTTGTTCATGAAAATTCTGTTTTGAATGAGTGTAAATTCAATATATTATTTTTATGTAATAAATCAAAAAGTACAAATTATAAATGGAAATTTACCTTCCCCTTTACATATTTGATCTTTGCATTTCTTTTCGTTGTGTTTTTTCAAAAGTAGACCCATGCACTATTAGAAAATAATACGAATGAGGAAAATTTAAAATTCATTATAATATATAAAACTATTGTGAAATTGAAACTTACTTTTCAAATATATTCTTAAAACTTGCCCGCACATCACCATGAACATAGAATATCCAATAAAGATCATTCTCCCTTGGGCAAAAAATCCCTAGCATCCAATGATTACTGATAAAAGGAAATTTAATGTTAGTGGTTTTTTATGTTAAAAGATAATTAACTCTTTGAGAGAAATGTGTTTCATAACTCTCACAAAAAGCCATCATCCAACATTGTTGGATTATATTCTTTTCAAATCTTTCAGCAATATAAATCATTCATTGTACCTCAGTCAATACACATGCTTCAGGGGAAATCAATTGCAGGTCCATGAATCCATATACTTCTGTCAGTTCATTCCTCTCACAAATTTTATAAAGATACCTAATACAAAACATATATAAGTATACATTTTTAATAAATATAACCCAGGGAAAAGCTGTTAAGACTTATATGGAAAAAATTTGCACCACGTTGATGCCCAACTTATCTCCAGTAACAAGCTCCATGATATCTGATTTTGTAATCCCCACACTTATTTCACATCCACAAACATGAGATTCCATTGGAAACTCATAAAAACCCAACAACAAATGTGAATATCTTGACAATCTGTCAAGACCACTAGAATTTGTATCTGATGTCATAGCATATTGTCTTTGTTGTTGTCTATACATTATTTCTTTACCTTTGAAGTATTCCTGTGAAAAAAAATTGAGAATTATAGTAGTTTTCAAATGATAAAACAACATTAATAAAAAAATAAAATTAAAGATATAACATTCATACCTCTATGGTAATGAGTCAAAGAAGTATGGATGGCCAAACTAATAAATGGCCGATACTCTGTCCAACTTTCACCACCTCATCTGTAGGTATTGGTACCCTAGCTGATCTATCTATAATATCCTGTACAGTGACCCTCTGATTCTCTACCTCTAATTGTTGATGATGAACTATATCTCCTATACAATATACCAACCCGTATGCTACTATATGATGTTGAGAATCATCAACATACAACTCGCAATATGTAGGAAGATGCGGAAGAGGCGTAGGATAAAAAATGGGGTCCGCAGGCTGAGGTGGGGGAGTGGGAGATACTGGTGGAGGTGGAGGATAAATAATGGGGTCTGCAGGGGGAGGTGGAGGAGTGGGAGCTGCAGTCTGAAATTGTCTTTGCATTTCTAGAAACATAGACTACACCGAATCTCTAATCTTGTCTTCCATCGTCACATTAATATTTTGACCTTCAGCCTCCAAGGATTCTATTTTTTTTATAAACCCCCTCAATGTTAGATGTTGAAGAACGTGGAAACACTTTTCTTACTGATACACCTGTCAGATATCCTCTTACACGACCAGGATATTCGGGCCTTCCCAATGCTGCAAATAAAACATCTTCCCTCCCAGTAGCTGTAAATGTCCCCTCTGAACTCTGATCCTCAAGAGAGTCCTGTATTAATTAATTGAACATTTCTGTAATGATTGAAACTTATATGAATAAAAAAGTTAACTTAAATAAATTAAATAGATATCTTACAATCCTCTCAGCTACGATTCTCGATTCTTCCGAAAGATATTGCCCTTTTTTTCCCTTCTGAGCTCTCTTCAATTTCTCATGTCTAGATGGAGGGGATGGAGGGGCCACCTCTCTAGAGCTTGAAGACTCAGCTCTTAGTTGTTGAAATTTTTCCGCTATCATTTTTTCTTCCAATAATTTATACCCTCCCCGAGATAAACTATGAGGTTATACATTTTTAGATTGGATCTCCTGATGAGCATTCCTTGTTTGCTATAATTTAAGAATAAGAAATCATTAACAAAACATTAATAAAATCATTTATATAAAAAGTATATAAAAGTTTTCATTGCCCTTACCAGAAATGACTCTTTTTTTCTACTTTCAAAAAACTGTCTCCATGTTTCTTCATCTATAAAAGGATATATACGACATGGATTGTCATGAATCCTATGACCATAAATGAAATCAGATGAGAGGGTTGATTTGAAATCCATCCATCTCCTGGCAGCCACTGATAAGCATTTCTTCCTGACTCCTCCAGTGTCAGGAATATCAAATGTCATCTGATAAAGAAGAGGTTAAACATATTATATATACCAGAAACATTAAAAGAATGGTCAAACAATGACAAACGATCTTACCAAAATCGTCTCCCACAACTGAGAGATAATCAATTTATCCACACCTCTCCAATCATCATACAGAATGCTTACTTTGGTCTTAGCCTGAGTTGCAACAAAACTCTTAAAATCTTTGGCATTTGGACCTCTAGGAATATCATCATCATCAAACTCAACTACTATCCTCTGATCCTGCGTACGGGCAAGTGATAATTTTGGTAAACATGTGCAACCACGTTTACCAACCTTTGAACTCTTTGTCGTAATAGGAGCATGTGAATGTTCATCCCTAGAGGTATGACCAGCAATATGCTCCTCTCCAGAATCATGTGGTTGATCATCTGAATGATCTGTCATTATCCTTCAAATCAAAAAATCAAACGTCAGTTCACAAATATAAAAATTCAAATATTTTAATACTACTATAATCATAAAATAGAAAAGTGTACTAGGTTACATAATAGTAAACATTGGTAATATGGTAAGCATGTTAAACAATGGTAAAGATGGCAAAGATGGTCAAGATGGTCAAGATGGTCAAGATGGTAAAAAATGGAAAAAATGGTAAACCTGGTAAACATTGTAAACATGGTAAAGTAATTGTCAAGGAACAAATATACAAATTCAAATATTTTAATACTACTGTAATCAGAAAATAGAAAATTGTACTAAGTTACATAATAGTAAACATTGGTAATATGGTAAGCATGTTAAACAATGGTAAAGATGGCAAAGATGGTCAAGATGGTCAAGATGGTAAAAATGGTAAAAATGGTAAACCTATTAAACATTGTAAACATGGTAATGTAATTGTAAGAGAACAAAAATAAGCATTTTAAAATTCATGTAATGGTTATAAACATGATAAAGTAAACTAAACAAACCTAAAACAAACAAAAACATATACTTATTTTATTTTAAAACATTTTTTAATAAATAAAAAACTTACAATATATAATATTTATGGAAAAAATAAATGTAAACAAGAAATAAAAATATGTTACCTGTAATTTTAGGAATGTACAGATGGATTGTTTTCCCAAATTCATCGTCGTGATCGTTCCTTATGGCACAAACTATGTCTTCAACATGATCGTCATTATGTTCTGTTAATATTTCCATTGAAGTAGGGATATCACATAAATCAGCGTATTCATCAAGTTCATCCTCACCAACATATTGTGTTTTCCCTTGTAAAACAAAAGCCCACTGCATATTTGATTGATCTACTACATAAAAAATTTGTTTTTCATGTGTTTCCATTATAAAAGAATCAGCCGTGTCTTGCAATCTATTCAGATTAACAAGTGTCATTCCAAATTCATCGTGTCTGACACTGTTGTTACCGTTAAACCATTTACAGTTAAAAACGGGAACTTTAATTTTAAAGCAATCAACCTCCCATATGTCTTAAATCACTCCATAATATGCATTTGATGTAGAAATTGGGTTTTTGTCCTTAGCACTCGAAAAATGCATTGCTTCTGCAAACACTAATACACCACTATTCTGAACTGCACTTCTGTTGTCCTGAGCTTTTGTATGAAATGTATAACCATTAATTTCATAACCAGACCATGTTATCACATTTAAACATGGACCACCCACTATCCATTTTAATGTCTCTGATACATCTGATCTACCAAGCAAAGTCTTTTTAATCCATGACAAAAAAGTTTTGTTGTGCTCATTCAAAATCCACATTTCTTTCTTCTTTGGATGACATTGTTTCAACTCATTAATATGCAATGTGATATATGGTTGAGCATCAGCTATGTTATTCAAGATGTATGATTCTAACTTCTTCATCTATTCAGCTGACAATATTTGACTTTCAAGCCGTGAATCCCCTTTCCCTCATTATTAACTCGTTCATGGCGAGGTGGAGGCAAACCTATGTGTTGCGTCGCAGCCAAGTAGCTCTTACAAAACTCTGCTACCTCCTCAGAAATATACTTTTCAATAATGGAGGCTTCAGGTCGATATATATTTTTAACATACCCCTTTAACATTTTCATATACCTTTCAAAAGGATACATCCAACGAAGATATACAGGTCCACAAAGATTTATTTCTCGAACCAGATGAATCATTAAATGCCCCATTATATCAAAAAAAGTTGGAGGAAAATACATTTCCAATTGACAAAGTATAAAACATGCATCCTTTTCCAAAATGTTCAAAGCATTCACATCAATCGCCTTGTTACAAATTGAATTGAAAAAATAACACAACTTCATTATAGTCTTTCTGACACGAATGGGCAATATTCCACACAATGCAACTGGTAGAATTTGTTGCATCATGACGTGACAATCATGTGATTTCATACCTATCAACTTCAAGTCCTTCAATGAGACAAAATGTCTTACATTAGAAGAATAACCTTGAGGCACTTTGGTATCATGAAGACACTGACAGAAGCTAATTTTATCCCTCTTCGATAATGTATGACAAGACGGGGGAAGAAATGTTCGTCTTCCTTTAGGAGTGGGAGATAACTCCAAACGTATTCCCATTGATAGTAAGTCTAATCTTGCATTCAACCCATCTTTAGTATTTCCTTTAATATCTAACAATGTTCCAATCAAATAATCACAGATATTCTTCTCCACGTGCATGACATCAATATTATGTTTAACTTCATGATACCTCCAATATGGTAGTTCAAAAAAATATGACCTTTTCTTCCAAATATGTCTATCATTACCAGATTTCTGTGTCTTTCCCAATGTCACGCCAAGGTTTTTCACCCTCTCAAAATACAGATCAGGGGTTAAAGGTTTTGGAGCAGTATCAAATTCTTGTGAGCCATTAAATGCCTTTTTTAGTCTTCTATAAGGGTGTTCCATAGGCAAAAACTTTCGATGACCCATGTACACTGTTTTCCTCCCATGATGCAATTGACAATAGGACGTCTATTGTTTTCAAATTGGACATGCTTTATGCCCTTTAACACTGTATCCAGACAAATTTCCATACGCTGGGAAGTCATTTATAGTGAACAGAAGCACTGCATGTAGTTGAAAATATTCCATTTTATAAGAATCATACACCCTAATACCATTAGCCCATAACAGTTCGAAATCATCAATCAATGGTGACAAGTGAACATCAATATCATTACCGGGTTGCTTTGGACCAGAGATCATTGTACTCAACATGAAATATTTGCGCTCCATACAAACTTCAGGAGAGAGGTTGTAAATTTCCAATAAAACAGGCCATGAACTATGTGTGCTACTGAGTGTTCGGTATGGATTCATTCCATCTGTTCACAACCCTAGTCTGAGATTTCTTATTTCATTTCCAAATATAGAATAATGCGCATCAATTTTCTTCCATTGTGGACAATCAGTTGGATGACGTATTTTTCCATCACATACCCGCTCTTCAGCATGCCATCTTAACCTTTTTGCATCATGTGAATTAGAAAATAAACGTTTGAAAAGATTAATTAAAGGAAGACACCAAAATACCTTTAAAGGGAGCTTTGTAATCTCTGCATCACCCTGTGATTTTTATTTCACCTTATACCGTGATGTCCCACATTTTGGACACTCTGATAGAAATTCATATTCCTTCCTATATATAATGCAGTCATTCAGACAGGCATGTATTTTCTTGTATCCCAATCCCATCGGGAATAATATTTTCTTGGCTTTGTAATGTGAATCTGGAAGATCGTTATCTTTTGGAAGAATGTCTTTCATCAATTGTAGCAGCTCTATTAAACTTCTGTCACTCCATCCATGCTTCACCTTCATGTTAATCAATCTTAACACCGCCGACATAACCGTAAAATCTGTACAACCGGGATATAATGGTTTTTCAGCATCACCATATAGACGTGCAACTGTCGGTTCTATCTCAATTTGTTCTGCTACAATATCGCGAATCATTTCTTCAATTCCATCAGAGTTACCATCTTGCGAATCATCATCATCAGTGACATTCCGTCCAGTTTCACCATGCCAAAACCAAGGGCTCTAACTCGGATTAAAACCGTGACATATTAGATGATCTTTTATCTCTCTACTTTTCAACTTCTTCATATTCAAACATTTCAGGCATGGATAGAAAAAAAATGTCACTACTTGAACATTTCGTTTTGCAAATTCCAAAAAGGAATCAACACCTTCCTCAAATTCATTGCTCATTCGATGTGCCGTAATCCATCTTCGACTCATTATTTCCTATAACAAATATCAACAAAAAATATATATTTTTAAGATAAGACAAAACATGTTTATATGAAAAAAATCAAAATTTGAATGTAAAACAATTTATAATATAAAACAAATCTATAGGTATTTAATAAAAATATGCTTGAATATTATTTTTAAAACAAAATATAGTTAGATGTAATAGTTTTAAATTTCATTCAATCAAAGAAAACCATGACGCCTAATGATTCTCCAAATAAAATATACATCAATAAAACATAAACAAAATGATTTTTATCTGGAATAAGTGAATATGATCAGATGATACACATTTATAATAATCTCATGCCAATATACTAATAAACATGTTAACATATAGGAATACCTAATGGAGCATATAACATGTGTTATTCATGCTTGTTGTTCAATCATTATGATCTAATGTACTCAACACTTTCAAGTGCCAAAATCTTCAAAGTAGTAGTAGTTTTCATAAGTACCCAACACCAAATAGCTATACATCGTAAGTGTCATGTTAAAAATATGAATATAGACCATTTGTTTTATGTTTAATAATATTGTCATATTATCTGATCATTCTGATTATATATTTGAATTACTATATCCTTTTGATCCGATATATAATCTAAGGACATGAATATTTCTTTAGAAAAAGTAATGTTAATAGCATGGTAATGTAAAAAAAAGTATATGTCGAACTATATATATGTAATACCAATAAAAAAATACATATGTGTTTGGCCTGGGTTTCACACATAAAACAACTCATCTCACAGATTAAATTTTTGAATCATCCTACATAATACTTATTTTTATAACTTAGGGAATGAAAATAATAAAAGTTTTGATTTATGATACTCATTATGGGTAAACATGATATATATAAATATAATATCTAATCTCATAAAAAGATATCCATGGGGGTATAAGAGCATACACAAAGCACATGATCAAAAAGATAAGTGAAACAGTTCTATATAATCATAGATCAGAAAACCTGAGTCCAAGTATAACAATTTTAGCATAACATAAGACATGATTTATATGATAGTGGGAACATGATTTAAAAAGCCTTATTCACAAGATCAAAACATTGGTATGTGGAATAACATAAGAGTGTGGCACAAAAATAATCATATAAGTCATAACACATGTCAAGGGAAAACATTGTTTCATTCACCTCATATTGGGATATGTTAATCACCTTTCCTATAATTTATTATAATATTTCTTACGAGACACATCACATAACACATTGGACATGGTATAACCATCTGTATCCCATATTGATCTATGATATATAATGCATTGTCGAATGCATTAGAAGGATATTATGGACCCAAATATCACATAATGACTAACCATATATATGGGTGAATCGTGATCATCAAATCATTTATAACACATTCGTAGATCAATTAACTAACAAAAATGAAATGGGGTTCATAATTGTTTTTACAAAACATAATAATTATTAATACATAAAAATGTGTTTGGATGGTAAGATAAGATAATAGACCTAATTCAATCTAATTATCATTAAATGATTTCTACCTAGATAGAAAATACATTTATAAAAAATATAATTTAACTTGAGAATGAAACGAAAGTACCCTTTACCTTTTTTATAATGAAAAATCTGAAAAGGATGATAATAATATTTAGGTATTATAATTTTTTTATGAATTATTAATAATAAAAGAAATCACCTCACTTGGTTTTGTTGAAAATCAGACATACCATCGTATTCAAGAAATCAGATACACTTTGCATGAAAAGGTCCATCAGTTTTAGGAGATGACTGAAAGAAGAAATTTATTATCAGACTCACCATGAGTCCAGAATGAAATATATGATTGTAATAGGTATGAATTGATATTTTTATGAATGCAGATGAAAACAGATGATGGTTTTCTGATCTAGGAGTTCTAAAAATCATAATTTTTTGAAAAAATATTATGATGTAAGAATGTTGAATGAAATTTTAAGGATAGATATTACCGATTGTACCTGGTCCAATTTCATTCATGAAAATCATTTTCTGGACAATCATATTGAAAATATGATTTTAAGAAAATAAGTACTACCAATCTTCATCCAGAAAGACACATTCCAGCTAAGTAGGAAATAATAATGTTGCTGGAAGAATGGAACGTTACAGTACCACCCATTATTTTTCAGATTTTGCTGAAGCTAATCCTCAATGTTTTAATAACCATTTTCAAGTTGAATGTTACGAGTTGAATCAACATAATAACCATTTTCAATAACAAAAAATTCCACGAGATTCAAAAACGAACGAAAAGCACATTAAGAATCGAAAAAAAAACGAACGAAATAAATTCATGGAAGGCTTACTTGAATGTCGCGAGTTGAGATGATAGATCCGAGAGGAGTGAAGAAGATAAACAATGAAGACAAAATGAGTTCAATGCAGGCCATCGAAGAGCCGATTAGGGTTTACCGCGCGAGAGAGAGATGATCCGGCGACTGTCAATCGAAAAATCATAAATGACAGAACACGGGCTTTAATTTTTTTAAATGCTTTATAACGTCGGTTATTATATAACCGACGTTATAAACTATGTTTTGGCTTTTTTACGTTGGTTATCTTAAAACTGACGTAAAAAAGGTCCCGCGCTTTGGTTTTTTATGTCGGTTATTTTATAATCGACTTAAAAAACGCATAAATATCGGGTTTTTTTACGTCGGTTATTTGGAAACCGACGTAAAAAACCCCCCAGGGCTTTGGTTTTTTACGTCGGTTATAAGATAACCAACGTAAAAACCCAATGAGGGGGGGGGGTTTACGTCGGTTTCCAAATAACCGATGTAAAGAAACCCGATATCTATGCGTTTTTTACGTCGGTTATTTGGTAACCGACGTAATAAACCTGACATCGACGCGTTTTTTACGTCGTTTATCAAATAACCGATGTAAAAAACCAAAGCCCCGGGGTGTTTTTTACATCGGTTATAAAATAACTGACGTAAAACACACCGCGATTTGGTTTTTTACGTCGATTATTTGATAACCGACGTAAAAAACGCGTCGATATCGGGTTTTTTACCTCGGTTACAAAATAACCGAAGTAAAAAACCCCTGCGCATTGTTTTTTTACGTCCGTTATAAGATAACCGACGTAAAAACCTAACAGGCGCGATTTGTAACATCGGTTATTAAAATAACCGACGTGAAAAATCTACTCGCCGCATTGTTACGTCGGTTATATATAACGGACGTAAAAAATGGTGACGTAAAAAATGATTTCTGCACTAGTGTTACCCTGAATGGGTTGATGCAATTCCTCCCCCATAAAATTTAGCAAGTACCACATTCCCGATATTTAATGGGTCGGGAGATCCAGAGCAACACGTAACAAATATTGTTTGCCATTGCGATCTTATGATGGTAACCCCTCAGAAACAAGAAGCAGCTAAGCTCAGGTGTTCTATATAGTCATTACAAGGGCCTGCCATTTTCTTGTACACAAGCTTGCAATCCCGGTCAATTACCAGATGGGAGGATATTCGCCAAAAATTCCTTCTTTAGTTCAGCTCAATGTTTCCAAACACAATATTTTTTTATCCTACAAATTGTAAGAAAAGGGTGAATGAAAGGGTTTCATATTTCATTGCTCGCTAGAAGGGATTAACATATTCCCTGATCATAGCACTCCCTCAAGAAGAATTTTTGACAATCTATGTGGAAAATCTGCATGATGAGCTATGCACGCCGTTGATCCCTATGACATACACAGGAGAGTTTCAGGGACCATACTTCAATTGCTCAACAGATCGAAGATTCTCCTATAATGACTAAGGACAAAACTAGTGTAATTCCATCAGCTCTAGGAATGAGAATGGGTAAAGCAGTGACTGCTACAGTCATGATTAAACAAGCACATGTACCGGCTTCTACTACAAAAACTTCATCTTCTCTAAGGGCTACACCTCTTGAGCATCAACAACCGAGGTCATCTCGTCAAGATGATCCAAGAGATCAGAGATGAAAACAATTTGAGGATTTGAAAGGAAAAGTTTACTCTTTCTGAATTGAACAAGATCTTGGATACTTCCTTTCAGCTCTAGAAAATAATTTGGTCCGATTACCATGGCCCAAAAGGCCAAACAAGGAAGGAGATGAAGTCTGTCCCAACTATTTCCCCTTTCATCAAATATTGGGGCATCCCATTCAAGGGTAATATTTCGTTAAGGACCTCCTTGAAAAAATGGTCGACTCGGACAATTCAAACTAAAAGGTTCTTCATCTCAGGTAGCATGTGTTACTGCTACAGATCCAGAGGAGGAAGGTGAGTGGAATTGAGTCAGGAACAAAAATTCCCAAAAATATGATGATTGGATGGTCAGATAAACGATGAACCAAATTCATGCTATTTTGTGAACACAATTGATGAAACCAATTGTTTCTTATGAAATGAATGTCGCAACAAAACCCATTCATCAGAGGGAAAATCCTCAAACTATCAGCATGATTCAATGAAAGAAGAAGAATCATAAGAAGATGAGTATGTTTCAAAGCCCAAGTAGTCTATGACTCTGGGAGATTTTATGCCATCTACATTGAAGCCACGAACACCATCCCACCAAATGGCACAACCTAAATTGGCTAGTCAGGCAGAGTCTTCATCGGATGAAGATTTGATCTTTGGTTCTGTTAATATGATTCATTTAACATATCCTTATGCCAGTCCCATTTTTGATTTCGACGAGCCTGGGTTCCCTGTATCAAGTAGAGGAATCAGATGAAGTTACAGAGACATAAGGATAGGGGAATACATGGATCTTTCAGAGGACATTATTCCAATTATACCCCTTTTAGAACTGTTTATGTGGCCAAAACTCATGGAATATCCCTTCAAAGAGCTCGACAAGAACAAGAAAGTTCTTCCACACACGGCAGATTCAGTCCTGGCACAGTTATTCTAGAAGATCGGCTAGAATTTTCACAATCTTCCTCTCAGCAAGTAAATAGACATATTCGGTCTAATCTTCCATATCCAAGAATATGACCAACTCCTACCCTGATATAGGAAGCATCAACTTCCAAGTAACCTGCTAAATCACATGTTCCTATTGGGAAATGCAGACCTTTGGATCAAAAGTTTGATGTATTGAAATACCTGGCCCAAATACCAGCCATGTTATCAATTCTGGATGCCTGAAATTTATCAATGGATCTTCGGGAGGCACTCATTGAAGATTTGTCAAGTCCCCAGGAGTTTGAAACTGAAATTGCTGTGGCTGAAGCCTACCATTAGAGAATAATCTTTCAGAAGTACATGCAGAGATATCTTTCCTAGATGAAGATGAAGATGATGTGGTGCATGGACATATTAGACCTTTTTATTTATCTATAAAGGTCAATAGTGTAGACATTCGAAGAGATTTCATTGACAATAGTTCATGAGTCAACCTCATGCCCATTCATACACTTCGTCGATTGGGCCTCACAGAATCTGATTTATCTCCTTCTAATATGATGTTACAAGGATATGATAAAAATGAACAAGAACCACTGGGTGAGATTACACTCAGAACTCAGTTTGGAGATCTTGTATCCAATTCAGATTTCATGGTTGTTGATCAAGACTCAGCCTTCATCATCTTTCTTGGAAGACCATGGGAACATCCACATGAGGCTATCCCTTAATCATACCATCAATGGATCAAATATTGGTTCGATGGTCAATTTTGGACATTGTATGGTGATAAGGCCTCGTTCAAGACATGTGAGTCTCAATACATTGAGGCAGAATTCTATCACATGAAGTGAAAGAAGAAATCCACAACAAGGGAGATTACATGAGTTAATTCTCAATATGGTTTGGAAAAGATTCCAATAAATCCATTTACACATGCAAGTACAGATTATGTGTTGCATATCAGTCAAATTGACAGCATAAACTCAAATCCAAATACTCTAATAGAAACTTCCATAATATCAATTACGGAAATCACGCCAAAGAGCATAGGATAAATTGGTGATTCACCAAGAACTCGTGAAAGCACCAATGGGGATGTATTTATTTTATCTGTTGAAATCCTACAAGTCTATACATCGCCATCCAGTCCAGAAGAAGTTATAGCAATGTCAGAGGTGAACGATGATGTCGATTATCAGTCAATCATCTCCTCCTTAATACCCAAGAAAGTCCCTTCATCATCAATTAGGTCGGAAATGGAAGCTTCTTCTTCATGAAGTTTAAATATTAACATCTCTTCTGATCATGAAAATTCTACTGCATCATATACTATACAAGTAGAAACTGATGAAATAACACATATTGATGAAGAAGAGGAAGATCTCAGGGATCCTCCTCTAGCATTTTAAGAGGGTATCTCCACTACCATGGATGAACTCAGAGAAATATATCTGGGTACAAAAGAATATCCACACCCCAAATTAATTAGTGCGACAATGACTATTGAAGAACAAGAAATGTTTATTTAATTTTTGTAGAAAAATCGAGATATATTTTCTTAGAACTGTACATAGATGTTAGGACTTGATCCTGATGTTTCAACTCATCATTTGGGTTTGCCAGAAGAACAACGAGGATTCAAGCAAGCTACTAGAAGAACACACCCAAAATTTTCTTCCAAAATAGAAGCTAAAGTGGATAAGCTTATCAATTCTAACTTCGTCAAATAATTTCACTATCCCAAATGGATTGCTAATATTTTCCCTTTAAAGAAGAAGAATGGAAAAATTATATTTTTCATTGATTTTAGAGATCTTAATTGGCATTTTCCTAAGGTTGATTTTCCAGTTCCGATCACAGAACTCTTAATTGATGCATCAGCTGGCTATGAAGAACATTCCTTCATGGATGGAAATTCCAGGTATAATCAAATTTGAATGGCTCCAGAATATGAAGAATTTACAACCTTCAAAGCCCCTCGGGTTGCGTTCTGCTATCGGGTAATTCCCTTTGGCCTAAATAATTCTGGCACTACATTTCAGCTTGTCATGCATCATATCTTCAAACCCTTTTTAGGGAAGTTTTTTTAATGTTACGTGAACGATTTGGTGGTTAAATCCAAATAACGTTCTGATCACTTGGATTATTCGGAAATCATATTCCACAAACTTCGACAACATAATTTAAAGTTGAACCCCTTAAAATGTGCTTTGGGGTAACCTTAGGAAAAAAATTCGGCTTTATTGTACGCCATTATGGTATTGAAGTCGATCATGAGAATAAAAAGTCAATCATTGGTATGTCACCTCCTCGAAATTTGAAATAATTTAGAGTACTTCAAAGACTCTTAGCCTATATTCTGTGTTTCATCTCTGATTTGGAAGGAAAAAAGTTTACCCTTCACCAAATTGATGAAGAAGGGAGTCACTTACTGGTGGACTGAAGAATGTCGAGAATCATTCGATATTATCAAGAAGTATCTCTTTATTCCACCGGTATTAATGCCACCTGTTGAAGGAAGACCACTTATCCTTTATGTGACATCTTTAGAGTGATCATATGGTTCCTTTATTGCTCAAATGAATGATGCTGGGAATGAAAATAACAACTACTATCTCAGTCAGACTATGCTTGAAGTAGAAACTCGATACTCATGTATTGCGAAATGATGGCTAACATTAATCTTCACAGTTCAGAAGTTGAGACACTACCTGCAAAATCATGAGGTCCAATGGGTATCTCATAATAATCTTCTCAAATTCATCCTTATTCATCCAATTATTACCGGACGTCTGGAAAGGTGGGCAGTTATTTTCCAGCAATTTGATATTTAATATGTGTCTCAAAAGGCAATAAAGGGCCAAGATCTAGTTGATTTCCTTGTTGAACACGCATCAGTAGAAGATACATCTTCAGATATTGATCTTCCTTATAATGTAGTCTTCTTTACTCAATATAGTCTTCAAACATGGGAAATGTACTTTGATGGTGCTTCCATAAGTCCAACAGGGAGGAAAATGGAAAATCCAAATTTTAACAATGTTGGGTTAGGAGTTGTGCCCATTTCTCCAGAAAAGGAAGTGTTACCCTATTCCTTCTTATTTTTGGGAGGTGGTACAAATAATGAAGTGGAATACCAAGCTCTCATCACAGTCTTGGGGTTGGCGCTTCAGGAACATGTGAATCACTTAAAGGTGAAAGGTGATTCAGACCTGGTAATCAAACAAGTCAACGGGGATTATGCATCAGAAAAGAACAACCAATCCCTTCGTATGATTATGTCAGAGAAATAGTGGTGTAATTCCCTTCGGAACTGACATTTTCTTATGTCTCGCGGTCACAAAATGCACAAGCTGATGCACTGGCTAATATAGCCACAACTCTGGTAGATCCAAATTAGGACAAGACAACCATCAGTATTGCCCACAGTCATACAATTTCACCTTATGTTCAAATCAGAATAGACTAAATCAATGAAATTAGTCCCATTCCAGAATCATATGGTCATACTACAGGTTGGATGACACCTATCAGGAAATACCATCAAAATGAAACACTTCCACATGATAAATCCAGGAATGAACAAATCTGGCAACCACTGGTCATTTTTACTCTTTATGATAGCCCAGATCACCTATAGAATGGTCTCTACAAGAGTGGTTTTGATGGAGTTCTCTTCAGATGAATTGATGGTGAAGAGACAATGACTATCATGAAAGAAGTGCATGTAGGAGTCTGTGGTTCCCACCAGTCTGGACATAGACTGTTTGATGAAATTCGAAGGCTTGGATACTTTTGGCCTTTAATTATACAAGATTGTTCTAATTTCACAAGGAAGTGTCATTCATGCCAAGTACATCCCAACATCAGTCATCATCCCCCAGAGTTTCTTCATACAACTAAATACTCGTGGCCATTTTCCACATGGGGAATGGATGTGGTGGGACCTTACCCATCAGCTATAGCCAAGAAAATTTAGGTATATTCATACTACTACTAACTTATTTTACAAATGGGTAGAGGAAATACATCTCAAATAAGTGAGTTCTAAAATCATTGTTAGTTTCATCAATTCTAACATCATTACTAGATTTGGTGTCCCTCATACCATATTGACGGACAATGGCACCAACTTCTGTTCATCCGAGGTGAGGAAGATGAATCAAGAATACAACATAAAATCCAACCATTCATCTCGGTATCATGCAGTGGCCAATGACTAGATAGAATAATTAAACAAGAATCATTCAAAAATACTCCAATAGATGGTGGATAAAGATAAGTGGTCTTTTCCTGATAAACTCTTTCATGCTTTATGGGCTTATCGGACAACCACCCGCACTGCAACGTGGTCAACTCCATATTCCCTGGTATATAGAACCAAAGCAGTCTTGCCCATTGAAGTTCAATTAACTTCGCTTAGAGTATCCATTTGTGATCAGTCATCTACAGATGAACAATCTCAAAAGCGATTGGATGAATTGAAACGGTTAGATGAGAAATGATTGTGCACCCTGCACCACTTGGAAGTCTACCAGAATCGAATAACATGAGATTTCAACAAAAAAGTTTATCTTCATTCATTCGTTCATGGAGAATTGGTATGGGTTCTCAGAACCCCAATGATACCTGGAAAGAAACCTCCCACGATTGATCCAAAATGGGAAGGACCTTACTCAAGGTCTACTCCAATGGAGGTTATTCATTAATATCAATAGATGGAGAACTCATCACTACTCCAACCAATGCAAGATTTTTTATGAAGTATTGTGTATAAACACTAAATACCCCACAATCATCCTTTTTGTATGACGTTAAACTATACAACAATATTCTGTGATATATGATGTTAAGAAATACAACAATCTTCCTTTCTATATGACGTTAAACTATACAGCAATGGTCCGTGCATATGAGCTTAAACTATTTGCATGCTTCATGTCCAGCAAGACATTAAACTGCACCATTACGGTCCATGCATATGACCTTAAACTAGTCACACTTTCATCCAACATGACGTTAAACTGTGTCCCCTTCATCATCCTTACTATATGATGATAAACTATGCAACAATGGTCCATGTATATGACCTTAAACTATTCATAATTTCATCCAACATGACGTTAAACTATATCGTCCCTTTTCGTCCAACATGATGTTAAACTGTGAAAAAGTCCCTAATAAGTCCATCATGACGTTAAACTATGTCCTATTTTGAACTTACTGCATGACAATAGACTGCACATTCCCCCTTTTGTCCAACATGACATTAAATTGTATTGTCTCGATCGTCATAACTACATGACGCTAAACTGTACAGAAATACCATAATACATCCTACATGACGTTAAACTGTATTTTGTCCCTGTTACATGACACTAAACTGTGCAACACCAATAGTCCTCACTGCAAGAAGTTAAATTGCATAGTCCCTTCTTATGTCCTACATGACATTAAACACTGCATCGTTAAGGTTTTTTCTACCTATGGTTTCTCAAACCGAGTATGACTCACATGATTTCAGAGAAAACATCAACCATAATACACTCTCTGGGCTACTAACCATGCGTAAGATCCAACAACATTTTTTTGGTTGTTGTCCCCTTGAACAACTTGATCAGTAATTCATTCTTTAATTGATCTATAAAGACTTTGATCCTTGCCTTTTAGGATGGGTATGTAGGCAAACTCCTAAGGTTCAATCCCAAAACCAATCTCTTCACATCGGTTCATCTTCATCTCATACGATGTTGATTCGTGAAACCCCCCCAGAATCAATATCTTTACATTGGTTCACATTCATCCTTGCTATACGACATTAAAATGTAAAACACTTTTGTCCTATACGATAATAAACAACGACATTCTTTGATACCCTCACCTGAGAGGGAATCATTATTTATATTGATTTACAATCATGGTACATTCCAAAGACTAAGTGCATACATGGCAAGGCCTGAACCTTTTATCTTGAGTCAAACCATCATTGCATTAAAGTCCCCTTTCACCCTTCACATGTACGAACCAAATCTGTACAATGGGTATTTCTAGAACTATGTGGTCTTGATTCCCATCCGTATGGGATACGTAGGATTGTTCGAGTGTCCCTCGAATCTAGCCCCAAGTCTTTTGGGCCAAACCCCAAATTCCACTTTCAGTCCCCTGGCTGAAATGTCCCTATGAAAACACACACTGTGTATTTATTATAATGGTCTGAGTTCTATGACCCTAAACTAAGATCTCATACACTTTCATCCCACACGACGTTATACTTCATTTCAAGAACTATGTATGGCTTGATTCCTATCCTTTTGGGACATGTAGTGAAGTCCAATATTTCAATTCAAGACCCATCCAAAACATGATTATGGTTTGCATTGATCTTTATATCTACGCATACACTGGAAAATATCCATCTTTATGTGTCATAATCCTAACCTTAAATATTTTGAGATCTTAATAACCCTTTTCTTGACTTCTAGTAACAAAAATGTAAAATTTCATGAGAGTTCTTTTGGCTGACTATGCAGCACGTTTCCTTAGGTGGCCTTGCATAAACAGTCCACATAAAATCTTTTTCAGTGAAAATATAATATTATTTGACAATGAAGCCAATTCCCATACGTGGCCTTGCATAACACAACCCCCTAACAGGTTTGTTAAATAGTGGTAACTTTATTCTTGGAATGAAAAAATATTTTTTCTTTATTGGGCTTAATGACAATATGTAGGGATCCACAAAAAATAGAAATCATTACTATATTTATCCCATGTTCTTTTCCATGATCTGAAAGTATTCAAGTCTAGGGTTTATATTTTCTTTCCATATGCTTGGGTCAGACCTTCTTAGGAGTAACATTCATCCAGTTCTTAGAAAATCTTGTTTGGAAATATCTTCTCCATATTCAAGTACATCCCTCCATATAGCAAAATCTATACTTTGGAAAATTTGAATTCTCATAAACATTCAATGGCTTTTTAGCAGTAGAAAATTAGTTTTCTGAGAGTTTTTTTCCCTGAATATATAGCGCGTGACCTTTGGAGACCTTTCATAAGTAGTCTACATAACAGACATGTCATCCAAAAGATACAATTATTTGACTATGCAGCCAATTACCATAGGTGGCCCTGCATAATTCAACCCCCTAACGGATTTGTTAAATAATGGTAACTTCATTCTTGGGAACTACTAATTCTAATTAATTTTATCCATTTTTCATATCATTCCTCAGATTCATAATTTATCAAGTCATAGTTTACATATTTTCCCTCATATATGAGAGTGGTAATATTTTTTCAGATAAATTTTCAAGCAGTTGAGTCCATTTTATTCCATTTGGTCAAAGCTATTTCAAGATTAAACATTATCCATTTTATGTCCGATGTGCATGACTTTAAACATCCCACAAAAGACAAGTGAACTCTAAATAAAATTCAAGTTCCATCTCACTAAACCTACATTTTGTATGATTTTAGGTAATATTGAGAAATAAATGATTCAATGTTTGTAGGGTTATTTATAATAATACTAGTAAAAATAAAACTATGTTTACTAGGACCATTGGCTTAGGAAAAATTTAAAGCAGGAAGCAAGAAAATGCGTGTATAAATGATGGAAGATGAAAGTGTTTTTAATTGATTCACAAGAGTTAGAAAGACATCCACATACTGGAGTCTCTTCTATTTTCCAGGAATTACAAAATGCATTTAACATAACTCTTCATTTGATTTACAACATCACCAGATTCATCGACAGCCACCTAGAATTCATTCATTCAAATGGATAAAATAAGTAATGTAGTGATACCAGCTCTTCTTGGAACAATTTTAAAATAATGTTCTTGAGTGCAGTTTGAGAAAATTTTCCACTGATCAAATAGTGACTCTGTTTTTGTTCAAGAGACTTGGAAGATGGATACATGTATTTGAGAATGAATAATTTGAATTAAAGAGCCATTTGGAGAGAGTACTCTTTTCAGCTATTGTTCAAATTCCATGTTTGTCTTCTCTCCACCAACCCGCAGCGGAAAACATTTCAGGCCATGGGTTTTCCATTTTCATATATGCAAGGAAATGGCATGATGAAAAAATTTGAAAGATCACACCATTGTTGTAGCTCTCAATGCACAATATAACTGAAATAGAGGAGGAGCAGTGCTGCGGCATCTCAGGAATATAGTTCTTTGCATCTGGAACATTGACTCCTTGTAGATGACCATGGCCATATAAGGGCAAGTAGATGCTCTGTGGGAAATTAAGATGATATTTCTTCAAATACTAAGCCAAATCTGGGAGAGTGCTACCATAGATATCATAGTAATCATGGACAACAATGTTCATCATGTCATCAATTCACTTGCTAGCAAGTGCATCAGCCATTCTGATTCTCTTGGGATCCATTGAATCTTCACAAAATTTGAATAAATTAACTCTTAAATGGGTTGTTTTTTCATACAATTTGTGAAGAATTTAAAAAATTGGATAAGGAATTAAGGTGCAAAATTCTAATTTTTGCGCACAAGTATGGATGTGTCACGCTATGTTTTGGCACGCAAGTATCATTGTGCATGTCCAAATAACTTGACAACAGTGTGACATCGATGAAATAGTGGAAAACAGGGTAAATTGCATGATGGAAGCAACTTGCACGACAAAATCTCGAATGTTTGAAAATCGATGCTTTGAGTGAGAAATGACCGCGTATATATAGGCCAGGCTGCACCCTTTCACGCCAACACCCATGTGGCTCAACACTTGCGTGCCACCCTATGCACGCTCAACACTTGGGTGCCACATGTTCCTTGGTTTTCTTTTTTTCCTCAGAGTCACATCCTCATTTCATTTGGATCCAACTCTGAGGGGGGACTTTTTTTGATGCTCCTTTCCATCCCAGAGTCTAAAGAAATATAAAGGTAAATACCTAGAACTCAAAGTGATTCATCCTTTAATGAAACATCAAAAATTGACAAAGGCATGAACCAAGATTCAAATGCACTTGGGTCGCGCAAGTTCTACCAAGGTCTCGCAAGTATACTTGCGCGTCTCCCAGTGGTCACACAGGTGACTTGCACGCCCTCTTTGAAACTTCACCTAGGTATTCTCCAACCAATAAATACCCATGTGGACCCCCCATTTTAGGAGAGGAAAAATTTCCCGAAATTCAGATTTGAGCTCTCGGTGCCCTAGACACTTTTCAAACCTTCCAAAAACTTCTATGGTAGTTTATTACCTAGAATAGAAGATCTAAAGAGAGGGAGTAAGGCCTAAGTGTTGAAACTCATCAATACTTGCATGCCTAAGTGGCCAGCCCTTAAGGGAAATAGCCACACTTGCACGCCGCCTTAACCCTTCAATAGAACTTGTGCACCCCTCTTGTGGAAGCCTTCAGGGATAGTACTAAAGTCTTGAGCCATGCCTCACCCTAGTTCTACCTTAAGGACTGAGCGGCGTGAAAGTTCCAATGTGTCACGCAGGTACACCTGCGCGACCAAGACATGTGCGCCCACATAGGACATGTGCGACCATCACTTTTTGGGTGCTCTTTATTCCCATTTCACCCCTCCTACACCTATCAACATCTCCTCTTCAAGATTAAGCCTTCAGAATTCTCCCCAAAACCATTAATGGAATTGTTTTCTTGTCGGATTACTTATCTAAAAGGAATTATGTGGAAAATCTCTCAAAACCTAGTGATTTACACATATTTACATCACTAAAGCTACAGAGTTCATTCCTTCATCCTCATCCTTTATGATGAGAGATTCCTTAAACTGGGCCTCATTTTCATGAGTAAGCCCCAGTCCAAATTCTCATTAATATTGGGCATCCTTTTTAGGATTAAGCCCCAAGTCCTCATTAATTTGGGCATCCTCCTTAAGAGTAAGCCCTAAGTCCCCTAATCTGGGCATCCTCCTCAGGTGTAAGTCCCAAACCATAATTTCTCAATTCTAGGCTTCACTTTTAGGAGTAAGCCCCAGTCTTAAATATGGGCGTCCTCCTTAGGTGTAACCCCCATGTTATGTAATTCTAAAAATTCTCTTAACATGGGCTTCCTTTTCAAGAATAATACCATGTCTTCAAATCCGTTTAAAATGGGCCTCCTTTTCGAATGTAATCCCCAGTACAAATTCTCATTAATATTGGGTACCCTCCTTAGGAGTAAGCCCCACGTACTCATTAATTTGGGCTTCCTCTTTTGGAGTATGCCCTAAGTCCCCTAATCTGGGCATCCTCCTCAGGAGTAAGCCCCAGTCTCAAAGTTCCCAAAATCTGGGCATCCTCCTCAGGAGTAAGCCCCAACCATAATTTCTCAAATATGGGCTTCCTTTTCAGGAGTAAGCCCCAGTCTCAAATATGGGAATCCTCTTAAGGAGTATGCCCCATGTTCCTTAATTCTAAAAATTCCCTTAACCTGGGATTCCTTTTCTGGAATAACCCCCAGTATTCAAATCCTTTTTACCTGGGCCTTCTCCTTGAGATTAAGCCCCAGTCTTAATTTACTTTTGATCTGCGCTTCCTTCTCAGGAAGTAAACCCAATCATAAGTCCCCTCATAATTTGGGAATCTTCCTCAGGAGTAATCCCCATGTTAGAGTATCCAAATATCCAAAAAATCACATATACTTTTATGGACCCTGTTTCCAGACTTCTTCTTTGAAATAAGCCCCGATCTCTATCTATTTGGGTAGTCATACATACATAATACCCAAATCATTTTCTATGATTTCATCTTTCATTGAACAATTGTATGGTTTCACCAATACCTCTTGTTTTTCACACCGAGCATGACTCATATGAGCTTAGAGTGTAAATGTAATTATGAAATCTTTCTTTGTGTCATCAATAATACATAAACATCAAACTCCCATACTTGATCTGCGTGGATTCTGATTCCTTTTCTAAAAAAAGGATATGTAGGTATCCCATCTATGGGTACGATCCCAACTCTGAAATAATCTATGTCCCTATAAAGGACATTAAACTTCAAGTTCCCCACAGAGTGGGTTTAAAACTAGTATGGTCATCATAATGACCTAGAGACTTTTATATAGTGTATTAAAGGATCCCATTGACTAAGAATATCTGACAAATACAAATGATTCTCTATCGATGAATAACCTAGAATAAATATTAAAGATTCTTTAAATTTCCTACATACAAATCATTGATTGTCAGATCTAAAGGAAAGATCATTTTATACTTGGTAATTTAATAAGGATTCACGAACATAACTTAGATCTATAAAGAGAGTCCCGGAGTAGACAATAATTACCCTCAAAAGGATGTGATGAGTCCAACCTCCCATCATCTAGACCAATGAAAATTACTAAGCCTCGTCAGTGAATAACTAATGAGCACCTAACTTTGGAATGTAGGTCCAAATGGATATAGAATCATTGGATGTTTCCAGTTCTACGAACAAACCCGTTAGAAACATCTTGGAATGATTGAACCTTAAACTAATTAGGTCATTCCCAATTACAGGGAAAACATAGGGTGATTGGATTCATCATTGAACAACTACCCATTATATCCTTGTTATCTACACCTATATATTGGTGGGCTCCCAAAGAACATTGTGAAATCAGGGTTCGATTAGGGGAATTTCACTGTAAGGGCTTTGTGATACCCAATGATTCACCCTGTGAAATCAATGTTTTGTTTTCTAAGAAGGTAGATGGGATATTGAGGTGATGTGTGGGTTACCAATTCTTGATCCATGTTATAATGAAGAAAAATAATTCACTAAGGTGTATTGAAGAACAATTTGATCAGTTGAAATTGGTGAAATGGATCTCAATGACCGATATAAAATCTAGCTATCATGAGTTTTGAATAAGGGATGAGGATAAACTGAAGAAAATCTTCAGATGTTGTTATGATCACTATGAGTACAATGTGATAATTTTTTTCATGATTAACACCCCAAAAGTGTTCCTGGGACTCATGAAAAATATCATTCACACTTACATAGTCTCTTTTTTGGTGGCCTTCATCCCCAACATCATAGTGTACTCGACATCCAAGGAGGAGCACACAATGCCCTTAAGGATGGTTCTAGACACATTCCGAGAGAACCATCATTATAAAGCTATCTTAAAGTGTTAGTTATGGATTTTAATGGTCCATTTTCTACTAAATTCTATCATAGTGTTTATACTTATCGTAGATCCATCAATGGTTGAGGTAGTGATTTTTTTGAGCCACCCATGAGTGTATCCGGGGTACCATGTTTCCTTGGGTTGGCTGGATACTATTAGATGTTTTCACCCAACTTATCTAGAGTGGATGAACCATTAATATCATTGTCACATAAGAGGAATCATATCATATTTAATGATAAGTTCGAGCAGTTATATTAGGAGGTGAAGTAGAATTTGATGAGTACACCAGACCTAAATTTACCAAAGGAAGGAATTGAGTACATGGTGTTATGAGATGCATCCGATAGTGGGATTGGTTGTGTCTTGATTCATGGGAAGGGAGAGACTGCCTATGATTTGTGCTAGTAGATACCACATGATTAGAATTGTGAGACTCACGATCTTGAGTTGGCAGTGGTAGTATTCACATTTTTGAAGCGGAAACACTGCCCGATGGATAAGTGGTTTATCACATACTCTAATATTAATAGTAAAAAAAATTCATCTCTATAATGGTTATGAACTATAGATATAAAATATGGATAGAGTTACTTTGGGAATATGACTTTGAGACTTTATATACTCTTGGGAAGAGAAATGTTTAGGCAGATGCTCTCAATAAGAGATCATGATTGAAATTGTTGAACAAGTCATTGAGGCAGTTGGCCACATTGAAGATATCCTTTGTGGATTGAGATTGATATGAATAACTATAGTCTATGGTTGTCATCCCTCCACTCTTGTAGTGAGTTAGGGAGGTAATTCTTGGTGAAGTCGACTATGAGACAATACATGGCCAGATGTCCATAAGACATGGTCATGATGGTTATTGAAAAGGTGGGGATCACATTGTTCTTTTCATAGGGTTTATAGTTGTACATTTAGCATTATAGGAAGTGGTTTTGAGGGGATTTAACAGAAACCCTTCATTGGTAAATCATTGTATGGAAATGATGTTACTTGACAACTAATGATTTTTTTTAGGATAGGGATAAATAAATGTTTTTTATATTTTTCCACTCGATGCCTTACATTTTAGCATGTGAAAGTTATGCATTGGGTTCCATGTGGATTAGGTCAACCCTTTTAGGTTCCAGAATGGATCTGGTTTGATATATAAATAGGCTTAATTATGGCATAACCTTGTATTTATAGGGGACATAATGATTTCTTGGTGATCAATGAAAGACTCACCATGTTTCCCCACAACATGTCTATATGAGAGTACTGTTCTAATGAAAGAATGGGAATCATATTCATGAATGATATAAATAGTCTCCCTATAGTTTCGTAGAAAATATTTTCTGATCATGATCCTTGATTTACATCCTGGTGGTGGAAGGGATTTTAGGTGGTGTTTTGGACTCAACTGTGCCTGAGCACAACATTTCACCCATTGAAGGAATCCCTGATTGAGTAGACCATTTTGGTTCTCGAGGACATGCAATGTGAAATCCTATTTGAAATTTTCCATCATTGGGATGAATATAAACCACTGTTAGAGTTTTCATACAATAATATCTACCACTCCACTATTGGTATGGTACCATTAAAGGCATTGTATAGATGATCTTGTAGGTTGACCAATTTTATGGGATATCCCAGGAGTCTCATCCCTCACTAGCCCAAAGATGGACCGACATACAATAGGGACGGATAATATCATTCATATGCATTTCAAAATTTAATATAGTCGTTATATGTCATATTGTGATAAGTGACATAATCGTTTGGAATTCTAGAAAGAAGACCATATGTTATTTCTGTTTTCACCTCGTCGAGGAATAATTATATTTTTCAGGGCCACAATCTTTATTTGAGGGTAATTAGACCCTTCCAAATACTACATTGAGTTCGCGAGATGGTGTAATACTAGTATCTACAACCGGTGTCATGTTGGTTACACGAAGTCCTCCATGAGTCATATATAAGGATGTACATGGATAAACCATCACACATCATAGACTAGGGAATGTTGGTCAATGATGGGGAAAATTTTGCTAAGTACCCAATGGTGATTGAGGATCGGATGGAGATTATCTTTACTAGTTGGTCTATTCTTTTGGTGAATCATTGTTGGTTTCACAAAAGTATACAGGATATTACATATGAGTAGGAGGTTCAGATTCATGCCCAGTACCATCTTTTGTTCGAGTAGCCCTTTTTTTAAATTTCATTGATGTAAACCCCCTAGGTAAGAAAAATGTTACAACTCATTTTTCCCATGTGTTAATTTTAGAAATAATATAAATTTATTTCCAGACCAGGCATTGAGACACCATATGATTAGGATGCTTCATTTTCTCAAAACAGTTTTTTGAAAAATATTAAATTTTTTAATAGAACATGAATGTAGTTTTCTAAAAACAATGGAAGAACACAGAATTGATTTCCTGGATAAAAAAGCCTATGGTGGCAATGAGTTTAGTGAAATAGAATTATCCAAGGATTGAAATATATATGGTCAGTGTAATTCAACTAAAGAAAAGGTCTTAGATAACATTGTGGTATATAAGCTAATTTATATTAATAAAATTATTATAATTAAGAGATTATCCTTTTAATTAAGTGGATGTCAAAAAATATTATTTATCCAAATAAACCTAGAATATATGAGGGGGATTGGATAAATAACCCTATGAGAAGATATTGGTGGATGACGATATATTTATCGAACAAAACTGATGGGATTCGAAAAATCATGGGACAACGATGATATCATTATTTTTCTTCATCAGCGACCAATTTGAATCAACACAGCAAAGTAGATTATTTATTGTTTCTAGAATCATGATTTCAAAAACTGATGTAGTTCAATGCAAAAAACTGATTGATCCATTATTTGATAACTATAGGATGGTTTATAATTGCAGGGATTATTTAAAATGTTTTCCTATTTTTTTTGCATTATTTGATCTAATGAGAAATAATTTAGGCTGACATGAAAAATGGTCGATGATTATTCCTTAGGGTGTTCATTGCCCCCCCACCCCCAAATTCTTCTTGTTCTTCAACATTGGACCCTCATGTCCTGGGATCAACATGCTGGGTATATCCAAATGATATCAGATCCACACATTGGAGGAATACCAGGAAAAATGATGGGTCTTTATAGTTCAGATACCATGGAGTGCATATCTATGACTATTTCAATTTTTGAGTTTCCAACGTGGCTCAGTGGTCCATAGAAGGGACCACTGGTGCGGGTCGAGCATCGAGGTCTGTCAAGGTGAGGTGGTGTTGTTAGCGATTTAATGTGTTGATAACTAGGGTAGGAGGAGACCATAGGTGGAGATATAAGACAATGTGGAGTAGAGTTGGACGATAGGGGCCCATGCATTAGCAGGAGTGGCTAGGTGAGACGGGTCTACCCTAGAAGGAGAGGGCCATGGCGTCCATGCCAAGAAAGGAGGTGGGCACCAGGAGGGATGAGTCGTGCAGGTTGGACCCAGGTCATACCCTAGGAGACCAGGTCTGAGTAGGACCACATTCAAATGACACCGTAGATCATGAACTATTATATCTCTATTTTCCACATGACCGTGGTAGCTGGGGGCATGGTAGACTATAGTAGTTGACTGTTGGAGCAATGAGGTTTGTAGTTTGGGCGGATGACCATAATGGTGGACTACCACGGTCGGTGGACCGAACATGCTGTCTGCCCATTCACTGGGTGACCCCTTTGGAACATCAATCTATTATAACACTCAAATGGTGCATCCTTTTATTTATCCATCAACAACTTAGGGAACCTTCTCACAAGACCGATGTTTTGGAACTGTATTGGTTTATATAATTCCCTTGGTCCTTTACTCGAGAGTTTAGTATGACATTATGTCCACCTCACTAGATTATAATCCGCTCTATATATCAAGTAATAGTTAGAGTATGGTATCCATTTGTGGGTCTGGAGAGAGATCTTGTATCACCCCTAGTGGAGTTTTTTTAATTGACATGACAACATAGAAAAGGGTGTTGGTCCTCCATCTAGCTGGCTACATAATTAGGGTCATTGGTATTACCTATTGTGTCTAGGTAGGATCCATTATGATAGTAATTGATCTAGTTTGGGTTATTGATATTCTCTAGTGTGTAGGGTTAGTTTCCCCTCCCTATTTGTCATAGTCTTCCATGTCCAATATGTTTTGTTCAGAAATGGGCCAAATGAACTAGACCTATCGGTGAGTGTCTCCAATGATATAATGGATCTAGGAGTGAGTTCTCTGAGAACAAGAATGCTTTGAGAAGAATAATGTGGAAGGTAATTGGTTTTTTATTACCTAAAGGATTTGTTTTATTGACTTAGTATATCTAGATACTCTAGCTAAATCTATTGTAGACATACACCAGTGTAGATCTGAATATATGTTCTTCGTGATATTTCCTTAATAATATATCCTCTGTGGAAAATTCATTGTGGTTATTATTATTTTTATAGAAATTAATATTTTTTGGTGTCATGTTGAGTATTGTTGTACTCACTCATGTATGGTCTTTACCTACATGTGTTGTGTCATTTGTAGATGATAGACCATTTGATGGTGTCCTAGGTGGCCCTAGACATGTTAGTGCATTGAAAGGGCAGACAAATGAGGCGTATTTATATTGTTTATATTGGAGTCCCAAAACATATTTTCATTAAAATTGGACATGTGGTTACATAATATTTTTTTTGGAATGTATTATGTACATGTTTAACATCTTGTACTTTTAATTTCAACCAATGTTGTTTGATGATAGTTGTATGTGTTCACTGTTCTCTTAGTGTTTTCACATTTCATAATTTTTTCCATGGAGATGTTTGTGTCTGTATATGTACTAAGGAAATTAATTCCCATTTATTGTATATTACTACTCAATGCTAGTCACTTCTCCTTGAACTATTAGAGGTGGGGTAGGAATAGTCATGAAATGTGCCCCTTTGGGACGTTTTAGGACATTAAAAGTAACATTGAGATTGATAGTCCACCATATAGTATGTTTGGACTCATGTGCTAGTAATTTCATGATTTTATATTTTCATTAAATAATGTGAAGATGAAATATGAAAATTAGATGAATGTATACCTTGAATCTAATTAAAATTTTAGGAATAATATTATCTGCTTTTATTTTCCTTCTGGTTAAACCAATTTTTTATCATTATGTAAATATAATTTATATTTATTGAAATTTATATTAAATAATTCGTTAAATCCTTTTAAATTTAGTGGAATGATTAATGTTGATTAATTATCACGATATGAGATATTGGATTGGGATATCGCCGCAGAAATACATAACAATATGATTTTTTAAAAATAAATATAAAATTCACTATTATTCATATGTGCTGAAAATATTACATAACAAAATAGGGAAGTTCATGATATAATGATTGATCTTAAACATAATTTAGAAAACATTGAAAAACTCAAAAACAAAAGAGTTGTCAAACTAAAATATCTGAAAATCCATGACTATCACATCATTTCTAACGAAATGATTCTAATATATTTCATTCATACACTATCCAATAATGTATGGATGATGGGTATATGATTTTTCATTTTCATAAAAATCACCGTCAAAGATGATTATACAAGTTTTTTCATAAAAATAATTAATAAGAGACTACATTAATATATGTGAGAAAGATAAAATTTCCATTCCAATTTATTTTCAGATTTATAATACATATATCTATCTATATTAAAATTTGAATGCTTTATAGGGGAACAATTATTTCATTGTATGTATCCAATTTAATGAAATATGTGAAAAATAATTTCATCTGTTAAAAATATGAATTATCAAAAAGGATTATTTATGAAGGGTTAATTTTCACAGTAATTTATAATGTCCTGTTAAATATATTGTTTAGATGTAAGCATGATGTGTAACAAGAAAATGTGAAATTAAGATAATTATGAAGAGAAAATTGAGGAATCTTTTCAAAAACATTCATAAACATGGAAATTAGAAGATAATATATGTTAGATATATTTATAATTGATGAGCATGATATGACACATGACACAGTCTAGATTAACTAATTCTTTTTTTAGGAATACCCCCAACAAGTAATTTTGACATGTATATTTTATCTATTCATATGAAATAGTACAATAATTAATAAACATTTATAATCATTCTTATATTGGGATCTTAAAAATTATTATTTGGATTCATCATTCAATGCCTTCAAAAAATAGGACATATAAAAACAAATAGTTTCATTCATGGCATAAATTGAATAAAAGACCGATAATTTATAAAAACCCATAAAAAATATTATTTCCAAATTTCAAATTTAATTTTTAAATTTAATATCGAGATTATTAGTTGATTTTTTCATTCTATAAAAAACTATGTTTCATTTTGATCCTCGTAATATGGTTCATGAAATAAAATTATGTGACATCAATATAGATAAATTTTTTATTGTTAATAAAGAAGTTTTCATGAATACACTATATTGTTAGAGTTATATTAAATAAATCAAAAGTATTATTTATAGTTTTTTTTTAGATAAACCAAATAAAAATATGTGACTTCATATGTTGTAGTTGAAAAATAGATAATATTTGATAATTAATCCATTTTTTGGAGTCACTAAGATGAAATGAAAGTGGATTTAATGATTGAAATGATAAAAACCACATAATTATGTATATGTAATTACAGTAATTGACATGATAATATTCATAGAAATTGATGAGAAACATATTTGGATATCAATGTGGATATTTTTTATGTGAATGTACATCTAACACCTAATTTTGATGTCATTTCATTTGTAATCCTAATAATTATTTTCAATGGTGGTTTTCATGAAATGGACATAATCAATACCCCCATATTTAATGGGAAATATTCTATATAAGATGATTCAAATAATATAGTTTTTTGGAATTTCCAATGAGACTAAAATAGTGTTCGATAATATATAGAATCAATGCTATGTGATCTCAGCCCACCATTGTATTTCAAATATTGTTATTCATTTATTTAAACTTTTATTATTAATATATAAATAATTAAAAAAAATGTTCATGTCATGTTTACTATTATTAATATATTTTCATTATTATGCTAATATAATTGAAATCAATACATTCTATCAAATATAACTACATATTTTATTAGAAACACGTACACAACCAATCATTAAAACTATTATTTTGACGCATATTATACAAAAATTTGGGGAAAATATTTTTTGAATAAATAGTAAAACACGGGAAAATAGGTTTTTGTGTTTTTGATTTAATTAAATTCATTTTTAAAAAATTTCATCATGACATGAATACCTATATTCATGAAACTATATCTATATATATAATTATAATACTGATAAAAACAAATTTGGAATTTTTTTGTTCTCTGAAAACATTTTTTTGAGTTTAGGTAAAATATTTCATATGTTAATAAAAAATTATCATTATTGAATGATTTTATTTAATTTTATCTAATATATAAATAGATAAGAATCCCTCACAACCATCTTCAATAATAGTACATATCACTAAAAAGAGATCTTATACAAATGAGAAAAATGTACTTTTGAACTATGAGTTATGGTTACATTGGGACCATTATGTATGATCTAAATGAAAAAAATAGTTTTTTAATTGAATTGTTTTAATATATCATTGATATTTTTTAAACATTAATAAATCCATAAATTATAATTTTTATAACAACATATATCATCGAAAACATGAATTAGAAAAAAATTGAAAACCATAGTTTTCTTCTAAAAATATACAATGTGTTGGCCTCAAATATTTAATACGTAAATTGTAATATTACGTTTCAGTGTATTTGATGGATATTACTATATATTAGTTATCTTTATAATGTGATATGAATCAAAAAAATTATAGTATATGTAATTACATAATTATTAAATAATCTAATGTAAATAAAATATAAAAACGATTATTTTGATAAAATATATTAAATTGGTTATTATCAAATATTTAATATATAAATTGTAAAAATATGTTTACTATAGTGAAATTATTTTCATATATATTTTTAATCCATATAAGGTTATAATAAACATAAAAGTAAAATATATAAAATGATATATAAATTTATAATATTAATATAGTATTAAATGTAAAATAATTGTTTAGTCCCAACAGTTGTACTGAATTTGGGTTGACTTTTTAACATGTTAATGGAAAACCCATATTTGGGTATAATTTTATTATTTAAAATTATTTTCATTATAATTAATACATGATATGAATTTCCCATTTTTGATATATTTAACTATATATAGAGTCATAAACATGAATCCCATAAAAATGAATACATTTTATTGGATTGAAATTAATTCGATATATATATATTCTAATAACATTGGTTTTATTTGTTTCATTTAAATTCTAATCATTAAATTGAATATATTTTTTTCATATATGTTTTGTTATCATTTTATTATTTTAATTCAATTGTTCCCCATGTAAAAAAGTCCCAAACCAGTGTAGACTGATCTAAAATGAAAAGCCACAATTTAAAAAGAAATTAACAAATGTGATATGATCTAAAAAACCATAACAAAAATTATTAATGAAAACCCACGCTAAATTACTCCAAACCTAGGAGAAGTAAAATTAATTAGAAAATAATTCAATTGGTTTCACCAAATTAAACAAGAATAGAACTGAAATTAATCAAACATACCTAAACTAGTCAACAATAAACTGAATCCATTTTTCAATAATAGATGTGAATTAGACTATGATAAATTCAATAAATAAAACATTAAGAAATCTATTGTATATATAACTAAATAAAACTACTCTTAACTACAAAAATATTTTTAAAAATAGAAAAAAAATTGACAAAGGAATAATTATATAACTTGATAAGACCTGATCAAAAATCCAATGAACATACCACAAAAAAGTAAAAATTAATTTGAAAAATTTAATAAAATAGAATTAAAAAAGATTAATTTTTTCACGGATGATATAAATTGAATAGACAGAAATAAAAAATAGTTTATTTACAATAACCCAAGAAAACCCATGTTTAATGGACTTGAAAAAATTATTTGTGAGTAAAATCAATAAAAAATAAAAAATATATGCACTACAAAAGCTAAATAAATAATTAATTCTCTAATAAAAATGAACTTTATAAAAATAGACATGTATAAAATACAATTATACTAAATCATTATGGACTAACATAATATAAACCCAACACTATTATCTATAACCAAGATTAATCAATATAAATAGAAGAATAAATTACGTTGAAATGAACCATCCAAAGGAAAATAATTTTATCAACCAAACCCAACTAAATTTGGCATAATTGACCACACATTATTGAAATTATATCTTAAAATATAGGAAAAATTGAATCAAATAAAAATAAACCTAATTAAATTAAAATAAAAGAAATCAATGTGAAATAATCCTATGTAAATAGAATTACTTATTTTGTATTCTAATTTGTATGTGTTGGTTATGTTATATATCCATTTTGTATTTTTTTTCCTTGTCAATAAATATGAAATTATTTTGTAATGTAACTTCATATACCTTGAATGGTTTAATAATTGGTATTAAATATATATTTCATGTAAAATATTATATATTGAATGGATTAATTTATATTTATTTATTTCTAATTAAATAAATTTATTTTATTTTCCTATCAACAAATGAAACCTTTTGGAGAGATACACGGTAAGAGATTATCTGATAACGATCAATACTTTTTTCAAATGGGAATTAATCCTCTTGTTCTCCCTGTGAGAATATATTTTATAATAATTATATCCATTAAATAATATACAATTTAATATAATTGAAAATATTAAAATTTTAAATGGAAATTACTTTTCTTGATAAAGCTGTTCGTTATCTATACTAGTAATAGTGGTTTCTAACCAGACAGTTTTAAAGGGGTCGTAATGAGACACATATATCCCACACCATACTCTATCAAACCCAAATCCATAATTAGATACAATATATTTATCACATTATCTTCCTATAGTTCTTGTGGAGGTACTAGGGATATTCTATCATTCATCGTTGTGACCACCATTTTTGGGAGGCAATGTTCTAGTTCTTCCATTTACTTATACTGATAATACAATGATTCCATAACACTATAGAAGATATAGATATCTAAAAACAAAGGGATCCATTAGTTCTCATCAATCATCCTCAACTAGGAATATTTATACATCAATATTAGTTATTTAACTATAATTTATATCCATTGTAGAATGTATTGATATTATATTATAATTTTAATTTATTAGTTCTGGATCTACTATTATAAGTCTATGTGGGAGTACTAATACAATAAAAGTATAGATAAGTCATTCATTATTAATTGTATAGTATAAAACCAACTCAAATATTGTTTACTCATGTGATAGAAGATATCAGTTTTATATTGATGATTTCAAAATATAGTGAAATAATTCACTTGAAAGTAGTCTTCTAGAGACACATTGGAGATTATATAATGGGTAATTCATGTTATTATATATGAATACGAAAATTTATTTATTTAAATGTTCATTTTTATTTTATTTAAATAAATTATTATTTTGGTAGCATCTTTTCAGTAATTATCTTGATGGTCAAGCTATAAAGGATACACTATTCATTGAATTTGGAGAGTTATGTATTGAATTTATTCATTAGATATTTAATGGATGAGAAGGTAGACTTAGACATGATATAAATGGTATTCAAAGTCATATATATTATTTAGACACCATGTATAGGGAGATGATTTCCTATTAAATGAGTGACTATATTTGCAAAATATCATCAATTATTTTTTTAATCGAGGATGATTTTGATTTATATTAACAATATATTTATAAATATTATTATTTTATTCTTATGGATTTATCTCACAAAAAACAATAAAAAATTGTATTAATGCATATACACACTTCAGGATGAATGAACATTCTTGAAGATGTCATAAATGGAATACTTTTAAAGGAAAAATGGGATGGAATTAATTTTATATGATATTTTGAATATGAAATATAATTATATTACAATTATTTTTAATATTTAACATCTAGTAATTAATATCATAAATGAAAATTAATTTCTTAAATAGTTTATTGTTTTGGGAGTTTATCAAAATTGATGCGTGTTGGCTTGAGAGAAAAACTTTTGATGATTTTAAAGAGTAATTTTGGAGTGGTATTATTTTTGAGACATAAAAACATATTGATATATTTTTTATATTCCCCAACAAATTTATATATTATTTCATTGTTATTCATTTATTTTATAATTCTAAAAGTGTGATTTAGATTCCCTTTAAGTTAAAAAATGTTAAAACGTTATCTTCATTATTCATTTGTGATATTTATTATGTTATAATATCCAAGGGATAATCTACTATAGACCCACAAATTCTATCATAACCACTAGTTATTAGTGCACTACATTAGTCTAAACACCTCTTATTGTACCAATAAATTTTCATTGGAGGTCCAATTAGAAGTTTAATAAGTGATGGAATTTAATTTTAAGTTCATTAATAATGGAAAATATCACTAATTAGATCATGAATTAAATGGTTATTATTTTTATAACACCTTGAGTTTTTATGGGAATTTTTTCGAATAGATTAATTTTTTTTGTGTTGGAATACAATAAGTCAATAATTATTTTAAATATATCCCGATAATGGAAGAAAATACAATTAACATCAACTTAGCATACATTACACTGAATATCTACTAGGCGTATAGTACACAGAACACTAATGTTCTTAGGAAACATCATTTTAAAATTATAATTATTTAAATGAGATTACTAAAACCTATCTCATAAGCCTAGTCATATGAATATTAAATTATAAATTTATTATATTATTTATATATATCATATAAATAAAACATATTTATAATTAAAGAAATAATTTTTGGTAATGTCCATTGATGTATAAAAATACATTTTTCCCAAATGAGCTGCATTTAATGTCCATCTGTGAAATATATTAAAATGGATTTTAGAAACATTTGAAAATATAATTTTATAAAATAATCTAAATTTTTTAATTTATAATGATCATATTTTATTAGGTTTATTTTTTGGTATTTTTATGAGAAACATCATTTCTTGACGAATAATGAAAAATACCATATTTTAATTCAAAAAAACTTTTTCATTTAATTTATTAACAAATTTAAATTATATATTAAATTGGTTTAAAAAAATTATATAATATTATTATCATTTAATAAAGTATAGGAAATTCAAAGAAATTTTACGATGAAATTATATATAAAATCATAACAATTTTTCAGCATTTTTACATTAAATTCCTGCATTGTAGACCTAACTGCGAGATGAATATTAGATTAATTTCTACCAGATATTTGATTTTAATCTATAAAAGAGGATATTATATTTTTATTAAAAACATTTTTTTATTTCTGAAATGTTCATATTTTTTTACCCAAATTATTTGTGAAACATAATAAAATTAATTACATCAATTAATGATGAATTCATTCTAACTACGGAAAAAACAATAAATTAAGACCCAAATACATAAAAACATGAATAAAAACCATTTTTATGTCCATGATTCTTCCATTAATAATATATTATTGAATTTGGTTGGTTTTTATGACTATTTTAGGAAATAACATGGGTCCAGGTAACTTGTTTTTAAACATGTCACATGTGTTCTTTTCCATCCTTACAAAATTACCCAACCTATCTATAATTTTCACACCTATCAAGCCACATAATATTGTAAAATATCTATCAATATAACTTTAAAAAATCATACCATTCCTTAATTTATCACCCCTTGGTGAGAAATCCTTCGTGGAATCCATCTAACACACACCAAATGGACTTACCTAATTAAGTGGTGACACCTTCTCATAGCATCCTTTATTTTATTTTATTTCTACAAAAACGAAACTATCATTATTAAGTGATTTATAAAACAAATTGACTACATATACTAGGATGTTTTTATTCTATGGTTTAAACCAACAATTACACACATATAAAACAAATGGGTATTAAACATACTGTTTATATGTATAGCCAACGACCGCTTTACAAAACGATGATTGATCTTTTTTCCATTAGTGCCTATCATGGTGGAAATTTAGATGGAAAATATATTTATAAATTTTGTATATTATTTTTTATGTGTTTAATAAAATTTATTCCTTGTAAAAGTCGTATTTTTTTACATTTATTTTGGTGTAAGTACAATAATTTTGTTTGAGAATGTGTAGTCTAATGACCCCTCAATGATAGATGACTTGTTCACAAAAAATTAGAATGTATTTAATATTATTTTAATAAAAATATATGATATATGTTATTTAATATAACTTATGTAATTATGATATAAATAAATATGTATATGTCATTTTATTTCTTTCTTTCAATATGACAATAAAAATGAAAACAATTTTTATGCGTACGTGGAACATACCATCTCTATGAATGATGTTTTCCATTTTATACATATAAATTCTAAATATTAATGTAATTAAAATAAAAAAAATATAAACTATATTTATATAATTTATTAAATTATATAATCATGAAATAATTATGAGGACTAAATATATAAGAAATTTTGACCAATGTGATGAACAAAGCTAATATTATCTAAAGTAAATACTTAATATAAGATTATTAACATGTAGGTAATATAAGGTCTTAACAAAACCATATATTGTATTATATATATGAATAATGTTTTGTAAAATATTTAAAATAAATTTATATCTATTATATTAGAGGTGTGAATGAGTATGATGAGAGAGTAGGAAAATGTTAGGGTATTTCATTTCACTTTTTTTATCATGAGATACCTGATTTATACTCAAATGATTCCTTTTATTTGTTGTGTGTAATTCCACGAGATATATTCTTTTTTTTATATAATAAAATTTATGGGTATTTCTATATCTATTATATAGTCTTTATTTCATGGTTATTATGTTTTAAAAGATACCAAATTGGTAAAATACTTTTGCCTCAATTTTCCTTCTTTGAGAATACGGTTTAGTTATGTAGTTAAATTCAATTTCAAGGTGAATATAACTCTATTTCACATGTTATATCATGAATATCCTCGTTTTTAATGATATTATATGATTCATTATATTTTTATTCTACAAGGATTGTATGATCATGTGTTACCCTGTTATAAGAGTTTATTGAGACAATATCAATTATTTTAAAGATTATTTATGATTATGCTTCCTAGCATGAAATATTATTCTCTAAATAATTATTATGTGTTTAATTATCCTTTTTTATTAAATATATCTCCATGTATTAGATCCATTTTATACATTCTGGTACTTAAGATAATGATTTTAGGAAAAATATAATTGTCACTCTCTGTCACCGAGAGGAAATCTATTGTACTCTAAAACCTTTTTTTACAAAATGTTTCAAAAAATATTTTAAAAAGATAATTGTAGCCCAGAATAAACGGAAAACAATTTTAGAAAATTTTTATGGTTTTAAATCCCACTATATATGTTTTAAATGCCTTTTCAATGAAAAAAGTTTTCAAAAGGTTTTATAATTTAATAAGATTTATTTAGTCAGGAAATGATAATTTTTTCCAATAATAATCCCCCAAAATTTTAAAATGGCCAATTCAATTTAGTAGTTAGAGATATAGATGTACAATTGGTTAAAAGGTTTCTTAAATGGTGATTAGTCCTTAGTATAATTAGTGAGAAACACTACTTCAACTTTTGAAACATGTTTACTAAATTAAACAAATATACACTCTAAAAAAAACTATCATTCAAATTGAACGAAAAATAGTTTTATGATTAAATAATGTAAGGTGTAGAAAATAAATAAAACCAAGTGTAAGAAAAATGTAGTGCAAACTCATGTAAAAAAAAAGAGGTTCAGTCTCAAGTCGATACCTAATCCTCTCCACTTGGTGATCACATACCACCAAGTAGTTTATATTTGAAATAAACATGATACACATCCTGTATGAGGATTTATAATATTTCTGACAAACTATCAAGGGTTCACACCCTCTACCACTGTTCTTCATGGTAAAGTCAAACAATAAAAACCAAACATGGTATCTTCCTCAGTTATTCGTGGGAAAGAAAAAGTAGATGATGTTAGATGTTAGGATATTCATCATCAATTAGTTTAAGCACATGATATAGTGTGTGCGATAGAAAGACAATGACACTTATCAGAACTGTAAAAAGAAAGAAAAACAGTATTGAAATTAGGATGATATAGAGTTTAATAAGAATCTATGTGTTTTCAGTATAGCTATTGACTCCATGAAGTGAGGAATTTTAAGTTTCAGTCTATCTGTAGAGGTTGTCTCTAAAATATAGTGTCACAACTCTAGGTACTAGCTTTTAGGAGTTGAATATTCTGCTTCATGAGCTGATTGAATGTTTTTATGGTACATCTAGCATCATCAAGTGGTTTTCCCGAAATGATCTTCTTGAAGTTCCTAGGGTTCATAGTGAAGGTGCTCGAATGGTTCTTCCTTGTTCTTCAGTATTATATTCTGTGTGATTATTTCTTTTCAACACCCTTAGCATGTGTTTCAATTGCATATAAATATTTTTCTATATACCTTCTTTTTTATATATCATCCTACCTTGGTCTTTTTTTTCAAATTTGAGGTCTGACAATATGAGCAAGTACATCACTTGAAATCTTTCTCTTACCTCATACTGTCAAGATATGGTCTCCTAATATGTCTAGAGTAAACATTAATGAAGTCAAAAGCATAAAAGTTAGAAAAATATGACTGTTAAAATAATCATTATAATATGAAAATGTATGGAGTAGATGAGTATAGTATACTGGTAACGATAGCTTTCTCATTGGCAGGCTTCAATTAGCAGGTGTACATCGGGAACCTCCAAATGTATCCTTTCATCGATAACCTTCAAAGGTAAAATTCAGAAGTAGGATTATATCGGCGACCTTGTATTAGTGACATTATATCGGTTACCTTGTAATAGGGACCTTGTAACAGGGACCTTGTAGTGGTGACCTTTTATGGGTGACCTTATAACGTTAACCTTGTTATGGGGACCTTGTACATAGATAAATTCTGATCTGTAAGCATAACCAATCATGCAGTGAGATTGAGAGTATATGAATATTACTCAATAGAAACATGAAACATTAATGAAAGATAATTAACATAGAATAAAAACATGATTGAAACATGATTTGGGATTTTCAAAACAAGATTTGGGATTATCAGAATATGATATGGGATTATCGAAATAGGATTAGGGATTATCAAAAATAGATATGGGATTTTCAAAACATGATATCTGATTTTCAAAACATGATATCGGATTATCAAAATAGATGAGTACAACACGAGGTAAAAATTTCTCTCAAGCCCAAGTATTTTATATATTATCTCTGCCACATCCAATAGAGTTATTCCCTAATTTAATTAAAAAACCATTATAAAAAAATTATTATTATTTTTTTAATATAAATCTTAAACCTACACATAAGCACACCTCCATCTAATGTGTAACGATCATACTACTTACATGTACGAAGAATTACCCCCTCACTAAATGACGATTATTCATTTTCCATTACACCTCACATAATGGATATTATAATGGATAATATGTTTAAATAAATTATAAATTATATTAATTATTTCACTGATATTATTTATTAAATTCACTACACATATCTTTTTTAATTCCATTTGGTGGAAATACGATAAATTAGTTTTAGGAAGTGTGGACCGGCACCCCCTCAAAGTGACATGATTCATTCATAAATAGCATTGAAGGGTTTAAGTATGGGTTTAGTGAATACATATGATATATATGATATCATAAAGATACTTTAAAAATAATTTTCAAGTACACTTATATTTCATTTTACTGATTTCTTTCAATACGATAATAAAAAAGAAAACATTATTCAAGTGTATGTATGGCTTACCGTCTCCGAGATCTGTGTATTCAATTTTTAAATACATTGTTCATCAGATTATTATAATATAAATATATTGAATATAAATTATAATTATTTTTTGGTTTACATTTTAAAATCCTAAAATATGTACTATTACCAATGATATAACAAATTAAGACACAAATGATGAAAAATTGGATATTATCTATTGTGAAACATTAACATATGATGACTAAAAAGATTGAAATATAATGTCATAATAAAACCATATATGCTGTTATATATAATAATATGTTTATGTATAATAGGTATACTAAATATTTATTTATTAAATTGATGTATTGAATGAGTACGAAGAGAGTCAAGGAAAAATGTAATTGGATTTTATCCCACTTCTTACTACTATGAGATAAATGCTGTATTATCCACAGATTACTTTTTTGTTGTATGTATAATAACCCTAGATTTATTCTATGATTATTATTATTAAATTTATCAATATTTAAATATCCATTATATGCTCTTTATTTCATCGGATTTCAATTTCAAAAGATACCATATAGGTAAAATAGTTTTGTCTCGATTTCCCTTCATTTAGACTCATGTTTGGTTGTACACCTATATTATATTTTGAGGTGTATAAAATTAAATTTAAAATTTAATATCATGAATAATTTTTTTTTTTACATTTGATCAATAATTATTTTCCTTTTATTCATAGAGGGTATGATCCCATGTAACCATGTTATATGAGTTTATTGAGACAATCTGATCGCTTTTTTGATTTTGTTTATGTTTATGTACCATTTGATGAAATATTAATATATATCACTCATGATAACTAATTAGTTTCCTTATACAATATTTAGTTAAGATATATACATGTGTTAGTATTATTTTTACACACTTTGGTACTTAAGATAGCATATTTATTTGAAATAAGATCGTCTATCTCACTAGCAATAAATATATTGTATTCAAAAACAAGATTTTCCATATTTATTTAATAATTAATTTCAAAAGATAATTGATACCAATTATCATGTACAATATATTTTAAAAACATTTTAGTATTTTGAAATATTTTTTTTAATTTTTTAATTTTCTCTTCAAATAAAATGTTTTTAAATGGTTTTATACTTTAAAAAAACTTTTCAATTTATAAAGGAAATTTTCTTCAAGAAATGTTTTTAAAAGATAATTAAAAATAATTTCCTATAAAAATGTAGCATCCATTGGTGTTACTCATTACTGTATTTGAAAATTCTTCAATGTTTCCACTTATATATTTCTCATAGTAGATTATGTTTAAATTATATGTTGGGTATGGATCGTATTTCTCTTTTATGGTTATATTATATTGAAACCCACTTATTTTCATAGGATATGTTAATGATTAAATTATTATGAAACATTTTTATTTATGAAGGTTATGGTATGATTTCATTTTTATAACACCAATTTAATTTCATGGGTTATGATATGATTATTTATGATCTTTTAGAACAAGTGTGTATTATTTCAATAAAACATGGGTGGGACCTATATCTCCCTCAAATTCATTGGTTAACAATTTATATACCATTAGATAAACTATGATGTTAATGGGAATGGGACGTGAAAACTATGGTGGCCATAGGATTGAACCATGACAACCAAAATGTTATAAGGAATTAACTCATCCTACTAATATAGTCATGGGAGTGAACTAGGACAACCATGATGGCATTGGGAGTGAACATACACTACCAAGATGGTATTTATAGGGATTTATTGTCTATTATTGAAATCATATTATATGGTTTTCTCTTTTCCAAAAATTAATGTTTTATTCCAATGTTATGATTCCATGAAATTTATCCATTATTTTCTTATGATTCAGATCTTATAAACATCTAATCTTTAATCCATGATTCTTGTATATCATCGTTGGTATTAGGGTATGGTCTTTTATCACTGGGGTCATGTTTCATTACCATTATTATAATTATTTTACATATATATCTCACTTGATTACCATTACTGATCATTTTAGTCCACCCCTTTTTTTGATTCTGTCCCTAGGTAATGAAGATGTGTATTATGTTCGATGTGTCCAAGATGGTTTCTATTTAAGAATAACATTGTGGGATACGATGTAGATAACTTATGGATTAGTTATTGTGATTCCATGTTTCCAATGAAGTAAGACTAGTATGGTCGTTGTTATTTATTTGTATAATGTTTAAACTATTCTTCAAATTTTATTAAATTTAATGTATAAAAAGTGAGTGTCACTATATTTTTTCATTTTATTAATTCACATAATTCTATATTGGTTGATATAGGTATGTCTACAATAGACTCATTGTATGTTGCTATAGGACATGATGAAAAAGATCTAAGTGATGACTAGGGTAATTAACATCCTTGTACCAATATTGATTAATTTGTTCGAGGCGATGATTCATGTAATGTGGTTCAAGTTGATTATCTTGGTAATAATGAATGGGTTGAATGATATGACCATAAAAAGGATGTTTTTGGGTGATATACTAATTTAGTTATTATTTACATCATATTTATGACACTTATAATTGTTCCTTATGATAGAATCCAATTATATATGTGTGTTATCATTTTTTAGGAAACATAATAGTGAAATATAAAATGCATAATATGTGACCTAATTATACTTATTATCCTGAAAATTTTACATATGACATTATTATAGGTTATTTTTAGGTGGTGTAGGAATGGATGAATTATTTTTCCTAGTACAGTGGATACACTAGTGGTTTCATAAACTATTGGTATTAAATTATTCCAATGGATCTATAAATTAGTTGGTATAAATCACACGTAGCAGTAGATTCTTTGAACCATTGAAAGAAAGTTATATTAACAAATCTAAATAAATGACTTCCAGAAGAATTTGATATATCCCTATCATAATAGAGATAGTACCAACGATATGGGAAACCATTGGTATAGGCTACACCAATGGATTCCTAGTAAATAAAATTGTTTTTAAGGAATCCAAGGTTTAAAAAAATGACTATAGGTTAATATTATGGTTTCATAGGGAAATATAACTGAAAGTTTCCTTTACATATTCATCTTGTTATTTAAAATTATTTTTATATGAAATTATTATTTATTACTAATGTCAAAAATTTTGTATAGTAAATTGATTAGACCAGGAGTAACCACATTAAAAATGGTTGTGAGGTACAATGCATTGATTATCCCAAATTTATTCCAAATGGAATAGGTAATTGTTTTATAATGTTTAAAAATATTATATCATAGGTCTTAATAAATAAAATGAGTCATGATGAGTTCCTTAAAACAACAAAGGAGAATCATTTTAGTGAGTCTTCATGTTTCAATTACTGTAGTATACTAATTGATTGCATATACCAGTAATTACTATGTTATTGATCAATAAAATGTGAGATATATTCCATTTTATCTAATAAATGTAATAATAAATGATGATAAAATAATATTATCATTTCCAAGTTAAGTGAAAAAAGATAAAATTTGATAATGAAATTAGAAAAAATGGGGATGTTGACACTATACAATGGGAGGAATTTAATAATATATTATTACTAAAATAACATCTTAGTCAAATTTTCCATAAAATGAAATGTGAATTCATTAAGTTAGTGAAAAAATTAGTATATAATAAATGATTATTATGAATAAAAGATCATAAGGATCACATTCAAAGCCTCTTGTTTTATTATTTTCTTTAAAATAATTATAAATATATTATTTAGTGATTTGAGATGAAATATATCAAAATCAATATCTATAAGAGATGATTAATTCTATAAAAAATTATTTATTAGGAACTTTTGGAAGAAGTTAAAAAAATATTATTTCATTTTTCTAATGTATTCAGTTATAATAAATAAGTTCATTGTTATAATTTAATTTCAAGAAGAAACTTTTATGGATGGATGAAAATATTTCACGTTGTAGGAAAATCATATTGGACGACGCTCCCACCAAATTGTTGGAAGAAAGGATTTTTGTTGATAATAATAGAGTTGGATGGTGATTGTTTTAAGTCTACAAACCGATAACTAGGGGTTTTGAATGGGATAAGGTCATATGATTGAGGCTCAAAAAATTATTTATTGTGGCACTGTTTCCTAGTGTTTTCCATATTTATTGGCCTACGAAATCATGGGTTTGGGAACGGTACATGGTTAAGGTGCACGGTACGCATTGAATGCACACGGTACATGGTCAGAGAGCATGGTAAATTTTAATGGTGCATGATATATAGTGGAGGTAGTGATAATGGTATGAAGAGATGTTTGAGGAAATAGAAATAGTTTGTAGCAATTGTACATGGTGATGTATTTAGGTACAAATAATGATGAAGGTTGAAACGAAAAATGGTTCATAGTGATTGAATGCAGTGATAGCATGTGGTACGTGGAATGATAAATATTGGCAGAATTGCTACAGTTCATGAAACATGAATGGTACGCAATGTTGAATAACTGTATGTAGATAGAGTTTTGATTTCCCCACATTGATAGTTTGGGTATAATTGTTTAGTAAATTTGTGGACTTACGTGCTTATTTAATGAATAATAATCTCCTTTGTTAATTGAAGAGATTGGAGATTAATGTTTTTAGATGAAATCCAATGGAGTATGATGTGGTTCGTGGAGGAGAAGACAATATGTGGAATGACTCATCCACGTAAGGAAAATAGTCTATGGAAGAGTGTGTGGATCAAATAAGAAGCCATTTCCATACGTGGAAGGGAAAGGCTGTATGCAGAGGTGGATGGTATGCAGAGGTGTGGAGTAGTTAATGGATTGGGGAGGAATGCAGAGTAGCAATGTTCATTGAGGAGAGGATGGTACCCAGAGGAGTTGGATCGTAATAGATAATAGATATGGTACAAGGAAATAGTAGCAGTACGTTTAACACCCAAGGAAGACTAAATACAACAAATCAATTTGCAGAATTAATCATCATAACATATTAGTGTACAAGAATATATATTATATCTATTCATGATTATGGGCAACAAACAATGAATCCATTTATAGTTGAGTATGTTGGAATTCATGCTAAACCATTGAAGAGACCTTCAAGAAAATAACCTCAATGAATAACACTATAAGGTAGTGATCTTGGAGGAGTCAGTGGAAGAAATCTGAAGAAAGTAGTGATCATTTTATGAACCTTGTAAAGGTAGTTCACCTGGTATAGAGTGACTATTCCAAAATCATGTAACCCAAAACATGTGAAGATTAGTGGTTTTTGTTACGACCAACACACTTTCGGCATATGCTCCTTGGACATCAAGGAGAGTGGTGAACCAAGTAAAATTTATGCATCCTTTTATTTCAAGTGATTGTTTTTATTCAGAACATCTTCTTAAGATGGGATTAATTGGTTCCTACCCATGTGGGAATAAGATCCATTAGTTTAAAAGAAAATATGACACCCAGATTCAACCCTACCCTCTCTTGGTGGTCTAAGGTCATTCATGTGGTATTATTGTCTAAAGGGTGGAGGTGTTGAATCTGTCTGCCAGGGTGAATCCATTAAATGTTCGTCGAGACTCCCTTATCGAGGGAAGTAATTTTAAAATATGGGAAAACATGATGAGATCTAACCTATGATCGTATGGAATGGAAGTCTTATTTTCTACAGCACATGGAATAAAAGTCACTAATCATACAAGTCTGTCAATGATAGATATAAACTGGTAATTGATTGATGAGGAGGACAAATCATAGAATAATCACACTATAGCCATTTCTGATCAGATTTTTCTTAGGGTAATGAGTTGACAATCCACCAGGTCAATGTGGGATAAACTAGATAATATGTCTGATGGGATATCAAAGGTAATGTGGTTATGCCCCATGTTTTACATAATAGGTTTTATGATCTGAATATGGACACTAATGAAAATTTATAATATTTCTTGAATCGAATTACTGATGTAATTGGAAGAATTTGGGTACTTTTAAAAGAGAAAAATGTAATTGTTATTTTAATGAATATTTTTAGAAGGCATCCGCCCATTTATAATGCAATTGTTTCAACTCTTGAAGAAAGGGATATTTCCAAAAAAATTATTTAATAACAGCTGAGCAGCTAGGAGGCATATGAGATGATACTCAACCTAAAAGATGCAATGAATCAGGTAATCAAGGAAATGGAATTAAAAGCCACATACAAACTAAAAATTTCAGGAGATTATATTGATAAAGATGATGATGAAAAAGAAGTTCCTTCTATCGGTGCCATAAAACAAAAGAAGGGAGAATGCAACATTGAAGGAAACCTACCTATGGCTTGTTTTCATTTTTGTAGTGTTGGGAACATTTCTTGTTCATAACCATGAATGTTTATTGATGAATAAATTAAAGATGGAGTCATTCAAAAGACTCATAAAAGGTTCATAAAAAATATAGACATCAAATATAAAATGAAATTTCAAAAAAATATTTTTTTTGATGATGAGGATAATGAATATGACCCCATTGAGGAAGAGGAATTAGAATTCAAATATGTGAACCATGCTTCCATGTTTGATACCATTGATAGACAAATCTAGTGAAAATCGGTTGACTACTAATGCCGAAACTATGTTGGAACTTAAGGATGATTTTATTAACATTGAGAATAAATTTAAGAGATGTAATAAGTGTATAGCATTAGTGAAGGAATATTCTGAATATATTATCAAGAAAGAAGTGAAAATTGAATGACTGGAAGAATTGGTGAATGTTCAATCATCAATCCTAGAAAGCACTGATGATGTTATAGAACAAAAACACTGAAATGAAGAATAAGACAATGTCATTAATGACCATAACATAAGAATTTATGAGTAGTCCAATACCATTATGGGGTGTAAAGAAGAGGTTTTAACTATAATAAGTAATCCTTAAAGTGAATCAATTTCAAAAGAATAAAAGAGGAAAATAAAATTTGAATGTTTTAAGTGTTTTGAGCTTCTAGAGAGAGAAAAACGTGGATATGATTATGTTTGAAAGATATTGAGTAATCAAAGACACACATGCATGGGAATGAGTGGAAGTAGTTGTGATGTCGAAACGTAAAATGCTATTAATAAATTGATCCAAAATAAATGCAAGATGATAGTTGATCAGCTTGAAAAGCCACCAGATGTGGTGAAAATGAACCCCTATAATCAAACTGAAAGGAGATGTGAATATTATCATCAAGTTTTTATAAATTATATGCAGTCAAAATTCTTTCATGAAGAAGATTTCATGAGGCAAAATCGAAGTGTGAAGACATTTACATTCACAAAGTGTTAGTTTGGTGGGTATTTGGTCCATACCTAGTCGTATAATGAAAAGGTGAGTATCTATATGAATGGGAAAGAGTTTTTTGATCAAAAAATAAGACCATATTCATATCCTACATATTACAGAAGAAATTATTTCTATAGATATTTTTTCATTAATCTAACATAGTCTATAAAGTAATGTATTGTAGGAAGAGGTATGGAAAGAGAAATTCATTATTTGTTCAGAGAAGATTAAATACACATCAAATAGAAAGAATATCTATTTAAAAAATGTTTTATCATATAGATTATGAAATTTGTATATGAATAACCCATGTACAAAGAAATAGAATTGAAAGGACATAAACGCCCTACATTCATTCAATATCTCATGGATCAAAAATCAGAAAATTGAAAAGTCTAATTTTGTAGATGTAGCACGTAGACATACACAGAACAACAACACATAGATTCATGACAACATATATTAATCCAACATGATAGGAAATGAAGACATATTAATGAATGCCAAGAAAATGGTCGATGGAATAATTAGGTCCAATAATGATGATGCTTTGATGAGAAAAGGTAGTTGAATTAATGAGCTAGCTAATGGAGAGATGATGAAAACTGAATTCCAATATATGGAAAGTCTGTGTCACAATATTCATACTATGAGTCAACTCTATGAATATAGTCTTATTTTGACAATCAATCATAATAGTAGTACAATAAGAGGAACATATCAGAATTCTCTCATGAAAGGCTGTATAATAGAAGGAAAATTATATATAGTAGAAAGAAAATAGAACATTTTCTACCAAAAAGTTGGAGAGAAAGACAACTTATGGAATAGGAGACTTGGGAACATCAATCAGAAAGACATGTAAAATATTTCTATGCTTATGATAGTGGTAGATATCTCAAATCTGAAGCACTTACGAGAAATGACATGTGATTCTTCCATGTGGGAGAAAACTTGTCTGTAGATCATACCGTACATAGAATAAATGATAATCAAATCTCCTTGATCTAATCCATATATATGTACGTGGCTCGATAAATGATGCGGTAACACATGGAGAGAGGTACATTGTTCTTTTCATAGATGATTACAAAATAATTTCATGTGAGGTCATTATACACAGGAAGCACGAAGTACTTGATTGCATGAAAAAATATCAACGAATCACCAAGATTGATATTGGATGGATGATCAATGTCTTATGGTATGATAATGGAGTGGAATGCAAAACCATTGTATTTGAAAATTACATAGAGAATCATGGTATATAACATGATGTGGAAGATGTGAGAACTCCCAAAAAAAATGAAGTAGTTGAGCACATGAATCGATAGGTAAACATCCTAGGAAGAACTATTCTAATTGAGAATTGTATTCCTTCACATTACTGGAAGGATGAAGTACAAGTGGAATTATATATTCAAAATCGAACATGGATATATACGGGTGAGTCAAAGACACTATATGAATTATGGAAAGGAAAGAATCCCTATTGAAAATATTTTTATGTTTTCAGAAGAAAGTCATTATCTTATGTAAATCAATGGAAGTATGGAGACAATGAAAATGAGGGAATATTTAACTGATACTAAAGAAGAAAAATCTTATAACTATTTCATAAGTTCCTGGGATGAATTGAAGAATGAAGTTATGTAATGACCACTATAGAGAAAAAACATAATGCTTCAAATAATTCTTTTTTTGTCGTTATAGAAGATGAAAAAAAATGTGATCATGGAACAAATGATAATATAGTGGTAGTGGAAGGTGTGAAAAACTCTCCGTATTGAAATAATGATGTTGAATCTGAAGAGGAATCCATTGTTGGAGATAATTTGGATGATCCCAAAAAATAGAAAATGAAGAGTATAGACTGATTGGTCCAATATTATCGGGGATCAAAATGCACCTACCCAAACATTGAGAATGAGGAATAATGGAAAATATTCATTTCTATCAGTCATGGAACCAAAATCATTTGAACAGGCTAAAAAGGATGAGTCATGGATGAATGAAATCAATAAATTGTTAGTTTTGTTTGCAAAAAATCATATATGGGATCTTTTTAATAGAATTTATGATCATAATATTATTGGTATAATGTTTATTTTCAAGGTCAAATTTTAAGAACATGGAAATGTAATCAGAAAGGATGAATCCACGGTTTGTAAAGGATACTAAAAAACCCTAGGTTTTGATATTGTGGATACATTTTCTCGCATAGAAATACTGGGGTCAATCATGCTATTTCATACCATGGAAATCCAAAGATTTTCTAAAGTGTATCAAATGGATGTCAAGAAATAATTTTTAGTGGGTGTATTAAAAGAAAAAGTATACATAGAACAACTAGAAAGGTTCTTTCCTGGATATGATGAATTGAAGGTTTTCATATTAAAGAATGATCTTTATGGAATGAAATAGGCACCACTGGCATGGAATTCTCTATTGGACTCTTATCTATAAATTATAGAGTTTAAGAGAGGGGGATTATATAACAATCTCTATTTTAAGAACTCTCAATAGGATCAGTTCATGGTATTGGTATATGTGGATTATATTATTTTTTGTGGATGTATAAATGGATAAATGGATGAATTTTCTAATCACATGAATACAGATTTTGAAATGTCCCTGATTGGTGAACTCACATACTTTTTAGGGAAGTAGGTACTTCAATTGAACAATTAATCATTTTTTTACCATGAAATGCTTGGAAGAGATCTTCTAAAGAAATTCCATATGAATTGTTCGAATCAGATTTCCACTCTGATTGCAGTTGGGTCAAAGCTCAGATATAATAAGAAATGGACATCTGTGGATCCCACCATGTATAGATGAATAATTAGAACCCTACTATACCTGATGGAGACATGACAATCTATAGTCTTTGCATGTTATCTTCCATATCTCTTTTAGAATAATCTAAATAAAACAGATTTAGAGGAAGTGAAAAGAATCATGAGATACATTCAAGGTACACATATTTCTGGGATACACATTGCTTCAGGAAGATATTGTGAACAATCATATTTTTTCTAATATTGACTAGGCTGGAGATGTAGTAGACCGAAATTCTAACAATGGTAGATCATTCTATATTTGGAATAAATTGGTGGTCTGGTTAATAATGAAATAGAAAAGTACTTCAATGAGTACTTCTGATGTTGAATATATATCTTCTACCATGTCATTCACTAAGTTACTTTGGATGAAGAAGAAACTGAGTGACATAGTTGATGAGGTGAAAAAACCAATTGTGATTTACTATGATATCCAGAGTGAATTTGAACATATGAAGAGTCCAGTTCAACATTCACGTAAGGAAACATATTGAGATAAAATATCACATCATCATAGAAAAGGTTGAAGTAGGCGTGATCCAAATGGACCATGTGGGAACTGATGACAAGTGATAGAAATTATGACCCAGAAACTATCAATGGATGAGTTTTTGAAACATCAGTTGAAATTCGATGTTCAGCCACCTCCCAGTGCATAGAGTGGTTACGATATCCCCCTCTCCCGAGTTATTTTAGATGTCCAAATCTATTTGTAGATGTGTTGTAGGTTTATGGGGTGAGACGATCTATGGGATGTATGTTTTGAGATATACAATGTTATATTTCCAGTATTTGGTTTTATTTACAATAGGGGAGAATGGATAAATTCCTTTTCAATGAAAAAGTGATATTTTGTTTATATTAGAAATTTCCAATACTACAAAAATGATGGTCAAGAAAAGAAATGAATTAGAGCACAAATCATATCCTCTCCCTTTTTTGTACTCTGATCATTTCCCACATAGAATTATAGTGAAGACTGATTTGTTTTTTGATGATTTAGGTCTTCATCATGGATATGGAATCATTGAATTTATCTAGAGATTCCCAAAAAACCCAAATGGGGAGATTATAATTAACAATTATTTTTGTTGATAATAACAGAGATTGGTTTGAGTTTGTTTTAAAACATCACACTAAAGATAAGGGGTTTTTAAAGAAATAGTTCATACGATTGGGACTGAATTTAGTATTGACGGATTTTTCATTTCCAAGTGATTGAAATATTTTTTGGCCTAAAAACCGTTGTTTGGAAATGATATCTGGTGAAGGCGCATGATATGCGGTGAAGGAACAAGGTAAACAGTGAATGTGTGTGGTATGTGGTAAAGGTGTGCGCTATGTGGTTGAGGCAGCATGAATGATACTTGGTGTGGTGCGCAAAAATGAAAAGAGTTTGCAACAGTGACACGTGGGGAAGGATTTCGATACACAGAATGTTGAAAGTTGAAACAAAAAAGTTGTTCCCAGTGATGCTACAGGATGAAAGAATTTTTTAATTGGAATGATTATAGTTGGATGGATTGAAAATGATTATAAATTATGAATGATATAAGTTGGAGGATAACTGTACGTAGATGGAGTTAAGATTGTCCCGCTTTGAATTTTTGGGTAAAAATGTTTTTTGAAATTTGCCGAGTTGCGTGCCTATTTATGGAATATTAATATCATTTTTTAATTAATTAGAATATATATTAATGTATAGGGTTGAAATTTGATGATGAATATGTTTTCTTCATAGGAGAAGAATATACGCAGAGAGACTCATCAGCGTAAGGAAAATATTCTGTGGAAGAGTGTGTGGTTTGCCCCGGAAGATATCACTATATGCGACGGAGAAATGTAATTCACAGAGCGGGACTATATGTGGAGGTATGGAGCAATACACAGATTAGGAAAAAATGTAGTTAAACACAGTTTGTAGAGGAGCTTGATTATACAAGGAGGAGTTAGACAGTATGCAAAAATAGTTGTGGCACGTGGAAACATCAGCAGTGCTCAGAACACCCACGAAAGCCTAAAATTGGCCAAATCAGTTTGTGAAATTAATCATCCTAACATATCAGTGTATGGGGAATGTAAATTATATCTTTGCGTGATTATGGTACTTCAAATGATAATTCATTTATAGTTGATGGCGTACGAATTATTTCTAAACCATTGAAGTGACTGTCAAGTCGATAAACTGAGTGAAGGCTTCTACTGGATAGTGATCCAGGGGGAGTCGGCCAAAGAGATCTTACAGAAGCAGTTAGCCATCTTTAAACCTTGTAAAGGAAGTTTTCCTAGCACAAAGTGACTATTATAAACTCTTATAACCCCCAACATGTGAAGATTAGTGGTTTTGGGTATGACCGACACACTATCTGCATATGATCCTAGGACGTATCCCTTATTGGTGAACCAATTAAAATTGTTGTTTCCTTTCATAACAGGTGGTTTTTTTATTATGAACATCCTCTTTAGATAGGTTTAAGAGGCTTCTACCAAAATGGGAAAAAGATCCATCAGTTTAATAGAAAATTTTGACACCCTGATTCACTCTTCCCCTCTCAGGGTGTTATGGGGTCCATTACAAATTGACCCAATGTAATTGGAAAATATTTTAAGTGTGATAGGGTTTTTGATCATGGTTGTTATTATAGAAAAATATATTATTATGTTGATGAATACTATTTTAGGGAAGAATGTTCAATCTGATGGACTAAAAACAATTAAATACTTTAAATGAAAGGATTTTTTGATTTATGAAAATAAATACTATAGTATATTGGATATGAAGGATAAATGACATTAGTGGCCACCAAGACTGATGTTTAAATGATTATGGAAATGGTATTTGTTATTTTATTTTTCAACGCATTGTTGGTTAGTTTTGAATTTCATACGGTTTGAGAGGTTCATTGTTAGAGTAAAAGGCTACTCACAAAATCTGAGGAAGGTGTTTTCCGTTTATTTTTGGGGAAATGTAGAATTAGTGGAAGGATTAATATATATCATTGTATATGTGATGAAAATTGGTGACATGATATTTAATAAAAAATTAAATTACATGAGATAGAAAAACTATGTACTGCAATTCATATTAATTTTGATAAAAATAGATAAATGGTTTTCAAGTGTTTAAGGAAAACTCATGTAGATATGAAATGGATTTTACAATGATTTAGTGAAGTATACATATAAATAATGGAAATATTGGATATATAGAATGTTTTTATGAGTCATTATATAATTGGGAGTATCATGAAAATGATTATGTCACTTATTCATCCGATTTATGAATGTTTGTGTAAGCATCATTTTTGTGATAATGAATATACAAAAGATACATTTATTACTAACTATATTAGTTATTTTATTTAGCATATTATTCATGAAGAGATATTGATGAATCATTTGGACTCTACATGTGAGTATTTTCAGGGTACTTATGAGTCAATTTACGATTCGTATGAGTCAATTATATCTCAACGTAAGGATCATGTAATACCTACAAGTTATTTTATATGTGTAAACGTTATGTTGAACTCTATGTAAATGAATTAATAATTAATATAAGGATGAATTTAATGCTACATGATCATTATTTAGATAATAATCTTATATATATATATAATCATTATCCTATAACAACATAATTATCATCATATCAACAAAAAAATTATTTAAAAAGAGAAAATACAATGTTTCTTAATTTTAATTCAAAAGAATAATAAAATATTTTATATTGTTATGTCATTTATAAAGAAATCGTAAATATTATATGATTGATGATATAATATTTTTTTGAGTAATATTAATGTAGTTAAAGATGGATAAGATCACTATCTAATATGTGGGAATTTAAAATGAGATGATTTTAAATTTTATATTCATTATAAGAGATGGTAATATAATAAGTCGATCATTAAGCAGATTTTAGAGACCTAGTGTCAAATAATAATACATAAAATAATAATGTAATTATTTAAATAAAAATTATATCATTAGTCGAATAATAAATGGACATGAAGGTTTAATCTCAAGGAAATTTGTTACAAAGACATCTTATTTTTAACTATTGAAAAAATAAATTATTTTGCCATATAGACCCATTAATAGGCATCCCACATGATATAATAATATTAACAACATGGTAAATAGATAGATAAGAAATCTATGTTCTCAAATGATATGTATGTGAAAATAAATTTCAAAATCTAATAGTTCATAATCCTGAAAGAGAATATAATGAAATATTAAATATCATAATAGGACATCATAAGACCTTGTATTTTAATCATGAATCATTATAAAGAAAAATATGAACATAGAATTATTATTAATGAAACATAAATGATATTAAATTGATCAAAACTCATATGAATAATCATAAAACATGATTGCACACCATAAAAGTGAAAAATACATTAGAACTATAAGAAGATCATTAAAACAATGAATTTAATGGGAAAAAATGAATATAAAAAAATTTAAATTACATGATAAAATAGTGTATAAATATCCTGTATTGATATACAAGAAAATTTTCCACAACTATAAGCATTTTTAAACATGATTGTGTGAACTCATTATTCCCATGATTATGTGATCAAGCTCTTTATGTTCATTCCTGGAAATATGAACAAACCCAGCATGCCCAATAATATTTAAAAAACCGTAATGTTCATTCCTAAATATATAATGAGATATAATCATATAAAAATGATCAATAGTGAGATATTTAACCCCAACCATCATTATCTATACTGATGTGTTCCACATAAAATGAATCATGATCATAACATTAAAAACCCACTGAAAAATGATCTTTATAAAAAAAATATATAACATGGTATTAAGTAATAATTGGATATTAAAATATCATTATTAAAAAAGGGTTCGTTAGAAAAACTACTTTTAATCCATCATTTTTAGAGAAATAGATCATTTGAACATAATGACAACCAATACATGAATATAATTTTTTTAAAAAACACTGTTTATATATCATTTTATAAGAAATATTGTCATGTATTTTTTAAAAAAATCAACATTAATATTATGATATATGAAAAGAGAACAATTGATAAAAAATAATTGGGTTCAAATAATGCATTCTTAAAAAATTATCAAATAACACCAATCCAAAATGAATTCACAGAAAGGTGATCATCAATACGATATTGGATTACATAATGAATGGTGTTTTAGTTTCCATACCCCATATACTTACGTCTGACTTCCATGGAATTCATTAACATTATGTATCATTATTAAAGAAATATTAATTAATTATTTGGAATCATTTTTATTAAATATTTATATTTATAAATTTCATTGATAAAAATTATTTTCTTTTATTAATTTTTTGTAATCTCATTTAATGAATAGGTGTTAATAATAATAACAAAATTTAAATAGATTCATAATAGTTTCATTTATTTTAATTGAATTGTTTTCTGATTTAGTTTTTATAAATAATTATTATTTTGTAATTCCATTACATGGGAGTCTCAGTGATGTTTCGTGAATACAAAATTTGTTATGAACATGTTTTTTGTTAGTTTTTGATACCGTTGATTACCTTAAAAAATCGCTAGATATTATTTTAGTAAAAATGGATATATAATTGAGATATATTAATTATAAAAAAATAATATATATTTTTATTGTAAAAACTAAAACTGGTTATTTTTTTGTGAATGAGAAATGAAATGCGTTTATTCATGGAGGTGGTAGTCCCCACAATGAATGATTCTGGTCAACATTTTTCATAATAGAAATTTTGATGTTGATTATTTCTCATAAAATAGTTATAATAATGTAATTTAATAATAATTATACTTATTTTTTAATGAATAGTCGATGAAATTAAATTCTGTGATGTTTGGAATATTATAAATAAATAAGAAAAGAAAGCATGATTTTGGAATAGAAACCTCACTTTATGGGTTATTATCATTGAGAACAAGATTAATCCTTTTACAAATGGAATTTTTTGAAGAATAAATCCTTCATAAGGAGGATAAGTGTCTACATGAGAGGTGTTGGATGATATTGGTATGAAATTTTTGATTTTTTAGTAAGGGGATGTGAGGAGATGGTTCCCTTGTTAAAAATGGAAATGAGTGGAATTTTTATAAAAAATAATAACCATGCTAGAATGGTAAGTAAAAAATTAATAAATTTTATTTAAACATTAGTAAATAATAGATTTTAGGTTTATATAATTCCAATATACACTACCATCATTCATATTGAAATAATTTTTGAAATTTTATTCCCTTTACGTTTAAGGTTCCTCACATTTACCATTTCAGTGTGTTGCATGATAACTAGTTTTTACAGATATAATTTAGCATCAAAATATATTTACGGATAATTTTTAAAAAAATAGTTCAATATTATAATATATATGAAATTTATATTATTATAAAAAATATAATGTGTTAGGAAAATAAATTTTAACACTTACATGAAAAAAGTTTTTTTGAAAAAGGGTATTTTTAAGTTAAAATATTTAACATTGTCGTAGAATTTTCAGTTCAATTTATTTTAATAAATTTATATTAATAATTAATGTTAAATTATTATTTATTTAACAATAAAATATATCAATTAATTCTTAGCATCATGTTTTATTTAATTACACAAAACAATAAAACCCATTTCTTTGGAAATGAAACAAAAAATTTAAAAATATTGAGCATGGGTTTATAATTTGAACATAATATATTAAGAGAAATAATTATATATTATAATATATAATTTTATACGAATTAATATTTAATGAAAAAATCTATTTATGAGATATAATAAAATAAATTCTTAAATGTAATGAAATTAATAAAATCATTGTTTCACTATTAACATGAAAATTATTTAGTTATGAAAGTCACAAATATTAATCCTATGATAATATGATTATGATAAATCCAAAAATATTTTTGTTTTTTAAAATAAACACCTTAAATATCATTAATATAATATAATAATAAATGAATAAAATATTATCAAAACTTATTTCATAAGAGAATTAATTTTTTTTCATATTATTAATTATTTTTCAATATATTCTAACGATAATTATTTCAATTCTAAAAAAAATATATATTTTATAAAATAAATTTAAATCATAATATTTTTTTGTATCTTATGTGTATTAATTATGTTTATATTTAAATTTAATTTTTTTATCTTTTTTGATTAATAAATATATATATATATATATATATATCAGAATTATTTTACTAATTTTAATAACTTCTAATTATATGGATAACATATAACATTCCATGTTTTTTGGTAATGCTGTAATTATTGTAGAATGCCACCATAAAAAATATTTAATTTAGATGTAAAAACCCAACATGTTTCAATATAACCCTTAAAAGTGTTTCATCCTCAAAATTTCATTACATTGAATTAAAATAATGACTGTTCCATTTTATTATCATATCTCTTGGTTCACACATAGCATCCTAATACTTGTGATTTCAACGTAGAACCCATATAGAACGAGTGGTGTTCTTCCATAGCACCATATCTTATTGGTCTTATATTTCCACTAGTTGTGTCTCATACAAGACATCATGTCCTATTTGAATACCACCCATGATTAACACATATCAAGGATCTAGTTGTAATATATAAAAATAGATACATGGATCACATCAGACTCATGGGTGATGTGTTGATGGAAAACCATGTGATAACCTACAACTTCAACAAGATCAAGGATCCAAATGGGATATAGGAATCTTGGGCTCTAATTCCTTTCTACCAAATGCATGTATCTCAATTCTATAGAGATATTTCTAGTAAAACAGTTTTACCAAATTCAATCTCTATATCTCATTAAATATTATATTTATAACCCTTCTATCTACATCATTCAACATTCATATACATTTAAATTGGATAAAACTTCTATATAGTTTATTGGAAAACGTCTTTTCCTATAAACTTCTTCTCTAAAACAAAATCCCAATATCTTGGAATCATACATAACATCCCATACAACAACTTTATTGGTTACATATGAATTATAGAATGAAGATTATTTTTATATGAGAACTCAAAAAGGGGGTGGAATTCATCCATACATACATATAAATCCATAAAAAATATATCATCAAATAAATTATTTTATGAATTATCATCTCAGACTGGAAAACGTTCTAAGGATGATATCAAATGAAAATTATCATCTCTTTATTAAATTATTTCAGATGACATCACTAGAATATCTATTTAATAATCAGACCTGAATCTTTTATAATGCATAACAATACTCTATGAATCCCTTCCTCCTACATTATATATTATTTGTTATGTTTTTCAATAAAAAAATTAATTTATGGAATTAAAATTAAATAAATATATAAGGTGGTCGACAATAACAAAAATATAATTATGGATATTAAAATTTATGGTCTGTCTAAAGATGATGTAGATAGTGTTATTAGAACATTATTCTTCTTCTAGAGAATTGATGCAACATACCCTTATAATTTTTTCTCTTCGCATTAACATTATTCCATAACAAGAGTAGATATATGTATTCTACAACATATCTATTTATAATGTCACACCAAAAAACATTCCAATTTTTTTTATGTCTTTGAGAATATTTGATGGATAGATAAGGATGATCGATGAATATTTTCCAAAATATCCTTCTTTAATTCATTATTATATGGGACACATGGTTGGGTTGAAAATAATAAATCTCTATCTTTATCAAATTTCAACTTCTAAATATTTCCACATTTTATTTGGTAGCACCACATTATACTTATGATATTAATTAAAATTTATGTTAATGGTAGGATGTATAGTTAGTTGGGAAATATACTATTTATGCCACCCCATGATTAAACCAAAGTAAATAAATAAATATTATGTCTCTCTCAATCCTTTTCATTAATACAGTAGCATGGTATTTCTTGATCAGTTATCCCACCATATTATTTACCTTCAAATGGTGGAAATGTTTTGGGATGTTATAATATATTATGAAGTCCAAAAAATATCATTTGGTTCAGATTCAAATATTTCCATTTGAATATATATTTAAATATTTTATATCAATATATAAATATATATATTAAAATTTGACCTATAGATATAATGTCCTCAAATGTTAAATGATAGAATCACACCCCCTTCTTTAAATCATGCATGAGGTAATTTTCCTTAGGAATATTTTACATTCATATTACATAATAATTTAACTTACAATTCATTATGATGATATAACCCAACCATTTTTTCAAATAAAATCTATATATTATAAAACCATTCACATTCTACAGTAATTTAAATACCAATTTAGTGTCCAATCACTAATTCAGGTCCTTAAAACATTATTATAATTCCATTTTCCAAAGGAACATCACTCCCATCCATGCCATCATGGTTAATTGTTATGATTACCAGGATAAATTTATCAAAAAATACATGTAATATCATATTAATCTAATAAAAATACCCATAATCATTACAGTGGTCATTATTATCCATTTCATAACAATTTCCATCATTGAAGGATCTTCTGATAGGCCTCTTTTTCTATTTTATTATCCATTAATGAAAATATTTTATCTAGAATTTACATTTACTAAATATTAAAAACAACGTCTCATTTCACAAATTTCATGAAAATAATTATTGAATGATATTTATGATAATTATTTTTTTAATATATAACATCTCATCTATAATAGAAACCAAAAATCGATTAATGTATTCTTTAATGACATTAATAATTAGATAAATGAAGATAACAAGGGAATTTAGAATGTCCAAATAGATTCAATTTAATACATATAGTCAACATACCATGTTAGAAGACTCTTTATAGATATATCCTCCCTTTCGAACCCTAACTGATTTTATAGATATCAAAATTAAATAATTACAACTCCTTGATGTCCTTATTGTGGATTGAATAGATCATCGATGCATGGAAGACGATACTTGTTTTAGATCATGTTATTCCAGGAAACTGTATATGTGGACCAATTCTTGTGAAATCCATAAATAAACTCAATATACAATTAACTATTTAATTATAATCTTGAATATAATTTAGTTTTAGATACTTAAAATTTTTTTTCTTATCTCTTATATAACAAAACCTTATATTAAAAGGAATACCCTTTTACTCTGTATCATTTTCTCCTAAAACATAATTTTTTTAAAAAATTTATTAATTATTTAAACACATTTTATTAATTAATTTAATTATTACACTTCTTCATTCTTTTCCATCATAAACCATGTGAAAACATTTTTAAAACATTTCATTATCTTGAAAACATCAACACGGGACATAAAAATGATAAATAAAATATAATAGAGAAAATCCTCTAAAACATAATAAAATCATTCCGTTATGACATTATTATTTAACATAACGGAACAGGTCATCTCCATAAGAAAAACAAATAATAATTTCCCAAATATAACATTAATACAAATAGTGAGAAAATATAAATATATTTTATTTATCTTAAAGCATGACACATAGAACTTATTTTTACCTTATGTTAGTAATATGTGGATACTTGTTAAATCTATAGTTGAAACCAAACTAGTTATCTCCCACCTTATTACTATTTAAGACAATATACATTATCCAATTCACTAGGGAGCTATAATAGGGATCACCCATTATATTTGTTATATTGGACTAACAATCATTATGAGCAAGAAAGGGGATCAAATGATCATATAATAAGTATTGGGATGAACTATTTGTCATATATAATTGTAAATTACAATACCCTGATTAAAAAATTTATACATTAACCTTTTAACCACGATTCAATTGAAAATATATTTTCAAATCATAACAAAAACACTTTTTGATATTGAAATATACTTTCATTTTAAAGAAAAATTTCATAAATAAAATACCTAGAAGTAAGGGAAGTAGGGTTTCTCCTTAAATAAAACATGGAATATTGTACATGTGGACATCAATAAAAGAAAAGTTACAACATTTGGAACAACAGTTTATATCATATATGTTAATGTAGAATATTCCTTTTCTTCTATTATTTTTTTATGTGAAATCATTCTTTATAAAATATTGAAAAAGATTTATTTTGGAAAAAATGGAATGAAATTACAATGAGAAAAATTAATTTACTTTTTAAATAATTTATTTCTATATAATATATTTCATAAAATAATTTTCAGAATATTGTCATGGAAGAGATATATTAAGAAAAAAAATCCTGAAATCATTTAAACTGATATTTTAAAATATAATGTCCAATATAGAAATCAATTAAATTCTTCCTTCAAAAATAATTGTAAATAAATTCTGATATAATTATATATTATCATTAAACCCCATTTATTCATATGTAATAATTTACGTGGAACTTTTAGAACAACATGGATCTAGATAAAAAACAGTTGGGAGGGAAAGTAAAGTAGAATATTTTTTAGAATGTCCCTTACCATGACTCTAAATAATACTTTACATTGATAATATTAATTGATAATTAATAGATATTAATTATTTACTTAAACAAGAACCATATTTTTATTATTATTTGTTTTTCCATTTCTAATTAATTACAACATCAATTTAGTTCTTTTCAAACGTTTGCTCATAGTCAACTCTAATGTCTAAACTATCTTCGATAGGTTGACTATAATCAAAGTGGTTATTATTCTAGAATATAAACATAATAAAAATTTACTAAATAGCCTTATTACTTCATTTGTAATTTATAAAAAACCCTTAATTATTGTTAGGAAAAATGAACTATGTTACATTCATGGTGATGATAGGTAATACATATGCATCAGTAATGTTTCGATTTTTCAGGCTTCACAATGAAATGAAGGGTTGATTTATTTCATCAATAAATAATAGATTAAATACAGTAAATAAAATATTAATTATTATATATATATATATATCAAACATTTGATGTGGGGATGAAAAACAAAACAAGTTTCATTATAGAGGTGGTAGTTGACAAACATGAAAAAAAATGTGTGGTTATTTTTAGTGAATGAAAATTAAATAGATAGATGAAATTTTACTTCTCAATAAAGATCAAGATTTCATTAATATAATATATATATATATATATATTAAATATATCATTATAATTATCCTTCAGTGGTTGTGAGGGAAAATGAATTACATTAGTTCGTGAGGTGGTATATTATTGTGCACCTGAACAATGGTTTCATATCTTATTTAATGGAAGTGGATATAAAAATAAGTAATGATATAAAAATTACTATATTTTAGAATATTTATTTAAATATTTTAATTATTTCACCATATTTGAATAATTTTTTATGATATAGAGAAAGAACTAAAAGTAAAATGCAAGACTAAGATATATACCCCTTCTTATGAAAAACACATTCGATTTAAACCATATTAGTTCATATATTGATATTATGATAATAAAAAGGCATCTATTATGTACTATGATAGGTAAAGATGGGATTGTTTTATATATGGGACACAAAAAAATGATTTATGAGTGTCATAAAACATGTCGAGATGGATCCTTTTTATATGATAGTGGAGGGGTAATTTTAGAATTTTAAAATATATACATTTAAAATAAATTATTTTTCATTTTAAAATTAAATGAAATTGATAATAATAAATACTAATATATTTAATTGTTTAAATCATAAAATATAATAAATATTGTAAAATATTTTTTGATGTATTCAAAATTATATTTTTTATTTAACCCATGTTAACAACTTTTGTTAATTCTGTACTACTGGTTTTTTAACTCTTCAATGGTCAATAAATTTACTATAAATGAGAAAAAGACTCATAAATTAAAAAAATTTATATGAAAAAAATAGAACATTCACATGGATGATTAATTTTTGTACTTATTTTATATCATTTAATAAAATATAGTTTATTTTAATATACAATTAATGTCAATTTTGACACTATTTATTTACTTTGTCCTTAAAAACATAAATATAATGATTTAATTATAAATTATACATTTTAAAATCACCATATAAGTTTTAATTATCTATAAAATTCATTGGAGACAATAGATTACTAATATATTTCTACATTTATTATTTTAGAAACATTTATTTAATATTTATATTAATTAAATAAATACAGCAATTGTGTTTCATATAACACCAACATAATTATTTCATATCTAGTGAATATAAATAAATTTCCATGAAAATTTAATTGTATTTTAAATATATATATAAATAAACTAAACATATTTTTTTATACTATGTCAAAATATTAAACATGATACAATAAAGAGAATGACACTTTTTTCTTTTCTGTTCGTACACTTTTATAAAGGTCCCAATCAAAGCCATTTCGTAACAAGTGGCCATATATTTTATGGTTATATGATTATTTATGAAATATATTATTCCAATATAATTAAGTGTTATGGTAAATATATAGTCTATATTAAATTATTATTACCCATAATTAACCAATTTTACATTAAAAGTGATAAGAAATATTTATTATGATTTCTATTTATAAACAAAATTAATAAGGGTATATTTAAAAAATTTATACCTTAGGACTAGATTATGTAATATGTTTTCCCTAAATTAAAATAATGTATTCTCTGAACAATATTTAAATTTATACCAACAAAACATGATTGAATTTATTTTTCAAAAAACAATGCATTTTATGAATTTATATTATTCATATAAATTCAAGTATAAAATTTATTAAAATTTTCATAAATATATTTTTTAATAAAATAAAAATATTAAAATTTTAAAACCATTGCAAAATTTAATTTTTCTTTTAAATAATATAAATTAAAATAAAATTTTATAATAAATATAAATATTTATACACTATTTAATGAAAAATAAATCATATAAAAAAAATCCAAATAATAAACTATATATTAATTTTTAAATGATTGTTAAACAGATATATAAATTCAATAAAATAAAATTTAAATATTTACAATTATTTTTTAATAATATTTTATCCCAAAAATTAATAAAACCATTTTGGAAGAAAACATGTTTTGGAATAATAAAACAGATTGGGAAAAAATTAAGTGCTTATATACTATGAGTATGTCTATACAATTGTAATTTGTAGGCAATATATATATATATATAAAATAAAGATGTTAATATTATTCATACCCATTAATTTGGAGGCTATTTTATAACCGTCTTATTTATATTATTATTTTTTATATTATAACACAAGTCCCTAAAAGAAAAATGTTTCATGATAAGAATAGTATTATAAATAGTGTACTTCAAAAATATGTTTTTTACATTCGAAACCATTTAATAAATTACATCATAAAAATTGGAACCAGATCATGATAAGGAATGTTTTGACAATTTAAAATTCTTTTTTCAAAATCCCACATTATAATGTTGGTCAAAAATTCATATTCTTGAAAAGATTGAAAAGGATGTAAATATTTCATAGGTAATAACACATTACTAGGTTTCCAAATAAGAGGACACTAGTGGGATAATAAAATATGGATAAAGAATTAAAAAAATAATGACAAAATTACTATAGAGAGATATTGAGGACATTGATCATATGTGATTGAATGATCACGGGGTAGTCAATAAACACAAAACAACAAAACAATAAAGTATGAAAATCATAACTTAATATGAAATAAAGACAATATGATAATTTTTTCAAGATTATTTTCCAAGAGATGAGTTATTCTTTACACATCATGAATAATAATACAATGAAATATACTTATATTACAAGTATAATTACGTACTTTAATGAATTTGGACAATAATTTCTCATTTTTTCACAAATGATTAGAATTCCAGATTAATTTAGTTATGCATGATGAACTAAAACCTTAGTCTAATAGAAAAAAATATTCAAAAAAGTAAGAAAAGTTATTAATCTTATATGAACACATTAATCAGTGCGAAAATTTTTATCACTAGGTATGATAATTTCAATAATGTATAAACCCTCATAAAACATTAGTCCCAAAAGATTCATCATTATAATCTAATAATCAACATAAGTCATTTTATAAATATGTAACCTTGAAATTATTAAAAATATTCTAATTAAATATTGATAAAAAATATTATAATGATTTATATTTATATTATTTCTATTTAAATTTAATATTTATATCATAATATCATCAATCACTCATAAATTGTATTACAATAAATGTATATTCCATAGTTACTTATTCCCCAGGATATGTTTATAAATTCTATAAATGACTTGAATAAAAATAAATATATACTAATGTCATATACACCCCAAAAAGACACTATACCATTAATCCAAAAAAATATTATTTTATTAACCATAACCATATTATTTTCCCCAAAATTGAAAAACATCTTCACAAATATATTTATTAATCCAATAACATTCAAACATCAATGGATTTGAATGAAATACATAAAATAATATTACCTGAAAATTATTTTCATAGTAATGGGCACATATAATATCAAAAGTTTATTTATCATAAATAAGTAGTTTAGTGTATCAAAAAAACCATCACCATTCTGCTACACCCATTTTCAAATGTAACAATTCTATCTCACTTTTCATTCCATATTTTGATAAATCATAAAATATTTTTGAAAAATACTTTGGTGATTCATGATTCGCATACTATTTATAGTTTATCATAATATCATTTTTATAAAAATAAATTATTTAACATACATATTAATCCATCCAAAATGCTTAGTTGTCTTATTTATTTTTTCGTTATTCTCAAAAGTAAAAGATATGAAATATATAATTATTATTATTAAATAACAACTCAAACATTCATTATAATTATAACATAATAATTTAATTCATACATTACATTCAAAAATTGCGGTCCACGTGATATTCCCATTATAAAAATACAAAATTTATATCTAATAAAAAGTAATATTTTATGTCATTTAAAGATTTTTCGTTTTTGGAAGAGTTCCTAGATTTGGGATTTTGATTTTAGTTGAAAATTATACCATGAACCAATAAATTTTTATATTAACAAAACAGTTTTGGATAATTAAGAAAAATTATTGATGGTTATTTGAATACATAAATATATTGTAATGATTTGTGGTTTGAGCCAGGGTGAAATTCTAATGGAATTTAAATTTTTGAATTTACTAGATAATATTATCCTTGAGATGAGCTTCAAAATTTAATTTTGAGATTTTAAACACATAAATATTCTTTTTGAATTGGTTAATGTCCTAAGAGATCTATTAGAGGTCTCTTTTAGTTTCAAGAGCATATAGACACATAAATTAGTGGTTTGAGTGCTATGAATATGATGGATGGTTTTTCTGAACCCATGTAACCCCCTATAGAAAATTGTATGTCTTATAGAGAGGAGAAGATGTGAAGAACATATGATGTGGATGGTTCTCCTATACCATGCACCTATTCCACATAGTTAGTTTTTCTTATATAGTAACATCTAACTATTCATCACCCGATTTGTGCATGGTTAGGATAAGAACTTGTGGAAACCAATTGAGTTGGATTTCTAACGTAATGGTTTTCACATTGTTACTGCAAGGTATGATGAAACTGTGCAGCGAAACCCTACATGTAACACCCTGAGATTTTATGAAAAATATTCTATTAATTTCACTGATGTCGTGTGTTGTACTCCACAAAAAAATTATCTTGTGATATATGCAACACCATATTAGCTTGTATTATACGCAAACAGTATTTTTGGCTTCTGTTGCACACAAGAGGAACCTTCATAAATACCGTGTGTTGTACGCAATACTGAGTTTCACCAAACTACGATATATATTGTTATAATATAGACGTTATGAATAATAGTAACTAAAATTTTAATATTATGACATTATAATTCATCTTAAACATTTTATAGAACATGGCATGAGAAGAAAATAATTTTTTTGGGTAAAATAAGTATTTTTAAAAAAATGGATTTTTGCCGCCTCTTGATGGCGCACCCTCATTAAATGATGTTTTTGGAATGTTTATAAATTCAAAATTTTAAATTAAACTTCTTCTTATGAATCAGGATATAAATTTACATTGGATAAAATTTTGACATTATTCTGATAACCTTCACATTTTGATGAATAGAAATAATATGGTAAATTTTATATAAAATCAATTTTTTTCCTCAAGAAAATTTATATAGTAAAATTATAATATTGAATGTTTTTACAGTATAAATAGAATACATTTTTTTCCATTTAATATAATTTCAGTCATTTTCATTAATTATACAATGAATTCATAGGTAACAACATTTCAATCTTTTGCAACGTTTTTACTTTTAAAAATTGTTTTCTCAACATCAAAATTAATTTTAAATTAAATAATGCAAATTATGTGTTTTGAATTTGGAAAAATGGATTCCATATTTGGTATCAGTAGTTTCAAATTATTTTAATAAGATACTTTTTAATTTTACTCATTATGAAAAGTAACTACGGTAAATATTATTTATCATAGTTAAAGGTAAATCAGGTAATTAAGGGTAAATAAAATATTATAGAATTAACCTAAAACATACCATAATATAATTGGATTATTATATTTAGTCCTAAAATATACTTGGGTCTAAAAGGTATCTAATGGAACCCACTTGTATTTGATTAAGACCTTTTATATATTTTATTTAAAGGTAAGTGAAATATGTATCACTCAAACTTTAATAATTAGATTATTTTTAATATAAGATTATACAGAATAAAAATTCGGTTATAAATACTCATTTGAATAATAAAATGTTTTTATTTATGATGGTAATTTATATTTAATTTTTAAGAAATATTTAATTATTTTAATAGCTTATACATTAATGATGTATAAATTATATATTTTGTGAAAAAAATCAATAGTATGGTTTTTATTAAAAAAATAATATATATCAAAAGGACCATAAACATGACAAAACCTTATTGGTCGAGTATATGTATACTCCAAGAGTCCAAGGGTCATTTTTTGGTCCATTTGGGGCCTTATAAAACAGATTAGGTCATTTATTTTATTTTATTTTAAATGATTCAAAGATGTCACGGTCATAATTTAATAAATATAACAATTTAAATGTTGTAATATTAAGATGATAAATTAGATTAAAAGTATTATTATAAAATTTATTATATTTATATTCCTCATAGGATTTTATCTTTAATTTTCATACAAAAAATAATTATAATAAATAATTATAAACAATTGTTGTAGTAATTATTTTATTAAGAGAAATACAAAAATATATGGTTTAAAAATATTAAAATAAATATTATATTAACTAATTAATGTGCTCCACGAATTTTATAGAAAAATATGACATGTTTGGAATCTATTTAATATTTTGGTTCAAACATATAATTTGTGTGGATTTATTTAAATTCAAATAAATGAATAGTGTCAAAGTAGACAGTAATGATATTTTATAAAAATAACATATTATTAAAATGATAAAAAATCAGAAAAATATTTAAAAATTATAAATTGAAATTTATATGGTCTAAAATATCATAATTATCCAATTATAGACTATTTAGAACACATAAGTAATTATTTATATCAATTAAATATTTAGAAAATTATTACCAAAAATAAAACTAAATAGATTAAATAAGGATAAATCAAGATGATATGGTTTAAAATAAATTTCCCAGTTGTATAAATTTTATTAACTGATGAGATTAAAACCCTATCTCATCTCAAATTCTAATATGAGTCATTTATGTGGGGTTTGGATCTATTATAAATTAATATTTTGGAGGTTTCCAAAAGTTCCCCTCTCCTCTCTTATAAAAGGGAACATCCTCCCTCTCCTCCTCTCACCATTTTGAGCCTTCATGCTTGGCCAACCCAGGAACATTTCACTTCTCCACTTCCATATAAACATACTAGAGGTCTTGGTCTTCTTTGAATACCATCATTATTGTCCTAATAGGAGGATTAGAAGACGCGCGTCAAGGAAGAGGTAATATCCTCTACAGATTCATTCATATATATTTCTTCTTCTACTTACCCTTCATTAGTTGTTTAATTATAAATTAATAACATCAGTATCATTAATAAACTTATATGTTGTTATAAATATGAAACAACCCTATTTCACCTTATATCCATCCTATAGAGAAAGAAATCACCACGCGTGCCTACGTACGGTATACCGTCTCCACGCCGTGGTGTAATCTATTTTTCCACCACCACCTTACATGGATGGGTATAATGGAGTAAGAATAATTATATATGGTTATTATAACATCATACTGATTCTGATTTATTATATCATCCAATCCAACTCCATTAAATAATTATTGGAATGATATCATTGCTCGGGCGTATGTACAGATTAAAATCTCCATGATGCGATGAGATTAATTCTACATCATAACCATTCAAGAATGATTATAAAGTATATATAATAAATAATAATGAAATATATTTTAGAATAATGAAACTAGATTTATTTACATATATGTTTCATTTACATAATTCCATTCAATTCAAAAAGGAAATGAATATAGTCTTCATGCGTACGTACGGAATACCGTCTAAATTTTATTTGAAGATTGAATTAAAAACCTATATCATTTCATATTAGAATTTGAGTCATTTAACTGGGGTTTTGATTTATTTTAAATTAATATTTTGGAAGTTTTCAAAAGTGCCCTTATCCTCTCCTATAAAAGGGATCCTCTTCCTTCTCTTCCTAAAACCAATTTGAGCCTTCAAGCTCATCCAACCCCTACCCATTTCTCTTCTCCACTTCCCTAGAAACATAATAGATGTCACGGTATTCTTCAAAGACCAGCATTAGTGTCATATGAGGAAGTTTAGTAGAAGAGTGTCAAGGAAGAGGTAATATCCTTTACTGATTCATTCAAATTTATTTATTGTTCTACTTCATCTTATTTAGTTGTTTCAATATAAGTTAATAACATAAGTATCACAAATATAATGATATTTTATTATAAATATGAAACAAACCTATTTCTCCTTGTATCCATCCTACAAAAAATGAAATCACTGCGTGTGCGTACGTTTGGAATATCGTCTCCACGTCATGGTGTAATCTGTTTTTCAACCACCACCTTACATGGATGGGTATAATGGTATAATGAATAACTATATATGGTTATTATAAAATCATAACAATTCTGAGATATTATATCATCCACTCCAATTCCATTCAAAAATTATGGGACCGATATAATCGCTCATGCGTATGTAGAGATTACCATCTCCACAACGCGATGAGATTCATTCTCCATGATAACCATTCAAGAATGATTATAAATTATAAATAATTAATAATAATGGATGATATGACATAATAATGATACATTATTTTTGTACATTTATTTTTCATTTAACTAATTCAATTCAATTCATTAAGGGAATGAAAACAGTGTTTAAGCGTACGTGCGACCAACCATCTACCTGAACGGTGTATTTCATTCCATTTATCAATCTATCATATATATTTATTTTCTGTATATATATATTATATATAAATCTTGTTTTACATTATGTAATTAAATAAATATGGATATATGAAATAATATCAAGAACAAAAAGTCCAAACACGTACGATAAATGAACCGATTTTACCGAAAATGCTGCTTTAACATGGTATTGACAATGGAATAGGTAATATAAATTTATAAGTGAATCATATATGATAACATAAAAATTATTATAGATCATTTACAAGTTAATAATATGTTTTAACCCACTATACTAGAGTTTCAGACATTTACTTATGAAATTGGACCTATGGTAAGGGATTATTTCGTCTCACTTTTATTTCTGTGAAACATATGCCTTAATCACCATCTATTTCTTTTGTATGGTGTTTATGCCTCCCATGAATGATTTATTATATTTATTATGAAGGATATGGTATTTAAAAATTCATGTATTTTTGTTTATTTTATGAAACATATGATTTCACTGATTATAAATGGTAAGGGATAATTTTGCAATCTCACTTCTATCTGAGATTGTTTATTCGTAAGTATTTATTATGGTTATATTTATAATCCATTTCAACATTTTAGAGAAGTGTTTTCATAAATTATTTACTATTCTTCCATGTATGTTTAAAATCATGTTTACCCCCTTTTCACGTTTACTATGTATAATGGATTGAATCATTATTTTGTTTACAATATGAGGTACGTTTTGACTTTTCTGGATAAAGTACAGGAAAATGTTTTTATAACTTATACGGCCTGAATGGATTTTTATGTTTTCATAACACCTTATTTACAAGATGTTTAATATATAATATTTCAATACTATTTTCTACAAAATTCTTTTCTTTTAAAATCGCACAACATTTTGAGAAAAGAAAATGATTTTGAAGAATAAATGATATTTTCCTCAAGAATTCATTTCAAGAGTTTTATCCAAACTATTTACCATCTAAGATGGCATTATTTAATATGGATATGCTTAATTTATAATTTTTCCTATTATTTAAATTGTTTTATATTTTTTATGATGAAATTATATCCATTGTTTTATATGGATTATGTTATGATGGGATGATGTAAATGAAACCCATTTTATTCTTTGGGTTATAATGAAGGATTTATGTTTATTTTTATGCACACGAAATAATGATTTCATTTTGAGAATTTCGGGACCTATATCTCCCTCCAATGCATTGGGTAATGATTTATATCTCTTGATATAGACATGGCTTGAATGAAAAGTTCATCCGGTTCAGTAATACAGGGATGGGACAACAAGTAAACCCAGTTCAGTAATAGACTTTTCCCATTATGATGGTCTTATTAGTAAGGCCTTGACTACTATAGAAATCATAACATGTTTATAATGGATGGAACAATTACATGTTTTATTCCCATTAAATTTTATCATGATTAATATTTCTTTATTATCTATGCCTTAGGTACTTCCAAAATTTATTTGACAACTCATGATTTTGATGTTTAAACTTTATGATCATGTTTTAAGTTCAATTGTATATGGTTTTTTTATTTTCTCCATTATTAACCTTACAGAACATTTTATCTCACCCTTTATATGTTTTCTTTTCCCATGGATTTAATGAAATGTTTTGGGTAAGAAAAAAAGTGTAAGATCTTTATGAGAGTTGCCAAAGATCTTTCACTATGATTAGAAGATTATGTTCCGTGTTCCCTATGACAATAAAATAATATAGTCCTTGGGAATTTTTTTATGTATTAAGTATTCCAAAAATCTAATGTTATTTCCATGTACATCAAGATACAGGTCTCTACTGTTGGAATCAGTGGTAAGGTTTAGTTAACCTTTGGAAACAAGGATGCGAAAATATTTTAGATATCCCTAGAGATATTTCCAATGTATTTCTAGGGATGTCCCTAAGATTAAGTATAAGTATATCTTATAGTATTAAAATTTTAGTAACAATCTTATAAATAAACCAAAGATGATAGATATTGAAGGCATTCCCCATTTATTGTGTTATATTCCTAGTATGTCTTTTTCCTCTCACACTATTCTTTTGGATTTTAGACGATTGCTGGAACTCGAAGGAAGAATCTTGATCAATGTAATAGACAATACAATGATTGTACTCCTGAACAAACCAATGTTATGGGAGATGAGGTGTAAAATATTATTTAAATACTTACAAAATATATGAATCATTCTGAAAGTCCAAATGAATTGAGTTGGGAATAATATTCTATTGAGTCTTTTATGAGGCAATGACCACCTTCTTTCTGTGGGTCTTTTGATCTACTTGTTGCTGAATAATGTTTCAGTACCATCAAAAAGATATTGTCCATACTTCTCTGTTCAGAACATGAAAATGAAAATTTGGTTTTTTAACATTTAGAAGGTGAAGCAGACCAGTGTTGTACTCTAATTAAGAATAAAAGGCCCCTTGATGAAATTGAATCCATGGAATGGGAATAATTCAATAAAATGTTTTTCAATAATTACATCCCTCGTATTCTTCGAACGAAGATCGAAAAGGAGTTCCTTGAGCTTAATAAAAATGCTGATAAATATTTTGGTATATATGTGGTGGATTTTAACAGGATTGCAAGGTATGTATCTTGCTTTATCACCCAACATAAATGTGAAGTTGATCGATTATTTAGTGTCTTCATACCAAGTCATCGAAGGGCATTAGCTATAAGAGACTACAATAGCTATGATGAAATTGTGTGTTGTGCTATCAAGGAATAATATGAAGTTGGTGTTATATATCCATCTCATGGTTTTGATAAGAAATGAAAGATAGAGTTCAAGGAAAAATCTCAAAACTATGGTAAAAAAAAGACAAATGTTTCATTATGCTCAATGTGTGGAAAGAAGCATGTTGGATATTATCTTAAAGGGACTAAAAAATTATTTATTTGTGGAAAGGAAGATCATAGAGTAGCTGAGTGCCAATGTAATGGGAAAAAGTATCTAATTATGTTAATGGAGAAAAGACTATAGAGAATGCACCACCAAAACTTCAAGGCTACAAGTGCAGGGAAATGGGGAATTATGGTGACCAATGCCCTAATCCAAGGGTAATGATGATCGAAATCAACATACTCTTAAGGAAAAGGACAAATGGATGTCACATGCAATCATTGTTGGTGATGTTGAGTATGAAAACGAAGTGGTGGAATTATTATTTGTTTATGTAACGATATTCAAAAATATTTTTATGAAATCTCATTTATAGTATCGTGTAATATTGGAATATTTATGTATTGGTTTGTTGTGTTTTTCAATAATTATATGATATATGTAGCCATGAAAAGTGATTGAAATATTTTTTGAAAGAAACTAATATGTGAATAATGAAGGGATAAGAAAATAATTAATTGTTTTATAGTATTAATGAGCTCATGAATGATATAAGGAAAAAGTTATATAATGGTTTGCGTATATAGAATTTTTGGGATTTTAGAATGTGGAAACGGTTAACTTTTAATAGAATTCATGTTTTTAATCTGGTTCTATGGTAACTCATGTAAAAAGATAATACATGATTAAGGAATTCACATGTTTGGAATGTGACCAACATGATATATCTTATGTTATATAGGGGATAAGTGATTGTATTCACATGATTCGTAGATGACCTCTCTTGTAATATTTTAAAATATATATTTTGATATTGGATAGAAGAATTTTCTGATAAGCCTAATTGTTGTAATGGATTATGTTAGACATCATATAGTATTTGTTTAAGGATAGAACATGATTTTCAATATTATTTCTATAATGTTATAATACTATAGTTTTAGAAAAAGGAAAACTTGTCGCGTCTGACAAGGTTACAGGAATTGAACCCACAACTGAAGTGCGATAGGCCTTTATCGCATACCATTGGACTATATGATGTCCTTGGTTTGTAGAAATTTGTTATATTTTATTTAGATATATTATAGATGAATAATTTGTCCATTTTAGAAACCATTTACGATTAATCTTACCACAGATGGACTTATTTATATTTAACAACTTGTGTTAACCTTTTGTGAAAGAAATAGATGGAATGACTTATCATTATATAGCATGATCTGCAAACAATTCAGGAACGTCAAATTCAACTTCATTTCATTAAATTGAGATGAGCTGTAAATTTTTCATGGTATGACCAACAATGAATTGACAATGAAATTATGTAAGTATTTATCCTTATGAAAAAAATTCATCAACTTTAGGGAAACGATATTGAAAACCAATTTTTTTTTTGCAGTACCCTTATATCCGATGAATCAGATTGTACCTTAGATCATCACAAATTTACTGCTTTGTGATTTTTGGCTTTTTCATATCCATGTTCTGTACCACTCTCCATCAAATATTAATGGTTATATTTCTCTTCCATATCCATATTTTCACCTATGTTATCCAATGTGGAGTCCTAGGGATGAGTTTATTTGGGTAACCATTACATTTAATAAATTTGGTTTAAAATTATGTATTTTTATTACATGGTACTATGTGGGTTTCAATTAATGAAACTTTTATGTAGTAAACCATTTATATCCCAAATGAATTTGAAGGGCGAAATTCATTTTACGGGGGGTAGAATGTAACACCCTGAGATTTTATGAAAAATATTCGTTTAATTTCAATGATGTATTGTGTTGTATGCCACACCAAAATTAGCTTGTGGTATACGCAACACCTCTTTAGCTTATATTATATGCAAACACTATTCCTGGCTTGTGTTTCATGAAAGAGCAACCTTCCTCAATAGTGTGTGCTGTACATAATACTGAGTTTCACTAAACAATGATATATATTGTTATAATATAGACATTATGAATAGTATTAACTAAATTTTAAATTTTATGACATTATAATTCATCTTACACATTTTATAGAACATGGTAAGAGAAAACAAATTCGGGTAAAATAAGTACTTTTAAAAAAATTCAGTTTTTCCACCTTTTCATGGCGCACCGACAATAAATCTAATTTATTACATGTTTATAAGTTAAATTTGACAAATAAAACTTATTCATTTTAATAAAGATATAAAAATTAAAATTGGGTAAATTTTTGACATTATTCTGATAACCTTCACTTTTTGATGAATAGTAAAAATCGCTATATTTTAATTGAAAACATCTTTTTCCATCAAGATAATTTATATGGTTAAATTATAATAATGAAATGTTATAATATATAAATAGAATATATTTCTATAATTTAATATAATTTAAGTCATTGTCATTAATTTTTAATTGAATTCATATGTTAAAACATTTCAATCTTTTGCAACGTTTTTACAATTAAAACCGGTTTTCTCAACAGCGGGATTAATTTTAAATTAAATACTGAAACATCAATGTTTTGAATTTGGAAAAATGGATTCCATATTTGGATTCAGTATTTCTAATTTATGTTAATAAGATACCATTTATTTTTTGGCATTATGAATAGTAACTACGGTAAATTTTATTTACCATAGTTAAAGGTAAATAAGGTAATTAAGGGTAAATATAATATTATAAAATTACACTAACACTTTTCTTAATATAATTGGATGATTATATTTAGTTCTAAAATATACGTGGGTCAAAATGGTATCCAATGGAACATACTTGTATTTGATTTATCCCTTTTATTCATTTTACTTAATGGAATGTAAAATATGTCTGACTCAAACATTAATAAATATTTTAATTTTAATATAATTATATACTGAAAATAAATTCAATTATAAATACTCAATTGAAATATAAAATGTTTTTCTTTATCATGGTAATTTATATTTAATTTTTAAAACATATTTAATCACCTTAATAGCTTATACATTATTGATGTATAAATTATTTGTTTAGTGAAAAAATCAATAATATAGATTTTATTAAAATAATAATACCTATATAAAGAAAAGAAACCTAGAAAAAATAATATTTTTAGAGTATATCCATACCATATGCATCCAAGGGTCTATTTTTGGACCATTTGGATCCTTATAAATCAAATTAGGACATTTATCGTTTTTTATTTTAAATGATGTCGAATATGTCACCTTCATAATTTAATAAATATAAAAATTTAAATGTTGTGATTTTACGATGATAAATTCGAGTAATAGTATTATTATAATGGTCATTATATTTATCTTAATCATAGGATTTTATTATTAATTTTAATGCAACAAATATGTATATTAAATAATTATAAAAAAATGTTTTAGTAATTATTTTATTAAGTGAAATTCCAAATAATTGTTTTTAAAAATATTAAAATAAATATTATATGAACTAATTAATGTTCTCCACGAATATTATAGTCATATAAGACATGTTATGAATCTATAAAATATTTTGGTTCGAACATATATTCTGTTTGGATTTTATTTAAATTCATCTAAATTAATAGTGTCAAAATTGACAGTATTGATATTTTATAAAAATAACATATTATTAAGTTGATTAAAATTCAAAAAAAAAACATTAAAAATTATAAATTGAATATTTTAAGGTCCAAAATGTACTAAATTATCTGTTTATGGACAATTCACAACATATAAGTAACTATTTATAACAATTTAAAATTTAGAATGTCATTACCACAAATAAAATTAAATAGATTAAATAATGATAAACCAATTTGATAAATTTTAAAATAAATTCCCAACATGTATAAATTATATTGGATTGTGCTATTATAACCCTATATCATCTCATATTAAAATTTGATTCTTTAAGTGGGGTTTTGATTTATTTTAAATTATTATTTTGGAGGTTTCCAAAAGTGCCCCTCTCCTCTCTTATAAAAGGGAACCTCCTCCCTCTCCTCCTGACACCATTTAGAGCCTTCATACTCGTCCTAACCATACCCATTTATCTTATCCACTTCCCTAGAAACGTAATATAGGTAATGGTCTTTTCAAAGACTAACAATATTGTCCTATGAAGAGGTTTAGAGGAGGCGTGTTAAGGAAGAGGTAGTATCCTTTATATATTCTTTCAAATTTATTTCTTATTCTACATAATCTTATTTAGTTGTTTCAATATAAATTAATAACATCAGTATCACTAATATACTCATATTTTATATAAATATGAAACAACCCTATTTCACCTTATATCCATCCTACAGAAAACGAAATCACCGCACGTGCGTACGTACAGAATATCGTCTCCACGCCGTTGGGTAATATGTTTTTCCACCACCACCTTAAATGGATGGGTATAATGATGTAAATACTAAATATATATGGTTATTATAAAATAAGACTGATTTTGAGTTATTATATCATCCACTCCAAATCCATAAAATAATTATTGGAATGATATAATCGCTCGGGCGTACGTACGGATTACCGTCTCCACGACGCGATAAGATTCATTCTCCATGATAACCATTGAAGAATGATTATAAAGTATAGATAATTAATAATAATGAAATACATTACATAATAATGATACTTTATTTATTTATATATATTTTTCATTAACTTATTTTCATTCAATTCAATATTGAAATGAAAACAGTGTTCATGCGTTCGTACAACTTACCATCTCCATGAATGATGTATTTCATTCCATTTATCGATCTATCATATATATTTATATGATGAATATATATATTTTATATAAATAATGTTTTACATTCTAGAATTATGTAGATCAGGATATATGTTATAATACCATGTACAACTAGTCCAAACACGTATGGTAAATGAAACGATTTTTCCCAAAACACTGCTTTAACAAGGAATTGACAAAAGAATGGGTAATATAAAGTCATAAGTGAATCATATATGATATAATAAATATATTTATGGTTCTTTTACAAGTTAATAATATTTTTAAACCCACTATAAATGAGTTTCAGACGCGTACGGATGATATTGAATCTAAGGTGAGGGATTATTTTGTCTCACATTTTTTTCTGTGAGACATATTCCTTAATCACCATCTTTTTTTGTATGGTGTTTCTTCTTCCCAGGAATGTATTATGATTTTTATTATTAAGGATATGATATTTACATATTCATGTAATTTTGTTTAATTTATTCCATGTATGATTTCACTTATCATAATTGGTATGGTATAATTTTGCAATCTCATTTTTATCTGAGAGTTTTTATTCGTAAATATTTACTGGGGTTATATTTATCATCAATTTTAATGTTTTAGAGAAATGTTTTGATAAAGTATTTACTATTCTTCCATGTTTTTTTTAATTCATGTTTATCCGTTTTTGACTTTTATTATATAGTATGGAAGTATTCTATCTTTTGTTTACCATACGAGGTACTTCTTAACTTTCCTGAAAAATGTATAAGAAGAATGATTTCTTTACTTATACGGAGTGAATGGATTTTTACAGTTCCCTAATGACCTATTTCAATGAAGTATCCTCTATAAGATTTCATATTTATTTTCAAAAAAATTATTTTCTTTTAAAATCGCAAAACATTTTGAGAAAATAAAATGATTTTGAAGAAGAAAGGATATTTTCCTCATGAATTCATTTCACGTATTTTATCCAAACTATTTCCCATCTAAGATGAAATTCATTAATATGGATATGATTCATGTATAATGTCCCAATTATTTAGCTACTTTTAATTTTTTTGTGATGAAATCCACTATATATACTAATGCTCGGTTCCTCAAGCCTGAATTGTCACCTCGACAAGCAGCCACATCATATGGAAATAAAAGATATCCCGTAATTACCCTTAATCTATTGGGATCTTCTGCCTAGATGAGTTCTCCGACCTCGATGAATTTTATTCAAGTATCTCTGTTTACCTTCTCTTTCTTCAGTTCCTAGGGTTCCGACAGAACTCTGATCAATCGCGCACTTCACCCTAAATCATTTCTCCTCCCGCTCGTGCTTCACCTGCTATCGCGCTTCACCTACTGTCGATCTCTGTTTCCCTGTGTTGTGATTAGGGTTCTCGTCATTTTGCAGACCCTCCTGCACCTCTGCCTTCTCCACCACCACATGTTCCTCCTCAGTCACCTAGGACCTCTACATATCCCTCTCCCATCCCTTTAAAGGTCCCTCTCCTGTCCCTCTCGTGCTAACCCCATCCTCTCCCTATCCACATGGTTTCCGGGAGGGTTACCCATCCCATTGCTGCTTCTAATCCTGCAATACAGTGACTGAATCTACCTCACGGTTTCAATACTTCATTATAGAATGAGATTCTTCTACAATCTACCTATAATCATTGTGAGGTTCTCGCATTTGATGCCCACCGTCGAGCTTAGACAGTCTACTCGAAACGACTCACTTATGCATCCGTCTATTTGCACCTAAAGCAGTCCATTCCTCTGAAACAGCGTCGGATCGCCATTTGCGCCATCTGTATGTAGGTTAATTGTTCTTTAACAGTATCTTAACCTTGATGCACTGAAAATCCACATCGACCTCATGATTACTTTTCATTATACATACAATAACACTATCATGTTTTCTACTGCTTATCTCACCTCCGGATCGCGATTACTTTTCATTCTATTTCAGGTTTATCTTCTTTGCATTGACGTGCTGCTCACTAAGTTATAGTTCTGAGGAGGCATTATGTGCCTGTGGAAAGTTCACATTGTTTCACCATTATATCTATCTATTCTTTCAAAAATATTGAATAAGTGAATCAACATGTACTAACTCATTCTTTCACATATATTAGTATTTGAAAATCTATGAAATTTATAACTACATTCCTATGATTGGTGATGAATATCACCTATCATGATTCAATAGAAACATTTGGGATGATTTTGGTTATTTTGAAAACATATGTACCAGCACTGTCGTCTGGATCATGCAGCACATCATACAGTAAAGCACAAGTAAGAGTAATTTCTTTTAAACATTACCTAAATTTCTCTGTCTGTATCCTGCATTCTTCATCTATTGGTCATTTCAATTAAAATAATGATTACTTATGTGGTTTTTCAGTTACCATTATATCAATCCAATATATATTTCATTATCTATAGTGGAACATAGTCATATTTTTAATGGGAATGTGACGTTTCAGTTGAAGTTTATAGCTGGAAATTCTGGACTGTTTTCTCTAAAAGATTATTCAATCTGCAAGATAGATTATTTGTTTGAGCTTCTCATATCTCTATGGTCTTTATTTTATCATTATGTTCATGTTTTGAAATGTGGGATGTCTCTCTCCTTAGCTGTGTGAATTCGTTATTTGGAATCATATCCTTTTAATGAATTCTTATCTTTATTGGTCAAATATTATATCGTGTTTCACTTTATTTAGGAGTATGTAATGTATTCATGGATGAATTTTATGTCATTATGTATAATTGTTTCTAGATTTCTTATGAATAAGTGTTTCTAGATTTCTTATAATCACCAAATTAGGTTGATAGAAATAGTTCAAGATACACTGTTATGCAATTTTCTGGAGGTTTTTTTGTACACATAAATTTATATTGGCGTAACATTGACATAATAGTTTTTAGATTTTTTATACATAACCATTTACATATTGATTATATGATACTGCTTCTGGATTACACATTCGACTATTATATTCTCCTACATTTTTTCAATTTTCTTAAATTGTAATATTCATGTTTTAAAAAGTGTGACAGTTTCATCACCATTGTCTGCAGTGGAGGTCACATTCTTTAAGTTTTACCTGTAAATTTTCGACCCCCCTTTCCCCCTTTATCTTCTAATTTACATATTTGAATCACTCATATCAGGATCAAACATCTTTTTTAGTGGTTTAATGACATTATTTTGTGGTAATAATTATTGAAATTAATAGATATGTTTTACATGCAGTATTCTTTTTTGATTTATTGAAATTATTTGACCATCCCGCATTCGTCGTCTTCTTTATTCAACCTAATTCCATTACCTCATTCTTAAATATTAGTGGGTGTTTTTCAATCGGATTCCCACACTTTCAGTCATATCAAGATGAAATTTCATTACTTCAGATGCGCAATGACTTCCTGTGGAGCTAATATTTATTGATGTTAATCAAACTTGTATGTATGTAATATTGTTTTAACATATTCGAACAAGTTTTCCTATATTTTTATTTCTTTTAGTATGTCAATACAACCCTCCCCATTAATTATTCATCATATTTTTTCCATTATGCTCTTATTTATCTTTTTAAATATTTTTTTACATTTATTTCACATAGTTTTGTTTTCTATTTTTTTACCTAAAAAAAAATTTTCGTTATTTAAAAACACATTAAGAAATATACATATTCTTCATAATTTGGGTTTGAAAGATATTTATCATTCTACCCTTGTATTGGAGAACCAAATGGAGAGTGGACTCCTCTACTATGTCATAATATTCTAAGGCATAGACATAAGTAAGGAACTTGATTTTTTAAATTAGCCTCGGACCTTATAGGTGGAGTCCTACCAGGCCGTGGCTCTTGGCATTGAGGTTGAAGATGATGTTTAAAAACGTCACCTCCAATGGTAACATCTTCTCTATAAGGGTTTTCACAAATATTTTCAATTCACCTGTCCAGGTGCAAGCCAACTTGAGTGTAGATTCCTCTTTTATTTTGTACTCTCCCAAAGCATGACTATCCTCAGGCTCATTGCAGTTGAGAATCGGATGGTGTATATGAAGGGGAACATCTTCCATGACATGAATCATTGTCTTGAGGCTGGTGATGGTCCCCAAACACCTCAACTAAAACCCGAACATGTTCCCTTAAAATTAATTCAAAAAAATAGTATTCCAACCCTACATAGTGTAGATTTCTCATTAATGCAGTAATTTTAGAGAGAACCCCAATCAGAAAGCATGTAATCATAAAAAAACAGTCTCTATTCTTCAATGGGGTTTTTTTATCTGGATCTGAACTGGAAAGGGATAGTTTTTACGTTAGTAGTTTCCACAAATATTAGTGTACCATCCATCAGTTGATGAAGTACATATAAGATGGAGTCTATTTTTATTTTTCAATATTCCATGGTATGCTCATCCTCTATTTGGATGGAGAAAAAAATTTCTTCTAATCATGTAAGGGAATTACCTCCTTCCTAGATTTCATTAGTGTGTCATAAACACCCAAGATACATCCATACACTCTCATTTTCATTGATTTTGGTTTCATCTTTGTCAATGATTTCTGAGCTTTATTCATCTAGGGTTTCTACTGGCCAAATTTTTCAAAAATTTCTACATATCAAAACTGCCAGTATTTGGATGCAGTAGTGCTTGCTCGACCCCATTTGTTTTGTTTATTTCATTCATATATAACCTGAAATAGTACTAAAAATGATCCATGTTGATAAGTTAAATACAATTAAAAATGTGTTTGTTTAGTTGAACTTTTATATATTTCATTAAGCCATTGAAAATTCCTACTATAGTTTCATAAAGCTGGAAGGTCATGTCATCATTGGAGGTGGGATTGAGATTTATAGAGTATATTTGGCATATCATGTCATGATTTTAAACATTTCTAATACATTTTTTGGTATCATTATGGGTTTACATAAAACACAGGTGTTTCTCAGCTTGTAGAAACATATGCTGAAGAAAGATGCCAGACAATGGTGTTCAGTCCATCAAATAAATCTATTTTAATGCGTTGATTTTTTTTCTTGTATCACAGTATTTCCACTCTTTGGTTTTGTAATGTAGGTTGTTGGTGTTCCTTTTACATTGTATGGAGATCTCAATAACCAATTTTTTGAGACTAATGTTGTGTTTGATACAATATTCAAGGTATTAGTTTTATGGCTCAACATGAATTATGAAGACAAGAAAATCAATATTGTTCAAAAAATAAACACGCAAAACTTTTTTAATGTCTGCCGAAGCACATTCCAAATATGAGTTTTTTGTTGACGTTAGGGATTAATAAATATTAACAACTTTATTTATTGGTTTTGATTCATTTGGAATCCCTTTAGCATGTAAGAGTAATTTTTTTAAAGTAATTTTTTGATTAAGAATAAGAATTGATTTGAGTACATGATTCTAATAAATGTATATTACATCCAGGTTAATGCCCAGCTCATAAGAAATGTTTGCACGGAGTCCCTTTCTATAGAGAAGGTATTAATATATTTTTTATTATCAAATTTCTTCTATTTTTAGGAAATCTTTTTTAGTTGAAGAGATCATTGCAAGAGAACCAAATCTCATTGATGAAAATTTTAAATTTTTTTAGTTCTCTTTCTTCAAAGTTATTTAATGAGTGACCTGCTGATGTATTCTTGAACAATATTGATGTATAAAACATTTTTTGTTGGTATATTTTTATTTTTATGTTTGGAATTACTAATACTTTATCTGAATCAATGGATTAAGGGCTTCTCATGTTTCTCTTGAATCCACCCTTCAATCTCATCCAAACACAGTTAGCTATTATGTATCAGTTTTGGTATTTTTAGTTTATGTTTTGGTCTATATTTTTTGTATTGATACAAATTCATAATAATTTGTTAAAAAATTTGATGTGGTAGTATTGTTTCCCTCAGTTGTTACTTTTAGAAAAAAAATATGCACCTTGATTCTCTATTTTCATGTGGATGTATAGTTTACCGTAATTGTACTTTTATATAATAAATAAAATGTATATATATTAATTAATTAAAGGGGTTTCTTATTACATTTATGTAAAATTTTTCCCAGTACTTTTGACTTCATTTCATATAAACAAGAGGTATGTTTTATGGGTCTTTAGTCACAATCCACATGAAAAACATCAAACAACATAATACATTTTGAAATTTTCTAAAACTATGATTCTTTATGTTCATTAATTATTTTGATAAGAATTATGTATAGATTCTAAACAGATCGAAATGTGTTCCTTTGATTTAATGTTTAGAGTTTCTCATTTGTTGTGAATTTACTGTGGCAGATGTCGTCAGATGGTAAAAATCACAACTTTAATTTCATGTTTCTAGGAAACTCCTATGTGGAGCCTCAGATACTTCAGATGAATGTGAACCAAAACAGAAATGGATACAAGGAGAAAATGATGGGATTGTGGTTTGATCCCACCATAGATTTCCATAATTTCTCTCTTCACTGGATCCTTTTCCACGTTTTGTAATGCTTTTTTCTCTATGTCATCATCCATTACACCATATTCTTCATTTATTTCATATTTCTGTCTTTCCATATATTTATTCAATTGGATTAAAAATATATTTTTTCCTAATATAGTATATGAACATTTGATTAAGTTTTAGTAATAAATGAATCTATATGTTATTATATAGTTTCAGCAAAGTTGTAGATTATTTTACATTGAATTTATATCCATTTTCATGTTAAACTGATGTAACTTACCAAACACTACCATAGGGTCAGCAAGGTACATAAGATGTTAGTTAAATTTGAAATTGATTTCATCCACACATAAATCTGATATTTAATATTGAAATATGATTATGACATGGTTTATTGAAAAATGGTATATATCCCTGACTATATATAATCAAAATTGAATCTCATATTCTTAATCTACCGTTTTTGGGGAAGTCAATGTAGTATATTCATCATCCATAATGGATATTCAGATGTATATGAAAATATACTTCCCTTAAATGAATGTTTGGTGTTAAAACTATTCCTAGAATCATTCATAAGTTTTCTATGCAGAATCAGGTCATTTGATTCTTTTCTGGTTTGAGAATTTTTTAATAGTTTTATACATTACTTATTTTATTTTCTATTACACTGTGTTTTATCTTAACAAACATAATACATCTCATCACTTTATTAAGTGGGAAAAAAACATATCTTCTATTTTCAGTGACTACAACATGAAATTTCCAGACATATCATATTTTATCTAATGAATACGTTTTTTATTTTTTTCAACTTGTCAAGTTGGATATGAGTTTAATGATGAAGATTCAACTCCACGGGTTGCTAATTTGGATTATCGTACTCCAACATATGATTTTTAAGGAAAAATTTGATGATAAATAATTATTCATGTTACTGTTGTTGGGTATGCTAACTTTCAGCTGTCAACCTAGCAGCCAGCCTGCCTCTGCATCCTCCTCAACAACACCATGGCTGCCACCTTCCCCTTCAACCACACACTCGCCCTCCAGCTCCTGGACCTTTGCAACACTTCAGCCAACATCTCCACCTATTATGGTTTATTACTACATTTTATTGACATGTACTTGATAACATAACATTCATCATTATCTGGGGTTTTTAGGAGTAGGAATTTCAGTGTCTCCACCTGGTACTGCAGCCAATTCTCAGGCTCCCGAAGCCATGAGCACTAGTTCCTGGTCTCCGGCTGGTATGGATTCATCTCATTAGCATGACATACATGTACCCAAACCAACTGATTTTTTTTACTATTAATTTCATTGTTAGAAATTTCAGCTCCCCACTTAGGTCAAGCGGCTCCAGGACACATCACCATGGGAGTTTAGTTTAGCAGGAGCTCTGGAATAGGTTTAAAGAAGGATGGAAAACAAGGAGTGGCAGTGACAACAAATTATATTTTCATATCAATATTTTACTGAATCATTATTTCATTTTTCATTGGGATAGTGCAACTAATATGCATTGGTTATAAACCACCAGCAGCTGGGATTGATGATTTATGAAACCAAAAGAATGATGTAATTGAATGGTAATTGATAATAAAGCATTATTCAGTTATTTTCAACATTGTTTCTTAATTTTCATTTCCTCTATAGTCTATACAATTAATAGGTTATGTAGATATTATTAACATGTTTTATTCACATTTTTTATAAAACTATTGTTCCTTTTAATGAATTATTTCCACTTAATTTAGGTTACTAATTACTAGCCATTGTACAGTTAAAAACTTTCTCAGTTTCCATTATTTTTCCAAAATATATTATGGCTTCTATAAAAGAAGTGAACCATATTGTCATGAGAACGCATGAACTAAGAATTCGGTTTTATCACCGTGAAAATGGACGGGCGAGTACTAGTTATATCAATTGTTATATATGGATTATGTTATGATGGAATGACGTATATGAAACCCATTTTTTTCTTTTGGTTATGATAAATGATTTATGTTTGTTTTGTGGAAAGAAAAAGAATAATTTAATTATGAGATGTGTGGGAGAAATATCTCCCTCCAATGAATTCAGAAATGATTTATATCTCATGAGATAAACATTTCTAGAAAGAAATGTGAATCTGGTTCAGTAATACAGGGCTCGAATGACAAGTAAACCCAGTTCAATAATGGAATTTGTCAACTATGATGGTCTTGGAAGCAATGTCTTGGCTACTATGTAAATCATAACATGTGCATAACAGATGCAATAATTACATGTTTTATTTCCATGCTATTTTATCATGATTAATGTTATATTTGATCTATGCCTTATGTACTTACAAGATTTATTTCACAACTCAAGAGTTTGTTGTTTAAACTTTATTTTCATGTTTTAAGCTCAAATGTATATGGTTTGTTTTATTTTCTCCATGCTTAACCGTACTAAGAATTTGAGCTTGCTGTTTATATGTTTTCCTTTCCCAAGGATTAAATGAAAGGTTTTAGGTAAAAAAAGTGGAAGATCATTATGGGAGATGTTGAAGATCTTTCACCATGATTAGAATATAAGGTTCCAAGATTCCAAAGACACTAAACTAATATAGTCCATGGGTGTTTTTTATATGTATTATGTATCCCTGAAAGTAATGAAATGTCCATGTATGTCAAGATACAGGTCTCTACACTACAACACATGTTTTAAGATAAAACTAGTACTCCGCCCGTACATTTTCACGACACTATAAAAAAATTCATATTTTCAATAATAGAATACCAATTCTGAAACATAATAAATCATATTAAATCTAGAAACGTTTAAAACAAGAAATGAGTGGTACATATAACGGAAGAGAAGGAACAATATGAAGTCATTTATTGAGATAGAAATATTAATGTGACAAACAATATGTGATTATAAAAACTAAAAAATTTTCTAGTATAAAATACAAATGTCACCAGAATTCCGCATCCAAAAACCACATTCTATGAATATGTAGATGATAGAAATATCTCGCGTGACAGGAAATGTGATATTTGTTCTGGAGTTACATCATCCCAAAACCCATAACTGTTGTTCGTGTATCAAACCTAAAATATTATAAGAAAATAGTTTCACTGAATGATAATTTTGAAAAGCAGAGAACAATAATATCATTTAACATAAATTATATATGAAATGGATTGAAATGGAAGAAAGCTGATGCAATAAGAAATAGTAAAATGAGATGTAATAGGGTAACATAATATCTTTTGTCGATTTTGTTGGGGATCCCAATAACTATAAATTTTAGACCAATCATAATTTCCTATACATTAATAGTTGAAACACAATGAACTCACAAAACAATATTTCCTATAATATAAAAAATGTTATAGATCTTAAAGTGAAATAGCAAAAAAATAACAGAATCTCCTCTCTTACCATAAACTTGCTGCAATTATGTAAACCAGGAATACAACACACTTGTTATCCATATAACATAATGATCAGCAATATATATCAATTACATATTTATGAAATAAATGTTACAGAAATGCTGAAATATGGATATAGAAGTTTAGAAAATGAGTATATAAGTTTACATATTGAGCAGTTTCTATTGTGATAAGATGTTGCAGAGACCAAAACTGGAATAAATGTTATAGAAATGCTGAAAAGTGATATATATATATATATAAATATTAAATATTGAAGTAATACATGTTACAAAAATTCTAGAAATAAATGTTACATAAATTCTGAAATATTGATGAAATAAATGTTAATGAAATTAAAATTGATGAAATAAATATTACAGAAATGATATATGGAAACATAAGTTTAGAAAAATAAGTATAGAATACATATATGTAACAGAAATACTGAATAACTGGAACATAAATGCTGAAATAAATGCTACATAAATGGAATAACATAATAATAACCCTTATATATCAATTACATATTGAAGAAATAAATGTTACAGAAATGCTGAAATCAGGAAACAGATGTTTAGAAAATGAGTATAGAAGTTTACATATTGAGCAGTTTCTATTGTAATAATATATTGTAGAGCCCAAAAACTAGAATGTGTATCAAGTGTAGAAATACGAGGTGCCTATGAACAACAATATTCTTCTCTTCCTCTACTAGGACCATCATAAAGTACATAATGAATACATATATGTAATAGAAAAACTGAATAACTGGAACAGAAGTTAAGAAATTGAGCATTAAAAGTTTCATATTCAACAGTTTATACTATTCTTAGATGTTACAGATCTGAAAACTAGTTTATGTATCTAGTATACAAATATCCAGGGTTCTTTAGAACAACTATAGGCATCTGTTCCTTTTTTAGAACCATTATTTCTTGCATGAACACAAATTATAACAGAAAACATACCATTTTTCGTCACTGATGGTATGTTTGTTTACCCCATCAAGGGTGCTGTCAGAAGGAATGTTTGTCAAACCACATATGATTTTTTTATACTCTTGCAATAAGAATAGACATTCACACCTCTTTCCCCAGCAGTGCCCTTCCCCCCTGCTATCATCCTCCTCTCCCCTCCCCTCTCTTCCATCCTGCCCAACACTTCCCATCCCCTCCCCTCCCCTCTCATCCAACCTGCCCATCCCCTGGCCCTCCCCTCCCCTCCCACTGTCCATCCTTTTCCCCCAGAAGCCCCCTCCACCCTTTAATATCCCTCCCTTCCCCTTTCCTCCCCTCCAAGCTACCCAACCCCTGGAATCAGTTATGTTTCGTCAATTTGTAAGCAATTAAATATGATTTAGTGTCATATTAATGTAAGTGCACTGATGTTGGATCTAAAATAAATTCATTTACATGGTCTGTTACTGCATGAGAAGACCCAGCATCAAAAGACATGTTGTATCCCAGTACCACCAAACCATAGTTGTCCTACCACCATGCATCAGCCCAACTAAGTAGAGAATATAGTTACAAGAATTTGTAGGTAATTTTTGCAGTTGAAATCAAAGAATCACATTTCATATAATTAAAAGTATAAAGTTATAGATTTGAAGAAATATACATACCTGAGTAGATGATATATATTAGGTAGAAGTAGTAAATCTGCTGTTAGTGATTGAAGATAATGGTGAAGACCTACCAGAAAAGTCACATATGATAATGCATGATGATGCAAGCTATCATTAGGATATTTTATTCTGTATGCATGATAATATAATATAAATGATAAATGAAATATCAGTATATGATAATTCAATATGAAATTCAACATAAACTACAATAGGATGTTGTATTGAAACAACTATAAAAACAGGAATGTAAATTGTAATTTCCGTACATCATGAACTAATATAAATTGCAATATAAAATCCAATATAAATGGAAATATAATGTATTGTAGAATGAAACTCTAGTATAAATTGATATATAAAGTGCATTATAACATCATTTAATATATGATTTTCCCATGAAATGTAAAATAATAGAATGACATTCATATTATTGTTATCATAGTAGAGAAGCTAAACATTGGAATGCAGTTGTTTGAAAATTGAAATTCATGGAAATATAGTCTTACCTTGAATGTGATATTCATCGCATCAGTGGGTGAAGTTTCAGTTCTAGAAATTATTCCTGAAAAGGTTCCAGATGTCACATCATCAAACATGATCCATGTACACATATCAAAATATTTGGGAAGCTCCAATGTACCCGGAAAAGTGAAACTATTTTCCTCTATTATTATTATATAAAAAATGTAAACTACACTTAAAAAATTTAACAGTGTCTTAAAATGAAATATAGAAATATAAAATATGAATAGTTGAAGTAAGAGATACATTAACTCACAGACATGATAACAGAATAATATAACGGTTACATAAAATATATTCAATTTCATCAAACGAATAGAAAATCTGACGTCTACATAAAGATGGTAGGATAACTGAAATACTGTTTTAGTAATATATAATTGTTTGAAAATAGATAGAGTGAACTAGATTGGAAATATCTGCAGATAAGTCATGCACACTACAGATAGTGTTAGGAAAATGCCCAATCCACAACCTCAATAGACCCCAGTATCACCAATTAATTACTGAAGTCAGTCCCATTGTGCTCACTTTTCCATCTATGGCACGTCGAGGTGTGTACCACAACTTCATGTTCCTGGGTTGTCATCACATCTCTTTAGATTATGTTGAATATGTTCTTCATTTTCAAACTTATACAGGATTTTCCTCTACATAACGAATAATTGGACATTAATATGTAGGTAACAACTACTAAGATGTATAATTGGTGAAACAAATGGAAAAAGTGTCTAATAAGAGTTATTTTCATTCAATCATTCTTGAAATATTATAATAATTAGTTTGGGTAAGATTATTTTACTTGAGTAGAAGTCATATCTCCCCCGACACAGCTATTATTGAGCTACCATAAGAAGTATAACACCCATCATCATGATGTTTCTATAAGTGGAGGTAGAGAAAATTATTAGACGATGGTGTATTATGTTTTGGATTATATTAATTGAATAAATATAAATGAAAATAACCATGATATTTTCAATCTCACTACCCAACTCTGAAGATCCACTGCTCTGATGTGTCTTTGTTGTCACAAACAGAAAAAATTAGTTGTATATAATCATTGGTATAGTATGTGTAGAGTGCTATAAATTTTTACATCTTCTTGATCAATGGTGTCACTAAAACAATTAATTTACATCTCATTATCACTGATAGAATGTACATTGTAGCTATTCTGTTCAAACGAATGATAACATTTTTGAATATTTAAATTAGTTACATCAATTAAGAATAAATAATTCTTTGACTTGAATACTTCCAACTATTAAGGTAAACAAAAATCATCATCATAATAATTTAAAAAAGATAAAAAATTTCAGTTAGGAGATAGCAGAAATAAGATTAGACATTATAATAAGATGTTGCTGCCTGTATTAGAGAAGCTTTAAAATTTGAAGCTGTTTCGTGTATGAACAGCATAACTTGTTTTTCGAACATAACAACTGAAAACGATCCTGTCTTATCTACAACCACGAGCTTTACCCTAAATATGTTCGATATATTATTAAGATTTCATAATGAGAGGACGAAATTTTATCCTGTCAGTAGCATCCAGTTGTAATGTTAGAATATTTTAAAATCAAAGAGTTGTTGACCAGGAAGTGGTGGTATTTGTAGATAATTTTCATTTGTGGCACCACGATGTTCTATATAAACTGTGAAACTTTTTCATGCAAGAGTCACAGGACTCATAAAAACAGTCGTGGGTGCCTTGAATTTTTAGTAATGTTGCTGAAATTAAGAATCTTTTAGGCTACGTTAGATTGGGTACGTTAAAAAATATTTAATGAAACAATGAAAAAGTTGAAGGTAATAGTAATTGAAGATTTACATATGATAAGAACATATTACTTACATGTTCAACGTTTTTTACAACAACAATGTACTTTTTGTTACTCCAATATTGTACTTTTGTTGAGGGGTCTGGATTCGTTGATGGTGGATTGTGTAACGGGGATGGCAATATGAACCCAAACCTAGAGAAATCCATAATTGGAAAAAGATAAACAACCATCATATAAATTATTATAGCAATGGATGACAAATAACAGAGAACTAAATATACAGAAATATTTATAATACATACTAAACCTATTTCTAATATTCACAACTTCTGCAATGTCCAGGTTGTACAAAATCATTGTTTCTTGAATAGTAGTTTTCACAATAACAACTCATTTAAATTATATGAAAACAATTTTAGTGAACTAATGGTTGAAGATTCATAAAAAATAGATATACTAACAAAAAACAGGTTAAATGTGGACGGATACTATACTGCTTAATTTTTTAACCGGATGAGTTGTAAGATCGGAATGTTAGCTGAGTCATTCTGATGATCCAAATAAGCAGACATTTTACTAGCATAATTTCCCCCTAAGAAGAAGTGAAATTGCAAACCTCTATAAGAAAAAAATTAAATTATTTGTAAATGTCATATAAATTTTCCATGTGACAGTAATACAATTTTTAAATCACTTGTCATACTCAAGAATAATTTTCATCATAAGGCTCAAATTTCCCATTGATTTCACTGGCTGGGAGTATCACCGAAGCCCAATGATTTCTAAATCATAAAAAACAAAAAGAAAAACAATGAAGGGGAGTTAGAATGTTTTGGAAAATACTATCTTGATGAATATGAAAACATTGAATATAGAACTATATTAATGCACTGCAATAGAAGTATACCTATTAGATTATCTTCTGGTGGAGTCCTTTTGAGAAATATCATTAAATGATGTGAAATTAAAACTTAACATAGGGAGTTGTGCATTATAAGGACGAAGAAACATTGTTGACGTGAATAGAAATTGACATTCATGTCGAGTTTCCAAGTAACATCCTTGATTTGAAGAAATATGAATGTTTTAGATGTAATAGAATAATCCCTCACGCATGATATCATTGAACTTATAGATAAGCTGATGGTTATTAATTGAACATTGTACCTTCATTCTTTGAAAATAGTAAATATATTGGTGGTTGTAATTGAGATATAATATTTGAGAGAAGACATAGATATTAATGAACTTATTTCACTGTAATAAGATTACAGAAATAAGGTGTAACGATTGGATACTCGGACCTATGTATCTCCAAGTACAAAATCGATAGAAACAACAGTGTTGGATTTTTTACACGAATACTTGCACTAGATGTTCAACACACGTACATGTATCTATAGAGTTTCATTTGACTCTAGAGAAATCTCACACAATGGGGTTATTGATATGGACATCAGTTTGTTATTCTGTACATTCACAATTAGTATAGAAACATAACTAAATAAAAAGATAATGAAGCAACAGAGTTACATAGATCACATTATATAGGATAATTAAAATACGAATAGATAAATTTAAATGATACCTATGAATGATTATCAATTATTTCATTATAAACAACACTGTGTGTGAAATCAGAAGCTATGTTATGGATATCTACAACTATTGATTTCAAACCATTCGGTGAGGTGACCCTAGAAGGGGCGACATATAATTGACCATGAGAGAACACATGCCTGCGTAGAAATAACCCAAATGAAGAGAAAGATTGTCCATGACTATTATTAATAGTCATAACATAACAAACTATCAAAGGATATTGTCGTCTTTGTAATTTTAAATTCCATCTAACATCAAATTGTGTCATAGTTAGTATTAGAATGAATGCACGGTACCCCGAATGACAACCAGTTAAAATGCTTCATCGATGACATGGTCTCCCAAGTTTGTAACCACCTTGCGAGTGGCATTAAACAGACCAACTGGTTGATCCACTTTTCTTAACAACATGACATGAACACCAATCTTCAGACTAATTATATGCATTGCTAATACAGATTTGTTAATTACATTTAAAAACTCAGATGTGTATATAATTTCAGGCCTATATAAATCAAAACCGGCATTGCAAACACTGTCAGAGCTGAAGTAGTCTCTTCTTTCTGAATGTATGTGAGATAGCATGTAGACATTGATTTCTTGAACAAAATCACGTGTTGGAGCTTGAATCTCTTTGTCTTTTAGATAGTAGAAATCATCGTAATGGTCTGTGGATGGAGGATTTCTGAAGTCATCCATTTCTGCCAATGCATTATTGGTTGATTTCAGAAGATTTTTTTTTTTCATATGAATTATTGATTCACCATCATTAGGATGTTTTGTGTTACCATCACCAGTATCTAACACCCACTTTGAAAAGTTTTATATGTCATTAGAATCAGTATTGGCAGTCCCAGATTTCAGTTGAATGTTTTTTATTAGAGTTAGGACTCTACACTGTTTCCAAATATACGATTATTTACTACTTGCAATAAAAATTTCATTTCTGTTGCTGCCTGGAATAAATGGTAAATTTTGACAGAAATCTCCAACAAGTACAACATTGATTCCTCCAAATGGTAAAGATGCATAACTCAGATTTTTAGTTGAATTATAACTCTCAGAGTACGGTCCAGAGCCTCAAAACAGTACATGTGAACCATGGATGCATCATCCCAAATATTTAGTTTTGTAACATATAATATCTTGGATAAGTCACTCCATTGAAGAATATTGAAAACATATTGCTCATTAACAGAGATTGGAATACAAAATTTAGAATGCGCCGTCCTTCCAACAGGAATTAGTAATGATGATATTCCACTTAAAGATACTACCAGAACAATACTGCCCTCTGATCACAGCAAATATGTGAGTACTCTCCGAATAAATTTTTTACCGGTCCCTCTGTATCCATGCAAGAAGAAAAAACCCCCACACATTGCAGATATTGAAGACAAAATGACATATATCAGCTTTTTTTGTTCACTGGAAAGCATAATATCTAAATTAATGTAATCATTTTGATGACCCTTTCTGTTGTAGTTCAGTTCCTCCGCAATTGAACACTTTGTAACAATGCCAATTAAAAAATCTGGAACATGCATAGGGGGAAAACTCTAAAAAGACTTATTGTTCCTTCGTAAATTGTTCTCTATTTCATGCAGAGAAAACATGTGCCTCTCTTCATCAGTGAGAGGGAGATCTACAGAATATTTGAAACATTTAAATAGATGTCCGAATAAAATAGTAAAAACTGAATTACATAATGTACTGTAAATAAATACCATTACGGAATAGAGAAAAGTAAAAATACAACAGAAGAAAAAACCCTTCGGTTGTAACATAGAAATGAACATAATCATTAATATTACATGACAAAGACTACTATAAATTCATGACAGACCTGTAGTTTTTTCATATAAATAGGTAGAAACATGTACAGAACATAACATGGATTAAAGAAAAATTTAAAGAAGTGGACAGAATCATGCATGCAGAACCATGTCATTTACTGTTCTACAAATATATGCAGTTCTTTAATGTATAATGATGTCTTTTGCAGAATTTATTGATACCTTTTCAGTATCCATATGTAAACAGTAGAGAATGAGTACATATCAATGGATTACAGATGCTAGATAAAATGAACTAATTAAAAAATTACAAATACTACATGGAACACTTGAGTGTAATTATATATTCCAGATTTAACCATGTCAAATAAAAGTATATGAAAGTGTCTACCATTTGATATTTGTTAACCAAGTAAAGATTTTTCAAAGATGGACGTAGTAAAAATTTTAAATATTGTTACATAAATTTCTACAAGTATTATTTAATCTAACAGCTTGCAGATGCATTAATACCATTAGTGATGTTAATATCTTACTGGAAGAGTAAATATATTTATATAAAATACTGAAAAAAATTAAATTAATGACTTAGTTGGAAAGGTGGTTGATAATTTGAAACATAACTTTCATTTGAAGCCTTTTTCTTGAAAAATATAAGATAAATTCATAGAGAATATTGCAAGTTTCATTCCAATCTATATGTTGCCGAGAAATGTTATTTGAGATTAGCATGCTTGAAAATAGTCGGCGTAGATAGTGGCCCATTCCCCATGCTGAGACCTCTTTAATAGAATCAATGAATTATCGGTCATCCTCTTGTAGGTACAGAGCAGAACATGCCTCCCTAAAAGTTCCTTAAATAATGTCATTGACAGTTTTCAAATCCTCATATGATGTGGCACCTCTAATTTTTTTAGATGGATCCATGAGTAGTATTGCTCTCAATTTGTTGGAGGCACATAGTAGAGTCGACCAATACTGAATCCTTGTTTTCAGGGATGCCAATTCTTTTCATGACTACAGAAGATGAACCTAGTCCGGTATTCTGCGAATGTTAATCATCTACCTTCTGGTAATGCCAATTTTGATTTAAACCAATAAGTCAATAATGTTTTAGCAACAGTTATGCCAGTTAGGGCATCTTCAATTCTGTCATCGTCTCTATATGTCACAGTATGTTTCCCTGGTAAATGATAATGCATCCTATAGATAGGTGGATATCTGTAATGTATATCCTAAGAGAAGATCTACCAGGATGCCTTACAAGGTGATATGTAGTGACAATCATAATACATATTTATTACATCAATACTGTTGTCTACTCCAGTTTTTCTGTTGGTTTCATAAAGTGATGATGTTACACGATCATTTCCCTTGATTATATATTTAAAGAGATACATGATAGTAGATGACTGGTTTTATAACTCAATATTTAAATGTTCTTCATAACTGAGTTGAAAAACTGGATTTTATGGTACTACAAAACAATTATCCAAATGAACACCATTTTTTTGGATTTATCTGCCGTTATCCCTTCTACGATATATCACATGACTATCGTCACCTACCGTTGTTTCCCAAAAAAAAATTAGGAAAGAACATAGAGAGTTTTCAATTTTTCATACAAGGAGAAGATCATCTCGAATCTCCACAACGGTCATGGAGGATATAGTTTTTAACAGCTTCATGTAGTGTTGGTAGGAAATTTTATCTGAAACCTCAATAGACACAACTCTGTTAACATCTGATGGAGTAATAAGTTTTTTTTCTTGTCATTGAAACAGTAAAATGTGGACATGCGACAAACCTTTTTTTTGGAATTCAATAGTTCGAACAACTGTAATGGAAAAACAAAAATAGGTTTTTTCTGGTTAATATTAGGTGTTGTAATATGAAAGAATAAACTGAAAATAATAATCAATAATAATAGATCTTATTAGTTAAACATAATGAACTGTAAAAAATGATCTTACCTACCCTTGATTTTCCAAATATACAACGTTCTCTTAAATCATTTAGAAGATGATCGACCTTCATATAGAATACATGAGATAGTAATTGTGTAAAGTCAGTTGGACGATGATTCTTTTGTGTAACAAATCTACTTATTTCTAGCCACATTGGGTTACATGTAAATGTAAGGAACAAATCCGGATAACCTTCCCAATTAAAAGTTGACATTGCATCCTGATAATTTTGAATCATATATCTTGGACCACCAGTAAAAGAAGAGGGGAAAATGATGTGCTTCCCGGAAGAGGACCCTTCTCAGTCACCTCAAAGGAATTCATCTTGCAATCCATTATATATGTCGACATGCATCCAATTCTGGTTGAAACGAATATACGATAGTCTCTGAGACTCAATCATTGTGTAAGCCTTGACGACAAATTGTTGCATCAGTCTTCTAGAATGTAGAAAAGTGGATGGTTCAATTTCACGAAATTTAAAGTTAAAAGAGAAATATTCACTCACTGGTAGTGAACGTAGTAGCACGGTGCATTACATTGTCAACATATCCATCCTGGCCACCAGGTAAAATCAATGGATACTGTAATAGTAGATACAAATGGTAAAGCTCATCAATTCGTTGCAATGCACCACATTTGGTTTGAATGATGATGTCACATTCTTGGTTTAGATCTTCAACATCTCTGAAAATAAGAATGGAAATTTCAGATGTTGTCGGTAAGTTATGTGTTTCCTCATGTGTATGTCTTTTCTTAAGCAGGTGTTGCATTAAGATTAGAACATCTTCACAATTCAGGACATCTTTTATTGATATGAACTATTGCGCTAAAGCACTGATCTCATGTAACATATGTTGCAACTTCTCAACAATATCAATGTTAACAACTGATTGAAGATTTCTGCCATCAGAGCTAGAAGAGACATTTGTGTCAGAAAAATACAATGAAATGCCTCATATTAATATTCATAGAAATGAATTTCTGAAATACCTCATACTTCTAACTCTGTTCTGGAACTCATGTTCTGTGTCAAACACATATAGTTGGGTAAACCTTGGGGGTTGTCCTTCTACCAGACACAAACTACCTATGTGATATAATTTCTGTCCATTTAGTATGAATATTGTTGGGGATCTACCATTGTTCAAAGACCTATCAACCTTCCCACCCATAGATGTGATTGAAAACATAGAATTATAATGATTTATATACTCTTTGAATGCTCATTCTTGTGAAGACGTACAATTGAAAACCAACATCTGTATGTATGGAGGAGGTGACGGGAGAAAATCCAAAGAAATATTTCTCTTAGATTATCATAGAGCAAATCCTGAGGTTTGTTGGTTGCTGTATTTCCTATTACTCTCATCATACCCCATATTTGAGTGACAGTATTGGCATACATATGTGGGGTCTCCGATATCTAAGTATCCTAAATGTTGGGGAAAATTTTATTTAAAAATTATTAAATTTGCAGAGACTCTACTTGAATAGTATTTCATTTATGATATTAATAATTCCAGAGTACTAATATCAATAACCTGTGTTCTCCGCAATTTCCATTTCTAATGGGTTTCTTTCAAAAGTCTATGAAATGTAAATACGGTGTGTGATATCCTGTATAGAATGTAATAATATTTGAATATCAATTGGTTGGTCAAAAAACCTATGGAGTGTGCAGTTGTGATAACGAAATCTGTATTGTTTGAAGACGTTGCTGAAATATGTGAAGGAAAATATTGTCGATTAGAATATCAAGTTACAGAAACATTAAGTAGTTTCGATAAAAAAATAACAAAATCTATATTAATGCGTAAAAAAAATATAACATACCTGTCAATGATGCAGTAGTGTACTTTGGTACATCAATATTTGGAAGACTAAATCTGTACACATAGGATAGAGTATGAACTGGAATTTAATTGACATGTCATATTTAAGTGTATTAGTCATGCATATTCTGTCAAGTTGAGTACCACAAATTCAGTGAGATTGTTGTCATCATTCAGAAGACCTAAATGAAAAATTGACAGAAGTGTTTGATGGTCCGTAATTAAAGGTTTGACCCATATTATTGTCATTAATGGTAGAGACCCGAAGCCTGACATACATTGACATTACATTACATTTGCAGAATACTTAGTACATAACAAAAACACACACACAAGGATCGTAATAGTTTAGTGTCTTTGGAAACTCGGTATGTAATCTTCTAATCGTGGTGAAAGATCTTCAATATCTCCCATAAAGATCTTCCCTTTTTTTACCTAAAACCTTTCTTTATATCCTGGGGAAATGAAAACATAAAAGGTTGAGCTCAAATGCTCAGTAAGGGTAATCAAAAGAAAAATCAATCACATCATATTCATAAGAACATAACTTTTAGAAATCTTAACCTGCAAAAGAGAGCATAATTTCATAACATGGGATAAATCATAGTAGTGAAATGAAATCCCAATAATCATAACTTAAAACATGAAACTTTGTGCCATACACACATAATCATAGAGAATCATTTCTTGTTAGTCAATACTCATTGCCAAGACTATCTTAGTGGACAAAGTACCTTCCTGAACCGATTCACCCTCATTTCAGTCCTGTTTCACTGAACCGGTATAACCTACCATTCCATCCATGTCTATCTCATGAGATATAAAACCTTTACCCAATGCATTGGAGGGAGATATAGGTCCCACCCATCTCATAATGAAACCATTCTTATGTGTGCCACAAAATCATAAATCATACATCGTAGCATAACCCATAAAATAAAAATGGGATTCATAAACAACATGACATCATAAAACAATTCATATAAGATAAAGGAATTCATAAAAATAATTCCATCACAACATAACCAAATAAATGTAATAATAGGGATAGAAACAGAACCCTATGTTATCTTAGATGGAAAATAATTTTTATAAAACACTTGAAATAAATTCTTGAGGAAAATATCCTTTCTTTTTCAAAATCAATTTCTTTTCACAAAACATCATGAAATTTTAAAAGAAATAGATTTTATTGAAAATAGTCATGAAATATTTTGGAGTAAGATTCATGAAAATAAGGCTTTATAAAACCGTAAAAATCCTTTCGTGCCGTATAAGTTAAAAAAACATTCTTCGTACTTTTGTCGAAAAATTCAAAAAGTACCTCGTATGAAAAATGACAACAGATTTCTTTCATATCTTTACTAAAAACACACCAAAGGGTAAAATTGGATTTAAACAATTGTAGTTGTATGGAAATAATATTACATATTGAGGAAAACATGGATGTGGATGATAAAACACACCCCAGTAAATACCAAAGTATAAGCAATCTCGGATAAAAATGAGATTGTGATATTTCCCTTACCTTAGGTCCGATTTGCTTCCTAAGTGTCCGAACCTCTTGTATAATAATTTAAATAATGTCATTGACTTATTAAAGAATCATATTCATTGTTATTATATAATATATGGTTCACTTCTGACTTTATATTGCCCGTTCTTTTGTTAATTCATGTTAAAGTAGCGTTTTGGGTAAAATCGCCTCATTTGTCGTTCGTGTTTTAAATTGTAATTATTCATATGATTACTTAGATCATTATTAATTAATTATAGAATATAAAACATGATTTATATATAATATATATTCAGATTATACATATATATAATGGATCTATAAATGGAAAGGAATACACAGTTCATGGAGATGGTAGGTCGTATGTACGCATGCATGCTATTTTCTTTTCGTTATTGAATTGAGTGGAATTAAGTAGATGACATACATATATATACACATAAGTCCAGTATCTTTATAATGTCATATATTTCATGATTACTTATTATATATACTTTATAATCATTCATGAATGGTTAAAGTGGAGAATGAATCTAATCGCGTCGTGGAGACGGTAGTCCGTACGTACGCACGAGCGATGATATCATTCTCATGATCGTGGACTTGTGTTGAAGTGTATGTATACTATTCCAGTATCAATATCACTTTATAATAATCATATATAGTTACTCATTACACCATTATACCCATCCAATTAAGGTGGTGGCGGAAAATAGATTACACCACGGCGTGGAGACGGTATTCCGTACGTACGCACGCGTGGTGATTTCATATTCCATAGGATGGATAGATGGTGAAATAGGATTGTTTCATACTTATAATAACATATCATTATATGAGTGATACTAATGTTATTACTTCATAATGAAACAACCTAAGAAGAAGAAGTGTATGAATAAATAAAGGTGATAGATTCGGTAAGGGAAATTGCCTCTTCTTTGAAGCACCTCTTTGAGACCTCCTCTAAGGGCACTAAAATTGGTCTTTTATGAAGACCAGAACCTCTAGGATGTTTCTAGGGAAGTGGAGAAGATATTTTTGAAGGGTTTGGCCGAGCTTGAATTCTCAAATTGGTGTGAGGAGGAGAGGGAGGAGGTGCCCTTTTATAAGGGAGGAGAGGGGCACCTTTGGAATAACTAAAAATATTATTTTATTATAAAGTCAGCATCGGTATTAAATAGCTCAAAATTGATTTATTACGAAGATAAGGTGGTTATGGGTCGAAATACTCTCATCCAATAGGATTTAGACAAGTTTAGGTTATTATTTTAACATTATCAATTAGATTTAACTCTAAGTTAAATAATTTAACTTTTACCGTGTCTTTTTGTTTTCTTACACTATATGGTTAATAAATTTACGATATCAAGCCAAAAGAACCCCAATTTGTTTATTATTAATATATATAATCTTATCTATGTCATTTGGCCGAACCTTATATTTTTAGGAATAAAATAACAATTAATAATATAATATTTATTTTAAAAATATTTTATGTCAATTTTGACGCTATTTGGTACATGATTTTTATGAAATTAATAACAGAATGATACGTTATATCCAAGTTACTTAAATCAACAATAACATGTCATATTAACCTAAAAAATTATTGTAAGTCATAAAAAGTCTCAAATTACATTTATTTGGGCATTTCTAACATCAATTATGTTAATATTTCATTAATAAGACAATTACTGCATCATCTTTGTGTCATAATAAATGATAATTTTTTAATCCCTAAAAATTCTAAATAAATTCCTATTATGTAGATAATTTTATTATCTTTCTGGAGACTATTCAGGTTCGACGTTTCATGATGTTAATCACTAGAGTAAAATTATTATACTTATAAGATTTAAGAAAGTGACAAGTTGTCACATTCTTTGGTTTTAATAATAATTAAATTATTTTCATTAAAAAAATTTAATTAAATGAATCTAGTCCGACCCTTAGGTGATATGGGTCTACTTTTAGTCATCTAATAGGATTTTGAAATTTATTAGGGTAATTTTAAAATATTATATTTACCCTTAATTACCCGATTTACCTTTAATTATGGTAAATAAAATTTACCGTAGTTACTATTCATAATTCCCAAAAATAAAAAGTAGCTTATTAAAATAATTTTGATCCACTGGTTCCAAATATGGAATCCATTTTTCCAAATTCAATACACAAAAGTTGTAGAAATTAAATTAAAATTAATCCCGTTGTCGAAAGAAAACGTGTTTTCTTTAAAACATTGCAAAAGATTGAATTGATTTAACCTACGATTTCAAGGTAAAATCAATGCTAATGTCATAAATTATATTAAATGGTAAAAATATATTCTATTTATACTTTAAAACTATTCAATATTATAATTTAACCACAAAAGATATTACGATGAAAAAAGTGGTTTTTAATTAAAATATAGTGTGTTTTTACTATTCATTAAAATATGAAAGTTATCGGAAAAATATCAAAACTTTATCCAATGTAAATTTTTATATCCTTATTCAAAAGAAGAATTTTATTTTGTCAAATTGAACTTATAAACATGTCAAAACTAGATTTAAAGTGGGTGCGCCATCAAAAGGCGGCAAAACTTCATTTATTTAAAAATACTTATTTTACCCGAAAAAAAATTATTTTGTTCTTATACCATGTTCTAGAAATGTGTAAGAAGAATAATAATGTTATAAAATTCAAAATTTAGTTAAAAATATTCATAACAGCTAGTTCATGACAATATTATAATCATATATCGTTGTTTATTAAAACCCAGTATTGCGTACAACACACGCTATCGAGGAAGGTCGCAATTGCATGTAATGCAAGTCAAGTCAGAGTTGCGTGTTGTGAAAGAATCCTTCATTGTTTTGTATAATATAATCCAACCATATTTCATTTATACATTGAATATATATATATATACTCAATGTTGCGTAGAATAACTATTATCAAAATTGTGTGTAACTCGGTTCATGAATAGTGTTGCGTATACTGCAAGCTAATACGGTGTTGCGTATAGTGCAAGGTAATCTTGGTGTAGAATACAACACAAGACATTAATGAAATTAAAATAATATTTTTCATAAAATCTCGGGGTGTTACATTCTACGCCCCTTAAAATGAATTTCTCCCTCGAAATTCGTTGGGGTTATAAATGGTTTACTATTCGAAAGTTTCTTTAATAGAAACCCACATCCTAAAAAGGAATACCAAAAGAAATATTTAAAAACAAAAGTAGGAAACGAAACGGTTACCCAAATAAACTAATCACTGGGTTTCCACATAGGTTAAAATATGGATATGTAAGAGAAATATAACCATCATGTTCTGATGGAGAGTGGTAGGGAACATGGCTATGGAAAAGCCAGCAATCACAAATCCATAAATTTGTGATGATCTAAGGTACCATCTGATTAATCAGATATAAGACCACTAGGACAACATTTTTGGTTTTCAAGATCGTTTCCCTAAAGTTGAATAATTTTAATTAGAATAAATACTTACGTTATTTTGGTACAATCTCACTATTGTTCGTGCCTTAAACAATTTCCACTTCACCTCTTAAATAAATGAAGTTGAATTTGTTATTCGTGAAGTGTTAGTAGATCATGTGATAGAATGACGGGTCATTCCATCTCTTTCAAAAAAAAGGTTAGAAAATGTTATAAGTCCATCTTATGGTTAATCGTATATGGTTCCAAAAATGAACTTATACTTCATATATCATACCGCTTAATAAAATAAAACTAGTTTATACTAACCAGGGACTTCCTGTAGGCCAGTGGTAGGCGATAAAGGCCAGTCGCACTTCGGTTGTGGGTTCGATTCCCACATCCTTGTCCGACACGATGGGATGTCGCCCGTCCTGCAGGTTGTCCTTTTTCTAAAACTACATTACTATAACATCACATAAATAATATCAAAAAAAGTTCTATCCTTAAACAATACTAACTTATGGTTAACATAATCCATTCCAATCTTTAGGCTTATCTAAAATACTTAGGTCCAAGCTCATTGTATAAAGAAAATGATTACTTGAAATGTCATCAACCAAGCATGTGAATACCATCATTTATCCCCCATATATCTTGTTGGTCACATTCTAATCATGTGAATACCTTAATGATGTATTCTCTTGAAAAATGAATACCCATTAAACCTTAGTGAAAACATGAATGCTGTCAAAAGTTAACTCTTTCCACATACCAAAATCCAAAAATTCTATATACTCAAACCATGATATAACCTTCTCCTTATATCAGTCATGAGCTCATGAATACTATAAAACATTTAATTTTCTCCTTATTCCTTCATTATGCGCATATCATCTACATTCCAAAAATATCTGAATAACCTTTCATGGATACTGGTAACATTAATCATAGACATTCAAAACACAAGGAAAGACAATAGTGTAACAATCCATAGATGTCTCTTTATTCCATAGTATCATGAGATTACTTATACAACATTACACATGATAAACATGTAATCATTCCACTACATTCTTAAACCATTGACCGAGCTTCAACAATTCTTTCATCTCACATATCATTTGTAGTCTCTTCATCATCATCCACATAAATACTACCCATATGACCATACTGTTTCTCTTAATGAGACTTTCCCTTAGGGCATTGGTTTGCATAATGGTCGTACATTCCACATTTAAAACATTTAACCATTGCTGATGTCGTAGCAATACCATTATCCTCATCCCTGGTGTTAAATGAACCTTTTCCTTTGCACTCACTGTCTTTGTGTCCTTCGTTTCCACACCCAAAGCATCTTCCAGTTCCTTTGAAACATTCTCCCTGATTCCTCTTCCCACATGATTTACATAGGGGAAATTGATCTTTCTTTCCTCTATGACCATCATGAAACTCCATCTTTCTCTTATTAGAAAAGTCAGGAAACTTACCAAATTTTACTTTATTGATCATATTATGAGATTGCTGATTCGGCATAATAATGATGTTTGGACTTCCAAATCCCATTTCATTTGGTTGCTCATGATGATTATCATTCCATTGTCCATCATATCCTCCATTTTTGTGAATCATCTTGTTTCCAGCCATTTTCTAAAACCCAAAAAGAATAGTGTGAGAGGAAAAAATCATAATAAAAGGGGAGTAACTTCAATATCTAACATCTTTGGTTTAATCTAATATCATTACCATTGTTCTAGGACTATATCCTATACGTATACTTATCCTTAGGGACATCCCTCGACATACCTTAGAAATGTCTCTAGGGATCTCACTAACGTTTTCGCATCCTAGTTTCCAAAGGTTGACTAAACCTTTTCTATGATACAAACTGTAGAGACCCGAACCCTGATGTACATTGACATTACAATTCATTTGCAGAATACTTAGTACATAACAAAAACTCACACACAAGGATCGTAATAGTTTAGTGTCTTTGGAAACTCAGAACGTAATCTTCTAATCGTGGTGAAAGATCTTCAATATCTCCAATAAAGATCTTCCATTTTTTTACCTAAAACCTTTCTTTATATCCTGGGTAAAATAAAACATAAAAGGGTCAGCTCAAATGCTCAGTAAGTGTAAACAAAAGAAAAATCATTCACATCATATTCATAAGAACATAACTTTTGGAAATCATAACCTTCAAAAGAGAGCATAATTTCATAACATGGGATAAATCATAGTAGTGAAATGAAATCCCAATAATCATAACATAAAACATGAAACGTTGTGGCATACACACATAATCATAGAGAATCATTTCTTGTTAGTCAAGACTCATTGCCAAGACTATCTTAGTGGACAAAGTCCCTTCCTGAACCCAGTCACCCTCTTTTCAGTCCTGTTTCACTGAACCGGTATAACCTACCATTCCAACCATGTCTATCTAATGAGATATAAAATCTTTACCCAATGCATTGGAGGGAGATATAGGTCCCACCAAACTCATAATGAAACCATTCTTATGTGTGCCACAAAATCATAAATCATACATCGTAGCATAACCCATGTAATAATAATGGGATTCTTAAACAACATGACATCATAAAACAATTTATATAAGATAAAGGAATTCATAAAAATAATTCCATCAACAAATAACAAAATCATTCTAAAAATAGGGATATAAACAAAACCCTGTGTTATCTTAGATGAAAAATAATTTTGATAAAACACTTGAAATGAATTCTTGAGGAAAATATCCTTTCTTCTTCAAAATCAATTTCTTTTTACAAAACGTCACGTAATTTTAAAAGAAAGAGATTTTATTGAAAATAGTAATGATATCTTTTGGAGGAAGATTCATGAATATAAGGCTTTATAAAACCGTAAAAATCCGTTCGTGCCGTATAAGTTAAAAAAACATTCTTCGTACTTTTGTCCAAAAAGTCAAAAAGTACCTCGTATGAAAAACGAAAAAAGATTCCTTTCATATCTTTTACTAAAAACTCACCAAATGGTAAAATTGGATTTAAACAATTGTAGTTGTATGGAAATAATATTACATATTGAGGAAAATATGGATTTGGATGATAAAATACACCCCAGTAAATCTCAAAGTATAAGCAATCTCGGATAAAAATGAGATTGTGATATTTCCCTTACCTTAGGTCCGATTTTCTTCGTAAGTGTCGGAACCTCCTGTATAATGATTTAAATAATGTCATTGACTTATTACAGAATCATATTCATTTTTATTATATCATATATGGTTCACTTATGACTTTATATTACCCGTTCTTTTGTAAATTCATGTTAAAGTAGCATTTTGGGTAAAATCGTCTCATTTGTCGTTTGTGTTTTAACTTGTAATTATTCATATGATTACTTAGATCATTATTACTTAATTATAGAATATAAAAAATGATTTATATATATTATATTTTCATAATATACATATATATAATGGATCAATAAATGGAAACAAATACACCATTCATGGAGACGGTAGGCCGTACGTACGCATGAACGCTGTTTTCTTTTCGTTATTGAATTGAGTGGAATTAAGTAGATGACATAAATATATATACACATAAGTCCATTAGCTTTATAATGTCATATATTTCATGATTACTTATTATATATACTTTATAATCATTCAAAAATGGTTAAAGTGGAGAATGAATCTCATCACGTCGTGGAGACGGTAGTCCGTATGGACGCACGAGCGATGATATCATTCTCATGATCATGGAATTGTGTTGAAGTGTTTGTATACTATTCTAGTATCAATATCACTTTATTATAATCATATATAGTTACTCATTACACCATTATACCCATCCAATTAAGGTGGTGGCGGAAAATAGATTACACCATGGCGTGGAGACGGTATTCCGTACGTACGCACGCGCGGTGATTTCATTTTCCGTAGGATGGATAGATGGTTAAATAGGATTGTTTCATACTTATAATAACATATCAGTATATTACTGATACTAATTTTATTACTTCATAATTAATCAACCTAATAAGAAGAAGTGGAAGAAGAAATAAAGATGAAAGATTCGGTAACGGAAATTACCTCTTCTTTGAATCGCCTCTTTGAGACCTCCTCTTAGGGCACTAAAAATGGTCTTTGATGAAGACCAGAACCTCTAGGATGTTTCTAGGGAAGTGGAGAAGATATTTTGACAGGGGTTGGCCGAGCTTGAATGCTCCAATTGGTGTGAGGAGGAGAGGGAGGAGGTGCCCTTTTATAAGGGAGGAGAGGGGCACCTTTGGAATAACTAAAAATATTATTTTATTATAAAGTCAATTTCGGTTTTAAATAGCTCCAAATTGATTTATTTAGAGGATAAGGTGGATATGGGTCGAAATAATCTCATCCAATAGGATTTAGACAAGTTTAGGTTATTATTTTAACCTTATCAATTAGATTTAACTCTAAGTTAAATAATTTAACTTTTACCGTGTCTTTTTGTTTTCTTACACTATATGGTTAATAAATTTACTATATCAAGCCAAAAGAACCCCAATTTGTTTATTATTAATATTTATAATCTTATATAAGTCATTTGGCCGAAACATAGATTTTTAGGAATAAAATAATAATTAATAATATAATATTTGTTTTAAAAACTATTTTATGTCAATTTTGACACTATTTTGTACATGATTTTTATGAAATTCATAACAGAATGGTAAGTTCTATACAAGGTACTTAAATCAACAATAACATGTCATATTATCCAATAAAATTAGTGTAAGTCATAAAAAGTCTCAAATTACATTTATTTGGGCATTTATAACATCAATTATGTCAATATTTCATTAATAAGACAATTACTGCATCATCTTTGTGTCATAATAAATGATAATTATTTAATCCCTAAAAATTCGAAAAAAATTCCTATGATGTAGATAATTTTATTAAATTTCTGGATACTATTCAGGTTCGATTTTTCATGAAGTTTATCACTAGAGTATAATTATTATACTTATAAGATTTAAGAAAGTGACAAGTTGTCACATTCTTTGGTTTTAATAATAATTAAATTATTTTCATTAACAAAATTTAATTAAATGAATCTATTCCTCCCCATAGGTGATATGGGTCGACTTTTAGTCATCCAATAGGATTTTGACATTTTTAGGGTAATTTTAAAATATTATATTTACCATTAATTACCTGATTTACCTTTTACTATGGTAAATAAAATTTACCGTAGTTAGAATTCATAATTCCCAAAAATAAAAAGTAGCTTATTAACATAGTTTGGATCCACTGGTACAAAATATGTAATCTATTTTTCCAAATTCAATACACAAAAGTTGCAAAAATTAAATTAAAATTAATCCCGTTGTCGAAAGAAAATGGGTTTTCTTTAAAACATTGCAAAAGATTGAATTGATTTAACCTACGATTTCAAGGTAAAATAAATGCTGATGTCATACATTATATTAAATGGTAAAAATATATTCTAATTATACTTTAAAACCATTAAATATTATAATTTATCCACATAAGATATTACGATGAAAAAAGTTGTTTTTAATTAAAATATAGCGTGTTTTTACTATTCATTAAAATATAAAAGTTATCAAAAAAATATCAAAACATTATCCAATGTAAATTTTTATATCCTGATTCAAAATAAGAATTTTATTTTGTCAAATTGAACTTATAAACATGTCAAAAACTAGATTTAAAGTGGGTGCGCCATCAAAAGGCGGCAAAACTGCATTTTTTGAAAAATACTTATTTTACCCGAATAAAAATTATTTTGTTCTTATACCATGTTCTAGAAATGTGTAAGATTAATAATAAAGTTATAAAATTCAAAATTTAGTTAACACTATTCATAATGGCTAGTTCATGACAATATTATAATCATATATTGTTGTTTATTAAATCCCAGTACTGCGTACAACACACGCTATCGAGGAAGGTCGTGATTGCGTGTAATGCAAGCCAAGTCAGGGTTGCGTGTTGTGAAAGAATCCTTCGTTGTTTCGTATAACAGAATCCAACCATATTTCATTTATACATTTAATATATATATATATACACTCAATGTTGCGTAGAATAACTATTATCAAAATTGTGTGTAACATGGTCCAAGAATAGTGTTGCGTATACTGCAAGCTAATACGGTGTTGCGTATAGCGCAAGGTAATCTTGGTGTAGAATACAACACAAGACATTAATGAAATTAAAATAACATTTTTCATAAAATATCGGGGTGTTACATTAATGTTCACAGACAGCAGACATACTAAAAGGTACAGGATATAGGGTGTGTTGTATATGTTTTCGTTTGTTTTATCCGGAAATCATTGTTGACTCCGTACGACTAGAACTAGCTACAATGTAAAAAGAAGTAACAAATTATGAGTATCCTTTCATAGTTGGAAACAACAATCATTGCATAGCATTTTTCAAATGGACACACCATAAATAGATAGAGGTGACAATGGTAATCTTCGGTCTGTATGTCCAACGCCATTTGCTGATAGTGGCTGAAAAACTGGACTACCAGTGGACATGGTATAAAGCATTGGAGAACCTACAGTACACAATAGTATTATCACTAAAATTATTGCCATGAAACTCATATAATGATATAAGTATAGTTAGTAATTAATTTATTCTAAAACTAAGACAATACTCATGATTTTCTTGACGTTTCTGCATGAGTATTCTTATGTGGATCCTTGATTCTCTAGAGTGGGAAGGCGTATGCATGGTTCTGTTGGTTTTATTTGTACAAAAATGTCTAGGTTTCATAAATAAAATATATTTTGAAGAGTTGATAATTGAATATAAAATGATTATAAATAGGCAGACAATAATGTTACTATATAAATTTGAAGATCAGTTTTGATGTTTAATATTAACATAATAGACATGAAAATGTTTACTGGATCTACTATACATTAAAACACAAGTTTTTTATATAATTACCATGTAACGGTAAACATAATCTACAAAAATTTGTTTTAAACCACATTTATGATGCAATACCTTTGTGAAAAAATTTGATGCCCCTCAGATGAATGACACAAAAGGCTGTTTTCAAAGCAGTAGTATATTATCACCGACAAGACTGAAACTATATGTGTTAAGTATCAATGATGGAATGGAGCAATAAAATAGTTCACATATCCAAAAAACGTATACGTGGAAGGAATATTAGCTAACAATTATTCAAAAAAATAAATATCTATCTAAGAAATTTAACTTTCAATGTCACGTGGGATTGCTATTTCTATATACTTGAGAAGAAAATAAGTACCCTAACATTGGTTCATGCATAATAAATAAGGAACTATTTCATGGTATCTGCCATACAATTTTCAAAATGTTATACATTTTTATGTGCTATTATATATTCCAGAATATAGAGGCCATGTACTGATTAGGTTGCCGAAATCCAAAACCGGGCTAAAAAACATAGACACAATGATAGTTGAAAAATGATATACCCTTATTACAATCGCAATAAACATGTAAAAGATGCAGTGCAGAGTGACAGAGAATATGTTACCTTGATAGTAGACAATGGATCCTTATGGAATAAATATAAACCCTACTCACGAGGTCAGCGATGAAATGGAGCTTTGGGAAGTCCGTGATGGTATGCCCGAGGTCTTTTTCCAGGATGGTGATGGCAACAACAGTGCTTCTAGGGACGGTATGTGGGAGTAGATGACTAGAATCATTTAGTGGTGTATTGAATCGTGCTTATGTGAAACCCTATTCTTTCCCTAATAATCAGGTATAGACAGCTATCCCCTACGAATGCCTCAAGCTGGTAGAAGTTATTAGTGGATATCGTAACCGCCTCTAGGAATTAGAGGAATCAAACAACAGATGAAATGCAGGGGGAGATTAGTGGAATCGAACAGCTGCTAACGAAATGCAGGTAGATGAAATGGAGGGAGATTAGAGGAAGGCATTGAGATCATGTATATGAATGATGATGAAGTCTGCGAATGAACGCCGCTGAGTAGAAACACTAATCTTGGACGGAGGTGAAGGGAAATAGAGCAACGTGGGAGGTCGGCATGGATCTCGGAGAAAAAATGTCACCAGATCAGCCTGACAGAGGAATCAAACATTGGAGGACAAAATGTGGGTAGAGGAAATGCGAGGGGAGATAAGAGGAAGGTGTCGAGTTCATGTAGATTAATTGGGATGAGGTCCGTGAATGAACGACGCTGAGTTGAAACCCTAATCCTGGACGGAGGAGGACGTAATATGAGTGATGTGGGAGGTTGGCATGGAGGTCGGCGAAAAATCGTCTCAAGATCAGCCCGATAGGCTGCAGGTATTTTCAGAAGAAAATGTTTAATTTAGTGGCGTGGCTTCATGTGGAGTCGAAAAATCAGCAGGGAATATACCAGCATTAGAATATATAGTGGATTACTAAAAAAATGTTATTTTATTTTTAGATTTCCTCTTCATACTTCATCTTCTCTTCCCTGCCACGTGGACCAATTATCATAGTGATGTGTGTGTCCTCCCATGCATAACCTATTTTTCAAGAGACATTATCTATCCAATGCCAGAGTCATGAATTAACTTCCAATGAGGATCTAAATTATATGTTCTCAATTCCTTTTCAATGTTTTTGGTTTAATCCTCTCATGAATGAGTTTTCAAGGTCAAAGTTCATTTTCCAAATTTTTATAGTGAACGAGAATGTCTTATTTTTTATCAAAATAAAACTAAATTAGACCTTGATATTGGACTAGTGGAACATCAAAATTATAAGTTTGGTAGATTATAATTTTCCCAAAAATTTCTATTGAATTTTGAATAGTACTATTGTGCTGTACAGTAGCATATCTCAAGTATCACGTTTTAAATGATTTATTCATATTTCATTGATCATTGATCATAGATACAATTCCTATTATATGTTTTCATCAATTTTAGAAAGACAACCCCAATCACATCTACCCATAGGTTGTCCCGGTTTATTTTTTTATTTATTATATAATTAAATTCCAAAAATGAATATTACAATTATGTCTTGAATATATAATGGATTTAACCCTTTTTGTGTCTGTCCTAAATGATAATGACACTACATAAATTCCATATTGATCCCCATTAATTATTTACATGATTTATTGTTTGTTTAAAAATGAATCATTGGTGAATCATGTGAAGAATATTGAATATGTTACATAATTTTGTTAAATATATTGTTTAATTAAAAGTAACATGTTTTTAGAATTTAAACTCTCAATTGAGGTGTGTTGTCTTATAAATTACAATGTGGTTATTTTTTTATAATATAAATCCTTCATTAATTCTATAATGCACACTTTATATTGAATTCATTTTTTGATATATGGTGTTGTTGTAAATAAACTCTATTTTTATTATTAAATGGATTGTCCCTCCATTATATTTAAATATTAGATGACTTTGATATCCTTATAAGGGTTTAGTGTTTCATATATATTTATTGAAATGGGATACTCTTGTACAAATTTCTAATGACCCAAGAACATCATATGTTCTTGGATTTCTTCATAAACATGCTTTCCTAAGTACTTAAATACCAATTTGTTCATGGATTCATCTATGTACCTCTAGGTGTGTTTTAATTAAATTTTAATTCACAAATAGAATAAATTAAATGAATGCAATGTAATAGCTTGACATGATTGATTTCATTCCATGACTGATTTAAATTTTTTAAATGATATTACTTAATGTTCAGAGGCTATTTATGTGAAATGTGTTTTATAAGATTACAATGCCACACTATTTACAGAACACTTAAGTACCAGATTAATTTGAATTAATATCAATTAAATTACAATAATAGTGAGTGGGATTGATTAAATTTAGAGTGTGATTGGTAATTCTTCCTGTATATGGTTTTTATAATTATATTATCAAATTATTACACGTTGATATAGGCCCTAAAATTTTGGTAAGTGATTAGTTGATCATGGATGAAAACCATTATTCCAAACACCAGGTGTTGTGTTTTTGATGACTCACACCATTTATATTATATAGGACTTCGGGATTAGGTACCACAATCCGGATTTATAGTGTTAACATGATGGAACACTTATCGTCTAGACTATTGAGTTCATGAAATCTCACACAATATAGGGTTTTAGGGAATGTATTATATTTCTTTAGCTTATATGCCTTTTCATACTAGTATGGATGAGTCAATTATCCTCGATTAAGCCAACAACTAGTATTTTAGGTATATAGACACTTACATCCATATGTACATGGTTCATATAGGTTCATATGATATATAATAATAATATTTATATATTATTAATGTATACATATGGTTACTAATCATACTTCTTATTTTGACTATGAGATGATGCATGTTATTTATTGTAGTTGTTCTATTGGATCATTACCAGACCAATGTTTATTTATGTATTCATTTATATTTTTCATATTAAATGAAAACTAATTTAATTTTATTCATTAACTAGATTTAGACATAAAATCTATCGGTGGTATCTTAATAGGATTTATGTATGACATCCAACTCGGGCCGCCATTTCATTGGGGTAATTGATTAGACCTTATGTCATTAAGGCCCCATATGATTGCTTCTATTATATTTTTAGTACATGAAATCTAGGAGCACAAGACAAAGAATGATCTCAATATTATCAATGAAAAACCCCACTTGTATTTTCATTCATTTAACTATTTTTCTATTACGTTATACAATTTTGTGTTTCAAATATTCAATTTTAGTGTACCTGGAATCACAGGGATACAAATTCATTAGATGTATATTGATATCATCCATCACTTTTGAATAATTTATTATTATTATTCAACTGATTTTTGTTTAAATTATTATCTGTTATACTGATGTTCTCCTTTAATCCTGATTGTATAGCCTCCCCATCGTACATTCTATACACCCTCATAGCTAGTCATTAGCCACTGGGGAATGGGGAGACACACTAGAGGAAATGTGGACCACTAGTACCATGATTGTGTTTGTGTCAATTTGGTATGGAATGTTACAATGTAGTATCAAAGACATTATTTTTATTTGTATTATTGTTTGGTCTGGTTTTGGTGTTAATCCAGGCTCCTTTAGAGTGAGAGGTTATCTATTACCATTGTAGGTATTGAGTGATCCATTTGTTCACGTATTAAAATTTAATGGACCATAACATGGACTCCAACCTTTTTTCGACATGACCACTAGGTAGAAACCACATTGATATTGGTCAATGATATTATATGGATATTTGGTCTTTATTTTAACATTTCACATATAATCATGGGGTATTTGCAATCTTGGGTTAGTTATTTAGTCTCTAGTTCGATGATTATGAGGTTACAATAGATTTTTTTTCATTCTAACATGTTATTTTTAAAAGGGTAAAGATTATAGTGGGTTAGATCTAGGTTTCATCTTTGTTGATACTCAGGCATGATGGTTTAAATTTCCAGGTCATGAATTGACCATGGAACATCATTAGAAGATATGTATGGGCTTCTGTTAACATTCATGGGAATAAAGTGGTATTCCTTGGAATAAGTTGTTGTGATATATCTAGTTTTATGCGGGCCATATAATAATACATTATTTAATCACTAATAAGATATTTAAGTTACTTCATATCATTCACTTTTTATGTATATGATAATTGAATGACCATTTTTGGGAAAATCATTAGGAGGAGGAGAGTTAAGTTTTTACAGGATGTGGATTATAATGGAAAATTGAAATGACTTGTCAATGATTTGATGGGTATCAACCATATAAAAATTTCATGATCATTCCAATGTATTCATTAAAAATCTTAGGCGGTCGATGATAGGAAATTCTAACGTTGGAGGCTCAGTGGTTTAGAATCTTTCCCTTATTATATTAAACCGTATACTAGGAAGTACCATCAGATATTTATTACATGAGATAACCATTTGAATGTGTATCTAAATAAACATTCTTGGGTATTCCCCATTTAAGGGATGAAATTGATAATCGAGCATTGGATCGTGTTTAGAATGCTTTTGTTCTTGTATTTCTAATAACTTCTTTTTGGAGGATTTGGCATTTGGGAATAAAATGAGACCTCTTTAGGAATACCTCATAGACAATGTATGTGGCATGATGTTTTATATATTCCCCAAGGATAATTATGGATGGTATGTACTATGTTGGGGAGGTTATAATGAACTGTATTTTGAGCCATGGTGAAATTACAATGGAATTTGAATTTTGGCATTTACTAGAGGTGTCATTCTTTGAACCAATCATATTGTCAAAATTCCAATAGTTGGAAAACATAAATATGTTTTTTATATACATGGGTAAAGTATCTATTGATCCATTGTATGTGTTGTTGAGTTTCAAGATCACTAGGCATTGAAAATAAATAGTTTTCGCAGAATTGAATATGGTGCACGGTTTGATTGAAACGATGTTGTCCCCAGCAGAAAAACATGTGGCATGTGGATTGGATAAGATGAGAAGCAAATGAGATATGTATGGTTTTTTGAAATAATTATCCTAGAATTAACATTTAGGGTTGATTAGGAAGTACCCTCGCATTATTCTTCACATGGTTGGCACACAGTTTACAGCACCGTGAACCTCTCCTGTCGATGTCGTGGGTCCCCTCTAAAGCCTATTTCTGGAAGACATATTCTCGGTTAGATCGTTGAATGGACAGATGTACATCTCTATGGATATACATCTATAGGCTCTCAGTTCCTATTAAATAATTAGTTATTTAATCTTCTTTCATCTGAGTTCTCGAGGGGAATGCTCAATTTCCCTATTTTCTGGTAGAAATTCAATTTCTTATTTTTCATCCCAATCAGATAGAATCATTTACTGAAATTGTATGGGTAGAAAATAATATGAATATGTCTTGTGTTTTATGGATTATTCAATAATTTCCATTTAATTTTTCATTGTTCCATTGTGCTATGCATCAACCTTTTCATATCATAACCTTTTAATTGAATTATTCCAATTAAATTGATCAATGCACATAGATTCACTCCCTATGATACATTTTAAACAAATTGAGACTTCCAAACCCTTTAATGGACCCACTTAGGTGTGAAAAATTATTTCATCCCATATTAATTAACTGATTAAATGCTCTTAATTCCTTATAAGAATTCATCTTGGATAAATAATCTATTTCCCACTTTTAGGGTTTCGTCGAAATGATAATGAATCTCCTTAAAATCCATTTTTCTCCTCCTTATTTTATCTTCAATTCATGGAATATTGTTTTAAAATGAATAATTGGAGAATTATGTTTAGACCGTTTAACATAATGCCTAATTATGACAAATGATCAGTTTAATTAAAAATGTCCTATTTTTATAATAAAACTCCTCTAATGAGGTGTTCTGTCTTATAAATTATAATGTGTGGATTTATTTTTTATAATATGATTGGATTAATTATTTTGATTTCATTATGATTTGAAGTCATTACTTGATAAATAAAATTCATTTAAATGACCTATTTCATTATTCATAAATTGAGTGTTCAATAATTCTATATAAGTGTTACATAACCTATATCACCTTCTATGTGTTGTCCTATCTTATAAATTGACTGACATAGCCCACTGCTAATAAAATATGATAATGAACCATGAACCTCATATGTTCATTGATGATTCATAAATGGATTTTCTATTGTATTGAAATACAAAATTATTTATGTTCCATCTCATTGTATGCTTTTCTATATTAAATAATGTTTTTGGTTTGAATGGATTAAATGGTATGATATTAATGGAATGGATTTACATAATGGATTTAATTACATGACTTTTTAAATGATTTAAATGATATTAATGGACTTCAAAAAAATGTATTAAGTAAAATGAATTTTAAATGGTGGGAATTCCATGCCAAATAGAAAATTAATTAGTACATGATTAATTCGAATTATTAAAAAATAAATTACATTAGGTAAGAATGGGATCAATTAAATGTAGAGGAATAGAGATAATTCCTCAAGCCTCTTGGTATTATTATTTTTATTATCATTTTATTACCACTTCATGTAGGTTGTTGAACAATGGTATGGAATTTGTTAAAAATTGATTAAAATCATGATCCCCTTATCGGGCATTGATTTCATGATGCCTCACATATCTTATCAAATATTGGACATTAGAATGAGGCACCACACTCACTTTTTAGAGTGTTGGAATGATGGAACACTCTCTATCCTTGGATTTCAGTTAATGAAATCTCAAAATATTATGGGATGTGTGGAATTTTCCTTATTACATTAGATTATATTTTCATTCATACTAGTTAAGGACGATTGAGTTACAATTGCTCTAACCATCACATATTATTATAGGTGTTTGTGTTGTTTCATTTATATGTACATGGTTAATATACTTTTATGTGATATATATATATATATATATTATTACCATTTTCCAGTTGTTACTGATCACTCATCTCATTAGATCCATTATCTGATGTAAGAAGATTCATCCAGGTGTCCTATGGGGACTATAGCCCACCATTGTTCGTTTATGTAGTCAGTCATATTATTTAATTTACCTAAACACTAATATATATTTATTCAAATAATAGATTCATTGGTAGACTCTATAGGCGGTAAAATACTTAGATTTATATTTCACACCCTTTTTGGTATTCAATTTCACTAGGGTACCCATGTAGACCCAATGTTTGTTGGACTATGGATGATTTCTTTTTTTTAGCACCTCAAAGCTGGGAAGACATGACCACAAGGGAGCTCGAGATGCTCATGAAGATCTACCTCCGTGTTTTTTATTTCTATACTATACTATTTACTTTTTCCTTCTATATGTTTATCATTTTTGTGTATACATCCTCATTAGGACATGCATGAATCAGTTGTGTATTGGCATTGTACAACTCTTTAGATAATGTTATTTTTATTATTCTGCTACAATTTCCATCCTTCATTACTACTTCCAATGTTGCTTATTAAATTATTATTACACTGTTATACTCTGATATGAGGGTATAGTCTCCCACTATAACCCCCTAAGACCCTAAATAGTAGTATACAACCTTTGGTATATGGGGAGGGACGGTATAGGGCATGTCACCCACTGATCTCAGTACTCTTTTGGTGCCGCGTATATGAAAGATGTTAAAAATTATATCAAAATTATTTGAATAAGAATTTAAATAAAATTGATAATCCAGTATTTTGGAAGGGAAAAGCTAGTTGGGAAATATCACTTTCCTTCAATCGTGATAATTGATCCATGATATATTGAAGAGAACATCATTTTAATATGAAATGAATAATTATCATGAAAATATTACATAAGGGTATGGAAAATACCATTGAAATATAATAGTACTCCAATCCAGTAAAAAAACTATTTCTCAATTTATTTATGTGTAATCTAATTATTTATATTATTAGCCATAATTACCAATAGCTTAAAAATGTTTTTGGTTATATGGGATTTCTAACCTCTCCTCAAGTAACATCCTAGCGTCAAAATTTTCCTAAATCATTTCCCTAATAAAAAATAGAATGAATCATCCATAAACCAACACAATATTTAATGCATTGAAAAATATATTTTTAAATTACCTTGGATATTTTTGGTTTATAGTCTAATATAATTATTTTATAACACTTGCATAACAAACACATAAATTAAAAGTGAAAAAATTTCATCAGTTTTTATATTTTAATATAATATTAAAAAAATTAGTATGAAGCATGTACATTTTTCATGAATAATATTCTCGAATCATAATGTGACTTTAAAATTATTATTACACATCCATTAACTGTATTAAAAACATTTAAGAATTGTTTGATGAGAAGAAATATCACATTAAGGTACATAGAAAGAACAAATATATTTCTATACTGAAACAATGTAAACACATAAAATTTATCATATTATAGTATGATAATAAAAAAGAATCTATACATTAAAGGTGGGATATTTATTCATGTACAATACATTAATATACATATAAATAAAATAGAAATATATTTTAGGAGCCATAGAGTATAATAATGAAAACTTATTTTAAAAATGTGTCTAGAATAACTAGAGTAATGTAAAATATATACTAGAAAACATACTAGTTAACTCCATAATTTTTTCCTTTTAATCCATGTAGCATTACCCTACGCATTTGAGAGAAATGGTGGGGATCGACCTTATTATAGGCTGTATAGGGTTCAACCATATATATGATATTAAAAAGTGCTCAAACCATAATTTAAACTTTATCATTCCCTAAAAATTCAAATATATAATTCTTATGTACCATATCCTGAAACAAAATTGTGAATTCACCTTTTCATTATTATCCATTGAAAAAATTGTTTAACCCTATACAAAACACTTTATAATATAGAAATAGAACAACATTTCAAAACCCATATTCAAAATTGAAATACATAGAAGGAAGGGATTATTGGTTTATAATATAATAAAACAAGAATTATTATATTGGAGTCCAAAAAACAATGAATGGTTACAGTTGTAGGAAATACTATTGATATCGTATATGTTAAAATACAACACTTGTTTTTTCATTCAGTAAAGAATGTCAAAAAATTATATATGAAATATTATAAAATATAACTTTTGACAAAAATTATATCATGTAAACTGAAAAATAGTTATTTTATTTATAATTCATTCATATCAACATTTATAAAATCCATACAATAATTTTAATATTATGCTCGTGGAGGAAAATGATTATCAAATTAAATTATGAAAACATTATAAATGAGGTTTTCATGTAATGTTTCCCTCATGTAAGACCCTAAAAATATTTATTTCATTATTTTATAAATAATTTTAAATAGTTTACAAATATAACATTAAAAACCACTTATGTATAATTTATAATTTTCTTAAACAATTTATAATAACATGTACCTAGAATAAAAATAGACGAATTGAAAAAATTATAAGATGATTTTTTAAAAAAATAAAGTCATTTAAATTGAGTCCAACTAATTACATATATTCCTTATCATCATGAAAAATTAACATAATATAACTTTTTATATTATTAAGAATCAATTTTTCTAATTTCTTTTAAAATTATATAATCTATTACTTAATTATTTATGTTCTCATTAGATGTTTGATGATATTTGACTCATATGTCCAAAATGAATTTGGTAGGTTATCAATGGAAAAATATTTCATAATTCATTAAAATATTAATTAATAATAATGAAATAATAATAATTTTTACATATCAATTATACATTTATAATTTCTATGAATTACAGTTATAAAAAATGAACCATGTTACAATCATGGAAATGATAGCTCATACGTACGCATAAGTAACATTTCCATTTTTCAAAGATCATATGAAAATAGGTAACTATTATCTTATCTGTATTATGTTACCTTTATATCATAGAAAATATTATTTCATCTATATGTACTTATATAAATCATCCATGTGTTATTTATTTAGAAAATGAATAAAATCAATTCATTGCGGTGGTTGTCCACACCATGGCACAATCATTGTTATCATTATTCAGTGAATGAAATTTAAGAAAATTGATGATATATTAAAATACCATAATGATAATTGTTTAATGTATTTCAAATATATTCCGAACATAAATCATTATAACCATTCCTAAGAGGTAATGTTGGAAAAAAATATATCTCTTCATTAAGTGGTAGTCCACTATACACACGAATGTTGGATTTGATTGACATTTTATGAAATTGAAAATGGACATATGTCGTTAAATCAAAAAAAATAGAATATGTTAGATTTTGGTTTTATTACATAATATTTTTAGAAATAAAATTTAAGGATGTTGTGGGAGAAATAAAATTAAAACACATGATTTAGAGCAATACTTCTTCTTCAAATATAATCTTAATAATTACACCATAAGAGATCATATGTTAGTCTTCTAACAAAACCAATGAATATATGAATCATGGAGGGATGTATGTATTTAATTGGATAGGTATTGGATAAAAATTATAATTATCGAATAAAATAGGTTATAAGGTTCTAATTTATATTATAGGGGAGGGGAATTTTTGGGATTTCATGAAAAATTATAGTAATATATATAAATATTCAAATTAAACTAGATGAAAAAATATAAGATTTTAATATATTTAATAATTATAAAACATACTTTAACAAAAAAAATGGATTATTTTAGGCGATGTTTTCACACATATAACTTTTTTATCCAATGTTAACTGTTTTTTACATTTACCCCCCGTATTAATCATTTTAATCTTTTTGGTCCAATAATGTACACTAAAATGTTAAAATATTTCATTATTATGCCATTTATGATATTATCAACCATATAAAATGAAATTCGATGATTAGAAGATTTATATGACCACAAATTCATTTATTAAAACAATATTTATGAAAAAATATTATTAATTAAAATTTTGACACCAATCATTTAATTTAATTTTATAAACACCAATAAAATGATATGATATTAATATAAACTGTTTAATCACACAAATTATGTTATAATTATATAATAAATTCATGGGAAACTATAAAGTAGTAAAATTATTCATCTTTTATTTTTTATTAATATCATCAATAAAATTATTCTATTACATTATTTAATATTGTGTAGATGTTTCATACAGAATTTAGTTAATTATATAATCAATAAAAACTAGAAATAAATTTACATTATATATTAAATATATTCCCCTTTAAAATAATAATTATAAGGAACACTAATTTTTATTAAATCAAAAATGTATTGATAAAAATAAGTGAATTACATATATGAATTTTCTTTACATAATGTATTGTAATGGTCACCATCAAGGTCATTCAGAAATAGATTATATATTTTATGTTTGAATGATTTGGGATGAAATATAATGATCCAATAATGAATATGAGGGTTTTAGGGTTACAATTTGGAGTTATCAGATTACATTTACAATTAATTTAAAAATTTTACCTTTATCATTGTAACAAATAATTACAATAGTTACAATGCATAATGAAAAAAATATGCCTTTTACCAAATTTATATCACATGATTATAAATATGGAATATATATCTCATTAATAAAAAAAATGTCATAGGTTGAATATAATGTACATTTAATGTATAAAAATTCAATGAAAATTATTTTTTTCAAAAAATATATTCCTATGAATAATTTTTAAAACCAAATAAAATAATTGAATTCATTCAAAAATAATATTTAAATTTTATAATGAAAATAATACATCTAAATTATTAAATTAGACCATAATATAAGTTTACTATTTAAATAAATTAAATGAAATTTTTGTCTTCAATAAATATCATTATTTTTCTTTATTCATTGGAAATTAAAGGTTCTATGAAAAATGCTTAAAATTCACTATATGTTTTGTTTTACACGTTGTTTTAAAATAATATTTTTATCAAATTAAATATTTAAATATTATATAAAGTATTTATATTGTTTACACAAAAAGAGAAATAATCACCTTTTATGAAGTAAATGTATTTTCGATGAATAAATTTCCTTAAAAATTAATTTCAATTTAGAATTAAAGTAAGGTAAATTTTTTTTTGTTTTTGGATTAGGATAATATTTAAAGATATTTTCAAAGAAATAATCTAATAAAATTTTAGATTTGATGGGAATGTGAGTCCCTCCATAATATTTTATAAATATTTCAAAAACAAGTATAAAAAATGAAATTATTTTATAAATAAAATTATTAATTATTTAATTGGTTCTTAGATGATAATTATGATACCATGACAGTGTCTGGAACATGATATTTACCCTAGGAATGAAATAATTTTTGTCCTCGTCAAGCTTTTGTGAAAGTGTTATCATAGACGCATTAAAAAAATAAATAAAATAAATATATTTATTTTCTTTGATAATTGAGGAATCATGTAACACAATAATATTTATAATTTTTTAATAAAATTAATTATTTTGATAGATTGTGTTACATGTAACATTTATTATTAATGATCCATGATAATCTCTTAATATTATTATTTAAAATAGATATAATTACCAAATATATAAACGTGGAAACTTAAATACCAATAAATTAAAAAAATATATTAATTGTAGTGATATCATATAAAGAAAAAATATTGAAAAAAGTGTAAATTTTTTTGGTACATTATTGATTAGATTTGAAAATATTATTTTCTAAAAAAATTGTTGTTATTATTTGTCAATAATAATAAAATGAATTTTATAAAATATTAGGATATAAATTTGGTAGAATTATTTTTAAAATTATCACATCTAAATTTTCATTGGGTGAATGTTTCAAATTTTTATTAAATGATTAATTTTTTTGATTAATAGTGTAAAATACTAATTTTTACCGAAACCGGCATTTTTGTATAAAAAAAATAAAATATCCCATCTTAAAATTTGTGCCTAAGGTAAAATTTTACCAGTTATATATCTATTAAGCCATGTTGTGTTGTTGTATCAAGAAATCATGCAACACACTCAACATGAATGCATCCTCGTTTGGAATAGTTTTTGTCATTGCCCCTCAACAGTTGCTATAAAGACTGGTAAACCACTCAGATATAACACATCTACTAGAGGTCAGTGTACTAAAGACTCATCATTTGTTGAGTAATACTCATGGTTGTGCTTTATAATCTATTAAGGAAATCATCATAGAAGAATCCTAATATAAAATCAACCTGTACCACATTCAAAAGAGTATATAAAAGGTACTGACACATAAAGCACTTAGAAACCACAAAACATTCTTATATTATGCAATTAGAAATGTTTTTCCCAACAAATAGTTCGTACACAAATATTTTTAACAAGAAATATTGTATTTTATGGGTGAATGAATACGACATCCACTTTACCAACACTACAGTTTCTAGAATGAAATCAAAAATCAAAATACATTAACACATTTTCCACATATTATAATGGAATAACAATTCAAAAAAAATAGACATTATTTCCAGAAGGTATAACTGTGATCTAATACCAAACATTCATGAACCAACCCATACAATCCCTCTTTGATAGATTTAATCAATGTTTAAATACCCCATGCCCAAATCTAATAGGCGAGGGGTTATGACTAGAACTGTGTAGGAAAATATAACACATGGGGTCCATATCGTATGTACTAGTATACACCCACATATCTACAATCCCATAGAATGAAGAGAAAAAAATGATACCATAAATGTAGGAAATATATATATCGCACATAATAGTTTGATTATAAGTATAATAAGTTGATAAAGGGGCCAAATACATGACCATAGAAAAAATATAGAGAGTCCAACATTATTATAAAGAGGGGACAACTGTAAAATGTATCATTGTAATACAGCCATGTTTTTCTTTCCAGTAACTACAATATTTTTACTCCTCAACCTCCCAGGACTCCGTTTAATGGACATCTGTATTTATAATACATGAACCATGTGGGAAGTTCACATTTAGATATAATTATTTCAATATAAATTTGGACACATCAAAATATCCAAACTCATAAAATCAAGAGTATTAAAAACATAAAAATTAAACTATTTTTATCTTATATGTACTCATAAAAAACTCCAACTCTCAATAGGGACATAGAAACTACAATGCATAGTATTATTTTAATCATTTCAAGGTAAATATCATTCTATGATAAATTTATCAATGATAAATACTACTAATATATAAATAATTTTATACCCCAATATGTTATCACACCATGTATCATAGGGGGACCCCCACAACCCCATTTTTAATAACCTAAATAGTAGGTTTTTTAGGATTAAAAATTACATTACCTCTATGTGATCATCCTACTTGGTAGGTGATTGACACCCAATGTGTGGTTTTCATTCTAATAACATAAAACCAAATCTATAGAAATGAAGTATAATAGAGGATAATATCAAGAATAGATGAGGGGATTCAAAATAAATTATCTATGTTATCATCCAAAGATAGAATTTGAATCCAACAATAATGATGTAATGTCGCACTATAACCTCATTGTTTTGGACCAAGAAAACATACACAACTTAAAATGGTAAAAAATGAATATATGAATGAATCTATTCCACATATGAGTATGTTCATTGAGTACATATAAATTACACATTGAGTATCACTGACCACTATTACTCCTCTATAACATGGCTCATTATCATGTTAACCTGAAAATTCCCTTGTACTATGGTTTTTCTTGTGTATTTGGCCATGTCATAGAAATTTTATATGTCTGTGTACCCTACCTATGCCAATGTGTCTGGATGTATATGTGCTCACGTACTCTAAGAGTACATACAGTGCCACCTGACACAGGACACATGAGTTTTGACTAGTTTTATATGTCATATTATCCTTAACATTATATGGAAAACCAAGAACAATAACTAGGTCCCACATATCTTGTATTTCTAGATTAGACAGCATGTACCATAAGGTTCTATCTCTACCTTCGTTCCATCATGCATATTCTCGTTCAATCATTTGATCAGTATTTGTATTCAACCATGCCACGAATTATTAGGTCGTACCACAAAATTGATCCACCAAAGACATAGAAAAAAATTTGGGGCTCGATCCACTCATAAAATGACCTCTGTTTTATTTCACTATCACCGCACATCAATTGAGAAAAATATGTATAACCAGATGATCCATATCCATAATTAATTGTAAACCATTATAATTGTACCAAATTTGAACACTCAATGATAAAATACATTTATGGTATCAATATATTTCATAGAATAGTGGTTTCACAATGTTTCAATATAGGGTATTCATTGATCCAAAAGACCATGAAATTTCCATAGATGAAAGTGGAATGAAATGTGGGGGAAATCCATAAAAACCCAAAGTGTAAAGAACCACATCCCTGATTTGGTTTTACATGATCCATTGTAATTGGAATGGATAATGAACTTTCCCATAGAAAAATAAAATAATTTATAAACATCAATTATTGATGTACAAATAAATTAATGTTACTAGAACTACTATATTTTTTCACATAGTATATTAAAAATGATGAATCCATAAAATTAAAAAAAATCCATGATTTTTTATTTACCTCTGACTGAGAATGATTTTTTTACCATTTTTTTTGAGATCAATTATCTTTTCATCCCAATTATTGGTGATACATTGTTGATTTATCTCCCCCCCCCCCCAAAATGATCCCTTACTGGATCCTCATTTTGTCTCTAGGGATTTGAGGATAACCTTAGGATTTTCCCACTATTCAATATTTAAGGATGAATCAATGTGTCTATGTAATTATATAAACATTTAATATATAAATATCATCCATTGATAGTTTTTTAGTCATTACATAATATAATGATCCATGCAAAAATCGTTTATATCTAGTGCCTTTGGAAACATGGGCCCATAAAAAACACATTAATAAGTGAGCTAAATCATCTCCTACTATTATTCCCATAACTATAACAGTTCTTAGACACATCATACACAATATCTATGTTAATATCCTTGGGAATGGAAACCTCAGAAACATTGAACTCAGATGCCCAATTAGCATAAACCAATGATATTTCAATGATAATATTATAATAAAAAGAACATAAGTGTATTATAAGATGACATTAACATTCAAAACCATACCATGTATATTATATAACATAACTAAGAATCATTTTATTTTTAATTTTAGTAGGGCATAATACATGAATCATAATGATATTATAGAACATTATCCTTGAGATCTAAATATTACATGCGTCATATAATTTAGACATACACATAATAATATAAATTCATTTCATTTGTAGTTGGTGGACTAATTCCAATGATATATGAGTTGATTGTGCTATCTCCCCAAACCAATTCATTTGTTTTTGGGCCAGAAGATAATATATCATTCATCATATCATAAGCAATATAATGAAATGGGTTTTATAAAAATTTCATCATAACGTAAACTATAGAAAAATATATTTTAAAATCAATTCATTATTTCATCAAAGTCTAAACCATGTAAAATAAAGTATTCATCATAAGAATTATATTATTTTATAACCCATGAAAATAATGGTTTCATAAAAATAATTACTCCTAAAAATAAACCATCCACAAAAAGAATAAATAGAATATAATTTTATCATATCCTCAGTAAACATTATGTAAAATCAAAGGATGCAATCTTATATGGAAAATGATATATAAATAAAAAAAACACATGGAATGTGTCATGATGAAATTATCATTTCACTAAAAACAACCTTTTTAAATTCAAAATAGTAATAAAATATTCTATAAATCCCTATATTTGAAGGTTCCTAGAAAGAAAATAATGTATTATTTATTTAAAATAATGTTCATGATGTCATAATGTTGAGTTCATTTCACACATGTAAAAACAATGATTCATTTTAAATTTTTGTTAAAATCGAAATGGTCCTTGTTCAGGGAAATAATAATGATTGTATTTATTTTTTTTATAATTTCACACATGTGTAAAAATTCTATTATCAACTACTTTTTGAAATACTAAAAACATATTTAAAAATATTCGATGAAAAAATTATTTTGGATGAAATCCAATTTAAGCCATTGTAATAATTATTATGGGACAATTTTATCTTATTACAAATTGAATAATATATTTAGGTAGGAGTTTAACCCATTAACATAGAGATTAGTATTTCTCTTGGAATCCTTATAGATATTTTAAGGAAATGTGATCGTGGATGAGTACTAAGAAAGGTTCACAAAACATTCACGGTACACCCTAAATACTGTCTGAGAAATAATCTTTAGAAAATTGACTTTTGAGAATGTATTCTGATAATATATAATTGTTTTTGTGATATCTATCTAAATTCTATCATATACTAGAGTTATATACTATGTCATAGTAATGAAGAGCATCGTGAAAGAGTAGAAACTAGAAATGGGTGTTGTTAGTGGATTACTAAGAGGTAAGTCCTTATAAATAAGTAGGTTATGGTAGTCATTCATATTTGGGAATGTCATATTCTTTTTGTGAATATATTAGGATAGAGGATCAGGGGTTCATGGATCTAAATAGGGCACTAGTCAGCTGGGGGAGAGATATTTCATATTATCGGATAGTCAGAGCCTTCTCCTATGGGGTTGTATGAACTTTTGTATAGTTGGAATTTTGATAGATGAGGGTCTGTCCAGGATAAGAGACTAGAAGGGGAACTGATATCTATAGGGAATTGGATGTGGATGGGGATTATGAAGAGTACCAAGAGGAATAAAATAATTTTACCAATTTCTACCTCCACCTCCATGTGGTCTGCGATAGAATAATGGATCTGGTGGGATGTGGCAAGGTTATTATTAGGTAATTGTGTCATATTTACTCAAATATCCATGGATAATACATGGTATAAATTATTTTTGTTTTTTAAATTAGTTGAGTATAGATAGAAACAGGTTTTAGTCATTCCATTCATTCTGCATTACTAGATTGATAATTATAGATTCCGACTATTCTAATGGATTGTCCATTGTGATTAAAAACACAAACCGGAGGTGAATCATTGATCTAACACTTATTTATATAGTGTGAAATGAATTATGGAGGTGATATATGTGATGTGATTTTATTTTATTAGTAATGTGGTGTTGAAATGTTTTCAAATCAATGGAATATATATCCAATGTTTTTTCCTATATAAATTATTTCAAGTATAGGATTTGGTGTTCTTATGTGGATGGTATAATTTGTTCTTTTATATGTGGAAAGGAAAATAAATTAGATATGGATTTTATAGTACACAAGAAAGTGAATTAGATTACTCACTATTTGTATTGAGTGAAACTGATAGGAATGGTTGTTATGGTCTTTGATCATCCTATAGTGGTGATAGATTATGAGGACTTATTTCCTGAGTATGTGAAATGATTAACTTCATGCAAAGAGATATAATTATATATTAACATTTATCCATGGATAAACTCGACAACTACAAAAATATATTTTGTGGATCTCAAGGAGATTCACTAGGTGAATGTGCAGTTGGAGGAATTTGAGAGGTAGGGCTTTGTTTGGACTAGTTTCTCACAATGAGAATCCCCAGCTTTGTTTCACAAAAAGCTGGACGAGTGCATGGAGATATGTATGGATTACTATAACTTGAACTAGGTGAGAATAAAGGATTAGTATCCACTAAGTTTCATCGATAGCCTCATTGAATTATTTATTGGGGAACAGTTGTTCTTGATGATTGTCCTCATATCGGGTTACCACCAGCTATGAGTATGGGACATGGATAACCAAAGAAATAATTTCAATTAAACTATAGTCAAAATGATTACATAGTTATTATCAATATTTTGATGAATAAGAGAGCTATTTCCATGGGACTCATGAACTATATCTTTAATTCTTTAAAAGGATGATTTGTTGTATTCTTAGTCGATGAAATAATAGTGTACTTAGTGTTCGTAGATGTTCATGTGAGATAGTTAATGGTAGTCTTGTACTAACTATGACAGAACGATAAATTAGGGAAGAATTTTAACATTCATTTATAGATTCTAATGGTCCACATTATTGACATTCACTCTTAGAGAATGGTGTAATAGTGGACATGATGAAGTTGAACATAATGTCATCTGAGGATCTACAGAAGATCATGATGGTTTTTTATAATATAATTATGTTGAAAGGCCAGTAATGGATATTAATTCTCTTTTTATAAAGGATATCGACACTTTTTATTACTTATGACTAGATGTGGAATCACATCACGTGGATGGAGAGGTTCTAGTAGGATTTTCAGAAGCTGAGATAGAGGATGACGAGCACTACCATATTGTGATTCCTAGAGGATGATGTTGAGTATGTAGTTTTATTCAATTACACAAGAACTAGACAAGGTTATATTAATTTTTAAGGGTATGGGATTATTTATTAGGGATATATGTAGTTGATAACCCATGATTAGAAATGAACAACCCAAAATCTAGAATTGTAAGTTGTTTAATTCAATCTAAATATATGGTGAAAAAACATCATGGCTGAAATTTTTTTATATTGATCACAGGATTATCATATATATATATATATATATTATTAGAAGGGTAATTAATTTATATAGAGGACATGGATAGTGTTCCTATAGGCCTATGATGTTATTATATTCTATACTCATCAGAAGGGGAATATAGTGGAAGATTCTCTTACAAGGATATATTCTTCTCAGTTGTTAGTCCAAGAATCGAAGATGTTAGACTTATATTAGTTGTTCTATGTGGGTGGGGATAGTGTAGCTCACCTCACATTGATAGTTTTCAACCAAATACTTCTACAAATATATAGGTAGACTATGCATTTAGATACTATTATGTGAGGCCTTAATACTCTGATGTCCACTGGTAATTTTTCATGATTAATTTTCGGACGGTGTTGAGAACATCATCCATTTTAGAGGATAGACAATAATTGTAGTGAGGTTGTAGGAGGAGGTGATGATGGGTTTCATAATCCCCCTTTAGTGGCATATCCATGTGTTTAAAAGATGTACAAGGACATCTAGTGTTTTTTTCACAAATTTGAAGAATGTCATCAAAAATATTCTCTCTCGATTACTCGATTTTTAAGAGTTGAAGACTGATCATCAATTTTTATCAGTCTCTGATGAACCCCATTACGTTTGGTAGTGGATTTGATATGAGACATATATAAACATAATGATGATTCATTCATGTATTTATAGAGGAAATGATGACTTATTTGTTTTTATAGACCAGATTACCTAGTCTCCCCAACTCCCACCAATCTAATGGAAGTGTTTAGTAAATATTATAAGAGTCCATTAATAGTTAAAGAATATCTTCATCCATGTGGTTACTATGATTTTAATTTGGTAACCATATGCTCACTACACATAATTATTATGGAGATTATTGATGGAGGTCTATTTGACACAATTGCATTTGACACGACAATTTAAGCACCAACTGAGTACCCAAAGAAGGTTAATAAATTGGTTCCATTAGATGTGTTTTGTGATTTCATGTTTATATTTTGAAATTTTAGGGGGATCAGCTAGACATAGTGTAGATTTTTTAGAAAAATATATACCATTCTATAATAAAAATGTCACTAATATGTTCCTTGTATGGGTGAACCTATATATCACCATAATGCTGGACTAATTTCAGTGATATAATGATCATGGGCCCAGAATTACATTCGGCTATGATAGATACAATGTAAATCAAATGGGAGTGGGTGAAGACTATATAGAACCCTCAGGGGTCCTATATGGACTGATGAAAGATGGATTTATTATTCTAAGATGGAGTCAAAGTGTATATGTGCGTCTCAACTCAACCTGGATTGGGTATAATTGTTCAGGTGACATGCTATCTACAAGATTACATGTTTCTTTCTAGATTCTATATGGATTTGGTAAGGTGGTGTATTAGTAAGATATACAACCATGGTTATACCTAGTATACAGTGTGTTCCACTTGACATAGTTGAGGAGGTATGTGGATGACATGTCACATGTAATCGACTGAGGCGTATTTGGCATCATGAATGTAGCTACCTTTTCAGAGTATCAACAACATATAAAGTATCGATAGTAGAAGATATTATACATGTGAGATATTCCCTTTCTATTTTTCTAGTGTAAATATGGGATTCCATTAGAGAGCACATTGGATTGGGAGACCCATATGGAAACATAGTACCCCAGTCTTTTTTTAGTAGTATTTTTCTATTTTTTGGAAGAAAATACCATACTTTCCAGAGAATGTGATATCAATTTTTTCATTTAATTCTCAATAATATATCTGATGATATTTTTAAATCGGGAAAATGAGAAGGTATGATATTCTAAGACCCGATGAGTTCAAAATTTATATCTTAAAAACATCAAAAAAATTAAAATCAAATGTGTGAATTATTATTTAAAGTGTAGATGAACACGTGAAAATGAACTCGGATAAGAAATATGATACCTCTATTGAGTTTGCAATGTGGATTTTATCTGATACGTGACCAAATATTTATCAATGATGAGCTTTTGTAAAAAAAAATTCCCAACAGAATTGATAAGATAAATGAAATTATTTTTTTTATTTTACATTATATTTTATGTAGTGACCTAGAATACTATATAAATATATCAATATTGGAAAATCAGAAGGTTTTCCAGACATCCTAAGATACCAAGATCAGATCTGTAGGAGGATCGTTATGGAGGAGTGAAAATCAGATCATGTATCGATGATTAGTGGGAACCAGAGTATGTGGATGACACCCTCAACAAAAATGATAAATATTTTATCATTTTTGTTTGATCCAAACTCCATGTATAATGTTTGATATATATGCATTAATCACATTTTATTTTTTCATGTCATCCATGGATCAATTCCATGAACATGAATTGATTCACACATCAGCATTTAATTTTATCAATTGAAATCAATATTTTAGGTGGATATTCCATTATTTTTTCATATAAAAATGCATAGAGGCCAACCCAAACATGGAAACAGTTTATTAATCATTAGATTTTTATGGATTCTTATATTGTTTAATCACATTCTTATTGGTTTAATTTAATATAGGTCATAACATGATGAATACCCAAAATTTGATCAATACACAACTATATTTAAAGAAAATATATCAGAACCTCATTTATAGATTTCAACTGAGGTGAGATGAAAAAGTTTAACCATCATTGGTTGATCATTATTTTCTAGCAATATCCATTCAACAAAGTTTAATTCAAAATGATGGTGTAATGAAACATTGGTTCTTTTCTATCTAGATAAAACCATTCATTTTAGTTGATGAACAGAATAGAGATTGGTCGAGCACCGATCGAAGTATCATTGGAATTATTGATGGAAACAACAGATATATAGGTTGAGTGGGAATACTAGTTAAGTAACCACAATGGATATGGAAACCCACATTAAATATCATGTAATCTAGATATACACATTGTGTAGATCATTGTGTAACACCAAAAGACTTCTTAGAATATACCATACTAAAGAAAATATTTGTTTTATCTTATGTTGTATGCAACACCATGATAATCATATGCTACACATAAAAAATTAGTTGGATTATGTTGCATACAATGCCACATTTTAACGAAAAGTAATTTCTTTTTAAAATATTACTATTTAATATAATAAGATATAGACTAGCTATTATATAGGTGATATTAAATAGTAATAACTAACACAAGAACATATATGATTAAATTCAGTGGTTACAATTTAATTACAAATGAATATAGGAACCAACTGGATATATAGTAAATTTTTTACAATGAACTATTTTCATTCCCACAGAGTCATTTAATCCTTATAAATAAAATAAATTAATATTTTAGAATTATATTAATGGAATATATATCTCTATATATAATATTATATTAAATTTTTGTTATGGTCATCTTATATATTTTATAGGAATAAGATATGAACAAACCTAATATTATACATAAAAAGCCATATTTTTTAAAAAAATATTTTTACTGCCTCTTAATGGTGAACCAATCTAAAATAAAAATTTTGAAACACTGTAAAACATTATTTTAAGAAATAAAACCTTTTAATTAAATATGGATATAAAAATTTATATTAGTTAATTTTTTTTAATTTTCAGATAAATTTATTTTTAAGATGAATAGTAAAAATAAAATATATTAATTGAAAACATATTATTTAATCTAAATAATTTATTATGTTAAATTTTATTATTGAATTATTTTAATGAAAAAATTGATTATTATTTTATCGTTTAGTATGATGTAGATCATTATCTTCAATTTTACATTTATTTTAGATATAAACATTTTTCAATCCTTTGATGGTTTAAACTATAATAACACATTTTAACATCTCATCAATGATATTAATTATAATTTTTTTACTGAAAATCCGATGTTTTGAATTTATAAAAAATGATTCGATATGTGTAATTCATGGGTACAAATTATGTAAAGATGATTACATTATTTTTGGGAATAATAATAGTAATTTTTTAATATTTTAATTACCACGGTTAATCATAAACCAAGTAATTAAAGGTAAAAAAATGTTACAAAATTATATAATTGCACTAATAATTTTCACAATTTCATTGGATGATATTTTTGACCAAAATAATCATTATTACAAAATTATAATCCATTCTACCACACTAGTTTTAGAATATGACATTTGTTAAATTTTATTTAAGGTAGAGCTAGAGATTTCATAATCAAATTTTAATAACTACTAATTTTTAATATACAGTTATACTAAAGATAAATTATACTATAAATAGTCATCTAAAAGATAAAAAATTCATATTCATCATGATATATTTTTTAACTTCTAGAGAAGAAATAATTTAATTACCTGCATGAATTATGATAGAACATTAATAGTTTAGTGAATGGAAATATCATATAAATGATATTTAATATATTAAAATAAAAGATAATGTTTCATAACTAATTTAATCCATCAATTATATAAATAATTGTGAATTTTTTTATTAATTATATTTTTTGGTTCAATGTTATATTTTATTTAGAATATTCCGAAAAAACTTATTGAAATTAAAGAATCAAAATTTACATAACTAATACATTAAAAGAAATAATATCTCAGTAAAGGATATCAAATACATAAACATATGGAATTCAAAATATATATAAAAAATAATGTTATATATTTCCTAAGTGATCTATATGGGGATCCTTTTTGATTAAATAGTATCTATATTAAATATAAAATGTAAAAAATCCATGTTGCCACAGGAAGATTCGAAGGTTGTAATTATGGGTCAAAGAGAAACAATAAGGTTACTATTGTGACATACACATGTCTAAAAATACATTAATTAGAGGATTTTGACCCATCCTACTATAATATTCAATATAACTCACTTTGGAGCTACTTCAAATAGAATATCACTTTGTATTAATTTAATATGTTAAAGATTCCAAGAGTACCCCTCCCCTATCATATAAAAGGCCCCATCCTCCCTCACATCCTTACTCCACATTAATCATTTTTTCTCCAAAATACTCGGCACTTTTCCCTTCTCAATTTATCTATCCATATCCTAGAGGTTATGTTCATTGAATTTTTTTAACCGTTGTGCCCCTAATGGGAGTTCCAAAGGAAGTCAATCGAATAAGAGGTAAGTATTTTACATACTCATTGATGTTCTTTTCCTATTATACATCATATTATGATGTTTTTCCATTCTAAAGTAATTAATCCAGTATCATATAAATATTCTAAAAAGTTATTATGATTACTTTACAACCAAATTACTACTTTTATCCATCTTATAAAAAAATATCACCATGCATGTGTGCGTTTGACATACCATCTCCACACTATAGTGCAATTTGTTTTTCATCGCGATTTGATTTATATAGGTATAGTGATTAATACAATGGATATATAAAATAAACATGAAATGTTATTTGTTCATTAAAATTAATATACCGTAATAGCCCTTACCATTTTATCACTAATGGGATGATTCTATAACTCATGTGTACATATGGCCCTCCGTCTCCACAACATGATGAAATCTATTCTCTACATTAACAATTCATGAATGATTAAAAAATATATATGAGGAGTGAATAAGAAACAATGGAATAATTAATTCCCAAAATAATGTAAACAATGATATATTATAACCAAAATGATATAAAACTGTGAAATATGATATAATAAATATAGAAATATGATTGGTATAAATTATTAACATGTTTTAACCATTTTCTATAATATTAACACCCCATCATCAAAACAAATTTACAATGTTAGGATTAATTTCACAATCTCATTATTATAAATAATTGATTATACATATGAATTTATAAGAGAATATTTATCATCCATTTATATGTTTCTTAAAAATATTTTCCTAGACATTTTTATTATTCTTCTACAAATGTTTTTTATAATTTTTACCCATGTTGTACTTTTTTTAAAAATCATAAGATATGATTTTTTTGTCATTTTTCTTATGAGGTTCATATTCTACTTCTTCAAAAAAGTATGAAAATATCTTTTAAAACATATACTATAATTGTGAATCTTATTTACAATATTACAAATCTGTTTTCACTCATATATTTTTCTTTTAAAATTACACTAATTTTTTAATATAACGTCAATATAAAAGTGGTATTTCTATGAATAATTTTTAATGATTTTTTTAAAATATTTTCATTTTTATTCAATAACTATTTTTGTATTTTATTATTAATTGAGGTTTATTTCTTATGATTTATTATTCTATATTTTATTGAAGGGTATATGACTAGTTTGACTATGTATATAATATTGATGCCATTTATGATTTATGGATCATGTAATCAAATTTCATAAGCTTTTTTCACAATACAAATATTTATATTTTTTATGATTAACATTTTTCATATGAGGAATGAATTGGACATATTATGTGATGGGATGTGCCTCAAATATGACCTTGATATGTTGTTAGGTATCCTGAGAGAAAAAAGATATGGTTATGGCTGAGACCTTAATCATTTTTTCATATTTACTGGTCTAGGCCTCAATGATATATTTTAGATGTACGACATTATGAATTCCCCCAGTATAATATAATTTATTGATTATAAATGAGATTATTTTTATAGAATTTTTTTTATTTACAAATTATTCTCATGATTATTTTTAAGGATCTTTTGATTCATTAATACATAAGGACTTCTTGTTTATGATAATTTATTCCTAGTAGATTCCATTGAACAGTTACCCTTACTCAGCATCAGAGCTCACCCAATTATAATTTTTTAATTTTACTAGTATTAAAAGATGAATATTATGATCAATATGAAGCATTAATCTTATAGAAATATGGTCTTTTCAATGGATTCCCTCTGAGTAATTTATAATTGGAAGTGTAATGTTTGTTTCTTTTTTGTAATATAGTTTTCAAAAAAGATAACGTGATCCGTCCTTTTCGATTAAAATCATGTATATGTGACTATAAAGTAATATAAAGAACATATTTATTAATATTGGGGTGAGGGTCATTATAGTTGGTATCAGATATTTTTATTATTAAACGTGGAATGTATATATAGAAATCATATAATATGGATGATATCGTTAATATTGAATTAAACAAAATTATAAAAGACTGAAATGATGTTCTTAAATGTTTATATTATGTATTTATTTCATGAAATACATCCCTAACTTGATTATAAAAGAGGATTTTTTTCTATAAAAAATATACCCATTGGTAACAACATTGAAGAGGTGTCCTATGACATACACGGGGTAAAATGGTAGAGGACAAAGATCCTTATTGCACAAACGGTTTGACTCTCCACAAGAACATGCTTAGTATAATTCCCATTTACCTACCAAACATTAAATTGTATTTAATGTTAAATATGGACCTAATGAAACCCTTTTTATGATTATGAGATTATATATTAATATCATTTTCAATTTAGGTAATTTATTTTAGTAGTTTTCACATTTTAATTAAAATTTAAAAACAAATGAATTTTATTCAACAATTTATAAATGGCTCATGTTAGATGTAATGGAAAACATATCAACTAATGTAATCCATGTAATGATTTCCCTCATTTGAAATATAATGATTCTAGAGATATAACTGAAACTGATGTTATCCATCTTATAACTATATATGGAAAATTAACTCTTGTTATGAACAATAACATTACCCGTATGGAGAATCCTGATCCAAATACTAGAGGAACAGTGATAGAAGACTTCATGAGTCATAACTATCCATTATAAAATGGGACTAAAAATCCATTTGTAACTAAGTGATGGATAATTTATTTATATAATATTATTCTTAAATTGGGAAGTAAAGTAAGGGAGAAGGTTTTAATAGAAATTTTTCATCTCATAGAAGATGAGAATCAATGGTGTTCATTTTTTCAAAACATGAATGATGATAAGGAAATAAAAATCATGTAATAGAGGGAATTAAATAAACATTAGTTAGGTAAATAATTTCCTCATGAAAAGAGAGAAAATATGGAGAGGCAATTAATGAGTCTGGGGTAAATGGAGGATAATGATGCTGCTAAATTTGAAGATAATATAACAAGGTTATAAATGCATGTTCTAAAATACATATAACACCCAACGAGAAAGATTGATCATTTCTTGGATGTGTTAAATCCATTAATCCCAAATGTTTTAGTATCCTAAACTGTTATGATACAATGATATAGTCTACTATGATATTAAGAAAGTCAACGAATTTTCATTGTCTTATTATTTTATGTGAAATAAGGTGAAAAAAGAATAGTGGAGTAACAAAAATATAATGGGAAAAGGTAATGAAAGATTTTTTGATATGTATTAATTATGGGACGAAACATTATCGCGAGTTCTTGAATCTATTGAGTATTTTTTGGATATTTGGAGTGAATGGTTACTAGACTTGTGATTGTAAGGCAATGAATGATGTTTTTATTGATAAATGTTTCAACAATATCGATATGGGGCATTACACAAATGAATTTCTCAAACATAAAATAAATATATATCAAAAGAAATGTGATAAAGGCCAATATTATGTTGTTACTACAGTCGATGTGGATTAATTAGTGTATTTGTGTTTTTTATTTAATAATTTTTTTCTTATATTCTAGTTACAAGAATCCTGGGATATAAATTGATTGTACTTAATACATATTCTTTACTGATTTGGAATAAAACGTGTTTTCATTATTTTATTGTGTTGATCAAGGTACTAATATATATGGTATGTGAAAAATGATCATAAATATGTTGTTGGGGGAAATATTATGTTATGGTGTTTTTGGAAATATAGCGACCCTCCTAATAAATTTTTGGATTGTGAACATGGAATGATTTATTTTGGAAGATTCTTAAGGTTGAGATATATTAAGTTGAATTTGGGATTTTTTTGTGGTAATTTTTTTAATATTTAATATACTATGTATATTAATAGATTGATATGATAAAATATTTTACCAAATAGTACAACCCATATAAAGGGTGAAAACCCATCATATGCGACAAGGCTGCATGACATGAACACACAACCGATGGGTGATAAGGGTGCATCTCCAAGAACTATTCTATGAGATTTCCTTAAAACTAGTAAGGAATTTAGGCCACATCATGGAGTTTGGGTCACCTCAATGCCATTGGGCCACCTCAAGGCCTTCAAGACACATGAATTTTATATATACCAGACCTAAATAAAAGAAATAAACGCAGATTAGGATTCTATGATGTTTATTTCACAAGAGAATAGTTAATATTACTTAGAATAAAGAGAGGGTATGGCTTGGAAATCAGTACCCGGCCTATGCATCAATGCACAGGACATCTAGTCAGCCATTCATGTGATGGTCAAGTTCAGATCAGAATTCATATATTCGAATGTTGTAGTTTCAAGTTGTCATTATTAGTGATGAATTCCATTTAGACCATCGGGTCATGTAATGTAATTACACATATGGTATTTTTATGGGTTTCCCTTCAACCATGAAAATGGGGATTATCCAAAATTATTAATAAAGGAATCCCTTTAGGACATACTGTTAAAAATTAGTTAATGGATGAAACTCTACTATCAAATAGGTGTGTTTCCTTATGTTCTCAGTTTATGAAGTGATTTTATAAATTTAACCCTTGGGAAATTATCTTGAAAGCTGAAATGATATCCTATTACCTTTTTTCATTTAATAAAATGGTCCCCTATATCATCAATTATTTTTATCTTTGTAATTGTAAACATTATCATGAACATGTTCTCTATCACTCTCCATAAAAATGTGTGGTTAATTTTATCATATATGTCCATGATTTACTTTTTGTAACCCTATTATGTTTTATCTGAAGTTGAATTTGTACGTCCATTTCATTATTAAAATTTAGAGGTATCATTAATCCTTTTTCAGATATGTTATTTCAGCAAATATGTTTTCAAATATCAAAACCCTTATTATTATCCCATGTTCGAATTCTGATGATGTAATTTATAGAAGGAGGGGAGAAAGTAACACCTAAATATTTAATAGTATGTACGTTAATAAATAAATTAAATTTTTTTCAATACATTACATTGTAAAAAACACAATGCTATTCTTATGAAACACACATAAATGTGTTTGATTCTCTTACAAGAATTCTATGTCTTACACGAACAAAAATATAATATTAAAATACTGTTATTTAATATAATAATACATAACATAGATATTAATTTCAATGTTATGAAAATTATTAACTAACTTATAAAAATGTAATGTTGAATCCCTTGGTTATTAAATGTTTAGAAATGAATATAGGGACCAACAAAATATATAGGAAATATTTATATAAAGAACTATTTTTGTGGCCACTAAACAATTTTATCATAATAAAATAAATTAATTACTATTATAGAATGATATTATTGAAATATATATGGTATATATTTAATGAAATATTTTTTCTATTAATATAATATATTTTTTATGAAAAAGATATGAAGAAACCCAATATGACACATAATAATATATATTTTTTATAAATGGTGTTTTACAACATTTTAATGGAGAAACTAATGTAAATTTTTATAAACATTTATATAATTTATTTGAAAAAATATAATTATTTTTTATAGTTAAATAAAAATTTACATCAGATAATAATATGGTATTTTTCTGGTATGTATCATGTTTTGATAAATCCTGACAAATACCCAATATTAATTGATTTTTTTCAATCAAAATAATTTGTTTTGTTAAATTTAATTATTGAGTGTATTTAAAGTATAAATATTTTATTTTCTATCATTTAGTCTAAATTTGGAAATTGGAATGAATTTTACATTGAATTTATATATAAAATTGATTCAATCTATTAAATGATTATACTCCAATAAATAGTTTTCTCACCCAGTCAACGTTATTAATTTTAAAAAAATTAATGCAACATGTGTGTCTTGTATTTTAAAAAATGGATTTTATATTTCAAATATTTATATACAAATTATATAAAAAATTTTCTATTACTTATGGGAATAAAAATATTAATATTTAGTAATATTTTAATTAATGTAGTTGTGGGTAAATTATTTAAATAATGTTAAAAATAATAATATAATATTATAAAATTATCTTAACACTTGTTATAATTTCATTGTAAGAGTTTTATTAATCTAATAAAACATATTATGAAATTAATACCAATTTTAATCAATTTTTTTAACAATATGAAATTTATTCTATTTTATTTATTGACATGTTACTGATGTGACACTCAAATTATAATAAATATATCATTTTAATTGTATGAAAATACTGAAGATATATTCAATAATAATTATTAAAATTAAATTTAAGAAATTAATATACATCATCATGTATTACTTTTAATTCATAGAAAATAAATAATTTAATTAAAGGCATGCATAATGATAATGCATTAATAGGTTACATAAGGGAAATATGAAATAAATGATAATAAAAATATTGAAATAAAATTAATTCTACATAATAAATAAATTCCAAAAATTTAACAGAAAGATATGAAATTGTAGTTATACATTATAACTGCATTTTTGAATTTATCTTAGTTTTATAATATTATTAGAAAGACAATTAGTGAACAATATCAAACGTAAAATTAATGACACATTAAAATTATTAAATTTTTAATAAATGCTATATAATTTATAAAAATATATAATTTCTCAAACTATCTAAAATAAGGCCAAATATGTCATCAATGATCCATATAGTCATCTTTTTGAATTTTATTGTAATTTTATTAACCCTAATGGTTCGTATGCCAAGTTGTCACATCCAGAGTTAAAGTGTTTAATTATTTGTCAATGCCAAAAGATAATGTTTATATTGTGACATAAATATGAATAAAAATAATTGGATGAGTTTATTTCTTACCAATTTAATAATAGGTTCAATTAAATAACATTGGAGAAATTTTAAATTTATAATCAATTTATAATAATTTTTTATTTTAAATAACTCCAAGACAACACATCAGCTGTCTTATAAAAGGGAACCTCCTCCCTCATTTCCTAACCCAACATTGTGCCTTATTGGTGAAAAATTACAAGATTATTTCCCTAAAAAACATATGTAGTAACATCCTAGAGGACTGAATATTCTATGAATACCTACCCTAGTTACCCAAAGTGAATATCCTTTGGGATTCCATCTACGAAGAGTTAGTTATTCTAAAAACTCATTCATGTTATTTTCTTCTTATACATCCTCATAATATATATTTTTCATAATTTTTTTAATAATGTATAATATATATGATGATATCTTATTATTATTATGGTACAACCATATTACACCTTTCTTCCTTATTAATATAAGTAATATCATAAGGCATGCAAACATACTACTAACCATCATTATGCTGTGGTGTAATTTTATTCATCAAAAATATATTTGGATAGGTATATTGACATATATAGTGGATATAAAAAATAAATGTTATATGATATTGATTCTTTATAATTATTATACCACCTAATTACTTACCTAAATAACATTAACGAAATGATAACATTGCTCATCTGTATGTATGACTGACTGTCTCTATGATGTGATGACATTAATTCTCCATATAAACCATTCATGAATGATTATAAAAATGAATATTATGATTGAATATGATATTTATGAATTTAATATCATTTTTTATATTAATAATATATATCCCTTTTATATGATATAGGACATTCATGATAAAACAATCATAAAAAACGAAGTAGTTAACAGCCAAAACAATGATAATATTGAAATATTTGTAAAAATGAAATAAAAGGGTCACATATGATATAATATATTTGGATATAGTTATAGTATACATTAATAAATAAAATATATGTTATACAATACTTTAACCCACACTCAACTAATGCAATGTACATTTAAAGTGTTAATTTCACAATCTCATTATAATACAGGATTGAATATAAATACGATTTACTAGAAATAGTTATCATCCATGTCGATGTTTTAAAAAAATTCTAAAAAAATTAATATTATCCTAAAATTGATTAAAAACATTTTTACCACCATTTTTCTTTTTATAAAATGCTATGAGAAGAATCATTTTTTTCATTTTCCACACAAGGTAGTTTTTTAAATTTTTTGAAAATGGAAGAGAAAAATGTTTTTCTAAATAATTCAAAATGAATGAAACTTACATTACAAGATTTCAAGAATTTTGTCACTGAAGACGTTTTCGTATAAAATATAACTCCTTTTTAAAATAATATCAATATAAAAAGAGGTATTCCTGTGATGAAAGTTTTTATTTTATTCTTATATTATTTTCATCTATGTCAATTATCATTGTTGGATTTTATAACAAATTGATTTTAATTTCTTATGATACCTTTTAAAATATATTTTCTAACAGTTTATGATATTATGGAAAGTGGATGTGTTATTTTTGAAAAATCAGGGTTTAGGGTTGATGTATTCACATTTAGTATGATAGATTCTAAAAATATATGTTTATATTCAATATGTTTCTCACATTTCAAATGTGGAATGCATTGGAATTAGTATGTTATGATTGGGGCCCAATATATACCCTTTAATAATAGATAGGACTCATTAGAAAATTCAAATTGGTTTTGGAAGAGGCCATAATTTTTTTCTGATGTCTTTTCCAAGGCCACAACAGTATATTTACGACATCCAAAAATATGTATACATTTTTATGAGATTAGTTATTGATATTATACATGGTTATTAGACATGTATAATAAACATTGTTATGATTTTTTATAACGTGATTATTTTATATGGACTTATTTATTAATTATATTATATGCTCAAGAATATGTTTAAATGGAATTTTTTAGTTATATTCCATTCCATATGGATTATGATTATTTATTTAGATTAACATATATTATACACTTACCGTAACTGATCATCTAATATAAAACAATTTTATGCTATATTTTTTCAGGATGCCATGATGTATATTATGATTGATACAGATTTTTAAGGTAGTAGTAACCTATTTTTCAAAATAGTGTATCTATGTTGTATTTAATGATTGAAATTGTAATTTAATGAACATGTATGTAATTTGTTTATATAAACTTAAAAATATATTTTTCCTTTGGGATTCAAATATTTTATCTATTCCAATATAATAATGTAAGGCATAGGCTCAATGCTATTGGTTTCCAGGTTTTTACACTTATCTAACATGCTAGTTTTTACTTGAAATTATTTAAATCGCATGCCATGATACCCCTATCATAGGCCATGTTCCCCATTGTTGGATGATCGACATGAAATTCATGGTTATATGGGAACATTCCTAGAATGAAACATGGGCATGGGTAAAATGAACGGGCATGGACCGATACATGGAAATTACATGTTACAAGGTCATTTCAATACTACAATGGAATGGATAGGTGTGCCTAGGAACATATAAGGGAATTGGACATGATATATTAGAAGACATAAATTAACGGAGAACCATAATGAAGTAAAAGTAATTTCTTTGTAATTACTCAGATATTGAATTGATAACATAAAATATTCAATGTAGATAGGTATAAATTGATATATCCTGATAGTCCATCCCTATGAGTTTAATTTGTGACATTTCATCATATTCTTAGTATTTTATTCCCCTCAATGGGTGTGGCCTCTTATAGAGTATTTTTCATTCCCAAATTTTTTTGGAGTCATCCTATATCATCAATAATTTCCCACATTTTATATTGTGATTATCATCATGACCACAATTAATGGGTCATCAGGTACATATCTAGTAGATGAATAATATAGGGTTTGTTGTGTCATCCAATATAAGATCACCTACATGGAAGGTTATTCCAGAAGTGATAATGGTGTACACCAGGGAACATGGGTGTGTCCCCCTTTCTTGGAATCAAAATAATTGTCGGTTAAAATGTAAGGCTCATGGAGTGAGTTTTCAAAGAACAATTGTAACATTGAAATATTCGGACAAATGCTATGGAATCCTCAGGCATAGACATTCGTAAGTCACAGTCTCTATTATGAGAATATCTGTCTTTTATATAAAATTATTGTAATTTTTTGAATAGTCATATTTCATTATTTTAGATTATTTTTGGGTTTCATTGTAAGAACATTCTTACTCAGCCATATAGGTTCTCTAACAATACATGTACTATCTTGTGCAGGTGGTAGACCTTTTGGACAATTTTTAAGAGGATCTTAATATGGAGGAGCATAGTTTTATGATAGAATGAATGAGGTGTATTCTATTGTTGTATTCAATTGTTGTGCCTCTTTTTAATATGTTTGGAAACATTATTGTTTTGGGGTAGAAAAGTATTTGGCCCATTTATATGTTTCAAATAATTATTACAACACTCTAATGTTGGAATGATATTTTACAGGAATTATGGAATAAATTATTTCATTTTAATTTTATTTTTTGGGATGAGATATAAGTGTGTGTTTGTGTACTTTTCATATGCCCTACCATGTGTTTTATATGCCTAATCATCCCTAGATACCATCTGATTTTCTTTTGGAGGTAGTCTTGGTGTAGTCACACTAGGTTTTTTTCTATCTAAAAAATATTAGGTGGTTCATTTCATTAAAATTTCATTTTTACTATGTAAGAACATTATATGAATTACATAAAATAGTTAATCTTATTCATACCCACAAATTTTACTGATAGATTATAATGGTAGTATTTAAATAAAGATATTTTTATAGTATATTCGACTTCACTTAATTCTAATTTTTCCTTGTTATGAAATCTATTGATTATAGTGTTATTTTTAAAATTAACTTTTTTACATTGCAATTAATTAATATTCACCTCGATCAATCAATTTTGTTGAAAATAAGGAAGTGTACACCACAAGGTGATTCACTGGGGTCCATGAAACAAATGTCCATATAATATTGAGTTTTCCACATAAACTCATCTATTTTAATGGGATCAATTCTATTTGGTCTCATTGAGAGCGACATGGATCTAGATATGAGTTCGATTGAAAACTAAACATAACACTCTAGTCGAAGGCTTAATATCTAATCCAAGGAATACAAGTGTATATTCTTTTACAATATCCATTTTATCAATGTTGAATTTCTACCTAGTAATTTGAGACCTGATTAACTCATTATTGGCTACCATTTCCCACATTTTATAATTTTCTTCCATAGAGAGTTCATAAACAATATTTTAATGATACATCGTTATTAGAGTATTTTAGGAATTAAAAGATACATTCTTATACAAATAGTTGACATGTTATGTGTGTATGAAAATACAATCATTACCAATTATATATATAATTTGGTAAAAATAATAATTAATAGATATAAAAAAAGTACCCATCAATAAATACTGATATTAGTTGATTTTTGAATCATTGATTTGATTATTATTCCATGTGAGGTTTTCACATATAGTTCAATATTAAATATAATGTGGGGAATCTACATTTTTATAAAAAATGTCTAATATAAAATATTAAAATAACCAAAATCAGATAAGTTATTCATATATATAGAAGATAGATTATGTGTAACTCTTATCACCTCATAATCACAAATGCACCTCAGTAATAATTTTCATTAATTCCCTTAATGTTTCCAAATGATATAAATGTTTTTTTGGAGAATATATATTTTGATCAATTCACAGGGAATGGATATTCATAATTTATAAACTCCTTACGCTGGAAGAATTTTTGTGTGGGGGGATCATTTGTTAGAAACCATTTCTCTTTTATTTCATTAATCAATCGCATTACATTTGTTAAAATGATTTGGGGATGGATTCCTATATTTCCACAATTAAAATACTTTTCAAATAACTATAGTCAATTTCCTATGTGATTTTTGTAACATTTATTTAATTTAGAAAATATCTCCTTCTACCCCCATGTTTATTATCATAAAATCTTACATGAAACTCAATTTTAATTTTCTATTACATGAAATATTATGAAGTTACAATTTATATCTCAAATTTATGATCACATAAATAAACCTCCTCAGAGATTGTAAAGTCTATTATAATTAATTTCCATTTATGACTTAGATTTAAGAGATTAAATAAGTGATTGATTTGACTCGCAATTTCAGAGAAAAATCCAATGAAAACCTCATAAGTGTTGTGATCTTTTATAATTACATGCATGTATATTTTTTTAATCAATTCAATGAATTCCCAATCCATTCTAGTGATAATATTACGTGGAAAATACTTAATAAGAAGATGTTCTTGAACTCTTACTTTTCAACAGTCCCTAGGTCATCAATTTATATAGTTTTTTTAATGTTTATCACTCTTCAGGATAACCTTCAACATGGAAACTAATCATAAAACCATTCAGTGGTCTAAGTAATAAGGAATAAAAAGAATATATTCATTTTAATTGGAAAAAAACTACAAAACTAGTGGATTAGAATACCCACTATGATATGGGGAAGTTTACAAATATATAAAATGATATAATATTTCCCATAAATTGGTGTTCTTGGGAGTTCAACATTATTTGGGTTGTTTCCCAATGATTTAGATTTTTGGTTTATAATTTTCATAATATGTTTCACTCCAACCCAAATCTAAATAGGTTCCCCATTTGGAATTTCTGTACATTGTCAATTGCACCCATTTTTATATCCTTTCCATCAAGATCCCACCATTAAATTTACTAATGAGAAAATTCGAATGAGTATACATAAATTATAGAATTTATATAAAATGGAACTATGAAATTATATAATGGATTTCATAAATTATTCAATATGATATCCTATGATTCTGTAGGTTTCAATATTTGATATTCATAAATGTATTTATAACTGAATAAGTTAAATATATTCATAGACCTCATAATGGTTGCTATAGATAAATACCATTAACATTGAATAATATCTAGGATTTTCATGAAAGGAGTTAATTATGTTTCCATTTAGCGTGCAATAGAATAATGGCTGAGATATGCTCGATCAATGCATTTCATGGTTGTAATCCCCAGATTAATATATAATAAAACCATTTTCACATTATGTATCTATACAGATATATATTGAATTTAAAAATACATAATCCATATTATAAAAACCATTGTGTCATTATACATTACATATCCTTAGAGTTTTCCCTACTTCTTTCTAATATAATCGCCCCAAAATAACTAAACTAGTCTACATAATAACATATTAATCATCTGATACCCACTGTAATGACCCAGGATAGTCATAAAATAGAAATTATAATTATCACATAATTATATAGTACATCTCACAACTCTCACATGATCAATCTACCATTATATTTACTGTCTTGGAATTTTTTTACCAAAATATATTATTTTAAAACACATGTAGAATTTTTCTATTAATGTGGACCTTTAAAACATTCCAATAGATATAACATGATGAAATCGTCTTCACAACCCAGGTAATTGAAAAAATGAGTGAATGTGTTATAACATGACATACTATAAAATTTAACACAATTAAAAGCATATTAAATGATATGTGATAAAACATATTTTGACTTGTCTTTTGGGAACAAACTCATTATATACATGCATATAATGTTGAGAAACCCCAGCATTCCCATGACCATTGAACAATACCATTTTTCCATTCCAAAAAAAAATTCATGAGATATTTTCTTAAACCAATGCATTGTAAGGTTATATAATACCTCTCTCATTGTTGTACACACATATATGTGATAGATATAATCAATCATCATAATATAATAAAAAACAAATAAGTAAAACTGGACTCTTAAAATTATCACATAACATGAAAGTATGGAATCATAGGATATCATAAAATAATTTTATAAAATCAATCTTAAATGAATAATAAATTAAAAATTACTACATAATATATAGGTCATCTGAAATTAATGATAACTAAATAATGAAAATATTTATTTTTTTAAAAAATATCATTCAGCATTGTAAAATCAATTGTAGTGAGTCCCTTTTAACAAAATTCATTTTTTATAAAAAAATTAATTAATGAATTTTATGAATAAGATTTTGGTTAGAACCCATAATTATTATATATAAGATAAATAAATACATAAAAAGAGAAATTCAAGGAAAAATTATCTTCAATAAAAAATTATGTAACTCAAATGATGAACTATGATTTATCAAGTCCTTTATATTCACACTATATTTCCACATAATCGTTGAACCTCCTATAATGTAATGAAAAAAATATTAATTTTTTTTTTAAACCTTATTTTTAAATATAACTATTTATAATCATAATTGATAAAAAAATATCATATATTAAGAGATGTTTTAATATCTATTCAATTGTGGGTGTTGAAAATATTAATAGGATTGAACTAGTTTAATAAAAATGGTGTGTAAATTCATTTTTTCCCTTCATGACCAATATTTTATAAAAATTAAACACTAGAAATTGTATTTTATAAATTCTTATATTGTTTTAATTCCGTTACATGGATGTTTTTGTTTTGTTTTATGAAAATGAAAACGGTGATGAACATTTTTTAGGATATTAACTCATATCGATCGATCAACTTATAAAATTTTTATCTATTAATGTGATTAAAATAGGGACATATTAATTATATATATAATTTGTATATAATATAAATAATTAAAAAATATAATCTAAAAAAATCCATTATTTGATGTGATTTTTAAAATGGAACATGATTATTAATTAATGTTGTTATCCACACAATTCATGATTCATGTTTTAATTATTTCTAGTGAAAAAGGAGTGGGTCACTAATTATAATAACATAAATAATAAAATGTAAAAATATAAAAATGAAAATTATTTTATCATCTTAACATGCTGATATTATATATTTGGAAGAATAAAATCATTCAAATAAAAAGACAAAGAATGAGAGGTTTAGGGACTTATACCTCATTTCTTGGATTATCACCATTGTGAAAGGGATAAAAACATCAAGGGGATTTTTTTAAAAAAAATGACCTATTTTAATAGGATAAAATTATTTATAATATGGTTGTTTATATATTTATCCAAGAAACTATGCTTTTATAGTGATTTATAGTTATGAGAGGGGATCCCCTTTTATATGTGTAATGAAGTGACCTTTTTATATTAGAAAATATATTCATTAATGGGAATTGAATATCTATAAATGGTCCAAAAAATTGATAAATAATATATTTGGTGGAATATATCATCAATAAATACCTCTAATAATCATAAATAATCAATTTTGTCACGTTATTCCATTTACTTATATGGTTACTCCATTTTTCATTTTTAATTTTACCATGGTAAATAGTTTTTACCTTTTTAATCTATCCATTACAAAAAATATATCAAATTTGAAATTTAAATATAATCTACATCAATATGTTTATAAATATTAAATAAAATTTAATTAATATAAATTATATGTGAATGGGATATTAATTTTAACAAACACTTTTTAGAATACCAATTTTCTGAAAAATTATATTTTGGAGAAAAAATAATTTAATATTTGGGTAGACAAAAAAACTACATTGATTTCAATGATTTAAAGGAAAGTTATATTTATTCAATGTATTTTTATTTAAATATTTTTTAAATATAACATTTAACATCATCATTCTATAATTACGTTAATAAAAATATTATGAAAAATAGTTTTCATTAAAACATAACATAAATTCTCAATATGTTGAGAATGATTTTATAATATTAACATAGTGTATTTATATAATATATTCAGAATTAAAATAAATAATTTTACATGAAATGTGGTTTCAATAAAATTTCAATGTATTCATATAAAAAAAAATTCCTAAAAGTGACGATGTTGAAAAAATAATTATTTTCACTATTCACTTTGAAATTTATAACACCCAAAAATTAAAAAATAAAACAATTAATGATAATATGATCATAATAAATCTAAAAATGATGATATTTTTCAAAAAATACATATCTTAAAATTTTAGAACATAATTTTATGATAAATTTAAAAAACATCTTGAAGAAGGTTTTTTTAATAAGAAACCATTTTTAATATTAAAAATTGAATTAAAATTAACTCTAATCATAGATATATGAAAATTGATTTATATGAATTTTCAATTAACTATTTTGAATAATAGTATATTTATTATTGTCTTAGGTGTAGTAATTATTTTCTTTTTTGTGGATAATTTTATTTTCATATATTATTTTTTAAAAAAATTATTTGCATATATTTAATAATTTTTTACAAATTATAAAATATAATTTTGTAGCTACCATAAAACAGCTTAGATTTTTTGGGATTCTATAATTAAAGTGCTAAAATTGAACAAAAATTGTGTTTAATTAAGGAAGGAATTTTTTTATTACACTAATATTCAATGATAAAAACATAAGAATCACCTAAACATTTGTGTGATTCGAGCAAACAAATTCTGTGTAGATAATTCATAATATATATAAATGAATATTAAAGAAGAAGAATTATTGATATTATACATATTATTTAGTTGATGAAATTATATAATAGTATTCAATGAAATTATATAGTTCATGAATAAATCTATTTTTTTTAAAAATAAAAAGATAGCGGTGATAGATGATTCATAAATAGGGAAAAAATATTCGTTGATTATTTTCAAAAGTTCAACGTTGAGATGATTTGGAGAGAATGAAAAAATGTTTAAATGATGTACTTAAAGATTGTATATTTAGGAAATGAATAAATTATTGTAATGACGATGGTTCTAAATTGGAATAGATTTATATTTGACAATTTTATTTGTGACACATTCTAAGAATGATTGGATATGGATGTGGAGTTATGTTGTGTTTATGGTGTTTTGTACATGTTTTAAAATATGTTTTGAGACACAACCTAATGAAATAATATGTGATAAGATAAAATTGAATGCAATATAAACTTTTATTATAATAACAATGGATGTTCATTTGAAAATTTCAGTGCATGATGAGATGAGAGGTAGAATCTTAAAGACTAAATAAAATGAATAGATGACATTATTGATTATAGACATGATTATGTAAATTTTTTTAAAAGAAAATACACACATTCAATTTTAAATGAGATGGATATTTTAGAGGTTATATTAACCGAAACTAGGGCAGAACTCCCATGTACAATCCTTTGATAAAAATGAGAAAATAGAAACAAGTTTCAATCTGTTTTTGGAATATAAAAAATTATAAAAATACATTAGATAGTTTCATATATATAAAATATAAAAATATTTTTATTGTTTCATTAATGATGTAAACTAAGTGTTTATTTTTTAAAACAAAGATGAACTTAAAGCTTGTGAATTTCAATTATTTGATAGTGATATCAATTTTATGGTACTATCAAATGATCATATGTGTAATCAAGCTAGAAGATGAAAAGTGTACTATGAAATTCTGGATTGTATATGTTTGCGAAGAATGTTTTTATGAGATACCCAAACTATAAATAATATTATAATACATTTTTTGACCATTTATTTGGTTGAGAATATTAAAGATACATTACGGTCAACTGATCTTGATGAATTGTGGAATAATATATGTGATAATATTTATTTTGATTTTTTATAACATGTGAATTATGTATATATTAGGTTTCATGATTGTATTCCTATAGAACTAAAGGCATTTGAAAATTTACTATTAGTTATGGAGAAGATTTTATTATTGTTTTGAAATCCCATTGTTGACCAGATATAGAATTCAAAATAGATATAAGTAAATAATTGTGTGAACAATATGGGATTCTTTTGAAATAATCAGACACTTGATTTGCAAGGAATGAATGTAGTGATGTTTTGAGTTTAGTGGGATGTATATTGTGTGAGGTCGTGGGTGATGGTGGAATTTATATGTATAAAGTGAATTAGTTTTGATATTGGATTAATCAAACCCATTTTAATATTATATTTATTAAAATAAAAACTCGGTGATTATATTTATAAAATATTCATGGAAATGTGTAGGATTTCCCTGAATGGTAAGAACCTTATTAAAACCACACATAGCACATTTACATTCATTACATGTGTTGAATATAGTTATTTTATGTTAGAGAATTAATAATATATATTAATACGTAAAATAATTTGTAAAAAAGGTGTATATAACTAGAGGGTAAAAGTTTAATGGAACAATAGTAAAATGGTAACAAAAAAATGTAACACTAGTTTCATCCCGATTATTCTACACATGATCCATAAGATCATTTAAATTAGAATGTAATTATTTTAATTGCGGATTTTATCTTATGTGGTTTTTTTATGCATGGAATTTTTATCATTCCATGAATATGTTAAGACACGATGATGTTCCTATGAAAAAAGTAATCATTATCTATCCATCATGAAATAGATTCTAATATCCCCAAAATGATATTGAAAAACTATGATATAAATTTAGTAATGAGATAGATTAATAATTCTATGATATAAGACGATCCATGATTACTTGAAGGTACATAAATTAGAATGAGTATTGGTTCTTTTCATTATTATTACGATGAAAAATGTTTATGTTATGGTGTATATAATTAATAATACATGATAAACCAGTTAGTTGGTTTAATTATTAAGTAAAGGTGTATCGATAAATAATTTGTATTGAAGTGTTTTTATTTATACATTCACACAGTAGAATATTATAAGATGATAAATCACAATAGGAATAATAATATGATTCCATCGAATAATCATTAACTACAAATATTGTTACTTGTATCACCCATACAAATGTTTTGAGATAAAATTCTGAATATTTGTCTCTTTAAAATTAATTATTTCTTTATGATGATGAAGAATTGTAGTTCAATTAATGTGGAAATAATTTCTTCATGATGTCGTTTGGTAACACTCTTTGGAATATGTCATATTTTTTATTAGGAATTTTAATTTATTTAGTTTTAGATGATATGTTTTGATATTACTATATCATAATTATGGTTCCTAGATTTTGAGTTTCAAGACATTTTTTTTCATATGACATTTATGATCTGATGGAGGTCTTAGTGGTTTAGGATAAAACTAAAGGAGGAATATTCATTAATTCTTAATGAAAATGGCTCCAATGAGTAACTCAAGTTATAAATATGATTCTAGATATTACCGATTTTCATGGTGTGCGATTCGGGGATCATAGGATTTGAAAAGGGGGTGTTGTACTGTTCTTGAAATTACAATCTAACATTATAGGTGTCACCCTTGACATAGACTGGAATGGCCCATTAATGTCATTTACAAAAAAAATATAATGTTAAATCAATTTTTACATAATAAATTTATAATGTTGTCAAGGAAGATGTTTTATGTTATTGGTATTTTATAAAAACCCTTGAATATTCATCTATAATAAACCCATATGAAATTTGTTATTTGAATGAGATTTTTTATATTTTGGGAGCCCTACTAACCTCATCACTCAACCGATTGAAGTATCATTTTTGAAGAATTCCTCTTCAAATGATATAGAATCAAAAAACACTATATTTTTTCAATACTATTAAAAATATTATTTATTTAATGTTCATTGTTTGAATACAAATTATTAAATTATGAGGAAAAATACACTATATCATGAAGGATTTTCAAAATGATATCGAGATCATGGAGATTTGCTTAGAGAATTTTTATCAAGTTAACGAATGTGTATCATGTAATGGAGATTCATTAAATGTATATCATTGGGTTTCCATTTTCAGGAATTATAATTTCATTATATTAAAATTTGTATTTTATATTCTATGTGGGGAACACCCATTGAGATTTGGTCTTTTTTTCTTGCTAGGAAATGTCACTTGGCGAGTTAACTGAATATAATAATTGTTTCAATTTATTAAAAAATTAATAATACATTTATATAACTAATTAATTTGTGATTCAAATGTGATATTTTGGATCATGATTCTCTTAGATGAGTTTGGTCATACAAATACATGTCTAGATGAGTTTGGTGGGTATTATAAGATGGTTTTTAACCATAGAATCTAATGGGATGTGAGTCTGATAAATTTTGATGATCTAAAACTACTCCCATTTTCAAATTTCATCTTTTTAGTAGATTAAATATTTGTGATCACTATATAATTTTTTCATGTAGAAAAACTAAATTTATTACGACAATTTTTCTATTGCTTTTTGTATGGAAATCTATCTTACAACATTGTGTATTTTAGTGTTTTGACTATTACTGGAACCCACCCGAGTGGGGTGCCATCCCTTTTCTCCAACATAGATCATGGATGGAATTAACCAATATTCCCATAAAACAAGATATTGGACAATGTTCATTTACCAAATAGTACATGTTGGCATGTGAATTGAAAACATGTATTGACATGGAATTTTCCAAACATTGTAATATTGATTATTCAATTAAAAATTAATAACATGGATTCAAAGTTATAATGTTTATTATAATAGTAGTTATTATATAGTATTAATGAATGATGGACATGATGATGTTGTTAATGGTAATTTTGATTAAATAATAATTGAAATTTAAATAGTTTTACTGTTTTTGATAATACATAACATGGATTAAATCAATTTTTACCTTTTAGTGGTTATTAGAATGAAATTGTAAAAAAAGTAATTGGTATGATGTATTGATATATTACCATCATGGAATGTCAACATAATGAGTAATAATAATATATGAATGTCATTGGACTTTGGGATGAAATGATAAATGGATGGAAAAAGTGTTAATTATTATGATAAATTTGAACTTATCATTTTTTAATGTAAATGGATAAATAATTTTTAATTGGATGAATTGAGAAATATGTATTTTTAGGAAATATTTGAAAAGATTAATGTTTTCCAATGTTTTATATCATTTATTAATTTTTTCATTGTATGAAGTTTTGTTATTTTGAAGGTATTATGTATAGTGATTTCAACCTATCATAATAAAATTATTATATAAAGTGATATCACCAAATTATCTAGAAATTATTATATAGATGGAATACACTTAGTTATTAATAAAGGATTGTAAAAAATTATTTTACCTTGATATTATTCAATTTTTATTGGTTTCTGTTTTGTTCAACACTCATTATTTGAGGGATAAAACATTAGAGTGTTATAGAAATGGATGGCATAGTATAACGACATATATAGAGGCACTTGACAATGGGACAGTGCATGTTGTAACAACCCTGAGTGTAACATTGTTACATGAGTATTAATGGGTTTATTTAATGATATGTATTAATGTATCAAATTAATAACCCATATTATTTCTCTATATCAAGGAATATAGACTTATACTAGATTTTATTACACCATTGGTGGTGTTTTAATGAGTTTTACTCAGACCTTGATCAAACGACCATTATGATTGGCCACCTATGTAGACATTACATATTTATTTTATCCAAATGTTTGTTCTATGACCAGAGATAGAATTTTCAAGAAGTATATATTTCTTAGTACAAGTATCTTGTATTAGAATTCTCTTGGAGATTCTATATAAAACTTTTTTTATTTAATTTTTTGTATTTATATATGACTCATCTAGCGGAACGACTATTCTGTTTCAATCATGACCATTCAATAATTTTATGTATTTCATGTTTTATTATTGGATTCATATTTATTTATTAAATTATATTTAGTTATAATCATTGATAATGTTTCATTATTTATTTGATATTGATAACTTTGAAATGGGGGTATAGTCTTCCAACAATATCATCATTGACCCCTACATCTCATTGGTATCCATTAGAAGATGGTGAGGTACACCCAAGGTCATGGGGAAGTATTTTATGGAAACATTTTATACTTGCATCCCAAGTATATTATAATAATGTTCTAATAGATAGAGTGTTTTTCTTTGTAAAATGATTTTGGTCGGTGGTGGATGTTGTATTTTTGATTGTTTTGGATAATATTATGGTCGTCAGACTGGTGCTAAAATAACACTTTTTATGACAAGATATCTTCTTTACCAGGGCTTGGGGATTTTATTGACTTTTGTGTTGTCATAGGTTTATTAAATTTTCTCATTGGGTGACACACTTATGGTATGGTAGTTTTCATTTTTTATTGATATCATGATCATGGACCACTAGGAAGAGGCCAATAAGATTACTATTACATATAGACCATATAGGAAAAAGGCATATCCTGAATCATATTTGGAACATTGTATTCAAATTATATATAGGCCTTTTAGTGTATGATTTCATTGAAAATAATGAAACATTTTAATAATTATATAATAAATTATCATATAGAGTGTTTAAATATACATATATTTTATAAAACTACTCTATTGGGATGACCTATATGTGGATTTATTTTTTATGTTCATCCTTTTGAATAATTTTTGATATGTTCGATATAGTGTGTGATGATGCTGTGTTCCTTGTTCACTTTTGGTGCACTGAATCTTATTGGTTAGTATGGAATATGTGAGAAATATTTAGATGCGTATTTGGTGGTTTTTTATTTGGATTAGCAGTGAAATCATTGAGATGTGAATTTCATAATTTAGAAGTCATGTATGGGTGGGAGGATAGGATTTCATGATTACTTATGAGTTGTGGACTTTTAATAGGTTGTCTTTTGGTCTATGTGGTCAATTTTACTGAATTTCATTAGATATTATTGTAGGTATTGGTGGGATATCTAGAATTTATTATTTTGGAATTAGACCCCATTGATTGGTGTTAGTTTCATCGGTGATGAACCATTGGATTGGATTTCCTGGAATTATATATAACATTGATTATAAAATCAATGAACTGTTAGGGCTATCATGATTTTGTAAAAAACATGGATTTTACATATTTTCTTCTAAAGGGGGAAACATATGCAATTTTTGTTAGGTTTAAGTCCATATCAATGGAAAAGATCATTTTGAATCACAACCCTACCATTTGATGTTTTTTTAGTTCATTAATTATTGTTGACATTGAATTGGTGAGTTAATGTTGATTATCTAGTGGAAAAATGAATCATTATTGTGGAATGATGCTCAAAGTGAAGAGAGGTCATGTAGTTGGACTTAATGGAATCGAAAGGATTAGTTTTTTGTATAGAAATGTTAGTGATTCCCCTATCTCATTGAGGGTAATTGATCATGAGCCAAGAACAACTGAATGAATTTGAATTTGATCATAGTTATTGTTATGCATGACCCTTATAATATATGAGTTGGGGTTAATGAGTGGTATTTTTAATGTTAGTGGCCAAGTATTTTCAAGTGAAGTCAATATAGTCAAAATGTGTTGGAGAAACACAATTTTTTTATATGTGAATGATTGATTGGAGATTAAAAACTATTATTTTCAATCAAATTAATGTGCATCATTTCTATAATTGTGGGACATTTTGGTTTTGGAAAGGTTCTTGGGATTAGTTTATTGGTTTATTTTTTTGGGTAGTGTAGGAGGAACTCAAGTAGTGTAGTGAATATGGATCTATAACAATCTTCAATTCATGGATTCATGGTAGAGACTCATGAGGCATTAATGTATCCTAGATAATCATCTCATCTTTAATCTATTAGGATATAGGTTGATGTGATGCCTGTGGATTGGGATGCCCATGGTTATTAATAGAGTAATAATTATCCCTAGAATAAGTGGGGAATCTGAAATAGATAATTTATTGATTTAATCATAAAAAAAGTATAGGTACTCATATTCTATATATTTTTATGGAAAATAATACAATGTAATCGTGAGTAATGTATTGGAGCATCACATATACACAAAGGTGCATATATTAATATATAGTTTTATGAATACCTCCATTGGATTACACTTTATATGTGATGTAAGGAAGGCCATTTGGTGTGGAATCCCCCCATATACCATTAGGGGATGAAATTAATCCATGTTATAAATGTCATTGGAATTGACTAATAGTTCATTGGATGGTTGATGTGGAATTTTGGCTCCAAAATATTGCAATCTCTAATTTATATGGTTCCTTGGAAAAACGTTTTTGTGAATTTGATTAGACAATAGTTGGATTCAGTGCATTGGCATCATGAATAGAATGTTCTGGTTTGGGATAAAGTTGATTAATGTGGTGGCCCATTTTCATGACATGGTTTGGGGCGTGATATTATTTTTTAGAAATTTTTTATAGGTTTATCAACATGTCATTTCATGTTTTATGTAGTGTCCCATGATCCATGAAATGGTTTAAGGGGTGAACATGTTTCATCAATTTCAATAAGGGGTGAATCTAGGTTTCATTTTGAAATTTTATGGGGTGAATTGTAAGAACCTGGACCTTCTATTCTAGTATATTTTTCCATTATCTATAGTTTTTGAGAAAAGAGGAGTTTTTGAAAATTTTATAAGTGCATGATGTGTACTTTAGAAGTAAACTCCATGTACTTAGTTGTCGTGCAAGGTTGTGTACTGGTCGTGTCATGGCCACACAACAGACCATGTAGACATGACCTGGAGGCCGCTTAAAGAAGATTACAGAAAATCCTAGTAAAAATGGTGTACTCCAAAAGTACACGCTGTGTATTTTCTTTTTTTTTCATTAAACAGAACGGGCTCACGTCTGATCGCAATAAATGACTTCTTCTAGGTCTCGTTCGACCGAGAGAAGCCGTATGATGTTGAGACTTCTGCGAGCTCCCAATCCTCCATATTTTCTCGAAATCGACCGCCATCTATTTTGTTGGAACTGCAGTTGTAATAACTTCTTTCTTCTAGAGAATTGTTTTCCAATTCCTCGTCTTTTGCGTGTTATCGTGGGTTGAATGTTTTCTGCATTTTCCAGGATCTACGACGTTCTAAGGTGATTCAGGACTCATGGTTCAGGTATATCGATCTCTTAGCATCAAGGTAGGTGGTTTGTGACTTTTCCTTTAATGTCATTGACATTTATGTGAAAATCCCACCATTAACCTTGAACGGGGTGTTGCATGTTTACTGTTTTACCCCTGTTGTTTTCCTTCCGTTCTTGTATGCTTGTGTATAAGTAATTTGGTCATTTATAAGGATAATTTCTATACTTGGATGTTTTTCCCATTCATTGTTCTATAGACGACCTTTTGGTCTAGTTTATCCATTGGTCGTTATACCTTTTTTCCATGCCTTGTGACCATAGGATGGAGTGTTGTTCCCGGGCATGCTTGTTATACAGTAGACTGGTTAGCAAAGTAGCTCTGTCGGATTACATTGTCCATATAGAATTATTATGCACTGACTGGCATGGGGTCATAAGAACCTGGGGCTATAGACTATAAGGGGATAGACCGAGTGTGCTTCCGTAGAGTGTCTTGGACATTATATTCTATAGGGGATAGACCGAGTGAGCTTCTCAGAGAGTCTTATATATTATAGACTACATAAGGATAGATCGAGTGAGATTCCCTAGAGATTCCTGATCTATAGAGACTATATGGGGATAGATCGATTGAGCTTCCTCAGAGAGTCTTTGTTTGTTTGAATTTCCTTAAACCACTGCAGGCTATAGGAGAAATTGACCATGTGAGCTTCCTCAGAGAGTCTATGATAGACCTGAGGCTATAAGTGGGATTTAATGAGTGAACTACCTCAGAGAGTCGCTAGACCATGGGGCTATAAGGGGAAATGACCTCAAGATATTCCTCAGAGAGTCCCCGACCACCCTAGAGTATAATGGGAATTGACTAAGTGTGTATCCTAAGAAAGACTATTATTTCGTATGACCAAACCAAAGGGGATAGGCTGAGCATACTGCCTAGAGGGTTGTTGGTACATCTCGGTTAGGACCATAGGGGATGGCTGTGAGTACTTCCCAGAGGTTTTCCTGTTGTGGTTAGTTGTTTGTTTCACTGTTTTTGTTAATCTGCTGGTTTTTTACTATTTGGTATTATCCTGTTTACTAATTACTATTATGGTTTACTATACTTTACATTCCATATACTAATTGACTGTTATGAAAAAATCTTCATGTGGTTTCCTACTTGGATTTAGTCTCACACCATATTTGGGTCATTCTTTTGTTCCCAAACAGACTATATTGTTGCAGGTATAAATATGGGAATGCGCCCTTCTACTACAGGTACTTGACTTTCTTTGGAGCTGGAGAGAATGGGACCATTTCAAGGCTTTAAATTCTGAGGAGTTTCTCATATTATTTTCTTTTGTACTTTGGTTTAGTATTGTATTCAGCATTGTGACTTGTTTGGTTGCATTCCTAGACATATGTATAATGTATCATTTCATATATATATGTTCTCTAGTTGATTATCTATTTTAGTTTTATGTTTTTACCGTTGTTGGATATTTAGTGCTTTCGCTATTGTTTGTGTTGATTACTTCCATTTTTACTCCACCAATGAGGGAATAGTTTCCCCACTATCACCTCAAAGCCCCTCACTCCTAGTCAGCATCCTCCAGCATTCGGGGAAATGCGCTTGAGGCCACGTGACCAACTTGGTATGGGGTGCCTCTGGGTGGATTCTGGAACTGGGAAGTACAAAGTGGTTTCAATGGAATTCTTTTCTTTTGACATACTATTTGGAGCCTATAGCGAGGGATAGAACAAAATATGTACTTGGTAATAAGTTGTGCTCAAGAGTAGCTAACCCGTGTACAGGGAAAAGCCAATATACCATGTTTATTAAAATTTATTCTAGTTTTTTCATTTTTATAGTTGATATGATTTCACCTTGAGTGACTCACATGATTTGTGTTGTTACTGTTGATATTATTGATGTTCTATTTCAGTTGCAACCTGATGAGATGAGGGTATGCCATCTCGTGCAGCATATAGGTACCTACAAGAAATCACCTGTTATGCATTTTTCCAAGTAATCATGGATTCATTAGTGATTTAATGTTGTTGTGATAGATGATATGTAACATATGCATGATTTAGTGATAGATACTTGATAGTATAAATGATTTTAATTGGATTTCAATAAGTAATGCCTTGTTTGGAAGAATGCCAAATTTTGATTCTTGAGGTGTTATGGACCCACATGAGTCCGAACATGGTGGATAATTTAATTTGTTTCCATTTTATATGACATGTATGAGATGCCAACCAATGATTCTCGGGGAGTATGGGCCCTCACGGATCGAAATTTGGAAACTTAACACTTGTTTTATATGTTTTCTGGGCTCCAGAGTAGTTTCTGAGCTATTGCCTAGAAAAACCATGAATACACGGCATGTACTTTAATAATACACATAGTTTAGTTTTTAAATAATGTCCCTGGCTATGTGGGTACCACACGATGTTGGGAAAAATCATCAGGAACACATCGTGTACATTAAGTACATGTCGTGTTGTAGTGACAGTGTATCTACCTGTGTGACTAATGACACAGATGGATGAAACATTGACTTTATAGGTCGTGTTCTATTTTCACACATCGTCCCGTGTAACTTAAGTTCCAAGATGTGTCACAGAAAACACGGGTCAGAGAAAACCATCAAGTACACGCCATGTTCCCTTAGAGTATGCAGTGTAGAGTGAACCGTGTAGCCGACCGTGTAACTAACAACATGGGTCATTGAGACCCTGTCTAGTACACGTCGTGTGGTGGTCAGATATGTCATGTAGTCATGTATTAAGAGGACTATGTGGGATAGCCTTGTATGGAGATTTGGGAAAAGGAATAGAGTTCAAGTACACACCGTGTGTGGGGACAACATGTCGTGTGGTTGGGGGTCACACGACCGGATGTGGCATAAGTACACACCATCTGAATAGATTAAAATCAAATTCCCTGTAGTTTTTATACATGTCATGTAGTCATGTTTTGCAAAATGTGAATGTTTATTTCACCTGTTCCCCTCTTGTGATCTTGAATTCTCATTATTTGATAAGCTTGATCTAAGGTGTGCTTTTGACCATTCATAGTTATGCCACCAAGACATCCTCTGATGGTACATCACCTGCTAGACAAGGATCAGACCCTGGATATGGCCAATCAATGACCTCCTTCAGATCATCTTACTATGCCAGCCTTAGCACCAACAGTTATACTAGGTGAAGGTGTGGATGCGTAGTTTATGGAAGATTTTATGAGGATGATGTAGACCTTCCAGGGAGCGCAGCATCTGCCACCGTCGATGGTAGAATTGATGCGGGTTTTCTTGCAGCAGCATCTTCTTACATTCTCGGGTGATTGTTGACCCTAGGATGCGGAGTCATGTCTAGAGGCCCCACTGAAAATTTTAGAGCATCTAGAGTTACCTCCAGAGAAGAGGGTGAATCTCTCTACCTATATGCTCCGAGACTCCGCAAAGAGGTGGTGGGAGGAGATCCGAAAGTCAGGGCGCCAGCAGAGTATGAATAGTGATGATTTTAGGCTCATCTTCTACGATTAATTATACTAAAAGACTTTGAGAGCAGATCAAGCCCATAAATTTATGAGTATATAGTAAGGTACTCATTTTGTTATTGAGTACTCATATCACTTCAATGAGTTGAATCATCTCATTCCAATTCTAGGAGGTGATGAGTTGTTCCATTCGCGGATGTTCAAGGATGGCCTGAGGCATGAAATCTGCTCATAGATGAACATCATCAGGTTGACTTCTATATCCTCTATCGTTAACCACACACTGATCGTTGAGCACAATCTGAGGGATTCTGGAGTAGTGAGCCAGGGTGGTTCAACATCTAGAGTTATTGTCCCTCCTACTGATAGCAGGAAGCGCCACAGGGAGTCTACTCGAGGAGATTAGAGTAAGAAGAATGTATCTTCAGGAAACCAGGTATTATACAACCAAGGTGGGAGAAGCAGGCATAATAAGCCTCAATGTTATAGAGACTCGATGGAGTGTCGATCTTGCAATAATATGGGCCATATTCAGAGTTTTTGTCAGATATTCTCACTGACAACTAGTGGTAGGGGTTCTTCTATGACCCTGAGTTCAGGAGACGCATCACCTGTTTCTCACCAGTCTGGGAACTAGAGTTCTTCTAGCCGTTCAGGCCGAGGTGGAGGTCACAGCCATGGTGTTCAGTCACCAGGCTACCAGCGAAAATAGATTGGATCCTCTCTGAGTGGTTAGGTAGGGTCACACGGCCGTGGAGTAGGCCATACATTTTCAGTGGACCAGATCCATCAGGAGCGGCATCCCTACCCCTCTACAGTTCGAGGCACAATCTTAGTATCCTCAGTTTTTCCTTTATCTATTTTCGATACTACTGTTACATATAGTTTTATCTCTGTTGCTATTGTGGAGAGCCTTGGGCTCTGCATCTATTCCTATGCTTATACATTGACTCTAGACACACCATTTGGGAATAGAGTGGTTAGTGAACATCTGTGCAGAGAGTGCCCTCTTGAGGTTGTAGGGTGTCAATTCTTATGGTACCTCTATGTCCTAGAGATGAAGAGATAGGATTTCATTCTCAAAATGTAATGGTTAGTTCCCTCCTAGGAAGTTTTCCAATGTTACCACCGCATGATGAGTTTGGTATCACCTAAGGGTGGATTCATTCTTCATAGAGGTGAATGGGATGTCCAAGCGAGCAGAGCCGATCAAGAGCATCATGGGTTAGTAGGGGATACATCCCATATTGCTAGTAGTTATCTGGATGACCGGGGGACTTCACAGTTAGACTTTATTCCAGTGGTGGATTGGTTTAGAGATGTATTTCTGGAGGTCTTTTTAGGGTTTCATCTAGAGCGTGAGGTTGACATTTTGATTGAGATTGTTCCAGGAGTGGCACTGGTGTCCATTCCTTCTAACAGGATGGCTACACCTGAGTTGCAAGAGCTCAAGAAGTATTTAGAAGAGTTGCATGAAAAAGGTTTCATCTGACCCAGTACTTCTCCATGGGGGTCGCCTGTCCTATTTGCGATGAAGGTAGACAGTACCCTCAGGCATTGTGCGGACTATCGGATGTTGAACTAGTTGACTGTAAAGGACTGATATCCCTTGCTGAGGAAAGATGATCTCTTTGATCAGCTTTGAGGAGCCTGGGAGTTCTTGAATATTGATTTGAGATTCGGTTATCATCAATTGCGCGTTAGTCCATCTAATATACCAGTTACAGCTTTCCGGAGTAGGTATGGTCTATACATGTATATGGTTATGTCGTTCGGTCTCACGAACGCACCTTCCGTTTTCATGGCACTGATGAACCGAGTGTTCCATCCATACTTGGATTCCTTTGAGGTTGTTTTCTTGGATGACAACTTGGTGTAATCTCATACTCGACATAACCATGATACCCATCTAGAGATCGTTTTGAGTACACTATGGGAGCATCAGTTATATGCTAAGATCTCTAAATTCCACTGACTGGCCTGACCAAGAAAGGGGTGATGTTTATGTGGTCAGATTCTTGTTAGTCAGCCTTTTAGGATCTAAAAGGGAGGATGACTTCTGCGCAGATACTAGTCTTTCTAGAGTTTGTCAAGAGCTATACTATTTTTTGTGATGCTTCAGGTATCGTGCTGGGAGCTATGCTTATTCAGCGAAAAGGAATCGTTTCATACGGGTCTCTGCAGTTAAGGCCACATGAGAGGAACTACCCGATGCACGACCTAGAGATGGCTGATGTTTTTCATTCCCTACATTGTTGGAGACATTATCTTATTGGAGAGCACTTTGAGGTGTTTACCGACAACAAGAATCTCAAGTACATATTCACACAGCATGATCTGAATTTGAGATAGTGAAGGTGGGTTAAGTACCTTTAGTGTTTCGACATTGAGCTTGCCTCCACGCCTGAGAATGACAATGTTGTGGCTGATTCTCTGAGTAGGAGGACTCATATACTGGCAGTTCAGGAGTCCAGTAGTGAGTGGATGATTATAGCTCTATTCTCTATGATGTATTTGGAGATACATGACATTCAAGGGTATACATTTCATTCTTCTGTGGCAGTTAACTATACTCTTCATGAACTGTTACAAATGAGGTAGCTATTAGAATATAAAGGCTTAGTCCTACAGGAAAGCGTGTTAGGAAAAGACACTATTCCTTGGTCGAACATAGGTGAGGATGAGATCTTGCGTTTCCAGGGATGTGTATGGTATCCATTAGAAAAACGTGAGGAGATGATTCCAGACTTTCATTCCTCAGTTTGGATAGTTCATCCTAGCATCACAAAGATGTACCGCAATCTACTCCATCAGTATTGGTGGACAGGTATGAAGAGGGACATTGCAGGTTTCGTCATGAATTATTCCACTTGTCAGTTGGTGAAGGAAGAGTATCAGTGACCAGTAGGTCTTTTACAGTAGATACCCATTCTCTAGTGGAAGTGGAATGAAGTCGCAATTGACATCATGACCAGTTTTTCGATGTCTCATCAAGGGAACCATATAGTATGGGTGGTCAATTGAATGACTCACGATGGTTGCTCACTTTTTTCCAATCAAGGAGACCTTTAATGTTGATGAGCTGGGGCGATTGTACAAATGAGAGATTTTATGTTTGAATGGAGTTCCACACACCATTTTTTCAGATAGGGATGCAAGTTTTACTTCTAGGTTTTGTTAGGGGCTTTAGAAGGCTTTGGGTACATATGTACTTTTTAGTACAACATACCATCCCCTGACAGATGGCCAGTCTAAGCATACGATTCAGGGACTTGAGGAAATGCTCCGAGCATCCATTATGGATTTTGGAGGTTCTTGGGAGAACCATATTCCTCTTGTGGAGTTTTCCTACAATAACAGTTTTCAGGAGAAAATTCTGATGTCACCTTATAAGGAATTGTATGGTAGGTCATGCCGATCACCTTTATGCTGGATGGAGGTAGGAGAGGTATCTTTGCTGGGACATCGTCTTGTTTAGGAGACCTCAGAGTAGGTAGAGTTGATTCAAAAGAGGATGTCTATGGAACTATCTCAACAGAATCCTTATGCTGATCAGTAGAGGCGACCTATGGAGGTTTAAATTTGCCATATAGCATTATTATGCACTGACTGGAATGGGGTCATGAGAACCTGCTGCTATAGACTATAAGGGGATATATTGAGTGAGCTTACGTAGAGAGTCTTGGACATTATAGACTATAGGGGATAGACCGAGTGAGCTTCCCATTGAGTCTTAACTATTATATAATACCAGAGGATCGACCTAGTGAGCTTCCATGGAGTATATTGAGAATTATAGACTTTAAGGGGATAGACCGAGTTAGATTCCTCATATAGTCTTTGTTTGATTGAATTTCCTTAAACCACTATAGGCTATAGGAGGAATTGACCGAGTGAGCTTCCTCCGAGAGTCTGTGATCGACCTAAGCCTATAAGAGGGATTGATCGAGTTAGAATCCTCAGAGAGCCTCTAGACCTCGGGGCTATAAGGGGAATTGACCGCATGATCTTCCTTAGAGATTCCCTCACTACCATGGACTATAAGGGCAATTGATTGAGTCTGCTTCCTCAGATAGTCTATAAATTCATATGATCAAACCAGAGGGTTAAGGTTGAGCGTACTGCCGAGATGGTTGTTGGTACTTCTTTGTTAGGACCAGAGGGGATGGCTGTGAGTAATTCCAAAAGGGTTTCCTGTTGTGGATAGCTGTTTGTTTCACTGTTGTTTGTTGATTTGCTGGTTGTTTATTGCAGTGTATTATCCTGTTTACTACTTACTGATACGGTTTACTGTACTTTACCTTCCATATACTCACTTACAATTAGGCACATATCTTCGTATGGTTTCCTACTAGGATTTAGCCTCAAACCCTATTTGGGTCATGCTTTTGGGCATAAACAGATTATATTGTTGCAGGTATAGATAAGGGAAAGCGCCCTTCTACTTCAGTTACATGACTTGATTTGTAACTGGAGAGCATGGGACCAAGATGAGGCTTGTTTTTCTGAGTATTTTCTCATCTATTTTTCTTTTTTACTTTGTTTTAGTAATGCATTCATCATTGTGATTTGTTTGGATACATTCCTATACATATGTATCATATATCATTTAATATATATATGTTCTCCAGTTGTTTATCTATTTTAGTTTTCCATTTTTCACTAATTTTGGATATTTACTGCATGTTCTATTGTATGTGTAGATTACTTATGTAGTGGACTCTGCCAATGTGGTCATAGTTTACCAACTATCACACCCAATGCCCTCGCTCTTAATCAGCAGCCTCTAGCATTTGGTGAAATGCACTTGAGGCCATGTGACCAACTGTGTATGGGTCACCTCTGGATGGCTTCCAGAACTGGGATGTTACATGAATATTATGATTAAATATTTCATGGAATATTTCAGTGGTTGAATTAATTGTTAAAAAATTCAGAATGTTCTATATTGGATAACATTGTTGTGAATGATAAGTAATTTTGTACCACATTTCAAGAACATTGTTACAGGTATGTGGTGTGTATTCCCATTTTTTGCCAATATCATCCATATGAAACTATTTTATAAAGGAAATATTCATGATAACTAGAGACACTCTATTTTTCTCAAAATTGGAGTCAAAATGTTTTACAATCTCTAGGGGGTGTTCTATTTGGGTCTGGGCATAGTGAGATGGAAACTATGTTGTGCGGTTCATAAGAACACCTAGATCGTGTTTTATTATGGTATCCCAATTATGGGGATCATCATATGAAATATTTTTTCATAGAATGTTGATTTATATGGTGTGTACCACCATGAATCAACTAACATGTTGGATAATGTAGAAATTTGGATTAAAAAATAGACATGCATGACTGGGTGATGGTTAAGGGTTCATAGATGGTTATGATTAATAAGTTAGTATTGATGAAGAATTTACATTGTATGTGGAGTAACATAGTGCAAGATCTCCTGGTGATCTAGATTAGAACATTCTGAATTGAGAATACATTTATAACCCATATTGGTACAATTTTTTAGGTAAAAACCCAATGATTAATCTTGTGGATCAGAAGATTTATGGTTTTGAAATTATAATAATCCTCATCATAATTGGTCTTGTTTCATAGAAAAAATTTTAATTTCTATCTTTTCAGATGAGAAATTATGAATTTTGGATATTGAAATTTGGTGTTTTTCATTTGAGAGTCAAAACATAGTTTTTTTGGGTGAGTTTTATGTTCTGGATGATGTCATGGGGGCATGGATCCATCCAAGTCTGCTAAAAATATCTCAATCTTTTAATTTAAATACTGAATATGATTTTAGAAATTAATGATATTCATTATGAGGAATTGGGGGATCTTTGGGTGTGAGAAATTCAGGAAAGAAGTTGTGTTTGAAATTCCATGGCGTTGCATTATTTTTCATGATGTCACATAGGTTTTCCATGATCAGTAATTTTTTATTCCCTAAAAATAAATAATGGAAATTGGTATATATCATCTTGATTTTCAATAAGAATATTTGGTAGATGATTTACATGATTAAATTTTTCTATAAACCGTTGGAAAAGAATTAATTCAAACACCGAATGCAATAAATGAATGGAATTATCTTTTATTATCTCAAGAGCTCTACCAATATCATTCGTCCAACATTAGAATCACCGATAGTTGTGATGGATTCCCATTAAGAAGTAATAACTGATGAAATCCCATACTATTAACAAGACTATTTGATATAATATTCATATAATATAATGAGTCTTTATTACAGTTGATTAATTTCAATGAAAACTCACCAAAACAAGAATTATTTGTCTATGGTTATTGAAATCAGGGGTCTTCATGATGAGAGGGAGTCTTATGCTAATGATCCTAGACCGTTGAAAGGTGAACAATAGATGGTACATCGTTGGGTTCTACATTTCATGGATTCCAATTTAATTATATTCAGTTGTTTTTTCAATGAGGTATGGATTATTGTTGGACTAGAGTAGAAATCATGTTTCAGACCACCAATGGAAGGTTGGTCATTATTTGGAATAGGATATATTTCTCATGGAGTTAACCGACTATATTGCACATTTAGATTAATTTAATGTATTAATTATAAATTATATGATTAATTAATTGTTATTTCATGTTATTTGTTTGGATATTGAGGCTCTAAGATGATCCTTGTTTATTGGAGATGATGTTGGACATGATTGGAGAGCCTTATAAGATTCCATCAGCCCATGTAATCGATGGGTACATGAACCCAATAGATATATGTGGTCTTCAACTACTCTATATTATTTTTCATTCTTAGTATATTAAATGTTTTAAATCATATTAAATCATTGTTAATGTGGATTAATGAAATTTAGAGACACATATTTAATGTATCTTTATGAATATACCTCCCTCAGAACCGGTTGGGTTCGTTGTAGTTGACATTGATACTGGTGGCCACCAAAGGGGTGTTCCTACCATAATCACCTACATTTTTGTTAAATGTAATGAACCTAGAAAACATTTAATAAATATATATTCTTCACATTAGGATTATCCATATAAACTTGTGGGAGTGGATATGCAGCTATAACAATCTTCAATTCATGGATACATGGTAGAGACTCATGAGGCATTAATGTGTCCTAGATAATCATATCCTCATTAATCGAAAAGGATATGGTTTGATATGATTCTTGTGGATGGGGGTTCCCCTGGTTATTAATAGAGTTTTAATTATCCCTATAATAATTTGGTAATCTGAAATAGGTAATTTATTGATTTAATCATAAAAAAAGTATGGGTACTCATATTTTTTAGATTGTTATGGAAAATAATACAATGTAATCTTGAGTAATGTATTGGAGCATCATATATACACCAAGGTGCATATATTAATATATATTTTGATGAAGACCTCCATTGGAGTGTACTGTAAAACTGATGTAAGGAAGTCCATTTCGTGGGGAATCCCCCCATATACCATTAGGGGATGAAATCCTTGTTAGAAATGTCATTGGAATTGTTTAGTAGTTAATTGGATGGTGGATGTGGTATTTTCCTTCAAAAATATTGTAATGTCTAATTTATATGGTTCATTGGAAACACTTTATTGTGTTATTGATGTGACACTGGTTGGATTCAGTGCATTGGCATCATGAATATAATGTTCTAATTTTGGATAATGTTGATTCATGTGGTGTCCCATTTTCATGACATGGTTTTGGGCGTGATCTTATTTTTCTGGATTTTTTTATATGTTTATCAACATGTAATTTCATGTTTTATGTAGTGTCCCGTGATCCAGGACATGGTTTAAGGGGTGAACATGTTTCATCAATTTCAATAAGGGGGGAATATAGGTTCCATTTCAATGTTTATGGGGTGAATTGTAAGAACCCATACCTTCTTTTCTGGTATATTTATCCTTTTTCTGGATTTTTTGAGAAAAGAGGATTTTTTGCTTGTTTTTTAAGTGCACGACGTGTACTTTATAAGTACATGACATGTACTTCGTTGTCGTGTACTGGCCATGTCATGGCCACACACCCGGCCATGTAGAGGTGACTTGGAGATCGCTTAAAGCAGAGTACAGAAAAGCCTAGTACACGCGGTGTAATCCAAAAGTACACGTTGTGTATATTTTTTTCATTAAACAGAACAGGCTCACGTATGATCACCATAAACGACTTCTTCTAGGTCTTGTTCGACTGAGAGAAGCCGTATGATGCTGAGAATTCTCCGAGATCCCGATCATCCATCTGTTCTCTGAATCAACTGTCGTAGATTTCGTTGGAACCGTAGCGGTAAGATCTTCTTTCTTCTAGAGCATTGTTTTCCAATTCCTCGTCTTTTGCGTGTTATCATGGGTTGAAATTTTTGAGCATTTTCAATGATCAATGGCGTTCTAAAGAGATTCAGGCCTCATGGTTCAATTATATATATCTACTAGCATCAAGGTAGGTTGTTTGTGCCTTTCCATTCAACGTTGTTGACTTTTATATGCAAATCCCACCATTACCCTTGAACGGGGTGTTGTGTATTTAAATTTTTACCCATTTTTTTCCTTACTTACATGTATTATTGTGTAGAAGTAATTTTTTCATGTATAAGGATAATTTATATTCTTGGGTGTTTTGATCATGCTTTGTTCTATTTACGACTTTTTGGACATGTTCAGCCTTTGGCCGTTATACCTGTTTTCCATGCCTTGTGATCGTAGGATGGATTTTTGTTCCCTGACATGATTCATATGTTGTAGACTGGTTAGTCGTGTAGCAATGTAGGTTTACATTGTCCACACTACTAAAAAAAGACCATTAGCAACCGCCAATGGTGGTCGCTATAGGGCTCTAGCGGCCGCCCAGCAACCGCCATTGGAGGTCTCTTTAGCCTCGTCACTAGGGGCCTATAGCGACCGCCAATGGCGGCCGCTATAGGAGGCCCCCATTTCGGCCTCCAGCGACCGCTTGGCGGTCGCTGCAGGCCTCCTGCCGGGCAACCTATAGCGGCCGCTTTTGGCAGTCGCTATAGTGAAATTTTTTTCTATAAAAAAATTTCAACTAAAATAAATAAATAAATATATATATATATATTAAAAAAATATTCAAGTATATACTATTAAATACAATATTTTAAGTATATATATATAAATAATATATTTTAAACGTTTTAATATATATAATATTAAATATATGTATAATATCGAATCATTGTGCTATAATAATTTAAAACCCCCGATTTATGAAATGCTATCATTTCAGGTTTTTCGGAGCACGTTTGCTCCGAATTCGACCGCCGTACACCGTTTTGGTGTTTTATGACTCCAGAAACACGTTTCCGGCCGTCGCGGTCAAACGGCACCTCCGATTGACGTGGCGTCTCTCCGACCATTTCGCAATTCACGCAACTGATGTTGTCGTGTGGTTTCGTGGCATTAGGAGGTCGTTCGGGTGGTTTTGACCCCCCAACACGCCATTTCAGCGCGTGCCGAGCTGCTAAAAACGACGCATTCGGTCGTGCCGCGCGCACCACACGTTTGCTCCGAATTCGACCGTCGCACGCCGTTTTGGAGTTTTATGACTCTGGAACCGTGTTTCCATCTGCCGCGGTCAAACAGCACCTCCTATTGACGTGTCGTCTGTCTGACCATTTCAAAATTCACGCAACGGATGTTGTCGTGCGGTATTGTGGCATTCAGAGGTTGTTCGGGTGGTTTTGACCCCCCAACGCGCCATTTCAGCGCGCGCCGAGCTGCGCAAAACGACGCATTCAGACGTGCCGCGCACACTGCACGTCCGATGGACGTGCCTCCTCCCCCTGCATCTAAGGAATAATATTCCTATCATTCTCGTGCGGTTTCAGGTCATTCGAAGCACATTTGCTCCGAATTCGACCGCCACACGCCGTTTTGGTGTCTTATGACTCCGGAAACGCGTTTCCGGCCGCCGCGGTCAAACGACACCTCCGATTGACGTGCCGTCTTTCCGACCATTTCACAATTCACGCAAAGGATGTTGTCGTGAGGTTTCGTGGCATTTGGAGGTCGTTCGTGTGGTTTTGTCTCCCCAACGCGTCATTTCAGCGCGCGCTGAGCTGCTGAAAACGACGCATTCGGTCGTGCCGCGCGAATCGCACGTCCAATGGACGTGTCGCCTCCTCCTGCATCTCAGGAATAATATTCCTATCGTTCTTGTGTGGTTTCAGGCTTATCGGAGCACGTTTACTCTGAATTGGACCGCCGCACGCCGTTTTGGTCTTTTTTGGCTCTAGAAACGCTTTTTCAGCCGCCGTGGTCAAATGAAACCTCCGATTGACATGCCGTCTGCCCTTCCATTTCACAATTCACGCAACGGATGTTGTCGTGTGGTTTCGTGGCATTCGGAGGTCGTTTGAGTGGTTTTGACCCCCCAAAGCTCCATTTCAGCGCGCGCCGAGCTGCTGAAAACGACGCATTCAGTCGTGCCGCGCGCACCGCATTTCTGATGGACGTTCTGCCTCTTCTTGCATCTCAAGAATAATATTCCTATCATTCTCGTGGGTTTCAGGTCGTTCGGAGCACATTTGCTCTGAATTCAACCGCCGCACGCCGTTTTGGTGTTTTATGACTCCGGAAATGCGTTTCCGGCCGCTGCGGTCAAACGGCACCTCTGATTGACATGCCGTCTACCCGAACATTTCAAAATTCATTCAAAGGATGTTGTCATGCGGTTTGGTGGCATTTCGAGGTCGTTTGGGTGGTTTTGACTCCCCAACGCGCCATTTCTGCGCGCGCCGAGCTGCTGAAAACTACGCATTCGGTCGTGCCGTACGCACCGCACGTCCGATGGACGTGCCGCCTCCTCCTGCATCTCAGGAATAATATTTCTATCGTTCTCATGCGGTTTCAGGTCGTTCGGAGCACTTTTTCTCTAAATTCGACCGTCGCACGCCGTTTTGGTGTTTTATGACTCCGGAAAAGCGTTTCCGGCCGCCGCGGTCAGAAGACACCTCTGATTGACGTGCCGTTTACCCGACCATTTCACAATTCATGCAACGGATGTTGTCGTGTGGTTTCGTGGCATTCAGAGGTCGTTCGGGTGGTTTTGACCCCCCAACGTGCCATTTCAGCGCGCGCCGAGCTGCTGAAAATGACGCATTCGGTCGTGCCGCGCGCACCGCACGTCCGATGGACGTGCCGCCTCCTCCTGCATCTCAGGAATAATATTCCTATCGTTTTCGTGCAGTTTCACATAGTTTGGAGCACATTTTCTCCAAATTCGACCGCCGCACGCCGTTTTGGTGTTTTATGGCTCCAGAAACGCGTTTTCAGCCACCGCGTATAAACGGAACCTCCGATTGACGTTCTGTCTTCCCGACCATTTCGCAATTCACGCAACGGATGTTTTTGTGCGGTTTCGTGGCATTCAGAGGTCGTTCGGGTGGTTTTGACCCCCCAACGTGCCATTTCAGCGCGCGCCGAGCTGCTAAAAACGACGCAATCGGACGTGCAGTGCGCACCGCACGTCCGATGGACGTGCCGCCTCTCCCTTCATCTTAGGAATAATATTCCTATCGTTCTCGTGCGGTTTCATGTCGTTAGGAGCACATTTGCTCCGAATTCGACCGCCGCACGCCGTTTTGGTGTTTTATGACTCCGTAAACGCGTTTCTGGCCTCCGTGGTCAAACGACACCTCCTATTGATGTGGCATCTATCCGACTATTTCAAAATTCACGAAACAGATGTTGTCGTGCGGTTTCGTGGCAGTCGGAGATCGTTCAGGTGGTTTTGACCCCCCCAACGCGCCATTTCAGCGCGCACTGAGCTGCTGAAAACGACACATTCGGTCGTGCCGTGCGCACCGCACGTCCGATGGACGTTCTGCCTCCTCCTGCATCTTAGGAATAATATTTCTATCGTTCTAGTGTGGTTTCAGGTTTTTCGGAGGACTACGTTTGCTCCGAAATGGACCGTCGCACGCCGTTTTGGTGTTTTATGGCTCCGGAAACGCGTTTCCGGCCGCTGCGGTCAAACGACACCTCCAATTGACTTACCGTCTGCCCGTCCATTTCACAATTCACGCAACGGATGTTGTCGTACGGTTTCGTCGGATTCGGAGATTGTTCGGGTGGTTTTGACCCCCCAATGCACCATTTCATCGTGCGCTGAGCGGCTGAAAACGACGCATTCGGTCGTGCCGCACGCACCGCACGTCCGATGGACGTGCCCCCTCCTCATGCATCTCAGGAATAATATTAATATCATTCTCGTGTGGTTTCAGGTCGTTCGGAGCACATTTGCTCTAAATTCGACCGCCGCACGCCGTTTTAGTGTTTTATGGCTCCGGAAACGCGTTTTCGGCTGCCGCGGTTAAACGACACCTCCGATTGACGTGCCATCTGCCCGACAATTTCACAATTCATGAAACAGATGTTTTCGTGCGGTTTTGTGGCATTCGGATGTCATTCGTGTGGTTTTGACCCCCCAACGCGCCATTTCAGCGCGCACCAAACTGCTGAAAATGACTCATTCAGACGTGCCGCACGCACCACACATCCGATGGATGTGTCGCCTCCCCTGCATCTCAGTAATAACATTCCTATCGTTCTTGTGCGGTTTCAGGTCGTTCAGAGCACATTTGCTCCGAATTCGACCGCCGCACGCCGTTTTGGTGTTTTATGACTCCCGAAACGCGTTTCTAGCCGCCGCGGTCAAATGACACCTCCGATTGACGTGCCGTCTGTCCGAACATTTTACAATTCACGCAAAGGATGGTTTCGTTCATTTTCGTGGCTTTCGGAGGTTGTTCGGGTGGTTTTGACCCCCCAACGCGCCATTTCAGCGCGCGCTCAGCTGCTGAAAACGATGCATTCGGTCGTGCCGCGCGCACCGCACGTCCGATGGACGTGACGCCTCCCCCTACATCTCAGGAATAATATTCCTATCATTCTCATTCAGTTTCTGTTTTTTGGAAACTTTTTCTCTGAATTGGACCGCCGCACTTTGTTTTGTTGTTTTATGACTCCGGAAATGCGTTTCCGGCCGCCGCGGTCAAACATCAACTCTGATTGATGTGCCGTCTGCCCGACTATCTCACAATTCACGCAAAGGATGTTGTCGTGCGGGTTTGTGGCATTCAGAGGTCGTTCGGGTGGTTTTGACCCCCAACACGCCATTTCAGCGCGCGCTGAGGTGCTGAAAAAGACGCATTCGATCGTTCTGCGTGCACCGCACATCCGATGTATGTGCCGCCTCCTCATGAAGCTTAGGAATAATATTCCTATTGTTCTTGTGCGGTTTCATGTCGTTAGGAGCACATTTGCTCCGAATTCGACCGCCGCACGCCGTTTTGGTGTTTTATGGCTCCGGAAACACGTTTTCGGCCGCCACGGTTAAACGGCACCTTCGATTGACGTGCCCTCTGCCCGACCATTTCACAATTCACGCATCGGATGTTGTCGTTCAGTTTCGTGGCATTCAGAGGTCGTTCTAGTGGTTTTGACCCCCCCAACGCGCCATTTCACAACGCACCGAGCTGCTGAAAACGACGCATTCGGACGTGCCGCGCGCACCGCACATCGGATGGACGTGCCTCCTCCCCCTGCATCTCAGGAATAATATTTCTATTGTTCTCGTGCGGTTTAGGTCGTTAGGAGCATATTTTCTCCGAATTCGACCGCCGCACGCCGTTTTGGTGTTTTATGACTTCAGAAACGCGTTTCCGGCCACTGTGGTCAAACGCCACCTCCGATTGATGTGCCTTCTGTCCGACCATTTCAAAATTCACGCAACAGATATTTCCGTGCGGTTTCGTGGCATTCCGAGGTCGTTTGGGTAATTTTGACCCCCCAACGCTCCATTTCAGCGCGCGCTGAGCTGCTGAAAATGACGCATTCGGTTGTACCGTGCGCACCGCATTACCGATGGACGTGACGCCTCCTCCTGCATCTCAGGAATAATATTCCTATCTTTCTCGTGCGGTTTTAGGTTTTTAAGAGAACATTTTCTCCGAATTGGACCGCCGCACGCCGTTTTGGTGTTTTATGGCTTCCGAAACGCGTTTCCGGCCGCCGCGGTCAAACGGCACCTCCGATTGACGTGTCGTCTGCCCGTCCATTTCACTATTCAAGAAACGGATGTTGTCATGCGGTTTCGTGGCATTCGGAGGTCGATCAGGTGGTTTTGACCCCCCAACGCGCCATTTCAGCGTGCGTAGAGCTGCTGATAACGACGCATTCGGTCGTGCCGCGCGCACCGCACGTCCGATGGACGTGCCGCCTGGCCGACCATTTCACAATTCACGCACCGGGGGTGCGGGGGGCTGTCTGGGGGTGTGGGGGCTGTACGGGGGTGCCGGGGGGGGGGGGGGCTGTACGGGGGTGCGGGGGGCTGTACGGGGGTGCGGGGGGCAGTACGGGGGTGCCGGGGGGGGGGGGGCTGTATGGGGGTGCGGGGGGCTGTACGGGGGTGGGTTGGGTGGATGTACCGGGGTGCGGGGGGCTGTATGGGGTGCGGGGGGGGGGGGGGGCTGTACGGGGGAGCGAGGTGTTGTACGGGGGTGCGGGGGGGCTGCTAGGGGGTGCAGGGGGATGTAATGGGGTGCCGGGGGGCTGTACGGGGGTGCCGGGGGGGGGGGGGGGGGCTATACGGGGGTGCGGGGGGTTGTACGGGGGGTTGTCCGGGGGTGCGAGGGGCTGTACGGGGGTGCCGGGGGGGGGGGGGGCTGTACGGGGGTGCGAGAGGCTGTACAGGGGTGTGGGGGGGCTGTACGGGGGTGCGGGGGGGGGGGGGGGGGCTGTACGGGGGTGCGGGGGGGGGGGGGGGCTGTACGGGGCTGCGGGGGGCTGTACGGGGGTGAGGGGGGGGGCTGTACGGGGGTCTGAGGGGCTGTACGGGGGGTGCCCGGGGGGCTGTACGGGAGTGCGAGGGGGGGGGGGGCTGTCCGGGGGTCCGGGGGGCTGTACGGGGGTGCGGGGGGCCTGTACGGGGGTGCGGGGGGGGGGGGGGGGGGCTTTCTGGGGGTGCGGGGGCTGTGCGGGGGTGCGGGGGGGCTGTACGGGGGTGCGGGGGGGCTTTCCGGGGGTGCGGGGGGCTGTACAGGTGGTGCGGGGGGGGGGGGGGTGTCCATGGGTGCGGGGGGCCGTACGGGGGTGCGGGGGGCTGTACGGGGGTGCGGGGGGCTGTACGGGGGTGCGCGGGGGGGGGGGGGGGGGTCTGTACGGTGGTGCGGGGGGCTGTACGGGGGTGGGGGGGTGGGGGGGGCTGTACGGGGGTGCGGTGGGGCTGTACGGGGGTGCGGGGTCTGTACGGAGGTGCATGGGGGCTGTCCGGGGGTGCGGGGTGCTGTACGGGGTTGCGGGGGGGTGGGGGGGGCTATACGGGTGTGCAGGGGGGGGGGGCTGTACGGGGGTGCGGGGGGTTAGAGTTTTTAAATGCACGCCTTAGATAATATTGGCTATCATATAATAAACAAGAAAAGAATGAAATTATAAGTACACAACCTTCTAATTTAAATTAAATGAATAAATACAGTACATCAATGTCAACCCCACCAGTAAAAATAAAAAACATATCTCCTGAATATATGATGCGTCACGCGTTGTCATCACTGCTACCAACTTCTGGTGGGCAAAGGGCCTACAACAAATAAACATTATAAATATTTTAATAACAAAAATAATTTAAATTAAATAAATAAATTCAGTATATACCTGTGTCGTATGATCCCCTGCACCATCATCTCGACGCACATATTCCCGCAGTGCTCTAACCTCAGCTATCAATTGCGCATTTGCCTCCTAAGAAGCGCACAACCGTGCCTCAAAATCTGACATCTGTTGTGTCATATGAGAAACAACAGGACCGAAAACCGCAACGCGTGACACTACAGAATGAGGAATCCCTTCTCCATAGGTCAAACTATAGCCATGCCCGTCCCGACCGATAATGCGATGAAAGATCTCATCCCGTCGCAGGGGAAGCTGTCGCTGGTCCTCTGGCAGATGTTCTAACTCAGCTTCAAATTGAGCCTGTGAAATATTTAAATATATATAAATATATATGTTAATATATAGATTTATGTAATTTTTGGTAAGTACAGACACTTATATCAATGCTGCAACCTATGGATCATTGCGATCACGAGTCCTCATCCACACCGATATTTTATCAGTTGCTGCACCTTGCTCTCACAACTATATATTAAAAGAATTTAAACACCAAACAATATTAATTAATAAATTAAAAAATGAATAATATATACCTCATGTCAGATCTGAGACACGTGACGAGTCCCGATCCTGTGAGGTGGTCCCCGCAACGCTCGATTCTCAGAATGGCGTGTTGACATCTCCTACATTCAATTCATTCAAAATTCAAACAAATCACATATTCTTGAAAATATAAATACACCAAAATAATTAATATACAAACCACAACACCCTCAGTAGGCCAATATGCAACCAAGTCACGCCACTGAGCCGGGAGAACACCTCTCAAGACTATTTCCAAAATGTCTAGGGCACCCACATTTGGTACCCAGTGGTCCCTCTTCACTTTGCCTTTATAATCATTCCACATCTTACGACATTTCCTCATACACACGGGCCGAAACAATTCAGGGCATACTTTCAAATTTTTCTATAAAGAAAATAATCAAACATATAAGTATTCTTTATACATAGAAAAAAAATTTAAATGATTTTCTCACCTGAACCACCCTCCATAGACGATCTAATGTGACCTGAGGGATAGAAGCCCAGTCACGCGTGGTCAATGGAAATCGATGTGGGTCACGTATGATATGACCCAGATGATGAATAAATGTCGGGGCATTCGGTCCCACAGGATGAAAAACCTCATCAAATGAAACATCTATCGTCGTGTCAGAATTCCATGATAATATGCCACGACCAGGGCCTCTCCTGCGAGAGGAAGAAGCAGCCGAGTCTGATCCTGTTGAAAACAATTTTATATATAAATTGACAAATGTTATATATATATATATATATATGTGTGTGTGTATGTCAATTACATAAAAAATATAGACAATGACATTCAAACATACCTCTACCCTGAGACATAGATGCCTCAGATGGATGATGTGGATCTTCTGCCTCTTCCCCTGACATATCTGCAGTCATAGAATACATCAGTAATGAGTCCAAAGTGTTTAAAAGATAAATTGGATTGTTCTTAAAAATAAAACATGTACAAATATTAATCAAACAAATAATGGATTGAATAATTTGTTGTGAATGAATTTTAAAAAATCAGAAAGTTAACAAAACAGATATACAAATTATGTACAAAACCAGTCAATGCATAGCCAAATTTCAGATAGAACTAATAAAAATTCAAGCAGCACATGAATCAGATGAAGAATACCTCAAAGGGATGATACACCAACCATAACATCAATAAATCAAGAGTAAAAACAACCAAAATATTTATGATTGAATTAAATTACAAAAGTGAGGATTAAAATATATAAAGATTTATAAAAGGATTAGATAATTTATGATATCCAAGGACATTCTACTGAATAGCAGGAAAACAATTATACCTTTCATTAAGCATGAAAATCGACCGTTTCTCCATCAACAGCCGCTCTGACCCAATAAATATCTTCTTCACGTTTAACTACGGTATGTTGATCATGATGTTGGTAAAAAACGGAACAGTCTCGGGTTCATCTTTTTCAAATAAATACACTCCTCGCCGAGACATTTTGACAACAACTTTCCAACTTGGATCCGAAGGCAAAGTAACGAAGAATACTTGTTCCGCTTGTGATGTCAAAATGAAAGGTTCATTCTCAACTCGTTCATTATTTCTGTATAACATATAGTTAAAATTCACTAATGAAAACTGATATTGATCGACTTTACATCCACGCACTGGATCAACCCAATTACACATTAACAATATGTACTTCAAACCGTGTGTGTATATAACATCAATGATGTCTATCAATTGACCATAGTAATAACCAGAATCGAAAAAAGGACAACCGATGCCACTGTTTTGTGTTGCTCGTTTGTCGTCAACATCTATAATGCGAAATCGAAAACCATTAGCATCAATAGATTTATAACGACGAGCCGTTATAGATGGACCCTCAGCCAGTTGGATAAATACTTCAGGTAGAGTGGGGTCCCCTAACTCCCTCAGCTTACGAACCTACATAATTTATAAAAATCAATACTGATATATGTAGAATGAATTGGTATAATACTTCACTCATAATGAAAATCAATTTATACATACATAATCCTTGAACCAATCATGAAATGACGCATAATGAGATTGTTGAATTTTCAACTCAGTCGCACGATGCATCTCTACTTTTATCTCATTAATGTGTTTCCTGCAAAGGATAACGTGATGTTTAAAAGATCATATTATGAAAACAAAACATGTAAAAGTTATACAATCACATTGATAAGAGACTTACTGCATTAATGGTGCAACTGATGGAGTATTGAACAAGATATATCGATGTGCTTGTATCCACTCGATGCTGTCCATATCAAATGTGGTTCCTTCTCCAACTGGACCATCATGAATCCGAGAGGGCTTATCTAATTTTTTTTAACATCCGTAAGATATTCTTCACAATTGGTAGTACACTCATCCATCAAATAACCATTGGATATTGATGCCTCTGGACGAGCTCTGTTGCGTACAAATCTTTTCAATGTACTCAAATACCGTTCAATAGGATACATCCACCTGAATTGCATTGGACCAGCAGCCATTACTTCATCAGTTAGGTGCACTGTCAAGTGGACCATAACATCAAGAAATGAGGGGGGGGGAAGTTTCTCAAAGTGATAAAGCGTAAGTACAATTCGGTCCTGCAAACTTTTTAAATCACTCATTCGTTGATTTCTTAAACAAAGTTGTCTAAAACAATTACTCATCTCAATCAAGGGCTGAACAACATTGGGGGATAAACAATCAAAAATTGCGATTGGAATCAACTGATGTAATATGTGATTGTCATTACTTTTCAACCCTTGCAATGTCTTGCTCGTCAGATTCACAGAATTTGAAATATTAGAAGAATAACCATCAGGCACCTTGACCATCATCAAAATGGAAAGAAATGTCTCTTTCTCCTATGTAGTCATTGTATACTGTGCAGCAGGCATATATGACTTGTTTCCCTTAGCTAACTGTAAATGCAACTGTTTCCTTAAACGCATTTCTTCCAAATCACGGCGTGCATTAACATGGTCCTTTGATTTTACACTGACACCTAAAATGGTCCACAATATGTTATCACAAACATTTTTTTCAATGTGCATGACATCCAAATTATGCCTCAACATGTTAGTTTTCCAATACGGAAGACTATAAAAAATACTTTTCTTTTTCCAATTGTGACTGCGCTGCCTACCCGCATCACAAATATTACGTACTGGAGGAGCCACCAAATCCTGAATTTCATATACTGTGTGGATGTTTTCTTCCTCAATCTGCGATAACATTTCGACTCCTGTCATGATCTTTGGTGCTGGGATGAACTCTCTAGAACAATCAAATGCCACTCTGTCCTTTCTGAATCTGTGTTGAGGAGGGATAAAACACCTGTGACCCATGTTTGCCCATTTTTTGGAATGTTTAAGCCCTAAAGATTTTTTACTTTTATTGCAACAAGGGAAAGAAAATTCCCCTTTCGTACTCCAGCCTGATAAATTTGCATAATCTGGGAAGTCATTGATTGTCCACAATAAAGCAGCATGCAGTTTGAACATTTCATTCGTTTCGCAGTCATAAGTCATCACACCATCGCCCCAAAATTCTTTCAACTCATCAATCAATGGCTAAAGGTAAACATCAATCTTATCCCCCATACTTTTAGGTCCATCAATAAGAGTGGAAAGTAATATAAATTGTTGCTTCATACAAATCCATGGAGGATGATTATATGGAACCAACACCATGGGCCATGTGCTATGAGTAGCACCAATGATAGACTTTAATGGATTGAAACCATCTACTGCCAATCCCAATCGGACATTACGAACATATTTAGAAAAGTCCGGATGTCTATTATCAAAATCCTTCCATGCATGAGAGTCTGTCGGGTGGGTTAACATATCACATTCATGAACTCTTTCTGCATGCCATCTCATTAAATTATAAACTTTAGATGACATAAAAAAACTTTTTAACCTCAGTTTAAGGGGAAAGTAACGCATTTGATTTACGGAAATCGGTTTCCCCTGTATTGAAATCTGACTTTGATGAGTATTATTTCCCCTGTTCTCTTTCCACCTGGAAGCACCACAAACCGTACAAATATCCAAATGGGCAGTTTTTTTTCTAAACAACATACAGTTGTTTTCACATGCATCTATGGTCTCATATGTAAAACCTATGTTCTCTGTCAACTTACGTCCATAGTAATACGATTGAGGAATCTTAGCGTTGACAGTAAGAAATTTTTTCAATGAAACCAAAATCATGTCAACTGATGTGTCTGACCAATTATTAAAAGTCTTCAAATGCAACAACTCCACGATAAACGACAGTTTATTGAAAGAAGTACATCTAGGATATAATTCTGTTTTCGTATCATCAAGTGCTTCATAAAACCTCCTCGAATCACGATCTGCACCAGAGCGAAGATTTATCTCACCGGTCTCAAGATTCTGGATGTCAATGCCTTCGAGATCAAATCCACGTAACATTTCAATAAGCATTTCATGCATTGGATCATTCATCCTTGCATCAACATCCATCTGAGCTGCATCTGTATTTTGACAACGAACAAATTCTTCTCCATGACGAGTCCAACACTTATAATTTTTCAGAAATCCATTAAAGAAAATGTGTTCCCTCACAGTATCTCGTGTGAATTGATATCTGTTAGCACATTTTCTACATGGACAACTAATATAGTCACTTTCAAATCCTCTTGTGAAGTCAATAAACTTCATAATTCCATTGAAATATTCTCTAGAGGTTCAATTTGGAAGATCAATCCAACTCTTATCCATAATTATATCTGTATAAAAAACATTTACACAATACTTATTACATTTACATTTTTCAAATCAACTATATTTAAAATAAATATTAATCATTTTTTTATGAACCATTAATAAAATAATAATGTAACTAAAATCCCATGTTACCTGATTGAGCTACAAACCTGAAAGGGAGGGGAGCCGAAGGCGGTGCAGCGAGAGAGAGGAGGCAGCGAAGGGGAGCCAAAGCCAAAGGCGGTGCAACAAGGGAGGGGACGGGCAGCGGCGGCGGCGGGGAGCTGGAGGAGAGGAGGTGGTGAGGGGACGGGGGACGCGCAGCGAGGGGGGGGGGGCTGTCCGGGGTCGGGGGGGGGCTGTTTGAGGTGCGGGGGGGGGGGGCGTCCGGGGTGTGGGGAGCGGTCTGGGATGCGGGGGGAGGGGGGGCTGGCCGGGGTGCCAGAGCCGTCTGGGGTGGGGAGGAGGGCTGAGGGGGTGGAGGCCGGAGGGCAGAGGGCGGATGGCAGAGGGCGGAGGACGGAGGGCGGAGGGCATGTTGCAGGGGAGGATGGGAAGCGGGGGAGGCCGGGCGACGGGGGAGGCGGGGGGGGGGGGGGGCGTCGGGGGGGGGGGGGGGGGCGATGGGGGGGGGAGCAGGGGAGGCTGGGCGGCGGGGGGGGGGGGGAGGCGGGGGGGAGGCGGGGGGGGGGGGGGGGGGGAGGGCGGCGTTGGGGGGGAGAGGGCTGGGTGGCGGGGGGGGGGGGGGCAGGAGGGGGGGGGGTCGGGGGGGGGGGGGCGACGGGGGGAGCAGGGTTCTATCGAGAGGGGGGCGCGGGGGGGGGGGGGGGGGGCGCAAAAAGGCTCGGTTTTTTTTATCAAGGCTAGCGACCGCCAATGGCGGTCGCCCGATTCTAGGGGGATTCAATTCCCCCTTTTCTAGTAGTTCCACATAGCATTATTATTCACTGAATGCTATGGGGTCGTGGGAACCTGGTTCTATAGACTATAAGGGGATAGACCGAGTGAGCTTCCACAGAGATTCTTTGACATTATAGACTATATGTGATAGAACGAGTGAGCTTCTTAGAGAGTCATAGATAGTATAGACTACAGGAGGATAGACCGAGTGAAATTACTCAAGGATTCTTGAGCTTTAGAGACTATATGGGGATAAAAAGAGCGAGCTTTGTTAGAGAGTCTTGGTTTGTTTGAATTTCCTTAAACCACTCCAGCCTATAGGAGAAATTGACCGAGTGGGCTTCCTCAAAGAGTCTGTGATCGACCTGAGGCAATAAGAGGGATTAACAGAGTGAACTACATCAGAGAGTCTCTAGACCTTTGGGCTGTAAGGTGAAATGACCGCATGATCTTCCTTAGAGAGTCCCTGACTACCCTAGACTGTAAAGAGAATTTACTGAGTGTGCATACTCAGAGAGACTATAATTTTGTATGACCAAACCAGAGGGGTTAGGTTGAGCATACTGCCAGAGGGTTGTTGGTAAATCTTGGTTAGGACCATATGGGATGGCTATGAGTACTTCCCAGAGGGTTTTCTATTATGGTTAGCTATTTGTTTCACTGTTTCTTGTTAATTTTCTTATTGTTTACTACTATGTATTATCCAATTTACTACACACTGTTACGGTTTACTGTACATGCCAGATACTAACTGACATTTAGGCATAGATCATCAGGTGGTTTCCTACTGGGATTTAGTCTCACACCCTATTTGGGTCATTCTATTGGGCCCAAACTAATTATATTGATGCAGGTATAGATAAGAGAAAACACACTTCTACTTCAGGTACTTGACTTGCTTTGGAGCTGGAGAATATGGGACCATGCCGACGCTTGCAATGCTAAGGAGTTGCTCATCTGTTTTTCTTTTTTACTTTTTTTAGTCCTATATTCATCATTGTGACTTGTTTGGCTGCTTTCCTCGACATATATATCATGTATCATTTCATATATATGTGTGTGTGTGTGTGTGTGTTCTCTAGTTGTTTATCTATTTTAGTTTTCCATTGTTCAATGTTATTGGATATTTACTGCTTCTTCTATTTTATGTGTTGATTTCTTCTGGTGTGTACTCTACCAACGAGAGAATAGTTTCCCCACTATCACACCCATGGTCCTCGCTATTAGTCGGCAGCCTCTGGCTTTCGAAGAAATGCATTTGAGGCCATGTCACCAACTGGGTATGGGGCGCCTCTAGGTGGCTTCTGGAATCAAGACGCTACAAAGTGGTTTCAAAGGAATTATTTTCTCTTGACTTACTATTTGGAGACTATAGCCCCAGATAGAATGGAATAGGTACTTGGTATATAGATGTTACCAGGAGTAGCTAACCCATGTATAGGGAAAAGCCTATATACCCCGTTTATTAAAATTTCATCTAGTTTTGAAATTTTTATAGTTAATATGATTTCACCTTGAGTGACTCGCATTATTTATGTTGTTACTGTTGATATTTTTGAGGTTCTATTTCTATTGAAACCCGATGAGATGAGGGTATTCAATCTCATGAATTATATAGGCACCTGCTAGAAATCACATGTCATGCATTTTTCCAATTTCATCTCGAATTTATTAGTGATTTCATGTTGTTGTGATAGATGATGTGTAACATATGCGTGATGTTATGATAGATACTTGATAGAATACGTTCTTCTAATAGGATTGCTATTATAGCATCTTCTTTTGATGAATGATAGATTTCGATTCCCGAGGTGTTATGGACCCACATGAGTCGGAACATGGTGGATCATTGACTTGTTTTCCTTTTATATCACGTGTATGTGATGCCATGTTTTGATTCCCAGGGATTTTGGGCCCTCATGGATCGAAATTTGGAACCTTAACACATGTTTTCTGTGTTTTTTGGGCTCCAGGGTAGTTTCGATGCTACTACCCTGAAAAACCCAGAATACACGGCATGTAATTTTAGAATACACGTCGTGTAGTTTTTAAATCATGTCCCTGACTATGTTGGTACCAACACGGGGTTGTGAAAAATCATCAGGAAAACGTTGTGTACGATAAGTACACGTCGTGTTGTAGTGACAGTGTATCTACCCATGTTAATAATGACACAGATGGATGAAACATTGACTTTACACATCATGTTCTATTTGCACACGTCTTCCCATGTAACGTAAGTACCCGGTCGTGTCCCCAGAAACATAGGTCGAGGAAACTCTTCAAGTACATGTCGTGTTCCATTGGATCATGTCGTGTAGCGTGAACCATGTAGCCGACCATGTAACTAACAACACGGGTCGTTGAATCCCTGTTTAGTACATGTCGTGTTATGGTCAGGCATGCTGTGTAGTCTAGGATTAAGAAGAACCTGTTGGTTAGTTGTGTAAGGAGACTCGAGAAAAGGAATAGAGTTCAAGTACAGTTCATGTGTGGGGACAACACGTCGTGTGGTTGGGGTGTTACATGACTGGTTGTGGAAAAAGTACACGCCTTGTGAATGGATTAAAATAACACACCGTGTAGTTTTTATACACGTTGTGTAGTCACTTTTTGAAAAATGTGAATGTTTATTTCACCTGTTCCCCTCTTTTGCTCTCGGGTTTTCTAATAGCAGCATTCTCCTACTTTCTCTGGGGATGGATAACCCTATGCTGCAGAGTCATGGCTAGAGGCCCCACTGACAATTTTCGAGAATCTGGAGTTACCTCCAGAGAAGAGGGTGAGGATAGCTACCTATATGCTCCGATACTCCGCCAAGAGGTGGTGGGAGGTGATCTCGTAGTCAGGGTGCCAACATAGTATGACTTGGGATGAGTCTCGGCACATCTTCTACGATTACTTATATCGGAAGTCTTTGAGGGTTGATAGAGCCTGGGAATTTATGAGTCTAGAATAGGGTACTCATTCTGTTATAGAGTACTTGTCTCGCTTTAATGATTTGCAGAATTTCATGCCTATTATAGGAGGTTATGAGTTGTTCCTTGAAAAGATATCCATGGATGGTCTGAGGCATGACATCTTCTCATAGGTGAACATATTTAGGTTGACTTCGATATCCTCTGTCATCAACCTGGCGCTGATCACTGAGTGCTATCTGAAGGATTATGGAGCAGTAAGCCAGAGAGGTTCAACATCCAGATTTAGTGTTCCTTCTACTGATAGAAGGAAGAACTATAGGGAGTCTGCTCGGGGAGATCAGAGTAAGCAGAAAGTATCTTTGGGAATCCACATAGTATTCTACCCATACGAGATAAGCCGACATAATAGGCCTCATTGTCAGAGAGACCCGATGGAGTGTCGATCTTGTTGCAAGATGGTCCATATTGAGCGTTTCTATCAGTTATTATCACTGACAGCTGGTGGTCGGGGTTCTTCTATGAACCTGTTTTCACGAGATGCATCACTAGTTTCTCACCAGTCTAGGAACTAGAGTTCCTCCGGCCATTCAGGCCGAGGTGGAGGTCGCGGCGATAGTGTTCAGTCACCAGGATACCAGCAACAGCAGAATGGATCAGCTCAGAGTGGTCAGGTTGGGTTATAGGGCAGTGGAGTAGAGCATACTTTTACAATGGAGCAGAGCTATCAGGAGCGGGATCCCGCCCCCTCTACAGTTCGAGGTACAATCTTAGTATCCTCAGTTTTTCCTTCAGCTCTTTTCGATACTAGTGTTGTGCATAGTTTTATCTCTATTTCTGTTGTGGAGAGCCTTGAGCTCTGCATCTTTTCCTCTGCTTAAACATTGACTCTAGACAAACAATTTGGGGCTAGAGCAGTTAGTGTACATCTATGCAGAGAGTGCCCTCTTGAGGCTGCAGGGTGTCAATTCTTATGGGACCTCTATGTCCTAGAGATGACGAGCTATGATTTCATTCTCAGAATGGACTGGCTAGTTCCCTTCCAGGTAGTCGTCGAATGCTACCTCCGTAGGGTGAGTTTCCTATCATCTGAGGGTGGATACATTCTATATAGAGGATAGTGGGATGTCCAGGCGACTCGTGCAGGTCCAGAGCATCGTGGTTTGGGAGGGGTTACATCCCAGATTTCTAGTCGTTATCTAGATGGCCAGGGGACTTCATAGTTAGACTTTCTTCCAGTGGTGGATTATTTCAGATTTGTCTTTCTAGAGGCCTTTTGAGGGTTTCCTCGAGAGAGTGAGGTAGACATTCTGATCAATCTGGTTCTAGTAGTGGCACCAGTGCCCATTACTCCTCATAGGATGGATACACCTAAGTTGCAAGATCTCGAGAATTATTCAGAGGAGTTGCAGGCGAAAGGTTTTATCCAACCTAGTACTTCTCCTTGGGGTTCTCCTGTCCTATTTGAAAAAAGGCAGATAGTACCCTTAGGATTTGGGTGGACTATCAGATGTTGAACCAGTTGAGGGTCAAGGACTGATATCCCTTGCTGAGGAGGGATGATCTCTTTGATCAGCTTTGAGGATCCCTAGAGTTCTTGAAGAATGATTTGAAAATTGGTTATCATTAGTTGTGCGTTAGTCAATCTGATATACCTCTTACAACTTTCTAGAGTAGGTATGGTCTATACGAGTATATGGTTATGTCATTTGGTCTCACGAACATACCTTCCATTTTTTAAGGCACTAATGAACTGAGTGTTCCATCCATTCTTGGATTCCTTTTTGGTTGTTTTCATGGATGACATCTTGGTGTACTCTCATACTCGACATGACCATGATACCCATATTGATAAAAAATTAATTACACTAAGGGAGCATCAGTTATATGCTAAGCTCTCTAAATTCCACTTATGGATGGACCTGATTCACTTCATGGGTCATGTTATTTCAGAGGCAGGAGTATCAGTATACCCCGAGAAAGTGAAATAAATAGTTTCATAGAAGAAGCTGAATAATTTCTATGAGGTTCATAGCTTTTTAGTAATGGATGGACTATACAAAATTTTCATACTAGACTTTTCACATCATGTAGCACCACTAACTGGCCTGACCAAGAACTAGGCGATGTTCATTTGGCCAGATTCTTGTGAGTCAGCCTTTCAAGAGCAGAAATGGAGGATGAATTCATCACCGATACATGCCTTGCTAGAGTCGGGCTAGAGCATTACCGTTTGTTGTGATGCTTTAGGTATTGGGATGGGAGCTATGATTATTCAGGGAGATGGAGTCGTTACTTATGGGTCTCTGCAGTTAAGGCCAGATGAGAGGAATTACCTGATGCACGACATGGAGTTAGCTGCTATTTATCATTCCCTACATTGTTGGAGACATTATCATATGGGAGATCACTTTGAGGTGTTTACTGACCACAAGAGTCTCAAGTACATCTTCATTCATCATGATCTGAATTTGATACAGTGATGGTGGGTTGAGTACCTTTAGTATTTCTACATTGAGCTTGCCTACACCCCTGGGAAAGGCAATGCTGTGGATGAGGCTCTGAGCAGGAGGACTCATATACAGGCAATTCAGGAGGCCAACAGTGAGTGGATGATTACGGCTCTGTTATCTGAGATGTATTTCGAGATGCATGACAGTCAGGGGTAGACGATTCTTTCTTCTGTGGTTGTTACCTCTACTCTTCTAGAACGATTGCGAATGAGGAAGCTATTATATTCTAAAGTCTTAGTCCTACGGGAATGCGTGTCAGGAAAGGACCTTATTCCTGGGTGGACCATAGGCGAGGATGAGATCTTGTGTTTCTAGGGATTGTATGGGTCCCATCAGACATACGGGAGGAGATTGTGCAAGACATTCATTCCTCAATTTGGGAAGTTCATCCTAGCATCACCATGATGTATCATGATCAACACCATCAATAATGGTGGCTAGGAATGAAGAGGGACTTTGCTGTTTTCATCATGAAGTGTTCCACATGTCAATAGGTGAAGGCGGAGCATCATTGACCAGAAGGGATTTTACTACAGTTACACATTCTCGAGTGGAAGTGAGACAAAGTCGCGATTGACATCGTTACCGGTTTGTCGAGGTCTCCTTGATGGAATGACGTAGTATGGGTTGTCATTGACAGACTCATGAAGGTTTCTTAATTCTTTCCAATAAAGGTGACCTTCAATGTTGATGAGCTAGGCCGATTGTACATATGAGAGATTGTATGTCTAAATGGAGTTCCACACTCCATTGTTTTAGACATGGATACACGCTTTACTTCTTAGTTCTGTTAGGGGCTTCAGAAGGCTTTGGGTATACAGGTAGTTGTGAGTACAACATACCATCCCCAGACAGTTGGCCAGTCCAAGAATACGATTTAGGGTCTTGAGGACATGCTCCAAGCATGCATTATAGATTTTGGACGTTCATGGGAGAACCATATACCTCTTTTGGATTTTTCCTGAAATGACAATTTTCAGGTGACTATTTATATGGAACCTTATGAGGCTTTGTATGGTAGGTCATTCTGATCACCTTTATGATGGATGGAGGTAGGAGATGCAGCTTTACTGGGACCTCTTCTTGTTCAGGAGACCTCACTGCAGGTTGAGTTTATTCAGAAGAGGATGACTATGTCACAGTCTCAACAGATGTCTAATGGTGATCAGCGGAGACGACCTCTAGAGTTCATGGTTGGGGATCAGGTATTCCTGTGTGTCCCACCAATGTTGGGACACAAGAGGATTCAGATATAGGGTAAGCCTTCACCGTGGTATGCATGCTATATGAGTTGTTAGAGAGATTAGGGACGATTGACTATCGGTTGCAGTTACCTCAGATGTACCAAGATATGCACAACATCTTCCATGCTTATCAGCTCTGATGTTACTTTTTTGACCTGTCAAATGTCTTTCAACATGATGAGTTTCAGCTCGAAGAATATGCATCATTTGAAGAGCATCCTATCCGAATTGTCCATAGTAGTATGAAGGTTCTCTGTGGCTAGTATATTCCTCTGGTATGGGTGTTATGGCAGCACGAGCGAGCGCTGGATGAGACATGGGAGAGTGAGGCTGAGGTATGATCGCAGTGGTAGGAGCTGTTAAAGATTCCTTCTTCTATGCCTCACTAAGGAAATTCGAGGACAAATTTCGTTAAGGTGGAATTTTTTATGAACCCAGACCTTATTTTCATGTATTTTTTCCTTTTTCTAGAGTTTTTGGCAAAAGTTGAGTTTTTTGAAATTTTTATAGTACCCACCGAGTATTTCATGGCCGCACAGGGCAATGTGATGGCCATGTCCGAGCCACACACACGGCCATGTAAAGGTGACTTGGAGGCCACTTAAAGCTGAGTAAGAAAGATCCTAGTACACGTCGTGTACTCCAAAATTACATGCTATTTATTTTATTTATTTTAATTAAATGGATCGGGCTCGCATCTGAACGCCATAAACAACTTCTTCTAGGCCTCATTCGACTGAGAGAAGTCATACGTCACTGAGACTTCTCTGAGATCCCAAGACTTTTTCTATTCTCTGCATAGACCACCGTCTATTGCGTTGAAACCAGGACGGTAAGAAATTTTTTTTCTAGAGAATCATTTTACAATTCCTCCTATTTCGCATGAAATCGTGGGTCGAACTGTTTGTGCATTTTTTAGATCTATGACATTATTAGGAAATTAAGGCCACGTGATTCAAGTATATCAATATCCTAGAATCAAGGTAGGTGGTTTGTGTCTTTCTGTTCAAAGTCAATTAGTTTTATGTGCAATTAACACCAATACCCTTGAATGGGGTGTTGCGCGTTTACTTTTTTTCCCCTGTTGTTTTCCTACGAAGCATTTTTGCATGTGTAGAGGTAATTTGGTCATGTATAAGGATCTTTTATATGCTTTGATGTCTTTCCAATACTTTTTTCTGTTTACAACATTTTGGTATAGTTTAGCCTTTGGCTGTTATACCTTTTTTCCATGCCTTATGACCATAGGATGGAGTGTTGTTCCTTGACATGCTTGTTATGTTGTAGGCTGGTCAGCCAAGTAGATCTGTTGGTTTAATTTGGACATATAGCATTATTATGCTCTAACTAGCACGAGGCTGTGGGATCCTAGTGCTATAGACTATAAGGGGATAGACCCATTGAGCTTCCTCAGAGAGTCATGGACATTATAAAATATAGGGGATAGACCGAGTGAGCTTCCCAGAGTGTCTTAAATATTATATACTACAAGAGGATAGTCTGATTGTTCTTCCTAATAATGTCTTGATATTTATTGAAAATAAGGGTATAGACCGAGTGAGATACCTCATATAGTCTTGGTTTGTTTGAATTTCCTCAAACCACTACATGATTTAGGAGGAATTGACCGAGTGAGATTCCTATGAAAGCCTGTGATCGACCTGAGGCTATAAGAGGGATTGACCGAGTGAGAATCCTTAGAGAGTCTCTAGACCTTGGGGATATAAGGGGAATTTACCGTGTAAAATTCCTTAGAGATTCCCTGACTACCATAGAATATAAGGAGAATTTACTGAGCGTGCTTCGTCAAAGAGTCTATATATTCGTATGACCAAACCAGAGGGGTTAGGTTGACCGTACTACCTAGATGGATATTGATACTTCTTGGTTAGGACCAGAGGGGAAGGCTGTGAGTACTTACAAGAGGGTTTCCTATTGTGGTTAGCTGTTTGTTTCACTGTTGCTTGTTGATCTACTGGTTGTTTATTGATGTGTATAATCTTGTTTACTTCTTACTGTTACAGTTTATTGTAATTTTCCTTCTTTATACTCACTTACAATTAGGAATAGATATTCCTGTGGTTTCCTAACGGTATTTAGTCTCATACCCTATTTGGGTCATGCTTTTGGGCCCAAAAATATTATATTGTTGCAGGTATAGATAATGGAAAGCTCCCTTCTACATCAATTACATGAATTGATTTGGAGCTGGAGAGCATGGGACCACGCTGAGGCTTGCATTGATAAGGAGTTACTCATCTGTTTTTCTTTTGTACATTGGTTTAGTACTGTATTCATCATTGTGACTTGTTTCGAAAATTTTCTTTACATATGTATCATGTATCATGTCATATATATATATGTGCACTAGTTATTTATCTATTTTAGTTTTCAAATGTTCACTATTGCTGTAAATTTACTGCTTCCATTATTGTATGTGTTGATTACTTCTGTTCTGTACTCTGCCAATGAGGGCATAGGTTACCCACAATCACACCCAAGGCCCTCACTTCTAGTAAGCAGCCTATGGCGTTTGGGGAAATGAGCCTAAGGCCATGTGACCAACTATGTATTGGGCGCCTCTGGACGGCTTCCAGAACCGGGATGTTACATGAATATTATGATTAATTATTTCATCTAATATTAGGTGGTAGAAATAATTCTCAAAAAATGCTGAAGGTTCTATATTGGAAAACACTTTTGTGAATGATAAGTAATTTTTTAACACATTTCGGGAATATTTTTATAGGTATGTGGTGTTTATTTACATTTATTTGTCAACAAATTCCATGCACAAGTCTTTTATAAAAGAAATATTCATGATTAATGGAGACCACTCTAATTTTAATCAAAATTTGAATCAAAATGTTGTACCATCTCTAGTGGGTGTTCTATTTGGGTCCGGGCATAGTGAGATGGAATCTATCTTGAGTGATTCATACGACCACCTAGATAGTGTTTTAGTAAGTTATCCCAATTATGGGGCACTTCATATGAAAGATGTTTTCATTGAATGTTGATTTATATGGTGTGTACCACCCTGAATCTACTGACAAGTTGGATAATGTTAAAATTTGGATTCAAAAATAGACATGCATGATGGGGTGATTTTTAAAGGTTCCTTGATGGTTACAATTAATAAATTATTATTGATGAATAATTCACATTTTGTTTGGAGTTACATAGTAGAAGATCTAACGGTGTTCTAGATTAGAACATTCTAAATTGAGAATACATTTATAACTCATGTTTGTTCGATTAATCAGGTAAAACCCCAATTATTAATATTGTGGTTTAGAAGATTTAAGGATTAGAAATTATAATAATCCACATCTTAATTGGTCCTGTTTCATAGAAAATATTTGAATTTCTCTCTTTTCAGATGATGATTTCTGAATTTTGGATATTGAAATTTGGTGTTTTTCATTTGAGAGTCTAAACAAAGTGTTTTGGGTGAGTTTTATATTCCGGATGATGTCATGGGGGCATGGAGCAATCTGAGTCTGCTAAAAATATCTCAATCTTGTAATTCATATACTAAATATAATTTTTGAAATTAATGATATTCATTATGAAGAATTGGGTGATCTTTGGGTGTGAGAAATTCGGGAATGAAGTGGTGTTTGAAATTCCCTGGCATTGCAATATTTTTCATGATGTGACATAGGTTTTCCATGCACAATAATTTTTGATTCCCTAAAAATTCAAAATGGAAATTAGTTTATATCATCTTGATATTCAATAAGAATATTTGGCAGATGAATTACATGATTATATTTTTCTATAAAGCCTTGGAAATGAATTAATTAAAACACCTTATGCAATAAATGAATGAAATTATGTTTTATTATTTCAATAGCTCTAACAATATCAACCCTCCAACATTAGAATCACCAACAGTTGTGATGGATTCCCATTAAAATGTTTAAACTTATGAAATTCCATACTATTAACAATACTCTTTGATATAATATTCATATAATATAATGATTCTTGATTACAATTGATTAATTGGAATGTAAACTCACTAAAACAAGAATGATTTGTTTATGGTTATTGAAATTAGGGATCTTCATGATGATAGGGTGTTTTATGCTAATGAACTGAGTCCGTTGAAAGGTGAACAATAGATGGTGCATCTTTGGGTTCTACATTTCATGGATTCCAATTAAATTATATTAAATTGTTTTTTCTACGAGGTAGGGTTTATTTTGCACTAGAGTAGAAATCATGTTTTAGACCAGCAATGGATGGTTGGTCATTATTTTGATAGGATATATTTCTCATGGATTTAACCGACTATATTTCACATTTTGATTATTTTAATGTATTAATTATAAATTATATGATTAATTAATTGTTATTTCATTTTCTATGTTTGGATATAGAGGCTCTAAGATGAGCCTTGTTTATTGGAGATGATGCTGGACAAGATTGGTGGGCCATAGAAGATTACATCATCCCATGTCATCGATGGCTACCTGAACCAAGTAGATATAGGTGGTAAAGAACTACTCTCAATATTATTTTTCATTCCTAGTATATTAAATATTTGAAATCATATTAAATCATTATTAATGTTGATTAATGAAATTTATAGACACATATTTAATGTATCTTTATGAATATACCTCCCTCAGAACCGTTTGGTTTCGTTCTAGTTGAGATCGATACTAGTGGCCACCAAAGGGGTGTTCCAACCATTATCAAATCCATTTATGTCAAATGTAACGAAACTAGATCACATTTAATAATTATATATTTGACACATTTGGATTATCCATATAAACTAGAGGAAGTGTAAATTGAGAACATGGATTTATTTGAATTGTTAATAAGGTATAAATTGTAATGATAGGATAGAGAAACAATACCATTGATTAAACATGGTAATTGTTCATGTAATTGGTGTTTTTATAAATTATTAATACATGAGAAACATGATTATATGTTTAATGATATGTTTGAATAAATTATATTTTAAATGGAAATAGTTAAAGCGTTTTTCAAAATTGGCAATTTGGATTAAATTATTTTTTACATGTATCAGTTATTGTCTTGAAATTGAAAAATGGTTAAATTGTATGATGAATTTGTTTGTAATTATTGATTCTTGTTAAAATGATGTGTTTTGGATGTATTTGAATGTTAATGTATTTTGCAAAAAATATACACATAATTGGAATGAGTTGAGATTATGATTATTATTTGGATATGGAATTAATGGATTATAAATGTTGAGATAATTAGTTATTTGATAAATTGACCTATATAGATGTTGATGACATATTTATCATGATATATGTGTTTCCATGTACTATATTATCAAGTATTTTTTCCTTGTAGTTTTTCTAAAATTAATATATAAAATTAATGATCCCAGTTACATTGAAGTGATTATATAAGGGTATTTCACAAGGATATGCTATTGTGAATATATAATGGTATTACATATGGTTATGAAAAATTATTATACAATGGTATTTCACTTGGAAAAGATATATTGCATATAGGATATTTCTCAGTTCACCTGTGATGATTTGTGTGATAATCTATGGGAGTACTATGACTATGGTTTTCATGGTGTAACTATATTCTCAGAGACATCCAACAATATTCTGATGTATGTTTGGATAACCCTGAATTTTACTCTAGAACTCAAGGGTCATTGATATTTTTATATTTAATGAATAAATTTATTAAATTATTACCCATGTTCATTTATCTGTTCGACAGATTATATAAAAATAAATTATTTTTTAAAAAATATTATTGATGGACTATTAATTTTTACACATACCCTACTAGGTATTTAATTTCACATTTGTACATGTGAAACCCATAAAGACATATTTTCAAAACATAGTTAGGCTATGTACTTGGATATTATGGTTAAATCGGATTAATAAAGTGGTATAAAAATATTTGATGTTGTTTGTCTATGATATTTCATAATGTTGATTATATTATTTATTTTTCCCCATTTATTTATGACAAAACCAGTTACTCGGCCACTGTATATTTAGAATTTTTGGTTTGTCCTTTTCTATATTTATTTTATAATTATTTGATATTTATTGATTTTAAAAACTCAAATTATTTAAATCCATGTATGAAGTTTCATTATTTATTTGTTATTGAAAATTCTGAGATGGGGGTATATCAACCCAACAATACCATCTTAGACAGATACTACTAGTCTACAACATATTTCATACGGGAAGGAATGCATGATCTCATGTGAAGAACTGGTTTGACTGCTGGTTATTGAATGAGGCATGGAAAGATTTTATGTAATTCCCAGACCCTAGAATACTTGATTAATGTAATGTATCAGATTTTCCATGTATTATTTTTAATATTATATGGAATTAATTAGAGACCGGTCGCGAAGACGACACATCATTCTGAGGTCCAGTGAGACTGGAATGGTGGTTTAAACTTTTTTAGTTAAGTGAGTCGGCACTTGTGCGTGGTTGAGGGAGTTTCCAAACGGATGCCCAGATTAAAAATCAAAGGGCACCATTGCGTCCGGGGGGGGTGACTTTACCTAAGAAAGAGCCTAACATCGACTGCTGCGGGTCAAGGGAAAAGGTTAATTTTTTCGGAAGTATTTAGTAAAATAAAAATAAAATAAACTGATAAATGATTATTTTATTTTTATGGTAACATCCGCCGCAGCGCAGTGACAAGGTAGCTTTTTCAGTCATTAATGTCATGTCATAATGACTCTGAAACAGAAACGATTTCTCATTAATATAGCAGCGTTTTTTGAATGTCAATGTGTTCCCGTTTTATTTGGGTGATTGAACGTCGTTCTTTGGTGAGAAAACTCAGGTGAAAACTCTCGGCGGTGAATGAAGACAGATCGAAGCTGCGAATCGTTGTGTCAACAACGTTGAAGGATCTTGATGATAGTGGAAATGGGACACCTTCGTCAGCGATCAATCATATTTGAGGTAATAGTTTGTTATTTTAATTCTTTTCCCCATTTTTGATTTTAAACGACGAACGTGGATCAACCACGAACAAGTTGATCCACTGATTCGTTCGTTCTTGCGGGAGGGTTTTGTCGAGATAAATCTGGGAATTGATCTATGTTGTTTTGTTCTTGTTGATTCTTGCTCCGTTTATGCCTGCTAATGGGAGCGGATCAACGCCATAATGAATGACGGAGGGAGTTCGTTCCTCACTTTGTTTATTGGATTTTCCCCCTTTCTGTTCTCGCACGTTCTTCGTGTTCGTCACGGGAGACAAAAAATGGATCGTTTTGCATCAGTTCCATGACGCAACAATCCCAAATCGAAGGTTCGACCCTGAAATGACCATGAACAGGAGCAGCGGTGATGGCGGATGATTAATCAGACCAGATCCGAAAATGGCGTTCTTTGAGAGTTCTTCGCACGGAAAGATAAAATCATGTTTTCGGAGCTGATAGGAGGTCCGAAAACATCGAGAGCAGCTTCGTGGTGTCGAGGTGACCATAACCTAGAAGTTTTGTGCCGATCGGATGGCCAGATAGATGAACGGATCATCACTGGAGGCAGGACGGCAGAAGTCCATGTTTCTGGAAATTTCCAGAATACATGGTGTGTACTTCCAAAGAAAAATCTGTGTAGTATTGGAAGTGTCTAGGGTTTCAGGGGTCAGAAAGGAATCACACGTTGTGTTACCCTGATCACTTGGAGTTTTGGACATTCCCCGAAGCTCGGCGTGTATTTTAGGTAGTACACAGTCACAAGATGTTCTACACGGCTTCAGAACACGGCGTGTACAACATTTCTGAGGCGGCTACGCGGGAGTCGGTTTGTATCCTGGGGATACACGGACACGGGATGGAATACACGACATGTACACCATCACACGGCTATTCGAGGCCAGTAACATGGGTCACCCCGTGTACCCTTTACACGGGTTAGATTACACGGGTTGATGATTGTGTACGAGCACATGGGTAGCGTACACATGGCCAACCCCGGCCACTCAGACATGGAGTGTACATTGTACTACATGACGTGTACTCAGTTTTTCTACACGACAAGCCTACAACACGAGCCGTTGTACATTGGCAGTACCCGGGGTCAGACAACACAGCGTGTAACCTTCTACACGTCGTGTACTTTTTGGAAAATGACATTGTCCTCTTGTTCACCCTATATTGGACATCTTTAGTTTGGGTTAGTGCCCCTTTTTCTCATTCCCCTGAAGGTCATGCATCATTTCCTGGCAGAGGAGTATGATCCCTTCAGCAGGACATTCTGTGATAGAGTCAGGCATCCATCCGAGAGGCCCGGATCGAGATCCTCTATCCATTCCTGACCCTAGGTAGAGTCATGCATCTACTTGACCAACTCTACCAGGAATTGATCCTCTACCTATCTGGTGTATCACCTAACTGGTGAATCTGGATGAGTCTCGGTATCCTTCATGACCCTGGTAGTGATCCTCATCTGTGTATCGTGGTATTTTCCACTTAGGAGTGTGTCTCCCATAATGAGTGCTTCTATCTATTTTAAATCTTCCACTCAGGAGTGTGTCTCCCATAATGAGTGTGACTACCTCTCGTGACAGTTCCCTGCAGATGGTACTTCTCAGACGGACGTCATCAGATCTGTATGACTTGTGGAGTGTGTTCTCTTGGGACGATTGCTTCATGGAATCTTCGAAAAGAATCCCTAATGGGGGTATGCGGTTCTGTGACTTGTCTCTAGACTATGGGATTGGTTTTTTACTATATCTGGTTTGTTCTAAATGTTCTGTACACATACACTGTGAATAGATGACTGTACATTTACATTGTGTAATGTTTTGTGGTTTTCAGGGTCCTCTAATGAGTATTGTTATACTCACCCCTGTACGGGCTTTGCTCGCACACCTACTGTCTTCTGTAGACGTGCAACCTTTTGACAGAGTCCAGGGCGGACCAGGACATGACCGAGGTTTCTGAGTTCCCTGCAGTCCGTGGCGTTCCAACTGCTACGAGCAGCAGTCCCAGTATCTTTTGTGTTTATAGGTTGGACTTTTTAGTTTTCAGGCTCTAGTTTTTGGTGGGCCAGTATTTGGGACCCGTTTAATTTTTAGTACTCGAACTTTCGTCATACTCTATTTGTTGGGTTTAGTTGTATGCATGAATTTATGTTCCTTAGTGGTTTTTACATTTCAACATTGTGGTCTCGGAGATGTGTGCGTGTGTACAGGTACATAGGAAATGCCTCCCATGTTATTAATATGCCTACTCAGTCCTAGTCACCAGCACCTAGCCTATTAGAGGCGGTCTTATGGAGTCACAACGCGGGACCCACTGAGAAGGGTCATGACATAGTGGTATCAGAGCTGGTCAGTTCAACCTTAGGACCAAGATTCTGTGAGTTTGGTTTGGGGAAACAGTATTGAGTGTCTCAGGTTCGAAAATCTGGCCAGAGACTCCAATGTTGGTGCGGCAACAAACGTATCCATACAACAAGACTCTGATAACCTACTTTTCGTCTCGGTACATGAAAACACGGGTTGTGGGGGAATAAAAGTTACATAAATCACATAGAAATCATTCATATTTTCCATTTTCTTTGTGTTAGCTATCCAGATATATTCTTTGACCATGGTACATCTTGTTTCCATACAGGATGCCTCCGCGATGCATACCCACTTGGATTTAGTAGCATGATCATGAGGATAACCCCCTCAATGAAGACGCATCGATACATGGACCAGTTCCCCAGGCGTTTCCACCAGGTGGTGCACTAGTTATGCCACCACCAGTGGAGCAGCTAGTGGTACATGCATTAATGACCAGCAAGGATCACAGGCATAGAGTGTTCCATGAGTTCCAGAGACAAATACCCCTAAAGTTTTGAGTCACTCCCGACCCTCAGGAGGCTGAGGACTGGTTTGAGGCGGTGACTAGAGTTTTTCATCTAGTGAGGACACCAGCAGACCAGATGGTGATCCTAGGAGCGAGCCTTCTTGAGGGTTCGGTGGGACGATGGTGGATTCTGCCCACACAGACTCATGACGAGGATACCCTTTCATGGATGGAGTTCGAGAAACTCTATAGGGAGGAGTTCTATCTTGTTATTCTAAGAGGTGTATGCATCCAGGAGCTTCTTCAGCTCTAGCGGGGTAGTATGACAATAGGTGACTATCCATAGAGGTTCACCAACAATGCTAGATACTCGATGGATATGGTTAGAGAACAGTACTTAAGAGCTCGGACCTTCGAGAGAGGTCTATGACGAGACATTCGAGGCAGTTTTGTACACCTATGAATATCGACTTATGTTGGAGTAATCGAGTGGGCCATGGTGATCGAGAGCATCTAGCAGAGTAGATACAACCACCGACATTCAGTAGCAGTCAGACATGTGCAGAGACCCCATCAGTAGGGAGCCGACGTCAGGCACATGGATTTGGACATGCGAAACATCATAGGAGGTCCCATGATAGGGGATCAATAGTCTAGGTTTTTCAGGCTAGATCAAGTCTTCCAAGGGATAAGTGATTCTACACATGCGATGGTAGGGGACATCTTTCTAGAGATTGGCCAACCCTGTCGAGCTGCTGATAGGAAAGCAGTGGAAGGGCCACCGAGGAAGAGGAAGAGAATAAAACAGGTAGACCCTCCAGGATGTGGACGTGGCAGAGGAGTAGGGAGAGCTTCATGTGGGGGAAGATGCTTAGAAATACATCCACCACCACCCCAAGGTGGTCCGCACCAGGCACAGGGAGCTGGGGGACAGGGGCGGGGATAGCTGCAAGCGGTCGAGGCATACGACCCGAGGACTCCAGTGATGATTCATGGTATGATATGTGTCTTCTCTTTCTTAGCTTCTATGCTTATAGAAACAGGAGCCATTCATTCCTTCATATCTGCATGTCTTGCATGAAACCTCAAGATTCCGGTAGAACTGTTGATTCGATCCATACATTTGGAGAAAACTATGCGAGGAGACTTCACGATCACACACCTCTGTAGACAGTGTGATCTTACCCTTGGAGGATAGAGTTTCGGTTGGAACCTCTTGCGGGTAGAATTAAGGAATTATGACATCATTCTCAGAATGGATTGGTTATCTTCGGTCCATGCCCAGATAGACTGTTTTAGGCGAAGAGTGTGGTGTGTCCGCCATGATAGAACAGGGGTTTCCTTTGTCAGAGAATAGGAAACCCAGGCAGCACAGAATGGACTTATGCACATGAGGGTTCAACCAATCTCTCATGAGTTGTCTAGACTTTCACTTAGAGAAGTGGATGTTGTGAGCTCCCAGTTCCTAGTAGTAGTGGCGGATTATGAGGATGTCATTCCTGATGATGTTCCAGGATTACCTCCCTGCCGGGAGATCGACTTCTGCAACGACTTGCACCGTGGGACGACACCGATTTCATCATCAGCATATAGGATGGCTCCGACAGAGCTTCACGAGCTAAGGGTGTAGTTGGAGGATTTTCATAGAAAGGGTTTCTTGAGACCCACCATCTCACCTTGGGTAGCCCCAGTCTTGTTTGACAAGAAGGGGTACGGGAGTCTGAGGTTGTGTGTGGATTACCGGTGCCTGAACCAGGTGATGGTGAAGAACAAGTATCCACTACCGAGAATCTATGACCTCTTCGATTATTGAAGAGGGGCATAATGGTTCTCGAAGGATGACCTTCGATCAGGTTATCACCAGCTACGAGTGTGGGATGAGGATATACAGAAGACGTCATTCAGAATCCCCTACTGTCACTATGAGTACTTGTTGGGGCCTTTTTGAGGGACGAACACCCCCACATTGTTCATGGGATTTATGAATTGGATCTTCCAGCCATACATGGTCTAGATCATAGTGGTCTTCATTGATTACATCCTTGTGTACTCGGCGTTAGAGGAGGAGCACGCGAGACACTTGCAGATGGTTCTAGACATACTTTGGACGCACCATCTTTATGGGAAGCTCTCAAATTTCCAGTTCTGGATTCAGGTGGTCCACTTTTTGGGACATTTCATCTCAGCAGATGGAGTAGCTGTGGAGCCAACCATGGTGGAGGCTGTGTTAGCATGAGTGCCACCTCGGAGCATGACGGAGGTGCAGAGCTTCCTTGGGTTGGCAGGATATTACCATGGATTCATTGCAGATTTCAATCGAATATCAGTAGTAATAACTGCCTTGAATAGGAAGGGGAAACCCTTCATATGGACAAAGATGTTCCAGCAAGCTTTAGAAAAGCTGAGAAAGAGTTTGACGAGCGGCCAAGACTTGAGATTGCTGGAGGAGGGTTTCGAGTATGCAGTTTCCTGTGACGCATCAGGGACTGGGCTTGGATGCGTCCTGATGCAGCGGCACCCAGTGATTGCTTATGGTTTGTACCAGCTTAGGCCACATGAGTAGATCAATGCAACCCATGATCTTGAGTTGGCAGTGGTAGTCTTCTCATTGAAGATGTGGCGACACTACCTGATGGGAATGTAGTTTATCGTCTACTCTGACCACAAGAGCCTCAGGTACATCTTTTCGCAGAAAGATCTAAATCTGTGGTAGAGACGATGGCTAGAGTTCCTCCAGGAAGATGATTTCAAGATCATCTATAGTCCTGGAAAGGTGAAAAAGATGGCGGATGCTCTTAGAAGAAGGTCGATCTCACAGTTGTTGAGTGAGGCGAAACAACAGTTAGCATCATTGAAGTTATCCATCGTGGATGGAGAGGAAACATATTACCTTCAGTAGATGGTTGTCACCCCTCCAATCATACAATGAGTTAGGGAGCAACATCATGGGGATGTCGACTGTGTGGATTTACGTGCTCAGTTATCCACATTCCATGCTCCTGATGAATATTCACAAGGTGGGGAGCACATACTTCTTTTCAGAGGACGCACTGTTGTACTAGTGGAGTTGTAGGAGGAGGTCCTGAGGGAGTTTCATACATCCCCTTTGGTGGTATATGCTGGGTTGGAAAAGATGTTCCATGATCTTTGATGAATGTACTGGTGGTCAGTTATGAAGAATGCAGGAGCGGAGATCATTTCAAGATGCCTCAAATGCCAGCAGGTGAAGGGTGAGCACCAGGTTCCAGTGGGAATAGCTCACCCCCTAGATGTTACATAGTGGAAGATGGATGGAATATCGATGGACATCCTGACAGGCTTACCATAGACGTCCAATAGGCTTTATTCAATCTGGGGGATCGTTGACCGACTCACCACGTTAGCCCACTTCTGATCTATCACGGAGGAGAGTTCCATATAGAGCTTGGGAAGTCTCTACATGCAGGAGATAGTTCAGTTTCATGGCATCCCCTCGACGATAGACTTAGATCGAGACACCTGATTCACATCCTGGTTGTGGGAGGCATTAAAGGAGGCTTTGGGACTTAGCTACCCTTAATCACATCATTTCGTCCCCATACTGATGGTTAGACATGGAGGACTATTCCGGTTCTGGAGGATATGTTGCGAGCCTATATCTTGGACATTGGTCGTAACTGGGAGGACCACCTACCACTAGTGGAGTTTGTGTACAACAATAGCTACCACTCCAACATTGGTATGACACCGTTCGAGGCCTTGTACGGGAGACCCTGTCGGTCACCAATTTGCTGGAGAGACCCCGTAGAGTCAGCACTCATTGGTCTAGAGTTGGCGCGGGCAACCACATAGAAGGTGCAAATCATCTGAGAGTGGATGAAGACTGAACAGATCCAGCAGAAGTCCTATTCTAACCGACAACGGAGGCTTATGGAGTTCTATGAGGGAGACCACATCTTTCTTCAGGTCTCACCTCGATGAGGGTTACAGTTATTTTTCCAAGGCAACAAGCTATCTCGTAGGTTCATCAGACCCTTCTAGATAATGTGCAGAGTTGGCGAGGTGGTGTACCACCTAGCTCTACCATCACTGTTGAATTAGGACAATGATGTTTTCCACATGTCGCAGCTAAGGAGGTACATGCATGACCCGTCGCATGTCATCGACTGGGGCGAGCAGGACATCGAGGATGTAGTAACCTTTGCTGAGTACCAGGTAGAGATAGAGGATCCGCAGGAGAGGATCCTTCATGGGTGATCGGTTCTCTTGGTGAAAATATGGTTGAAGAATGAGAATCATCAAGAGAGAATGGGGGAGTGGGAGGGCCAGATCCGTGCCCAGAACCCTCATCTATTTGAGTAGCCTTTGTTTTGGATTTTTGGGGATGTAAAACCCCAAGGTGGGGAGAATGTAATGTCTCAGATTATCCTTGTTTTATTTTTAATATTATATGGAAATAATTTGTGATCGATCAAGAATATGACACATCATTCTGAGGTCCAGTGAGCCTGGAATGGTGGTTTGAACATTTTAAGATAAGTGTGTCGGCACATGGGCACGATTGTGGAAGTTTCCAAACAGATTCTTGGATTAAAAAAAACTAGGGCACCATTGTGTCTACGGTGATGAATTTACCTAAGAATGAGCCTAACCTCGACTGGCGTGGGTCGAGGGAAAAAGATAAATTTTTTGGATTTCAATAGTAAAATAAAAATAAAATAAATTGCTAAATGTTAATTTTATTTTTATGTAAACATCTGCTACAGCATAATGACAAGGACGTTATTTCAGTCATTAATGTCATGTCATAATGACTCAAAAAAAGCAACACCGGCTCATTATTACCGCAGTGTATTTTGAATTTCAATACATTCCCTTTTTATTGGTATGATCGAACGCCGATAGTTGGGGATAAAACTCTAGAGAAAACTGTCATTGGTGAACGATGACAGATCGAAGCTGGGAATCATTGTGTCAACGATGTTGAAGGATATTGACGACGATGGAAGTGTGACACCTTCATCGACGATCGATCCCGGTTGAGTTAGGGGTTTTTTATTTGAACTCTTTTCCCCATTTTTGATTTTAAACGACGAACGTAGATCAACCACAAACATGTTGATCCGCAGATTTGTTCGTTCTTGCGGGCGGGTTTTATCAGAATGATTCAGAGAATTGATCCATGTTGTTTTGTTATTGTTGATTCTTGCTCCATTTAAGCCTACTAACTGGAGAAGATCAACGCCGTGAAGAACGACAGTAGGGGTTTGTTCCTCACTTTGTTTATCAGATTTTCCCCTTTTATTTTATCATTTGTTCTTCATGTTCTTCACGGGCCGCGACACAATGATCCCAAATTGAAGGATTAACAACACAACGACCTTGAAGAGGTGCGGAGATTATGGCAGACGACGAATCAGACTGGATCATAAAAGGGAGTTCTTTGAGCATTCTTCATGAGGAAATATCAAATCATGTTTTTAGAGATGATCAGAGGTCCGAAAAAATTGGGAGAAGCTTCGTTGTGTCGGGGCAGCCAAAACCTGGAAGTTTCTTGATGATCGGACGACCAGATCGACAAACCTATCATCGCCGGAGGCACTACTATAGATGAACGTGTTTCTGAAAATTTCCATAATACACGGAGTGTACTTCCGAAGAACACTCCCTGTAGTAATGGCAGTGGCTAGGGTTTCAGGGGACAGAAAGGAATCACACGGCATGTGACCCTTGTCACACGACCTGTTGGACTTTCACTGATGCTCGATGTGTATTTTGGGAAGTACACGGAAATAGGATGATCTACACGACTTTAGAACAAGTCATGTACAACATGAAAGAGGTGGATATGTGAGACTCGGTGTGTATCCAGGGGATACAAGGACACAGGATGGAGTATACGACATGTACTCCATCACACAGCCAGTGGAGGCCAGTAATGCGGGTCACCCCATTTACAAATTACAGAGGTTGGAGTACATGGGTTGATGACCGTGTACAGGCACATGGCCAACGTACATGGGGCCAACCCTAGTCACTCGGACATGGCATGTACATCGTACTGCACAATTTGTAGTCAGATTTTCTTCATGACCAACCTATGACATAGGCCGTTGTACACGGGAAGTAACTGAGGTCATACAACACTATGTGTAACCTTCTACATGTTGTGTACTTTTTTGAAAACAGCACGGACCTCTTTTTCACCGTATCTTTGACATCTTTCGTTTGGGTTAGTGGGCCTTCTCCGCATTCCACTGAAGGTCATGCATCATTTCCTCACACAGGAGTATGATCCCTTCAGTAGGAATTTTTGTGATAGAGTCAGGCATCCATCCGAGAGGCCCAGATCGAGATCTTATATCCATTCCTGACCCTAGGTAGAGTCAGGTATCAACATGACCTACTCTACTGGTCATTGATCCTCTAAATAGCTGTTGTATCACCTATCGGGTGAAGACAGATGAGTCGCGGTATCCGCCATGGCCCTGGCTGTGATCCTCATCTATGTATCATGATCTTTTCCACTCGGGAGTGCGTCTCCCGTAATGAGTGCTTCTATATATAATAAATCTTCCACTCATGTGTGTGTCTCCCGTAATGAGTGTGACTACATATCATGACGGTTCTCGGTGGATGGTACTTCTCGGACGGACATCATCAGAGCTGTAAGACTCGTGGAGTGTGTTCTCTCGGGATGAGTGCTTCCGGGAATCTTCGAACTAAATCCATAATAAGGGTATGTGGTTGTGTGACTTGTCTCTAGACTACGGTTCTGGGTTTTTAGTACATCTAGTTTTTTCTATATGTTCTGTAGACATACTCTGTGCATAGAAGTCTGTACCATTACTTTGTGTATTGTTTTGTGGTTTTCAGGGTCCTCTATTGAGTATTTTTATACTGACCCCTGTATGGGATTTGCCCATATTCCTGGTGGCTTGTACAGACAAGAAACCTTTTGACAGAGTCTAGGGATGACCAGGACATGACCAAGATTTCTATGTTCTATACAGGCAGAGGTGTTCCTAAGTCTACGAGCAGCAGTCCCAGTACATTTTGTGTTAACAGGTTGGACTTTGTAGTTTTCAGACTCATGTTTTTGGTGTGCTTGTATTCAGGCCCCGTTTACTTTTTAGTACTCTACCTTTCTTCGTACTCTGTTGGTTGGGTTTAGTTATATGCATGAATTTTTGTTCTATATTGGTTTTTACATTTCAACATTGCTGGCTTGGAGATGTGTGTGTGTGTGTACAGGTACATAGGCAATACCTCCCATGTTTGTAATACACCTCCTCGGTGCTAGTAACCATCCCCTGTCCTATTTGAGGCATTCTTGGGGAGTCATGGTGTGGGCCCCACTGGGACAGGTCCTGATAATTATGTTCATTATTTTATGAAATTGGAATTATTAGAAATAATATTATACCAATTGAATGATAATTTTTGTTTTCATGATGAAATTTCATACATACATGGAGCCCGTTTAAATTTTGGAAAATAAAATAAAATATAATAAATAACAAAAGATAATCACTACAAACTTGAAAACTCAATACAAGATCTCTTCGCCAATACCTATGGAAGAAAAAAAAATGAAATGTGTGAGATCAAATGATAAGTAAGGGTTATATATAGTGGAAGAAAAAACAAATAATAATTGAATAATAATCAAGTATTCATAATAAATATAGCACGGTGAATAATTGCAAAACACACTATATCGATAAACTAAGGATGAACGTGCATCCATTAATTTTTTTAAGTAAAACCCACTAAGAATGTGACAAATTAATAATTATGAAATTTAATAATTACTAATATTGTTTAATTAGTTGGACACATGAGACAACATTCCATTGATATGGTTTATCCACGTTGGTAAAATCTTTTTTTTGTAATCAATCTCTAAGGTTTTGTTGTCAAGTGTTTTGTATCATGAGACGTGTCAATGCATAATGGAGATATAGAAGGAACCCCACAACACTACTAGTCAAAATCATTCCGATACAAATATTTAATTCCATATTAAAATTTCATATCAATTTTCGTTTTGATTAGAGGATATAGATAAAAAAATATTTCCCTAGTAAAAACCTCATTCATAATAAGCAATATTTTTAAAAGTGGATATGATTTTGAAATGAATCATAAAAAATATAAAAGATATGGATATTTAATAAGAATGTAATTTCAAATAAAAAATGACCTTAAATGGCTAGTCAATACACATCATAAAAATTATTAGGCTCAGAAAACCTTGTAAGTCTCAAGGTAATCGAACTTGAGATGATGTCCCTTACCACAAATTAATCAATTGAATCACATGAACATTAAATAATAATAATAATAATATGGATAATTTAATGCATGAATATAAATATAATAATGGTATTATATATCTAAAGGCAGCATATATACCCCACATACCAGAAATTAGGGGAAAACAATGGGAATATCACATATATAATACTGAGATGAGAAACCTCTTATCATATTCCTGAATATGTTCTTCACAAGATCATAATGTACAGGATAATAAAATCAAATCAATTAATTAATTAATTATGATCCCATTAAAAATTATTTTTTTTCATTATAGTTTTATTATTTTCATTCAGGACTATCATGATATGTTTTAAAATTGAATTGTGTCGTTCCTGGGTGTTTGTTTACTTAATATCATGATTTTTTTCTTGATTATATGTAATGGAGATCATGTAAAATTTCTATAATTATCCTTAATTGGAATGAATTTTTATTAATGAAAATACATATGGGTAAATACATACATATATAATTTGGTTATATTTTATGAGGATAAATAATTAGATAAAATGTTATTAGTAATCGTTCAGCAAAATTTTATCAATTTTTAGATCCTAATGATATTGTTTTTCTCCATTAATTAATATTATATATATAAAACGATTACAGAACATTATAAAATAGATAATACATATTTTATTATCTATTTAAATTATTAAAATGATTTCATGACCAGTCATGAAAGGGACATTTGATAACGATAGTTTGTTGTCCATGAATGTCATTAATCAACACCTTCTGGATGATGATTTCATTTTTAAAATAAAAGAGGGAGAGATATATAATGATTGAATATTTCAGATGAATCATTAATTAAAATGATATAATTCCTGTATATATATGATACTAGAGTTATCATGAAATTTTTAATAGAGGATATATGGATAGAATAGTAAATGAAAAAGTATCTTGAAAATAAAAATAAAAGGAAAAGGGAGAAGATTTTAACTATTTGATACACCTCCTTGAAAATACCTTTAAGGATATGGATTTTTTTATTTTGTGAATACCATGATCTCATGGATGTGGGAGGGGACCAGGGAAGTGTATTTGTGTTGAAATTTTAGAATATTCATTTCATGGAGTAATGAATATAAGACATAGTAATGGGTGGTTTTATAGTGCAGGAGAGGAGTGATTTCTCAGTATTTTAATCAATATTTTAAAATTTCTCTCAGGGAACAAAATTTTTTGAATATACTAAAAAATAATATAAAAATTTCAAGTGAGTGAAAAAAATGGCCATATACATCATCCATGACTCATGCATGATGTATACATTCATTCATTTAGCATATTTCAAAAATTATTCAATTTCACTATTCAAAAAAATTCATGTATTTATAAAACACCCCAAAAATTCACCCAATCTATTTTTTAATGTTTATAATCGAAAAAATAACTCCTTTTTATGAAATTAGTTTTCAAGATATGGGAAATGTAATCACTCTTGTCCACAAAAATAATTTTTTAAATTATAACAGATTTCATAATACCATAAAAATTTTACTATATTCTCATTAAATTATCCCAATATACTAGGAATGCAAAAATTTTATTTCTGAATACATTTAATTAAAATTATTTTACATTTAAAAAAATTTATTATTTATTAAATACTAATTAAATGTAAAATTATCACAAAAATACAAATACTTATTTATTATTTTTTTAAATATTCACTTGGATTTATATGGTTCAAAAATTATATTTATACTTTCATGTGTGACATTAAAATTCATAATTATGGTATTTCTATTCATAATTGTAACATTACAATTCATAAGTGTAATATAAATATTTATATGGGTATGTTACTATTCCAAAAGAATAGGTTGGATCTATCAGACATTAAGTATCATACATAATGCAACAATGTTTGTCTATTTTTCAGAATTCAAAACACATAAGGGGAATAATTATGTTCGGAATATTGGTTATAACTATCTCCTATAAAAATGTATTCTTTCACAGAGACTCGGTGATTCATTCATAATAATATATCTATTGAGTTAAAACAATTTACGAATAAACTTGCCATAAAATATAGGGGTGTCATATTAATATTGAATAAATTCGTAACATAATTTAGTATATATCAAAATTATTATAATAATTAAAATATATTTTTTTATTAGAAAATTTGATGAATAATCTATTGATCAAATATTTATATTAATATTAAAAAAAATATACACAAAATAATAGGGTAAAATCCTATTTTTTATAACATCATCTAATAAATTTGAAAGCTATAAATATTACTTATTTATATGTATTATAAAAAACATATATTTTTAAATAATTATTTTTCACAAAATAATGAATTTAATATTGTAAAACAAATTATTTATGTGTTATCTTTTAAATGATGTTATTGAGGTCATGAATGTATTATATAATATAGATAATTTCTCAATGGATGTAAAAGATTTAAAAACAGATGTCAAATAAAAATTGATATAATAACAAGAAACTTTAAAAGTGTAAATAACCATAATGAAAGAATATCTCATAAAAAAGATTAAGAGATAACGAAAATATATATTAAAATTAGTTTGGGTTGGAAAATATTCCCTCATCCTTATGTTTCTAGAGCATGACGTAAAGATTTTAAATAGGGAATATGTAAAAGAGAAACAATCATGAATAGTTGAGATGATAATTTTTTCCAATAATGATTATGGAAAGGGGTTTTGTTAAAAAATGAATAATTTGAGTGATATAGATATCTTGAGATCATATATAGAAACATCCACCTCAATATCAAGGAATTTAGATTCACATTATTATAATAATCTAATTTTAACACAATATATATTGAGAAATAGTGCAGAATAGAATTAAAATTCAATATAAACGTGGTTAAAAATGGTGGAATACAATCCAATGTAATGAGGATAGATGTTAAAAATTATATGAATAAAATCTCGCAAAATTTATCAAAAATTAGTGGGTTTTGTATAAAAAATCACTTGTAGTCCAATAGAGAAATTATGGGCAGGTTATTACTAACGAAAAAATAATATGATTTTATAGATTATAATGATGATGTCGGAGGTTTTTTTGTATTCTAATGGATTTATAGCATAAGAGTTTAGTTTTTGAAATTCATAAATGGTCTAATTATGGGGGATACATGAAAAAATTATGGGATAACCTAATAGTTTTAATCTAAATGCATAGAAAAATTAAAAACATGTCCTATATGAACATATTTTGACGACTACATAATTTTTGTGACTAATTCCAAATAGGTGGTCACTTCAATGAAGAATGAGTGAATGTTCCATCATAATCAAACTCTTCTGATCATGTAAATTGGATCCTAAAATAGTATAAAAACATTGAAATAAAAAATTGTCTCCCTTGTAGACTAAACAAGTGTAGAAAACAACAGAGAATGAGAATCTGATGAAGTTAGAGTTGAATGAGAAGAAAATTTTCTCCATAAATTTAATAGAGATCAACTTTTTATTCAAAAAAGCCACACTATATATGAATTCTAGTTTTCCAAGAACATTATATGAAAATGGGGGATTGTTAGGTCAAAAAATGAATCAATTTAAATGGGATAAAGTTGATTTTTATTTGTGTTTAATTCTCATGAATATGTTTAGAGGATTCAAAAAATAAGTGAATATAATATTTATAGAGATGTGTGAGGATGGTCTAAAAAGGATAGACACAAAAATTATTGATGTTAGACATAGATTTGGGTCAATGGATAATATAGTTAATAAGAGAAAACCACCAATTTCATTAAGATCAATACATATTAAAATAAAAAACAATTTAACACATAATTATAAATTTTAGAGTATTCCCAATGTGTGATTGATTCAAAGTCCATATCATTTAAAATATGATAAAATGATAGAAAAGTATATAAAACATACATACCTTGACTTATCATGTCATGAGGCCAATACTTGTTAGGATGCAATATGAATGTAATGAGACCATGTTTTATTAAGTCGTTCATTGTTGGAAACATTTTATGATGCATTCACAGGGGCACACATATGTGTGTGGAGGACACACTGATTTCTAGCCCATTTTATTGCTTTCCCAAGGTAGGAATAATCTTTAACTTGATAAATGTTGTTTTTCCTTGACCTAAATTGGATGACGGGATTTTGGTCTCTCCTTTCAGGGTTTCCACCTCAGAACTTGTTACCTAGTCCAGGTCTCCCTCATATATTTGAGTCATGGTTCTGGAATCTCATTCCTGGTGTTATATCTGTATGTAATCTGGTTAACTACGTTGATTTTCTCTTGGAATTCTTGGGGTCATAATACGGCAACAACCTTTGGTCAGAGTAGATCAAAACATCAGTAATGTTAGGGCATCTATGGATTCGTGGACATTGGGGAACCAGTATTCATCTTTATAAGAGGGAATCTCAATGGTTCAGAACCCAATGAATCCTAAATCATTAATGGGGTATCTTATGTTGGAGGTTTTTCTTTGTGATTTTCCTTAGTTTTATGTGTTTAACATGGGGTATGATGTGAGATTAATTTCTTGTAGAAATGGTTACTCCAATCGCGTGTATTAAGAGAATTTCCTTAGAAATATCATGTTTAACATGAGGCAGGCCGCACATTTAATGTCTTGTAGAGATGCAATGTGCATGATCAGAACACCCCTAGAGGCAGATCATTCATTCACATCCCTAGGATGGAGCACCCAAAGTGGTTATTAGGTTGATGGATCAGGACACTCAATAAGATCACACCAAAGATTGTGTGTCCCAAAACGAGATGATATCACACTCTGATTACTGATCTATACACATCCAAGGGTGGATAAGAGAATGTACACCACATAATGGGGACCACCAATGTTTACTGTTGGCCATATTGAACCTCATGAAGGATTCCTACATAATATGTCTAGGTGTCAAGGATCAAACCCACATAGTTGGAAGGGGTTTTGAATAGGGGTGTACATAAAGGACAACGACTCAAAGACATGTGGGGGCATACATGTGGTATGTGTCTTGGGTACTGCTAGGAACAGTGAGTATGTGGATAAAATGATCTTACCAGGATGTGGTGGATCAGGTATAAATCAGGATGGTAATGAATGGTTGAGATTTGTGGATGGAGAATGAGATAGAACCATCGTGAGGACGACGATGATATTGGGCTTGGGCATCCTAGAGAATTCCTACGTATCCCCATGGAAGGGTATCAATGTCCACATAGTTTCCTGAAATGATGAGACAGCTGAAGTGGTGGGCCATGAGAATGGTCACATGGATGGAATCCAGAGGAAGTTGATTGTCCTAGTTGGGGGAATGACCTTCCTAAAACAAAGATGCTCAAATGAGAGACTAGGATGAGACATGGGTTGTGGTCTTGAACTTCAATGAAGATTCCTACGAATTGCCTTGGTAGGGAATCATTTCGTACATAGTTCATGATACAGGTATATAAAAAGTGTTTATACAGAGGAAAACCACCAGAAGACATATGGGGGATCACATGTGGTTAGCAGCACATGATGGTCTAGCTCCCATGTTGGGGACTTGAGATATAAGTCCCAACAAGGTGGAATAAAAACACATTCCACTAGATGGAGATCACAATGGATTAACGCTGGATGGGGATCCTAATGGCTTACTTCTAGATGGGGCTGGACCTCATGGAATCTTCCAACATACCTTTCCTAGAAGACAAAAATAAATACCCACATAATTCGGCAGCATACAGTTTAACATCATACAATAGGAAAGGGGGTGTATAGTTTAACTTCTTGCATGACGAGGGAGGAGAGACATGGAGTGGTCAGGACCAGTGGTTATTGGATTTTAACCTTATGGTGGCTTCCTACATACCTTTCAGAAGAGACAATGATCATATTCCACAAAGTTCATGATGATGTATGTAGTTTAACGTCAAGTGGGATGTAGGTTATCCTACATGAAGGAGTCGATACATGTAGATGTTGGCTTGATCCTCAGGGAGTCCTCTTATGTACCTTGCCTTGGAGTGAATGATCAAAATTCACATTGTTCATAAAGTATTTGGGATTAAATGATAAGGTGTCCGAGGAAGGATTTCATGGTCGATTCATACACTATGTTCATATGTGTCCTGCTCGGTGTGAGTGAAAAGAGGAAAATAAGTCCCAGGGATCATTTCAGGATAGTGCATATACAGAATGTTGAGTTGGTATTACAAATGGTTATCGAAAAAAAGAGGAAATAAGGGATCATGCATGGTTAAAGGCCTAGGTTCCACTATATAGTGGTGATAGATGATGGTTCTTATGCATGGAAGATTCAAGTGTGTGTCTAAGAAGCGAAAATGTGAAGAGAATATGCATGGAAGATGCCAAGGGTGCCTCAATGGAGATTCAACGGATTGGGATTATGCGTGGAAGCTTCCTGGGTGCCACTAAGGTGCGACAATGGATATGAATTATTCATGGAATCTTCCTAGGTGCCTTTAAGGAGAGAGAATGTAATGGGATTTTGCATGGATGCTACAAAGGATCTACTAAAGAGAAGAAATAGAAGGGGCTTACACATGGGGGCTCACCGAGCAACGCTGGGGAGCGGTAATGGTGTATGTGCTTATGTAAGGAATTTTCAAGAGCATCACTGATGAGAAGAAATGGTAGATAGAGCTTAAACCTGGAAGCTTCTCGTGCTCTTTTTAGGAGTAGATATGGTGGATGGGGCTTACATAAGGAAGCTGCCCGAGAACTGATGAAGAGTGGAAATAGGGGATGGGGATTATGCATTGAGCATGCATAAGCACTGCTAAGGAGTGGAAATAGTGGATGGGTATTACACATGAAAACTTCTCGGGTGCTGCTGCGTAGAAGAGATGGTTCATGGGGAATATAAATGGAAGCTTCTCGTGCACTATTGGGGTGTGCCAATTGTGGATGGGGATTACACAAGGAAGCGTCCAATGTGCCGTTGATAAGATAAAATGGTTGATGAGTCTTATGCATGGATGCTGCCAGAGCACTCCTAAGGAGCGACAATGGTGGATGGGGAATACACATGGAAACTTCATGGGTTCCGCTGATGATCCACAATATTGGATGGGGATTACTAATGTATGTTTTTTGAGCACCACTAATTAGCGGCAATAGTGGATAGGGCTTACTCATGGAAGCTACTCGGGCGCCGATGAGGAACGACAATGGTGGTTGGGGCTTACACATGGAATCATCCCATAATGTCGTCCTAATTTTATGGCATCAGGGCATCCCAACAAAATGGTTGGTTGAGGCACATAACTTAGGTATACAACTACTCAATAGTGCTCAAGAGGGATAATGACAAGGTCATTGGAATCAGTCCAAACAATGTGAGATGAAAAGTGAGAATCACATTGCCAACATTTGGACTACAATAAGGGTGCATTGGTGATGGAGGATAACATTTGACCGTGCCTGAAACACATCATCCATATCAAATTATCCTGAAATGGGAAAAAACAAATGAGGTTTGACAATAGACTCTGTTCGAAACACATGACCTGACTCGAAGTTTCATCCAATGTCATCCAGGGTGTTGGCCGAGAACAATAAGTGAGCTGAGGCAGCATGGGATCATGCCATTAGGTAGTCTCTTCAGACATGAAATAGGATGATGATCTGAATGTAGTACACATGAATCATGAGGTTTAGTGATGGGAATTTTAAACAAAATCCCACAATCATGAAATGAAACCACTACAATACTCACATGAGGTAACATTTGATTTTCACAAAAGTCGTCCACTATTGGGAACAAGGGGCATCCAACTATTGAATGATAGGGAATTATATAGTTTATAGTCATGTAGAGTGGATTGTTGGCATCTTATTCTTGGATCATATGGAATAACCTATTTAGAGTAACATGCATGCATTGTTGGCCACATAGGGTCTGCTACAGTTTATAGTCATTTAGAGAGGACTATTGGATTCTTATGTGTGGTGTATAAGGAATCTATATTTTGGAATAAGATGAATCCAATATTGAATGATAGATAATGATACATTTTAATGTAATGTAGAGTTTAATGTTTTCATCTTATTCCTGGTGCATAAGGCATCTCTTGAATAGATAAGAGGCATCCTTTGTTTGGAACATAGGGTGTGATATAGTTTAGTGTCATGTAGAGAAGTCTATTAGGCATAATTCCCAAATAAATTGCTAGTGTTGGGGCTTACAAAAGAGTAGCCCTTTGTAGAGGATATTGGCATAAGAGTTAGGTAATAGGGTTTGGATGAGTTAATTGAGGAATAGTTTGACTCGAGGTAGTCTGAGAATTGATGATTAGATTATTAACTCACGACACATGAAAGGAACCAAGAAGAATATATAGACATAAGTAATTTAAAGATATTTAAAGATGTATTTAGAATCATGGTATTCCATAGTTTGATTTTTGCTGTGCATATGGGTGAAATGCATCATACAGACGTCCCAACCAGAAATGTTCACAGTGCGAGTCACCATTACTAATGGGGGTCTCTGACTGAAGGGAAGGGACTGGCCCAGAGGGACGATACTATTCACTGAGATGGGGTGTGGGGGAATAGCCCCACGTTATGGGCCAATGGGTGAAATCTTAGGAGTTTCACGAATCATAGAGTGTCACGATGTAGCTTCGGGATGGAAAGGTGCTCGTAGTGAATGGGGTCTCGCGAAACAACATTGTGAAAGAATGGTTCTCGTGGAGAATGTGGTATCACAATGAAAGGGATCTCATGGGGAAAAGGTGATATGTAGAGAATGGGGTCTCACAGATGATGGGGATCCATAGATTATTTAGCAAGATGATGGAGATCCCTCTATCACAAAGGGAAAATCCCTTTGTAAAGGGCATTACGTCGTAGTGGTCTGGAGCACCGAGAAATGGGAGATCAGACACCAAAGGGGCGGTGTGACCATTCTTATAATGGGTGGTGAGAAGACTATTTATAGGTGAAGGAGGTTGGTGGAGAATTCCATGAAGAAAAAATTCTCTCCGAGGAGTGAAAATGACACTGTGTATAGAAAATGTTATCCTGAAGGATGTCGCACTCTACAACCGGAGGGATTTCCTGCAAGTTTCTCATAGTTGCCGAGGCTACCTTCAGGGACTTCATGGTGCTCATTAAGGCTCCTATCATGTTTCCTCATGTTTCTCATAGTCATGGAGGCTACCATCACAGACATCGTGGTGCTAAAAAAGTCTTCGGTCAAGTTCCTCTACACTAGGATCACGGTGGGAGCTTTGGGAATGGGCTCTACAAACTTGTTTTCCAGCCCAATATTTAATGTCCATAACTCCTAATTTGTTACTCCATTAATTCTCTATGACTATTCAAGTTGATGAATTTGAAATGGTCTATAATCTCAGATCCTGTACGGTGGAAATTGGAATATCTTGTGGAAATATTTTATAGTGTCATCAAAAACCAAAACTGTGATAAAGTTGGAAGTAAAAAAAATTATAGAGCTATAAATAAAAAATAGTTTGGGATGGGGATGAAATATTAGCCCATCTATTAAACCTATGATTTCAAACAAGACACACATTATTCATATATTATTTTAATTTCTCTTAAATAATGTGAACATAATGATTTATTTCATTAAAAAATAATTCTGGGATATTCAAAAATTGTAAATATTATGAAAAAACAACCAATATGGAAAATTTATATTTGTAATAATTTTCACTGTTATAAGACATCTAATAGTTTTAAAATTTCAGATTGATTTTATATTGATGAAAAATACAAGAGTGAATAATTTTGGTCATTGTCCCTTAACAGGATTTATCGACAGTGAACATGTTCCAACCTTGTTTTCATTTTAATATAATTTAAAATATTGATATCCCCAAAAAAAATCTTTTTAAGGGAATATTTTCACAATCCAATATTAGTTATGTTTGTGCTTTATTAATGGGGATTTTTCATTATACAATATGGTTTTGTAAAACAACGTTCACATGAATATTTTAATGTCTATGTCCAGGTGATAGTTCATTATTGAAACATCTTCAAAATGTCTTTGTACAATCCGTAGATAATTTAATTAATTGTTTCTTTCAAAATTAATATGAAATATACTTTTTTGGTAAAATCACAGTTGTTTTTAATTTGTATTCAAATGACATAGAATTAGGGTTTACATAACTATGGATCATTCCATAGAATAATGCAGTACATACCACCTATAATGGAATTGATTGAATCTCTCATAAAAGGGTATAATTATAAATATTGAAGAATATTTGGGATATGATGTCACCAGTTATGTATGTATTCATAAATGTTTGGGATTATATAGGATTTTAATTTATTATTACCGCATGAACTAGTTCAGTTTGTCTATATTTTCTAAAATCGATTAATTTTCTATTGTGTATGATACTTACTTCAATACACTATTTTCTTTATCTTATATGATGAAATAATCAGTCTCCCCACTATAACACCCTCGGCCATCACTATTAGTCAGAAGCCTCTCGCATATAGGGAGGCTCTCTTCAGGGCTCGTGGTAAACTATATTGAATCACCAAATTAGTGACATCTGGTCTAAGATGTAACATTTTGAATCATCGATATATATTCCACTTCCATATTTATAAAATCATAAATATGATTCAACCATGTATTTTTATTATTCGTCATTTTTCATAGGTAGTTTTACAAATTAATATTCCATGAAATATGACTTGTTTTTCATTAATGTCCACATTTTATTATGTTGTGGATGTTATTTTAATGACTCCCATCGAAATATCATCACCACTGAGTGGTGAAAATATTTTTATCTAAAATTATACATAATAAATGAATAAATATTTCATGAATAACATTATATTAAACATTTCAAAATATGTTTTATTTATTAGTTTTTTATAAATTCATATAAAAAATATTACATTTCATAAATAAATTTATAATTTTATAATATGATCCTTCATTTTATGGTAAATTCCTCAATAACTCATATATTCTATCAAAAAGTTTTATTATATTGGCTTCTAATATCATATGAATCCTTATCCCTAATATATTCTTTAATGTCTCAAAATTATACTTAATATATTTTTCATCTATAAGAATCCAAAAATATTTATAATCCAAATATCAAATGTGATAACTAAAAATTTATCAATTGGGGTTATTATCATACTCGTAATTAAATTCTGATACACATGAAACAAATTAATATGGACTAGACATTATGTCTTCCACATAGATCAATTATCTTAGGTGAGATTATATGTCTAATGTGTTGCTGACATATTTAACATGTGGTTCATATCTATTTCATGATCCATATATATCCAATTTATAATAAATTATACACATGCATCTCATTGAACATATTATCAAAATATAAAATTTCATATTTCCATGAAAAAATAACATTCATATAAATAATTTATCTTATGAATATAAGATTCCCATTTTCTTTTTTTGGCTCCCTATCTCCAAAAGTATAAATATAATAATATGTGAAAATGAAATCCTAAATGATAAAAATCTACTGTAGTCCTTCTCAAAAATATTAATTAACATTAGAATAGCTTAAAATAAATTTGGGGGATTATAACAAATATAATCCCATAAATGCTTCTTGTAAATCATTTAAACATATAAAATACTAATGATATAATATGTAAATTAACTACATTTCCCTCTTAGCTTCATCTTCAATTAATCCATTATAAATCATCTTCCAAGAGATATAATACAAATAACCCAACAACTTATATATTCTAATCTCTGTGGATTAATTATACATCTTTATCTAGCTCTCCTAAATAGTATGTACTTTTGTGACAATGTAGCATAGACAAGCTATCTAATTTAAGATTATTTCAACTAGCTTCATAAGTTATTTCACAAACTGTGTAACTAGTGTAGAATGTTATTTTTAAAAGAATTATATGTTTTCATTAGCATGATTTTCTTCTATATAAAGGTCTAATTACAGGATGACCTTTTGAATCTGTCCAATTCATTATTTAAGAGTAACATCAATTCCAAACTATAATTTTCATCTATTACCCAATACAATTTTTTATTATATGGATACCTTATCCATCACCCCATATATCACCATTGCATTAATTACAATAAAAAAATAATTAAAAAAATTACGGAACATCAATATGACCCATTATTATTGTTATCCAAACTAAGTAATATTCATTAGTCTATTTGATTCATATCTACCTAGTCAGTAATAAATAATATTGAGGGAATTCTATTATTAAACATAAATAACATTATAGGAATGTGTTTTTAATCTCTAATAAAATCCTTTAATATATATAAAAATATCTTTTTATAAATTTTAAATAAATCCACATTAATAGTTCATGAATATTTATATAACAGATCGAAGGTATCATATATTATCTAGTGAATATGTGTCACCCTTCAAACTCAATGTCTTCCTTTTCTAGCTTGGTGTAGAAAATTATATTGGAAAATTTTTATAGAAAATATTTCCTTTTACTATCTATAATATTCAATCTACTAACCTTTGTCCACAAATGGAATAAATAAATATATTTTTACGACCATACAATAACATTTAATTAATTAAACAAATATCATAAAAATTATTAATGTGCAAGGTACTTTTCCCCATTTTGTATATTATCACTCCCCTTCCATTAAAATAACATATGTATTTTAAAAAAATTCCCAGGATAACGAAAATCATACCTTATCAAGACCATCTATCACCGGTTTTGTAGAAATCAAGGATAGTATTAAATTGGAAAATGTATTTTAACTTCATATGTTGTGAAAGATAAATACAATGGTTTTATATCCAAACTTGTATAAATTGAATTCTAAAAAAATTAAGAAAAACCATACCTGACATGGGAATACAGTGGGTCCTAATTCGAACATCAATGTGAGTAAAAGGACTATGAGCTGTTTACATATCCAAAAAAATCATTATTGATCAACTATTTTTTTTTCATATGTATTATTTCATTTTATTTTGGTTTCTCAATATTGAAATAAAATTGTATCATATAATAATTTATTTAGTCATTCATTATAGATGGAAATGTACTTTCAATTTCATCAACTATAGTACTATGATTTTATTTCATTCTATAATTTCTTCCCTTTTACAATCGATACAACAATGGGGTAAAATGTTCTTTATCCATATTTTTATACATTATTATATGTGTTGACTAAATTTCCAGAATTATTTTCATAATAGAAGTATTCAATGCTGATTTTTTATTATTTTTCAATTTATAATTAATAATTTCCATATGTATGATATTATCAGGTAATGATTTATTTCATCATCCCCAAATATAATTATCATTATATGGGGTATTATTGTTAGATACCCTTATATATTATTCATTAGTGATGTACACCACCATAATAATTTAACTATTTCATTTATGGTCATACTTTATCATTTTTGACTATATCTTACACCCATTTAATTAAGAATATTTTCCTATATTGCAATGTTCGTTTATGTGTACTCCCTTGAAATAGTATAAGTTCTTATTAAATTTTCTTTTAACATAATAAATATATTTTATCCTTTTATTCTTGTTTATTTCCTTATACACTTATTTATTTTAATTATATCAAAAGAATGATATGTATTGCTTGTTTTCTCGATTCTAGGACTTTCAATCTTCTATATCCCCTTCAGTATATGAATTATCCATTAGGTAGTTATACTAGAAAAAATATAGTGAGTAACCCCATGTTTTCACTACTCACAAAAAATATCAATTCACTCAATAATATTTGTAGAAAAAAGATTCCAATTAATTTATTAGATAAAATTTTCACATCAGGATTCATATATGTTTCAATGATTCTCCCCATTAATTTATATAATTACTAATTTATAAATGATGATATTTTTTAACAGAAATGAATATACATTTTCACAAAATTTCATCAACACTAATTTCATTAATTCAATAGTTTTCAATTACGTGTAGATATTTTTTACTAGCATAAATGATTTCTATTTTATGGGTCAAAATAAATTATTTTTACTCCCATGTTTGAATAAAAATTTATTATACATGGTCAACGAATTACTTGACATATTGTAATTTTTTTCAGTATTATTTTTCTTAAGCATTTAATGAGAATATATGTACACCCTTAATATTTTTATAAAAAAAGGATTTTTCAAAATTTTCAGGATTAATTGTGGGTAAAATTTATCAATGAGTTTAGGTTTGATGATTTTAAAAATGATTTAATATTGATTTGAATACAATTTTAATATTATTGTAATTTTTAATCATTAGGGAACATAGTGTCGTCCCAAATAATGTGTCACATTTGGCCGCCTGAATTGAATTACCCTCTTGTACAACCAGTACAACATAATAATGGGGCGGATCCATTGGGATAATTATTTTAATATATAAAATCAATAATAATTAATGAAATGAATTTTTTATTAATTTAGAATCAACATATTATGGTTTTGAATGTTGTTTCTAATAGTTGAATGATTAACTCCTCCAATTTTATAACTGTTTAATTTAAATTTTGAATAATGTAGAAACTGTTTACATCAATTAAATGAATGAATGCATCGTCTATATTGATGATTATGAAGATAATGCAAAATATTTTTTCTTATTGGGTCTTGCTGTTCATAATAAATCACATCTCTTAGTTTCAAACATAACAGAATTCTATTGATATAGTGAGCTTTTTTATGTAAATAGAATTATTATCCTTTGTTTTAAAATTGGGTTTTATAAAAATTGTGTTAACTGCTCAAATTTAAGATGACATGTAGACCCAATAATGGAGGGATATTAGGTCTAAATTCACAAGGAGAACCTTCAATGATCTATTCTTTGTCTGATACAATGTTTCCTACATGATATATGAAGAAAAGGTAAGGGAAAACTATGAGAGGTAGAATGAAACATCACATACAAAATAAGAAATTTAATTACCAATGAATCATCAATTCCCACTACCAAAACACATAAAGGGAATTATCTCCACATTGAGTAAATGGAATCAAATAGTATCTTGATACATGGGGTTTTTATTTGATTCAAGAAATAATGATGAATTCCAACACACCGCAGGAAAAAAATCTCCCAAAACTTACTTGAAAAATGTGTTCCAAGATTATCCCATTCTAATATGTCACTTTATCATATGATGATGATGTTAAAAATTGTACTAAACATATTAATTGTATGTTCCCCACATTTTATGTGAGGTTAGGGGTCGAAACCCTCGGGAAAATTATGGGTATGGGGTGTAGATAAGAAGCAGTTGGACCTTTGTTGAGTGTCATATGGTTTATGCACATAAAAACAATTCCCAATGTGCCAACTATTCTGATGGTTATCTTCAATTAAATGGTGGATCTGGGGTACTTGGTCTAATTCACACTATTTGATAAACTATACAGACAACACATGATGAGATTTCAAAAAACCATAATATTCCGTGTAATTTATTAAATTATATAGAAATATTACGAGTTCGCGAAAATTGACAGCATGTGATTCGAAAGACCAGTGTTCCCGAAATGAATTTCTAAACTTTTTTAGGTACAGTCATTAAAAATGATGGCAACGTTTTTTATCTTATGAACTGTATCATAAAATTGAAATCTGAGGACATAGTTGATCCCGCAGAACCGATATTTACATAAGGTGAACTTCACCTCAACTGCAATAGTTCGAGGGTGGAAGTTGTTTTTTAAAATTTTCATGTGAGTGTTAAAAGAAAAACAATAAAAATAAAACATTAATTTTTATTTTTATTGAAACCTCCCATTTTAATTCTGGGTGGTGGGGACCGCCTGAAAAATAACATTAATGGGGGTATCTCTTAGGTTTCCCGCAATTGATGTGACAACATTTAATTAATCATGTAATTAATTCTTGAACATAATTAAGTTTCTCCTCACCTCTAGGATGGCAATTGTTGCCAAGGAGGTAAATTGGGGGAGGGATTTTGTAGAATGATCCTCCAATGAAGAATGAACCTCCGATGATGAGAACGCTCGATCTCGAACCTGGAGCGTGTTGTGCGAACAACAGATGTCGACATCTTCAATGTTTTCATATCCTTCCTCGCACCATCTCCAATGACCAATCAAGGTAGGGGTGTGTTTATGATAATTTTTCAACAATTGTTTTACGTTGAATCTTTCTCCTCGAGCCTCGTGATATCAGACTAACGCGGAGGGTACATGCCAAACAAACCCAGTTCGATCACTCAACATAATCATTGTTGACGTGTTCAACATAGCGGAGGAGGATGGAGTCCGAGGTCAGTAGGGCATAAGGTAGTGGCTGGCACTCCAGTCGACCGTGATAGTGGAGGCTGCAAAATAGTGCCACCGGAGGAGGCCGTGGCCTGTCAATCGCAGCGGAGCTGAACGGTGGCCGGCAAGCCATCTGATCGCGTGGGGAAAGGGAGGGGCCTGTCCATGCCACCGGTTGAGTAGGAGGTTTCGGCTGCTTAGCCTCGGTGGTGCACCAGAGGTCGGTCGACACCAAGCGGACCGCGGGGGGGATAGCGGTGCCATCGTGCCTATTGGAGGAGAACCTATCAGGAAACCGGTTGGCCGCATCATGCCATGAGGGACCGCTATGGCGGTCTCGCATGCCAAAATGAAAAATGAATGTCCTTTGGGCTGTTCAGAATACTAGGGGGTCCTTCCCCTTATGTAACGTCTCGGTTCTGGGTGCCACTCAATGGGTGGCCCGAACCCGGTTCGCCACGTGACATCAAAAAAATTTTCCCCAAACACCAGAGGCTCCTGACTAGTAGTGAGGGCCCAGGTCTGATAGGGGGAAACAATTCCCTCAATTGTCAAAGTGTAGCGCAGCAGAATGAAATAAAACATACAACAAACAGACGATGTAGTAAACCATACACAACTGAAATAACAACAGTAGTGGATATATCCAACAATATATAAACAAAGATTATTCTTGTCTAAAGTTCTAAGAAAATAGCCAGAACATGTTATACCTCAATGCAGTACATCAAAATTAAGAGTACAACAAAAAAAGCAAAAAACACCTTGCAGCGGCATCGCGCGCCTAGGCTCGATCCCATGCCCTCATACTCCTTAGCAACAGTCATGTACCTGTATAGGGACTCTTTCCCTTATCTACACCTGCAGAAGCGTAATCTGTTTAGGCTGAAAAGCATGACCCAAATAGGGTGTGAAAAATATATCTCAGTAGGCACCCACTAAAGGCATGTTCCCAACTGCGTGTAATCATGCATCAACAGTGTGAAGTAGTAAAATGCAATAATGTAAGAAGTATTCAAAAGTAACTAACATAACAGTTAAATATAAATTTAATTATTCATTTAATCCATTAAATATTATAAATCACCACAGTGCATTTCTAATTAAACATTCCACATCCACAGAAAAGAAAAACCTTACCCTCAGGTAAGCAGAACCCAACCCGCAGGTAATTTCCTTTGGGTTTTGCAGAATTTTTCCCTTAGGCACAGGTAGTGTCTCCCTCAGGCACATAGTCTATTTCCCTTAGGCAGGGAAGACGTTTCCCTCAGGCCGAAAAAAATACAGCCCTCATGCTAAACAATGTAGTTCCCATAGGCTTATCACAACAACGCCCTCAGGCTAAACAGGTAACCGGGCCATGCCAAATATGTAAATAATGAGTACCCAAGCAATTACTCCGAAGAAAATTCTACAATTAATACTTTAAGGTCAACCCTCAAGTATCCTAGCCAAACAGCTAATCAGGGGAACACACCCCAGGGGTGGTTCCGGATCCAGGAAACGATCCCACCAAGTGTTTTAATATCATATTGAGATACCTAATCAATTATAGGTGATTAAATATAGCAAGAGACTCAACCACATGACACCCCAACATGGGTTTGTGGCACAAAATGCACAAAACACACCAAAGTCGGAAAAAAACACCAAGCCACCTACCTTATACGCCAACAAGCGTTACACCCAAACTCCGATTATAGAAACACCCAATAAAGTCATTGATCTGATGAAAAAGATAAACTTTTCAACCAAAAATAAACCTCTAATGGAAAATAACTGGTAAGAACTACTCTAGGAGGAGGAAGAACTCACCCTTGCAGTTTCAGGGAGATCGATGGTGCAGAAATCGGATTCCCGATGGACGCTAGTAAGATCTACAAAGCTCTAGCCTCCCTCTCCCGCTCCTCCTTCCCGTTATAAGCCTTCCCTATGAACAGGGGAGGCTACTTCGGATTTAAGCAAAAAAAACAATGTACATGTCATGTACTTCTGAGTACACGGTGTGTACATCCATCATTTAACTGTTTCCCTGGCGGCACTGCCATACTGTTAATCCGTCGACATGAGTACACGACATGTACTCCCAACTAAACGGCGTGTACTGTAGCCCAGCTAGCGGCTGCTCCACCACCTTACTATTTCGGCCTGGCAACTGACTACACTGCGTGTAAAGGACCACTACTCGGCGTGTAGTCAGTTCCTTCAACCTTTTTCATCGGCATGGCTACATTCCCCGTGTACTCATCCCAACACGGAAAAAAGTACATGGCATATGTACACATTGTGTAGTACCAAAATTTTGGATTTTTCCCCAATTTCTATATTTTCTAAAAAAACATAAGGAAAAGGGAAAAGAAGAAGTACGTACCTCAAAAATAAGAACCGAGTTCTTACAAAATTCTCCCCTTATATCAATTCGTCCCCGAATTTCCCTTCAAATGATGCAATGATATAGCGTAGAAAAGATCTGGCCACTGAGCACGTACATTGGTCTCCCACTCCCAGGTTTTATCCTGCACTCGGCCATACTGCCATAGCACCCATAGGAGTGGACATGACTGGCCTCGGAGAACGTTCGTGCTCCTATCAACAATACGAATCAGATGATCCTTAAAGGACGCATATGCCTCTAGCTAAACCTCCTCAGGCTGAAAGGATTGAGATAGGTCTGAATGATAGCGATGCAACTGAGACATGTGGAAGATGTCATGCATGGCTTGGTACCGCTGCGGTAACCACAACCGATAGGCAACCAGCCCGACTCTCTCCTGAATCTCGAATGGCCCCACATTCCTCGGTGGAATCTTACCCTGTATCCTAATCCTCTTGTGTCCCAGCCTTGGCGAAACATGTAGAAAAACCTGATCCACGAACATGAAATCCAACGGTCATCTGCGGCAATCAGCATATGACTTTTGTTGAGACTGCTCCATAGCCATCTGCTTCTTAATCAACTGGACCTACTCAGATGTCTCTTGCACAAGTTGTGGCCCCAATATAGCTGCCTCACCTGCCTCTGACCAGCACAAGGGTGAACAACATGGACTACCATATAAATCATCTTATGGTACCTTCTCAATAGTTTCTTGAAAACTATTGTTATAGGAGAACTTGAATAGGGGTATATGATTCTCCCAATATCCCCCAAAGTCTAGGATGCATGGGCGCAGCATGTCCTCAAGCACCTGTATCATCCGATCTGACTGGCCATCTGTCAGAGGGTGGTATGCTGTGCTCAGATGCACCTGTGTACCCAGCGCCCTCTGAAAACACTGCCAGAAATGAGACGTAAATCAGGCGTCCCTATCTGAAATGATAAAATGAGGGACCACATGAAGATGAATGATCTCTCAGACATACAACCTTCTGAGATCGTCAACACCGTTGGTCTCCTTGATCAGAAAGAATTGAGATACCTTTGTGAGTCTATCCACAACAACCCACATGAAGTTATTTCCATGAGGTGACCTCGGAAATCCCGTCAAGAAATCTATCGCGACATCATCCCATTTTCATTCTGGAATGGGTAACTACTGTAACAGCCCAGCTGGCCTCTAGTGCTCTACCTTCACCTGCTGACAGGTGGAACACCTCGTAACAAAACCATATATCTCTCTCTTCAATCCCGGACACCAGTACTGACGCCTCAAGTAGCGGTACATCTTGGTAACCCCGGGATGAACTGCCCAAGCTGAAGCATGAAACTCCCGCATCAGCTCCTCACGTATATCCCATGAAACCCACACTAATCCATGGAAACGAAAAAATTAATCACCGCCTATCGTCCAACCAGGAGGAGGGTCCCCACTTGCCACTGACTCCCATAGAACTAGGCCTTCTGCATCAGATAACTGTCTCATCCTCACTCTGTCCAAGAGGGTAGAATTGACAGCTAAAGTGGAAAGATAATTCGACCTAGGACTGTCATGCACGTCCAGATGCATCTCAGAGAACAAGGGCATGAGCACCCAATAAGCACTAGCCTCCTGCACCACCTGTATCTGAGTCTACCTACTCAGTGCAATAGCTACTGCATTACCTTTACCAGGTGTGTAGGAAAGGTCATAATCAAAGGTCTGTAGGTACTCGAACCACCTCCTCTGCCTCAGAATCAGGTCACACTGAGTAAAGATATACTTGAGACTTTTGGGGTCGGTGAAAACCAAATAATTCTCTACCAAAAGATAATGCCTCTCATAGCCTAACACATGAACAACTACAACTAACTCGAGATCATGTGTCTGGTAATTCCTCTCTTGTGGCCTCAATTGCCAAGACCCGTACGCAACGACTCGATCGCCCTGCATCAACACTACTCCCAGCACAATACCTGATGCATCATAGTAAACTATATAACTCTTCCAATGATATGGGATTATCAGGATCGGTGCTGAATTCAACCTTCCCTTTAGGTCCTAAAAAGCTATCTCTCCTAATTCTGACCAAATGAACTTCACACCCTTCTTAGTCAGACCCGTCAATAGTGATGCTAAGTGAGAGAAGTCCTATATAAAGCATTTGTAGTAACCAGCCAGCCCTAATAAACTCCTTCTCTCAAACACGTTCTTAGGCTGCTCCCAGGAAACTACCATCCTCACCTTCTCTAGGTCTACTCCAACTCATGCCTCTGAGATAATGTGACCCAGGAAGTGAATATGGTCCATCCAAATGTGGAACATTGAGAGCTTAGTATATTGTCGATGCTCTCTCAGTGTACTCAATACGATCTCAAGATGGGTGGAATGGTCATGTCGAGGGTGAGAGTACACCAAGATGTCCTCCATGAATACTACCACAAAAAGAATCAAGATACAGATGGAACAAACGATTCATCAGATCCATGAATACTACTGGCTCATTCATGAGTCCAAACGGTATAACCAAGTACTCGTATAGACCATATCTGCTCTGAAAATCCGTAAGTGGTTTATGAGATGGTCTAATGCGCAACTGATGATATCCAGAACTCAAGTCAATTTTGGAGAATGCTTGTGCTCCTTGATGCCGATCAAACAGATCATCAATCCTCGGCAGGGGATATCGGTTTATAACCGTCAACTGGTTCAGCTTCCAATAATCCACGCAAAGTCTTAGGGTACCATCCAAATTTTTCGCAAAAAGGACCGGAGAAACCAATGGAGAAGTATTGGGTCAGATAAAACCCTTCGTCTGTAACTCTTCTAACTGCCTCTTTAGTTCCAACACCTCATGTGTAACCATCCTATAAGGAGGAATGGACACCGGTGCTACCCTTGGCACGAGCTCAATAGAGAAATCCACCTCTTTCTCCGGAGGTAGACCTAAAAAGTCATCTAGGAAGAAATCCCTAAAATGATCAACAACTGGAGGGAAATCCGTCTGACAAGTCCCCTGATCATCGAGATTCAAACTCGCAATCTAGGATGTGACTCCACCTCGCCCATGATGCTCTGGTCCAAGTCGACTCGCCTGAACATCCCATTCTCCCATGTATAGAAACTCTCCGCCCTCTGATGATGTGAAACGTACCCTACGATGATAGCAGTCTACAAAGGCTCGATATGGAACCAACCAGTCCATCCCAAGAATGAAATCATAAGCTTTCATTTCTAAGACATAGAGGTCCCATAGGAAGTGACACCCACAAACCTCAAGGGGGCACTCCTTGCACCGATGCACACTAGCCGTTCTAGTCCCACACCGAGTATCTAGCGTCATGATATCAGAAGAAGTAGAAACACAGAGCCCAAGGCTCTCCACAACGGGTACAAATATGAAACTATGCGTAGCACCCATATCAAAAAGTACTGAAGATAAGAATGAAGCTACTAAAATCGTACATCTGACTATAAATGGTCTGGGATCCTGCTCCTACTGGGTCTGTTGCACTGCGTATGTCTGCCCAGTGTTGCGGCCCTGCGACACTGCCTGGCTACCTTGAGCTGTCCTTCCTAGTACCTCTGAGATCCTGGTGTCTGGCTACCATGGCCATGACCACCATCTCTGCCTGCACGCCCTGTCGTATTCCAGTTACCTGACTGGTAAGAATCCACTGGTCCTGCTCCCACACGCGGAGCATGCATAGAACCCCTGTCACTAGACACTAGTGGAAACACCCTACAAAAGCACTAAAGATGACCCATCTTGCCGCAAGCTCGGCACTACACTGGGTCTCGTGGACACTGCAGTCTCTTGTGCCCCTCTCTGCCACAATGGTAGCACCTTACCGGACCACCTGATGAAGCTGCCAGGATTTTACTTCCACCATGAGAGAAAACCATCCGTCTCTTCCTCTTGCCAGCAGAAATAGTACCAGTAACTGGTACTGAATATCCTAGGCAAAAACATCTATATTCCAGCAGGTTCCTCACTGTATTCAGCTCCTGATTCATGATAGCGTGTACTGAAGGAAACCTAAAAACATTCACTAGTGCTGGAATGTCATAATGAAGACCATCCTCAAAACTTCTGGCTCTCAAAGTCTCATCACCCACTAGCACGGGTGAAAAATGCTGATGTTCCATAAAATGAGTAGAATAGTCCATTACTGACTTAGCTCTCTACTGCAGATTCAAGAACTCTCAAGTTCTACATGCTCTCAGTGACTCTGGGAATAAAAAGTCAAAGAATACTTCCTGAATTTTTCCCACGCTATGTCCATGTGATGCTTTGACTGGGTGATAACATCCCACCACCTCTTGGCGGAATCACGCAGCATATATGTCGTGAGCCTGACCCTCCTCCCTGGAGGCATCTCAAGATGATAGAAAATAGTCTATATCGTCCCCAACCAAGACACTACAACCTATGATCTACTATCCCTGGAGAACGTAGGCGGATGCTGCTGATGGAAGATACGAGTCAGCTCAGCCATAGATGTGGCAGCCTGGGTGCTTCTTGAAAGGTCTTCATGGACTGAATAAATCCTTCACAGAACTGATCCTCTGTGCATGTGTCTGGTATAACAACTTTCGCCGCATCTAGCTCTGTTGGAGGTTCCACTGGTAGCCCATGGCCAACCATCTCTAGAGTATAGTCGTCGACGACTTCCTAGCTAACAATGCGCAGTATTCTAGGCTGTATGACACTAATATGTAAAAATCATGCCTTATATTCAAGATTATTAAGACTGAAAAGCGAATGAACCACAATGGAAACAAGAGGAAGAAGGAATTTCAAAATTTTCAAAACAAGACTACATAGCGTGTATACTGCCTACACGGTGTGTACTTGACTTCCCTACCCCTACCTGGGTCCTTCGACATGGATAAGCCACAAAAATCCTATTAAACAAAAACTACACTACGTGTATATAATCTACACGGCATGTATGGTGTTATTTTCCAACTTCCCGTGTTGTCTGTGACACGACCAACTGCTCGTCTTACAACTACACGGCGTGTTACACCCGCACATGGTGTGTACACCACCCTGTTTCCCAGCCACACGACTAACACCATACGGTGTGTCCTCAGACAAGACTACACGGCATGTCCCACAGGTACATGGCATGTTCACAGAGAGGTGACACTGACCCATGTTGTTAGTTACACGGTCGAGTCCCCAGGTCACACTACACGGCGTGTGCATCATTGTAACGATGTGTTCTATGAAGGAGTTCACTGGCCCGTGTTGTTAGTTACACGGCCGGACTCCGGGTCAAAACTACACTGCGTGTACTAAAGCTACACAGCGTGTTTGCTCCAAGACTTTCCCTTCCCGGTGTCGCTGCCAACACGGTTAGTGGCATGCGAAGAGACTTCACGACATGTACTCAGGGTACATGGCGTGTACACAAAAATTTCTTTTTTTCTTCCCGAACAAAAGGTCATACACGGCTTGTATAAAGATACTACACAGCATGTGTACTAGGTTTCCTGACAGTATGCCTCAAAAACTTCCCCGGAACCACGAAAATACTAAATACCAACCCCTAAGTGTCAAATTCTGATCCGTGAGGCCCCATACTCCCCAAGAATCTAATTTTGACATCTTATCTGTGTTATAACAAATAAACAGTCATTGATCCACCAAATTCCGGTCAATGGGGGACCATACTCCTAAAAAACTGATGTTCGGCGTCCATTATATAAACATGCCCAAACAAAAATACCATATCACAAAGTAGATACTTATCAAGCAGCAATCACAACAACATGCTTTATTAGCACAACAACTATCACAACAACATGAATTTTCTAATTCACCTACATGGCATGGAAACTATGCATGACATGTGATTTCTAGCATGTGCATATATGATGCATGAGATGGCATACCCTCATCTCCTCGGGTTTCAACTAAATAGAACCCACAGATAAATTATTAACAGCACAATCTCATGTGTTCCACCCAACGGTGTAATCAAATAAACCGTAAACTGAAAAATCAATAAAATAGAAACATGAGGTAAATTGGCTTTTCTCTGTACACGAGTTAGCTATGCCCAGGCATAGATTATTACAAACTACCATCCGTCCTATCCCTGAATATGGCTCCAAATAGTAAGTCAAAGAAAATAACTCCTCTGATACCACTTTGCAACGTCCCGGTTCCAGGTGCCACTCAATGGGTGCCCCGAACCCAGTACGCCACGTGACCTCAAGAACATTTCCCCAAATTCCACAGGATGCCGACTAGCAGCGAGGTCCCAGGTCTGGTAGTGGGGAAACTATGCCCTCAATTGTCAAAGTGTAGAGCATCAGAATGAAATAAAACATACAATAAACAACAGAAGCAGTAAACCATACACAACTGAAATAACAACAGCAGTGGATATATCCAACAATTTGTAAACTATGATGCTACATGTCTCACATTCTATGAAAACAGCCAGAACATGTTATAAATTAATGCAGTACATCAAAATGAAGAGTACAGAGAAACAGAGAAAAAACAGCTGGCATCGGCATCGCGAGCCTAGGCTCGGTCCCATGCCCTCCTACAACTCAGCAACATTCAAGTACCTATATAGGGACTCTTTCCCATATCTACACATATAGATTTGGAATCTATTTGGTCTGAAAAGCATGACCCAAAAAAGGTGTGAAAAATATATCTCAGTAGGCACCCACCAAAGGCATGTTCCCAACTGCGTGTAAGCATGTATCAACAGTGTGTAGTAGTAAAATGATATAAAGTAAGAATTATTCAAAAGTAACTAATTTAGAAGTTAAATTTCCATTTAATTATTCATGTAATCCATAAAAAATTATAAATCACCACCCTGTATTTCTATGTAAACTGTCCACATCCACAGACAAGAAAAACCTTACCCTCAGGTAAGCAGAACCCAACCCATAGGTAATTTCCCTCAGGCGAAACAGAATTTTTCCATCAAGAGTAGGTAGTTTCACCCTCAGGCACAGAGTCTATATCCCTCAGGCATAGAAGATGTTTCCCTCAGGCTGAAATAACTACAACCCGCAGGCTAAACAGTGCAGTTCCCACAGGATAATCACTACAACTCCCTCTGGCTAAAAAGGTAACCGGGCCATGCCCAACATGTAAACAAGCAGTAAACAAGAAATTAATCTTAAGAAAATTCTACAATTACAACTTTAAAAGAATACCCTCAGGTATCCTAGCCAAATGGCTAAATAGTGGAACACACCCCCAGGGTGGTTCCGGATCTGGGGAAAGATCCCAACCATCATTTTAATATCATATTTTGATACCTAGTAAATTATAGGTGTTTAAATATAGAAACAACCTCAGCCACATGACACCCCAACATGGGTTCGAGGCACAAAATGAACAAAACACATGACAGTTGGAAAAAAACACCAAGACACCTACCTTATACGCCAACGAGCATTATACACGAACGTCGATTACAAAAACGCCCAAGAACAACATAGATATTATGAAGAAGATAAACCCTTCAACCACAAATAATACTCCAATGGGAAATAATTGGTAAGAACTACACTAAGAGTAGGAAGAACTCACCTGTGTGGTTCCAGGGAGATCGACGGTGCAGAAATCAGATTCCCGGCGGACGCCCGGCGGATCTCTAAAGCTCCGGCCTCCCTCTCCCTCTCCTCCTTCCTGTTCTATGCCTTCCCTTTGAATAGGGGAGGATGCAAATGATTTAAGAGGAGAAAAAGTACACGGCATGTACTTCTGAGTACATGGCATGTACTTCCTTCATTTAACTCTTCCCCTGGTAGCACTGCCATACTGTTCATCTGTCGACTAGAGTACACGACATGTACTCCCGACTACACGGCATGTACTATCGCCCAGTTGGCGGCTGCTCCACCGCCTTACTGTGTTGGCCTGCTGACTGACTATATGCTGTGTAAAGGACCATTACACGTTGTGTAGTCAGTTATTACACCTTTCATCACTGGCATGGTTACACGCCCCGTGTACTCATGCCAACACGGCCAAAAGTACACATCATGTGGAAAATGTTCACGGCATGTAGTACAGAAATTTATGATTTTCCCCATTTTCCATATTTTCTAAAAAACACATAAGGAAAAGAGAAAAGAAGAATCCTTTACCTCAAAAGTAAGAACCTAGTTCTTACAACATAGGTTACGACTTCGTTGGGACCTGCTAGAGTGGATCGTACCAAGTCGAGTGGGCCGCACAGCCATAGGCTATCCCGTAGCCGGTCGTGACCAGCGGGCCGCTTCTCAGCGGGCTGGGCCACGCCAATCATGGGCTGGGATGGACCGAGGCCCAGTGGGCCAAGCCCTCCATGTCCAAGCTCGTCTGGGCTGGACCCAGACAATGTTGGGTCAACCCGAACTGGGTTAGGCGGGTCATGCCTGGTCGGGCCGGGTCGGTCCTACAAGGTCGGACCGGACCCAGATACGCCTTTTCGCCATATCTTAATAATCGAGTTTCTGATTGACAAAACATCTATGGTATAAGAATTCTTTGATTGAGATGGTACTTTTAGTATAATGAATTTTTTTTGTTAATGTTGTGGTATGAACAGGTTGGATCAAACCCTAATCCAACCCGGCCCTCAGAATGGAAATGATAATAATATACAAACCAAGCATCCTGTTGACGTTTTATTTGTTGCGTTTGGTCGCTTATAATGTGTTAGACCTTTTGGATTCTTCATTATGTGACTTCATGGTGGTTGAAGTATCGACTGATGGATTAAGGAGTCGAACCTCCTGGAATCATGCATGTTTGGTGAGGTAACATTGTGGGTGGTTGTACTTGAATGGTCTTCATATCCTGTGTGGGTCATATTCAGATCTTGTGTGGGTCAGTTCATAGCGATCCTATGTGGGTCAGTGCATACTAATCATGTGTGGGTCATCTCCAGATCCTATGTGGGTCATATTAAGTTCATGTGTGGATCATATTCTATCTTGTGTGAGTCAATAATAGAGATTCTCAATAATGTAAGATGATCTAGAAATACTATTAATCATATATAATTCCACACATAAGTTATACCTCGTTTGAGTTGAGTCCTTACCACTATGGTAATCTTCTATGTGGAGTTACCTTTGTGGTGTATACCTTTGTGATGATACCTGTGTGGTATTTTGCTGTGTTGTGTTTCCATTGTGGGAAATACTTTTGCGGTGTTACCTTCATGGAAATCTTTCCTCTGTGGAACAGTTGAGCTTTGGGATAATGAGTTGGGCATTGTGTTTTCCATTTAATGAAATGGGTATACTTGATATCATAGGTATATGCATGGGAATATACCTAACTATGGTTAATTATTGTTTTCCGTGCTTTTTGGTTTATCCTTTTTGGATTTTGAGAGAGCTTCAGGTGTCTCGAGGTCCCCACTGTGTAATTTTATACTCACCCCTGCACGGGCTCTACCCACACCTTGTTGTGTCTTCTACAAATGACGAAAAACATTTAATGGGGATGAGGGTACCCATATTGGAGGCTACTCCGAGGTGGACCATTAGACGAGATGTACCAGAGAGATGACTGTTCGAGAGCTGTACCTACCCTTTTTGGTAGGATCCTTGGAAGGCGTTCAGATGAGCTATTTTTAGTTTTACTTTTACTTTTCAGATGAGATTTTATTATGGACCCCTTAATAACTACACACTAGCTTTTTAATATATAGTTTACATTGTGATCATATCTTGCTGTGTGCTTGTATGTGTGATATTATAGGTTGTAAATGAAATTCCTTCCTGGTTTTTGGGATAAGCCTTTCTTGTGCTAGCCGTTATCCCCTATCCTATAAAGGGTAGCCTTGGGGAAGTCATGAATCAGGCTCCATGGGATGGGTCATGAAAAAATTGTATCAGAGGATTCGGTTCTACCGAAGAACATGGACTATGATATATTGATTTGGAAATGGGTTTATGTGTGATGAGTGTGGTTTTTAGTTTAGGGAAACCAGTTTTGGTATTGCGGCTGACGTATCCTACACTAGGACCCCGAAATCTGATATCTGACTAAGTGCATGAAAAAAATAATTGTGTGTGTGTTTTTGTGGAAATGTTTTCTTTGGGATCACATTGAGTTAGCTCACCAGGTATAACATTGTGACCGTGGCACACCTATTAATTTTTAGGATGCCTCTATGTACATAACCAGCCATGTTTCTAGGTAGAGTCTGTTAGGACATCCAACTGAGTGATGAGGCTTCGGTGCATGGACCCAATTTGGTAGTTGTACCATCAGGTGGTGTACCAGCAACACCACTAACCATTGGGAAGTCGATGCCAAAAGCTCTACTTGTTAAGGGTACAGATTTTCTGAGTGTGTTGGATGAGTTTTAGTACCTGATGACCCCATGTTTCCGAGGTGATACAGATCCACAGGAAGCTACATACTAGATAGAGTCCGTGGTTAGAGTTTATTTACTAGTAGGGACACCAGCTGATCTCATAGTGATCCTTGTCATTAGTCTTCTTTAGGTTGTTGGGGGCAGATGGTGGAGCATGATGCTCCAGGTCCATGATGAGGTAACTCTCAATTGGGTGGACTTCGAGAGCCTTTTTAGAGCAGTTTTTGTCACATAGATCATACACTCATTGCATATAAATGAATTTCATCACTTGAAATAGGTTGGAATGACCATGGCTCATTATTCAGTGAGGTTCACCGACCTCCCGTGATTCTCCACTAACATGGTTTGGGACCATTTTAATCAGGAATGGACCATTGAGCTGGTTCATAAACATGAGATTAGAGCTTATATGATTTCTCTATGTATCCCAACATAGGTGGGGAACTAGAGGGAGCACTCTTGGTGGTAATTTCCATGGCTGAGTAGTCACGAGCAGCGAGACCCACCACCAGACGTCACGTAGCAGAGTCATCTATAGCTAGAAGCTGGATAATGATGTAAAGGTCCATGAGGACCAGACCTATAGATGGAAAAACGAATGATACAAGGTCAGTTGTTCTAGGCTCTTGAGATAGAACATGATAGGCGCGGAGAAGGTTGTGTTACATGTGCGGCGGGTAAGGTCTCATGGCTCGTCACTACCCAACCTACCATAATGACGACTAGAAGACGGTCTAAATAACAACTGGAAAGAGGTGAAGATTCGATCGAGGAGGTCTGTGGGTAGGAGAAATATGCGGAAGAGGATCTGTCCATGCCTCAGGTGGTGGGCAGTGATTCGAGGTTCTACCACCCCCACCATTAGGTGGTCCACCTCAAATATAGGGAACAGGTGGACAGGGATTATCTCTTCTATAGGTAGTTAATAACTATGAACATGGAACTCTGGAGATGATCCAAGGTACGATCTATGTCTACTCCACCTTAGCTACAGTACTTATAGACACAGGTTCCAGTAACATTATTACCACTACCCTTATTCGGAGTTCGGGGATTCCACTAGAGCTGTTGGGTCGATCCTTATAGTTAGAGAATCCTATAGTAGAAGATTCAGTGATTAAACAAATTTTTAGGTAGTGTGATCATACTCTAGGCGGTGAGAGTTTCAGCTGGGATCTTCTAGTAGCAGTGTCAAGGCCTTACAACATCAACTTGTGTATGAACTGGTTATCTATAGTCCATGATTAGATTAACTACATTAGGTGCAATGTGTGTTGTGTCCGCAAAGATGGTACCATGTTTTCATTCACTGGTGAGTAGGTATCCTTTTCAGCATAGAATTTAATTACTCGGATGTGGGTGCAGCCAATCAGTCATTGGCTGGATAGCCTTATCCTCAATGCAGTTGATGTTGAGAGACCTAACTATGCTATTGTGGTGGACCATTATGATGATGTTTTATATAATGATGTTTCAGGTCTTCATACTTGTATAGAGGTGGAATTTTATATCTACTTGTACCCCTGGACAATGCCGATATCTACACCAACATATTGGATGGCTCCCACAGAGCTTCAAGAGTTGTGAGTATAGTTAGAAGACTTACAGGGAAAGGGGTCCATTAGGCCATGTCTTTCTCATTGGACATGCCCGATTTAGTTCTAAAAGAAGGTGTTTTTGAGTTTGAGACTCTATGTGGACTATTGACACCTAATCTAGGTGACCATGAAGAACATGTACCAAATTCCAATGATTGACGATCTGTTTTATCAGCTGAATGAAGAATGATGGTTTTGGATGATAGAACACAGATCAGGCTATCGCCAGCTCAGGTTAAAATATGAGGATGTGTAGTAGACCTCCTTCTGATGTGGGTATAACAGCTATTTTTTCTTATTTATTCCATCCGGCGTGACTATCACCTCATCAGTGTTCATGGGACTCATGAACATGATATTTGTGCCATACCTCGATCTCTTTGTGGTAGTGTTCGTTGATGACATCCCGATATACTCAGTTATAGAGGAGGAGCATGTTTATCATCTGCAGATAGTTCTTGACATACTCAGAGAGAACCATATTTATGGTAATTTTTCGAAGTGCCAGTTCTAGATCCGAGAGGTAAACTTTTGGGGACACATTATCTCATATGCTAGAGTAGTAGTGGATCCAGTGAAGATTGAGGTTGTGCTTCCTTGGGAGCCACACAGAAGATTGATGGAGGTGTGGAGTTTCCTGGGTATGGCTGGTTACTATCTATGGATTGTGATTGAATTTTCCATAGTTGTGGCACCGTTATCATCATTGAAGAAGAATGGGAAATCCTTCATGTGGTCGGAGTGATTCTAGTAGAGTATTCAAGATCTGAGGCAGAGATAGACAAGTGGCCACATCTTGAGACTACTAGATGAGGGAGTTGCGTAGGTTGTCTACTGCAACACATCATGGACCGGGCTTGAATGTGTCCTAATGCAAGAGCGACCAGTGATCGTGTATGGTTATCGACAACTGAGACAACATGAACAGAACAATGATAACCATAACCTAGAGTTGCAAGAAATTGTCTTCACCTTTAGATGATGTATCATTACTTTATTGGAAAATGTTTTATAGACTACTCTAATCACAGGAGTCTCATATATATCTTCTCCAACATGGACTTGAACAGGAGACAACGACATTGTCTTGAGTTCCCCCAGGACTTTGACTTCGAGAGAGTCTATCCTCCTAGGAAGGGGAACGTAGTAGTAGATGCACTCAGCAGGAGATCTGGTATACAGTTGCTGAGTGAGGTGATGGACCAGAAATCAACATTGTATATATCCTACGTGGATCAATATGGAGCTAAATACCTTCAGTTATAGACAATCACTCCCTAACTACTTTAGCGAGTCATGGAGTCGTAGATTAGGGACACTTATTGCGAGGCTTGAAATGCTCATATTTCAATGGGATATGCACTTGATGGATTTTTTGAAGGTGGGTAGAACATCATCCTCTTCAGAGGATGTACTATTGTACCATTGAAACATATAGAGGAAGTGTTATGGGAGTTCCATACATCCCCTCTAGCAATACATCTAGGAGTGTAAAAGCTATAAAAGGACCTTCAACGTCATCACTGATGGTCAGGGATGAAGAAAGTAGTAGGAGAGTTTGTCTCATAGTGCCTCACTTTTCGGAATTTGAAGGAAGAGCATCAAGTTTTAGTGATCTTAGCTCTTCCCTTAGTGGTTCCCGAGTGGAAGTGGGTCGGAATTTCCATGGACATTGTGACAGGACCTCCGCACACGACCATGGGTCATGATTCTATCTGGTTGATCATTGGAAAAATCCCCTTATCGACCCACTTTCTACCAATCAGAGATCACGTATCAGTAGAGATCTTGGGACACCTCTATGTATAGGATATTTTACGGCTTCATGAACATCCCTCAATGATTGTCGTTGATTGTGATGCACGTTTACTTCCATGATATAGAAGATGTTGTAGGATGGATTCATGACTCTTTGTTGATTGAGCACTACCTTCCACCCTCAGATGGATAGACATATAGAAAAGACCATTCAGACAATTAAGGGCAGGTTGCGTGCTTCCGTCGTTGATTTTGGCTACAGTTGGGAGGATCACTTTCCTTTGTTGTTGTTAACTTACAACCCCAATTATCACAGTACTATCATTAAGTCACCATTTGAGGAATTGTATAGTCAACCTTGCAGATCAACTCTATGTTGGAGTAACCCATGGGAGTCATAAGTTGTGGGACTAGAGATGATACGGGCTACGACAACGAAGGTACAGATCATCCAGGAGCGGTTGAAGACTGCATAGAGAATTAATAAGTATTTTGTTTATATGAGATGGAGACCTCTGGAGTTTGATTATGGAGAACATGTCTTTCAATGGGTCACACCTCTATGAGGTTTAAAGAGATTTTCCAAGGGAGGAATGTTATCTCTATGGTTCATCAAACCATTTTCAGGTCCTCTGAAAAGTTGATGAGGTGGCTTACCACTTAGCTTGTCCACCTCAGTAGCACCGGGTGCATGACATTTTCCACGTATCTTATCTTAGGAGGTATGTTCATGATACCTTGAACATCATTGACTATTGTGTTCTGAATATCATTAATGGAGAGTCATTTTTGGTGGTTCTAGTAGAGATTGAGGATAGACATGAGAGAGTTCTATGTTGGAAATCGATACCTCTGATGCATGTACGATGACATAATGGGAACATCCAAGAGAGAACATGGGAGAATGAGGCTTATATTTGTGATCAGTACCCCCACTTGTTTCCTTAGTTTGTGTTGTGGATTTCAGGGATGAAAAGCCCTGAGGTGAGAAGAATGTAATGTCCCTAAATTTTCCATATAATTTTTTACATATATAGAAAATATTATGAGTTCGTGAAAATTGAAGCCAAGTGGTTCTGAGGCCCCGTGTTCCCGCAATGAATATCTAAATTGTATTAGTTACATCTACTAAATGTGTGAGCAGCATTTTGTTACATTTGAACTGGTGCTCTATATTGAAATCTGAGGAGACAATTGATCTCGTAGTGTTGATATTTTCTTAAGGAGACCTTCACATCGACCAAATTTGGTCGAGGAAGGAAGTGGGTTTTTTGAATTTTTGTGGGATAGTTAAATGAAATGTACTATAAATAAAACAATAACTTTTATATTTATTGAAATATCCCTTTTGAATTATTGGTGATGGCGACCACCAAAACACCTCCTTTAACTGGGGGGAGGGTAACTCTTTGGATTCCTCTAATTGAGTTTCAATTTTTTATTTAATCATGTAATTATTCGTTAAACATAATTAAGTGGATCCTCACATATTGGTTGGGGATTATTTAGAAGGAGAGAACATGGGGGGAGCCTTTGTAGAAAGATCCTCCAAGTAAGAACAAACCTATGACTAGGATGATGCTCAAGCTTATATTGGGAGCGTGTTGCGGGAATTATGGATGTCGACATCTTCAATGAATTAATTTAATTCCACATCCTTCTACAATGAACAATCAAAAAAGGGATGTATTTATCATTTTTTAGTTAATATTTTATGTTGAATCTTTCTCCTCGAGCCACGTGCAATCGATCGAACATAGATGTTACGAGAAAAATTAACATGACCTGATCCCTCAGTATCTTCATTGTAGACATGTTCTTCATGGTAGAGAAGGATGGAGGCTAACATCGCTAGAGAACAAGGCGGCAATCAGCACTTTGGACGGCTGTGATAGCCGCAACAACATGACTATGCCATAGGAGGAGGTCACAACCCGTCAAATGTGGTAGAAGAGATCGTCGGTAGGCATAGTGGTCGGCCTATTGGGGGCATGGTGGTGTGTGTCCATGCCTTTGGTTGTCCAAGATACCATGGATGCATAACTGTGGTGTTGCACCAGAGGGTAGCCAGCTGTTTTCCGGCCATGGGGAGAACAACGGCGTCGTCGGGCTGTTGGGAGGAGAACTGGCTGGGAAACAGGCTGGATGTGTCACGCTGAGTGGGACAATGCTGGTTGTCCTGCATGCCAGCATGACCACCAAAAGGCCATTGGGCTATTCAGAATATCAGGTGGAGCCTCCCTCCGACCTCATATTGCGGCTCGGGTATACCACATCACAATGAAATGCACCTTGCAAAGCGGGCCGCACCATAGTGGGTCACTCCTAGCAGGTCGGGCCCTCAATGTCCCCACCACTCTAGGTGGGAATCTGACCTGGTCTAGTTTATCTGACACGGTCTGACCACACCCAGCCCCTTCCAGACCCAAATACGACTTTCTGGCCATATCTTGAGAAATGTTCATCCCATTGATGAACCATCTATAGTGAAATAGTCCATGGATCGAGGTAGTCCTTTGTTATAATTCACTTATGTTTTGGTCAATCTAGGGGTAAGATATGGTTGGATCTAACTCGAATCCAGCTGGGCCCTCGAAATGAAAATTTTAATTCATTACAGACCGGGTGTATGATTGATGCACTGTCTATCATGTTAGGCACCTTATGACATGGAAGAACATTGCAATACATCAACATGGGACTTCATGGTAGTTATTTTTTCTACTGATGGAATGTGGAGAGGATAATCCCACAATCATGCATGCTTAGTGCGGGAACCCTGTGGCTGGATATAGTTGTGGAGTCTTCAGATCTGTTGTGGGTCATCATCGGACCTTGTTTGGGTCAGCACTCTATGATCTTGTGTGGGTAATCACATACCGATCCTATGTGTGTTATCTTCATATCCTGTGTGTGTCATCTTTAGATCCTGTGTGGGTCATATTTGATCCTATGTGTGTCAACAGCAGAGCTTCTCAGCAATGCAAAATGATCAATCAATATATCTAATCATCTATATTTCTGTACTTATGTTAGATTACGTGTGAGCTGAGTCATTACCTTTGTGGTTATATTCTATGAAGTTTTACCTTTTTTGTACATATATTCATTATGAAAACTGTGTGATATTCTTCTATGTGGTGTTATATTTTTGGTGTGTACCTTCATGGTGTTATATTCGTGGCATTCTTTCATTTATGGAATAGTAGTGCTTTGGGAAAATGAGTTTTGGTTTCTGTTTCCTCTAGAATGATATGGGTATACATGATAAATTTGTTATATGTATGGGAATATAACAATGTTAGGATAACTATTGTTTTTGTGCATTGTGGTTAATCCTTTGTGGATTTTGAGAGACCTTCCGGAGTCTTGGGGTCCCTTCAAAGTATTTTTATACCCACCCCTGCACGGGCTATCCCCGCACGTTGTTGTGACTTGCACATACAATGGACAACGTTGAATGAGGATGAGGGTACTAGGATAGGTGGATTCTTGGAGGTGTACCATTAGACGGGACATACCACAAAGGCGATCGTTCGAGAGCTATACATACCCTTCAGGTAGGATCCTTGGTAAGTGTTTGCAGAAGTTGTTTTCAGTTTTACTCATACATTTCAGTTGGGCTTGTATTCATACCCCTTTATTGATTGTACACTATATTTTTAGTATGTAGTTTACTTTATGCTAAGAATTCATGCAGTGTTCATGGTTGTGTGAGTTTACACGTTATAAAAGCAATGCCTTCATAATTTTTGGGATATGCCTTTTTGGTGCTAGTCCCCAGCCCCTGGCATATGGAAGGCGGTTTTGGGGTAGTCATGGCATGGGACCCAGGGGATGGGTCGTCACAGAGCTAATGCCTCCAAATAAGCATACCCAACAAAATTTCTAGGAGGATCTATATTGTTTTTTTACCCATTCATTGACTCTGTGTATTGGACCTAACCCATGTCTTCAAGGGAGAATGGTAATCATGATTGTAGTGCACATTTTTCATGACATAGTATAAACCTATATCACCATCTAAAATGGGTCTAAACACAACCAATTTTTATCTAAGATATCTGGTTGGTGCAAAAACATCATATTCATTAATTTTAAAATTAAATACCATTTAAAAATACTTTTTTATGCTATAAAATCATTATAATTTATCCTAATAACCAATTTCAATATTATTAAACAAATAAAAAATCTTTCTATACGTCTTTGCATCAAACCACACCACACATGATCACTTTTTTGTCCTCAGACATTTTCCTAGACTATAAAATCAATGGATTTACCAAATAATAAGTTAGTATCATCAAATGTTTGATCAACTAAATGAATATGTATTCTGTACGTTTTATTATTGATATTAATACATTCATTCTTTGGGAATTTCTAATCTTTGAAGCTATCCAATGAAGTAAAATCAATTCAAAACACCAAAATATTCATTACTAAATCATTTTTGAATAATAGTAAAATTGTCTTCTTCATTCAAAGAATTTTCCAACATCCATTTAAATCTAATAACACACATATGTGGGTGAATAATAGAATTGTTCATCAAATATTTTTTGTGAAATCATGAAAATAGTTATTTTGAAAACATTTTTTATTCATCTCAGTAATAGACATTTTCATGAGTCCATTTCAAAAAAAATTCTCTTTTGTTAAGAGAAATTAAAGGAATGAATTAAATGAAAAATATTTTGGTTAAAAAAATTATAATAAATTAGGTATGGAAATTTATAAAAAATTAAATTAATGGAAAAATGATGTTAAAAAAAATTATGTAACTCAGTTGATGGGGATTGAGTAATCAAGTCCCACATATTCACACTTTATTTCACCAAAATTGATTAATTACCTGAATAATATTAATATCCATATCAATTATTTATTTAAAATAATTATTATTAAATATTTCTATTTATTCTATAAATTGATAATAATTCACTTCTTTTATAATAAATTTGTAATCTCTTTTCAATCATGGGTGTTAATAATCATAACATTATTGAACTACGTTCATAAAAATTGTGTGGAAATTTCTTTTTTTCTATACAAGATCAAGATTTTTTTAAAAATAATCATTATAGAATTTATTGTTTATAAATACTTAGAATTTCATAAATCATTTACATGGATGTTTTAGTATTGTTTTATGACAATGACAATGGCGAACAACTAGTTTCAGGATATATAGATATATCGATGGATTTCCTAATAAAAATTTCTAAATGTAATGTTTTCAAATAATAAAATATTAATGTAATATATTTTTTGAAATTTAAATAAATACTAATAAAATATTCACTGAAACCATCCCATATTAAATTTGAAGCATAAAATAAAACAGGTTTATTCATTAATGTTGTTATCCATAGAATGCATGATTCATATTTTCATCATTCATAGTGAAATATTATGGGGTCATTTATTATTGTACTATAATTCTAGTAATATAAAAATACTAAAATGAAATAATTTCGTCATTTTAATATGTTTAGAAAATATTTTAGGAACAATAAAATAATTCAATGAAAAATAAAAAGAATGAGAGATTTATAGACTAATACCCCACTTCTTTGATTATCACCATTGTGAAAGTGATTAATCCTTTAAGGGGTGTCTTTTTGAGAGTAAAAGAACATCATTATTTTTGATAATATTGTGTATAATTTGCGGGGTTATATTTTGATGCATAAATAGTTTTTTAGGGATATGGGGAGTATTAAGAGGGGATCCCCGTTTATATTTGTAAAGGAGTTTATTTTTTATATAATCAATTAAATTCATTAACGGGAAGTAAATATATATCCTTGTGCTAAAATGTTGAAAAATAATTAATTTTATTGATGATATCATCTATCAAAACCTCTAATGTTCATATAGAATCATTTTTTACCATTTTACTACATTTACATCAATGGTAAATTACTTTTTACATTTTAGCACTTACGAAGGTAACTAGTTTGTTAGTTATGTAATTAATCCTTCAAGAATATATTTTAATATTGATATATATTATAATTCATACAGAAAAAATTTTATATAATAAATCAAATTTAATAAATAAAAATCTAATGTGAATAAAATATTAATTTCAACAAAATCATTTAAAAAATTGTTTTGTAAAAAAGATTATTTTTAAGGAAAAATATTTATGATTTGGGTAGAAATAAAAAATAAATTGATTTATATTAATTACTTAGATATTTTTATTATTAAATGAGTATTTATTTAAAAACTTAATAAATAAAAAAATTCACTTCATCATAACAAAATTAAATTATTTAAACTATTTAAAAACACTTTTCATTAAAACACAATAAAAATCTTTTAAATGAGAGAATGAGTTAATAATATTTACATAATATTGTAAAATTATTTATTCCACTTTATAAAAAATCAATTTATATAAAATATGTTTTAAAAAAATTAATCATATTGATATACTAAAATAATTTCATAAAATTGATGATGTCAATAAAATAAGTATTTTAACTATTAACATGAAAATATTTAACTCCAAATAAAATCAAGATAATATGATCATATTAAATCTAAAAAATTGATATTTAAAAAAATTATTTCTCAAATTTTATAGACATAATTTGTTTATAAAATCATTAAATATCATAGTGAATTTTTTTATAATAAATTATTTTTTTCATATAAACTATTAAATTCAACGAATCTCTAATCATAGATATTTGAAAATAGAAAAAAAATTCATTTTATAAAATAATTCTATGAGTAAGAAAATATTTATTATTAACATAGTTGTACAAATTATTATAATATTTGAGGTTATTTATATGTTGATTTATATTTATTATAAAAAATAATATATATATATATATATATATTATAATTATGTTTCAATAGATTATACCTTATAATTTTATATCTACCTTATAACGGTCTATAATTTATTGGTTTCAGTTTTTCATGTGGTAATATTCATAAAAAAACATTTTTTAATTAAGGAATAAAAACATAGTTTGTTGCAGTAGTCAACCTTGATATAATCATATAAAACACCTAAACATGTGTGAGATTCGAGAAAATGAAATTTGAGTAGATAATCCCCAACTAATCTGATTGAATATTAATGATGTAGAATTCTGGAATATTTAAATATTATTTTATTAATGAAATTATATAATAGTAAGAAATGAAATTATATATTTCATGAATAATTATAAATTTTTTAAAAAATAAAAATTATAGTTGGGACATAAGAATCCAAAATAGGGAGAAAGTATTCATTTATAATATTAAAATGATATATGTTGAGATGATTTGGTGAAAATGAAAATATTTGAATGGAGGTGCTTAAAGATTATAATTTTTGATATGAATAAATAATTATAATGATGATGGTGCGGATTTGGAATATATTTAAATATGAAAATGTTATTTGTGAATTATTTTAAGAAAGCGATCATAGGGATTTGGAGTCTTAATGTGATGGAGGTGTTTGTTAGAGGTTTTATAAGAATACTAGGGACACTCCATAATGAAATAAGATTTGATAAGGTACAATTGAAAGTGATGTATACATTATTTATAATAATAATGATGTTTAATTTGAATATTTCATCGGATGATGAGATGAGTGGAAGAGACATAAAAACTATATAAAATGACCAAAAGAACTTTTGAATTATAGAAATAATTATGTAAAATTTATTAAAAAAATAAATACATATTACATTTTAAAAGAGATTGATATTTAAGAAGTTATATTCTCTGAGATCATGTGAGAACTCCCATGTGACATAATTTGATAAAAATTGGAACATGGAAATATATTACAATATGTAGATTCTATATAAGGAATAATTAAAAAACATTTTATATTGAACTATTGAGAAAGGAGAAAAATAACATGAGAGTTTCATGTATTTTATGATCTAAGTGTCTATTTTCTGGATATAAGATGAACTAAAATCACGTTAATTTGAAGTATGTGTAATAGGTTTCTATCACATGGTACTAAATATTTATCATATGTGTATAAAATATAAAATAAAAAAGGGTCTTGTGACATTAAGTGTTGTATATGTTTTTGAAGAAGTTATTTTTTAGATACCCACACTTCAAATAATATTATAATCTATGATTGGAGTCTTTCAGTTGTTTAGTTGCTTAAAAATACATGAAGATCACTTCATCTCAATGTATTACGGACCAATATATGTGATAATGTTTAGTGAAATATATGTGAATTTGAGCATGATGTAGTGATTTATATGGTTGTTAGTATTCTTGTAGAGATGAAGGAATTTGATGAATTTAATTTTACGGTATGAGATAATTTTGGAGATGAAGTAAAAACCAATTTTTGACTACCGATAAATATAATAATTTATATAAGTATTCACTTCTTGGTATAATGTTGGAGTCGTTGTAAATAATGAGACACTATATATTCTAGGAAAGATGAGAGTGAATCAGTGAGTTTAGTGGGATACATATTGTGTGATGTCTTAGGTGAGGTAGGAATTTCATTATATAAAAAGACTATATTTATATATAGGATTAATCAAACCCATTTAAGTATAATATTTATTAAAATATAAACTCGGTGATTATGTTGATTATATATTAATGGAAAAGAGTATGTTTCCCCTGAATGAGAAAAACATTAGAAAAATACAACATGTTATATTTACTTTTGTGACCTATATTTCATGTGGTAATTTTTTCATAGGGAAGATTGAATATAGATAAATCACAATCTATAAGTTATAAAATGTGTATGTACCCAATGGTTAAATGTGTAATGGAGAAACAAGAAATGGTTAGAAATAGGAAACACACGATTTTTCCATAGGTGTCTAAACATGAAAATTAGGTTCATTTAAATTAGAATACGATTAATGTAATTTATGATTGTGTATTAATTTTTTGAATTTACATTGTATTTTTAACATACATTGATGTTTTAAAGACACATTGAAGTTATTATGATGGAAGAAATCCTTTTCCATTCATCATGAAATATAATCTATTTTCATTACCATGATATTGAAAAACTGAGAGATAATTGTAGTAACAAAATTGAGGAATAATTATATTATATTAGTGGGACCAACATTACATATAGGTACTTAAAATAGTATGAGTATTTGAATAAAAAATGATCATTATTCCAATGATGAATAATGTTCCCGATATGGTGAATATGATGAATACATAAATGATAATTCAGTTAGTGGATTTAACAATTAAGTGAAGGTGTATCAAGAAATTATCTATATTGAAGTTGTTTAACACATTCCTACACACATTAACATATAATTATATGATATATCACAATAGGAATAAAGAGATAATTCCATAAAAAATAAGTATGTAAAAATATTGTTACAAGTACCACCAATACAAAACAAGTTAGATAAACGATGAATATTTCTATATTTTAATGGAAATTTTTTCAAAAGATGGTGAAAAATATAAATAAATTATTATGGGAAATCATTTATTATAGATGTTGTGCAAGAGACAACATATAAATATGACAAAAATTTCAATATGAATTTTAATATATTTATTTTGGGATATGTTGTTTTAAAATTACAATATTTTAATTGGGGTTCCTAGAATTTGAGATTATTGACACTATGTTTTTCATATTTCTTTTATGTTTTGGAGAAAGTTTCAGTGGTTTAGGAGAAAACAATAAGAGGAATGGTTGTCCTGGTTATCGAAAATGAATCCAAAAAGAAATACATGATTTAAATATGAATCTTGATTTTAAATGATTTTCTAGGAGTGAGATCTGGGGATCTTAGGAATTGAAGGGTGTTGGGGATGTTCGGACAAGTATATAGTATGAAAATATGTGTCACCCTTGACATAGAATGACAATGCCCAATAATGGCCTTTTCACAAATAAATAAGGATGTGAAATAATTTTTTTCATCGTAAATTTCCCAATAATTTTTTTCTGGTGGTTTTATGTGATTATAATTTTTTACAATCCCTTGAAAATTCATCCATAAGAAACCATTATCCAATAAGTGATTTGAATGGAAGTTATTTTCTTCCAGGATCCATGCTAATCTCATACATCCTTTGATTGAAGCATTGATTTTGATTAATTCTTATTGAAATGTTCTATATAAAAAAACAAATGTACATTATCGATCCTATTAAAAAAATTCATCATCTAATAGATCATTGGTTGATTTAGATGAATATTGTTTATTGAAAATCTACCATATAATGAAGGAAATTTCCAAGGATGTTGAGATCTTCTGTATTTAGAGTGAGAATGTGTCTCATTTTAATGAATGTGTACTATTTAAGTGTGATATATTACAAGTACATCACTAGGTTTCCATTTTCATGGATTATAATAATTTTATATTAAAATTTCTATTTTTTTGTATCCACGTGGATAATATTTTTCATAGAATATTGTATGAATATTGTGGAGGAACACCCATTTATAGTTGGTTATTTTACCCGCTAGAATATGTCTCTTGATGAGTTAATTAATACTATTCCATGTATGGATATAATTAAATAATTATTTATACATTTATATAACTAATTATTTTTTTTCTAGTGTGAGTTTGTATCATGAGGTTCTTAGATAATATTGGTCATAGGAAGATTTGGCTGGATGATCTTGGTGGGTCTGGGAAGATGGTTCTGACCCCTGGAATCTAAGAGGATTTGAATCTAATAAATTTACGAGTTACATATATAGTCTTTTTACAATTTCAAAATTCTACTATTTTAAATACAAGGAATCTGTATTGTATTATATTCAGGGCTCTAGATGAAATTGGTAGCCACTACTTTTAAGAATCATATTTTTGGTACTCCAATTAATATCATTTGGTCTATTACTATGGTGACTATAAATGGATCCCACCTAAGTAGTGTGCTAAACCTTATCTCCTTCATGGATCATGAATGGTATAAAACTAGAGTCCCTTTAATAAATAGATATTGGCGAACGATGGCTACCACTGTGAATAGGTGTTTCTGTGAGTTGAAAAATTTTCTTATCATGGAATTTTCAAATAATAGTAATTTGATTATTGGATTAAAAATAAATAACTTGGATTTAAAGTGGTAATTTTTAATATAATTATAGTTATTATAAAATTTTATTTAATGAGGGACATAATGATATGTGTAATGGTAATTATGATTAAACGATAATTGAAATGTATATTTTAAAAAATATTGTGACTATACATAACATGGTTAAAATCAATTTTTACCTTATATATGTTATTAGAATGAAATTCCATAAATTAAGAAATGGTATCATTTATTGGTATATTATCTTATTGGCATGACAAAATAATGAGTAATGAAAATATTATAATCTCTATGGACATTGGGATGAAATGATATAGGAATGGTATTAGTGTGGATTTTTATGATAATTGGGACTCTATAAATACTGAATGTAAATTAGATGATAATTGGAAACTGGATATATTGAAAAATATTGATTGTATGAGTTATTTATCATGATTGATGTGTTATTATGCGAAATATTAGCTTGGAATTTTGTATTGTTATGAATTTTTGAGATGTTTAAAATCCTATATATAGTGATTACATTATATTGAATTTAAATTCTTATATAATGGTATTTCACCTAGTTATGTTGAAATGCTTTTATGAAGGAATAACACTTAGTTTTTCATAAATTATTATAAAAAGGGATATCACTTAAATATGTTCCAAATTGTATGGGGAAATATTTTGTGTATGTCTTTTTATATTTGGGATAAAACCACAGAGTTTAATTGAAATGGATGGAATAGTTCAACGACATACATAGATACACCCAACAACGTGACAATGCATGTTAGGATGACATTTAGTGTCACTATGTAACTCGGGTATCAATGGGTTTATTTATTGAGATGTAATAATTTATTAAATTAAAACCCCTCTTTATTTATATGTTTCATTCACTATATACTCAGACATGATTTTTTAGACACCATTGGTGGTTGCTTAATGAGTTTTACTTACACCTTTCTCAGACCACCATTATGATTGACCACCTAAGTATTCGTTACATATCTATTTTAGGATCAAAGATGGGCTATGTCCTTATATATAATGGTAAAAAAAAAGAAATATTTTCTCTTTTCATTATATTAGAATAATATCCCCTTGAATAATCCCTAGATACCGTGGTTTTATTTCTTTTTTTTTTGAATCTATCTATGAGTTAAAAAGTGGGAGTGTTAGTCAGAGTTTATCATGATTGTTCAGAATTTTTTTATTTCAACTATTATTATTTGATTGATATTTATATTGAATATTTTAATTAGTTACTTACAAATTAAATGTTTAATTATTTATCTGATATTATGAAATCTAATATTGGGGTATAGTCTCCCCACTATAGAATCATATACCCCTGCTATTGGTTGGTATCCATTGGAATTTTGGTAGGAACACAAGAGGATATGTGGAAAACTAGTTTGGCAACTACTTATAGAGTGATCCTAGGTAGTTTATTTTAATGTTGTATGATATTAGTTTTTTTATTTTTATAATGGTTTTGGGGCCCCAATGACATGTATGTATGATTTTGATGGATCATATTTTGGATGTCGGGATAGTGTATTCAAAAATATATTTTATGGTAATATGTCTTGTTAAAAAGGGCATGATGATTTTATTCACTTTTATTTTTTTATAGTTGTATTAAATTTTCACCTTGGGAGACATATATATGGAATAGTTTTTTTATTTATGGTAGAATTTGTGACATTGGGACTTTGGAAAGTGGCTAATGAGATTATATTTACAAACTGAACATCGAGGAAAGTGGGACCTCATGAATAATATTAGGTACATAGTATACACATTAAATATAGTCCTTTTTGTGCATGATTTAATCGAAAAAAGTGTCACATTTTCGTAATATATTAAACAATTATCATATAGAGTGTTCACTTAAAAATATATGGTTGAACAGTACTCTATTGGGCCGACCTATATGTCGATTCATTCTAATTTTCAGCCTTCAGAATTTATGGTAAGATGTTCTACATGGAGGAAGATTATGTTATGGTCATTGTTCACATCTGGTGTAGTGAATCTGATTGATCGGTAGGGATTATAGGAAAAAACATTAGATGCCTTGATTGTGATTTTGGATTTGTTTCACTGGTGGAATCCTTTAGATGGGAATTTTGAAAATTTGATGTCACATAAGGTATGGATAAGGTAATGATTGATTCTGTATGAGTTTTGGACTGTTTATAGGTTATCTAGTATACTATGGGGTGAGACCTTTGGTATTTCATGAGACATTACCAGTATGGATATTTTGGACACCTAGAGGTTATTATTTTTGATTTTGACCCATGTGAGTAGGTGTTGGGTTGAACGACAATGACCCATTAGATGTGTTATTCTAGAATTATTGATGATATTGTTTATGAAGTCAATGCGTTTTTGGGACTATCAAGTTTATGAAAAAAAATCATTTCAGCATATTGTCTTATAAAGAGAGAACCAATAGTTCTTGTTCCTGGTTTTATGTCTTTGTTGTGGGAGAAGGTCATTTGGACTCTCTCCCTTGTTGTTATAATGTATTTTAGTTCATTAATCTATGTTGACCATATATCGGTGAGTTAATGATGATTACATAATGGATAAATACTTCATGATACGCTAGTGATTCTTAGAGTGATGGGAGGTCATGTAATTGCAAATAATGGAATAGAATGTTTTAGTTTCAGGATGGAAACATCAGCGATTCCCAGATCCCATTGACGATAATGGAAAATGATCTATGAACAAACACAATAAAGGGAATTTGACAATAATACTAGTGATGTAGGACCCATATATGATTGAGTTGGGATTAGTGAATGGTGTTATTAATGATAGTGGTTGATGGTTTATTATTCAACTATGGATTGTAGGAATGTGGTGGAGAAACATTATGTTCTTTACAATATGTGAATGAGTGACTCAAGAGTAAGAAACTATTATTTTCTATAAAATCAATGTGAAACATGCCTTTAATGGTGGGACTATTTTGTTTTTAGAATGGTATTGTGTATTTTTTTAATTAAAATTTGTTTAGGTTATGTAAGAGGAACTCAAGTAGTGTTGTGAGTATGGGGTTGTAACAAAAATTCATTCATTGGTTCATGGTAATGACTCATGAGGCATTAGTGTGTTCTAGATAATCATCCCCACTTTAATCAATGAGGACACAGATTGATGTGATTCTTGTGGATAGCGATGACCAAGGTCATTGAATGTGTTTTAAATATCACAACAATAAGAAGGGTTTTCTGAAATAGATAATTTGTAGTGTTAATCATAAAAATTTTTAATGGTACTCATATTCTAGCGATAGTTAATACCAATATCATAATGTAATCATGAGTACACTAATGGAGTATCATCTATAATCCAGAATACGTATAATTATTAATTGCTGGATAACAGCCTCGTTAGGATTATACTATTTATGTGATGTATGTAAGGCCATATGGTGGGGAAGCCACCATATTCCCTTAGGGGATGATTTCCATGTGATAACCCAATCCTATACCGAAAATATTAACATTCAAATCCATGATATCATATGTTACACATAACTGATAATAAATTTACATTGAATAATTTTACAAATTGAAAAAATTACATCCCAAAATAAAATACATCACTTTATATCTAAATGAAATTTAATTAGAAAAATTGAAAATGGATAAAGGCTAAAGTAGATAAAAATACTACAAGATTCAAATATTAATCCCTAAAATTTTTTTCAAGATCTTTTATCCAATATTAACACTGAAATGAATACAAATGATATATTTATGATAAATATTTTTTTAATAAAAATTATTTAAGGATTTTAATTAAATTCTTGATGTTGGTAATGTTATATATAATAATGAAATATTTCAACCGTATATACTCTTATTGTTATTAAATAACTATTTTGATTATGTGGTATTTGTGTGTACATGGTGGTTTTGATTATAAATATGTTGTCACTATAATTTACTACTACAAATATTACCATTTGTGGGCACAAAAACCAGTCACTAGTGGGATTATTCAACATTGATTCGACAGATTGTGGTAGTCCTGGATGGACAATCGAGAAATGGATTTAGTGACAGCCAAATGTAGTTGTTATAGAAACTCCCCCAAATACCACAATATTGATAACTGTAATGAATATTAATTAACCCTTTATCGGTTTCGAATTATGTAGAATAATAATTTAGTTATAGACACATAATGGAGGTCAATAATGTTATTGAAAAATAAAAACATTTTTGACTTCCATAGGCGGTCGGTAATCTATATAATCATTTTGTAATATAAATTGGAGTTATACAACCGTAAATAACATAAATAAAATAATTTTATACAATTAAAATATAGATCCTAACATAACTAGAAATAAAAACATCTAAAATTCCCGACCAATATTCATTCCCAATCAACCTACTGATCTAATAAAAAAACAATTATAAAATGAATATAAAATTTAATAAATGTAATTTTAGTCATATTTATTAAGTTAATATATATATATATTATAATCAAAATAGATTATATGTCGTTATATACAGAAATAATCGTAAATACAAAAATGTGGACATGATAATATGAAATATCTCTTTACATCTTTTTTCAGTTGAACAATGACTATTTAAAGTAGAAAAAAATGATACCTTATAACGATAAATTTGAGAATTAGATTTACATTCAGTTTATTTTAATAGATCAAATATGATTTGAAGAATTTATCATTTCATCTCACATAAATAAAATTATTATTTTTTCTTATTTTGAACTACTCACGAAGGATATTTCATTTTAGTAACACTAGATAATGTTTCCCAACATGTATCAATATAATGGGTGACACATGCATCTGATGGATTCTTAAATTATTCCAATAAATCGAAAATATCTCAATGATTATTCTACCATGATTTCATATCAATCCATGTATGTTTTCTTGGTATGGATCTCTTTTTTTTTATTTCTCACAGAAAGATCAAAAATAATGGATATACATCACTTGTTATCATCATGACCTATCTATTTATCTCATCCACATTCCAATTCATCCAAAAAATGTTATATGACATAAATATATTTTTAAAAATACCTCATGTCAATCGAAGCTCATTTGATATGTTGATACCCAAACATACATGATTCATCCAATAATATATAAATAATAATAAGTGTGAAAATGAACTTTCAATTGTATTCACAAATCCATATGAAAGATTGTTTTGTGGTTTATTCAAATGGATCACATATATTTCATGAAATTTGTTCTCTATTTTCACATCAAAAAAATTATTTTTCTCATTTTGGATCCCGTTAGGGGAAATGTGACATTTTAATAATGAAAGACAATACTATATATCATTTTCTATCATATAGGACGATATGAAAATATGATGGATGCAATGTTGTTTCCATGAGATCAAAAAATTCTATGTGATCACTCTACCATGATTTTATATCAACCCAAGTGTGTTTTTTATAATCACTTCATTTCTATGACATTTCAAGTAATCTAAATGTGAGAGTCAAAAATCAATTTTTATTATACGTATTGAATCAGGTATCTTATCCAAGCACCGATGCTTCACACATATTTTAAACGAATTAATGATAATTTTCCTATGATTTCATTGAAATTGGAATGCGTTTGTTCGGTTATGAATCTTATAGTGATTATTTTGATAGTTTTATAGTTCTCTGATCACAATCGCAACCACTCTCATTCAAGACATCTCAATGTTTTATTATTCCCCCCATAATCTACACATCTATATATATTAGTATATATTTAGAGGATTTATCGCATCTTTAAATAAATGGAATTATATGATACAATGTGTCCATGAAAACCAATAACATTAATATTTTCTATCCCATTTTTTCTCCTTATAGCTTTATATACTATATTAATACTTATATGGGAATAATAATTCCTTTTCCCATTTATTTCACCAACAAAATATTTCTTATTTCTTTATAATAATTACCTTATTTATTTATCAATGTTCAAAAATCAAACATATCGTCTCCTTGATACATCAAAAAATGAATCATTCCAACTGGTTATTATTTGATGTATTATTAACCAAATCTAATTATCATTTAGTTTTTTATACTTTTTTTCCATTTGGTAGATTCTTTATCCACCACCCATGGAATCATCCTAATATTGATTACACAAAAAATATTAATTTAAAATAAATATTATAAAAACCCATTTTTAACTTGTTAATAATTAGAAAAAAACCTGATGTTGTGATGGTTACCTACAATTTATATCACTCTTTTCAGATCAAAGTATGAGGGATTATTCTCTATTAATATATAGTTCTTATTAACATAGTGGAAATTTATTTGATATTTTTTATTGATGAAATATCACATAATAGATCTCATATCAATTTATTTTGGAAGGAAAATATTAATTTATCTCGAAAATTACCGTTTGTCTAATTATTGAAATGGGATGATTAATTACCCAGGGAATAAAATTCGTTAATTTGGTAATGAAAGCAAATAATAAGGGATTCAAGCCTTATTTGATTTTTAAGGAACTAGACATTGAATACATTGTAATTATATAGTAATATAATTATTTATTCTTAAGGAATTACCTCATATGGCCCTAGGTCAAATGTTTTTTAATTGAACCCACAGACTAGATCAATAATAATATCACCGTGTCCTTTTTTGAATAAACCCACTGATTTGGAATAACTGACATTGTATCTATGTGGGAATCTTTATGGGGGTTTTACACAATAACGTTTTTCTCCAAGGGGTTACCAAGTCAATATTTTAATGAATAAGGATTTTTTACCAATCCTTTTCCTATATTGTACCAACCATAATTAAATCATTCTCTTGAATAAGTATATTATACATGAAATTGATGATTTTTTATTCTATTGGTGTGTATCAATAATTATAGACGTTCGATCTCCTATTTGGGAATTATTAATAAATATTAGCGAGGGAATATGAACTTATTATGACCATTCCTACCTATAAAGTCCATTGTGGATTAATATTAATTATTTTAAAACATTAAACAAATGATACTAAATTAATTATTTTTGATAGAGTATTGTGATATTATAATGTACTACATGAATTATTTATTGATGAAATTCACAAATATTCTAAGAAAAGGCCACAAAATTAAGTGCATTTGCGCATATATTTGAAGTCATTTGGATGGAATAAATTATATTACATGTAAATAATGTATGAATTTTGGGAATAATATTTATCCATATAATGGTATGTATTCATAGGATATGGTATATTTGTGTATCATTAAAATACATATGTGATTAACGACTATTCTAGGACAACAACTATTATAAGTTTCTATAGTTTTCATGGACTAGTAAGATATTTAAAATTCTTTGTATGATATTTATAATAAATATAAAATTATCTATCCAAGTAGTTATAGATGTAATTATTCCATAGATGTATGAAGTTGAAGATATATTAGAGGAACATATGAAGAGTTTTCTCACTATAGAATTATCCAAGCTACCATTTTTTGGATAAAGTTATTTTGATACATAGTTAAACATAAAATAAAGGATTGAGATTTTTCATTATAAAATATGTTGATGTAAAAATTATTTCTTAATTAAATTAATTTCCCATAGAAAATATAACAATCAAATGACCTATAGTTTGAGGCTGTAATTTTTTCATTAATGATTTGGATGTGTTATAATATTGGATTGATGTGTTATATATATATATACAGATAAATGTACTATAAATAATATATTCACCTAGAAGGAATTACACATGAAACAAAGTATGTGGTTAGACATAATCATATACTATGACTACTCAATTAATTACCAAATTAAAACAGAAATAATGGTGGATATGTAATTTGCAGAAAGGATAATGTTCAATTATTCAAGGTGATGATTACAGGAGATCCAATACTCTTTTATTTGAAAAGGAAGGTCCTATAAATCATAAAGAAAAAGGATACCAAACTACCATTATCAAATTATTTCTCAACCATCCACCCATGTGAGAAAAAATGATTTACTAAAGGGTGATTTTTAGCTACATAAAACTATGGGATTTATTATATAGTTCTTACTTTATAATTATACAATTATAATATTTATAAAACTAATATGTGTCCTTCTAAAACATCAATTAATGAAGTATATATTAGAATATGTTAATAGATAATCTTTCCATTTTGACATAAGACTCACCAATATCTTTTGAGATATCAAGGTGCATTTATGTTGGGATATCATGAATATGGTTACTGTAGAGTACATATCTCAATTCTTGGTTAGATAATATGTTAAGTATGATCATTATAAGTATAATTTAATTAAATAACCATTATTCATACCTAAATGAAAATGATATGAAATAAACATGGATTTAATTATGAGTCTTCCCATGACCACAAAAGTTTAGAATTACATTTGGGTTGGGATTGATATAATTATGTAAGCATCATGCTTTTTTTATATTCCATAAAATATATCACTCAATCAATGTTGAGTGAATTATATATAAAATTTTTTATTAAGGAATGATGTATAAAATTAAATTGTGTGTAATCAATATTCAATGTCACATAAATGATATAGTGTTATCTCAATAAAACCATAGAGATATACATAAAATTCACCTGAATTTTCATAGACAAATGGATTGTCAATCCAGATGAACCATTTAGAAATTTAATGATTCCTTATGGCCTAAATAAATTTTTTTCAACGTTTTAATGAATGAAAATAATCATCATTTCAAACTAATACATAAAAATAGTTAAAACCATACAATCCAAAATGAACCATATGCATATCTATATGGGAAGAGTCATTATGATTTTTTAAATATTGGTGAATAAAGAGAGGGTCAGATATATGGACATGATATTTAACAAGAAATTACATAAAATCCATATCCAATTCATGGATATATCAATGTGAATAATTGTATATTGAAGATATATTCTGATAAATATTATTGAGATACAATGTTTATGGCAATTGAAAATATATTCCATCAACAAATACATAATATAGCGTTATTAAATTTAGGATGAATGGAAAGAAGATTCTTATATACACCCTTCCATTTTAAATTATGGATCTTGTGTGGAATATTTGTCATTGCATAAAAAATAGTAAAAAACTGTCACAGTTGGATGATGTCCTGCTATATTGCTTTTGAGGAAGTATATAATTGATCCCTCATATGTACAAAGATCAAATGTTTTACAACTTGAATAGTATGTCTCTCATAAAAATAACATAATGGAGATCATGGAATGAAGAGACAAAGTTTTGCAATGTAATGCCCTATAATTGGTAAATGTATTGTTACGAAATTAAATGTATGAGTATGGTACATGGGAACCCGATGATGTACTAAAAAAATATACCTTAATTTTTGTTCCATGTCATGACATTTTGAGGGTGCAATTATTTTAAATGTTAGATGTAATAACCCAATATTATACCGGAAATTTTAACATTGAAATCAATGATATTATATGTTACACATAACTCATACTGAAATTCACATTGAATAATTTTACTAATTGAAAAAATTACATCCAAAAATAAAATACATTACTATATATCTAAATGAAACATAATTTGAAAATTTTTTAATGGATAAAGACTAAAGTAGATAAAAATTCTACACGATTCAAATATTTCTCCCCAAAATTTCTTTAAAGATCGTTCAACCAATATTAACAATGAAATGAATACAAATGATAGACTTATGATAAATGTTTTTTTATAAAAATCATATAAGGATTTTAATTAAATTCTTGATGTATGTAATGTTATATATAATAATGTAATATTTCCATAGTATATACTCTAATTAGTTTTAAATAACTATTTTTCTTATGTGGTATTTCTGTGTACATGGTTGTTGTGATTATATATACGCTGACACCATAATTTACTACTACAAATATTACAAATTGTGACCACCCAAACCTGTCACTAATGGGATTATTCAACCTTGGTTCGACTGATTTTGGTATTCCTGGTTGGACAATCGAGAAATGGATTTAGTGACAGCCAAATGTAGTTGTAAAAGAAAATCCCCCAAATACCACAATATTGATCACTGTAATGAATATTAATGAAACCATTAGTGGTTTTTAATTATGTAGAATAATATTTTAGTTATAGACTCATATTGAAGTTCAATAATGTTCTTGAAAAAAAAACATTGTTGACTTCCATAGGCTGTCAGTAATCTATATAATCTTTTTGTAAAATAAATTGGAGTTCTACAACCATAAGTAACCTAAATAAAATAATTTTATACAATTAAAATATAGATCCTAAAAAAACAAGAAATAAACACATCTAAAATTCCCCACTAATATTCATTCACAATAAACCTACTGATCTGATACAAAAAACAATTATAAAATGAATATAAAAATTAATAAATGTAATATTAATCCTATTAATTATATTGTTATATATATATATAATAATCAAAATAGTTTATATATTGTTATATATATAAATCATGGTAAATACAAAAATGTGGACATGATAATATGAAATATCTCTTTACATCTTTTTTTAGTTGAACAATGACTATTTAATGTAGAAAAAAATGTATCCTTATAACAATCAATTTGAGAATTAGATTGAAATTCAGTTGATTTTATTAGATCAAATATGATTTGAAGAATTTATCATTTCCTCTCAGATAATTCAATTGTTTTTTACTTATTTTGAACAACTCAAGAGAGATATTTTATTTTAATAACACTAAATAATGTTACCCAACGTGTATCATCATAATGGGCGACACATGCATCTGATGGATTCATAGATTATTCCAATAATTCAAAAATCTCTCAGTGATAATTCTCCCATGATTAATATCAATCCATGTATGTTTTCTTGTTATGGACATCTTTTATGTGATTTCTCATAGAAATATAAAAAATAATGGACATACATCACTTTTTTCATAATGACCAATTTATTTATCTCATCCACTTTAAAATTATTACAACAAATATTATATGACATTAATATCAATTTAAAAATACCCCATGTCAATCAAAGATCATATGATATCTTGATAACCCATCATACATGATTTTTCAAATAATATTTAAATAATAATAAGTGTGAAAATGACCATTCAATTGTTTTGAAAAATCCATATTGTTAAGACCTACAAATTTTGAGGAAATTTTTTTCTTGAATAGTTTGTAATTTTATGAGTCTGTGGCTTTTGATGAAACTTGATTCTGAGGCCCAGTGTACCAGGAATCAATTTCCGATGTTTATCTCATGTACGTTCAGTGAACAAACAAGCGGGTTTTTCTATACTTTGAACCGGTGCTCAGAATTGAAATCTGAGGGCACAGATGAATCTGCATCCCCAGTGATTGCTTAAGGGGTCCTTTACAGCAGTTGCCTTTTCAAGGGAGGAGAAGTTAAAATTTGTGGAATAACATAGAATTGAATAAAATTATGGAACAATTTTATATTTATATCTAAAGTGGTTATATCCTACATGGGGGAGTTGGGGTGGGACCCACAAACATCTAAGTACCCATGTATGGATATTTGTGAGCTGGGGCCCACACAAGCCCCAAACATTCACATTCCCATAACTATTTTCTAACTCTGATTAACTCCCCCTTTATACATGAAAACTCCTCTAAATTAATGAGGACTCTTCCTATCCCTCTCTCACTCCATTAAAACATTCCAACCTATCACTTAATTAATTTAATAACTTTTGATTGAATTAATAAAGTGAAATAGATTTTTAATTTTGAAATTCATGTCAAGTTAAATTAAAATAATCGGTGGCCTTAGTTTAATTGTTTTTTTGCTTGTTGTGTGGGAGGGGGGGATTTTTTAGAGAGAAATATTGTGAAGAAGAGGAGGATTTCTCCTTTGTTGAATAACACCAACTCACCGATGAAGAACATCAACATGGAGACCACGGTTCTTCATCCTCTTCTTCCTCCACGTCAAGGGAGGGGACACCGACGTGGGAACTTGCTTTCGATGACACGTCTTCTATTCTTATCTATGTGAAAAAGAGGATATGTATCTTCCTTGGGTACACACCGACGACGACGGAAACGGCACCATCATCCACGACACTTGTAAACCGCAAACCATTATCAAGGTAGTGGTTAAATTTGAGAATGTTAATATTCCCATGATTGTTCCCTTCTAAAACAAAGATCTCAGATCAACTCATTATCAATTTGATCCGCGAATATTTTTTTTACGGGTTGGGAATAATTATATTAGGGGGAATTGTTGGGAATTAAGTTCAATTTTAATTGATTAAATGTGTTCCATGTTTTTCATTGAACATCATTATTGTTCGATATTTTGCTATCGACTAACGCTGAGGGCGTTGGACGAACAAACACAGCACGACGACCCTTCGCAGATTATTAGTCTGTGTGCTTATTGACGGGATACGTCAAAACGGGTCGTAGTGGCGATTTAAAGATGTCACATTGAAGAGAAGGTCTCGGGAGAGCTGCTGGCGTAGATGGTGGGAAACACGGACCACCGCAGCATGTCCGATGGTCCGTGAAAGGTGGCAGAGGTGCGCCATGCCGGCACGGTGGTGCCGACAACTGGAGGTGGCGGCCGGAGCCGTCACCCCGCCTGTAGCCGGCCGCGCGCCAGCGCGCAGCCACAGAGGATCCGCAGAGGCGCCGATGCGGGAGATCCCGCGCGGCCGTGGGATCCGGGACGACCTAGGGATGTGCTCTGCGCCCCTGTTACCAATTATCGGGGGGCCTCCTCTACCCCCCCCCCCCCCCGCTCCGCGTACCCACGCAGCCAGGCTGGCGAGCCACGGAAGCTCCCATCGGTCCAGACCGTGCCGGCCGCGCCGGGTGGGGCCTCGCCCTATCGGGCCGGACCCGTACCCTGGTCGGGTTGACTCGGTTCGGGCCGACCCAGGCGTGTTGGGTCGGGCTGGACCGGCCCCAGACCCCCTATCTTTGGACCATTTTCTGTTAAACGAACATATCGCGAGTTTTGGACCTCCGATCGATGCACCATCAATTGAGTAGGATTACTCGTATTGAGATGGCCATTTTGGTATATTGCACTCTAGGTTTTGCTGAAGTTTGAGTATGGCCAGGTTGGTTCGAACCCGAAACCAATCGGGCCCTCGGAGCTGAAATTCTTATAACTTGAGTTCTGGACGTCTGATTGACGTGTCGTCGACTATGTTAATTTCCTTTTAATGATACGGTTATTTTTTCATACTTCACCTAACGATTGGAAGCTGTTGGTGTATGGTCAGGTTTGATTGTACTCGAAATCCAACCGGGCCCCAGGAACAGAAAATCTAATAACTCTCAAATCGGACGTCCGTTTGATGAACTGTCAGTGGAGTTGGTAATCACGTTAATAAACAGTTCCAATATGTATAACCCAAGATTGTTCGAGGTACAGTTGAGATATGGCCAGGTTGGTTCGTACAAGAAACCAACCTGGCCCCCAGGACTAAAAGACTAATAACTCACAGACCGGGCATCCTATTAATGTGTCGTCTGTTGAGTTAAGACCCCTATGACGAGTCGGTCCTATGAGATACTTCCACATGAGATTACGTAAAACTTGATGTATAGACAAGTAGGTCTTGGAGTGGACCCTCCCGGAGAAGAGCGCTCGGAGTACGAATACCTTGTAGTTGGATGAGACCTGATGTCTGCTTATCTGATTTGAGTCGGAGTGACTTGTATCGCCCAGTGGGAAGCACTACTATGTTTGGGTGGCAGACCCATAGTGGGGAGGACTACTGTGTTTTGGTGGTAGACCCTTGGTACTCGACATAAGGAGTACCTATGTAGGCTATTAGGGGGAGAACTACTTTGTGAGGTGGCAGACCCATGGTGGAGGGGCACTACATTGTGAGGTGGAAGACCCACGGTACTTGACTGGAGGAGTACCTCAGAAGTCTATGGTTAGTGAGATATGCCTCGGAGTCGTGATAGGATCACCGTACTCGTCAGAGGAGGAACTCATCAGCAATTTTGGTTTCAATATCATTACTGAAAATCCCCGTTTGAGCTGAGTCAATGACCATTATGTTTACCTCATTTTTGATACGGGTCACTTGATAACTTAGGTATATGTAGGACCATAAACCTATGAAGTGGTTATCTGTTGATTTCGTAACCTTTTTGTTTCCTCATGATTGAGATGGGTTACTTCATACATAAGTATATGTATGGGATTATACCAAAGTAAGGGTTATCTGTTGAGATTCTTCATTGTGGTTATCTTTGATGGATTTAGTGAGACCTTCAGGGTCTCAGGGTCCCTGCTGAGTATCGTTATACTCATCCCTGCATGGTCTATTCCTGCACCTCGTTGTGTTGGATGCATATGATAGACATCATTGACAGAGACCGAGTGTATGAGGACTGGACAGTAACCGGAGGTAGACCTCATGAAGAGTCAATACATGGAGGTGGACTTCACGATGAGACAGTACTCGGAGGAAGTTGGAGGGCGAGAGCATTGGGGAGGCTATCTGTACTTGCCCTTCATGTAGGATCTGAGGTGGACGACCTAAGAGCTGCTTCTATCTTCTAGCTGTTTGTCTTTTCTGTTGTATTTTGGTTCAGTTGTAGCAGTACTTTCCAGTTGGGTTTGTATTCTGCCCCATTTACTTTTGAGCACTATCTTTTTTAATTAGTGTATTTCTTCCTCTTGTAATTTGGTTGGATGTGTTGACCAAATGAACATTTACATTTCTACCACCTTAATTAATTGGGAAATTTTTAAAATTGGGGGTTTTCATAACCATAACGATTTTAACAGAAATTTTAATTGGAACTCAATTCAGACCCCTCTTGAGTGTCCACTCCGACAAAAAATTTGTATAAAATATTTATTTATTTTCATGATTTGAAAATTATTTTCAACTGTGATTGTAGTAGTATCTTAATGATCTTAAAATTTCTTTCATATCCAAATTTTATGTTCATTATTATTATATGTTATGATGGAAACTAGAGAAGACGGTGCTTCTACTAACATGACACATTTCATTAATGGTAATAACTATGCTCAGTGGGAATTAAAAATGAAAATGTATCTAGAGAGTATGGGACCTGAAATCTGGGACACAATCGAAGGACAACAAACATTACCTTTTACTACAAGGGACAAATGGTGTCAGTTGACTTAATCTACATATAATAATAACTATAAAGAAATGAATGCCATATATTGTTCTCTAGTTGATGATGAATTCAATATAATATAATCTTGTTAAAGTGCATATGAAATTTGGGATACTTTAGCAATTTCTCACAAGGGAACAAATATTATTAAAGAAATGAGACTAAATAGATACACTATTAAATATGATTATTTTATAATGAAGCCTGAGGAACCTATATCTGAAATGTATCTCAGGTTCAACAACATAGTGAAAACAATGAGTATGCTTGAAGAACCAGTAGACATCAAGGACCAAATCATGAGAGTACTTTGAAGCCTGCCTGACAGATAGAGGGGAACTTCTGTTTCCATCCGATAATCTTGTGACATAAGCAAGCCTCTAGTGAAGGAACTAATTTTCAAACTTATTATTTACGAGGAAGATCTTATGGTGAATCATGAAGAAGATAAGGAACCAAGGAAGAAGTCAGTAGCATTCAAGACTACTACCTCAATATGTAAAGAAAAGAAAAATCTCATTTTCATGCAGACAGCTCCACCAGTGAATAGTTAGATTTAGATAGTGATGAGGAAAAGGCTCATCTTGCAAGAAGGTTAACAAAGTTCTGCTGAAAGAGGAAATCCATCAGGAAGTCAAACCACAAGGGAATTTATGATAGTAAAATACAATGTAAGAAGGAAAAAAATGGAATGACAAATCAATTGAAAAAATATTCTATGAGTGAAAAAGTTCATTTGAAGGAATATTGTCCCAAGCTAACATTAAAGAAGAAATATGATGACAAGGGATAAGACTATAAGAAGGCTACGGAAGCAACTAGGAGTGTTTTAGAAGACAGCTCTAGTGGATCTAATTCTTCTGATAGTGAGTAGAATAATCATGAAAACTTATGTTTCATGACAGAAAAATATGAGGTAACACTTAACTCTCCTATACAAAATACATATTATTCTAGGAATAAGAGTGAGTTAAAAAGTGATGAAGATATGAATAAGGACAAACTATTTAAATATTGTGAAATTCTTTAGGATTCAATTAATGTGATCAATGACAAGTATAAATCAATAATGAGATAGCATGCTTTAAATGTAAATTATACGTCAATTCAGGATATTGAGAAAGAAAAATGTGCTTAGTTGATAAAAGGAAATACCTAACTCAAATTATCAAATGAAAAATTAAATAATGATATTGATAAATTTACAGCTTGTAGAGATACCCTGAACCAGTTTCTAGGAAAACATATTGCCAAAAAAAATATACAATTGCTCTAAGTAATCATCCTAGACAGAAAAGGATCATTAAAACTAAATTTATTCTCAAATCTAGACAATTCACTACTAGTTCAAGCTCAGAATCATTTCTTTAAAAACAAGTATCTAAAGTAACAAACATTGTTTTCATGTATAAAAATATATCTACTAATTATAGGAAAAATGGGAGACAAGTATGGGTTCCCAAAGTATACTTTCTAACCTCTCATGACCATTGAAAATATGGGTACCATAGTTACCCCATGTCTAATATGTTTTTCAAGGATGTTTCTTAAAGAGTTCCTGTATGACTCGGTGGTACTTGGACAAAAATTGTTAAAAACATATGACATGATACTACTCATGCTTCAGGAGCCTAATCAAGGTTTATGGTGGTAACATAACTTTAGGTGGAAATTTAAAGGGAAAAATCATCAGCATAGTCCAGATCAGTAACCCTAATACAGTAATAATTTCCAAAGTACTTTTTGTTGATGGATTAAAGTACAATTTACATAGCATATCTCAATTGTGTGATGATGTTTTCAATGTCAAATTTAAAAATAATGCATGTAATTTTTTTTAATTCCAAAAAATGATTTAATATTTTTTTTCTATCAGAAATGAGAATGTGTATGTTGTTGACAGAAATTCATTAGATAAGAAAAATGTTTCCTGCTTGAATGCTTTTCATAAGGAATCTTGGTTTTCACATAGAATATTAGGACACTACAATGTGCACTCGCTAAAGAAACTGACTAGGAAAGGTTTTGTTATATACTTACCTAAACTAGAATTCCCACTTAACAAAGTGTGCAATCCCTGTCAAAAGGGAAAGAAACACAAAGTTTCTATAAAACCAGATAAAGAAGATTCTACTTCTCAACCGCTTAAGTTGGTTCACATGGATTTTTTTGGACCATCAATAGTTTCAAGATTAAATGGGAAGCACTATGTTTATGTTCTTGTAGATGATTTTTCTAGGTACAATTGGGTATACTTTCTATCTCACAAATGTGAAGCTTGTTATTATTTTAGCATATACTCCAAGTCTGTGGAAAACCGTAGGGGACATAAAATTAAGTCCCTGAGTAGTGATCATGGTCGTGAATTAGAAAATCTGTAGTTTGAATCCTATTGCTCAAGAAATGGATATAGTCCTAATTTATCAGCTCCTAAAACACCTCAACAAAATGGATTTGTGGAATGAAGATACCGGTCTCTTCAAAAAAATTCTAGTACTATGCTTAGTGAGTAAAATTTACCTAATTATTTTTGGGATGAAGCTATAAATACATTTTTTTATTCCATTCATAGAGTCTTGATTTGACCTATTCATATGATGACCCCTTATGAACTTTGGAACAATAGGAAGCCTAGGTTGAACTAATTTATAGTTTTTGGTTGCAATGTCATTATCCTTAACACTATGGACAATCTTGACAAGTTTTCCTTCAAGAGTTATGAAGGAATTTTCGTAGGTTACTCAATCTCGAGTAAACCCTATAGAGTATTCAATAAAAAAACATAATGTGTTGAATATTCATTTATGGTCATGTTTGATGAAACTGATCCACATGAACCCAAAACCTATCTTGAATATCTTTAGGAAGACATGTCAATTATAAACCATAATGATAATGATAGTGAATCTCCTGTAAAAGTGACCAGTTCTAGGAATCTTCATGAATCTGCACCTGTTCATTCAGAACAAATAAAGAATCCTCAGGATTCTAGTTCAAATATTTCTAGAGGAATTAGAATTCTCACGAATCATCCCTTGGATGTTGTAGTAGGTGATTTAAACTGAGGGACACAAACAACAGATTCTCTGAGAAACTAGGTATAACATCAAGAATTTCTTCCACAACGTGAACCAAAAAATATTGTTCATGCTATCAATGATGAATTTTGGGTGATGGCAATGCTAGAAGAATTGAATAATTTTGAAAGAAACAATTTCTGGGAACTAGATGAAAGACCTAAAGACACCGTGATCATTGGCAGTAAATGGGTTTTTAGAATCAATGTTGATGAGTCTGAAAATATATATAGAAACAAAGAAAGGTTAGTTTCACAAGGATATAGTCCAGAGGAAGGAATAGACTATGAGGAGAACTTTTCTCCTATACCTAGGTTAGAGTCCATTAGGATAATACTTTCTTATACAGCTTATCTGAATTTCAATCCTTATCAAATGGATGTCAAAAGTTCTTTTCTAAATGGGTATATCGTTGAGGAAGTATTTGTTGAAAACCCCCATGGATTTACAAATCCCTATTTTTTAAATCATGTTTTTAATCTTTATAAGGATTTATATGGTCTAAAGAAAACTCCAAGAGCATGGTATGATTGACTTCGCTCCTTTATTATTTCAAAAGGTTTTACTAAAGGAATAGAAGGTCATACTTTGTTTATTAAAAGGATTTCCATGGATGTTATAAAAGTACAGATTTATGTAGATGATATAATATTTGGATCCTCTGAAACTTCTCTATGTACTAATTTTTCAAAGAAAATGAAAAATGAAATTTTTATGAGTTTAATGAGAGAACATAAATATTTCCTGGGATTTCATATTTTTCAATATAATGATGGTATTATTTTAAGTAAAAGTAAATATACTAACGATATTTTAAAACGTTTTGGTTTGGATGGTAGTAAAGGTAGTGATACACCTATGAGTACCACTTGTATGATGGATGCGGACAAAGCTAGAGAATCACTGGATTAAACCAACTACAAAGGCAGGATAGGGAGTATTCTCTACCTTAATTCTAGAAGACCTGATATTTTGTTCGGTGTATTCATGTGTGCTCGCATTCAAGATAATCCTAAATAATCTCATTTAAATGTTGTCAAAATAATTTTCAAATATAACAAATATACTCGCAACTAAGGTCTATTTTATCGATGATGAAAACTGTTAGATTTAATATGTTATTCAGATGCTGATTTTGCTGGTTGTTAGTTAGATAGAAAAAGCACATCTGGCACAGGTCACATATTAGGCATGTCAGCGTATCATGGTGCAGTAAAAAGAAAACTTATGTTTCACTATCTTATACCGAAGAAGAATGCATTGATGCTGGTAGTTGCTGTGCACAAATTTTTTGGATGAAACACACTTTACTAGACTATGGATATCAATTCAAACATGTCTCCACTAACTATGAGAACACTAGTGCTATTAACATTTCTATAAATCCAATATCACATTCTAAATGAAGCCTATTTATGATAGACATAATTTTTTGGGGGATCTTTATCAAAAACGTGATATAACTATTATGTTTATTGGGACTAGACATCATCTTTATAATATATTCATTAAACCCTTAACTTCCGAGAGAATGAATTAAATCAAACATGAATGAAGAATGATAAATTTTCAAAACCAATATTTATAAAACCGAACTTTGTAAAACTGATCTGTGTAAAACTAGTCATTGTAAAACTGATTTTTATAAAACCGATATTAATAAAACCAATATTGAAAAAACCGATCATTATAAAATAGATTTGTATGAAACTGATCTTTATAAAACCGATCTTTATAAAACAGGTCTTTATAAAACAAATTTTTATAAAACCGATCATTATATAAATGATATTTGTAAAAATAATCATTGTAAAACTGATCTTTGTAATACCGATCATTGTAAAACCAGTCTTTGTAAAACTGATCCTTATAAAACCTATCTTTGTAAAACCGATCTTTGTAAAACTGTTCTTTTTAAAACTGATCTTTTTAATACTGATCATGGTAAAATAGATTTTTATGAAACCAATTTTTATAAAACTGATATTTTTTAAACCAATTTTTGTGAAGCTGATCTTCTTAAAACCGATTTGTTGACATTGATACATTTAAGGGCTATTATGTAAATTTTGTCTTCTTCAAGTGAAACAATGATGTTTTATCTCTTTCACAATGCCACATTTAAATTTTATGTTTTATGATTTACAATCCCAAAATGATATTTTAACTCCAATCCATCACGACCTTTCACCATCTCTCTAGCTATAAAGCCTTCTACATTTAGTCTCCCTCTCTCTCCCTCAATTCTCGATCTCTCAACATAGTTAGAATATGCATCTTTGCCATGAAAAGGACTAAGGGCGCAATGGAAGTTCCCTGAAAATATCCTCCTACTCAGTGTCATAAGGGTGAAACTTGTGGGACTAGGAAACCAAGAATAGAAATTTGGGTTGTTACAACTGAAAAAGAAGTGTCTGATGACTGGCTTCTGTCAAGAAAGTATTTTCTACTAATGGTACTGGAATCTCAAGGGTGGCTTAGTTTGTTTACCAATAATGAAACACCATGATATCCTCATCTAGTGTGTATTTTATTTCAGAAATTTAGAATATCTCTAGATGAAGCCGACATATCAAAGATGAAGTATAATATAATTGGAATTGAAGTGGTTTTATTTTTGAATGAATGGGCGGAATGCTTAGAGGTACCTCATGAAGGTGTTTATGATGACTATCCTGGAAATATTGCACATTCTTCAAATCTGATTTCATATGAAGATGCTCTGAAGGAGCTGATAAAAAATGATGAATACATGAGTAATATTGCAATGAATTTGAAAGATATGTGAGATTGTTTTTATGTTCATACATCGTTAAATCTTCTCATGGAAGGTAGATTTCTCTGTAGTAAAATACCACGATGTGTTCTTGATATTTTTATTGAAACATGGAATAACGGTGAATTTTTTTATATATATTATGGTATATAGTTCTAATTTAACTAATCCATCTAAGAAATAAACATAATTATACTATCCAAGAATGATTTCTACCATGTTGAGAAAAATAGACTTTGTAGAAGATGGAGATGAAATGATAACTGCATGAAGTGATTTTTGTCTTCAATAAGTCATTTTTAAAATGAAAAAAATATTCTTGAACCCATCCAAGAGATGTTGTGTTGGAGATGAAGAATTATTATATGAGGATATCAATCTGGTTGACCATCCTTCTAGACAAAAGGATCATGTAGTTCTGGGTCTCAAACCTAGAGAAGACCCTGTCTATTCTGATGAGGAAGCTGAGGTTGAAGTGCCTAGGGAAAAAAGATCTCATTTTGATGATTGGAGTGATCCTGATATTTTTTAATGTCCCATGAATATTAATTTTGTACCAGCATTTCCACCTATGGAACCACCTTCAAGAGAAACTATTATATGTAATGAAGAAGAGGAAGAAAGTGAAGTTACTATAGTTGAAGATTTTGTTATCAAATCAAATGATGAAACTGATAATGGTGATGATGTAGAAGATGATGATTATTGTAATGATGGTGATAATGGGGATGATGGGGGATGTGTTGAGCATGTGATCGATTCTCTAAAAGTGTGGCAACAAGTGGTTGGATGATCGAGTGATGAATCTATTCATGGAGTTGGTGATTAAATTGAGCCTACTGATCAACGGGATGATGATCATATATATGTTGGAAATGGGGATAGACTACTCCATCCCAATGCGAAAAACCAAGAGCTCTTTAAGTAATTGAATGATATTTTGGCTGCGGGCCAAGAGGAAGAGGATGTAGTTTTGGTGCCTTGAGTTGAGGAAGTACCGGGTGAAGTTGAAATAGTTGGAGCCCAGGCAGAACATGAATTCCTATTTATTCATGTGCCCAAACAAGGTATTATGGCATGAGAACAGGATGAAGAAATTGATGATATTGATGTTATTACTGAGCCTCAAAGAAGAAGGGTAAGAATTGATATTGTTGAGCCAAGATATTGGATATGTGCTAGATATTGTATTTGTTATTCAAGATATATTATTTTCACTTTAGAAAATGATTCAGATGAGGAGATGGTACCTACTCTTCCTGTTCCTCAAGTCCATGTTGATCCCAACCCGGTTGCATCTATTCCTATAGATGAACCTCCAACTCAACAACATATTGCTCAGTCAGTACACAGTGACTATGTCACTAAGGTTGATTTGGAAAAGTTTATGAATGAGATATGTGAGCCTGTTCTAGCTTCAATGGGATCTAGAAATGAATCCTCCACTACATTAAGTACCTTGGATGTTGACGCAACAAAAATTTCAAGAATTGTGATTCATGAGATTCAACCAAACCTTATTACTACAGCTAAACTATTATTATACCGAACAATTTGCAGAGAGAATAAGTCCGAATGATGATAAATGAGCTTGATTCCTTATCCTATGACTTCAAGAAAACTTATATTGTATTTTTTGATGTCCATATAAACATGGTAACTCACAAACTTGGTGTGGATTTGAAAATGTTGAAAGAAGAGCTTGGAAAAATATTGAATGTCCCATCTAGTTCTACGTGTGGGAGATATACTATTGCATATTTATAGTCTCTCAAGGCTATGATGAGAGAGGATATTCAGAAACTACAGATTGTTTCAGATAAGGAAAACCATGAAATGGTGCATCGGAATACTTATCTTGTGAATAGTATTGACAGAAAATGCAAAAATGATGCCTCTTTAGATCTGAAGGATATTTGGGAAAATGTGGATAAGAATTTTACAATGATATATACCAAGCATGATCTCATCAACATTTTCATATTTTTGGATGAAAATCATTAAATTCCTCCAGTCACAGAAGCTTTCAAAAATCATGTTCTCTAGTTGAAAGAGTGTACACCTTTACTGATTATGTTTATGGAGAATAATTATGACTTTGAAAAGGAAATAAAATATGGAGGAGAAGTCATTAACGAATTCATCAACCTGCTCAAACCATATCTGGATGTTCATGCCGAGGATATTGTGGTCCCTCCAGCTACTTAAATTGGTACCACATCTCTGCCTCCTACACCGATGACTGTCTCTCAAGCTCTTACTCAGATTTTACCAATCATTACTGAGCAGTCTCCAAGTCTTGTGCTATTGGAGAGAAGGCCTACCCTTACAGCTATTATTCCTACCGGTGCTGCCCATCCAGTCACCTCCGTCCTCTGCCCCAACCAAACCATCTCCTTTAGATCCATCATACAATGTCAAAGCTCCTCTGCATCCCATACCCTAGTGATGGAATGTTTCTTTTTTATAGGGATTTTAACTTTTCCTTAGTCGTGTACTCTTATGACATTGAATGTAAATTATTATGATGTCTTTCTTTTCTATTATTTTTTATTCCTGATTTTCTCTTTTTCTTAATCACAAAAGGGGGATAATGTAAAGATGGTATGTGAGAAATGGGGAGAAAGTGAGGATGGAATAGAAAATAAAGGTCATAAACTCTCCTTAATCCATCTAGTGAGGGGGAGATCTGTTTTAAATAAATTATGGAAATGTGAAACATTAGTTATTTTGGAAAATTTTATTCATCCAAGTTTAATCTATATATTGGCATTTATGCCTTATTTTGTGATTATCAAAAACGGCGAGATTGTAGTACCATTCATGATATTTTGTTTTCCATTATCACAAATTATGTCCATATACATATTCATATCTTTCATGCCAATTTTGATATATCTATGTAAATAAAATATTTCATACAACAATATATACTTTAATAAGTTAATTTCTTATAGTCATGAATAAATATATTTACAAATATATTTTTTATTAACACTTCGTCTTGTAATGTTTATGTATGGAAGACTATTTAAAATCATTTTTTTATTCCCTGATACACTGAAACCAATGTTTGATAGACCGAAACCAATGTTTGATAGACCAAGACCGAAGAATGACAGACCAAAGTCGACACACCGAAACCGAAGACAACACACAAAAAAAGATGCTTGATGCATTGACATCGCAGTTCGACAGACCAAAGAATTACAGACCAATGTCAACACACCGAAACCGAATCCAACACACCTAAACTGAAGTTTGACACACCAAAACTGATGTTCGACAGAACAATACCGTAGTTCGAAAGTCCAAAGTCATCAAAACAATGATAACACATTGAAGATGACAGAACGATGTTATCAAACTGAAGACAGCAGAGCAAAGATGACTCATCGATTGATATAAATAACTATTTCCATTTTATTAATTCAATTTTATTTCTAATGGTCATATTTGCACAAATTAATGTTTCTGACATTATTTAATGTTGTCTGTAAGAGTATCTATAGACAAGTATGAGGTACATGCACGTGAAAAGATCATTATGCCTAGTGGATCATGGAGACAAAAAGGACAACATCTTTCACTTTAAAGATATGAGGATGAAAAAAGACAACAATGGTAGTACACGTTGAAACACGGACTGTATGAAGACCAAAAGAGAATAACAAAGTGCTTGATATTACAAGAAGAATCTTACAAGTATCTTCACCAAAAAGGATCAATATACATCAAGACATAGAAGAGCCTAATATTTTTTATTCCTTGAAGCTAGATTACAAGAAACTTTGATACTCTTTTCTACAGAAAACATCGAGAAGAAGACTGAAATACCAAATTATCAACATTCAATGAGTCTAGATGATTACTTAACAACACAGATAGAATTTATATCTCTATCCTCATCCTTAACTCTGTTGTGTTTTTATATTATCTATTTGAGCAGTGTGTATATTTATTTTAATAACACACACAGTCACCTGAGCATAACTGGAGGATATAAAAATATCCTCATACTCAATCTGTCATTTCATTTGTTTCCCCCGAATAACTATGGTAGAGGTCAAGTGTGACCTGGAAAGCTGAGTGTACAGTCATAACCCCGATCCAGGGTGTGGATCAGAATTTTATTTATATAAGCTCCTTGGTGGAAGGTGATCACTAAGTGGAGAGTATTAATTCTCTGCTTGACACTGAACCACTTATTTACCTTATTTTTCTGATCTTCAATTACTCTATTTTGTTTTATCCACTGTTTATATTTCATAAAACATAAAACTGTTTTATCTTACACTTTGATAGTTAGTTTTGGTAAGTGTGTGTATTTGTTTACATTTGTAGACTTGTTTAAAAAGTTGAATTGGTTTTATACACTGATTCATCTGAGTATTAATCACCCTTTGAGAATCCTGTTGACCTATTGAACATTTACATTTATACTGCCTTAATTAATTGGGCTTTTTTTAAAATTGGGGATTTTTTTAACTATATTGATTTTAACAGAAATTTTAGTTAGAACTCAATTCACCCCCCTCTTGAGGATCCACTTCGACCAACGTCACATATAAATATAATTTGGATGATAAATGGTATATTATTATCATAATAACATATCATTAATTTTTTTAGAGCAATTATTGATATAAAATTCTTATGAAAAACCAATGGATTAATCATATAGTTAGTAATCAACAACAATAAAAATTAGAATATCAATATTAATTGTTAATAATTTTTTTAAATTATCTAATTAAATAAATTTTTTGATAAATATATGATATTATAAAACTGTGAAATTAGTATATATTAATTCCAATATTTTATTTATATTTTTAAAATAATTTTATATAATGAATCTAAAAAAAAATTATATTGTTACATTGTAATAAATTAAACTTTATTTAATGATTTAAAATTAATAAAAACCCAATATTACAAAACCATATTTTCATGTGTTAATAAATAAAAAATATGGTCTTTTAATGCTCCAATAATTATTTTATAATTAACGTATTGATCAATATTTTTTAAACACATTGTTAGCTCTATCTAAGTTAAAGGAGTGTTTTTGCTCATTGCATAAACTTATTTTAAAATTAATTGGATATTAACATGGTATTTTTAATTTATAAATTAGTTACCATATTAATAATTATTTAGAAATTTATTTTCTAATAAATCTCTCTTTAATTTTAATGTAATTTTTAAATTACCTATGATTCAAAACTAGTTTCTTTATTAAAAAATGGTTAAATTAGAGAAACTTATATTTTTTGGATCAGAATTATAAAAATAAATTTTATCAGTTTTAGTTGGAGGTATATTATGACCATTATTTCACATTAATAAAATATGAATCCATTTTTATGCACACTAGGTAAATAATTCCTCCTATTAATGTGTACCCTTTGGTATTTACAAGAGGTCCACTCCACATCCACTACTAAAAAGACTCTATGACTCCCAATTCCTCACACCACTCAAGACTCTTTTTCCTGAACTTGTTCTACCCAAATAGATACAAAAAATCAATCCCATAAATATATATGAAAATCTATAGAATGAAATAAATCCATAAAATTATTTCTGTGAAAAGATAAATGAGTTACCCAATAAAAAGTTAACTTATTTCTCCAATATCGTCAATATTATTTCAATTATTCACCCCCTAAAATATTTTTATACTTATATTTTTTAAAAAATATATAATCAATATGTTGAGTTGTTTTAGTGATATTAATTTGATAAACACATATACACACTTATATCAAATGTGTAACGAACACTCCATTTACTAGTTCAGAGAACAACCGCCTGACGAAACGATGATTTTTCGTTTTCTTTTACAACGTCCCATGGTTGTGAATTATGATGTAAATGATGAATATATGTTCTATATGTGATATATACATATATTATCTTTATTATTCATTAGTTTTAATAAAAAAATATCCATATTATTTCCATTTTCAGTAGAGATGATAAATATTTTTGTGGATGTGTGGACTATAACACACACAAAGTGAAGTGATTGATTCAAAATATACAAGGTACATATAAAGGATAGTTTTATTTAATAATATTCAAAATAAATGAAATATATCTAATTCTCATGTAATAATTTCAATTAATCAAACATAATGATTAATTTTTATTTACTTTTTCACACACTAACAATTTGTAACATCATTCAGGGATGTGTGGGAAACAACATCTTCAACATGATTTGATTCATTTTAAATAAAACTAATCTATGTATAATTATATTTAAAAATAATTAACATATTAGTAATAATTTAATTTCCATTTTAGAATGAAATATGGGTACTTACCTTAGTTCCATAACAATCACTAAATAATGGAAATGTTACTCATGCATTTATACAACCTACTATCATCATGATTGTAACATTACTTCATTTTTCATAACCATCAATCATTATTTGATTTAAAATTATAATAGAGTTATATATATGATAATTACTATAAATTTTAATTATTATAAATTTATTTATATAATTTAACTTTTGACCATATTCTAGATACATAATTTCATTTTTGACACAGGAATAAAATTTCCTCAAAACACCTGATATAAACATAATTATTTTTTAAGTCGTATACACAATAGCAATATGTGATGTAAAATAAATTATAAAAATTCAATTTTTAATAATGAATGAAAATAATTAACATAGTTTTATTATTTATGAATATAAAGACACATGAGTCTAGTCAGATGTAGGGTAATAGATTTCATCTCAATTTAAATTCCATTGAGACAAGGGAGCTCTATCAAAACAGAAGCCATAGAGATGATTATAAAATTTCAAAAATGTGACCAACAGAATATAGATCTTTCCCACATTAATAAAGATTCCATGATCATTCATGACTAATTACATGGTAAAGGCTCCACTTCGCAGTCGATAGCCTACACCATCTGAAAATGAAAATACATTCTTTTAAGCTACATTCTAGTGGGCCATATGTGGAGGGAGGGAAACATGGTAGGGATCCATATCACTTCCTTGATAGTAATATATTAGGGCCCAAGTTTCACATGCTTCCCCAATACCCTTTTATTGAATTTAGATTGGGTTAACCCTGTTATAGGGGATGAGGTTGGCATCCATTACATTTGGCCACCGAAGACTTTGCTGCTTTTTTGTCCTTATTTGGTTACTGTTGGGATGTACAACATTATTACATAATAAATATTTAGGATAATGATGAAGATTGATACATAAATTTTATTACATATCATTTCACTTTTATGGGGTGTGTATACTTCCCACTATCATTTTAATAAGGTATTTACTTATTCTAATGATATTCCATGTTTCTATTTAGGGAATTCCTTCAATGGGTATTATATATTAAATATTTCATGGTGTTATGGGAAACATTGGAATGTCTTAAGATTAATTTAACAAGTATATTTTAACGATCATTCAAGTTTATTTCCATTTAATCAACCTAAAAAACAATGTTATTACTTCTCATCCACTAAGGAAAAATTGATAAATCCAAATTCGTTATTCAATATGGTCATTTGATAAAGAATATTACTTAATGTGACAATTTGATATATGTAATTATATCAGATGGAAATGATTGATGGGCTCCTAAAAATAAAAACCCCCTTATGCATTAACATTTTTTCATGAGATGATTATATTGACAAAATTAAATAGGGATATGTCCATAGGTTTAAATGACTTATAATATATCATTTTTAGTATAGGTTTTCCAATTCCTCATACATGACAACCAATAATTACCATTATGATTAAGTTATTATTCATCCATGATATTTTAGATCAACATTTATAGAGAGACATATAATTTTTAGTAAATTGATTTCATGGATTGTGTTTTAATTTATAGAAATGATTTATTTAATATTAAATATTTATGTATTTCAATGTTATGTGTTATCATATATTTAACTTTCATGTATGATTTATTCTCATTGATTCGTTATATAATTTCTTTTCGTGAATCTTATTGATCACTTGAGATCACCCAAATTATGATTTCATTCACAAAATTATGAAGACATAATAATTTAAAATGGATTCAATGATTTAGTTTATTAAATTATAATATTTTCATTGTTTTTATTTTATAATTTACAATGTAATATGAGTATAATTTATATAAATATAGATTTACAGTACTACTAAAATATTTTTTGTTTCATGATTTTATTCTTAGTAATAATTCCAATGTAATAAAATTATGTTCCTGATATAAGATTCTAGGTTCATGGAGTTACTATTTGTATCAATGGAAGTATAACAACAACCTAAAAAATAGGAAATAATAAAAGATAAGGGAAAATAAACATAAGATATAAATTTATAAAATGTATAGAAGAACATTTCTAGAATTTTTTAAAGGTCGAGATTATGTGGATATTCCTAGGAAGACATCTTTGTTTGGATTATAAAAATGTATGTGGTTTTGGAAAAGATGTTCCAAGGAGTAACAACTCTGACATGGATGGTCGGGCCACACATGGTGTAACCTGGTACATGACATGGGTTATTATTGTGAACCGTGTATGGATCTCTTGGGGGATACTCTTATGATAATTTTTTATTTCTTTACCACCAATTATGAAGGATTTAAAAGTAATGTTATCCCACATGAATCCATGTATAGGATTATGAGAATATCTCTACATTAATGTTTCAATTTATGGGAATTATTTCACTAGTTTTTGGATTATAAAATATGAAATGATTTTGTCTTGTATATGAAATTGTTTAGATATGATTCCTAGTGAAGAAATTTGAAATCCACTAATGCATATGATCTAAATTGTATTAAGGGTAACATTGTTAATAGGCTTAAGCCAACATTTCTAAGTTAAATAGTGTCCCATGAATTCTAATCAAGTGAGGAAATAAAATAACGTTTTAATGAGATTAGTAATTAACATCCAGGTCCTATTAATTTGATGCTAAGAAGAATAATGCAAGGATTATATAGAAATATTTTGATAAAGTGAAAAAGGTAATGAAATAATTCCCAAAATTTTGTAATTATGGAATCAAACGCCATAGTAAATTCTTAAAAAGAATTGGTGTTCTGTACAAAGGTGGAAAGATTGTCTACCATTTTTGTTATTTCATGAGTAATAAAAAGTATATCATTTTTCAATGCTTTGTATACAACAAGATTAGAACTATATAAATAAATTTATCTATCATAAATAGAATATACCCAAATAATGCTTTTGGATAAGGGTCATGTTTTGGGAATTGTTGAATGATTTATATTTTATAAAATTAAAATATCTCATCATCTATATACTGGTTATATGAACTATATAATATATGAAGATTGCAGTGAGGAAATTTTTCATTATGATTTTAAGAACATTTATTGAATGGTGCCTAGAGAAATAATTTATTATAAAGCAATAAATTTTATAAAACAAATTCTTAAGGAAAATATAATCCTTAATATTATCTTAATATTTAGCCATTATCGTTTAAATAAATAAATTATTTGTTTTAGTAACATAAATTGGATAAGTGATGACTAAATTATAATTGAGTAATTATTTATTAACAAAGTGGTTTATGCTATCATTGATGATGCTGACATCAATATCGGATTTATGCAATATATCCAAAAATCTATGTTATATTTAAGGAATAAAAATCAAGAATGTTTTTAATAAGAATATATATTAATTATAGTTGTTACCATTTTTATATGATTAGTATGGGTCGATTAAAAGCCATGTCATGTTATTGGATACATTCATTCTATAAATTTGATAACCTTTCTTCTAATGTGTTAGATCATAATATTTTAGAAATGTTTAGATTTTATGAAATGGTTTATGTCTATATTTTTATGAGGTTTAATAGGTTAATGTTTTACATCATCATATGACACATCCTATTATATAAAATTAATAGAATTAATTCAAGTAACAACCTTTAGAAATTATTATTTTTATAGAAACATATATCTAATTCTTAGAGTGTGAAATAATTCCTCAAAACATTAAAATATTGTTTTTAATATTTTTTATTAATAATATCATAATTATTGAGAATAAAAATGAAATTTATTCAAAAATCATGTATATTGTTTTGTGGTCAATGACATTAATCTGGCATCTTATTTAGTACTCTCCATCAGAACATGATTGATAGATTTCTCTTCCAAATCCATGTTTCTATTTTTCACCTATGTTATCCTACTATGAAAATTTTTAGGTGACTATTGTGCTTTACATTCTATTATATTGATATGATTTTGTATTAATAATATTCATGATGACGGTTTTTCAATAAATAGTTTATCTTCTAATATTAATCCCTTGATTATTAAAATCTATATAAAATAAAGTGGATGAAATGTAATTAAAGTGTGGATAATGAAACAAAACACGAATATAAAATATTTTCATTTTAGAATTAATATTATTTTTATTTTTTATTTCTTATTATGCAACACCATGCCACAAATAGGCTACACCCACCACTTAGATAGCCTGTTTTATAGGAAAAACTGAGTTTTACCACATTTTTAAGGATCTACAACTATTAAGCATAAATTTGGAAATTAAATATTTTTTATTTCTCAAACTAATTCTTTTTTTATAATTCCAAATTTCAAAATTACAATTTGGGGAATTTTTAGAATTTTTCTGAGATATTTTATTTTTTAATGAATAATACAAAATATATCATCTTGTTGAAAAATAAAGTTACTTTTAAATATTCATAAATGATATATAATATTTAAAATTGTATTTGCAGAAAAAATATTTAAATTATAAATATTTTAATAAAATTTATTTAATTTGAATCATTTTTAAATTTAAATAGGATATAGAGACTTATTAAATATTCTTAAACTTTTAACATTAAAACATATAATTCTTGTAACATCAAGTGATTATCAAAAAAAATAATTTTATCACTTTTGATTTTTGAATATTTAAAAAATGGGCATATCCAGTTTTAATTTGTATAATATTTCATTTTAAAAATATAATGATAATTTTTTTAAAATAAATAGTAAAAGTGGTTAAGATTAATTGTGGAAATTTAACTAAAAAGAATATTAACCACACAATAAAAAATAATAATAAGTGCCAAGAAGTACATGAAAGTCATTAGAAATCCATTTTATTCAATGGATCAACCATATACCCTATTTTGTCAATTTTTATGCATTATTGGGATAATATATCTTGAAATTCCCCAATATGATAGGATAATAAAAGAAGAGAAAACATATAACATTCATTACGTTTGACATTTATAAAACATTGATATATGTGAAAAACATCATTTTTTAAATACATATAATAAGAATATATAAATGGATTAAATTTTGGTAATAATTTATCAATAATTCAATGAGATGAATTAGTTAATTAATATTCTTAAGAAACAACATTGCATTGATTATTTAGTTTATAACATGTTAAAATAATTGATATGAAAAATATTAAAAAAAGGAAAACTGATTTATTTATTTGCTTAAATTATAATTTTAGATTAATATATTATGATTCAAATAGGTGAATGTAATATATTTTAATTCCATATATATTTGGATATTTTTCATTTAATATTATATAAATTCTGTACAAACTAACTATAATGTTATTTTATAATAAATTATATTTCATTAAATGATTTAAAATGAATAAAAATAATATAATATGCCAATTTATTGTTATTTTGTAATAAATATTAATTATGTCTATTAATGGACCAATTTATATTTTATAATTAACCTATAGACCCATAGTATCAAAAAACAATGTAATCATTGTTCGGGGTGTTGTACTTTTTTTGCACGTTGTTGGAGCATGTTTGAAAAATAATATGAAACAAAAATTATATAATTATTTTTAAATTATATTTCATAATTTTAATTAAATTTCCCAATATTTTATAATAAATATTTCTTTAATTTAGTTTTAATGGCTAAATTACAAATGTTCTAAAACTAGTTTCTCTAATAAAAACTAAAATGATAAAATTGTGGAAACATTGATGTTAGAGATTCATGTTATAAAAAATGCACATGTTTTTGTCTTTTAGAAGTTTTTATAGACCATTATTTTCATTTAAACCATTATTTGACTATTTTGGAGTCACATTAGGTAATTTAGGCCACCAATTAATCTATACCTTTTGGTACATGCAAGAGTGCCATTATTCCTCCACAATAAAATGGATTCCTCTACTCCCACTTCCTCACACATCTCAAGACACTTTTCATTGACCAATATCAACCAAAGGTGCTCGTAAAATCTCTAACCTCAAACTATATGCCTCAAATTAGCATGAATTAAATCAAAAAACCCCTTTTGTGAAATCAAAAATGAGTTACCCATTTAATAAGTAACATCAATCCTCAGGCACTTTAGTTTTATATTTACTATCCACATTAAAAATAATATTATTCAATGATTTCATAATAGTTTAATTATTCCCAATATAATGATATGTTTTTATGATAATGGTTCAACATACACTTATAATAAATTCCATTTAATTGTTAACAAACATATGGTTTATGAGTAAGAAGAACTAGCATGTCACGATATGATTATTGTTTATTTTCCCTTTATCGCATCTCATGAATGGGAATTATGTTGGAAAATGTTTTTATATATAATATTTATCATATATATAATATATTTATTCATGTATATTTTTTATATAATACATTTCCTTAATCTTTCCATTTTTTGTAAATGCGATTACATCATTTGGGGATGTGTGGACAACCACCCCTAAAAAGTGACGTGATTCGTTAACACTATTCATGAAACATATAATAGAGGGGTTGAATTAAAAATATTGAACGAATATTAGTTTATATTATGATATTAACATAATTATTTTCTTGTAATCAAAATATATCATTTTATTTTTTTCTTTTTCCCACACTAAAATAGATAACGTCGGCCGGGGGGATGTGCTTTACTGCCTCCTCGATGTGATAAGATTCTATTTACTTCAAAATATATGAATTTATATCTCTATATAATTAAATAAAATTGAATATATCATATAATTATCAAAATAATATGTTAGTGTTACATACTTACTTTCCATAATGATCATTGAAAATTGGTTATGTTACTCATGAGTACTTACAACAAACATTCAATATGATTTTAATGTTGGTTGATTTTTCATAACTACACATCATTATTTGTTTTAAATTATAATTTTTGTATAAATAAGAAAATTATTGTGGATATATTTATATAATTAACCCTTTTAACATTTCACCCTAACAAACTTGTTTTTGACACATGAAATGAATTTGTTAAAAATACCCGACATAAAAAGAATTGTTTATGCAGTAATGTAAAACATGGTATTAAGTGAAATAGAAGTTATGATAAACAAAAAAAGCTTAAAATGGAAGTAACTAATGAACACAAATTTATCATTCCAAAATATATATACACCCGAGATTATTCAAAAAACCTATATGGGATTTCATCTAAATTTACATTCCATTTAGACTTATTTGTAATTACATACCAAATCAAATTTTTATAGTGTTTATAGTACTCTATGACATGTTATATCACGAATATATATATTCTAATGATATTATAATATTAATAATATTTTATATCATATATTGATTTTTTATTTAATTGTTTCAATGTGGTTGGGTCACATTGGGATGCCTAATGATTATGTTCCTCAAGAATATTTGAATGATATATAATGGAAATATGAATTTCATAAACCAAAACAACCATTTCTATTACTTCAAATCTACTAAGAAATAATTTATAAATAATTATTCTTCATTTAATTCAGTTATTTATTAAGTAGTATTATTTATTTTTGAATATTCCATATTGGGAATGATTTGGATTGGTAGTGACTGGTCAGGCTCCAACATTATATAGTTGTTGAATAATTGATATGTTTTATTAAGGAAAAATAAATAGAAAAAATTAAATATGATTCTAGGCATATTATTAATCATCTTATAAAAGGTCATGATGTTATAGGTTTCATTATGCCTCATATATTAATTCCAATAATTAATTATTTCATTCATTTTCAATAATTTAATATGTATCCATGATATTTTGTTTAGAAATATATATGGATTAATTTACTTTTTTGTTAATTTATTAAATATAAAGTGATTTAGATTCTTACAATTCCATATTTTTTTAGATTTTTTTTGGAATGGAATATGTTACAAAGTATTTACCATTCTATGTTGATTTATTCACACTGAATCATTATTGATTTCCTTTTACTTATCATTACTATTAATTTATGATCATCCATAACATTTTTGATTTCCAAATGATAGTATGAATAAATATTTGAATAATAATTAATGTAAAAAATTTATCTCATTTTATTATATATCATGTTTAAATTTTCTATTTCCAAACGAATTATGGTCGTCATGTATACAATATGTATTTCCAAGACTTCTAAAGACATTCATCCATTGGGATTTTTTATAGTAAGAAAGATAATATAATAATAAAAATGCACCATCTAAATCTTTCTAGGGTCAGGGTTTTATTTTTGGTACTTAATGAATTTTAGTAGAATCCTTGGAAACTATAATGGGAAAACATATATTATAGAACCTAACCATATGATAGACCATGAGGATATGTATAGATGAACATCTAAGAATTTAGATAAGGAATATATTTTGTGTGTATTCCAAGAAATAAATCCATGACTTGGTAAAACAAGTGGATGTGCTTCTACAACAGATGTACCTAGGAGTAACAAGTATAATAAGGTATGTCAGGTTTGACTCAGCATAACCTCATACACGACAATAGGCCATAATATTCATTTGTTTAGATTATTGCCTAGGGTACTCTTATAATAATTCTAATATTAAATAAAAATCATTGTGAATGATATAAAAATAATTATATCCCCCAAAAAATTTATTTATGATATTATCTGTGCATAAAATTTTCTATTTATGTTGACTGTTTGACAAGTTTTACGAGTATATGTTATGTTTTTATTTAATCTACTATATTTCATTGTTTAGAAATGGATAAAAGTAAAATTAGTGTGAACTCCCATAATTCAAATGATCCAAAGAGTTATAAATATCATATCTTGTTTGGTCTTAAGAAAACATTTTGAATGTAAATAGTTTCCCAAGTATTCCAATTATGAGAGGATATAATATCATGTGACAAAGAGAGAGGTAAATAATTATTCAAGTCTTACAGATTTTATTTTAAGCAAGATAAGAAGATGATATAAAATAAAAACTTATACGAAGGGAATAGGTGAATGAATTGTATTCCCACATATCATTATTGTTGAAAGAAACACCCTAGTAATTACTTAAAAGGAATCAGAGTTTGCAAAAATTGTGTAATGAAATTCAATAATACTTTAGTTTGAAAGGGTAATAAAACGGTTTCTTTTATACATTGATTTTACATTAAGGTGATGGGATTCTATGAAAATAATTGTCTCAAGTGATAAAGGAATATACCCAAAATTATACTATAGGATAATTATCATGTTATTCTACTACATTAGATGAAGACGAATGATTAATATGCCTTATCAGGAATTATTTCATTTGAATATTTTATCATCATTTTACTATCTATAAGAATTAAGGAATATATGAGGATTGCATTGTAGAATTATTTTCACTAAGGATATGATATTATATGTTGAATGGTACATAGAAAATTTATTTGGTAGAAGTTGATTTTTTGAGAAAATACATATTTGAGAGCAACATAATCCTTAATATGTCCTTAATGTTGAGAAAATTCTGTTTTGATATTAAAATGATTTTTCTTCTTAATTCATATCGAATAAGTTACGACTAAAATGTATCTAATCAATGATTTATTGAAAAAGTTTTTTACACTATCATTAATGGAATTTATATTATTTTTGGATTTATCTAATATATTTAAAAATATAATCTTTATTTGAGGAATAATAAGAATTCGTGTTTTCAATAAGGATTTATGGTAATTAAAGATATTACCTAAATCACATGTTTGGTATATAATGATTAAAATCCTGTAAATATTAAATAATTATTAATTTGGAAATTCAATGACCATTTTTCTAAAGTGTAGATTCATATTCATTTGGAAATGTTATCCTTTTATAAAATGTTTTTGTAGATATATTGATGAGTTTTAAGAGATTAATGTGTAAATTCACCAAATGTTGAACCATGTGATGAGAAATAAAGTACAAATATTTCATGTTACAACAAATGGAAATGATTATGTTTATAGAAACCTATATATAATTCTTATAGTGTGAAATAATTACTCAACTCAAAAAAATGGTCTTGAAAAAAAATTTATTCCATATTATTATTATTATTTAACTTATCAATGAGATTTATTCACACACTTGTTATATTGTATAGGATCAAAATAGTTCATCTAAAATCTTATCTTTTACTCTCCATTTGAACATTATTGTTATATTTTTCATATGTAACTCTAATTCCCTTACCCACCTATGTTCTCTTACTAGTATACATTATTTCATTACCATATAACATTTAATTCTCTATTATTAACTATATTTGTCATTAACTGAATTTGCGATCTAGGACTTTAATAAAATAGTATAATTACTATTACAATTCATTGATTACCAAAATCAATTTTAAATTGTGAGGATAAAATCTAATTAAGGTTGGGATAATTTAAAAGCTAAAGACTTTATAATATTTTCATTTTATAACAATAATGATTTTATTCCAGATTTCATATTATGAATAACCATGTTAAATATACGCTAAAACAAAAAACGATTTATCTCGAGTAAAACAAAATTCCATGTTTTAATGCCTTTTATTGAAGAAACTATTATACAAATAAATTTGATAAATTTGATAAATTTTATTTTTCATAATAAATTTAAATTTTCAATATTTAATGTCAAGATTAACATAGTTTGAATTTTTCGTATTTTTCTGAGAAATTTTAATTTTTTATGTATATTGATAAATATTACATTTATATTAAATTTCCATTTCTAATTAATTAATTAATTATTTTAAATTATATTTTAAACTAGTTTTAAGGTCACAATAGAATAATTATACATATATTTGTCACATTTATATCAGGGGAATCAGTTTTATGTTGAAATTGAATACAAATAATTATTATCCATTTTGATCATTTTAACATAAAAACCCTACTTTCTCGCGATGTCTAAGAGATTATCATTAAAATTAATTTCAAAATTATAAGATTTTAATTAAAAAATGATAAATATCATTAATTGTTAACATATTTTTTTATTATAATATCATCTTAATTTATGAATTTTTTTATTTTAGTGATTACAATTAATTACTATAATTAAGGAATAATAATGCTTAACAAGTGAATATTCCATAATCATAAGAGAAAAAATGATGTAGACACATATAAAAATAACATTTGATGAATTTAATTTGACCATATTCCCTCTTAGATTGAATCATATGGTTCATTGGGATGATATTACTTTAATGTCCCCTAAAATATATGTTATATAAGTAAAAGGAAAAAACTAGAACCTTCATACCTTTAATATTTAAAAAAAATTTATAAGTAAATAAAATCATATTTTAGGTTATATAAATTGATTTGTAAATATAAAAGTGTTATTTTAATCACAATAATTTATCATAATTTTTTTGAGATCACGTAGTTAAATAATATTATTATAAATCACCAACACGATGATTAATTCGTTAATGTCATATAAAATTAATGATACTATAAATATTTAAAGTGTATAAAATTGACTGAATTATTAAAATAAGTTATTGATGTATATTAATATATTAGGACACACATATTTTAACTTATTATATTTTAATTTAATTATTTGTTGATATTTTTAATATAAATTAAATAAATATTGTCAAAATCGACATTAATGTTATTTTATAATAAAATATATTTTATGAATTGAATTAAATTTAACAAGAAACCAAAACTATTCCATGTTATTTTAATTTCTAAAATTGTTTTATAAATTTTCTATTAATTTAGAATCTTAGATTTTATAATTTACCAATTGAGCCATTGTTTTTAAAATCATTGTTAGCATAGTCTGTGTTAAAGTAGTGTTTCTGGGCATTCTGTGACCTTTTTTTAAAATTAATTTTCATCACAGAAGGAATAATTTTTATGAAAAATAAAAAAAATATTTATAATTAAGTATAAATATATTTTATAATAAATTTAAATTTAATTTATTTTTAATTGTTAAATTAAATATGGTATAATACATGTTTCTTTAATAAAATCCAAAATGATAAAATCGGGGAATCATAGAAGATAAAGATAAAAATTTGTTTTGGATGCATTTATCAACCATTATTACAATTTGAACAATTATTTTGTCGTTTTTTCAGAACATTACATAATAATGGAATCCCCTTAATGTATACCTCTAGGAATTTATAAGACTGTCACCCCCCCCCCCTCCACTATAAAATGGCATCCTCTCCTCCCACTTCCTCACACATACTAGGACATTATGGATCGACCAAGATATAAAAAAATAGATTCTCCCAATACCTAAAAAATATATATTTCTGATAATTGGATGAATGTATAACAGGGTATCCCATTGGTTAAAACCAAAAGGTGTTATGTGATTAAGAGGTAGTTTCATTTTTCAAGTCCTTAGTATTATTTCCATTATCACCCATCTGAAATGAAATTATTCCATTATTATATAACAAAAATGGTTTTATTAATATATATTTATGTTGTGTTTAAACATTTTCAATCTATACTTACACACAATTCCAAATAATGGGTAGCGAACCTTCTCTTCATGTGTATGACGATCTACCTCCTCACACAAAAAAGATTGTTCGTTTTTCCTTTTCCGTCCCTCATGGTGGGACATTATGTTATAAAAATGGTTTATATATTATAGATAAAATATATATAATATTTTTATTCATCATGAAATTTCATACAACATGTACCCATATGAATTCAAATCTTCCAAAATATAATAACATAGTTTGTGGAAGTGTAGACTACCTCCCCATAAAATCAGTGTGATTCAATCACAATATACATGGATAATATAATGTATATTTGTATTTAAAAATGTGGTATAAATGATATATATATATATATATTAATATTAACATAGAAAAATTCTAAAAATCATAATATATCATTTTACTTATCACCACTTTCAAACACAAAAAATGTCATAACTTCGGTCAGGGACGTGATGACTACCGCCTCCTCAACATGATGCAATGCCATTTACATCACTATAATTGTATGTATAAATATATATAATCAATTAAAATGGTATAAATTCTATAATTATCATTTAATAATGATATAGTTTTACATAAATTTATTCTTGATTGATCATTTATGTAATGGGAACGTTACTCATTCGTAAATATGTCCTACCATCTCAACGATTGTAATATTAGATAAATTTTGATAATAATAATTAATTATTAGTTTTAAAATTATAATTGAGATATAAATATTATAATTATTTGATGATTATTATTCTATATATATTAATATAATGATTCCTTTGACCATAGATGACATTACAATGTCATTTTTGACACATGAATCAAATTTGGTGGAAACCTCCAATGTAAATGTAACTGTTAGTGTATATGAATAAAATATTTTAACATGTGAAATAAAATATATGGAAATAATGAAAATAGTTATCATGAATGTAAATAATTATCATATATTTATTATTCAGGAATATAATGACACACAACAGAATTCATACACTTGTTAAGGGATTTATTCTCTATATACATTCCATTTTGAATTATTTGTTATTACTCACCAATACTATTTAATAAGGAATATATACTACCATTTGAATATTTAAATTCTTAATATACTTATTCTTATGATATTTTATGTTTCATTTTATGAAAATTATTCACTCGGAGTAATGATTTAAATATTTAATGGTGGTATGGTACATATTGGAATTTTTAAAGATTATTTTTCTCAACAATATTTTAATGACATTTCATGTGTACATCTATTTTATCTACATCAAAAACCCTTGCTATTAAATATATTAAACTAATTAATAATTGATAAATTTATATTCTCCCTCAAAAATTGTTATTCGATATCACATATTATTTATTTTCAATATTTTATATAAGGAATGCACTGAAATGGAAATGATGGGTAGGGCCCTTACATTATATATCCCCTTGATTCATTGATAGGTTCTCATTATATTAGTATGTTTTCAAAATTAAATGGGTTTCTATATATAGTTTTAACGATCATGTTAATGTTTACTAAAGTATAATTTTTCATGTTTCTCAAACATGAAGTCCAATAATTTATCATTTAACTGATTTTTATTCAGATATTATTCATCCCTAAGATTCCGCATCAACATATATATGAATAAATTTAATTTTAGGTTCATTGATTAAATGGATTTTTTTGTTTTTTTCCTTTCCATAATGAAATTACCATACCTAGTTATTTTATTGTCATGTGTTATATGCAATTTACCATTCCATGTAGAATTTTTATCATTGATTCCTTATTGTATTTGTTTTACTAACCCTTACTAATAATTTTATCACACCCATATTATGTTTATTTTCAATTGTTTATGAAGAATTAATAATGAATAAAGCATTCAATGAGGTATTTTATTTCTGTTTATTGTGCTTCATCTTTGTATTTTATATTTCCCCATGAATTATGGTTATCATATATATAATATAGACTTCCAATATATCAGAACTCATCGATAAATTAGGATTTTATTCAATGAAATCTTTTAAATGTAATAAAATAATGCACCATCACTTGGATTTTATGGTCAAGGTGTTACACCTCGGTAGTATAGCATGCATGTAACACAGTGTTAGTTAATCCCAAAATCACACAAACACATTTGTAAATATTTATATTGAGTGTATTAACCCAATATCATTTTAGAATATCCTGTCCCAAAGTTCATACTTATCATCTTCTCACAACTAAATGAATCATCCTCTTATATGACATATTTTTAATTAATATATTACATAGTTATTTGGAAAATAATCCTTAAAAAAAATGGATCAAATATTTTACAACCAACCTATCTTAGGATATTTCTTATGCTATTATCATATTTACAGTTCGTAGATGATAATAATTTAATATATAAAACAAAAAATTAATATTTGATCAATTAAAATATATAAGTATCTGGCACAATTATTTAAAATTTCCAAAAGTATATAGGGTAAAATTTAAGAGCATGAGTCATCAATGACATTGACTAAACCAAAAAGACCATCAATTGTATTGTCTTTCTAGTTGTATGTGGGGGAGGCCATGAAAGAGATCACCCAGGGATAAAATGATGAATTCTAGGGAAACCAATGGAAATCATAATGATATCTTCAATCTTGTTGGGTGAACCATTATTACAAAATTAATACTATTAACAACATTGTAACGAAAGAGTGAGAGACGTATAAATGACCTAGTTATGTGTTAACAATTAATTTTGGTAGCCAAATTTGACGGTGGAAAGTAGGAATTGAAAATAATTTGTTCCAATCATGTATAGTTATTATGGGGGAACAATACATGTCCTTGAACGTTTGTTACTGCAATAAATTTCAAGGGGTCATACAATGCCCACAATGGTGGGACCTTATTGACATTCTCTGAATTATGAAATCATTAAAAGGAAATTATTCAAGGGATATAAAATAAATTCCAAAAACCATGGAATGATCTCACAGGAGTGTATTATTTATTACTTTTGTTAATGCTATAAATTTTGACTTAGCAGGGATGACCAATTTTTTCAACTTGTTTCTCCATGGTGGATTTTTGGTGTTCATGATTAAATAATCTGAATTCTCACCATGGATTTAAATGTGGTACTGATTTTGGATGAATGTATTGTTGATATATATATATATATATATATTTCATGGTGAGAATTAAGGGATTATGTAGACTGTAAATATTTTTTGAAATTTTCTTTTCAAATTAAAAAATACACACAAGGTATATGAAATTTTGCTAACATGGAAATGACTAGTCATATTTATTGAATCGTTGTCTTAGATAATTTGGAAACCACAATGATATAGTAATTATTAATATATATTATTTCATTGTTATTCTGGTAATGAAATAATTAACATAATTCAATGATTTCATAAAACAATATATTGTAAGAGTGTTAATTTCATTAACTTTTTGTTACCAAAACACATTCCATATAGAGTGGGAGTTCCAATATTATGAATAAATCCATTATTAGGGAATTGTTGGAGCAATCAAAAATGAATAAAATTTACTTGTTCCTTGAGTAGCTGATGATAATTAGAATCATGTCTTACATCACATATTTTATTTATATCTTTATATTCTCCCTTATGATTTTTTCTACTACCACTAAATTATAAAAAATAACTTAAATTTTAGAATGTATTATATCCCATGGTGGAATATCCTCTAGCCCAACCCTCATATATTTGTTTTTTTGGTAGTATTAAATAAACATAATCTCTATTTTGTTCCCATACTACTATTCAATCAGATCACAGAGCCTAGTCAATGATACATATGAATTAATGGGCATCCATAATGGAGTATTATATCACTTTTTCCTATTAGAAAACATTAGATCTTAGAAATTGATGATGCTTCATTAATTAGTGGATGCTATCTTTCCCTAATAAACATATGAATTTTTGTAGAAAGTAATTGGTCTAATGTTGTCATTATTTCAATCATTAAATAAATTATTCACCATATATATGTTCAAACCAAAAAATGGAACTAAAATTACGTCCCAAATAGTATCTCCCTCTCAACAATGCCTAATATTACCAGATGGAAAACCACATACACACCAATTACAAGTAATGTTAAATAAAATTATCATTCTCATTGAAATAACATCATGTTAACATCTATGAAAATATAGTTTTGATCCCAATTACATTAAAGATTTTTTGGACGTAGTATACTATTAGAACATAGAAATTCTGATGCTGAACTAAATATCTCATTGATTGTTATACCAATGTTTGTGGGAAAAAAAATTTGGTATATATTTCACTATATTATAAAATTTCATTATAATTAATAATAAAAATGTAATTTTTTTATATTAAAAATACTAAACAAAATGATATATAAAATTTAAATTATAAATCATAAAAACAAACAAATTGAATATAATGAATCATATAGGACCATGGCTACTACCTCTATCTAGTATGGTAGGGGAATAAAAAAATTAAAAACTATAGTGATAATAATAATTTATGTAATAAAAATAATTTTATAAATTCAATATAAACAATCATAGTAGGATCCACAGCCACATCACCCATAGGTTTATAGTCCAGTGGTTCTCTACCATCTCATAGCATTTTTGCATTAACAGTGTTGGAAGCATGAATTAGTACCTCAAAATATGTAACATTCTCTGACATACAAGATAAAATTGAATCCACAACCATGGGGTGTGAAACTACAAAATGGGGAATCCAAATTCAACAAGTCAAGATGTATCCATTTCAATCAAAACCAATAATGATAATTAATTTCTCATCCCTAGTGATGGAATGATGATAGTTATCCTTGGATGTTTTGCTAACTCGTCAAAAATTTATTCAAATATAATGCATAAACCTGAATATATATATATATATATATATTCATATATAGATATAATTATGCTTATATAATTAGTAAAATAACATAAAATAATATCTTAAACATCGATATCATTTCAATCACTAATCATTATCCACACTAATATTTATCATTGGATGAACCTTTATAACATAAAAATAATAAAATAAAACATAAATGTAGAACAAACAACAATATAATATAAAAAAGTAAAAAATTTAATGATATATACATCATTTCAAATCTGGGACACATTACAAATCAAAACCATGTGAGGATGTCCCTACAATGCCCGATTCCCAGAATGATGAATTGCAGCATCCAACAATAAAATAATTTAAATTTCAATCATATTAAATTCCAAATGTTCTTTAAACTATATAAACAAAAATAAATAAAATCTCCATTGTAGCCTCAGTGGAGATTTATTCAACTAACTCATGCCACATAGACATGGTAATTTCACTCAGGGCTCCATCCAAAGTGAATGGGGCACCCACTATTGGTACGTAGAGTTAACCCTTAACTCTCACTATAAGATATTATTAAATTTTATGTCAGGTGTCCATACAAAATAGGCAAAAATAATTAGATAACACTCTCATATTAATCATTGGAATTAAAATATCAAAAATGTTTGTATTTTTTAATCAATCATAAGAAACTATATCGATCATCTTACCTAAAGTATACAACTTATCTGATATAATGTATCATGGGGTAATGAAGCCCATTCACATGTAGTCAATGAAAATATGTGTGGGTCATGTATAATATGAATGAACTGGAAAATAAATGTAGGGACACCAAGTCAAACAGGATGATATGTCTCATCAAATGATACGTTAAGGGTCATATTGGTATTCCATGATTAAATACCATTACTAGAAACAGACATATTTGAGTACAAAGCGGTATATTCTCTTCCTGTTGAAAAAATCATACTTTAGTAGACAGATGTGCATATGATTATTTCATAATTAAAAAATAGAACACATTTACATTAAATCATTCCACAACCTGTATGTGCAGATGGCTCTAAAAAATGATATGGATATATTTCCTATTCACCTGACATGAAAAAAGTCATAGAATGAATTATAATGTGAAGTATTAATTTCTTATTATAGTACCATATAATTTGGATTTGAATGGACCTTTGTTATTTTTATTTATTTCACACATAATTCCTCAAAAATAATGTAGTGGATGGACCAAAGCATGTGTCTACGACCAGCTATGATATTCTATAATTTCATAACTGTGAAATCCCAATGAAATACTAGTGATTCAATAAACATTTATTTTATTTATCAACAATGAGAAAATAATAATGTTTTATTGTATAAACACTAGGTAATAAAATATTTTAAATGAATCTGGACACTACAAATAATTAATTGACATCACTATGTTATAGTAGACACGAGGATTCTAGAAGCATACAAATAAAATATGATATCACTTTACATTTAGTATCCATTCATAATAATAGTAATAAAGGTAAAAATAATATTTCATTTCCCATTCATATATATTGGTAAAAAAGCATATTATTTTAATATACATAATGCGTGGAAAGAAAATAATTTATGATTTCACTATAAATTTTCTCCAGTTACTACATCATCATTCAATTTATCTATAGGCCGATGAATTATTGGTCAGGTTGGTCTTGTTGTTAACCACAACAAGTGTGTTCCTCTCAGAATCACATTATTGGGATCTTTAGACTGCATTAATGGATTTTTTTTGTTTTGATAATTATATTATGTGGGATACTCTGGTATCTATGTTTTTTAGAGTACTTTACTTTCAACTAATGAACATCTATATATATTTGCATTTATGGAAGACATATGGTGATATTTAATCATGATATTATTTATTTTATATGATAAATTGAGGTGGATAATTGTTTTAATATCATTGTTAGGGGACACTATTTGAAGAGAATTTTTATTTGATATATATGAACTGATCTAAATGAATGATATTAATTTTTTTTGAAATTTATAGATTTTAGGTCATTCGTAATTTTTTTAATTGGTGTATTTCAAATGTTGAGTTGAAGTTTGATGAAGAGGATTTAAGTGTTTAGTGTGGTTTTTAGTGTCCAATATCCAACAGTTTTTTTTCCATGTTCTATGGAATATATAGGTTCAAATTATATTGGGGATTTGTTATGATGTCCCATTATTCAAGGGTGTATGATATGTATTTATATTGTATTGAATATTTTGGATGTTAAATTTTTGGGGATTAGAAATACTTTTTCTATATGCCTATTTATATGATAGTGATGGATGTTTTTTATAGTTTCAGATGGCATTTCTAGCCTCTATACATCTAATTGAACTACATATGCAATGTTTAGTGACATTCACAAACTTTTTTTTGATCAATTAATTTTCTAAAATATTATATTTTGTTATGATAGATGTTATACATTATTTTCATTTGTGAATATGATATATTTGAGTAATTTATCTACAATCTCGATGTTACATTTTCGAGATTTATGCAATGTGGGTTGTTGACATTTTTATGTCCTTTATCAATATTGGGATGTATGAATTAGAAATATTTTCCCACGATAAAATAAATAAATAAAAAAAGTTTACATCAATATGGGAAATAGTCATCAGTTAAAGGAAAAAATTATAGGTCCAACATGAGTGCCAAACAGTGAATACAAGAAGAGAACTATGATAAATATTGTAAAAATATTAATAATTTATTAATAAAATTATAATATGTAAAAAAATAAAAGCAATAATTTTTTTTATTAAATATTGTTTATAGAGAAACAATTTGGACACATTAACACACCAACAAAAAATTAATTATAATATTAACATTATAATTCAAATAATTATCTTCATTCAAAATTTAATGACCCAAGATTCCTATATTTTGAGAAATTAATTCTAAGTAATACTATTTATTATAAAAATTTACATTATTTTAGGAAGTCTCTCAATTTAGGTTGGTAGAAGTTTGAAATTTTTTATTAATTTATTATCATTGTTGTCATATATTTTACTATTTTATATGTTTTAATATATAAATATTTTTAAATATTTTTTATATTTTTGGGGAAAAAATATTTTTTTATTTATACTATAATTCAAGTCTTTTTAATGCATGTATATATCAAATATACAGACATGAAATACACAAAAAATTTGAAAAATATTTTATAAAATGTTTAAAAAATTATAAATGGTCTTAAACCGAGTAGTGGGATTACATTCACTACATTAATTAAAACATAAAATTTATAATTTCCCCTTAAATAGTCTCTATAATCCAATAAATATCCTCTTCATGTTGTAATATGATGTGTTGATCATGATATTGCCCAAAAAATAGTCATGTGTTTATCTCATTCAATTATAAGAACAACTCATCTTGAAGTCTTCTTATATAATTTCCAATTTAGATTAGATGGGTAGGTCATGATGTAATGTAGTTATGCTTGTGATGCCAAAATTAAAGTATCATTTCTCACTCATTAAGATCTATATAAATAATTTTAATTTTTACTAAAGTAAACTAATATTTATTAACATTATTTACACACACTAGATATAAAAAGTTAAACTTTATCAATATTTATTCCAACCATACTTGGGTAAAAATTCAATGATTTATATCATATTAAAATATTAATTATTGAAATAGTCATATAGACATCCATTTATATATACTCGTTTTTCTCATTTTTCATTAACATAGTTAATGACAAACCTAAATCCATTAGAATATAAATCATTTTGACGATGGGTCATTACATATGTAACCTCATGTAGTTTTTAAAATTTATTAGTTATTTTAGGGACACTTATCTCTTATAGATTGTTCCCCTATATGTTTTATTGAATTCAATAAAAAATATTATTGAAATAAAATATAACTATACTTCAATGAGAATAAGGTCTGTTGATACATAAAAAATATTTCAACAAATCCTGAAATAATGCATAACGGGGTTGTTGAATTTGATAATCACTTATATCAGACATCAGTTCCTTTAGATCCTTACTATGTCTCTTAAAAATGATAACTCTGTGATTAAAATGATCAAATTTTTATCTTGTAGAATAAAGTTGCTTATTGAAGAATAAAACTGATAAGATAGTTACTACATCAATGGTGAAAATGATGGAGTATAGAAAAAGATTTATCGAGGATCATGTACCCACATGATGTTGACTATATAAAATATAGTTCTATATCCAACTGGGCCATCGTGAATCTGAATGTATTAATAAAATTTTGATTCAAAGATCATAACATGTTTTTTAAAAATTCATATAGTATTCGATCAATATACTTTGGTTATTAATTCCTTTGGATGAGCTCCATTACATGAACGTCATATCAATGTAATCTGATATAAATTAATTGGATACATTCACCTAAATTGAATTTTAACAATCTCTATTACTTCATCGGTTAGGTTCATAGATAGGTGAATCATAATAACAAAAACTAATGATTGAAATAGTTCCTCCATGTGAAAAAGTGTATGTATAATTTTGTTATGAGATATTTCTAAATCCCAAATTAATTTATTTCATAAAAGAAATATATATAAAATTTTAGTATCTCAATCAATGGTTGAACAACAGCGGGTGATAAAAATCATGAAATGTGATTGGAATCAACTTCATAAGTTATACGTTATTTTGATGGATTTTCAACTCTTGAACTGTTCTGATTGACATATTAGCACACAAAGATATGTAATAAGTGTAGCAATACTAAATGATGATCATATCACAAATGGAATTAAATTTATATTTCTATTTTATTTTCCTAATATACATTAATGTAGGCATGTATGTCTTCTTTCCCTCAACCAACTATAACTAAAATTGTTTCAATTATACCATTTTTTCTAAATCGCATCGCTTATTATCATGGGATTTTTTTTCAACTGACACCTAATATAGAAAACAATATTTTTTCAATATTTTTTCAAATTTCATCACATCTGTATTATTCCGTAACATTTAAGTTTTCCAAAAACGAGAGAATAGTAACATACATTTCTTTCTAATGTTACGGCAATGCTTTGTACCCAGAAAATGAGTATTATGTAAAGTTATGAGACACCAAATCCTACAATTAATATATAGTGTGGATATTTTCTTTCTTAATATGTGATAATATTTCTAGTCTTTTCAAGATTATTTAAGAAGGATTTAATAAAATATAACCTTCACATAACTCTCTATACTTTTTAAAACAATTGGGGGGGGGGGTGAAATATTTTGTTATCAATTTATGAAAACCTTTTATATTGTTAATTTATGTAGACTTATTAATTTTTTTGTAATAAGGGGAATGAAATTCTTCTTTTGTACTCCAACCTGATAAATTTATTTAATCCCAGATTTCATTGATTTTCCAGGATAAAGAATCATATTTTTTTAACATTGTATTCATTTCACAATCATAAGTCATCACAACATCACACAAAAATTCATTCAACTCTAAAATTAGTGGTTAATGGTAAACATATATCTTATCCCATGGACTTTATTGACCATAAAAATGAATTGAATCTAATATGAATTTTATTTTCAAACAAATCCAATGTAGATAGTTATATAGAACCAACACTACATGCCATGAGATTGTATTTTCCCCAACCATAGACCAAGATGGATAAGAAATGTATTCTAGAAACTCTACTCATATATTATAACTATATTTGTAAATATTGTGTTGTCTCTCATCGAAATATATCAATTTAAGAGATAATTTCATATGGTTTAATATATCACTTCCCATATATTCTTTCACATTACATATTATTAATTTTGAATCAATTTAAAAAAAAGCTTATCTTTTAAACATTCCATTTATTTAAAATGAACAAATTTTTATTATTGAAATCAGTTACCCGTATTTTTCAGTCTAACAATAATGAGAATGATTTCACTGTTAATTTTTCCACCTTAAAGAGTAATAGAACAAAAAATTATCTGAAGACATATTTTGCATTCTAAATAGAACACAGTTGTTTTCACATGAATTTGTGGCCTGTTATGTGAATACTATCTTATCTATCATCATATAAGAATAGTAACATGATATAGGAATCATTGAATTAGTCGGATGAACTGTTATCAAAAACACCAATAGAATAGTGAGTAACGTGTCTGTCCTCTTTTTTAAAACTCATCACATGGGAAAACTACATAATAAATGAAAATTTACATTAAGAAGTAATACTAAAAAATAATTCAATTTTTACATCATTGTGAATGTAATAATACATCATCTAATCACAATCTTCACTAGAGAATAGATATACGTCACCAGAATCAACCTTCTGGATTTCAATGCCATTAGGATCCAACCCACAAACCATTGTGGTATGCATTTGAGGCATCATATCATTATTACTTGCATCATTAATCATATAAAATGTGTATAAATGATGATAATGAATTTATTATTCCCTCTGAGTATTCCAACACTAATTATGTTTTAAAAACCAAATAAATAATATGTTCTCTCTATTGGTATATTCTGTGAATTAATATCTGTTATCAAACATTCGACATATTAAACTAAGATTTTCACATTTAAATCCTCTAGTGAAATCACTAATCTACATTATTACATCAATATATTCACTGTAATATTGATTTGGAATATCAATCCAATAGTAATCCATATTCATATCTATATAACAAGTAAGTACTTTTCCACAAGACTTTATACTTCATTCATTTTTAAAATTTCGTGTCACGAAATATTTTAAAAATAACAACTATACATATGAATGTGGACTTCAACTCAAATTTTATAATCTTAAAAATGTCCTTACATTCACTAATCTGGGATTATAGAATTATACAAAATATAATATTCCCCAATATACTTCAAATGGGTGTTTATTAGTCAAATATTTGTTGAAATTTAGTTATATCACTACATTTGAATTGTAACACCTAATGGTATGGATATGTTTCAACATGTGAATCATATATTATGTTTTTATTTCAATGAGATTGAAGTAATTCAATATAGCATAGTGCGAAATAGGTTTTGTTGAATTATTTAATAATTAATATTAATGTTATTTTAATAAAAAATATGACAAAAAAGTTGTTTTTTCATATTAGTTTTCAAATACCACTAATAGTGAATGAGATATGTAACCACCTATAATATATTATCATTTTCATTTTAATTATCATTTTTAAAAGAAATAAATAAGGATTTCTTATAAATTATGATTATGGGATATTATATTAGTTATGTTTAATTTTGCGACCACATAAGCATTAATTTATGAATTACGATATTTTACTAATTTTTCACTATATATTTTTAATGTATATGGAAATAATTATTTTCCATATAAATTATTTTATTATAAATAAAAAATTTAAATAATATGCACCTAATAGTAAAAAAAAATTAAAATAATTAAAATATAAATAAATCAAGAAAATATGATGTTATATTTTCAAGAACCAACATTATCTTGTCCAACATAACCTGAAATGATCATGAGACACTTATTATAGAAGGTTCTTATTATCTTTGAGATCAAATATTTATAAAATTCATAAAAAATAAATTCCCACATCTTGATAAACATCATTAGAGGCCTAGAAATCATCTAATCCCACAAGAATTCCATTTTATAAACATTAAAGAAGTGGAGGAAAAATATTAAAATAACCATGAAATATGTTAGGCGTAAACACTATCATTCCCAAAAATTAATTCCATTCAATGAAAATAAATGTATTGGATCTTATAAAATGATATTTCTAATCATGGATATCAAAAAATTGGGTTTCCAGAGTCACAAACATTAATAAATCAAAATAAATTATATAAATGTTAGATATTATAGATCCTCATTATCATTATAAAAAAAATCATTAAAATTGGATGGTCCATAGTTAACATTAATTATTTGATAATACTACATTTTATTATTTCAGTTGTGTTACTCCCATTATTGACTAATCAATTTTTTGTATAAATGTATGTTATACTAAAATAAACTCTTTAATTGAACGATTTTTTATATGCAAAATTAGTTATCATCCTGATTCCATTGAAATAAATATAAATTAAATGATGCAAAATAGCGGGAAAATAGGAAATTAAATTTCTATAAAAATGATATTGTATATATTATTTTCATTAAAAAAATATTTATGACTAAAAATTTAAAAATTGTGAAATTTAAAAGTTTAAAAAAATAAAAACAATACATGAAAAATATCTTATATGATGATATGAAGAGAAAATATATTTAGGAACATCCCAGTGTACAAATTTATTTTCCCATAGAAATGATGTAATAATATATTTCCATTAAAATATTACTCATGGATAAATTCATATGAAAAATCACTACTAGTGAACTTTATAATTTCTATATGATTATGATCAGAAAAAAGCCTATAATCATTATAAATATTTTAAAAATCACTCAATGATATCTATAAGTGTAAAGTCTGAAATTAATATACTAAAAATGTTTTCCTTGTGTATGAATCCACTACATGAAATTCATATGATTGTAATAATAAAATGGACTACACAGAATATTGATATGAATTTTAGTGATATTATAAAACATAGAGTATGGAGGTCATAATAATTTATAAAAATTATTTTACTGAGTAATAGTGTGGATGCGGCGTATTTTTTTGGATGTACCTACTACACTAGTGTATTTTATGTTTTTTAGAACATCATATTATTTTGATTAAAACGAGTTCTATGATTTTGGACTATACCCTTGTGAAATAGGTAATTAATATACATGACTGTTAGTTGACTATTAGAAGTATATTAAATGGATTTTTGGTAGATGTGATAATTATAGCTACAGAAGAGGTTTCACTATATAGAGGTTGGATGTTAGGAGAGATGCAAACTGAATAGTCCAAATAATGTTAATTTTTGACATATAGATGAGGTTTTATGGAAGAATAGGTATTATAAAATTCAATGGGTATTAAATTAAGTATTAAAATGTTTTGTATGATTATCCATACATCAGTCATCATTGAATGAAATAAAATTTACTCCTTCCATAAACTACATGGGAACTTCAGTTTTCACCTTTTTTATTTGATTTTGATGACAATACATTTCATCATGTCATGTTGTAATTATGATAATAAAAATGGAAATTAAAATGAATCTTGAATCATAGGTTTAACAACCCATACTATGACGAATCTATAATGACCACTAGAATACGGGGAACCAAACGTAGATCACATGCAATAATAGAGAGGGGAAAGCTATAGGGGTGCAGTTAGGGTTAGGAAAGATGATTGAGAATGGGAATGTGTAGTAGCGGTTTCCCTTGTAGGTGATTTTCTAGGCATAGGGGACAAGTAGGTTATGTGTGAAGATGGAAGTCCAAAAAAATTGTGGGAACATGTGTCGTGCCATGTATTCTACATGACGAGAATCAGATCTGGTTCATGACAGTAGAATATATGGTTTTATAAAGGAAGCATATTTGGTTTCTGATGGGCGGTGGTGTCAATGGTTCTCTGGTGGAATCTATGTTTCTATAAGTGGAGTGATGATTCATGACCTTAGGAATTTTGGAGGAAAACCATGAGGAGGGGGGGGGAGGTTTATGTAGTAGAGTTATGAATGCCTGAAATTGTTTGAGGGTCAATGATAGCCTTTAGTTGTCTCTCATTTATAAGGGAACAATGGAAATTTTTTGATTACTCATTAAACACAACATAATATAATGAAACAAATTATAATATTATATTATGTAGAATTCAATTAAAACCTAAATTTTATAACATATTCATTGAACTCATATGGGAAGAAATGAAATCATATTGTTTAAGTGTTTATTATGTTGCTCATTTTTCTACATTTTTAAAGGAGGTAGAATCGCATTTATTTATAAACTATTCGAAATTTAGAATTAGTCACAATAAAAATGATATAAATCATTTATGGTATATATTCATGCTCTTAGAAATCACTATCAAATACATTATATGTGAATCACCATACATGTATAACAACATTTCTTATCTCACCCTTATGTATTATATAGTGGTATTATGGGTTTTTTATGTTGAAGTTATGATTATATAAACATTCACGTTTCCTAATTCATTTTTAAATGGCCCATTTTAAATATGTTTATGGGGAATAAACATGATCCCCTCATCATCATTACGATGGAATAAACCATAAAATTTATTAAACCCACCTTTTTATATGGGATAAATAGAAAACCAAAAACCAAACCCTATACAATGGGCTATATAAATCCAATTGGTACCACATAAAAATCATTAGAAGATCCATTGTCAACCTTGTATGTGCCTATGAGTATCTAGAACCAAAACTACATATGAGTATCCCAGCCACTGATCATGTGAATTCTAATGAAATCCAACTATCATGGACCATGGTTATTAAGGAAACTAATCCAAAATGAAAATTTTAGACATATGAAAATTAATTTTAGTTTGTATATGGATCCATCCAAGAAATCTAGGATCCAAAATAGTGAAATTCTTATAAGATCATCCATTAGAGATGTGAAACATTAACCCAAGGTTATGTAATGGAGATATCCCAAATGGTATCCAACTGGATTTTAGGTGAGGATGAAATATGGTTGAAATATTTCTCCATATCTAGCTACATTGGTGGAGAAGGAAGATGTAACATAAAATCCATAGAACAAGAAGATATATTAGAATGAAAAAATTCAATGGGAAATTTAAGCACCAAACAAGAGACCATCATTGATTAAAACCTATAATGAGATGATGAAAATGAAATATGATATTAAGCTACCGAAGGATAATTAGATGATCTGGATGAATAATTATTTTGTTTAACTCGTTATCCCCAAAACCCATAATATCACCATCATTCCCTAACATAATTTGGGCCATGAAATCATGATCCCTTCCCATGTTGGATAATAAGCATGTTTTTCCATTAACTGTGCAGACAATCTAATATATAATAGAGGCTTATAGACAATAATGAGTTCTCCATGAAATGTGTTGAAGTGGAATATTTGGAAAAATATTTTTTCAACCAAACATTAGTATTTTTATTCTTCATTTTTTATTTTTGTTTCATTGTGTAAGTGTAAATAGATATCTGGTTTCTGGGTTATATGATCATCTGAGAGAAGAAATTAACATGAGTTTGCTTCCTCCATTTTTTCTGTGATCACATCCTATGATCTGCATCTTTTTCTTCTCTCACTACCAAAATCCAAATTCATTGGTATTAGAGGGACGAGGATGAGCTATGTCGATGGATAAGTGAGATCCACATAATTTGATTTCTTGTAGCAGTAAAATAAAAATATAAGAAATTATGTTTATCAAAGGGATTTGATGTCTTTACCACTAAAATATGGTCACATTTGTATTCCATTTTTTCAATTTTACAAAAGATTTTCTTCTTTTCCAAATATAAAAAATCAGAGTACATTAAAATTCATCAATTTTTTTATCTTCCATTAAATAAAGGATTTACCCACCATTTTTCTTCAATGGTGTTATAAATATCCATGTGTTTTTTACTTCTACCAATATATCACCACGTCCATCTTTTGTTTCCTTCCAATACAAAACAAATATCAGCAATAATTATTATAACTAATATTTTTTCATTCCAAAAATGAAAAAAAATGTCACCTTCAATTCATAAAATAAAATTTCATCATTTCTGTAATAATGTTTTAAATTCCTAAAAAAATTATTCTTGCAATAGAAAAAGAGGACAACATCTATGGTTAATATCATTATAGAAGTAAATTTCTCCATGGAAAAAAGAATTTAGCAATATTTGGTGTTGGATAAAATAACAAAAATTATGAATATTGATGAATCAAAATTTGGGTGCACCATGGAACTAGCGATTCAATGAATATCATGGTGGATGGATACGTGAGCAAGAAGAAAAAGTGGTGGAGGACTCTATGCATGATTTTCAAAATTCCAATCATCAGGAGGAAAAAAGTGGGACTACAAAGAAATTTATTTCATTTATCAATGCATTGATTATGCGACTTTATAAATAATCACATCATTGAAAACACAAAATGAGATATGTGATAAGATTTAAAAAAATCAATAGATCCAATAAAGTGAAGCAGCTTTGACATAAATCTCAAAAAAAGATTTGAAATTAATATTTATGAATTCATTGGAATATGTTTTCGTGTATCAAACTTGGGTAATGTTTTTGGTGGACCAAAATCAGGTTAATAAATAAATATTATCTACCTGTGGGTATGTGGGAAATTTTTTTGATCCATTGATCCACAATTTGATTACATAGACATTTCTGAGAAAGGAACTGATGACCTAGAGATGACCTCTATTGATGAACTCTTAGGATCACAATAATCCCATGAAATAATGAAACACCTTCATTGTGATTTGAATGGGGTGGATCATGCCATGTTATCAATGTTTTATATTTGATAATATGAAATATAGAATGGGGGTATCTCGAAGAACCTGAGGAAGAGTATTTAGTGGACAATTATTTGATCCAAGTAGAAGAGGAATGGCTTAAAGATAACTATATCAGGAGAACATGGTTATTAAAACTATACTCCATGGAAAAAGGGTGACTAAGTAGATGAGTATTCAATAATAGCCAATAAAATCTATGTTATAATTGTATAAAATATGAACATTACAAGATTGAATGTTGGAGTATGTAACCCATGGATAATAACACCCAGAATGTATATATTATAAAATATGGAGATTCTTTTTTCATATACCATGAGATTTTGGGGCAAGCACAAACTAAATATCATGTATTTTCGTATATTGACTCTAGAGCTAGTATAACAACCCAAATCTTTATTACACACGTATAAATGAATTATTACATGAATTATTCACTTGTTTAAACATATAATATCTTGAGGTCTAGTGTATTGGGGGATTAGGAACATTAAATAATGACTTAAAATATTAAACATAACTTCTTTGTAGAAAACATCCTTTTCAAGACCACTACAATCCCTTGTATTTATCACAGCATAGTATTACCATAGAATATGAATAAAAAGGGTGAGATATAAATCCCAATACATGAGTAATTAAATACATATTTAGGCAATAGTAATATCAACATAGAATAAAATAATCATGAACATAAAGGCAGGATATTGAATGATTATTATAATTTCGTAATGATGAAACAACACTTAATATGGTATTTGCATGTGCCAAGGCCCATTGCACATGGATATTGAGTAAAACCTCATAGAACATGAATTAGAATTATTGAACCCTCATTTCACATGTTGTGTCATGGTACTAATATTTACCCAATGCATTGGATCACTATCAATGCATACCTATATTTAACATTTCATTTCATGCATTAATGTGCCACAAGGATCATAGAACATGGATTCACTAAACATCATCATTTATTCTATGATAAGGTAATATGTAATTAATTGATGAATCTATATAATAAATAATTAAATTTGAATAATGGTTAATATCATTGATATAGAAATGGTTATGGTATTCTCTACATAGTGACTATGGTTTGGAAAATAGCGGTGCAATTTCGTCAGCATAACAGCGTGACATAAGATTTCATAAAAAATGGTTAATGAGAAAAAAGGAGTGTCTCATTAGATTTAAATGAAATGAACAGTAAGGGGTTATATTGATACATTAACCAACATTTTTAATGGATTTTAAATTCATTATACAAAACAATTGCATGAATTTAAATGAGAAGAATGAAAATCCTTACATAATTTTGGCATAGTACTGTGTGTAAATAGGAGGCATTAATGAGAGAGATAGGGATATCCCATATTTCAAAAATAATGATAGATATATGGGGGAGGTGAAAAACCATTCCCCAAAATTTAAAAATGAAAATAAAATGGCTTCACAATATTAGGAATCTTGGATAAACTGTGAAAATAAGGAATACATTACACGGAAATGTGATACCAATGCATTTGGAGAGGCTTCAGAGAGGCTTTCTGAGAGCTTGTGGAACCATGGGAGGATTCACTATGGTGGATGGAAGAGTATTTTCGTGCTCCAAAGGCTTTTATGGATGGGTAAGTGGGAACAATGGTGGGTTTATATATTGAAATGGAGGAAATTATTTATTATTTAGGTTTTGGACAACACACATTAAACTAATCAAAACCAAAAACCAGCCAAGTGTTTTATATAAATGGGAGTAGAAAAAATTATTTTATAAGTCCAATTTCTGAACTTCTTAAAATATTAGGCTTGCTTATGTGGTGGTGAATCACACTCATAAGAAAATCATTTTAAAATGAAAATTTTTTATAAGACGTGGAAGGCCCACTAAGGCTTTGTAAAATAAATATAACAAATATGAAATAACATTATTTTAATGGTAAACGATATAATTTCAGAATATAATACGTATAGTATTTTTTTACATCACTATTGGATCATTATGATGTCATAAAACACATTATATATTTAAACATTTTTTAATTGTTACCCAAAAATTCAATTGTCTCGGAAAATTAAGAAAAAAATCAAAGTTGGATAATTTCGAAATTCTGATTCCAAAAATAATATGCATTTTATCTAAATAATTTTCTAAATTTTTTAATTTTTACTTTTAATATAAAAACCATCAGTTATAAAAAATTCATGGGTTTTAATAAAAAGAACTTTCAAAAATAAATAAAAAACTAAATTGTATCAAAAAAATTATAAGATCATTTATATTCAATAAAAATAACTATATTAATAATATTTTAATATAATATTATTAAATGAAAATATCATTTAATTCATAAACATATATTTTTTAATGGAATATCTACTAAAAATATTATTTTTTATTTAAAATAACGATAATAAAATGAATGTGTATTCTGTATTATAAAAAATAGGTCACATAATCATAGTGCTAAGGTCTTGTTACATAACCTCGTAGAACACCCAGATAAAAAATAAAGTTAAGGTGTGTGATGCTGACAACCCTTTTTGGGTGGCTCTGATAACATCATTGGGGTGGTAATCTCTATTAAAAACAACATCTCACATAGGTGGTTCTTTCCTAGCTTAATGAGATGATGTTCTGCTTGGGCTTGGTCAAGAGAAAATCTCAATAACTCAACCTGCATTCCAATCTCAGAAAAATGTTCTTCATATGGGGAAATTATATTGGATTAGGCCGCCACCTCCTTTGTATTAGTAAAATGGTTTTGTTAAAGCCCTATATTTATTCTAGCAATTTAATCACTATTTGAAGAATATATTAGTAACCTTAAAAATTCATAACAGTGTTTTAGAATCCAAATACATAAAAATAATGAATTGCTTGTGTTATATAACTATTTTTCATAATCATACATTTTATTATATCAAGAGGAACATTAATAAATATACTTTTGGGTTGTTACAATCTTCAACCCTTAATAGATTTAACCCCCCAAAATTTCATTTTCCCTCACTAAAATAGATTAGGGTAACAATGCATCATTAATTTCATTGATTTACATGTTTCATCATCAATATATTGGGTTTTTACCCAACAACTTGACAAGGGGCATTGTATTATTTTGAAAAACATTTCCCTATGATCTAAGATCTTCACTGGCTTCAGGGCATTCTACAATGGTACCACCTCCGGATTGAGTACATGTGATGCATCAGCTAGTCACCTTTTCAAGAGTGATACATAGAATACATCATGTACTTCAAACAAGTTTGGTGGGAGTTCTAGTCGACAGTCCACTACTCCAATGCGATCACAGATCACATAAGATACAATGTACATTGGAATAAGATTTCCATTCTTCCCAAATCTCATAACTCCCTTACGTGGTGATTTTCATAGGAATACCATGTCTTCGACATAAAATTCTAGGTCTCGTCGTCAATTACCAATAGAGATCTTTTGACGACTCTTGGTAGCATTAATTTGCTGCTGAATGGTCTTAACGTTCACTATCAGTTCTTAGACCATTTCTAGAGAGAGAAGTTTTTGCTCCCTATCATCATCCCAATATATTGGTGTTATTAACCTCTTCCCATAAAGGGATTCATAAGGATCCATTTGGATGCTTGAGTAGAAACAATTGGCTTAAGAGAACTCAACTAGAGGGAGATGTTGATCCCATCCTCCTTTGAAGCCCATTGAGAAACATATCCACAATTTCTAATAGCATTTGGATAGTCATGTCAAATTGGGCATCATTTTAGTGTTGATAAGTCATACTAATGTCCATCTCACAGACTAGATCATGCTGAATATTATTCCACAACATTGTGGTGAATCTCATATATCGATCACATACAATCGATATTGTCAATCCATGAACCCTTAACACTTCCATGTTGTATATCCCTGGTAGTTTATCCAATGAGAAATCCTCTCGAATAGCAATGAAGATTGAAGTCATTGTTGGATGATCCACAACAACCTCGATTTCATTGTTTTCTTTGGATATGTTTATAAGCCCGGTGAAAACGGCCATGTTGATGTTCTCCCATTTCTATGATGGTTTTGGGTAATGGTTTCAACTTCTCTATAGAATTATTTCTCACTACATTCAGTTGCTGGCATACCAATCATGTTTATGTATACTCAACGATATCCTTCTTCATGTTATCGCACCAATAATACTCTAGGAGATATCGATACATCATTGTGTTCCCTAGGTGTATAGGTAAATTTGAACTATGTGCATCATCCAAATGTTTATTCTTTCAATCCATATTTTATGGAACACATAGTCTTGAACCAAATCTACCATTTCTTTCTCCATTAACATTTAACTCTAAGGATTTACCATTTTTGAGAGTTTCCACTTTCTTCTGAATTCCCATAACATTCGTTAGAGCATCCCATAACCTTTCCAAAATATATGATTGAGAAATCATTTGAGAGAGGATTGATGTTTTTCACTTATTTATGATTCTCATATCCATCTTCATCTAATACAAAAAGATTGGATCATTTTTAATTCTCATAAATTCTAGAATTACACAATCCTTTCTACATAGAGAATCTTCCACCTTGCTTGATTTCCTGAGGTGGTAATGGATTGAAAAGACATAGACATTGATCACCTATAAACATCTTCATGTGGCCATATTCAACTCTTTTTTGTGTGAATATATACATAAGGATTTCTTGATCCGGGTATATATCACACTTCTCCCTAGTGAGGTAATGTTACAAAATTTTCAAAACATTGATTACTACAGCCAACTATTGTTCAAATGTTGGATTGTTCTTATCAGTAACATTCAATTTCCTTAAATCATAGGCAATTACTTTTTTATTTTTCATCTACACACAACACAACACCTTCTTCAAAACATCACTAAATACATCAGAATGTTATCTACTTATGGGTATTGTGAGAACATGTGTAGAGATATACATCCATTTCCACTCAATGAATATTTCTTCACATTCATTAATCTATAAAAAAATTACTCCATTATGATTTATCTTGGTAAGAGTATTTAACAACCAAGAGGAAATTCTCAAAAATCAGCATGAATATTTAACTATCCCCATGAGACTATGGATATCTGTTACTGATATTGGCCTTGTCCATCCCTGAATTTCAGCTATCATAGAGGGATAAAAAAAATCCCACTGCTTGTGATGATATGACCCAAGAATGATACCTCTTTCAAACAAAACATACAGTTGATGAACATTGTATAGATATTCTACTTTCAAATGTTCTCTAGTACAGTTCTTAGATGAACTTCATTGTCCTTAATTTTTTTAGTGTATATTAGAATATCTTCTATAATCTCTATTGAAAATTTGCTGACGTAATCTCTAATGACTCTCTTATCATGTCTATGATGATTTCTAGAGCATTATTGAGTTACAATGGCTTTACAATGAATTTATAGTGCCCGTATCTTGTATGAAAAGTAACCTTGGGGATATCCTCTTTGATTAGAATTGAATGGTAATTTACTAACCTCAAATACACCTTGTAAATGTATTTTGATCCGTATTTTAGGATTAAATACATCGTCAATTCAGGGAAGACCAGGAAATTCCTCAGAAAACCCCTCAACAAATTTTTTCACAATATGCATGTCTTCAAGGATGGTTTCATCCTTTGACTCAATTATCATACCCAGATGTGAAAGGTCATTGGGGAAAAATATCCACACCTGAGATAAGATGGTGCTAAGGAAGACCCATCCTCCTCCTTGCACTTGTACAGAATCAGTGGACTATTCTTTATATGGAAATCGATTTCCCTCTAACGGCAATTTATGTTGGATCTAAATACATAAATCATATCCATTCAAATAATTTCACCATATTCAAAAAATGTGATTATGATGAGGTTATATGGATTTAAAATCTCTAAATATTGATATGTGAGGAGTTATAATCTTGGGTTTCAATGATTTCCACATTTTACGTACTCACTGACATCATTATATCTATGATTTGTGTTGGTGTTGGTATTTTTCTACTAAACATTTGGTTTATAAAAGAATGCGTAGAACCAGAATAAAAAATTATGTTTGATCTTCATTAATAAATAACTATCATACATTTCACCACTTTTTTGGGGTTCACATAAGTAGTGTTGAGGGAAAAGGCTCTCTATTTCTTCCTTGGAGGTTGTTGGTTGCCTCTCAAAACCTTTTTCTATGGGCACGAGTTTTGGATAATCTCTGCTTCATTTTTGTTGAAACAATGAACAATTAATTGAGGGTATAATGGATTATTCCTCTCCACTATCACAACTGTGGGTTTGTCTGTTCAGTATTTAATATTTAGGTTCCCTTCTCTTCCACACCTAAATCATTATCTCTCCCCCTTCAATCCATTTATAGGTTGCTTTTTTCCACTCCTTTGGCAAGTGGGGTGTTGGATTTTCTTAGCAACATTGGATTTATCCATCAGTGTGCTAGAAATGAAATGCACATTATGCTTCTTCTCTCTATGATACCCCTGATATTCATTGATCTCAATTTAAACTTTTAGGGAACATGAGATAATTTCCTCATAGCTCTCAAAGTCGTAGATCTCTAGGGCTTTCCATAGGTTTTGTATTATCCCACCCAATAGGAGTTCAACTTTAAATACATGGATAATAACAAATCCAGAGGTGTATCATTAAATCCTTGTAATTCTTTCCTCATATGATCAAATGGATTCATCTTCATTTTTCTTATGGTCATGAAAGAACCATTACATAATATGTTGAATGGTGCAGGAAAAATATTTTTTGAAAAACATCTTCCCAAAATCCTTTGAATCCAATGCCTCGATCTCTTCCATAGACTTCTTATTTTTGATCAATTTTCACTATTGATTAGCTCTGCCCTCCATATGATAATTAGTCTAAAGTACATTCTATTTTTCAAAACAATGAAATAGGTAGAAGATCTTCTCAATGTTGTTGATCCATAGTTCAGAGATTGAGGGATCAGGTGATCCATTAAATTTATGAGGTCGTAGTCACATGATGCTCTAGATTACAACTTATTATTTCGTCGGGGGGGGGGGGGGGAGGGGGTTGAATGATCCTCTTGACCCTTGTTTCTATTAAAAACTTTATTTAACTTAAATTTTATCATGTTAAGGATAACGAGTCTCACTCTCAATGGATTGAGAATCTAATTATGACAATCATCACATTGTTATTCACATCAGTTTTTAGCCCAAGTACTTCTATTACAGGTCATTGGCTAGAATAAAATAAAAGTTAGGGGAAACACATAAAGGATAATCCATTGAAAAAAACAGATGACTTATAAATTAATTTTATTACAGTAGATTATTAATTTATTGGCATCAACCTATGTTATAAATGATCTACATCGCACCATGTATAATTTTGTGTATTTTTTATTCCTTTAACAATGGATCATAATAAGCTTTTCAATTTACCAAATCATATCCCCTGGGACTATCTTAACAAAGATTAAAGCTTGACCCATTGTTGCACACTAGTTCTCATTCAGGTCTACCTCAAAGTGGTGTTTTCAGTTTTTAACCATAAGATATATATGTTTCATAGATTCCTCAACCTCATCATATCCATAAAATGATTTATTTTCTTGATTAACTACTTACTCAATGATCAAAAAATTTTAATTATGTTTATATTATTCGGTGTATCGTCCATATGTATTTCATGAGGGTTTTCTAATCCTAATCCCCAAAATAACTAATCCTATATTCTAATTCAAACTATTACATCACATTAATTTATTACACACTTAATCATGACTTATTGAAGAAAATAATAACTTAATAAAACATAGAATATTGATAGGTCTACTGTATTCGGGGTTTAATAAGATTACATAATGGAATAAATCATCAATGACAACATATATATTGAAAAATAACTATACATGATCAATTTGTTCCATCATACATAGAATTTCTTGGGATTACCTGAGGATATGAATAAGAAAAGGGTGAGCTATGAATCCCAGTGTGGGAGTAAAAATTTAATAACATGAATTATACAACACATGTTAGGCAATAGGCAGGTCAACAGAGTATAAAATAAACAAGAACATAAAGGCATGATATAACATGATTATCATAACATGGAAATGCAGAAATATCAATTAACATGGTATTATCATGAGATAAGGATAATTGCACATTGATCATGCGTAAACCCTCATTTCAGTAGATGTATCATGATACTAATATTTAACCCTTGTATTGGAGTGATATCATGGCCCACCAGTCTTGAACATTTCATTTCATGCATAATTGTGCTACACGGATCATATGACAAGAATTCACTAAAAATACTAATTTATAGCACGATAAAGGAATTTGGAATTCATAAATGAAACTATATAAAAAATAAGTAAATGTGAATAAATATTAATACCGTTGATAGAGAAAGGATTAGGGTGTTCACTACATAATGACTTTGGCTTGGAAAATCACAGTGTAATTTAGGCTCCATAATAGTGTGACATAAGAATTCATAAAAAATGGTTTCTGAGAGAGAGTGGGGGGTATAAACATATGTAAATGAAAAGGATAGTAAGGGGGTCACATAGATACATGTATCATCATATTTAATGGTGTTTAGATTTTTAATAAAAACGAATATCTTGAATGTAAATGAGAAGAGATAAATTCCTTATAGAAGATCAGTATAGTAATAGGTGTACATGGGAGGCATTAGTGAGAGATAAAGGGGTATATAATCATTAAAAAATAAGGAGTACAATACATGGGAGGTGAAAAACCATACCCTTTCATTTACAACTGAAATTTAAATGGCATAAAAATGTTATGAATCTTGGATTATATGAGAATGGAAGGAATCACTTACTTGAAAATGTGATCCCAAAGGCTTGGGAGAGGCTTCATCAGCGCTTAGGGGACCTTGGGAGTATTCTAGAGAGTGTATGGTAGTGCGTGGTCAGGCTCTAAAGGAATTGAATAAAAAGGAAATGAGATCATGGGCGGGTTTATATAGGAAAGGTGGGGGAATTATTTATTATTTAGTTTTTGGACGCCACACATAAAACTAATCAAAACCACAATCCATACAATGTGTTTTTCCACTTTTTATTTTCCAAATGGGAGTTGATAAGATTATTTTATAAGGCCACTGGCCTAAATTATTAAAATATATGTGTTTCTAATGTGGTGGTGAGTCACACTCTCAAGAATATCATTTTAAAAAGATAAAATTGTTTATTAGACATGGAGGGTCGACTAAGGCTTTGTAAAATAAATCAAACAGAACTAAAATGAAATTATTTTAAGTTTTAAAACCAATATTATGCAAAAATAATTTTTATTGTATTTTATTACATCATTATTAGGTCACTATGATTTCATAAAACTCATTATATATTTAAACGATGTTTAATTTTTATCCAAAAATTCGACTATTGTTGAAAATTATAAAAAATTCACCATTAGATAATTTTGACATACAGATTCCAAAAATAATATTCATTTATCTAAATAATTTTCTAAATATGTGAATTTTTATTTTTAAAATAAAAACCATCATTTATCGAAATTTAATGGGTTTGGATAAAAATGGCTTTCAAAACATAATAAAAATGGCATTCAAAATATAATAAAAATCACAATTCTATTAATAAAAATTATACGATCATTTATATTTAATAAAAAAAATTATTAAATTTTTTTATAAAATATAATTTATGTCAAAAATAAATTAATTCCTCCAAATAGACTTCTTAATTGAATATTAACTAAAAATAATATTTATTCTATAATATAAAAATAATAAAATTTATGTGTATTCATTATTACGTACAAAAATAATGCACATAATCATAGTTCTTATGGACTTGTTACATAACCCCGTATAACACTTGAATAATTCCTATGGGTATGGTGTGGAATGGTGACATACATTTGGGGTGGATTAGATAACATATCTCAGGTTGTAATCTCTATCAACTTCATTTTCACACATAGGTGGTTCTATTCGAGCATAACATGTTGAATCTCGACATGGGCCTGTTAAAGTTCAATACCCAATGATGCCGACTCGTTTCCATGCTCTATAAAATGAGATTCATATAGATCAATTCTACAAGAAGTGGCCATCAAATCATCTGTCTGAGTAAATGGGATTGGTAAAAGCCCTATATTTATACTAATCATTTGATCACTATTAAATTACTATATTAGAAATAATAAAAATTCATAATTGTATATAGAAATACAAAAACATAAAACCAACGAAATTCAAATTTTATATAACAATTTTAAACAATAATGCATTTAATTGGGTTAAGAGTATTTTTCATTAATAAAAGATTGCTTCGTTATAGCTAGGAACCACATGAATTGTCACAATCACTTTTTTATGAAACTGGATGAGGGGGTTCGAAGAAGGATTTAAAATTTTATTATCTCAATAATATATTTCCATAGATTATGAGATATTACTATCATGAAAAATCAAGCGATTAATTAATTCAAATCAAAAGTCTTCTATGTCACATTCATGGGGACCAACATCATGAGTGTCTGGAAAGTGGTGGAAAAAGGGTTTCACAGTTGCTGAGAAAGTAAAACAATGGTGACAGATGATTCCAAATAATCGATGATCAGAAAATATTCAATGAAGAAGAACAAAATGATAACACATAGGATCCAACCTATCATACCATTATGTTTGATGATGATACATGATGATAATGGATTGTTAAGGAATCACATGATAATTAATTTATACATTTGATGTTTAAAAATATTAATAATCAATAACACAATGAAAGAGATTACCATAATTTGACACCTGAATAAAATGTTTGATAGTTATGTTCAATGAAAACAACATAGGAGCATCCTTGAAATAAAGGAAAACTCGAAAGTGGTAGATCCACTAGAGCTTTTCCACCCTGATGTGTGTGCTCAATTGAATCCAAAATAATTCTTACAAAGATGATATATTGTTATTTTTATTATGATTATTAACATAAAGCAATGATATATTTTATCAAGATTACGTTTGTAGTGTTTGGAATCAATGATGAATTCCTGGTACATGTGGAAAATTAAATAAAGGTCACATAGAAACATCATGATATGGATGAGATTGGGAGTACACCTCTATTTTTTATCAAGAGTACCTCAAGTAGGATGGAATTCAATTACAATTGACATTGGAATAAAATCATAAACTCAATGGATAATACCATAGAAAAAACAAACATACTCTCAAAATGGAAAAAATCACGTTGAATAAAATTGATTGCTCATGAATTTCTGGGATGAAGAATATTTTTGCGAGGTGTATCTACTCAATATATTCCCAAATAATGTTCAACTAAAACATTACACTACTTGAATGGGAGGTTTTCCCCATGCTATAGGAAACCCATTTCCAACGGTTTCCAAAAACCGTTGGCAAGGGTTGCTCAACCCAACCTTTCCCAACAGTTTAATAGAACCATTGGGAAAGGGTACCTTGGACACCCCTTTACCCGCGGTTTACAAAAACCATTGGTAAAGCCTTACCCAAAATACAATCGGCCACTCATCACCCCCAATCTTGAGACAAAACCCTAAATGTGAAGCACTCTTCTTGTGACTTCCCCCATCTAAACAGCTCAAACTCCATCGAATCATCTCAAATAAGGTATTTTCTTCTTTATACACATAAAATATTTAAGTGCTACCTAATTTTTATTTTTATTCATCTAATATTTAAGTTTTAAGTTTTTATTTTGATGTATATATTATTTTTTTGTGTTTTTATTTAATCTATACTTTTTTCATTAAAATCCATTTAATAAAATCAATCCTTAACCCTCCATCAAAGAAGAAACTTCTCAAATTCATTGTGGTTATATTCCAGATTTTCTAAGTATGTGTTTGTATGAGTTTTCTTCATCATGTAATAATTTGTTACATGGGAATTTATTTGTATGTGTTTATTAATTTTTTGCAAATCTTATTTGAAATTTTTACTTAAAATTCCTTGTGAAATATTATTTAACCCTATTCTCATTGAATTGAAATGGATTTCAAAAGATATTTCATAAATGATTTAATCTTGAGAAAGTGTTTTATTTAATTGTGAATTTTTTTAATAATGCTTGTGTAATAAAATTTGTTATTATACATTTGTTTTGTGACTATGTTTGGTATTTAGTAACACATGAGATAACTGGGGTGTGAGAATGTGTTTTGAAAGAGATTCCATGGATGGTTCAAGATTATATTTACATTTTGAGCCTATTAATGATTTGTTTTAAAGATATTTTGAGATATTTACCTTATGTTTATTGGTGAAAACTCGGATCTGTAGAGATGGTTCATGATTAAGACATATAATTACTACTAAACATGTGGATAAACCATGCATAGTAGTGAATTCTGGAAATGTTTGATGTTTTTAGTCCTTTTTTATTTAGAGTTTCTTCTGATGCTGATGTTTATTATCGATACCTATGATAGGGAATTTATTTTAGTTTCTAAATCAGATGAGACTCCCCCACCATGCATAGTGTATGAAAACTCTAACCTTATTTAATCATTCTTTTTACATAGCCTATGCAACCTCTACCCTCATTTAATCAGTGAGTTCAACTCATTAATTCAAGCCATCATTCTCACTAGCATGTAAGAAATTGAATGATGTAAACACATCCTCACATGATTTCTTACCATAGATAGTGTCCAACATATAGAATACGAACTTTTGAATTCATTAGTTAATTAAGATCATATATTCCATTTCCCCCATGATTACTATACTAATATAACATTAGGTTCCATTAAATATGGTTCTCATTGTAGATTCTAGATTATATGTTCTTGGACAATTCTCACATTTATGAGGGTGGGGTGCTTTTCACTAGCCATGTTGGCATGTGTATACATCCATAAAAATGTTTGATAAGTCAGAAGTTTAATTCAGTAATGTTGTTATCATTGACATACTTTATTATTAATCCCAAATTTAAAAATAATTTTTTTTCTATACTTTATGAAATCAAATCTTTTTTCATCCCATGAACAACCTATTAGTGCAGAAGCCTAAAATTTATTCACCCATGGGGTGTGCTTGACTTGGGGAAGTGATTGGGTAATGAATGGTATGACCATAGAGGTGCCAATAATGAGTTATTGAACATGAGTGAATGATTTGGGATGCCTATAACACAAAATGGGACATGAGGCATGTGACACTTATAGACCTAATGGAAATGAATGTAAATAAATTTTAATTTAATTTATGAGTACTTGTTCATTACATAATTTTAATAGTACACTACATCAACTAGAAACTTATTCCTTTATCATTTATATAAATGCATTTTCTATTAATGTTCACTCCTATTGAATTGTTTATGACAAAATGACTTATATAAATTCTTTTTATAGAATTTACAAAATATGGTTGTATGAAACCGATCAGATCTTATGCGATTTTCAAAACAATTTGTGGAGCTTTATAGATTTTGCATTTCACAATGATTCAAATAGTGGTCGAATAAACTGCCCATGTTCCAATTGTGTTGGTAGACCATGATTAAGTCTTGAAGAAGTCACCTACCACATAACCAAAATTGTTTTTCAAGCAACCTAATTTGGGCGGTATCACAATGGGGATAAAATGAAATCTCAAATTGGTTATGATCGAAATGAATGGACTGGAATAGAGAATTTTTTAGATGATCAGTTTCTGTTTATTCTTCATCATGAAAAAGAATGGATTTCGACTTAAGAAGACTTCAATATGAGGACAGATGATGCATCTAGTGAAAATGATGATATTGATAGTGTGAAAAAATTGAATGATGCTACCAAGACTCCAGTATATCGACAATGTGATAAAATGAAAAAGCTGGAATTTTTAATCTAATTGTTTCATGTGAAAACTATGTACGGTATTTCCAATACAGAAATAAATTACATTCTTACCCTCTGCAAGGATTTACTTCTAGATGATGCAGATATTCCGTCAAACAACTATTTAGAATTGATGTTAGTTGAGGAACATGGATTTTCAAAAAACAAAATTCATGCTTGCCCGAAATATTGCAGTTTATTTTGGGAGGAAACCGTTGAACGAAAAGATTGTATAAAATGTGTCACATCCCACTGGAAGTCAAAATCTGATGGAACATTATCCCGCATTCCATAGAAAGTAATGTGGAACTTTCCATTGATCCCAAGAATCCAGAATATTTTTATGTATAAGGACATATCAATAAAAATGAGATGGAATGATACCGAGAGAAGGAAGACTAATGATGAGTTGGTTCATCCTGCAGATGAATTTTCATGGCAGGGATTTGATGCTCGACATCATGATTTTCCAGCTGATGTGCGTAATGTGAGGTTGGGTCTTTCATGCGGTGGTTTTAATTTTTTTGGGCATATGCTTACTTCACACAACACATGGATAGTTTTAATACATACTTATAATCTTCACCCATGGTTGTGTATGAAAGAACCTTTAATTTTCATGAGTATACTCATATATGGTCCTTCTGATCCTGACATTGATATTGATGTATACATGATACCTTTAATAAAAGTTTTGAATCTTATTTGGGATGTGGGTGTCTGCACATACGATTCGTGTTCGAAAGACATATTTCAAATGTGTGTTGTGATTATGTGGACGATAAATGATTTTACGGCTTATGCAATGATGTCTGGATAGAGCACGAAGGGAAAACTGTCAGGTCCAGTTTTTATGAAGAATACACGATCTTGAATAATGAAACATCGTTGTAGTTTTAGTTTTTTGGGACATCGAAGATTCCTGCCAAAGGATTATCCATAAAGAATTAATCGTTGATGATTTGATAATACCATAGAGACCTATGATCCACCTCAGCATATGTATGGAACTAATGAGCATAATGAATTGAAAGATTTTAGTTTTTCATTCAGGAAGGGTCAAATGAAATCTAGAATGAGGAAAATGCTTCCACTGAAACATGATACAATTGGAGGAAGAAGAGTATCTTTTTTAATTTGCCTTATTGGTCAACCTATTTTTTACGTCATTGCTTATACGTAATGAATATTGAAATGAACATATGTGAAATGTTGATTTTAGTTATTCTAAATGTCAAGGGAAATAAAAAAGATGATTTACGATCTCGGTGTGACTTGGTGGATTAGGGCATTAGACCAGAATTGCATCATGTGTGTATCAGTGAAAATAAATGGAAACATCATGTGCTTCTCATGTGATAAAACCTACGAAAAAAAATTCTCGACGAATGAGTGAATATTAGAGTTCCTGATGGATATTCAAGCAACATATCTAAACGGGTCAACAGAAGATAGTTGAAGCTAAAATCAATGAAGAATCACGATTATCACGTTTTAATTCATGATTTTATTCCAATAACAATCTGTCATCATTGGTCCAATAATGTAAGGTTGACTGTTATTCGGTTGTGTCATTTGATTAGATATTGTTGTGCTAAGAAGTTGTCTAAGTATTTCTTGCAAAAAATGTTGACAGATGCCCCATTAATTTTGTGTGAGTTGGAGAAAATATTTCCTCCATTATTTTTCACATGCATGCTACATCTGACTGTCCATATTCCCACTAAAATACTTCTCAGAGGACCAGTATATTTTCGTTGGATGTATCCACCTGAAAGAAATATGTACACATTAATGTCTTATGTCCGAAATAGGTATCATCCTGAAGGTTCTATCGTGAATGGTTTCATTGCTCAATAATGTATGGATTTTTCCCAATGTATTTTTCTGATCATACAACAAGAATGAACATACCAATGAGAAATGATGAAGAACAGTATGAGAAAATTGAACACATTTTTCCATCACATCCTCAAATAGGAGGAATTTCTAGATCATATACATTGAAGACATTCAGCCCTGAAGAGTGGGATATGGCACATCGAATAGTTTTGTTCAACTGCGATTTGTTCGATGACTATATCTGGTTACTAAAATGAATATTTATATCTTACATATATACCTGTTAAACTATTCAAATTATTTATCTGTAGGGAACATAAAAAAATTTTAAATAGAAAGCATCGTTCTTTATCATTTAGAAGGAGAGAGACTTTGCATAGTAAAGAGTTTTCTTCTTGGTTAAAATTTAAGGTAAAAATATTACTGTTTTAAATAATTATATGAATATTTATTTAAGTTTAATACTCATTTATATTGTAGGTATTGAGTTTTTATGCTAACTCTATCTCTAAGGAAATAAGTGCTTTGGCTTTTGGACCTAATACCGTGGTTCGTGATTGTAAATCAATTGTTATCAATGGGTACAAATTTATTTCCACTAAATGAGAAAAGAACATGAGAACACCACATGATGGAGTTATGGTTACTGCTGCAACAGATTTTTATGCCAGTGCATCTGATAGTAGATCGCAATTTGAAAATGTGGGTTATTATGGAGTCATTGAGAAAATAATAATATTGGATTATTACTCTCATGGACGAGTCAAAATGATAAAATGCAATTGTTATAATTTTATGATGAGTCATGGCACATTTATTGATGATTGTGGATTTCGAGTAATTAATATGACTCTCACTCTTTCTAAAGAAGAACCATATGTTTTGTAATCAATGGATAAACCATATTTTTATGTCAAACACCAACAACAAACTGAATTTGGTGTCATAATTGAAGCAATTCCAAGACATATTTTTGATGATGGTGATGATCGAATTGACACTATCCCTAGTTCCATTGGAACCAATCAATTTATTTCTTTTGATGACTCCAATAGCTCAACTGTCAGATTTGATTGTGACCCTGATGTTTTGGTTGAAAATATATAGAATCATTCATACATGATCTCAATTCTTTTGGGTTACCTTAAGATAGTTTTTTATGGTTGGTAATATTCAAATTGATTTACTATTGTTCACAAATATGATTTAGATGACTTGACTGTTATGTGAATTTTCAATGTTTATTGGTTGTAGTTCTATTTGAATTGCATTTTCTAATATGGAATTGAACTGTATTAAAACCTAGTCAAACAATATTTCCATCTTCGTGAACATTGCAACTTGTATGATTTATAAAATCCATTCAAGAACTTCTAAAACAATTGATAGCTAAATTACCAATGACTCCCCATATTCCCTTATATATTTAGTTTTTTGGGTTACACATTAGTTTCCATTTTCAAATTAATTTCATATTTGTCTTCAAAAGCAGGAAATACAGCTAATTGAAGAGAGACGAAGATAAAAAAATTATGGAGATCTATCATCGAATGAAGGAGATGGGATTTCCACCATTAGTGCCTATAGTGAGTAATTTATTTAAAATAGATATATTTAAAGAATATATAATGTAATGTGATTAATTTTATTGTAATCATTTTTGTAGGATCCACCTATACGTCGACAGTTATTTGATGAGGAGCCTAGTTCTGGTCCTAATACTCTGGTCGGTGGTACGAGGATGGTTCGTACCAGAGGTGGACGAGGAGCTTTGCGTACCTGACTAGACCCTGCCCCTCCCAATGACATGTCATCCTTCCCACATTCTGATCTCGGTGTGTCATTAGGGACACACAGGTTTATTTAGGCCTCCCATGTATTCACCACCTTTTGCATCTTCTGGCCCATCTTTTTTATATCCCATGATGATTCCCACTCTCCAGCCATAATCCAGTCATACATCTGTCCCATATTATTTTCTGTCAATTTCTATCTCTCTGAGCTTCTATATTCCATTGTCTTCAACTCCTGTTCCACCACAGGGTGTTCCATCGGTTTATGTTGATCATGCGGTGCTCAGCAATCAGACGGGCGCAATTATATTTATAGAACCCTATCAAATATTTATACCAATATTTATTTTCATTATAACATTTTATGATAAATTTTTTTTTCTTTCATGACAGATACATCTACTGAAAGGAGGCGGGGGCGGGGGAATACACACATGCGTTTGGTGTGGAACCTCCACACACACAGGTAATGGTGGATTACAATGAAGACAACCAAATTGTTGAGAAAACAGGGATGCAATGTCAGAGTTTTTTGGCAACGCTTTCCAAATACTCTGACATCATTCCCGTCAGCACACTATCATGGAGACAGTTTCCACATGGGGTCAAGCAAAGAGCTTGGGCAGAAATATGGGTTAAAAATATGTTGTATTTAATTCCATGAATTATTTTTTTATTTATACGAATTAATATTTTGGTGACAACTTCGATTTAATTTTCCCGATGGTGAGGTTGCACGACAGGAACATCTGAACGATTTAGATGAGCATTAGAGAGACTACAAGAAAGAGTTTTATATTGGATGGCGTGCTAGTGTTGGCACTGAGTTAGAGGTAGTACCAGTCGTGGATGATTTTCCTATAGAGCAGTATCGGTAGATGATTACCCATTGGATGACTACTCAGTTTAAGGTATTAATTACATTTGCAGTATAAAAATAATAAATTTCATTTATTTCATTAATATTAACCTTTTCATTATATAATTTTATTTAGGAATCATCTGGAAAAAATAAAAAAACATTGATTCAAAAAAATACCTCCACACACTGGTATGTACTACAATGCCAGATCATAAGAGGAAGCTGGTATGACAATTTTTTATAAGTTTAATTTACGACTTACAGTATCTTTTGTTTCATAAATTATTCAATTTTTTCTTAATTTTTTCATATAAATTTAGTTTTTAATGACATTGTAGAGGCAAAAACATAATATTTAAGGATGTGTGCCTCGAGAAAAACATTTTTGCTCTTGTAGACGGAAAAAGGATGGAAGTGCTGCCAACGAACCCACTCAACAGCAGATTGTATGTTTTAATCTAGTGATTTTATATTTTAATATATATTTTTTAAATTAATAATATATTTATATTTGTAATAAGATACTTTATAGGCCCTCGATTCCCAATAACCAGACAATTTTGGGCCAACTGATCACTTACATCATGTGTTTGGAGCGAAGCATTCTAGAAGAGTACGCTGCCAACCTAGGATAGCCCCGAAGAAGTATTGGCCCTCCTCGGGAATGAGTTGTAGTTCCATGAAGCTGCAGCAAGTTAGGGAACAGGTAGAACAGGCTGAAAAAAGGGTCATAGAGATGTCAGAACAGTCTTCTAGGGAAAATAGTGCATTTATGAAATTTATTGAAGTTTGACGTCCAACAATTCCACCAGAGGCCAACCCAGCTTTTGATGAATATATGTCATTGATAATTTCTATATATAGTACATTAGGTGGCAGTTCTAGTGGTGTTCAAGATGATTTCCCTCTTGACGATGATGATATCGATGAGTTTGATACAGAATAGGAGGGAGTGGAGGAGGGCAAGGTGGAGGAGGAGGGTGAGGCGGAGGGTGAGGGCGAGGAGGAGGGCATTGAGGAGGGCGATGATGATGATGGGGATGAAGATGAGGGTGATGATGATGGTGATGATATTTATGGGGATATGGGACAAATTTATATGTTACATTTTTTTCAAATATTACTAAGATTTTATTTTTAGTCTATTCTAGTTGTTGGTTTTATCTAAAACCGTAGTATTGTATTATAGTTGAGTTATTTTTATATATTTTCTGTTTTCATGGATGTTGATGTCTTTTAGTGGGTTTGGTGAATCTTGAGCATTTTTATAGTGTTTTTTGTGTTTGGGAAATCCTTGGATAGGCCCCCTCCTTCCTAGACCCTTGAAAACCCCCCACCATCCTCCTTGGACCCTGGACAGCCCCCGGACAGCCCCCCCCCCCACCCTCCCCCTTGGTCCCTAGACAGCCCCATAGACACCCTCAGGACAACCCTCTTAGACAGCCCCCACCCTCCTCCCTGGACCCTGGACAGCCCCCCGAACACCCCACGTGAAGCCCCCCTGTAGCCCCCCCACCCTCCTACTTGGTCGCCAGACAGCCCCCGGACACCCCTAGACACCCCCTCGGACCCCCCCACCCTTCTCCCTAGACCCCAGAATTCCTCCTGGAAAGCCCCCTCCCTCCCCCCTCGACCCCCAGACCCCCACACTCATTTATTTCACATGCCTTTTTATATTTTCTGATCATGCAATGTTATTTATGATTATTACATTTTTGTATGTCTTGAATTATATGAATATCTTGGAATTCTTATTAGCTCATGCTCATCAAACACATGTCATTATATGCAATAATTTGAATACAAATCCTGGTTGTAAATTCTCCATGTTATGTGAATTATGCCTAGCTTGATTTGGTTTACATGTCAATTGTTATGAAAAGACACGAGTTACATGTTAAGGACTCATGGACGGACTCTTCATGCTTGGGGAATTTAGACTTGAAATTCCCGGATGTATGCTATGGTTTCTAGGTGAGGGATACCCGGATGGTTTCTATTACTCATTAGTGATATTGGTTCCATGAAGATAAATTGAGGACATGTCTATTTTTCATGATGGTAATTCCATGCCTCAGGTGTGGCCGACACCACTCAAAATGTCTCAGGTTTATTTGAAATAGAAAACATTTTAAGTGAAAATAACAAATTGAATATGGAAAACTGACCAAACACATTTGGATTGTGTTGATACATTGGGAAAATGATCTTTGGGTCATTTTTGACATGTACGACTCAACCCCATCAAAATCTGAGGCGCGGTGTGGCCGGTAGCACTCTAACTGTGTCTCTTTTGTTTAAAATGGATTGGATTTTAAGTTAAATGAACAACTGACATACGGAAAACCGACCAAACGCATTCGGATTCTATTGATAATTTATCAAAACGATACATGGGTCATAAGTGACATGTACGAGTCAACCCCATCTCAATACGAGGTGCAGTGTGGCCGACACCATTTGAAGTGTCTCACGTTCGTTTGAAATGTATAACATTTTAAGTGAAATGTACAAATGACATTCGGAAAACCGACCAAATGCATTCGGATTGTGTTGACAATATAGGAAAATGATACTTTGGTCATTTTTTACATGTACGAGTCAACCATGACTCAATCCGAGGCCCAGTGTGGCCGGCACCACTCAAACTGTCTCAGGTTTATTTGAAATGGAAAACATTTTAAGTGAAAATAACAACTAGTATACGTAAAACCAACCAAATGAATTAGGATTGTGTTGATACATTATCACAACAATCCATGGGACATATGTGATGTGTGTGAGTCAACCGCGCCTCAATCCAAGTCGTAGTGTGGCCGACACATCCCAAAGTGTCTCTTGTGTTTAAAATGGACAACATTTTAAGAACATATGGAAAACTGACCAAACAGATTCTGATTGTGTTGTTTCTTTAGGAGAACGATCCATGAGTCATATGTGATGTGTAAAAGTAAACCCCTCCTTAATCTGTGGTGTTGTGTGGCTGCCACCATTGGAAGTGTCTCACTTTAGTTTGAAATGGATAACATTTTATGTGAAAAGTACAAATGACATACAGAAAACTGAACAAAGCATTCATATTGTGTTGATACTTTGGGAAAATTATCATTGGGTCAATTGTGACGTGTACGAGTCAACCCCGCCTCAATCGGAGGCCATGTGTGGCTGGCACCACTCAAATTGTCTCCAGATTATTTGAAATGGACAACATTTTAAGTAAAAATAACAAATATCATAGGGAAAACTAAACAAACACATTCGGATTGTGTTGATACATTAGAACAAAGATCCGTGCGTCATATGTGACGTGTACGAGTTAACCCCACCTCAATCAAAGGCATGGTGTTTCCGGCACCACTCAATGTGTCTTTCTTTTGTTTAAAATGAACATCATTTTAAGTGAAAACAAAAACTGACATAGCGAACACTGACCAAATGCATTCAGAATGTGTTGATTCTTTATGAAAATGTTCCATCAGTAATTTGTGATGTGTACGAGTGAACCCCATCTCAATCCAAGATGCAGTGTGGCCGGCGCCACTCAAAGTGTCTCTTTTTAGTTTAAAATGGACATTATGTTATGTGAAAACAAAAACAGACATATAGATAACTGAACAAACGAATTTGGATTCAGTTGAAACTTTTGGAAAACGTTCAATGAGTCATTTGTGAAGTGTACGAGTCCACAATGCCTCAATCCAAGGCTCGGTGTGGCTGAAACCACCCAAAGTGTCTCAGTTTTATTTTAAATGGACAACATTTTATGTACATACAGAAAAACAACCAAACGGATTCTGATTGTGTTGATACATTAGAAAAACTATCCATGGGTCATATGTGATGTGTATGATTCAACCCCACCTCAATCCGAGGAGTCGTGTGGCCGGCACCACTCAAAGTGTCTCTCTTTTGTTTAAAATGGCCTTAATTTTATGTTAAAACAAAAACTAACATACCAAAAACCAACCAAACGCATTCGAAATGTGTTGTTTCATTAGGAAACCGATCCATGAGTCATATGTGAAGTGTAGAAGTTAGACCTGTCTCAATCCAAGACATGTTGTGGATGGCACCACTCAAAGTTTCTCTTTTTAATTTTAAATGGACTTCATGTTCAGTGAAAACAGCAACTGACATATGGAAAACAGACCAAACACATTCGGATTCTATTGGAACATTAGGAAAAGGATATATGGGTCATATGTGACGTGTATGAGTCATCCCTACCTCAATCCGAGTCGCAGTGTGGTCAGTACCACCCAAAGTGTCTCTTTTGTTTAAAATGGACAACATTTGATGTACATACGGAAAACCAACCAAACGGATTCTGATTGTGTTTATACTTTTTATCAATGATCCATGGGTCATATTTTAGGTGTAAGATCGAAACCCGCCTCAATCTGAGGCATGGTGTGGCCGGAACCACTCAAAATGTCTCTCTATTGTCTAAAATGGACTTAATTTTATGTGAAAACAACAACTGACATACGAAAGACTGACCAAATGAATTAGGAATGTGTTGTTTCATTAGTAAAACGATCCATGAGTCATATGTGACATGTAAGAGTCAACCCCACCTCAATCCGCAACCCGGTGTGGCCGACACCCTTCAAAGTGTCTTACTGTTGTTTGAAATGGATAACATTTTTAGTGTAAAGTACAACTGACATATGGAAAACTGACCAAATGCATTCAGATTGTGTTGATACTTTATAAAAACGTTCCATGTGTTATATGTGATGTGTAAGAGTCAACCCTCCATCAATCTGAGTCAGAGTTTTTCCAGAACAACTCAAAGTGTCTTTCTTTTGTTTAAAAGGAACGACATTTTAAGTGAAAACAACAACTGACGTACGGAAAACCAAAAAATGCATTCAGAATCTGTTGATGCTTTAGAAAAAATTTCCATGAGTAATTTGTGATGTGTATGAGTCAATCCCATCTCAATCCATGACATGGTGTGGATGGCCCCACTCAAAGATTCTCCTTTTAGTTTAAAATAGACATCATGTTAAGTGAAAACTACAAATGGCATATGGAAAACTGACCAAATGCATTAATATTCTGTTGAAACAATAGGATAACATTACATGAATCATTTTTGATGTGTACGAGTCAACTACACCTCAATCCAAGGCTCTACATGGACGGAAAAACCCAAAGTGTCTCAGGTTTATTTGAAATTGACAACATTTTATGTACATACAGAAAACTGAACAGACGGATTCTGATTGTGTTGATACTTTGGAACAATGATCCATGGGTCATATGTGATGTGTACGAGTCAAACCTGCCTGAGAATGAGGGGCGGTGTAGCCGGAACCACTCAAAGGGTCTCTTTTTTGTTTAAAATGGACTTAATTTTAAGTGAAAACTACGAGTAACATGCGTAAATCTGACCAAACGCATTTAGAATGTGTTTTTTCTTTAGGAAAATGATCCTTGAGTCATATGTGACAAGTAAGAGTCAAACCCGTCGCAATCCAAGACCTTTTGTGGCTAACACCTCTCAAAGTTTATCTCTTTAGTTTAAAATGAACTTCATGTTAAGTGAAAACAGCAATTGACATACGGAAAACCGACCAAACACATTCAGATTCTATTGAAACATTGGAAAAACTATTCACGGGTCATATGTGATGTGTATGAGTCAACCACACCTGAATCCGAGTCGCAGTGTGGCTGACACTACCCAAATTTTCTCTTATGTTTAAAATGGAAAACATTTTTAGTACATACGAAAAACCAATCAAACATATTCTGATTGGGTTGATAAATTAGCACAACGATCCCTAGTTCCTATGTGATGTTTATGAGTCAACCCTGCCACAATCCGAGGCGTCGTGTGGCTAGCAGCACTCAAAGTGTCTCTCTTTTGTTTAAAATGGATATAATTTTATGTGAAAACAATAACTGACATACGAAAAACCAACCAAACACCTTCAGAATGTGTTGTTTTTTTAGGACAACAATCCATGAGTCATATGTGACATGTACGAGTCAACCCCACCTCAATCCAAGACTCAGTGTGGCCGACACCATTCTAAGTGTCTCCCTTTTGTTGGAAAAGGTTAACATTTTATTTGAAAAGTACAATTGACATACGGAAAAATGACCAAACGCATTTGGATTGTGCTGATAATTTAGTACAATGTTCCTTGGGTCATTTGTGACATGTACAAGTCAACCCCAACTAAATATGTTGTGCGGTGTGGCCGGTAGCACTCTACATGTGTATCTTTTTTTAAATAGATGGGATTTTAAGTGAAAAGAACAATTTCCATATGGAAAACCAACCAAACGCATTCAGATTCTGAGGATAATTTATCACAATGATCCATGTGTCATATTTGATGAGTATGAGTCAACCCCAACTCAATTCGAGGCGCGGTGTTGCTTTCACCATTCGAAGTGTCCCACTTTTCATTGAAAAGGATAGAATTTTAAGTGGAAACTACAAATGACATACAGAAAACCAACCAAACGCTTTCAGATTGTGTTGATACATTAGGAAAATGATCCTTGGGTCAATTGTGACGTGTACGAGTCATCCCCATCTCAATCTGAGGCCCGGTGTGGCCAGAACCACTCAAAGTGTCTTGGGTTTATTTGAAATGGACAACATTTTGAGTGAAAATAACAACTAGCATAAAAAAAACTGACCAAACGCATTCATATCGTGTTGATACATTATAAAAATGATCCATGGGTCATATATGACATGTATGAGTCAACCCTGCCTCAATATGAGGCATGGTGTTGCCGGCACCACTCAATGTGGCTTTCTATTGTTTAAAATGAACATCATTTTACGTGAAAACAACAAATGACAACTAGATAACCGACCAAATGAATTCAGAATGTGTTGACGATTATGGGAAATGTTACATGAGTCATTTAATACATGGATGAGTAAAACCTATCTCAATCTAAGATGCAGTTAGGACAACAACACTCAAAGTGTCTCTTTTTAGTTTAAAATGGACTTCATGTTAAGTGAAAACAGCAACTGGCATACGAAAAACCATCCAAACGCATTCGAATTCTATTTAAACTTTAGGAAAACATTCCATGAGTCATTTTTGATATGTAAAAGTCAACCCCACATCAATATGAGGCCTGGTGTGGGCGGCACCACTCAAAGTGTCTCTGGTTTATTTGAAATGGAAAACTTTTTAAGTAAAAAATAACAACTAGCATACGGAAAACTGACCAAATGCAGTCGGATTGTGTTGATACATTAGCATAATGATCCATGGATCATATTTGATGTGTAAGTGTCAACAGAACCTCAATCCGAGGCACGGTGTTGCCGACACCACTCAAAGAGACATTCTTTTGTTTAAAATCGACATAATTTTATGTGAAAATAATAGCTGACATATAGAAAACTGACCAAACACATTTGGAATGTGTTAATGCTTTAGTAAAATGATGCATGAGTCATATGTGACATGTACGAGTCAACCCCGTCTCAATCCAAGACGCAGTGTGGCCGACACCTCTCAATGTGTCTCTCTTTAGATTAAAATGGACTTCATGTTAGGTGAAGACAAAAACTGACATACGAAAAACTGATCAAACGCATTCGGAATCTGTTGAAACATTAGGGAAACTATCCATGGGATATATGTGACATGTAAGAGTCAACTGTTCCTCAATCAGATTCGCAGTGGGGCCGACACCACCCAAAGTGTCTCTTATTTTTAAAATGGACAACATTTTAAGTACATACGGAAAACCAACCAAATGTATTTTTATTGTGTTGATCAATTTTCTCAATGATACATGGGTCATATATGACGTGTAAGAGTAAATACCGCCTCAATTAATGGCGTGGTGTGGCTGGCACCACTCAATGTTTCTCTCTTTTTTTTAAATGGACTTATTTTTATGTGAAAACAACAACTGGAATATGGAAAACTGGCCAAACGCATTGGTAATTTTTTTTCTTTTGGAAAATGATCAATTAGTCATATGTGACATGTACGAGTCAATCTCACCTCAATCCGAGACCCAGTGTGGCCAGAACCACTAAATGTGTCTCTCTTTTGTTTCAAAAGGACATCATTTTAAGTGAAAACAACAACTGTCATACAGAAAAAAGGCCAAACACATTTGGATTCCGTTGAAACTTTACATCAAAGATACATGAGTCTTATGTGATCAGTAAGAGTCAACCCATCCTCAATCCAAGGCGCGGTGTGGCTATAACCACTTGAAATGTCTCACTATAGTTTAAAATGGACAAAATTTTAAGTGAAGACAACAATTGACATACGGGAAACCGACCAAACGCATTCAGATTCTATTGAAACATTAGGAAAGAGTTACATGAGTCATTTGTGACATGTAAAAGTCAACCCCGCATCAATCTGAGGCACAATGTGGCCACAACCACTCAAAGTGTCTAAATTATAATTGAAATGGACAACATTTTAAGTGAAAAGAACAACTGACATACAAAAAACTGACCAAGCGCATTGGGATTCTATTGAATGATTAGGAAAATGATCCATGGGTCATATTTGACGTGTACGTGTCAACCTAGCCTCAATCTGAGGCATGGAGTGGTCGACACCACTCGAAGTGTCTCTCTATAGTTTAAAATTGACTTCATTTTAATTTAAAACAACAACTAACATATGGTAAACCGAATAAACACTATCACATTCTATTGAAATAGTAGGAAAACAATCCATGGGTCATATGTTACTCGTATGAGTCATCCGCGCCTCAATCCAAGTTACAGTGTGGTCAGGATCACTCTAAGTGTGTCTCTTTTGTTTAAAATGGACATCATTTTAAGTACATATGGAAAACCGACCAAACGGATTATGATTGTGTTGATACTTTAGCACATCGATCCATGCGTCATATTTGAAATGCACAATCAACCTCACCTCAATCTAAGGCATGTTGTGGACGGTATCACTCAAAATGTATGTATTCTTTTTAAAATGGACATCATTTCTAGAAAAAAAACAAATTTAAATGTGTATGTTAAAATTAATAATGTATGTTTATAATTAAGTTATGAATTCTGATTTGATTCTGGATGTGTATAGTTCCAGATGCATTATATGATAAATGTGTTAGAATTTGTTCTGTATATGTATGTGTTTTTTGATTATTGCAGGTATATTAATCAGATAGGGGATTTACCTGAATGGATGGACACCCTACCAGTGTTGTGAAAATTGCAGGATGCTGTGCAATTTTCACAGCATAGCCTCTGCCAACGGTTTCAAACCATTGGCATAGGTTTCATTGAAAAGTTATTACCAACGGTTCCCATGAAACGTTGGTAAAAATACATTCCCAATAGTTTCTAAAACCGTTTGGAACAATGGGAAAATGTTGGTTTTTCCAATGGTTCAGGTGAAACCATTAGGAAAAACATTTCCCAATGGTTCCCAATAACGTTGGGATAGGCTAATTTTTCTAACCTATCCCAACAGTTCTATGTAAACTGTTGGGAAAATCTATCCCAATGGCTTACTTACAAATAGTTCACTGAACCATTGGTATAAGGTATACCATCGGTTCTGTGGCCTTTCCCAATAGTTCAGAACCATTGGTATATCATCATTTTCCAGCATTGTTAATCGTGAAGCTTTGTGTTCTCACAATCCATGTGTAATCCATTCTAATGTATTCAGTTCCATTGAATACATCATAATACTGGTGACACAACAATCAATTCTCATGGAAATAGGATATGGGTGTGTCCTTATAGAATATAAAGACTGAGGAATGTGATATATTTTCTATTATCCCATCACCATGATTATTATATAAAGAAAAAATGTTATCTTTGATGAAATAAATACATGGAAATTGAATCTATATTTTGATTCATGTGTGGTATGACTCATTCTATAAGATGAATAAATTGTCTAAGAAGAACCATTGAAATAATGTGGAACATAAAAACCTATGATATAATCACCAAATAATCCTATATATAAATCCATTTAATAGTAAATTTCTCTTTTACATCACCAAATTTTTTGAATCTATTAGGATATATATGATAGAGTGGGAAAAATTGATGACTATATAAATTTCTTTGTCCCTCAGCAACTTCGAATCTAGTTAGCAATGATGAAGCTGAAAAAAGAGACGTGAAATATGTTTATTTATGATGGAATCTATCATATCTATGTAAAGAAATCTTAAATAAAAATGTTAGGAATTTATTATGGTTATTTCATTACACAGGTCAGTTACCAATAATTATATGATTCAAAAACAAGGGATTCAAGGAAAAACTGTTTGTGTGGGGATGTTGGAAAATAATAAAATTTTATCATGGGTTGTACCAGCCATATACTATATAAATGGAGTTTTGGAGTTATATATGAAGGATGGATGTCATTTAGGGATCTGGTATATTTTTTATATCCTACTACAACCAAACCAAGAATTTTTTTGAATTTTTCCTTCATTTGATTTAGTGTGAGATTGTATTCTTATAACACTATGTTTTTTGTGGGTTAAAAGATCATACATGAGAAGAAATGAACCTATGTTTCACTAATATATATTTTACGTGATCACGTCCAGTCATCCACATCATTATCATCCTTAATTGTCAAAAAACCTTCAACCCAACCCTTTTGCGCATCAGTTTGGTACCTAATCTGAAGCATGTGACAAATAATATTGGCAGAAAGAAAGTAGATTATAACATAAGACTTTAATCCCATAAGTTCACCATCATAAATCAATTTATTATGATCCTAGATAGATTTTAAAAAATCACCAGTTCCCCCATGGGGTAGAGTGGCACCTAATATTTACCACATGACATTATCCATAGCGGAAAAATATATCAGTCAGCTCCATATCCCACCAACGCATTAGAGATTAATTCTTCCCCATTAGATTATGATCATGAATATAAAAGAACCCATACCTTGTAACCTCTGGAAACATAGTGGTAGATAATCAGTACTACCAAACAAAATGCACAATGGAAAATGGACTTCGATTAACAATCAGTCCCACCAACGATTTTGACCACCATCCTTCCAAAACCATTTACAAGACTTGTTGGTCATGATTAATTCCCCATTTCCCCCATATATAATTATTTCATCATATATATATATATTAAATATCTTAAAACATTTCAATATAGATATGTATTAAATCCTGATCCAACAGAACCATAAGATCATTATACTTCCAATTGAGGTGACGGCTAAGGAGAGACTTAGCCCATCTCTAGTTCTTCCCATATTATAGAGTGGATCCAACTCTATACAACATTAATTAATTCCAATTTTCAAAATGGTATCATCTAACTCTATAGAACCAAACCCATAATATTTTTATTTTAATTACTAATATTACAATTATATTGGGACTAAAACCCTTCCACGGTCCCCCAATACAACATAGTCTAACATAACTTGTACTAATGGACATATCTAATAAGGAATAAAAGTATAACAATTTATTCTTGGGACCTCTATCCCATGAAAGTGAAATTGCAACCCAAAAAGTTATATGACTTGTAGGACATGAGACATTACATAGTTCCTATGAACAATACGGTGCCTCATAATCCATACAATATGATTAAACTCTTTGGGGGAAATAAAACAATATTAGTTAACTTCTGGGTCCCCAAACCCATTTGAGTGAAATTTTTTTACTACATATTATGATCCTAGTGATTCATGGTAAATTCTTTGGTTTCCTCATTATCATAATTGGACCATAATCTGATCATCGTGAAATAAGATTTGGCAGGGTGGGGGCGTCATACATCCAATGTAGATTAGGATTCTATATTGATTTAATGTATTCAATAATTCCCCCATGTATAGGAGTGGTACCCAATATTTACCACTTATCATCATAGTGAATGTGAAAGTTATAACTATTAAATTTTATCCCACCAACCCATTGGAGTTCCAATCTTCCATGATAAAACACTATCAATGATAGAATCTAATTCTTTCCAAATTCTACCATGTAGTAGAGTGTAACATAAAAGGTACTAGGTGAATTTTTTTATGAGTTATAAATTTATATATTAATTTTCTATTAGTTTTTAATATTTATCCTATTAAAATTTATATCATATTTTGAATTTTCTTTTCCAAATCATGTAATAAGGAAAAATAAATTTATTTCAATGAAAAAATTATTAACCGAGGAAAAATTTATGATATTTGTTGAATTGAAAACTTATATAAAACAAATAATTTAAAGGTTAAAATACAAAAAATATCCATCATTTTCTTTATATTTGGTTGTTTGGAGGATTATTAACCAGTCACCATTAAATTATCCATTTGGATCTTATTTTAATTAGATACCACATTCCTTAAACAATGATGAATTTTTTATTTGAGAAAATTCCACCCAAAATCATCATCGAATAGAATCATTGTTACAAAACTCAAAAAATCAATTAAGAATACAATATAATTTACATTAACATTATTTGTCAAATAATTCTATCCCATATAGAGGAATCTCTTGTCATAATAATGTGTCGAAAATCTTCTACATATAATAGGTTCCATAAGTAAATATTTATACATTTTTTAATGTTTTGTCCCCTATAGCTCTGATACATTGATGGTTTTTAGTTTTGAAGGCGTTTGGGAGAGGTTGATGGTTTTTTTGGTGGAATCTATAGTAGGATAAATGATACTACAAGAAATACACGTCATGTAATGATTACATAATGTGAATGTTGGTTTCACAGGTTGTACATGGCCAGTTCATAATGTGTAGATTTTTAGTGCCAAATAACAAAAAGATAATCCATTTTCCTATGAAACCAAACCTTGTGTACTACATGATGTTAGAGTGTATTACACATCCTGAAAATTCCTGATGTAGTTTTGTTTTAAATGTAATTTCATGAAAAAATTATAATTTATTCACCCATGAATTTCATTCCTTTAGTATTTGGCCCACCCTAGGAAGCCTAAAGAGTTCATCTATCCCACTACCCACATCATTGATCTGTTGGTCTTAATGGATGTTCATTTGAAATCCATTTTAGTCGCATTCATCTTCTTAGTTTGGTTCTCCCCATATGTATTCAATGTTTCGCTACGTTGGTGAAATTTTTTTTTGGTTGTGGGTTTAGAAATAGTTTTGGTGGATATTTGTGTTTGGTGTAGGTTGGACAGTGATCCTTGGGGTTAAATGTTGTTTTCAAGAATTATTCTTCGCCCTAGGATGAATTTTTTTTTGTAAAGATTCATTGATGTAGGTAAGCCCTCATTTATATTTATTTTGAATCCCACAAGACTAGATTAAATTTTTTATGTATTTATTAAGTTATTTCGATATTAATCATTGCTAGTAAATTAGTAAAATTTAATTTAATTGTGTATGTGGTGTTTGAGACACATGGTATTTTGTTTTAACCATTTTTATGATATTGTGGATTATGCATTATAGATGCCTGACTGAAAGTTGTGGTTGTTGGTGGATTTTGATATCACTATATATATGTGTTATGAATGGTGAATTGGTTGTGATTAATGTGATATCATGCTAAAATAGAAATTTTTAAACACATATATTTGGATAAACAAATGGATTCAATAGGATTAAGGATTGTGTGAAAATACCCATAATATAATGGTAAATTTGTTAGAAGACCCCCTTTAAATTTATAATTTGATCCTGTCGTTCTAGGATGTGTGGTCGTCCTTTTAGGGTGATGTTGTGAGCTTGGGGAATGTGTGGTGGGGGGGCTTTTGGTTCATGACTTTGGGGTGGTAACTTGTTATGGTGGACATGTTATTGGCGTGGCTATGATGTTTTTGTGGATGTTCTTTTGGGGTGGAATGATGGTGGTTTCTGTATGAATGATTCGTGAGTAACCATGGAATACATAAATAATTAGTAAATAATGATTGGAATTGATTGGATTGGGTTTTTAATGGAGTGGAAATAGTTATTGGATGACTAAATGATTCTTTTGTTGTGATATGATATTGATTTTAAATAATGTAATGAAAAGTAGATTCAAGTACATTGGTTGGTTATGTTGAACGGGGTTTCCGTGTTGATGTGTAATGTTATGAATTTAGATGTGGATGATAAATTAAATATTTTATGAGTTGGATTATTTTTTTATAGACCCATAGGTTTTTATTGAGTTTATGATATTTTTAATAAAATCTTTTATATTATTTTCATGTTTACAAACACACAACCCATATTGATTACAACATATCAAAACCCACATTATCATGCGGGGGTGTTTTTCTCAACATCCTATGAGGGGGAAGGATGGATGGGTATCCAACCATTCCTTATCTCCCTTACAGGTGATGTCGGTATATCACAAGCTATGATGGATAGGGGCCTATAAATGTGGTATATGGTGGTAGTCATTTCCTAGTAGTTGTCAGGTGATATATGATAGAACTTCTATGGAGGATTCTAGTGTGGTTCATGATTAGTAAGAGGTGGTAAAGAGGTTTTTGTAGAATATGTTAATTAAAAATAAATAATCTAGTTTTTTATGTGGTTGTGTTGTTTCCTAGATGTTTTCTGGCATGAGTTGATGTGAATAATCTTGTGAGGTGGTGTGCCCATGTGTCCTCATTCATGTTGTGTTGTGAACATTCATATGGGGAGGAGTTGAATGCGAATGGGATTGGAGTGCCTGGACATACGACATTAGGGTGTGAGATTGTATTTTCATTGGGAAATTAGTGAGGATTGACCATATCAATATGATTCATATTATATTATATTGTGTGGATATTATTATTTTGTGATCGTTCCTTGGTGAGACTATTCTCGGATAGTATACCAATAAAGGTGTTGTCTTGTTCTAAAAATGTCACACAAGTTCATTATTATTCATATTTTATATGTGAAATAGGGACATTGGTTTTACAATTAATTATACATCTATGATAACCATAAGTATATAAACATGAATTCATGTTTCCATGAGGATTATGTAGACCATGGTATATATTTATAATATATGGGGATTTTATTATTGTTTGTTTTTGATCATGTTTCAATTTAATCCTATTATTTTTGAGAAATAAGTTGATCCCAATGATCGTAAGAATGATCTAGGGTGTTCAAGGGGTTGGGGAATGAAATAAAAGGAAAATGTGTTTCTGGGCATGTTGTACAGTTTGAGATTGGTTATTGAAAACTATGCGATGAATCATAGGTAATCATGTAGCCTTGGATAGAGTATTTTTCACAGTTACTGCAAGGTAAATCTAACCCAGTGGATTTCATATGAAACTATAAAAAGAGGAGATTTGGGGATGTGGATCATGCGTGGTTTACCAATGGTTTTGGAAACTATACATGTAAACTCTTTTTCTCATTAAAGATGATAATTTTTTAGAAATTCCAATATTATATTTTTTACCCCATCATTATACTTCCTCCCTCCCCCATGGAACCCTAATGATGAGGAATTTCTCTCATGAGATTCCAAGGGTTATTATCCCACATCTCTAGGTTTTTTGGAGTGTCGTATGTTGCAAATCGAATATACAAAAATGTATAATATCTTCATTACATTCTATTCCTGATTATGGTTTGTATCATCAACCCATTTCCATTTGAAGTTCTAAATCCCTCTTTTTCCAGCGAAATATAGGTTGAGGAATCATGGGATGGTAGGATCTAATTCTAAAATAGAGTGAGCATTCATCAACAGATTCAATGTAGTGGTCTACATGTTATATCCCATATTATATTTTGATTTTTGGGCATGCTTGGTTTTATTTCATGGTTACCACTTAATGTTTTTTTGATACTTGATGATATTTTGTGTAATGAATTTCGAAATTATGAATTGAAATCTTCATGGTCCCCAAGGGACTCATAAATGATGACTTGATCTTTGTTTTCCCACCCATAGGGTGCGCCGATACATTATAGACATACTGGTCAACTAAAAATGATAAAGGTTGTCATATGATAATGTAGGTTCTTTAATAATCATGATTCCAGGTTTAATTGTATTGAAAATGAAATATAATCATGTTCCTATATTAGTAGTTTATTTGGGGATTAATTGGTATAGTAATAAAACTTGGTTAAATTTGATAAAAGGGAAATGTTCATTGTGGCTAATAAATTATGTTAAATCTCCTAAGAGTTTTTGTGTATAATAATTGTTGAAAATGTGGGATTTATAACAACTGATGATTTTTTTTGTATGTTTAATGGTATGATACATGGGAATGAGGATTCTGATAATGGGTTTTGTATAATAAAATAACATTGTGAACTGTCCTTGACATAACATTTAATCCCATGTTGATTGTTGTGAATCATGCTTGTTATATGTATTGGTTATATTTGTTGGGATATGAATAAACATGGTGAATGAATAAAAAACATGTTCATGTGGCCTGGGGGTGGGATAAATTACGGATTCCCTCCCATGGGTAGGGTTGTAATGATTTTCAAACCTACACAGGAATGTCTGGGTTGGGGAGTTGGACCGATTCTCTATTCCCCAAATGGATATATTTAATGAAGAAACCATGATTTATGCTCCAAGGTAAGTGTGATTATCACAATATATTCTCATTCATTGTGGGATATAGATGTATCTTTTCTCTTATGAGGAATGAAAAATTCGATGAATATAATCTATTTAAGGAAAAATTTCTAACCCATGGATTGCATGTTGATGATAAATTAAATAATGAGAAGATGTACATAAGGATCATGGAACGATAATCATAGAAGTAATAGAAAAGTATTGATTCATAAATCTTTTCCTCGTATTTTCATTCACATACATGGTATTCAGTTTTGCATGCATACACTGTTGATTTATACTAGATATTTTGTAGACACTTGGTGGTGGCCTAATGAGTTGTACTAACACCCGACTTGGTACTCGATTGAGAATACGAGAAGATTTCATGCTTGCATGTGGGGACCAAAGTATGTTCCCTATTATAAGGAGTTTTGTTGGGCATAGGATGTTCATGGATGAGGTTCACGACTCGATGTCAGGACCATTTCAGGGATTCGAATGTTTGTCTTCATTTTGGGTATATGTTCTCATGGATTTTTTGCATGAAATAACAAATTTATTATATGGTTTGGAATGAAATCTATTGGGGAATGGATATTTATACATTTTGATTGATTATAAAATGTTACCTCCACTGTTTATGTACTTTCTGATGTGTCTTATAATAGTATGAATGGATAGTCTCCCCATGGGATTAATCTAGAGCCTCATTGCTAGTTATTAATATCTTCTATACTGTGAGTTGTGCTTGAGGTCATGTGATGACCCAACTCGAGGCACAAATTGAGTGGATCCTGGTCTAGGGATGATACAATGTGTCATTCGAGGAGTTATTTTCACTTATTACTATATTGGGAAGGAAGAAAGTATATATGGACAATGTAGGACTTTTTAATGAGGTTGTTCAGGGATTAGAAAAGACAAGTATGGGTGAAACCGAGTCACCCAGGGTAAGAATTTCATTTCTTATTGTGTGTTGTTATATTTAATGATATTTCTTCATTGGGTGATGTGACAGTTTTATTATATTTTTCTCATGGTTATAATAGAACTAGGTTGTGCATTCATGCATCATTCTTAGATAAAATTTATATATGTGACATGAATCACAATAGGAACACATAGAGGGGATGGGTGTGGGGGACATATAGGGTATAATGAATTTTATATTCATAAATGAGGAGAAAATTGTGTCTAACAAAAAATAAAAATGGATTAAAATGGGTGAAAATTTAAACCATACTTTTGTAATTATACTTGATAAAGGGTGGTATATGGAATGAAATTTTATTGTAGTATGTTTTCATATGAGAATCGGTTTGGAACGGTGTAAAAGATAGGGCTCAAAGCCAGTTGAGTTAATTACCTTGTGTTATTCATGGCCTTAAGAAGGATGGTAGAGGGTAGTGTTCCAGATATAATAAATCCCAATGAGTAGTGTATGTGAAATGGTATTTTAGGCTAATGAAGAAAAATCCAATTTATTTGTGAATTACTTATGGTTTGTTTTCTAAATCTCATGTTTTTCATTATGGAGAAATTCCTCCACAAAGACGTGTGTATGAAAACCTTGATCATTTATTACACAATTAAACATAATCTATTACATAAACTTCACTTGATTCAATATTGAAGATCGAGAGGTCTAGCATATTTTGGTATAAGGATCATTACATAAAAACTGAAAACATGAAATACAACATCTTTTTTGAAAACTACCAATACTTGACCACTACATTCCCTCATACTTAGCATTTCATCTGATAACCTGAGAACATGAATAAGAAAAGGATGAGCTATAAAGCCCAGTAAGGGAATAATAATGGAATAACATGAGGAATATAATACATGATAGAGAATAGGATTATCAATAGAGGAAAATATAAGCATAAATATAATGGCATGATAAATCATGATAAAAATAATAAAGAAATGTGGAAACTACACTTAACATGGAATTAGCTTGAGACAAGGCTCATTGAACATAGAGCATGAGTAAATCATCATTGCACATGAAGCATGAGTTAAACATCATTTCACTTGAATTATCATTAGTCATAACCCATTGCACATGACGTATCATGATTCTATAATTTACCCAATTCATTGGAGAGCTATAGGGGAACTCCCTTATTAAACATTTCATTTCATGCATAAGTGTGCCACATGGATCATGTAACATGGATTCATAAAATATTGTCATTTATTCCATGATAAAAGAATGTGGAATTCATATATAAATATTTATAATCAATATGTAAATGTGCATAATGGTGAATACCATTGATAGAGAAATGGGCATGGTATTCACTACACAATGGCATTGGCATGGAAAATCGGTGCAATTTTGGCAGCGTAACAGTGTGACGTAATAATTCATAAAAATTGTGGATGAGAGGGAAAATGGTGTCTCATCATATTTACATGACATTTACAGTAATGGGGTAATATTGATACATATCCCAAAAAATTTATTGGAAATTAGATTCATGATACAATAGAATTTCTTGAATTTAAATGAGGAGAGAGAAATTATGTTTGAAATTTCAGCATAGTAATGGGTGTACATGGGAGGATTTTAATGAGAGATAAATGGGTGTCCCATCATTCCAAAATAAATAGGGCAGTATGGTGGAGGTACAAAACCATTCTAAAACATTTATAATTGATATTAAAAGGGTATAACAACATTAAGAAAATTGGACAAAAATGAGAAAGGATGAAAAACCCTTACTTGAATGTGTGATTCCAAAGGCTTGCGTGAGGTTTGAGAGAGGCTTCATGGGAGCATGGGGAACCTTGGATGGATTATCGAGAGAGGAGGGCAGATTTTGGAAGAACTCCAAATTCTTTGAGTTAGGATGAAGTTGGAGCTTGGGTGGGTTTATATAGGAAAGGTGATGGAATCCTTTATTATTTAGGGTTGGGACACCTCACAATAAATTATTCCAAACCACAAACCATCCCATTATTTTTTCCCATGGTTCATGGAGAAGGGAAGTGTAAAATAGTATTTTATAAGTCCAAATTTTGATCTTCTTTAAATAATGGGGTATCTTATGTAGAGGTGAGTCACGCTCCCAAGTAAATCAATTTGATAAGGCAAGATGTTTAATATGTTTTGAAGGGTCCATTATTGCTTTATAAAATAAGTAAAACAAACCCCAAATCACATTATTTTAATGGTAAAACAGATGTTGTCCGAACATAAGGCACATAGTATTTTATTACATCACTATTGTGTCATCATGATGTCATAAATCACATTATATATATAAACGGTATTTATTTTTTACCCAAAAATCAAAATGTCTCAGGAAATTATGAAAAAATCACCGTTGGATAACTCTGATGTCTTGATTCCAGAAATAATATTTCTTTTATGTAAATAATTTTCTAAATATGTTAATTTTCACTTTTGAAAATAAAAATCAGCATTTATCGAAAATTCATCGATTTTTGAAAAAAATTGCTTTCAATCCTTAATAAAAATTACATTTTCATTCATAAAAGTTTACGACCATTTATATTTAATTAAAATTATTTAACTATTAATATTATTTTGTTAAAATTTTATTTAATTAAAAAATACATTAATTCATCAAAATAGATTTCTTATTTGAATTTTAACATAAAATTACGATTTGATCATTAGAAACTCTTTACAAGGTAACAATAATAAAATGAATGTATATTCATTATCATATAAAAAAATAATGTCCATAACCATAGTGCTAGGGATTTGTTACATAACCCCTTAAAACAACCTCATAAGACCTAAGGGTAAGGTTTCCGATGGTGACAGACTCTTGGCGGTGTCTCAGAAAACATTGCTCGGGTGGTAATCTCCATCAACGTCAAATTTTCTCTTAGGTAGTCCCGATCAATCTTGATATGATGAATCTTGGCTTGGGATTTGTCAAGAGTGAATCCCAATGATGCCACTTCTATTCCATGCTCTGACAAATGGGCTTTGTATGGAGCAATTCTACTCGATGAGTCAATCACTTCCTTTTTCTGAGTAAATTGGATTCATCTATATTTATACTAATCATGTTATCACTATTAAACGTCTATATTAGCTACAGTCACAATCCTTAACATAAAACAAAATAAATTGATATTTTATATAAACATTTTACACAAAGGGACAATTAATTAGATCAATAGGGATTTCCATTAATGAATGTTTGGGTCGTTACAATCTTCCCCCCTTAAGAAATTTCTCCCTCAAAATTTCCTTTTTTAAAATAAAACAGATGTGGGTAACTCTTCTTTATAATTTCAACCAATTACCACTTTGCTTCTTCAAAAATGTGGTTTCTCCACAACACCTTGATGAGGCCCATTGTATTATTTCATTGAACTTTATCTGTACAATTTAAGATCTTCACTAGTTTCTCCTCATAAGAATGATCGTACTCTAACTGCAACACCTCTGAAGAGAGTACATGTTAAGGGTCCTGTATCTACATCCTTAAGAGGGATACATGAATGACGTCATGTACTTTTTCCATTGTAGGTGGATGTTCTAGTCGACAGGCCATAGTACTGACATGATAAAGAATCTCAAAGGGGCTGATGTACCTTGGAATTAACATCCCTTTCTTTCCAAACCTAATGAACATCTTCCACAGTGGTATGTGTAGAAATATCATGTCTTTAAATTTAATTTTAATGTCTCGTCAATGATTATTTGTATTACTATTTTGTCGACTCTGGGGTTCCTTGATATGGTACTAAATGGGTTTCACCTTCTCTAACATTTATTTGAACATTTATGGTCCAAGCATCTTACGCTCACCGACCTCATCCCAACATGTCGGTGTTCTTCACCTTTTCCCATAAAGGGCCTTATATGTTTCCATTTGGATGCTAGAGTTAGAACTATTATTATAAGAGAAATCCACCAGAATAAGATGTTGATCCCATCCCCCTTTAATGTCCATTGAGCTTGCTCTCAACATGTCCTCAAGTGTTTGGATAGTCTAGTTGGATTGGATATAAGTTTGAGGATGATTGTTCATACTGAAGTTCAGTTTGGTATTCAGAGAATGTTGAAGACACTTCCAAAACATAGAGGTGGATCTTGAATATCGATCAGAAAAAATTGATAGTGGTACTCCATGAAGCCTTAAAATTTCTTTGATATATATCTGTTCCAGTTGATCCAATGAGAAATCCTGTCGAATTGCAATGAAGTGTGCAGTCTTTTTATGATGATCCACAACAACCCATATTGCATTGTTTCCTTTGGATGTCTTCGGAAGTCCGTTGAAAAATTCCATGGAGATGTTCTCCAATTTTTATTATGGTATGGGAAATGGTTTCATCAACCCTTTATACATATGCCTCACTACCTTCACTTGCTGACACACCAGGAACATTGATGTATATTCAGTAATCTCCTTCTTCATATTATCCCACCAATAATGCTCTTGGATATCTCGATCGATCAATGTGTTTCCTGGGTGAATAGTTAAATTTGAACTATGTGCATCATCAAAAAGTTCCTTCTTTAGATTTGGACTAGATGGTATACAATGTCTTTATCCAAATATCACAATTCCCTCTTCGTTAACATTAAAATCCGAGGATTTACCTTTTCTGATAGCTTTTACTTTTTCCTGGAATCCCACATCATCCTTTATAGCATCCATTATCCTTTCCAAAAGTGATGGTTGGGGAATCATTTGTGAATGGATTCATGATGTTCCCTTATTTATGATTTGCATGTCCATCTTCATAAAGTCTATGAAAATTGGATCCTTTTCAATTCACATCAATTATAGAATCACTATGTCCTTTGAACATAGTGCATCCCCCACCTTGTTCACTTTCCCAGGGTGGTAATGGATTGAGAAATTATAGTCTTTGATCACCTCTAACCATCTTCATTGGTGCATTTTAAACTCTTTCTGTGTGAATATATACATGAGTCTTTTGTAGTCCATATATATTTCACACATCTCCCCATAGAGATAATGCCGCCAAAATTTAAACGTGATGATCACTACAGCCAACTCGAGGTCTTGTGTTGGATAGTTATGTTCGTGAATGTTCAATTTCCGTGAATCATAGGAAATTAATTTTTCTTTTTTCATCAACACACATCAAAGGCCCTTCTTTAAAGCATCGCTGAATACCACAAAATGTTCTCCACTTGTTGGTAAGGTGAGTCCAGGCACAATGATAATCCTCCATCTCAACTCCTTGAATCTTTATTCACATTCATCACTCCACGAAAACATTAATACCTTACAAGTTATCTTGGTATGAGGGATGGAAAATCATGAGAAAATTCTTACAAATCATCGATAATATCCAGCTAACCCCAAGAAGATATAGATATCGATTACTGATGTTGGCCTTATCCATCCATAAATGGCCTCTATTTTGGAGGGTTCCACATATATCCCATTGATTGTGATGATATAGCCCAATAATGAGACCTCCTTCAACCATAACACACAGTTTCTATACTTTTCATAGAGATTCACTTTCTTCATGGTCTCTAGTACAGTTCTAAAATGCTCATCATGATCCTCCTTAGTTTGGGAGTATATTAGAATATCATCTATAAATACTACCACAAATTTTTCGAGGTAATCTCTAATGAATATATCTGTCATGTCCATGATGATTTTTGGAGAATTAGTGAGTCCAAAAGGCATTACTATTAATTCATAGTGCCGATATCTAGTACGAAAAGCCAAATTGTGGATATCTTCCTTCTTCACACTGACATTATAATATCCCGACCACAAATCCGCCTTGGAGAAGTATTGTGCTCCACGTAGCTGATAAAATTAGTCATAAATTCATGGTAGAGGATACTTTTTCATTATCGTGATTTTTCTAAGATCACGATAATCGATGTAAAGGCACATTGACCCATATTTCATCTTGATGAAGAGGAATAGTTCACCCATGGTGATGCACTTGGGCCTATAATCCCTTAATCCAGATTCTCTTGTAGTTGATTTATCAACTCTTGAAGCTCCACAACAACCATTCTATATAGAGTATTGGATATTGGACATGCCCCAGGTATAATATCAATTGAGAATTAAACATATCTTCTAGGAGAAAGACCAAGAAATTCCTTGGGAAACACTTAAAAGAATTACCTCAAAATTGGCTTGTCGTCAAGGATGGTCGCTTCCTTATAATCAATCAGCTGAGGCAGATACACTTTCTCCTAGGGATGTAATATCCACGCCTGAGATGATAGAGCTAATTAATGTTCATCTTCCTATTTTCACTTGTCAATAATCAGGGGTCGATTCTCCACATGTTGAGTGATTTCCCTCTCAGGGAAATTTATGTTGGCTCTATATAAGGAAAGCCAATCCATCCCATGAATTGCATCAAATTACACCAGAGGTAGTATGGCATGGTTCGCGGGGATGTTAAATCCACAGATTATGATAGGGGAGGAGTTATATTCATGGGATGCAATGATTTCCACCTTTTTCATACTCACAAACTTCTTCACTTCCATGATATATAGTGGTGCTCGGATATTTCTACTAAACTTTTGAGATATAAAAGTATTTTTAGAACCAGAATAAAAAAGTAATTTAGTAGTATTGAATGATTAACTAGAATACATGTCTCCACTTCTTTTTCGGGGTTCAATTTGTCAGTAGTGATTGAAAAAGTTCTTCCTTTCTGCCATGGAGGTTGTTGGTTTCCACCAAAAAACCTTGTATTAGGGAACAAATTTGCAAGATGCCCTGTTTCATTGTAGTTCTAGCAATGAACCATGTCTTGAGGTTCAAATGGAGAGTTCCGCTACTCTGTCATAGCTACTAGTCATTCCATTCAATAGTTAAAAGCTAGGTTCCCTTCTCTTCCACACCTAAAACATTTCCACGTCCCCTTCAGGAAATTTTTGGGGTGCATTTTTCCACACACCTGGCAAGTGGGGTGCTGGATCTTCTTAGCACTATTCGATTTATCAATCGGACCGTTAGTATTTAATTCCACCGTATGATTATTATCCCCATGATACCCTTGAGATTCTCTGATCTTCATTTCAACATTGAGGGAACATCAAACAATTTCCTCACATGTGTCGAAGTCCCAAATCGCCAACGCTTTCCACAAGCTAGGTTTCATCCCACCAAATAAGTTTTCAACCCTGCATTCAGGGGTACCGGAATAGCTAGAAGTGTATCATAAAAGCCTTGAGATGTTTTCCTCATATTCTACAACATATTCATCATATTTTTTCTTGAGGGATATAAAGTCCCATTCCATCTTAAGCTGGAGGGCGCACGAAAAATATTTATCATAAAACATATTTTGGAAATACTTCCATTCCAATGCCTCGAACTCCTCCTCAAGCTTCTTATTTTTAATCAACATCCACCATTGATCAGCTTCACCCTCCATATGATAAGCAGCTAGGAAACCTTCTCATGTTCAAAACATTGATGAATACAGAAGATCTTTTCAATGTATTTGATCCATTGTTCAGCGATTGATGGATCAGAAGATCCATTAAAAGTAGGATTCCTTTCTATCATGAAGGTCTCGATTTACGGCTAGTCATTTCTTGGGGGGGGGGGTTAAACGTTCCCCATACCCCATATTTCAATTCAATTCTTGAATTATCCGAGAGATAAGCATGACAATATTCATGATTCCCACTCCTATTGGACTGGTCATCTCATTAGTACAGTCATCACATTGATCTTCACATCGGTTGTTAGCACAAGTCCTCTAATTACTGGTCATTGGAAAGAATAAAAGGAATGTTAGGGGTAACACATAAAGGGTAATCCAATGAAAAAAGGTTATGACTTCTAAATAACTTTTATTTCAAAAACATATGATTCTATAGGATTCAATCTATGTTATCAATGATCTATTTTCGAAAATATATTCTCCGGGGAATTTTTTAATTCCCTTAATAAGGGTTCATACTAAGCTAGTGATTTTACCAAAGCATATCCTCTGAGAGTTTCCTAACGAAGAGTGAAGCAAGGACCATTTTCGTGTACCAAGATACCCCAGTTCAGGCCCAAAACTCCTTGTCGGGGTTTTCACCATTAGGTACATCTATGCCAGAGCCGCCTCTACCTACTTGTATCCAAACAGGTATGTATTTTGTTGATAAAACACATACTCAATACTCACCAAAACATAGTGATGCATTTATTATAATTATTATCGAATAAAAGGTATTACTAGGGTTTTCTAATCCTAATATCAAAAATAACTAATCCTATCCTCTGATACCAACTATGACAACCCTAATCTTTTATTACACACTTAAACATAATTTATTACATAAACTTCACTTGATACAATATAGAAGATTAAGAGTTATAGTGTTTTGGCTATTGGGATCATTACATAACAACTTAAAACATGAAATATAACATCTTTATTGAACAATTCATTTACATGACCACTACATTCCCTCATACTTAGCATTGCATGGGATTACCTGAGGACATGCATAAGAAATGGGTGAGCTATGAAGCCCAATAAGGGAATAATCATGTAATAACATGAGGAATACAATACATGTTAGACAATAGACTTATCAATATAGCACACTAAATGCATAAACATAAATTCATGATAAATCATGATAATCATAACATAGAAATGTCGCAACAACACTTAACATGGAATTAGCATGAGCCAAGGCTTATTAAACATGTAGCATGACTAAATCCTCATTTCAAATTAAGTACGAGTAAAACCTCATTGAACATGAATTAGTATGAGTTAAAAACCATTGCACATGATGTATCATGATACTATACTTTATCCAATGCATTAGAGTGCTATAATGGTGTTCCCTTCTTAAACATTTCATTTCTTGCATAAGTGTGTCACATGGATAATATGACATGGATTCATAAAACACAAGAATTTATTTCACAATAATTGAATGTGGAATTAATACATGAAAATTTATAATCAATAATTTAATGTCCATAAAGGTTAATACCCTTGATAGAGAAATGGGCATTGTATTCACTACACAATGGCATTTTCTTGGAAAATCAGTGCAATTTCGCCAGCGTAATGACGTGATGTAAGATTTAATAAAAAGGGTTGATGAGGGAGAAATGGGTGTCTCATAATATTTATTTGACATGGACAGGAAGGGGTTCATATATATACATTTCCAAAAAAATTTAATGGAAATTAGATTCATGATACAAACGAATTTCTTGAATGTAAATGAGGAGAGAGAAATTCATTTGTAAATTTCAGCATAGTAATGGGTGTACATTGGAGGCTTTTAATGAGAGAGAAAGGTGTCTATCGTAATTCCAAAAATAAAGAGGGAATTATGTGGGAGGTGTGAAACCATACCCCAACATTAATAATTGAAATTAAAATGGCATTACAATGTTATGAATATTGGAAAAAAATGAGAAAGGAAGAAAAACACTTACATGGAAGTGTGCTTCTAAAGGCATGAGAGAGGATTGAGAGAGGCTTCTTGGGAGCTTGTGTAACCTTGTGAGGATTCGAGAGAGAGGAAAGAAGAGGTCGGAATATATCCAAAGGCTTTTATTGAGGAATAATAGGGAGCTTGGGTGGGTTAATATAGGAAAGGTGAGGGAATTTTTTATTATTTAGGTTTGGGACACCACACAATAAAATAACCCAAACCACAAACCATCCCATGATTTTTTCCAATGTTTTTTGGAAAAGGGTAGTGGAAAAAAAATATTTTATAAGGCCAAAGTGAGAAAATATTATAATAATGGGTTTTCTTATGTGGAGGTGAGTCACACTTCTAAGGAAATCAGTTTAAAAAGACAAGATGATTAATAAGTTTGAAGGGTACATTAATGCATTGTAAAATAATAATAAAAACACAAAATCAAATTATTTTATAGGTAAAACATATATTGGTCTATAATAAAGCTTATAGTAATTTATTAAATCACTATTGGGTAAATATGATTTTATAAAACACAATATATATTTAAACAGTATTTAATTTTTACCAAACAAATTGACTTTCTCAGAAAATTTTGAAAAATTCACCGTTGGGTAAATTTGATTTCCTAATTCGAGAAATAATATTTATTTTATCTAAATCATTTTCTACATAATTTAATTTTCACTTTTGAAAATAAAAATCATTATTTATCGAAAATTCAAGGGTTCTGAAAAAATGGCTTTCAAACCTCAATAAAAATTACAATTGCATTAATAAAATCATACAATCATTTATATTTAATAAAAATTAATTTAATAATAATAACATTTTATTACAAAATTTTTTAATTCAAAAATCCATTAATTCATCAAAACTGATTTCTTAGTTGAATTTAACCAAAAAAAATACTATTTGAGCTTTATAAACTATTCACAAGGAAATAATAATAAAAAGAAAGTATATTTATTATCATATACAAAAATAATGTACATAACCATAGTACTAGGGATCTATTACATAACCCCCTAAAATAGCCACATAAAACATAATGGTAAGGTGTGCGATGGTGACAGACTATTGGGGTGGCTTAGATAACATTGTTCGGGTGGTAATCTCTATCAACTTCCACTTTTCTCGTAGGAGGTCCCACTCGAGCTTGACATGATAAATCTCTTCTTGGGATTGGTCAAGACTTAATCCCAATGAAACCTCCCCTTTTCTGGGCTTCGACAAATGGGCTTCGTATAGAGGAGTTCAACTGGATGAGGCCATCACTGCCTTCGTCTGAGGAAAATGGATTCATTAAAGCCCTATATTTATACTAATCATGTGATCACTGTTTAACAGATATATTAGCTACAGTCACAAAAAATTATATATAACCAAATATTTTAACATTTTATATACACATTTTACATAAAGAGATAATTAATTAGATCAAGAAGGATTTACATTAATGAATTTCTGGGTTGTTACAGTGTTCCAGTTACGCGGCAGTAAGAAGATGATGATAATTCTTCCCCAGTAGTGAAGAAAGAAGATCTGGTGGTTAAAGATAATTGCGAAGAGAAGTATCATGAGAATCATGAACATTTTATATATATGATTTAATGGGACATAGGGATTTTTGTGCTGAGGGTATTTGAGTTGACTAGTGTGTTTCAACTACAATACTCTATGACCCTTACCTGAAAGGGTGGGAGAGAGGCAGCTCTATTATAGAGAGATTCTATCCCGAAAATTCTAGATCATCTATATACTTCTTCTGAAATTTTATTTATGTTAACATCCAATATTTGGTGTGTTTATGAAAATCGTTGGTGGGATAACATAGTTCTTATTAAAAAGATATAGGTAATGGTGTGAAAAAGTGTTCACGAAATTTTTCTGGAGTATTATGACTGAGAAACATTATGGAAATGGATGTTTAGTTTAGGATTTCTAATTAGGGGTAGATGTAAGTAATGGAGTATGTAGGTCATTGCATGAACATGAATCATTTTATCAAACTTTATTGGCGGATGAGGCAGTTATGGAAAACCACATTTAGGATGGACTTCAACATGAGATCAGATCCAAGGTAAATATCCTCTTGCTGAAGAGTTTTGTTGATGTTATGGACCAAGACCTTGTCTATGAATGAAACCACAATGTGGATGACAAATATTGACATGTGGTTCTGGTGGGGTTAAACTATGGTGTGAATTTTTTGGTGATGTCGTTCTGGTTGACCAATGCTTAGGATTGTTTTTCTACTAATGAATTAGATTTTTTCCCCTTATCTAGTTTACTTCTTGGATGAATTAATTTATGACATCATGGTGTACTCACAAACTTTTGACGATCATGAAAAACATCATGACATTTTCTTCAGTAAAGTAAGAGAATATAAATTACACCATCTATAAAATAGTAATTTTTATATTAATAAAGTCAATTTAATAGAAAAAATCATTACTATGTTAGGTGTTTTGGTGGATCTAGAAAGGTTTATGGATGTGGTGTCATGGGAGCATCCTAATTTTTTTTGATTTGGAAAGTTTCCTAGGTTTGGCCTGTTATTACATGAGATTTATTAGGATTTATATCATTTGGTGTCACCAGTCTCATTATTTAAAAATATGGCTGTTATGTATTAGTGGGAAGAGGCGTGGAAAACTTCCATTCAAAAATCGAATAACCTGTAGACTGACACACCAATTTTTATTTCACTAAACCCAGGTAAGAGGTCCACATTGTTTTGTGAAGCATCCAATGTTGGACATGATGATGGTATGGTGTAGGATGATAACATTGTAGTTTAGGGTTTATGGCATTTTTTGCCTCATGAAATATATTAATCTCCCAATTATCTCGACATATCAATTGTGGTTTAGGCATTAAAATTATGGAGGCATTACAAGTTAGGAGGGAAGTTCACAATTTTAATTCATCATAAAATTTTATGTACATATTCTCTATGTGTGATTTTTATCTTTCATAGTGAAGGTGGGTTATGTAAGTACAATACTTCAATTTTGATTTGGATTACACAATAGGGAAATGAAAGAGTGATACAAATTTTCTATTTCAGAACACTCAGAATCAGGTGGTTTAGGAATCCATCTCTAAATGGATAATGAAATATTTTTTTAATGAGATGCACCTAGAGGTTAAGGATAGGAAAAAAATGAAACATGAATCTATATAAATTATTTATATGATTTTTTGCTAGTTCATGGACTGTCAGTTGGAATATTTAGTGTTTTTTGACCTGAATAAAAGTAGTAAATGTGGTGACTCACCTTCAAGTTTGTTATTGGTGCTGATGGATTCATCTATTTTTAGGGTAATGTTGTTGTGCCAGTGTTGGGGCATGAGGAGATGATACGTTTTTTCCAAGCATTTAATTGGGAAGTAAATCCTAGAATAACTAAAATATTTCATGATCTATGTCACTACTATTGGGGGATAATAATGAAGAATGTAGTCATGGATATTTTTGTGTGATTCCATACCTATCAACTAGTGATGGCTTAGAATCAGTGTCTAAGTGGGTAGTTATAGTAATTTCTCATTCCATACTATATGTGGAAGGATATAATGACGGACTTCATAGTGGGTCTTTTGAGGACACCACGGTTGAATCAGGAAATCTGGGTCATTGTGGATTGGATGACTAAAGTGGTTCATTCCATGATGATCAAGTAGACATATATTGTCTACTAGTTGTGTGAGTTGTATGGTTGGAGAAATAGTGTAATTTCATGGTATTTTATGAAACATAGTTTCATATCATGATCGATGCTTCACATCATGCTTTTAGTTTGAATTACAGAAGGCTCTTGGTAACCAGACATTCATGAGTATGGCTTAACACCCACAGACAGACGGGCACTCCGAGAGTATGATTTAGGTATTGAAGGATGTGGAGAGATCATATGTCATAGATATTAGTGGTTCATCATAAAATAACGCATCACATGTTGATTTTGTGGTGGAAGATAGTTTTTTTCATCTGTTGTTTCCAGGGCTTGTTCACCGTCACATTCCAAATCATTAGAAGATAGCACCCACGTATATAGGTCCATTTGAGATCATGATGAAGATCAGATTAGTGTCTTACCAATTGGATCTACCATAGTTCTATATTGGGATGTATGATGTTTTTCATTCACAAATTTTATATTACCATTCTGATCCCTCACATGTGATTAACATTTATGATGTTGAACTTGAGCCTCACATGTCCTTCAAAGAGAATCTGGTTCAGATTGTCGATCAAAGTTAAATGTTTTTGTGGGGATGTGACGTACCATTGGTTTTATGATATAAAAATACATGGAAAATTTTTAGGATGAATCATCAAAGTGAGAATCAGATATTAAAGGCTAGTGGTAGTATCTCTTTTCTTCGGATGCTCAATGACACTTTGGAAGAGATGCTCTAGGACGTGTCGTCCTATGGTGGGGATGTTTCTAGTTATGGTATTTTTCATAAGGAATCTGTTTATTTATGGTTCATTTTAATTCTATTATTTTGGTCAAATAAGTGGTTCCAATGTTCATATGTAGCCTCATGGGTGTTTCGGGTGTTGGGGAACAAAAGAGGAAGAAAATGTATTCTCTGGACATGTTTCATGGTTTATATTTGATTCGTGAAAACCGTGATAAGCATCCTAGGTAACTATACATCCTTAGGCAGAGGCTATCACACTATTACCACATGGTATTGATAACCCTGAAAATATTTATAGGATATCATGTGAATGGATGACTTTGGAAAATTGGATCACTCACAGTTTGCGAACGGTTTGAAAAACTGTGGGGGTAAATAGTGAATTCAACTAATGTTGAGAAATTTACAAATATACCACTACGAGATTTTAATCCAATCTGAATATTTCCACATTTTTTCCATTATATACATAGTGAATAGAAAGAGCTTCATATAGCTTCAAAGGATGATTCTCTTCCATCTCTAGTCAGTTTGGAGTGCCGTCATTTTTGAATTGAAGATCCTTGTATGTCTAGTCTAAGAATTACTTCCTCTTCTATATAAGGTTTCTATTCTTTCTCCAATTTATGTATGATTCATTGAAATCGTCATTTTCTGTTGAGATATAGGATAAGGCTTCATGGGTTGGTTGAAAAAGGATATATGGTTTTGATTGATGTAGTATTTTTCAATGGATTCATGGTATGTGGTCCAGAAGTTATATCCCATAGTTTTGTTTGACATTTATGGATTCTTGGGTTAATTTCTTGGTTACCCCTTAATGCGATTTTGAAATTTGATTAGATTGGGTATAATGAAAGTCTACAAGATGAATGGCGAACCTCATGATCCCCATGGGACACATAGTTGGTGACTTGGTCATTGTAAGTCCACTCATGGGGTGTGTCGATACATTATATACAAAGAGGTTAGCATAGTATGAGAAGGTGTGTAATCTGATAATTTAGATCCCTTTATAATCTTGTTAAAATGATTAATGGGATTGAAATTGAATTATTATCAAGTACCTAATTTAGTCATGTCTTAAGATATTGTTTAGTGTGGTAATAAAAATGGGTTAAATGAGTTAAACAAGGATTACACCTTGTGGATAATGTATTATGTTGAAAACCATATGAAAGTTATTGTATATGAAATGAAGAATATTTTGGATTGGTAATGGATTTTGAATTGATTAGTATGGTTAATGGGATGAGGATTGGGAATGATAATTGGACTAATAGGTTATGTAATGCAAAATACCAATGTGATTGGGCTATGGAATATCATTTAATCCATTTTTGATTTTTGAGAATATTTTTTATTATATGTATTGGTTGTATTAGTTGGGATATCGATAAATGTGGTTAATGGATAAATAATCAGTTTCACGTGGCTTGGTGGTGGGATACGTGATGGATGATCTGCCCACTGGTAGAGCTGGAATGATGCTCTAACCTACCCTAGAATGCTTGGGTTGGGGAGTTAGATTGTTGCTCTATTCCTTTAATGGTAGTATTCAATGAAAATAACCCGATTGAGGCTCCATGGAATGTGTGGGGATAACATGATATTCTAATTTCATATGAGATATTTTCAAAATCATTAACTTATAAGGAATGATAATTCCCATGTATATTGTGTGAATAAGGTAAATTTTTAACCTATGGATTACATTTTGATGATGTACTAAATAATGAGATGATATATGTAATGAAATTGGAATAAGAATAATAATAGATTGAGAAATGAAGAGATTATTAATTAGTGTCGTTGTATTTTCATTCACATAATTTCCACTCATTTTTACTTGCATGGCCTATCGATTTATATTGGATATTTTGTAAACATTGTTGGTGTCGGACTACTGATATGTACACACACCGAGATAATGCCTCCATTGGGAAACCAAGAAGATTTCATCCATTTAGGTTAAGAAAAGGTCCAGGACCATAGTATATGGGGTTGATTTGGACAATGGAAACACATTTTCGAGGTTCCCGATATGATGTCAGGACTGTTTTGGGGAATCTAATTTTTTTCATTATTTTTTGTTTTTGTTCACATGGAATATGTACCCTGACATATCATATTTACTATTGGATGGTGTTTGAAACCAGTTTTGAAATGGTTATTTATAATTTTTCATTGATTAGATCATGTTATAATAGGTGTTTATATGTTTTCTATTATGGACAAATATGGTAAGAGGGTATAGTTTCCCCTTGTTACTAGTGTAGACCCCATGGATAGTCGGCAACATCAGACATATATAGAGGCCCGCTTGAGGTCCAGTGATGTCCAGGCTCGAGGAACCGATTTAGTGGAACGATGGTTGGGGATGTTACATATTACTAGATCATAACATTTTATATCTCATATTTCACATCTCTATCTTTAATTTTGGTAATTTACTTTGTATAATATTTATTTGTATCTGTTTTATTTATACATTCATTGTGGCATGGTTTTGGTTTCTTTTATATCATGCCTTGCTTTTTTATAGATTCATATTATCTCATGATACTACATTATTATAGTAGGTAATGCCTCCTATATTATGATATTTTTATACCCACAATACTAGTCTCCAACTTGAGGCGTACTAGAGACTGAACTAAAGATCCATTATCGCTTTCCCTCAATGCATCATATTTGGAGGGAGGGGTCATGATAAAGTGTAATCAAAGATGATCATTGAGAGATACAATGGAATTAAGAGTTAGTCAATGTGAGGTATGATTTTTTATTATGGAAGTAGTTATAGTTCACCATGGTGCGGGGCATATTTTAGGGGGACATGCTATGAAATTGGATTTAAGGGACCCAAGTGATTTAGTGCCAAAAATTAGAGCTTATTGAATGACAATGTAAGATGAACCTTCTTACATTGTAGAGACCCTAGAATGTTAAATTTATCACGTTGAATTGTTTAATTAATGGAATTGGGTTTTTTGGCCCGAATAGAATAAATAACATGAATTAAAATAAATATAAATAAGAAATCGATAGTTCCGAGCATATAATTTTATTTTCTCTCTTTACATCCATGGATCATGTTCATCATCTATGTGTGGAACAGGTAGTTTAGGATCATTAGGCTTATTTGATTGATTATTCTAAGGTTGATCCGGTTGAGGATGAGGATTAGTGGAAGTGGTTGTAACATGATTTCTAGCATTAGGATTTGGGAATGTTCAAGGAGTATGTTTCAGATCTGGATAAATAGAGCCGAATAGAGGATCTAGAGATCACATTCATTTTGATCGAGGCCCCGATAGAGAGTTGGGTCCCCTGGACAGTTAGTCAGATGCTTGGTATTGGGCAACCATGTTGGACATTATACCTTGGTGAGTGGAAGGTTTTTGATGTTTTATTCATCAATATAAAAAATTATTTCATGATAGTGTTGTAGGATCAAGATTTAGTAGATGTGGGAGATGGGAAACACCAATATTGATTTTTTTGGTGTTCTATGATCGTTCCAAGATCTACACATTAATAAATGTCATGTTTAATGGAATTGAATCAGTGAGGAGATAGAACGTAAATCACAAGAAATCCAGAGAGATAGGATCATCATATATTATTTATAATTAATTTCATCTGATAATAATTACCATTATGGAATTCATTCTTCTTTTATGGATTGGGTAAACTATTTAATGTGAAACATCATCAAATTGTAGGAATAATGTGTAGAAATATACTACTATTGATCCACAGTTGTTCTAAAATTATCTAGACATTGATGAAGGAATCTTCAAATGCGTGAATCGAAGATCTTTAGGCTTATTTAATATGAAATTAATAGCTATGAAAATTGCTTCCGAAGTGTTCTTCATGATCCAAGGGATGAATATTGATCATTATTTATAAGAGTGATACAGGAGAATAGATATCTCAAGTTCTTGAGAGATTTGACCAATTCCATTATGCACAACCCAAACTAATGACTTGTCTTATTCAGATAATAACCTAACTAGGATTAGTTATAACTGGGATTCAAATGGAATATTTTCATAAGTACAATTAATTATTTATTTAATACTAAAAAAACCACTTTGTGAAATACTAATAACAATATTAGTATTTCTTTCTATGAACATAACTTGTGAGTTAATATCAAATATTATTTATTCAAAAAATATTCAATATTTATTATTTTCTAAGCTAACCTAAAATATTAGTCCATATTTACTCAATAATATTTATCGGACCTCAATACTATCTATTTATTTTGTTATTAAATATCACTACCATAATCACTAATAATTAAATAAATATTATATTCCATAAATATAAAATATTTATTTACTAAATATTCAACTCACATTATATATTCTTTCAAAGAACTAGTGACTGAATAACAGAGATATAGAAAACATGAATAATTATTAAACCACATGATGGGAAACTATTTTTTCAATATATTAAATAATAAATAATAATATATTATTTAATATATATTATGAATACTCTAACTATGTGACAATATAGGCCTTTTTTTAAGTGGCATTAGATGAAGCAGCCTAATGTACATGGTTAACATCTAGAAAAAATTATATTGAAACCATAGAGATATAAGTTTAATGATTCAAAGACATAAAAAATAATAAATATTCTTAATATGTAATGTAATCCCATTATCACAATATAAAAAATAATGTATATAGAATGATATTTCCACAACCTATGGGATTGTTGTATCATTCATGGACATTTTCAAAATAGAACATTCCAATAGAACACAATGTACATGACATTATTTAGGATACATCGTTTTCATCCAAGGGATTGATATATAAACGTTTTTTAAAGAAAATAAGGGATAAATCATTTCTCTCGTTACTCATTAATGCAATATTACTCATTACATGGCCAACATATCCACTTCACTACAATCATATGTCATCAATGTTTTCATCAATGCATTAATGTACGTGACTCATAACACTAATTAATAATAATATTAATGTAAATGCACCAACACACAATTCCATATATAAGAACATTGAATGTCCCATATATATGTGGATATCCCATTGGGAGGCCACATTCTCATAATATCCTATAAGATATAACCCAATGTATACACCATTAGAAGGTTCCTCAACATCCTATGATTCTCCTCAATGATACCCTACACTAATTGTACACCTAAAATTATATCATCATGTTATTGAAAATAAATTTAAGAATACTGTTATGGCACTACAACGTTCTTATCATAGAGGTGAACTTCTATGAACTTTTAGTGAAAGAGATTATCTTGGGACATTAGCTCATACATAGTTACTAGAACAAAAATCATGATATTATATGAATATTATTATTATTCAATCCTATGAATACATGTTATCATAATGTATACATATTTTTCTTCTAGGGAACCAAACTCCAACATTCTCCCTCTTGATCTACATCCAATTGTTAACAACCTTTATTCCCATGGGTATCAAATGATTTTCAATGATGTGCTGAGATAGGATAGTAGATATGGATTCTTCCATGTTTTCCCTCATGGATACTATTCTCACTAAAACATAAACAACTTGATAAAATCCTTTAGGAGGTGATACATTCTATGTATTTGATTTGTACCATGTTATGGCATTGGTACTTTTTCATGAACTACAACTATAGTTTTATTACAATAAAATGTAATTGTGCCTTTACTAATGAGTACCACAAAATTCAAATAGAAAAATTTCTTAATAAAAATTGATTCAATTATTTCACAAGAATATTTAATATATTTTTAATACACTATAGAATCAGTGATATATAGATTCTAGGTACTCTTAAAAATCACATATCCTCATTTGAGTCAGAATACAATCTTAACTGTGACTTCATAACATTCTAATATATCTGAAAACTAGGAAGAGTATAAACCCGGATGACCATTTCCTTACATCCCCCATTCACCCAAAACATATCCTTAATTCTTTTCATATTCGTATTGGAAGGCTTCCCAATAGTCAAATGTTGTTCTCTTGGATCTACAAGATATGTGCCTACCATTCTCAATGTATATGAAACATTACATCTTGTACATAACATGGAATATATGATTGATCATATCACTAAATAATATGGTATCTTACTAATTATATCATTATCATCTTCTGTGTAATGACACATTATCATAGAAGGGTGTAAGACTTGTGACACTGTTACAAGTTTTCTATTGGATTGTACTATTCAAAATATCTTTAGTATTTGGTCATCATATGCACTATGACTTATTACAAGAATCATTCTAGAACTATCATTAATGATCTTCATCACTAGAATATAGGTTTATTCACCTATTGCATTCTTGTAGAAACACCTATTTAACCCTTACATAATAGACTATAAGGCATGTATTTTAATTCTAATACGTAATATGTCATTAACATATAATAAAAGGATAAAAAATTCATTCCCACTAATCATATTCTAAATAGACATATCACATTCCTTCTTGATGAAACCAAATTCATTTATGGATTCATCTAATCGAATATTACATTACCTAGAAGCTTGTTTCATTCCATAAGTGGATCCCATTAATTAGAAAATCATTTTTAATCAGATAGAGCTATAAAATGTTCACTTTTTATCATATAGTTATCTTCCTAATGTTTCTCAATAGAGAATTCAATTTTTATATACATCATCAAAAACACATTGTAATGGTATGCTTTATATTAATTAGATTTATTATGGATTAAAACACATAAACTAGAGAAATGGATTCATTGTAGTCAATTTCTTGAAACTTTTAAAATGAATTAGCTAATAGATTTTCTTTATAGGTATTTTAATTACCTTCCATGTTTATTTTACTCTTGAATAACTATTTGAATATAACGGTATGTACATCAATTGTCTCATTGAACAGAATAAAATACTTTGGTTTGATACATGGAATCCAGTTCAAAATTCTTGGATTTTATCCATCTTGTAGCTTCTAAGATATCTACATCCAACATGTAGGATATAGGATCATCATTTTTAACCAGTATTAAGTGTCCATATTCAGTGAATAGAAAACCATATATCTTTGGTTATCTTACCTCTCTTATGCTCCTACGCCTTAATTATGATTCATGAATTACATCATCTAAAGGAACCAGTGAAATCGGTTCATGTACCGACTCTTGAGTATCTATTGCATAAAATTACATTAAGTCAACCTCAATCTCACTATCATTTTTATGGATGATCTCCTTCTCATGATATATTTATTTTTTGGAGACAATCACTTTATTTTCAGTGGGGTTTTATAAGTTGTAACTATTTTCATACTTTGGATATCCTATAAAAGTACACATTTTCCCTCAAGGTGATAGTTTGTTTCCTAAAATGGACTTATCAATCACTTCAAAATCCCTTTTATTTCTGTGAATTTAAATTGGATTCTATCTTCTCTAATTCTTAATGGGAATTCCTATTTCCTTTTAAATTGGTAATCAATTTCATATTTATTCCATATTTTTATTATCCATATACACAAATGGAATATTGAATATATTCTTGACTATACATTTACCTTAACATGTATTACAAGGTATCATTCCCCCTTTCACTAACAAGATTAAATGGTGGTGTGTAAGGTGGAATGTGTTGAGATATACTCCCAAAATACCATAAAATTTCAATGATTTGTTAGTTATGATATTCACTACCCCGGTCCAATTAAAGTTTATTTACATATATTTCATGTTTATTCTATAATTCATTCATTAATTCGTTGATTTTTTTAGAGAAATCAGACTTTTACCTTATCAAGCCGATATATCCATATATATTCAATCAATTAATAGATGTTAGTATGTAATAAAATCCACATCAATCTCTTACTAGAAATGGTAATCACACAAAAATTAATACCAATACTAAATGTAACATAGAACTTTCTCCCTATCCATCAAATGGTGGTTTTTTCATTTTTACTTGAAAATAGGAATATCGTCTTTCTTGTTATTTCTAAAGAGTCTTAAATACCACCTTGAAAAGAATTTTCAAACACTATTTATATTCATGTCTATGATGTTGATTCCATAGACGAGGGTAAGATGAGTCATGTGTACATGATTAATTATCAATTTACAACACTTGGTTTTCATAATTTAATACATAACAATCATTATTTAAATGTGTCATACAATAACATATATTATTCATACTATAAGAATAATCTATTATTTCCAAATATTAAAATAATCCCATATCTATCGAGGAATGATACATATATTATATTCTTATTAAAAATAGGTACATAATGAAAATATTTTAAACCCAAAATCATTCATGTCAGTAATGAAATGTGGTAGTCCTTAATTGTAAGAACTATTGTCCTTACACCATTGGTATCTCTTAGATACACCTATCCTCTTTAAATAATAAAAAATATAATTAGTTAAAATATTTGAATATAGATGTGAGCCCCAAAAGAAGGATCTAATAACCAATGTGTATATATTGAACGATTATAGTAAAACATAAACACACATTTTTCTTCACCTTTCTTTTAAGGGAAATTCCTATTATAGTGGTCAAAAATTCCATAAGATAAATAAACCACATCCTTTTCTATTTCATGAATTTGCATCATCCTCCCCTTGAAAGTACGGTGCTCAGGATCATTATAATATTTAAAATTCATGGTCCCCATTTCCTTATTATTTTATTCATGTTAACCATAAGGTTCCCACATTTATAAGGCCCCATGTATGTATCAAAATGGAAAATCAAGGTAAGATGATTTTAAAGGTTGTATCCATTATTTATAATATTTTAATTAACAATAAATGTATTTAAGTTATTGGGTATTTATGAATGTTTGAGATCTAAACTCAACTCATCTAGTAATTTACTCAATAATTATTCTAAGAATTAAATGTAAGAAATTTCCTTGATTACATGAGGAACATCTTGTGTGGATTCTTTATTATTTGTTGACAACCAAGATTTATAGATCTTATATGTCTCTAATCTCTCCTTCCCTCGATAGAGTTATAAAAGGTGAGACATCATGATATACGAATACATGCATTAATGTTGCATCCAATTATCATTATACAATAATTATTGGATGAATAATTTATCATATGTTTCATCATTCAGATGTTTCTCTAATAGAGATAGCACTTCATCACATTCCACATTACCAAGCGCAACAGGAAAATGTTTTTCATCACATAATATAGCCTATCATGGTTATGTATAACACGTAATATCATTTTCCAATAATTAAAATTTTTTCCACAGAGATTGTTATACTTATCATGTGTTGATCTGTGTTATATGTTTGATGTCATTTTATTATTATTTCTACAAAAAAGTTGAGTTGAATTATAGTACATAATTTTATAAATTATTTCAAAATAAATTTATATAATTTTATTAGTCTCCCAATATTTTATTGAATCCAAATATCCGTCACCATTAGATTTAGAATATCATGTTTCATGGACCTTTTCTTTGAAAGGATTAATATTCCCTCTCTCATTTCCCCAACATTTGTTGGTCATGATAAATGAATGGGTTTATGTAGGAATTCTAAATGAAAACATCATTAACTAATAGTTTATTGTTCATTTTAGTGGACTCACCTCTCATGAAATCATTAATTTATATTTCCACTACCATTTCATCTCAGTTACACCCATTTCTACATAGGTGGGGAACCATTGATGTGAAATACAATAACTCAACCCAGATCATCATATTTTAATTCCCTAATAATTGAAGGCTCCCCATCATTGGCTAGTGAAGCACATTGAACTATGGTTTGATTTCATCTAAATTAGTATAAGGATATAATGACATAATATATATAATTTAGTGATATGATCTTATATTCCTAAATATATAATTATTATCATGATTCAATGATTGTTAATATTATGTGTATTTAATTATGTGATTAATTATGTCTATGACAATGTTAATTCCTTAGAAAATGTGTTTTATTCTTATCTTCCATGATCGATATTTTGATTAATTTAAGTTATTGTGGGAAAAGATCAATAATGAAAAAACCAAACATCTGGAAGAAATTAATTAATCATGTTTCATGATCATTAGCTTTAAGTAGTTGTTTGGTTATCTAGCAGGTGTTAATCTATCCATTGATGAATGTGAAAAGAATATTGAACTATTTAAGGTTCATGTTATGAAATTCCACCTGTAGACAAATGTAAGTCTCATTGATTGGTATCTACTTGGTTCCAAACAAGATTATCCTATATATGATTGGGTAGCTCCATACATTATATAATCCTCTTCTCACATGTAGGCGAAGAAAAGTGGTTTCGATCAAGGAAACCACATTCACAAAGGACCAAAATAATAAGAGGATAGAAGGAATGTTGGGAAACAATTTTATTTATTAATAAATTAAATGGAAACCAATTTAATACAATAGTATGGTCTTCAATCATGACCATTCATATGTTTTCGTCAAATAAATAATTTTATTAAACTAGAATTTAATCCTTAATCATTATTATTTATGACATATCACGCTTGAATACCAATCCAAATGTAAATACATTTTATAATACTCGTATTCTTGTTTATTAATTTTGATTTAGATAACACACGATGTATCACATACTTTCATGATGTGTATCATCAACTAAATTATTACACAAATTAAATGTTTTTTGAATATCATGTCATGCATTAATGCATGTAATGTAACAACTGTAATATGACTCATACATGATACGATGACCTAAATATTAGGTATATATAAATTAAACATTCATATGTAAAATATTAAAACCTATCACATGATGTTTCCAATTATCTTAATGAAAAAATTAAAGCACATTTATCAAGGTTTACATATGATAACAATGAAAATTTTTAATCTTCATAATTTTGCATAAGTACTTGGCGTGTCCAAGTTAGCTACCTGATATGTACTTAACTCACCATCTATCTGAGGTAATCTCCTAGGTATTCATAATGTAAATTGATCCTTATAAAAAAGGACTACATGGAGTGTCCAATGGCCAACATGCCATTAGATCTACGAATAACAGGTTCACCAATTAGGTAGTCCATGTATGGTAACACATGGCTAATCTATGAAAAAAGGGACTAGATGTCGTGTACGTGTGCTACATAGTGTGTAATATAGTATACTGTGCACTACCATGGATGGGATAACACATGGTGTAATGTTTTTACTGAACCACATGTAATCAATGCTCACAGTTTGAATTCATTTCAGAATTAATTCATAATGTATTAAACACAATTACATTATGAGTCCTCCTTTGTTTTCAAACAGGAAACCTTAGTACCTCTAGATGTGTTCCTCAATTTTCTACTACATGAGAAATTTATCATCTATATTAGATCAACCAGAAACAAAGGAGGAAGAAGGAGAAATTCCGATACAAATTAATTGACCGATTAAACAAAAATTGAAAAACTGAATTAAAATGAATAAATCACCAATGATTGATAAATAATTGTAAATAATTATGTTACTGACTCTAATACCACATGAAGGTTCTCGGAACAATATAATAATGTGATGTGTAGTACCTATGTTTAATTTATTCCTTTCTAAATAATCTTTTTGAGATTTACAGAATAAAAAACACCATGTTCTATGAAATTGAATCAATGGCGATAGGAAATATAAATACCACAAGATCCATAGAGAGTGTCATAACAAAATATTTATAATTAATTTAATTTAATAAGTGTTGCCATGTTGGAATTATTTATTTATAGATATATCTATTAATATATCTGTGATGGATAGTCATTTCATTTTAGGAATCTTGTACTGATTCCCTATAATGGTGATCAAAATGTGTTCCATAAATATACAGACATGGCCAATGAAATATTGGGGTTCTCGCATGACAAATCATTTCTCTGGAGTTGTCTTCTTTTGATCACTATGATATTTTCTTCAAAAGGGTTACCATAGATCTGTTGGAGGATGATTATTATATTTTCTTGGTTATGATCATGGGGAAGAGATATCTAATGGGTGTGAAATAATTATCCAATTCCAATTTGCACATCCCAATAAATGAATTATCATATTGGAAAAATATCATAACATGCTTATTTATTGCTATGGTAAAAAAAATTATCACTTGAGTGACATTTATTATTTCTTTAATCCTACAAAACATCCAATGTCAAAAATACAAATATTATTATTTATAGACTTGAAATTAACATGAAACAATATAATTAAAAAATTATGGAACCAAATCATAGCCAGTATTTGTTATATTCTTACCCGACCTAAATTACAGTTCTGTCATTCCTCCATATTATTTATTAGAAATTAAATGATTTCTATTTATTTATTAAATAAATGTCACTAAATTAATTTCCAATAAATAAATAAATATTATATTCACTGAATTGAAATTAAATATTTATTAAATATTTGGATCCCATTATTTTCTATCGAATAAACTGGGGATTAAATATATTCAATCAAGAATATATGACGAACTATTAAAAGACATGTTGGAATAATATTTATTAAAATTTATATATAATTAATAATAATTTATTATTTATCCGTGGTTCTGCATACACTAAGTGTGTGACCCTCTAGGACCATTTATCAGTGGTATTAGGTGAAGAAGCATAATGACCATGTATAACATCTAGAAACAAACCACGACACGAATAGGGAATGTATGTAATTATTTAATGTATTATTAACTCACATGGATTCGTACTGTGTAATGTAATCCATTTTTCAAAATATATCAAGTCTAGTAGTTTGCACTCATTAATCAATAATGCAATATTTCATGTGATGCACACAATGTATCCTACTTCACCGTCAAATTTTGTCATCACTTATTTCATCATAACATAAATATACAAGAAACATAATAAACATTATTAATTATCTTAATGTGTATGGACCAATACCCACATCCAAAATTAGGAACATGCAATGACACATATAAATATGTATTTCCATCTAGCTAGTCTCATTCTCATAATATCATACAAAATATTATCGGCGATATACACCATGATTAGTTTCATCATAGTGTTATGAGTCTCCACCCATTATATAAGGATTTATTTGTGTCCGTAAAATGAAATAATATATAAATATAACAAAAATGTAAGAATATTATCATAGCACTTTTGAGTTCTCAACATAGCCGAGAACACAAATGACCATTTGCTGTGAAAACCAATCTAGTGACATTATCACAAATAATTTTTGTGTAGAAAAACAATCATTATGTGATATGTAGAATATTGATATTAAATACTATAGATACAGGTTATCATAATATACAAAAATGTATGTTCAAGAGAACCTAACCAAACAGAAACCCACTTTAACTACTGCCAACCGTTAAAAACATTCATTCCTCTTGATGTAACATGATACTCATGCTTCTGTTGACCTTGAAATTTAATATAGGGATCCACCAAATTATCTTCTATGGGTACACTGTTCAATCCAACATCAAACCCATAATGAAATATATAAAGAGGTGATACCTCTATAGTATGTTCTTTTTTTCCCTTTTGGTGACCTTGTATCCCTTTCATGATGAACCGCTTGAATATTATGACAATAAATTGATGTAGGGTCTTTATTGCTATGTATAAACAACGATGACTAGTTCCTCATCTCCTCCAAACAGTAGTAACACAGTCATATTTCTACGTTGATACATAAGGATATACTTAATAGGAGTCCCATGATATTATCTTATAACTTCATGATATATTCCCACCATGAACCATGTAAAAGAAACAAAAAATCTAGTACATAAAATGTCATAAATGAATTTAACTATCCGTTAAGAATATGGTTTCAAACTCATTACCTCTTTCCAATGTTGTTCCTGAGGAATAATTTTCTTATTAATATGTAAACAATGTGACTTTGGGACAAATACTCTCTTGGATTGTACCATTCTAAATATTTATAGTATCATGTCAGTATATGTACATTGAAATAGTCCAACCATCCTCTTGGATCTATCAAAAATGATCTTGATCCCATGAATATAAGATTCTTAACCAAATTCCATTTTGGAAAATAACCTTTCTAACCAACCCTTAATAGTCTATAAGACAAGTTTATAATTTCAAATAAGTAATATTTCATTAAAATATACTACTAGGATAACAACTTCATTCCCTTTAATCCTATTGTAAACACACATGACAAATTAATTCTTAATGAACCCAAATTTTTTAACGGATTCATCAATTATTATGATAATGACCTAGAAACATTCTACATTCCATAAATGGACTTCTACTACATTTAAATACATTCCATATTAGCTGGATTCATAAATTCGTTAGTTTGTGTCATATAGATATCTTCCTGAAGGTTTCCATTATGGAATACAATTTTGGCATCCATATGCCAAATCATATATTCATGGTATGATGAAACATCATGTATAATTATAATGAATTTATAATTGGAAAATAGTTAAAAGGATTCATCATATTAAATTTATTGATGTGTTTAAAACAATAATCTAGTAGAATTTCATTTCATGTATTTATTATAACATCCATGTCCAGTTTCGTCTTTAATTTGAATTTTCATCCAACATTCTTTTTATCAACTTGTGCTTTGACTAGAACCCATATGTGGTTCTGATATATGGAATACATTTCATAAATCAGGGAATCTTGACATCATGCATCTTATGATCTCTCTACTACATCCATTTATTAAAGAGGTTCATTAGTCTCACCCAATTACGAGTCACCATATTTTATGACTAGAAAACCATATCCATTTGGTTCTCTTACTGCTCTTATACTCCTATACATCATATGAGTTTTTGTAACTACTTATTCCACGGGGAACTAGGAAATTTGTTCTTTTACTAACTCTTATTTATCAAAAGAATAATAAAATTTGATTTAAATCATTCTCCAGCATTACATTTTCTGATTTTATACATCTCAATAAAGGAATATTCCCTGGATATAGTTGCTTTCTTTTTTGTGGGGTTTTATAGGAAATATTCCTCTATATCCATGGGATATCCTCTAATGTTCTGATTTCTGACACTGGTTGATAGTTTGTTACCTGATACGGCCTTAACAAATGCCTCATGATCCCATACACATGTGTATAAAAAAATGTGATTATGTTCACTCTATATATCGAAGGGAATTTCATTTCCTACTTTATTTTGTACTCAGCTAAATGTGTATGAAACTGTTTGTTATGCATATTCCAAAACGTTTTATGAAATATATGCATGATTAATCATTGATAATACCATGTCTAATATGGTATGGTTCCATATTTGATTAATACCATTCCACTATGGAGTGTAGGTTATGGTACAATATTGATAGAATCCAAAACTCCAATAAATAGTTTATGAACTCATAGTTAAGATATTCACTACCTCAATCTGATCAAAATTCCATATCTTATTCTCATGTTTATTCACTACATTTTTAATTACTAACTTTAATTTATAAAATGACTTGATCATTTAATCATAATGTAGATATTCTCCATTTCTATAAATGTATTCAGTAATAGTTATTAATTAGGGATATCCACCTCTAGCTTCTACTTGAAATATTCAACACATATAAGCTTATAAAAATCTATGTAGTTTTGGTGTCCTTTAACCTAATCCACAATAGAGTGGTTAGGACATTTTTCATTGTAAACCAGCATGAAATTTTTCTAGTGGTTGGTCTCAATAGTGTATAAATAAAAATCAAGATAGTTGTTTGTTATATGACCAATAATTTGATTCAATAACTAGGTTTTATATGAATTATTTAAAAATTATTAATTATAAATCCCTAATACTTGGTTTTCAATATATAATCTATAATTATAATTATTATAATGTGTCACACCACAACATATGTTTTCTATTAAAAAAATTATTTCCAATCTAGAAAATAAAACCTTCTGTGTCTAGGAAAGATATAGAAATTACATTCTTGGTAACTGTAGGTACAAAATAATAATAATCTAATACCAAAATAATTATCATTCACAAAGAATGCTGGAATTCAAAAATTGATAGAGTATCTTGCGATGCGCCATTGGAAGCTCTCATATCCACCTCTCATATTACAATTATTATTAATATTATTGTATCCTACACCCAAAAGATCTACATAATAGAAAATGTGTATATATTGAAATATTAAAGATTATAATGAATTCACATTTAGCATTTACTTTTTTGGGTGCATTTCATCTTCCAATTTAAATAATTTCCAAAAGATAGACCTATTGCATCCTCTTTCTTTCTCTGCCTTTAGATAATTCTCTTCATAGAAGGATAGTGCTCGAGAGTATTAGCCTGTTTGTAGGAAATTTCCAATTTTGATGGTCTACCTTTTCCTTTTAACAACAAGGACCACTCATTTATAAGTCCACATATCCATATCAACCTGTAGAATCAAGGATAAATGATTTCAAAGAATATTATAAATTTTTCTCATATTATAATTAATAGTAACCCCAAATATGGTTTGGGAAGAGATGATATTACGAGATATGTATGAAACTCATATGATAATTTTTTCCATAAAATGTTTGATCTTTCAATGCATGCAATAATATTTTATACAAGAGGACCATATGTCAATGGCCCTCAATTATTAGTTTTAAACAATTAATTGGATATCTCACACAACAATTGTCTAACCTTCTCTTAATAGATACCCTGAAGGTGATACAACATTCTATACATGTCCATGTCCTAATGATTCCTCAAAATCTAATTGGAATTGGATGATAGCATGAATCAATGAATATATGTACTATCACACAGATGTTTCCCATAGATAGATCATTCTTCATCACTTTAATTATTACTAGGTTAAACTAATAACAGTTCTTTAGATGTATAACATTACATTTCAAGGAGAAGAATAATTGGTAATCACATTTTCCATCAGTGGAATTTTGTTCCAGTGAGAAGTACGTCACTAACATGTATGGATCTCTTTTATAATTATGATTCCATTTAAATTTTATTTCTACAAATAATATGAAAATAATTTTTGTACATTATCAGATAAAATTTAGACAAATAAATATATATTAAATTAATTGGTCTCCCACTATTTTATCAAAACCAAATAGCCCTCACTGATGGTTTTTTAAAAACATTTAACTTGGAAATTGTAGTGGAAATAATTTATTTTACAGTTTTCATTAGCCCAAATGCGGTTGGTCATGAAACATGAATGGATTTAGGTAGGAATTAGAAATTACATCATTATTAACTCATACCTCCTTGATCTGTTGAGTGGGATCACTAGTCCATAATTAATTAATTTAAATTTCCTAAACCCTTTCATATTAGATTCACCATGTTATACATTAGAACTAAATCCATGATGTGAAATAAGAAAAGTTGTCCCAAAACACCTTATAATAATTCCCTTATAATTGAAAACAACCCATATTTGGCTAGTTGAGAACTTCAAATTATGGTTTGATTTTAATAGATGCAGTGGAAGGATATACCTATATAATATATATAATAGAGTGATTTTATACATTAGGGATAAATTTCAATTTATTATGCTTCTTTTATTCTTGATAACATTAAATGGATTTACATAAGTGATTGACCACGTCTTAAATAATATTTATTCATATGCCAATTTATTTCAGTTCTATTTTGAATTATTTTTAATATCATTAATTATTGTGATCAAGGAAAAAACCTAATGTAATAGAAATTAATCTAACAAAAATAATGTAATAAAGTATTATGATCAATATATTTTAATAGTGGTATTTTATCTAGCTGTGGATGAAATAACTAAAGACCAAGGGGAAAATCACCTAAACTATCTGTTGTTCATGTTAATGCTTTCCACCAGTCCACCAATGTATCTGTCATGGTATGGTTTCAACTTGGATCGAAACATAAACCCCCTCCACTAACATGATTGATCAATCAATTAAATTTGTTTTTACTCACACACAATTGAGGAAAAATTGATTACATATAAGAAACCATGCAAACAATGGAAATACATGACTATATGAGAAAAGGCAAATAGAAAAATGATTTAATTTATTAATAAATTAAATGGAAACAAATCGAATTCAACGTTTTTTCATTTTCTTACGATCATTCTAATACATGAAATAAAATCACACATTTTAAAAAATTATCCTTCAATTCATAATCATGATTACTTAAGGGAAATAATATTGAATAAACAAATTTTTATTCTTAATTAATCAAATTATTGAAATTAATTCACAGCAAATATTTTTTTATATTATCATCCTCTATAATTTTAATCTAAATAAATTTGTTTAAAATAAACTACATTAGTAAATGTACCTTGGAGGCAGTACTGTGAATACATTTCCAAATATACCCAACATGTATTATACTTGTATAATTCTTTATTCATTGTGAAATATATCATACATGAAATATCACGTACATTCATGATGTGTTGAATAAACATAATTATTTCAAGAAGTAATTGAATTTTATATAACTTTTCTTGCATTATTGCACAAAGAGTTACAACTGCAATACTACTCTGACATGATATATAGATCTGAGCATTACACATTATATATATATATATATATATATATAACCTATCATATGTTGTGTCCTATAAAATAAATGACCACAATCCAGCACATGTATAATGTATTACATATTATAATACATAAATTTTAAATCTACATAATTTCGACAAAGTACACGGAATGTACATGAAAGACGGATGGTTTGTACATAACTCACCATCTATTCAACATAAACACCTTGAGAATCATCATATATATAATACTTTAGAAAAATGGAGTACACTACATATCTAATGGGATATATATCGTGTGATCTCTAAATCACCAGGTCACTAGTAAAGTAGGTTGTTCATAGTAATTCACATATCATATGTTACTCAATGTGACTACATGATATGTATTAAGACTAAATGGTGTTTATTTCAGTTGAATATGGTCCAATATTTCTAGGTAAAAAAACAGTGTAAGGTATTTAATAATGTGTGTGCAATAAATGCACCCTAGTTGAATTAATTTCTAAATTAATTCATGATGAATTGTCCCCAATTACACATCATTTAGTTCAAATAACAGGAATTGTAATCCTATGTTACCCATAAAAAATTCATGGCACCTCTGGATAAGCTGCTCGATATTATTTTTTCACAAAATAAATCATATGTATTAAAAATATGAAAATGAAGAAGGATGAATATGATCCCACGTTTTACATTTAAATAACGATTAAACAAGAATTAATAAACTAAATTAAAATTCTTAATTATCTCAAGATCAGTAAATAGTAATAAATAATTAAGTGATCCACTCTAATACCAAATATTGGTTATGGGATCAGTGTATGTCTGTAATGGGAGGTACCCATTTATTATATTCTATTTTTTAATGATTAATCCAAGAGCAACATGATGATAAAGGACGCATTCAATACAATTGAATCAATGAAGATAGAAAACGAAAATAATGATTGAACTGGGGAGAGAGGACCATCACATATTATTTATAATTATTTTTATTATATATTAATTACCATGATGGAATTCATTTATCATTGATTGATCTGGAATCATATCTTTGATGCACCATTATTGAAATGTATGAATCTATTTCATATTCCATCTAGTGATGATCCACACATGTTCCATGAATCTCCAAAATTTCTTCAAATTAATCAATAGGTACTGGAAAGATAGATCCTTGAGCTTGATTCATCTGGCCTTAATAACTATGATAATTTCATCCAAAGTGTTCTCTAGGATCTAGTGCAGGATGACTGATATCTTTTCTTGGGGGTGATCATAGAGAAAAGAGATCTCTAGGGCATGATATAATTATCTAATCCCATTGTGCACTAACCAAAAAATTAATTTTACTATTTAGAATATAATATAATGTTGTTTATATATTATTCAGGTTAAAATAAAGTAATTTAAAAAGATCTCCAAATTCGTTATATAATCCTTGATAAAAACCTATGAATAAAATAATTTCATCTTTATTATTTAGTGACACGGTCATAAAAAGAGAATTAAAATTATATATTAGTAATCAAATAATACTAATACTTTTTGGTTTTGTCACCTAACCAAAACTACAAGAACATCATTCCTCTATGATACTTTTCAAACATTGAATTATGTCTATTTATTTATAAACAAATATCTATGCATTATTCATCAAAAAATAAATTAATATTATATTCACTAAGACAAAATAAATATTTTTTTAAATATTTTTCTCACATTATATTATCTCAAATAACCGCTGTCTGGATATACATGATAAAATAATTCAGTAATTATTAAATAACATGTGGGAAAAATATTTATTTGTATTGTTAAATAATTAATAATAATATATGATTTAACTGTTATTTTGGATACACATAGTATGGGACCTAGTGGTCCTCTTTCTTGTAAGAATTTGGGAGGAAAGCCTACAGACGAAGGTTAGCTCCTAGAAACATGCCACGGAACCCATAGAGAAAGTAGTTAATGCTTCAAATGACATAATACATCATAAGGTTGTTTATTCTATAATTAAATCCATTTATTATTATATATAAAACCGAGAAGGTTTCATGACATTTCCATCAACCAATGACCTCAATGACACATTATTTGAAATTATAAAAAGTAACATGCATTTATGATTCCCTATCCATGGACTGATTTAGTAATTATCTTTTCCATAAAAAACAGAGATATTAACTTCTGTTAAAGAACATAAGGGGTAAATCATTTCTCACATTATTCATTAATGAAATCTTAATCATGACACACAGAATGTTTCATACTTCAAGACGAATATATGGCATCCCGGTTTTCATAAATACATCAATGTATGTTAATCAAAGTAATCATTAATAATAATATTATATCCTATGAACCAATTCACATGTCTGAATATAATAACATCTGATGAAACATATCGATATGGATTTCCTACTAGTGGTTACCATTGTCATAAAATAATACTAGATATTACCAAGGGAGTACACCCTGAGAATGAGACTAGATGTCCAATGACCCTCAACTTTAGATAGCATGTATCATTAGTGTCCCTCAAATGACATAATCTTTAAAAAAACATATAATTATGAATATTGTTGTTGAAATTTAGGGTTATCGTGATAGCAGGAAACCATAATAACATTTTTGCTCAATAACTATTATAGGAAAATTATAACATAATATTTTATAATGAATAAAAATTATGAGGTGAAAATAAGTTTATTAATATTCAAAAATATTAAAACATTTATCATAAAGTACACAAAATTTGGTTCTAGGGAACTATCTCCAATTGACTCCCACTAGTGAAAACCACAATATAACTTTTGTCCACTAGCTCTCGGGTGATAGTGATTATTATACTATGATATTCCATTACTCATTAGGTCATCTACATTCTCTTATATGGGTACTATTCTGATTGAATCATTTCTCCTTTGATGAAATCCATCAAGAGGTGATACTTTTGGATTAGGTGCTTTTTTCCATTTGTGAAAGCTCAACACTTTTTAAAAGTCTATCACTATAGTGTTATCATAATACAATGTGATATAGTTTTTAATTATAGGTACCAAATCATACTCTAAGATAATTTTTAGAATCGAAACTGATTACTTGTGTAAGGAACCGTCCCATATTTCTTGACGCCAGTGCCTTATTTTTTTATATTGGCATCGAAACAAGGAATATGCATCCCAAAATATCATGTAGTTTATTATCATTGGAAAAAAAAATCATATATAATTTCAACATTAAAACTTGAAATGGGAAAAAAATTAGAAACTCCTTTGATAACATCCATAACTCCTAGATTATTTCTAGATGTTATTCGTTATATACCTCTTCATGTCCTGGGAAAATGATATATATGAAAGGTGTGAGATAAAATTATAATAAATGTTAAACAATACAAATAAATATATCATAAACATAAACATTAGGCACAATGAGTAATAAAAAACACATTCCATTTATAAATAAAAATGAACACTTTATAGAAAGAATAAAAGCTGAATAAATAATGCTAGAATAAAGAATAATCATGGGTATTCTACTAGCTGGATAAACTCATGAAAATTCAGTTAACTATTTCCTAATTCCTTAATTCATAATTCCAGATATCAAACCCATACCTTCAAGGCCTTGTTCTAAGAGCATAAATAATCATTTTTTCAAGGCCATCTCCAAATATTGTAGTTTTTTGTTGAATCCTACCTATGCATCGAGGGGATAAAATGGACCGTACTCATCGCATACTAATAATAATTTTTTACTCATATGAATGTATATAAACATAGATAACAAATACTTTCATATTGTAACAAACATATTTAATTTCAATAATGTTCCCCAAACATTAACCCTAAACACTATCAATTTGGACAAAATTGGTGAATTGTTTTAAGATAGTAAATCCATAATAAAACTAATCATAAACCATTAAATTAAATATGTTAGATTATATAAAAAAATATTCTTACAAATTATAAAAAATAATCAACAACTATTTTTAAACATATGAAGATACCCAAATAAAATCATTGAGTAATTCTTGAGATAAATATTCTATTATTTGGAATAGAATAGTTATTTTAGAAAAGTCTATGAATAAAACCATAAGAAATATAAGATAGTATTTTAATAATAAAATGTGTTTTTTAAAATATATTATTGTTTCTACAAACTTATTATATACTTCCCTTGAAAATTGGTTAAAAATTGAAAAAATTCCATTTAATTGGGTGTTAATATCAGGAATGATTTTTGAAAGTCCCCCATAAAACAAATAACAGCCCCTAAATGAATTTAGCACTCTAGGTGGTAAACAAATATAAAAAATTCAAATATAATTTAGTATGGTTACCTATGAATAAATTCAAATTTCATTGATTTATGTAGAGAATATGATTAACCTAAATGAAAATAGTGATTTGTGTAGAAAACAGATACCTTAAGTCTAATGGTGTTGGTCAAATGATGTTAATGACATAAATAATAAAATTTTGTTTCATAAATTAATGGTTCCTTAAAATACTCAAAATTTAATTGATTCGTATAAACTTATTAGGTTCATTCATGGCCATTAAATGGTTTATAGAATCAAATACCGTGATGGGGATTGTTTTTCCCTTGGGTTTCAGGTTTGTATTACTTATAATCATTTTCTGATAAACAAGAAGAATGAGAATTTTTGTCCATAATTGAGATTATATATTATAACTGAACAACCATAATATTACATGTATATAATATTCATTTTTTTATTGTGAGTGAATATGAATAATTATATAAAACATTAATGACAATTTTTTGGGTTAATTGTCTGGTTTTTATCACAACAAATTCATTTTCATTTATAAATTTATATTATATGTAAAATAGGATTCCTGAACCATAAATAAGTTTCAATACATATATTGTGATATTGATAATCCATAAAAAATATTTTTATGAATATAATTTAATACGGTAATAGAAATTTAAATCTCGCTATCCTTGAATATGATAAATTAAAATATCTCGTACGGTGATTCCATTTCTAGTTTAATTGAGAGTGAAATAAGAGAAAACTAAGAATAATTTATTTATCATTACAAAATTAAAATACATTTAATGTAATTTTTTCATCAAAATCTTTTTTGGATAGGAGGTCTGGAATGAAAAATTAAAAAATGACCTATAAATCAATTAAATGAAATAGTAATTTACCTCATGAAGTAATCTTCCTTGAGAGACTCTTTAAGAGAGAGGTTTTTTTATTTTTATGAGATCAAATGGCTTATGGATGTTGGGGTGGAGTGTGGATGGTGATTCGGGTAGAATATGTTCAGGGAACAATGCTTGAGATGAGTGAAGAGAAAGGAGAGTGGGGGGGGGGGTTAGTCAATGAGATGAAGGATTTTCCATTATCTTAATCTTTATTTTTTTATTTATCTGAATAAAAAAATATTATTTATTAATTCGTCCAAAAACATTAATATGTTCATTTTAGTTCTATCAATGTGCATTTACATCATTCATGACTCATGCATGATGTAAAAATTCCCAAAAATACCATTTTTAAAAAATTATGAAATTTAACTATTAACCAAAAATTTGTGTATTTCAAATTAATATGAAAAAATTTCCTTAACCATTATTCAACATTTAGATTTAAAAAATGAACCTTATTTTTTGAAAATAACTTTTTGTATAGTGTTAATTTAATTTTAAAATAAAATCATAATTTATTTGAAAATTAAAAATTTTAGAACTATAATTCCTTTTATATTACCTTCAGAATTTAATGAAGATATCATTATCATATAACCTAATTAAATTTAATAATAATATGAATTAATTTCATATGTGTCATACTACTCTTCATAAATGTGTGTTACTATTCACCAAATATTATTTTAGACTTATCAGAGTCTAAACATCTTTATGAATGAAACTGTTTATGCCAATTTATTGAAATTCAAATCACAATGATAGAAAAAAATTGATTACAGGTTAGTTTATTACAAATTTATGTTTTTGTGGAGACTCAGTGATTCATGTAATGAATATTAAATTTATTTTCAAAATCCTTGGATGTCATATTATTCTTCCTTATAATCCTTTATTCCTCAAAAATTACCAGAATGTTACATCACAAAATGATTTGGGTAGTTATTCATCATAAGCATCTCAAACACCCTTGTCTCCTCTTCTATTTTATGAATTTTCGAAATTATATTTACTAGTTGAGACTTTTGATTCCTCAACACTTATTTACTGTCCAATATCAAGATAGGCTCTTCACAGAATGATTGGTCATAATCCAATTCTATACATTCTAATTTGAAGACTTTCATTTGGTCTGGCATGTAATTTCTCCATAATGTGACATGGATCACATTTTGTACATTCGTGAGCCAAGGTTTCATAGCCACACTATATAAAATATATCAAATTCCCTCTATAATTTCTAAAGGGAAAATGTACATAGGGATCAGTTTCCCTTTCATCCAAAATAATATAGCACCCTTCCATGAAGAATCCTTTATGAAAACAAAAACCTCTAACATGAAACTCCTAATAATTCCTTCGATTATGAGCATTTAATTAATTCTTTATTTTCTATAAATTGATATAGAAATGAATAATAGTTACCCTTCTAGTTTTTCCCTCCACATGCTCTCTACCCACAAGATTACATTCACCAACTTCATCCCATGAAGTTCTTGTATGACATCTATTTCCATACACTGCTTCATATGGTGTAATTTGAATATTTGAATGGAAACTATTATTGTTGGAAAACTCTACTGAGGCTAAAAAATAACCATATATTCATTGAATGTTTTGTGATCTTCATCTCACCATGTTCTCATGTTTTTTTAATTATCCTTTCTAATTTCCCGTCTGTTTTAGGATGATAATAAGTACTAAATCTAAGATTTATATCCAAAGCATTCTGATGACTCTCCCAGAATTTCAATGTATATTTTGTATCAAGATCAAAAAAATGATTGAGGATCTCCATGAATTCCTAAAACATAACATATCCTAATCCATTATAGGTGTCATATTATAAAATCCCCCCTTATATTTTTGAAATGTTCAAATATTGTAAGTCGATCAATAATTATTCATATTCTGTCATTCTTTCTCAGATATTTGGGTAATCCATTGAAAAATATATGGTTATTCCATCCCATTTCATAGTTGGAATAGGTATAGGTTTCATACATCCTCTAAGATTTTATTTTAATTCTACCATTTTCTATAGAAAATTTTGAGCTATGAGAATCATCTGATAACTCCCTTTTCAAATCAGGTATAGAAGGTTTACATGAATCGTCCAAGATTTAAGTATTCCGTCATCACAAATGAATCCAAGCAATATCCCATCATTCACAGAAATAATTTTCTTTTGAATATTCGCATCAATATAAAATAATTATTTAATTCATTCCAAAAAAATATATTTTGGAATCCATTTGAAAAAATAATAATGTTTCACCTTCTTTGATAATTCCCATATCCATCCTCACTATATATAGATACAACGGTTCCTTATCAAACCTCACTTTTTTTTATATCTCTATGATATATACATCTCAATGCATCAACTAACTTATTTCACGTTCTTGGGTGGTAGTGTGTGGAAACAAAATTTTCCAGGAGTAGTTTGAGCAATCTCCTTTGCCTCATTTGGATCTATTTCTATGAAAATATATATTTCAAAATTCTATGATCTATATTCACCTCAAATTATTTACCATATAGATAATTTATTCTTATCATCATAGAAATGACTACAACTACTAACTAAAAAATAGGAGTATGATTGTTTGATTAATGAATTTTTAGTTGCTTTTTTGCATAGGTGATAAATCAATCATTCCTCAAAAGGACACAACCTTGTCCTCTATTTGATTCATCACTATGGATCACAAACACATCTTTCCTTGAGGTTTGAGTCATCATTTTTCCATTCACTAATCCCCTCTTCAATTCCACAACAATTTCCTCCTATTATTTTATCTAAACAAACATAACCCCATTATGTGTGAGCATGGTAATTATTTTCGATAAACATGAGATGTTCTGAATGAAACACATATAATAACATTCTAATCCAATTAAACTAAAAAAATTAGTTATGTTCATTTTAGTTGGTTAATCTTGAATTGTCGTTGTCTTCTCCGGATCAACTGATATTCAATCCTTGGAGACAATGTTTCTAAGTTAGAGAAATGATTGAATCCAAAAATCACTCTCTCTAAAGTTCCCTTATAATTTATTTCTTCTAAGAGTCTTCATAACAGTGTGTAATGACCCAATAATATATTAATAATAATTTTTTTGGATTAGAATAATAGTATTATTATGTAAAATGATTTTAGAAGACAAATGCATTTCTTTGGTTTTATGTTTTTGGATTTTAAAATACCGTTATGAATTGTTATTGTTCCTATTATAGTCATTGAGTAGTGATCACATTATTAGTATAAATATAGGGCTTTAGAAATCCAATTTACTTTGAAATAGGAAGTGATGGCCTCATCGAGTAGAATTTCTCTATATAATGCAAATATTTCAGAGCTCAAAAAGGTGGTAGTGTCACTGGGCTTCGCTCTTGACCATGCCCAAGCCAAGCATCAATATGTTAATCATGAATGTAATCACCTCTTGCAGATGTGGAAGTTAATAAAGATTATCAGTTGAGTGATGTTATGGGGGCCACCCCAAGTGTATTTCTCATTTGCACACCATTCCATTAGATTTTATGTGAATGTATTAAGAGTTTATGTACCAAGACCATATCAATATGACTATTTTTATTATTTTTTATAGAATAATAAATATACAAAAATTTTATTATTTTTACTTTGTAAATTGGTTTTAAAGAACGAATTTTATTTTTATTTAATATTGTAAATCAATTAAAAAATTTATTATGATGAATTATATCATTTTTAAATTTAATAATATGTATAATAAAATATTATTAATAAATTAATTTTTATTAAATATAAATGATAATATTATTTAACTGGACCGAATTTTATTTATTAATAATGTATGAAAACTATTTTTATCAAAACCTGATTTTTTTGATAAATGTCAGTTTATATTTTAAAATTAAAAATTCACATATATATAGTTTTAGTTAGATAAAAGAAATATAATTTTTTGATTCAGGTTGTCTAAATTTTCTATCAGTTAATTTTTCTCAATTTTCCGAGAGAGTTGATTTTTTGGGTAAAAATTAAACACTATTTAAATAAATAATTTGTTTTATGATATCATAATGACCCAATAGATATGTAATAAAATATTATAACAGGGATAATTAACCAACATCTTGTTTATCTTTAAAATAATGTGATTATATATATGATGATTAATTTTATGATGTCGTAGTGGACCCGCCAAGGCATATAATGTATTATATATTTTTAAAATGTTTGCTTTGAGAGTGTGACTCACCGCTAAATAAGAAAGCTTAATATATTAATAAGTTCTTCAATTGGAATTATAAAAAAAATTTATCCACTTCAGTATAGAATAAACCATGGGAAATAACCATGGGTTGATTTGTGGTTATGAATAGATTAATGTGTGGTATCCAAAACCTATATAATAAATAATTCCCTCAAATTTACAATATAAACCCACTTAATATCTCATTCCACATCATGTGAACCACTTGGAGCTTGACCGATCTCATTACTACCCTCTCTAGAATCCACCCAAGACACCCAAATCTCCCATAAATCCCCTCTCAAGCCACTCCAATGCCTTTGGGACCACACTTCCAAGAAAGTGATTTATCCCTTTATCGTTTTTGTCCAAATTTCAATATGTTGTGATACAAATTTATTTTCAAGTAAAAGTGTTGGAAAATATTTCACCACTCCCTTGTATTTTTTTCACTTTGTTTTAATGATGAGAAACCTCTTGATCTATCATTAATGAGTCCTAGTGCAACTGTTACCGTGCCGAAATTCCATATTGATTTCATTTCTTCTTATTTACATTAATTTTTTATATTATGCATCTAAATTAAATTACATATGATTAGATATTATGTTCCCTGACCCCCTTAAATTCCATTTCAGGTATCAATGAGGAGATACAAATTTCTCTCTCATGAAAATATTTTTATGATTTATATTTGATGTTGTTATGCTGCTGATGTTAAAAAAAATATTCCCCTGCCAAAATCATCGTATAAGTGAAAACCATACACATTTCTCTATAAATGGTATTCAACATTGTGAAAATGTAAATATTTATTGAGGAAATACATTTCATTATTCCACATATATTATTCATGGATGAAATCATGATGTTTAATGAATCCACATTGTATGATCCATGTGGCTCACATATGAATGAAATGAAATTATTGTAAAGGGTTTCCCCCTAATAGTGCTCTAATGAATTGAGTAATGATTACTATCATGATACACCATGTGAAATAAGATTTTAATCATGATAAATAAAATAAAATAAGGGATTAATCATTCTAATTCATGTGTAATGAGGGTTTTCACATTAATCAGGTGAAATGAAACTTGGATCATGCTAATATCATGTTAAATGTTGTTTCCACATTTCCATGTTATGATAATCATGATATATCATAACCTTATGTTCATGTTTCTATTGAGAACCATTTATTTTTTAATTTGAAAAAATGTACGATATTATTCATGTTATAACTTTTTTACTCCCTTAATGGGATTTATATATCTCCCTTTAATTATGCACATACTCAGGTTATCCCAGGCAGTGTTATGTGCGAGGAAATGATGTGGTCATGTAAAATATGTTTTCAATAATGAGTTTGGGTTTTATGTTCTATGTTGTTAAGTAGTGTTCTAAATTTCTAAATACACTAGTCCGCTCGATACACAGAGTTGTCTTAAGTGCATGTTTATAAAATAAATCTTGTTTAATTTTGTAATAAATAGAAGGGTTGTCATTGTTTTTATCAGAGGATAGGTTACATAGTTTCTTGGGATTATTATTTGAAACCCCCAGTAAAAGCCTTTGGGATAATAATATATATAATAAAATAATCTCTAAAATATGGTGTGTATTAGTTATTTGAATTATCAAAAAAATACATCCATGTCTGGATATGAGCACATAGAAGAGGCTCTGGTGTTGATGTATCAAGGGGTAATACCCGAAAACACTACATGGAGCTAGACTCGATCAAGAACTGGTGATAGAAAATGGGCCTTACTGCACTGATGGTTACGACACTCTCAAGAGATATGACTTGGTAAATTCATAATCTCAATATGAACTATTATTAATGCAATTAATAAAATTACCCTAATAATAAATTATGAGAAGTAGGTCATGTATAACATAGATATGTTAATGGAATAAATGTAATATATAAGATATCCATTTTTTGTAATTGGATACCACATTATTTCTTACCCCAATAGTTCCTTTTATTCTATCTAATTCTCAGTAATATAAGGAATGTGGATAACAACCGATGAAAAAGGAAACATGAGGAATGTCCCAACAAGATTCTCAATCAATTGGGATCTCAAGTGGGACATATCAAGATTATTCCAAATCAGCTATCCAAAATAATGATTAATAATTGGGACATTGATAAAGGAAAAATAAATCATGGAAGAGGAATATTACATCTCCAGAAATTCTATATGATAATGTTGATAAGGGGAAGAAGACACAATTTCCTTCTTGTAATATGTGTGGAAAGAGGGACCAAGGGAAATGTCAAAAAGGGCTAAGAGATGATTTATGTGCGGAAATGAAGGGAAAAATATATCCAATTTAAATGAATGAATGTATAATGTTATGGATTGAAAAAAAGTTCCATCTAAGTCATATTACATAGTTCTATGCTATAAATGTGTAGTTTCCACGAATTGCCAAAGACAATGCTCAATTAAAAGGGATAAGAAGCATGATGAGAATCAACAAGCTCCATGATCAAGGGACTGTGAGAAGTCCTTTTCTAAGATGGATAATGATGAATGAATCACATATAACAACTATTAAAAAGTTGTGTATATTGTAATATTTTTCCATTCATGTCATTTTAGTACATATTTTTTTTTCAAAGAACATTGAGTCCCCAAAAAGATTGATATTAAATCATTAGGGAAATCATCCATATGTGGTGTATCACATGTTGATGTTTGCCGAAAAGTTCATAATAAAAACATTATAAGTATACCACTGATAGAATTTGAGGGAAAAAACAATTTCATTTTCTACTCCTCATGCCAGATGAATCATAATGTGCCAAACTATCCCGAACATGATATGGAGTTGGCGAAAGTGATCCATTCATTAAGAATTAGTCAACATTACCACTTTGGGGATATGATTGAAATATTTATGGGTCAAAAAAGCCTCAAATATATATTCACATAGAAAGAGTTGAACAAGTGCCACTGAGTATGGTTGTGTCCAATCAATGACTATGAATTCTCAATACATTACCACACTAGGACATCGAACTAGGAGGAAGATGCTCTATGTATAAAGGACCTATAAATTCATTCATTAATGGGAATTGAAAGGGATACAATCATCTTATATTTTATGTATTGGACATAAGAATCTCAAATAATACATCATTTTCAATTATTTAAAAAAATATTTCTCAACCATCTATTTTCGAAAGGTTTGAGAATGCTCAAAAGGATGATATGAGAATTATGTAAAAAGTGGAAACTTTCTGAAAATGGAAATCCTTAGAGTTAAATTTTAATGATGACAGAATTGAGTGATTTGGGTCAATATTATGTGTTCCAACATGTCTGGAGTTAATGAAAGGACATTTGGATGATGGACATAGTTGGAATTTCTTAATTCAACCTGGAAACACAAAGATGTATCGAGATATCTGAAAGCATTATTTGTGTGATAACATGATGGAAAGGATCAATAAGTATACATAAATGTTACTAGTATGTTAGCATGTGATGATGGAGAGGCTGAAGTCTAAGGGGATAATGCAACCATTAACCATACCAACTTGTAAATGGGAAACATTACCATGGACTTTGTCACTGGGCTTCCAAATACATCCTATGGAAAAAAATTCTATTTGGGTTGTTGTGGATTATGATACAGAGACATCACACTTCATCGAAATTTAGGAGGATTTCTCATTGGATCAAAAATAATAAATATAAATCAGAGAAGTGGTAAGGATTTATGGAGTTCCAATGTTGATTATATCTGATCAAGATCCAACATTCACCTCTATGATCTTACAGAATCTCTAACACGCTATGAATAAATATATGAACATTAGCATTAATTTTACTCCTCAAACTGATTGACAATATAAGCAAAATATCCAAACCCTGGAGGACCTGATGGGATCATGCTCAATGGACTTCAAAGGTGGATGGAATAAAATACATCCTCTTCCTGAGTTCTCTTATAACCGCATTTTCCATTAATTCAACCAATTGCCTCTTTATGATGCCCATTATGGGATGTGGTTCTGATCACTGGTATTTAGGGATGATTTTGGGGAGTGAAAACTCATAGGTCCAACAATGTTAAATGAAATTGTGGAGAGGTATAAGACAATCTATTATCACATTAAAGCTTCTTAGAGTCAAAAGAAGTGTGGTGATGGTAATTTTCCTAGAGTTTGATGTGGGAGGCATGGTATTCCTCCACATATCACCATGTAATAAAAATATGAGATTTTGGAAGAATGTAATTCTTAGTCCACGATACATCAGCCCTTTTGAGATCCTTATCGCATTGGTGTTGGGGCCAATCGACTAGAACTCCCATTGAACAAGTATCAAGTACATGAAGTATTCCATGTATCACTCTTGAGGATGTAGATACCATAACCATAACATTTACTCAATCTATAGGTTGTATCATTGGAGTATGAAATCATCTATAATGATAATCTAGTGATGATCTTATGTCATAAAGAAAATTTTATATGAAATAAGACAATGCCCGTCGTCACTGTTTTGTAGTGAAACCAAATGATTGAAGAAGTAACATGGGATTTAGAGTAAGTGATGAAACATAGATTCACACATTTGTTTAGTGTGAGAAAAGGAAAATTTGAGGGTGAAATTTTTCTTAAGGGGGGATGAATTTAAATAAAAAAACTTTTATTAATGAAAAATCATCTTGATCTGGTTGAATATCGTATTTTGTAAAATGGTTATATAATACACATGAACATCATTGGTTTTATGATTCTGGATTTTAAAATACATTTATTAATTTTTACCATTTCTAATATAGCCATTAAATAGTGATCACATGATTATTATAAATATAGGTCTTTAACTAACTCAATTTACTCAAATAAAGGAAGCGATGTCCTCATATAGTAGAATTTCTCTATAAAAATCTCATATGTCAGAGCACAGAAAAGAGATAGAATCACTGGGCTTATCTCATCACCCAACCCATGACTAGCTTCAAAATGATATTATACAATTTAATCACCTAAGAGAGAAGCAGAATTAAATATAGATCGCCACCAGAGTGATGATATACGAGCTGCCCCAAGAGTCTATCACCACCACACACCATACCTTTATGCCTTATCGGGGTGTTATAAGATGTTATGTAATAATAACATTAAAATATGATTATGTTAATTATTTTTGTATATAATAAATAATATACATTCATATTATTACTATTAAATTGTAAATGGTTTTTAAATCACAAATAGTATTTTTTTAAAACAATTAAATTCAATTATGAAATCTTTTTGGATGAATTAATGGATTTATTAATTAAATAATATTTTTAATAAAATATTATTTCTAAATTAATATTTTATTAAATATAAATGATCATATAATTTTTATGAACTCAATTGTAATTCTTAGAATGTATGAAAAAATGTTTTTGTCAAAACCTATCCATTTTCGCTAAAAGTTAGTTTTTCTTTTAAAAGTAAAAATTCACATATTAATAAAATCATTCAGTTAAAATAAAGATCATTTTTGGATTTAGGATGTCCAAACTATCTAAAGATGATATTTTCATAATTTTCTATGATAGTTTGTTTTTTGGGTAAAAATTAAATAATGTTTAAATATATAATGTGTTTTAAGACATTATAATGAACCAATAGTGATATAATAAAAATATATAATAGAGATTTTATGCCAAATTAAGTTATACCTTTAATATAATGTGTCATTAAATTTATTTGTTTAATTTTATGATTCCTTAGTAGACCATCCATGGCTTATAAAATATTTTAGCTGGTAAAAATCTTTTCCTTGAGAGTCTGAGTCACCTCAACATAAGAAATCCTAATATTTTAAAAAATTTGGCCATTTGCTATATAAAATAATGTTTTCACTCTTATTTAGAAAAAACCTTGGGAATAATGAATGTGATGGTTTGATGTTTTTATTACTTTAATGTGTGGGTCCAAAACCTAAATAATAAATAATTCTCATTCACTTCCTATATTAACCCTCTCAATATCCCATTACTATTCACTAAAACCATTTTCATCTCAACAAATCCCTTACCTCTTCTATCTATAATCCTCCCACGACAACCCATTCTCCTATGAAGCCTCTCTAATACCTCTCTTAAGACTTTCAGAAATGTTTCAAAAGAATGGATTTCTTCCTTTCTCATGTATGTCCCCATTTCATTAATTTGTTATACACATTTATTTTCCAGTAAATATGTTGGGGTATGATTTATCACCTCCTCCGTACTGCCCTCATTATTTTTTAATTATGAGAAACCACTTTTCTCTAATTAAATCCTCCCATGTACACCTATTACCATACCAAAATTCCATAAGGAATTTCTCTCTTCACATTTACATTCAAGATATGTTTTTCTATTATGCATCTAAATTCAAGTACATATGTAGGTATATAGAGTTCAATGAACTCCATTCAATTCATTTCATATATAAATGATGTGAGACACTTTTTTCTCTCTTAAAACCCATTTTTATGATTTCTATTTGACGTTGTTATGCTACCAAAGTAACACCCAAATTTCCCATGCCAAAATCATCGTGTAAGTGAATACAATACCCATTTATCTATCAAGGGTATTCAAAATTATGAAAATGTACATGTAGATTTAGTACGTATATTTATTTAAACCAAAACTCTTATTAGTGGAATAAATCATTTTTTTTAATGAATCCATGTTGTATGATTGATGTGGCAAACTTATGAATTAAATGAAATTCTTATAAATGGGGTGCCCTAGTAGCGCTCCAATGAATTTGGTAAAGAATAGTATGAAGATACACCATAGGAAATGAGTGTTTAATCATGATAATTAATTTGGAATGAGGGGTTACTCATTCTAATTCTAGTTCAATGAGGTTTTACCCGTGATCCATGTGCAACAAGACTTGTCTCATGCTAATACCATTTAAATGTTTTTAAATCATTTACATTTTATGATAATCATTACATATCATTCTTTTATGTTCATATTTCTCTTAAGCTCCATTTATGTGCCCATTGCCTAACATGTAAGATATTTTTCATGTTATTCCTTGTCTACTCCCTTAATGGGCATTATAGCTTATCCTTTTCTTATGTGTTTCCTCAGGTTATCCCATGAAAATCTATGTATGAATAAATTTTTGTTCATGTAAAAGAAAATTTCAATAAAGATGTTGGGTTTAATGTTCTAATTTCTTATGTGATGTTCTTAATTTCCCAAGACTATATACCAATAAATCCTCATAGTTATCATAAGTTCAATTTTATGTAATATATCATGTTTAAGTTTGTAATAATGTGAAGGGTTATCATATAGTGCATAATTAATAATCATGATCTATGAATCTTTTGGAGTATACCAATACATCATTAATAAATACCACCACAATGTGTAAAAACGATTTTCAAAAAGGTATGGAATTTTAATTTTCGGCATATATCCTTACACTGGGCCAAATATGGATTCCTACATAGATGTAAAGGTTTTGTGTGTGTCTGAGGCTTCTACAAAGACTGATACCCTTCATTTTTGAGAAAATAGACCATACACGTGATTTATAGTAAATCTTGTAGGATTTTCTTATGGTTTTCCAAACCACTCTAATGGTTTTTTTGGGACAGTGGAACCTCGCATGGTTGGCGCAAACCATGTAGCCTAACCGTGTAAATGACATTTTTTCCATGTATCCATGCATGGAAGGAACAGAATTTGTGTACGTTATGGAATACCAGGCAAAGAAACCATACATAGGTTAAATGACTATGAAAAATGTCAAAAATGACCTTAATGATATAATAATTCTCCTCCTCCCCCTAATCATAGAGAAAAAATACCCAACACATGACCTAGATCTAGCATGAGTTTTATATGCAATACATTGCCAGAGGCATTATTTATAGGGTGGTCACTTTGTGAAAATACATATTAAAATAGCTTAATGTATATCTTTTCTCATCATGACATGAACCTACGAATGAGAAAATGGGATGAATATATATATAATCCTTGTTTTTGAGCATGCCTATATGCCTAGAAAAGGCAATTTTGTTACTGATGCACTTCGTCAGAATACTCAAACGCATAGAGTACATGGATCCAGTGATGAATGGATGTTAATATCCCCATTTTCTGAATGTCATCTAGAGTTTCTCTATAGTCACGAGTATTCATACCTATAAACCATAATAGTTAAATCTTCCGCCCATGGGAAGGTGATGAGTAGTTAGTTTTCAAATCCAGAGGGTTTGGATCTCCATTGAAGTATATTAGGAAATAATATTGCCTCTAGATTAGTATGACGATTGATATGATGTCATGAATCTACGTTAATGAATCTTTGTTCTTGTAGATATGGGAGAGGAGTTGATGAATGTGTCCGAGGAATCCCAATGGGCAGTCCATCCATGATTATCGAAGATGTATCGATTTATGAGATGCTAGTACTAGTGAAATTGGAAGAAATGTCACATTTCAATCTTCATAACTAGGTGTTCCACCTTTTTTCAGTTGAAGGTAGTGCACTAGAGACCTACAGGCTTGTTATAACTGCTTCCAGTTATGGAATAGAAATGCGAATAAGTTTCATTTTATTTCGTATTTAGTATACCTAGGTCTTTGATGGGTATCAATTCTTTCAGGGGTAATCATTGACTGAATAATAAAATAATCCAACATAATTCCTATTCGAGAGACTTTGTTAGTGGATGAATTGGGAAGACTGTATGTCCAATAGATCATATGACTACACTGGGTTCAACATACTACTATTTCCAATAGGGATACTCCTTTCACATCATGGTTATGCCTGGGTTTCCTGAATTATATGGGAACACAGGTGCAGCTAAAAATATATGTTCACCCTCAGACCGATGCACTATCTGAACAGACATTATATATTATGGAGAATATTCTCTATGAAATCTTATTTTATTTCAGCGGTTCTTTAGAGATGCATATCCCCCTTTTCATGTTCTCTTATAAAAACAGTCTCCGGCAAATGATTTTGATGGCTCCATTTTAGGTTGTGTATGGTATGCTATGTCATTAACCCTTGAGCTAGCTAGAGGTAGGTGAGGCATCCCTACTAGGTCCTCGCCTCATTCCGGAGACATCATAACGTGTTCAACTGAGCAGGATGTGTATGACTATTGATCAATCCAAATAGAAATATTTTTCAAAACTCAATTGAAGAACTCTTTATTTTATGTTTAGGGAATGTTCTTTCGTTCGGTTATCACCTAGGATAAAACATTGAAATTTACGAATATAGGGAACGTTTTTGCCTCGTTATGTTGATCCATTTGAAATTATAGAGAGAGTTGGGATGATAGCCTATCAATTTGTACAACATCATAGGTATCATTCCATGAATGTCCTCTTTCTTTTCTCACATCTTCTCCAATATCATGTTGACCTATCTCATACATTTTATCCTAAGGATTTTGAGTTGGATGATGATGCTACCATTGATGAATATCTAGTGTGCATTGTTTACCGGACCATGAAGGCCCTATGAGGAATATATGTAACTATTGTATGAGTTCTATATAAAAACGATAGAGTACAGGATGAGACATGGGAGGGGAAAGCCAATGTATGTGACCAATGTCTAGAGATATTCTCACACTATGTTTCCTTACCCATGGAAGGAGAGCACTGTAGTGAGATCATTTAATGGGGAAGGACTATAAGAACCCGATTTCACACTCATATATAGATCCATAAATATTCGGTCTAAATAATTTCCATTGACCTAATATTGATTAATATTGATTTATTAATGAATAATATTGTGTTATGGGATGTTTCAGAGCCTAGACTCAGACCTTTTTGAGGAGAAAGACCATGTGATTGGTTTATAGGAAACGGTGCCAATGTTTTTTTGGACAGTGGCACCCTGCATGGTTGGTGCATGGTCATGAAACCTAACCATTATAATGATCTTTTTTTCGAAGAAAACATAAATGGATGGTGCAATGTTTGATCAAACCGTGCTTCAAATGACTTTTCGGGGAGAATAGTCTAACACGGTATGCTCACGGTTAAGAAAACGATGAAGACAACCCGTGTTTAGGCTAAAAGAATGTGTGAAATTTCCATAATCCCCTTAAGGATATATTAATCCCCCTCCTTCCTCCTAACCCGAGAAACAATGGAATTTTCCCCCATTTTCAACCATTTATTTCTTTTTTGAAGGCAAATTCTAGGTATCATGAGATCTCATTCATGCAGCATCTAATCGAGATTTTGTTCATCACATTGGATGTGAAACGGTAAGTACTCGAGTCCTCTTTATTAGTTCTTATTCTCATTCACTCTCAACCAAGATATCCCCAAGTGAGAGTCTTTTATATTTTCATATACCTACTCTGATCCACGGAAAATCAAGGGTTGATACTGGAGAAGAATTATTCTGCATCCCTAATGTGAGAGGTCTATAAATTATCCCCTTTGTTCATTGATTTTTGAATGTTTGGGTGGGGCTCCCCAGTTGTGATGGGAACCATTTCATAATTTTATATGCCATGATTATACTTGTTAGAATCGTATGGTTATTATCGTTCAAAAAATTTGATTATTTGTTAGTGGTTTCCTTCATAACTCAATCTGACACATGTATATGTTTATTCCATAATTGGGTTTTTATTCTTTCGGTTAATTTGAGCCAATGTTTGGGTGGTCTCTTGCATTACCATTCTAAATGTGAGTCTCCATATCATAAATCGATTGTTATTACATAGAATTTTATAACTGCATGTACCATGTAATCTCACCACTTGAAAAGAATAAGAATTGTAATTCCATATTTTTTTATTAAAAGTGAAATGTGAAATGTGAAATTTCAAGTATACTAAGTATATAACATTCCCTAAATAAAAATAGACTGAATAATGGATTCATTTCAATATAACCACATTCAATTTTGATTGAAGGTATAGGACTGAACCTCAATAATTGAATAATCATTAATGGATAAATAAGACATTATTAAATGGTTACAACTCTACTTGGCATATACACTCTAATGGAAGACAATGCTTAGACCAATAAAAAATGGTTTCGACTCTACATGAACTATAAAAACTAATGGAAGGCGATGGATGAACCAAAAGAAATATTACATTATTACAATATCAAATAGGAATTTACTGACTCGAGAACACCATGTTTTTTGAGAGAAGTCCTTGGGTCTTGGGAACCCCATTATTATTCAAGGATATGGTTTGATTAGGTTGATACCCACCTAGACTCTAGTTTTTTTCTATTCCATGGATGACCGATATATTACTATTGGTTCCCTTTCATTATTTCATGAAACCGAAGATACACTCCTTGGATCTATCATCGACTAGTAAGTGCCATGGTGAATGCCCATAGGGCCCTGTCATTGCATATCACCATTTTACGATCACTAATCATCTTGGACTCAGTAGGCGCCTTATTGTGGAATGCCCTGGATTACGCTCATTGGATTGCACTCTTACCCCTAAGATAATCTCAAATACTACTGAGCTCTAATTCCACAAGATTTACAATACATTTTTTATTACAATGAAATTCAGTCACCATATATCATTGTCAGGTTGCCTTGTTATGTCTTGGGGCGTTCACTACTTATACTATCTTAAGGTGATTTCAGCGATGGTATGCCTTACATGACCAAATAACATTAAATGGATATTTCTCAATTGATTAAATGGTTTCATGTTTAGACAATAGCCAAGGGCTGAAGCTGATAATTGTTTTTATAGTTAGATTGTACTTCTTTATTTACCTTACATATTCATGCTTGCACATGACTATATTCCATTTCACGAGCCTGATGTTATAGACACTATTGTTGGTGGCCCACTACTATTTATCTCACACCCTCTCTGAGCTTCCATTAGTACCTAGAGAAGATTATATGGTTTTCGGTGTCGACAAAGGGAATCATGAGGCTTTTAAAACATCATTGCTTGTGGATTGGACTTATGCATGATAAAAGGAGATCGAGTATGATCTTGGGATGCTTGGAGTAGAATTTTTTATATATTACATTGTAGAACATGTTATTCCAACTATCAGTTATTCATGTTTTCCAATATTATAGTGACATAACATTACTTAATCATTTTCTAGTTCATACAGTTATTATTATTCATCACTACCAATTATATTAGTTTTATTTATCTATTTATTATAATATTTATATTTCTTCCGCGATTTACTTTTCATTTACATTACTTTAAATATGCTACACTCTGCTAATGAGGGTATATTCATTCCACAAACACACCCTAGGCCCTAGAGGGATGTCAGAAACCACTGGTGAGCGAGAAGACGTGCTTGAGGAGATGTGTCACACTAGGCTTGGGGCACCCATTATGTGGCTTCCAGGTCTATGTCTCTACACAAAGTCAACACGATATTCTAAAAAAAGACTATTCATTCAATCAATGAAAACATAGATTTAATTAGTAAGTCTAAAAGGCAATACTTTAATATCATAATTTTCATACCTTGTTTGAAATACTATCATTGGAATATCATCCATCCACACACACAACTGATGATATCTAGATCAAATATCAACCTTTGTAATATATTGGGCTCCATTAATTTGATGAGATAAATCATCAATGGGAGGTAGGGGATACATTTACATTATTGTTATAACATCTATCTCCTTGTAGTCAATGGAAAACCTCATAGATCCTTCATTCATCTTAACAAAAAGGACAATGGCTCCCCATAAAAAACAATAGGGTAAATAAATCTTTTATCACTCATTTCCTCTAGCTATTTTTTTAATTATATTAATTCAACAGTATAGATTCTATAAGGGACCTTTGAAATGGGGCTTTAATTATGAATTATGACAATGTAAAATTTAATTTAAGAGTATGTGGGATTTCCATGAAATTCACTAGAAAGGCAATATCATATTTTTAAAAAATAGATAAATCCACTCTTTTAACATTATTTTACTCACCCATAGTTATTGCTTTCTGTTCTTCCATAATAATTGAATTCATTATAGATACAAGGTGTGGATCTACATGAGAATTATATAGTGATGGTTCCTCTTTAAAGATAAGTGATTACACCTCATCCTCAAAAATTTTATAATTGTTCTTATTATTATAAATATTCTCATCATGGTTCAAAATCCAATCCATAATGAGGATAATGTCAAAATAATTCATTTGATTGATAATAAAATCTTCTGATAAATAACTTTCATATTCCATAATGGGGAATCCCTAATACAACATCGATGCAACGATACATCCATTAAATTATTAATACTAAAAACCCCCTTATTATATAAAATTCGAAATATTGAATTTTCATGGGAAACTAGGAAGATAAGAATTAATGAGATGATCTATAATCAAATAAACAATTGGATAGGATTGATGAAACAATAAATGTTCCTACCACTGCATTGTTAGGAACTTCCAATTCTGTAGTTGTGACCTTATAAGCTTGGACTTTCTCCCAAGTCCTTCTTTGTATATAATTACACTAATACCTAGAAAAATAATTTTTATAATTTCCCCTCTCTCTAAAATTATAGAATTGAAAATTGGTAGCTACATTCTTCTCCTTACAATCCTGCGAAAATTGGCCATTTTTTCTACACTTGTAATAGACACACATACCCTTTAGGATTGTATTGGGGTGTCTCTTCCCATATTTATTAAAATGTGTAAGGTCAAATCTTCCCTTGTTCATCATTTCCTTATTTCCTTTTCTAGAGTTTTCCGTTGACCACTTCTTCTCTTGCATTCCTATAAAATCATATGACTCATAGAATTCCCCATGCGTCTTGATAGAAAATAATACTATATATTTATATGATGAGTAACATTTTGAGAGTATATCACTTCGTATTAACGGATTTAAATCATAAAAAATCAATCAATAATTCTCCTTAGATTAGGTATATCTTCCGAAACATGTCCTTTTAACCATGTAAAGTTAACATCATAATTTGCAACATTCTCATCATCTATTTACCTCATATTCAAAAACTACATTTCTATATCAGCTCAGTATTACTGAGGGATGTGTTTGGTTATAAATATTTTGATAAAATACTTAATTTCCATTTCATCGATTTATTCCAAATCCTTTTTGTTTTATATTATAGAATAACACTGATCCACATATCCCAAAGGTCTATAAACTACCATGACAACCATCTCTCTTTCTTTATATCCCAATTTGAGAAATATATTTTCTAATGAACTTATCTGCTGCTATGATATGAATGGGTTTATAGTCCAATTAAATTATGGAGGCTATTTGTTAATAAATAAGTAAAAAAAATATCCCCCATGTAGAGGATCTGGATGCTCCATATAGGTAATAATATTAGTAATAATCATTTTCAGCTATCTTGGTATAATTATAAGTCTCTCATAACAAGTCTGAACAATGTATCCAACATCATTATCTTGCATCAGAGGTAAATTCCTACATGTGACACATGAATTCATGTGGATTCTATTATTTCAACTATGAACCATTTTTATATAATGGAATATATTAAATTTGGTAATGAATAATTATGTAAATTCTAAATGTATAAAAATACTTTTCATAAAATTAAATCATATACATAAGTAATCATACCATCATTTACATGGATTCATGGAGGAAAAAATTACATTTAAATACGTCATAATGACTTGTATAGAAAATGAGAATTATCCTAAACATATCCCTCAGGAGTGTCAATCTTGATGAAATTGAGGCCTTTTATCATGTTCCAGAATACCCCAGATCAATAGTGAAACTCAGTGTGGAATTTTCATTCAAGGAAACATCTATTCCTGAACCACGTCCACTTATAGTATCCAGAAATGGATTATTTTCTAGAATGATATACATAATATATTCCTTAATAAAAATTCTAGGATGTTCTTATATATTTATCCTCAATGATATCATATTGTTTTCCCTAATATAAATTTTATAAATCTTGTTTCAATGTTTTCTACTAAACATTCACTAACACCAACTATAATGAGCCAACCATAGTTTGGCCCATTTTTTGTCTGATTTTATCACATTGGAATAAAAAAAGGAATATGGCTCATGAAGGAACGAGTTTTTTATTAGCTTTGCAAACAAGATGCCTACATATGTTCAATATTACAACGTGAGATTGGATACAAATTAGAATCTCCATTGACAGCTGCCAAAAATCCCAGTTTATTTATACATATCATTCATAATATCCCACTTCTTGTCAGGATAAATCTTTTCATAAGAAATGGATGAAATAAAATTATTATTAAGGGTAATAAATATATTAGAAGATGTTATAAACATAAACATTAAGATTGGAGAATAACTAAAAACCCAATCCCTTAAAAAATTAAACATGAACACATTATGTTAGGAGTTGGAGATGATAAATAACACCATAATAAAAAATAATAAGGTGTACTCTACTTTTCGAATAACCTCATGACCTTTCAATTAACATTATCGGAATGAAGGAATGTGTAATTCTAGACATCATAACCATACACTCATGAAATCGTGCCAAGAGTATAAATATTCATTTTGTCAATTCCTTCTACCAAGATCGTAGTTTTTCTAATGAGACCTATCGATTCATAGAAGGGATATAGAGGTCCCCACCCAATACTTACTATGTCAAATAAATTCCTCATAAGAATGGGGACAATAATAAACAACTTATAAATTTGTATTGATACTAACATAAGATATTCCAACAATGATCCCTGATCCTTAAGCAGAAATACTAACCCTTCAATGTAAATTAGTGAATTTTTTTATGATAGAATATCAACAAACAATATAATAATAACCCATTTAATAATAAATTTTATAATATGTAATTAATGTTTTATCCGAATAATACCAAATAATAATATATTTTTTCTAAATATAAGTTGTTACTCTAATAAAATCATTGAGTAATTCTTGAGATAAATACACTTTTATTTTCAAAAGAATAGATCTTTTTGAAAAGACTATATATAAAACCAAATGTGATGTCATATAGTATTTTCCTAATAATATGAGAGATATTATAAGTATATTGTTTTCAAAAAATATATTAGATAGTTCCCTTGAATATAGGTGTGAATTTGAAAAATTCCCTTAGAATTGGGAATGTATTTCAGGAAAACTTTTATAATGGCCCTCTTAGAAAATATAAATTCCCATAATTTAATCTGATTATGGTTGTTATAAATAAATATAACATTCAAATAGAATATAATAGCAATAAATTATAATTAATAAAATTTTATAGAGGCATGTCAGTAATAATAGTATCCCAAATGAAAATGGAGATTCTGGTTGAAATCCAATTACTTAAGTCTGTTGGTGTTCCTCACATAAACATAATAACCTAAATAAAAATATTATATCATATATTAACTATTCTATAATATCCTCAACATGTAATTTTTTTTATAATCTTATTAGGATTATTTATTGTATTTTTATGGGATAAGATATTCAATTTCATTTTATGGAAGCAATTTTTTCCTTGGCTTTCATGATTGGATTACTAATATTAAAGTATGGACAAACATGTAGAATGATAATGGTTTTACAGAATTGAAATTATATTTTTTTACAACCCAACCAAAACATTAAATGTATATAAAATTAATTTTTTTATTCAGAGTGATGTTGAATCATTATATATTACATTAATGAAAATTGATTAGGTTAACTTGCAGTTTTTGATCACAAAAAATAATTTTACTTTATAAATTATTATCATGTGTATAAAAGGATTAATGAACCTTAAATAAGTTATAATAAATATATTATTTTTTGGTTCAACAAAAACAACAATTTCAGGACTATTATTGAAGATGGTTATAGAAATTAATAATATGTCGTCCTTGAATGTGATATGTTATATTATCTCGAATATTGTTTCCATTTAAATATAAAAGAATAGAAAAATAGAAATGATTAAGAATTAGTCCATTATCATAGAAACATTATAGTACAAATAAGGCACTAGATACATCAAAACATTTGAATGAAATGATGTGAGTAACGAAAAATAAAACAAATGAACATGAAATAAAATAACTGAAAAAAGAATTGACCTCTTGATGTAATCTTCCTTGAGTGAAACTTTAGTGGAGTGGTTTTGGTCTTTTCCTGAGACCATGGGATTATTCTATTTATGGGAGGAACATTGAAGGATATTTGGGTAAAATTTATAGATGTTTCAAGGCTTTAGAGGAGTGGAGAGAAGAGGGATTAGGGGGGTTATAGTGTAGTATAGTAGGGTTTTCCCATTATTTTAATCATTATTATATTATTTATCCAATGATATCCAGTAGAATATATTATTTGGATAAAAATAGTAATATGTACATGTGAGTTCAAGAAATTTCCATTTATATCATCTTTTACTCATGAATGATACATAAATTTACTTAATTATCATTTTCCATAAATTATTAAATTACATTATTCAAAAAAAATTCATGTATTTCAGAAAATACCCAATAAATATTCCAAACCGTTTATTGATTTGTATAATTCTAAAAAGAATTCCATTTTTTGAAAATAATTTTATAAATATTATTTCATTAATTTAAAAGTAAAATCATAATATATTAGAGAAATAACAATTATAAAACAATATTTAGTTTTATATTACCTTAAATAATTACTCATAATCTCATTATCATATAACCTTTAGAAAATTTTAATAATAATATGATTTGATATTCATATGAAGAATATTACAACTCATATTACTTTTCATAAGGGTATGTTAATATTCACCAAAAATTATTTTTTTCTTATCAAACATAATATCATAAATATTTGCAAAAGGGTATATCAGTTTTTCGAAATTTAAATCATAGAGGTAGAAAAGTTATGTTTAATGGAAAAGTTTTAATAATGTGATGTTTTGTAGAGACTAAGTGTTTCATGTATTAAATATTAATTTTTTTTTGTGAAATAATGTGGTTTTAAAACATGGATTAATCATAAGTATCTATATACATGGAATCCACTTAAGAATCAACAAAATCTATCTACATTGTTCTCTTATAGGTCACAGATCCTCCCTTGAAATAGAAATCATTTCTTTATTAAAAATTCACATCATTCATATTTGTCTGAAAACTAGCATCAGTATAACCCTGAATGACAAGTTCCTCATCTCCTTTATACAATAGGAAGATATATGTAGTACTTCTCAAATAATTCATGATGGACTTACCAATAGTCCAATGCTATTCATTTGTATCATCATGACATATAACTACCATGTTAGATGCATAATAATCCCCAGGTCTAGTACATAGAATAGAAAAAACAATTTATCCTATAACATAAGCGTATGAGATCCTACTAAATATTTTTTTCTCACGTCATTTATGAGGAAACATTTTCAAAGAAAGAAGTAAACTATGTGACATAAGAACCAATACACTATTTTATTTCCACATACTAAATCAATTTAGTATCTGGTAAAAATATTAACTTTGAAATAGTCCCAGAAGTGTCTTGGATCTATAACAAATGTTGTTGATCCTTACAATATAGGATTATTCCACTTTTTCATTCATTTAGAAACACTTTTTCAATGAGTCCTTAATTGACTATAGGACTATTATTTCAATTTTAAAAATTAATATGTCTTCAACACTTATTAGTTGGATAAAAATGTCATTACTAAAAAACATATTGTAAACACATTTAACACATTCATTATTAATGAATTAAAATTCATTGACGGATTCATTGAAACAAATGATCCATTATCTAGATGCTTGATTCATTACATAAATTCATCTCTACAACTTGAAAATACTTTTGGCTTCACATGGTTTCATTAACCATTATGGTTGTTTCATATATGCATTCACTTGAAGGTTCCCATTAATGAATATTGTTTTTACATCCACTATTCAAATGTCATAGACATGTTAACATTCTATAGAAAGTAGATTTATGATGGCTATATGCATAAAAAATAGAAAAAATTCTTAATTATAGTCAATCCCATGATTCTATTTATACCCCTGTGGAACTACTAATTTTTATAGGTATTTACTTTAACATCCACATACATTTTCCACATGAAAACCCATTCTAATTGAACATTATTTACATAAACAAGCACATTGAACAGAACCCAAAAAATGTTTTAAAACACATAATCCATTTTAAAATTTATGGATTCCTTCCATCTTTTATATTTTGAGCACTCTACTTATTTTATGTAAGATATAGGTGCATCATTGTGTTCCAATAATGAACCATCATATTCGATGACTAAAAATCCATCTCTCTAGTTCTATATCCTCTTTTATGCTCCAATGTATTACCTATTTTTCAAGAACTTTTTCTTCAATGGGGACCTGTAGAATCTTTTCCTGTTAGAACTATTGTGTATCATTAGCATAAAATTCATCTAATATAATCATCCTCCCACTATCATTTCTTTATTTTCCCCCTCGTAAGAAATAATGATTTTCTAGAGATAGTTACTATCATGTTTGAGGGGTTTTATAGGTTTAATTACAATATATTATAGGGATATCCAATAATTATATACATTTTCCCTATGGTGAATGATATTTTTATTGATAAGTCCTTAACATATGCATTGCAACCCCATACACATGTGTGTGCAAAAAGATGTTTCTTTACAATCCAATTGATTAAAGGGAATTCCATTTTCCACTTTTCATGTTGCATGGTTTAATGATTTTTCTTTATTTTGTATTTATTATCTACAAAAGGATAATTAGAAATCTACATGACTCATCCTTGAACTAACTATGTCAAAAAGAATAGTTTTTCCTTTCACTTACACAATTCCACTATTGTATATATTGTTGAGTGGGTTGAGAACAAATTCCAATCTCCAGTACAATGTTGACTAACTAATGGTCAATATATTCACCACCTTGATCTGATATATTATTCTTTATCATCATTCCATGTTGATTTTCTAGTTTATTCAAGATTTACATGAATTTAATAGAGGAAACATACTTATACCTCATAAAGTATATATATCCTTATCTACTCAAGCCACTAATAAATGTAATGATGTTTATCCACATATATATTATATTTGAAATGGTCCACACACATAAGTATGTACCAATCCTTGAATAATTTTGTCCCTTTCACATTTTCAACCAAATGGTGTTTTGGTGATTATTCCCTATAAACAACCATTCCATATTTCAGGTTGATTTAGCTCAATAGAATCTAAATAACCATCTTAATAGAGATTTTTAAAATGTTTATCATTTACATAACCATGATTATGATACCCTAGATAGGTGTTATATGGGTCACAATAAAATTATTCCTTATCAATTTCAAACACATGGTATTATTAATTTATTACATAAATATATCTATTTAAATGATTCAAAATTTATCATATGTTGTCCTTATAAATGAACCATCTAAATTTCGAAAAATGAAAATAAACCCATATGTGTCACGAAATGAAGACAATTTTTTATTCATAGAAAATGTGGGTACATAATAGATGTATTTTGATGTAAAATAATTACCTTTGTAACTGATGGTCAGAATTCACCAATTTCTAGTGGGGCTAGAATTTCACCCTGGGTAGCACTTAGGTCCACCTATTATCTAGAAGTCTTTCATTTTATACTTGGTTTTTTCATTTGAATACATTTGTTATCCCCAAATACTATATCAACACCAAATGTTTTGACATTGAATGTTTACACTCAATAACGAAGACCCCATTAGCTTCCCCTTATTTATGGGTGTAGTTCCTCTTCTAATGACATGAATTGTCACAAGAAAAAAATACTTCCTCTATTTCCTGGCCCTACCTTTGGATATTATTCTTCTTAGAAGGAATGTTATTATGTCATTTATACAGTTTATAGGCCTTGGTACCCTTTTCCTTATCATTCCATTCCCTTTTCACCATAAGTACCATATAATTATCAATCCCAATGTATGTATCCCCTTGATGTATTTAGGTAATAAGATCCTAAAGAAACATATCATTATAGTTCATATTTTAATTGAAAATAAAAGTGGAGAAGGTATTTGAATGTGAAAGAAGTATGAGATCTATATTCATCTCATCAAAAAAAAAATTTTCAATTTATGTATAAGTATTCAATGTAACCAATAATAATTTGTATATGAGGCCAAACAAGAACAGACTCTCGAATCCTAGTTATATGAAATGATTTCGAGATCTCATACCACTCTTTCCTCACCTTCTCTTAATAGATATACCAATTGTGAGACATCATCAATATACAACCATATACTCATATTTCCAAAAATACTAATTGGAATTAGATCATATAATGAAGAACTAAACATCTGTAACATCATTTATATATTTCTCAAAGAGAAATAAATATTCATTACATACCTCGTTACTAGGTGCTATTAGAAAATGTTCTCCAAGTACATAAAATATCCTTTTCTATTGATGTATAATACATGATAACCTTTTCCACACATGAAAATTTCATCTAGTTAGAAGTTTATACATATAAATTATGGATTAATGTGATATTATTGATATTATTTTTAGGTTTTTTCTACAAAAACGAAGATAAACAATATACTACAATATCAGATAAAATATAGATGAATAAATAAATATAAAATTTACTAGCGGCCAATATTTTATCGAAACATAACATCCCTCAACATTGGATTTAGAATATAATTTTTCTTGTAAATTCTTGTGGAGAACAACCATATTCCCTTCATCATTACACTAACATAGGTAGGTAAATCTACTTGAATCATTTCTAGAAGTAATTACAAATTCAATTAGTAAGGACTCAAATTTCCTTGATCTTTTGAGTGGACTCCATAGTCCTAAATTCCTAAAAATATATTTCCTCAATTGTTCCCCCTTAGATACAATAGGTTATATTTTGGATGTCAACCATTGGTGTTAATTATGTTATTTTAGTCCAAAAATAATAATTATATTTCCATGATAATTGAAATCATCACATCTTTGTCTAGTTGAGCACATTGAACTATGGTTCAATTATAACTGATGTAGAGAGAGGTTATAATGACATAATATATATAATGTTTAGATATTATCACTTATAAATAAATTTACAATTATTATCAGATTCTTGTTAATATTGTGAGGATTTACATATGTGTATAACCATGCAATAGATAATATTTATGCAGAAGACAATTTATTATAGTTCTATATTGAAATTTGATAATTTCAATAATTAATGTCATGGAAAAATGCATCCATAATTAAATAACAATACAATTGATTGAAATAGAATAATAAAGTGGTATGATCATGAGAATTTAATTTTCATTAGTTTATCTAGCGGTTGATAAACTCACTATAGTCCTTGGGGAAAAACATCATGAACCATTCAAGGTTCATGTTATAGATTTCCACCGGTCCACCAATATATCTAAGTTGAATTGGTTTCACCTTGAATCCAATCAAGAAACTACTACAATGTCTTGGGACCTCCATCCATTACAAATGATTCTACTCATGCAAAGATGAGGAAAAATGGTTTATATAAAAGAATATATGGGAACAAATTCCCTATATAATTATAGGAGATTAGGCTCACAAGCCATGAATTTTATTTAATAATACATTATAAAGGAACCAATATAATATCATGATTTCTTGATTTTTCATGATCATAAAAATGCATTCAACAAATTACACATTTAATAAAACAAGAAATCAATTCTTAATCGTTGTTATTTATGAAAAATTGCATATGAATCAATTAATCATCATAATCATTTAATAAATTCTTTTAACATAATTATCATCTAAATTTAATTTATATTCTCATAGATTATAATATTTAATAAAATGAATATATTTAAAATTGATTGTGTATATAAATTTATCTTTGAGGAAATGTAGTGAATACATTTCCAAATCAACTAGACATGTATTATACTATAATAAATTCTTATTCTTTATAATATATATAATACATGACATATCACATTGTTTATAAACATACAGTATCAACTTAAAAAATACACATATCAGATTGTTTTTTCAATAATATGTCTTACATTAATTAACATAGTGTAATAACATTAATATGACTCAAACATGATACATAGATATGAATATTATGCATATATTAATTAAAAATTTATATATAAAAATATTAAAAACCTATCACATTCTTTTTCTTATCAACATAATTTCCACACGAAATCCCATGTCTCAATGATGAAATAATATACTAAATAAATTTAAAATCTGATTAATGTTGTTTAAGAACATGGAGTGTAAAATATAACTATAGGGAATGTAATATCTCATTATTTAACTGATGTACACACCTAGGGATTATGAAAGTAAGTCATACCTTAGAAAAATGGAGTACATGAAGTTTCCAATGGCCAACATGTCATGTCATTTTTAAATGACATGGTCACCAATTTAGTCAGTTACGTAAGGTAATACACAACAATATTGTGACTACAAGGTTCTACACATTATATACTTCTGATATAAGATTTGTAATATAGTTTACAGTGCACCACATAGGCCTGGATAACACACATGTGATGGTATTTAATGCACTGATTTGAATCAATAAACCAGGTTTGAATTAATTGTGCAATTAATTAATGATACATTTTCATCAAATACATGACACATAATTCTAATTACATTGTGTGTATTTATACATTATATATCCTGAATCCTTATCACTCTATAAGTGTTCTATGATTTTATTTTATTCATAAAATTAATCATCTTTATTAGATATTCGAAAAATGATGGAGGAAGATGTTGATCTAATGATTCAGATTTAATTAATGACTAAACATGAATTATGAAAATAAATTAAAATGCGAAAAATAGGAAGGATGATAAAATAATTATTAATAATACCCTAAACTACTACGATATCACTTATATGTTCTTGGTGAAGTGGATGTTTTCAATGAGTAGTACCGAACTTTGTTTTTAATTTTTAAATGTTAATTCAATATCGAAAGGGTGATAAACATTATGTTAAATAAAATTGAATCAATGAAGAACGAAAGCATAAATCATAAAGGAACCTAAGATAGAGGATCACCACAGATTATTTATAATTAATTCAATTAAATAAGAATTATCTTGAAAAAATTCATTAATCATTGATTGATTTGGTAAAAGCTCTATGATGCGTCATTGTTGTGTTGTTGGAATCCAGTGAAAATTCCCTCTAATGGTGATCCATATGGGTTCCAAAAATCTCCGAACAAAAAAACAGAAATATCTAGGTGATGGAACAATAGATACTTGTACTTGTGTTATTTACCATTGATCTATACAGGAATTTCATCAAAATTATTCTCCGTGATGTGATTGAGGATGATTGTACTCTATTATTGGGATAAATTGTAGAAAATAAATATATAAAATTCATAAGAGAACTATCAAATTCCATTATGGAAAACCCAAAAAAATAGTCATGTCTTACTGAGAGAATAACAAATCTGGGTTAAAATATCAGTAGTTTTAAAAAAATCAATAATTACATTATTTAAATATTTAAACCATGAAAGAACCACAAGTAAAATAATAATAGTTATATTAATATTTATTGACATTGAAATAACATTAAAATCAAATTTAAATATTATTTAATCATGTCATATTCAATATTAATTATTTCTCATTGAAACAATACTCGCTATATGATATTACTCTTAAATATTTTTTCTTTCCTTGAATAAATTATTTTTATTTATTTATTAAATATAACTTCATTATTCTAAAATATATAAATAAATATTATATTCAAAAAATTTAAAATAAATATCTATTAAATATTCCCAACATTTTAAATTAACTATATAAATGTTGATGGAGTATATTCATTCATGAAAATATGAATAATTATTAAACAACGTCTACGAATTATATTTATTCAACTTGTTAAATAATAAATAATAATATATTTTTCAACTGAGATTTCTCATTCACGTAGTGTGTGACTACCATGGTCTATTTGTGATTTGCAGTACACTAATCATCTGATATAACTCGGTTCGTGTCTAAAAACATGTCAAGCTACCCATTGATAAAGAAGATAATAACTAAATCACATAATTCATCATTTGGATTCTTACTATTTAATGTAATAACTTCATCACAATATATATCAAATCAACCAAGTTTCATGCATGTGCCATCCTCATTTTTGGTAGATGTCTCTATAATTTAAATTATTGAAATTGAACATGACAATAAATACCATGAAAAATGTATTTATTTAGGCTATATCATTTCCCCCAATGGACCACATATATTAGATTCCATTAACGAATATAATGGATAAATATTTTCTCGCATTATACAATAATGCAATATTACTCATTATACAACCAACTTACCATACATCAGCGTGATCATCTATCACCACAGTTTTCATCAATAAAAGATGTAACCTGACTAATAACACTCATTAATAATAATCATAATGTCTATGGACTAATACCCATGTCTAATAATAGGATCACCCAAGGACACATATAAATATTGATTTGTACTGGCGGTTTTCATTTTCATAATATCCTACTTGATATTATCATGGGAATACACCATTATACTGTTAACCAATGTCATATAAATCTCCACCCCAGATAGCATGTATCATTTGTGACACTAAAATGATATGATCTGGATATAGAACATATATTTAAGAGTAGTATCGTAGCACTTCTAGGTTCTCATCACAGTGGAGAACTACTATAAACTTTTAGTGAGACAACAAGTCTAGAGACATTATCACATACAATGTTACAAAAATTAAAATTCACATGGTGATAAGATGATTATTCATATTCAAATAGATTAATACATATTATTCGAAATCATACAAAAGATAGTTCTAGGGAACCAACAACAACATACTCCCACATGCATTATATATAAATGCTAAAAACCATCAGTCTGCCAGCTATCACTTGGTAATCATTTTTCTACTAAGATATGCCATTATTCAAGGGGTACAAAAAATTCTCTTTTAGGTATAATCTTTTCATTGAAGCATCATACCTTTGAAAAAATCACTCAAGTTGGCATACCATCAGAGTATTTTCCATTAATGTTGGAGTGATATTGGATCTTTTTAAAGAGCCACCACTATAGTATTATCAAAATATAATGTGATAGGTTCATTACATCTAGGTACCACATTTTTCTCTAACAAAATGTTCTAAATCCAAATTGATTCCAGGGGTACCACAAAAGACTCTATCTAATTGGACACAATTGTTAAATAAGTTACAACAGGATTCATTAAACAATTCAAGCTCATTCCCCTATGATGACAAGTCCCTCTATTAGAAAACTAGCATGATCATTACCACTAAAGAAAAGTTACTCATCATCTACATAAAAAATAATAATATCATAGTTCTTATCAAATACCTAATTGATGATTTAACAAAAATCAAAAGCAATCATCCTGGAACTCGTTAATATCTTCATACTATGATCAATGTATCACCAAAATCATGTCTAGTGCCTATAAAGTCATAAATATTTTATCTTATCCCTAAAACATTTTGGATATTAACAATTTTCTCTATTTAATGTTGATTAGGAGGACACAGTATAATAGAAATAAATAAACCAGGTTATAATAGTGCTAACCCACTCTTGGATAGTACTATACCAGATATATTTATTATATGTTCATCTTATGTGCTTTGGCATAGCCCAAGAATCCTATTGGATCTATTAAAAATGATCTTGATCCCTAGAATTTATGCTGCTTAACCAATAACAATAATGGAGAAATGCATGTTTAACTAGTCCATAATAGACTTTAATTTTGATATTTGTTTTCAATAATTAATATTTCATCAATAAATACTACTAGGATACCAATAAAATTTCCACTAAACCTTTTAAAAACACAGTTATCACCTTCATTTTTAATGAAACCAAATTATTTTGTGGATTCTTTGAATTTACTGTTCCATGACCTAGATTATTGTTTTAATCGATAAATGGATCATTGTATCTTGAAAGTCCTATTGACATTACCTAGTTTCATTAATCCTTATCGTTGTATCATATATACATCTTCTTGAAGGTTCCCATTAAGGAATGTTTTTTTGACATACATTTTAGAAATATCATAGTCATGGTAAGGTGCTATATCCAGTATAATTCTAATGTATTTATAAATGGAAATAGGTTAAAGGGTATCATCTTATTTTACTCCATAATTATCATTATACCTTATAACCACTAGCCTTTATTTATAGGCATTTACATTAACTAATATGTCTAGTTTCCTCTTTAATACCCATTTCCATTCAAAATTATTTTCATAAATAGGTACATCATCCAAAACAAAAAAAAATTAGGATACAAGGAATCCATTTAAGAATGGCTTCATCTCATATTTCTTCTTTTGATATCTCTACTACCACCATATAGATGATAGGATTATCATTTTAAACTAATAAATATTCACCATATTTAGTGAGTAGAAAACAATATCTCATTTGTTGTGTTACTTATTTTATGCTCCAATGCAGTTCATGTGTCTCTAGAACTAATTCTATATAGGGGCCTTTGGAATCTATTCGTATACTAACTCTTGTGTATGTTTAGAATCAACTTCATCTAACTCTATACTCCTCCTAGAATAATTTTTTAGGATGTGATACCTCTCATGAAGGAAATGTTGTTCGGAAACAGTCATGTTCATGTGTGAGGGGTTTTATAGGTAGAATCCTTTTTATGTGGAATTTCCTATTTAGATACAATTTATTCCTCAGGGTTTCATTTTTTTGTAATATGTTTTCAATAAACACGTCACAACCCATACACATGTGTGTGACAAAATGGGTTTCATTCCATTCCATAGATTTAAGGAAATTACATTTTCCCCATTAGTTGGAACTCATCTTAATGTGTTTTCCATAGTTTGTAATTAATATCCCCAAAAGGATAATGTATATTTTCCATGACCCACAATGACCGTACCATTTCTAACACAGCATGGTTCCTCTATTAAATAACACAATTCTACTATGGTGTGTATGGTGTATTGATCTGAGACAGAATCCCAAAATCCCATAAAAAGTTAATAAACTCATTGTTATGATACTCACCACCTCAATCTGAGGGAATCTTCATTATATAATTCACTTGGAGATTCTCTAATTCATTATTAAATTCATTTAAAATATAAAATGAATCATACTTATACCTTAGGAAGTATGTATATGTATATCAACCATGTCATTAGTAAATGTTATGATGTAGGAATAACCATATCTATCTTCTTCTGGAAATGGTCAATACACATTAGTGTTTACTAATCGTAGAAGATTTGTGGCCCTTTAACCATATCAACCAAGTGGTAGATGTGGTTGTTTTCCATGTAAACATGAATTATATATTACAATTGATTTTAATCATAAATGGTCTAAATATCCAACTTAGAGATCTTGGTCAAATTATTCTTATTTCCAGGACCATTGTGGTGATTCCATATATGTTTTTTATATAAGTCATATGAACATGATTTATTATAAATTAACAACAATTGGTTTTCATAATTTAATACATAAATTTTCTTTTATAAATGTGTTATCCAATACCATGTGTTTTTTTATTAATGAAACAACTTTTACTTCTAACCATGAAAATAATCCTATCTGTATCTTGGAAAGACACAATAATTTTTTTATTGGTTAACATTGGATCACAATAAAAATATATTAAAACCAAATTCATTCTCGTTGTAAAAGTAAGGTGGTAGTCCCCAATGGCTAGAGTAGTCAGCACTGCACTATTAGAAACTCTATCATCCACCTCTCTTCTTGAAATATTCTAAATCTAAATGGATCTTCCTTTACAAAACTAATATTATCCTCACATATTATATCTAATACATAGTGTGAAGTTATTCGTAGATTAAAAATAATAACAAAAACAAATTTTGCTTCCACATGTTTTGGGTTCAATTATTCTTCCAGTGTCATGGTTGTTCACATGCCAAGCAAACTACATCTTATTCTATTCTGATCTTCTAGATCATCATCTTCTTGGAAAGACGATTCTTTTGAGATTTATACTATTTAAAGGACTTGATCCCTTTTTCTATGTTCTTCCTTTATCTAGTTCACCATACAGAGCACAAGTTTTTCTCAACATATGTAATTATCAACATGGAATATCAACACCAATAGTTCTGAAAGACTCTTCTCAGTATTTCACATATTATAATTAAATATAAAATTAGTGAAGGCCTTGGGTGAAGAAGAAATTATGATATATTTATTCAATACATTTGGGAATTTAATTCCAATTATTTTTAAGAATTAGATGTTTCCAATAAACATTAATTACATAATGTCTAGATTATGAATACTCTACATGTTATGTTGTAAAAAACCATTGCAGGTATCACACCTCTCTTATCACTCCTTCCCAAGATATATCCCAAAGGCAAGACATCCTGCAATATGAATCCATTCCCTCTTGGTTCTTCAAATGTTTATTTGGAATGGTTGATATCATGGAGTTATAAACATATTTAGTATCATTTATATTTTTCTCTTAGATAGAAACATCTTCCTCAAATTCCTCATTACATGGTGCAACTGGTAATGGTTCTTCTAGTATGCACAATTTCCATTCATGGAAATGTTTAACAGATAAGATACTTTTAAATCTGGGGAATTTGTGTTGGTGAGAAGGATATCCATCTCATGTATGGATCACTTATTTGAGTTGAATTCATCTTAATGTTTATTATAGAAATAATATGAAAAAATTTAGTAGTATATCTGAAATGTTTTAGGAAAACAAATAAGTATTAAATTTACTAAACTCCCAATAATTTATCAAAAAATACTAACCATCATCATTGGAATCGAAATATATTATTTCGTGGAAATTCTACTTAAATGTATACACATCACCCATCTTATTTAAAAAAAATTGTTTGTTCAATAAAATTTAATGCTTCGATGTAGCCATTATAAATTCAAACTACATTATCTCCTAGTTTGTTGATCTATTCAGTGGACTCCCTAGTCATGAAATCATTAATTGAGATTTTTCAAGCCTTTCGTCTATGTGAAATCAAATCCATCATTGGAAATCAAACCTTCATGTGAACTAACTGATGTAATCCCAAATCATCATGATAGAATTCGACGATAATTTAATGAACCCAAATATGGGATGGTTGTGTTCATTAAACCATAGATCAATTTATACCGAAGTAGTGTAAGGCTATAGCAAAATAGTATATATAATTGAATGATTTTATCAATTACACATATGTATCAAAATTTTCAAATTATTAAAATATTAATAACTTTATGTGGATTGATATAAAATATTGACCATATATAAGATAATATTTATGTATAATAAAATTTATTGTAGTTTTATATAAAATTCTCATTAATTCCATTAATTTATGTCCTCATAACCAGAAAACATAATTAAATAACCATACCTCTAAAAAAATATAATGAGCATGATGTATTATAAAGTTGTTTTACTAGTGGTTATTTCATCTTGTTAATCTTATTTCTATCTGAATTCTCATATATATATCATTGAGATTCCCATCGGTTAAAATTTTAAACATTATAAATTTATTTGAAATTTACTATGTAGATAAATGTTATTTGGAGTCTATATAATGAATAACCTTCTAAATATACCAGAAATGTATTGTAATCATATAATAGTTTATTCTATGTGATATTTAGTAGGTATTACTTATCATGTAATTTTATGAATTGCATCATCTACTTAATTATTACCAGAATTACATGATATTTCGATAACGTGTCATAATTTAATGCATGTTGAGTAAAAATTATAATATGACTCCTTCACGATATTAAGATATGAAAATTTCACATATAATAATAATAATAATAATAATAATTTTATGTATATAAATATTAAAAACATATCACATGGTGTGTCCTATCAACTCGATGACCACATTCATGCACATATCTGATGTTTTAAGTAATACAACAAATAATTTTTAAATATGTGTAATTTTTTATAATTACATAGTGTGCAAAAGAGTGCTACATGGTGTGTACTGTTGTGCATGTACTTTATCAACAATAATCTATAAATATAAAGTATTTCAATGCTCACAAAAAACCTTTTTTTTATTAAGGATTTTATTTTGTGTCTATTTCATGAAATTTATACTATTTATAATTCTAATCATGAAATTGTATTCAACTATTTATTTTTGAGAAATATTCATTAAAGTGTTCGTAATGTTCATAATGGTATTCTAGAAACACTGTTAACTATTTTTCATTTACTGGAAATTCTATTAATTTAATATATCGATTAATGTAACATATGGAACAAACCATACATTTATGTTGAAGGATCAGTGGGTATTGTTAATCAAACATACACTTGGAGAAACATATGGTTAAGGATTATTAAGTTTGGATAAGAACATAAAATTTACAAAAAAGTAATTGCATGGTTAATGAACCCTACGTTAGTATGGATCATTATGAAGTTATATATCATCATCCTTACATTTGTGGTAAAACATACATTGTTAGAATTGTGTTTGGAAAAATAAAAGGATGGATAATCATTGTTACATTCAATTATCTATAATGATGTGGGAATACGTATGGATCATCAACCATATGTGATAAATATTGAACACTACATTTGTAATTTTGTCATATTTTGAATGAAGCATATGTTTGACTTTTCAACGTCAGAAATTTTAATTTCAGTATTATCAGAGGGTTTTGAAATTGAATTTAAGCCATGCTAGGTTGTTTTAATGATCTTTATCGATTGTTTCAAAGCTCTTTTTAAATGATTTAAAATTTTTTTTACTAGAGAGGTTTTATCTCTTATTATTGTTTGAGGTTTCGACTACATTGAGTTGTATTCATTGAATTTTAATATATTTAATTGATCAATCATCTTTTACATTTCCGAAATCATTCTATGATATATATTGTTATATATCTATATTTATGAATTTTATATTTAGATAAAACGATCTGGGGATCTCATCGATGTTTTGATAATTTTTATTTATCACGATTTATTATAAAAATTATTTCACTGCTATAACAATCATGAATCTTATACATGAGGACTACATTTTGGAAATATAAATGATCAAATTCAGAATCGTGATGCACTATTTTTGTTGTTGTTCATAAAAATAAAATATCTCCTTGGTTACCTGATCAAATTAGATATTTTTCAAGATTATTATTATTTTAAAGACAATAATTGTCTTTTATCAGTTGTGTGCTGTTGAAATTGTGAGATACATCTTTTTCTCATCAAAATAACATCTTCTTTTTTTGAGTTTTGACTTCTCATATTCAGTCATGATGGAGTGTTAGCTTCTCACTCTATGTGGTGGTTATATCGGATCCCAGTAAAAGAACAAGAAGGCCCTATTTTGTAACCCTTTGTTTATAGGGGTGACAACGTCCTGAACTCAAGGGTGTATGAGACTTATAATACAAGGAACTTAATAAAAAACATTATCCTTTCCCACAGATATGGAGATTGTTGGAGTGGACTAGTGGATATTTGTTGCATGAACCACTATAAATTATTCTTCCTTGTTCTCTGTTAATATCAAAAATATATATTTTACTAAATAGAAATGTCACCAGATCTATCTAATATTTATATAATTCGTCTAAATTGTTAAAGTTTTTAAAAGAAAACAATACACCCCCTCATGTGTTATCACAATATTCCTTTAGGCCTAATATTTTGTATCAATGGTTGTTCTTTTCAAAAGATCTATAACAAGCTAAACACATAAGATCTATATAAGTGATGAAAATGGAGAATATCAAGGAATGAATGAAAATGGTTCATGCTCCATATTTCAATGGACCGACTTACAGATTCCTGAAATGATAATATAAAAAAATCTATGATTTATAGTATACACAATGATTGTTACTCTGTACACAATTCATGAAAAACCTAAAACTAGGTCTTCTAATATAGCGGCTGAGTATGATATGAATTCGAATGTAATGAATGCCATTATTTTTGGTCTTGGACCAAATGTATTCTAATATGTAACCCAAATCCGAACTACCTATGAAATGTGGATGACAATGGTAGTAGACTATCAATTCACTAATAATGATTGAAAAATGTAAAATACTAAAATGAAACTAAATATCGATAATTTAGGAATTTATGATGGGTTAGAATTGAATAGATGAATGGAGGGATGAGAGAAATTTTTAATAATATAACATATATAGTTGATCCTATCATCCAATATGATCATGCTTTGAATGTTATCAGAGTTATACCTATGAAGTGGAATGTAATTTATTCAGCAATCTGCCAATTTTCACCTGTGAAGAATCTGAAAACGAGAGAATTGATTTTTACATTAATGTTGTATGAGGCTGAAATGGAATATGGAGTTGAATATCAATATTTCAGGGGAAAAATTATAGTAATGCTTTTAAAAGTTGTATACCAAAAGCATAACAAAAAACTAAAACACATAGAATGATATTTACACTCATCTAACTCAGAAATTGGGTTGGCTTAATTAGATAATTTTTTTTGAATATTGTATGGAGGTGAAAGGATTAAAAATACCATTAATGATTTCATGACAACTCATGGGAATTAAGATGTTATGAATGAAAAACATTCGGTCATATAAGTCCTCATTGTCATCAATTGAAATAAGAGAAGAGAAACACATAAAAGAAATTTTGGAAGAATGTAGATTTTGCAAAATAGGACTAAATACATATGAAGTCCACATGGACTATTTCAAAAGACTCTATTATCTCATCAGTGTATAATTCATAGAAAGAATAATTTAATATGAAAGCTAATATGGGATTTTTCACTGAATAAGAGAAGGCAAAATCCAACTATTCATCTGATTCATATTCTAGTTACTCAAATGGAAAAATAACTACCTTTTATACTATGCTAGAAGAAATATATTACTCCTGGATAATGAAGAAAACAATAAAAAATAATCCTATGGTTATTTTAGGTGAAAGGGTAACATTACAAAAATAACATCATGAGTTAATTGATAAATTTAGTTTATATACTACAAACTGTATAGACCATGAAAAAAATATTAGTAAACTATAGGTTGAAGTTGAAAATTATTAAAGGTCCACTATTATATTTACAAAATGAGAAAATTTACTAAATGAAATTCATGGTAAAAATTTAATTAAAAATGAATGGTTTGGTAAAAATAGTAATGATGAAAATGCAATCTGTATAAGAACTATTTTTTTCGGGTTATATATAAGGCCCCGACCTTAAACCTTACTTAATATTGAATTAAATTAATAATTCACATTGAAGATATTTTCAGGTTTATATTTTTAGAGAATTAGATCATAAATCATGAATTACATTCCACATTTAAACAAAGTAGTTACATAAAAGATAGTATTCGTTTTTTTCCCATAAACATAAACATATTTAAAATAAAACATGGATTCTTTCTTGACACTTCCTTGACACTATCAACATATCATGCACCATTAACTTGACCTGTGAAAAAAATTTCAATAACATGGGATGAGCATAAAAAGCTGAGTAAGGGATATAAATGTATGAAAAGAAAACATTAGTCCATGTATGAAATCATACTTTACTCATAAAACATAATCATTTTAACATACCTCATCAAATCATGAATAAATCATAGAAATCATAATTCATAATGGTAACATGAGGAATTCATAACATTCTTACATAGAGAGTAACCCTCTTTGTTACGTTTGGAATACCCATCACAGTGTATTCCCTAAATCTCTTCAGAGAATCCTTAACGTTTAACTCCTTCCTGTTACCCAATTCATTGGAGTTCTATATCGTGCTCACCAGCCCTAAGTTTATCATGGAATTACCCATCTTCATAATAATTCCCAAGAAGCATAACATAATCGTATCACATAAAACATGCATAAAGGAAACATAACATTTCCACATTTCAATCACAAGATATCAATAAAACACATTGATATAATAAAAACATTATGAAAACCATTTTCAATACCAAAATTAAAGAAAATTAAAACATGGTATTTATTTTTCAATTAAAAAACGTATGGCTGGTAGAGGAAGATGAAACTCAAATAATGGTCACGGCGGCGGAGAAGTAGTTGTCGCCGCATACGTACGACAAAAAAACATTCCTTTTGTCGTTTAGTAAAATGATTCATATAGAAAATATTCCTTTTGAATAAATGTAAATGTCAAAGAGCATTATACAACATATAAAAGAAATTTTTGTATAAAACAAAATATTCCTCAATGAAGGAGATTGAAATGAAGTCCCTTACAAAGATGATATCCTTGGATTAAGGATAAATCAATTACATAATTATATGTGACAAACAAATACACCAAATATAAGTGGATATTAAGTGTAAAAAAATCATAGGACATTCACACATATTCATAGAACGACATATTCAAGGAGTATAAGTTTTTCCCAAAGAATCAAAATTGGGTTAAGATGTTCCCTTGCAAAAAATCGACTGCCTAACGACGTCACTACAAAATTCAGAAAAAGTGTTGATGAGAGCTAAAAAGGACATATTATCAATTGGACATAAAATTTACATCAATAAGGATATAGAAGAAAATATTCCAACATAATAGTATTTTAATTAAATGACATAAAAAAAGAAGTCTTTTAAAATGTGGAGGGTGAAAGGTTCCCTTACCGACTTGGGTAACGTTCAAAACGTAATCCCCATTGAAGAAGGGTCATACAACGAATATGTAAATACCCATAAATGAAATTATATTACACATAGAGTATAATAATGGGAATTACACACACCACTCAAATAAAATAGTGGAAAATGTAGCATAAATGTCACAGGAATAAAAGTGAGATGAAAAATCCCTTACGAAAACTCAGCAGCCTAATGACGCCACTTAAAAATTCCAAAAATGGATTTATGAGATCAAATAGGGTCTATCATAATATTAACCTAAAAATTAAAGTATGAGGAATATAAAATAACATCCCAAAACATAAGAAATATGAGATTAAAATAAATGACATAAATGAGAGTACTTAAAAAGAAAGTGAGAGGTTGGATCCTTTACGAAAATTCAGCAGCCTAACGACGCCACTCAAAAATCCAAAATGGATTGATGAGAGAAAATAGGGTCTCTCATCATATGAACATAAAAATTACAGTATTATTAATATAAAATAACATCAAAATCATAAGAAAGATGAGCTTAAAAGGAATGGCATAATAGAGTGTACTTAAAAGAAAGAGAGGTGTAAGATCCCTTACCTCGTGTCTGACATGACTCGATGGTTCTTTTATCTCATGAATAATAAAATTTGGTCAATTTATAATTTCTTAAGGACCTACATTAAATATAATTATTCAGTTAATATTACATATTATAATGTTATAATAATTGGTTAATAAAGTCAGTTCATATCAGATGTTTTTGTCGATGTTCGGTACATGAGTAAAAATCGAACTTGTTGGAAAAGAATTTTCCATGTAGTTATAGGTACATCATATCCAGAATATTATTTATGTTCTAAATATTATATATATTCAGTATATATTCATTTTATACTATTCCATATCATTTGGATATAAAAAATTAAAAGCACCGTTCATGGAGACGGTAGACCATACGTACGCATGAACGCTACATTCATTTTTTTGGTCATATTAATGGAATTAAAACAAAATGAGAGATATATATATTATAATTCCAGAATAATATCCTTCATTTAGATGTAATATATTAAGTATATATCCATTATATATATGTAATACATAATATTTGGAGATAAGAAATGAAATGTACCGTTCGTGGAGACGGTAAGACGTACGTACGCATGAACACTACTTTCATTTCATTTTTGTATTCAATTGAATTAAATAATAATGATATAAAGGTATATTATAATTACAATAGGATATCATATGTAATACCATTAATTCCATCCTTTATATGTCCCACATATGGCATTAACGAATCAAATCACATTGAGGGGGCGGTTGTCCGCACTTCCTAAAATAAAGATATCGCGTTTAACCATAATGGAAACCATAAAGGTATACTATAAATGAAAAATATAGAAGATTAAGGAAACAATAAACATATTATATATCATATATAAATATATTTTCATATTAATGGCCACCTTTAAAGTTGTTGTAATAATATTGAACAATCATCGTTTCGTGAGGCAGTAATTCACCATCCATAGAAATAGTATGTTCATTAACCATTAGACAGTGTTCTGTGAAAGTGTAGCATGAATATTTATTATAACAACGTCCTAGTATATTTAAGATACTATTTTTGTTACAAAAAAAGGTATTAAAAAGATTTTAGGGGTTTGGAGAATAAAAATATTACAAAAGAACACAAGGGAAGACATTACCATTAAATTGGGTAACTCTCTTTTATTTGAGCTCAAAGGCTTCCTTGGAAACGATTATGCCCAAAGTGAGGATTCAATGATGAAGAGAGGGATGTGGAGAGATTAAATTGGAAGTTTTTGTCCGATCCAAAGGCTTTAGAGGTTTGTGTATGGTGGTAGAGGTGGGGGCCTTTTATAAGAGGAGAGGAGGGGCACTCTTGGAAAGTTATAAAATATTACTTTATTATAAAATGATTTTTGTATTTAAAAGGTCCCAAAAGGATATATTGCAAGGATAAGGTGATGAGGTTTTTGAATCCACACATACAATATGTTTGTGACAAGTGTAAGACTTATATTTCACCCTATCTTCTCATTTTATTTAAATCGTTCATTTATGAGGTAATCACTACATCATCACGGTGTCATTAATAAATTAATTTATTTAATTTCTAAAAATTATAAAAAAAGTATCATGATTTAGGAAATCATTTTATCTTTCTAATTAATATTTATATTAAAAAATATGACTTTTATAACCCCATCTAAAAATTGTTTTAGTAAAACAACACATGTTTGTGATGTTTTAATTTTACCTTTAAATAATAAGGTATTAATGTCATTTTCCAAGAAAAGTGGCTCAATGGGGTCCCCAAGTTGACCCATGGATTTTCATGGTCGGAAATTACTTATCAAATGAAGTTAGGACATGTGTCTAGGTCATTTCATATTATTAAAACATTATTTTTACCTTAAAAGACACTAATTACCTCTAATCGTGATTAAAACTTAAAAGTTACTATTCACCAAAAAAATTATTTTAATCCCATTGAACCACATTTTATTTCTTAATGACAACCATTTATGTCATATTTTTTAAATTCAAAACACAGAGGTGGAAAAATTACATTTAAATGAAAAATCAGTTTTTTAAGTACCACATAGTGGTTTCACTATTCATCAAGAACTGAAGTTTTCCAGAAAAATAAAAAAAATTCACCGTAAGCTATATTTGATATTCTGAATTGAAAAATGATATCTATTTTACAAAATTCAAAACATATAAGTTACATTAATTAATTTAATAATTAATTCCTGTTGTCAGAGCAAATAGAGTGTTTTTATGAAACAATAAGTATCAAAAGATTGACACTAGTTTAAGTCCAATTTCAAGATGAAATTAATTCCAACGACCACTATTGAATTAAATGGTAAAAATATATACTAATTTAACTTTAAAACAAATTCAAAATATAATCTAATCATATAAATAAATTAGAATAAAATGTGGTTTTAAATTAAAATACAACATTTCTCACGATTAATTAAAAAATGAACTTTATATGAAAAATACCAACAATTTACACAAAGTTAATATTGATGTCCCGATTCTAAAGAAGTATTTGATTTTGTCACATATAACACATAAAATTTTCAAAAAGTGTATTTAAAATAGTTTCTTCATTAAAAGGCGGTTAATCGACCTTTTAAAGAATATTAGAATGTTTACGCATAAAATTGGATTCATTCAGATTTTTAATCCTCTAAAATTTATTGTAAAAAAGTAAAATTATTTGATAAACAAATACAATAATTTTGTAGTTAGTTATGTTCATTCCTGCCATTACAACAGCTATGCATTAACTACTATTTAAAATAATATTATTTTATTATTAGAGTGCAACGTAAGATTCCCAAGAAACTCGTTGAAGCGTATTGGGTACACCATCGAGAATAGCGTCCCCTTTAATGTTATATTAATATTTTATTCACAAATATAGATAAATGTGAAAATTTCATATTATTTATTTACCTGGGGTGTTACATCCTTCCCCCCTTTTGGGAATTGTATTCTCACAATTTTAAAATTGGGCTTGGATACTTCATTGAAAATCCCACATCAGAAAAAGAGTCAGTAAAACAATCACTTTAAAATATAGAAAGAGAAGTAAAAAGGTCACCTGAGTTAACCCATACTAGTATTCCATGTAGGAAAACATGGATATGGAGGATAAAATAAAGGGTCATGTTCTGAGGGAGAGTGATAATAAACATTTCTATGAGAAAGTTAACTATAAGAAAATCACAAACTTGTGATGGGTTAAACGGTATTCGATTCCCCAGTAGGAAAAGTTAACAGACAACATTTTTGTTTTAAGTTACCTTTCATTGAAGAATTTATTTTTGATCTTAACTAAATAATATTGAAACATAATTATATGTCATGTAGACTTTCAACTTTTACTAGATTCCTTAATCAAACTCATATTTTCTCCAAAAGACGTGTTTTTAGAAAGACTTGTTCACATTAAGAGTACTATAATCAACTTCTTGAGAATCACCTAATCCACAAAAGAGAACTATATATTTCCCATGTCTTTAGACAAAATCCAAAACAAAAATTGTATGTATGAGATCAGATAATCCACACAAGTATAATCCTTTAGAAAAAGAAAATCTATTCTTAATCTCCAAAATTTGTCCAAAAAAACCCAAAGTTCAACGAGGACCATTCGATAAAAAATTGTCCATAAAATTCTTCATAGTAAACCAAACTAAGATTGAAACCAAAATATTTGAAGGATTTAATAACATAGTCTTCCATGGTGCAAATTAACTTTTATCTCCAAATAACATCAAGTGCTCTTAAATTCTCATATTGAAAAGTAATTACCTTAATCACATATCCTCGATGATAGGTTAATCATTTCCATAGATAACCCAAAACAAACATACTCATGATTACTAAAATCATCTAACTAAAAATAATTAGTCAAACTAACCAGGGACTTCACGTAGTCCAGTGGTAGGCGATAAATACCAGTTGCACTTTGGTAGTGGGTTCGATTCCTGCAGCTTTTTCCGACACGACGGGTTGTCTCACGGTCTGCGTTTTGTACTTTTTACAAACTATATAATTATTAAAACATTCCCCAAAACGAGATATAATCTTCAAAAATAATCATAACATATTTTAACATAATGTTTATCTCATGCCTTTCATTTTCCAACATAATATATAATAACACATAATTACCTCAAAAGTAAGGATCATATAAACCCTAATGGTTACCTTTATAATTATTACCTAAACATCCAAATAGATTGGTCATCTCGTTCATGATTCATTATAGAACATTCCAAGGTACAAGTGGTTGATCGTGACTCCTTGATAGTTGGTTTAGAACAACCACGAGTTTCCTCATTGAATCTATCATTTCATCTAGTCTCTTAATCAAAGAACCACCACAGTTTCCTCAAACATAATGTCACTTTGGTTCCTGCTAGATCCATCCATTCACTAAAAATATAAATTTCAGTGTGAGTATAACAACAAAACCATCATGTACTATTGAGAAAGATAAACACTAAGATATACTTACTCATTCACTTTATATAAAACTAGGACTCTTTCTGAAATCCCAACCATTATGGTAATGTCAATTATGCCTAGAGAATACCCTAACCTCTAAAGTTATATAAACCGGCCTCTAATACCAACTATAAGGACCCGACCTTAAACCTTACTTAATATTTAATTAAATGAATAATTCACATTGAGGATCTTTTCTGGTTTAGAGTTTTAGAGAATTAGATCATAAATCCTGAAGTATATTCCAAATTTAAACAAATTGGTTACATAAAAGATAGTATTCATTTTTTCCCATAAACGGAAACATATTTAAGATAAAACATGGATTCTTTCGTGACACTTCCTTGACACTGTCAACATATCATGCACCATTCCCTTGACCTGTGAAAAACATTTCAAAAACTTGGGATGAGCATAAAAAGCTCATTAAGGGATATAAAAGTATGAAAAGAAAACATTTGTCCATGTATGAAATCATACTCTACTCATAAAACATAATCATTTTAACATACCTCATCAAATCATGAATAAATCATAGAAATCATAATGCATAAAGGTATCTTGAGGCATTCATAACATTCTTACGTAGGGAGTAACCCTCTTGGTTACCTTTGGAATACCCATAACTGTATATTCCCTAAATCTTTTCGGAGAAACCATAACGTTTAACTCCTTCGTGTTACCCAATGCATTGGAGAGCTATATCGGGCTCACCCACCCTTAGTTTATCACAAAACCACTCGTCTTCATAATAATGCCCAAGAACCATAACATAATCGTATCACATAAAACATGCATAAAGGAAACAAAACATTTCCACATTTCAATCCCAAGATATCAATACAACATATTGATATAATAAAAACAATATGAAAACCATTTTAAATACCAAAATAAAAGAAAATTAAAACATGGTATTTATTTTTCATTTAAAAAAGTATGGCTTTTAGAGGAATCTGAAACTCAAATAATGGTCACGGCGGCGGAGAAATCGTTGTCGCCGCATACGTACGACAAAATACATTCCTTTTGTCATTTAGTAAAATGATTCTTATAGAAAAGATTCCATTTAAATAAATGTAAAATTCAATGGGGTTTATACAACGTATAAAAGAATGTTGTGTGTAAAACAGAATATGCCTCAATGAATGAGATTGAATTGAAGTCCCTTACAAAGACGGTATCCTTGGATTAAGGATAAATCAATTACATAATTATGTGTGACAAACGAATACACCAAATATATGTGGATATTAAGTGTAAAACAATAATATGAAATACACACATTTTCATAGAATGACATATTCTAGGAGTACAAGTTTATCCCAATGAATCAAAATTGGGTTAAGATGTCCCCTTACAAAAATTCGACAGCCTAACATCGTCACTTCAAAATTTAGAAAAAGAGTTGATGAGAGATAAAAAGGGTATGTCATCACTTGAACATAAAATTTACATCAATAAGGATATAGAAGAACATATCACAACATAATTTTATGTGAATTAAAAGGCATAACAAAATAAGTCTTTTAAAAAGAGGAGGGTGAAAGGTTCCCTTACCAACATGGGTAACTTTTGAAACGTACACCCCATTGAAGAAGGGTCATACAATGAATATGTAAATACCCATAAATGAAATTATATTACACAAAGAGTATATTAATGGTCAGTATATACACCACTCAATGAAAATGGTGGAAAACGTTTCATAAATGTCACGGGAATAAAAGTGCGATGAAAAATCCCTTATGAAAACTCGGGAGCCTAACGGGGCCACTTAAAAGTTCCAAAAATGGATTTATGAGATCAAATAGGGTCTCAAATAATATGAACATAAAACATACAGTATGAGGAATATAAAATATCATCACCAAACATAAGAAATATGAGCTTAAATGAAATGACATAAATGAGAGTACTGAAAAAGAAAGATAGAGGTTGGATCCCTTACGAAAATTGGACAGCCTAACGGTGCCACTCAAAACTTACAAAATGGATTGATGAGAGAAAATAGGGTCTCTCAAAATATGAAAATAAAATTTACAGTAGGAGTAATATAAAATAACATCCCAATCATAAGAAATATTAGCTTAAAAGGAATGACATAAAAGAGTGTACTTAAAAGAAAGAGGGGGTAATATCCCTTACCTCGTGTCCGACATGATTCAATCTTTCATTAATCTGCTGAATAATAAAATTTGGTCAATTTATAATTTCATAAGGACCTTATTTAAATATTATTAATCAGTTAATAAAAAATATTATATTGTTATAATAATTGGTTAATAAATTCAGTTCATATCAGACGGTTTTGTCGATGTTCGGTACATGAGTAAAAATCAAACTTGTTGGAAAAGAATTTTCCATGTAGTTATAGGTACATCATATCCAGAATATTATTTATGTTTTAAATATCATATATATCCAGTATATATTCATTTTATACTATTCCATACCATTTGGTGATAAAAAATTAAAAGAACCGTTTATGGAGACGGTAGGCCGTACGTACGCATGAACGGTACTTTCATTTTTTTCATATTAATGAAATTAAAACAAAATGAGAGATATATATATTATTATTACAGAATGATATCCTTCATTTAGATGTAATATATTACATATCTATCCATTATATATATGTACTTATAATAGTACAAAACATTTGGAGATAAGAAATGAAATGTACCATTCATGGAGACGGTAAGTCGTACGTATGAATGAACGCTACTTTCATTTTTTTTGTATTAAATGGAATTAAATAATAATTATATAAATGTATATTATAATTCCAGTAGGATATAATATTTAATACCATTAATTCCATCATTTATACATCCCACATATGGCATTAACGAATCAAATCACGTTGAGGGGGCGGTAGTCCGCACTTCCTAAAATGAAGATATCGCGTTTACCCATAATGGAAACCATAAAGGTATGCCGTAAATGAAAAATACATATTCTTAAGGAAAACATAATCATATTATATATCATATATAAATATAGTGACATCTTAATGGCTACCTTTGATGGTGTTAAAATAATATTGAACAATCATAATTTCGTGAGGCAGTAATTCGCCATCCACAGAAACAGTATGTTCTTTAACCATTAGACAGAGGTGTGTGAAAGTGTAGCTTTAATACTTCTTATAGAAACATCCTAGTATATTTAAGATACTTTTTTTGTTACAAAAAAAATGTAATAAAAAGATTTTAGGGGTTTGGAGAAGAAAAATAAAACAAAAGAACACAAGGGACGACATTAGCTTTAAATTGGGTAACTCTCTTTGATTTGAGCTCAAAGGCTTCCATGGAAAGGATTATTCCCAAATTGAGGCTCCAATGATGAATATAGGGATGTGTAGAGATGAAATGGGCAGGGTTTGGCCTAGACAATGGCTTTATAGGTGTGTGTAAGGTGGTAGAGGTGGGGGCCTTTTATAAGAGGAGAGAAGGAGCACTCTTGGAATGTTATAAAATATTACTTTATTATAAAATGATTTTCGTATTTAAAAGGTCCCAAAAAGATATATATCTAGGATAAGGTGATAAGGTTTCAAAATCCACCCATCCAATAGGTTTATGACAAGTTTAAGACTTATATTTCACCCTATCTTCTCATTTTATTTAAATCGTTCATTTATGAGGTAATCATTGTATCATCACGGTGTCATAAATAAATTAATTTATTTAATATCTAAAAATTATAAAACAAATATCATGATGTATAAAATCTTTTTATATTTCTAATGAATATTTGTAGTAAAAAATATGACTTGTATAACCCCATCAAAAAATTGTTTTAGTAAAACAACACATGTTTGTGAGATTTTAATTTTAACATTAAATAAAAAGGTATTAATGTCAATTTCCAAGAAAAGTGGATCCATGGGGTCCCCAAGATGACACATGGATTGTATTGGTCGTACATTACTCATACAATGAGGGTAATACATGTGTATAGGTCATTTCTTATTATTAAAACTTTATTTTTACCTTAAACTACACTAATTACCTCTAATCACGATTAAAACATAAAAGTTACTATTCACCAAAAAAATTATTTTAATCCCATTGAACCACATTTTAATTCTTAATGAAAACCATGTATGTTAGATTTTTGAAATTCAAAACACAGAGGTGGTAAAATTTCATTTAATCGAAAAATCAGTTTTTTAAGTACCACTTAGTGGTTTCACTATTCATCAAAAATTGAAGTTTTCCATAAAAATACGAAACATTCACCCTAAGATATATTTGACATTCCGAATTCAAAAATGATGTCCATTTTACAAAATTAAAAGCATATAAGTCACATTAATTAATTTAATAATTAATTCTCGCTGTTAGAGCAAATAGCGTGTTTTTATGAAACAATAAGTATCAAAAGATTGACATTAGTTTAAGTCCAAATTTAAGATGAAATTAATTCCAATGACCACTATTGGATTAAATGGTAAAAATATATTATAATTTCACTTTAAAACCAATTAAAAAGATAATCTAATCATATAAATAAATTAGATTAAAAAGAGGTTTTGAATTAAAATACAACATTTCTCATTATTCATTAAAAAATAGACTTTATCGAAAAAATACCAAAAATTTACACAAAGTAAATTTTGATGTCCCAATTCTAAATAAGAATTTTATTTTGTCAAATGTAACACATAAAATTGTCAAAAACGGATTTAAAAGAGGTTCTTCATCAAAAGGTAGTTAATCGACCTTTTAAATAATATTAGAATGTTTACGCTTAAAATTGGATTCATTCACATTTTTAATCCTCTAAAATTTATTGTAAAAAAGTAAAAATATTTTACAAACTTAGATAATAATTTTGTAGTTAGTTTTGTTCATTCCCACCATTACAACGGCTAGGCGTTTTCTACAATTTAAAATAATATTGTTTTATTATTAGGGTGCAACGTGAGATTCCCAAGAAACGCGTTGAAGCATATTGGGTATGCAATCAATCATAGCATCCCATTTAAAGTTATATTAATATTTTATTCACAAATATGGATAAATGTTAAAATGTCATATTCTTTATTTACCTGGGGTGTTACATTATAACATAAAAATCATACGTACTATTAAATGTTTTCATTTTAGTTTTAATGGATATAATTCTAATTACTGCTATTTATTAAAACCTCAATTATTTGTTGTCAAACATGTCCATTAATCAAAATCATTTAATATATTTAATTAGAACAGTTTTGATCAAAATAAATTTTTGTGGATTCCACATTCTTGGATAGATAGCACTGTTGGACACAAAAGTATATGGGTACTAAAAAAATTTATGTTTAATTTGACATTGTTTTTAAATGACCACAGAAGAAGATATGATATATGTTATATGAATTGTTGTTGTTCTAGACATATGGGTGTAAGTACATCAAATTTTGTACTCTATCCCAAATATTTTTAGTCTTAGTCACCTAGGGTGACAATGCCAAATGAAAATTTATTGGACATAGAATAGGTGGAGATCCAGAAAGTGTATCAATTAATAATGTTATACATATACATGGATTGAAGCACAATCTCATAAGTATATCTCATCTATGTGATGATGGATACATTGTGGATTTTATTAATAAATATTTTTCTATTTATAAAGATATTTTACATAAATTTAGAGCACCCATAAAAGATACTATCTACACTTTGTATTTTAATTCATTGTGTAAACAATAAGTGTACTGTCTAATTGAAAATTTAAATTAGTCGTGGATTTGGCATATAATACGTGGTCATTTTAATATTTTTTCATGGAATATGTTATCTTTGAAACAATTAGTTACAAATTTCCCATGTCTTTAATTTGATAGTAATAGATTCTGTGATGCATTTCAAATAGGCAAGAAACTCAAATATTCCTTCAAATATTTTATAAAAATTACAACATAAATTCCTCAAAAACATATTCATATGGTTTTTTTGGACCATATAAAATAGAACATTTGTTTGGTAAATTATATCTATATGTTATAGTTGATTATTATTCTATATTTATATAGGAATATTTTCTAAAACTCCAAAATGAGTTTTTTTGGGTTTATGTAACTTTTTTAAATGTGTTAAAAATGAAAAAGTATATAAGATACTGTAATTATGATGTGCTAAAAGTTGCGAGTTTTAGAATTAGGAATTTAATTATTTTTTCTCAAATATTTTTTTAAACCCACCTTCACTCTTCCAAGAACACCTCACTAGAATGGAGTAGCTAAAATAAGAAACATAACTATTTATGAATTGGATAGAATAAATATGAATGAATACATTCTTCCATCCTACTTTTGGGTATAAGATGTATTGACAACATGCTATATTATAAATAATGTTTTAATTCTACCTATTTTCAAAATTGACCCTTGTGAATATTGGAATAATATAATTCCTATGGTAGTGTACTTTACAGTTTTTTGATGTAATGTACGTATCTGGAAAACCAAGGATAATCATGGATAGTTCGATCCAACCACTGATGATGGATTATTATTAGGATATTTTTCATCTTCTACAGAATATAGATTCTTTAAAAAATGTTCATGTAATTTTGAAGATGCAGTTCATGTGGAGGTTGATAAAACTGATCCTTTTAATAAATTATAACAAAATATAGATGAATGTGATGATTCATTAATCAATATGAGACTTTGTAACATGAAAATTAGTTTTGAAAATATGAATAAAATTGAGACCAATTCAAAAAACGTGATACTGACTAACCTAAATGTGCACATCCATGAAAGTTCTAAATCATGATGAATCACATTTAGAGACTGTAATAGGAGATCAAGACATTTGAAAAATAACTAGAATAATTATAGGAATCCTAGTGGTATATTCTTATTTTCTATCTCAGATAGAGACTAATTATTTTGATGAAACCTATGAAGATTAATGATGGTAGTTAGCAATGCATGAAGAGCTAAATAACATTAAAAGAAACAAAATGTGGAAATTAGTTAAAATTACATCGAATTATATTGTTATTAGAACTAAATGGGTTTTTATGAATAAAAATGATGATCATGTTATTATAACTAGAAGCAACGCAAGATTTGTAGATAATGGGTATAATCCTAAAGAATTTATAGATTATGATTAAACATTTCCCCCCTGTAGCTAGACTAGATGAAATTATAATACTTTTTTCCAATTTATATCATATGAATTTTAAATTATTGCATATGGATGTAAAATATGATTTATAAAAAAGATATTTAATGGAGAGATTTTATTTTGAACAACCTCCTAGTTTTAAAAATTCATGAAACCTAGATTTTATTTTTAATCAAACTAAATATCTATATGGACATAATCCAGAACCCAAAGCATTGTATGATTGATTAAGATAATTTCATTGAAAAAATGGTTTCACTGTTGGATTGGAACACCGAAAAGTCTTTTTGGAAATTGATTTTTTTTATTTATTATTACTTAAAATCTATGTTGATGATATTATTTTTGGATCAACAAATGAAAGAAATTGCAATGACTATTTAGAAAATATGAAAAATGAATTTTTAATGAGAATGATGGGTGAAAGAAATTTATTTTTATGATTAAATTTTTTTTCCAAAAATATTATTTATAGGTAATAAATAAATGTAATTGCATAACTGATTTATTGAAAAATTTGGGTCTCTAGAAAAGAATAATATATTCAACAACCCTATGCACTAATATTAAACTTGGCTTGGATGAAGCTGGAAAACCTGTTTACAACATGTTATATATAGCTATGTTCTGAATTTAACTTTATATTTTCTTCAGAAAGGCATGATATTATGATTTCATTATTACTTTGTGCATGATTTCAGTCAAATATAAAAGAATCCCATCATGCTGTTGAAAAATTTATTTTTAGATACATAAAATATACAATTAATCAATCACTTAATTATCAAAAAACATCAGTATTTAATTTATTATCATATATAGTTTCATATTTTTGGAGGATATAGATTATATAGAAAAGGTACATCATGAACCTGGAATGTTTTTGGAAAATCATTACTGTCATGGACATATAGGAAGCAACACTCAGTTGCACTAGCAACAGCCGAAGCAGAGTAGGTATCTACAGGAAATTGTTGAACACAAGTGTTGTGGATGAAAAAACAAATCTAATGGACATTAGACATAAATTTAATTATACCCCAATTTTATATGATACTAAAAGTGTTATAAACAATTTATAAAATACAATAAATCATTATTGAACTATGCATATTGATATTACATATCATTTTCTAAGAGATAATGTTCTCAAAAAGGTTTTATCTATAGAATTTTTTTCTCTAAAATCAAATTATCTGATACTATTACTAAACCACTTCCCACTACATGTATAAATTTTATTTATTTTGAGTTTGGTTAATTAAATTTTTAATTAAATATTAATTTCATTTTATTATCTTTACATTTATTTTATTTTAAATGATGTTATATTTATTTTATTTATATAAATCTAATTTACTTTTATTATTTTTATATTATGGTATTTTAGTTCATATTTGTATATTAAATCTATTTATTTCATGTAATTATTATATTTTGGTAATAATTACTCTACGACAGAATAAAAGAGGAAATGTGTCATTTTTTAAAAAACGTTCATTTTCGGAAACCCTCATACATTAAACAATTTGTTTACCCAAAACAAAAAAACCATGCATTGTCAAACACTATATCCTTATTCTTCCTTCCAGCACCTAGAAGCAGAAAACCACAGAGCATTATATCATCAAGAATGATGAAAATCAATAGAATCCAATAAAGAGAATAATGTGAACCAAAATGTCAAACAGTTTCAGGCAGAAAATTTCATTAGGGAAATGCGATTGACCTCTAAAAGTTATACCCGGAAAACATACATTTAAATTAAGAGCTATCATTTCAAGGTATTGAGATACATTTCAATAAAATAAACTACAGATTTCATTATGAGGTAGAACTAAATTCATTTTATAAGTGTGTGTGGATTATTTTCCGATATACATAAGACTAGATTTTTTCTCGTATCAATGATAGGGATTTCTATATTTCTTCTACTGAGGTACTGATTATTATTAAACTATCCGCATGAAAGATTTTTCCATTAGGATAATAAATCGATTGGTGATAAGGATATTTATTTAAAAGATATCATGTCATTTCTGTTCAACTGGATGAACATCAGAAATATGTTTTTAAAGATTTAGAACCCGATCAAAAGCTTTTGGGGAAATGTTTTCAGACTGGAATAGTTCCAAGGAAGGATGAGATGGATAATATTCATTACCTAGACATGTATATCATGTTTATTTTTATGAGTGACATAATATTTAATTTACCATGATATTTATTTTATTATCTTCATTATTTTTGTTAACTAAATGCAAGAAAGAATTTCTATCTATATGGAAGGAAAATTTCAAGGATTTGCTTTAATAATAATATGATAATAATGGTTGAGGAATGAGTAAAATGACATCATAGTAATGTGTTTAATGATAGAACATTATTAAAACATTGTTTATTTTGGAGAACTGTAAAAGGAAAAAATTTCTTATTGGGGCGGGGGAAGAACATATCTAAGGATTTTTTTTAGGGGGAGAAAGTAGGTATTAGAAAGGAATGTGTTACTGAATCTCAAACATATGATGTTTCAAAACCATCTCAGAGAAGGAATACAGTTCATGTTATAGAAGAAGAAGAGGAAGAACAAAGTCAGGAAGTACTTGTTATGAGTCATTGAAAAAGTGATGCCCCTATTATTAAAGAAAAAATGCTCTCTTTGGGAGAAGAAACATGCTAAAAAAATTTGGATGAAACACATATTGAAAAATAAATTCAAATGGAGAGTCAACCTATATAGCATGTAATTGTACCATTAGTGAGTGATCAAGTCCATAAAAGAATTCTGGTATAATTAGTTGAACATCAACATATACAATTTTAAAATGTTCAATCACAAATTTTAAGAGGAGAATATACCAAACAAGTGGATATTCATGAATGACATATTTTACTATAATCTGTTACATACATTCAACCTTTAATGATAGATCAGACTGCAGGATATAGAAATCATATTTTTGGTGAGCGGACTGATGTTATAGATTATTAGTCATTGTCGGGGGAAGAATCTGTAATAAAAATTATGGAAGATCATTTTCCTACATTAAATTAAAAACATGATATGATTGAATATGATGTGAGATATGATTTGTTATCTCTTCAAGATGAAGAATTTGTAATTAAATTCAAAAATTCTAAAGTGGACAATTCTACTATTTAGTTGGAACTGGGAGTTAAAAGAAAAAGATTAATGATAATAATACGATTAATGTTTTAGATGGTTTTAGGCCATTACATATGTTTTAGTAGATATTAATATTCTCCTTTAGGACCTTCAATGAAATAGTGATCCTCAATTATTTTGGAAAATAAAAAATTTATTCTTGATCAGTTATATTATGGAGAACCTACATTCGATAGATATTGAATAATTTTTTCAGAAAAGGTGGAGCTATTCATTAAGATAGAGGAAATTATTCATGATTTTCTGAATTTTAAAATAATGGTGAATATCCATGTTAATAATTAATCTTGTTAGTTGATAATTCATCAAGGTGATAGATTTATGAAGAAGCTATCATTGCATATGGATGATCTGAAGGAAGTGTCTGAAGTCATAAAAAATTTTCATCCACCCAATCCTCAGCCTTCTTTTTCATTCCTACCATGACCCAATGAAATTACAGTTTTTGTTTCTCATTCAATATATTTTTTGTATTCATGTCTTTATTGATCAATGAATTTGTTTGAGGTCTATATATTTTATTTCTATATTCTATCATCTTTTTTAGTTATTTGATAACCAAAACTCATTTCTAATTATTCATTATATTTACTAATAACATAAACTTATCATTATGTCCAATATTAATATTTTTTTTAATTAGTTTATATACATTCGTTTCGATATCACAAAAAGGGTGATAAATTTAGAAAAACAAAACCTTTCATTTATTTGAGAAATAATTACATTTGATAAACTTTGAAAAACACAACATTTGATTTATTTGAGAGATAAATTTATTTGTGATATTTAGATTTGAATAAACATTTCATAGAAATTTTTCATTCAGGATGAAATTCAAATATTTATTCTTTATTGATTTGATTTTTTCAAGTCCAAATTATTTTTTAAAAATTTATAATTTTAATGTATGTGTTTTAAGATCATAAAAATGTGGAGATTGTTGTTCATGTTTGGTCTCAACAACACGCTATAAATATTAACGATTTCAATGCTAACAAATACACTTGTTTCTTTTACTAAATAATATATTTTTAGTGTATTTTAAGAAATTTATATTCTTTATAATTCGTATCTTGAAATAGTATTCAACTATTTATCTACGAGAAATATTAGTTAATGTGTTTGGAATGATATAAAGTGTATTTTGGTAACATTTATGACCTTTTTACATTTATTGGAAATTCAATTCATTCAATATATCAATGAAAGTAACATGTTGAACATTCCTTACATTTATGTTAATGGATAAGTGTGTACAATTAACCAATCTTAAATTTTAAAAAACATATGGTTAATGAACATTATGGTTGGATAAGAACATTACAATTCAATGAAAGGAAAAGTATAGCTAAAGAAACCTGCATAAGAATGGATCATTACCAATATATGGATCATCAACCTTACATTTGTGATCAACCATACATTTTCAACCTTACATTTGAAAAAATAAATGAATGGAGAATCAATGTTACATTCTAAGATCTATGATAACGTAGAAAAATATATGCATCATCAACCCTAAATTATAAGGATTGAACACAACGTTTGTTGTTTTGATATTTTTTTAAGGAACCTTACATTTGAATTTTCAACATTGGAAATTTGAAAATACATCATTATCAGAGCATTTTTCAACAGTTTTTTGTGAAATTTTAGCGAATTTCAAATCTCATTTTGGATTGATTCAAGTATCATTTTTAATGATTTAATGAGACGTTTATGATAGAAATTCTCTCTTCTATTCATAAGGGATGTTATGACTAATCTGACTTGTTTTCATTAAATTTGAATTTACTCAATTTATAAGGATCCTTTTGAGCATCTTAACTCTTTATAAGAGATATATTGATATATATCTTTCTGCATCATATATTTAGATACGATGATATATTCATTTCCTATCATTATTGATAATTCTTATTCATCAAAATTTCATGAAAAAAATATTTCACTACTATAGTGGTCAAGTATCTCAGATAAAATTAATTTTTTTTGGAGATATACATTTTCAAATATAAAATCATAATTCCTAGTTTTTTTATTGTTCTAAATAATAAATGATGTCTTGTGAAACCTAATATCTTCATATATTCTCCATGATTATTATTCATCTGATAATAAGATTCATCTTTTAGATTTTCTATACTACTGCAACTTTGAGAAACATTAGTTTCTCATAAAAACTATATCTAAGCTATTTTGAGTTTCAACTGATTGTATTCAGTCATCGTCGAGTGTCAGCTTCTCTCACTAAGCTGTGATTTTAGTAGTTCCATTTAAAAGTACATGAAGGCTCAATTTTGTATGAATTTGTTTTTATGGATGAAAGCCGACTGAAATTAATTTTTTGATCATTCAGTTGATACGTGGACCTTACTACTGAGATTCACTAATCCCATTGAGAGGGTGATTGGTGGATTCGATTAGGGGATCATTGTGCCCCGAACGACTATAAATTACTTCGACTTGCTCCCTGTTAATATCTACTGAAAATCTATTCTGATACATAAATGTCTCCAACTCTATCTAATGTTGATATGAATCGACAGAATTTTGAAATTTTCTAAAATAACACAATTCACCCAACTTGTGTTATCACTATAGTATTTCCAAAAAAACATGTACGTATATCACTTTATGTCTTTGGTACAAACCAAGGGACTTAGTGTGTAAAGTGTTCCTCCAAAAATGGAGTAAAAGGTGTTCCTAATGGGATAAATTCCATGTGTTCTAAAAAATAATACAATTACTTCTTAGGTAGGTCTGGTATGGTATCCCAAGGACCATCTGTGACTCAAATGGACTACATGAAGTATACCTGGGATACCCAACTTGTACTTTAGTTGACATTACTCAACCTTCGTTGTTACTACATGTAGTTTATGGTATTTAATGCACCATGTGTAATCAATTAACATGTTTTGAATTAATTTCAAAATAAATTCATGACGAATATACAAAATTAATTGACATATAATTATTCTTACACATTACATACTCATGGATTGTTCGACCTGAATCCCTGGATCCTCCAAATGAGTTACATGTTTTCATTTTATTCATAAAATTAATCATATTGATATTATCTTCTATAAATATAACATTAAGAAGAATATATCATGATTTGTATAAATCAAATAATTAAACATCAATTGAAATAATGTATTAAAATGTTTAAATAAGCAAGGATCATTAAATAATTATAAATAATTTTGTGACCCTCTCTAATATCCCTTATTATTTATAGGTTCAATGGAAGCATGTGAAAGGTGATACCAATGTATGATTTTTTTATTTGTTCCTTTATCACTCTAAGAAATACATAATCGAAAACAATTTTTTCAATAGTATTGAATCTATGAAGACTAAAAAAGAAAATCAAGCTATAACCATAGTGAGATTATTATCACATATTATTTATAAATATTTTAATTAAATTAGAATTACCTTGATGGAATATGTGTTCATTGATGGATCTAGTGATAGATTTGTGACTCACCATTATTGTACATTACAAATCAAATGTAGATTACCTCTAGTGTTGATCCACACATGTTCCACAAATCTCCTGATGTTGTTGTAGAAATCATTGGTTCTAGCATGACACTATGTTTTTCTTGTTTCATCTACCTTTAATCACTAACATAATAGCTTCCAAATAATTCTCTGTTATCTAGATGAGGAATATTGATCTCTATTCTTTGGATCATTCATGGTGAAGAGAGAGCTCAATGGCTTGATAAAATTCCACAATTTCATGGTTCAAAACCTATAAAATGAATTTTTTATTGATCGAATAACATAACTAGGTTAATATATTGATAGGGTTAAAATAAAATAATTTCACAACTGTTATTAATTTTTTATTTTAACCAAGAAAAAACCCATATCAATATATAATATTAATATAATTATTTCTGGACATGCATTTAAATTTTTCATTAAAATAAAATATTATTTATTAAAATATTATTAAGTATTTATATTTTTCTAATAATAAATAAAACACTATTCCTTTATTTCCCCATAATATTTATTAGACCTGGATTAATGTTTATTTTATTTTTATAAAAATATCACTGTATTATTATACAATAAATAAAAATATAATATATTTACCAAATAGAAAATTAATATTTATTAAATATTCAACTCAAATTATATTCTACTGAATAAATTGATAAAAATAAAATTAGATCACATAAATATGAATAATTATTAAACCACATGGAAAAATAAATTTTATTCAACTTGATAAATAAAAAATAATAAAAAATTATTTAAATGTAATTATGGATACACATATTGTGTGACCTTTTAGTCCTCTTTCACAGTGCTATTAGGTGAATCAGCCTAATGTACTAGGTGAGAATCTAGAAAAACAAAGAGGAATGAATTGAGGAATAAGGTAATGCTAGAATTTTAGAATAACTCATACGAACACATACTGTATAATGTAATCCCTTTTTCAGAATATATCAAATCACTAATGTTGCATGTTGATGAAATCAACCAATGTGCTCAATGTATCATTATTTGACATTATAAAAGTTATACATGATTATAGAACACCATGCCCTTGTTTTTATTTGGGATATATCGTTCCATAAAAGGGGCTATAAAATTAACATTAGATAAAAAAATAACGGATAAATCATTTCTCACATTATTAATTAGTGAAATACTACCTGTGATGCACCCAACGTATCTTACATCACAATGAAGTTCTGTTGTCTAGATTTTCACCTATACATAAAATTACATTAATCATGATACTCATTAATAATAATATTAATGTCTATGGACCAATATACATATCCATTGACACATTTATATTTTTATTTGCTACTGGGGTTTATCATTCTTGTAATATTCTACTAGATATTACCAAGGGAGAACACCATCAGAAGGTGAATCAATGTTTTATGAGTCTCAAACCCGGAAATCTTGTATCATTTGTGTCCAAAAAATGATATCATCAAGCAATAGAACATATATATATGATCATTATTGAAGAACATATAGGTTCTCATTATAGTGGGGATCCATTATGATCTTTATGCCTGAAAACTAATCAGTGGACATTATCACATAATATATTATAGAGAAAAAAATCTTGATTTGACTAGAAGTTTACTAATATTCAAAATGATGAATAACAGTTATCAAATGAACAATGATGTTAGATCTAGGTCACCAACCCCAATTGACTCCCACATTCAATTGAGCCAACTGCAAGCATCCTTCAATCAGCTAGCTCTATCATGATACTAAATCTTCTACTATGTTTGACCTTTAGTCAAAGGGATATCCATGTTCCCTTTCGTGTGTACCATTCACTTGGTAACTTCACCCCTTTGATAAAATCCACCAAGACATGATACTTTTAGAGTATGTTCATTGTAAATAGGTGTGACATTAAATCATTTTTAAGATCCATCAATACATTATTAGTAAAATACAATGCGATAGGGTCAATAATGCTAGGTACGACATCATTTTCCTAAAAAAAGTTCGGATAAAAATGTTTTCCTGGGATGAATCATAATTCACTATATACATGGACTCTGCTTTAGAATCATTGACTACTAGCTACTTTGAATTATTTTAGCTCACATCACCCCAGTTGAGACTAGGAACATATACTAACTGTGACATTAGCACATTGTGCACTATTCGACAACTTGTTCTAGTATATCTTTTGATTACTCATTTATAATATCATCCATACACATGGATCATATCCTTATTTATTCACAGATGCCGATGGATATCCATAAAATCAATAAAAAAATGTTCATAATGGATCTTTTTTATATCTTCTAACAATTATTAATTCATAGGCAACAACATGTATAGTACATAGTAAGGAAAACAATATTTATCAAATCATTGAATCCCATGTGATCATATTCACTGTCTCTTTCTCAGTTTCTATTTAACAAAACATGTTCATAGAAATATATAAACCATGTGACAGAAAAATTAATCCCCTCATGGACTTTTCCATATCAAAATATCATTATTTTCTTGTCATAATATGTATGTAGACTTAATCCATGAATCCTATTTGATATATTACGAGTGATATTGATCCAAGAATATAGGATTATTTACCTATGTAATTCATAGAGGAAAAATTGTTCAAAACCCCTTAAAAGAGTGCAAGTCTAGTATATCACTTCCAATAAGGAATATTTCATCTATATATAATAGAAGGATAACAACCACATTCCACCGTAACCTATGGTGAACACACAGTTGGAATTCATTCATAATGAATCCAAATTCTTTTATGGATTTATCAAATTAATTGTTCCATGACCTAGAAAATTTATTCAATGCAGATATTGACCCCTGAAAATTGAAAATCCCTTTTTTCATCAATTGGGTTCATAAACCCTTATGGTTGTGTCATATAGACATATTCTTGAAGGATCCAATTATGGAATGTAGTTTTAACATCCATCTTCCAAATCTCATTGTCATAAACTATTCTATAAAAAGTATATTTCTGAAGGATTTAAACATGTAAATTGGTGATAGGGTTCATTAATATTAATTAAATGACAAAGTTAAAACAATTAACACATAAATATTTCTTTATTGGTACATTATTTTGATTTGTTGGGATACTTCTAATAAATTAAAAATTTTCATACAACATGATTTTCATCAACGGACTCATCGACTAGAACGAAAACATGGTACTTAGACTAGAAATATATTTTTTAATTCATGCATTTTTTTATATTTTAGCATCTATGATCTATAAATCAATATTTTACGAGAGAGGATCATAATTTTCATCCAATAATGTGTCACTATATTTTGTCACTAAAAAACCATATCACTTTATTTCTCTAAAGCCTTTTATGACCCAATGCATTACTTGTGTTTTAGGAACTAAATCATCCATGGGGACAAGGATAATTTTTCTTGTAGCATATATTGTGTATCTTTAGTATCAACATCATTAAATTCCATATTTCTACTAATATACTTTTTGAGGATGTGATCCCTCTCATGATAGATGGTCTGTTCAGCAATATTCACATTATTTTCCCATGGTTTAAATAGGTAATATCATATTGTTTTTGTGTGAAATCTAATAAAGACACTCCATTTCCCATAGGTGGTACATTATTTTGTAAGAAAAACATAACAAATTTTTTGCAACCCCATACACATGTGAGAAACAAAAAGAGTTTCTTTCTACTAAATAGTTTAAAGAGATTTCTATTTTCCTCTTTAGTTGGTACTCGGTTTGGTATGTATTCCATAGTTTTGAATTCATATCTTCAAAATGATAACAGAAGATTTGAATGACTCATCACTGAACATACAATGTCTACAAAGGTACAATATCTCTTCTCACTAACACTATTACATAGCGGTGTATATAGTTTTGTGATTTGAGATAAAATCTAATCATCCAAAAAAAGAAGATGAAATCATGGTCATGATATTGACTACCTCGACCCTATTGAATCATCACTGTCTTATTTTTAGGATGAATATATATAACATTCTTGAATTCATTGATTTTTTCAAAGGAATCAGACTTACACCCCATCATTTATAAATATACATATATAGGAAATCAGAAGAAAAATTTATGATTTTATAATATCTACATTTTGCATCTACTATAAATAGTCCACCCATATCACTGTTTGTTAATCCTAGAAGCAATTTTGACCTTGAAACCTATCCACCAATTGGAGGGTTGATCATTTTTCATGTAATTAGCCATGAAATCATTGAAGTGTTTTATCTCAAAACAGTCAAATTAACAATATTGATAGAGATTTTCCGAATGATCGTTGATTAAATTACCATGATGTCCAAGCCATAGAATGGTGATATATGATTCATGTGAACATGTTTTTTTAAAAAATGAAACACTTGGGGTTTATAATTTTTTACACAATTACTGTTGCCTAATTGTGTCATACTATCACATATGTTTTCCTTGTAAAAGAATCAAATTTAATTTCCCAACATGAAAGTAAACACAACATTATTAAATAATGATACATAAATTATGTTCTCAGTTACCGTATGTTTATACTAACAATATAATAAATCCTAAATAATTCCAATGGGAAATGAAAGGTGGTAATCACAAATGGAATGAGAAACCAGCCATGAAACATTACATCTCTCTGATCCCCCTCCCTTGTATAATTCATTCACAATATTACTAGCTCTTATATTTTAATACATATATGATCCCAAAATGCTATATGAAATACCAAATGTCTAGATATTAAAATATAACACCTGATAATGAATGAATATTTATCTTCCCATTTATATTGGGTATCGTTCCACATATAGTTTCCGGACTTCCCACATGCAATACATGTTCAACCAATTCCTTTCCCTTCCTTTAGATCATCCTATTATTGGAATGATTGTTATCATGATATGTATACTATTTATAAAACATAGGTCCATTTTCATTTTTTTAATTTTTTCACCATAAGGAATATATGTTTATCAAACCCCATGTACTTATCCACTTGGACAATCAAGGTCAGAAATTCCAAAAGACTCTTATAATTATTTATCAAATTGTAATTAACAGGAAAACATGATATGGTATTATGTAGCGATGAATGTAAATACCCATAAAAACTAATTTTTTAATTAAATACCTAATATGTCTAATCATTCAGTGTATTCAATATGAATGAAAACATGAGTAACATATGGGGCAGAATCTCCAAGCGTAGTTTTAAAAAAAGAATTGGAGATCTCATTTCTCTCTTGTGTCACCTTCTCTTGATAGAGAATCTGAAGGTGGTAATTCATTCTACAAGAAAACATGTAATTTTGTTGCTTCAATATTTCATTTGACAAGGATGATTGCATGAACAACCAACCATCAATAGCATCATTTTGATGCTTCTCATAGATTTATATCAATTCATCACTTCCCTTATTACCAGGCGCAACTATAAAAGGTCCTTCTAACCCATAAAAATTCCCTAAATGGAGAAGTGTAAATCTTAAGCACCTTTTCCACTCCCGGATATGTTCTCGAGTGATAAATTTATAGATCTAATTGATAGGTCAAAATGTTTTAAATTATTTTTAATGTTTTTTCAACAAATAAGATGAGAATAATTTTAATATTTTATCTGATAAAATTTCGACAAATCAATATTTATTAAATTTTCTAGTCTACTATTTTTTTATCTAACTCTAATAACCCTCACCAATATCATGGGGAAGTCATGATTCTTGGTCATTGTTTTGTAAATGATCAACATTCCTCTTCTTATTATGAAAACATTAGTATGTCAATCAAATTGAATTTTTTTTGTAGTAATTAAAAATCCCAACTAAATTAACTCACAATTCATTGATCTGTTAAGAGGAATCTCCAAGCATAATGATATTAATTTATATTTCCTCAACCCTTTACTCTCACTTACACCATTTACATCATTGATAGTCAACCCTTGATGTGAACTATGTTTAGTGATCCAAAAAATTATATTTCAATTCCCCGATAATTGAGGGCACCCAATCATTGGTTGATCAAGAACATGATCTAAAATTTGATTTTAAATGATGCAGTGAATGGATATAACAACATAATATATATAATTGAGTGATTTTAATCGTTATATGTAAATTTCAAAATATTGTCTTTATTACATGATTTATAATATTATGTGGTTTTACATAAGTGATTAACATTGTATTAGACAATACATTTGCATAAGACAATTTATCATTTTTCTATACATCATTATCATTAATTTCAATAATTTATTTGACCATGAAAGAACACATATAAAGAAAAAACCCTAGAGATGATAGAAATAAAGATAAAAGTATATTGTGATCATGAGATTTTACTAGTTCTCAGTTCATGTTGAGGTTGATAAACAAACTGATTTCAAGGGGAACACACAATGAACTATTTAATGTTCATTTTACATCATTCCACCTATCCACCGACGTATCCCTCTTAGAGTGGTTACACCATGAATAAAAACATGGACATGATCCACTAGATAGGGAGGTCTATCTATTACATATGCTTTTGCTGACATATATTTGAGGAAAAAGGGTTTACATAAAAGTCATCATGGGATCACATGTCTTTCAAATTAGAGGAGAGAAGCAGTGACATACAACAATTTAATTTAGTATTAAATTAAAAGGAACCAATATCATAAAAAGTTCATATCTTTGATTTGGATCATCCACATGCATGAAACAACTTATAACATTAATAAAACTAGTATTCAGTTAATAATTTTTTTATATTTAATATAATTTTCTCTTAAAAAAATTGATTATAATATTTATTTAACAAATAATTTAATCTTAATTCAAATTTGAATCATCTTGATATTCACAGACTCTAAAATTTTTATCAAAATATATTTATTTAAAATTAATTGTGTATGTAAATGTACCTAAAAGGAAACATGGTGAATACCATTTGAAAACCTCCTAAGATGTATTATACATGTATACTTTTTTATTCATTGTAACATGTGGAATTTATTAATTATGACATACTTCCATGACATATAGAATCAACATAATGATAAAACAAATTACATGATTTTTCTATAACGTTTTATTATTTAATGCATGTAGAGTAACAACTGTAATATGACACATACATGACATGAAGATCTGAAACTTATGAAGATATTATATAAATACTTATAAATATAAATATTAAAAACATATCACTTGGAATGTCATATCAACATTATGAACACACACAAGAGCATATATTACAATTTAAATAATATTATAAATAGATTTTATGTATAAAAATTATGGTATAAGTATAAGACATGTACATGTTCGCTTTACAAAATTTATATCTCTCACTATCAATCCGGGGTACACAAATGGGGACATGGTGTGTAAATCGTAACTCTAGAAAAAGGGAGTGCACAACCTGACCAATGGGATACACAATATGTGATCTCCAAATTACAGAATCACCAAAGAATTAGGACACTTAAGGTAATTCACGGCCCATCGATGACTCAAATGGACTATAGGCTATGCACCTAAGATATACGACTTGTACTCCGGTTTATCATGGCACACCTTGGATGGGAAAACACATACTAAAATGCATTTAATACACCTCGTGTAATCAATGAAAATAGTTTAAATTTATTACAAAATTAATTCATGAATAATTGAACACAAGTAAATGGCATGTAATTATTATTACACAGCGTGTAATCATTTTTTATACGACAAAAATACCTACTAAATTCAAATGATAACCATTATTTTATTTTATTCATTACATAAATCATCTCTAATACATCTATGAGTAAAGAAGGAGGAAGAAGCATATCTTTTGATTATGATTGAATGAATGATATAAAATTAATTGAAAAACTAAATTAAAAATTTTAAATCATCATTGATATTTAAATAATTATTAATAATTTTATGACATGATCTAATTCCAATTTTAGTTTCCATGTTTAGTGGAAGAATTTGTTGTAAAATACAAAAGATTTTTTATCATTATTCAATGATAAATTTGAGATCTACATGATGATAAATGCCATATTCCAAAAAATTAAATCAAAGAAGACCAAAAACATAAGTCACACCATAACTAGAGAGTGAAAATAATAACAAATTATTTATAATTAATTTAATTAAAAAATAATTACCATGATGGAATTAAATATTTATTGATGTATCTTAGGACATATCTATTATTCATTTTCTTTTAATTATAGTAATGATGTTCAAATTCCCTCTTGAGTGATCAAAAGATGTTCCACAAATCTCCAGACATTGATAAAAAAATCTCCATGTGCTAGTATAGGTGATCCAATCACTTGTGTCGTATGACTTTGAACAAAATGGGAATTTCATAAAAATTAATCCCCTTGATATGTTTATGAGGATTTCACTATATTCTTCAGAGAAATCTTGGAGAAGATGGATCTAAAGGGCTTGGGTGAATTATCCAATTATTTTGTGCACATACTAAGAAATGTCTACAAAGGTACAATACCTCTTATCACTAACACTATTACATAGTGGTGTATAAAGTTTGGTGGTTTAAGATAAAATGAAATCATCCGTAAAAATACGATGAAATCATGGTCATGATATTAACTACCTCAACCCTATTTAATCATCATTGTATTCTTTTTAGGATGACTCTATATAACATTCTTGAATTCATAGAATTTTTCAAAGGAATCAGACTTATACCCCATCATTTATAAATATGCATATAAAGGAAATCATCAGAAAATTTTATGAGTTAATAGTATCGAAATTTAGCATATTCTATAAATAGTCCACCCATATCAATGTTTAGTAATCCTAGAAGGAATGTGGACCTTGAAACCTATCCACCAATTGTTGGGTTGGTCATTTTTCATGTAATTAGCCATGAAATCATTGATGTTATTTATCTCAAAATAGTCAAATTAACAATCTTGATAGATATTATCCAAATGATCGTTACATACATTACAGTGATTTCTAAGCCATAGATGGGTGATATATGATTCATGTGAACATGAATTTTAAAAAAAGGCAACACTTGGTTTTTATAATTTTTTACACAATGAATGTTACCTAATTGTGTCATACCATCACATATGTTTTCATTATAAAAGAAACAAATTTAATTTCCCAACATGAAAGTAAACACATTTTTATTGAATAATGATACCTAAATTATGTTCTCAGTTACCGTATATGTATACTAATAATATTATAAATCCAAAATCATTACAATGGGAAATGAAAGGTGGTAATCACAAATGAAATGAGAAACTAGCCTTGAAACATTACATCTCTCAGATCCCCCTCCATTGTAGAATTCATTCACAATATAACTAGAACTTATATTTTAATACATATGTGATCCCAAAAAGCATTATGAAATACCAAATGTCTAGATATTGAAATATAACACCTGAAATTGAATTAATATTTAGCTTCCCATTGATTTTGGGTATTGTTCCACATCTAGTGGCCTGACTTTCCACATGCAATACTTGTTCAACCAATTACCTTCCCTTCCATTAGATCATCCTTTTATTGGAATGATTGTTATCATGATATGTATACTATTTATAAAACATAGGTCCATTTTCCTTTTTTTAAATTATTTCACCATAAGTACTATAAGTTTGTCACACCCCATGTACTTATCCACTTGGACAATCAAGGTCAGAAATTCCAAAAGACTCTTATAATTATTTATCAATTTGTAATTAATAGTAAAACATGATATGGTATTAAGTAGTGATGAATGTTTAGTACCCATAAAAACATAATTTTAGAATTCAATAAATAATTTGTCTAATCATTCAGTGTATTCAATATTAATGACATGATGAGGAACATGTGGGGCAGAATCTCTAAGCATAGTTTAAAAAAAGAATTTGATATATCATTTCTCTCTTGTATCACCTTCTCTTGATAGAGAATCTGAAGGTGATAATTCATTCTACAAGAAAACATTTACTTTTGTTGATTCAATATTTCATTGGACAAGGAAGATTTCATGAAGAACCAACCATCTGTAGCATCATTTATATGCTTCTCGATTATTGATATCAATTTATAACTTCCCTTATTACCAGGCGCAACTATAAAATGACCTTCTAACCCATAAAAATTACCTAAATGGAGAAGTATAAATCTTAATCACCTTTTCCACCTCCGGATATTTTCTCCAGTGATAATTTTATACATCAAATTGATAGGTCACAATAATTTTTATTAATTAATTTTAATATTTTTTCAATAATTAAGATGAGAATAATTTTAAGACTTTATCTCATAAAATTTCGACAAATAAATATTTATTAAATTTACTAGTCTACTATTTTTTTATCTAACTCTAATAACCCTCACGATTATCATGGGGAAGTCATGATTCTTGTTCATTGTTTTTTAAATGATCAACATTCATCTTCTTATTTTTACAAAATTAGTATGTCAATCATATTTAATTGTCTTATGTAGTAATTAAAAATCCCAACTAAATTAACTCACAATTCATTGATCTGTTAAGTGGAATATCCAAGCGTAATGATATTAATTTAGATTTACTCAACCCTTTACTCTCACTAACACCATGTACATCATTTATAGTAAACCCTTGATGTGAACTATGTTTAGTGATCCAAAACATTATAATTGAATTCCACAATAATTGAAGGCACCCAATCATTGGTTGTTCAAGAACCTGATCTACACTTTGATTTTAAATTATGTAGGGAATGGATATAACAAATTAATATATATAATTGATTGATTTTAATATTTATATGTAAATTTCAAATGTTTGTATTTAGTACATGCTTTATAATATTATGTGGTTTTACATAAGTGATTAACTTTGTATTAGTCAATGCATTTGCATAAGACAATTTATCATTTTTCTATACATCATGATCATTAATTTCAATAATTTATTTGACCATGAAAGAACACCTATAAAGAAATAACTATAAAGATGATAGAAATAAAAATAGGAATATGTTGTGATCATGAGATTTTACTAGTTGTTAGTTCATGTTGAGGTTGATAAAAAAACCGATGGCAAGGGGAACACACATTGAACTATTTAATGTTCATTTCATATCATTCCACCTATCCACCAATTTATATTTCTTGGATTGGATACACCATGTATAAAAACGTGGACATGATCCATTAGATATGGATGTATATCTATTATATATTCTTTTACTGACATGTATTTGAGGAAAAATGGTTTACATAAAAGTTATCATGGGATCACATGACTTTCATAATTAGAGGAGTGAAGCAGTGACATACAACAATTTAATTTAGTAATAAATTAAAAGCAACCAATATCATACAAATGTCAAATCATTGATTTGTATCTTCCAAATGCATGAAAAGACTTATGAATTTAATAAAACTAGTATTCAATTATTAATTTTTTTATATTTATTATAAATTTCTCTTGAATAAATTGATTATAATATTTATTTAACAAATTATTTTATCTTAATTCCAATTTGAATCGTCTTGATATTCTCATCCCCTAAACTTTTAATCAAAATAAATTTATTTAAAATTAAATGTGTATGTAAATGTACCTAAAAGGAAACGTGGTGAATACCATTTCAAAACATCCTAAGATGTATTATACATGTATACTTGTTTATCCATTGTAACATGTGGAATTTATGACTTATGACATATTTCCATGACATATAGAATCAACATAATGATAACACAAATTACATGATTTTTCTATAACGTGTTATTCTTTAATGCATGTATAGTAACAACTGTAATATGACTCATACTTGACATGATCATCAGAACATTGTGATGATATCATTTAAATAATTATATATATAAATATTAAAAACCTATCACTTGGAATTTCATATCAACATAATGACCACACACAAGAACATGTATTAGAATTTACATAATATTATAAATAAATTTTATGTATGAAAAGTATTGTATAAGTATAAGAAACGTACATGTTTGCTTCACAGAATGTATATCACTCACTATAAATCTGAGGTACACAAATGGTGTCATGGTGTGTAAATCGTAACTCAGAAAAATGGAGTGCACAACATGACCACCGGGATACACAATATGTGATCTCCAAATTACACAATCACCAAAGAATTAGGCCACGTAAGGTAATGCACGACCCATCGATGACTCAAATGGACTATAGTCTTTGCAACTAAGATATTGAACTTGTACTCTTGTTTATCATGACCCGCATTGGATGGGGAAACATATAGTGAAATGTATTTAATTCACCTCATGTAATCAATGAAAATAGATAAAATTTATTACAAAATTAATTCCTGAATAATTGAACACAAGTAAATGGAATGTAATTATTATTACACAACATGTAATCCTTTTTTATACGAAAAGAGTACCTACTACATTCAAATTATAGACTTTATTTTATTTTATTCATTACATAAATCATCGTTATTACATCTATGAGTAACGAAGGAGGAAGAAGAATATATTTTAATTATGATTAAATGAATGATAAAAAGTTAATTGAAAAACTAAATTAAAAATTCTAAATCATCATTGATATTTAAATAATTTTTAATAATTTTCTGACATGATCTAATTCCAATTTTAGTTTGCATTTTTAGTGGATGAATTTGTTGTAAAATACAAAAGATTATTTTCATTATTCAATGATAAATTTGAGATCTACATGATGAGAAATTCCACAATCCAAAAAATTGAATCAAAGAAGACCAAAAACATAAATCACACCATAACTAGAGAGTGAAAATCATCACAAATTATTTATAATTAATTTAATTAAAAAATAATTAACATGATGGAATTCAATTTTTATTGATGTATCTTATGATAGATCTATTATTCATTTTCTTTTAATTTTAGGAATGAAGGTCAAATTCCTTCTTGAGTGATCAAAAGATGTTCCACGAATCTCCAGACATTGATAAAAAATCTCCATGTGCTAGCATAAGTGTTCCAATATCTTGTGTCGTTTGCCTTTGAACAAAATGGAAATTTCATAAAAATTTATCTCCTTGATATTTTTATGATGATTTCACTCTGTTCTTCAGAGAAATCTTGGAGAAGATAGATCTAAAGGGATTGAGTGAATTATCCAATTATTTGTGCACAAACTAAGAAATGTATTATCATATTGGGAAAATGACATAACTTGGTTTATATATTACTAGGGTCATAATAAAACAATTTCTCAAGTGCCCATATTAATTCATTTAATCGTAGAAAAATTCCCAATTCAAATAATAATAATTATTATTATAAAATTTCTTAACTTTCACATAATATTTTAATTAAAATTAATTATTATCTACCATAATAATATTCAATACTTATTATTTTCTCACCTGTCATTCAATCTAGGACCTTAATTCCTAAAAAATATTTCTCATACATTTAATAATGTATATAAAAAATATGATATCATTATTCACCAATTAATAAATAATTCTTTATTCAATAAATAACAATTATATATTTATTAAATATTCAACCCATATTATATTTTCTCAAATAACTGGTGACAGAATAAATGTGATCAATAGAACATGAATAGTTATTTTACCAGGTTTTGGGATAATAGTTATACCACATGTTAAATAAAAAATAGTAATATATTATTTAACAAGGATTCTAGAAACACATAGTGTGTTACTCACTAGGACTCTTTCTATAGAATTTGGAAAATCAGCCTATTGACTATGTTTTTCATTTAGAAACATTCCAAGTAATACATAGATAAGGAATTTAATTTTGAAATGAAATAATTTCTTATACGGACACATACTGTGATATGTAATCCCATTATCAAAATATATCCAATAAAGTAGGTTGCAAGATCATTCCATAAGCCTATGAGCTCGATGACCCTTTATTTGATCTTCCATATTTATAAAATTCTTATTGAACACAATGGAAATGGAATTATTTAGGATATAAAAATTTCCATCAAATTCCTATGATATTATATTTCATTAATCAAAATATCGGAGAATTAATTTTTCAAATTACTCATTCATGAAATATTACACAAGATGTATCCCATATATCCTACAAAGCCGTAAACATATATTGTAACAGTTATCATCAAATTAATGTTCATGAAAAATAATACACATTAAAGATATTATTAACATATATTGAACAATACAGATGTCTTATGATATAAACATCCATTGACAAATATAAATGTAGATTTTATACTTGTCAATCTCATTATTTCAATATCCAACTGGATTATACCAATGGAGTACACAATGAGTAGTTTCTTCAATGACATGTAAGTCTCTATAGCTGATAAGATATTTCATTATTGACCATAAAATGATATCATCAATCTATTGAATATATATATAAGAATAATTTAATAGAAAATATTAGTTCTTAATATTGCAACGAACCGGTATGACCTTTTAGTGAATATATACTCTAGGGACATTATAATATAATATGATACGTAGAATAACAATCATGATTCAAATTAATGTTTATTAATATAGAAATTTTTTAATAAAATTTATCATATAGTACATAATAGATGGTTCTGGGGAACCAACTCAAAAAAACACCCACTTGCACAAGAGCCAAATTATAACAACCTTTAGTCTGCTTGCTCTGACATGATACTCAAGATTTTGTTGAAATATGTCTTGGGTCCAGGATTCATCGAAATTATATTCTATGGGAACACCGGTCATTGCAACATAAGCCTTTTGATAAAATTACTCAAGAGGGGATACTTTCACGGGATGTTTGTTTTCTATTTGTGTGACTTTTTCATTATTGAAAGTGACACCGCAAGTGTATTATCACAACACAAAGTGGTAGGATATCTACTTTTTGGTACACCACAATATCCTAAATAAATTTTGGAACCAAAATTATTCTTCTCCTATATAATATACATTTATATATTGGGAAACAACTATAGAATTAGTGACAACTAGCTACGTTGAACTATTCTAGCTCACAGTTCTTCCGTTGAGAAAGAAAACATATACATACAGTGACATCAGATCATTATGATTTATCGTAAAACTAGAATCATTTTAACCCATAATGACCAGATCATATTTTACTCCATACAACCAGATCATATACTTAGTTATTATAAAATATTTAAGGATATCCTGTAAAGCAGTCTAATTCTATTCACATATATCTTCTTTGTATTTTTCGACAATTATCAATGTGTACCCTACAACATGTCTAGAACCTAACATACAATACCTTACTAACCAAGATTGTGACACATATGGTATCTTACTCATTATATCTTTCTCAAATTGTGTCTGATGATACATTTTCAAAGAAATATGAAAACCATGGGACACTAGAACCAAAACCCAATTTAATTCTTACACTATAAGTCTCTATAGTATCTGTCAACATGTATACATTTACATTGTCCAAAATGCATCTTTGATCTATGACTAATGATCTTGACCCAAATAATATATGATGATCCACCAATTTCCTTAAGGGAGAAACACTTGTTTGACCAATCATTAATATACTGTAAGACTGTTATTTCATTTATAAAACGTAATATGTCATTATCATTTAATACTAGGATAAAAAATGTATTCCCCAAGACCTATTGTAAATATATTAATCACATTCATTCATAATGAAACCATATTCATTTATGGATTCAATGAATCGAATTTCCCATGACCTGGATGCTGTATTCAATTTATTAATGGATATTGATGGCATAAAACTCTATTTAGCATCACATAGAGTCATAAACCCTTCTGGTTGTGTCATATTGTTATATTATTGAAGGATCCCATTATGGAAAGTAGTTTTGAATTCCATATTCCAAATATATTACTCATATTAGGATGTTATATAATGTAAAAATTTGATGGATTTAATTCTGGTAGAATAGTGAAATAGTTTAATCATGGGAAATTCTATTATGTTGATTTACCCCAATAGCCTCCTCCAATGATTTATAGTCATTTAATATACATTCCTTATCAAGTTTCTTCTTAAATACCCAATTTCAATCATCAATATTTTAATCATATGGATAATCAAATAGAAAAAAAAACTTGGTTTAGATACATTGAATCCATTTAAGAACTCATAGGTTCTTTTTTTCTTACAACTTATGTGACCTATAAATCCTATTTTTATAAGATCTGTTCATAAGTTTCAACCAATAATGATTCAATATATTTTTTGGTTATAAAACCATAACTTGATTATTATGTTAACTCTGTTATAATTCTAAGAAGAAATTATATATCATGAACTAATTCTTTCATGAGGTCATTAATTACATCCCAAGTAAATGAAAGTTAAAATATTTTCATATTTATTAATATTTTCAAATTAAATATTAATTTTAATTTAAAGGGGTTGATACGTTTGATAGCGTACCCGATACGCAACAACGGGTTTCTTTGGAATCATACATTGCACACTAATAATATAATATTATTATTTTAAATGGTAATTAACTCCTAGCCATTGTATTGGAGGGAATGAACGAAACTAACTAAAATATGATTATACATGTTTTTTAATTGTATTTACATTTATCCAATAAAATTTAGGGGCTTAAAATTTGAATGATTCTAATTTTAAGCATAATTTACATTAAAAGGCCGATTTACCGCCTTTTAATGGAGAACCCTTTTTAAATATAGTATTGGTCATATTAATAAATTCTATTTGACCAAATAAAATCCTTCTTTAGAATGGGTACATAAAAAATTACTTTGTGTAAATTTTTGGAATTTTTCAAAAAAAGATCATTTTTAAATGAAAAAAGAAAAATATTATATTTTAATTCAAATGTTCCTTTTAATATATTTTATTTATATGGATATATTATCTTTTTTATTGGTTTTAATGTAAAATTAAAATATATTTTTACAATTTAATCCAATTTTGATCATTGGAATTCATTTCACTTTCAAATTGGACATAAACAAGTATCAATATTTTGAGGGTTATTGTTTCTTAAAAACACGATATTGTTTTTGATAACAAGAATTAATTTTAAAATTAATTAATTCCACATCAATGTTTTGAATTTTGAAAAATAGTCATCATTTTTGAATTCAGAATATAAAATATAGCTTAGGCTGAATTTTTGGTATTTTCTGAAAAACTACAATTTTTTAGGAATAGTGAAACCACTTAGGGGTTGTTAAAAAGACTGACCTTTTAATTTAAATGAAATTTTACCACTTCTGTGAATTTAAATTCGAAAATCCTATATACATGGTTGTTATCAAAAAGTAAAATGTGGTTCAATAAGATGAAAATAATTTTTTTTGTGAATAGTAACTGTTGACTTTTATTTACCATGGTTAATGTTAAATAAGGTAATCAAAGGAAAAAGTAATATTATAATAATTTAAAATTACCTTAACACTTGTCCAAAACGTATTGGTTAAGTCATTTATGACCATGGGAATCTTTGCGACGATTATAATGATTAAAACAATTATCCAAAACATGTCCAATTCCAATTGGATGATTTTATTTCAACCTTGAGTCATCATATCATCGACAATAATAATATTTTGGACCATTAGAAACCGAATATCAATATATAATAAAATAATGTTTTCACACTTTCCTAAAGAGCCCATCCTCTCCCATATAAAAGGAGACCACTTGTAACTAATTCCACACACCTCTCAAGCTTTTTGGATCATCCAAACTCTGCCTAATTAAGTTCCCTACATCCCTCTCCTCCTCCTAGAAATCTTACCATATGCAGAAGGCACTTCCAGAAGTCCTTTGGTTCAAACCAATGGGAGTTATCCAAATTAAAGGTAACAGTTTCTCTTAATTTTTTTTCTTTTATTTTACTTCTCCAACCCCTAAACTCTTTTATTCCATTATTTTTTAACAAAAATAGTATCCTAAATATACTATGATGTTTTTATTACATGGATTCTAACTACACTTACACACACCTCCAACTAATGGATGATGAACATAATGTTTCTGTGGATGGAAAACTAATGCCTCACAAAATGATGATTGTTCAAATATCTCCATCCTCTTCTCATTGTGGCCATTATAATGGCACTGTATTTATATATGATATATATTATATTTATGTTTTCTTTATGCTTATTTATTTTCCATTTATATCACACCTTTATGGTTTCCATAGTTGGTAAATACGATAATCTCATTTGAGGAAGCGCGGATTACAGCCCCCTCAAAGTGAAGTGAATCGTTAATGAATTATGTGGGATGTATAAAGGATTGATTTAATGATATTATATATGATATTATACTGTAATTATAATATACCTATGTATTATTATGCTTTAATTCCATTATAATAAGAAATATAAATGAAAGTTGTGTTCATGCGTACGTACGACTTACCGTCTCCATGAACAGTAAATTTCATTTCTTACATCTAAATGTTATGTACTATTATAAATAGATGTATATACTGGATATAAATGATATATATAATATCTAAATCATGAATATAATTCTGGATATAATGATCTTGTGACCACATGAACAATAAGTAATTATAAGAAGTCCATTTTTGACTCATGTACCAAATATCGACACAATGAACATTATTAACTTAAATGATTAGATAATTTTTATAACATGGTAATAAGTGATATAAAAGAAATAATAAAATTCTAAAGGGATCTTATGAAAGTAGAAATAAACTTTTTATTATTATTTAGGAGATTAAAGATCGATCGATTCAAGTCGGACACGATGTAAGTGATTTTCTTATCTCACTTTTAATTCTGTGAGATTTCAATTGTTCACCACTTATTCATTGCATGTGGTGTATTGTGTACTTACATTTGATATATATTATCATTATTATAATTTTATTCATGTTATTATATTATTAATTTGTTGGTTATTTAATTTTTGTCGCACGACTCAGTGGATTACAACGTGGTAAAGGGTTTCATATCACTTTTTATTCCAGTGAGATTCATGCTATATTTTCCACTATTCCATTTTGTGTGGTGTATTTACTGACTATTATTGTACTATTTGTGTAATATAATTTCATTTATTAGTATTTACATCTTCATTTTATTATCCTTCATTCATGTGGCGTATGTTTTTAATGTTACCAAATCAGTTAGGGAACCTTTCACCAACCTCTTTTTAAAAGACTTTTTTTGTTATGTATTTTAATTTACCTCTTATTATGTTGGGAAATGTTCTTCTATATCCTCATTGACGTAAATATTATTTCCATGTGATGAGATACTATTTTTATCTTATCAACTCATTTTCCAAATTTTAATGTGATGTCGTTAGGATGTCAAATTTTTACAAGGGGACTTCTTAACCCAATTTCAATTCTTTGGGTTCAACTTATACTCATTAAATATGTCTTCTGATGAATATATGTGAATGACCTTTTTTTTACACTTAATATCCACTTATATGGGGTGTATTTATATTTTTCACATATAATTATGTAATTGTGTTATCCTTAATTTAAGGATACAATCTTTATAAGGGGTTTCTTCTCAATTTACATTTCCATTGAGACTTCATTGTTGTTATGAACCAATTCACTCTTATATGATGTATATACTGTACATTGAAATATTATATCATGAATAACTTTGTTCTCATGATATTATATAGTTCTGATTAAATTTTATTCCTCAATTATTTGTATTCAAGTGTCTCTGTTTCTGTTAAAAAACACTTTAACTAAAATATCGTTTTAAATGTTTTAAAGGTTTACTATTCAAAATATTTATCATTAATGTCCATGTTTTCAAAATGGGTTTTATGATTTCTATTTATGGACATTAATGTTTTCAAATTATAATTCATTTAAAATCGTCAAAGTGGTATGGGAAACTTTGATTCAAAAATATCTTTTTAAAATGTTTTGAAAATGATTTGATAAAACATTGTTTTTTTCAATATCATGATTTGATATATTGGAATGTATAAATGTTATATTAACATTATAAATGTGTAATATGTTATGATTATGTTATGTTTATTGGGAATTGTTTACGTATATGGGTGGTTCTATGACAAACCTAGGGCGGGTGAGCCAGAGATAGCTCTCCAATCCATTGGGTCATGTGACGGAGGTAAACGTGATGTTTCTCCTAAGAGATTTAGAGAATATACTATAATGGGTATTCCAAGTGTAACTCCCTATATTTATGTGATAGCTACAATGTAATTTTGATATGGATTCAATAAGTAACCTTTATAATTTATGGTTTCTGTGTGTCATTCATAAATCATATGATTTCATAGGGTATGTTATGATTGAAAAGTATGGTTTCATGGATTTGTATTTATTGTTTAGTATAATGATTTAATTCCTTATTTTATAACCCTTGTTGAGATTTTTCGGCTCATCCCAATGTTTTGTAATGTTTTCCATGTGACTTAAAGATGAATAGGTTCAAGGATAAGATCAAGGAATAGTCATGCTGTCTAAATCATGGAACTAGAAATGTGTCTTTTTAAGAGTTTTGATTTTATGAAAAAATGGATACTGAGTAGTAGTGTCTACTTGTAATATTAAAGTTGTTTTGTCATAGTTATTTCCTAATTCTCTAAAACACTAAACCTTTAAAGATCCCCAATGTGAATTATTCATTTAATTCACTATTATGTGATGTTTAAGGCCATGTCTATATAGTTGGTATCAGAGGTAGGTTTAGATAACAGTAGGTGTTAGAGTATTGTTAAAGTAATATCCATAAAGTAATTTTTGTTAATATTGACATCATATATCATTTACATATTACCATGTTGCTTCGCCTAAGATATTTCTTTTTTTAGAATGGTTTTCCGTAGAGAAAATAGGGCAGCTATATTGGGACGACATTAGGAGGAAGAAAACCTTCCAAATTAGCAATCTCAGATGGTTGGAATCAGAACTGAATAGTTTGCTGTAGTGATGTCACAGTTGACTCAGGAGATAAACGGTGGTTGTATCCATGTACGAGATCAGCTAGATCAATCACAGAGGAACATGTTAGTAGTGGGGCATTTCATGAGACAACATCCCCCATCATTCAGAGGATAATCTGACCCTGTGCTAGTAGAAGTGTGGATTAAAGCACTGGAGAAGATTTTTGATGTCATGGGTTGTTCAGAACATCAAAATGTTAGTCTTTCATTTTACCGTTTTTAAGGTGAAGTTGATCAGTGGTGTTCGATAGTGAAAAATATTAGGGATAGTGAGGAGATTTATACACTTCGTTGGGATGAATTCAAAGGTATGTTTCTTGAGAAATATTGTCCAAATGTGGTTCGTATTAGGATGGAAAATAAATTCATGGAATTGAGGCTGGAGGATGATTCAGTGGCCACTTATGAAGAAAAATTCACTCGGCTGGCATGATATGCTCAAAATTTCATACGAGATCATGATAGTAAAATCAACCATTTTTACCCAAGATTAAATCCAAAGTATCTAAGGGATTTATCTTCTCGTGAGTTAAAAAGTTATGAAAATATTGTTCATTGTGCAGGGAAGGTGGAAATGGAGTTTGCTGATGATCGGGTATTCTTTGAAAGACCACAAAATAAGGGGTCGAGGTGGCAGGTGAAAGGGTAGAACTCTTCAAAAGTGTCTGATGGTAAAAAAAATAAGTTTAAAGTTTCTGAAAATTGTGGTAAAAAGCATGTTGGGGAATGTCTTTTGAATTCTGGTAGGTGCTACCGATGTGGTAAAATGGGGCATAAGGCTCGAAATTTCTCTAAAAAAGATCAGCATAATTGTAAGACAAAATCTGATTTACAGTTAGTAAAATGTTTTAAGTGCAATGAAATGGGTCATTATTCAAATGAGGGTCTAACAAAGAACTCATGCAAAGGAAAGGTGCCAGACTACGGGTAGAAATGGGTGGTTAAATCTTTTGCAAATACTCCAGCAGATGATGGGCCATCAAATGATGTTGTGTCAGGTACACTAATTGTTTGTTCAGATTATGACAATGTATTGTTTGATTTAGGGTCTACACAGTCATTTATTTCTGAGAAGTTTTCAACTAAATTAGAAATTTAATATCATGATATGAATACATAACTTATGGTAAAACCACCTGGAGGAAATTTTGAGACCAAAAAAAACATAAGAAATTTCATGTCCTTGAGTGAAAAATGAATCTACCTACAAACCATATTGGTTTTCCTCTAGTAGAGTATGATGTTATATTGGGCACAGATTGGATTTCTGTTTATCATGCTAAGATGTACTATAGATCTAAAGAGATTTCTTTTCAAAATGATTTTATGTTTGTTTAAAAGAATGAACCCTTGTTGTGGATAACATATCAGGAAGTTGAAAACTGGTAAAAGATGCAAATGAATGTTACCATGCACATATTGTTGAAAACAAAAGAACTGTTCAAATTAATGATGTGTCGGTGGTAAATGAGTACCTTGATGTTTTTTCTGAAGATTATATTGGTATTCTACTTGATCGGGATGTTTAATTTAATGTTGACTTAGTACCTGATGCTAATCCAATTTCAAAACCACCTTATCGAAAGGCTCAAATTGTTGTTTTAGAGTTAAAGAAAAAATTGTAGGAGTTATTAGATAAAGGTTTCATTCGACCTAGAACATCACCATGGGGTGCTCCTGTCTTGTTTGATAAAGAGAAATATGGTTCAATGGTTCTTTGCATTGATTATAGAGCATTGAATGACATCACTATTATGAATATGTATCCTTTGCCTCATATCGATGATTTGTTTCATCAGCTCCACAGAGCTCAGTATTTTTCGAAGATTGACTTGAGATCGAGGTACCATCAGTTGAAAGTAATGGAAGCAGATGTACCGAAGACCACATTTCGTACTAGATATGGCCATTATGAATTTGTAGTTATTCTTTTTGGGTTAACCAAAGCACCTGTGGTATTCATGGATCTTATGAATAGAAGTTTCTGTGAGTTCTTGGATAAGTTTGTGGTTGTGTTTATTGATGATGTTTTGGTTTATTCCATAAGTAAAGAAGAACATGAAAGTAATTTTAGGGTTGTCTTGAAAACATTAAAAGAAAAGAAACTATTTGGTAAATTCAGAAACTGTGAGTTTTGGTTACACCAAATTTCATTCCTTGGTCACGTTGTTTCAAAAAATGGAATAACTATTGATCCTGCTAAAACCAAATTTGTTGAAGAATGGACAATACCCATAAATATTACCGAGATTATAATTTTTCTTGGTTTGGAAGGTTATTACAGGAAGATTTTTGAAAACATTTCATGGTTATCTAGTACAATGACTATGTTAACTCGAAAAGGTGTTATGTTCATCTAGACAAAATAATGTGATGATTGTTTTCATGAATTGAAAAGTAGATTGGTAAATGCTCTAGTTTTGGAACTACCTTCTAGAAATGGTGAGTTTGTTATCAAGAGTGATGTTTCGTTGAAAGGACGAGTTTGTGTCCTAATACAAAATGATCAGGTAATTTCTTATGGTTCATGTCAGATGAAAAGACATGAGTTTAATTACACTACAAATTATTTGGAATTAGCTATTATTCTTTTTGAATTAAACATTTGGGGGCATCATTTGAATGGAGCGAAGTGTGAAATATATACTGACCACAAATGTTTAAATTATATATTAACTCAGAAATAATTGAACAAGATACAGAGGAGATGGTTGGAATTAATCAAGGATTATTATTGCACGATACATTATTATCAAGGGAAAGCAAATAAAGTGGCTGATGCTTTGAGTCAAAAAAGTAATACATTATTTTCCATGTTATGTTTGGAATGAGATACTTTAGTTTTTGATTTGTTGAACATTGGAATAGAAGTTTTTATTGTATTAAATTCATCTGTTTTGTTTCAGGTGTCAGTAAAATCATCTCTATCACACAGAATTATGAAAGTGCAGAAGGAAGAGAATGAGTTGTTGAAAAAGGTTGTGATGGTTCCGAAGGGTTAGTTGCCTGATTTTAACGTTGATAATGATTGTATTTTGATATTTTGAAAGAGATTATGTGTTCATTGTGATTCACTGTTGAATAATGAGTTGTTATGTGAAAATCACAGTTCTCCGTTTTCAGTTCATCCTGGCAGTATTAAGATGTACAGAGAGCTTCGAGAGTATTACTTCTGGGATTGAATGAAAATAAGTATTGCTGATTTTACTGTTAAGTGTTTGACTTATCAGCAGGTTGAAGCAGAGCTGCATACCAAAAGGGATGATTCTACCTTTACTGGTGCTAGAGTGGAAATGGGAAAATATATACATGGACTCTTTTGCAGGATTACCAAAGACATATCGAGGTAATAGTGCAATCTGGGTTATAGTTGACAGATTGACTAAATCTGCTCATTTCATTCCAGTTAAGGATACTTTTTCTCTAGATCAACTTGCTCAATTGTATGTTAAAGAGATAGTCAGGTTGCATGGAGATCCGATTTCCATTGTATCTGATCGTGATCCTAGTATTATGTCAAACTTTTGGAAAGGCCTTCGGAAGTCATTGGATACTGAATTAACCATTAGTATAGCTTATCATCCCCAATCAGATGGGCAGTCCGAACGAACAATTCAGACCTTGGAGGATATGCTATGTGCTTGCTCGATGGATTATCAGGGAAGTTGGGACAAACATCTTTCTTTGGTTGAATTTTCATATAATAACAATTTTCATTCTAGTATATAGATGGCTCCATTTGTGTAATTATATGGAAAGTATTTTCTAACTCCAACATTTTGGGATGAAGTAGGTGAAAGGAAGCAAATGGGATCAGAATTGGTAGTAGAGATGGCATAGATAGTTCATTTGATTCAGAAGCACATGAGAATAGACCATAAAAGATAGAAATGTTATGCAGATAATAAGAGGAAATATTTTTCTTTTGAGGTAGGTGGTAATGTCTTTCTCAAAGTTTCTCTATGGAAATGTGTCATGCGTTTTGGTAAAAAGTTAATGTTGAGTCTGAGGTTCATTGGACCTTATGAAATTATGGAGAAAGTTGGATCTGTTGCGTATAGAGTGGAATTACCTACATGTTTATCCCATGTACACAATTTTTTTCACGTTTCTATGTTGACAAAGTATATGCCAGATCTATCTCTTTTTTGAGCCCAGAGGTAGTTCAGTTTGAAGAAAATATCTCTTATGAAGAACAACCAGTCCCGATTCTTGACCTTAGAGAGAAAGTGTTGTGGAATAAGGTGGTTCATCAGGTAAAGGTTTTGTGTAGAAACCATATGGTTGGAGAGGCAACATGGGAATCTTAAAATGTTATGAGGGATAAATACCCTCACTTATGTTAATAAGTGAATAAAAGTTTTGAGGACACAATTTTCAAAAGGGTGGAAGGATGTAACATCCGAAGTAAATGAATAATAAGATATTTTTAAATTAATTAATATATGTGAAATAAATAGTAATTTTACTTTAAAGGGGTTTCTATGTTCGATAGCGTACATGATACGCAACAATGGGTTTCTTTGGAATCTTACATTACACACTAATAATATAATATTATTATTTCAAATGGTAGTTAAATCATATCTGTTGTATAGGCAGGAATGAAAGAAACTAACTAAAATATTAGTATACAAGTTTTTTAAATGTATTTATATTTATCCAATAAAATTTTGAGGCTTAAAATGTGAATGAATCTAAATTTAAGCATAATTTACATTAAAAGGCCGATTTACTGCCTTTTAATGGAGAACCCTTTTTAAATATATTATTGGTCACATTAATACATTCTATTTGACCAAATAAAATCCTTCTTTATAATGGGGACATAAAAATTTACTTTGTGTAAATTATTGGAATTTTTCCAAAAAAGATCATTTTTTAATGAATAGTGAAAAATATTGTATTTTAATTCAAAAGTTCCTTTTTATATAATTTATTTATATGGATAGATTATCTTTCTAATTGGTTTTAATGTAAAATTAAAATATATTTTTATCTTTTAAACAATTTTGGTCATTGGAATTCATTACACTATGAAATTGGACATAAACAAGTATCAATATTTTGATAGTTATTGTTTATTAAGAACATGCTATTTGTTTTGATAACGAGAATTAATTTTAAAATTAATTAATTCCAATTCGTTGTTTTGAATTTGGAATAATAGACATCATTTTTGAATTCGGAATATCAAATATATCTTAGGCTGAATTTTTGGTATTTTTCAGAAAAACATCCATTTTTTATGAATAGTGAAACCACCTAGTGGTAGGTAAAGAAACTGACTTTTTCAGTTAAATGAAATATTACCGCTTCTGTGAATTTTGTTTCAAAAGTCTGACATACATGGTTGTTATCATGAAGTAAAATTTGGTTCAATAAGATGGAAATAAATTTGGGTGAATAGTATCTTTTGACTTTTATTGACCGCGATTAACGGTAAATAAGGTAATTCAAGGTATAAATAATAATATAATAATTAAAAATTAGCTAAACACTTTTAAAAACATAATTATTTGAGACATTTACGACCATGGTCATCTTTGGGACTATTTTGGGACCCCATTGAGCCTTTTGGTAGTGATAATGACAATTTAGATTAATTAACTTAAAGTAAAGGTAAAAATGACAAAAGCAAATATTTTTTAGTAAATTAATATTTATATGGTTCTATATAAGTCATATGTTTGAGTATAAATTTTTTTAGAATGATAATAATATTTCCTACATGATAGTAATTTTTATAATATTTAGACATCAAATAATTTAAAGTATTTATAACACAATAATGATGTATTGTTTACCTCATTAATATATCATTTAAATAAATAAGATTATAATGATTAATATATTATCCAAAACCTGTCCAATTCCTATTGGATGATTTTATTTCGACCTTGAGTCATCTTATCTTCGACTATAATTAATTTTGGACCATTAGAAACTGAATTTCAATATATAATAAAATAGTGTTTTCACACATTCATAAATGGCCCCTCCTCTCCCTTATCAAAGAAGACCGCTTCTAACCGATTCCACACACCTCTCAAGCCATTTGGCTCGTCCAAACTATGCCAAATTAAGCTCCCTACATCCCTCTCCTCCTCCTAGATTCCTTACCTTAGGTAGAAGGAACTTCAAGAAGTCCATTGTTTCAAACCAAAGGTATTTACCCAAATTTAAGGTAATGGTTTCTCTTAATTTGTTTTATTTTATTTTACTTCTCCAACCCCTAAACTATTTTATTCCTTTATTTTATAACAACACCTATATCTTAAATATATTAGTATGTTTTTATTATAGGGATTCAAACTACACTTACACACAGATCCATCTAATTGATGATGAACATAATGTTTCTGTGGATGGGAAACTCACGCCTCACGAAACGATGATTGATCAAATATCTCCAACCGCCTATCATGGTGGATATTATGATGGAACTTCATTTAGATATGATATATATTATTTTTATGTTTTATTTATGATTCTGTACTTTTCATTAATATCACGCCTTTATGGTTTCTATAGTGGGTAAATACGATAATCTCATTTGAAGAAGCGTGGACTACCACCCCCTCAATGTAATGTGACTCAGAAATGCATTATGTGGGATGTATAAAGGATAGAGTTAATGATATTATATATGATATTATACTGAAATTATAATATACCTATGTATCATTATATTTTAATTTAAATAAAATAAGAAATAGAAATGAAAGTAGCGTTCATGAGTACTTATGACTTATCGTCTCTATGAACAATGCATTTCATTTCTTACCTCAAAATGTTATATACTATTTTAAATACATGTATATAATGGATATATATGATATATATGATATCTAAATCATGAATATCATTCTGTATATAATGAACCTTTGACAACATGAACAACATGTAATTATAAGAAGTCCATTTTTGACTCAAGTACCAAATATCGAAAAAATGAACATTATTAACATAAATGATTACATAATTTTTATAACATTGTAATAAGTGATATAAAAGAATAAAAAACTTTAATAATGTTCTTAATAATGTATAAATTTAATTTAATTTTTTATTCATGAGATTAAAGAACGATTGAGTCATGTCGGACACGAGGTAAGGGACTTTTTTATCTCACATTAAATTCTGTGAGATTTCCATTATTCGCCACTTATTCATTGCATGTGGTGTATTTTGTACTTCAATGTGATATATATTAGAATTATTATTATTATATTCATGGTATTTTGTGATTAATTTTGTGCTTATTTAATTTTTATCAAACCACTCAGTTGATTACAACGTGGTAAAGGGTTTTATCTCACATTTTATTCCTGTGAGATTCATGTTATATTTCCAACTATTTCCTTTAGTGTGGTTTATGTACTTCCCATTATTGTACTATTTGTGTAATTTAAATTCATTTATGAGTATTTAAATCTTCATTTTATTATCCTTCTTTCATGTGGCATATGTTTAGAAAGTTACTAAATCGGCAAGGGAACCTATCACCCTCCTTTTTTTAAAAGACTTCTTATTGGTATGTATTTTAATTTACCTCTTATTATGTGAGGTTATGTTCCTATATATCCATACTGATTTAAAAATTATTTCCAATTTATGAGAGTCACTTTTTATCTTATCAACTCATTTTATGAATTTAATGTGACGCCGTAAGGGTGTCAAATTTTTAACAGGGGACTTCCTAACAAATATCAATTCATTGGGTTCAACTTGTACTCATCGAATATGTCGGCCAATGAATATGAGTGAATGTCCTATGATTGTTTTACACATAATATCCAATTATATTGGGTGTATTTATATTTTTCACACATAATAATGTGATTGAATTATCCTTAATTTAAGGATACCATCTTTATAAGGGATTTCATCTCAATTTACATTTCCATTGAGACTTCATTGCTATTATGCACCAATTCACTCTTATATAGTGTATATATTGTACTTTGAAAAATTATATCATGAATCCTTTTATTATCATGATATTATAAAGTTCTGATTAAATGTTATTCCTCATTCAATGGTATTCAAGTGTCTCTCTTTCTGTTAAAAAAACTCATTAACTAAAATATCATTTTAAATGTTTTAATGATTTATTCTTCTAAATATTTCTCATTAATGTCCATGTTTTCAAAATGGGTTTTAGGATTTATTTATATCAACAATACTGTTTTCAAATGATAATTAATTTAAAATCATCAATGTGTTACGGGACACTTTGATTCAAAAATCTCTTTTTATAAGTTTTTAAAAATCATTTGATAAAACATTATTTATTTCAATATCTTGATTTGATATATTATAATTCTGAAATGTTATATTTCCTTTATACATGTGTTATATGTTATTATTATGTTATGTTTGTTGGGAATTATTTACGTATATGGGTGGTTCCATGATAAACCTTGGACATGTGAGCCCGAGATAGCTCCCCAATGCATTGGGTAACGTGACAGAGGTAAACATTATGTTTCTCCTAAGAGATTTAGGGAATATACTTTGATGGTTATTCCAAGTGTAACTCCCTATGTAGCAATGATAGCTACGATGTGTGTTTGATATGGATTCCATAAGAAACCATTATGATAAATGATTTGTGTGTGTTTTTCATAAATCTTATGATTTCAAAAGTCATGTTATGATTGAAAATTATGGTTTCATGGATTTGTATTTATTATTGTGATAGTGTTTTCATTCCTTATTTTATAACCCTTACTGAGGTTTCTATTCTCATCCCATGTTTTTGAAATGTTTTCCATAGGACTTAATGATGAATTGGTTCAAGGATGGGATCGAGGAAAAGCCATGTTGTCTAAAACATGGAACTAGACATGTGTCTTTTTAAGAGTTTATATATTATAAAAAAATGGATACAGATTAGTAGTGCATACTTGTAATATTATAGTTGTTATGTAATAGTTATGTCCTAATTCTCTAAAACTCTAAAGCTGAAAAGATCCCCAATGTGAATTATTCATTTAATTCAAGATTATGTGATGTTTAAGGTCGGGTCCTCATAGCATGCTAAATATGTTCTTGTACCAACTATTAGGTCTCATAAGAAATAATTTTTTCAAAGTCTATCTTTCTCCGAAAGATAATTTTTTTGTATTAAATCCCTCTTAAGAAGGTTGTCTTGTATCGTGATAACACCTTTCTTTTCAAAGGGGTAATATAGGTTGTATCAATTTTTAACCACAAGATATCCTATATATATTCACATTGTTCCCAGGTGAACTACATTGTTTCTTGATATGTCATTATCAAATGTATCTCTCCCCCATAAATGTGTGATAGAAAAAAAGTTCTTCATTACACTCTATTTCCCTAATGTAATAAAATTTTCCTCTTTATTTGTTACTTTTTTAATGTGTATGTCATAGTTTAATATCAATATCCCCAATAAGATAATGATTGATTTTCACAAAGCATCATTGATCATACCATGTATGACAAGGTGTCGTTCCTTCATTCACTAACACATTTCCATTATGGTATATATTGTAACACCCCAATCTTTGACGGTACGCTTTCCTTTGAATAATGCAGTAGTTTGCAATTTACGCAACTTTAAGATGCTCACACACCGTAACAAATCAAACTAGAAGTTATTAATAGTAATAACCACCTTTTGAAATTATATAAATTTTATCATTCAAAATGGACTTAATTTTTGGATTCGGAGTATCAAAATTAGCTAATGGTGAATTTTTGGTATTTTTCTGAAAACATTCAATTTTTGATGAATAGTGAAAAACATTGAGTTATAGTTTAAAAATGAATTTTTATTTAAATACCTATTTTTTTATTTAAATATGTTTTATGTAAAAATATATGCATAATAACAATATAATTTCAATGTAATTCATTGGAGTTAGTTTAAAATAATAATATATTTATTAAAATTTTATCGATCATTTTACCGTCTTTTACCCACCTCTTAGGAGCATTTGAAAAATTGACAAAAAACATAATTTTACTGCTTATGTGAGTTTAATTTAAAAAATATGTGAGATACAGTTGATATCAGTTGGTAAAATGTGTTTCGATATGATGAAAATAATTTTTGGTGAATAGTACAATTTTAATTTTATTTACCATGGTTAAAAGTGAATTGGGTAATTAAGTGTAAAATAACATCATTATTACCCTAACACATGTCATAATTCTATTGACTAAGTTTAATTAGACAAAAAACAACCTTAGTAATAAAATATGATCGTTTAGGTCCACTTGGAATAGATTAGGACTTTTATTATTATTTAATTCAAAGAAGATTTTAAAGTGTAATATTTAATGTTTAATAACTAATCCATTTTCAATATAGGGTTATACACAACATAAATTAGACTATAAATATTAATTATAATGATAAATATATTTACTACCTAATGGTATTATATTTATATTTTTTAGGCATTAAATAAATAAATTTATTTATTACACAATGATGATGTAGTAATTACCGTATTAATGAATGATTAAAATAATTGATACTATAAATATCCAAATAAATGTAATATGAGTCCTTCTTATGAATTCAACTAATTATATAGGTTAATATGACACATTAAGGTTGGATTGATGATTTTTTTTCGAAGTAATAATATTGTTATAAATTTATAAAAAAAAACACCAAATAGTGTCAAAATTGATATAAAGGTATTTTTAAAACAAATATTTTATTAATAATTGATATTATAGTCCTAAAAATATAAATTTCATCCAAAATACATATATAAAGCTTTTTTTATTATTAATGAACCACTAGGGTTTCTCTTTGATATTTATTGTATGTTTATTAACCATATAATATAATAATACAATGAGACATGGTAAATGACAAACTATTTAACTAAGAGTTAAATCTGAAAGATAAAGTTAATATAATAAACCAAACCTTTCTAAAACTTATTAGTTTAGTGTTATTTGATCCATCCACACATTTTTCAATAAATAATTCTTTTTTTAGACATTAGAAAATGAAAAGTATTTTATTATAAAATATTATATCTAGCTTTTCCTATGGTTCCCCTCACCCCTCTTATAAAGGGGAACTCCCCCTTCTCTCTAATTACCACCATAAAAAACATTTTTCTCTGCAAAACCCTTCCCAAATACCCTCCCAACTATCCCCCATAATTCTAGAGGCCTTACGTTAGTCATAAATAACACCTATGGTGATCTTTTGAACAAATTAAAATGAAGAACCCAAAGGAAGGTAAATATTTCATCACCTCTTTCAAGTTCATTTATTCTTCCACTTCCTCTTTCATTGATATATCCATTGTAAAATAATAACTCCATTATCTTGTATATACTGGGATTTTATTATAAATATGGTACAACTATATTCATTATTTTTTCCATCCTATGAATGACATGTCTCCATATGTGCGGACGTACGGCTTACCGTCTCCACGTCGTGCTGTAAATGTTATTCAATACATTATTATGTGGATGAATATAAAAATGATGTGTAATTGATGTAAATAATAAATATATAATTATAATTATTCTGTATATATGATATAACATCCAATTATATATTATTTTAATATCCAAATAATGATATGGTGGCTCGTGCATATGTACTAATTACCCTCTCCATGAATGTGATGTGACTCATTCCCCATCGTATCCATTACAGAATAATTGTCACTAGATGATTGAAAATAATTTTTAAAGACTTAATATCATTATGAATATTAATAAGATACATCCTATCCATAAAAATCATTACTTACGTAACAAATCATATATAAGAAAACGAATCAGTTAACACCCGAAACGATGATAATACTAAGATATTATTACCAAACCAATATTAAAAGAAAATATATGATATCATATTAATGTATATGATTGTTTTATAATTTAATAAAAATTATTTCACCATTATAAAGGAGGTTATCCTACCCTCAGCCAAGGAAAAGTAAAAGGTATGGGTTAATTTCAAAATCTCTTTATTATTCGTTGTTGTTTATACGTATGTATGTACTAGGACCTCTTAATCACCAAAATCCATGTTTTCTTAATAATACATTTCAAAACATTTTTAATATTTACTATACTCTTGGATAAATTCATTTATACCCTCTTTTTACTTTTTATAATAGTTTTTGAATGTAATCATTGCATCATATTCCAAACAAGGTACTTTAAAACCCTGTCGAAAAAAACCTCAGTAAGAATGTCTTTTTTTAAAATATACGGTAGGTACGGCTTTTTTCCACTGTTAAAACATCAAAAAAGCATCCCTTAATAGATTATAAGACTATTTCTAATATAAATATTTTCTATTATTATTATATTAATTTTAAATGATTTCTAAATATAAAGAGATATTTATTTAAAAAAGGTTTTTATTTCATCTATGTCATCATCCTTTGTTGGATTTTGAGATTATTTGAAGTTGATTTATTATGATACAAAACTTCAATATTGTATTGATGTATTTTTGATATTTTTGACTATGTATGTGTTATTTTTATACCATTCTAGTTTTATGGATAATGTATTGACATTTCGTATGCTAGTTTTAATACAAATGATTATGTTATGTTTAAAACTTTTCATATGAGGAATTAATTGGATTTAGTCAGTGACGGGTGGAGCCTAATATAGCTCCTTGATGCATCAGTAGGTCTAATCAGACATACTAGTGTCTTATCACAAGGCCAAGACAAAATCTTATTTGTAGTCTTGGCACAAGGCCATGAATATATGGTTATGAATGTATGGAATTATGCATTCCATCATTATGAATGTGGCTATTGATATTGTATGTGATTATTCATCTAGTAGAATATCCATGTGAATAAGTAAATGGAACTATTTTATTTTTATCTTTTCCATATTATGTTGAAGTTCATGTTTAAATGGATTTTGTTTTAGTCTTATACATTGCTTTAAATGTTAATGAATATTAATTAATGTTTTAGCTATATTGTTATCCTTTCTAAGAATATGAGATCACCCATTTCATTGTATTATTTATCCCAGGATGTGAAGAATGATATTATGAATGACCTTCAGGGATAGTTTAGGGGATCTCAGTGTTTTCTATTGAAACAATTTTGTTTTAGTTTTCCATTTTATGATGTAATGTAAATCTTATGAATGTATCTATTACTTCAAAGGGTACGAAACTTATCCATACATAGAGATTTAATCTTTTGTGATCATGGCAATGTTACATAATAATGTACCAACTCAAGGATTTTGTGGTCGGTGTGTTACAGTTGGTATCAGAGGAAGTTTAGTACAAAAATTGGAAACTATATTTTTCTAAACACTGATTAGAGAACATTTCCCTAAGGTAGACATTCAGGATTAGTATAGAATAATTTCCTAGATTTTTGGTATTGTAGATATTTTTTCAGTTTTCCTAGAAATACATCCCTCTATGTATAGGAGTAATGTAGAGGCGGCTATGGAATAGATTTACCTAGGGGTAAAACCTGAAAACACCACTTTGAGGTAGGATCTAATGGGAACCGGTGCATGACAATGAGCCTTGCTGCACTTTTGGTAATGACACTCAAGGGGTATATGCTTGAGATAATTCTCATTTTCTTTAAAAACCCTTTTGAAGGGTTTCTGAGTTTATAATTTCTCAAAGAAAACATTTTTTTATGATTATGGATTATATCCATAAACTGTTTAGTTAATGTTAAGTGTTTTACAAGTTTGGATTTATGTATTTAAATATATAAACTAATTTGTTTTTTCCATTGTTTAGAAATGGAGTTTAGTGGAAGGAATGTAAACAGTATTAATGAATGCACTCTATGTAGGAATTACCCTCCTTCTCAAGATAATTATAGCGGTGTTGGGGATACAACTGGTGCTGATCAGCTTATCACCGTATTGGGAAAACTCACTCAGGTTATGAATAATAACCTTACCCGTTTGAAGCACCCTGATCTACAAGATGGAGGATCAATGATAGATCGCTTCATGAGGAATGAACCACCATCATTAAATGGGAGTAAAAATCCATTAGTGGTTGAGAAATGGATAAATTACATAGAGAAAATAATGCACGCCCTAGGGAGTAGTGAAAGGGAAGAAGTTGTCATGGAAGTTTACCACAACACTGGAGATTCTGATCAATGGTGGTCAATGATTCAAAACACAAAAGAAGTTGATGAAGTATCAAATATGGAATGTATGGAGTTTAAAATTCTTTTTATAGAAAAATAATTTCCTCATGACCATAGAGAAGATATGGAAAGAAAATTTCTGAGTCAGAAGAAAAAGGAGGATGAGAATGATGTAAAGTATGAGGGTAACTTTACAAGGTTAGCGATGCATGCTACAGAGTATGTAACCCAAGAAGTAAAATTGACCATTTCGTAGTTGGTATAACACCATTTCTCTATCGAGCATTAGTCTCACAATCCTTCTCATCGAATGAAGATATGGTCTCATATGCTATCAAGACAAGAAAATAATTCTATATTTCATAAAACATTATAGAAAAGAATGGAAAGAATAGATCTGTTGATCACTATGAAAATGGAAAAAATGGGAAGAAGGGAAAAATTTAATATCCATCCTGCAGTAAATGTGTGAATAAACACCATGGTACTTTCTTGAAGGGAATGAGAGTCTGTTAAATGTGTGGTGAAAATATCCACCAAGCTTGTGATTGCATGGGGATGAAATGGGTTGTCGATGTTGAATGATTAAATTGCAGATAAAGGGGTAATTATGCAAATGAATGTCCAAAACATCAGAGGAACTTACCTCAGAAAAGGCCAAGGGATCAAGGCCAAGATTATGATATCACTACTATTGAGGTTGAAGCTTTGAAAGACATAGTGGCAGGTAATTTAATGGTTACCTCAAATTTAGAAAATGATTTATTTGATTCTAAAACATCACATTGTTTCATATCTTCCATGTTTCCTATGAAAATTAGATATTTACAATTTGATTTAACAAGGGAGCTGTTAGTCAAAACTCCTAAGAGAAGTATCATTGCAACAAATTTTTTCAAATCAGTCCCCATTATAGAATATTAATTATCTTTATCTACTGATGTCATCATCATACCCATGATTGAATTTGATATAATCCTCGGTATGGAATGTATTTCTGACCATTATGAAAAAATTTATTGTTAGAATGAGGATGTTACAATTTTTGACGATGATGATAAATAACACCTTATATTTAGATTAGAAATGTGACCACCTGATTCTTATCTAGATCCACCCCCAGTAGCTTAACTAAAATAATTATTGTGGAGGAAGGGAATAAAATAATTTTGGGTGTGGAACGTAATGTTCAAATAGAGGATGTGACTATTGTGAAATCATATGTTGTCTTGTTTCTAGAAGATCTACCTGGACATCCTCCAGAACAATAAATTGATTTTTCCATTTATATAATTACTTGTTCAAGGCCCATATCTAAGACCCCAAATTTGATGGAAACTATGGAATTAGTGGAACAAAATAAAAAACTAGAGGAATTGAGGATTATGTGATTTATTCACCATAGTGTTTCTCCATGGGGATCCCATGTACTTTTTCTTGAGAAAATGGATGGATCTATGAGGTTTTGCATTAACTACGGGGAGATCAATGCTATAACAATAAATAACAAGTATACCCTACCTCACATTGAAGATTTATTCTACCAGAATCATGGAACTAAATAATTTTCAAATATTGATATTTGATTTGGATATCATCATTAGTGTGTGAAGAAGGAAGAAATTCCGAAAACCGCATTTCAAACCAAGTACGGGCATTATGAGTTTACAGTAATGCCTTTTGGATTCCCTAATGTTCCCTATATTTTCATGGATCTAATGAACAGGGTTCTAAATAAATATCTTGATGACTTTTTAGTGTTATTTAATGATGAAATCTTGGTATACTACAAAATATACAATGATCATGAAAGCCACTTGAGCATTATCCTGAAGTCTCTTAGAAGAAATGAATTTTATGGGATGTTTAGAATGTGTGAATTATGGCATCAATAGATTTATTTTCTTGGCCATATCATCTCTAAGGATGAAATCTCTCTTGATCCTTCTAATACAAGAGAAATCTAAGAATGGACAGTACCAACATGTATAACTGAGGTACGCAGTTTTGTTGCTTTAGAAGGTTATTATTGGAGTTTCATTTTGAATTTTCCCAGATTTGCTAACCCATTAACAAATATCACACCTAAAGGGATTAAATTTGTTTGAAGAAATGAATATGAATAATGTTTTGATTAACTTAAGAGAATATTATTCAATACTTCTATCATTAATCTACCATCTAGGAATGATGGGTTTGTTATTTATAGTGATGAATCAAAGAAAATACTTGGTTGTGTCCTTATGAAAAATGATAGGGTTATTGACTATGCATCATGACAGCTAAAAATTCCTGAGAAAAAATATCCTACTCATGATCTTGAGTTAGCATCTGTAATCATTTCTTTGATGATATGGAGACATTATCTCTATGGAGAAAAATGTGAGATAAACATCGATCATAAGATTTTGATGTATATTTTATCACCGAAAGAACTCAACATGAGGAAAATTTGATGTCTTGAACTACTAAAGGATTATTATTTCACTAAAAACTACCCCCTAGGGAAGGAAAAGAAGGTGTAAAATTATTTTAATAGAAAGGATCATGGATTTTTGAACAAGATGAGAGTTTAAAAGGATCCAATATACATGGATCTATTAACGATGTATATTTAAAACACCATGGAAGTTGAAACATAATTTCTTTTTCTAATGGTTTCCAAACTATCTTTCTAAAAAGGATAAAGAGTTCTCAGACCGGGGATGAAGAGTTTCAAAAGATGATTAATTTTGTGAATGATTGGAGATTGAGTGAATTTGGGTATAAAGATGAAATTTTGAATATTGGGATGAGACATTGTGTTCCCATTATACCAGATCTAAAAAAGGAATTGTTGGATGATGAACATAGATGAAATTTCTCTATACACCCTCGGAGCACCAAAATGCATATAGATTTGATGGAATATTTTTGGTGAGACAACATGAAGTGGGAGATTGCTGATTTTGTGACAAAGGGTACGGTTTGTCATCAAGTTAATGTTGTATGGCAACATCCTCAAGTATTCATGAAACCTATTCCATTACAAGAGTGTAAATGGGATATGAATATGATGGACATTGTCATGGGAGTACCAATGACTCCTAGATTGAATGATGCAATATGGGTCATTGTTGATCCCCTAACCAAGTCAACACATTTTCTTTTTATAAGAGAAGATTTCCAACTAGAACGTCTAGAAAGACTATATATTAATGAAGTTGTAAGACTTCATGGAGTACCCCTATAGATTGTTTCTTATCCTGATCCATGTTTTACAACAAGATTCTGATAATGTCTTCGGAAATCCCAGGATACTGAACATAATTTGAGCACTGCCTACCACCCTGGAACTGATTGTCAATCAGAATGGACTATTAAAACCTCATAAGACATGATGAGATCATGATCACTTGACTTTCAAGTTACGTGGGATCAATATTTACCTCTAGTAGAATTTTCCTATAACAATAGCTTACATTCAAGTATTCAAATGGTACCATATGAAGCGTTATACGAAATGAGATGTCTCACACCAACATGTTGGGATGATGTTGGTGATAGAAATCTCGTAGGCTCAGAACTGGTGGAGGAAACGATGGAAAATGTGAAATTAATCCAAAACCACATCAAAGCAGCTCAATGTAGGCGGAAGAGCTATGCTGATAACCAGAGGAAGGATTTGGAATTTCAGGCATGAAATCATGTTTTTTAAGGAATATCCCTAGATGGGTGTTATACGTTTCAGTAATATAAAAAAATTGAGTCCTAGGAACATCAGACCTTTCAAAATTCTAGAACGAATTGAGGTAGTAGCTTAACATTTGGGAATGCCGACAAGTCTATCTAAAGTTCATGATGTGTTCCACGTATCACTGTTGACAAAATACATGCCTGATCCAATGGATTTACATAACTATGTGGAATTAGAACTGGAACACGATATGACTTATTGCGAAGAGCCTATCGTGGTTCTTGATACAAGAGAACAAGTGCTGAGAAACAGGATGACTCGTTTGGTAATAGTTCTATGGAGAAACCATAAGATGGAAGAGGCAACGTGGGAACCTGAGTAACATATTATAAAGAACCACATGTGTATGTTTATCTATTAATATTCTACAAATTTTGAAGACAAAATTATTTGATGGAGGGGAGAATGTAACACCCCAATCTTCCATGGTACGCTTCCCTCTGAGTAATGCAATAGTTTGCATTGTATGGAACATTGAGATTCTATCACCATAAAACCAATCCAACTAGCTATTATGAATATTAATAACAACTTTTTGAAATTTTATAAATTTTATCTTTCAAAATGGACCTCATTTTTGGATTTTGAGTTTCAAAGCTAGCTTAGGGGAATTTTAGGTAATTTTCAAAAAACATTAAATTTCTGATGAATAGTGAAAAACACATAATTATTATATAAATAGATTTTTATAAAGTTAATTATTTATTTTATTTAAATTTGCTTTAGGTCAAAATTAATACATAATTTATAAGTTCAATTTAATTCATTGGATTCAGTTAATAATAATTTTAGATGTTTAAAAATATTATTGAACTTTTTACTGTCTTTTACACACCTCCTAGGAGCATTTGAAAATTTTTTAAAAAATAATTTTTCTGCTTCTATTAGTTGAATTTCAAAATTATGATAGACACAGTTGATATCATTATGTAAAATTTGGATTAATAAGATGAAAACAATCTTTTGTGAATAGTATCTTTTTGTTTTTATTTACCCCAGTTAAAAGTAAATACGGTAATTAAGGTTAAAAATGAAATTATTATTACCCTAAAACATGTCCTAATTCTATTTTATAAGTGTAATTAGAAAAAAAACCTTAGGAATAAAATTTTATCCTTTAGGTCCAATTAAATTAGATTAGGACATTAATTAATATTTAATTCAAAGAAGAGTTAAAAGTGTTAAATTCAAAGATTCATATCTAATAAATTTTTGATATAGGGTTATACATCAGAAAAATTAGACTATAAATATTCATTAAAAATAAAAAACAATTTCCTACCTAATGGTAAATTATTTATATTTTTTATACATTAAATAATTAAATTTATTTATGACACAATGATAATGATGTAATTACCTTATTAACGAACGATTAAAATAATTGATATTATAAATATCCAAATAAATTAAATATGAGACTTTTTAGGAATTACAATTATTTTATAGGTTAATATGACATGTTATATTATTTAGATTAATTTCGATCGATTTAATAAAACTACTACGAATTTACAAAAATTAGAAAACCAAATAGTGTCAAAATTGACTTTAAATAGTTTTTAAAACCAATATAATATTATTAATTGATATTCTGTTCCAAAAAATATATGGATCTATCAATAGACTTATATAATGATAGAGGTTTCATTAATGAACCACTTGTGGTTCTTTTGGATGTTTATAGTATGTTTATTAACCATATAATATAAAAATACAAAGATACATGGTAAATGTCAAACTATTTAACTAAGCGTTGAATCTAAAATATAATTTTAATATAATGACACAAACCTGTCAAAAACCTATTTATTGAGTGGTTTTCGACCCATACCCAGCTTAGAAATTAAATAATTAATTTTGGAGGCATTATAAACCGAAAATTATTTTATTATAAAATAATTTTTCTTGTTTTTCCTATGGTGCCTCTCACCCCTCTTATAAAAAGGAACTCTGCCTTCTCTGTAATTCACACATTCAAATCCATTTGGATATGCCAAACCCTTAACAAATAACCTATCAATTATCCTCCCGTCATCCTAGAGGAATTACATTAGTTAGATATCCATCCTATGGAGCCCTTTTGATCAAATCAAAATGAAGAACTGGAAAAAGAGGTAAATATTTCATCACCTCTTTCAAGTTGTTTTCTTCTTCTACTTCCTCATTCTTTGTTGTTTCCATTATAAAATATTAACTACAGTTTCATCTATATAATGTGATGTTATTATAAATATGGCACAACCATATTCATTATTCTATCCATCCTTTGAATGACATGTCACCATACGTGTGTACGCATAGCTTACATTCTCCACGTCGTGGTGTAATTGTTATTCAATAAATTATTATTTGAATGGGTATAATAATGATATGTAATTTATTTAAAAAATAAATATAACATGATAATTATTCTGTAAATATGATATACCATCCCATTATATATTATTTTAATATCAAAAGAATGATATTGTTGCTCGTGCGTACGTAAGGATTACTTTGTCCATGAACGCGATGAGATTAATTCCCCATCATATCCATTCAAGTATAATTTTCATTATATAATTCAAAATAATTTTTAAATACATAATATCATTATGAATATGAATAATATACATCCTATAGAAAATAAAAATTACTTACGTAATGAATCATACAAAGAAAAATGAATTACTTAACGCCCAAAACAACGATAATACTAAGATATTATTAACAAAACATTGTTAAATGATCATATATGACATCATATTAATGTATATGATTTTTTTATAATGTAATAACAATCATTTAACCATTATATATGAGGATAACCTACCCTCAACCTAGTAAATGTACAGGGTATGTGTTAATTTAACAATCTCTTTGTTATCCGAGGTTGTTTTTATGTGAGTATCTACTGGGACCTCTTTATCATCCAGATCAATGTTTTCTTATGAATATACATCAAAACATTTTTACTATTTACTAGAATATGTTATAATGTCATTTATACCCTTTTTTGACTTTTTAGATGGATTTTTTTGATAGGAATCGTTCCGTCATTTTCCAAACAAAGTACTTTATAGCCTTTTCGACAAAACATAGGTACGAATGACTTTTTTTAACTTATACGACAGGTGATTCTATTTACCGTCGTTAAAACATCGTCAACACTTACCTTAGAAGCATATAATATTATTTCCAAAATAAATGTTTTCATTTATAAATATATGAATCTTAAATGATTTCCAAATAGAATGTGATATTTCTCTAAAAAAAGGTTTTGATTTCATCTATGTCAACATCCTTTGATAGATTTGAGGATTATATGAAGTTGATTTATTATGATACCAGACATCCATATTGAATTAAATGTTTTGTGAAATGATTGACCGTGGATGTGTTATTTTTATACCATTCATGGTTTATGGATAAATTAATTTCATTTCATATTCTTGTTTTAATATGAATGTTTATGTTATGTTTAAACCTTTTCATAAGAGGTATGCATTTGACTTATTATGTAATTGGTGGATCCCGCTATATCTCCTCGTTGCATCAGTATGTCTCATGAGACAAACTAGTGTTTTGACACAGGGTCTTGAAAAATATAAATTGTAGTCTGGGCACAAGGTCTTGACTATGTTGGTATGAAAGTTTGGAATTATCCAGTCCATTATTGTGAATGCAGCTATTGATATGGCATGTGATTATTATACTAGTAGAATATACATGTGAATATGTAAATAAAATTATTTGATTCTTATCTTTTCCATTTTCTGATGATGTTCAAGTTTAAGGCTTTTGTTGTACTCATATACATTTCCTTAAATGCTTGTGCTTATTTATGAACGTTTACTCTATATTGTTATCCTTACTGAATCCGATCTCACCCCTTTCTATGTTTAATTTTTACCAGGATGTGAAGAAGTATATTATGACTGACTTGTAGGGGCAGTCAATGGGATCTCAGTGTTTTCTATGGAAAAAATGTTGTTGTATTTTTTCATTTTATGATGTAATGTAAACCATATGAATGTATCTAGTTATTCCAAAGCCACTAAACTAATTCGTCTTTAGAGATTTGATCTTTTGTGATCATGTGAATGTTATGTAATAATGCACTGACTCTTGGCTTCTAGGTTCGGGGTGTGACATTTATGGTGGAGTGATTTGAGATAAAATTCTAAAACTCCCATAAAGATTAGATGAACTATTAGATATGGTATTCACCACTTCAATCTGATATATGCTTATTTATCTTAATTATAGGTTAATTATCTCCTTAATTATGGAATACCATGAATTTACCAAAGTACATGAACTAATAAATCATCAATTAGATATATAATTATCTACCCAAGTCATCAGAAGATGTTATAAAGTATGAATATCCACCTCTATCTTCTACTGAAACAAGTCCACACACATTAGTGTGTACGAATCTCAGATGCTATGTGGCGTTTTCACCCATTTCATCTAATATTAGTTTAGACATTCTTCTAGAGGAAAATAGTTACGTCATTAATGTAGTTTTATCTCAACAGAGTCTAAATAACCTTATTGCTAGTTCCTTTTCAAATGCTTCTCAATTACATGACATTGATGGTGATTCCATACCCCAGTGTCATATCATTTCTGTAATGATTAATCATTATCACCATACAAGAGTTATTTTTTATAATATAATTTATCAAAAATACTTTTTATATGTGTCTTAACATTCATTTGTTTCTCTTTAAAAAATAGAAAAAATTTATTTACAGACACGAAATTAATTTTTTTTGAATATTTGAATAATACTAAAATTATGTTCTATGTAATCATAGATACAAAATAAAAATATTTTAAACCCAAAATAATTCATGTTGTAAATGATAGATGGTATTAACCAATGGACAGAAATGAAATCCTTTCACTATTGGAAGCTTTCAGATGTACCTTTTTCCAACAATCATCCATAACATACTTGTTTCCTACATTTGAAAATTAATGTGATACCGAAAATAATTGTCTAGTACCCAATGCTTAGATATTGATAGATTACATTAAATAATGAAAAAAAATTATCTTCTACATGTTTCATTGCATGGTTCCTCTTCCAGTATCCTTAGATTCCACATCAAAAACATACTACCTCTTTTTCCTTACTCTAGATTCAGATCATCCTCTTATTGGATTTATGTTGATATGGAACATTAGACTATTTATAGGTATTGGTACCTTTATCCTTGTTCTTAATTTTATTGTTCACCATACAGAACACAAATATATCACATCCCATGTACTACTCCACAATAAAATTAAATGTATGATTTCCTAAAATACTCTTCTCATTACTGTATATATTTTAATTAACAATAAATTATGATAAAGACATTGTTAGTGTTGGAAATAGGATATCCTTCTATAACTCATCTAGGAATCAAATCCCTAAGTTTTATAAGTGTTCAAAGTAGCTATGAAGAATTACTACATGATGCACAACTACTGTAGACTCCCAAATCATAGTTGTAAAAAATTCATTAGAGATCTCATACTTCTCATGTCTCACCTTGTATTGATTTTGATCCTAATGGTGTGACATCATGATAATCATATCATGACCCCACATGACATCAAAATCAAAATGGAAATGGATGAAATAATGAAGAACTAGATACATGTTACATCATTCAGATGGTTTTCATAGAGAGATAGATCGTTATCACTAGCCTTATTTTCTAGAGCAACCTTAAAGGGTACTTCCTGCAAAAACAATTTACCTTCATAGTGAAGTATATCATGTATGGAATTTTAAAACTCTTGAAAATATGTTCCGGTGAGAACGTTTTCCTTCTCTAGTATGGATCCAAATTATTTTTTTAAATTCATATTAATGTTGTTTCCATAAATAAGGTGAGAATAATTTTATTACTTATCTATTAAAATGTAAGAAAATAAATAAACATTAAATTTATTAGTCTCCAACTATTTTATCAAAACCTAATATCCCTCAACATTATCTTCAGAGTATCATTTTACAATAAAATGTCATTGGAAATGATCTATATTTCTATTCTCTTTAATGTAACAATGGCTATTCAAGATACATGAATGGTTTTAGGTAGGAATTAAAAAATCCCACAGTATTAACTAATAGTTCCTTGATATGTTGAGTGGACTCCCAAATCCTAGAATCAATAATTTTGATTTCATCATCCAATGCCTCTTAGTTACATGAATCCCTACATTGACTGTCAACTAATGATGTAAACTAAATAGTGATTACCCAAAAAAACATGTTGAAATACTTTATAATTGAAATCAATACAATTTTGGTTGGTAAATAACATTCAATTAAGGTCCAATTTTAACAGATATATTGGATGACTATACTTATTTAATATATATAATTTTGGGATTATATAATGTTTGAGTATATTTCCAATCATTAGATTTTTTAAAAGATTATTAATATTATGGGGATATAATTTAGTGAAAAACAATTTATATGATAATTTTTATGCATTAAATATTTTATTTTAGTAATGTATTGTATGGTCATTGATTTAATTAACTAATGGGATCACAAAAAAACCATAATAAAATAACCAAACAACTAAAAGAAATTAAAAAATAAAATGGTATTATCATGATTTTTTACTGGTCGTTAGATTATCTATTGGTTGACAAACTAACAGTTTACCTAGGTGAGAAAACACTATGAACCATTTATGGTCAACCTTTCATTGTTCCACATGTCCATTTATATCTGTCTCTTGGATTTGATTCTCCATGGCTCAAAACAAGAACTGCCTCCACTAGGTAGGAAAATCCATCCATTACATAAGCATTTACTCACATGAATGTGAGTAAAATGGTTTACATAAAATAAACCAAGGGAATGTCGTCCCTATATATCAATAGGAGAAATGGAATGCTGGGAAATTATTTAATTTAATAATAAATTTAATGTAAACCAATATAAAAAGAATGTCCGGTATTTTTTTCATTATCACCGACATGCATGAAATTAATTAGGTATTTTATAAAACTATAATTTAAAACATAATCATTTTTATGTAATTATTATTTAACTTAAATCAATTAATTATCATCTTTAATAAATCAATTCATTTAACGTAATTCTCATCCCAATTATCTTTGATATTCTCTCCATTTATAATGTTAAGAAAAATATATTAATTTTAAATTAATTGTCTACAAAAATGTATGTTGGAGTCAATATGGGTAATATATATACTAATCTAACCAACATGTATTATACTCGTATACATGGTTATTCTTTGTCATATATTTCATACATTACATATCATGTACTTTATTGACATGTACAATTAGATTAATAAATTAAATTATTACACAATTTTATGTAATGTGTCATGCATTAATGCACATAGAGTATCAACTAAAATAAAGATCATACAATATATGTAGTTATGAAGATTATTTAGATACTAATTAATCATATATATATATATATATATACTTATTAAAATCCCATCACATGGTTTTTCCTATTAACATAATGACCACATGCTAGGACATATCTCCTGGTTTACATAATATTATAATTAATTTTATAGTATGTGTAATTTTTTTTATAAACATGGTGTGTAAAATCATGCTACATATCAGGTACATCTCCCATCATCTAATTGATGTAAATTATTTGGGAATTGGCATGTAAATATTAAATTGATAATTGGAATACATGGTGTTTCTAATGGGATAAATGTCGAGTGATCTCTAAATTACAGGTTAACTTATAAGGTATTACATATATGGTTCTAAACATCATGCATATGAATTAAAATGAATATATAGTTTGTACCTGGGCTACAAGGAGTGTAATCCAGATGATCGTGCCCCACCTTGTCTTACTCAACATTCAATGTAAGATATTAAATGCACTATTTGTAATCAATGCAGCTATATAGAATTAAATTCCAAATAAATTTCAAACACCTTGATTAAATGTATGCAACATCTTCTCCTATGTTATCTGGAATGGATCCTTGTCTCTTCTATATAAGTTCATCAATTTTATATTATTCATATTATTAATAATCATGAATTGGACTATGGGAAATGTAGGAGTAATAAATATATAATCACATTCCAAATTAATGTAATCATTAATCATTATTTGAATAACTAAATTAAAATGGTTAAATCACCAATGATCATTAAATAATTATAAATAATTATTTGAAAAACTATGATACCACTTGTAAGTTCTAGGAGAAGAACAAACATTAGATGGCTAGTACCAACATTTTTTCGATGTAAAATGATCAATTCATTATTTACATGATAAAAAATACCGTGTTCACCAGAATTGAATCAAAGAAGCAGACAACATAAATCACTTCATAACTCAAGAGAGAGGTCCATCACATTTTAATTAATATCATATTATTTAAATAATAATTATATTGATGTAATCATTTAATTATAGATGGATCATGTAACAGATATATAATGAAAAATTTTTATTTATATAAATTATGTTCAAATTCATTCTAGAGGTGATCCAAACGTCTTTCCTGAAACTCCCTCTGTCACTAAAAGAATCTCATTATGCTAGCATGGTAGATACTAGTGCTACATATTTTTCCTTGGATATCTATGAGAATTTTGTCAAATGTGTTCTTCTCGATATGAGGGAGGATTATTTCCCACTATTCATTGAAGCGATCTCAAAGAAGATATATTTCTGGGGATTGATAGAATTAACCAATTCCATTGTGGAAAACATAAATAAATAAATTTTTCTAATGATAAAATATAATAAATGTGTTTATTTATTTCTGGGGATAAAATAAAATAATTTAAAAAGTTCCCTTAATTATTTATTTAATCCTAGAAAAACAGCATGTCAAATAATAATATTACTACAAATATTTCTCGACATGTGCATAATTTAAATATTAGAATTACATTTTATTTAAAATTTAAAATTTATTATTTATTATTTCCTCACTAACCCTTTAATCATGATCCATAATTACTCAATATTATTTATCTGAACATGAATAAGGTATAATTATTTATTAAATAAAAATCACTACATTATTCACCAATAAATAAATAACTATTATATTTAATAAATAAAAATTATTTATTAAATATTCCTCTCACATTATATTCTCACGAATTAATTGTGATGGAATCATTGAGATTAATAAAACATGAATGTTTATTAATCGACATACGAGAATAGTATTTATTCAACATGTCAAATAATAAATAATATTATATTATTTAATTGAGATTATTGATACAAATATTGTGTGTGACCCTCGAGGACTCGTTTCAGGGAATTAGGATATGCAGATTAAAGTTAATGATTAGAATATAGAAATCCTCCAAGGCACCAATATTGTTATAACATATTTCCAAAATTACATAATACCTCATACATCAGCATTCAATGTAATGTAATCAAATTTTCACAACATATCAAACCATTCCTGTTTCCTACTAGTACTTTCATCCATTGTGTTTGATGAGTCATTCCTTGACATTTCAAAAAGAGAACATTCTTATAGAACACCATCGAAATGTATTGGCTTAGGCTATATAATTTCAATATATGGGCCTCAGAGATTAACTCTATTTAAGGAAGAGTATGGACAAATCCTTTCTTTCATTATTTATTAATTCAACATTACTCGTGATGTACCCAACATATCATATTTCATCGCATATAACATATCTCATAATTTTCATCAATACTTAAATGTTATAATATCATAATGAACAATAATAATAATCATAAAATATTTGTAGAAATTAACACATCGGTATATAGGAAGATCCAATGGCACATATAAAGGTGGATTTTTTACTCACTATTATGATTCTCATTATATATTACATGATATTACAATGTGGGTAAACAATGAGAATGTTAATTAATGTTATATGAGTCTCCACCCCAGATAGATTATTTCATTTTTCACCAAAAAATATATCATATGGATATAGAACATCTAATAAAGCATACAATCGTAACACAATAATGTTCACATCATATTGAGAAACTACAATAAAAATTACTGTGTAAGATACTGAAGGAACATTATAAAAAACTATGTGGAGTCTAATAAAATTCATGATTTCTTAAGAAGGATATTATTGTTAAAAAATATGAAAATAAGTTATCATAATGTACACATAAGATTGTTCTAGAGATCAAAATAGAATAGACTCCGACTTCTAGTAGCCCCAACTGCTAACAACTTTCTATCTTCTAGATCTCACATGATAATATTGCTTCTACAGAGATATTAATTTTTTCATGGGTTCAAAATAAATATATTTTTTGGGTCACTTCCCACGGAAACATCTCTTCTTTGATAAAATCCCACAATACGTGATATTTCTAAAGTCTGTTTGTTGTCTGTTGGTCTGACCTTGGCTCTTTTTCCAGATCCATAGTAGAATTATTGGCACAACACTATGCGATGGGTATATACTAGTAGGTTCCAAATTACGATCCATGAAAATACACTGAATCCAAATAGTAGCACCCCATGATTTCATAGTACATTATCTTTTTTATGTAATTCAGTAGTTTGCGCTATACGCAACACCGAGTCCAAACACATCATGACCTATCAAAATAGATATTTAAAAAGCAGTTATGAATAATATTACCAAAAATTGTATTTATATATATATATCCTATATAATTTTATCATTTTTATTTTGGGTTTGTTAGAAATAATATAAGTAAAAATTATATTTTTTAGATAAAATAAGTATTGTTCATAAAATGTTTGATTTCAACCATTGAATGGAAATCAATTTTTAAATCCAATATTGGAAACTTTTATATAATAAATCTAATGAAATTAAATTCATCTTTATAAGAGGGAAATAAAAATTTCATTTGTTTAAATTTTTGTTACTTTTTCGATAGCTTTATTTTTTTTATTAATAGTGAAAAATACTATATTTTAAATAAAAACATCTTTTTCAATTGAAATAATTTATAGTGTTAATTTTTGAATTTTATTAGTTTTAAAATTTATATAGATCATATTATTATGATTTAATATAATTTAGGTCATTGTATGTAATTTCACATTTAATGTTTACACAAACACATGTCAATCTTTTGATATTTTTTACATCATAAAAACCCGCTTTCTGGTTTTGAAAAAGGGAATTAATTTTAATATAATTAAGGCAACATATATGTATTTTATTTGGTAAAATTGAAATTATTTATTAATTTAGAATTTTAAAATTATATTTTGATAATTTTTTTAATTTTTCTAAAAACATTCATTTTTTTATTAATATTGAAAAACATTATGTTCTAGATAAAAAATGATTGTTTCATTTAAATAATTGATATTTAATTAAAAATTTATATTAAATACAAAATAAATAAATAATTTATGTATTATTATAATGTAATTAATTGATTTAATTTTATAATAATATAATACATATAAAATGTTATTGATATTTTTTAATGTCTTATACCCACCTTCTAGGTACATTTCAAAATTTTCATAAAATATAATTTTATCACTTTTGTGAATTGAATTTCAAAACATTGAAACTCAAGGTTTTCATTAGTAAGTAATATGTGATTCAATGGGATGAAAATAATTTTTTGTGAAAAGTAATTTTTCTATTTTTATTTACCATATTTAAATGTAAATAGGGTAATTAAAGTTAAAAATAAAGTTACAATTACCCCAAAACAATTGTAATTATATTGAATAATTTTATTTCAATAAAAATAAATACTAGGAAGAACAATATGATAATTTTTAAAAACCTGGATTAGATTAAGATATTTATTAAATATTATTTAATGAAGTGTTCAATGTGTTAAATTCAAATTTTATTTAATTTTTAATTTTTAATATAGATTTATATATAATATAAATTCAACTATATAAATTTATTATAATGATAAAAATATTTCATACATCATTGTATTTTATTTATAATTTTTATAAATTTAATAATTATATATATATATATATACGATAAAATGATGATGGAGTAATTACCTAATTTATGAATGATTAAAATAATTGATTTGATAAATAAAAAAATAAATGGAAATTGAGACTTTTGATTCCATGGTAGAATTTTATAGTTGAATATGACATGTTAGTAATGATTAAATGTATTTTTTAGAATTAATTAAGTTGTTATGAAAATAAAAAAATATAAATTCTAAATAGTGTCAAAATTGAAATAAATGTGTTTTTTAAACAAATACTATTTTATAAAATGATATAATATTTTAAGAAATCATATATTGATCCAAAGAACTAATATAATGTTATATATGTAAATAATGAACCACTTTATATTCTATTGGAATTTTATTGTATGTTTATTAACCATGTAATATTAAAATACTCGAAGACATGGTTTAGGTTAAACTATTTAAATAAGAGTTAAATCTAAAATATAAGGTTAATATGGACACCGAAACGTATCTAAAACCAAATTTTTGAGAGTATTTTGAACCATAACAACCATATATTAGAAATAAATCTATTTGGAGCTATTACAAACCGGAAATGTTTTTATAATAAATTAATATTTCAATGTTTTCTTAAAATTCCCTCTCCTCTCTTATAAAAGGGCATCACAACTTCGCTTAAATTTACTCCTACAAAGCCATTTGTCTTAGTAAAAACCTATCTAAATCTTCTCCAATTAACCCTAATTTTATCATAGTTGAATTACTTTTATCATAAATCAAACCTATGGAGCCTTTTTTCAAATCAAAAGGAAGCACCAGTGGAAGAGGTAATTATATTCTTCATCTCTTTCAATGTTCTTTTCTTCTTCTTCAACTTAATAATTATTTTTAATATCCTTAAAAAATAATAACTCTAATACCATATACATACCTACTTGTTATTATAAATATGGTAATACCATATTTATTATTCTATACATCCTAATATTGATAAAGTCACCATACGTTCGTACGTAAAACTTACCATCTCCACGTTGTGGTATTCTTTGTTATTAAAACTACATTATTTGGATGGGTATAATAGTGATTATAATTAATTTAAATAATAAATATAAAATTTTTATTTCTATTTATATATAATATACCATCCAATTAATCAACATTTTACAATCAATAGAATAATATTATCGTGCATGTGTACATACGGCTTAATATATCCACGACTTGATGAGATTCATCTTCAACGATCACCATTCTAGTATTTTTATAAAATAATATATATTTATATTGTATGATATATAAGAAATAATATTACTAATAGGAAAATATATATTTTTTACATAAATATATGTTGTTTATATAATTCTATACTATATGACATGAAAACTAAAACAACCTTCATTCGTACATACAGACTACCATCTCCATGAATGGTGTTTCCATTTCATATATCTATATTTTATAAATATTTATATTCAGAATATAAATGATATATAAATGATGTTTTATATTCATTATGTGTCTATGTCATGATCTATGTGATACAATAAATAAAACATGTTAAAACAAGTATTATAATAAAGTTATTATTACCCGAAATGTTACGTTAACTTGGAAATTTTTATAAAATGTGTAGTATAATTTACTAAATGAATCTTATATGATATAATTATTATTAATATGGTTCTATTATAATTTAATATAATAATATTTTCATTATATAGGAGGTTAAATGTACCCACTTCTAATGGAATGTATGAGGTAAGGGTTAATTCCTTAATCTCATTATTATCCGAGATTGTTTATGTGAATGTTTTTATTGAGTCATATTTATTATAAATGAATATGTTTCATAATGGAGTAATAAAAATGAAGCTATTTAAATGGTTCTTTAACTAAAACATCATTATAAATTTTTTAAATATTTATTCATATAAATCATTTTCCAAAATATGCATATTTTCAAAATGGATTTAATGATTTATTTATATCGTAATGAATGTTTTAAAATTATCATTTCATTCAAATGATTCAATGTGGAATATGAAACATTGACTTTTTTAACGTATTTCTATTTATATTGTGTGAATTTTAAACAATTTATTTGTAGTCTTGGAACGAGGACTTATTATGATTGATGTGATGTTATAATCTAGGGGAATGATGGTGTTATAAAAAAAATTATGTTGTGTTTTATTTTTTTAATGTGTAATGTAATATTCATATATGTAATCTATTTTACTATAATTTTAAAATAAACGGCCTTTCAGGACTTGATTCCTTGTAATATTTCCAATTTATAAAAATAATGCACTGAATCTGGGTAATTGGGGATGGAGCGTTACAATTTTTGCCATAAGAAGTTTAGCAATAACCTTGGAAATATAATTATAAAAACTATGATTTGAGAACATTACCCTAACATAGAATTTTTGCATTATTATATAAGATCTTTATAGAATTTTTGTAATTTAGGGATTATGTGACTTTTCTAAGAAATACATCATTGTCTAGATGCTACACATCAGTGTGGTTCTAGTACAGATATACCTACGAGTGAAAACTCCGACAAGGAGTTACGGGAAAAACCTTGGTTATCTAGGTAAATGACTACATGCGTTACATCGCACCATGATTGACACTCCCAGATGATATTCATAGGATAATTATCATTTTCTTTACAAACCATTATGAAAAATTTATAAGTAAATATGTTATCAAAGAAAACATTTTTATGATTATTATACTAGATGTGTGGTGCTATTAAATTAATGTTGATAAATTGTCTAGTTTTTTTATTTTAAATTATGATATGATCTAACCTAGTGTATTCCATCATCGAAATGGCATATAAAATAATGAATGAGAACTCTAGAAATATGCATGATCCAAATAGTTTGAAGGATCATATCTTTCATTTTCATTATCCAATGTTTAGAACTGAAATAGTCTCCCACCTATTCTCATCATTTGAAAAAAATATCATGTGATTATATGATAAGTAATTAATTTTCTAAGTCTGATGTCTATGAAGTGAAGTAATGCATGTAGAGGGTGGTAAAGAAAAAATATGTAAAAGGGAAGAAGGGAAAGAATGTTTTTACTATATTTGATAACTGTGGAAGGAAGCACCCTACGATGTGCATGAATAGAATGGAATTTTTTATATGTTTGGAGACAAAGTTCATCATGTTTGTGATTATAAGGGTAAGAAAAAAAATTAAAATGTACAATTTTTCCTCTTCTAGGAGTTGGGATACTTTGTGAATCAATGTACCAATCATCAGAGTATACACTAAATGATGTAATTGGATACTTAACGTGTTATGATACTACAACTTATGAAGTGGAATGATTAGTGTTCTTAATATTTTATTAAATAATTATGTTATTTCAGTATTTTATTAATTATGTAAAAATTATAAGATTGATAATGTATATAAGGATTGTATTGCAGTGCATTTTCATTTAGGATTTGTGATTTTATGGTACTGAGTAATGTCGCACAGTTTCAAGTTAATCATTTTGGAAAATATATGGTTGGGGGAAATCTAATAATTAATATGACTCTAAAAATAAGATAATAATTTCAGAATAATGTATTATTTATTTGTAAAAATTATATTCGCCATTCTTGACAACCATTAGACTACTAAATTGTTTTTATTCCCTCATTGTTGGAGTTTACCACATTTTGGTATATAACGAGTACAGCGAGTATTCAATAAATAATAATGGAGTATGAATGTAATCAATTTTGTTTTATGGTAATTAAGTGAGTTAACATGTTTTTAGATAATAAATGATGAATATACTGACATGTAATTACGTGATAAAACACATCATCAATATTATTACCTTCCTTATTAATTTTGAATAGTGAGTTTAGACCGAAGTATTTTGGATATGTCAAAAGGTTGGAATGAATTAAGTTGTACATCAAATACAATTATTTACGCGGAAACATATCTAAAGAATATTTTTATATTTTTATAAAATGATTTACTCAATGGTCGAGGGAAAATTTGTCAGGTCCAGAAAGGCCATAAGACAAGAACCTGCAACCGAAGGGTGAAAAGGGTACATCACCTACGACTGGTTTATATGGTGTCCTTGTTTTTATAATGTATTTTTCTGTAAATGGTTTTATAGATAAATTATAAATTCATTTTTTTGGAAGCCTACATTATTAGGATAAATAGAATATTTTTTAGTTTTATTATCTTTTGATGTGAAATATGAGTTGGTGGTAGAAATTAGTTAAAGGATTGAACTCTACTTGTCAAGTATTTATTTTTCTAAAAATTTAGGGAAAGGAAATTAAAAAAAAAAATTTGTTATCGAAATACCATATTTTTTTGTACTGATGATATATTAAATCATCATCATATATTTATGGATTTTGGGCCCTCAATTTTTCATTTATTGTTCACTGGTTTGTGATTGATGACTTTAATTAAACCATATAAATAATTACATTTTTCTCCAATTATTTGTCTCTAATATCCACCAATATACACTTATTCCAACTCATAATTGGTTGGTAATTTTTCATTTCCCTTTCCCTATTATTAATTCTAAATTTTATTGACCATATTTTTTATATGTGTTTTCGACAATGGTATTTTCTTTTTTCAACCATTTATTTTTGTATAATAAAAATTGAATTTTTGATGAAGAAATTTATAGAAAGAGGGATAATGTGACACCCCAATATTGCATAGTACGTTATTTCTTTAAAATAATTCTATAGCTTAGGTTACATGCGACACCGTGTCCAAATGCATAACGACCTATCAAACAAGTCATTCAAAAATATTTTATGAATTTTTTTAACATCATTTTTAATTATATATATCCTATATAATTTTAAAATTTGGATTTTTTGTTTCTTATAAAAAAGATAATAAAAATAAAATTTTTCAAATAATAGAATTATTTTTCTAAAAATTGTATTTTTTGTCCTTTCCATGGAAAACCATTTTTAAATAAATTATTGGACTCTTTTATATATTAAATTTTGTGAAATTAAAATATTCATTACAAGCGGGACATAAAAATTTAGTTTCAATAAATTTTTGTTATTTTATGATAACATTCATATTTTTTTAATAGTAAAAAACAAAATTTTAATTTAAAATAAATTTTTGAATCAAAATAATTTAAAGTGTTAAATTATAAATTACCGTGGTTTTAAAGTATTATTAGATAATATTTTTATAATTTAATACAATTAATTTCATTGGATGTAATTTAACATATTAATTTTACATGAACACATGTTAACCGTTTGATAGTTTTGTCTTCTTAAAAATCATAATTTACGGTTTTGACAGTGGGAATTAATTATAATTTAATTAATAAAACTCTTATGTTTTTAATTTGGTAAAATTGAAATTATTTCTGAATTTTGAATATCAGCATTATATTTTAATGATTTTTTTCTAAAGACAATCAATTTTTGATTAAGTGGGAAAAATAATGCATTGTAGATAAAACCCAACTTATTCATTTAAATAATAATTTTTTACATAATATTTTATCTTAATGTCAAAATAGATACATTATACAGTTATTTTCCCATTGTAATTCATTTATGTCATTGTATAATAATATTATACATATAATTTTACCACTTTTGTGAATTTTGTTTCAAAAATATGATAAGCATGGTTGTAATCAGGAACTAAAATATTATACAATGGGATGAAAATAATACTTGGTCAAAAGTAACTTTTGGTTTTTATTTACATTAATTAAAATTAAATAGTGCAATTAAAGGAAAAAATAAAATTATATTTATCTCTAAACATGTTTTAATTATATTGGATAGGTTTATTTTGACCAAAATCAAACATAGGACAAAAGGATGATCAATTTTTAACCACATTGATTAGATTAATATATTTATTATATTTTTTTAATGAAGTGTTAAAAGTGTTAAATTAAAATTGTATTTATTAATCAATTTTTTTATATAGTTTTACATAATATAAATTCGATTATAAATATTCATTAGAAAGATAAAAATATTTCCTACATCATGGTATTTTATCTAAACTTTTTAGGAATTTTATAATTAAATTTATTTATGGCCCAATGATGATCCAATAATTAAATTATTTATGAAGGATTATAATAATTTATTTTATAAATATCATAATTAATGTAAATTTAAACTTTGGATTCCATACAATAATTTTCAAGGTGGATATGAAATCATATGATTACTACAATGTATTTTTTTCATTGAAATTATGTTATTATGACTTTCACAAAAAAACAAATACTAAATATTGCCAAAATTGACCTAAATGTGTTTTTAAAATAAAAAGTATTTTATTAAATGATATAATATTTCAAGAAAGAAATTATTCATACAGAGGACTTATATAATGTTATCTATTTACATAATGTAGCCCTTTATATTCTCTTTGACTTATATTGTATTTTTATTAACCATGTAATATAAAAGTAAATGAAAACATGGTAAAAGTTCAACAATTTAACTAAGAGTTAAATCTAAAACAGAAGATTAATATGGTGACATAAACTTATATAGAAGATATTGATTGAGAGGATTTGGACCCATTACCACCATATAATAGAAATAAATCAATTTGGAGTAATTAGTATCCAAAAATAATTTTACAGTAAATTAATATTTCTATCTCTTCCAAAAATGCTTCTCACGTCTCTTATAAAAGGGCACCTCACCTTCTCTTAAATTAACATCTCCAAAGCTGTTTGTATCGGCCAATCCTTGCAAAAATATTCTCCCAAAAACCCTCATGTCATCTTAAATTTATTACATTGTTCATAAAGCCATCCCATGGATCCCTTTTGTCAAATAAAATGAATGTGCCTGAAGAAGAGGTTATTATTTCATCACATCTTCCAACATTCTTTTTTTCTTCTTCCACTTCATCTTTCTTTTTTTATTTCCATATTAACTAATAACTACAGTACCATATACGTACATATATTTTATTATAAATATTATATAGCCATATACATTATTCTATCCATCCTACGAATGATAAAGTCTCCATACGTGCGTACATACAACTTATAGTCTCCACGTCATTGTATAGTTTGTTATTCAACAATACATTTTTTTGATGGATATAATAATGAGTATAATTAATTTAAATAATAAATATAACCTAGTAATTATTATTTATATCAAATATAACATCAATTTAAACTTAATTTTACCATATATAGAGTGATATTGTCGTTCATGCATACATACAGCTTACCGACTCAACAACGCGATGTGATTCATGTTCAACGACCACCATTCAATAATTTTTATAATATATAAATATAATAATTAAGTATTATATATATTAAATAATATTTATACATGAATAATATATATTTTTGTTGATAAATATATGTTTTTTACATACTTACATATTTTACTACAAGAAAACAGAAACAACGTTCATATGTACATATAGACCACCATCTCCATGAATGGTGTTTTCAATTCATGTATATATATCTATTATAAATATTTATATTCTGAATACATATGATATATAATTAATTTTTTATATTCTTTATGTCTCTATACTGTGATCTATGTCACACGATAAAAAATAACTATTTAAAACATGCACGATAAAGAAAGTAATTATTACCTGAAATGTTACATTTCCAAAAAAAATTTAATTAAATAGATAGTTTAATGTAATAAATGATTAATATATTATATCATGAACATAAATATGGGTTTCTAATATATTAATAGCATACTATGGTCATTATACTTGAGGTTAAACATACCCTTGGCTAAAGTAATGTACAAGGTAAGGTTAATTAGCCAATCTCATTATTATATGAGATTGTTTCGGTGTATGTTTTTATTAAGACATATTTAATATCAGTGAAAAATATTCATAAAATATTTTTCAAAATGATTTTTTGAATATTTAACTGACTCATAATTTAAAATTGTTTAAATATTTATTCTTCTAAATCATTTTTTTTAATATCCATGTTTTCAAAATGGTTTTAATATTTTACTTATAAGGACATGAATTTTTTAAAATGTTAATTAAATTCAAAAGTTTTAATGTTGAATGGAACACCTTGATTCTAAAATGTATTTTAAATTTCTTCTATTCATAATTGTGTGACATTAAAATGATTTCATGAAAAATGGATATTTCACTCAAAGTGTTTTACTGATCATTTTCAACTATGTCAACATCCATTAATGGAAATTATTCATGATTGTGGTTTATTTATTATAATACAATTTTATATAATGTATTGAATGAATTATGGATTGTTAGACATTGTATATGATGTTTTTATACCATTCAAGGATTACAGTTTATGTATTAAAATTTCATATGCTAGTTTTAATACGTATGTTTATGTAATGTTTCTCCCTTTTCATTTGAGGAATGCATTAGACTTAGTAAGTTATGGGTGGAGCCCTCTATATCCCCTAGATGCATCGGTCGGTATCATGAGTCCAATTAGTGTCTTGGAATAAGTCCTTGAATTTTTTTAGTCTTGGAATGAGGCCTTTACATTTTGGTTAAGATGTCCAGCATTATATATTCCATCGTTATGAAATTATTTATTACGTGTGATTATTAGTCTAGTATAATATCCATGTGAATTATTATATGGTATTTTTTGACTTATGTTTTCTATATTATGTTCATATTTAGGTTTAAAATGATGTTTTTTATTTCAAATCCTTTCTAAAATATTTATATCTTCAGCACAATTTGATTCCCTTACCGAGTTTCTAATTATCACCCCGTTCATAAGTTATGTTTTCCCGAGATTCCAAAAAGAAAATTATGAATGATATAATGGGTTAAGCTAGAGGAATACTGGAGTTCTCAATGGATTTTTAATGTTGTATTCTATGTTTTAATATTTAATGCAACATTCATGTATGTAATCTATTTTACAAGGCTGCTAATCAAATCTGTCATTCGGGAATTGATTACTTGTATTCAAGCCAATTTATAAAAATAATGCACTGAATTTGGGTAACTGGGGTCAGGGTGCTACAATTTGTATTAGTGGAAGATTACCAAAATTCATGGTAATAAATTTCAAGAAATTCTAATTAGTGTATATTTCCCTATGATAGATATTTATCATTAGTATAGGAGAACCTTGTAGAATTTTGTTAAGGCTGTAATTGTGTAGAATTTCTAAAAAATACATCCTTGTGTGGATACTAAAAGTGGAAATGGTTCTGGAATAGATGTACCTAGGAAATAAAACTCCAACAAGGAGCTTTGGGCTTGACCTCTGGTATCCTATTACACAACAATTGGCCTTACATCACACCTGGATTTACACTCATGGGTGATATTCTTTGGATAATTTACATTTTCATTACAAACCATTATGAATTATTTTTTTGTAAATATGTCTTAAATGAAACCATTTTTATGATTATGATACTAGATGTGTGATGATATTCAATTAATGTTGATAATTCTTCAAATTTTTTGTTTATAAATTATGATATAATCTGACATAGTGTTTGTCATCATTAGAAATGGAACCCAGTAGGAGGAATGTGAATTCTAGAAATATGAATGATCAAATGAGTTAAAAGGATCCTAACATTCATGGTATTAATAAAATATTTAGAAGGGAAATAGTATCCCACATATTCTCGTCATATGATGAAATAATATCATTTGTTTATGAGATAAGTAACGATTTATTTGAATACTATTTCATTGAAGGTAAGAAGGGAATAAGAGGATGGTAGAAAAAAACATTGATAAAGGGATGATGGTAAAGAAGAATTTTCCCCTATGTGTTAACTGTGGAAAGAATCACCATGGCTAGTTCATTAACTAAATGACAGTTTGATATAAGTATGTTGAAAAAGGACACCATGTTTTTGATTTCAAGGGTAATAAAATGGTTTCAATTGTACAATTTTCAATATCATGTTGTTGTTACACTATGAAAATTAATGTCCCAATCATTAGAGTATACAAAAAATTAGGTTATTGGATAATAATCAAGTTATTATACTACCACATATGAAGAGGAATGATTTTTCGTCCTATATTGTTATTATATAGTTCTGTCAGTTGATTGTTTTATTAATAATATACAAGTTATAAGAATTTTAATGTGTGTAAGGAAGGTATTGTAATATGTTTTCATTAAGGATTTATGATTTTATCATACAATGTAATGTGACACAATTTCAAATTAAACATTTTTAAAAATATATGGTTGGGGGAAATATAACCCTTAATATTTTTCTGAAACTGAGATAATGATTTTAGAATAATATATGATTGATTTTTACAAATTATATTGGATATTTTGGAATAACATGAAACTAATTAATAGTTTGTTTATTCCATCATTGATGGAGTTTACAACATTTTTGGATATAAGGAGTACATCTAGAATTTTATAACGAAAAACAGAGTTTGAATGTAATCAATATTGTTTTATGGTAATTAAATGTGTTCCCATGTTTTAAGAGAATAAATAATTAAGGTATTCACATGTTGTTACCTGGAAATTGATATCTTCAGTATGCTTACCTTCTATATAAATTTTGGACTATGAGTTAAGACCGAAGTATTTTGGGTAAGCCTAACTGTAGGAATGAATTACATTTCACATTGGATACAATATTTTAATATTAAAAAAATTCGCATGATTATTTTTGTATTTATATTAAATGAATAACTAAAATGTTGGTCAACATCATGTTGCATCTGGAAAGGCCGTGAGACTTGAACACGCAATCCAAGGATGACAATGGTGCATAAACTACCATTGTTCTTCATGATGTCCTGGTAGGGATAGTATTTTTTAAAATAAACTGAATGATATATTATTAATTCATTTTTTGGAACCCTATACGATTAGTATAAATAGAATATTTTTGAGTTATATTATCTTTTGGAATGAAATATGACATTGTGTTAGAAATTATAAAATATATGGATCACTACTTTTCCTGTATCGTTTTCCTAATACATTAGGGAACGAATTAGAAATTCCAAAATATGTTATATTAATTCCATATGTTTTTTTAACCAATGAATCATTAAATCATCATCATAGATTTATGGATTTGAGGCCCTCAATTTTCCATTTATTGTTAACTTGTTTTTGATTGATGGCCACAATCACTCCCTATAAATATTTAGGTTTTACTATAATTATGTGTCTCTATTTTCTATCACTGTTCTTCTCTTCAAAATCATAATTTGGTGGTGATTTTTTCATTTTTCATTCACTAATATTAATACTAATTTTTCCCATATTTCCAATGTATTTTTTCTTGAAAGGTATTTTTCATTTTTAACAATTTATTTTGAATGAAAAATTTCTATTTTTTAGGACGACATTTATTAAAGTAGGGGAGAATGTATCACCCCATGTTTTCATATAATGTTTTCTATTTATAGTAATTTAATAACTTGCACTGCATGCAACAACAGGTTCTAGAATATCATGATCTATCAAAAAATCCATTTAAATACGATTATGAATAGTATCAATGAAATTTTGAATTATATATATATGCTATATAATTTTAAAATTTTTTATTTTTTTTTCTTTGACAATATAATAGAAAAATTAATTTTTTAGATAAAAGATGTATTTTTCATTAAATGATGATTTTTTGCCATTTAGTGGAAACCCATTTTTAAATCCATTGTTGGACTCTTTTATATATTCAATATAATGAAATTAAAATATTCATTAAAAGAAGGACATAAAAATTTTGTTTGGATAAATTATTGGTACTATTCTGATATAATTCATTTTCTGATTAATAGTGAAAAAAATACTAAATATTAATTGTAAAACATTTTAATAGAAAATATTTATAGTGTTAAATTATATATTTGAGTGGTTTCAAAGTGTCAATAGATTATATTTTTATTATTTATTATAATTTAGTTCATTTTATGTAATTTCACATTTAAATTTCACATTAACAAATGTCAATCTTTTAATAATTTTTACTTCTTAAAAACCCACATTTTGTTTTTGAAAATGGGAATTAATTTTAATTTAATTAATGAAACTTATATACTTTGAATTTGGTAAAATTGAAATAATTTCTGATTTTGGAATTATAAAAATATCATTTGATAGATTTTTTAATATTTTTACATAAAAACACTACATTGTAGATAAAAATGGAAATTTTCATTTAAATAAATATTTTTTAATTAAAAATTTATCATAATGTTGAAATAGATATGTTATAAATGTGTTATTCCAATTTAAATCATTGATATCATTCTATAATAATATTATACATATAAAATTTTGTTGATCGTTTTAATGTATTGTACCCACCTTCTTGGTACATTAGAAAATAAGCAAAACAAATAATACTACTTCTGTGAATTTCATTTAAAAATCCTACAGACACTGTTGTAATCAGAATGTAAAATTTGATTCAATGGGATGAATATAATTTTGGTCAAAAGTAAATTTTGATTTTTATTACCACAATTAAGAGTAAATAGGTTAATTAATGGTAAAAATAATATTATAATTTCCACAAAACATTTCATAATAATATTTGAAAAGTATATTTTGATAAAAAATCAATCATAGGACAAAAATATAATCATTTGTTGACATCTTTGATTAGAATAGTATATTTATTATATTTTATTTAAAGAAGTGTTAGGAGTGTTAATTTCAAATTTTATTTATTAAACAATTTTTAATATAGATTTATATGTAATAAAAATTATACTATAAGTATTCATTATAAAGATGAAAGTATATTCTAAAACATGGTATTTTATTTATAATTTTTATACATATTATAATTAAATTTTTTTATGACATAATGATGATGCAGTAATTACCTTATTAATGAACGATTAAAATATTTGACTTTATAAGTACAAAAATAAATTTAAATTGAGACTGTTGATGCCATAAATGAATTTTCTAGGTGAATATGACATTATAGGATTGATTCAATGTATTTTGTTTCTATTTAATAATGTTTTGATGACATTTACAATAAAACAAATACTAAATAATGTCAAAATTGGCATAAATGAGTATATAAAATAAACACTATTTAATTAAATGATATTATATTTAAATAAATAATATATTCATCCAAAGGACATATATATTTATATTTAGGTAATTAATTAACCAAAATATATTCTCATTGAATTTTATTATATGTTGATTAACCATGTAATATAAAAATAAACTAAGACATGTTAAAAGTTAAACTATTTAACTAAGAGTTAAATCAAAACGATAAGGAGAATATGGTGACCTAAAGACATCTAAAACATTTTAGTTGTGTATATTACAACCAATACCCACCATAGAATAGAAATAAACCAATTTATAGAAATTATAATCTAAACATGATTTTATAATAAATTAATATTTCAATCATTTTTTAAAATTCCCCTCACCAATCTTATAAGGGGATCCTCCCCTCCTCTAATATTAACAACTCCAATGACATATGTTTTGTCCAGACCCTACATAAATTTTTTTACAACTACACTCACTTCATCTTAGTGGCAGTACATTAATCATAAATCCAACCAACAGAGCCCATTTTTCAATGTAAAATGAAGCACCAGAAGAAGTGGTAATTATTTTATCACCTCTTTCAACATTCTTTTTTTCTTATTACACTTCCTCTTTCTTTGTTATTTAAATACTAAAATAATAACTGCAGTAATATATACTTGATTATATGTTATTATAACTATGTAATAACATTATACATTATTCAATCCATCCCATGAATGATAAAGTCACCATACATGCGTACAAAGAGCTTATAGTCTCCACGTTGTGGTATAGTTTGTTATTCAACACTACATTATTTAGATGTGTATAATAATAAGAATAATTAATTTAAATAATAATTATGTAATGGTAATTATAATTTATATGTAATATAATATCAAATTCAATATCATTTTACCATCGATAGGATGATATTGTCGATCTGGCAAACAACGACTTACCGTCCCCACAATGCAATTGGATTCATCTTCAACGATCACCATTCATGAATTTTTATGAATGTATATAAATTGATTTTTTATTTCATATAAGAGATAATATTTCTACTTGATTAATATATATATTTTTAGATAAATATATTTTGGTTACATACTTCAATACAATATTACAACAAAATAGAAACAACATTCATGAATACATACAAACAACCATCTCCATGAACGGTGTCACCATTTCAAATATATGTTAATATATATATATATTAAATATTTATATTCTGGATAAATATTATATAAAAATCATGTTATATATTATGGTATCATATATATCATGTTATATGGGATACAATAAAAAATAACAAGTTCAAACATGTATTATCACGAAAGCATTTATTACCCAAAATTATAATTTAATTTTATTTTTTAAATGGGAAGTATAATTTCAATAATTAATCATATATGATATCATAATGATTAATATGTTTGTTTCTTATTTAATAACATACTATGTTCATTATAGAACGGGGTTAATCATACCCTCGCATAAAGGAAATTACAAGGTAAGGGTTAATTCATCAATCTCATTATTATCTGAGATTATTTATGTGTAAGTTTTTATTAAGACATATTTATTATCAATGCACATGTTTCAAAACGGTTTTTTCAATAGTTTACTTTTTAATGGAATCTTTAACTAAAACATCATTTTAATTGGTTTAAATATTTATTCATCTCAATCAGTTTTTTTTATATCAATCTTTTCAAAATGGTTTAAATTTTTTTTTATAGGGACATGAATTTTTTTAAACAATGATTTCAATTAAATGTATTAAAGTGTTATGGGGCACATTAATTCAAAAATCACTTCTATATTTATTCCATTCTAAATTGTGTGAATTTTAATAGATTTCAAGAAAATTGGATATTTCTCTCATAGATTTTTACTGATCATTTTCAACTATGTCAACATCATTTACTGGATATTATTCATGATTGTGTTTTATTTATGATAATTCAATTTTCTATAATGTATTGAATGAATTGTGATATGATGGACTATGAAAGTGATGTTTTTATATCATTCATGGTTTATGATTTAAGTATTGACATTTCATATGATAGTTTTAATACGATTGTTAATGTTATGTTTTACACTTTTTGTATGTTGAATGTTTTGGACTTAGTAAGTGATGGGTGGGGCCCACTATTACCCCTCGATGCATCGGTAGGTCTCATGAGACCGATTATTGTGTTGGCATAAGTCCTTGAAATTTTCATTGTAGTATTGGCATAAGGCCTTGAATATGTGGTTATGATGTCTGGCAATATGTATTCTCTTATTAGGAAATTAGTTATTACATGTTATTATTCATCTAGTATAATATTCATGTGGATGTTTATATTGTATTGTTAGATTTATTTTTTCTATATTATATTCCAATTTACATTTAAAATTTCATTGTTTTATTTTCACATCATTCCTTAAAAGAGTATAGTTTCTACTAAATTATTTACCCATACTGAGGATCTAAGATCACTTCTTTCAAATGTTTTATTTTCCCATGATTCCAATATGATTATTATGATTGATATAAAGGGTTAATATCGTGGAATGATGGAGTTATCAATGGATTTTTAATGTCTTTTTTTATGATTGAATGTGTAATGTAACATTCAGGTATGTAATTTATTTTACAAGACTACTAAACTTAATGGTTCTTTAGGAATTGATTACAAGTAATCATGACAATGTATCAAAATAGTGTACTGAATCTGGGTAACTCGGGCTACAGTGTTAAAATTGGTATTAGAGTATGTTTTGAATCACCTTTGGAAATAGATATAGAAAAAACTCTGATTAGAGAAAATTACACTATGATTGATATTGAGGAGTAGTATAGAAGAACATTGTTGAATTTTGGTAATGTAGGGATTATATGTGATTTATATGAAATAAATACAAGTTAGGATTCTACAAGTGGAAGTGGTTCTGGAAGAGAAGTACCTAGGAGTTAAAACACCAACAAGGGGTTTTAGGAATGACCTCAGTTATCATGTTACTTGACAACGTGCATTACTTCACCCCTGGTTTGATCCTCACATGGGATATTTTTATGATAATTCAAAATTTTCATTACAAACCATTATGACTGATTTATGAGTAAATATGTCATCAATGAAACCATTTTTATGATTATAATACTGGATGTTTGAAGATATTAAATTAATGATATTAATTTTTCTAGTTTTTTTAATATAAAATATGATACGATCTAAGCTAGTGTATTTTATCATTATAAATAGATCCTAGTAAAATGAACGATAACTCTAGAAACATGCACGATCCAATGAGTAAGAAGGATCATATCATTCATGGTCTTAAGAAAATATTTACAAGGTAAATAGTGTCCCTCCTATTCTTATCATAGGATGAAAAAATATCATGTGATTATAAGATACGTAATGAATTCTCTGTGTCCTATTTCATTGAAGGGATAGAAGGGATTAATGATATGGTAGAGAAAAATGATGGATAAAGGGAAGAAGGGAATGATAGATTTTCTCATTTCAGATTAATATGGAATAATTCATCCTAGGAGTTGCTTGAAAGGAATGTGAGTCTGTTATAAGTGAAGAGAAAAAGGACACAATGTTTGTGATCTCAAGGTAAAAATATATGTTTATAAAATATAATGGTTCATCTTCAAGGAGGTGGGACACTAGGGGAATCAATGTCCTATTCATCACTATATACAAACAATGATGTACATGAATAATAATCATGTTATGATACTACTGTAATTGAAGAGGATGGATTTGTGTTCTTAAGTTGTTATTAAAGAATAATTTCATTTGAGTATTGTATTAATGATGTACAATTTATAATATTTATAATGTATATAAGGATTTTATTGAAGAAATAATTCTTAAATGATTTGAGATTTTATGGTACCATGTAATGTGATACAGTTTCTTGTTAAACATTTGGGAAAATATATAGTTGGGGGAAATTTAACCCTTAATATGTTTTGAGGATATGATAATGATTTTGGAATAAGATATGATTGATAGAAAAATTATATATGATATTCATGACTTCCTTGAAACAAATTAGTTATTTGTTTATTCCATCATTGTTGTAGTTCACAATATTTTTAGATATATGGATTATATCCAGTATTCTATAAGGTATAAGGGAGAATTAATGTAATAAATTTTTATTTTTATTATTATGTGTGTTAACATGTTTTAAGAGAATAAATGTTTAAGGTATTAACATGTTATTACATGGAAAAAGATATATCCAATAAGTTTACCTTACTTATAAATTTTGGACAGTGAGTTTAAACATAAGTATTTTAGATAAGTCTAAAGGTTGGATTTAATTATGTTGGATTTGGGATACTATTTTAAGGATAAAAAATTTCATAATATTATTTTTGTATTTTTATAAAAAGAACAACTTGGTGGTCTGGTGAAAACACGTCACGTCTAGAAATTCCCCGAGACATGAACCAACCACTGAACGGAGAAAAGGTGCATCACCTAGTCTACATGATTTTGTGGTTTGTATAATGTCATTTTTTTAAAATTGTTTGACTAATAAATTAAAATTTATTTTTTTTGATCTCTATACTATTAATATAAATTGAATATTTTTTGAGTTCAATTATCTTTTGGGTTGAAATTTTATTTTGAGATATAAATTAGTTACAGGATATAACTATACTTGTCATGTATTTCATTTCCATAATCATTATGAAAAGTATATTAATACCAAAAATGTGTTATCCTAATACCTTATGTTTTTTAACCAATGATATATTAAATCATCATCATAAATAATAATTTTTTAATAAAATACTTATCTTAAAGTCAAAATAGATTCATAGTATATGCATTAGTCCAATTTAAATCATTAATGTCATTTTATAATAAGATAATACATAGAAACTATTATTGAACTTTTTAAACATCATTTACCGCCCTTCTATGAACATTTGAAAATTTTCATAAAACTTATTTTTACCACTTCTATGATTTGAATTAAAAAAATCCTATAGACACTATTTTAATCAGTAAGTATAGGGTGATTAAATAGGATGAAAATATTTTTTGGTCAAAAGTTATTTTTGAATTTTATTTACCACATTTTAATGAAAATAGGGTAATTAAAGGTAAAAATGATTTTATAATTAACCCAACACATATTCTAATTCTATTGGATATGTTTATTTTGTCCAAAGAAAACCTTTGGGCAAAAATATGATCCATTTTTATCCACTTGGATTAGATAAAGACATTTATTATATTTTATTTAATGAAGTGTTAAAAGTGTTAAATTTAAATTTTATTAACTTAATCATTTTTAATATAGAGTTATACATTAGATAAATTTGACAATAAATATTGATTATAAAGTTAAAATGATTCTATACATCATGGTATTTTATTTATAATTTTTAGTCATTTCATAACTAAATATATTTTTAAAAAATTGATGATTAAGTAATTACCCGATTAATGAATTATTAAAATAATTGATTTTATATATATCAAAATAAAAGTAAATTGAGACTTTTTATTCCATCCTCTAAGTTTCTAGGTGAATATGAAATTTTTAGGGTTGATTTAATGTATTTTATTTGAAGTAATAATGTTGGGATGACATTAACAATATACAAAATCTAAATAGTCTAAAAAATGATAGAAATAAGTTTTTTAAAAAAATATCATTTTTTTAAATGATATAATATTTTACAAAATCAGAGACTCATATAAATTACATATATAATGATATATATGTCACTAACGAACCACTTGGGGTTTTTTTCATTTTATAATAGGATTATTAACCACACAATATAAAAATACAAGAAGAAATACTAAAAGTTAAACTATTTAACTAATTGTTAAATAAAAAAGATAAGGTTAATATGGAGAACTTAATTTTTCCAAAACCTTTTGGTTGAGATTATTTCTACACATTTTAATAATATACTTGAAATAATTCTATTTATAAATATTATAAACCGAAAATGAATTTATAATAAATTGATATTTCACGCTTTTCTGAAAATTCACCTCACCTCCCTTATTTAAAGGAACCTCCCCTTCTCTTAAATTCACCTATTCAATGAAATTTGTCTTGGATAAACTCTAATTAAATATCCACACAACTATGCTCACTTCATCTAAGAGGCCATACTCTGATCATAAATCCATCATAAGGAGCCCTTTTCATCAAATCAAAAAGAAGCACCCGAAAAAGTGGTAATTATTTCATCACCTCCTTCAATGTATATTACTTCTTAAAAAACACCATCTTTCATTTTTTATATTCTAAAATAATAACTCCAATACCATCTATGTAACTCCCCATGATTCCCCAACGCACTTCTCATTGAATAATAAAATAGTTTGAGTAGTATGCATGTTCGAGTTCAAACTCAATCTGACCAATAATACTAGTAGTAATGAACAGAAATACACATTTTTTGAAATATAATAAATTTTCTTTTTCATAACAAACATCCTTTTTAGATTTTCAATATGAAAATTAGCGTAAGGTAATATTTTTTGTATTTTTCTGAAATAATTCACTTTTTTATTAGTAGTGAAAAACATTGTGTTATTTTTTACAAACCTACATATTATTTAAATAATTATATATCGTATTTAAATTTATTTTAGGTCAAAATATATACATCATATCTATATATGTTCAATTTAATTCATTGAATACATCTTATAATAACATTTGACATATATAATTTTGTTGAACTTTTTACTGTCTTTTACCTACTATCTAAGATCATTTGCAAATTTTTGTAAAATGTAATTATTATGATTTTTTAATTGAATTTCAAAAATCCATGAGACAGAGTTTACATTAGTAATTAAAATTGTGATTAATAAGATGAATTTTTTTGGGAATAATAACTTTTGAATTTTAATTACCATGTTTAAAAGTAAATAGTGTAATTACAGTTAAAAAATGATATTATAAGTACACTAACAAATGTACTAATTATATTGGATAAGTGTATTTTGACCAAAATAAACCTTATGAATAAAATATTATCCTTTTTCTCTACATGGATTAGATTAAGAAATTTATTATTATTTTATTAAAATAACAGTTAAAAGTGTTAAATTCATTTTTGATAAGTAACCCATTTTTAATATATGTATATACATATGATAAATTCAATTATAAATATTCATTATAAATATAAAGTCATTTCCTACATAATTGAATTTAATTTATATTTTTTAGAAATTAACTAATTAAATTAATTTGTGACACAATATTGCTCCAGTAATTACCTTTTTAATGAATGATTGAAATAATTAATATTATAAATATCCAAATAAATTTAAATAGAGATATATGATGAATTATAATAACCTTCTTTGTAAATATTACATGTTAGGGTTGATTAAATAAAATTTATTCGATGTGATAAAGTTTATATGTCAATCACCAAAACTAAATACACAATAGTAGAAAAATTGACATAATTGAGTTTTTAAAACAAGTAATATAATATTTATTGATATAATTTTCCTAAAAATGTACGATTCATAAAAAGGAAATATATAAGGTTAGATATATCAATAATGAAACACTTTGGGTTTGCTTGTTATTTTATTGAATTTGTATTAATCAATTATTCTAATAATACAAGAATACTTATTAAATGTTAAACATTTTAACTAGCACTTAAATCTAAATGATAAGGTTAATATAGTGATCTAAACCTGTATAAAACATTTTGGAAGAGAGGTTACCATCCCATTCTCAACATAACGAAGAAATAAATAATTTTTAATACATTATAAACTGAATATTATTTCATAATGATGAAATATTTCATGATTTTCCCAAAGTGACCATCACCTTTGTTATAAAATGGTACTTCAACTTCTCTCAAAATAACACCAACAAAGCCATTTGGATCAGACAGACCATACTCAAATATCCTCTAAACTACCCACAACTCTACCTAGAGGCTGAAATTTGAATATAAAGAAACCCTATAAAGCCCTTTTGATCAACTCAAATAGAAACACACGAAGACATAGTAATAATTTTACCACCTCTTTTAATATTCATTTCATCTTCCTCTTCCTCATTCATTTTTTGTTTCAATAACAAAATAATAACTCCAATAACATATACGTATTGTGATGTTATTATAAATATGGTACAACCAAATTCATTATTTTATCCTTCATATTAAAGACAAGTCAAAATCAATGCATATGTACGGCTTACCGTCTCCACGTGGTGCTGTAGTTTGTTATTAAAACACATCATTATTGGGATGTGTATGATAATGAGTATAAAAAATGAAAATAATAAATATAACATGATAATTATTCCGTTTTTATGATATACCATCCAATTATATACGATTTCACCCTCGACAAAATTATATTGTCACTCGTGCATATGTATGGATTACAGTCTCCACGAACATGACAAAATTAATTTCCCATCATAACCACTAATGATTAATATTAATTTTATGATTAAAAATAATTTTTAATATCATAATATAATTCTATATAAGAATCAAATACATCTTATCCTTAACAAACCTGACTTACATATCAAAACATAAATAGTAAAATGAATCAATTAACAACTAAAACATTTAAACTACTGAAATATTATTAACAATGCAATATTAGAAGATCATATATGGTATAATTTTTTGGTATTTGGTTATTATATAATTTAATAAAAATTATATTTACTATTATAAAGGATGATAACATGCCCTCTATCACGAAAAAGATATAGGTAAGGGTTAATTCTACAATATATTCATTATCTGAAGTTGTTTAAACATGAGTATCTACTGGGACCTCATTATCATCTACATCATTGTTTCATAAAAATTTATATCAAAACCATTTTTAAAATTACCTAGTATATGGGTTAAAGTCATTTATTCCCTTTTTATCTTTTTATAAATGTTTTATAAAAAATTCACCATTTCTAAACTAGGCCCTTTACGACCATTTAAATTAAAAATTAAAGAAACGTGTATTTTAACTAATATTATTGGTTAAGATATTTTCATCCATTATAAAATCTTAAAAACATCCCTTACAATCATATAATAATATTTCCTAATTTTTATCTTTTATAATTATGTTACTTTTATATGATTTTTGAATAAAGAGAGATATTTCACCCAATAGTTTTGATTTCATCTATGTCAACATCCTTTGATGAATTTTTCACTTTTTTGAGGTTGACTTATTATCATAAAATATTCCATATTATATTGGATGTTTTGGGACATGTTTTACTATGGATCTGTTTTTTTATAACATCCATGGTTTATAGATAATTTATTATTATTTCATATGCAAATTTTGATATGAATGTTTATGTTATGCTTCATCCTTATCATATGAGGAATGCATTGGACTTATTATGTGATGAGTTGATCCTCTTATAGCTCCTAGATTTATTGTTAGGTCTCATGAGACAAACTAGTGTCCCTACAAATGTCCATAAAAAATTCCTATTTATAGTCTTTAAATTAAGACTTCACTATGTGGTTATGACATAAGATATTACGAATCCCATCATTAGGAAATTGGTCATTGCTATTACAATTGATTATTAGACTAGTAGAATATCAATTTAAATAATAAATGAATTATTCGATTTGTCTTTTCCATATTATTATGATGTTTTTTTTAAAAAATATTTTGATTTAGTGTTATACATAATCTCCAAAATTTACTATTAATTATGAAACATTCTACTATATTTTTATCCTTACTAAGCACTACATCTCACCCCTTTCTATGTTTTTATTTTCCGACTATGAGAAAAAGTTTATTATGACAAACTTATAAGGATTTTCTATGAGAGATGAATGTGTTAAAAGGAGACAAAATGTTGTTGTTTTTAATTTCATAATATAATGTATAACATATGGTTGTATCTAGTACTTCCAAGGATACAAAAATAGTCAGTCTTTCGGGATATGATCCACTGTGATCATGCCAATATTATTTTATAATACACCTACTTTGTGTAACAAGGGTCATGGTGTTATAGTTGGTGATAGGGAATTTTTATTACAATTCGGTGAAACTAGATTTAGAAAAACATATACTAGAGAACATTACTGTAAGATAGAATTTAGGGTTAGTATAGGAGAACATCCTAGAATTTTGGTAAAGTAGAGGTTTTTTTGAGTTTCCCAAGAAATACATTCATTTTTTGAAATGAGTTTGTAGAGTTAGATCACAGACAAATGTTCCTAGGATTTAAATCTCTAACATGGAGTAACGGGCTTGACCCGAGGTATCCTGGTACACGACAACGGTCATTGCTGCACACTTGGTTACAACACTCAGGGGGGATATGTTAGCATAATTAACAATTTCATTACAAAAAATTATGAATTATTTTAGATTATATACCTACTGAAACAAAACATTTTTAGGAATATGAATTAAATCTTAAAACTATTGAATTTATGTTAAGTGTTTTAATAGTTTGGAATTATGTAGAGCAATTCATAAATAATCTATTGTATGACATTTTTTAGAAATGGCGGCTTGTGAAATGATTGGAAACTGTATAAAGGAACATAATCCATGTAGGGATTTTACTCCTACTTAAGATAATTTTAGTGGATGTGGTGATCCAATCATTGCTAAAAAACATATTACCATACAAGTAAAACTCACTCAGGATATAAATAATAACATTACTTGTATAGAGGACCCTAATCCACAACATTGAGGATCAATGTTAGACATCATTATGAGGGAAGCACCCCAAAAATTCAATGGTACTACAAATCCATTTGTAAATGATTAGGGGATGTGTTCCTTAGAGAAAAATTTCCTGCATTGGGGAGTAGCGATTGGGAAATAGTTGACATGGTTGTTCATCACCTCGTAATAGATGTAGGTCAAAGGTAGTCAATAATTCAAAACACAATGGAGGATGAATAATATTCAAATATGGAATGGATTGAGTATAATTAAATTTTCATAGAAACATACATTCCTCATGACCGTCAAGAGGATGTGGAAAGATAATTTTTATGTCTGAGGAAAAAATAGGATGAGAATGTCACAATGTATGAGGATAACATTATAAGGATACAAAGGCATGAATCACATTATATATGTATCCCAACTCATAAAATTGATCGATTCATTGATGGTTTAAAACCATTTCTCCATCGAGCATTAGTCTCATAATCCTTCTCATTATATGAATATATTGAATCCTCTGATATCAAGATAGAAAAGTAATTCTTTATGTCATACGAAATTAAAAGAAAATCAAGAGAAGAGGATATCGTCTAAACACTCTAGAAATGGAAATAATGGGATAATGGAAAAAAATTGAATTCCCATCCTGCAGTAAATGTGTGAAGAAACACCTCTATACTTTCATGAATGGAATGTGATTCTGTCACATGTCTGGTGAAAAAGGCCACCATTCTCATGATTTCAAAGGAAAGAAAGTGGTTTTCAATGTTGAATGAAACAATTGTAGAGAAATACGTCATTATAAAAATTTATTTCTTAATAACCAAGGAAACATACCACAGGAAATTCCAAGGGAGAAAGGACAATCTTAGGGGGTCACTACTGCTGAGGTTGAAGCTCTGAATGACATGGTGGAAGGTAATTTAATTGATTCCTTTTGTTTACCCAATGATTTATTTGATTCTAGATCATCGAATTTTCTCATTTCTTCCCATATTTTTATGAAAACTAAATATATCCAATTTTATTTAAAAATGGAGTTTTCAATCATAACACGTAAAGGACATATCAATTGAACAATGCTTTTTGTAATCAATTCAAATGAGGGTATATTAATGTGCTTTATCTGCTAATATAATCGTCATGACTTTGATTGAATTTTATATAATCATCGGTATGGATTGGATTTTGGGCCATGATGAGAAAAATTATTTTAAGAAGAAAGAGGTTACAATTTTGGATGACGATTAGGAACACCTTATCTTCTGATCAGAAACATCACCATCTAATTGTAATATAGATCCACACCCAATAGCTCTACTAAATTCAATTATTAGGGAGGAAGAGAATGAATTAACTATGTGTGAAGAAAATAAGGCTCAAATAGAGGACGTACCTATTGTGCATGAATTTTTTGATTTGTTTCCAAAGGATTTTCCTAGACATCCTCTATAATGAGAAATTGGTTTTCCATTGATTTAATTCTTGGTTTATTTCCCATATCAAAGACCCCTTATATAATGGCCACTATGGAATTAGTGGATATAAGGAAACAACTATAGGAATATAGTAATAAAGGATTTATTCATCCTACTATTTCTCAATGTGGATCCGAGGTTCTTTTTGTAATGAAGATAAATTAATCTACGAGGTTGTGCATTGACTACAGGGAGGTCAATGATATTACAAATAAGAACAAGTAAACCTTATATTTAATTGATGATTTATTCGAACATAATCATGGAGATGAATATATTTCAATGATTAACCTTTGATCTGGATATCATCAGCTGTGTGTGATGAAGGAAGACATTCCAAAAAAACATTTCAAACCACTTACCAGCATTACCTGCTTACAGTAATTCCTTTTGGACAGACTAATGCTCCCTTTGTTTTCATGGATCTAATGAATAGTGTTTTAATGAATATATTTATGAATTCGTAGTGGTATTTATGGATCATATATTGGTATAGTAAAAATTTTATGATGATCAAGAAAATCAATTATGCACTGTTAAAAAACATTAGACGAAATGAATTATTTGTGAAGTATAGAAAGTGTGATTTTTTCTTCAGGATGTTTCTCTTCATGGCCATATTTACTTTAATGATTGAATATATGTCAATCCCTCAATGACTAGATAAATATAGGAATGGATAGCACCGACCAGTATAATTGAGGTATGTGGTTTTATTGGTTTAGCAGGTTATTATCAGCGCTTATTCCAGAATTTAGCCTGATTGCTAACCCATAAACATGTCTCACCCATAAATGGGATAAATTTTCTAGGAAAAAATTGTACGAAGAATTCTATTACGAACTGAATATATATTTAGTCAATGCACTTATCTTGACTCTACAATCTGTGAATGATGGGTTTTTTATTTATAGTGAATCATCAAAAAGGACATGGTTGTGTCCTTATGAAGAATGATAATGTTATTGCCTATGCATCATGACAGCTAAAAATTGATGAATAAAACATTTCCAGTCATGACCTTATGTTAGCAGCTGTAATCAATTCTTTGAAGATATAGTGACAATATCTAAATGGTGAAAAATGTAATATATATACCAATCACAAGAGTTTGACGAATATTTTATGACAATAGAACTCAACATGACGCAATGAAGATGGATTGAACTACTCAATGATTATGATTTCACAATTCACTACCACCCAGGGATGTAATGTATGATGGTAAAACCTTTGAGAATAAAGGATCATAGGGTTTTGAATAAAACACATGTTGAAAGGGATCTTATATTCATGTATCTAGTATAGATGGATATGGGACTAATCAAGGATGTTGAAATATCAATACATTTTCAAATAATTTCTAAACCATCTTTAATAGAAATGATAAAAAGTTCTCAGACTGATGTTGAGGAGATTAAAAATAAAATTAAAGATGTGAATGTTGGGAGATTGATTGACATCATATACCAAGATGGAATATTGAAATTGAGGAAGAGAAAATGTCTTCCCAATATAACTGATATACAAAGGGAATTGTTTTATTATGCACATAACTCCAATTTCTCTATAAACTAAGCTAGCACTATGATTTAAAGTGATTTCAAGGAACATTTTTTAGTGGTATAACATAGAGATGACAATTTCTGATTTTCTGTCAAGATGTATGTTTTGTCATCATATTAAGGTCAGATGAAAATAACCTATATGAGTCATCCAAACTCTTTCCAGACCTCCATGGAAATGGGATGATATTTCGATGGACAATTGTGATGGGGCTACCAATGACTCATCGAATGAATGATGAAATATTGGTAATTATTGACCTTCTTAACACGTTAGCACATTTTAATGCTATAAGAAAATATTTACCAATTTAAATTTTTTCATTAATGTATATTAATGATGTTTGTATGACTTCATGTAGTACCCCAATAGATATTTTCTGATCCCGATCCACATTTTACATTATGATTCTGGAAAAAATTTCAGATGGACCTGGATACTGAACTTTGTTTGGGCACTGCCAACCACCCTCAAATTGATGGAGGATCCAAAAAACTATTCAATACATAGAATCCAGGTTGATATCATGCTCAATTGACTTTCATGGTATGTGGGATCAATATTTACCTCTTGTAGAATTTTACCATATTAATATCTTCAATATATGTATTCACATGGCATCATATGATGTGTTATATTGAAAGAGATATTGAAAGAGATATCTCACACTAGCATGTTGGGATGATGTTTGTGAATGAAAGCTCGTAGGCCCAGAAAATGTTTTGGAAAAAATGGAAAAGGTGAAGGTTGCCCAAACCCACATAAAAGAAGCACAATGTAAGCAAAAGAGCTATGCCGATAACTGAAGGAAAGAATTGGAATTTCAAGTAGCAGATGCTGTTTTCATGAAGGTATTACCTTGGAAGGGTGTTATACATTTCAGTAGGAAGGGAAAATTAAATCCAAGGTACCTCCGACCGTTAAAAAATCTAGAGAAAATTAGGGTTGTTTCTTATAGATTAGAAATTCCTCCAAGTCTCTCCAAAGATCATGATGGGATACACGTATCCATGTTGAGAAAATACATGCCTGACCCAACATAGCTACTCACCTATGAAGAAATATAACTGGAAACAGATGTTTCATATTTTTAAGATCATGTCCAGATTATTGATATTCTATAATAAGTGTTGAGAAACTGAACAACTCGTCTAGTAAAAGTTCTACAGATAAACTATAATATCGAAGAGGCAATGTGGGAAACTGAGCAAATTATGATAAAGAACCACTAGAATCTTTTTATACAATACTATTATAAAAATATTGAAGATGAAATTATTTGATTTAGAGAAGAATGTAACACCCCAAGCTTCCTTAGTATGCATCTCTTTGAATAATACAATATCTTGCGTTGTACGCAACTTATACTAAAAACACTCCATGACCAATCAAACTAGCCATTATGAATAGTATACCAACTTTTTTAAATTCAATAAATTTTATTTTTCCAAATGGACTACATTTTTGGATTTGGAATATCCAAATTATCTTCTGGTTAATTTTTGGTACTTTTTTGAATACTTTAATTTTTTTATGAATAAAGAGAAACATTGTGTTATTGTTTAAAATAGACATAGTTTTTTAAAAAATATTTTTTTTATGTAAATTTGTTTTAGGACAAAATATATACATAATTCATATATAAGTTCAATGTAATTCATTGTATTAATTTTCTTATATTATTAGATATATAAAATTTTACTGAACTGTTTACCCTTTTTACATACCTTCTAGGCGTATTCATAAATTTTTATAAAACATGACTTTTCTGATATTGTGAATTGAATTTAAAAAATCCAAGATTCACGGTTCCCTTAATTAGTTTAAATAAGGTTCAATTAAATGAAAATAATTTTTTTGTAATAGTAACGTTTGACTTTCATTTACCACAGGTAAAAGTAAATAGGATAGTAAACTGTAAAAAAATGATATTATAATTACCCTAACACATGTCCTAATTCTATAGGATAATTTTATTTTGACCCAACTAATTCTTATTAATTAAATAAGATACTTTCGTTCCACATGGATTAAATTTGGACATTTATCATATTTAAATAAATGTTAAACGTGTTTTGTTCAATGATTAATATATAAAACCTTTTTAATATAGGGTTATAAAAATGATAATTCCGAATATAAATACTCATTAGAAAGATAAATTTTTTTCCGAAATAATTGTATCTTATTTTTAATTTTTAGACATAATATAATTGAATTTATCTATGGCACAATAATGATAGAGTAATTACATAATTAATGAATTATTAAAATAATTGATATTATAAATAACCAAATAAATTGTAATTCATAATTTTAATGAATTTCAATAATTTTATAGGATATTATGACATGTTAGGGTTTATTAAATATTTTTTTTCTAAGTGATAATTTTGTTATGACTTTCACAAAAAAAATACCAAATAGTTACATAATTCTCATAATTGAGTTTTTATAACAAATAATATATTATAAATTGATAAAATATTCCTAAAAGTAAATGGTCAGGGAAAAGTGCATAGATAAAATTCTATATTTTAATAATTAACCCCATGGGATTCTATTGGCTTTTTATAGTATGTTTATTAAAAAAATTATAATAATACAAGAATACATGGTAGAAGTTAACCTATTTAACTATGGGTTAATTCTATACGACAAGGTTTATATGGTGACATACACTTTTCCTAAAGTGACCTTCCCTACTCTTATGAAAGGGTACTTCCAATAATCTCATAATCACAACTCCAAAGCCATTTGGATCTGCCAAGCCCTGATCAAATATCCTCCCAAATACCATCAATTAGATATAGAGGCCATTCTTTGATCATAAATCAATCCAATGGACCCCTTTTTATAAACATACAATGAAAACACCCAAAAAGAGGTAATAATTCAACTTCTTCTTTCAAATATATTTTCTTCTTCCAAATACTCTTTCATTGTTGATTCATTACCAAAATAGTACATCAAGGACATTATAAATACATATATTTCATTATAAATATAGTACTACTATAAATATTATTCTATCTATCATATGAATGAAAAGTCACCATACGTTCATACGTATGGCTTTCCATCTTAATGTCATTGTGTAGTTTTTTATTCAAACACTTCATTATTTGGATGGGTATAATAATGCATATAACTATTGTAAATAATAAATATAAAATTTTAATGATTATTTATATATGATATACCATCCAATTACATACTATTTCACTATCAATAAATTGATATAGTCCCTCGTGTGTACATACAGATAACAGTGTCCATGAATGCGAGGAAATTCATTACCCATCATTACCATGAATGAATAATTTTCATATTATGAATAAAAATAATTTTTGAGAAAATAATATCATTCTGGATATGAATCAATTACATCCATTCCTTAACAAACATGGATTACATAACTATGTATATAAAGGAATCTGAACCAATTAACACCCATAACAATAATACTACTGAAATATTATTTTCCAAGTAATATTATAAGATCAGATATGTTTTCAAATTTATTTATGGGGTTATTTTATATTTTATTATAAATTATATAACTATTATACATTATTTTAACGTTCCCTCGATCAATGAATATTACAAGGTGAGTGTTAATTCTATTATCTCTTCATTATCCAAGGTTGTTTATTCGTTAGTATATACTGGAACCTCTTTATCACCCACATACATATTTCTTAAAAATGTATTTTAAAACAATTTTTACTATTTCCTAGACTGTGGGTTAAATTCATTAATACACTTATTTAAATTTTTATAAATTGATTATAATTTAATTGTTCTATCTTTTTTAAAACAATTTACATTACGTCCATTTCAACCAAATTATGGAATGAATTTTTTTAACATATACAACAGGTGCACCAATTTTCTACTGTTATAACATCATCAATCATCTATTAAATGATTATTAGAAAAATTTAAAAAATAAAAGTTTTATTTAATAATTATGTGACTTTTAATGGATTTTCAAATAGAATGATATATTTCTCTCAATATTTTTTATTTCATCTATGTCAACATCTTTTGATTGATTTTACACTTGTTTGAAATAAAATTTTTATGATATAATAATCCACATTGTATTGAAGGTTTTGTGATATATTTGACAATGTATGTGTTGTTTTTATACCATTAATGGTTTATGGTTAATTATTTATCATTTCATATGCTATTTTTAATATGAATGATTATATTATGTTTCTTCATTTTCATATTAGGAATGCATTGGTTGTAGTACGTGATGGGTAAAGCCCACATTATTTTCCTGATGCATCAGAAGGTCTCACGATACGAACAAGTTTCTTGGCACCATGACTTGACACTGTATTATTTTTTGTCTTGGCACAAGGTTTTGACTATTGGCTATAATGTCTGATATTATGGATTTTATGATTATTAAATTTTCTACAAATATTAGATGTGAATATTTGACTAATTGAATATCCAAGTGAATAAGTAAAAGGAATTAATTTATTTATAATTACCATTTTATTATGATAATTATGATGAAAAGTATGTTTTTTACTATTATACATTGCCTTAAATTTTTTTTCTAATTTATTCTTGTTTCTGCTATATTCTTATCCTTACAGATCACCTAAGCTCACCCCATTCTATATTTTATTGTTCCAAGGATGTGAAAAAGTATATTATGACTGGCCTACAAGGATATTATAAGGGGGATGAATGTGTTAAATGGATAATGAATTAGAATGTTTTTCATTTCATAATTTAATGTAATACTTATATTTGTATCTTGTACTTCCAAGACTACTAAACTGATCGTGGTTTTGGTATATGATCCCTTGTGATCATGACAATGTTATGTAATAATGCACTAAATCTAGTAAACTAGTGTTCGGGCATTACAATATATACTGAGATTTTATTATAAATATGGTATAATCATATTTATCATTTTTTCAATTCGATGAATGAAAATGTCCCTATACGTGTGTAGGTATGGCTTACCGTCTCTACGTCGCAGTGTAGTTTGTTATTCAACACCACATAAGTTGGATGTGTATAATAAGGACTATAATTAATATAAATAATGAATAAAACATGTTAATTATTTTTTATATATAATATACATTCTAATTCAATGTTGTATTATCATTGATAGGATGATATTGTCTCTCATGCCTATGTACGGCTTACTGTCTCCATGACGCGATGAGATTCAATTTCAACGATCACCATTCAAGAATTTTATTAATAATATAAATATTGATTATGTATGAGATATAATAAATAATATTTCTACTATAATAATATATATTTATCTATATAAATATATGTCATTTACTTATGTCCATACTATACGATAATAGAATAGAAACAACATTCAAATTTACGTTTGGACTATCGTCTCCATGAACAGTGTTTCTATTTCATATATCAATATAATATAAATATTTATTTTATGAATATATATGATATATAAAATCATGTTTTATATTATATAATTATTTAAATCATGATATATTTGATACAATAAAGAATAACATGTTAAAACATTTACGTTAAAGAATGAGACTATTACTCGAAATGATTATTAAACCTCAAAATTATTATTAAATTGGTAGTATAAATTCATAAATGAATCATATATGATATCATAAATATTAATATGCTTCTTTTATAATTTAATAACATACTATTGTAATTATACATGCGGTTAAATGTACCCTCGACTAAAGGAATGTACAAGTTATGTTTTAATACCTCAATCTAATTATTATCCGAAATTGATTATGTGTATGTTTTTCCAAGGAAGTATCTATTATCCATCTCCAAAAATCATTGAAGATATCTCAAAAGGATTACTTTTAAGGGAATATTTAACTAAAAAATAATTTTAAATGGTATAAATATTTATTCTTCTAAATCATTTTCATTAATATCTATGTTTTCAAAATCATTTTAAGGATTTGAATATATAGACATGATTGTTGTAAAATGTTAATTAATTTCAATAGTTTCAAAGTGTTATGTGACACTTTGATTAAACAATGTATTTCAAATGTATTCCATTATAATGTGGGTATCTTTTAAATGATTTCATGAGAAAGGTATGTTTCTCTCAAAGTGTTTTACAGATCATTTTCAAATATGTCAACATCCCAAAATGTATATTATTCATGAATGAAGTTTATTTATTATAATACATTGTTATATAAGGTATTTAATGAATTTTGATATGCTTGACTATTGATGTGATGTTTTTATACCATTCACGATTTACGGTTAAAGTATTGACATTTCATATTCTTGTTTTAATATAAATGTTTATGTTATGTTTCACCCTTTTCATATGTGGAATTGATTGGAATTTGTATGTGATTGGTGGGGCTGCCTCTAACCCCTCAATGAATCATTAGGTCTTATGAGAAAAATTAGTGTCACGACACAAGGACTTGTAAAATCTTTATTTGTAGTCCCGGCACGAGGCCATGAAAATGTGGTTATGATTTCCAACAATATGCATTACCTCCTTATTAAATTAGTTATTACATGTTATTATTCGACTAGTAGAATATCCATGTGATTTTTATGTGGTAAACATTAATGTATTTATTCCATATTATTTTCTTGTTTATGATTAAAAGGTTGTTGTTTGTATTAGACATCTATCCTTAAAATATTTTAGCTTCCGCTAAATTATTTACCCTTACTGAGAATTTGAGCTCACACATTTATATTGTTTTTTCCTTGGATATTAAGAAGTTTATTATGATTCATATGAAGGGTTATTCTTGAGGTATAAAGGAATTATCAAAAGATTTTTTATTTTGTGTTTTAGGTTTTAATGTTTAATGTAATATTAATGTATGTAATATATTTCTCAAGACTGCTAATTTGATCGATCCTTCAGGATGTGATTAATTGTAATCATTCCATTGTATTAAAATAATTCACCCACTCTGGGTAACTGGGGTTGGGGTGTCATAGAAATAAAATTCTTGGATAAATATAAAGATTCAATATATTATTAATCCACTATATAACCTATGAATACTAGTTTCTTTTTAATATTCAAACTCACATATCATCTATTGTGATAGAAAACATATCCTGACTATGACATCAGTTCAATATGATATATCTAAAATGAATCATTAGTATTACCCATGTTGTCTACTTCGACATCTCTTTTATACACCATTATCACATCCTTAGTATTTATAATATAGGTGAGGATAGTCTTAATTGTTTACCAAGGTTAATCTCCTAGATATTTATGATATCCACCTACCATGAACAATTCATAAGCAGCATCAATTCTAAAAAATATCATTGATTACATTATTTATCATAGTTCTAGAGGTTATGGAATATTAACCATTCACTTATTCGAATGTTGTGTCTGAGGGAAAACGTTCTTAAAAAGATGTCCATTTGTGACACTAGTAAAAAATCCCCTCTTTGATTGTTCCATACTAAATCTATTTAGTATCATGTCAAAAATATATACATTGATAGAGTCCAAGTAACCACTAGGATCTATCACGAATGTTCATGACCCCTAAAATATAATATTCATCAATTAAATTTTTCCTATAGATACAATAGTTTAACATATCCTTAATATATTTAAATACTATTATGTGAATTCCAATTAGTAATATGTCATAACAAAATAAATCTATGATAAAAAAACACAATCCCACTAAACCTATTGTGAACTGCAGACTATCATTAAATCTTGATGAAACCAAATTATTTTATTTATTCATCAAATCTAATGTTCCATGAACTAGATGATTGATTCAACATATAAATGGATCTCTACAAATTTGAATTACTTTTTTACATATCCTAGATCCATAAAACCATATGTATTTTTCATATATACATCATCTTAATGGTTCAAATTAATGAATACAGTTTAGATATCCAACTCCTAAATGACATATTCTTGGTAAGATACTATATCGTATAAAAGTGAATGATTTAAACATTGAAACTGTGGAAAAGGATTCATCATAGTTAACTTTGTGATTTTTTCAAACATGTTATCTACTAGCCTTTATATATTTCTAATTACTATACGTTTGTTTTATAGTTTCCTCGAGAATATCCATTTTCATCGAATGATATTCACATAAAATAATACATTGACCAGAACCCAAACATGGTTCTAATACATTGAATCCATTTCAAGATTCAGGAATTAATAATATATCGATTCTTATGAGTTCTCTAGTACATCTTTATAAGAGAGAAGTTCATCACTATTAACCAATTAAGAGTCACTATCTTTGATGACTAGAAAACTATATCTCTCTAGTTCTCTTACCTATCTTTGTATCAAACACAATACATGGGTCTGAGGAAATATTTCTCTATGGGGACCTATAAAATATATTATTTTAACAAATACTGTATATAGTGAGCTTTAACTTCGTGGAAGTCAATGTTTATCCCACTATCCTTTTTGACAATGTGCTCCTCTCAAGATAGACAACTTGTATATCAGTAATAAATTTCTTCTGTGAGGGTTCGTATAGGATCTATCCCATTATTTACTTGTTATCACCTATAAATATACAAATTTAGAGATGGGGTTCAACTTTTTTTCCTCAAAATACACTAAAATTTTCCCTCAAATCCATACACATTTGGGAGGAAAATGGGATCTTTATTCTCTATAGCTTGATAGAAATTTCAATTTCAACTTTAGTTGGAACTGGGTTTAATGTGTATGTCTTAGTTTGTAATTAAAAAACAAAAAATGATAATGCATGATCATCATGACCCATAATTTAACTTATCATTTCTAAAAAGACACGATTACTTCATTGTGTAACCCCATTCCACTATGTTGTTTAAGGTGGAGTTAGTTGTTGTAGAATCCCAAACTCCCGTTAAATGTTGATGAACTATTGGTTATGATATTCACCACCTCAATCCAATAATATAATATTTATCTGTTTACATGTTTATTCAATAATTCAATTTTTAATTCCTTGATATTTTCAAGGACATATACTTTTACCTATACTAGTTGATATATCCATATGCACTAAATTCATACGTAAAATTTATAAAGTATGAATATACACCTATAGATTCTTATGAATATGGTCCAAAAACATTTGTTTGTACGAATACATGATGATCTATAACCCTTTCACAATATCCAACAAATAGTTATATGATTATTTTTACTTTTTATCAAGCATGAATTATTTTAATTGGTTTTATCTCAAAAGAATATAAATAACCATATTGACAGAACTTTTTCCATCACATATCATTTTCAATACCAAGAGGGTGATGCAATAAAAGGGTGTTATATGAATCTTATAAATTTGGTTGGTTATCAATTTAAAACATATTGTTTTCATTATTTAATACATAAATTCCATTATTTAAATGTGATATACAATAACATATGTTTTCCTCATAAAATTATCATATTTTATTTGCAATCATTAATGTAAATCCATTTGTTATGTGGAATGACATTGAAATTATGTTCTTCTTAACTATTAGTAAATAATAATTATATTTTATAACAAAAAACAATCTGGTTTGCAATGAATTGTGGTAATCACCACTGGACTAGATATTTCAGCCTTGACCCATTGAAAGCTCTTAGATCCACATATCCATTAGAAATCATTTTAAATATATTTGGTTCCTACATTTGAATAAAAATGTGATCCCAAATTCTTTATCAAATAACCAATATATAAATATATATTGAAATATTGCACTCGATGATGAATGAACATGTAGCTTCCCTTGCTTCTAGATGTATTTCCTCTTCTAGTGGCCTAACTTGCCACATGAAAAACAAGCTTCTGATATTTCATTTACATTCATTTTTATCTCCCAATTCATAAAAGAAATGTTAATTGGAGATTGATTCTTTTTATCATAATTGGTTCCCTTTTAATTTTTCCTCTCATTCCCCTTTACCATAATCACTAAGTGTTTTTCCTACCCCATGTCCATATCTTCAAAGAGAATAAAGTTTAGATGTTATAAAATATTCTTCTCATTATTCCCAATATTGTAATTAATAATTAACGTAGATATGATATTGGGTATTTAGGAATACATGATATCTATATGAAACTAATTCTCGAATTTAATACTATAGATTTATTTTCATTTAATGTAGATAGTGAGAATCACTACAAGAGGCCTAGCTATAATGGACAATCCAATATTAGTTGTAAACTAATTTTTTGTTCTCTCATATCCCTCTTGTCTCTAATTCATTTGATAGAGATCTCTATGGTGATACATCATTCTATACCCATCAATGTCCTCATGTTTCTTCAAAATAACATTATACATTCATTATAACAAGAAGAAATGAACATCTATAACATCATTCAAATTATTCAAATAGATAGATAGATCCTTGTCACTTTCCTCATTTCCACGAGAAACAATAAAAGGTTCAACAATCACATGAAACCTCCCAACATGGTGAAGTATAACACGTAAATTCCTATTCCAATATTGGATATTTGGGCTGGTGAGAAGGTTATACTTCTCTAGTATGGATCATAGTGATATATTTGAAGTCATTTTAATGTTTTTCCTAAAAATAAGATGACTAATGTTTTTTCAATTAATAGATAAAATATTCAATAATAAATAAATATTAAATTAATTAGTCATCCACTATTTTATCGAAACCTACTGTCCCTCAACATTGGGTTCAAAATATCCATTTTTTGGAAATTATTGTGGAATGGATCCATATTCTCCATCTCATTACCCCACATTTTGTTGGTCAAGAAACGTGAATTGTTTTGGTATCCATCATTAATTCCAATAGAGTTGACTCAAACTTCATCGATCTTTTGAATGGGCTCCCCAATCCTATTATAATTAATTTAGATTTTCTTAACCCCTTCCAATTAGTTACACCAATCCCACTTTGGAAATCAACCATTGATTTGAACCAAGTTGAGTCATCTAAAAACATAAAGTTAAAATTCCATTATTATTGAAATCACCCCATCATTGGATTGTTATGAACATTAATCATTGGTTTTATTTTAAAAGATATAGTTGAAGGCTATACCAGTTTAATATATATAACTAATGGATTTTATCATTTATAAAAATTTCACAGTTTTTATCTTCATTAAATTTATTTAGTTTTAAGTGGATGTTCATAATTAATTAACCTTGTAATATATAATATTTATATAGGTGACCATTTATTTAAGATTTGTATTTCATGATCATTAATTTAAATAATTCATATTATCATTAAAAAACAACCATAATGAAATAACCATAAATCTAATAGAAATGAAATAAAAAATCTTCTTGATCAGGTGGTTTTACTTGTTGTTAGTTTTTATATCAGAAGTTAAACTAGTCATTGATCTTGGTTAAAAATAGATTGAACCATTTAAGGTTTGGGTTATCGCTTTATACTGGTCCACCAATGTATCTATCTTTTATTTCTTTTTCCATGGATCCAATATTGATCCACATCCGCTAGCATGGGATCTCCATACATCACATATACATTTACTCAAATGAATGTGAGGTAAAATGGAAACAAAAAAGAAACCATTTGAAAAAAGGTCCTACATAATAAGAGGATTACATGAAGACAAGACAAACGTTTAATTTTTTATTAAATTAAAATGGATAAAATTTCATACAGAGTTCATGTATTTTCTCATTATCATGCATACATGAAACAAATTTCAAATTTAATACAATGATTATTCAATTATTAATCATTATTATTTATGAAAAACAACGACTGAATTAATTAATTATAATCCATAAATAATAATGTCATTTATCTTAATTATGAACAAACATTCAATTATATTCTCATCTGTTATAATTTTAAATAATGTATATTTATTTAAAATTAATGGTTGATACAAATTTAAGAAGCATGCAATATTTTGATTACCTTGCCACATCTATGCAACCTGTAATATACTGAAATAAATTTTTATTCTTTTTGACCAATACCATACATGAGATATCACATACTATAATGATGTGTAGAATAATCAAAATAAATACTCATATTACATGATTTTCATAATGATTCATGCTTTAATGCATGTTGAGTAACAAATGAAATTTGACTCATACATGATATACAGATATAAAGAAGATAAGGTAATTAATTAAATATTCATATATATATATATATATCCTATCACATGAAATTTCTTATATCCATATCTTCCAAATGCAATAATGTGTGTCATGGTTTAATAATTTTTTTTAAACTATGTAATTTTGTATAGGTACACAACAAGTACAAGGAATATACTCTACAAGTAAATCTATCACCATATATCCAAGGAACCCACATAGGGGATCAACATATAAATGTATCATTAAAAATATAGAGTAAATAATGTTTCAAATGGGATAAACATCCTGTGATCCCCATAATAAATGATCACCAGTTAGGTAGGTCGTGTATGGTAATGTATAGCCCATCTATGACTCCATGGGACTGTACACCACGTACCTGGGATATAATGTGTGTAATAAGGTTTTTATGAATCTCCTTGGCTGGTTCAAAACCCAATTTAAGGTATTTAATGTGCCACATGAAATCAATACAAATAGTTTGAATTAATTACAGAATTAATTGCTGATGAATTGATCACAAGTACATGGGATGAAGTTATAATTACATTGTGTGTAATACTTTATTATCCTCATATAATTCTTTGGTACTTAATATGAGTTAATAAATTTTAATTTACTCATAAAATTTATAATCATAATTTGAACTAAATAAAACCATGAATGAAGAAATAGTTCTTAGAAATCAAAATAAAGAAATTAAAACTAGAATTGAAAAAATAAATTAAAATTTATATATCATAATGAAAATTTATATAATTTTAAATAATAATTAGACCTGTTATGATACCACTTGAAGGTTATGGGTGCAGTAAAACATGTGTAGGTTGGTACCCAAGTTTAATTTTTTCCATGTAAATTGATCTTTCTAAGAAGTACATGATTATAAAGAATGAGTTCAATGGAAGTGAATAAATTTTGACAGAAAACATAAATCATGATGGAATTAGAGAGAGTGTAACATCAAATATTAATTACAATTAATTTAATTGACATTAATTAACATGATGATATTATATTATCATTAATGGATATGGTACTAGATCTAACATGCTCTATTGTTCTATTGTAGGAATCAAGTTGGGATTCCCTCATTTTGGGACCCATAGGTGTTCCAAGAATCTCTAGATGTCAATGAAGGATTCTCTAGGTCCCATTAAGGTTGATCTTTGTGCTTGGGTCACCTTCTATTGAAATCTAAGAGAATTGTTTCAAAATAATTCTCCATGATGTAGTGGAGGAAGATTTTTTACTTTTCATGGAAGTGATCTTGGTGATGAGTGATCTATAGGGATTGAGATAATTCCCAAATTCCATTGTGTAGAACTGAAAAAATGAATTTTTCTATAGATAATATAAAATAAATGGTTATATATATCACCATGGTTAAAATAAATTAATTTCACATATTCCATACATTATTTTTTGAATCATAGAAAAATCCATATATTCAACAATAATAATATTATTATTTTTTCTCAACATGTGTTTCACATTTGAATTAAAATTAAATATCACTTAATCAAATAATATATGATATTTATTATTTTCCCACTAAGACTAAAATATTTATCCATAATTACACCATAATAATAATCAAACATTGAATAATTTATATTTATGTATTAAATATATATAACTGCATTATTCATCAAAAAATAAATAAATATTATAATCACTAAATAGAAAATAAATATTTATTACATATTCTTTTCACATTGTACCCCCCTAAAGAAATAATGAGGAAATAAATGTGATTAATCAAAATAAGATATTTATTAAAACTATTGTGGGAATATTTTTTATTCAAATATTATTTAATAAATAATAATTGATTATATAACTGAGATTCTAGATGCCATATTTGTCTGATACTCTTGGCCTATTTCCAAGTGGCATTAGATGAAGAAGACAAATGACAAAGTTAAACATTTAGAAAATTCCATGAAACCCATAGAGAAATAATTTAATACCATAGAAACATAAAACCTGATATTGATGAATATTGTGTATGGTAATACCTTAATCAATATATATCAAATCAATCGGTTTTCATATTATTTCCATCAACCTATGTGATAGATTTCTCTTTCATTTACATACATGAAATATATCTTTCATATAGAACACAATGGACATGAATTTATATACTCTATACAATTTCCATTAAAGGTCCAAAAATATTAACTTCCATTAAAAAAATAAGGGATAAATAATTTCTATCATTATTCATTAATTAAATATTACTTTTGACACTCCAAATGTATTCTACTTCAGCCACAGATATCTATCCTCATAATTTTTGTCAATACATCAAATCATGAGACTAATAATACTCATTAATAATAATATGAATGTTTAGAGGACAATACAAACATCCTCATATAGAAACATCCAATGACACATATAAATTTATATTTCCTACTAACATGTCACCTTCTCATAATATCCTTAACGATATTTGCTATAGATTACACCAATAGAAGGTCCTAAATGTCCTATGAGTTTCCACACATAATAGCCTATATTATTTTTATCCCCAAATTGATATTATAAAAATTTAGAACACATATTTAATAATACATTCATATCAATTATGGGTTCACATCATAGCATGGAACTACTATGACCTTTATGTGAGAATCCCCCACTAGGTACATTGTCACATAGTATGTTACAATAAAGAACAACCATGATTTGACAATAAGTTTTTTTAATAGTAAAATATATACATACATGTTAAAATAATGTATACATATGTTGGTTCTAGGGAAAAAACTCCAACAGAATACAAATTGAACTAGAGCCAACTACTAAGAACCTTTTGTTACCTCGCTCTCACTTGATACTCAAACAACAATTGTGGTATCTCATTATTCAATGTGTACACCATGACATCTTCTATGGGTAATCTTTTCACTAAATCATCAAACCTTTGATAAAATCCCCAAGAGGTGATATTTTCAAAGTGTTCTTTTGGTATGTTGGTGTGACCTTGTCTCTTTTGCAAAAGTTGCATATGTTGTATTATCACAATACTTTATATTATGGTATTTACAAATATGTAACATAATGAGCTCCAAGAAAAAGTTATAAATAAAAATTTCATCGTTGTTAGAATAAGAATATTAAATATAAATGTAATCTACTCTATTATCAGTAATAAATGGCTTCATAGAACTACTCCCACTCACAGCTCCACTGTTGTGACAAATAACATAACCATACTGTAACTTCGGGTCATTCTGATCTGTATAATAACTGGAGTCTATGTAAACCCTATTGAATAGTTTCCCATACCATATATACACTAGAATAAAATCTATAGTTCATTTAATATTGTCAAGGAATACATTAACATTAGTAATTTTTTGTTCTCCAGGAACATAATTATATATTCCTACCATGCTTAATGTATAGGCAACATTAAGTCTTTCACAAATTATGACATACATGATTGATCCTATTGTTGAACCATTTGCGATCTTACATCATTTATGTCACTCCTATTGTGTCTGAGGAGACATTTTCATAGAATGATGTAATCCATGTGACAATAGAATCAATTCCCTCTTGGATTCTTCCAAACAATATCCCTTTAGTATCATGTCAACATTTTTTACCTTGACATAGTAAAACTAGCCTCTTAGATCAATCACAAATGATATTTATCCATATAATATAGTATGATTAACTTATTTCCATCATTGAGAAAAACTTTTTTAACCATGCCATAATATACTTTATGAATGGTGTCATTTCAAATATGTGATATTTCTTCATCATATACTACAAAGATAAAATTTTCACGGACACAAATCCTATTTAAAATACACTGCTCACATTCATTCATAGTGAATCCAAATTATTTACAAGATTCATTGAATCAAATGTTCCGTGAGCTAAATGTTTGCTACAATCCCGAAATATATTCCAAAAACTAGAAAAATCATTCGGCATCACCTAGAGTTACAAATCCTTCTAGATTTGTAAGATAAACATAGTCAGGATAATTCTAATTGAGGAATTTAGTTTTGAAATCTATCTTCCAAATCTCATAGCCACGGTAGGATTCTATAGGAATTTTTATTCTCATGGATTTAGAATTTAATAGTGGACAAAAGGATTTATCAATGTCAATTCATTGATAATTTTTAAACCATTTATCCACTATCCTGGCTTCATAAGTATGTACTTTACCTTCCATGTATTGTTTCCTCTTGAAAAAAAATTTCAACCAATGAGATTTAATTCAAATAGCACATCAAATAGAAGAAAAAATGGTTATTATACGTGGAATATATTTCAGAATTCAAGACAGTGTGCCCTCATGTATCATATGAGCTCTCTACAACCTCCATATACGAGATGGGTTCTTCCTTGTAAACCAATAATGAGTCACCATATTCATTGATGATAAAATCATATATCTCTAATTCTCTTACCTATCATATTCTCCTACACTATACATGTTTTTAAAGATCTAATTCATTAATGGTCTCTTGTTGAATCTGTTCATGATGAAACTATTTTGTATTTTGAGCATCAATATCATCGATGTCAATATTTCTCTAGTAAGAAATTTTTATGATGTTCTCCCTCTCATGAAATATAGATTTTTTTTGGAAACAATCACATCATTAATTTAGGGGTTGAATATTAAGTATCCCTTTTCTTCAAAGGATATACTATAAAGATACACTTTTATCCCAGTGGTTGTAGTTTATTTTATGATATGGTCATATCAAATACCTTAAAACCCCATACATATGTGTGTGAAAAAATTGATTTATTTCCATTCCAAAAATAGATAGTAATTTTATATTCTACGTTACTTGATACATTTTTTAATATATATACCTTAGTTTTTAATTAATATCCTACAAAGGATAAAGGAATATTTAAACGAGTTATCATCTTTCATACCATATATAACCTGGTATAATTCCTCCTTTCTCTAACATAATTATACTATTGTATGTAATGTGGATTTGGTTGAGATAGAATCCCAAACCCCCGTAATATGTTGATGAATTATTGGTTATGATATTTACCATCTCAGTTATATTTAAGGTTCTTTATCTTCATTCAATGTTGATTCTCAACTTCATTCTTGATTTCCTTGAATTTGTCAAAGAACATTGGATTATACCACATTAATTAGATATAGCCTTGTCTACTCTATTGATCATTAAAAGTTTTTATGTATGAACAACCACAATGAGATTCAATAGGAAATGGTCCACACATATCATTGTGTATCAATCCTTCTAGATCTATGGATCTTTCAACATGTATCCCAAAGGGTTGTTTGGTAATTTTTCTTTGTAAACAATAAAAACATACTTGTTTTGTTTTTTTACCTAAATATTGTTATAAAAAATACTGAAAGAAAATTTAAAATCTCTTCTAATTAAGATGAAAATTATAGTGATACCATGCCTGAGTTTGATATGAGCTGTGTGAACATGAATTTTTATCAATTTCTAATTCATGGATTTAAAAATTTAGGACATAAAGACTTCTAGATAAACATGTCACACCATAACAAATATTTTCCATATAAAAGTATCATTTTTTATTTAAATACATTAAAATAAATCTATTTGTATCTATATATGATACATAAATTAGGTTATGAGTCAACATAGGTACATAAAAACAACATTTTAAATCCAAAATTATTCACATTGTCAATGAAATGTGGTAGTCTCTAATGGACAGAGCGACCAACCTTGCACCATTAGAATCTCTCAGATCACACTATTATCTAGAACTGTTTTGGAATAAACATTGTTAATGATGTTTAATATTTATGTGATCCCCAAAAGCTATATATAAAACCTAATGGGTAGATTTGGAATGATTACAGGTGAAAACAAACATGCGATTATCTTCCCCATATTTATGAGTGCAATTCCTCTTCCATTGGCGTTATTTTCTACATGAAAAATATACTACCTCTTTTTCCTTAAACAACCTTAGGATCTTCCTCTTATTGGAAGTATAGTGCTAAGGAGATTTATATTGTTTATAGGTCTAGGGATAGATTTCCTAGTACAACATGTTCTTGTTCGCCGTAAGGACTGTGATTTTATCACTCCCAATGTACTTATACACCTATAAAATCAATGTATTATTCTTCAAAATCCCCTCTTCATTATTTCACATATTTTAATAAATAATAATAATGGGGATGGTCTTGGGAAGTGATGATATTATTAGATCTATACACAATGTGTCTATTACTTTAATCCATATGTTTTCTAATCATTGAATATGGACAATAATCTTGACTGCATGAGGTCTTAATCTTGTAAATTATTTAGGATTATTTGTAAAAAAATACACTGAGGTTAAAAAACCACTATCGTATCACCTTTTGTTGATTGATATCCAGAAGATGATACATCATGGTATACACATCCATGTCCCCATTTTCATCAAAATAACAATGGGTATGGATGATATCATGAATCATTGAACATCAATAGCATCATTCAGATTTTTCTCATAGAGAGATATATATTCATAACATTCCACATTATTAGGTACAACTAAAAAATGATCATCCAGAATATAAAATTTAATTCCATGGTGATGTACAACTTGTAAGAGCCTTCTCCAATTTGGGAAATGTTTTTGGAATGATATCCTTGTCAAGTATGGATAACAGTTCCGTGTTTGAATTCATTTTATTGTTTCTTTTACTTTTAAAATGACATAAATTTCCATACATTATATCATAAAATTTTGGAAAATAAATAAATATTATATTTTTTTGTCTCCAACTATTTTATTATATTTTTATATCCTTTATCATTGTCATCAAAATATCTTGTTTCTTGATAATTAAAGTGGAAAGGGTCCATATTACCCTTCTTATTACCCTATCATTGGTTGGTCACAAAAAATCAATTGTATATGGTAGGAATTCAAAATTTGAATTGCATTAAATCATAGTTCATTTATCTTTTTAGTGGAACCCAAATATTCCAATCCTTAATTTATATTTCATCAACCCTTTCTTCTCAGTTACAAAAAGTCCTTCTTTCATTTTCAACCAATATTTTGAACTACGTTATGTGAAAAAAAACATAAACATAGGATTATATGATAATTCAATGTATCCCATATCTATTTAGTCATGCACCATGAACTATGGTATGATTCTAATTGAAGTCCTAGAAGGATATAAATACTTAATATATATAATTTTTTATTTTTTATTTTATAAATTAATATAAAATTATTAAATTTAATAAATTCTTGTTAATCGATAGTGGTTTTAATTAAGTAATTAACAAATATAAATGTTAATATTTACATATATGGAATTTTATTATAATTATATATTTCATGCATGTCAATTTAATAAATTAATGTGACCAAGGCAAAACATCGATAATGATATGACCATTCAACTGACAGAAATAAAGTAAAGACGCTTTATGTGGCATGACCTGTCCTCGGGGCCCATGCCGTGACTACCCCAAGCCCGCCTTCCATAGGCCAGGGGCTGGAGAATAGAACCAAGGCGTAATTTCCAGTAAAAAGGGAAGGCATTGCCTTTGTAAAGTAAACAAACACCACAGAGAAATAAAGCAGAAGTAAACACTAAGTAAAAACTGGGTACAACAGTAAGTGAAAAAAAGTAAGTCGGCTGGAATACCAGCCCAAACTGAAAGTAAAGTACAACTGGAAAGGGAAAATAACAAATGAATGTAACGCTGCATCCTCGAGCTGTCCACTGGAACACCCACTCGAAGGGTGGGTACATGTAGCCTCCATAGCTCCTCGGGTCCAACCATCCACTCCGATTACGTCCCGCCTAGTGGTCCACCTCCAGGTATCGACCTGCTCCGCAAGCCTCAATCACGATCAGCGTTGTCCGACGTCTGCAACCAATACAACGTAGTGCAGGAATAGCCCGTGAAGGGGTGAGTATAAGCTACTCAGTAGGGACCCCGAGACCCCCAATGGTCTCCCAGAATCCACAAAGGAAAGATTAAATCACGATGTAACATCCGAAACTACTCAGGTATATTCCCATACATATACCTAAGTCATCAATTCCAGTTCGGCTCTAACATCCGAGCCCAAATTCGATCACGTCCACACTCGATAGTACAAATAATCTACATAGGAAAACAGGTCAAGAATCAGCTCACATAGGTATACTTCTTCGTATGATGATAGAGAAAATCAGATATCTCCACTGATTCATCTAAGCTGTCAGACCCAGACAGGATCGATAGGTACTAACCCCCGTAATGACCCACAAAGAATCGATGGGTACTAACACACGCAAAGACCCACAGAGGATCGATTGGTACTAACCCCTGCAATGACCCACAAAGGATCAGACCCACACAGGATCTGTAGGCGCTGCCCCACACAGGACCCCTGAGCGCTGACCCACACAAGATCTAACCCACACAGGATCGGTAGCACTAATCCATGTAGGATCGCTGAGTGATGTAGTCATCGCTGTCCAATCCACAAAGGATTTTTGTACAGTCGTCATCGTCATCACAGTCGCAGCCAGCTCTAGGATTCCTGCACACAACAAGCTCGTTCGGGAGGGTCCGCTCCACGAGCCGAGAGGCTGATACATCATCTGAAACATAGTCTAGAGATTATGTATTCCAAATTTTTGTATCGTCAACAGGAACTCAATGTCACAGACGGCGCGTCAATCAGACGCCCGGTCTTAGAGTTATTGGAATTTTCGTCCCAAGGGGGCCAGTTGGTTTTTAAGTCAAAACCAACCCGACCATACTCCACCTGCATCTAAACCTCGAGCGGAGTCAGTCAAAAGTTCCATCTCACTAAGTGGAATCCAATAAAGTTTACGGCACGTCAATAGGACGTCCGGAGCTCAAGTTATAAGCTTTTCTGCTCCGAAGGCCCAGTTGGTTTCTTGTACGAACCAACCCGGCCGAATGCAATGTTCTCCAAAACCCTGAGTGTAATATACTGAAACGACCGCCTCAATCCAAGGATCGCTACGCAGCTGATGGTTCGTTGGTCATAGGCTCGTAGCTCACGTTATGGGCAACAGACTGAAAAGTCCTGTATTAAGGGGTCCGGGCCCGGTCCGACCTGGCACTGTACCCCCTGGGTCAGCTCGAATCGGGTCGACCCGACCCGGGTCTGGGTCTGGCCCACTTGGGCGTGGCCCGGCCTGGCTGACATGGCCCGGCTGGGTGGCTCGGCCCGGCGCGCTGGCGCTGGCCATGCGGTCATGCAAAGGGGGGGGGGGTGATCGCCCCCCGGGACGAAACCGCGGCCCCACGTGGGGGCCGCCTCTTGCCAACGGCGCACCGGGCGCCACCGTCTCATGGCGGCCGGCCGGTTCCGGCCCCCGCCACCTGCAGCCTACGCCGCCATGCCGGCGGGTTGTTCCGCGGACTACCAGACGAGCTCCGGTGGTCGGATTTGCCTGCCGTCTTCGCCAACGGCCCTCTCGGGACCAGTTCTTCACTGCGAAGACCTCACAACGCCTGTGTGGTCTGCTTCATCGTCGCCTGCCGATCTGTACACCAAGAACAAAGGGGCGGTGGGTTCGGACTTTTTCGTTGGTCCTCACCCACCACGTTAGCGGTTTAAAGAGGCTTCCGAAAAATATTTTAACATATGTCATGGGTACAAATCACAAAGATTTAATTGAATCAAAACCCCTACCTCGTCGAATTCGTTGAGCGAGGATTCGTCGCTGAAAAGCATGTCGTGGAAGAAGGCGTCGCTGAAGGGGGATCTTCGCGTCGCGGAAGGAGCTTCGTTGAAGAAGTATTGCGGAAGAAGCGTCATTGATTTCCGAGGATCTGGTGTTCTTCACGTTCTTTGCGTTCTTCATGTTCTTCACGAGGAAGAGAAAATCTTCAAGATCCTGAGTGAAATCCCTTAGCCTCTCAACACCGCCAGCCTAATAAAAATAAGTGTTGTCTTATTTTTATTCCACAAGCCATGCGTTTTAAAATTCAAAAAAGAAAGAAACAGTTAAGCTAATTAATTGCAACGCTTAAACTGCCACATTAATGAGGTGTTTCTTAAGCAGAATAAACGCATGAGTTGACTTCATTAAAAAGGGGGGTGCAGGTGCGTTATATAGAAGAAAAGAAACGTTGGGGATCGTGTGGGCCCCACCTCACAAATATCCTACCAAGAGGGTCAGATATTGTGGGTCCCACAACATCCACTTAACATTAGTTAAGCAAAATAAAATAAAAACTGGTTGCACCACTTTTATTTTATTCCTTAACTTAACCCCAAAAATTAAAAACCACGCCCGAGAAAATGCAACTCCAGAAGAGGTTTTTCTAAGCAATTACTGGCAATTCGATTCAATCAGTGCCCTCATAATTCGATTCGGAGAACCGGTTCAAAAGATAGAAAAACTCTCTTGTTCGTTCACTGAACGTACCTGAGCTAAACTTAGGAAATGTATTCCGGGCACAACGGGCCTCGGAATTAGGTGCCGTCAGAAACTGTGTTCCTGTAAAATTCCCAATAAAATTAATAAAAAAAATTTACTTGAATTTTTCAGGGCTTTACATCACTCCCACCTCAAGGATTTACATCCCCATAAAGATACATCATAAAATAGGAAAAAAAATGTTGGTACTGAGCACGCATATGAGCCTCCCGCTCCCAAGTGCTCTCCTGGAGGTTCCTATGCTACCATATGACGTGCACTATAGGAATCGACCATCCACATAGGACCTGCTCATTTCGATCCTCAATCTCCACCGGGACCTCCTCAAAAGTCACCCCATCATCAATGTCCATCTTCCCATGGTCAATGATATGTGTTGGGTCATTCACGTATCTCCTCAGCTGGGATACGTGGAAGACATCGTGCACCCGGCGCAACTGATGTGGTAGAGCCAGGCCATACGCCACCTCACCAATCCTACTGAGGACCTGGAATGGTCCGATGATGCATGGAGACAACATTCCACCTCGGTAAAATCATCGTAATCCACGTCTAGGTGAGACCCGCAAGAAGACGTGGTCCCCATCCTCGAACTCTAGTGGCCTCCGCCTCCTATCAGCATTAGACTTATACCAGCTCTGAGATGTCCTCATCCACTCCTGGATTACCTGGACCTTCTCTATCATGGCCTGGACAATCTCCGGTCTCATAAGTGCTGACTCCCCACGGTCTGTCCAGCATAGAGGAGATCTACAGGGTCGGTCGTACAACGCCTCGTATGGTGCCATCCGGATGGTGGAGTAGTAGATTTTGTTGTACGCGAACTCCACCATGGGTAGGTGGTCCTCCCAGCTACGACCAAAGTTGAGGACAAATTAACGGAGCATTTCCTTGAGAGTCTAAATGGTCCTCTCCGTCTGACCAACCGTCTGATGGTGAAAGGTGGTGCTTAGACGTAGCTGTGTCCCGAATGCCTCCTGCGACCCCTTCCAAAGCCGGGAAGTAATGCGAGCATCTCTATCAGAGATGATAGATGATTGAACACTGTGAAGCCATACAATCTCATGAACTTAGAGAATTCCCAATCTCTCCACTGAGACATGCTCTCTGATGGGTAAGAAGTGAGCCGACTTGGTGAGTCGGTCGACAATCACCCAAACGGAGTCATGACCTCTGGAAGTTCATGGAAGTCTATTCACGAAGTCCATAGATATGTCGTCCCACTTCCAATATGAGACCTCCAAGGGCTGTACCAAGCCTGCTGGTACCTAGTGCTCTGCCTTCACCTACTGGCAGGTGAGGAATCGAGAAACTAACTCTGCCACAACCTTCTTCATGCCCGGACACCAGTGTTGTCATCTGAGATCCTGGTACATCTTTGCTACTCCATGAAGTACTGCCAAAGGGGAAGTGTGAAACTCTCTCAGCCCCTCCTCACGTAAAGAAACATGTAACAAGGTATGTCCTCTGAAAAGGACGTCGTGCTATCCTCCTACATAGAAACCATTAGGTGCCTATCCTGAGGATATCTGCGCACGCCGCATCACACAGTCGGCGTCCCCACGCTGTGCCTCTCTGACCTGCTGTAGTAGTGAAGGAGTGAATATGAGTGACTAAAGGAAGGCTGATCCATCTCTATCTAAGAAGGATATCTACAAAGAGGCTATCTACTCTGTCTCCTCCCCAAGTAGTTGAATGCATGTCCTCCTGCTGAGAGCATCGACTACTACGTTCCCCTTCCCAGGAGAATAGACTATCTCAAAGTCATAGTCCTGGAGGAACTCGATCCATCGTCGCTGTCTCAGGTTCAGGTCCCTCTAAGAGAAGATATACCTGAGACTCTGGTGGTCAGAATAGACTATAATGTGCTCCCCCATAAGATAGTGTCACCACATCTTTAGAGCGAAGACCACTACTGCAAACTCCAGGTCATGGGTAGCATAGTTCTGCTCATGCGGCCTCAAGTGTCATGATCCATAGTCAATCACTACCGGCTCCTGCATCAAAAAACATCTGAGTCCAGTCCATGAAGCATCACAGTAGACTACACAAAGGGTTTTCCCTTATTATTCTTCAAAGTAGATAGTGGTGCCACATCTCTGGATAAGTCTGGCACAAATCTCCAGTAGTACCCAACTAGTCCCAAGAACCTATGCACCTCCGTCACGCTCCTAGGTGGCTCCCAAGCTAGCACTTCCTCAATCTTCGCAGGATCCACCGCAAATCCCACCTTAGAGATGACGTGTCCCAAAAAGTGGACCTCACAAATCCAAAACATAAACTTCGAGAACTTTCCATAAAGCCGGTTCTATCGGAGTGTGTCTTGTTCAACCCATAAGTGCTAGTTTTGCTCCTCCTCAGTGGTCGAGTAAATCAAAATGTCATCAATGAATACCACGACAAATAGATCGAGGTATGGCTGAAAGATCCTGTTCATGAGGCCCATGAACACTGCGGGAGCATTGGTTATGCCGAATGGCATAACCAAGAACTCGTAGTGGCCATAATGACATCTGAAGGCCTTCTTCCGCACGTCCTTGTCCCGAACTCTTAGCTAATGATAGCTTGACCTGAGGTCTATCTTTGAGAACCACCGTTCTCCCATGAGCTGATCTAAGAGATCATCAATCCTCGGTAGCAGATACTTGTTCCTCACTATCACTTGGTTCAAGCTATGATAGTCGACACAAAGTCGCAAGCTCTCATCTGCCTTCTTAGCGAACAATATCAGGGAAGCCTAGTGTGAAACACCGGGTCGGATGAATCCCTTGCCCTGCAAGTCCTCCAACTGTACCTATAGCTCTCAAAGCTTGGTGGGAGCCATCCGATATACTGGGGTGGATATCGAGGTTTTCCCGGGGTATAGATATATATAAAACTCTTCCTCTCTTCTAGGAGGTAGTCCCGGAACATCGTCGGGGAAAACATCTGCATACTAATCCACCACTGCAGGAAAACATGGACTCATCACGTCAGCCGCTCCTATGATGAGGCTAGCCAACTGATGAGTGATGGGTTTTCCTCTTCTCTACGAGAGTCCATCCTGTGATGTGAAGGCCCCCTTCTCTCCAGTGAAGGTGAAACTGATCTCGTCGGTGCGTACACATCGCACCTTGCACCTAATACAGTCGATCTGAGCATGGACTGTAGATAACCAATCCATACCCAAGATGACGTCGTAAGGCCTCAACGCCGCTACAAGAAGATCCCAGCTGAAGCTCTCACCTCTAGAGTAAGCTCACACTACCGGAAACAGTGCGTAATAGTCGAGTCTACTCCCGTAGGAGTCTCTAGCTGTAAGGATCGAGCCAATGGCTCTGTCAAAATATCCTAGCTTCGAACAAGGGAAGTGGCTATGAAATAATGACTTGCTCATGTGTCTATAAGAATTGCAGGAAGGGTGGAATAGACACAGATAGTTAACAGTAAGTAAAAACTGGGTACAACAGTAAGTAAGGAGAAGTATGTTGGCCAGAATAAAAACCCAAACTGAAAGAAAAGAACAACTGGAAAGGGAAAACAGCAACTGAATGTAAAGCTGCAGCCTCGATCCGCCCACTGGAACTCCCACCTGAAGGGTGGGTACAAATAGCCTCCAGAGCTCCTCAGAATGGCGGGTTAGGCAGTCACAAGCCATGTGGCCCTACCCGCTGCATGCGTAGCACTGTTTGCCTCTCTAAAGACTGGCTTCGCGTTGTGTGCCCCACGCTGCTGAGCCAGTGTCCTGAGGTCGTCTGCCTGAGGGTCTGGTCTGCCTGGACCCATGAGTCATTTGTCGACTACCTACTGCAGAAGACTCTGCTACGTGCCACTTGTGGTAGGTCTCACTGCTGATGAAGGCTCAGCAAGGAATCTCTCAATCAAAAGGGCTCGCTCAAATACCCCTTCCTGAGTTGGAATGCTGAGGGAGATCAGTGATGCCTTGATCTCATGCCTCAATCACTGCTCAAAGGTCCGAGCCCGGAAGAATGGGTCTCGTAACATGTCTGTCAAGAAGCATGAGAGATAGGTAAATCTCGTCGAGTACTGGGAGACCGTCATTCTGCCCTGCCACAGCTGTAGAAGCTCTTGGATGTCCACTGCACGGAGGGTGGCTGGGACGAACTCTGAGCGGAAGAGGCTCTCAAAGTCCGTCTAGATGAGAGATGCATCATCGTGAATGTGGAGCATCAAGATCCCCCATATGCCTGCTGCCGCGTGTAGGAGGCTCACTGTGAGGATCCCCATAAGGTCTGCTAGCATCCTCACTAACCTGAAAACCCGTACAACTGCCTCTAGCCAATCCTCAACTGCCCGAGGGTTCGTCTCCCCGTGCAACCTGGGTGGTCGCTGGCACTGAAACTCGTGCAGTGCTCTAACGTGATGGGTATCGTCAGGGGCTGGGGCTGGTAGCATCGGCGGTCTGGCGGTTAGAGGTATCGCTGGTGCCTCTACTGTCAAATGGCATTGTACTGATTCCTCGTCGCTTGGTGGGCTGTCATCACACACAACTCTCGGGACCCTTGCTGGCTGCCGTCATGGGGACATCCTAAAAAGAAACAGTTTTTCCATGGTCAAACAGTATACCCGGTGAGATGACATAAAGTAATAACAAAGAAAACATGAAACACACATGAAATCAATGTTTTTGTGCATTACGTCAGAAATCAGAAGTCATGGTCCTGGTGTATGGATATGTCGGCCGCCGCACCAACAGGGGACTCCCTGGACTGATAACCACACTCAATACTCTTAACACTATTGCTTCACATAGAAAAAGATCAGATTCCTGAGTTCTGCAGTAGAAATGAACTCCTCTAATACCAATTTTTCATGACTCGTCCTCGGGGCCCGTGTCGTGACTACCCCAAGTCTGCCTTCCATATGCTAGGGGCTGGAGACTAGAACCAAGGCGTAAATCCTGGTAAAATGTTAATGCATTTCCTTTTTAAAGTAAAAAAACACCACAGATCAAGCAAGCATAAGTAAACACTATGAAAAAACTGGTTACAACAGTAAGTGAGGAAAAGTAAGTGGGCCAGAATACAAACCTAAACTGAAAGTAAAGTTCCAACGGAAAGGTAAAACAAAAACTGAAAGTAAAGCTGCAGCCTTGATCCGTCCACTAGAAATCCCACCTGAAGGGTGGGTATAGATAGCCTCCAAAACTCCTCAGGTCCTTCCGTCCGCTCCGAGTACGTCCTGCCCAGTGGTCCACCTCTAGGTACCGACCTTCGCCGCAAGCCTCAACCACGATCAGTGTTGTCCGTCGTCTGCAACCAACACAACGTAGTGTGGGCATAGCCCGTGCAGGGGTGAGTATAAGCTACTCAGAAGGGATCCCGAGACCCCTGAAGGTCTCCAAGAATCCACAAAGGATAATCTACAAAGGAAAGATACAATCACGAAGTAACATCTGACACTACTTAGGTATATGCCCCTACATATACCTCAGACATCAATTCCAGTTTGGCTCCCACATCCGAGCCCATGTTCGATCATGTCCAAACAGGATATCACAACATAATCCATATAGGAAAACAAGTCAAGATTTAGCTCACACAAGTACACTTTTTTTATGACGATTGAGATGATCAGATATTGCCACTGATTCATCTAAGCCGTCGGACCCACACAGCATCGACATGTACTAACCCCTGCAATGACCCACAAAGGATCGATAGGTACTAACCCCCGCACTGTCCCACAAAGGATTGATATGTACTAACCCCCGCAATGTCCCACACAGTATCTGACCCCCACAGGATCGATAGGTAACTAACCCCCGCAATGACCCATAGATGATCTGTAGGCGCTGGCCCACACAGGACTGCTGAGTGCTGACCCACACAGGATCGGTTTCACTGATCCACATAGGATCACTGAGTGCTGTAGTCATCACCATCTAATCCATGAAGGATTTCTATACAGTCGTCATCGTCGTCGCAGTCGCAGCCACCTTTAAGGTTCCCGCACACAGCAAGCACGTTCGGGAGGGTCCGCTCCATGAGCCGAGGGGCTGATACAACAACTGACACATAGTCCAGAGTTGATGTATCCAAAAGTTCCGTATCATCAACAGGAACTCAATGTCACAGACGGCACATCAATCAGACGCCCGGTCTGAGAGTTTTTGGGTTTTTCGTCCCAGGGGCCTGGTTGGTTTTTAAGTCAAAACCAACCCAACCATACTCCAACTGCGCCCAAACCTCGAGATAAGTAAGCCAAATGGTCCGTCTCACTAAGAGGAATCCAACAAGGTCAACGGCACATCAATCGGACGTCCTGAGCTCAAATTATAAGCATTTCTACTCCGAGGGCCCGGTTGGTTTCGTGTACGAACCGACCTGGCCGAACCCAAAGTTTTACGAAACAATTAGTGTAATATTCCAAAACGACCGTCTCGATCTAGGGATCACTACGCAACTAATGGTGCATCGATCAGAGACACGTAGCTCATGTTATGGGCAATAGACCGAAAAGTCCGGTATTAGGGGATCTGGGCCCGGTCCGACCCGGCCCGGTACCCCCTGGGTCGGCCCGAACAGGGGCGACCCAACACAGGTCCGGGTCCGGCCCGGCCCGGCTGGTGTGGCCCGGCCCGGCCGGTTCATGGTCCGGCCTAGCGGTCCGGCCGGGCGGTTCGTCCCGACGCGCTGGCGCTGGCCATGCGGCCGCGTAAGGGGGGGGGGGCACCGCCCCCCAGGGTGAAACTGCGGCCCCGCGTGGGGGCCGCCACATGCCAACAGATGCGGCCAAGTGCCGCATCCTGCCTCCTCTGGTTTCGCGTGGTCACGGGACTTGCGGCCTGCAGCGGCGGCTGATGATGCGCTGGCTCTTCCTGGAGGCACGCTGGGCGCCGCCGTCTCCTGGCAGCCGACCAATATCGTCGGCCGCCTCCTACTGCTGGCACCGCCGTTCCGGTGTAGCACGCCAGTGGGTTGATCCACGGACCACCGAACGAGCTCTGGTGGTCGAATTGTCCTGCCGTCTTCGCCAACGGCCCTCCCGGGACCGGTTCTTCACTTCAAAGACCTCACAATGCCCTTGCGGCCTGCTTCATCATCGCCCGCCGATCTGCACACCAAGAACAAAGGGGCAGTGGGTTCAGACTTGTTCGTTGTTCCGCACCCACCGCGTTAACTGTTTAAAAAGGCTTCCGAAAAATATTTTAACATATTCCATGGGTATAAATCACAAAGATTTAATTGAATCAAAACCCCTACCTCGTCGAATTCGTTGAGAGAGGATTCGTCACGGAAAAGCATGTCGCTGAAGAAGGCATCGCGGAAGGGGGATCATCGCGTCACAGAAGGAGCATCGCGGAAGCAGTGTCGAGGAATAAGCGTCATAGATGAAGCATCGTTGATTTCTGAGGATCTCGCGTTCTTCGCATTCTTGGCAAGGAAGAGAAGATCTTCAAGATCCTGAGTGAAATCCCTTAGCCTCTCAAAAACACCAGCCTAATAAAAATAAGAGTTGTCTTATTTTTATTCCACAAGCCTTGCATTTTAAAATTCAAAAAGGAAAGAAACGGTTAAGCGAATTAATTGCAACGCTTAAACTGCCATGTTAATGAGACGTTTCTTAACCAGAATAAACGCATGAGTTGACTTCATTAAAAAGGGGGGTGCGGGCGCGTTACTTAGAAGAAAATAAACGGTGGGGATCGTGTGGGCCCCAACTCACAAATATCCTACCAAGAGGGTAGGATATTGTCGGTCCCACAACATCCACATAACATTAGTTAAGCAAAATAAAATAAAAACCGGTTGCACCACTTTTATTTTATTTCTTAACATAACCCCAAAAATTAAAAACCACACTCGAGCAAATGCAACTCCTAAAGAGGTGTTTCTAAGTAATTACCAGCACTGCTATTCCATCATTGCCCTCGGAATTCGATTCCGAGCACCGGTTCTAATGTTATAAAAACTCACTTGTTCGTTCACTGAACGTACCCGAGCTAAACTTCGGAAAAGGATTCCGGGCACACCAAGCCTCGGAATTAGGTGCTGTCAGAAACTGCATTCCTGTAAAATTCCCAAGAAATTTATGAAAAAAAATTTCCTTCAATTTTTTGTTTCTTTACATTATTATTATGTGTTTTTAGTAGTGGTTAGTTTATCTAGATGGTGATATAATTACCATTGACCTATGGGAAACACCTTGATACATTTAAGGTTCATGTTATATCATTCCACGTATCATCCAATGTATCTCAATTGGATTAGTTTTTCCTTGGTTCCTAACATGAAATACCTCCACTGATTTGGGAGTAAAATTGATTATATATACTTTTAATCACACACATGCTAGGGAAAGGTGTTTACATAAAAGAAACCATTGTCACATAGACCCAAAATAAAAATTAGAGACTAGGAATGCATGCCAACAATTTAATTCAATAATATGTTAAAAGGAAAATAATATCATAAAAAGGTCTGGTTTTTCTCATTATTGTTCACATAAATGTTATGAAATATACCTTTAATAATACAAGAATTCAATTCATAATTTATTTTATTAAATAAATATATTTTTTGAGTTTTTTAATTATAATCCTTAACTAATAATATAGTTTATCTTAGTACTCTGGATTTCTTTTAGATTCTAATCCATTACAATATTAAAAAAGATATTTAAAATTAAATGCCTACGTAAATGTACGTTGGTGGAAATACAGTGAAAAAATGTCTGAATCTACCAATCTTGTATTATACTCATACACATGATTATTCATTGTGATATATATCATTCACGAATTATCAGATAAATTCCTAGTGTGTAGCATCAAATTAATGATAAAAAAATTACATGATTTTTTTGTATAATATCATTCAATAATGCACATAGTGTAAAACTGCAATCTGACTCATACATGATATGAATATCTAAATATTATACAGATAAGAATTAAATATAGATATATAAATATATATATATATTTTTAAAAACCTATCTCATTATGTGCTCTATCAACTTTATGACCAGACTGAAGAACATGTCTCAATGTTTATGTAATATATTAAATAAATTTGAAATGTAGATAATTTGGAATATGTGCATGATTTGTAAAATATTTCAACATGGAATCTACATATCTCAATTGTCTTGACTCATCCCCAGGGGCCCTTGCTGTGACAACCCCAAGCCCGCCATACATAGTCCAGGGGTGGTGAATAGCACAGAAAAAGCATATCCCTTAAACCAGGATGACATTGCCTTTATAAAGTGTAGTCTCACACGACAATAGACACATCATGATATAAGCATAATATATACTATATAGTAATCATAGAGAGTATAGTAGGTAAAGTGGGCCAGAATACAAGCCGAAATAGAATTTAAAAGTCAAACTAGAATGTACAAGTTAACCTGACAAACATATCATGTGAACACTATCAAAGGATCCGACCTAAAATGTAGGTACAAATATCGAATGGTTGTTAGTAAGATTCAACTTGTATAAGGTCCACCTTTGAGCAGCCTACATTCATGGTACCCCCATCCTCAGTAAACGTTGTCGGGTGTCTGCACAAGGCACAACAAGGTACAGGCGTAGCCCATATAGTGGTGAGTATAACAATACTCAGTAGGGATCCAGAGACCCCCGAGGGTCTCTCAAAATACAAAAAGGATAAACCACAAAGAATGTAAACAACAATCAACCATACATAGGTATATTCCCAGACATATACCTATGATATCAAGTATACCCATCTCACCCTTGATGAAACACAATGTCGAGGTAATATTCCCAAAGCTAAATTGTTCCAAGAAGTATAGAATACCATGAAGGTAGTAAGACAAATGTACATACCAAAAAGGTAATCCACACATAAGAATACCACATAGTTAATGACTCATCTTAGACCATGTATAAGTGAAGTATAGAATTACAGATTATCATTTACAAAACTAGATCATCTTATTATGTCAAGAGGCACTGATTCTGACCATAGAGAGTCTATCCCACACAGGATTGATAGGTACATACCCCTGAAATGACCCACATAGGATAGGTATTCATTGACCCACATAGGTTTCTGAGCGCTGACCCACACAGGTTCATTGAGTGCCGACCTGCACACGATCTAAGCCACACATGATCGGTATTTGTAGACCCACAGAGGATCACTGAGTACTGACCCACACTGGATCTGACCAACACAAGATTAGTATGATCTAACCCACAATGGATATCTCACCGATGACCCACACATGATCTATCCCACAACATATAAGTGATTACCCACATATAATCACTTGGTACTAACCTATGTATAATTTGTCTCTGACCTCCGCCTCATTGTCTACCACTGGATTCCTTCTAATTGAAAATTTGGTAGAACCTCTCCTCAAGTCGTGGTTAGAACCTCATCAGCCACGAATTTCCATGATGAAGTATCCCAAAGGTCCATCACGTCATAAGGTACCCAACACAACACACGATGCATTAATCAGACGATCGGTTTGTATGTTATCAGCCTTTCTATTCTGATGGCCCGACTGAATTGGAGATCTATCCAACCCGGCCTTACTCCAACAATTTCCAAAAACACAAGTGGAGTATCCCAAAAGTATCATCTAATTCCAAGGTTTTTGGGGTCACTGGTGATTTTTCAAATGGACTCCCAGATCAGATGTGATGGCCAAAAAGGGGAAACTGGGTCTAGATGGGCATGGGTCCAGTCCGACCCAACCCGACCCGACCTATATGGGCCGACCTGTCCCATTTCGGGTCGCCCCATCCCAGTTCGGGTCGACCTGACCCAGTCCGGGTCTGGCCTGGTCGGCCTAGGCTTCGGCAGCCCCAGCCCACTAGGTGGTGGTCCATCTCAGCCTACAAAGGGGGTGTCCTGGCCTAGCCTGCTAGGAATGGCCCATAGTCAGGTGGCCCCTCGTGGTGGGGTCTGCCCTAGAAAAAACATGTGGGAGAGGAACCCCCCCCCCCCCCGTTTCACTGGAACGGTCCATCAGATCATTTGGTCGCGCTTCTAGCACGCGTGACAACATGGTGGTCCTTCTCTGTGTGACCTGGATGACCAAAACTTCCAGTCATTTATCATACCTATGGTGGAGATGTGCACAGCTCCTCCAGATGTGGCTGGTCGGGTGTTGACCACCCTCTGGGCTCTGTCGCGACCTCCTACACACGGGTTGCAGACGCACACTATCGCTCTGCCACGCAGAAGGCCGGATGTTGGCCGCCACCAAACTCTACCGCGAATGATGATCCATGACCTCTTTCTCAACTGGCGACATGGACACACACATACCCACCACCCTGCATCCGACCATCATGCCAACTGCTATCTTCTAAATTCCACGGACGATGGGTCGCGGTATCCTTCGGATGCGTGATTGCGACACCCACATCCTTGCGTCCCACGAAGAACGCGACAATAATATTTTTTTGGAGGGATTGAGCCATGTTCATTCTTTCAGCACCCTAAGAATTATTTCGGTAGAAGGTGGTTCAGTGATTGAAACTCCGAATCTTAATGAAGAAATAATAAAAAACATTCCCTACCTTGAATGCTCATTGGAGATAGTGCGAGGAAGGTGATGAGGATGAAGTCTCGAATGCCTGTCACTCCCACAACAGGCACCAAAGTCAATTTCTCATTCATGATCCAGAGGGAATTCTTCGTTAGAGAGGATCTTCATTTAGAAAATAATACTCTAAAGGATCATCTTTTCCAATCCTTTTCCCTACGAGAGGTGTGGTTCCAAATTAATATGTTTAGATTTAATATTGGATCATGAATGTGGAGATTCCAAGAGTGAATAGAAAAACTAAATTTAACAAGATGATTCATTAATTAAGAATTAATGAATCCTATTAATTAAAGAGGAAATTAGTGACACATTTTATGTAATGGAGAATTTATTTCCCAGCATTATATGACCAAAAGCCATGATGATTCAAATGGGAGGGTTTAAAAATATAATAAAAGTTATTTTATAATATTTTAATTCTTTTAACTCTCCCATGAAAAACATAAAAACTCACTTTCACTTTTGACCTAATGTGGTCTAGGTGAAGGTCTCCTTAAGAATGTATCAGTGTTGTGAGTTCAACAGTGTCCTCAAATTACAATTCAGAGCACTCGTTCAAATGTTATAAAACACCACTCGTACGTTTACTAAACATACTTAGAAAAAGTTCATAAATTCATTCTAGGAACGTTTGGCCTCTGATTCATGCACTGACAATTTTTGCTGAATTGTAAAATTCTCATATAATTTATAAAATAAAATGGAATAATTTGGGTCTTTACATTCTCCCCACCTCAAGGATTTGAATCCCCGAAAGCCACAACAAAAGATAAGGATACTTCTGGGGGTATTGAGAAAGATTATGAGCCACCCACACGTATATGCTCTCATAGAGGATCTCGCGCTACCATCCTACATTCACTAGAGGTGTCAATCTCCATCTTTGGACTCTATCCTATTGATCCTCAATCTTCACTAGAACTTCCGAAAACATCACCCCATCGTCGATTTCCATCTCTCCCTGGTCAATGTTGTTAAAAGGATCATGTACATATCTCTCCACAGTTGGGATAAGTGGAAAATGTCATGCACCTTCTCCAAATATGGTGGAAGGTCTAGGAGGTATGCCACCTAGAAAAATTTAGTAAGGATCTGAAAGGGTCTGATGAACCTCGGAAATAAAATGCCTCCATGGTAATATATCGATAAATCTCATTGAGGTGAGACCTCGTAGAAAGACACAGCCTCCATCCTTGAAGTCCAAAATCTTCACCTCCAGTCAATATAAGAATTATGCCTACCCTGTGCATTCTTCATCAACTCCTGGATGATCTTCACCTTCTTTGTGGTATCATGCACCATCTCTGGTCCCATGAGATTTGACTCCCTTGTGTTAGTCCAGCACAGAGGTGATCTGAAAAGTGGACTATACAATACCTCGAATGGTGCCTTACCGATGGTGGTGTGATATCTATTATTGAATGAAAACTTCACCAAATTTATGTGATCCACCCAGCTCTGGCTGAAATCTTGGACACATGCACTATGTATGTTTTCAAGGTTCTGAATGTTCTGCTTAGTCTAACCATCCATCTGAGGATGGAAGACAGTGCTCAATCGAAGTAATTTTCTAAACACCTCCTATAAAACCTTACATATTCGGGAAGTGAAACGTGCATCATGATCAGAGAAAATCATAGATGAGTCTTTATAAAGGAGTAAAATATTCTTTATATAGAGGTGTCCCTTTCTCTCTATTGATCCCTACTCTATGATTCGTAAAAAGTAGACTAACTTGGTTAGTCGGTCAAAGATTACTTAAATGGAATTATGACCATTGGATGGGCATGGAAGTTGTATCATGAAGTTCATGGAGATTCCATCTCACATTCACTATGGAACTACTCAGGGGTGAACTAAGCCTGCTTGAACTTGATGCTTTGCCTTCCCTTGCAGACAAGTGAGGAAACGTGAGAAACAAATTTCTGCTTCGTTCTTCATTCCTATCCATCAGTGCTGACGCCAAAGGTCCTGGTACATCATACCCACTCCCCAATGTACCACATGATTGGATGTATGGAAATCACTCAAAAATTCATCCCTATGCACCACTAGTATCCTAGTATGTCCTATGAAGATGATCACATGCTCTCCACCTTCTAAAAATCCATCAGGTTCTTATATAGTAGATAACTGACCATGTCGAGCCTAACAGTGTGTTTCCCCAAGCTGTGCCTCCCTGAATTGCTGATGGAGTGGGGGAGTGAATATCAGAGACTGAAGATATGATGCACCATCTCAATCCATGTAAGATATCCATAATTCAACTAGTTGTTCTTTCACCTCATTCAGAAATTGTAAAACAAACCTCCTACTGAGAGCATCTACGACTACATTCCACTTCCCATGAGTATAGAATCTCTCCAAGTCAATGTCCTGGAGGAACTGAAGCCAACACCATTGTCTCAGGTTCATGTCCACCTGAGATATGATATTCTTGGGAATCTTATGATCATAATAAAAAGTTAAGTGTTCACATATCAAGTAATGTCTCCACATCTTCAAGTCTAGGACCACTGCTGCTAACTACCGGTAATGGGTAGCATAGTTCCGATCATGTTGACAACCATACGTGATCACTGATTTATCCTACATCAAGACACATCCATGTCCAGTTTCCGATGCATCGTAGTATACTATGTAAACAACAACCTCCTCATGTAGCCCCAAGATAGGGGAACTCACCAGTATGTGCCTCATCTCCTGTAAACTCAGCTGGAATCTCTCTGAACACGCGAAGGGTTTCCTCTTCTTCGTTAATGATGATAACGGTGTCGTAAATCTGGAATAGTCAGTCACAAACCTCTAGTAGTAACAGGCCAATCCTAGGAAACTTTTCACTTCCCACACTCTCTTGGGTGACTCCCAACATCTGAAGGTCATCTTATGCACATCCTCGTCTTGTACCCTAAGCTGGTGATAGCCTGATCTGAGGTCTATCTTCGAATAGAATCGTGATACCTTCAGATGATCAAATAATCTTTTAATCCTCAGGAGTGGGTACTTGTTTTTCATAGTCACCTAGTTAAGGCACTGATAGTCCACCTAGTGTCTCAAAATCCCATCCACCTTCATAGAATACAAAATTGGGGATGCCCAATGAGAAACACAGGGAGAAATTATCCCCTTACTCTATAAGTCCCCTATTTGTACTTGCAGCTCTCAAAGCTTCATGGGATCCATCCGATATGATGGAGTAGATATCAATATCATACATGGGTATAAGTTGATATAAATTTCCACATCTCTATGGGGAGGTTGACTCCGAACATTGTCTAAAAAAACATCAGTGTATTGGTCCATCACTATAGGATAGCTCATAAACTAAACAATAACCACTCCAAGGGAATGTCTAGCCAACTGATGTGTGATCGTGTGCACCCTCTTCTGGTTATGTCCATCCTATGATCCAAGGGTTCCCTTATTTCCGGTGAAGGAAAACCCGGTCCCGTCCTTGCTGACACACTGTAGTTTGCACTTAATACATGTGATCTGAGCATGGACTATAAATAAGTTGTCCACACCCATGATAAAGTGGTAAGGCATCAACGTCTCTACTAGAACTTCCCGGTAGATGATCTCACCTCTTAGAGTCAGATCACACTACTAGCACCAGTTTGTGATCGTCGAACCCACTCCTGTAAGAGTATTCTGCCATAATGATCGATCCTATGGCTCCACCAGTATCTCTGAGCTCCAAATAAGGGCCAAGATAATAAAAAAATTAATGATAGCTATGTCTAAAAGTACAAATGCTAATGGGGGGTAGACACATAACATAACTAGTATTATCTCCAGATCACCATTGTCATTTTCCTTAGAGGCCTAGAGCTAAGCTCGACTATATCCACCCGATCCTTATAGTCGGGGTGGACCACTGGATGATGGTGGTGGTAGAACCTCGAATCACCAACCACCATCTACTAAATGGCCTTTTCCTCTGCCACATCTTCCTCCTGCATGCAGACATCCCTGATCTAATCATCGAATCTTCCCATGCGGTCATCCGACCCTATACTAGTTGTCCATATGGTGGGTTGGGCATTCACGAGCCATGTTTCACTACCTCTCACCCAGGTAACACTACATGTCCCTCACATGTCGAACTATGTCCCGAGAGCCCAGCACCACCAACCATGTATCCTGTTGTCCTCTACCTATAGGTCTGGTCCTCTTTGCCATTTGTGTCATCTATCTTCTTCCATCAATCGATGACTCCGCTACGTTGCGTATGGTGGTGGGTCTCGCTGACAGTGAATTCTCAACATGGAATCTCTTCACAATGAGTTCTCTCTCTAACACCCCTGCCTATGTCGGGATGCCGAGAGAAACCGTTGAAGCTCTAATATCCCATCTGAGCCCCAAATCGAATGTATTGGCCATGATGAAATGGTCACACACCTTTTCTGTGGAGTAGCGGGAGAGGACAGTTCACCTTGCTGAATAATGATTGTGTATGTAAATGTACCTTGGAGGAAATATAGTGAATACATGTTTGAATATTCCCAAAAAATATTATACTCATATAATTTTTTAATCATTGTGACATATATGATACATTAATTATCATGTACAATCATGAAATGTATAATAAAATTAACGATTACATGAATTACATGATTTTTTAGTAAAATTTAATGATTTTATTAACAAATAGTAACCACTATAATATGAATCACAGAAGACATGCTGATGTGAAAACTATTTAAATATTAATTACTAATTTATATTTATAACTATTGAAAATATATAACATTGATTATGAAATTAACAAATTAACAAATGAAAAAACATTTCTCATGGTCTACTTAATATAATAAACAAATTTTAAATATTCATATTTCAGATATGTACACAAAACGTAAAATTGAAATACACTACAAATACATAACTCACCCTCTATGTGATGTAAATTCATAGGGAATTGACATATATATTTTTCATCAGAAAAATGGATGACATGATGTTCCTAATGGGTTACATGCAGTGTGATCTCGAAATTATGAATTAACAGTTCAAATAATCCATATATGGTATTACACAACCCATATATGACTTAATGATACTACACGCCATGTACATGTGCTATACATCGGGTACTCCAATAGAAAATTGGCCACCTTGGATGGGCCAATACGCGGTGGAAGTTATTTAATACACAACCTATAAAAAATTCACAATGATTAACTTAATTTTTGAATTAATTCCACATGCTTTTACCATAATTACAGGATTTTTAATTCAGATTAAACAGTTCCTCCTCTAATGTTAACAGACTAGAATCCTTAGCTCCTCTGTATGAGTTCCTGGATATTATTTTTTTTCATAAAATTAATTTTCTCGATTATATCAAGGAGAAAAAAATAAAGGAATATGATATTGGGATTTGGATTAAAGTTATTAATAATTATTAATCGAAAAACTAAATTTAAATGAGTAAAGACACAAGAGTAATTAAATAATTATAAATAGTTCTCTATCCCACCAGGATACCACATGTAGGTTCATGTCACAGTAGAATCATGGGATATGAGGCACTAAGGTTTTCTTTTTTCATCTTCAATGATAAATCTATGATCTACGTGACGATAAATTCCATGTTCAATGTAATTAAATCAAAGAAGATAGAAAAAAGTAATCACATTGGAACCAGAGAGAGTGGATTATCAAATATTATTTATAAATAATTTATATAAAAAAATTACCTAATTTGAATTAATTCATAATTTAGGAATATACTGACAGATATATAATGCATCTTCATTTTGTTGTAGGAAACATGTAATGATTCCCTCTATATGTGAACCACAAGTTTTCCATAATCTGCAGACATTGATGAATGAATATCTTGGATATTGCAAGACATATCCTTATACTTGAATTATATCCAATTGATAAATAATTGAATCTCACCTAAATAATTATCCTTCATCTAGTGGAAGAATATTGTAATTGGTTATTTTGGGAGATCTTGGAAAAGAGTAATCTCAAGGGTTTGAGAGAATATTTCAATTCATTAACAAACAACCCAAAAAAATTAATTATCCTATTGATAAAATAACATAATATGGTTTATATAAAAATAGTGGTAAAAATTTATCGATGAGTGACTTTAGTAATTTTTTTCATCCATGAAAAATCTCCATGTCAAATAATTATAATATTTTAATTATTTATCAACATGCTCTTAACATGTGAATTAAAAATCAATATTATTTAATAACATAATATTCAGTATTTATTATTGTATCACTGCTGAAAATTATTTTTTATTTTATTATCCAATCACTTTTAAGGGGAAGTGAGAAACACCATGTCCATCCAATGGCCAAAAACAGCAAAAACCCCAAGAAAATACTGGTCTTGCCTCTAACCAGTAGTTCAGCATTAAAAGGGCTCCACCAAAGCATGCGACTAGAAAAATAGTCTCGTGAAAAGATGTACGGGTATGGTACCTATGGGCAAGACATACCCTCTCCGTCTTCCGCTCCAAGTGACATGCAGAAGTTAGGGCCTTGTTCTCTAAACCTCTTCTACGGATTGACCATACAACTTGCTGGACCTAAAACTCCCAAAATCACCTCGGGACACACAAACTGATGAAGAACTTCCTCATATCCAAACACCTCAAGAAGAAGAGGGAACCCCAGTATTAGTCAAAAAATGTTAGAGAAGCATTTTTTAAAAACAGTTTAAGTCTACCTGTTACCGTATCTCTAAACAACCTCTAGGATATAACGAATACCTGGGTCTGCGGGACTCCCCTTATCAGGGCTTCAAGCGAAGAGGTCAGTTTTTTCCAGCACTGTTTGTACTCCTCCAGTATGATTATACGCTTATTGAATCCCCTAATGATGACCGTATCATGTTTTTCGACCAAAATATATTTTTATTCATTAATAATCACTTTAATGTCCCGACCCATCATCTTGTCCGCATCCTCTTCCAATGCAATGAGAAATAACACCTGCTCTGTCACCTCATCATTTGAACTTAAAATCAGCTCGAAGGGAAGTGCAGATTGACCAGGTGGTTCAAATTGACACCTGACCTCACTGTTCAACTTCTCATCGAATTTATTTTTTGCTGACCAGGTCTTCATGGGAGGTGCTAAGGATGAGTAATCCTTCCTACCCATCCTCCCCTAATTTCTCATGTTGCTCCTCGGACTGGACTCCCCTGTAGATAAACTCTTACTATTTATAATGGATTCCTCCACCCCACATCCAATATAACAAACATAAAATACATGGTCAATTTTTCCAACTTCCATATTAAGGCCATCGATTTTCTCCCTATTTGTCTCATCTCCCTCAACCGCAACTGGTTCTTCATCTCACGACCAAACCTCCGCCAGACCTTCAATCCTATTACCCATGATGATTGGGGTCTGAATTGTGTAGCATGCACCCCATAATATGTTGGAGGGAATTGAAAGGTCCTTCCGCATCAGGTTGAGCACATCAGTAACCATCAGATTGCATTGGTGCATCACGAGTGCCTTCCCCACGCCATAACCCACTCCAACCTCCGGGTTATGATCCACTGCCTCGATGCTAGTAGATTTCTCCACACCTGATAGCACTAATCTATCTTCGCCACCGCTATCATCCCATCCTATTTCCCTATGTCCTGTTCCAACCGCCTCACATGTTCCTGATGTCTTGCTCTGAATAGGTGCTGCCATCCTTGGTGGAACCCGGACCTCCTGACTGACCTTCAATTGATTTTTAAGTCCCCTACCCACCTTCTATGGATGCTCCCGATATCATACTTCCATGGAATGACCCAACCGACCACATGAACTGAAAAAATATGTCCATCCCTCATAAAAAACTTGCTGATTTCATATGTAATCCTATTCAACCATGATCCAAAAAAAATTGAAGGGAACCATAGACACATCAACCTCTAAACAGATTCACAGATTTACAAGGTGACAAACCGATTCTGTGTGGAAATCTGAACACAGGTACCTTCTGATCATATTACCTAGAATTATGATGACAAAGGGATTCTGGAAGGGTATCCTGAAATTAGAAAAACTAACCCAAATTACTACGGAGGGTGGGACGCGCTTCATGTGGAAATCGAATGACCATCAGAAGACAAAGAACTAAAGGCCATTGCAGCATAAGGGAGCCATCACCTAGGAGCTGATGATGTCCTCCTCTGAAGCGAATCAAATTATAATGTGGTGATTGTCAAGTAAACCCAATGTCTCCCTATCTTTCAAGTCCCAACTGTCGAAGATGAAGCAATCAATGAAGTCGACTGTAGGTCTTCTCTGTTTGAATCGCGAAACCAGTGTGACCATCATAAGTGCGGAGGATTCTGTAAAATCTAATGTTGATATCAGAAGGTTTGGAAAAAAATCTAGGAGCTCCGGTACTTCGGGGCATATCGCTGCCTTCAGAATAGAAGGTAACAGGTTAGGATTAGAAAAGTGTCGGAACCTCTAACCCCCCACCAACGCCGGGGGGGGGGGATCTTCCCGGCCGTCACCATCTTCTCTAAGAGGAAAATTTCTCACCTAGGGTTCCCAATTCCGCCCAGTATCCTATTATTTTATCACTGATCTTAAAATATAGGTCCCTCATTCCTATATAATATTAATCAAACACTGAATAATATATAAATTTTTATTAAATAAATATCATGGAATTATTCATAAATAAATAAATGAAAATTATATTCACTAAATAAAAAATAAATAATTTTGAAAATAAATCACTCAATTTATTTTCACTACATTAACTACTGTATGAATACATGAGATCAAGAAGAAATGTATAATAAATAATCCTCATGTAGGAATAATCTTTATTTAACTTTTCATCTAATAAATAATATTATCTTATTTAACTAAGATTCCAGATACACATAGTGTGAGACATTGTAGTCCCCTATCTTAGCTGAATTTGGAGAAGAATGCCAATGTCCACAAATAGCATATATAAACACTCCATGTCACTCATAAATAGATATGTTCATTATTAAATGACATAATACCTATGAAAGATACTTAATTTTTAATGTAATCCATTTATCACAATATATCAAATCATGAAGGTTGTAGGTTGGATCCATCAATCTATGTTAATGGCGTCTCTTTCTTTTACATTATGGATATAGAACATGTCAACAGAACACCAGGGCCATATATTTATTTAGTCTATACAATTTCCATAAACATTCCTTAGATATTAACATACATTAAAGAATATAAAGGATATACCATTTCCCTCATTATTAATTAATGCAATGTTACTCTTGATGCACCCAATGAATCCTCAATCGTTGTGAACATCAATCATCATAGTTTTCATTAATACATCAAAGTTATCATATCATAATACTAAATAATAATTTAAAATTCTATGGACCAATAAACCCATATTATGATAGGAACATCCAATGAAATATAAAAATGAGTATTTACTACTACTGAGTCCTGTTAAGATAATATCTTAATAGATTTTACTAACTTCGTACACCATGAGATGGAGGGAAGAAGTACTATGAGTAATAAAAACATATAGAAAATATCATTCGTTTCCCAAAAATGGTATCATCCAGATATTGACCTTATATTTAAAAATAGTGTAATAAAACTTCTAGATTATCACCATTGTAGGAAACTGTAAGGACCTTTTAGTGTGACAACTAATATAGGGACATTATAACCTAAACGATTATGAATAACATTGATGATGATGTCATAATAAGTTTATTTATATTAAAAAATATGTACACTAGTTCTCATAATATAAATATATGTTGGTTCAAGGGATCAAACTCTAACATGATTCCCATTCATAGATCTTGAAGGTGTTATAAAGGCTTGATAATATTTATCTTATGTAGTGGAGCATGTTACATTGGGAGTTGAGAATTAGGTTTAAGTAACATCATAATTTTTACCAACATATTTATGAAGATTAGGGGTCTTGAGTGAGATGTCCTGAAAAATCCCTACATATATTATCATGTATATAGTTACTCGTTTTATGTTTCCAATGTATTTGGAGATTCAAAATAAGGAAGAGGTGATCAAGAAGATTCTACCAAGGGGAGGATTAACAATAGAGGGAAACAAATAGTGTACATCTAGGAGAAGATTATTATGTGTTATACATTAGGAACCATGATCATAATTGATTAATATAGGTTGGATTTGACCTCACTAGACACTTTTCTAGCCATTGAGGGAAAGTGGATACCATGATTATATTAAGGGCATTGTGCTAGTGTGTTTTGGTTGTGGGGTTAATGGATATCACCATAAATAGATCCAAAGGGTTACCCAAGATCAATTTTTTGGACATTGATAAGTTCATTTCCAACCTCAATAGTAGATTCCAGTGAGACTATTTTAGCAGTAGGGCCAACAGGCTTATTCTTTTTTAAGGGGAGATGGAATAGGTAGAGGTTGACCAAAGGTTTCTCCTCGTGTTCAGGTATAATGACATGATCCTGGTCATATAGATGGTAATAAGAAGTGAGGTAGAGTAAATGGGCATGTTTATTTCCAATGTAGTTGGGTTTTCTCTTCTAAAGTGGATAAGAATCCTCAGATGTACAATCAATTATTTAGTACTATTTTTTATGATTTAGGAGCTTCACAATCTTTTTTTTTCAAATACTATAACCCATTCTCTTGTATTTTACTTTGGGAGTCATCCCTCACTATTGGTGTTTAATACACCATTTAGAGTCCAGATAAACATTTTTGATTTGTGCTTCGTATATAGAATAATGAAGGATACACACCTTTTTTATGGGGATCTATGAATGTTACTAATGAATCCATAGGATTTTATCACTATAATCATTTTGTAGTAATATTTAAATGTTTTTATTTAATTCTTCTAGAGGAGATCCATGCTTTGAAATGAATTACTCTATCTTGTGGTTTTCATTGGTGATTTGAGTTATTAGGTGGTAATTCAGCATGTGGGGCCCCTTCATTCTTTATTGGATGGGTTTTTAGTGGAATTAATGGATGTTGGGATTGTCGATGTTCCACGTATAGTTGGTAGGTTTCTAAATGTTTTCCCAATGTTTTTGTGATGCTACCCCTCAATGTGATTTTGAGTTTTGGATAGACTTGCTTCATTTTTCTTCCCCTAATTTTGTGGATCCTTATACGATGAAACCATTAGAGTTGTGGTAGTTGATGATGCAAATAACATATTTGATGAAGTGGAGTTTCATATAGATTAGTGTGTCATCGTGGGGTGATCCCGGGTAATTTTCAATGAAGGTGCACCGTAGTATGTTGTTGTAAATAGTCTACCTAAGGATGAATCAGGTGATTGTAAAACACTATATCATTTTTCTATGGATAGAAAATATCTTCCACTAGATGAGTGGGGTGATATTATTTTCTATGATGAATATCTATTTTGGATATCACCTATTGATTGAAATGGAGGGAGAATACCTAGAGCCTAATTAAAGATTTCGGTAGGGGGACATTATGTTTCTAGTTATTTATTGTGGTGTTATGAACATGGTAGATATGTTCATGGCACATATATACTCTATGTTCAATGATATCCTATATCAGTTCTTCATTGAATTCATTTATGATATCTTGATCTAATAAATTTCATAGGAGGTGGATGATGAGCATTTGATAACTTCATTTCAAATTCATTGACTCCACTAGAACTATGGAATATTGTGAAAGTGTTTTTTCTAGTCACAAGAGTTGAATTTCCATGGGTAGTTGGTGTCTCAATAGGGTGGGTAAATAGACTCAACAAAGAATGAAGAAGTTTTTTCTTTGGAAGAACCGAAGAACATAGAATAATTTCCCAATTTCCTTGGTATGGACGACAATTATATGATGTTTATACCCAATTTATCTCATCTCGTAACCTCGTTATTATATTTTACAAGTAATTACTTGGTTCTATTTTGACTAGTTAGTTGTAGGTATCATTATGTTACCTAGTGAGGATGATTTTCAGTGTTTCACCTACAAGGGGAGAATATTTTTTTGAGGTGTTTTCTAAAAAATCCCACCTGAGATTAGGGTGAGTGTTGATGTAGTAGAATAAATTTATATCTTATGGATCATGTTTTTTATGACCCCAAACACATTTCTTTTCTACCGTGGATGTATATCTATAATTAGTTGTGTTTTAGTTGATGTTGTGGCCACATTGGGGTGCACATTGTGGTCATCAAGATCATAAGAGTTTGAGGTATATTATTTCCAGCGTGATCTAGATATGTGATCGAGAAGAGTTAGGGATTTTCATCTGAACTATTATTATTAGATCACCTAATCCTTAATAATGGCTATATTTTTGTCTTCTAGTTTGAGGTAGAAGACATAGGAAGTAGTTGTTCAGGAGTGTAAGGATGCATAGAGAGAAATGGAGGACTTAAAATCCTTCATCATAGATGCTAGAGTAGATGGGGTAGAGGATTTTATTTTACAATGACTATGTAGTCTTAACTGATGTACATTGTATTGGATAATTTATGGGTAGAATCATAGGAAGAGGTGATTCACAATCGGGTATGAAATGAATATTCTCTAGAGTTGTCATTGTAGGATGGTCAGAACCAGTTTTTGTTTATTGGGATCATGTTCTTTTCAATAGAAATGTGTGAGGGAGTCCTTCATGATTTTTAGATATAAAATATGGTAGTATTGACATGAGTTTAAAAAAATTTCCATTTCTTAAGGACATTGTTTTGGTGGCCCAAGATAGCACAAGTAGTCAAATTTATTTTGACTCTGTGTTTTCATTTTCGAATAGATAATGTCTAATCATCATGTTTTGAGATTTCAATTATTGCACTAGGATGTTCCTGAGTGGAAATGTGATTTCATCTTGTTGGATTTACTCAAAGAGATAAGTAGATTTCAGAGATTTTGTGATGCTATCTGGGTGATCATGGATCGGTTGATGAAATCAGCCCACTTTATATAGATCATGAAGTCATGCATAGTGGAGGATTTGGATAAGAGGTACCTGGATGAGGTTGTGCAGTTTCATGGGGATTTTATGAACATTATCTCTGATCAAGATGCACATTTTAACTATTGTTTTTTGAGGGTAATGAAATGAGAATTCATCACATAATTACACCTTATAACCACTTTCCCAACTGAGACTGATATTACGATATAATGCACTATCCTGACATCGGAGTCTATGTTTGGCTTGTGTGTCTTGGACATTGGTGTATCATGGATATGAAATCATTGTTTTTTGATAATTATCATAAAAATAGATATCAAAATCGAATATAATTACTCCATTTTAGGCCTTTTATAGGAGACTGTGTCATTCTCCATTATGTTGGATGGAGGATAGGGTGACCATCGTTATGGGTACCGTTGTGAGGTATAACATGATATGTAATATTTTTCTTGTTCATTAGATGATGAATGCAGTGAAATACTAGTAGAATCCTTTTTAAGATCTCAGTAGGAGGCCATTGATGTTCGAGTTTTGGGAACACTTGTTTGTTATGTTTCCCCTCGATGTGGGTAGTGGTGGTTTGGATGAGGGTGTAAGATTTACCCAGGTTTGTTGGTCCCATTGAGGTTTTGATGAATGTTTGTGAAGTAGCGTACATGTTATAACATCTACATATACATCATAAGATCCATGATGTCATTCACATCTCTTATCATCATCAGTATCTTCATGATGACACACATTTCATTGACATGGGAGAGGTCGATATCGTGGATTATGTGACATTAGTGGAGCATCCATTGTATATACAAAATAATAAAGAGAAGGAGCAAGGAGGGTTTAATATTTCATTGTTTCATCATTTGTTAAAGCATAGTTTCTTGGGGAATTGTAATTGGGTTCCTGAGTCATTGTTGCATTCCTAGTACACATATTCGTTTTTAGTTTATCCTTTCTCATTTTCACATTGTATTGTAATATTTGTATACTTCTGCTTATGATATGATTTTTTCCAAGTATTATGATGTTTGTGTTGTGGTGTGTGATATTATCCTCGAATATAAAAATTATAGGACCTGATTCCAAATCTATATAAATCAATGGGGATGTGATTAAACCCATCTGGGTGAGTCAGTAACTAAAAAACAGATCACATCTTAACAATGATGATGAAATTACCTAATTTGTGTGTAGGGACAATGAAATTTTTTGGTTATGTTGGATATTGGTTTTTGATATGTGGAGGTTGATATGGTAGTATAGAATTAGGGTTGTGTATGAGTACATGTTTTGTGGTTCTGTGATGTTTAGGTTTTGTGATATATCATTGGCCATTTAGTCCAGCGTGTTTAATTGTTGGTAGCATTTTAGGTTTGATGAGATTATTGAGAAGTAACACAAAGGGTGGTTGTACAGACCCACTTTATCATTTACTCATGGTTTTTGGATTCAAAATGTTGAGAAAATTTGTTGAGTTAACTAATGTAATGGTTTTTTTTATCTTGGTTTTTTACGTTGCTAGATTTAACTATTTGAGGTATTTGAGGGAGGTTCTAGGAGTATTCATTGGATGATTGTGGTGTATCAATGATGATGCATGAAATAAAAATATTGTAATGATTACATGACATGAAATTTGGTTTCATGGACTTTATAGGTAAATTTAGTGAAATATATATTTTCGAAGATAATAAAAAAATCAAACAAGTATTTCAATGAATGAAATACCTCAGGAATACATGATGTAAAAGGGGAGTACATGTCATGTAAATTTCTAATACATAGTAGTTTTAAAAATTAATTTATGGATGAATTTTCATTCTTTCATCCATGGATTCTTCTTCCACTCTTTTTGGATAAACAATGAGCACCCGAGGAGTTCCCCATTCAAACTTCCTTCATCATTGATCCATTAGACATGGTGGGTTTTCATTGGAATTCCATGTTTGGAACTTCAATGTTCATAGATGATTTATTCCAATTATTCTTTAGGGATTATATAGAGTGGTGCATTTTTATTTGGGTCATGTGTTTGGGATTTTATTTTGTTGATCTTTCTGTTCTGTTTAGGTTGGACAATGATATCATGGTGTAGTAATTTTTTTGAGGACGTTATTCTTTACCCTATTGTGCACAAAAATTTGGAAATATTATTTGATGAATTGAATCCATTATTTCTCATTATTATATATCTTGTGGTAGGGTTTTAATATTATTTATCTGTGAATTATAGTCTTTTAGAATTTATCAAAGATAATGAATCTGATAAATTTAATTGAAAAGAGTAAATGTGCATTCATATTAATTAATTTACATATTTAATGTAATTTTTTCTATTGTGTATTGTATTTGATTGGTTCCCCACTAAATATTAGGGTTTTTTGGGGGTATTTGATCGCATATGTTATATGTATTGTGATATCTACATTGGTTGTGATTATTTTGATATCACCCAAAAATGGAAATTGATTAACAATTTAAATTTTTCTAAGGAAATAGTTTCACATAAAATATGTATTTTGGATAATTCCCCTTAAATAATTTAAAATGTAATAAAATCAAAATATTAAATATGGAAAATGATCTTTTTATGTTCTTATGTGTGTTCTTTCTCGTGGGATTACGATGTGTGGTTTTTGAATGTGTGGCATGGTGGGGTGGTGGTTATAAATTTTGGGAGGGGATTTAGTTTGGTGGTCATGTTTTTGGGGAGGATATATTGTATGTGTGGTCATGCTATTGAGGTGGTGATATGGTGGTTACATTTTGATAGATTCCTGAGTACTGATGGAATAGAAATGAAAATATTTAATAAATATTGGAATGGATTGGTTTGGTTTGGATTATGGAATGGTAGGGTTTAGTGGAAGATTCATTTCATGGTTGTGTGGTTTAATATGGATGATTGTAAATATTTAAATGAATTGTGTGATTAAATTAAATGGTTTTGAAATTTGAAATTGGGTTTGGGCTTGATGTGTGGTGTTATGAATTTAGATGTGGTAGCAGGAGTGGGGGTGTTGTGAGTTGGTCAGTATTTTTAACCAATAAAATTGACCTAATTGTTATATATAATATATATATATATATATTATTTTATATTCATTCGATTTCTATTATCAACCTACCCACATCAAGCACCACCCACCAACACCTATATAGTCACACATCGGTGTATTTACTGAAATATTGGGATGATTATGGATGGATGTATACCCTCACATTCCCATCATCTTTTCTATGAGAGGAAGGTATTTCCCAGAATGTGATGGAATGGGGTTTTTAGTACATTATATGGTGGTTGTGATTTTCTTGGTGTTTTCTAGAAAGGTGTTTTCTAACCGTTATTTTGGTGCAATGTGGTATACAGAATGGATGAGAGCTCCATGATGAACTACTTTGTGGTGTGATATCATAATATGAGTGGGAATACTATATAGGGTAATATTATCAATGTAATTTCTATAAATTATATTATAGGTTTTTGTTATTTGGCCAGTGTGCCTTCGTTAGACAGGTTTCAGTTAGTATAGCTCTCTAGTATCTTTTCTGTTCTTTATTATTGCACAGGTTCATTATTATTCTTCATTCAAATGTGTACATGAGAATTTATTTTTCTAAAGAGTAAAAACTTATTCTATACCTACATATATAAAAATATTTTTAGGATTCAAGGAGGATTATGTGGACCATGAAGAATATTACTAGCTCATACCTTTATATTGATGTTGTTTTAATACCATTACATATATTCTGGGAATATAATTTGGACTCTATTTATTTGTTCAATTTCAATTATACATGAATACAAGGAAATTTTTGGTTTATTTTATATATTTTTATACAGTTTTTTGGATTATTCATCTAATATAATGATCAAACGTTAATATGGAGGTTTACACCACACAAATTATGATATTTTTATACCCTTAGTGGTAGTCTCCTACCTAAGGCCTACTGCCATCATGACATGGGATTCATTGTCAACCCCCACATTAGGAAATATTTGGAGGGAGGTGGTCGTGAAACCATCAAAGAAATTTCAAAATTATCATTAAGTCATTTTCATTATTTTATTATAAAATAATTCCTTAATGTGATTTATTAATTTAATATTTTATTGAAATAATTATTCATCTATAATTGATATATTATAGCTATAAAATCACATGGTATTATACATAAATTAATTATAAAACATTTTTGGTGTTTCTTATACTACCTACATGAAAGATGCTATAATTTCTATTCCATGGATGATTATGAAAACATAAATACAGAAATATTTTCTAATATTGATTACAATAATTTTAATTCTTCAATATATAATGTAAATGTAAATATTCAAATTCTTTATTGAAATAATTTCATTTTGTGGAATAAAAATTCTCAAAAAGGATATGTATGATGCTCTTTTTGAACTACCACAAAAAAATCCATAAAAGGCCCATTGGGTTTCATAAATATTTAAGAAAACCATATATAACCTCAATGGCCATTCATTAGGTGAAGAATACATGATTGAAGATAATGTTCTAGATCCCTATAGAATACCTTATGCGTAACTATTAAAATGATAAAAATAAATAAAAAATTAATTTCATAAATGAATAATTAATAAATGGGTAGAATCTAACTAAGTATAAATTTAATAATAGAAAATAAATACAAATAAGGATCCTATTTAGATCAATAATAAAACTAAATTTATTATACATGAGGTCAGATTGTGTTTGACTAAGAATGAATCTATTGTGTGAGTATTTTGTGGCTCAAACACCATTTTACGAGTAAAAATACATTATATATTAATTATGATGTTATATATTTGATATTCTAATCCATTTTATTTTAGAATATTTATAATCAAATTCTATCCTAGGAGAATTTTATTTTCGTATAAAAATATTTTTATTTTATGGAAATTTTTCATCAAAAAATTATAACATTAAAAATAATTATCATCCTCAATAATTCATAGTACTATTCCCAATCCATATTCCTTTATATCAAAAAATATTTTAATTTAAAATTTTAATATCCATATATGTGTTATATTTCAAAAAATTAACCTTTTTTTATATCTCTACTCAAAATCAAATATTATAACTATTTCATTGACACATTTTTATGACAAATATTATATATTTAACTTTAAAATATTTTTAACATAAATTTTGAAGAATATAAAAAAATTATTTTATGAATTCACGTCTATTTTATAATCTACATCGAATCCAATGTAGTTATATTTTATTAATTTCCCAATAAATTTACGTATGAAGACATCATTTATGATATCATATTCTTGTTATCATGAAATCAAATTCATGGTTTTATTTTATGTGGTTCATTTTGAAAATGCTACAAAACCAATTTTCTTTTTATGATTTCCCATGATATTATGAAATATTAAATTCTTATTGATGAAATATATGCTTTTAATCATTATGTAATTGGTGAGTAAAATATATATATGTAATTAATTTTGTAATAAATTATATATCATGAGATAATAATGTTATGGAAGGACATGAATGTGGTAAAAATAAGATGTGGACATGACTAGAGTATGTTATACTATAAACATAATGAATTAGAATGTTTATAGTTTTCTGTTCATAGAATATTATATATCGACAATAGCATTCATAGATATATAAAAATGTTATTATTTTATATTAATTTTTTTCCTAGATATATCTTCCCTAGGAATTAGTATTATTAACCCATGTTTCAACATCATAGGCCGTAGAATATATTATGATTTTATGATGTTCCTTATCTTGTTACATGTCCTTATTCATTGAGTAATATTTTTCTATATTGACTTATTATCAAATATTATAATTAAAAAATATTTTTAATAAGGTATTTATCACATGGTCATCTATTATTACATGATTATGACCTATCCTTTAATGAAATATTCATAATATTTTCAATTATTTAGTATTTTAGAAAAATAATTCATATTTTACACATTTCCACCAGAGTATACATGATAGAATATGTATTTATGAAATTAATATTGAATAATTACATTGGATATTTTATAAAATAATATGGAATAATAGGTTTATAAAGTCAATCTTTGAAGAATCTAATCCATCATATTATAGGATATTGGGTTTTACATCAGAGTTATAATGAAGAATAATAGGAAAGGATGAATGATATATGTTTGTTATGATTGGGTTATCTGAGATTTTATTTTAAAGAAAATTAATTATATATATTTCTCTATATTAAGGTAATACTTATTATTTATCCTAATAATATTTTTACTATTATTCAATAATTCATAAAATGATCACTTACACATATTAAAATTCTTAAAAAAATAATTTTTGTTGTTTTCATGAATTTAAATTTGAGATTAATTTGTAAAATAATTCTCTCATTGAAAATTTATTATATTTTTTTGATAACTCTGAATCCTACAAACTCAAATCAGTGTTATCCATCCCCATTAGATTATGATCCAATAAGGACCAAATTATTCCACAAATCATTACTTATTGGATGTTTTTAGTGAATATTCAAATCCTTAAACTGGTTTTTAAAATTTCTTTAAGTCATTTTCATTTCTATTTATATAAATCAATTTCCAAATATTATTAATGAATTAAATATTTTTTTATGAAATAATCACTCTTCTATAACAGTTATAAAATATATATAATAACTTGTTATTATCCCTTAATTTATTATAGCATGTTCTTATATTGGTTGGTTATATAACTAATATGAATGATGCTATAATTTTTTATGTTATGAATGATTAATAAAACATAAAAACATGTTATATTATTTAATAGTCCATGAAATAATTTTATATCATAATTATCTCATTGTAATGTAAATAGTCATATTCACTAATAAAATACTATCTTTTGGTACAATAAAAATTTACAGATCAAATATTTTAGCATATCGTTTTAAAGAATCACTATAAATTCCAAAAAATGATGTCTGGAATTCGAAAATACAAAAAACACCCTATTATAATCACCATGAAAATTCAAGAGATGTTGAATACCTGATATAGTTTCTAGGATGAGAGCCAAATACAGTAGCACTCATTTATCAATTGGGAATATAAAACACAATTATTATTTTTATCAATGATTGATTGATAAATAGGTTATTAGAAACTATGAATGAATGTCATAATAAAAAAACGAATATAAATATTTATATATATATATAATAATATTTAAATCATATTATTTATACAAGTAGTTAGAGTTTTTTTGGACAAGAATGAATAAATAGTAAGAGTATTTTGGGACACAAATTATTTTATGAGTCAAAATCATTATTATATGGATGTTTTTGTTCTAATATTGAGATTTTAATAACATTTAATTTTGAGTATTAATAATTATTTTTATTTACAATATTATTATATTAAAAAAAATATTCTTCTATTAAGGAATTTTTTCCTCGAAATATTATATCATTAAGGATAATTCCCATTCCCTTTCTTTCATATTCCCCCTCCCTATAAATATTCCACTACAAATAATCATTTTCATTTCTTATTTTAAAATCTATATATGTAATATATTATAAAAATTTAGAATATTTCATTATTTGTAATCAAAATAAAATTTTATGGCTCTTTGAATGATCAGTATATCTTCAAAAAGAAAAAAAAATTAAAAATTGTATTTATATTCCATTTATGATATTTTGTATCTCATACCCAAAATTTCAACTTCATTTCCTTTTTATAGTAATATCCCATTATTTGGACATATTTATCATTTTAATTATCTTATTGATACTTTTTTAGCGATATTTTTTAATTTCACATTAAAATATTTTTCATGACAATGTTATTATATAATAAAAAAAATCATTTTATTTATTTTACATCAATTTTTTCCACAAACTATAATCCAATAGTGTTATGTTTCCTTAATTTAATACTAAATTCAATTATTAATACTTTATTTAAAAATTATATTTTTGTTTCAATAAATTGAATTCTATGAATAATTTTGTGAGATATAATTGGAAAAATTTATAGAATCTATTTTCAAAAAATAGTTTTTCCAGGATAATTTGTATGATTGATTTCAATGGAAAAATTATATATAGTTTATCATTTTGAGATTGATCGGTATACTATATATCTCTAGTTCATTGTGTATTAATTAATATATCATGATATAAGGATATTATGTGTTGACATGAATCATTATAACTATATGATTGGACAAAATTTGAGTAAGTGATATTAACTTCATTATAAACGGGAATTTGTTTTATTATCTATGATCAATACATTATATGTGGAAAAGAATTTAGTTAAATATTTCCAAATTTTATCATATCATATGCCTATATTTTTGAAGAATGACTATATTTCCCCCAATGGATCATGATTACTGTCTGATTCTTCCATATTCTTATTCCATGGCATATGATATGATTTTATGATTATTATTTTCCTATTTAATGTCATTATTTATTGACTAATATTACTCAATTATTAATTAGAGTCCACCATTTTTATTTATATATATTTCTAATTAGGTATATATTTCATTATAATGTTTTCTCACATGATTATGAGAAATCCTTTTATGAAAAAATTGATAATATTTTCACTTATATAACATTTTATCTCAATCCTTCTTATGTTACAAATTTTCTAATGAGTCTACATCTATTAATATTTCTAGGAGTAATTAAGTATATAGAATTTCATTAGATATTTTTTAGAAATAATTTATAAAAAAAGTATATATATTTTAACTCTTAAGACACGAATATAGTGGGATATATGATTGTTTTTTAGTCATACTCTACGATTAGGGTAATGGATGTAATATATATGTTTTTCATGATCCGGTCATCTTAACTTTTAATTTCAAAATAATTTAGGTATGTCTATTTATATATGATAAAGTAATAATATTTATTCACTATAATAATAGTCTTGCAACAAATATATGATTAATAAAATAATCACATACATAATTTAAGAATATTAAAAAAAATTAATTAATATTGTTCATGCATTTAATATAGCTATTAATTTTAAAAACTATTAGTCTCATTGAAAATATTTTTTTATAACTCCCCATGCTACCAACCCATATCAGCATTATCCTTCTATAAAAGTCTACAAGCCTATAAAGAACCAACTATATCCCAAATTCTTATCTTCATTGTGGTTCTAAATTTTTATAATCAATACTCCAAGTTAATTTTAAAAATATAATTAATCTATTTTCAATAATTTTTTCATAAAACTATTCCTAAAAATTATTTATGAATATTATTATTATTTTTTTGATATCATTTTTCTTCTATAATGGATATAATATAGCTATAAAATAAAATATTCATATCCATTCATTAGTTATAGCATATTCTAGTTTAGATTGGTACTACCACCAAAATTAATGGTGATATAATGATTATATCACGAATGGTTAAGAAAAAATACCTATTTTTAATATGTTGACAAAATAAATTTAAATAATTTTAATTCTTAATTCTGTATTGGTGATTAATAAAATATGATACACCAATTAAATCATTTTTTTAAATTGAAATTCACATAAGGGATATTTTATCTTCACATTATGAGTTATCAATAAAAAAATGGACTTCATAAATATAGATGAAACCCCAATATAACCTCCATGAATGTTTTATAGTTGATAAATAAATGATTATGTGGAATGGACTAAAGCCCCATACTGAACCTTTTAATGAATAACCATGCTGATAAATACACAAATATCAATTTATGAATTTTATTATTAATAAATGTGTAATAAAAAACTAAAAATTAATGTTACAATATAAAATAATTATTAATAATGTTCTAATATATATGAATAAAAAAATTATACATGAGGTTAGAGATTGTTTGAAAAAGAATGAATCTATAGTGAGACTATTTTGTGACCCAAACTCATTTTATTGAGTCACAGTCCTTTATATTTTTACTATCATGTTATAAAATTGTGATTTTAATCACATTTTCTAATAAAAAGTTTAATTTATTTTCCATTCCATGAAAATTAAATTTTTAAGGTAAAATATTCTTCTCTTATGGAGTTTTTTCATCATGAAATTATACCATAAAAAATCACATACCCTATATTTCATCATTCTCCTCCATGCCCTTATTCGTTTATACCCAAAAATATTTTAATGTCACCTTTTGAAATCCACATATATATAACATATTATAAACCACTAAACATTTTCTTTATGTTCACTCAAAATGAAATTTTTTATCTTCTATCATTGATGTGGTATTCACTAAAACAACCAAAAAATCATTAAAATGTATTTAAATTCCATGATGGGTTCTTTGTATATTGTACTCAAAATTAATTATTCTCTATAGTTTTTTTTTCCAAAAGATCTATAATTTTGAATTATTTTAGGTTTTTAAATTTCTAAATGACACTTTTTTGGGGGTAAAATATTATAATATTACCTTAAAACACATTTTTATAATAGACTCCTAATATAATAAAACAAATTAATTTTATGATCTAATGTACATGTTTAACTCTAACTCCAATATATTGAAGTAATGTTACATTAGTTTCTATCTAAATTAACATATGAATACTTATTCATTGATTTTTTTTTAAATAAGAGAATATAATTCTTGGATACTTTTTATGAGAATCTATTTGAGAATGATATATAACCAATATTAATTCAATTATTTACCCTTAATAAGTTATATGAATAAATTTATAATGAGGAAATTTATAATTTTTATAATTAATTTTAGGGGTATAATATAAATCACTAATTAGATGGGTAATAAATAATATCTCATGATATAATGATTTTGTGTGTGGAAATTTAGGTGGTTAAAATTATATATGGACAATATTGGAGTATGTTATATTGTCAAAATTATGAATGATAATGTTTGGAAAATTCTATTCTCAAAAAAATATAGAATATAATTTTAGTTAGATATGTCAACATTTTATTATTTATTATTATTATATCTATGATAGATGCCTATATTTTTTCCAATGGATAATGATTATTTTCCAGTACTTCCACATTCATAGGACATGGAATTTGTTATTATTTTATCAAAAATATTTACCTATTTTGTTTTATTATTATATGATTAATATATTTTGATAATTCCATATCATATAAAATTATGATACAAATTTATTTTAGTCCGGTATTTAACCGAAGATAATTTTTTCTCTCATGATTATGATAAAATATTTTATAAAAATTTGATATGAATTTCCGTTATAAAAAAATATAAATTAATCATTCATATGTTACAAATTTCTCACTGAATAATCATGTTGGAATATATCTAGGTGAAAGTAATTGTGGAGATTTTTTGAGATATTTTCAATAAGTACTATGGAATAATAAGTTTTTATAGTTAATCTTTAAAAACACCCATCTATTAGGATCTAAGATAGTATGAATTATTTGTGCATTATATTGTTGGATTTTTGTAAATGATTGAAAAATATATATTTGATTGGGAAATATAAATATTTATGTTTAAATTAATTTATGTATGACTATTTTTACTTTTCATAAGTAATAATAAGTATTCAATATAAAAATGTATTCACTACATATATATGATTATAAAAAATCAATTAATTAACATAGGAGTCCGAAAAAAAATTAATTTATATTTTACCATTATTTTATTATAGATATTTATTTGAAAGAGATTTAACTAAATATAAAGGTATTATATTTGGTTATCAAATATATATTTTAGAAACCTAGCATTTCATTGAAATAATTTTTATATTTTATTTGAAACATGATGAAATTTTCTTTATTAACAGTTAAAAAAAAAATTGTTGTTTCAAATTAATACCTAAATACTGATAACATATAATGACATCAGCATTGTATACTATTAAAATTTAATGATAAGGAGTGAAAAATAATTATTTATGTTTTGAAATTTGAATGAAATTTTTTTATATGAACAAAAATATATTTTTTGGTAATGACATATAGGAAATGTAACAGATGTTTTATATTTATCTTATTAATTAATTTTATGTATTATATTACAATTTTTCATATCAGATTACTAATATATTCTTGTCATTTATAATGTCAATTTAAAAATTATTTTCCATATTTTATAAGAAAATGTATATATCGTAAGACATTATTATATAGTTTATAACCTACTATTAATCTAAGTTCTCTATATTATTTTTCAAAAAAATAAGAAATATTAAATGGAATAAAAAAATGTATAATTCATTTTCAAAATACTAAATTTATCTATTAATTGTACAATTTAATTTTTTGTAATATTATAATAATTATTAATTCACTAATATTGATTTAAATTTATTTCTGTGTTGTCTTTATGATTTTTTAATATATTGTAACTTTGTTAAATTTTAACATTGTTCCAATAATTGAAATATTTAAAAAATAAATATTTTGAATTTGTTTATGAAATATAATTATTCTGAATTTATATTTGTTGGATTGTTATTATTATTAATAATTTACTATTAATCTTTAAATTCAATTTTCATAAAATAATATCTACTATATTGAATTAAATTAATATTTTCACTAAATATATTCAAGAGTAAAGTATTGTATTTTTTATAAACATTATTAGATAATAATGAAAAACCTATAACATAATTTGACCACAAATTCCATCATTATTAATAGAAAAATTATAAAATAATGTTAAAAAACTAAAAATTGAAATATTTTTTTCATTGTTGACTATGAGAAAATAAATTTTTATATTGCAATAAATATTACAAATATGAGATAAAAATAATTATTTATTTCTTTTAAATTTTAGACTATTTGATCTGTATGATTTTTATGTTGACTATTTACAATATTTTTTTTAATAATAACTTCTTCCATTACAAAAAATTAATTTTTATACAAAATAATGTTTTTGTTTTATGAGGATATTACTTATTGAGAACTATTTTTTCATATTATGTTTTTTAATTTATTTATCACTAACAACTTTTTTATTTGGTTCTAAATATATTTATTCCAATTTTTCATTATCCAAAACAATTAAAACATTAAATTTAAATATTAATCTTTTTTACCTCATCATGACGAATCATAATATCTATAATCAGATAATTGATTTTTTATTGAAGAAATTGAATTTATAGTGTTTTTTTGGTTTATAATATCATGAAACAAATCATTTATCATTATATGGTTCATTAAAATGTTTGGGTTTTTATTCCTCTATATATATATTTAATTTCGAAACACATTTTTAATATCATGGTATTTAATATGTTCTCCAATTTCATGCATTATATCTCATCAAATTGAATATTAATTTATATTATTTTTATGATTAATATTTATATACATTTAAATAAATAAATACACTATTTATTTTTTTGATTAATTTTTCTGACCATATGAATATAATTTCATCACATTTATTATTATTTATATTTTAATTAAATAATTATGAATGTTTTCTAGTATAAATATTTCATGTATTCCATTTTTAAATTTAGTTTTCAATTAAAAATATTTTCTAAATATTTAAATCTTAATATGATTTATTAGATTAGAATATAAAATTCCAGATGTATTAGATGAAAATGGATCTTCAGGATTTTCCTCATAATCACGCGGGGAAAATTTAATTTCTAATCTAAATCTATTTAATTTATAAATTTATATAATTATTTATAAAAATAGGGAATTATTATTCAAAAAATATATTTATTTATTCTACTTTTTATTTTTTTTCAAATCATTTATATATTTTTCTTTTAGTGATGGTTTTTGAAAATATATACAATCATTTCAACTAATAGCGTTACTAAAACTTGTTGAAGTATATTTTTGAATACCTTTAGATTTAAATAATTCAAAAATGTTGTTGATAATATATTTAACTATTATTGAAATCACATGTCACTAATGTTTTCATGAATGGTAAATAAATTTATATCTATCTACAATATTTTTTAAAAAAATTCTTTCAGCTTTACGACATTGTTCTCTGGTATTGGGAATGACTATTGATGACATAAATTTATAATAAAATTTTTATATTATGTGTAAATTTTTAGGACCCATTAACATATTGTAATTATTTATTTTAAATATATAGTTATTGTTTATGAACTTTTAAAAATCATATTTTTTTTAAAATTTAGATATTATTATTCAAAATAATATAAACCAACAGTTGTGATTCGTTCTTTAATTCCATGTATTAAATCACCTAATATTTGATATTATAAATTAATAATTACTAAATAAATTTTATTAACAAAAGTTTATCACGATAAAATTAATATATATCTTAAAACTAAGCATATATGATTTATAGTGTATTTTGATTCATAAAAATTAACAAGATTTTGAGTATAAAAAACTCATTGTTTTCACTAGTTATCTACATTACGTGTTATTGATTTATTCAAATTGATGATATCATTATAATGACTATAATATATTGACCCTATTTTTTATCAATCCTATCATTATTTTTTATATCATTTGTATTTTAATTGTACTCTAATTGTAAAAAACGTTTCCATTCAAATATCTTATTATTTATTCTATTTAAAATGTTGAAATTTTTTTTATATAATCCATATATCATTCCTTCAATTATTTTCCCCCTTTTTAAAAATGTTTTTAGAGAAATTAATCATTAATAGAATGAATTAAATTACCAATGAAAATTAATTTCAATTAAAAGATTAGATTAGTTTGGTCTATTACTGAGACCATAATTATTTGGTGGACTAATGAACATATAAGGGTAATGAAATCCTACCACAAAAAAATATATAACTATAAAGGTCTCAATTAATATTATGAAATTATTCCTTATCAAAAACTACCTACTCTCTATGAAATACACTATTCGATGTGAAGACAATTGTTACCCCTATTTACATCTTCTGGAATGCAATGGCTTTTCGACTTGAACCATGGTTATAATAAACAAAATGATGTAATTTCCCTAATAAATCAATGGAATAAAGGATGAATATAAAATCCACAACCATGTTAAAAAAATACCCACTTTATAATGTATTTATTTTATTAAATAAGAAACAATATTTTAAAAAAATTCCATAAAAAACTTATGAACAAAAATCCCTAAAAATTCAGACACAAACAAACCGCATGAGCTAATAATGTTTAAGCCATTCACATACATTATCAATTAGTCAAAAAAACACACACTCACATAAATAAATATATATATATATACACATATATATATGAATGAATATATAAGTATACTCAGTAGTACCACCCTAAAAACCTCTCATCATAATAGTGACGAATCATACTTGTACCTTAACAAACAAACGACTAAAACCACATGTTGGATAAAAATGGTCAAATTAATACCCATAAATAACATGGGTAACAATTCCAACCCACACCCACATTAAGTCCCCTAATATTTTATGTGCTGATTTGAGTTCCCCCTAATGAAAATCTCTAATTGGATATAGGTTTCTACTAGAACCATGGTTATAAAAACAAAAAAATTAAAGGAATTACACCCATAAATCATAGTAATATGTGATAAACCACCTTTAAGCTCCATAAAATAGGTAACCAAATAGCATGATGCAAATAATAATATACATTATCCAAAAACCTAGAAATGAATTAATTATGTAAAATCTTATCGTAACAGCTGAATGACTACCAGGTAACGGGAACAACCACCACGAGCTTGTATTGCCAATCATGTTCCCTATTCCTGAAATATATATATGAAATATACATACATACATATATATATATATATGGGTGGTTATATTATTATATCTAGTCATATTCTTCCAAAAACCTATTATTTTAATATGGATGAGGCCTACTTATTTATTAATAAATAAAGAGTGAAATTAAAAAATTATCTAAACATTATCTGGTTTCCTAGACCTAAATAATTATATATAACCCAATATCACCTAGAAGTGATGTAATATAATAAAAATTGAATTTAAAAAATGATGTTACCACATATCCACATCCCCTTAAAATATTCACCCCACCACAATATACAAATGTCATATGCTTCCATCACTTATATATCTAACTTGCCAAATATGCACATATCCATATAACCCCATCCTAAATCAAAAAATACCCCAAAAAAATTACATATAATGGTAGAATAATATAAACATAATAGAAATCAAACTCAATAAATTATTCTTCTTAAGAAAACCCCAAATTAAACCCATATAATAATAAAAGTAACCACAAATCATAAAAACAAGTCCCATGTAAACACGAACCATTATAGATCACACTATGTCTGAACGATAGTAAGTAGAGGAGGGGGTAGTTGTACAGGTGAATCATCAACTATCTGGATTATGGGGAAAACAACCATATCATGAACCCTTATATGTGAATAGGTTTATTTACACAATATGGGAGGTAGTTCATAATAAATAATAAAAATTAAAATGAATATATAATAAGAAACATAACTACAATAAGGGACAAAAAATATTATTACATAAAAAATCAATTAAATCCATTCACATATCAATATTTGGTCCATCTATTACAAACTCCACATCTATAACTAATCCCCATAGGATATAGAATAGATGTCTAACATATTTAATGTTTCACAATTACATAATATAATTAATTTATTAGCCACAATATATTTTATAATTATTCAATTATCATGTATTTTAATACCCACTTCACCTTTAAATAAATAAGAAAATATAATCCCATACAATTCATAAGGACAATTATATCACAACCATTACAATTTTTACATAATCAAACATTAAATATTATTATTTAAATTACTACAATAATATATTACAACAATAATATATATATATATAAACATTCATTTGATAAATCATATCACATGAATTCGTTCTATCAAAAACCATCCCATTAATTAATTCATTTATTCATTACCATTCTTCTAAATGGTAAACTATGTTAGAGACCATTATACGTATAAATAAAAAAACAATTATTGTTTCCAGAATTGTAACTTCATCACAACAATCAAATTAGCATTAAATAATATCCTCATCTTTATCCCACTACCTTAACATCGACTACAACCTCCAAATTTACAATCCATAGTGAAATATTTCTAATCAAAAGATGATGAAACCTATAATAGAAACTATATTATAATTAAATATAAAAATCTATAAATTCAAATGGGGAGACACATCAATCTAACATATCCAGTTATACCACAGTCATAATTAGTAATATAATGAAAAAACATAATATTTAAATAATAAGATAAAAAATATTTCATTTATCCTATTTATTATATTATTCATGGAATAACATGTTATGGAAATTAACATAAATCACAATATCCTTGCATCTTGTAAAAATTAATAATCATGGAAATAATAGATAATCAATTTTGAAATAAAATAAATAATATGTTACTCAAAATCAACATTACATATTTCCAATTTAAATTTCATTATCTCCATAGGACATCTACATATCTTTACAAAATGAAAATAAGATTTTTTGAATTTCATATTAACATAAAATAGAAAAACAAATGTTATGACTCCCCAGCATCAAATAATGTCTCAACAATAATCCTATAAGAACACAATTAAGAACATTGAGTACACCTAGAAGGGTTTTCAAAAGAACTATAATCACAAAATATAAATCTCCCATAACATCTAATATAGATCATGAATTATAAAAAATACAACAAAAATACATGTAAAGGTATATCATGAAAGAAGAAATGACAAGAATCAAGCTAAGAGAAATTGAATAGAGGAGGGATGAAAAATGGGAAATCATAAGATTGAAAGGTAATTCACCATGCAATTAATGATCCATTGGCCATCAATTAACTAGATTGGATATAATTATGTATATCTAATAGATGTCATGGATCTAAGAGAATTTCAGATAATTGAAATTAGTATTTGGAGACCTTGAAATTTCAAATAATGATTATGGGATTAAAAACCAGGTTTTTTACATCACAATGTATTCATTTTAGACATGATAAATGACTGATATAAAATTATTCGACATAAAAAAGGCATTAATCCCACTTTTAATGAAGGGACATTTCAGTATTTATAAAAAATTTAATTCCACCATTATATGATATACATAGAAATTATTTTATTCTTCTTTAAATTTAATGCTTTACAAGAACATCAATGTGATAGATGCTACACTCTATTTTTTTCCACATTCTACCCAAGGAGGCAACTTTATAATCCAATATTAACATGTAAATATATTCTAAATAGATTTAGAAAAAAGGGTTTCACCCTTCCATATTTCATCCACTAATTATATAATAAAAATACCAAGGCATATATCTACCAGAAACCTACTAAATTGGGAATTTTAAATCCTAGATTGACAAACCCCCAAAAATGGGTTGTATTGAACATTTAATAACATACATATAGAAGACATTATTAATAATTTATTTTAATTAAATATTATAATAATTCAATCATCATAACCTAAAGGTTTATTTTTTGGATATTAATGAAATAAAATTTTTTTCATGCTCTAATAAATAAAAATTAGTAATAAAATTACCCAAAAATAATTTAATTCAAGAGATGGTATAAATAAGACACATATTCATATCTAAAGGAATGAAAATGCAATAAAGTGTGAGCCAAGACACTCAATATGTGGAATATAATGAAATGTGAAACAAATATCCTAATTAAGTAAAATATGGGAAACCGGGTATGACATCATAATAAATGTTTGTGAAAAAAACTAAGTGAAACATCAACCAGAAAAACATTCATTCCGACAATAGTTATTTGGAATAACAAGAGAAATGAGGTATAATAATGTGGAATCAAAATTGAATAATAATGCACCATGAAATATTAGAAAATTATTATTATATAACCTATGAACATATAAAAAAATATATGAATAAAATATCAATTATCATTTCATGGATTAGTGCAAAGACCATTATCACATATAGTAAAGAGTTCCTTAACATAGTAGATTTGGTTCAATAACCTTTCCTATAATCATAATTATTTGGGATCACTACTCAATACCCAAAATTACTTATCATGAGATCCAAATATATAACTATTCATTATATAGTTATATAATTCTTTCCCCATCCAACATATAATTAAACACTATATATATTTCTTCCACATCTGTAGGAAAACATTCATAATTATATTAAATAATTAACAACTAATAATAATATTGGTTTGATAAGAATCATCAAAATAAATGAAAATTTCTCATATAAATAAATATGGTGGGTGGGTACATTGAAATATAATCCCCTGGAAACATAGGAAACATTAGTGGATATTGTTATAGATAAATAACAACACAAAATATCACTTGAATGATTTATATAAAACATTAAGAATCATGAATTAAATTAATTGGATTTATAAGTATTAATTAATTATAAAAAATAGTTTTAAAGGTATTTTTGAGGTAAGTAAAAATAACATTGAATAATCCAGAGAACGTCAAAATGAAAATTTATAAATAAAACAATAAAAGTCGGTGAGAGAAAGGGAGAATGGATAAAAAGAATATAAACGATTTAATTCATATTTTTCAAAATAATATAACTATAGAGATTATGAGTTAAAGGAATCAATTATAAAGTGATATTTAAATATATTAACACATATGAAAAACATTTATATATAAAAAAAATTATTGTAAATAACATATAAGGTCTAATGTACCTACAAGTATCGTTTCAAATGAATTTTAAACCAATGATAGATAAAAATGTATGAATATAGATAAAAATAATATATTAAAATAATGAGATGAATATTTATGAATATTTAGATATAAATATCATATAATACACCCATTTGTAATTTTTTTAAAAAAAAATAACAATTTCAATGTGATATTGGAAAAAAAAACTATTATAACTACTCAAGAATTCAATTAAAGCTCATTAACCACCTATGTGATAAACATAAAAATTTATGCCACCTATATAAGATACTTATTTATATACCATTACTTTTATACATTAAAATATTTTTATTTATTATATATATAGTACTCTTTTGTAGGTAAATGTATACATCAAATGATAGATTTTTTACTACATTGTACATGCCTTCTAATGGAAATGAAGATAATTGTTTTCAGAAAACATTTTAATTAGTAGAAAGAAAATAAAAATTATATTATTAATTTTCTGTTAATGAATTATGATATTCCATTATCATTTTAACAGTGGTATGGGTATGGAATGTGGGAATTGTTTCCTGAAAACAATGTTTCAGTTAAATTTCTCAAAACAACAAGCTACTTATAATGTTCATTCATTTATTTGTCACCATTTTAAAAACATATTAATAGAATAATTTATTTATTTTAATCATATATTATCTATATTAATTTATTGAAACTCATTCATGTATGAAACTATGAATAAGTTATAACATCATTCTGATATGTTTTTAAAAATACCAAATTAAGAACATGATATATTTTGATATGATTAAGAGTATAATGTCATATTACAGTAATGTTATTTTATATCTGAATACTAATTTTTTAAAACATAATTATACTTTATAATGAGATTAAAAATAATTAGATAGTATAATGTATTTGAAAAATATAGTTTTGAATTAGATACTATATTTGATGAATTTGGGGTTTCAAAAATGGAATTCCTATAAATTGATAAATTTAGTCCTTCCTCATGGGATGAGAGAAAAAAAATGTAATAAAAAATTAATAAAGGTAATCTGTGAAATTATTCAACAATGAACTTAAATAAATTTTTTATTTGAAGTTGGTATTGGTCGGGTCCTTCTACAGTTTATTATGCATGGAATTTCCTAAAATAACTATTCCATAATGAATACGAATGATAAATTTTCAAGTAAATTAAATCCATGGTGATGATAAAATGGATATTTCAATTATTATCTCAACAATAAAAAATAAGGAAATGTTTAGATATATTATAGGCAGTTATATTTATATTTAACCAATTTAAACTAATATTCCCATATAGTGGTAATTCAATTTTTACCTGAACAACTATCTTTTTTCCAAAATTGTAATTAATCTTATTAGATAACATCAATGTGATTCCAAAAATAATATCTATTTTATTAAAATAATTTGTAATAATGTTATTAAATTATCTTTATATACAAAAGTAAAAACATAGAAATGATAAAAAAAAATTAAATAAATATTTCAATCCAATGAGAAACATCATTATCGTTACATAATAAGTATGAATCATTATATGAGTTTTAATTACACTGTATGAGTATATAATGAAAATATTTGAAAAAATTATACGTTAAATATTGAAAATATAAATTTTTAAAAAATATATAGAATATATGATAAAAATAATTTATTATTTTAAATCATTTTATACTATCCATAAAATATTTATTTTTTATTCCTTTATAAATCCTTAAATATTATATATATATTATACAGTTATTTTAAAAAACATTCATGATTTTTTTATCAATTTTAATGAAATTTATTATTAAAATAAATTAATTTAACTTAAAACACAATGTCTACTAAAAATATATATATTTAAATCAATTGATATTTCAAAAAAAATACTATTTTATTTTATTTAATTAAACTAAATTTCACTAAAAGAAATTTAATACAATTTTTTTATAACACACAATTTAATTATAAATATATAATAATAAATATACCTATTTATTAAAGTATAACCAATGACCATATATTTAATGACCATATATCCTATGAAAATATGTTCAATTTTCATATATACATTTTTGAATTTCTCTGAAGACAATATATATAATTGTCACATTAGATTCTTATATATAACCATACATGATTCACTAAAACTAATTCAATATATTAATTTAATTCTATTTGGAAATATATATTATATATTAACTACTGTCATTCTTTCTGTAGCTATAATTTGTGGTATAATATCAATGAAATCAAAAATGATAAATATTTAATGTTCATATTATTTTATTACGTAAGGTTTTATTAAAATCATATGTTATCTAATGATTTTTCACATTTTCTTCCCGTATTTTATTGATTTTTATCTTTTATTTTAATATTTAATCATGATAAAAGATAAAATGATTGGTTTTAGTGTGGTGATCCTTGTGAAGTAATCTATAAAATGATAGATGAATAAAATGTGGGGAATAACATTCTACCCCGAGAACATCATAGTGGGTATTTTTTAGGGGGTTATTGAATTAGTTTCCAATATATGACCAATTTATACTTACAATTTTATGTATCTAGTCATTATGACCAAAACAAAATCTCAATTTAGAGGTATGGATATATTATTCAATATCAACTCATATGGTAGTGTGCAACATAATAATTAATCATGAACAATGTAATATATAATTCTTGAAATATTTTGAATATTCCAAGATAACCCACTCCTTATAGAGATTGGTTTTTCATTTAGATAATATATTTTATCAATATTATTTTTGAGTTACTATAAACACTAATAATTAAAAATACAGGGGATTCTAAGGTAAAATCCACAAACGTTCATTATATGATTCCACTAAATATTTATTTATATGGATCTCATATCCTATAGTCTCAAAAAATTTATTGGTCTGGAATATAAATGATACAAATATCATTAATGTACATATTTGTATAAGAACCACAAATAATTATTTGTTCTCCATAAACTCTATACAAATATCATCTTTGTAGACCATATATAACCTCAACAATGAAAACTAAATTGTATTCCTCAATAGATTGGTCTTCAACATCCAAAATGTATTCATCATTACATCATTAATATTTTTCATTTTCATCACATGAAAATTATTTCATATAATTCCTCAGGGAAATTGTATTCAACCAAAAAAGTATATCCTTATCAATATTTCATGTAAGCTAGCCTTGTACAGGAGCACTATATCATAAATATCTTAAATGATAATAGATATTATATATTCATTAGTATGTATAATTAATAATTTTCAATGATCTAAATCCCTTAAAGAAATGTTATGAAAGAAAAGTATCATATTAATTTGTCTCCTTCATCAAGATGTATAGTATCATCATTGATGTCATTTGATTCTTCCCATTAGATACACATATAAAATTCTTATAGTAGAACTATTAGGTTCTCATTTTTCTTCTACATTGAAGAGTTTATATGTAACACCCATAGCTACCATGGTATGTTTACATTTGAATAATGCAATATCTTGCATTGTACGCAACTTCGAGATTCTAACTCACCGCCACCAATCAACGTATCAATTATGAATAGTTAAATCCTTTTTTGAAAATATTATTAATTTTATCATTCAAAATGGACTTCAATTTTGTATTCAGAAAATCTATATTAGAATACAGTGAATTTTTTTTACTTTTCTGATAACTCTGATATTTTTTATGAATAGTGAAAAACACTAAATTATAATTAAAAATGACTTTTTTAATAAAAATAATTTATAGTGATAAATTAATATTTTTAGTTGTTTTATAGTATAATTATATTATATTATTACCATTTAATATATTGTTGGTCATTTTATTTAATCTAACATTTAAACTGTACATAAACAAGTGTCAAACTTTTGATAGTTATTATTTCTTAAAAATAGGCTTTTTGTTTTGACAGTGGGAATTAATTGTAAATTAATTTCTGCCACTACTATGTTTTTGTAATGACCCGAATCTGGAGCCACAGAACTGGTGCCCCATACTCGGTTCTCCACATGACCTCAAGTGTGTTTCCCCAAATGCCAGAGGCTTCCGAATAGCAGTGAGGGCCTTTGTGAGTCTGTGGGAAAACAATGCCCTCATTTGGTAAAGTATACACTAGAAGAATAAACATAAAAAATAGCGGATGCAGTAAACAACATAAAACAACTAAACTAAAATTCAAATAAAATGTCTGAAATAATAATGATGTAGAACGGTACATGTATCTAGGGAATGTAGTAAAAAACAACATGCTGAAATACAACTGAAACCAAAGTACTAAACGTAAACAACAACTGCAGCAGCATAGAGAGCCAATGACCGGTCCCATGATCTCTAGCTCCAACTAGTAATCATGTACCTGAGGTAGAAGGACCAAAATCCATATCTACACCTGCATCCATATAATCTGTTTAGGCTGAAAAGTAGGACCCGAACAGGGTGTCAGACTAATCCCAGTAGGCAACCACCACAAGATTTATGCCCTACTATCATTGAGTAATATAGAAAATGTAAAGGAAAATAAGTACAGTAATGGACTAAGAGTATACCAGTAAATAATCCTACCAATTTCCATTCACATTAATTTAATTAAACAACCAGGGAAAACTATCAAAGCATTCTATTCCAAGGTAAGAAAGTAACACAACAGGTATCTCAAAGGACTACCTAAACACATGCAGTACAAAACCCACGCTTTTTCGTTGGCTTAGTGGACTCATCAAAACCAACCATCAAAATTCACACTATCCCTCTTTGTGGATCAAACTAGAAAACCCCTATAGTCCAGTAATCAAACAAGTCACATACACTCTTGGAAGCACTCATGTCAATACCCATATGGCCTTACAAAAATAGCTAAAGACACTCTGTGGAAGCACTTACGTCTAATTACTCTTGTGGTATCGATGCGTGTGTAAACTAAGAACACAATTGGTAAACACAAATTCTTATTCCCATTGGTCCTTCATACAAAACTATAGCCAAATGACCCTCTAGGGAAGTACTTATTCATCTATTCCATCTTGATCTCCCACAACATGTTCCCACTGCCCTAAGCAGTCCAGTCGTGCATAATCGACTATCAGTATCCCTATGTAAGTTCAAAAACAACATGGCTAATAGATACCAAGAATCAATAGCATTTAAATAGCATGAAACACATGAAAACAGTTATATAAAGTAAACTAGCAATTGCAATAGAGGTTGCCTCATAGGAAAACAGTGTCGAACGACGATAAACTGGAAAATAGAGAGAAACTGCAGTGGGGTGATCCTCAAACATGAAAACAAGCATATATTAGCAACAATAAATCATAATCTAACAATAAATATAGGGAAAATATACAATTAGATCAAAATCCTAAACCTAGGATAGCCGATACATGGGTATCTAGATCTTTTGCAACCAAAACTCAAAGAACGTCAACGTAGGGAATCAAACCACCTCCCTCAATCCTCGAAGATTGGTATACTCAAACATCTGACCGTGAATCGGCCTAGAACGGAGTAGATCTGTGAATATTTCTAAAACATTAAACCTCAGATAACACACATGAGAATAAGAATCAGGAAACGTGGCCAACGAAGAACCAAGGACTCACCACTGTGATTCTTCTGCAATCAACGGAGTTTGATTCAGACATATCGTGACAGATCGGTGGCTCGGAGAAGAATCCACCTCCTTCGACACTCTGGAAAGTATTAGGAAGAGATGAATACATTAATGATCATTAGTCGTGACCCTGGTTCGATTAATGAAATAAAAAATAAAGTACACGGTGTGTACTTTTAGAGTACACGGCATGTACATGGTTTTTCAATTCTCTACATTAAGCGTCTTCCACATCATCCCTACACACCATGCGTATGGCCATGACATGGAAAGCACACAGGTTCGAGCGGCAGAGGAGTACACGGAGTGTACTCATAAAGTACATGGCGTGTACTCTGAAAATTTCCAGATTCTCCATTTTTTCTTAAAAATACCCTAAAAGAGATCCGTACCTGAAACCGAAGCTCCGGGTTCTTAAAAACTTCCCCCATAAGAAATTCAACCCTGAATTTCCCTAACAAGGCATAGAAGAATAAACCTTTAACAACTCTGGCCATTGTGATCGCATATCAGCCTCCCTCTCCCAAGTCTCGTCCTGTATACGGTCGTGCTACCATAGCACCCATACCAGAGGAACATAAATGCCACAGAGTACCTTTTCACAATGATCAAAACTCCTGATAGGATGCTCCTCAAAAGATGCATCCAACTCGAGCTCAGCCTCCTCGAGTTGAAAAACATGAGACGAGTCTGAGAAATACTATCGAAGCTGAGAAACATGAAGGACAACATGCATGGTTTGGTATCTTTGAGGTAACTGCAACCTGTAAGCAACCACCCCGACTTTCTCCAGAATCTCAAATGGCCCGACGTATCTCGGTGACAGTTTCCCCTATCTCCTAATCCTCTTATGTCCCAACCTCACGGTAATATGATGGAAAATATGGTATCCAACCATGAACTCCAATGGTCGTCTCCGCTGATCAGCATTAGATTTCTTGCGAGACTGTGCAGTAGCCATCCTCTTCCGAATCAACTCCACCTGCTCTGTGGTCTCATGAATGAGACAAGGTCCCAACAAGGTTGCCTCTCCTACCTCTAGCAAGCATAAAGGTGATCAGTATGGCCTACCATACAAAGCCTCATAAGGTTCCATCTGAAAATTCATCTGAAAACTGTTGTTGTAGGAGAACTCGACCAGAGGGATATATGCTTCTCCCAAGTACCGTCAAAGTCTATAAGGCAAGCTCTGAGCATATCCCCAAGCACCTAAGTTATACGCTCGGATTGGACATCAGTCTGGAGATGGTATGTTGTACTCAAAAGTAACTGTGAACCCAAATCCCTCTGTATCCCCTTCTAGATGTGCGAAGTAAAACATGCATCCCTGTCTAAAACAATGGAGTGTGGAACTCCAAGAAGACGTACAATCTCTCAGATGTACAACCGTCCCAACTTATCAACACTGAATGTCCCCTAGATTGGCAAGATGTGTGTATCCTTCGTGAGCATTCCCACTACAACCCAAACCGTGTCATTTACTCAAGGCGATCTCGGTAACCCTGTCATGAAGTCCATCGTGACATCATTTCATTTCCACTCAGGGATGGGTAACTTCTGTAAAAGCCCTGCTGGTCACTGATTCTATGCCTTCACCTACTAACAGTTGTAACACAACATGAAAAAACCATCCACATCCTTCTTTATACACGGCCACCAATACTGACAGTGTAAGCCTTTATACATCTTGGTGACACCATGATGAACTTCCCAAGCTGAAGCATGAATCTCCCACATTATCTCATCACGTATTTCAGATGAAACCCATACACGGCCACGAAAACGTAGAACCTCATTATCTCGCACTATCCACCCCAGAGTATAGTCTCTATTTGACACACCCTCTCATAGGACTAGGCCTTCTGGGTCTGATAGCTTTCTCATTCGAACTCGATCTAAAAGAGTATATAAAACAACTACAGAAGAAAGAACTTTCTGTCCCTTTCTGTCGTACACCTCCAAATGCATCTCATAAAATAGAGCCACAAGCTGCCACTCATTACTGGCCTCCTGAACTGCCTGCACCTGAGTCCTCCTGCTCAGTGCGTCAACCACAACATTGCCTTTCTGAGGCGTATAAGCAAGCTCGATGTCAAAATACTGTGGGTAATCGACCCACTACCACTGTCTCAGATTCAAGTAACGCTGTGTGAATATATACCTGAGGCTCCTGTGGTCAGTATATACCAAAAAATGCAATCCCATGAGATAGTAGCTCCAACAACGCAAAGCATGAACAACCACAACCAACTCCATGTTGTTCATTGAATAGTTCTTCTCATGGGGCCTCAAATGAGAATATCTGTACTCCACAACACGATCCTCATGCATATATACTGCTCCAAGCCTGATTCCAGATGCATCGCAGAAAACATTGTAACTCTTTCCCGGCTCTGGCATAACTAGAATCGGTGTGGAGGTCAATCTCCCATTCAGATCATAGATGTCTGAATCGCAAGCTTCTAACCAAACTTACTTCACACCTTTCTTAGTAAATCCTATCAATGGTGCTGCTAAGCATGAAATGTCTTGTATAAACCTCATGTAATAACCATCCAGTCCAACGAAACCCCGTACCTTGAAGACATTCTTCGGCTGCGCCGATGTAACTACTGCTCTCGTCTTCTATGGGTCTACTAATACTCCTTCCTCTGAGATGAAATGGCCCAGGAAGTAAATCTCATCCATACAGAAGTGGCACTTCGAGAGCTTATCATATAACGGATGCTCTCTCAGTGTACTCAATATGATCTCAAGATGGATAGCATGGTCGTGTCGAGTGTAAGAGTACCCCAAGATATCGTCCACAAAGACAACGACGAAAGAGTCCATGTAAGGATGGAATACTATATTCATCAGTGCCATGAAAACTACCGGCATGTTCGCGAGACTGAACAGCATAACCAGATACTCGTACAGATGATACCTGCTTCGGAAAGATGTGGGAGGCATATCAGATGGTCTGACCCACAACTGATGATAGCCGGATCTCAAGTCGATCTTCGAGAATACCCTGTCTCCTCGAAGATGATAAAAAATATCATCAATCCTCAGCAATGGATATCGGTTATTGACCGTCAACTGGTTAAGCATTCTATAGTCCACACAAATCCATAAGGTACCATCCGCCTTCTTCGCAAACAACATAGTAAAACCCGAAGGGTAAGTACTGGGTCAAATAAAACCTTTCACCTACAACTCCTCCAACAGCTTCTTGAGTTCTTCGAACTCAGGCATAGCCATCCTATAAGGAGGTATGTATACCGGTGCTATTCTTCGCACAAACTCAATAGAGAAGTATACCTCATGCTCTAGAGGAAAACCTGAAAAGTCTTCTGGAAAGAAATTTGGAAAACAGTGAACTACTAGAGGGAATTCCATCTAAGATGTCCTCTAATCATCCAGATATAAACTAGCAATCTGGGATGTAACACTACCCAACCCATGATGCTCTGGTCTATATCTTCTTTCCTGGACATCCCATTCGCCCTTGTGAATAATAAAACCACCCTCTGGTGACGTGAAACTCACCCTACGGAGATAACAATCGTCAGAGGCCTAAAAATGAACTAGCCATTCCATTATGATAATGACATCATAACCCATCATTTCAAGGACATAAAGACCCCACAAGAAGTGACACCCACCAACCTCAAGGGGGAAATCCTTGCACTAACACACACTAGTAGTTCTATGTCCCAAAGGAGTGTCTAGTGCAAACGTATCCTCAGAAGTAAGGACAGTAAGTCTAAGGATCTCCAGAGTGTGCATAGAAATAAAGCTATAAGAAGCTCCAGTATCAAAAAGTACATAAGATAAAACTGAGGCTACTAAGATCATACCTCAAACTGTGGAAAGTCCAGGATCCTGCTCCAGATGTATCTGCTCTACCGCAAATGTCTGGCCAGTACCATGACCCTTTGTAGCAGCTTGATATCGCTGAGTTGATCCATCCTAAGCATGAACACCGCGTCCACAGCCACTACCCTGGCCTGAATGACCTGAAGAACTCCATCCTCTAGTTTGGAGTGGAATTGGTAATCCTTCTCTTGTACGAGGAGTAGTAACTGATCCGTCTTCACAAACTGCTGTAAGAAGAACCCGGAAAAAACGCTATAGATGACCCATCTTGCCGCAAGATCGGCACTCCACTGGATCTATTAGGAACTAAGAATTCTTATGCCCGCTCTTTCAACACTTATATCACACCTCCTATTTTCCATAAGAAAGATCCCATATTCCAGAATAATTACCTCGCTTCCTCGAGTCACCTTGAGTTGATTCTCAGTGGAATTTCCTACTGTCAGTATGCAATGAATCAGTCTTGGATGATAAACCACCCTAGTCAACAGCTCCAGTCTCCCTCAGATTCCGTTTAGTGATCAGCACCTGGTTGACTATTAGGGTAATATAAGTCAACTGGAAGACGTTCACCTACGATCTGATCTCTGGTTTGAGGCCTTCCTCAAACTTTCTTTCCAAAAATATCTCGTCGTTTTCTAGAATGGGAGTGAAACGCTGTAACTCAGTGAAACCGGAGGAATACTCAATAACCGAAAGAGTACCATCATGTCGGTTCATGAACTCTCTAGCTATATTGGCCCTCAACATTTCCAGATAGAAGTAGTCTTAGAATGTACGCTAGAACATGTCCGAAGCCATAGTCTGTTGGTTCCAGGCCTGTGATACTACATCCCACCACCTCTTGGAAGAATCTCAAAGCATGTTAGTCTTGAGCTTCACCTTTCTGTCTGGGGGTGTATCCAAATGCTAGAAGATGGAAATCATGGTTTCTTTCCATGAATCTGTAGCTTGAGGTCCTCCATCCCCTGTGAAAGTTGGAGGATGCTGCGGCTAGAAGACTCGTGTCACCTCTACCAGAGATGTGGTAGGATGTTGAGCTCCCTGGAAGGTCTGCATGAACCTCCCAAAACCCTCTCTGAACTGATCATCGGCACCAGTGTCTAGAATCACTGCCTGTTCCATGTCCGGAATGATCGACAGAACTACAGGTAGTCCTTGGTCTGCTGTATCAGGTGTACAGTCACTGCCTGGTTCCTGGTGTGCAATGGGTGGACGTCTTGGTGCCATAGCTCTGAGAAATAAACATCACACTTCAGATTTAGTATTAACAAGGACAAGAAACACCAGAGTTAAAAATTGAAACAAGAGAGAGAAACACTTTAGTTTGCAAAACAAGACTACACGACGTGTATTTAAACTACATGGCGTGTTTGATAAGCCTTCCACATGGGCGTGTAACTCTGCCACCATGGGTCGTATAACATCCTAGCTACATGGAATGTTGTCAAAACACATGTCGTGTACTTGAACTCCACTCTCCTGTCTGAGTCTCATTACACGACTAAGCTACACGGTCCTCCAAATCCTAAACTACACGGCGTGTTCACTAAAGACATGGTGTGTACTGGAAAGGTATCAGGGACCCGTGTAGCTATTACACGGGCGACTACACGGCTGACCCCTACACGGTGTGTTTCGAACAAACACGACATGTATAAGTATAACACCCCAAGATTTCATAGTGTGTTATATCTTCAAAATAATACAATAACTTCCACTACATGCAACACCGAGTTCAAGCTCACCATGACTTACCAAACAGGCCGTTCAAAAGAGGTTATGAATAGTTTTAAATAAATTTTAAACTTTATATAATCCTTATAATTTTAGAATCCATATTATGAGTTTCTTAGACATAATGTAAGAACAAATTCATTTTCAATATTGCACTTTTACCAACTTTTAATAGTGAACCCTTTTTAAATACAATATTTTAAATTTTTTGACTAAATGGAGACATCAAAAAAATTTAAAATGAAACATCCCAAGCTTCCACGGTACGCTTTCCTTTGAATAATACAGTAGCGTGTGTTGTACGCAACTTCGAGTTCTAACACACACCACAACCAATCAAACTAGTCGTTATGAATAGTAATACCTACATTTTGAAATTATATATATTTTATATTTCAAAATATACTTCATTTTTGGATTCGGAGTAATGAATTTATCCTAAGGTGAAATTTTGGTACTTTTCGGATAACTTTAATATTTTGATGAATATTGAAAATTACTAAATTTTAATTAAAAACAAATTTTTTAATCAAAATAATTAATGGTGATAAATTATGAATTTGAGTGGTTTTAAAGTGTATTTAGAATATATTTTTACCATTTTATCCAATGGGGTTCATTATAATTAATTTCACTTCGAAATTGGACCTAAACAATTGTCAATCTTTTGATATATATTGTTTCTTAAAAACAAACTATTTGTTGTGACAGCAGGAATTAATTATAAAATTAATTAATGCAACATATATGTTAGTAATTTTGTAAAATAGATATCATTTTTGAATTTGGAATATCAATTATAGCTTAAGGTGAAATTTTGGCATTGTTCTGAAAAACATCAATTTTTGATGAATAGTGAAACTACTAAGTGGTAGTTAAAAAAACAGAATTTTTCATAAAACATAATTTTACCGCTTCTGTGAAAATAATTTCGAAAATCCGAGAGACACGGTTAATATCAAGAAGTAAAATGTGGTTCAATGATATGAAAATAATTTTTTGGTGAATAGTAACTTTTTTACTTTTATTTACCACGGTTAAAAGTAAATAGGGTAATTAAGGGTAAAAATGATATTAATATTACCCTAACACATGTCATAATTCTATTGGAAAAGTGTATCTCGACCAAAACAGCCTTAGGAATAAAATATTATCATTTAGATCCACTTGGATTAGATTAGGACATTTATTATTATTTAATTCAAAGAAGAGTTAAAAGAGTTAAAATCAAAGTTTATTTACTAAAACATTTTTAATATAGGGTTATACAAAAGATAAATTAGATTGTAAATATATATTAGAAAGATAATAAGATTTAATACATAAGTATATTTTATTTATAATTTTTAAACTTTAAATAATTTAATTTAATTATGACACAATGATGATGCTGTAATTACCGTAATAGTGAAAAATTAAAATAAATGATATTATAAATACACAAATAAAAATAATTTGAGACTTTTTAGGAATTACACTAATTTTATAGGTTAATATTTCATGTTAGGATTGATTCAATTATCTTTGTTCGAAGTAATCATTCTGTTAGGTTTTTTACAAAAATCAATTATTGAATAGTGTCAAAATTGACATAAAAGAGTTTTTAAAACAAATATTATATTATAAATTGATATTAAATTCCTAAAAATCTAAGGTTCGGCCAAGAGACTTATATCATGATAGGCTCATCATTAATGGACCACTTGGGGGTCTCTTGGATGTATATAGTATGTTTATTAACTATATATTATAAAAATACAAAGTGACATGGTAAATGTCAAACTAATTAACAATGAGTGAAAACTAAAAGATAAGTTTAATATAGTGAACAAAACCTGTATAAATTCTATTGGTTGAATGGTTTTCGACCTATCCCCACCTTAACCTTTGAATAATCAACTTTGGAGCCATTAGAAACCGAATATGAATTTATTATAAATTAATATTTCTAGCTTTTCCAAAGGTACCCCTCACCCCTCTTATAAAAGGGCAATCCTCCTCATTTCTTCACACCTTCAAAGCCTTTTGGATCGGCCAAACTATGCCCAAATACTCTCCCAACTTCCCCCACTACAACCTAGAGGCCTTAGTTTGATCATAAATCCAACCTAAGGAGCCATTTTGATCAAATCAAAAGGAAGAACCCGAAGAAGAGGTAATATTTTCACCACCCCTTTTCAAGTTCCTTTCTTCTTCCACTTCTTCTTTCTTTGTTATTACCATTATAAAAAAATAACTCCAGTATCTTATATATACTGTGATGTTATTATAAATATGGTACAACCATATTCAATATTCTATCCACCCTTTGAATAAATGCCACCATACGTGCGTACGTACGACTTACCATCTCCACGTCGTGGGGTAATTGTTATTCAATATATTATTATTTGGATGGGTATAATAATGATGTGTAACTCATGTAAATAATAAATATAACATGTTAATAATTCTGTATATATGATATACCATCCATTTATATATTATTTTAATATCAAATGAATGACATTGTCGCTCGTGCGTACGTACGGAATACCGTCTCCACGAAGGCGATGAGATTCATTCTCCATCGTATCCATTAAAGTATAATTATCATTTGATGAACTAAAAATGATGTTTAAGGACTTGATATCATTATGGATATGAAAAAGATACAACCTATACATAACAAACACGGCTTATGTAACAAAACATATAAAAGAAAATGAGTAAGTTAACACCCAGAATGATGATAATTCTAAGATATTATTAACAAATAAATGATAAAATATCATATATGATATCATATTAATATATATGATTCTTGGATAATTTAATAACAATTATTTCACCATTATACAGGAGTTTAACCTACCCAAACCAAGGAAAAGTACAAGGTAAGGGTTTATTTCACAATCTTTTCATTATCTGATGTTGTTTATACGTAATAATCTACTAGGATTTCTTTATCATCCACATCCATGTTTCTTAGAAATGTATTTCAAAACATTTTTACTACTTATAAAGAATATGGGTTAAAGTAATTTATACCCTTATGTGTTTTTAAAGAATTCTTTCCGTCGTTTTCAAAACAAGGCACTTTTTACCTTTCGACAAATTTAATGTAAGAATATTTTTTAACTTATACGGCGGGTGAGGCTCTTTACTGCCTTTATACAATCGTCAAAGCTTCCCTTAAAAGCTTATCAAAATAATTTAAAAGTAAATGTTTTATTTTATAATTATGTGACTTTTAAATGATTTCAAAATGAATATTTTAAGAATTTTTGAAAGGTACTCTTTATCAAGATCATAATTTTAATTGTTCTAAAGATTTATCTTTCTAAATATTTTTAATTAATTTCCATGTTTTCAAAATGATTTTAAGGACTTATTTATATGGACATAAAGGTTTTTAAATGATATTTATTTTCAAAAGTTTCAAAGTTCTATGAGACACTTTGATTCAAAAATCTATTTTAAATTACTTCCTTTATAAATGTGTGACTTTTCAATGATTTAGAGAAAAGAGGTATTTCTCTCAAATAGTTTTGATTTCATCTATGTCAACATCCTTTGATGGATTTTAAGCTTATTTTATTTTGTTTTATTATGATACAAAACTTCTATATTGTATTGAAGGTTTTGTGATATGTTTGACTGTGGATGTGCTATTTTTATACCGTTCATGGTTTATGGTGAAAGTATTGACATTTCATATGCTAGTTTTAATATGAATGTTTATGTTATGTTTAAAACTTTTCATATGGGAATGCATTGGACTTAATATGTGACGGGTGGAGCCCGCTATAGCTCCTCGATCCATCGGTAGGTCTCATGAGACAAACTAGTATCTTGGCACAAGGCCTTGACAAAATCTTATTTGTAGTCTTGGCACGAGGCCTTGGTTATGTGGTTATGATAGCCTGGAATTATGCATTCCATCATTATGAAAGTGGTTATTGATATTGCATGTGATTATTCTATTAGTAGAATATCCATGTGAACAAGTAAATGGAATTATTTCATTTTTCTTTTGCAATACTATGTTGAATTTCTTGTTTAAAAGGCTATTGTTTTAGTTATACATTGCCTTAAATGGTTATGTATATTTTTGAAAGTTTCTTCTATATTGTTTTCCATACTGGGTATTTGAGGTCACCCCCTTTATATGTTTTATTTTTCCCAGGATGTGAAGATGTAAGTTATGAATGACCTGCAGGGATAGTATCTGGGGATATGAGTGTAGAATATGGAGACTATGTTGTTGTAGTAGTTTTTCACTTTGTGATGTAATGTAAAACATTATGAATATGTCTAGTGTTTCCAAGGATACTAAACCAATCGGTATTTCGAGATTTGATCTTTCTTGTGATCATTCCAATGTAATGAAATAATGCACCGACTCTGGGTAACTAGGGTCGGGGCGTTACAGTTGGTATTAGAGGATGTTTAGTACAAAACTTGGAAGCTATATTTAGATAAACTCTGATTAGAGCACGTAGACCTAAGATGAACTTTGAGGATTAGTATAGAATAACTTCCTAGAATTTTGGTATTATAGTGATTTTGTGAGTTTTGCGAGCAATACGTCCCTGTCTGGATACGATCAGGTAGAGGCGGCTCTGGCACAGATGTACCTAGGGGTAAAAGCCGAAAACACCACTTTGAGCTAGACTCGAACGGGAACTGGTGCACGACAACGAGCCTTGCTGCACTCTTGGTTATGACACTCCTGGGGGATACTCTTAGGATAATTCTCATTTTATTTACAAACCATTATGAAGGGTTTATGTGGATTTACTTCCTCAACGGAGAAATTTTTATGATTATGGATTATATCCAAAAACTATTTAATTTATGTTATGTTTCGTACATGTTGGGGATTAAGTATTGTTATTCATAAACTAATCTAGTGTATTCCATTGTTTATAAATGGCGCCTAGTAGAAGTAATGATAACACCAACAATGCACATGATCCAAAGAGGAAGAAGGATCATATCTTTCATGGTCTTAAGCTAGAATTTATAAGAGAAATAGTCTCCCATGTATTATCGTCATATGAAGAAATAATATCATGTGTTGATAAGATAAGTAAAGATTTTAATGATTCCTATGGAATTTAAGGGATGCAAGAGAAGAAAAGGATGGAAGAGAGAACGATGGAAAAAGGGAATAGGGAAAATAATAATTTTCCCATATGTGATAACTGTGGGAAGAAACACCCTGGAACCTATCTAAATGGAATGGGAGTTTTTTATAAGTGTTGAGGAAAAGGGCACAAAGTACGTGACTACAAGGGTAAGAAAATGGTTTCAAATGTACAATGATTCATTTGCAAGGAGTTTGGACACTACGCGAACCTATATCCCAGTCATCAGACTATGCCGAAAATGATGCTATTGGATAATATTCAAGTTATGATACTACCACAGATGAAGAGGAATGATTAGAGTTCTTATATTGATTATGTCATTAGAGTGCTGTGTCAACAATGTACTTGTTATAATAATTATGGATTATATAAGGATTGTACTGCAGTAATATTTCATTAAGAACTTGAGATTGTGTGGAATAAAGAAAAGTGACTCAGTAGCAGGTTAAATTTTTGGAAAATATATGTTTGAGAGAAAGATAAACCATAATATGGTTTTGATACCGAGGTAGTGATTTTAGAATAATACATTATTGATTTGGATAAATTATATTCCATATTCTTGACTACCTTGAAGCTTATTAATGATTTTTATATTCCATCATTATTGGGGTTTAAAATTTTTTTGGATTGATGAAGTATATCCAGTATTCTATAGGGAATAAGGGAGAATGAATGTAATCAATAAGTATTATGGTAATTCAGGATGTTTCAGTGTTTTAAAAGAATACATGATTAAGGTATTCATATTCTATTATGGGGTAAAAATGATCTAAATTAAGTTTACCTTCCTTATAAATATTGGACTGTGAGTTTGGACAGAAGTATTTTGTATAAATTCTAGTTTGAGATTAATTTTTGATTTCCATAAAAGGACAACCCAGAGGTCGGGCAGCAACCCGTCACGACCGGCAAGGCCGCGAGACATGAACCCGCAACGGAAGGGCGACAAGGGCGTATCACCTACCACTAGCCCACAAGATGTCCTGGATTAAATAATGTTGTTTTTTTAAGAGTTCTGGTAGATGAATTATAAATTCGTTTATTTTGGAACCCTGTATGAATAGTATAAATAGAATTTTCTTACGAGTGAAAGATGAGTTTGTGGTAGAAATTTATTAATGGATAAAACTCTAATTATAAAGTAAGTATATCTCCTTATGATCTTAGACAATCTCATAAATAAATTCCTCAACATTAAGAAAAAGAACTTAGAACAAAAATGTTGTCCTAGATGGTACCTTAAATCATCACTAATTTATGGCTTTGGGATTGTTGGCCTTTTCATAGCCATGTTCTCTACCACTCTCCATCAGATAATTGATGGTTATATTTCTCTTCCATATCCATATTTTCCTACATGGAACCCTAGTATGTGTTATTCTCGGTAATCTTCATACTTTACACTCTTTATTTTAGATAGAGGCCTCATTAATTCATTTTTCGATGTGGGATTTCAACTAAGATATTTTGAAACGTCAAAAATGTGTTATCCTAATACCTTATGTTTTGTTTAATCGATGGTATTTTAAATCATCGTAGATTGATGAATTTAAGGACCTCAATTTTATACTTGTTTGTGATTGATGACCTCAATCACTACCTATAAATATTTACGTTTTTCCTCCAATTATATGTCTCTAATTTCTACCAATGTTCTCCTAATTGAGATCATAATTTGGTGGTGACCCTTTCATTTCACTTTTCCTCATATTAAGACTAAATTTTAGTAACCTAATTTCCGATGTGGGTTTTCCCACAAAGATATTTTTTATTTTCAACCTTTTATTTTCTAAGAACAATTTCAAATTGCGAGGACGCAATTTATTGAAGGAGGGGAGAATGTAACACCCCAAGATTTCATAGTGTGTTATTTCTTCAAAATAATACAATAACATGCACTACACGCAACACCGAGTTCAAGGACACCATGACTTACCAAACAAGACATTCAAAAGAGGTTATGAATAGAATTAACTAAGTTTTAAACTTTATATAATCCGTATAATTTTAGAATCCTTATTATTAGTTTCTTAGACATAATGTAAGAACAAATTCATTTTCAGTATTTCACTTTTACCAATTTTTAATAGTGAATCCTTTTTAAATACAACATTTTAAACTTTTTGACTAAATGGGGACATCAAAAAAATTTAAAATGAAACATCCCTAGCTTCCACAGTACGCTTTCCTTTGAATAATACAGTAGCGTGTGTTGTACGCAACTTCGAGTTCTAACACACAACACAACCAATCAAACTAGCCGTTATGAATAGTAATACCTACTTTTTGAAATTATATATATTTTATATTTCAAAATTGACTTCATTTTTGGATTTGGAGTATTTAATTTAGCCTAAAGTGAAATCTTGGTACTTTTCGGATAACTTTAATATTTTGATGAATAGTGAAAATTACTAAATTTTAATTAAAAACAACTTTTTTAATCAAAATAATTAATGGTGATTAATTATGAATTTGAGTGGTTTTAAAGTATAATTAGAATATATTTTTACCATTTTATCCAATGGTGTTCATTATAATTAATTTCACTTCGAAATTGGACCTAAACAATTGTCAATCTTTTGATATATATTGTTTCTTAAAAACACGATATTTGTTGTGACAGCGGGAATTAATTATAAAGTTAATTAATGAAACATATATTTTTGTAATTTTGTAAAATAGATATTATTTTTGAATTTGGAATATCAATTATAGCTTAGGTTGAAATTTTGGCATTGTTCTGAAAAACTTCAATTTTTGATGAATAGTGAAACTACTAAGAGGTAGTTAAAAAAAACTGAATTTTTCATAAAACTTAATTTTACCGCTTCTGTGAATGGAATTTCAAAAATACGAGAGACACGGTTAATATCAAGAAGTAAAATGTGGTTCAATGAGATGAAAATAATTTTTTGGTGAATAGTAACTTCTTACTTTTACTTACCGCGGTTAAAAGTAAATTGGGTAATAAAGGGTAAAAATGATATTAATATTACCCTAACACAAGTCCTAATTCTATTTTACAAGTGTATCTAGACCAAAACAGCCATAGGAATAAAATATTATCATTTAGATCCACATGGATTAGATTAGGACATTTATTATTATTTAATTCAAAGAAGAGTTAAAAGAGTTAAAATCAAAGTTCATTTACTAAATCATTTTTCATATAGGGTTATACATAAGATAAATTCGATTGTAAATATTCATTAGAAATATAATAAGATTTAATACATAATGATATTTTATTTATAATTTTTAAACTTTAAATAATTTAATTTACTTATGACACAATGATGATGCAGTAATTACCATAATAGTGAAAATTTAAAATAAATGATATTATAAATACACAAATAAATATAATTTGAGACTTTTTAGGAATTACAATAATTTTATAGGTTAATATGACATTATAGGATTGATTAAATTAACTTTTTTCGAAGTAATCATTCTGTTATGAGTTTTACAAAAATCAATTATTGAATAGTGTCAAAATGGACATAAAAGAGTTTTTAAATCAAATATTATATTATTAATTGATATTAAATTCCTAAAAATCTATGGTTCGGCCAAGAGACTTATATCATGATAGGATCATCATTAATGGAACACTTGGGGGTTACTTGAATGTATATAGTAATTTTATTATCTATATATTATAAAAATACAAAGTGACATGGTAAATGTCAAACTAATTAACTAAGAGTTAAAACTAAAAGATAATGTTAATATAGTAACCCACCCCTATCTAAATTCTATTGGTTGAATTTTTTTCGACCTATTCCCACCTTAAACTTTGAATAATCAAATTTGGAGCCATTAGAAACCGAATATGAATTTATTATAAATTAATATTTCTAGCTTTTCCAAAGGTACCTCTCACCCCTCTTATAAAAGGGAACTCCTCCTTCTCATTTCTTCACACCTTAAAAGTATTTTGGTTCGGCCAAACACTGCCCAAATACTCTCCCAACATCCCTCACTACCACCTAGAGGCCTTAGTTTGATCAGAAAGGCATCCTATGGAGCCCTTTTTATCAAATCAAAATGAAGAACCCGAAGAAGAGGTAATGTTTTCACAACCCCTTTTCAAGTTCCTTTTTTCTTCCACTTCTTATTTCTTTGTTATTACCATTCTAAAATAATAAATCCAGTATCTTATATATACTATGATGTTACTATAAATATGGTACAACCATATTCAGTATTCTATCCACCCTTTGAATAACATGTCACCATACGTGCGTTCGTACGGCTTACCGTCTCCACGTCGTGGTGTAATTGTTATTCAATATATTATTATTTGGATGGGTATAATAATGATGTGTAACTCATGTAAATAATAAATATAACATGATAATGATTCTTTATATATGATATACCATCCATTTATATATTATTTTAATATCAAAAGAATGATATTGTCGCTCATGCGTACGTACGGACTACCGTCTCCACGAACGCGATGAGATTCATTCTCCATCGTATCCATTAAAGTATAATTAACATTTGATGATTTAAAAATGATGTTTAAGGACTTGATATCATTTTGGATATGAATAAGATACAACCTATCCATAACAAACATGGCTTATGTAACAAAACACATAAAAGAAAACGAGTAAGTTAACACCCGAAACGACGATAATTCTACGATAATATTAACAAATCAATGTTAAAAGATCATATATGATATCATATTAATATATATGATTCTTGTATAATTTAATAACAATTATTTCACCATTATATAGGAAGTTAACCTACCCCAACCAAGTAAAAGTACATGGTAAGGGTTTATTTCGCAATCTCTTCATTATCCGAGGTTGTTTATACGTAATAATCTACTGGGATTTCTTTATCATCCACATCCATGTTTCTTATAAATGTATTTCAAAACAGTTTTACTACATATAAAGAATATGGGTTAAAGTAATTTATAACCTTATGTGTTTTTAAAAGAATCTTTTCGTCATTTTCCAAACAAGGCACTTTTTACCTTTCGACAAATTTAAGGTAAGAATGTTTTTTTAACTTATACGGCGGGTGCGGCTCTTTACCGCCGTTATACAATCGTAAAAGCTTCCCTTACAATATTATATGAATATTTTAAAAGTAAATTTTTTATTTTATAATTCTGTGACTTTTAAATGATTTCAAAATGAATATTTTAAGAATTTTTGAAAGGTACTCTTTATCAAGATCATAATTTTAAATGTTTTAAAGATTTATCTTTCTAAATATTTTTTATTAATGTGCATGTTTTCAAAATGATTTTAAGGACTTATTTATATGGAAATGAAGGTTTTGAAATGATATTTATTTTCAAAATTTTCAAAGTGGTATGGGCACTTTGATTCAAAAATATCTTTTAAATTACTTCCTTTATAAATGTGTGACTTTTCAATGATTTCGAGAAAAGAGGTATTTCTATCAAATAGTATTGATTTCATCTATGTCAACATCTGTTGATGGATTTTAAGCTTATTTGAAGTTTATTTATTATGATACAAAACTTCTATATTGTATTGAAGGTTTTGTGATATGTTTGACTGTGGATGTGCTATTTTTATACAATTCATGCTTTATGGTGAAAGTATTGACATTTCATATGATAGTTTTAATATGAATGTTTATATTATGTTTAAAACTATTCATATGGGAATGTATTGGACTTAATATGTGACGGGTGGAGCCCGTTATAGCACCTCGATGCATCGGTAGGTCTCATGAGACAAACTAGTGTCTTGGCACAAGGCCTTGACAAAATCTTATTTGTAGTCTTGGCACGAGGCCTTGGCTATGTGGTTATGATATTCTGGAATTATGCATTCCATCATTATGAAAGTGGTTATTGATATTGCATGTGATTATTTGATTAGTAGAATATCCATGTGAATATGTAAATGGAATTATTTCATTTTTCTTTTTCCATACTATGTTGAAGTTCAAGTTTAAAAGGATTTTGTTTTAGTTATACATTGCCTTAAATGTTTATGCTTATTTTTGAAAGTTTCCTCTATATTGTTATCCTTATTGGGCATTTGAGCTCACCCCCTTTCTGTGTTTTATTTTTCCCAGGATGTGAATAAGTAAGTTCTGAATGACCTGCAGGGATAGTATGTGGGGATATGAGTGTTGAATATGGAGACTATGTTGTTGTAGTAGTTTTTCACTTTTTGATGTAATGTAAAACTTTATGAATATGTCTAGTGTTTCCAAGGCTACTAAACCAATCAGTCTTTCGAGATTTGATATTTCTTGTGATCATGCCAATGTAATGTAATAATGCACCGACACTGGGTAACTATGGTCGGGGTGTTACAATAAGAATATATATCATCGACCTGTGTTGTTTTTGACACGGTCGGGTACCCATATGAAAACTACAGGGTGTGTTCAGATAAAACATGGCATGTACCACATGAGTTTCCTCGACCCGTGTTGTTAGTGACACGGACGGGTATATGGTTGACTACAACACATCGTGTACTTATGGTACACGTCATGTCCCCAAAGACTCTCCACCAACTCGTGTCTCTAACCACATAGTTAGTAACACGGTTTAAAAACTACACGACATGTATTAATAAAGTACACGCCGTGTGTTCTGGGTTTTTCCGGGCAGTAGCTCAGAAACTACACCGAACGCCAGAAACACTGAAAAACAAACATATATGGGCCAAATTCCGATCTGTGGGGGGCCATCCTCCCCGTGAATCAATTCTTGGCATCATAACAATGCATATAACAAGTAAAACAGCATAACAATCCAATGTTCCACAAAATTCCAATCCTAGAGGGCCCATAACACCTCTAGGACTAGATCATGGTGTTTATGCTAAATAGGATATAAAATAAACAATACTCTATCAGCACAACAAGTATGTCTATCACAGCTACAATCACAACAACATGCATAATTTATCACGACATCTATCACAACAACATGAAATTCTAATGCACCCTTGATGGCAGGGTAAAATGCATGACATGTGATTTCAAACTGAGTGCCTATATGATTCATGAGATTTCACACATTCATCTCATCATGTTGCATCAAAATAGAACCAAATCATATATACTTTAACAGATCAAATCATGTACATCACTGTTGAGGCTCCTTTTTAGTCAAAAAGTCTAAAGGAAATGAAAAGGGAAATACCTCAAACTAAGAAGATTCATCCTTTTAATAAACATCAAAAAAAGAGAAAGGGATGAACAAGGAGATAATTTCACATAGGTCGTGAAAGTTCCAGCATGGTCGTGCAAGTACACTTGCGCGCCGCCTAGTGGTCGCACAGGTGACTTTCACGCCCTCTTTGAAAATCGCCCTGGGTCTTCTCCAGCCTATAAATACCCTCGGTGGGCCCCCCATATGAAGAAAAGTTTTTCCAGAAATCAGATACAAAGCTCTGAACGCCCATGTCTCTTCTTCATGTCTTCCGAACACTTCTATGGTAATTATTTACCTATAATTTATGTTCCAATCAAGAGGAATAAGGTCTTTGTGTTAGAATTCATTAATAGTTGCGCACATAAGTGTTTTACCCTTAACGGAAATGGACACACTTTCTCGCCTCCTTACCTACATATTGAAACTTGTGCGCCACTCTTCTGGAAGTACCTCGAGATAATTCTTAAGGCTTTGGACAAGGATCGCCCAAGTATTACCCTACTGGTTTACTGTCGACAAGGTATATAGGTTTCGCACATGTATACCTGCGCGACCAAGACTTGCGTGCCCATGCAATATATTTGCGAACTCCCCCCCCCCCAGGACTTGTGCGCTCATCTATTTTGGGTTCCCTTCCTTCCCAATTCACCTCTCTTACACCTTTCCACCTCTCCTCATTTGGATTAAGCCTTCATAACTCTCTCCAAAGCCATTTATGGCATGATTTTTCTTGTTGGATTCCTTCTCTGAATGGATTCCGGTGGAACATCTCTCAAAACCTTGTGATTTACACATCTTTATATCACTAAAGTAAGATAATTCATTCATTCAACCTCATCCTTTATGTTGAGTTAATCCTTAACTTGGGCATACTTTTCAGGAGTAACCCCTAGTCCATATTCTCATTAATTTGGGCATCCTCCTTAGGAGTAAGCCCCATGTCCTCATTAATTTGGGCCTCCTTTTCATGAATAATCCCCATTCATAATTTTCCTTATCCAAGGCCTCATATTCATGGGTAATCCCTAGTCTTAATTTTTCTTAACCAGTCTTCATTTAATTGTGATTTGAGTTTCCTTTTTAGGAATAAAATCCAATCATAAGTCCCCTCTTAATTTGGGCATCTTTATTAGGAGTAATCCTCAATTTAGAGTATCCAAATCTCTATAAAATACATATTCCTTTATGGACCATTTTTCCGGTTTTCTTCCATAAAGGAAATCCAAAAATTCTTTTATCTGGGCACTCAAACATACATAAGCCCCACATTATTTTTCATGATTGCATCTTTCATGGCACAATTGTCTTGTTTTACCAATACCTATTGTTTCTCACACCGAGCATGACTCACGTGAGCTTAGAGTGTAAAAGTAATTACGACATATTTCTTTTGGCCATCAATCGTACATAAACATCATATTTCCTTACTCGAACTACGTGGGTTCTGATTCCTTTTCTAAATAAAGGATATGTAGGTAGCCCATCTGTGGGTATGAACCCAACTCAGTAATAATCCATGTCTTTTTGAATGAAAATAAACTTCTAGTGCCCCACTGAGTGGATTTAAAACTAGATTGGTCACCATAATGACCAAGAGATATCTATATAATGTATTAAAGGATACCATTGACTAAGAATCTCTAACAAATACCGATGATTATCTCTTGATGAAGAACCTCGAATATATATAACTGATTTTGTAAATTTCTTACATATTAATCATTGATTTTCAGATCTAAAGGAAAGGCCATTTTAAACGTGGTAATTTAATATGGTTTCACGAACATAACTTAAATCTATAAAGAGAGTCCTAGAGTAGCCAAAATTCCCCAAAAAAAGTTGGGGTGAGTCTGACCGCCCATCCTCTCAACCAATGAAAATTCTTATGTCTCATTTGTTCACAACTAATGAGATCCTACCTTTGGAAAGTAGGTCCAAATGGATATGGATTAATTTGATGTTTCTGGTTCTATGAAAAAGCCCGTTAGAAACTTATTGGAATGTTTGAACCTTAAATCAACAAGGTCAACCCCAATTCCAGAGGGGAACAAAATATGGTGAACCCGACGTAAATCCTTAACCATGTTAAAATGATAGTTTACCTACTTGTTATGCCCATATTTAAAACTCAATGAGGGGTCCATCAAGACAATCAATAACATATGGGCTCATCCTAAAGATTTAGTGGACGGACCTATCTTAATTACGTATGTTATATAAAACAATCACTCTTTTCCAAGATCTTCTGCATTACGTGAATGGCTTCTCTCAAGTTCACACCCATGAATACTTCGGCTATGAATGCCTCTGCTGCTACTCCTTCTAGATCGTCGTCTACTATGAGGATGATATCACCTACTCACCATCTTCAATGATGGGTATCAAATGCACTGGTTAAGGAGTACCATCAAAATGGTACCATTCCAACTCTGGAGGCTGCCTGACAAGCCCTCCAAGTCAATAATTCACCCAGGTCATCCGGACAGCGACAACCAGCAATTAAGAAGTAGGTGGTACCAACCACTATTTTCAACCATTTCAGGTCGTTATCCCTAGAACTCAATCGCCAGTCCCACCCATATTTTGGGGAGGTGAATGAGAAGGACCCTCAAGGCCTTAATTCATGGAGACATGAGTCCTTCCTGAGGGCTCCCATCAATAATCGCCGCAAAACTCGTGCGGCAGTGCGCCCTCAACATGATGAGGGTATCATCTCCAGGCGTTCATCTCAGGTTCCTCAAAACGAGCTGGCAAGACGAATCTCCAGAGGCGAAATATGGTCAACAGTGAGCAGGTTCTCATCTCTGCCATCACCGTAGAAGTCCACCAACATAACTTGGTGGCAAGCAATGAGCGGGAACATACAACCGTCCGTTTTAATTCAACTATCCAACAGACTCGTCTGGAAGCAGCGCACCAATCCCACTAGGCAATTCCAGCAGAGTATTATAGACATGAACATACACCTATTTATAAATCATCAGCTAGTCAGCATGTTTTTCTGAAAACATATGATGGATCCCACAAACCCAATGTATTGAAAATTGGTAAACAGGCACATACACCTGCTTACACTCATCAATCCTGATAGCAGCCTCATCTGTTAGTGTTGAAGGAAGTTCAAAAACCACGGTTGGAGGAGTTCAATCAGAAGGCACATACACCTGCTAGTATTGATAAATCCTTCCAACATTCTCGTTTGGTAGCATTAGGGGAGGTTATTCGGAAAGCTCCGGTTATATACAGGAGGCAGAATCAACTCTCTACCCCTACACTTGAGTACTGTCTGGATTCAATGACTGGAAAAGGAGGAATAGAGAAGGAAAACACACCTACTCCAAGCAAAAAATGGATGTATATCCCCATTCTGGCAGCTGAAGTCACTAAGAACATTCTGTCAATGGTGAAGGAGCAGAAGCAAATCTTTGCTCATATTCTGGATGCCTGCCAGGATATTATAACTGCTTCAGCAGCATCACAAGGAAAGAGATGAAAATATATCCCTACCAGAGGAGTGACTCGTCAACAAATCACTCTAGAGCAGATATAAACCTCTGTTCCAGTCCAAGTGGGTTGTGGGGTGTACTCCCCCTTATCATTCGAAAAACTAATTCAGGCACATACACCTGATTTGAGTGGAGATCATCAGCCTAACCTGGACATCTCTCCTGATCAGGCACATACACCTGGTCAGAGTATCCAATTTCGTCAACAAGTTGTTTCAAAGGCGAGTAAGAAGGTTTCTAATAATAAGACCCACCCAACACAGTCATGAAATCGAGAGCCTATCCATAACAAGGCCTTTCTCGATTCTGGAGTTCGTGAAGACCTCAAACAGTTATCTGTTGGAATCCAAGATTCTACTCCCTCATTTCCCTATAGTGGGAACATTAATTCCGAAGGTCTTCAACAAACACATCCTCATGAAGGCTTGGTTCATGAAAGTTCGGTTGATCTTGATGTTTCATCTTCATATGAGAGCTACAATAACCCTCTGTGTGGCCAGAAGACCAAGAAGCAAGAGAACTAATCTTTTGATGTAACCCACCCTGGTGGTCTACCCAATGATGATTAATTTTTCTGCGAAAGTACTCTCCGCAGTAGTGATGCACATTTCCAAGAAAATGCTCTAGTGGACAATATAGTGTCGAGAATGCCCTCTTATCTTGAGGCACTTGAAAATGAGAAACCATTCATGTTTGATGCTTTACCATCAGCAAGTGAACTACTTTATCAATCAAAATATTTCACGGGGTGTAGGTCATTCTCCGAACCACCCCTGGGTCATTTATCTTCTAGTTTGATCAGTGGATTCTATACCAGTCTTGATGAATCCACTGAAGAAATAAGAAAGCACCAGCTCTGGTCAAATCAGGTAGAAGAATCATCATTGGATGATAAAGAGGAAGTGCTGAATATTAGAAAACAACTGGCGAAAGGTGATGTGACAATCATGTTTTGGACTTTGGCTGACACTCAGTATGACATTCCAAAAGTGTTGACGGAATATTATATTCATGATATTCGTCTACACATATGGAAAAATATTTGTTTGTTGAAAAAGAAAGTATTATCTTATGATGAATATGAAAATCATGTTAATATAATAGAATGGTTACAATGTCAAATTGACTTGGAATCTCTATCCGTCTCTCGATATCTGAAAGCTGAAAAGCAGCAGATAGCCCTTCAGCGTTCATGCCTTGGCGCACTAAGGAGATTGCGCCAGTTAATTAGAAATTCCCCATCAGATATTCATATTAGAGGATGGGTTGTTCATGGAGAACTACATTTCATTGTGCTCTCTAGTCAGCAAAGCCCGCCGAAAATGGTTTCATGCAATGTTATTTTCCATGGCCGGCCGTAGTCAATGGGTTTTGTTTGTAATCAAAAGCCTACCCAAGAACAGGCTGCAACTAGTTCCTCTCAAAATCCAGAATACAGAGAAAAAGTTATTGAATTACTCCTGCATCAAGAGAACAAGAATATTGAATAGGCATCTCATATGGAGCATGCACGTCATCAAGTGACAGAAGTGTCAGAAATCATCCATCGGTTTTTTGAACCGGGTGATAAAAGTGGAAGTTGATTGATGCATCCAGCTAATTTCCTGACCAAGGTTCACAAGATCATGATTGATTTTAAGAAAGTCTCATACATAGCATTTCTAGAGCCACCCCAGCTTTCCAGACTAGGACTCTCTTAAACCAACCCTCAAAATCAACAAATAGGATTTGAGGAGTTGAGCAGGAATAGCAGGAACAACCCCAGTCCACCGGACATGGGACTTTTTCAAATCCTCAATCCCTCCCTCAGAGAAAGTCAATATTCTCACGATTGGGGGAGAATTCCCAAGAGGAACGAAGAGCCAAGTTATCAAGAGATTCTCTCCAAATTACGGTTCATCAAGAAGTTCCTGAGGGATTGAATCAACAAAAGGAAATGTCTCATCAAAGACATGGAAGAAGACAATTTCACAGAAATGTCGATAGGAGAGATGCAATGCATTATGCATCAATAAATTTCATCAATGACATTTTTGATGATCCACCAGATGAGGTTCACACCGAGGGATCAGATGAAAAGGTTCTTTCTCAAGAAATTGTACGCACAAACACAAATGAAGAAAGTGTGCGTACACGAAATCAAAGGATTACCCAGAATCTGCGTGTTCCTTCAAATAACTCACTTACCCATCTCCGAAAAGTATCCAACAAGGGGAAAAGAAAGAATCAGGTTAAATAACCTTCCTATGGAGAAGGCTAATCACTCTCATTAGAGAAAATAATTGCACAACAAGAGGACAAAATGAAGGAATTAAAGAGGATGAATGCAGAACTACTTCAGGGTATTCTTTGTCCTAAACATGTGGGAGCTAGTCAGCCAAGACAATTTGTTGTTTCTACTAAGATAGATCAAGAATATCCTCATTTATCAGTACACCTTCATAGGTCTAATCCTACGGGTCAAGTAAAACAACAATCGGTAGTGGTACCATCTATTGTAGTACCATCTGTCATACCTGTCCAAACTCCAGTCATTGCAACTTTTCAGGTCCAAGCTCAATTGGATGTTTCTCAAAATTTAATAACTACTATTGATTCATTAATAGCTTGGTTAGAGACTATGTAAGTGAAACATGCACAGGTTCAACCAGAAAAGAATGCTTACCCTGAATGGGTAGATTCAATCCCTCACCCATAATGTTTTGCGAACCCTGTATTCCCTATCATCAATAGAGCAGGCGATCCTAAACAAAATTTGACACAATACGTGTCTTGTTGCGATCCTATGATGGGAACTCCGGAACAGAAAGAATCAGTGAAACTCAGATGCTTTGTGTGATCCTTGAATGGACCAGCTCCTGTTTGGTAAAGAAGCTTTCAATCCCAGTCAATTACCGGATGGGAAGATCTCCGTCAACAATTTCTTATGCAATTTAGCTCAAACTTTCCAAAGAAAATAGTTTTTGATCTTAAAAACTATAAGAAAAGGGAGAATGAAAGGGTCTCTGATTTCATTTCTCACTGGAAGGGATTAACATATTACTTGGGCTTAGCACTCCCTCATGATGAATTGTTTCCAATTTGTGTGGAAAATCTGCGTGACGAATTATGCACGACGTTGATCCCTGTGAAATACACAGGAGGGTTTCGAGACCTTACTTCAATCGCTCAACAGATTGAAGACTCTCTTACAAAGACTAAGGATAAAACTTGTGTAATTCCATCATATCCAAGGAGGAGAATGGGTAGAGAAGAGACTTTTACAATCATTCTTAAACATAAACATGTACCTGCTTCTACTTCAAAACCTTCATTTTCCCGAAGGGCTCCACCTATAGAGCGTCAAAAACAGAGATCGTTTCATCAAGACAATCCAAGAGATCAAAGACAAAAACAATTTGATGAGTTGAAGAGTAATGTTTATTCTTTCCAAAATGAACAAGTTCTTGGTTACTTCATTTTTTCTCTAGAAAATAATTTTGTTCAGTTGCTGAGGCCAAAGAGGCCAAACAAGTAAGGAGATGAAGACCATACCAAATATTTCATATTTCATCAGATGTTGGGGCATCCCATTGTTTCCGACGCTTTCACCGGGGCGCGCACATCCGTCAGTCCGCAGAGGAGGATGCGCTGTGCTTGTTGCCCCGCATTCCCGCTTTCCAACGGTGGGCGGAATTCGCTCCTTATTCAGGGACATCTGCTCTTTGATCGAAACAGGATGATGGGATGTCAGCTCCTCCTTCCATGGATTCCTCCTCGGAACTCTTCACCAAGTTCGGGTCTCCCTCGTAGATTTAATACGTTGTTCGTGAAAATCTTCCTAGTGCCATGTTTCTATGGACGCCGGTTAATTACATTGCTTCTGTCGGGACATTCCAAAGGGTCCGGTCAGGGCAGCATCCTTCAGTCGGGGGACTAGTCAAGTTGAGGCATCAGTAGTGTGTCTGGATGCTGGGGAACCTAGCATGTCTGTCTATTATCCCTGGTCACATGGCTTCTCGAGGGCATGGAAGCCCGAGGCATCCCACATCGAGCGCGGGGAATTATATGTTGTAGGAACATATCTGAGGTTTTCCTCAGCTTCCCATGCTTAACATAGGGTACGCCGCGTGTTTAACGTCCAGTGGAGATGGATCAGCCTGACCGGAGCATTATCTAGAATAGATCAGATTGAGGGATTTCCCTTGAAGGGGATCCGATACCGGGACCAGCCCATGGGCGGCTGTGAAGAGGAGCGCACCGACATGGTCTCACTGGGATATGACGGTCCAGGCGAGGATCAGGGTGGATGATGGATAGACGAATGAAGTGGAAGGGGGGAATGGAAAGGAACCATAGCAAGGGCAATGGTGAAGTTGGGCTTGGGCCTTGAAGGGGCTTCCAACGTATCCCCGTGGTAGGGAATCAAAGTCCGCATAGTTTGGGATGGTGACGGTGAACCGACATGAGGGTGGACCTTGGTCCGATGGGCATCATTAGCGAACTGACCTAAATGGGTAGGACCAGGAGGGCTCTAATGGTGGTGGGCTTGAACCTCATGGAGGCTTCCTACGTACCATGTCGTGACATGGATCAAAGACCACGTAGTTCAGAGGGGCTTCGTCGGCGAACCGATGTGACGGTGGACCTTTGTCCAATGAGAGATGGGATTGAACCTCTGGGAGGCTTGCTACGTACCATGCCTTGAAATGGATCAAAGCCCTCATATTTCAAAGGGTTTCATCAGTGAACCGACGTGAAATTTGACCTTGGGGTCCACTAGTGGTGGGCTTGAACCTTGGGAAGGTTTCCTACGTACAATGCCTTGACATGGATCAAAGTCCTCGTAGTTCGGGTGAAAATGGGGGGAGCTCGGCACACCAACAAAGAGACGGTATGGGCCAATGGTTGTTGGGATTGAACCTCTAGATGGATTCCTATGTATCATGCCTTGACATGGATCAAAGTCCTCGTAGTTCGGGTTGGTCAAAACGGCTTGCCGTCGGACTGGAATGCAGTTTAACGTCATGCTGGACGAGGGCATACAGTTTAACATCTTGCTGGACGAGGGTATAACATGACGTGAATTGGATGATGGGTGGGATTGAACCTAGTGGAGGCTTCTTACGTACCATGCCTTGACATGGATCAAAGTCCTCATAGTTCAAATGGGTGTACATTTTAATGTCATGCAGGACAAGGGGCATACAGTTTAACGTCATGTTGGATGAGGGTATGCAGTTTAACGTCATGTTGGACGAGGACAAAAGTCGATGTGAATGAATGAACCAGTAAAGTGGAATGAACCTCATGGAGGCTTCCTATGTACCATGCCTTGACATGGATCAAAGACCTCGTAGTTTTCTAAGGGTGGGGGTTAGGGTCGGTGCTCACTCTAATCCCACGTGAATCATGCTCGGTGTGAGAAACAAGAGGTTGCAAGGACCTGACGATCACGTCGCGAAGGATGCGTCCATGAGAAGCGAAGAGGGGCTTATGTGTTAGGCGGTCCATGGTGCTGGGACTTTCTCTAGGATGGAGGCCCGGAGTGTAACAAAGGGCAATGAAAGAGGGATTTGAGACCAATGATAGGAGGTGACTCGTTCCCTATCACGCCCTCCACTGACCTTGGTAGTGGGGAAGTATGGAGATGTAGGGGTGCAGCCATCCATTGGGGAACTAGGGTCTCCCTTATCCTGGGAACATACGCCACTCCAATAAAGAGGATATCATCCCTTATGGATGGGTAATTCCACTCCTGTGGAGACGAGTGGCGTAAAAAATGTTCGAGCTGGGGGGACCCTTCGTGAGAGGCATGAGGTCAGGTCACAATTTAACGTCATGTGTCGAGGACATGATGCTTGGCAGTTTAACATTCTACAGCTCGGACGAAGTGGGTTCACTCCACACCCCTAGGACTTACATAACCGGAACCCTCAGGTCCTTGGGGGAGGGAAGGTACCAGTACGGCCATGGTAAAGGGGGGTTGTGGAATGAACCATCGAGGGGTCCACGTTAGCGTGGCTATGCGAAGAAGCAATAGCCGTTATCGTGCCTATGTGAAGAAGTATTAGGCGAAGCAACACTATGAGTGGTATTGTCCGTGGGACTTTGAAATCACATTGTGAAAACCTTGAGGGATTCACGGGAAGAGGAATTTCCAAGAAAAGGAGTGTTCTTCATGAAGTGGAGTGCCTTGGCCTTAGCAAGGGGCATAGGTGTGAGTGGAGGGTGCTTCGCAAAGTGGAATAGTATTCGTGGAGCACCGCCTCGCGAAGAAGAGGTGCCTCGTGAAGCAGAGTGCTGCGAAGCAGTGTGCTTCACGATGTGTTGTGATCCTACCTTAGCATAAGGATCACTAGTACAACTTGGGTGTTTCACGAAACATAAACGATCCACGGCTGCCCGGGATCCCTTGGGAAACCCCTTCCTTCGCAAATGCCCTTGAGCATCGCGAAGGTCATCCCTCTTGGAAGAGGGGTTCAAAACAGGACAAAGAAAAGGTGTCACGCGAAGTAGAAGTACCTCACGGAGCTCATGATTCCCGGGGCAAAAGGGTGCTTCATGATTCGGGTGAGGAGAAGCCTAATGGTCTTATTGTCCATCTCGGGACCCAGGGGGAGTCCAGTATTTATTGGGAAGGGGCCCCACGAAGCCGAACTCACGCGCCGCCTCAGGTGCTTCGCGGCGCGCACGAGAATGTCAATGTTTTCCGCGAAGAATTACCGCCTCTGGAGATTCGTGGCGGGCTCGCGAACGTCAAATGCGTTCGCGGAGAGTTACCGCCTCTAGAGCATCGCGACAGGATCGCGAACGTCAAATGCATTCGCGGAGAGTTACCGCCTCTAGAGCTTCAAGAGACCGCAATGCTCGGGGTGCTTCACGCCGGTGCTTCACGTCAGCGCTTCGCGAGGCAGCACGCTAGCCTTCTTTTTCGTCCCTTCCATTCGTGCAATATTTTGGCGCCAACAAATTCCCCCCCTCAAACATGGAGCCGCGGAGGGTGAAGGGTCGATGTCTGAGGGAAAATCGCCAAAATTGTCGGAGGTTTGTGATGCGGCTTCGCGAAGGGGGCCCGCGGTGGTGACCTGGGCCACGGATCCGGACGTGCCGCGATGCTCCGTGTGGGTGAGGTGTGCTGCGATGATCCGGGGTCTCCGCCTATAAATAGGGGGTCGACCTATTTTGTCGTCACGCGACTTCATTATATTTTTGTGCTCTCTATTTCACGAAGCTCTGCGTACTCCACGACAGTCGTCCGTGAATCGAGCTTCGCGGTGAACCGCGGGACTCCGACTCCACGTCCGTGCCAAGAGAACTTCTTTTTGTCGGCCTAGGCCAGACTTCACGGCTTGGTCTCACGACCGACCTTCACGATCCAGCTTCTTGATCTGACTTTGTGATTCAGCTTCGCGTTCTGTTCTGATAAAAATTCTTTTCTGAGGGCCAGAATCAAAATGTCCCATCAAGAGGCTGTATTGGGGGTGCTTGCAGATTCCGCCCATCGGGATGAGATGGCCAACTGTCCAGGCCTTGGGGAGATGGTTTGAAGCCATTTGGACCACGCTTCTTTAACAGATCTACTACCGGAGGGTCAGAAGAATTATCCGCAGTGTAAGAAGCTTCCATTGTACGGCTTCAGGTTGAGGGATGACGTCTTCATCCCTGAGGCGAGTAGGGATGAACTAGCTTGCTGGTTCAGGAGTACACCATGCCAGCACCAATGGTTCAGGGTGGCCGATGGTCACGCATAGGAGGACTTCACACCCTTCACCACTGACTGTCTCTACAATCCATGTGAACGATATTGACAGGAGTCCAATGAAACCGAAGATGTCCCCTCCTCTCTAACGTACCATACTGAAGGCAGCTTTGCAGGATTCGAAGAAGGGATGGTCCGATGAGTGGGACCTGCGCCAGGGCGGCAACATTACTGATGACTGGGCCTGGGCCTACTGGGTAGGCACCTCATGCACGGATTATGGGGCCGAGCTGAGGAGAGTGGGGTTATATGAGGTGGCATGGGCCTCCAAATTCCAAATTTACCAACCAAAGAAACTGATGCCGGAATTGCTGAGCAAATGGTCGTCTAGGACCAATACCTTCCACCTGCATCACGGGTAGGTGGGCATCAGCCTGTGGGATGTCCACCATATTTCTGGGGTTCTAATCTTGGGGGCCATGTATGATGAGTTCCTCCCCGTCAGCGCTGATGGCACTCGTCCCTGGAGAGGACTAGGAGGCAGTGAGGGATGTCCACTTTAGGAGATGGTTCAAATGCTTCCTGAATTTCCCAGAGAATAGAGAGTTCCCCCTGAGGCCTCGAGCTTTTCCGATGGCGGCCTAACGGGGCAAGGGGCACTCATATTGGAGGGTCTTGGTGGACAGCCAATGGAAGACTTGGGGTTTCAGTGTCAGTACTGAACAGCAGCCGATAGTCAGGCTGGCTGGGTTCATCGTGGATCTCATCTGTGGTTGGATCCTACCAGTGAGGGATACAAGCATGGGGGTGTGGCCCAGCTCGTTTATTATGGCGTCCATGTTGGCCATGGGGCAGTGGATCAATCTGGGGTTTCCAATGCTCGCCAAATTGTACAGAATGTTATGGCACCATAGCGAGGGAAAGTAGCAACCAAGGATATGTGGGCCCTTCTACCTCATGTATGGGTGGATTGCGGCGCACAAAATGGGGATCTATGAGTATCCAAACCCCACATCGCCTCCAGGATCGAATTTCCGCCCCTCTATCCTGAATGCGGTCGGGATCTTCCCATTCAAACTAGCCGTGCTGATGGTGCTTAATCGGGTGTGGAGGGCAGATGAATTTAATTTCCACCCCTTCCAATTGCCGATGGGGATTCTTACTAACGATGGGTGGGGAACGGAAGAACATCGTGCATACCTCCTGGCCTTTCGAGGTGGAGTTTTGGTGGCACGAGTGGATCGTGATCCACTCTGGGAACCATACACCCTGCATCGTTTTTCGAGGTAGTTCCGGTGCCTCCAGTGGATGACCCCGTAGGTCTACTTGGAGGTGCGCCACGAGGAGCACCAGTGTGTGATGAGGCAGCTATGGCTCATGTTCACACGGGAAGATGGGAAGATGCGAATTGGATTGCCTCCATCCACCGCTGATTTCGGATTGGTGAGGAGTATGCCATTAGTTGGGAGGCTTCTTACCCAGGGGAGATGCTGAAGCAACCAACTATTCTGGTCGGTGATGGTGGGCCTCCTCTATCTCGAGGTCGGGGTCGGAGGGCAGCTAGGGTCCCTCACGGTAGCGATGCTGCCATGGCGGCGAGACCCGCACCGAATGAGGGTATGTCAGCAGTGGCGGATCCGGTGATTCCGGAAGAGCAAGGTTATCTGGAGGGGAAGCCACTGAGGGGATTTCGTAGGATATCCACTCAGGATCCGGGGAAGCGGCTGCGTCATATCGACATGGAAGAGGATGCCGTCTTCCCAAAAGCCTGGGACATTTGGGACGTCAACTGGCAGTTCCTCAGCCCACCCGAGATATGGGCCCACCTGAATCACCTCGGGATGGAATTACCGGGCATAGGCCCAGTCCGGGCTGGATTCATGGTGTCTCCGGTGGAGGCAGAGCAATTCCTGGATGATCTGGAGGATTACGTCCACTACAGTGGTGTCCCTCGCCCAATGACAGACCGGGTGAGGTTAATGTTGAATCAAACGGTCCCCCCACAGTTATCAGCTGCCGATCTGAGGGAGCGCTTCTCCATGCCTGAAGAATCTGAGGACTCCTCTCGGGAGGATGAGGCTGGAGGAGGGAGCCCATTGGAGGAGGGAGAGGTCGGAGATCAAGGCTCAGATTCCGATGATTTTGCAGAGGCTCACGAGGTATCATTCAGAAAATCTTTCCTTACGATCTGTTCTTGGGTAAATATAGAATTCTCACTGATGTTTGAGCCATGCAGTAGGTACATGTTCGCAGGCCTTGTTCTCGCCCCTCGGTGGGTGATGATGTGTGACCTTCGGAACCCGCGCCTATGGTTGCGCACAGTTCCTCGTCTGGTGGGACCAGGGCACATGAGGTGGCTCTTTCGGAATCTACAGACTTTCCAACAGTATACGGGGGGCCTCACCTCGGGGCCCCGTCAGTACCTGCTCAAGAGCAGCACCTGGAGGTTGATCTTCTTAAGTTTCCTATACCAGTTTCTTTGTCGTCACATGTAGCCTATGCCAACTATAGTTTATGTCCCTCTCTTTCATACATTTCTCCGACTGGCCTGGGCTGCTGTGGAAAGACTAGTCGGGATGTCTGGTGGAGTCCCTCCTAGGGGAATGCCGGTGATGGTGGCGATAGTCCCCCCATCTCCTCAATCTGCAACACATATCATCACCGGCGGGACTACCAGCGGGGTCGTGCCTGAGGCCATCGAGGTGGACTCCGATGAAGAGGATCGATCGGTCGGTCCCAGTCCTGTCACGCCTGTTTCGGTGCCAAGTGTTGTACTGGATTCAACACCAGATGTAGATCCTTCTAAGGATTTCCTGCGGTCGTATCCCACGTACGAGCCTGCCAATCGTGCCGACTGGGATGAAATGGCCTTCGACGAGGAATACAACAGCATAGTCCACTGCCAGTCTTGGAATCTAATCATGTGCTTTTTCAAGGACACCCCTCAAGCACAATGGATGGCCGAAATGGATAGACTCCGCTCGCGGTTACGTGAACTATTTGCTGGGGGAGTGGATTCCCAATGTCCTCACGCACTCATCCGAGATCTTATGGCTGAGAAGATCCGGGAGCATGATCGTGGGCTCAGCGTGGGATGGCAGCGGAGGAAGGAGAACAACATTAAGATGCTCTAGGAGGCTGATGGAGAGGTCCAACAGATGCAGACCCGGGCTGATGAGCTTTCAGCCTCACTTAATGCACAATCTGAGCTGATCTCACGGTTGAAGGCCAGCAGGCAGAGGCAGAAGAGCATATGAGGCAGGCCTCTGGAAAGATGGTTGTCATTCAAGCTGGCGTAGAGGGGGCCAAATCCAGGGCTGACAAACTGTGCCCCGCCGCTGCTGAGGAGGAGGGGGAGCTAAGTCAGTGGAAGCAAGCCTTAGACGCCACAAGCCAACGGGTGGCAGAGCTGAAATGCTCTTTTGACGGGATCAACCAGTCCGTGGGGGGAGTCGACCCCCGGGTATTGTAACAAACCAAAAACCTTTTATTGGTACTTTCGTGCTTCAATTTTATCTTTATTTTTTTTGAATGTCGTATCGCGCATGATATCCACTATTTGAATCGCCTTGTTACATCCCTACAATGTTTGAGGGACGTTCGTCGATGATTCCCAAATCCCACGTGGGTCGAGCCCGATGTGAGAAACAGGAGATAGTTGCCTCCTCGTCCCACCTAACATAGGAGTGGAGACCATGCTCCGGGCATCCGGGATTCAGATTGATAGTCTGGATTTCCGAAAGATGGATGAGGCTTGACCGGAGAAGGAACTTTTCAAAACAGCCGAATTATCGTTTCTTCAGCGTGATCTTATGCACGAACGGTGCAACGCCAGGGGTGCTGAAATCGGTTGAAATATATGAAAATGGGAAGTGTGAATCACGATACACAAGATTCGGAGCACTGTGGGGATGGCATGACAATAAAGGACAACCGTTAACCATGGTGGATAAGCTGTATCCTTACTGCGTTAGCCTGTAATGGGGACAAAAATGAGGGTCAACCGTTGACCATGTTTGAAACATAGGACCATGTCACAAATATTTTCGGTCAATCTTTCGGGACATTGACACAGGATAGTTGGCGGACCATAGGTCAAACATCCATACTGTTAGACGGTCCTTCCAAACAGGACCAGTCTTTAGGAATGTTGGCCCATGACGGTAGGTGAGCTGATGTGGCATGAGACCAGGCCGTTAGGGGGTCCTGTGAGACATGAAAGGGGACGAGGGTCTGAATAAGGGGCACGCAAAGCGTTGAATATGGAGTGATGGTTTGTCCGAACAGAATCCAGCACATAGGTAGTTACACCACCTTGGTGGGAGTACAACATATGGGCGCATTGGTTTGATCATGGATCATTCCTTCTTTCAGACAGGGCCTCTTTGGCGAGGGGATTTACAGCTTCCCAATGTAATCTTGGGGCATTCTGAACTTGTTCAGGGTCGAACTGTAGTTTAGTGTCATGCGATGAGGACACATGGACTCTTGTAGTTTAACGTCATACGATAGGATGTGGAATAAAAGGGAAGATCCCAGGGAGCGTGTGGCACGGTAGATATGAAACCGACGTGAATGGGGACTTGGAGTACAAATCATACCATGTACCCCCGGAGGAAACTCTTCAGGTCGAGGGACCAATAGTGAGTATTAGGTTGGGCCCGAAGCAGAGTGGTCGGGTGTTCCGATGTACCCCATGAGGATGGGAATCAAGCCATACGTAGTTCTGGAAGCGCAGTTTAACGTCATGCGGGACGATGAGAAGCCCGGCTGTGTTTGTACACATCCTGCCCAAACTACTAAAACCACGTGAGTCGTACTCGGTGTGGGAAACAAGCAGTAGTGGTGGAAATTTCCTGACTAAAAGGGGCAAGTTAGGGCAAAGGGACGCTCAGTGAATACCAGCCCAATGACACTAACACGATCATTTAGCCCACCTAGATGCGTGAATAGAAAGAGTTGAGTATGATGGAGTTCCACTTGAACATGAGGAAGTGGAAATGTGTTAATCATGGAGCTCGAGATTCAGATCATGATGATGGTGGCATGACGATGGAGGATAACTGTGGACCGTGGTGGAAACCCATTATCCATATCACGTTAGCCTAGAATGGGGACAGACAAATGAGGGTTGACCATTGACCATGTTCGAAACACGGGACCATGTCACAAATGTTGTCAGATATCCGTATGGACGTTGGCCCGAAACGATTGGAGGACCCTTAGGTCCAGAATTCATGGAGATCCATTAAGCCAAGTATCCATGTCGTTTGAGCGTCTTTTTGGATGTGGAAGTGGATGAGGATCCAAATAGCGAGCTCACAAAGCATGGTCATGGGATGAGGAGGATGTCATTGTGAAAATCCCACACATTGGGCTCTTTTTCAAAACACAACTGAATACGACAACGAGACGTATTAGATAGAGGGAGTAGATTCCTTTACCATAGGGAGATCTTAGTTTAGGGTCGTGAATTTGGACCATGGATGAGAGGAGACATAAGAGGCACATGGTGGAGTAACTCAAACACCAAGTGTGAATGGGAATAGGGGGTGTGTGCGGTGCGATGAACAACCCGACATGAATGTGAACACAATCCCATATCACACCGCAAAACCTCCATAGGAGAGGCTTTTGTTCAAGGGACCGAAAGAGAATGTTAGGCTGGGCCCGCGGGGAAGTGTCCGGGTGCTCCTACGTATCTCATAAGGATGAGAATCAAGCCTCACGTAGTTCTTGATGGACCTTAGACCATAAATGGTTAAAGGAAGAAGGGGACGCATGGCAACAAGAAGTGACGTGAAGGAGGACCTATTCCCTACTGACCATGCATTCTCTGGGGAAATGCTCGAGTCGAGGGACCGAACACAAAGGTTAGGCTGGGCCCGTGGGGAAGTGCCCGGGCGCTCCTACGTATCTCATGAGGATGAGAATCAAGCCATACGTAGTTCTTAAGGGTTACATGGTAAGATACCAGTGCGAGGGGAAAAGGGGAGTGCAGGTGTGGACCTTGCACTAAAAGAAGCGGAATTTGATAAATCTTGTTTGTTCTTTAAGGTGAGTGGTTTTTTTTGTGAAGCGACATGCCTAGAGTAGTAGGCCATGGTGTCGCCACAAGGATCAAGCCATGACATGTATTGACAAATGGCATGGCACATGACCAATACCCAACGTGACGTCCTCTACAACGAGGTCATCACAATGTAGTGCCGTTTTTTGTCATGCGGCTAGGACAATAATGTCACAGTTTAGGGTCGTATGATAGGACCAAGCATGGATTTTATCGTTATGCAGCGCAAACGTAGAAGAGACGATGCTAGGCGGGGAACGTGCGTAGTGTTATAAAACACAATTGATGGAGACATGATCCCACATCACATTGTACGCCACTCGGAGAGGGAGACATTAGTCTGAGGGGCCTATATAGAGGTAAGATGTGAAACATTGGGGAGAGACTGGCTCCCCAAATGGGTTGTACCCGAAGACAGGGCGTCCGAGCCGTCCTACGTATCCCATGTGGATGGGAATCAAGCTGAACGTAGTCCCAGATGGATCTCAGTTTATGGTCTTAGAGCTCGGACCATGGGAGCCCCGAAGGACGCCATATTGAAGCTTTGTCCCCCTGACATGCAAAGGTGCACTGAGAGATAGTGCCAAAAGTGTTTAGATTCCACCTGGAGATGATGGGGTTGAAAATGATGTGAATCATACAACCAACATTCGAGGAATAAAGGGGATGGTGTGATGAGAGAGGATTACTGCTGACCATGTTCGCAACACAGCCTCCTATCGCATTAGCCTGAAATGGGGACAAACAAATGAGCATCGACCACTGACCATATTCGCAATGAGGGATTTTATCGATTTGTTTTCCGAAACCCTCGGGGGGGTTGGCCCGTAACGGTAGAAGATCCCTTGGGCGTAGTATCCAGGCCGTTCTTGGGGGTCCCTCTGGGTATGTAAGGTAATGGAAGCCCGAATGGAGGGGAACACGAAGCTTGAAAAGTGGAAGGAACTTGATCAAGTTGAATCTGACACTCTTGGTCCCAGACCAGAGTACTCTTAACACATGGGTGAACCACTGCAAGGGGTAAAGAGACTCAACTTGGGGGTAAACAAGAGATGGCGGGTTCCCGGGGGAAGGGGGCATGGTGCCCAAAACCTTTTATCATACCTACATATCCCCCTCCTGGAGAGGGATAGACCAAGTGGCCTAGGTGACCGGGAGATCAGGAGATCTCTAAGAGGTGGGGCTGGACCCGAATCCTAGACATTCAGGTGGTCCTACGTATCCCATGAGGATGGGAATCAAGCCACACGTAGTTCTGAAGGGTGCCTTTTAATGTCATGTGGGACAAAGAATAGGAGGACTAACTCTCATAACGGGGGTGCGCATGGTGCAGCTATTGCAAACACGACGTGAATGAGGACATAATCCTGTACTACGCCACGCGGTCCCGTAGTCGGGGTCTCAATGGCAGGACCGGAGAGGCAAATTAGCTGAACTCAAGCTGGACCCAAAGACAGGAGGTCTGGTCATTCTTATGTATCACATTAGGATGGGAATCAAGCTGAACGTAGTTCCAGATGAGAATCTTAGTTTATGGTCTTAGTGCTCAGACCATGGATGGTGACAACTTCCCGAGTAAGCACAGATGTCAACCCGATCCCTAAGCCCACGTGAGTTAGACTCGGTGTGGGAAAGAAGGGGGGGGGGGGATCCTTTTCACAATACATGGAGCATCCACCAAAGGGGAGTCTGTAGAGTGCTTTGAAGGACACCTTTGATGCGGCTTGTTTCCCCAACACGCAGACGTGCACGGAGGAAAAGTACCAAGAGTTCCGAGACCCTACTTGGACACGGTGAAGTGATGAAGGGTGAATTGTGTACCCAACATTTTGGGCTTAATAGATTGGCGTAGCGATAGAGGAAAATGGTTAACCATGGTGGAAACACAGCGCCCATATCGCGTTAGCCTGAGGTGGGAACAACAAACGAGCATCAACCGTTGACCATATTCGCAACGCGAGATTTTATCGATTTGTTGTCCGAAACCCTTGGAGGCGTTGGCCCGTAATGGTAGGAGAGCCCTTGGGCATGGTATCCAGACCAATCTTGGGGGTCCCACTGGGTGTGAAAAATGATGGAAGCCCTGATGCAGGGATATAAAAAGCCTGGAAGGTGGGTGCGGACGTGACTGAGTAAAGCTTGGCACTCCAGGTAATAAACCAGAGTACTCTTAGGCACATTGGTCAACTACTGAAAAGGGATCGTCGAAACAACTCAGGAGGGAGAGGTACATGGCGTGGTCATTACGAGACCGACATGAACGAGAAAATAACCTCACACCACACCATACAATCCTATAAGAGAGGACCTGAGCCGGGGCCCAGAAAGGCCAAGGGGCCTGATGGTTAGGCATTGGTCAGGAAGGCCTGAACTGCTTACAGTTTAACGTCTTGCAATGAAGACGATGGTCGGGGACCCGAGGAGGAGAAGGGGCCTATGGATGAGCATCGTAAGGGAACACGTACGACATCGTACATGATCCCTATGTGAATGAGGACGTAGTCCCACACCACACCGTACACCCCTTTGGGGAATCGAGGTTGTGGGCCCGAGAAGGCCAAGGGGCCTAAGGTCAGTTATCAGTCAGGAAGGCATGACAGGTCTGCAGTTTAACGCCTTACATGAGGATGGGGGAAGGAGTACGGAATGGTACATGATCCCGACGTGAATGAGGACGTAGTCCCACACAACACCGTACACCCCAATGGGGAATCGGGGTCGTGGGCCAGATCGCTAGCGCTACCCGGGGAGAAGTTTGTCAGTTCGGGATGGGGTAGAATGAATCACTGCACTTGATGTCTGGGATATCTCGGGGTGGACTCGAAGATCTAGGACACGGTTGACCATGTTTGAAACACAGTGTTCCTATGGTGACCTGATATAGGAGCAACAAATGAGCATCTACCGCTGACCAAATTCGCAACGCAGGACTTGTATCGGCTTGTTTCTTGAAAACCCTCAGGGGCGTTGGCCCGTATCGGTAGGAAAGCCCATGGGATGGTATTCAGGCCGTTCTTGGGGGTTCCTGCTGCTGTGAATGATTATGGAATCCCAGTCAAGGAGTGGGTGAAGCATAGCTGTATCCATCCACAAAAGAGGCAAAAATCTCCAGGGGGGATGTGCAGCCGGGTCGAGGTTTGCTCAATGTGAGTTGGGGAAAAAGTGTGCACCCTTCCATATGTATTGACTTGAGGGGAATATTTTGGCTTTTGGGCTGGGCCAATGGACTAAATGCCCGGGCGTTCCTACGTATCCCATGATGATGCGAATCAATCCATATGTAGTTCTTGAAGTCCATGCAGTTTAGCGTCATGCGGTGAGGACGTGGGAGGATAGAAGAATGGGAGTGGGAACATGGTGCGACCCTTACAATCCTTGTGTGAGCGGGGTTGTATGAGTGGGGATAAAAAATCCTACCCCACGTTACACAAATATCCTCTAAGGAATCTATTCCCATGGGGGATAGTGGAAGAGAAAAGCTAGGGGCTGGGCTCAAGACGAGGCGTCTGAGCGTTCCAACGTATCCCATGAAGATGGGAATCAAGCCACACGTAGTTCTTAAGGTGCAGTTTAGCATCATGCGGGATGAGGACACATCTATTTTGGAAATATGTAAGGTAAGGAAAGTAATCTGACGTGAATGATCACGTAGTCCCACACCATACCGTACAATCCCGTAAGAGGGTAATTCGGGGAAAGCCAAGGGGCCTGAGGCTGGACCGCGGTCAGAGAGACCTGACAAGCTTGTGGTTTAACGTCATGCGATGAAGATGGGGGGCCAAGGGGCCTGAGGCTGAGCCTCGGTCAGGAAGGCCTGACTATCTTGCAGTCTAACGTCTTGTAGTACGGACGGGGGGAGATCTTAGTTTAAAGTCATAGAGCTCGGACCATTTTTCAGTTTATCGTCTTGCAGGATGAAGATGCAGTTTAAGGTCGTGCAGGACCTTACAGTATAAGGTCGTTTTGGAAAATAACGTGCAGTTTAAAGTCATGCGGGACAATTTTGCAGTTTATCGTCTTGCAAGATGAAGATGTATTTTAAGGTCGTGCATGACCCTACAGTTTATGGTTGTGTTGGACCATAACGTGCAGTTTAAAGTCATGCGGGAACATTTTGTAGTTTATCGTCTTGCAGGACGAGGATGCAGTTTAATGTCGTGAAGGACCCTTTTGCCCTAGGAAAATTATCTCTTAAGGAACTTGGCATTGGTGGGAGGGGTTATGCGCTCTCCCTCCGTGTTCACCAAGGATTATTCTCCACTGGGGTAAACCTTATAGATGATATAATTCCCTTCCCATTTGGGTTCTAACATGGGCGGTTTCCTACCGGGAATCATTGGCACTCGAAGGGCCAGTACTAGGTCGCCCTGTTGAAATTAACGGAGACAAACCTTCTTGTTGAAGGTCCTCGCTATATTATCCTGATGCCTTTCCAGATTGTGTAGGGCACAAAGCCGGTTCTCGTCCAGTGCTTCTAATTCAGCTAGACAGATTTCGGCTACCTCATCTGATGTCTGGTGATCATAGACTGCAGTGCGTAACGATGACAGCTGGATCTCAATGGGTAGGATGGCCTCAGCTCCATACACTAGGGAATATGGGGTCACCGGGGTAGAGTTGCGAGTTGTCGTCCGATAATCCTAGAGGGCGTTGTGGAGATTTTCTGGCCAAATATTCTTGTTCTGACCAACCATCTTATGCAGAATGTTAGAGAGGGTTTTGTTGAATGCCTCGATCTGTCAGTTTGCTTGCGCGTGGTAGCGGGAGGTATGGTTTGAATGAATATCGTACTTGGAGTACAATTTCTTCAGTTTAGCTGCTCGGACGTTAGTGCCGTAATCGGTGAGGATTGCGTGAGGGACCCCAAACCGGTGGATAATATTGGATCTCACAAAGTCAACGATGGAACGAGCCTTGACCTCTTTGAGTGGAACTGCCTCTTCCCACTTGTTGAAGAAATCTGTAGCAGTCAGGATGAACCTACACTGGCGGGCTGTTGCCGGTGGATACGGTCCCACTACATCAAGTCCCCATACCGCAAATGGCCAAGAGTACTTGGTGGGGTGGAGGGGCTCCGGTGGCCGATGCAGGAAGTTGGCGTGAACTTGGAATGCGTGGCATCTCTTAGCATACCCAATAAAATCGTGGATCATAGAGGGCTAGAAGTACCCCATCCTCCGAATTTGATGGGACAACTTTGACCTAGCTTGATGGGTGCCACAAGAACCGGCGTGAACCTCTTGCATAACGTGAGGTATCTCTACTCCTTGGATGAAACAGAGGAAGACACCATCGATGCTCTGCTTATAAAGGATCTGTTCAAGACTGGGGCCACTCTGGAGGGTAAATTGCATCACGCAGCGTCGAATTCGCTCGCGCTCGGCTCGGCCGTCCGGGAGGAAACCATTTTGGAGGTACGCGAAAAAATGTTCCCTCAAGTCGAGAGTGGGTTCAACAACTGTGTATGAAGAACCCGGGACCCCTGACGTGGAGGGTCCGATGGTGATATGACTTAACCGCAAGCCATCATTTTCCTCTTGGGTGACGAGGGAAATGACTCTCTGGTGTGCCACATGTATGATCAAATCATCTTGCTCGGGTTCTGCAAGCGACGTGGCCAAGACAGCCAAGGCGTCTGTTGGACCGTTCTGTGACTGTGGGACATGGGTCACCTCTGGTCGAGAAGAGAACAGGGCCTTCAGGAAGAGGGTGTACTCCAGCAACGGTCAAGATACGGCTTCTTGACGACGTAGTCTCTATTAACCTGTTTGATTACTAGCTCAGAATCTCCTTTCACATGTAGATGGGGCACATGGATCTCAAGGGCCAACTCGAGGCCAATGATGAGAGACTGGTACCCTGCATCGTTGTTCGTACAGCCTTCTGACAACAGGAATGAGTATGGCAAGACGGTTTGCGCTGGGGTAATGAAGAAAATACCCATGCCCACTCTTTTGAGCTTAGGATCGTTGAGCCGCCTACCGGTGGGGCTCCGGGAGGCGCCGTCGAAATTCATTTTCCAATATGGGACGACATGATCGACTGAGAGGATCGTCTCATCAAGAAAGTCCAGGTCCAGGGATTCATCCACGGAGGTTGGATGGGAAGCTAAAAATTCTGCCAACACTTGTCCCTTAATGGCCTTCTTAGGTATGAACCTGATATAAAACTGCTGGAGAATCACCGCCCGCCGTGCTAGTCGGCCAGTCAGCATAAGGCGGTTCAGGATGTACCTCAGTGGGTCTACCTAGGAGACCAATCTCACCTCATGGTGTTGCAGGTAATGTCGCAACTTATGCACGGTAAAGACGAGCGCAAGGCAACTCTTTTTGATAGGGGAGTATATGACCACCGTATCGAGAAGCATGCGGCTGAGATAGTAGAGACTGTTCTCAGTACCCTCATTATTCTTCTGGGCGAGCAGCGCTCTGAGGGATCTTTCCAGGGCGGTCACGTAATGGACCAGCATCTTTCCAGATATGGGTGGCATCAATACCAGAGTTTGGAGCAGATACTGCTTGATTTCCTCAAAGGCGGTCCATCAATCCTCATCCCATTCGTAGGCGGCGCCCTTCCTCCTGAGCAGAGAAAAGGGCTTACACTTACCGGCCAGATTTGCGATGAATCGGCGTATATAGGCCAAGTGGCCTTGGAGGCCTCGAAGCTCCCAAATGTTGCTCAGGGGCCGAATTTGGCTGATGGCCTTGATCTTCTCTGGGTCGATCTCAACACCTCAGTATCTAACAACAAAGCCCAGAAACATCCCAGAGGTTACCCCGAAGGCACACTTCAATGTGTTCATCTTCAGGTGACCGGAACGGAGGAAACCGAACACTTTCTCGAGGCCTTTGAGATGGTCCTTGTGGTTACATTATTTGACCACTAGGCCATCCACGTAGCATTCCACCAATGTTCAGAGAATCGGTTTGAATATGCGATGCATGGCCCTCTGATAAGTGGCACCTGCATTTTTCAAACTGAATGGCATAACCTGGTAGCAAAAGGTACCTTGGGGAGCCCTGAAGGTAGTGGACTCCTCGTCCTCAGGGGCCATCTAGATCTGGTTGTACCCAGAATACCCATCCATGAAAGAGAGAGCTTGGAACCCAGACGTCGCATTGATCATTAGCTCCGTCACCGGGAGTGGAAAGTCATCCTTTGGGCAGTGGCGATTAAGATCACGGAAGTCGATGTAGACTCTGATCTTCCTATTCTTCTTCATATGTGGCACAATGTAGGCATGCCACTTGGGGTACTTGACTTCCTTAACGAAGTTGGCTTTGATAATCTTGTCAACTTCGGCCTCAACCATAGCACCATGAGAAGGGTGCATCTTCCTGGGAGGATGCTTAAACCCACGATGTTTTTCCGGAAGGCCCAGATGGTGAACGACTACCTGGGGATCTAGTCCTGGCATCTCATTGTAACTCCAAGAAAACAGGTCACAATGTTGTTTGAGGAAGTCAACGTACTGTTGCCGCTCCTCGGGGGACATGGATGCACTGATCAATGTAGGTTTCGGATCTACCATGCTACCAAGGTTCACCTGTATCAGTTCATCAACTGTGGTAGAGAAACCTTCCTCAAAGGTTGGGGGAGCATCCTACAGGTCATCCTCTCCACCCGTGGGGGGATTTCCTGCGACGGGATATACTTCAGGGATATCAAATACTGAGGGGCAGCTGGTGCTGGCTTGGGAAGTAGTGGTCATCATGTCAGGAGACTCACTCGCCATTGATACCATAGCAATGAAGTCAGTCGACCCTATCCCATCTGGCCTTTGGCCTACGGGGCCACGTTTGATGATATCAAAGTAGTGGTGACGTGTCTTCCTGAGTCGGTGGATTCCATCCCGACAGAAGAGACACGTATGGCGTACCGATCTTGTCATAATCTTGGCGTCCCGATACCGTACCGGGGTAGGACGTTCCGGGATCACCTGAGCCTGGTTGATGTAGGAGTACGAGGTCATTTTCCGCTGTCGCTTGGACAAGAGAACATGACTTCCTTGTGTACCTGAAACAACAAAACATTGACCCATATTGGGGGTCGTGGCTTCAAATCGGTGGATCGGGAGGCGTCATCCATGCTTGCCCAGGGATCACATGTGGCCGGGGTGGGTTCATCCTCACTTACTAGGATTTTCTTATCCTTACTTTTGTAATAAACCGCATCCAGATAGCGGGCCTCACAAGAAGCGAAAGGAGACACATCTCCTTGGAGAATGCTTACTCGACCGTTGAGTGAGTATTTGAGGCACTCGTGATACGATGAAGGGACCGCTGCATGCAGATGGAGCAATGGCCTACCCATCAATGCATTGTAGGTGGTGTCATGAGAGATGACCATGAACTCAGTGCTGGCAATTAAGCCACCGAACTGAGTCTTCAGGTAGATCTTGCCGACTGGGGTTTCCTTGGTCCTGTCGTACCCCTGGATTCTGAGGTCAGAGGGAGTTAAATCATCTTCAGAGAGACCCATCATTCGAAATGTCCGAGTCAGAATTAGGTTGATTCTGGAACCCGTGTCAATGAGCCCGCGGCGGACTTCCACACCATTGATGTGGTCAGTGATGTACAGCAGGTGAATGTGACCCTGTATAGGAGGGTCCTCATCTTCGTCGGAGAACGAGATAATCGCCTAACAATCAGAATTTTCAATCATCTCGGTATGGAAGGCTTCTTGAGCTGCTACCTTTGTCTCAAACTGGAGGGGGCTCCATAGGGCCTCGACAAGTGCCTCACACATTTCAGATGATAGGAAAAGGGCCTCAAGGATATAAAGCCTTGTCGGAATGCCAGCCAGGTTCTTCCCGACATCATACTTTCATTCCAAACGCGAACCTCTGTCTACATGAGGACGTTCGGCATTTGGAGGCATAGCGGGTCCTGCCGGTTGAACCGGCGATCGGCTAGTACTGCGTACATCCTGCTGACTACTATTTGATGCCTAGAGAGTAGTCTCCGGTGTTGGATTGGATAGCGAAGGTTGGCCTGTAGCCGGGCAAGACTGACTGTGACACGAATGAGGCAGCTCTCCCTGATCTAGTAGCACAAACGGCGGTGGAGGTAGAGCTGAGGGCGTTAGATGGGGTTGCGTGAGCTGAGCTCTGCGCTGAGCCTGCTGTCTGGTCTCATTGGTGTGCATGGCTTGGCTGAAAGTGCCTGCTAACGTACCTCGATGACCGGTGCAGTTGCGATTCCGCTGACGTTGACGTCGGCTGGAAATGTTGGGGAGGTTCGCCTAGCGTTCCCCCTCGTCGAGAGTCATATAGTGCTTTAACAGCTCCACGGTGTTAACCGAAGCGTACCCCTGGCTGTCGCTCGAGATGTAATCCACCACCGGGTGGAATCTGGGAGGAATCCCCATTTCAGGGGGCATAATGTCACCGAGAGTACGAGATGAGGACGACACCGGCGGTGCGAGTTGATTCTTCTTGCGTCATCGCTACTTGCCCTTTTGGGAAGAGGTCGACTGTGAAGACGATGTGGAGGTACCAGCTACTTCTTCTGAAGGTTCCGACTACTTCAGGTGCGCCCAGATGATACCATGGGAATGGACGACAGTTTTTCGAGCCATCTAGTCAATGTATTTTCGGGATCCACGGCTGGGCACCTGGTGCCACTCGCCTTCGTTGTTGCTACCGATCTCTGACCCTGCAAAGACACCCTCCACTTATGATGACGTCGGGACCAACATGACTATGTTTTTGTTGACATGGTCTTGAATCCAGTCTTTAAACACATATCATTGCTTGAGGGTGTGCCCCAGAATCTGATGATAAGGACAGTAGTTGGGATGATCAGTGAGATTCGCCTCTGTCGGCCATCTGCACCCGGGCAGGCGCACAATCCCTTGCTCTAGAGCACTTCGGAAGTATCTAGGGACCTGATTTTCATTGAACGAATAAGTATGGTGCCATCATTCTATATAGGGGCCTTGGGGGCCTGGCCGTGACGAGGGGTCGGAGGGGACTGCTGAGGAGGCGGCGCCTATTGTCTCGCCTGGGTGGCGGTGGCGCATTGCGCAGGGGAAGCTGTCGATTCTGAGGCGGTCGCTGCTGGGCAGGGGCCTGTGCATGTGGTGGAGGACCTCTGCGGGGTTGTCAGGATGGTGCCATTGGAAGTAATTCTAGCTGCCTAAGGGCTTATATTTGGGCCACTGCGGTGGGTTCAGCCCTGGCGGTCCTCCTGGCTGGGATCATAGGGGGCAACAAACGTGCCTGACTAGCCTGTTGCAGAGCTTCCTCAAGGTGCTGAGCCTAATCTGAGAAATATATGACCCTCCAGGGTAGTTCTGGGTAATCAGAGAGGGTAACATCTCCGTTTTGACGTTCCCCATACACATCGTTAGTAATTTCTCCTGAGTCAGTGGCATATCGAGGGAATACATATGTCCCTTCCACTGGGCGATTAAATCTGCAACTCGCTCATCAAGCCTTTGCTTGCACTAGAAGTGGTCTGCAATGCTGGTCTTCTGCGTGGTGGAGCTGAACTGGTATAAGAACTGTCGTCGGAGATCCTCCCAACTGGTCACCAATCCGATGGAGATCTAGCTGTACCAGAGGCATGTTGGACCTTCCAATGTCTGTACGAAACATCGGAGCTTGGCGGCTTCATGCTGAGCCGGGATCCCCAGCATGGGGCCACACCTGGAAGAATAATGTGCCAAGTGCTATGGAGGGTACCCTGTCCCGTTAAAGGGTGAGAAAGTGGGGTTCCCAAAACCCAGGGGAACGGGCATATCATCCACCCACACGGGATACGGCTTGCCATCCGGTGGGACCATCACCTGCCGCGTTTCCAACGCCTTGAGGCGGGCTGTGAGTGCCGCGATAAGATCATCCGGGTGGGGGTCCCTGTCTTGACGGGGATCCCTAACCACAAGTGTGTTGACAGGTTCGTCAACATGGTAGATCGCTTCGGCAGCTCGTGGATCAACTGGAGTAACGACCTGTGGGGCGATTGGGGGAACCCGGACCAGATTCTTCATATTGCCTCATCGTTCGGGGGGGGGGGGGTTTGGCGAGACGTATCGCTCCCTCTTTCCGTAAGTTCCGGCTTCTACCCTGTCTGTGGGAGTAGAGTGATCAGGGTTGCCCGGAGGCATCTCACTGGGGAGAAATTGTTCCTGCCCCTCCTGCCCCAGCCTGGGATTACCATAGTCGGGTCGCCGCTCTGCAGCGCGCTCAACCAAGAGTTCGTCAACCAGCCTCTTCTGCTCAGCATGCTCCTAGCGTAACATGGCCTTCTCAGGATATTCATCCGTTTTCTGTACAGAGGCAGACGGGTCGGAGTGATTGACAGTTCTGACGCGCTCCTTAACCTTGCCGGTATTTCAACCGAGTACCAGCGACTCGGTGGGTACGGGGAGGCCTAGAAGGTTCCTATGCTAACGGGTAACCTTCCCTGATGGGTCCAGCAGGGGAGGTACACCCTTCGGGGGTTAGTCTCCATCAAGGAATTCATGCTAATCTTCCTTGTCCACTACGTTAGACATTTGTACCGTGACCCCTCTCGAGGGAACTTCCTCGATGTCGCATAATGAATCGGGCTGCCGTCGGATAGGGTCGAAGAGGAGAGCGGCATAGTGTCCCCAACCACAAACATGCACATTGGGGGTAGCTTCCCTGACGATTCTGCGGAGAACTTTGAAACTCTGAACACATTTCCATTGAAGGGCGTTTTGACGGCCTAGCGACTCAGGGTTCTGGGCCACAAGAAGTGTGGCCGAATCGGTCAGGCGGCACTGCTCGCCGATTTCTTCGAAGTTCTCTCGACTTCTGGGGTACACCACCCAATCTTAACGAAGGCGAAAGTGTGTCTCCCATAGGGTTCAACAAAAGCACCCCACTTCTTCAGGGGTAAGGGACTCAGGTGCGTGAAAGTTCAGTGCCGCCGTCGGCCAGAACATCTCCGGGAAGTAATCCGCTGCAAGAACACTCCAGAAGCTCCTGGGTTTGGACTCGGGGTCTGGCCCTGTATTGCCCCACTCGTCAACCGGGGGCGGCTGAGGGACCGGTATCAGTACTGAGGCGGACCTTTGGGATAGTAAACTCGACGGTGGGGAATACAGAGAACGAGCCGACTGGCCGCCGAATTCCGGGCCATTCTATGAAGAGTAAGGTGACATGACCACGATGTCACGATACGATGGGCTGATAGCCACAGCTTCCGGCACAGGAGTTACGGCTACCTGTGATAGGTCATGTCATCGCTCTACCGTTGTTGGCCCCCAAAATAGCTCTCTGTGATCTCTGGTAGAGGTTGAGGGCACTTCGGGTGATAGTGGTGGTGATTGCACGGTGGATACCTGTGGACATCCCATGATTTCTTCCTCCTGGATGTACCTGCGGAGAGAGATGGGAATCTGGTGGACCTCATATTCTAGGAGAATGATGATAACGCATCTGGTTCCTTCCCCAGTCCTTGATACGAAGGAGCAGGGAGAAGGTTCCATCGCTGAGTCGCATTCCGCTTCAGAGTCGAAGAAGCGGGTAGGTTTGATCTCCACCCGGGCTTTCCCAGGACTCTTCTTGTGGCGGCGACGACCCGATCTCCTGCCCCTGGGTGGCTCTTCAAGACAGGGTTGATCCCTATCATGTAGTCTCGGGGCGGAGCTGGCGACGTGGCAGAGAGGACCCCCGCTCGAGATAGCCGAGGTGTGAGGGGCACCTGGGCAAATGTCGAAGGGTACATGGGGAGGACCTCCATGGAGATCACCCATGTGGGCGGAGCCTCTGTTGGAATCAGCATGAACATGGGGAAGACCACCATGGTCGATGTTGGCGGAGCGATGCTGACCTTCACTCCTCAAGTTGTTGGGGCGAGGAGGTCCTTCTCCGGTTTCAGAGAAGAAATAGGGAGGGACCCCATGTTGGAGAAGGACTGGATGGGCAGTGCCTTCAGATCAGCAGTCAGGGGCAGGAGGATGGACTCCATACCCTGTATAGTGGGCGCGGGAAAGGTTTCCGCGCTGAGCGTCAGTGCCGCGGGGCAGGTCTTCCTTCGGGATGGGGGTAGCACGAGGCATACCTCCATGACGAGCTTCAGAGCGGGGAAGGCCGACGCTATGTGGAGTAGTGGTACGGGGAGGGCCTCCGTACGGGGTGACATCACCGTGGGTTAGTTCGCGGCGATCACCACTCGGGTCTGCAAACCAGAGAGTCAACCCAGCCTGCCTGTGGGGCGGTTGGGCTCTCGATCCTGGTTGGGTGAAGGAGTTCCCCTGCTCAGTGTATGCATGGACATCATGATGCACGTCAGCGGTGGCGCGGGCCACTGTAGCTGTTGACGTCGACGCACCTGGGCGAGCGTCCTCAGCCCGGGCCCGGTGCTGACGTCGGGTCGGATGAGATGGTACAGGTGGTGCAGGGGCATGGCATACCTGCTCTTCCTGCAGAGTCGGACGGTAGCGCTGAAGCGGCCAAGCGGGTGCTCTTTACTGGAGACCTTGGGTCAGGACCCTGAGGGGCTGAGCCGGACGGCACCCGCCTCATCAGCGTAAGGCGTGGAGTCGTCAAGGCGTTCTGGGGACAAGCTTCCGAAAAAGTTGAATGTTGGGGTGGGGAGCAGTTGCTCCGTGCACGGCCTGTTAGGGCGGCGTTGACGGTAGGGCCTAGATGCCTCCAGGTCCAGGGGGGCCATATCCCGAGTTGGGATGACCCCTTCCTCCTCGTACCTGCGCACGTGGTTGTTGATCACCCTTCGTTGGATGACCTCTGATGGGGAAAGGGTTCGTGGGCGCCCCGTATTCCGCGATGTTGCGACCATCGTAGCGGTAGCGGCGCCAGGTGGGGTGGCTGTGGCAGAGTTGCCCCTACGTAGGCGGGCGGGCGGTGATCGTGTCTCTATAACAGCAACCTGGTTCTTGAGAAATGAAAGGATCAACTTATTAGCACTGGGAGGAAAAGGATTGACAAACAGTGCCGCAAAGTCCTCCCATTCGCCACGTCTGTAAGAAGGATCCATGCCAACACGCTGCAAAATGGAGTGCCCCACGTTCTACTGCCCTGACTTCCGGTGAGTTTCACGACAGGCCCGCTATTTTCTTAGCGAGACCAGGCGCCGGATATTTGGATCCAGTGACACGTCAACCTACTGGTGTCTCTAACGCTACTAATCTCCACATTGAGGAGAATAATTTCACGTCGGGTTCACCATTTCTGTTTCCGACGCTTTCACCAGGGCGCGCACATCCGTCCGTCTGTGGAGGAGGACGCGCAGCGCTTGTTGCCCTGCATTCCCGCTTTCCAAAGGCATGCGACATTCGCTCCGTATTCAGGGACGTCTACACCTTGATCGAAACGAGATGATGGGATGTAGGCTCCTCATTCCATGGATTCCTCCTCGGAACTCGTCAGCTAGTTCGGGTCTCCCTCATAGATTTATTACGTTGTTCATGAAACTCTTCCCAGTGCCATGTTTCCATGGACACCGGTTAATTACACTACTTTTGTCGGGACATTCCAAAGGGTCTGGTCAGGGCAGAAACCTTCAGTCGGGGGAGTAGTCACGTTGAGGCATCAGTAGTGTGTCTGGATGCTGGGGAACCTAGCATTTCTGTCTATTATCCCTGGTCACTGGGCTTCTCGAGGGCGTGGAAGCCCGAGGCATCCCACATCGAGCGTGGGGAATTATATTCCATTGGCACCTATCTGAGGTTTTCCTCAGCTTCACATGTTTCACACAGGGTACACCACGAATTTAACATCCAGTGGAGTCGGATCAGCCCAACAGGAGCATTAGTTAGAATAGATCAGATTGAGGGATTTCCCGTGAAGGGGTGCCGATACAGGGACCAGCCCATGGGCGGCTATGAAGAGGAGCGCACCGACATGGTCTCACCGGGATATGACGGTCCGGGTGAGGATCTGGGTGGATGATGGATAGATGAATGATGTTGAAGGGGGTAATGGCAAGGAACCATTGTAAGGGCAACAGTGAAGTTGGTCTTGAGCCTTGAAGGGGCTTCCTATGTATCCCTGTGGCAGGGAATCAAAGTCTGCGTAGTTCGGGATGGTGCCGGTGAACCGGCATGAGGGTGGACGTTGGCCCGATCGGCATCATCAGCGAACTGACGTGAATGGGTAGGACCAGGGGGGCCCTAATGATGGTGGGATTGAACCTCGTGGAGTCTTCCTACGTACCAGGTTGTGACATGGATCAAAGACCATGTAGTTCAGAGGGGATTCATTGGTGAACCGACATGAAGGTGGACCTTGGTCAAATGAGTGATGGGCTTGATCCTCGGGGAGGCTTCCTACATACCATGCCTTGACATGGATCAAATACCTCGTAGTTCAAAGGGTTTCATCGGTGATCCGATGTGAAAGTAGACCCGGGGGTCCACTAGTGGTGGGCTTGAACCTTGGGAAGGTCTCATACATACCATGCCTTGACATGGATCAATGTCCTCGTAGTTCGGGTGAAAATGGGGGGAGCTCGGCTCACCGAGAAGGATACGGTATGGGTCAATGGTTGCTGGGCTTGAACCTCTGGAAGGCTTCCTACGTACCATGCCTTAACATGGATCAAAGTCCTCGTAGTTCGGGTTGGTCACAACGGCTTGCCGTCGGACTGGAATGCAGTTTAACGTCATGCTGGATGAGGGAATATAGATTAACGTCATGCTGGACGAGGGTATAACTTGACGTGAATTGGATGATGGGTGGGCTTGAACCTCGTGGAGTCTTCCTACGTACCATGCCTTGACATGGATCAAAGACATCGTAGTTCAAATGGGTGTTCAATTTAATGTCATGTGGGACAAGGGGAATACAGTTTAACGTCATGCTGGACGAGGGTATGTAGTTTAATGTCATGCTGGACGAGGGAAAAACTCGATGTGAATGAACGATCGAGTAATGTGGCTTGAACCTCATGGAGGCTTCCTACGTACCATGCCTTGACATGGATCAAAGTCCACGTAGTTTGCTAAGGGTGGGGGTCAGTGTCAGTGCTCACTCTAAGCCCATGTGAGTCATGCTCGGTGTGAGAAACAAGTGGTTGCAAGGACCTGACGATCATGTCACGAAGGATGCGTCCGTGAGAAGCGAAGAGGGGCTTACGCATTAGGCGGCCCATGGTGCTGGGACTTACTCCAAGATGGAGGCCCAGAGTGCGACAAAGCGTAGAAAAAGAGGGATTTGGGACCAATGATAGGAGGTTCCTCGTTCCCTATCACGCCCTCCACTGACCTTGGTAGTGGGGAAGTACAGAGATGCAGGGGTGCAACCATCTGTTGGGGAACTAGGGTCACCCTTCTCCTGAGAACATACGCCACTCCAATAAGGAGGATATCATCCCTTGTGGATGGGTGATTCCACTCCTGTGGAGACGAGTGGTGTAAAAAATGTTCGATCTGGGGGGACCCTTCGTGAGAGGCACGAGGTCTGGTCACAGTTTAACGTCATGTGTTGAGGATGTGATGCTTGGAAATTTAACCTCCTGCAGCTTGGACGAAGTGGGTTCACTCCACACCCTTAGGACTTACATAACCGGTACCCTATTGTCCTTGGGGGAGGGAAGGTACTAGTATGGCCATAGTCAAGGGGGGTTGTGGAACGAACCATCGAGGGGTCCACGTTAGCGTGGCTATTCGAAGAAGCAATAGCCATTAGCGTTCTTATGCGAAGAAGCATTAGGCGAAGCAACTCTAGGAGTGGTATTGTCCGTGGGACTTTGAAATCACATCGTGAAAACCTGGATGGTCGCACGTGAAGAGGAATTGCCAAGCAAAGGAGTGTGCTTCGCGAAGTGGAGTTCCATGTCCTTATCATGGGGCATAGGTGTGAGTGGAGGGTGATTCACGAAGTGGAACAATATTCGTGGAGCACCGCCTTGCAATGAAGAGGTTCCTCACGAAGCAGAGTGCTGCGAAGCAGTGTGCTTCACGATGTGTAGCGATCCTGCCTTAGCAAAAGGATCACTAGTACAGCTTGGGTGTTTCGCGAAGCATAAATGCTCCGTGGCTGCCCGGGTTCCCTTGGGAATCCCCTTCCTTCGTGAACTCCCTTGAGATTCACGAAGGGCATCCCTCTCGGAAGAGGGGCTCAAAACGGGAAAAAGAAAAGGCATCACGCGAAGTAGAAGTACCTCACAGAGCTCATGAATCCCGGGGGAAAAGGGTGCTTCGCAATTCGGGAGATGAGAAGCCGAAAGGTCGGATTGTCTGTCTCGGGACTCAGGGGGAGTCCAGTATTTATAGGGAAGGGGCGCCGCGAAGCAGAACTCGCGCGCCGCCTTAGATGCTTCGCGGCGCGCTCGCGAACATCAACGTCGCCCGTGAAGAATTAAAGCCTCTGGAGCTTCGCGGCGGGCTCGAGAACGTCAAATGCGTTCGCGGAGAGTTACTTCCTCTGGAGCGTCACAAGACCGCAATGCTCGGGGTGCTTCACGCCGGTTCTTCGCGTCGGCACTTCGCGAGGTAGCACGCCAGCCTTCTTTTTTGTCCCTTCTGTTTGTGAAATATTTTGGCGCCAACACACATACATGAGTGTTTTGTCTTCAAATACCTCCTGTAAAAGATGGTCGACTCGGGAAAAGTCAAACTAAAAGGCTCTTTAGCCCAGTTAGCACGTGTTACTGCTACAGTTCCAGAGGAAAAAGGAAAACTGCAAGAAATCAAATGCATAAATGCGTAGAAATATGATGATTGGATGGTCAAGAGATTGATCAAACGAACTAATGCCATTTTGCAAATCAAATTGAATAAAACAATTGTTTCTTCTACTATTAATGCCACAACAAAATCCTCTTCAGCGGGAAAATCCACAAAAGGGAAGCATAGTTTGAATAATGAAAAGAAATCAGAGGAAGATGAAATTGTGTCAATGCCTAACTTGTCTTTAACTCTGGCAGCTTTCATTCCATCTACTTTGAAGCCACGGGAACCGTCCCACCAAAAAACATAGCCTAAATTGGCTAGTCTCATAGAGTCTTAATCAGACGAAGAACTAAACTTCGGTTCTGTTAATATGATTCATTTAACAGATCCTTATGCCGGTCGCAGTTTCAATTTCGATGAGCCTGAATTCCCTGTATCAAACAGAGGTATTAGAGGGAGTTCTAGGGGTCTGGGATACAGAGGAATACATGGATATCCCAGAATCCACTATTCCAATTCTATCCCGGGTAGAACTGTGTATGTAACAGAAACTCGTGGTAGAGCCCTTCAGTGAGCTCAATAAGAACAAGAAAGTTCTTCCACCAATTGAAAATTCAGCCCTAGCACAGTTATTCTGGAGGATTGGTTGGGGATTCCACCTTTATCCTCTCAAAATTTAAATGGATCTAATAAGTCTAATCTTCCAAATCCAAGATTATTTCCAACTCCTATCCCGATACAAGATGCATCAACTTTCAAAGCATCAACTTCCAAGGAACCTGTTAAACCACATGTTCCTATTGGGAAACAAAGACCTATAGAACAAAAGTATTATGTGTTGAAACACCTGGCCCAAGTACTGGCCAAGTTATCAATTCTGGATGCTTTGAATCTGTCAAAAGATCTCCGGGAGGTACTAATCGAGGCTCTGTCATGTCCTCAGGAGTTTGAAACTGAAATTGTTGCAGCTGAAGTCTACCACGTAGAAAATAATCAGGTAGAATTCCATGCAGTGATATATTTCATAAATGAAGATGTAGATGATGTCGTTCATGGGCATATTAAACCATTGTACTTATCTGGAAAGTCAATGGTGTGGACATCCGAAGGGATTTCTTTGAAAATGGTTCAGGATTCAACCTCATCCCCATTCATACACTTCGTCGATTTGGCCTCAAGGAATCTAATTTATCTCCTCCTATTATGATGTTACAAAGATATGATAAAAATGAACAAGAACCACTGGGAGAGATTACACTCAGAACTCAGTTTGGAGATCTTGTATCCAATTCAGATTTCATGGTTGTTGATCAAGATTCTGCCTTCAACATCTTGCTTGGAAGACCCCGGCTACATCAACATGCAGTTATCCCTTCATCATACCATCAATGTCTCAAATATTGTTTTGAGGGTCATGTTAGGACATTTTATGGTGATAAGGACCTGTTCAAGACATGTTAATCTCAATACATTGAGGAAGAATTCTATCACATGAAGGGAATGGAGAAATCCACATCAAGGGAGATTATCAAATTTAATTCTCTATATGGTTTGGAGAAGATTCCAGTAAATCCATTTTCATATGTGAGTACAGATTATGTGTTGCCTATCAGTAAAATTGAAAAGATAGACGAAAATCAATATACTCTTATGGAATGATCCATGATGTCAATTACGGCAATCGAGCCAGATAGCATGGGAGAAATTGGTGATCCACCAAGCAGTGATGAAAGCCCAAATGGAGATGTCTTTATTTCATCTGCTGAAATCTAGCATGTTTGTACTTCTCCAAACAGGCTAGAAGAAGTTATATCAATACTAGAGGTTAACGATAATGTTGATTCTCAATCCATCATCTTCTCTTTATTACCCAAGGAAGACCCTTCATCAACAAATGGGTCGGAAATGGAAGCCTCTTCTTCAAGATGATAAAATTTTAACATCTCTCTTAATCATGGAAATTATACTTCATCATCTATTATCCAAGTAGAATCAGAAGAAGTAACACATGGTGAAGAAGAAGAGGAAGATCTCACAGATTCTCTTGCAGCATTTGAAGAGGGTATCTCTACCACCATGGATGAACTCATAGAAATCAATCTGGGTACAAAAGAAGATCCACGCCCCAAATTAATCAGTGCGGCCATGACTCTTGAAGAATAGTAGATGTATATTTCCTTTTTAATGAAAAATCGAGACATATTTTCTTGGAACTATAATGAGATGACTGGGCTTGATCTTGATATTTCTACTCATCATTTGAGTTTACCAGAAGAACATCAAGAATTTAAGCAAGCCGCAAGAAGAACACACCCAACTTATGCTTCCAAAATAGAAGATGAAGTGGATAAGCTTATCAAAGATAAGATTTTCATAGAAGTTCAATATCCAATGTGGTTGGCTAATATTTTCCATGTGAACAAGAAAAACGGAAAAATTATATTTTGCATCGATTTCAGAAATCTTAATCGTTATTGTCCTAATGATTATTTTCCAGTTCCGATTACAGAACTTTTAATCGATGCAACAGCTAGCTATGAAGCACTTTCCATCATGGATGGATATTCCTGATATAATGAAATCTGAATGTCTCTAGAAGATGAGGAATCCACAGCCTTCAGAGCCCCTCCGGGTGTGTTTTGCAATCGGGTAATTCCCTTTGGCTTAAAGAATGTAGGTGCAACAAATCATAGCACCATGCATCTTATCTTCAAACACTTTTTAAGAAAGCTTGTTGATTGTTATGTGTAAAATTCGGTGGTCAAATCCAAAAAAAAATCTCTTCACTTGTCTGAATTGGAAGTCATATTCCACATGCTTCGACAATAGAATTTGAAGATGAAACCCTTAAAAAGTGATTTTGGGGTAACCTCTGAAAAATTTCTTAGCATTTTTTACACAATCATGTTATTGAAGTCGATCCTGAGAAGACCAAGTCAATCCTTTATATGTCACCTCGTCGAAATTTGAATGAATTAAGTGGAATTCAAGTAAACATAGCCTATATTCGGCATTTCATTGCAAATTCGGCAGGAAAACTTTTACCCTCTACCAAATTGATGAAGAAGGGAGCCACTTACTAGTGGACTGAAGAATGTCAAGAGGAATTATATATTCTCAATAAATACATCTTGAGTCCACCGGTACTTATGCCACCTGTTGATGGAAGGCCACTTATCCTCTACGTGACAGCCTTAGAGCGATCATTAGGTGTCTTTCATGCTCAGAAGATTGATGCTGGGAATGAAAACAACCTCTACTATCTCAGTCAGACTATGCCTGAAGCAGAAACTCAGTATTAAAATATTGAGAAGTGCTTCCTGGAATTAATATTTGCAGTTAAGATGTTGAGACACTACCTGCAACATCACGAGGTCCAATCAGTATCTCGCAATAACCCACTCAAATTCATCCTTAGTCGTCCAATGATTACAGGACTTCTGGCAAGGTGGGTAGTTATTTTGCAGCAATTCAACATTCAATATGTGAATCAAAAGGTAATAAAGGGCCGTGCCCTAGCATATTTCCATTCTGAACATCCTTCAATAGAAGATACATATTCAGATATTGAACTCCCTGATGAGGAAGTCTTCTCTATTCAAGATAGTCCTCAGGTATGGGAAATATATTTTGATGGTGCTTCCAGATGTCCAACCGGGAAGAAAATGGAACATCAAAAACTCAACATGGTAGGATTATGAGTTATTCTAATTTCCCCGGAAAAGGAAGTATTACCTTATTCCTTCATATTATGGAATGTTGGTACAAATAATGAAGCAGAATACCAGGCCCTCATCGCAGGATTAGAGTTGGCGCTTCAATCTCAAGTGAATCACTTAAGGGTGAAAGGTGATTCAGACTTGGTAATCAAAAAAGTCAATGGGGATTATGAAATCAGAAAAGAATAATTGATCCCTTTGTATGATTACATCAGAGAGTTAATGGTGTAATTTCCTACGGAACCGACATTTTCTTATGTCCCGCGATCACAAAATGCTCAAGCTGATGCATTGGATAATATTGCCCCAGCTCTGGAAGATCCAAATCTGGACAAAACAACCATCAGTATTTCCCACCGTCGTACAATTTCACCTTATGTTCGAACCAGAACAGAGGATATCAATGAAATTAGTCCCATTTATTAACAGTATGGTCATACTACAGGATGGATGACACCTATTAGGGAATACCTTCAAAATGGAACACTTCAACCGGATAGAGCCGGGAACGAACAAATCTGGAGACGTTTGGTCAATTTTATTCATTATGATAGCCCAGATCACCTAGATAAAATTCTCTACAAGAGTGGTTTTGATGGAGTTCTCTTCAGATGCATTTATGGTAAAGATACAATGGTGTCATGAAAGAAGTGAATGCCGATGTCTGCGGTGCCCACCAGTCTGGACATAGACTTTCTGATCAGATATGAAGGCTTGGATACTTTTTGACATCAATGATACAAGATTTTGTTTATTTCACAAATAAGTGTCCTTTATTCCATGTACATGCCAATTTCAATCTTCAAACTCTAGATTTGCTTCATACAGCTAAGTACTCATGGCCATTTGCAACATGGGGAATCGATGTGGTGGGACCTTACCCTTAAACTATGGCCAAGTAGTCTAAGTATATTCTTACTTCTACAGACTTCTTTTCCAAATGGGAAGAGGAAATACCTCCCAATTAAGTTAGTTCTAAAAGAATTGTTACCTTCACCATGTCTAACATCATTACTTGATTTGGTGTCCCTCATACCATATTGACGGAAAATGGTACCAACTTCTGTTCATATGAGGTAAAGAAGTTGTATAAAGAATACAACTTCAAATCCAATCATTCATCTTGGAATCATGAAGCGGCCAATGGCCAGATAGAAGCCTTCAAAAAGTCTCATTCAAACATACTAAGAAAGATTGTGGACAAATATAAGAATTCGTGGCCTGATAAAATCTTTCATGCTTTATGGGCTTATCGGACCACCACCCGCACTACAACGTGGTCAACTCCATATTCATTGGTATATGGAACGAAAGCAGTCTTGCCTATTGAGGTTCAACTACCCTCACACAGAGTATCTATTTGTGATCAGTCATCGACAGATGTACAATCTCAAAAGTGATTGGATGAATTTGAATGGTTAGATGAGAAAATATTGTGCACCCTGCACCACATGGAAGTCTACCAGAATCGAATAGCATGAGCTTTCAACAAAAAAGTTCATCTTCGATCATTCATTCATGGAGAATTGGTACTGGTTCTCAGAACTCCAATGATACCAGGAATGAAACCTACCAATATTTAACCAAAATGGGATGTACCTTACTCAATACATAAGGTCTACTAAAATTGAGCATATTCATTAATATCAATGGATGGAGAACTCATCACTACTCCAACCAATGCCAGATTTCTGAAGAAGTATTTTGTATAATCAAAAAATAAATTATAGAGGTCCATATATATAACCTAAAACTATTTGTATTAATTTTGTCCCACAGGACTTTAAATTGTGATGTCCTAACTACATGACGCTAAACTGTACAAAAGTCTCTTATGTCGAGCAAGACGTTAAACTACACCATCTACGGTCCATTCATATGAACTTAAACTATTCTCACCTTTTTACAACATGACATTAAATTGAATCATCCCTTTTCATACAACATGACGTTAAACTGTGAAAAAGTCGCTAATACATCCAACATGACGTTAAACTATGTCCTCTTTTGTCCTTACTGCATGACATTAAACTGCACCGTCCCCCTTTTTTCCAAACATGACTTTAAACTGTTTTTCCCCATCGTCCTAACTACTTGACGCTAAACTGTACATAAATTCCATAATACATCCTACATGATGTTAAATTATATTTTTTCCCTACTACATGAAACTAAATTGTGCTTCACCTATAGACCTAACTGCAAGACTTTAAATTGCATAATCCCTTCATTTGTCCTACATGACATTAATATGTGAATCGTTATGGTTGTTTCTACCTCTTGTTTCTCACACCGTGTATGACTCACGTGAGCTTAGAGAAAACTTCAACCATAACACCCTCTCTGGGCCGCTTACCATGCAAAAGTCCCAACACCCTTTTTAGGTAGTTGTCCCCACGAACAACTTGATAAATAATTCAGTCTTTAATTGAACTACCCAGACTTTGATACTTGCCTTCCAGGCTGGGTACGTAGGCAACCTCCCATGATTCATGCCCAAAACCAATCTCTTCACATCGGTTCACCTCCATCTCATACGATGTTGATTTGTGAAACCACCCCCAGAATCAATAATCTTTACCTTGGTTCACCTTCGTCCTTACTATATGACGTTAAACTGTACAACATTTTTTTTCTGGTATGAAAATAAACTACATCATTCTTTGATACACTCACCTGAGAGGAAATCATTATTTACATTGATCTCTAATTATGTTTTATTCCAATGACTACGTGCATAGATGGGAATGACTGAACCTTTTATTTTGGTTCAAAACATCATTACACTAAAGTCCTCTTTCACCCTTCCCTTTTACGAACCAAATCTTTACAGAGGGTATTTCTAGAACTACGTGGGACTGATTCCCATCCTTATGGGATATGTAGGAACGTTCGAGTGTCCCTCGAATCCAGCCCCAAGTCATTGGGCCTAACCCCAAATTCCACATTCAGTTCCTTGGCTGAAAAGTCCCCACGAAAACACACACTATGTATTTCTTATAATAGTCTGATCACTATGACCCTAAACTAAGATCTCCCATACTTCAGTCCCACTCGAAATTAAACTGTATTTCAAGAACTTCGTATGGCTTGATTCTCATCCTTATGGGATACATAGTGAATTCTAATATTTCAATTCATGACCCAGCCACAATGTGGTTATGGATAACATTGATCTATGTATTTTTACATATATTGAAAAATACCCATTTTTATGTGTCATAATCCGAACCGTAAATATTTTCAGATCTTCATAACCCTTTTTCAGGACTTCTAATCACAAAATGTCCAAATTCTGATAAATCTTTTTCCTCACCATGCAGCATGTTCCCTTATGCGGCCTTGCATAAACAGTCTACATAACAGTCCTGTCAGCCAAAAGATTCTATTATTTGACTATACTGCCAATTCCCTTAGGGGGCCCTGTATAATTCAACCCCCTAATGGGTTTGTTAAATAATGGTAACTTCATTCTTAGGACAAAAAACTATTTCTGTACTTAGTTGTCTTAATGAGAATATGTAGGGATCCGCAAAAATATCAATTCTTTACATATTTATCTCATACTCTTTTTCATGATATGAAAATATTCATGTCTATGGTTTATTTTTTTCCTTCCCTACATTTGAGTCAGACCTTTGTAAGAGTGACATTCATCCAGTTCTTAAACAATCTTGTTTTGGAAATATCTTCTCCATATTCAAGTACCTATCTTCATACAGAAAACTCTATGATTTGGAAAATTTGAATCTCCATAAACATCCACTGGATTTTTAGTAGTAGAAAATTTACATTCTGAGAGTTATTTTTCCTTACTATGAAGCATGTGCCCTTAGGTGGCCTTGCATAAGTAGTCTACATAACGGACTTATAAGCCAAAAGATGATATTATTTGACTATGTATCCAATTCTATTAGGTGGACCTGCATAATTCAACCCCCTAACGGGTTTGTTAAATATTGGTTACATCATTCTTGGGAAATACTTCTTCAAATGCCTTTTAGTCATTTTTCACGTCATTCCTCAGATTCAAGGTTTCTAAAGATATAGTTTTCATTTTTTCCCTTCCATACATGAATATGGTAATATATTTTCAGAAAAATTATCAATGAATTGAGTAAATTTTTTATCCATTTGGTCAAAGCTATTTCGACCTTAAACATTAGCCTTTTTATGTCCGACGTGTATGACATTATACTTCCCACAAAAGACTAGGGAACTCTGAATAAAAATCATGTTTCAGCACAGTAAACATACATTTTGTATGATTTGGGTAATACTGAGAAATTAAAAGATTCAATGTTTGTAGGGTTATTTATAATAATCCTAGTAAAAATTAGACTACCCTTACTAAGCCCATTGGCTTCGGTAAAAATCTAAATCAGGTAGCAAAGGAAATACGTGCACTAATTATTGAAGATAAAAGTGTTCATTTCATTTGATGTACAAAAGTTAGAAGTACATCTACATACTGGAGTCTCTTCTCTATTCTAAAAAAATTACAAGAGGCTGTCAACATAAGTCTTCACTTGATAAACTGTATCCCGAGCTTCATCAGAAGCTACTTGAAGCTCATGCACTCGACCAACATCACTCTTTTCAGCCTGATGGAGTGCTTTCTTGGCCTCCGAAATGGCCTTCATACCATTCATTTGAGCTCCCTCTAGTGAATTATTGATTTGTTCATGTTCCCAGTAACATCGACTTATTATTGAGGAAGGTGCATCTGCTGGACGACTTTATCTTTGATCTTATGTTTCAGCTCCTTCATCTTTCCAGCATAGTCAGCCTCAGCTCAGGATACTGCAGCCTCAAATTCACTAATATTGGCTGACATCTTCACCTTGGTCAGATCATCATGGCATTTATTCTCCTACTATCTCCTGAAAATGACCTATTTCACCGTGGAATGGATCTTTTCATATCCAAAACCCCATGTCATAGCATGAAGAACATGGATGACAATCGGGAAATATTTGATGATATCTCTTCAAGAGGTACTTTAGATTTGATTTTCCATATGTTGTTCCATGCTTTGCGTCGTGAAAAGATGAGCGCCTTAAGCACCTCCGGGTCTGATTCGACAACATCATCAATGGGGGGCATGTAATCTGGGATTAATGTACTTTAGAAAGTGCCCTGTTCTGCTCCTCCCCCTGACCCTGGTTGCTTCACCGTCTATTAATATTTGGGAAGAATTTGAGACTTCACCTCTAGATCTAGCCATTGATGTTGATATCCATGTTTGACCAATTAAAAGTATGGTTAGTTTCATAGAACAATGAAAGTTGGTTTCCTATCTTGAAAACTCTGTACAATCATTACATAACAGTAGAAAAACAGCGTGAGAAGAATCCTCCCCATCTTTCCCAATTTCAACAGGATCTTCATGATGGGTATTAGGAGGGTTTACTGGGTTTTTCTCCACTTGATCTAATGTTTCTGCAATGTTAGGGTTGACATCAATGTCCACACCCTCTTTAGGCATTGGAAGTTCAACAGCTTCTTTGGATGGAACTGCATATTATTTTCAAGCATGACTAGATGTGTAAATTATAAGAAAATTTATTGGATGAAGGATAACACTCATGCCCAAGATCTTATAAATCAAATGATAACTTAGCATGATAAAAATATTCTTTTAAAGACATGCCATGATTCATAATTTCATCCTATGATATTTCAGAATCCTTGTTAGTCTTAGCAGTGGGAGCATTTGATGTGTCTTCTCGGAGACCCTCATTCCGCGACCACTGACCATGTACAGATTCTTCAGGAAGGATGGTAGGTTCAGTTGTCGCGGCCACCAATGATTATGGTGCAGGTGTTATACCTAAAATATCACAGAATGGAAGTTAGTTGATGTTTTCATTCAACATTTTATAAATCATTGTATGATGAATTGTTAAATTACCAAAAGAAGATTCTTTTCTACTTGTAGCAGCAGTAGGAGCAGTACATGGAATAGTTGATGGCTCTTTTTTAGAAGCAGCCAAGTCTGCATGAATTTGAATTTTTTTCATAGCACCCTCCATGGTCCTCAAAAGAGGATCATTCCTCCCCCTCAGAGGGTAATTTGAAGAAGCCCCTACAATCCCAATGAAAATGGGAAATATTTTCATGGTTTATGACTCCTGATTATCTGAAGGACTTACCACTACTGATGATGCGGTTAACTATGGACTTCTTCCTTTTATGCCTTTGTCTCATTGGTTTTTTGGGAGTGTCGGTAGTCTCCCTTATAGGCACTTGAATTGTAGAATGGAAGGCCATGTCCAACTCCTCATCCATGGCATGCTGGCCTAGAGATACCTTTCCCGCATCCTGAGGAGATTTAGCAGTAGCCCTGATAGCAGTACCACCAGGGCTATAATGTGGTGAAGGAACATTAGTAGTTCCTTTCCTTCCAAGATGTAGGATAAATAAATTAATTCTTTGAGTAACAAATCTTTGACTGAAATCAATATTCAAAGTAAATAAGGAATTAAAACCTACATCTTCAGGAGCCACATATTTGTGCCACTCCTCATCAGTGGCGCCATGATGCATCAATTCCTTCACCCGCTTGGTGGTAGGGATAGAATCATCGGTGGCATGTATATAGGTCCTCAACTCCTTGACATAGGCTCTTACTTCATCAGGGTTATCCTTGAAATGAATATTTACAGGAGCCTGAAGAGTCACTATTCCAAGAAGATGTATCCCTTCGCATAGCTCTAGCCAGATAGTTTATGTATCGTAGTATATATCCCGCCATGTCCAGATGGCCTATGGTTGTAGATATGTAGATTTACTAGAAGGCTGTGAAGAGGGTCCTACAACCTTGGATTTTAATTTCTTTCTTGATCCTGTAACTATGAGAAGAGAATGAAAACTTGTTACTCTATAGAGTTACTAGTAATTAAATTTCCTCAATAAAGTAACTCACTAGGAGTTGGTGGAGTGGCTCTATGGATTCTGACAGGAGCATTATATATGGCATGAGGCCGCTTTGACACATGTTGTATCTCCTGTGAATCGGATGAATCATCCTTGGTTGAAGAACTTGGTGAACCAGCTTCATGAGTGGAAGAATAACCTACCACTTGAATTGTTTGTTTCTCAATGGTTCTATTCATCTTCCCCACCCGATAAATAGGTTTATTCAATATTGCCTCAGGATATGATGCTATACAGTTTTCAGAAAACCATATAGCCAAATTTCTTATCACTTCAACATCTGGTAAGTCAAAAAATCCCCCAGTCATTTCCATAACCACTAGCAACCATAGTTGTCAGGAAACCATTGGATGCTACTCTGACCTGACATGCACTGGAGGAGATACAACAGTTTTCTACAGACACATGAATTGGCGTGCAAATCGATATGGAGAATAGGCATCACATATAACTTCCCCATCAATTATGGTGGAAAATACACCATCTCTGCATGCCAGCACGTAAGTCCTCTGTTCCCAGCTGGCTGATCCATCTTCAAAAAATCGCCATGTCGACGGATTTCCATAGGGAAAGAAGTTGAATTACTTATGCATACCCATTTTTAGCCTAATATCATAGGCATTGAGGGACAAAGGACAAACTCCAGAGAAGGCCTGAGCAGATGGCCTGAAAGAACTTCTTGGAATCTGTATTCCTTTCTGTACAACATATGTACGGATGTGAGTGGAAATCCATCCCCATAAAACTTAGATTGGTCACACTAATATCAAAGGAGACTTACCCATATATTCATAGAGTAAGGTCCTGTGAATCTTTTCCAAAACTAGGGTAGCCGACCCCGCCATCTTCCTCTCAGCCAACTTGGTTGCAATAACGAAGGTCCCTGGCCTGACACCTCCCTTCAAATCTCTGACTGGAAAATGATAGACACTGAGCCACAAGGCTAAAAATTATTCCAGAAGGGTCTTCTCTTGGATTTTATGATTCACTTCATACCCCAATTTCATAAACTCTCATACATACAGATTCAGACAGAATGTGCCAGGAGCACCTCTTTTATTAGTTCTAGGGAATCTAGTAGGACGAGTACAGGTGGGCCCCTTTTCCCTCTTCTTCTTGAGAAACACATCCATCAATTCCTATGGATGAATATCCCTTCTAGAATTAGTCTTTGAATTCTTTGAGATTTTCAGCTTATAATACATCTTCAATAAATATCGAACCAAATCCGGAGTCTTATCCAGTTCATTCAAGGTTTCCTTTAGAGGGATGAATTCGTCATACATATCCCCCAAAATTGGAACCCATGAGATCGTGTAGACATCCTAAATATTAATTCCTACTTCTACATGGGTCATATGGAAGGAATTAGATTCTGGGCTCCAACGGCTAAGCAAATCTGATGAAAAATTATCATTCCTATAAACATACGTCTGCCCTGCCCAGATGACTTCATAAATTACAGCATCCCCCAGATCCTCTACAAACCCTTCAAAAGATTATCGCACCAAATAATTCCACATCCATGATGTCTTTACCCCTCCCCCAGAACGGAATTCCCATTTCTACTTCCAGCTTTTGGATTGATCCATCTGAGAATTTTGAAGATTGAGGGATAACAATGTGGTTGCATCTCAGGTTTGGCAGGTTTTAGATCTGGTGCACACAAGATATGATGCATTATATAGGATTTCTTTACTGTTCTAGGATTAGATAATATTCCAGCGATTGAGACGTTTTCTGAAGAAAAGTTGGTATATGACTGAAACCAAGAATGAAGGAGATAGTTCTTTGCCTCTGGAATATTTACATCATGCAGATGACCATGGCCATACAGAGGCAGATATATTCTGTGCGGGAAATTAATATGATGATTCTTCAAGTATTTGGATAATTCTGGGAGAGTACTTTCGCATGTGGAATAGTACTCATGGACAACGATGTCCATCATATCATCAATTATTTTTCTTACCTATTCATCAGTCGTTCCGATTCTCTTGGGAGCCATTGGATCTGCACAATATTTGAATAATTAACTATTAAATTATGTTAAATTTTCATAAAATTTGTGATGGAATTTGAAAAATTGGATAAGTAATTTAGGCTCGCAAGTCCCATAGTTGGCGCGCAAGTCTCCATAGATAATGCAAGTATAGGGTGTGCATGTATCACCATGTAAGTCCAAATACCTTAACAGAAGCGTGACACAAGAAACATGAAGGGTGGACGAGTGAAATATGGGAGTCCACATGCATTCCGAGAGGATAAAAAATCGAGAGCTAGGTGCTTTGTGTAAAGTGAGGCCATCTATTTATAGACGAGGTTGTACCCCTGTGCACCGGACCCTGTGCGCCCAAAGACCATTTGCACACCATACCCTGCACGCCCTAATTTCTTTTTATTTATCTTTTTCCTCAATGTCAAATCCTCATTCCTTTTTGGATCCAACTCTGAGGGGGGACTTTTTTTGACACACTATTTTCTTCACAGATTCTAAAAGAAATGAAAAGGTAAATACCTCAAACAAAGAAGATTTATACTTTGAATAAACATAAAAAAAGAGAAAGGGATGAACAAGAAGATCATTGCCCATAGGTCGTGCAAGTTCCAACTTGGTTACGCAAGTACACTTTCGTGCCAACTAGTGGTCGTGCAGGTGACATGAGCGCCCTCTTTGAAAATCGCTCAGGGTCTTCTCCAGCCTATAAATACCCCCGGTGGGCCCCCCATTTGAGGAATATTGTTTCCAGAATTCAGATACAGAGCTATGAACTCCCAAGTCTCTTCTTCAAGTCTTTCAAACACTTCAAAGGTAATTCATTACCTATAATTGAAGGTCAAAATAATAGGAATAAGGCATTAGTTTTAAAATTCACTAACAGTTGTGTGCCTAAGTGTTTTAACCTTAATGGAAATGGACACACTTGTGCGCCTCCCTATGTACTAATTGAAACTTATGTGCCACTATTCTAGATGTACCTCGGGATAATTCTGAAGGATTTGGTCAAGGATCGCCCAAGTATTACCCTATTGGTTAACCATCTCCCAAGTATATAGGTGTAGAACAAGTATACATGTGCGGCCAAGACTTGCACACTGATGCATTACTTGCGCGACCCCCCCCCCCCCCCCCCTCAGGACTTGTGTGCCCTTATATTTTTGGGTGCCCTTCCTACCCATTTCACCTCTCTTACACATGCCCACCTCTCCTCTTCAGGATTAAGCATTCAGTACTCTCTCCAAAGCCATTTATGAAATGATTTTCCTTGATGGATCCTTATCTGAAAGGAATTCTGTGGAATAACTCTGAAAACCTAGTTATTTATACATCTTTACATCACTAAAGTTATAGAATTCATTCATTCAACCTCATCCTTTAAGGTGAGAGAATACTTAACCTGGGCCTCATTTTAAGGAGTAAGCCATTGTCCAAATTCTCATTAATTTGGGAATCCTCCTTAGTAGTAATCCCCAAGTCCTCATTAATTTGGGCCTCCTTTTCAGGAATAAGCCCCAGTCATAATTTCCCTTAACCTGGGCCTCCTTTTCCAGACTAAGCGGCAGTCTTAATTTCTCTAAACTAATCTTCATTAATTGTTTATTTGAGTTTCCTTTTCAGGAATAAAATCCTATCATAAGTCCCCTCTTAATTTGGGAATCTTTCTCAGGATTAAGCCCCAATTTAGAGTATCCAAATCTCCATAAAATACATATACCATTATGGACACTATTTATGGGTTTTTTGCCCTGACGTAAATCTTATTCTTCATTTATCTGGGCAGTTATACATACATAAGACCCACATTATTTCTCATGATTGCATCTGTCATGGCACAATTGTCTGGTTTTATAAATAACACTTGTTTCTCACAACGAGCATGAATCACATGAGCTAAGAATGTAAAAGCAATTATGACATCTTTCTTTGATCCTTCAATCGTACATAAACATCATATTTCCTTAGTCGAACTACATGATTTCTGATTCCATATCTAAATAAAGGATACGTAGGAAGCCCATCTATGGGTACGATCCCAACTCTGAAATAATCCATGTCTTTCTGAATGAAAATAAACTTCAGGTGCCACACTGAGTGGCTTTAAAACCAGAATGGTCATCATAATGACCAAGATATATCTATATAATGTATTGAAGGATTCTATTGACTAAGAATCTCTAAAAAATACAGATGATTCTCTATTGATGAAGAACCTCGAATACATATAATAGATTCTCTAAATTTCCTACATATTAATCATTGATTGTTAGATATAAAGGAAATTGCATTTTATACTTGGTAATTTAATAAGGATTCAAAAACATAACCTAAATAAATAATGATAGTCCTGGATTAGACAATAATTCCCCTAAAAAGGTGGGATGATTCCGACCTCCCATCCTCTCGACCAATTGAAATTCCTAGGTCTCATCTGTTCACAACTAATGAGTGCCTACCTTAGGAATGTAGTTCCAAATAGATATGGAATCATTGGATGTTTCCAGTTATACGAACAAACACATTAGAAACTGATTGGAATGTTTGAAACATAAATCTATGAGTTTATCCCCAATTCATGAGGGAAAAATCACCAAACTGTGAAATATAATAAACTGTAACACTTTTAAAAACTGAAAATTGGAATTACGAGGTAATATAGCCTTTCCTTGTACACAGATTAATTACTCCTAGGCACAGTTAAGTAATAACTTCCCATTTATTTCTATCCCTGTCTATTGTCGCAAAATAGTAGTGAAATAGAAAAGAAGAAACCTCCTCTGATACCACATTGTAACAACCTGAATCCGGAGCCACATAACTAGGGCCTCGTACCCAGTTCACCACATGACCTCAAGCACATTTCCCTAAATTCCAGAGGCCGCCGACTAGTAGCGAGGGCCATGGTGAGTCTGTGGGAAAACTATGCCCTCATTTGGTATTGTATATATCAGATGAATAAACATAAATAATAGTGGAATCTATAAACAACATAAAAAAACTGAACTAAAAGTCTAAGGAATGTATGATATAATAATGAAGCATAATTGTACTTGTATCTATGGAAAGAATTAAGAAAATCAATGTGCTGAAATAAAACTGAATCCAAAGTACTAAACATAAACAGAAACTCCAGCAACATTGCGAGCCAAAGCCTAGTCCCATGCTCTCCGGCTCTAACCAGAAATCAAGTACCTCAGGAAGAAGGACCACAATCCCTATCTACACCTGCAACCATATAATCGGTTTGGGCCAAAAAGCAGGACCCAACCAGGGTGTGAGACTAATCCCAGAAGGCAACCACCACAAGATTTGTTCCCTACTGTCAGTGAGTAATTTAGAAAAATTAAAGGAAAATAAGTACAATTAAGGACTAAGAGTACACCAGTAAATAATCCTACCAATTACCATTCACATTCAATTAATTAAACAACCAGGGAAAACTAGGAAACATTTCTATTCCATGGTAATCATGTAACAAAACAAGTAACTCAAAAGACTAACTAAACACAAGTAGTACAAAACACAAGATTGTTTTTTGGCATGCTGGACTCATCACAACCGACCATCAAAATTCAAACTGACCTTCTGTGTGGCTCAAACTAGCAGACCCCTATAGTCCAGTAAACAAACAAGGCACAGACACTGGGGGAAGCTCTCTCATAAATTCCCCTATAGTCTTGCAATAATAGCTATAGACTCTCTAAGGAAGCACTTACCTCTAATTCCTCATGTGTTCTCGATGTGTTTGTAAACTAAGAACACTATTGGGATGAACAAAGTCATATTACCATAGATCGTGCATATGAATCTAAAACCAACATACCCTCTAGGTAAGCACTTAATCGTCTATTGCCTCTTGATCTCCCAGACCAGGTTCTCACAGCCTTGAGCAGTCCAATGGTGCATAATCGACTGTTAGCAGACCCAAGTAAGTTCAATAACTACTTGGCTAATATATACCATGCATTAAACGTATTTAAACAGCTAGAAACTCATGCAAACAGTTTTAAAAAGTAAACTAGCAATTGCAATAGGGGATTCCTCACAGGAAAACAGTGATAAATGACGATAAATAGAAAAACATGGAGAAACACCTATGGGGTGATCCTCAAACATGAAACCAAGCATATATTAGCAACAATTAATCATAAACTAACAATCAATATAGGGAAAATAAACAATAAGATCAAAATCCAAAACTTGGGAAACCCGATACATGGGTATCCAACACTTTTGAAAATAAAACTCAATGAACTTCAATGTAGGGCAACAAACCATCTACCTCGATCAGTGAAGATCGATATAAATGAACTTAGGCCCTTGAATCATCCTATAATGGAGTAGATATGTGAAAACATGTAAAACCATCAACCTCAGATAACTCACATGAGAGAAAGAATCAAGAAATGATGCCAAAGAAGAACCAAGAACTAACCGCTGCAATTCTTCTGCCATAGGCGGAGTTTGATTCGGACAACTGGTGACAGATCGGTGGCTCGGAGAAGAATTGGCCTCCTTGGATGCCCTGTATGGGATTAGGCGGAGAGGAATATGTTAATGAGAATTAGGCGCGACCCCGGTCCGATTAATGAAATAAAAAAGAAAGTACACGACGTGTACTTGGTATTTCTATACTTTGCTATAAGTGGCCTCCACATCACCCCTACACACCATGTGTGTGGCCCAAACATGGACAACACATGGATTCAAGCGTCAGAGGAGTACACAACATGTACTCATAAAGTACACGGCATGTAGTCTGAAAATTTCAAGATTCTCCATTTTTCCTTAAAAAGACCGTAAAAGAGATTTGTACCTGAAACCAAATATCCGGGTACATACAGTTTTGATTTTGAAAAAATAGTCTATATTTTTATTCATTTGGTCTAAATTGTGTTAATAGGTACCTTTTATTTTTAGTCATTTTAAATATTTACTTCTGTAAATATTTTTTTACCATGATTAAAGGGTAAAAATAATAAATAAGGGTAAATTATAGTATTATAATAATATGAAATTACCTTAACATGTTTTATAATCATATTGGATGATAAATATCCGACCATGGGAATCATTTGGACGAATTTGGGACCCCATGGTGCCACATGGGAGTAATAATGACACTTTATATTAATTTATTTCATGTAACGGAAAAAATGACATAGACAAATATTATTTAGTAAATCAATTTTTACCTGGGGATATATAAGTTATCTTTTCAACTATAATTATTCAATGAAAAATATAAAAACATTTCCTACATCATGTATTTTTTTTATAATTTTTGGAAATCAAATAAGTTACATTATTTATGACACAATAATGATGCAATACTTACACCATTAATAAATGATATAAATAAATATAATTATAAATTTTATAAAAATCCAAAGAACCATTCCAATTCATAATAATTTCTTTTAATTTGTCCATGAGTCATCATAACATCATATTTAACGATTATTTGAAATTTTTAAACTGAAAATGAGTTTATAATAAAATAATTGTTTCAAGCATTCCTAAAGAGCCCCTCCTCTCCCTAATAAAAATCCATCGCTTCCTACCCATATCTCACACATCTCAATTCGTTGTATCATACAACCCCTACACAAATATCTTTCCAATATCCCTCGATTCATCCTAGATTCCTTATGTTTTTTATAAAGGGAACCAATGAAGCCCTTTTGATCAATTCAAAAGAAAGAGCCCAAAGAAGTGGTAATAATTTCACCACCCTCTTCCATGTTCTTTTCTTCTTCCACTTTTTATTTCATTGTGTTTTCCATTCTAAAATAAAAACTATATTATCTAATATATACAATGATATTATTAAAAAAATGGTATGACCATATTTGTTATTCAATCCATCCTATAAATTACAAAGTCTCCTAATATGCGTACGTACAACTTACCGTCTCTACATCGTGGAGATGTTTGTTATTCAAACACTTCATTAGTTGGATGGGTATAATAATGAGTATAACTAATGTAAATAATAAATATAACTTGATAATTATTCTGTATATATGATATACCATACAATTATATAATATTTTAATATCCAAAAAATGGTATTGTCGGTCATGCGTACGTATGGATTACCGTCTCCACGAACGCGATAAGATTCATTCCCCATCATAACCATTCAAGAATAGTTTTCATTTTTTTAAATTTTTAATAAGAACATATTATCATTATGGATATGATTCCAATAAATCCTATCCATAAAAAAACCAACTTATGTTTCAAAACATATAATGGAAAACGAATCAGTTAACACTGAAAACAACGATACTATTGAAATATCATTATCAAAGAAATATTATAAAATAATATATGATATCATATTAATTTATATGGTTCATGAATAATTTGATAACAATTATTTCACTATTATATAGGATGTTAACCTACTCTTGACCAACGAAAATAACAAGTTAATGGTTAATTTCACAATTTCTTTATTATCTATAGAAGTTTTACACGTGATTATCTACTGGGACCTCTTTGTCATCCACATATGTGTTTCTAAAAAATGTATTTCAAAACATTTTAACTATTTAATAGAAAAAGGTTTTGAAGTCATTTATACCCTTATTTTACATTATATATTTTTTAAAGGAATCCTTCCACCGTTTTTCAAACTAGATATTTTATGACCTTTTCTACAAAATTAAGGTAAGAATGTTTTTATTAAATTATATAGCATGCGCGGTTATATTCTTCCATTATAACATCGTCAAAGATTCTATTACATTCGTTTAAGAAAAAGTTATAAATAAATGTTTTCTTTTATTATTATGTGATATTAAATGATTTCCAAAAAAGAAAGAGATATTTTTGTCCAATAGTTTTGATATTATCTATGTCAACATCCTTTGATGGATTTTATACTTGTTTGAAGTCGATTCATTATAATAAAAATCATCCATATCATATTTAAGGTTTTTTTGTTATGTTTGACTATGAATGTGTTATTTTTAAACCATTCATTTTTTATTTTTAAAGTATTGACATTTTGTATGCTTGTTTTTATATGAATGTTTGTGTAATGTTTATACCTTTTCATATGAGGAATGTATTGGACTTATTATGTGACGAGTGGATCCCGCTATAGATCCTCAGTGCATCGATAGGTCTCATGAGACAATTAGATGTGTAATTGGCCGTGGCCTTTCCAAATTTGATATATGGTTTTGGCCAAGGCCCCAATAATTTTTAGATGTCTTGGCCGAGGCCTTTAAAAGATGTTTCAGAATGTCCGAAATTATACATTCTCTCATTATGAAAATAATTTTTATGGTTCATGTAGTTATTTGACTAGTAGAATACCAAAGACTATGATTTATTATGGAATTATTTACTTATATCATATTCCTTCCATAAATGTGTTAATATATAAATTTTTTAAAGGCATGCGTTTTTAATTATTCACCATGCCTAATACTTATGTTATAATCTGCTGTATTTCTTACCCTTACTAAGCATTTGAACTCACCCCTTCATTATGTTTCATTTTCCCAGGATATGTAGAAGTTAGTTTTGAGGGACTTGCAGGCATAATCTTGGAGGCTTGGATGTTTCTAATGGAATAAATTTTCATTGTATTTCTTTTCAAGATATTATGTTGAACTTATGTATGAATCTTGTATCCAATAATACTAAACTGAACGGTATTTAGGGAAATGATTTCCTTGTGATCATGCCAATTCTATTAAATAATGCACCGACTATGGGTAACTGGGGTTAGGGTATTACAGTTGGTATAAGATGATGTTTAGTACAAACCATGGAAAATAGATTTATAAAAATTTGGATTAGAGCACATTACCCTAATATAGACATTGAGGATTATTATTGAAGAACATATAGAATTTTTTTAATGTAGATATTTTGTGTATTTTCATTGAAATACCTCACTATCTGGATACGAGCAGGTTGAGGCAACTCTAACATAGATGTAGCTAGGGGTAAAACCCAAAAACACCGTTTGGAGCTAGAATCGAAAGAAAACTGGTGCACGACAAAGGGACTTGCTACACTCTTGGTAACGACACTACCATGGGATATTCATAGGATTATTCTCATTTTAATTACAAACCATAATGAAGGATTAATGATTATATACTTCCTAAAAAAACATTTTTATGATTATTGATTATATCCATAAACTATTCAATTTTTGTTAAGTGTTTTACAAGTATGGAATTATGTATTTCGATTCATAAACTAATCTACATTATTCAATTGATTAGAAATGGCTCCTAGTTGAAGGAATGGATATAGTATCAATGCACTTAATCCATGTATGGATTTCCCTCCTACTCAAGATAAGTATAATGGAACTGGTGATTCAACTGGTGCAGATCAACTTATCATAATACTACGGCAACTCACTCAGGTTATGAATAATAACCTTACCCGAATGGAGCACCCTGATCCACAACACCGAAGATCGATGTTAGATCAATTCATGATGCTACAACCACTAACATTAAATAGTAGTGAAAATCCATTAGTAGCTGAGCAATGGATAAATTAATTAGAGATAATATTTCATACTTTAGGGAGTAGTGAAAGGGAAAAAGATGTCATGGAAGTTTATCGCCTCACAAGAAATGCAGATCAATAGTGGTCATTGATTCATAACAAAGAGGAGGATGAAGAAGTATCAAATATGGAATGGAGGGAGTTCAAAGATCTTTTCATAGAAAAATACATTCCTCGTGACTATCTAGGGGATATGGAATGGCAATTTCAGAGTCTGAGGAAAAAAGAGGATAAAAATGTGGCAAAGTATGAAGCCAACATTTCCAGGTTAGAAATGCTTTCTGCATATTATATATGTAACCCAACAAGTAATATTTATCATTTTTTGATATATTTAAAACCATTTTTCCATAGGGCATTATTATCACAATCATTTTCAACGTACAAATATATTATCTCATGTGCTATCAATACAAGAAATGTATTCTCTATGTCTAACAACATTAAAGAAAAGCAATAGAAGAAGAGATCTGCTAAACACTCTGTTGAATGAAATAAGGAATCATCGAAGAAGTGAAGGGTTGAATATCTACCCTATGATAATTCTGGAAGAAAGGACCCTAGTGCATGACTAAAAGGAAAAGTAGGATGCTAAAAATTTGGACAGAAAGGCCATCTTGATGGTGACTATATGGGGAATAATGAAGCTACCAATGTTTAATGATACATTTATAGGGATATGGGACATTATGAAAATGAATTTCCAATGAATAAGAGAATCTTACCTTAGATAATTCCAAGGGATCTAGTCCATTCTTATGAAATCACTACTTTTGAGGTTGAAGCTATTAAAGACGTGGTGGCAGGTAAGTTAATGGTTTCCTCATGTTTAGAAAACTCTTTATTTGATTCTGGATCATTGAATTGTTTCATATCTTCCCTATTTGCTATGAAAATTAGATATTCCCAATTTGATTTAACAAGGGAGTTTTCATTCAAAACTATTATGGGAAGTATCATTTCAACAATGTTTTGTGAATCAGATCCCATTAGGGCATATAAATGTTCTTTATCTGGAGATCTCATCATCATACCCATGATTCAATTTGATATAATTGTCAGTATGGACTGGATTTCAGACCATGATGCGTAACATTATTTTAAGAATAAGGAGGTTAAATTTTTTGATGATGATAAAGAGTACCTTATCTTTAGAGAATAAATATCAACATCAGATTCTTATCTATATCCACCCCTAGTAGCTCTACAAAATTCAATTATCGAGGAAGAAGAAAATGAAATATCTATGTGTGTGGAATGGAATGTTGATATAGAGGATGTACCTATTGTGAGAGAATATGTTGATATGTTTCTTGATGATTTACCTTGACATTCTCCAGAGAAAGAAGTTGAGTTTTCCACTGATTTAATTTCTGGTTCAAGGCCCATATCGAAGACCCTTTATTGAATGGCCACTGTGGAATTAGTGGAACTAAAGAGACAACTAGTGGAATTGAGTAATAAATGATTCTTACACTCCAGTGTTACTCAATGGGGTGACCCTCTCCTTTTTTATGATTAATGACATATCTATGTGGTTGTGCATTGACTAAAAGGAGATCAATGTTATAATAATGAAGAACAAGAATCACTTACCTTTCATTGATGATTTATTTGACCAGCTACCTGGAGCTCAATATTTTTCATTGATTGAACATTGATCTAGATATCATCAGTTTTCTGTGAAAAAGAAAGACATTCCAATGACAGCATTTCGAACCAGGTATGGGCATTACGAGTTTATAGTAATGCCTTTTGGGCTGACTAATAAACCCTCGGTTTTCATGGATCTAATGAACATTGTTTTTAAGGAATATCGTGATTAATTTTTAGTGGTATTTATTGATGATATCTTGGTATAATCCAAAAGATATGAATCTCATGAAAATCACTTGTGCACCATTCTGATAACCCTCCTAAGAAATAAATTATATGAGATGTTTAGAAACTGTGAATTCTAGATTCAAGAGATTTCTTTTCCTGGCCATATTGTCTATAAATATGGAATCTCCATTGATACTTCTAAGACCATAGAAATCCAAGAATGTCCTGCACCGATGATTATTAAATAGGTTTACAGTTTTATTGGTTTAGCAAGTTATTATCGATGTTTCGTCCTACATTTTGCCCAATTGGCTAACCCATTAACCAAGCTCAAATATAAAGGTGTTAAATTTTTTTGTAAAAAAGTTTGTGAAGAATGTTCTGAAGTACTGAAGAGAAAATTAGTCAAGTATTTAATCTGAACTCTACCATAGGGGAATAATGGGTTTGTTATTTATAGTGATGCATGAAAGAAAGGACTTGGATGTGCCCTTATGCAGAATGATAGATTTATCACCTCTGCATCACGACAACTAAAAATTCATGATAAAAACAATCCCACTCATGAGCATGAGTTAACAGCTGTAATATTTTCACTAAAAATATGGAGACATTATCTCTACGGTGGAAAATGTGATATAAATACCAATCATAAGAGTTTGAAGTATATTTTCTCGTAGAAATAACTCAACATGAGGCAAAGGAGATTGCATGAACTACTAAAGGATTATGATTGAACGATACACAACCACCTAGGGAAAGAAAAATAAGGATTCAGATGCTTTGAGGAGAAAGGATCATGTAGTTTTGAACAAGATGAGTGTGGAAAAGGATCCTATATACAAGGATCCAGTAAAGATAAATATAGGAATAACCATGGAAGGCAAAACATAAGTACTTTTTCAAATGGTTTCAAAACCATATTTATTAGAAAGGATATAACATTCCTAGACAGATGATAAGGAATTTATAAAGAAGAATAAATCTGTGAATGATGGGACATTGATCGACATTGTATATGAAGAAGGAATTTTGAAATATGGGAAGAGACTTTGTGTTCCTAATATAGCTTATTTAAAAAGGGAATTGTGGGATGATGCTCACAGCTCCAATTTCACTATACATTATGGGAGCACCAAGATTTATAGTGATTTGAAGGAACATTTTTGGTTGGACTACATGAAGAGTGATATTTCTGATTATGTTACATGATGTATGGTTTGACAGCAAGTGAAAGTTAGAAGGAATCATCCTGGATGAGTCATGCAACCTCTTCACATACCAGAGTTAAAATGGGATAATATTATGATGGAATTTGTTGTGGGGCTACAAAAGACTCCTAGAAGTAATGATGCAATATGAGTCATTATTGATCATATTACCAAGTCAAAACATTGTTTTTCTATGAGAGAATATTTACCACTTGAACGTTTAGCAATACTTTATATTAATGATGTTTTAAGACATTATTGAGTACCTCTATCGATTGTTTCTGATCATGATCCATGTTTTACATCATGATTCTGAAAAAGTTTTCAGAAAGCCTGGGATACATGAATTTATTGTAGAACTGCCTACAACCCTCAAACTGATGGTCAAATATAATGGACTATTCAAACAATAGAAGAAATGATGAGATCATTCTCACTTGACTTTCAAGGTATGTGGTATCAATATTTTTCTTTGGTAGAATTTTCCTTTAACAACATCTTCCATTCAAATATTCTGATGGCACCATATGAAGCGTTATATAGAAAGAGATCTCTCTCACAAACTTTTTGGGATGATGTTGGTGAAATACAACTCATAGGCCCATAAAATGTTGAGTAAATTACATAAAAGATTATGGTTATCCAAACCCATATCAAAGCCGTACAAAGTAGGAAGAAGAGGTATGTGGATGACCGAAGAAAGGATTGGGAATTTCAGGATGGATATCATGTTTTCGTGAAGGTATCTCTATGGAAGGGGGTTATACAATTCAGTAAGAAGGGTAAATTGAGTTTGAGGTACATCAAACCTGTCGAGATTTTAGAATGAATTGGTGCTATAACAAATCATTCGGCAATGCCACCAAGTCTCTCTAAAGTTCACGATTTGTTCCACGTATCACTGTTGAGAAAATACATGCCTGATCCAATGCCTGTACTCACTTATGAGGAATTAGTACAAGAAAATGATCTGTCTTATTGCGATGAGCCTCACAAGATTCTTGATACTAGAGAAAAAGTGTTGAGAAACTGTACTACATGTTTGGTAAAATATCCATGGAGAAACCATAAGATGAATAGGAAATGTGGGAACCCGAGGAACTTATGATGAAGAACCACACGAATCTTTTTATGCAGTAGTTTTCTAGAAATTACGAGGATAAAATTATTTGAAGTATGGGAGAATGTGACACCGCAAGAATCCATGGAACGTTTCCTTTTGAATAATGCAATAGCTTGTATTTTACGCAACTTCGAGATAATAACACACTGTGACCAATCAAAGTAGCGATTATGAATAGTAATACCCATTTTTTGGAATTTTATAAATTTTAACATTCAATATGAACTTAACTTTTGGATTTAGAATATCAAAATTATCCTAGAGTGAATTTTTGGCAGTTTTTTGATTACTTTCATATTTTTGAGGAATAGTAAAAAATACTAACTTTTATTTAAAAACAACTTTTTTAGTAAAAAAATAATTTATACTGCTAAATTATAATTTTGAGTTGTTTTAAAGTATAATTAGAGTATATTTTTACAATTTAATCTAATATTGGTCATTGGTTGAAATTTCACTTTTAAAATGTACATAAATAAATGTCAATCTTTTGATATTTATTATTTCTTAAAAACGCATTTGGTTTTAACATCGGGAATTAAATTTAAATTAATTTCACCCACATTTTTATTTTGAATTAGTAAAAATGGATTACATATTTGGAATAATTAGGTACAAATTTTTTAAATAATAACTTTTATTTTTATTCATTTTAAATATTTACTTCTGTAAATATTTTATTTACCTTGATTAAAGGGTAATCAAAATAAATAAAGGTAAAATATTGTTTTATAATAATATTAAATTATCCTAAAATGTGTCCTAATCCTATTGGATGATAAATATCCGACCATGGGAATCTGTAGGCCGAATTTGGGACCCCATGAATCCACATGGGAGTAATAATTACACTTTATATTAATTAATTTAAAGTGATGCCCAAAATTACATTAACAAATATTTTTTAGTAAATAAATTTTAATATAGTGCTATATAAGTTATCTTTTTGACTATAAATATTATATGGAAAGATAAAACAATTTCATAAATCGTGGTATTTTTATTTATAATTTTTGGACATCAAAAAAAATAAATTATTTATGACAAAATATGGATATAATATTTACCTCATTAATAAATGATTTAAATAAATAAGATTAAAAATATTAAAACAATATTCCAAAACTACCCAATTCTTATTGGATTAATTTATTTTTACCATGAGTCATATTAAATTCATCTTTGACGATTATTTTTCCTTTTGAAACCAAAAATGAGTTTATAATAAAATAATTGTTTCAAACATTCTTAAAGAACCCATCCTTTACCTTATAAAAAGCCCTCATTTCCTACCCATTTCCCACACTTCTCAAGCCTTTTTCACGTACAAAACCTTCCAAATTATTCTCCCAAAATACTTCTATTTATCTTAGAGGCTTTTCATTTTTCATAAAGACTTCCAATGGAGCCCTTTTGATCAAATCAAATGGAAGAACTCGAAGAAGAGTTAATAATTTCATCCCCCGCTATCATGTTCTTTTCTTCATCCACATCCTTTTTCTTTGTAGTTTCCCTTCCAAAATAATAACTCCAGTATCTACTATATACTGTGATGATATTATAAAAATGTTACAACCATATTTGTTATTATAACCATCCTATAAATGACAAAGTCACCATATGTTCGTACGTAATGTTTACCGACTCCACGTCGTGGTGATGTTCGTTATTGGAACCATACATCATTTGGATGGGTATAATAATGATTATAACTAATTTAAAAAATAAATAAATCATGATAATGATTTCTTATATATGATATACCAGTTAATTATATACTTTTTTAATAACAATAAAATGATATCGTTCCTCGTCCGTACGTACAGATTTCCCTCTCCACGAACGCGATAAGATTCATTCCCCATCATAACCATTCAAGAATAGTTTTCATCTGGTTATTAAAAATAATTATTGTGAACATAATATCATTATAGATATGAGTAAAATACATCCTATCCAAAAAAACAAGGCTTATATATCAAAAAAGATAAAGGAAAACAAACTAGTAAACATCCAAAACGACGATATTACTGAAATATCATTATCAATAAAATATTAGAAGATAATATATGATATCATATTAAGGTATATGGTTCTTGTATAATTTAATATCAATGTTTTTACCAATATATTGGAGGTTAAACTACCCTCGACTAAGGAATGGAACAAGGTAAGGGTTAATTTCACAATCACTTTATTATCCAAGGTTGTTTTATATGTGAGTATCTACGAGGACCTCTTTATCATCCACATCCATGTTTCATAAAGATATATTTCAAAAAAAATTACAATTTAATAGAAAATTGGTTAATGAATTTTATAACCTCATTTGACTTTATATTTTTTTGAATGAAATATTTTCTTCATTTTCCAAAAAATTTACATTATGATCTTTTTGAAAAAATTAAGGTAAATTGTCTTTTTAAATTATATGGTGGGTGTGGCTATTTTCCATTGTTAAAACATCATTGAAGCTTCCCTTTATAGCTTCTAAAAATATAGAAAAAAATAAATTTTTTCTTTTATAATTATTTGACTTTTAATGATTTCCAAAAAAAAATAAAGCGACATTTCTGTCAAATAGTTTTAATTTAATCTATGTCAACATCCATTTATGGATTTTATACTTGTTTGAAGTCGATTCATTATGATACAAATCTTACATATTTTATTGAAGTTTTTGTGATATGTTTGACTGTGGATGTGTAATTTTTATACCATTCATTGTTTATGGATAACGTATTGACATTTCGTAAGGTAGATTTAATACGAATGTATCCATTATGTTTCAAATTTTTAATATGAGGAATGTATTGGACTTAGTATGTAATTGGTGGAGCCCTTTTTAGCTCCTCAGTGCATTAGTAGGTCTCATGAGACAATTAGAAGTGGAATTGGTTGTGGCCTTTCCCAATTTAATATTTGGTTTTGGCCGAGACATCAATAATTTTTAGACGTGTTGGTCGAGGCCTTGAAAAGATGTTTCAGAATGTCTGGAATTATACATTCCCTCTTTATGAAAATAATATTGATGGATAATGTTTTTATTCGACTATTAAAATACCCATTACTATGTTTTATTATGGAATTATTTACTTATCTCAAATTCCTTCCATAAAAGTGTTCATGTCGATTATTTGTAAAGGCGAGTGTTTCCAATTATTCACCATGCCTAATATTTATGTTATCTTACTCTCTATTTCTTACCCTTACTGTGCATTTGAGATCACCCCTTGTTTATGTTTCATTTTCCTAGGATATGATGATGTTTGTTTTGAGTGACTTGAAGGAATAAAATAGTAGTCTTGGTTGTTTCTAAAGGAATAAATTAGTGTTGTATTTCTTTTCAAGTAGTGAAGTTAAACATAGGTATTTATCTGGTTTCCAATAATTCTAAACTGATCAGTCTTTTGGGACATGATTTCCTCGTGATCATTCCAATGTTATGTAATAATGCACCGACATTGAGTAACTGGGTTTGGGAAGTTACATTATATTGAATAATCATTGTGTCAATGTACCTCTATGGCATGATATTATTTATTTTTTCCTTATATTTTATATAAATATATTTATCATTAATATTGTTTTCGACATATGCATCTTGAAACCCCAAGAATTATGCAATTGAGATATTATCCATAATACAGGAAGATTTTCCCAATTTCAATACCATTTAAAATTATTCATACCACATGTAAATATTTACATTGTAACCTCCCAAATAGTTCAGTTAATTTATTTTTCCAAAATGTCCCAAAATATCAATGTTATTAAAATAATTTATGTTTCTTCATTTTGTTTTGTAATTTTTTGATCACGAAAAAGAATTTCAATTCATGAAATGGAACTCTCAAAATATATATTAAGTCTCAATCCACGTTGTTAGATTTTTAGAAAATGGAGAAAAACAATAAAAAATATTTTTTATTTAAACCCATCCTTTAAAATTCTCAATTTATGGAATATTCATGTTACTGATTTTCACTGTGTAATGAGTTTTATAATGATCAAAATGGTGAACCATATGATATATTGTAGTTATTGAAATAATTTTTGTCCATATTGTATGAGTCCTTACAATATGTTTTTTCAATATGATATACTACGATCAACCTTATGAAATCAAACACTTATATATTAAATCATTTAATATTTACAAAGTGGCATGAAAGAACAATTTACCAAACTGGAAAGAACATTTGGACATCTAGAGATCAATTTTAGAACATAATTTATAGAAAAAATCATATCAGATCTGAAATAATTTTATTTGACTTAGTCTTTATTCAAAATCATCAAATATATGCAAAATATAATCAAAATGGAATTTTTCATTTGATAGAGTAGTTCTGATATTTTTTTTCATGGATGATTTCCCTAACTTCCAAAAAACAATTCATATCATTTAAATCATGATTATACCATTTATTATACTACAATAGATCACATTCCAACCAATTTCGTACTATATATTTTATTCCAATAAAAATATTCTTTGGTCTATAAGAATATCCTATACACAATTATAAAATATTATTTTTACTACACAAAATTTTTCTCATCAATAAATCAATGTTCAATCTATGTTTTTAACTAGCATCATTAATTTCACTTGCCTACATTTTTCATAGGTTTCAACCCCATTTTATCATTTATGTATGATCATCACCTCATCATTACATCTTCATTTATTAGTCTATTCCACATCACCCAATACTCATCATACAATCATAATATGTTTCATAAATATATTGATAGTAAATATTATATTCATCATTTATATGAAGATATGATTTTCTATGTATCCCATTGGATTTATTATCAATATTAGTTCATGTGACATCATTTAATGTATTTTTTGGACTTTTTGATAATATATGAAAAAAATTAATAAGTAAACTGATTAATTATATTAAAACATCATCATTGTTGTCTAGAAAATAAAATTTCTCACTATTTTTCATATTCACAACATTATAAAAATTCTTATGGATGGATATAATGAAATTAACTAGATAGTAATGAGTAATTACGTGAATAAAACTAAGTCTACATGGACAGAAAAGGTGTGGAAAAGGGATTTATTATCATAGAATATAAAATTATCCATAGAATATCCAACATGTGATTCCAACTAATATTTTTCATTTTATGGGATATATGAATATAATCATCAACAAATCTAAAAATTTACTCATCTTTAATAATAAATTCAAAAATATTTGTAGAATAATACCCCCCCATAACATATATTTCTCATCACCATCCCACCCGTATAAAAATAATTGTTTTTGTAATGTCCAATAAAGTAATGATTGTGTGATTCTTATAACACATATTAGTTTTATGTATGTGATATTAACAATGAAGATTGTAAAAGATTATGTCTCTAGTGAAAACCAATAAATTTGTACACACACTCAATGTGTAAACATAATTCTTCTAAATAGATTAAATCCATTAAACATAATCATTTTGTATCATTTGATAGAAATTCATTATCAGGTTCTAAATTATAGATTCCATCATTTTTTTGTAAAAGCATTGTATCACTCATTTGATCCCCATTAACTTATCTCCATTAATTCATGTAATGTTAGAGAAAATATAAGAATATGAAAATAGAGTGTTTTACATAATGTTATTATTAATTGTGGTGGGGTTGTGACATTGATATCAACCGGAAAATTCATTCAATTTTATATCTATATTCAAGATAACTCTTCAATATTATATTACATTTTTTTTCAAGATGTTGTTTATTTATGGTTTAATTTAATTCTTCATTTAAAATGACATTATATAATATGAAATTTGATTATTTAACTTTTATAACATGTAAAATATTATTATTGGTTATTTCCCACATTCTATGTTCATCAAAATTATTTCTTCTTTTACTAGAAACATAGTAACACAATCATTTTCATCATGACCGTATTTCATTCACATTCCTTGTAGTTCTCTATGAAATACTATATTATAGTTCAAGGAACATATCTAATGAATTTTTTGATATTCATTATGTGATATAACTTTATTCTATTTACATATTTAATGTTCTTCAGTTATTTTTCTATAAATATTCATTTATGTTTTAAAGACCCTAAAAACATCCATTTATACAAACATAAAACTATTTGGTTTTTAAAAAAAATTCTTAGATCCCTTAATGATACTATTTAAGAAAAAAAAAATATTAATTTGGAATACTAAGGATTTAATCAATACATTAATCCCTATATTAGATTGATTCCATAGTTATATTTAGATTTTTTTAATTTGTAATTTTGTTGAATATTTTTAGGTCCTATGTTGTTAAATTTTATCCCATTGTAGAAACATATCTAGTTTTCTATAAATCATATTCAATTTTCATCAGGGGTTAATATTTCGTAGAATTATTCAGATGTAATTTATTTTTATTTATTTACTGACTCTATAATGTATATTTTTCATTATTTTTCTTATTTGGTTTTGTGGTCTTCGATTTGTGTCATTTCATTAATTTTTCTTGATGGGATATTCTATAATTCATTATATCTATGACAAACTATATTGAAATAATTACATAAATATTCAAGAAATCCAAATTTATTTATAATAAACCAATTAATTATTTTATATTAAGGTTGATAGTATTTAATAGATTCCTAACATATATCAGGCCTTCTACACCATAATATAGTCCTAGTATAATCATCAGGAATTGAAATACAATTTTAAAAATAAATTTCCCTATTCTGATTCATTCAAAATCACTACAAATGCCTTATGAATAATTTTATCATTCGTCAGTGTTTCCCGAAATTGTAAATTTCTCCTTATACTATTTATTACATGAAATTGAAATAAATTTGGATATGTAAATTTTTATTCACTTCATGGATATTATAAAATCCATCCATGAAAATTAATTAGATTAATTACTATTTTATGATACAATTTATTTCAATGATTATTGATTGAAACATTCTTTAATAAATTAGAAAAATTAATTTAAATAGAATTATCATGGACAACGGTTAAAAATTTCCAAGATCATATTATATGTTCATCAAAATATGGTCTCAATGTCTTTTCAAATAATTTAGTCCAATTTGGTACATGATTCTGATTAGTTTTTTTTGTGGTTTCAATTTTCTTCATTATTTATTAAGAACTTATAACTTCTGTTGATTCATAATTAATCTATTCTACCTCAAATTCAAGACACATAATGTTTTAGGAATCCTTATCACACAATAATGATAATAAATATTCTTATAATTCTACATTTATCATTTCAATATTATATATATGATTCTTATTACCAATGTGAAAATAACTAGTATGGTCATAAATATTCATCTGGTATATTATCTATCAAAGAATCAATGAAATTCATTGAGGTTTTTTTACTTTTAAAATAAATATGTTATTTATCCTCTATCTTTTAGGTCATAAATATATCATTAAAAATTATTTCCATGTCCAATTAAATTAAGGATTATATTATTAAAACGTGATATATATTCATTATGAGATTTAATATGTCCTCTAAGAGTCTTGAATCTTTAAAAAATCATGGACAATTCATTATCATTTTCACAAGATTCCTCTTATAGTTGTGAATTGTATTCGTGAAATCCATTTATTTAAACAAATATACTAGCAAAAAATCCAATGATATATTTATTCAAATTATCAATGTCTTTATAATAAATGTCCACAACAATTTTATTGGAAATATATTCCAAATACTCTCAAAATCATAATATTTCATACTTAGTAATACCCATTTCTAGATATTTATAGTTCTATAATTACAAAAATATGAACCTTCTTATTGTGGAAGGTTTTTTATTTTAATTTTTATTATATTTATCATTTTCATTACACATATTTGTCTCGTGCATTATTTTTTTGAGGAGACCAATAAATTTTCAACAATTGCGATGGGAAATAAGTTTTATCGATGATTTTGTTTTGAACACTCTTCATATTTTGACTTTATTGATTACTAATGAAAACAATTAATATAAATTTTGATCCCAGAATAAGAAACCAAGTAAAATCTGATACCACCTAATGTTCCCAATGGTTCATGTTGGGAAACAATGTGGTTGGGGTATATGTGTTCCCATATTATTTATAAATTACATTATATTGTAATTATCCCCACATTTTGAGTGACCATAAATATTAACTATGGTTCATTGGTATTTTCAAATAAAAAAACCCATAACAATGTTTGAAATGAATTAATTAAAAACAAACCATAACAAATAATATTTTTACAAGTATTGGTACCATCAGTAAAAGAATTATACATTCTATAACCATTTATTCATCCCAATCAAGGATTATATTATAGTTATATTTTTAAGGGTACTTCTACATATCTATTTTTAAATTATTGATTTCGTTATGTCATGAAATCATTCTAATCATAAAAACCTGATGGAGGTGAATATATTTGTATACATAACTCTATAGTGATCATTAATTGTAATAGGAATGATATAATTTTTATTCGAAACACATTTCTTCATTGGTGTTATATACATTGGAACTACTAGTACTTGATTTTTATCTAGAAACAAAAAAAATACATGATTTTGGTTGAAGATTTCACTACATCAATGGTAATTATATTTTATTCAATAATAGATTTGTCCATACCACACAAATACATATTGAAAAACATGTCATGATTGTTAGATATATTTTTCACCTCATAATGCTTCAATAATTTTCTAAAAAAATATGTATCCATTTTCCAAGAATAGGGTTATCAGTTGTAATAGTTAGTATGTTTTAGATATTTATTCCTTACTTTAAGAACATAACTACTGTTTTTATTTGGTCATTTTTTTTATGAAATATCAGTTAGATTCAATTTGGTTTTTCTGAGTTTTAGAGGCCCTAAATAGGGGTGCATGACTTCCACGTAGTTAGGGTAAAGCATGATGTTCACCCCAGGAAAACCCTCGGCCTTCAGATAAAGGGAAAATAAGAGTAGGCATAGAGTTTCTCAATCCATGAATCCAAACTACAAGGTTTTCTAGAAGTGATATATATACTCATATGTCTGGTATATAGTTGGGTAAATGATTTCTTCAAACCATGTTGGTTATTTTAATTATTTCTGAAAATATATTTTATAAATGAATCCTTAATGATTACCATCATTAATCAACCATTGACTAGAATTCTCAAACACAGGGGTTGAATTATTGTTTTTTAATGAATATAATCCCTTAAAACTCTAATATCGATTAAACTAGAGGTTTTATGCACTTTGAATTTTTTTTTTGTGATAATTTAAATGTTTTATTCATGATTTTATTAGATCTTTAATAATTTTTAGTGGTTGAATAATAGATATAGTAATTTTTTTGGATATATGTACAATTTACTATGATATTTAATAGTTAATTGTTTTATTATTTAACAGAAAAATCCCATATTAATCGATAATGACATTCTACATCTCAATCAAATATTGATGAACCACTAGTTGAAGATCATTTTTAGAAATCTTAATCTATTTCATGATATGGCAGTGAATTTTTTTTGAAAGATGATATATAGTTCCTTTGATGATTTATAATATATAATTATAGGGTTATATTGAATTTTGGATTGATTTATGTGATGAATATTTGTGGAGATTATACTTATGTATCAACACACATGAGGTTTCAAGTTATTTACCATAGATGGATATTATATATGATTTCTGGCCTCATAAAATTATATGTATTTTTCATAAATATCCATGATTTATGTGTGTGGGGTGTGGGACTGTGTGTGGCCTTATGAAATCCACACAAAATATATATATTTTTTTCAATTATAGAACATTACAGTGGTTTTTGTATTACCTATGAAACATTAAATTAGGCATCAGGATTTTTGGGTTCCACAAAATTTGATAGAAGAACCATTTTTCAGGGATATTCTATATTAAAATAAAGTCCATGTTATACGATCCAAATTATGTAACTAGTTAGATATACCAAACATATTTAGTCGTGATGGATGTATACCATTCATGGGTGATGTGTATCCAATGTGATAGAATCCAACATTAAAAAAGGACCATTAATGAAAGATTGTGAACCATATATTGAGGCCTTTTAATTGGGTATAAATTGATGAAATGAAAGAAGACCACCTTAGGGTGGGGGTGAGGAATAGATGCTCCTCATAGGATGGTTTGTAGAAACACCCCCCATTTCATGTCAAAATCATTCACCAAGATGTTCAATTGATTTAATTAATAAACAAAATGACTTATCAACATATGTATTGAATAAACTATAATAAATTTTCAATAATTCTCTAGTTATTAAAAAATAGTCAATTTGAACGTAATATATTATAATGATATACGATTAAAGAAGTAATTATATCCATCACCAAAGAATATTCATATAATTAAATGAATCATAAAATATCATGATAGTTATTAAAATCACGATATAACATGTAAGATGGCCTTATAAAGAAAATATAAAAGTGATTTGTTGCGCAACATCAAATAAGTATCAATGAATTGTAAGTTGAGACGAAATCGTTATCCTTCAGTATTATATGCCACCAATTCATTTATATTCCTGAAAAGTAATTTTGTGTTTATTATTTTTATGAATAATAAAAATTTTCATATTTATCATTAAATTTTCATCACTTATTACAATTTTTTAAAAAATCTACTTAAACTAATATTTTTAACATCAAGTGTTTTGACCGTATTTGACTTATATATAAAAATGGATTTGGTGTATAAACAATGGCCAAATGGGTCATTAGATAAAAATAACCATAATTATATGTATGTGATAATTATTATATTTATTCAACTATTATTCTTTTTAAACAAATCTTGAGATATAGTTATGAAAAATTAACTGATGTTACAATCATGGAGATAGTATGCCGTATATATGCTTGAGTAACATTCCATTATTCAACTATCACTATTAAAATAAGATAAGTTACATTATATCATTAAATAATGATAATTATCTAAAAAATAACATTTTATTTATGCATATATAATTATATATATTATTATTTTGATGTAAATGGTGGCACACCGTGTTGATGAGTTGGTAGTCTACACGTCCACGTCCAATGGTATCAATTTTTAGTATGTGAAAAGTGGAATGATTAAAATTATATATTATGTATACATAAAATTAATTATTTCTTTAATATCATATATATTTCAATTGTGTAAAATATTATTAACTAAATCAATCCTTTATATATTAAATTGATCTCCAGAACAAATCACATCACATTGAAAAGGCAGTAGTCTACATTTCTACAAATGCGGTTATTTTTTTCCTGGAAGATGGAAATAAAAAAACGTTTCCTACAAAAATTAATGAAGAATAAATATGTTATAAATATCATATATATTATATATAAAATTTTTTCCCATCATAATTACCAATCCTAAAATGTTATAATGGGAAAATGAACATCTTTGTTTTGTAAGGAGGTAGTTCTCTATACCTAAGAACGATAACTTGGTTATATATTAAATTAATGATTTTGAATTTATAGTCCAAACCATTAAAATTAAAAAATATTTAAGATATTTTTGTTTTCATAGTATAATGGAATAATATTAATTGAAGGTGTGGAGAATGAAATAATTTAAAGGGTACGACGAATGATGATACCTCTTATCCAGGTAACTCCTTTTGGTTTTCAGTAAAGAGATTCCTTTGATGGATTTCCCAAAAAGGTGATTCGCACCGGTTGATGAAATTTATATTGGGGAGATATTTTTTAATATTTAGTTTGATAAAATGTGTCTTGATATGTGTGAGGAAGTTTGAGGTTGAGTTCCTCTATATAATGGAGGATGAGTGACATTCATGAATTTTTTTGGAAATGGAATTTCTCTAAAAGTTACCCTATGAAGAATTTCTCCAATTATGGTATAAATTTTGAAATGTGCGAGAATGTTTGAAATAGTTCTAGATAATGGAATTTTTACATGTTTTTATTTCATTTATATCATAATATTGTGGTTTAGTCTATTGTTATGTTAATTTGTTTCTTAATTTGTGTAATTATAATTAATTACAATCAATGGTAAATTTTGTACAAAAATTTGGATGAAAATATTATAAATATTATTTTATTCTAATTGAAAATATAGAATCCATTTTCCATAATTATAATCAAATCAATTTGGAAAATTATTTTTAAATTAATCCCATACCCGGGATGGCATTTCATGTTTTTAAGTAGAAATTTTCAAATATTTTATATATTTTTAATCAAATTTCATTGTGAAATTTATTTAAATATACATAGGGGGAATAATTTATATATAATAGAAATTATTTTACATTAAAACTAATTTATAATTTTATTTAAAACTCTAAAAAAATTATATGAAAAAGTAGTTTTCAAATAAAATTCAATATTTTTCACTGTTTATCCAAAAATATAACTTCAATGAAAATTAACACAAATAATATAATGTAATTTTGATGTTTATAATTCAGAAATGAAGATTATTTTTTTAAATTAAATTTATTAAAGTGTCAATAATTATATTTAAAATTTGTTTTTCATTAAAAGGCTATAAAATTTCCTTTATAAAATATTTTTTTTACTAGGAAAACAGGGATATTCTTTTTATACACCTATCAAATATATTGGATGAATATGAAAAATGTTTAATTACATATCAAATTTATATATATTAATTTAAATTATAAATTCTATATGAGTGTTATATTTTAATTGAATTCACATAATAAGAGTAAATAATTTTTTGTTTAAACCATGTGTTGCGTTTTTTGAAAGCTATCAACAAACAATATGTGTTAAAAGATTAATAAGGATACTAATTTAATTGATAAATTGTTCCCATACTGGGTTTTCCATTTCATGATTTCTTTTCAGAACCATTACCATATATGTTGTTCGAATCCTCAATACATTACCTCCACTATCATGAATCTGAATGTGTTCCTCACAGTATGAATTGTCAGGTTCCAACTATATTTCATTTGTAGTGATCATGTGCATCGTTTCTGGCATGTACTTATTAACATATATATATATATTAAATATATTGTTTATATTTGTGATATTTTACAGTATTTCAAAATAATAAGAGGGAACTCTACCACTTTCATGAATTTTGACAAATATGATGTAAATATGACTCAATTTAACGTCCCTAACATACTAAATAACACCCTCTCATGGAGATAATTTTTAGAATAAATCATCTATGAGTGAGAAATAATAAAAATTATTATAATTTTAGGAATAAATATTTTTTCATCTTTTAAATGTAGTAATATGATCCATAATATGCACAACCCTTTTCATTATTTCTATGACCTGTTTTGGGCCTCTAAGTTTCCAATCACTAACATCATCCCATCATGATAGATTATGGCATAATTTTCTATATAATTTTTAATACATCACAATTTGAATACTTTAATAGAATTTAATATTATAGGGTAAATGAACAAAAGGTTAGTACTAAACCCTCCTAATATAAATCTTGAGTGACCATGACCTCAATATGTGTTACAATGGAATAATTTTTCTCTCATATAGTCTATTGGATTTTGAATGGATGGTAGTTCTAAAATGAACCTCAGTATCAATATCCTTTTGAAGATTGTTTAAGAATATTAATATAAATGGGGATCTCAATAATAATAAATTGTTATATGTGTACCATGAATTCTTAAAACATCATTAATATAAAGGCTTATAAAGAGCTAATGAGGTAAGACATATTTTATAGAACTGAAATTAACAAATTTTGTTTAGAGATAAACAATAAAGTTCATTTCATCATTTTTTCTATGATTCATCGGTACACCCATGTGAATTTTCTTATTAATATCATCATAAATTGACAGACAAATAGGATGAGGTTTCAATAATAGTTTAGGAAGTGGCCTCATAGATTTCACATTTTGAAAAATAATAATTAAGGATATACATTCATTAATTTCCCTCGTCATGTTATATGACAACCGGGTCCCGGTGACAGCACAACCACCCCACCTTAACATAGCTGTCAGGTCCTTTCCCACCAGGTACCACCAGTTTCCCCACAGACACGTGGGGCTCACCCCAGGGTCCACCCACATGCCTGATTCGGTCATCTGACTAATGATTGTCCCCACAGGCTAACACATGTCCTTTCTAGTGTGCGTTGTCCTCACTCACACATACCCTGGGAAACTTCTCAGAAGGTCACCCATCCTGATCACTACCACAAGCCAAGCACGCTTAACTGTGGAGTTCTAATCAGATAGGCTCCTGAAAAAGAAGGTGCACCTTGTTGAAATGAGTCATATCATTTAGTTATTTAAACCATTATCATTTGGGGATGTTACAATGACCCCACCTTTTGAGCACAACGCCCTCATTGTGGGCCCAACAACTCAACCCAGCCTGTGCACCGCGCACTTAAGGCCGAGTTCCTCCTCTGATACCAAATGTGACAACCGGGTCCCGGTGACAGCACATCCACCCCGCCTTACCATGGTCGTCGGGTCCATTCCCTCCAGGTACCACCAGTTTCCCCGCAGAAACGTGGGGCCCACCCCAGGTTCCACCCACATGCCTGAACCGGTCATCTGACTAATGATTGTCCCCACAGGCCAACACATGTCCTTTTCAGTGTGCTTTTTCCTCACTCACACATACCCGAGGAAACTTCCTAGAAGGTCACCCATCCTGATCACTACTCCAATACAAAGCACGATTAACTATGGAGTTCTAATCAGATAGGCTCCTGAAAAGGAAGGTGCATCTTGTTGACATGAGTCATATCATTTAGTTATTTATCCCTTTATCATTTTGGGATGTTACATGTTATCCCACCAAAACAATTTTTCAATTCTTCATACATATTTGTTCTTATAGGGTTTGTATAGAAATTTTAGCTCTGAGAGTAATCCTAAAATTCCCATTTTATCTCTACTATAGATGGAACAAGTAACCTCCTTCCAAATTATAGAACATAATCTTCACAAATAATGATTACCTATTTCTATCATTCACACCATTAATTTTTTATATAATGTTTTCATTTTTAGATTAAAAATTTATTATCATCTCTAATAGATATGATTTTTCAATAATTTGAAAAATTATTGATGTCTCCCTTCCATATGAAATTAATATATCATTCTTAAATAGATAATTAAATATAGGATCCTTATAATTCATCAGTTAGGTTATAATTCCATGATCCATTATAATCAATGAATCATCTACATTATTTTAAATTCCTGGATAATACTGTATTTAGAATTTATAATACTGTAGTATCTAAAACCATCACATTTTTCTCGAGATGATCTATTTCTATGAGAAGATTTATTTCATTTTTTATGAAATTTTTATATCTCACATATTTTTCCATAATGATATTGTCTCTATATTTTCAAAAATAATATTAAATACACTAACTCAAGATCATGGGTTTTATAGTTCTATTCATGAGTATTATATTACATTAATGAATATGGAATATCTTTTTCATAATGAGTAAGGAAACAACAATTTCCCTTAATTGATTCACAAATATATATAAAAAACCCAACACATTAATATGGTATATTGAAAATTGGATCATTGAATAAACATATATATTTTTCATCAATTAATTTTTCACCTTCCATTATCTAGAAAAAATATTCCCTTTAGGTGAAAGATTGTTTAATGGGTTATCTAATCCACCAAAATTCAGAATGAATCACATATAGTAACCCCCAAACTAATGAAACTTCATACCTTAGTTATGTTTGTATGAGTGGAAAATTTTATGACATCCATTTTCATTGAAGAATAAAATAGTATACCATCCGTGGAGAAAATATGGCCATGAAAATAAACAATAGGTTGTCATGAGTTGTTATTACTAAATTTCCCATTTAACTTTATCACTTTTATGAGACTTAATTATGATCTTCATGTGAATCTCATGGTCTTCATAATTCTAATAATACACCTCAATATACTCAATTAAAATCCCAAAAAACATCGTGATATACCATGAATAAACATTTCATTAGGTCCATAACAATAGAGGGTTTATTAGTCAATTTAAATGGTATTATTTTAAACATGTAATGTACATGCCTTATCTGAAAAGGTATCCTTAAAATGTATTATTAATATAATAGAAATTGTTGATTCCAAGAATGAATTTAAATCATTGAAAAATATTATTCTCCATGATGTTGATCAAATAAGTCATCATTTGAAGGATGAGTGTACTTTTTAATTATTATAATTACATTTATTTTACTACATTCATTATGAATCAACATATATTAGTATTTATTCATAAAAAAGAAGATAGGGGCTCCCCGCGGTTAAACACTATGGCTAATAAATACATTATCACCTAAATTATCTATTTAATTATTCAAATACACTAATTACATATTAGATATTCTATAGTGTGTATTAGAAATTGGCCATACTTCAGGGATTAAATCAATGTAAAATTCGACTTCACACTCCAAGGGATGTCCAAAAAATCATTTACAAATACCTCAATTTATTCCTGCATAATAGGTACCAAACTATTTTTAATACTAAAATCATCATCATTTCATTTTTTTCTCTTCACCCATAGGAATTTTTTTAGGAGAGCTACTGGGAGAGGATCTGGATAAGAATCATCTAAGGAAGGTACTTATCTAAAGAAAGGGGATTGAACATCTAAATTACAAATAGTAATTATTTCTATTTTAATATGTTTTTGGAATAATATTTTGAGTGATTCTATATTGAGTATTATATTAATTTCAACCTTATTTATGATTAAATCCTAAAAAAGGATGTTTCAGATTTATACTAGAGACTGTATGAAACATAATTTTTAGTATGATACTCACATTAAGAGATTTGATGAAACAAATCATATTAAATCCAATGGGAAATTTCTTATTTTCATAAATAATTATGCATATATAAAAGAGTGACATGTTAAAAAATAAAATAATCCAATGGTTAAATTTCAATATGTTTTAAATGTAACATCACCAATATTATTAGGTATTTTTACTGCAATTGTAGTGATCAAAACTATTTTTCAATCTCCCCTAAGCCTTTTCAGGGGAAGATTCCCTTCATTCGTGGGGAATTAATTGTAATAATAACCCATATAACTATATTAGAAACATTGGAAAATAGTTTTTTCCTTTATCTATTTAACCTCTTTAGTCTAACGGACCCTTAATCCTCTCTTATAAAAAAACCTCTAGTCCCATCAAAAATTTTTCTGGGTTCTTTTTCACACAGTTTTCAAAAGGTGGCAGATGTTCAGTTTTATTATTATTTTTGGATGTATTAACTTTTTCATGATACTCAGATAAATTATTTTTCAATTGGTATCCCTTGATGACATAAAACATGGAGAATAATTTATCTATTATGATTGAACATAGAACTATTTCATAATATGAGGAACAACTTTGAGACACCAATTCCATTCGAATGCTTTTCTCTCGGACCTTGATTGAAAATAGAAATATTTAACAACATGTTCTGTATGAAATCTATAATATACTAGGATAACCTTGTAAATTTATCTTCATAATCCACAATAGATTCAACATCGTTTTTCTTTAATATAATGAACATTACCTTCATCTTATATTTTTAGCAGAATGTAAATATTTATTTATGAATCTCTCATTAAATGTTATCAATTCCTTGATTTCTATTTAATTATCTTCTGTAGTGTTTTGAATCATGTAACACCATTGATCGACATCACCTTGGAGAAAATTCCCTAAAAAGGTAACTGTTTCCATTACAATACATCCCAAGGCTGTAAATATATTCTCCATACACAAAATCCATTCCATAGATGATATTGGATTTGTAGTCTGACTGATTTTTCGATGCCTTCTTCACATAATGAGATCCAACATCAGATAACATTGTTGAAGAATATGTTTTTCCATATGGGCACGGTTATGTGTCCTAATGTAATTAATCTTCTGAATTATATCCATAACATATTCAATTTAAATTCCTACTATATATTATTTATATTCATGGATACCTATACATTTTCCATGAGTACTAGTCAACTTATTCCTTATCGGTTCTATTTCAAAATAGTTTCATATACATTATTAGGTCATAAAATAATGATCATTTTATAAATTTAATCATTTAACAAAAATACCATAAAATGAAAATTTTATGCATAGCTAATCTCATAATCATAAACAAGATTTAATCGGTGATATCATTACATTGGAATTATTAATAATTTATTGTATGGAAACTAAAAATTTTCTTATGCATATCCGCAAGGTGTGTCAAACCAGGTGTACAATAAGTTCCATAATTATGAACTTGGTTAGAATGAACCAGACCCAACACACATTATTAGAGTTGTTACCCAATGTTACATCTATTTTAGAACCACATCCACTTGTAGTATACAAATATGGATGAATTGTTATGAATAAAGACATAATTACCACCTCACCATTAATCTAGAATGTTCTTATACACTTATACCTAAAGCCTATCTCATGGTTTTTACCTAATAAATTTTTTCAATATATAATTTCCATTTTTTCCTCCAAACCTCCTAATATAGCCACTATAATTCCATAACCCTAGAAATCATGAAATCAGGGAATTACATTATTACATTGGCATAAATACATGTATAAAATCCCAATTCATTGATTATTATTAATGTTTAGGAAAACTAGATTTCATTAATTGATACCTATAATATATTGGGTAATAGTAATTATATAACAATTAATAATAGACAATAATAGATTGCATCATTAATACTCATTCAACATATTCTTATTCAGAACCTGGTGAAATGGAACAAAAATAATAGTAATCTGAAATTCCCAATAAGGGTATGTAAATATAAATAAAAAATTAATAAATAAGAATAAATTGAGATATAATGTTTCAAAACTGAGACAAAATTCAATTTAAATTATATGTAAAAGATTAATCAATAATTAATGGTAAATAAATGAAAACACATTCCCTTTAATCAATAAATGACAACAAATGCTTCCATAAATCTTATCCTATGAAAATATCATGGGTAGTATTATTAGTGACAGAGAAGGAAATTTTTATGTATTAGACGTTATGTTTCAATAACAAGAAATCCACTACTATCATGATATATCATAAAGATAGTTTAAAATATTCTAATTTTCCAACTGCTTTATCTCAGGACAACCTAATGATTCATTGAGGTTATATATAATGTTTAGTCCCCACCTATCACTACATGTCCAGTGAGGTGATGTTATCAATTTAATTAATGGAAAATATTCCATATCAATACCATCATTGAATAATATATATATATTTATCGATAATTATCATGACAATCAAATAATTTCAAAGGTGAACACCGTAAGTCAAAATTACATAGGATATACATAATAATAATATAAAACACCCATGAATATGGATATTTAAATTATTATAGTACGTTGGTTGTTTCAGTATAATGTTAACAATCATAATGAAAGTGGGAATCTAGATATAATCATGAATAATGTTGTTGAGAAAAATAATATTTAAACATTATAACATGTCCCCTAAAAATTTGTAATAATTGAATCACAATATTCAGGGTCAATTGAATAAAATTTAATAAAAATCATAATTAAATTAAAATCAGGATTTTCATGATATAACATGTCAAATGGGTGTATATACACCATATAAATGTGTATTTCTAATGGAAAACAAATAAATCTCAATGTAGTGTAAGTTTAGACAATAGCGGTTAAATTGAGTCCCAATTTTCACACATGTCTTTATATTGCGGAATAATTAAAAATGATAATTATTTAAAATCATTAGATGCTTTTTATTGTTTATTATTACATTTATTTTAATTATTATAATTTTTTAAACAACTACATAAAAAATTCTATTTTTAATTTGGTTCTTAACCTTATTAGGATTATATGTCCATAATATATATCGTAGTAAAATTAAGGTCAAAGGGGTCATTATATTAAAAAAAATGTATAATAATCCTCATATGTTTATAATTTTTATACATAAACTATACTTTTAAACCCAATAATGAAATATGGTTATGAAAAATTAACCATTGTTACAATCATGGAGATGATAGGTTGTACATACACTTTAGTAACTTTGTAACTTTTTTATTATCACTAAGAAAAATTGGTAAGTAATTGTAAATTTTTTAGGATTTATAATTATATAAAAAAATAAATTTTTTTAAATAATAAATTTTTTATATATTATTCTTTTGAATTAAAAGTGAACACATCGTGTCGAGCAGGTGGTACTCCAAACATCGATGAATTTCATGGTCACTTTTTTTTGTTTGAAAAGGGTAATAAATAAAATGATATATTATTTTTATATAATTTTATTTATGTCATGAATGTAATGTATATTTCCTATAGTAAATATAATCTTAATCAAAACAATATTTTATACATTCTATGTATTTCATGAATGAATTAAATTGCTTAGAAGAGGTGGTAGTCCACTCTTCCTCAAACAATATTTCCATAAGCCCAAAAGATAGAAATCATATATTTAGTTAATATATAATAATTATATAAGAATAAATACATTATAAATATAATATATATATAATAAATAGAAGTAGTTTTCTTCATAATTATCAACCATGAAAGGTGGTATGGGAATAACAAACCAATTCATTATTTGAGGTAATATTTTTTCGTACACAAGATATGAAAGTTCGTTACCCATTAGATGAATGTGAGTATAAGTGTAAGTAAAACCCTTATCATAACAACATCTCAGTATTTTTTGGCTTTAGGTACTGTTATATATGATTATAGTAAAGATAATTGATGCATTGGAGAAATAAACAATTCTAAAGTTCGTGAGGAAACATGTGACTTCTTATTTGGGTAAATATTTTTAGTTTTCTACAAAGGGTTTCCTTGGATGGGTTTCATCCCATGGTTACTAATTTAGGTTTATGGGAGGTATCATTAGGATTTATTTTGATAGATATTGGATCATCCAATGTGTCTTGATAGTTGTGATTAAGTTGGAGGTTTGGGTTGCTTTTTATAGAGGAGGGGGAGTGGCATTATAATGAATGTATGGAAAAGGAATTACAAAAAAATATTATACTCTGAAATATGGAAATAATTGATTAAAAACCTAGTGAAAATGGAGTTTAGGGTTGAAATATTACTATAAAATATTTTTTCTCAAAAGTATCTGGGTCATTCATCTATTATGTTTTAGTTTTTGTGTCATGGTATTCTAATTTTTCACATAATAATTTTAATTCATTTTAATTACATACAATAATATTTTTGGATAAAAAATAATTTGAAAATATTAGAAATTTTAAATATTTATGACTAAAATCAGTTAATAAACTTTTATAGATTACAAAAATTGAATAGGAAGAAATTAATTTAAAATTAATCCTATAGACAGGATGACAATTTGGTTTTTTAAATGTAAAATTTGGAAAATGCGTAACCTGTTTATATATCCAACTTCAAAGTGAAATTAATTATAATGAAAAAAATTGTATTATATTATAATTAATATAAATAAATTGACATTAAAAATAATTTAAAATATAATATATCTTTTGATATAAATTATAAAAAAAAGTTGAAATAAAATTCATTATATTTCGTTATTCATTAAATAATGAATAATTAAATAAATTTATTAAATAAAATTAAATCTTACATAATTTTTATGTTTTTTTTTATAAAAAGAAGTTTATTTAATCATGTTAAATATATTAATTTATCAAAAATTTTGTTTAAAATTGGTTTTTAATTAATATATGGTAAATATTCATTTAAAGAATATATCTTTTAAATCAGAAAATTTGGTTTGTTCTTATCAAATGACTATAAAATATGACAGATTAATATAAAAAATAATTCATTAGATATAAAACATATAAATTTAAAAAATTCATTCTATAAGATAGTTATAATTCAATTGAATGTGAAAAAACTACTACATAGTGTTTTTTTAATCATAATTTTTCATGTATTTGAAAACTAAATCAATATTGCATTATTTGACAGATAAAAAAATATTTATTATAAAAGAATATTAGGGTAACATAATAGGGTGTTAAAATATTTACATTCAATAGTGTTATTTATTAATTAGTGGTGTCCTAATGTTTTTCATACTCACCCACATATCATGCATCCCAATGCATCTGCTAACATCACGAGCATTACTCTTGGAATGGTGAAGGGAATACCAAAAAGGATCGAATTAGGTTGATCATGAATTTTGATTTGGTACTTGGATAAAATCATTATTGATATCATGATATCATAATTTATTGACTCTTACACTACTTATACTCTCATTTCACAAAAATAATTCAGGGATCATGGTATTTTCCTTTTGTGACTCTTGGATAACTCATAATTCAAATGTTGCAATATATTTGTTTTATAGTTCATTTATTCACATTTTACTATTTTTATATATCTAATAATTTTTTTATATATTTTGATACTACTAGTTTATCCTCCATTATGTACCTTTTAGACCATCACTACTTATATGAAGAAACGTTCTTAAGGGGATACAATCATGATGTCCGAAAGATCTCTGACCCGAACAGGGTGAATTCAATTAGTGTGGTACAATGTGGTATAGAATGGGTTTCTAAATAATTTATTTTTATATATTATTAGATATATTTAGATACAATTTTTTCAATAAGGAACATGGTTAGGGGAGTAAAAAAAATTTCTTGCCAGGTCATATGTGATGCAACTTTGAGTTATCAGTGATGGGATTTCTATAACCATTGTGTCTCTATGATTCATGTTGATATTAAGTATTTTTTCCCTAGGTCATATTTTTTTAATTATTAAAATATATATATGATAACATGAAATATTTACCATTTTCTTTATTTAATATCAGTTTAATTAAATAAATGAAATGATATGTAATTTTTTATTATATGAAATATATATATAAAAATTAGGACTTATAGATAATGTAAATGATTTTTTTATATATAACTACAATTAATATTCAGTTAGAAAGGAATAGGATTGATCTATAGGAAGTTTGATGTGTTTTATTCCTTATTTTTTAATATAACAAACAAGGATAGGTATTTTTATACAGATCCCATGTGTGGGCTAATAAATAAATGATGTTTTTATATTATCTAAATTATCATAGGTGTTTTTTTATAAAATAAGAGTATTATATAACTCTACCACAATTAAATTTGATGGTAATTCCCATAAAATAACACCATAAAACTCCTCCCATAAATGATTCACATGTTCTACCATTGGTTTATTGGGTGGATGAACATGAGAATTCTCATACAACAACTATAGTGGTTTATGATGATATAATCATATATCCATGAGGATATTAGTGAGTGAAAGTACAAGGTTTTGGGATACAAAAGAAAATAATCAATTTGTCCTGGTATTTACAGTTTCGTCACCCATCCACCTACTATGGTAATGTGGATCCTTGAGATTTTGAGCATTATATCTATACCACTGATGAAATATAAAACCTAGTCAGGGAACATATGACCAATGAGTTATTATAAGAAGCATTCATTAATCATTATATAATAATTAATTAATTCAATAATTTTACATTATTTCACATTGACTATATTTTCATTTATAGAGATTTACAGAATTCAGACATAACTTTTACATAACAAAATCATATAAATACAATGTAGAAACTTCGAACAGTATCCATTTCATTCATAAAACTAAAATATAAAAAATGATACATGGTTTATTTTCTTTTTTAATCATCAACAATTTCTTTTGATTCTATCCTTGACTATATTCTCCCATAAATATTGATACACCATTTAAAAACATCGTATGATCACAAAAAGATCAGAATGGTACCCAAAAATAATGAAAACCATTTCTCTATTGAAAAACACAGTTACCCATTTAATGTTTTGTGAGCTACTGGATCAAACAAATTCACATTAATAACAAACATACACTACTGTAAATGAAAAACATTAAATCTAATAAAAATAAATTATATGTTCTTTCGGTGGGATAGAGAATCGTACACATAAAACTCTTTCAAACCCCATTCAAATTGAATAACCATACGAATAACGACCAATATTATTATTAACCAATGAATTGGAGATCTATAATGGGTATCTACCTTCGTATAAGCAATATCAGTCTCACGTGTGAGATATAATGGGGTCATCGCTTTATATAAGTTATATAGGGATAACCTATAAGATATAATGGGGAGCAAGCCTTTATTTATGTTATGTATAGATTAAACATGAGATATAATGGGGATCAAACCATTGTAAATGCTATATCAGCCTCATCGGTTTCAATTAATTCCCAAGTACCATTTCATAAATAAAACATGTCCATCAAAAAAATCATTTTAAAACATCAACTAATGTCATATATAAAACAAATTTATTTTAACATTTCATTTTACTTTATGAATATTTTATCAATACAAATATACCCAAAAAGGAATAATGGATTTCACTTCCTTTTAAAAACAATACGGTCTATAGAGGAAGTAAATTATCAAATAACAGTTACAGTGGAAGAGAGGTTGTAGTGGATATATACGTTATAAAAACATACCATTTTTTATTTGAAAAAATGATCCTTTAGAACATAATAATATATTAATTTAATAAAAATATAATTAAATTCAAAAAATAAAATAATTTCTATTAAAATATTTTTTATATCCATATAATAAACGTATATATTAATGGCATGACGAAAAAATTGATAATTAAATATTTAATTATTCATGGTTTACCATACAAATTAGGATATTTAAATATTACTTGATAAGAAATAATACATTTTAAAAAACATTAAATGAAATCAGTGTAGATTTTGTTTGGATAGGAAATGTTGTAGTTTCTGTATATAAACCATATAAAATGAAAGACACTACATATTATCAAGGCATTTATCAATGAATGGAGATTGAGACGGAGTACCTCACTACTATTACGAATTGTATCGTACATTGATTATCATCCTAAATAACATACTTACATTTATTTATATATCATTTAGAACCTATTTCATGATCAGAATTGGTTTAATTTAACTTTATATCAAGTTATAACAATTACATAATTATTTATATTCATACTGGATATTTTGTTGATATTTGGTACTTGAGTCAATAAAGATCTTGGTATGGAGTCAATTGTACATGTTGTCTTAAGTACATAATCTCTATAATAATATTCATTACATAATAATAACATTTAATCATCTATTATTCATTCAAATCTAACCATTAAATATGGTAATAAAAAAGAAACAATGTTGCAATCATGAAGACAGTAGGTCGTATGTACACATGAGTAACTTTTCCATGTTTCATTGATCATTTTGGAAATAAGGTTTTTTTTATTTTATATTTTTTTAATTATAATATTAATATTAATATAACAATAATAAATTAAATATACAAATATATATCATATATGTTTTGTGGTGAGTAAAAAAATCACATTACTTCATGGATGTGATAGTTCACATGTACACAGAGACGACATAATCATTTTTATATTCATGAAAACTAAAAAAATAATATTATTTTATTATAATAATAAATATTTTGTTAATATAAAATATTAACCTTCATTCCATCATTATAATAATCATTAAATATGGTTTTGAAAAATTAACTACATCGGTTCGTGAGGTGGTAGTCCATCCTACACATGAATGAAAAGATCGTTTCAAATTTGATAAAATTATAGATGGATTCCAATGAAGATATTAACATAATGACATATCAATATATTGAGGATACTATATTTTTTATTTCATCATGGTTTAACTATATTTTATGGAGTTCAATTTTCCATAATATAGGAATATTAAAAAATATACCTTTTCATATGTATATAACATATTAAGAGAACATTAACACCTCTAAGAGGGGTGTTATGCCTAAACCAAGACTTCAATAATACAAGGATAAATTAAAGGACTAGTTATGGTCATTTATAATCATAAACTGATGGATTTATAAGTGTATTTAATGGATAGGAACGAGTGTCTTTTTATAGAAGAGGGAAGGGGATCCCATGAAATTATTAAAAGTATTAAAATATTATAAATTCAATTTTGATTCCAAATAGTTCCAAACATATTTAGTTAGAAGATCTATTGAGGAGAATTATAAATTCATTCATATAAAATAATTATTCTAGTTTTGGATATTTTTTATTCCTTGTATTTATGTTTTATACATTTTAACTATTATGATTTTATTAGGTTATTTAAAGAATGAGTGATATTATATTAACCAAATGATGAAAAAATACCATGGAATGAGTCATTAATGGTATTTTTTTACTTATCTATAATTTATTGAAAAATATTATATTTTTATAAATTTAACATCACTTTATTAGATATTATATATTTTATGTTATGAATTATGTCAATTTTGGCACTATTCATTACAAGATTTTTTTTAAATACAAAACCACTTGATTTCACTGAAAAGGATACATTAAATCATATCTTAAATTTATTAATACAAACAATTCGTGGATGGAATAAAAAATTTAAAGTTAAATTTTTTTAATATCAATAATATAATTTATATGATTCTTCCCTTAATAAATCAATTACTGCATCATCATTCTGACAATATTTAATTTAATAATTTATTTCCATAAAATTATAAATAAGTAACCTAGTTGTAGTAATAGTTTTTTATTTATAATGACTTTTTATAATAGAATATTACACTTATATAAATTCATAAAAAAATTATTTAGTAATAGTGAACATATTTTTTACTACATTGCCATTGCATTATATAAAATGTCATAAATGCCATTATTACATCCAAGTAGAGTACACTGCCCAAAAATTACTACCATGAATTATATTGGCCTTAAATAACTCATAAACTAAAATTTAAAAAAATTAGTGTAGTTTTATATTATTATAATATTATTTTTACCTTTAATTACCTGATTTAACATTAACCATGGTAAATAATATACTAATGTTACTATTCACAAAAAATAATTTCCTCATATAAGATCAATTTTTTCATTCTGATTAATATTATGTTTCTCCATTTCACAAAATTCAATTCATATAGGTGGTAAAATTAATTTAGACTTAATCCTATCGATAGATACAAAAATAGGTTTTTTAAGTAAAAAAATGTACAAATGTTCACAATGTATTAGTTTTAAATTTCAATGAGATATTTATTAAAATGGAATAAATTGGATTAACTAATAAAATCATAATCTAATTAAACAATAAAATATATTAAATAGATAACCTATATATATAAATAAATTATGATAAAAATTAGTTTTGAATTAAAATGCATTATTTTTCACAATTAATTAGATAAATTCAACCAAATAAAATTCTCATATATCACATCCAATTAAGAAGGATATAATTTCCAATATAACCTATAAAAGTTTAAAATTTTATATATTGAATATGTATTCTAAATTTAGGTGGTAAAACTACCTTATAAAAATATTAAAGCTTTTGAGGATTGAAATTAGATTTTATTTTTATTCTAATCCCATTAAATTTATTTGAAGAAATTAAATACATTTCATAAATATTTGTAAACATAATAGAGCTAGTTCATTTAATTCTATCTAGCATAACAAAAATTCAAAAACTAAAATTTTAAATAATAATATTACTATATAATATTTGTATGTGTACCTCAATATTCACGAGGATATTTTCCAAATACTTTTTGTTTCATATCATTCTGGTTTTGTCCATGTGTAACTGTCTTTATATACTTATTTTATGTATTTCCCAACTCATTGCACTTAAATAATATAATATTGAATTTCAATCTATTATCTCAATGATGGACTGTTCAGGACCCTTTTCATTACAATCATGAACCTTGGTACCAACATTACCACCTCGATAATACTTTACAGATCCTAACATTAATTCTACAAAATGTATTTTACCACACATGGAACATTTTTTAGTCATACCACAAAAATAATGAGTTTGTTGCATCTCTATTTCCTAAAACAATGAACATTTCATACTCATATCATCTCATGGAAAGAATGTGTTGGAGAACTGTACTTCAAATTTTTTAGCACGACAATCCACTTTTTCATAACATTGAAATTCTCTAGTGGCCAATGAAATTCATAGACATGGAATCAATATTCATAAAAATATATAATTTTTTTAGATTCGTGAATTAAATTGTGTACATACATGAAAAATCAAGTGAAGTTTATAACATTTGTAGCAACTAAATCATCATCAGTTTCCTTTAATTGAAATAATTCATTCATTATCCTATAAATATCAGCATAATGAAATAATTCATCGGAAAAATATCCAAAAATTCATCTCATTCCATGGAAACAATATAATAATTCACTCTAGTATTCTAATCCAATCACCACCATTGATCGAGTTGACCTTAAAAACAATAGATGATAGGAGTTACATTTTAACGTTCTGAATATCCTTTGACTTCAACTATTTTCTCTAGGGTATTGACCAATTCTTTAGTTTCCACTGGTTTAGATGCTCCACTAAATGATAGGGGTTTATTCCATATGCAATGTTCCACTTCTGATATATACCTATATATATGATATAGATTATCTCATACATGAATACAAATAAATTTATATCTTGTGTCAACTGAGCAGTCACAACATCAAAATGTTCAGTTCCAATTCTGAATTCCACATTATGTTGAATTGGATGGTTGTTTTCCTCTCGATTCATTTCTATTACATCATTCTTATTTCTTCTATGGAAATTCATTTTGATCAAACATATTATTGATGATGAAACAAGGTAATATTATAATGGTACATAATTTCAACATAACCCTAAATTAAAATCATTTTAAGGTAATTAATTAACACCATCCACAACAATAAATATTTCTAATCTATACATTCGCACAAACAAAAAGGACCTATGAAAAAAAATTATATAATCTTTAATTATATAATGAAATTTAATTTTTTCTCATTGATGATCATTTCATGAAATATATTTACTAAATTATGCCCGAACTATTATATAAAATACTATAAATTTAAAAATTGGAGACATACCACAATAGCCATTAAATTAATAAGACAAAAACATTTAAAAGAAACATGGTTTCTTTTCATGATTAATCATAATAACTTTTACACGACACCATCTATAATTCTCTAAAACAAAAATTCAAGTGAAAATTTTTAAAAAAGATGGATGAGAAAAAAAACATAGTAAGGGACATAAAATGAAAAAAAATAGTCTAGTCGAAAACATGGTAACCCATTTAATGTTTTTGAGAGAGTGAATAAAAACCTTATTTAAATGAATAACACACATACTAATTTCATAAGGAAAAATATTAAATCAAATTGAATGAAATTAAAACTCCCTTCAGTGACCAATATCATCATATACATAAAACCAAATAAAACCCATTTAAATTGGAATATCTATATAGATGAATTCAAATATTTTTATTACCTAAGAATTAGTGAATGATAATGGGTATAAAAGTTTATATAATCTATATTGAGATCACCCATGATCTATAATGGGGATCAACCCTTAAAATAATAAATAACAGGATTCCTTATGAGCTATAATGGGGATAAACCCTTCATATAATATATTTAAGCTCACTTGTCAGTTATAATGTGGCACAATCCTTCGTATAAGCTATATTAGGCTCACTGATTTTATACAATTCACATGTTCTATTTTATAAATAAAACATGTTCATTATGAATCCTTTTAGAAATATTATTTTAATTCCATATGAAAACAATTCCTATAAAAATACTATTTTTATTAAAGAACCATTTTATAATACTAATATTCCCAAAAAAATAGAAACAATTGATTTATTTGAATTTTTTAAATATTAAGGATTATAGAGGAATCCATGTATCAAGTAATGGTTACAGTGAAAAAGATGTTTTTTTCACCGTATACTTAAAAAAGAACATTCTAATTATCATTTTTTGAAACATTCAAAATAAAATAGGTAAAAATATTAATTTTTAAATCATTTTAATTAAATATGAAATATAAAATAATTTTCATTAAAATCATTTTATATCTATTAAATAAATATATAAATTATAATAATGAATAATAAGATTTGATAATTTAAAATTTAATTGTTCAGGGAGTCCATTACGAATTGGTAAATTTAAATCGTAGTATCCATGAATAAATACTTTTAAAAAAACATTGAATAAAATTATAATAGATTAAATATGGATATGAAATTTCATAGTGGCTGTATATACACCATATAATATAATAATGGAAAATATTTTCATAAAATGTCTCAATGAAAGTATATTGTGAGAAATTCCCTTACCTCGAGCCATAATCATATTGTATTTTCATTATCATCCTAAATAATATACATATGATATGTTTTATTTTATTTATATCCTTTTTCATATTTTTTATTTCTTTTATATCACTTATTATCAATGTATAATAATTACATAAAAATTTATGTTATATCGTATGTTTTATTGACATTTAGTAATTGAGTTGAAAATAATCATCGTATGATGTAAATAGTCCATGTGGTCATAAGTCCATAATATCCAAAATAATATTCAGGGATCGAGTATCACATTTATAAATCTTTTATAATTCGATATCAAAACATTAATTATGATAATGGAAAATGAACAATGTTATAATCATTGAGACAGTAGACTGTATGTATACATGAGTAACGTTCCAATTTTTTATTGATAATTATTGAAATTACGTAAATATTATATGAGCTTTACAGAATCATTCTAATATTATTAACATAATAATAATCATATAAATAATCTTATATATATCATATATTTGATGGGGTGAATTAAAATGATTCGAATCACTACGTGGAGGTATTAATTCACATGTACACCCTAACGATGATATCATTTTTTGTGGATTAAGAGTAAGAAAATAACTAATATATAGTCTTCATATAATGATAAATATTCCATGAATATCACATAAAAATAGTAATTTATTCATTATAACCAGTAATTAATGATGGCAAGGAAAAATGAACTATATCATTTTGCGAGGCGGTAGTCCCCGTTACACAAGATTGAATATTTCATTTCTCATTTGATGAAGTTAAATATAGATTATGGTGATTATATTAACATAATAGCATTTCAGTATATTTAATATAACAGATTTATTATTTCATTATTGTCAATGTAGATTTTAATAAGATGAGGAAGGAATAATATTGAAATAATTAAATAAAAATGATATCTCTACATACGTTGATCACCTTTGAATAACATCTTAAAACCTATATAGAGGGTTTTATGACTAATAAAAGGCCCCATGAATGTGGGTAGGTATTCTAGAAGTATTTTTGGGTACATAATTTCTATTCCCAATTTTTATTTAAGTGAATGTAATAGAATGGAATGTATTCCTTTTTATAAGAGAGAGGAATGGTACCCTTGAAATTATTAAAATTATTTAATTAATATTAACTACATTTAAATTAAAAATTAGTACATCCTTATTTAGTTTTTTTAGAATGTGTATGGGTCGAAATAACTTCATCAAAAAAATTAAGCATTTTTGGATATTTTTCTAATCACTATCTAAATGTTAAGTCTATTTTAACTATACCTCTTTTATTAATTAATTTATATATATTGAGTTAAAATAATTAAAAAATATTTCCAAATAAAAAATTATGGGTCATTGATGAAATTTTTGAATTTATCAAATATTTTTTGTAAAATCTTGTCATTTTTAATATTTTATATCATTTATATAGATATTTTATATTATATGTTATGAATTATGTCAATTTGGACAAAATACATTACATGACATAAAAAACACATTCAATACATAGAAAAATATACATTAAAAAATTTAAATAATTTAAATTTCTTCAATAAAATTATTTTAGGAAATAAAATATATCAAATTAAATATATTTTAATATCATTTATATCATTTATTTTATTCCTCCATTAAAAAATCATTTGTTGCATCATCATTGTGTTATTTGTTAATTTTGTATATATTTTTAAATAATTATAAATAGATTACCATTATGAAGGTAATCTATTTAGATTTATAATTATAATTAATATTATATTATACCACTTATATAACTTCATATTAATTTTTTTTGTAATAAGGTAGATATTTATGACAACTTTTCCTTTTATATAAATAAAACCTTGTTAATGACATAATCTCACCCCATTGGCTTCTAAAGGGCACAATTTCAGAAAATTTTTTTAATTACCTACAATAAAGTATACAATTAGATGAAGAAATGTTTTAGGATGTTATTATATTATTAAAAAATTATTTTTAACTTTAAAAAACCAATATCTCGATAACCATGATAAATAAAATAACAATGTAACAATTCACCAAAAATTATATTGATCTTATTAGATCAAATATTTCATACTCATTACATCCATGGTTGTCAATTTTTAAAAATTAAATTTACATAATCGGTATAATTACTTTAATCCAATTCCTATTGGTGGATCGAGAAACCAAATTTTTTTGAAGTAAAAATGTTCTATAGTTCATAGTGTTTATATATCCAATATCATTGTGAAATTGATTAAAATAAACTAAACCAGATTAAATGATATAAAAAAAACTAAAAACACTATAAATTCCATTAAAATGATATCTTATCTAAATAAATAAATAATATGGAAAAGTAGATTTTAATTAAAATGTGGTATTTTTCATAATTAATTAAAAAATAATTTTTATCAGAAAAATTAAAATATTAGAGACAAGTATAATGTGATGTCACACGTCCAATGAAGAAGGTTATTTTATAAAATAGAACTTATATAAATTTAAAAAATTATTTTTTAAAAATGATCACCATCAATATGGGGTAAAATTACCTTTTCAAAATATTAATGATTTTTAAGCCTTAAATTTGATTTTATATTTATTTTATGCTCATAAAATTAATTAGAACAATGTAAAAATATTTAATAAACCTGTGTAAAATTATTCTTGTTAGTTCATTTCATTCCAATGAATAAAAATACTAGTTGATGACTAAAATTTTATATAATAATATTAAAATATATTATTTTTCATTATAACTCAGTATTGAGTGCATATATGATTTCAGATAAACCCATTGTTGTTTGTCGATAAATCTTTTATAATTAGAATCCTTATTAATGTAACATTAAATTCTAATTCATGTATGTTATCAAATATGAAAGAAATTGGTTTTTTAATTACCTGGGATGATATAGTAATGATGGTTGATTACATGATTTATGGACCTGGATGGAGATGGAGGGTTCTTATGATATAGAAAGGATGTTATGAGGGTCTAATTTCATTGATCCCTAAAGAAATATTCTAAATGGATTTAATCCCCACTATTATTAGGTTGAATAATCCACCAGATATTAGTGTGTATATTTCAGAATTGATTATGGTATTGACATAAATTTATGATTTTATATATTTTAATTTCAATACCCCTCTATTGGATGAAAATGTGGTGAATTGCGCTAGGAATTTTCAGATTGTCCTTTCACCGGAACTGAACACAAGGACATGGTCCAAGACCTAATTATATACTCATATTTACTTGATTAGGCCTTAACCTTTAATAATTGTCTTTAGGAGGATATAAATGTCAGTATTCGTTCAAAATTCAGTTAAATTAATAGTATACACACTAATAATTATATGGGACACACAGAGATCAGTAGGAAGAGGGTGATATAGGTTTTATATTAGTGTGTTCATTTGTATAGAAAATAATAATTTATTTCTTTAGCTCTATATATTGTAGGTGGCCCTATTTTTTTCTTTAACTTTGAGATGAGAGGTCACCATACTAAGAATTATAAAAATATGTATGAGGATTTTCACTATTTTGTAAATTTTAAACATGAAAACTATTTTTTATGGATTCATGGATTATTTGGGGGAGGTTTGTTCAAAGGAATGAGGTGGGCCATAGTCTAAGGTGTATATGCCCTATAATTCTATGACACATATAACCCAGGGGACTAATGATAAATATTTTGGACCTACTTATTGGATGATTTATGTACTAGATAAGACTCCCATGAATTAGAGAGAGGGACCATCTACTATTTGATGTATAATCTGTATTACATATATTATCTCCACTACATTTTTTGATATATGAGATTTACATTTATTTATATATTATAATTATAATTTTTCCCTTAATTTAACAATTAAGGTGAATTATGATTTTTTTTTCTCATGAAACACCCTTATGATGGAAACTGGATGATCTCTAGTTATTTATAAAATACCACATAATAATATCTATCTATAAACAAATATTTGAAATAATGATATTATAGATGACTAGATTGGGTGTGGTCTTTAAAAGGTAGTGGCTGACTAGTTATTAATTTCAAATTGACTACAATTAGTTATGAGTATCCCTTATAGTGCTTAATGGGGGATGTTTTTTCATAACAGATGAATGAGATATAAGGAAAGGTAGAATAGTATAATAACTATTATATATTAGAGCTTTAATGATGAAGGTAGAAATCATTTTAAATACCCAAAAATATAAAACATAAAAATTACTACATAATAGACTAATACACAATACATAACATAATTATGCACAATAGAATTTTTTAGGTGTAGTGATTTTGGAAAATTAGAGTCCTAAAAAACTATTTCATAAGTGTGTTTTGTCAACTCCAACTATGTTTTTTTATAAATAATACCAATAATATCAATATCATACATATTAACAATCATCCTAACCTAGAAGATAAAAATATAATAATGGGTGATGTCAGATGATCCATAATAATAAAAAGTGAGATAATATTTATAATGAGAATACAGGTATTAGAACATGAGAATATCATTTGAGAAAAATACCTTACATATCATAGATCATTTAAATGATTCATTTCATAAATCATACATGTCCTTATGATAGTAATAATAATGTAATAAAAGAACATGAACTGGTATTACATTAAATTGGAGTAATGAAATAGATTTGTGTTATAGAAATAGTAGGAGAAAATAATTGTCATATTAGTTCGAGGAAATTTCCTAAGATCAACACTGTTGAATGAGTTTACTACACAAACCTTCATAGTAGACACCTTTTATTCAATAGAAAATAATTTTTGATGGAGTCCTAAAATAAATTGGGTCCACTCCTAATTCTAATATTTCGTATCTCATGAGATATTAATCATTAACAAATTCATTGGTTGGATATATATTGTCTTTTCTATCCATTGTTCCAATTGTTCGATAGTTTCTTCCTCTTACCCAGTTCAATTATTTCCATTTTTCATTAACTATATGAATTACCTTGATTTGTTAAGCATGAGGTGATATGAGGATTGTATCATTGGTCCTAGGGTCTTCTGGCCCTGACCCCAACAAAACCCCACCTTGTAATCATCTTGATAATATGAATAGGGCCATCATGGTGGCTTTTTTGGAATTGGATTTTTCCTCGGGTGGGCTCCCCTTATCTCCAATATGAGAAACCTACATGGTGTCTACCATAGGCTCTCTACCCCTATATGATAGGTGTTATAAGGATAGGTGAAACATCCTCACCTTGCAACTAGAAAAAGAGAAATACATTCACTCATGATATCTCCATTACCCCAGTAGTGGTTATTGCTATGGATATGAGAGTGTAAACAAGGTCCATATATTGGAACCAATGTATGTGGTCACCCTCTCTGTTCGAGAAGGATACGAGTTATTGAGCATGTCCTAGGACACTCAACCATCAATTATTCCTTTTATAATATGAAATTCCTAGGGAATTGGTGCCCATGATATGACAGATATCTTTGCATCATAGATCTCCAATTATAAGGCTACAATCAATTACATCCTTGAACATAAATAGAATCTCTCCCGGATATGAGATTTCTCCAAAAAAAACTCATGGTATCTTGCTACATGAACGTCGAACCAACTAATCACCATATATTAATTATCTGGAAAAATAATTTCAATGTGGTTATGTTTTTGTACAATGAATAGTTCTTTTATGATATGGTGACTGAAGGCCAACATTCATTTTGGACTTTTGTGAATGGGAGTTATGGACTTCCATAGATAGAATTTTTTTGATATACCTCAATGAATTTGATTCTAGTTCTGATCATGGATAGTGGGAAATAATTTCATTTTGTTGCATAACTGGTGGAAAGGATGGGTAGGTGTCCTTTCCCGTTGAATATTAGTGTAGATTTTATCTAACATATAGTAGATAAGTGGTTCTCGAACCTTGGATTTATAAGTGATCAATTTTCTTTGTGGAACAACATTCAATGAAAACGTTGTTCATGGAGTCTCTTAGACCGCTGTCTGGATAATAATCAATCCATATCTACAAACAATAGTACAATGCTGTACTATCTGGTACATGTCAGATCAAATTGATCCCTCCTTCTGTTGTCTATGTATATTCTATATGACCACCATGAGTAGTTCAGATATATCCAGCATTGTGAAATCATTTCCAGATACCAAAACCTGGTTATAGCTACCCGTAATGATCTTTACTTGGGTCATATGTGGTTTGATTTTCATAATACAATAAGGTTGATCGAGATGAGGCTCCAGTCATAGAAAAAATATGTTCCACCTATTTATGGGAACATGAATACCACTATGCAAGACATTGAACACAGTAATTTGGAGATGGTATGAGATGATTGGGTATTCATGGAGCTCAAAGGAAAGCTGAACCTTCAAGCATACATGATTCTAGAATAGTTACACCTGACCATAGAGGGGGTGACTGACACATGCCTGTCGTAGGGCGTGGCAAAAGCTATTTAATTTTCCTAGTGCAGCATATAAGCTGACCAGGGTCATCTCACTTGAGGATCTTTATCAATCGTTTACACACATAATCTAATTCACCTAAACTACTTATTTTTGGTTATTTTCATTTAATCTAGGAATGAAATGAAATTCAATTTAAATAAAATATAAAACTAACATGCAATGACAGAATGAAATTAATTGAGAAAGAACGTGACCTTTATGGGTTGGTTTTTGTGTTTCATCATTCTCCTTGTTCAAATTTAAATTACGTTTGATAATTCAATTATGATATCTCATTCAAGAATTACAATTCATTTATTTATTGGTGTGAAATCATGAATGCATTTTGCAATCATAACTTCACCTCCTCCTATAATCAAGGTTGATGGCACACCTCGATCGAGAGTGTGTCATATTCCAGGACCTGGCTCCATCGTATGCCAATTCAACCACTGAATAACTCAACTCCATCGTATGTAGAGCTTATATCCAGTAGAAGCGAGGGAAAATATTTAATAAAAGAATAGAAATGAGATTGAGATCAGTGTCGGGGTGGACGGTCGCCACACCCGTGCACATCACCCTTGCTCATCACAAAATTAATAAAAATCAGAAGTTAAGCACATAATAAATGAAATTTCCACATACCTACCCCGGGCCATGTCTTAGCTTAACCCTTAATATTTGAGAGTAAGAGGTCACGGTGGATAATATGAGAAGAATAAAAGAAGAAAATAAGGAGAAAAGTTGAAAAAGAAAACATGGTGGATGAGTGGACACAAAAATAATGCATGAATTTTATTATAAATATAAATTACAACTGAAAACTAAAACAAAAATAAAGAAAAGAAATTAAATGGGGAAGATTTGTGGCCTGACTCCCTCGGTGGTGATGTCCTCCTTGGTGCCTTGAAGGAATGGATGGAGAATGGGATGATTTGGGAAGGAGGTGATATCCTCATTTTATAGGTAGAATTCAACCCCCGAAAAGTTGCGTGTTTTAGGCCCCATAAATGTCCTCTTCACGCGTTCCACCCTTCATGAATGTTGTTCATAAATATCTTGGCCGTCTCTCCTCCAAATTTTAGATAATTTGGAAACCGTATGAAGGGGTTATGAATTTTTCTTTCTCGGTTTCTGTTTCTGGACGAAGATTCCAGTAATGTTACTCCAGGTAGAAACACATCATTTAGATGTGTGTAGGCCGTGTTTGATGTCTGTTATGTTGGGTAGGTCCATGTTGTCCTCCTAGAAAAATTCCCAACTTCAAGGAATTTTTAGGCCCTTTATATTGCCGAATCATCTCCTTTTCCAGAAGACAAAGTTTAAGGAAATAAAATATGGATTCTTCAAAAATTTGAATAAGAAGATTTAGATATATAATTTTATGGAAATTTCCAAAATACCCTTTACGTAAAAATCTTTCTAAAATCCAGAATTAGGTTTTTTTCACATTTGGGCTCAAAATAACACTAAAACCTAATAACATGACAATTACCCATCCAATAACACATTTGTGGGATTATAAACAATGATTTACAATATAAAATATATGAAAATGTGAGTTTCATCACTCCCCCATAGTTAAACATTGCACTCCTGGGAAGTCATCTTACTTCCAAATCAAAATCCACACAACAATCAATAATGAGAAAATATCAATGATTTTATCCAAAAATGAATTCCATCATGTCTCATATCTGTAGAATAATTCTCTATTATTTTCATTTCAATCAGTAAATTTTTTCAACCTCATAAATCAATGCATGGCCCAATCACAACCTTCTCACATTGAATTTTTTTGTCACTCTTCACTCAAGAGAAATTGAATCTACAGTTATACTCATATTTGAAAATCGCATGTATCACTATAGGTTAGTGAAAAATCTCTTTTATCCACAGTGTGAAACATGAAAATAAATTTAATCATGAGGTCTTTAGTTAAAGGTTCAAATGATTCTGTGGCTCAGGGTTTGTGGGGAAATTATTGAAAAAAGTTCCAGGCTATAAAGAGGAGGTTTGACTTCTAAGTACAATGCACGATTAATTCATGTGAAAACACAGAAAATTACTCACTCAACACTGATTTTAAATGTGAAAAACAACCCCACCCCTATTTTTGTCATGGTACATGAGCCAATAAGTGATTATAATTAATTATATCATCTATGTTCTCTTCCTTTTTTTCAATGCTCCAGAATGGCACAACTTTATTATATTTTTTTCTTTTTTTTATGGAGGATGAGCTGAATATTGAATACAATGAAAGAATGAAAATTCATGCCCTTGATTTTTTTGGGAGGGACATGAGTCATAAAAGAATGTGTAATGAGTAATTCAATCACATATCTATTTTTTTGTTTTCTTATTTTTAGGAGAAACGGATGAAACAAATAAAGCACAAAGAAATGAATACACATGCCCAATTATCTTGTTATCCACAGATCAAAATATTGAAACACAATTCACACTACCCATAAATGATACACATCAAAAGGAACACACACGAAAGGCCCTTCCTCCACACTGAAACTTGAAATAACCATGAAAAAATACTAAAAGTGCGGGTAGGTAAGGAAAAATTGGCTTGTAATGTGGATTAAAACTATAAGGCAATTCATGGCATCTAAGGGCTTACGAAGGATAAATGTAAAGGTGAGTCTCAGTATAAAACGTGGCTATCCAAAAATATGGATCAATCATTTAAAATACATTCCATGAAATCCAATGCTTCAAAAGAGAATATTCACAAATTCTAGTTCTCACACAATATTCATGTTTCCCTCAAGAATGTCTGGGTATTAGGGAGAATATGTAAAAGTGGTTTAGAATAACTCACATTATTGGAAAAAAAATATTTTGAGTCAGTGTTTCATGGGCATGGATTTCAAAAATTAGTCAAACTCATTAAAATTCTTGAAAATCCATTTCAAGGGAAAAAATGTCATTTCATCCATCATTTAAAATCCATCATTTCAAAAATCATTTCAACTCTTTCAAAATCAATTGATGCTCGAAATGTGATAAGAATATTCATTAAAACTCAAAATAAGTTTTGGACCAAAAATGAAAGGAGTTTAGATGATAATCCTAAAAAGTTAACTCCCTTATGAAATAATGATTCAGTCATCTTCCTCTAATTCTCGGGGATTCCTTTTTCATTCATGATCCTACAGAAGAAGAATTACTCAATTAATCACAAGGATCATTTCATTTAATCTCAAAATGAATAGAGTGAGGGGGCCACATGCTAGACTAATTCCTAATACTGAATTTGAAATTTAAATTACTAGAAAACACGTAAAGATAAATCTTGGTATAATCCTCCAAGTGGGCCCTGGAATCTTTTACTGCCTCTAGAGGGCAGTACCAGCCGTTATCCATAATCCGACAGTGGATGAAGCATCTTTTATTTGAACCACCACATGTGGATCTTCATAGCTTGTGCTTCATCATTGTTCTTTAGGGATGATCAATGGATAGAGTACACCATATCCTCCCCCTTCACAATTAGGTATAGCTTGCATGGTGGGTGTAGGATGAAGTATGGAACTTCTTCTTATTTTGTTGCTACTTGTGCAACCATCTTGTCTTCCATTTCCAGCTTCATGGAGGCTTCAGCCTCTTGTCTATTTTCCTCAGGCTCAGTAACTTGGATCTCTTCATAATGGGGCTCCTCTAGTAGATATTCAATGACTTCAGGGAGATCCATAAGTTCCTCAATAGGTGCATTGTTTTTCACATCATCCTCCGAGGTGTTGTATGAGTTTAATGAATCTGAAAATTCAATAGATTTGGTAGAGACACTCAAATTAGTTTTCAAAAAATTTAAATAATTTGAGTTTAAGAATATATCATCTCCCTGATTTGGTTCGAAATTAAAATCCTCTTTAATTGAATGTTCCTCTTGGAGTTGATCATCAATGGATGGAGGTAGGTAGTCAGGCTCCTCCACCACATGTTTGGCTTCCACTTCATGGATTTTTTCAGTGAAATATGGGACGACTAGTACAACTTTCTTTTGATCCTTGATTCATTTTAAATCAACTTGGAGTTCATTGACCATGGCCATCAAATCATCCGGTGAGATCCATGTTGTTATAAATCTTTCCATATGTTTGAAAATTTTTATCAGGGCATCAGCTCTTCATTGGGGGGCCTCTTAAGTATAATCTGTTTCTTCCTCCTACACATGTGAGTAATTTTTCCATGAATAATAATTTGAATTTGAATTCATCATGGAAAAAGTTTTTTATGTTATTTTTAAAAAAAATGGAAACTATATAAAATTTAAAAAATAGAAAAAGTAATGTAAACAACCAATTAGATCCCTGGAAATGGCACCAGTTTTGACGCACGCCTGTCGTAGGGTGTGGAAAAAGATATTTAGTTTTCCTAGTGCAACATAGAAGCTGACCAGGGTCGTCTTACTTGAGGAGCTTTATCAATCGTTTACTTAATTAATCTAATTCACCTAAACTACTTATTTTTTGTGATTTTCATTTTATCTTGGAATGTAATGCAATTCAATTTAAATAAAAGATAAAACTAACCTGCAATGACAAAATGAAATTAATTGAGAATGAACTTGGACTTTATGGGTTGGTTTGTGGGTTTCATCATTCTCATTGTTGATATTTAAATTAATTTTGATAATTCAATTATGAGATCTCATTCATGAATAATTATTCTTTTATTTATTGGTGTGAAATCATGAATGAATTTGGCAATCTTAACTTCACCTCCTCCTATAATCAAGGTTGATGGCACACCTCGATCGAGAGTGTGTCATCTTCTAAGACATGGTGCCATCGTATGCCATTTCAACCACTAAATGGCTCAACTCCAACGTATGAAGAGATTTTATCTAGTAGAAGGGAGGGTAAATATTTAATAAAAGAATAGAAATGAGTTTGAGATCAGTGTCATGGTGGATGATCGCCACACCCGTGCACATCGCTCTTTCTCATCACAAACTCAATAAAAATCAGAATTTAAGCACTTAATAAATGAAATTTCCACATACCTCCCCCAGGACAAGTCTCAGTATAACCCCTCATATTTTAGGGTAAGAGGTCACGGTGGATAATATGAGAAGAACAAAATAAGGAAAGAAGGAGAAAAGATGAAGAAGAAAATAGGATGGATGAATGGACACAAAATTAATGAATGAATTTTATTAGAAATCTAAATTACAACTAAAAACTAAAACAAAAATATTGAAAAAAATGAAATGGGGAAGATTTTTGTCTGCCCTCCCTCGGTGTAGATCTCATCCTTGGTGCCTTGAAAGAATGTATGAAGAATGGGATGATTTGGGAAGGAGGTGAGAGCCTCCTTTTATAGGCATAATTCGTCCCCCAAAAGGTTGCGTGATTTAGGCCCAATAAATGACCTCTTCATGCATTCCACCCTTCATGAATGTTGTTAATAAATATTTTGGTCGTCTCTCCTCCACATTTCAGATATTCTGGAATCCTTATGGAGTTATGAATTTTTCATTCTCAGTTTCTATTTCTGGACGAATCTTCCAGGAAGGTTACTCCAAACAAATGTCATTAAATAGCCTCCATAATGACCTCAAAAATCTCTAAAAATTATTTTGGAGACGGCCCTATCTGTACTAGAGGTATCCCAGTTGTAAAAAAATAATTTAGATATGTGTAGGCCGCGTTTAATGTCCATTACGTTGTGTGGGTCCACGCTGTCCGCCCAGAAAAATTCCCAACTTCAATGAATTTTTAGTCCCTTTAGATGGACGAATAAGCTCCTGGTCCATAAGGAAAAGTTTAAGGAAATAAAATATGGATTCTAAAAAAAATTAATCAAAAAATTTGGATATATAATTTTATGGAAATTTCCAAAATACCCTTGACGTAAAAATCTGTCTAAAATCCAAAATTATGCATTTTTCACATTTGGGATAAAAATAACACTAAAACCTAACAACATGACAATTACCCATCCAATAACACATTTTTGGGATTATAAACAATTATTTACAATATATAATATATGATAATGTGAGCTTCATTTGTGACGATCAAATAGATTAAATTGGGATATTATAATACCACATCCTTCCATGCATGAATTAAGGAGAGGAATAGACCATTTAGGATGAAAATATTTTTGGATGATGATTCCTATAAAGAATAGAGGGATGTTGTGGGAAGCTTATCTAACTCCTACATAACATATCTTCATGCTTCTCTAATCAATTTCCTACCCATTTGATACCATATAGAGGACACACAACTCTTTTTGATGTCATTCCCTCCCTCATTTCGGAATGAATTATATAGGAATGGGAGTTTTGCCTAGTGATAAATAGATTCTAGATGCTCTGATGCACATGAACCCTGATTGTGAGGATAGTCTGGACAACTTCTCTAATTCATTTTATATGTATTCTTCAGATATTATGAAAGGGGATTTTATTGTGGCTATCCAAATATCTTCTGTGGTTGCATGAATCATGTTTCCTAGACCACAATAATTGTTCTCCTTCCCAAATTGTAAAAACCCACCAATATCATGCAGTACAGAACCATCAATATATTTAATGTCACCTATAAAATAATGACCAACATTGTTAACTCTATACAAGATATTCAACTCCCTTAGCGGGTCTCTTTATAAATACATATGTTTTTATGGGGAATTTGAAAAATGAGGCAATTATTTTAAATCTGAATATTTTTAGAGATATCAACATCAAAAAAATATATATTTTATATTTCAATCATGCTTGATATGATCAGTGCATATGACCGCATTGAATGTATCATTATCAATATGGTATTTGCAAGTATGAGTTTCTCCTCTTGAGGTATTGATTTTATTTTTCAATGTTTTGTCTCCTCATGGTTATCAATTAATTTCTGGGGGAAATCCTATGGCTACATCAAGGATAATGGAAGCCTAAGATAGGGGGTCCTGATCTATTTTTGCATGAATATTCTGGTCTTATATTTTATTAGTCATCTTATCTATATAATAATATGTAATGGTGAAGTCATTACATAACCTAGAAGGATGAAATGTTTTTCTATGTACCGCATCATTGTCACTGATGAAACCATAAACTTCTTGAATTCTAAGAGCCTATATCTACATTGTTTGAATAAGGTTTTGGAAGATTACTTCCATTTGAGTGTCAAGGTAATCAATAATAACATTATTACGTTCTACATTTCCAGCAGTTTCCCCTCTAGGTGGATATCTATAGTGAGCCGCAATATGGACATGTAGAGTGGGGTCCTCCCAATGGACTAAATTGGTTCACCGATTAAGATTGTTAATCATTGTAACAATGAAATTGAACCCCACCTTATTAAGGTATCCAATCAGGTGGTCCACTGAAAGAACAAGTATCAGTCCCTTGCTGGTCATATGGCACTGGTTAATAGTGTGCTTTTGCTAACATCAGTGTATTCCCTCTTATATGTGATGATCTTGATGGATGCTATAAATTACATTAACACGATCCTAGATAGCTTCATATGGGATCTTCTCTCCTATGAAAAATTTCATAGGGACTCCATGTGAATATGGTGAGGCTATTTGGAGAAGGAAGATTCAATTTTTTGGTATGGAGGATACCACATACTTTTGAATGAAAATTAATCTTGGGGTGTTATTGAATAATGTACTATATGGGGGATACCAATGAAATTATATTCATAGGGTACTAGTATCTAGTCTAGGGACAAGAATAGCCACTATGGTTAGGGATCAACCCCCCTATTGGAACTCCTAATATAGTCATGGTTCCTTGTTAGTATATGGGATCTCTCTTTATTGTATTAGAACTAGTGCGGGGTTGTTATTGGTTATCCATATTTCCCTTCCACCAACACCACATTCCGGGAATCATTAATTTACCTCAATAAATAAAATAGTTTCTAGATAGGGATCATCAAGACATGTTAAATCTCATTGTGCTTAATTCATAACACGATAGATGTGTTTTCTCCCTCTCCCCCTCAGGGTCCTTCATGTCGAAGATGATTCGTCGTATCAAAAGTATGTTGGTCCATGACGATTCATGGAATGAGGTTCAATGGGTTACAATTATCTATCCCGAATTTAATTTTCTAACATGGAGGATCAAGAATGGCGATGTCACGACTAAGAAGAAAATCAAGAGAATCTGGATTAATATTGTATTCTTCTGTACGTGATGTGTCTCCCATAGTGAAGAAATAAGGGGTATTCTGTTCATTTGGAGTGAGTGTTCACACAAGGTGATAAATTAATTTTGGGTGTTCACTAATGTACATGCTTCTAACCTTGATGATCACCCCTTTCTGGATCAGTGGTACAATGGATCGGGAGATGGAGGTTTGATGATATTGACCCGCATAGTGGAGTTGCAATCTTTTCTAGTTCCTTCGGAATATAGGGAACAATTTTAGACATGAGGAGGTATCCACATCATCATGATATATGATCATGTGCATGAAAAATATGATAATTTACTAGGGTAGATTCATCAACAGTTGTTGGAGGAGCATTCCCTTCTTAGGATTATATATTTTCCCCCTTTTGCAATACCCATCAGTAATTTCAGGAGAAACTGGGTTTTGTTCACCTCCTCCCTCTAGTGGATTGAAATAACTAAATATTATCACCTTTCTTTAGAGAATAAGACATTAAAAATAAAAATTCCCTTTCATGAAAAAAATATTTATAATGTTCAACTTGACTCCCTCCTTTCTTATACCTATCCTTATACAATTTAAATAATATTTTTGAAACATTGGATGAGAAAAAAACCCAGTAAGGGAAAAAAAGTATGAAAATTTTATTCATTTAATACATATAATCCCATGAAAACATTTTCAAAAAGTTATAGTTTTCCCCATAAAACATAATATCATTAGATTATATGGATAGATAATATCTTTCATATAAAATATCATTGAAAATATGTATCCAAAATCTATCATGGTGCATAAATCACATATGAATCTTAAATTTACTATTGATTTCATACCTACATAGGGAGTATTACTAATTGATAAATTTGTAATAAAAGCCTTGGTATATTTCATTAATCACGTGGGAGAAACTGTAATGGTAATCTCGACCTTTTTAACCAGTGTATTAGAGAGCTAAAACGGGTTAACCCGTCCACAGATTAACATAGAACCACCTGTGAACATGAAAAATTGCCATGAGAAATAACACATGCACCTGTCATAAATCATTTTTATGTGAAAAATAAGATTTCGACTATGAAATCAACTCTCATGTTTTCAAATCAATGAACTCATAAATAATAAAAAATTATACCAAAATAAAATTTTAATCGTAGAAAATAAAAATAAAAAAATAAAATATTGTTATAGAATTAAATTTAATTAATTCTATCTATGATAAAAACAACCATTTTTATTGTGAAAAAATATTTTAATGATTGAAATTAAATGATTTTTAAAAAAAAAGTCCCTTATCTTGAGTGTGAATGATAACGTGCAGTATTTATCTTCCAAAATAAAAAACATAGGATAATTATTTACATTATAGGGGAAAAAATTAATGTTATATATTACTTTTATATCATTTATTACCAAGTTATACAAATTACTTAATTATTTATGTTCGTGTACGACGTTTTGTCAATATTCATTACATTAGTCAAAAAATATATTTGTATAGTATTTATTGTGATGTAGTAATTATTCCATATTATAAGAAATAATATTAATGAAATAATAAAAATATTTATACATTAATTATACCTTAAAATGTAACCATTATATATGATTCTGAAAATTGAAAATTTTTATAATCGTGGAGACGGTAAGCTGTATGTATATAATAGTGACATTTCAATTTATCAATTATCATTAAGGAACGAATGACAATATTATATTAACTTTAAACGAGGAACATAAAATAATTAATATATTACTAATCATTTATATACACAAATATATATATATATATCATCTATGTGATGTGACGAATAAAAAATGCATCACTTCTTAAAGTTGATACATCACACATATGCACAAAAAACATTATTAATATTATTTTCATGGAATGAAATGAATGTATATGACATATAATTATTTCATAATGATAAATATGTCATTAATATAATATATAGTCATTAAATTCTCCATTATTATCTATCATGATAGACGATGAAGAAAATATGTTTGTTCATGATGTAGAAGTCCACCGTGCACACGAATGAAAAATTAAGTTATAAATTGTTGACATTGGATATGGATTTAGGTGATTATATTAACATAATAAACCATATGAATATTAATGTTAATGGATTTTTTATTTCATAATGGTTTAAAAAAATTATAATGATGTTGAAGAAGAAATAAAACAAAAAATTATTGATTTAGATAATATCTCTTTTTTAGATGAACTTCTTTTCATAAAAATAAAACACCTCTACAGATGGTGTTCTGAATAAAAAATGTCTTATATAATGTGGAAGGGGAATATAGTTAGATATTTGGTTAAAACTGGTTCGATTAAAAAGGGATTCAAGTTTAAATAAATGAGAATTATATGTTCCCTTTTATTAGAGAGGGGAGGGTCACACTTGGAAGTCCAAAAAATATCAAATAAAATAAATATTTTTTTTCCAAATGGATGAAAAATTATTTATTTAGAATATAGGCTAATTATTAGTTATAATAAATTAATTTAATAAAAATCAGGGAGTTTTTAATTATTATTTTCTGGTATTATTTTATGTAAACAATTTTTTAACTCTATTACATTTTATCGTGATATCATGTAATTTATATATTATGTATTAGTATAATAACAATAATATTCCAAAAGTCCAATAAATGAGTCATTGATGAACGTATCAGAAATATACCATTATATTTTACAAAATTTAGATTTTTGTAAAATTTCTATAATCTATTTAAATATTAATTATTTTAAAATATCAATAATGTCAATTTTTATTCTATTTATTAGATGAATTTTGAAAATATCATAAAAACATGATGAAATAAAAAAATAGCTTTAAATAATATATATACTGTCAAAATGATCTAAAAAATCCATTCATAACATTAATAATATCTCTTTAAATTTATTTATGTATTTTTATTATAATTTATTTGATTTTTCTAATAATTAAACAATTACTGCATCACTACTTTGTAACCATTAAATTTTATTAATTTATCACTAAAAATTATAAATAAATTAAAATCATGTAGATGAAAATCGTATATTTCGAAATAATATTTATATTTTAACATATACATTATTTATCTCTCTATTGAATGTATTTCCATTGTTAAAAATAAAAGTATGAGAAAATGGAATTTCCTTTAAATATAATATTATAATGGTTCTAATGTCATCAACAATGGCATAAATAATATAATAACCAATGATTTAATTATTAGGGTAGAATAATATTCATCCAATAAAATTAGGATAATTATTATGATATTTGTATATCATTTATAATAATATTTTTTAAAAATAATTATCTAATTTACCCTTAATAGTTGTAAAAAAAATAATTTACTATTCATATATTCTCAAAAAAATTAAGTGGAACTATTTAATAAATTTTAAACTTATGAATCCAAATATAAAATCAATTTTTAAAAATAAAAACATATAATTTTCATAATTTAATTTCAAATTAATCCATATGACGGTTCCATAAAATATTTAGTTAATGTTAAAACATCTAGAAGATTTAAAAAAAATTATATCCAAATACAATATTAAATATATTGTAATGACCCTATTTGTTTTTAAGAATAAAATATTAATAAAATCATAATTTAAAACAGCCCTAAAATATAATTTAACAATATATGTATATAAGAAGGAAAAGTAGGTTTCATATAAAATACTGTATTTTTTCAGTATTCATCAAAAAAAGATTCTTATCCAAAAAATTCTAAAAAAATAAACAAAATTATATTTTGATACATAGAATTTAAAGAAAATTTTTATCTTGTAAAATATAATTTATAAATGAATGAAATGGTATATTTAAAACAAGTGTGTTGTCAAATGGTGACAAAACATACATTTTAGAAAAATACTTGTTTTATATTTAAAATTAGATTTCTTTATATATCTAGTATTGAAAGACATAAGTTGAATTTAATATATTATATTTAATATATATATAATTAATAAAATCCAAAAAATAGTTATTTCATTATTTATTAGTGTAAAACACACTTGTGCGCATTTGAATATTTATCAAGAAAAACATTTTATTTTATTTTTAGAATATTTTCATTCATATTGATAATTAATTTAACATAAATACACATATAAATGTATAAAAAATATTTTTCTAGTCATTTTTAATGATGTTCATACTGACCATTCTAGTTGTTATACAGTAAGTTCCATATTAAATAATAAAAATTAATTGATTATTTAAGCTACATTTGGCCTATCATGCACACTATAGAAAAAAATCATTACTTTTTTTAAACATGGGATATAAAATTCTCCAACCATTAATAAATTTCCTCATCATAATTTGAAATCAGAATAGATAACATGGTGTTTTACAATTCAAAAGCACCATTATTGAAATGCCACATCTTAAAAATGATTAATGATCCTTCAACATTAAAATAATTATTGGGATGTATGATGGTAAAATGAGAAAACATGTACAATGGATATGTGTAGAAAAACATGGACTTGGATGAAAAAACACATTTAAATTTTTTGATAGAGAGTGGTATTGGAAATGGTCTTGTGAAATTTATTAATCACAAAACCGTAAATATATGATGGGTTAAAAGTTCATTGATTTATTATAATGAAATTAAATCTGATATTGTTTTCCATTATACTTTCCATATTGTTAAGGATATATTTTACTACTTAGAAAATTAATATAAGAAAATATTCTAAATAAACTAGTAGATTTTCTTCATTTAATTTAATGTTTTATCTTAAATGGTTATCTTATATCTCTCATTTTTTATTTCCAATAATAAGGACCATAAATTCTTAATTCATGATGTTCTTTATATTAAGAAATGTTACATATCATATCATTATTATTTAATAATACTATGCCATGAATAAATAACAACATACAATTTCCATTGTGTCCACATGATTTATTTATCATCTGGTTCACATATATAGAATGATAACATATTGAAATAATGTTTTATCACATTTTCAATGTACCTTGATTCCTTTTTACAAATACGTATTGTACCATGAAGCTCGTTTGGGAATTGGAATAAAAATATATTTGACCATTATTTTTTTGGACAAATAATTTCAAAACATCTGATAAAACATGATTTTTATAAAATATTTAGACTGATTAATTTTTAAATAATCAATCACGATTCCTTTAATATACATCAAGTATGTTCTGAAAGAATCTATGTTAAGAGAATATAAAAATATGCAGTATAAGGGTATCTTTATTTGGAATTATTATATATAGCATAATATGATTCAAAATCCAATGATAAGGTAAAATAACTGATAATTCCAGGATAATATATACCTTTATTAATAAAATAATAATTTTTTTAAGTAGGATTTGACTAAAAAAATCATGAACCTCTTCGATATAATGATATATATAGGTGTATTATATTATGTAAATTTTTTTTAATTATTTCTTTAATGATAGATAATGTTTTAGATTCCTCAGGATAAGTGTATTCAATAATTATTACCAGAAACTCACCAAGATGAGATATGAATGTGTTGGGAGATCCACCCTGTCTGTTATTAAATGAATTTAATATATTTGAAAATGTTATAGAACAAGTATTTGACTAAAATCATACAAATGTAATGTTATTATATATTTTTTTTACAAAAATTCAAAATTTGTAAATTTTTCTAAACCCTTCAATTAATACAAACAATAAAGACTCGACCTTATACATTAAAAAATATTGTTTTTATCATGTAACTAATTTCATTGAAATTTAGGAACTATTTAATTTTATATTTGTATATAATTATAAAATAATTCAACATAACATTCCACAAACATAGAAATAAGATACTTCAACACAATATCCACTATTTCCAAAAATTAAAACATTTAAAATAAAACAATATTTCATTTTTCATAAAGAAATCATCATAACATTCAACATGACATTATAATATCTCTAACAAATATTTAAAAAGTGTGAGAAATATATATAAAACATGGGAGGAGAACCAAAATTTCTTAATGGGATATAAAAAGAATGAAATAAACTATCAGTACTAGAATTTATAATACCCCATGAAATTTTTTTCCAATAGTTATAATTTTCACCCACAAGACCTAATATCTTTATCTAACATCATGATGTCATAAGATTCCATTAATAACCCATAGAAACCATAAATAACAAATATATATTTTGTAAAATATTCCATATCACCCTTACATTTATTTTAACATTCAACACTACATAGGGAGTAATATAGATTTGGACCTTTTGAATAACCACTATATAATATTCTTTTAATATCATTAGAGAAACCCAACTGGTTTACTCCATCTCATTACCCAATTAATTAGTGAGCTTTTATGGGATTACCACCCAATGTTTATCATGGATCAACCAATACTCATGAATAGTTCAAATGAAAAATAACATAATAAAAACACATAAATAATAAATAAAGGAAAAATAACATTTCCACATTGAAATATGATTTCATTTTTTTAATCTTCATACTCATAAATAAATTTAAAATTAATTACAAATAATATGGTAAACATTGAAAGGAAGCATAAAAATATTAAAGTGACATAAATTTGGTACGTTAAATATATTCGATATATTTTTTTAAAAATATGCCCTTTTTATTTTTTTTAAATCATTTCTATATGTAACATTAAATGTGATTCCTAGATAAATATCTCCCACTTTTAAGTCCAACTCATCATGTAAAATGTTTATATTTATGAATAATGGGATTTTTATAATTAATTACTTTATTGAAAAAATTCCTTTAATTTTCATTATTCCTTTTATAATATTTTTATCATTTTTAATATTTACATATTTATTTATCTTCATTTCAGATGTTTTGCTGATATTCAGTACTTGATTAAAAAACAACATTGGTATGGTGTCTAATGTAAATGTGTTGATTTATAAATCACCTCCAATATAATCTTCATGGAATATTAATATATATTATATTTTTATTATATCTTTTAATCAAAAAAAAATTTTTGGTTACGAAAAATGAATTTTATTATAATCATTGTTATGGTTGGAAGAACGAATGCAAGCGTAACGTTTCCATTTTTAAATGATCATTATGTAATGAGGGTAAATATCATTTTAATATTAAAAATGATAATAATATAATTTCTATTCTATTAATCAATAACATATACATACATATATCATCCATGTGAGATGATGAATAAAAACAAATCACATTGGTTCGTTGAGGTTATTGTTCATTAGTACGTATGAACGATGATATAATTTTAATTTGAATAAAAAGATAATACCATATATGATATATTACACATTCATAATTATTAATTTTTCAGGAATATCTTATATAAAAATTAATTCCATTATATACCCCATCATGAGAGATGATGATGCAACACATATAATATTAGTATATGAGGTGGTAGTCCATTGTGCATACGAAGGAAGGATTTATTTTCTATTTGATGAAATTGTAAATGGATTTAGGTGATTATATTAACATAAAAAATATTATTATATTTTTTATACTAAATTTAATATTTCATCATGGTTGATGTAAATTATAAATAATTATATAAAGAAATAAAAAACAAATACTTGATTAAAGATTTACATCTTCATGGATAACGTCTTTTTCATAACATCTTATCGACATTATAAATGTTTTAATACCTAAACTAAGTCCATTAGAATTTGGGGATCGATTCTATGATGTTATATAAGAATCACATGGGTGATAGACAAAGTTTTTGATGTGTGATGAAATGTGAAGACGAGGTTACCTTTTGTATGAAAGGGGTGGGGAAATTATAGAATTCTTCGTAATATTAAATAAATATAAATTAAATTATTTTTCCAAATGGATGAAATATATTTTATTTAGAAGATAAAAAAATTATTTGTTAAATAAATACATAAAATAAATATTATACATGTTTTAGTAATTTTTAAGACACATAATTTTATTTTAAACCTTATATAACCATTTAAACACTAATCATGATATCATATAATTTAATCCTTAGGGGTAAATATAAAAATAAAAAAATTAAAAACCCTATAAATGAGTCACTGAAGAAATCTGAAACATTTACCAATCATTTTACCAATATTTATATTTTTGGACATTTTATATGATTTATTGCATTATTATTTATTTTAACGTACCAATAATTTCAACATTGAGACTATTCATTATTCGCCTATTTTAAACTATCATTAAAAAATGTAATAAAAAAATACTTATAAAATTTCAATAGAATGTAAAAAAATTATAATAATTCTATCATGATATTATTCACCAATATTTAAATTTATTTTTGTATTATTAATATAGTTTAGTTTCTATTTCCTATAATTAAAAAATAAATTCATCTTAATTATGCCACCATAAAAATTAAATATTTTATAAGTAAAAAATATTTATAAATTAACATGATGTAGATAAAAAATATATATTTCCAAATATAATTTATATTCAAACATGTTCATTTTTTACATCTTAATTAAAAATATTTCTCTTGATAAATAAAAAAGAATGATAATATTCACTTTCATAAATTATAATATTATAATGGATATATTCTCATCCTAAAGGGAAAAAATATCTCATAACCAATCATTGAATTAGTTGGGGAAAAATATTCACCACATACAATTAAGAAATGTGTATGGTATTTTATAGTATTTATAATTTTATCATTACTCATAATTACATAATTTAGCCTTAACCCTAGTAATAAAATTTTTGAGAGATACTATTTATATTTTTCCCAAAAATAAAAGGGACCTATTTACCAATTGTTTTCTTTATTATTCCATTTACGGAATATATATTTACAAAAAATGTTAATTTGAAGATATAAATTAAAATATAATCTTATTTATGGATTGAGGAAAAATGATTGTAAATAAACAACACCTAAAATACTAAATTTTATTTATATCCAAATTAAATGTGAAATTTATTTTGTTGTAATTATATATATTAAATGATAACATATTTATCTAGTTATAATTTAAACAATTATAAAATCTAATAAATAAAAATAAATAAATCATTCCAAAAAGTAGAATTGATTATAATATTTTATTTTTTCACTATTAATCAAAAATTAAATCTTAACAGAAAAATACCCCGAATACAATCAAATAAAATTTTGAAACAACACATTGAAATTAGTAGTTTTTTTTTTCAAATATTATTTTCTAATGAAATAAATATTATATTTCAAAAATCATGCTCTATCCAAAGGCTGAAAATGTACATTTTTATAATTCTACTTCATTTATATTCAATATTCGATTTGTTTATAAATAATGTCAATAAATAAATAAGATGAATGTTAAATATTAAATATTATATATTATATATTTATATATTTACATATTTATATAATATAATATAAAAGGGGTGATTTTAATATTTATTTGTCTGAAAAACACTTGTAACCATTTTAATTTTTATCTAGAAAAACAGATACATTTATTATAAAAGGGTTTTATATATATTTAATATTTAATTATAGTTAAATATTTAATTATATATACTTGGGTCATCCATATTTTTTTATTTTATTTAATAATTATAATACCCTTCATTCTAACAAATATGAGATTACTTCTATATTAAATAAAAATATTTAGTTGTTTGTTTAACCTCAACATGGTGTATCATGTACGTAATCTATCATAATATTTAATCTTTTTTAAAAAATAGATCTCCTATAGATAATCAATATAGTAAAAAAATAATATTTAATGATATATAATATAAACCTTCAATTTAAATCATTCCACATTATGAATTTTTTAACTCATTTAAAAGGAAATATATTATGCATTTTAATATAGGATTTATAAAATAACGTTTTATACCAAAAAAACATATAATTAATGTCAACATAAAGATTACTTAAAATTTATTATGTGGAATAAATATAATTAATTCATACAGACATAAAATTAAATCATATTCAAAACATATTTATAATATACAATTTATTATTTTATTAAAAGAATTGTTTTTAATGAAATTGGTATTTTTCAATATTAATGAAAAATATATTTTATAAGAAACACAAATTTACAACTATTTAAATATTGATATGATTAATTCAAAAATGATATTATTTTTATGAAATTCAAATTCTTTGATTTAGTAATTAATCTTCAATATAAAACCATACAAGGGATGTTTTAATTAAAATATTTTCCTTTTTATTAATATTTTTATATTTAGTATAACTATCTAATACATATTAATACACATGAAAGTGATTTAGAATATCATTAGCTGTATTGTTAATAGTTTTTCCAATTTTACAAATTACTTTATCACAATTTTTATCACCTACTAAACATGTGGCCACATCATTACCTCATATCATTTATAAATTCCCATGTTTCCTCTATAACCATATGGTATTCCATAATATCATGACCTGGTGAATCTTCTTATTCTTGAACACATTCTCTCCGCAATCATGAATATTAACTAGATGATCCTCATAATAAATATTTTCTACCGACTAAACTACATCATGGGATAAAACCTTAGATGAATAGGGAAAATATTTCATGACATTAAAACGTGAAATACATTGTTTTCCTTAGAAAAATTCATTGGTAAGTCCATATATAAGAATCTTACCCAGAATTCACCAAAAATTAATAGGATATAATGATAAAAAAATAAAATAATATTCTTAAAAAATGTGTCTTACAATTCCATGGTTAAACATTGAGAAATACATCATCCCCTACCACTAGATTAAAATCATCCCTCTAGTAATCCAAAAAAAATTTCAATTTCTCTATAATATACATTTGTGTATCAGAATCAATTGTAATTTGTCTTCAATTTAATCTGAATATCTTGGTCCTATCATCATTATTCCCCCAATATCATTCAATAAAGCTACTTTTTGAAGCATCTTTCTATATAATAACTCAAACAGAACCATCTCATTATTGGAATGAAAAATATTTTTATAAAAATGTTATCCAAAAATTAACGTTGATCTGCACATTATTGGTAATCCATTTAACAAGAACAATGAATATTGTCCATGGTCTGATACAACCACTCAAATTGACCATCAAATTAAAGATTAAAATATGTTCTAAATTTTTTTTTCACAACCCAAGGACATCTAAACCACCATGAAAAAATTAGTTTCAAACAAGGGATCACAGTTTGATACAATGGATAATATAAATCCATATATGTAAAGACCCATAAATTTCAAGGAATTTTTTTTTCTTTCTTAATTTTCTTTGGATTTTACAAGAGCATAGTTTCGGATGGCGCCTGATTCCGAGGCCCGGTGTGCCCGGAATCATTTTTCAAAGTTTGGCTCGGGTACGTTCAGTGAACGGACGAGCGAGTTTTTCTATCTTTTGAACTGGTGCTCGGAATCAAATTCAGAGGGCACCGATGGAATCACAATGCTGATACTTTCTTAGAAACGCCTCTTCTGGAGTTGTGTTTTCTCGGGTGTGGTTTTTAATTTTCGGGCTTAAATTTATGAAATAAAATAATTGTATGATAAAATTTATTTTATTTCACTTAAGCCGTTTGGATGACACTTGAAGCCACTTAAAGTGGCTTATGTTGAGTTGATGCAGGTAGGGTGCTTTCCAAAAATATCCTACCCTCTTGGTAGGATATTTGTGAGGTGGGACCCGCACGAGCCCCACCGTTTCTTTTCCACTAAGTAACGTACCCGTGAAAACCCGTCATTATGAAAGTCAACTGATGCATTTTCTTAATTTCATAAGGCACCAATTAATTGGGCGGTTTTTTTCGTTGAAGTAAATGGGCTGTTTATTCGTTGAAATTAATTCTATGAATTAATTTCATTCATTTCTTAACCTGTTTGAAATCCGTTGGCATAATTATAAAATAAGACCAACACACGACATCTGAAAAAATGCTCGTTGAGAAGTTTTGACAAGTTTTGTGCCTTCACCCTCCTTCACGAGGAATGCGAAGAACGCGAAGAACATGAAGAACGTGAAGAACGCGAAGAACATGAAGAACGCGAAAAACGACGTCACCCTCGGAGATTGACGACGCTTCATCCGAGACGTTCTTCCCCGCCCCGATCTCCGGTCACCTACTGCTGGAGGTATGAGATTTCAGGTTTCTTTTAAATCTCCTTTGTGTTTTTTAACAAAACACGGATTTAATTATTTATAATTAAATCTGATGTTTCTTGGTCCTCGGAGTTCGTCGACGCAACATCGGATATCGCGACGACGCGACGGTCCCCTCCTTCCGCGACTATCAATTTCCGCGAAGAACGCGCGTGCGACGACTTGACGAGGTAGGGATATTATTTTGGAAATACCCTTTTATATCCCCGTGATTGATACTTTTAAAACAAGAACCTGGATCATGTGCAATTTTAAATTATTAAAATTGTTTTGATACGTTTTTCATGTGTTGATTTATCCTCCCGGTTGATAATGTCTAATGTGGAGGGTGCGGGCCAAACAATCATGGACCGAAAACACTCCGCCTTTCTTCGTTGTTGTGAGGATTTGGCGGGCGACAAAAAAACGTGCCGCAAAGGGAATTTGATGATCCCGCAGTGAAGAACAGAACCCGGGAGGAGCAGCGGCGCAGACGAGAACGGAATCGGACCACCGCAGCGACTCCGGTGGCCCGCGGAAGCCACCAGAGGCACGGGTTGCCAGCATGGCGGCACCGGCGGCCGGAGTCGGCGGCAGCAGCACCAGCGGACCCCGCAACCGCATGGGTCCGGCGCACACTGGACGCAGCGAAGCCGCGTCCGTTGACCAGGGTGGCCCCCCATGGGGGGCCGCGGTGCTGTCACGCGGGGGCAGCGAGCCCCCCCACGCTGCTCGTACGCTCGGCCGAGCCGAGTCGGACCGGCCGGCCGAGCCGGGCCCGCGCCCTGGCCGAGCCAGACTGGGTCCATCCCAGGTCGGACCGGGTCGCGGGGATCCGGTTCGGCCGACCTAGGGGGGGTCGGGCCGGGTCGGCTCGGGCCCAGACCCCCCGTCTTCGGACTGTTTTCGGTCTTTTGCTCGTATCTGGAGCTACGAGCCTCCGAAAAAATGCGCCGTCAGCAGTGATGCGATCTTGGATCGAGACGGTCGTTTCAGAATATTACACTAAATGATTCGGGATACTTTGGGTACGACCGGGTTTGTTCGAACACGAAAACCAACCGGGCCCTCGGAGCGAAAATGCTCATTTCATGAGCTTCGGACGTTCGAATTGACGTGCCGCGACTTTGTTGAATTACTCAAAGTGAGATAGATCTTTTGTCTCACTCTGCCCGAGGTTTGGAAGCAGGTGGAGTAAGGTCGGGTTGGTTTTGCCTTTAAAATCCAACCGGGCCCCTGTAATGAAAAAAGCAAATAACTCACAGACCGGGCATGTGATTGAAGCGCTGACTGTCTCGTTGAATTCCTCTTGGAGAGATGGAACATTTGGCGTACTTCGCCCGAGTTTTGGTTGCTGTTGGATAGTGGCCGGGTTGGATTATACCCGAAATCCAACCGGGCCCCTGGAACAGAAAAGCTTATATCTTTCAGACCGGACATCCGTTTGACGAACCGTCAGCGGCGTTGGTGATCACGTTGAGAAACGGTCCCTTTGAGTATACCCAATGGGAGTTCGGGGTACAGTTGAGATATGGCCGGGTTGGTTCGCACATGAAACCAACCGGGCCCCTGGGATGAAAATGCTAGTAACTCACAGACCGGGCATCTGATTGACGCACCGTCTATTGTGTTGAGACACCTGTGACGAGGAGGTCCCTTTATATACTTCTTCGTTGACCCTTGTGATAATTGTAGTATCGACCAGCATCTCAGGGAGCGGACCCTCCTGGAGATGAACGTTTGGAATACAGAGACCGTGTAGCCGGCTGAGACTTGACGACTGCTGATCGAACGACTCGGTGTGTTACAGATATCCTAGTGAGGAGCGCTTGGTTGTAGCGGAAGACCCACGACTGAGGTGTGATTGGTTGTAGCGGCACTGGGGAGCGCTTGGTTGTATCGGCAGACCCACGACGGAGGTGCTCTTGGTTGTAGCGACAGACCCACGATGAATGTGCACTTGGTTGTAGTGGCAGAGGGGAGCGCTTGGTTGTAGCGCCAGACCCACGACGGAGGTGAGGTTGGTTGTATCGGCATAGGGGAGCGCTTGGTTGTAGCGACAGACCAACGACAGAGGTGCGTTTGGTTGTAGCAGCACATGGGAGCTCTTGGTTGTAGCGGCAGACCCACGACGGAGGTGCGCTTGGTTGTAGCGGCACGGGGAAGTGCTTGGTTGTAGCAGCATGCCCACAATACTCCACAGGAGGAGTACCTCACTAGTCTTAGGTTAGTGAGCAGTACCTCGGAGTCGTGACAGGACCACTGTATGCTCCAGAGATGGGGCTCTTCAGCCGTTGCCGTTCCGATAATGAAAATCCTGGTTTGAGCTGAGACTTTTGACCTTGATAACTTAGGTATATGTATGGGCATATACTTGGGTAGTGGTTATCCGTTGTTTTCTAAACCCTTGTGTTCCCTCAGGTTTGAGATGGGTTACTTGATAACTTAGGTATATGTATGGGCATATACCTAAGTAAAGGTTATCTGTGAACAACTTATTTGTGGTTATCCTTGTTGGTTTTAGTGAGACCTTGAGGGTCTCGGGGTCCCTACTAAGTATCGTTATACAAACCCCTGCACGGGCTATGCCCGCATGTCGTTGTGTTGGTTGTAGACGACGGGCAGTGCTGATGGAGGCTGAGTGTTCGAGGACTGGACGGTACCCGGAGGAGGACTACACGACAAGTCAGTACCCGGAGGTTGACTACACGACGAGTCAGTACCCGTAGGTGGACTACACGACGAGACGACCCACGGAGGAGGTTGACGGGCGAGAGCGTTGAGGAGGCCATCTGTACCTACCCTTTAGGTAGGATCTGATGAGGATGGCCGAGGAGCTGCTTCCTTTCTCCGAGCTATTTTCTTTTTCTGTTGTACTTTTTTCAGTTGTAGTTGTACTTTCATTTGGCTTTGTATTCTGGCCCATTTACTTTTCAGCACTTTCTTTTATAATTAGTGTTTTGCTACCGCTTGGGATCTGTGGTGTTTTGTTTACTTTTATAAAGGCAATTCCTTCCTAGTTTTCGAGATTTACGCCTTTGGTGCTAGTCGCCAGCCCCTGGCCTATGGAAGGCGGGCTTGGGGTAGTCACGGCACGGGCCCCGAGGACGGGTCGTGAAAAATTGGTATCAGAGCAGTTCGGTACTACCGCAGAACTTGGGACTCTGATCTTTTTTTCCCTTTCTGTGAAGAAATAGTGTTAAGAGTACAGAGTGTGGTTTTCAGTTCAGGGAGTCCAGTGTCGGTGCGGGCGGCCGACGTATCCATACACCAGGAACCTGATAACCGATTTCCGACTCTGTGAACGAAAACACTGATTGCATGTGTGTTTCCAGAAGTTTTTAAATGTCATCTCAAAACAGGGCACCACACCAGGTATAATCATTTGACCGTGTCACGTTGTTTTTTTCAGGATGCCTTTTCATGGACGACCAGCTACAGCATAGAGGGACATGTGTACTGACAGCTTGCTGAGCGACGAGGCTTCGGTACAGGGCCCTCTTGCAGTTGAGTCACCAACGGAGGCACCAGCGGTAATACCATACATTGGGCCACCGATGCCACTAGCCCCAGCAGTAGGTGATGCACACCACTTGAGTGCGCTGCACGAGTTACAACGCCAAAGACCACCCAGGTTCCGGGGAGAGACGGACCCACATGTGGCTGAGGATTGGCTGGAGGCTGTGGTGAGAGTCATCAGGCTAGTGGGGATGCCGACAGACCTCATGGTGATCATTGCTGCCAGCCTTCTTCAGGAAGCAACAGATAGGTGGTGGAGCCACCTGTTCCAGTTTTGTGACGAGATGGACTTCACATGGGAAGACATCGAGACCTTATTCATGGTGGAGTTTGTGCCAGTGGCTCTACACCTCGAGCGTGTTCAGGAGATGCTACCTTTTCCGCGTGTTTTTCGATCAGTAGCCAAGTCATCTGTGGGCATTAGACAGATGATGCAGAGGTCCACGAGGGCCAGAGCCAGCCGTATGAGGAGTAGGAAGTGTTATGAATGCGGCGGAAAGGGTCACCTGGCACGTGACTGTCTGACTCCTCGTGCAGTTGATCTGCAGGCTTTGGAGGAGCCACCGAGGCAGAAGCAACGACAGGTGTTTGAGCAACAACCAAGCAGTGGACAAGGTAGTAGTGCTTCGGGAGCAGGTGGACAGGAGCGGGACTAGTGGATACGTCCCTTGTACTCTAGTTCCATTTTGTTATTGTATTCATTTCTTTGTACTATGAGATGCAATAATAAAAAGACACTTATCTTTCTTTGCTTTCCTGTCCTTTTGTTGGGTTGATACTGAGTGGACCCGGTTAAACTGTTGACATGACCCTCACTTTCGAGTTTTCTATTTGAGGAGACCTAGTGACCTCACACTGATGCCGACAGTGTGACTCGACCCTTGGAGATGAGAGTGACAGTTGGATCTTTTAGTAGTTACGTCGAGGCCTTACGACGTCATCCATGGCATGAATGCATCATTCATGTTAGGATTTACTGTATTAGGCAATGGGCGTGGTTCATCCAGGTGATGAGACCGAGTTTCCCTTTTCGTCAAAGGATAGATTTTAGAAACTCTTCCAGATCGTAGGCAAAGTAGGTGCATATCATCTAGGAGCGGATGAAGACTGCATAGTGCAGTAAGAAACAGGAAACTGGCGCCAGTCCTGGAGACTCGGGCATGTTAAATGTTTCCATAAGAGGATGCTTAAAGGAAATTTGAGTCTGCGAAGTGGCAGATGTGGAGGCAGATCTAGGAGAGCAGCATGAGGTGGTTTACATCTTAACATGCTACAACCACCCGCCTTAGTTATACCCGCCAGTCTCAGGGAGCTAGAGGTCGGAGGAAGAGTGCGGCTGTGTGTGGTTAAGGAGTGTGACCCAATGGCTCTAAAAAAATGATTCAAGGGACAGTCTGTGTCCACTACTAGCTGTTGTTGTAACAGATGTCGATATGAATCATTCCTCGCTTTCACAAATCTTGTCCCAGACCTAGAGTTTCCGGTAAGCCGTGGACTTGACCCTTGTAAAGACCCGTAAAATTCAAGTGAAATTTTTTTCTTAATTTTCTTTAGAATTTTACAAAAGCGCGGTTTCAGATGGCACCTGATTCCGAGGCCCGGAGTGCCCGGAAATAATTTCCGAAGTTTGGCTCGGGTACGTTCAGTGAACGAACGAGCGGGAATTCCTAACTTTTGATCCGGTGCTCGGAATTGAAATCCGAGGGCACCGATGAACTCGCAGCGCCGATATTCGCTTAAAGAGACCTTTTCGGGAGTTGCGTTTGTTGCGGGTTGAAAGTTAAGTTTTGGGGTTTTCAGTTGAGTTAAATAAAATTTGTGTAAGACAAATTTTATTTTTAGTTTGTTAAAAAAACCTACCAAAGGGGGTTGGAAGTGGGACCCACACCCACTTAACCTCCCTTGGGAGGATTAAGTGTGGTGGGGCCCACACGAACCCCTAGACTTTTCAAATTCCCTTAACCCCCCTCTTTAATGGCTTAAGTTACCCTTAATTAATTATGGGAGTTAAGTCTTTTTGAATTTCAAACATTGAAATTCTTTTGTGTTATGTGTTAATAAAATAAGAGGTAGTCTTATTTTATTTTGAGTTCTTTGTTTGTCATTTTGAGAGCTTCCTCTTCATCTTCAAGCTCTGACGAAGAACGAAGAACGCTCAAACTCCGACGAAGAACGATGCCTCTCTTCTTCGTCCTCGGTGTCAACAAGAGGGAACACCGCTTCCTCCTCGGACCTTCTTCGTCGGCAAACGAAGATCCGCCCACGACGTGTCTCCTCGGGCATATCTCTTCGTCAACGGATTTGACGAACGACGACCGCGACGCCCGACTTCCGAGACGCCGTCTTCCGCGGAACGTAGACGAATCTTCGAATCTTAAACCAGAGGTAGGGGTTGTTGTTTTGGTTTCCTTTTTCCTTTTCTTGCTCGTGGATCGCATGTCTACGTGAGACATTTAAATATTTTATTTAAGTGTTATAGTTAACGCGAGGGGGGCCGGACCGCACGAACACGGCCGAACCCCCCCTCCATTGTTCTTGTTTAATTATTTTGTGGAGGAAAGCAAGTGGCGTGGTGCCGTCGCACCACGCGGATGAACGTGTAATTATCTTACGCGATGCCGTCGCACGCACCATCGAAGAAACAACAAGAACGCGACGCCGTCGCGCCGCGTTGAAGAAATATCATGGCACGGCGAAGGGGCGCGGTGCCGTCGCACCACGCCGGATGACGAACGCCGCGGCCGGTTCCGGGCCGCGGCGGAAGAGGAGACCGGCGGCCGGGCCGCCGGCGTCGGAAGTCGAGGGCGGGACCGGAATTTGCGGTCCCGTTGGTAAAAACCGGCCGGCCAGCTGGCCGGCCGGATGTCTTAAAACCGGGGAATTTAATTCCCCGGCCACCTAATAAAAACCCCCCTCTTAAGAGGGGGGCGGGTCTTTAAAGGCGGGGGGGGGGGCAGCAGCCCCCCGGTTCGTGTCCAGCCGGCCCCCACGTGTGGGGGGGCCGTTTCATGTAATTGGCGCGGCACAAGGCCGCGCCGCCTTTTCAAACAGCAGGGGATTTAATTCCCCCGCGCGGCCTCCTTGCGGCGACAGCCGCCGTGGCACCCCGCGCCGCCGCGCCGCCGCGCCGCCCAGGGGGGGGTCGGGCCGGGTCGGCCCGGACCCGGACCCCCCGTTTCGAACCTGTTTTGGTTTTTCGCCCATAACTTGAGCCTCGGACCTTTGAATGATGAACCGTCTGCGGCAACGCGATCCTTGGATCGAGACGGTCGTTTCGGTATATCGCACTCAAGGTTTCGGTTTACTTTGAGTTCGGCCGGGTTGGTTCGTTCACGAAACCAACCGGGCCTTCGGAGCGGAAACGCTCATATCTTGAGTTACGGACGTCCGATTGACGTGCCGTCAGTCGCGTAGTGTTCCTCTTAGTGAGACGGATCTTTTGGCATACTCCGCCCGAGGTTTGGACGCAGGTGGAGTACGGTCGGGTTGGTTTTGCCTTAAAAACCAACCGGGCCCCGGAGACGAAAATGCCAATAACTCTCAGACCGGGCGTCCGATCGACGCGCCGTCTGTTGCGTTGAGTTCCTGTTGGCGATACGGAACTTTTGGATACATCAACTTCGGTCTTCGTGACAGTTGATGTATCAGCCTCTCGGCTCGTGGAGCGGACCCTCCGAACGAGCATGCTTTGTGCGGGAACCCTAGTGCTGGCTGCGACTGTTCTACTGCTACGACTGCTACTGTGACTGCGACGACGACAGTACAGAGATCCTGTGTGGATTCGACGACGACAGTACAGAGATCCTGTGTGGATTCGACGACGACAACTACAGCACTCAGTGATCCTACGTGGATCAGTGCTACAGGTCCTGTGTGGGCCCGATCCTGTGTGGGTCCTTGCGCTCAGCGGTTCTGTGTGAGCCAGCGCCTACAGGTCCTGTGTGGGCCCGATCCTGTGTGGGTCTTTGCGGGGGTTAGTTACCTATCGATCCTTCGTGGATCCGACGACTTGATGGATCAGTGATCATCTTTATCGTCCTTGAAGAAGTATACCTGTGTGAGCTGAATCCTGTTGTTTTCCTGTGTGGATTGTGTTGTGCAATCCTGTGTGGATTATGTTTTGCTTTTCTATGTGGAATACGTATACTTTCCTGCGTGGACTGAGTTGTACTTGGGCTCGGAGGTTGGAGCATATTTTAATTGATGACTTAGGTATTTGTATGGGCATATACCTAAGCAGTGTCGGTTGTTACTTCGTGATTGTACTTTTCTTCGTAGTTTATCCTTTGTGGATTTGAGAGACCTTCAGGGGTCTCGGGGTCCCTACTGAGTAGCTTATACTCACCCCTGCACGGGCTTCGCCCGCACTACGTTGTGTTGGTTGCAGACGACGGACAGCGTTGACTTAGCTGAGGCTTGTAGAGCGGGACGGTACCCGGAGGTGGACCACTGGGCGGGACGTGCACGGAGCGGACGGCGGGACCCGTGGAGCAGAGGAGCTATCTGTACCCACCCTTCAGGTGGGATTTCCGGTGGACAGCTCGGAGTAGCGGCCTTTACTTTACAGTTGCTGTTTTTTTTCCTTTTTGAGTTGTACTTTACTTTCAGTTTGGGTTTGTATTCTGGCCCATTTACTTTTCCGCACTTTCAGTCGTACTCTGCTTGCTTAGTGTTTACTTTCCGCTTGTTTACTCTGTGGTGTGTGTTTACTTTTCTAAGGTAATGCCTTCCCTTTTTACTGGGATTTACGCCTTGGTGCTAGTCGCCAGCCCCTGGCCTATGGAAGGCGGGCTTGGGGTAGTCACGGCACGGACCCCGAGGGCGGGTCGTGACAAATTGGTATCAGAGGAGTTTGGTTCTACCGCGAACTCTGATCTTTTCTATGTGAAGCAATAATGTTTAGCGTATTGAGTGTGGATATCAGTCCAGGGAGTCCAGTGTTGGTGAGGCGGCCGACGTATCCATACACCAGGACCCTGACTTCTGATTTCAGACTTAATGCACGAAAACATTGATTGCGTGTGTGTTTCAAAGTTTTCTTTGTGATTACTTATACCAGCTCACCAGGTATACTGTTCTAACCGTGGCGCACCTGTTTCCTTTTCAGGATGGCCCCACGACGGCAGCCAGCTAGGGTTCCGAGAGTCAAGCGAGACGACAGCCCACCGAGCGACGAGGCCTCGGTGCAGGGCCCTTTTCCAGTAGTGGCACCGGTGGTATCTTTACCCGCCGATCCCCCGATGCTTCCAGCAGCAGCCGCTGACGATGCACGTCGCCTCAGCGCACTGCATGAGTTTCAGTGCCAGCGACCGCCCAGGTTTCACGGGGAGACGGATCCTCAGGCAGCAGAGGACTGGCTGGAGGCAGTGTTTCGAGTGTTTAGGCTAGTGAGGACACCAGCAGACCTCATGGTGATCCTCGCTGCGAGCCTACTACACGCAGCAGCAGGACGATGGTGGATCTTGATGCTCCAGGTGCACGATGAGACATCTCTACTTTGGACGGACTTTGAGAGCCTCTTCCGCTCGGAGTTCGTCCCAGCCACCCTTCGTGCGGTGCGTATCCAGGAGCTTCTACAGCTGCGGCAGGGTAGCATGACGGTCGCTCAGTACTCGGCGAGATTTACCGATCTCTCGCGCTACTCGACCGACATGGTACGGGACCCATTCTTCCGGGCCCGGACCATCGAGCAGGGTTTGAGACATGAGATCAGGGCATCGCTGATCTCCCTCAGCATACCGACTCAGACAGGAGTACTGGAGCGGGCTCTTCTGATCTAGAGCTTCCTTGCTGAGTCTACATCAGCATAGAGACCCACTGCAGGGCGGCACGTGGTAGAGTCATCTGCAGCAGGCAGTCGACGGATGACTCAGGGGTCCAGACAGACCAGACCTTCGGGCAGACGATCTCAGGGCACTGGCTCAGCAGTGTGGGGCACACAGCGCGGAGCCAGTCTTACGAGAGGCAGACAGTGCTACTCGTGCGGCGGGCAGGGCCACATGGCTCGTGACTGCTCGACCCGCCGTGCCGAGGAGCAGCAGTCGGTTGATGGACCACCGAGGCAGAGGCAGAGGGTCGACCGTGGCAGTCCGCAGGGAGGAGGCGGACGAGGCAGAGGAGCTGGACGAGTAGCTGGTGGTGGCCGACGCTTTGAGGCTCTACCACCACCACCACCAGGAGGTCCACCCCGACCACAGGGAGCTGGCGGGCAGCGACAGGCACATCTCCAGGCAGCAGAGGCCTACGACCACGGCGCACCTGAGATGATTCGAGGTACTATCTGTGTCTACTCCACCCTTGCTGCAGTTCTTATAGACACAGGAGCGAGTCATTCTTTCATAGCCGCTGCCCTTGTTCGGAGCTCGGAGATTCCGACAGAGCCGTTGGCTCGATCCTTACGGATAGAGACTCCTACGGGAGCAGACTCGACGATTACGCACTGGTGCCGGCAGTGTGAGCTTACTCTAGGAGGCGAGAGATTCGGCTGGGATCTTCTTGTAGCAGCGTCGAGGCCTTACGACGTCATCTTGGGCATGGATTGGCTGTCTACGGTCCATGCACAGATTGACTGTTTTAGGCGCAAGGTGCGTTGTGTACATACCGACGGGAGCAGGTTCACCTTCACCGGCGATAAGTAAGCCTTAGCAGCACAGGATGGACTTCCGCGGAGGAGAGGACAGCCCATCACTCATCAGTTGGCTAGCCTTATCCTTGGAGCAGTTGATGTGCGGAGTCCTGGTTTTCCTGCAGTGGTGGATCAGTTTGCGGACGTTTTTCCCGACGACGTACCAGGGCTACCTCCTCGCAGATAGGTAGACTTTTATATTGACTTGTACCCTGGGACAGCCCCGATATCCACTCCAGCATATCGGATGGCCCCCGCCGAGCTTCGAGAGCTACGGGTATAGTTGGAGGACTTGCAGGGGAAGGGGTTCATCCGACCCAGTGTTTCACCCTGGGCTTCCCCGATATTGTTCGCCAAGAAGGCGGACGGGAGCTTGCGACTTTGTGTTGACTATCGTCTCCTGAACCAGGTGACAGTGAGGAACAAGTATCCGCTACCGAGGATTGATGACCTCTTTGATCAGCTCAAGGGAGCACGGTGGTTCTCGAAGATAGACCTCAGATCAGGCTATCATTAGCTCAGAGTCAGAGACGAGGATGTGCAGAAGACGGCCTTCAGATATCGGTATGGCCACTATGAGTTCTTGGTTATGCCTTTCGGTGTTACCAATGCTCCAGCAGTGTTCATGGCTCTCATGAACAGGATCTTTCAGCCATACCTCGATCAGTTTGTCGTGGTCTTCATCGACGACATTCTGATTTACTCTACGACAGGGGAGGAGCACACCTATCACTTGCGAGTTGTCCTTGACACACTACGAGAGCACCAGCTTTATGGTAAGCTCTCGAAGTGCCAGTTCTGGATACGTGAGGTCCACTTTTTGGGACACGTTATCTCTGAGGCGGGAGTTGCAGTGGATCCCGCGAAGATTGAGGCTGTGTTAGCATGGGAGCCACCCAAGAGCGTGACTGAGGTTCGGAGTTTCTTGGGACTAGCTGGATACTATCGGAGATTCGTTCCAGACTTCTCTAGAGTTGCAGCATCACTCACAGCTTTGACGAAGAAGGGGAAACCCTTCGTGTGGTCAGACAGATGTCAGCAGAGCTTCCAGGAGCTGAGACAGAGATTGACTAGCGCACCTATCTTGAGGTTGCCTGAGGAGGGAGTAGGGTACGTAGTCTACTGCGATGCATCAGGGACCGGACTCGGATGTGTTCTAATGTAAGAGCGGGCAGTGATCGCCTATGGATCACGACAGTTGAGGCCGCATGAGCAGAACTACGCTACCCATGACCTGGAGTTAGCAGCAGTGGTCTTCGCTCTGAAGACATGGCGACACTATCTGATGGGCGAGCGCTTTACAGTCTTTTCCGATCATCAGAGTCTCAGGTATATCTTCTCGCAGAAGGACCTGAACCTGAGACAGCGAAGATGGCTCGAGTTCCTCCAGGACTATGACTTTGAGATAGTCTATACCCCTGGGAAGGGGAACGTAGTAGCCGATGCCCTCAGCAGGAGGACGGGCATTCAGCTACTCGAGGAGGCGACGGAGCAGCTAGCCTCATTGCAGATATCCTTCGTGGATAGAGATGGAGCAGCCTTTCTTCAGTCTCTCACAGTCACTCCTCTACTACTGCAGCGAGTCAGGGAGGCACAGCACGGGGACGCTGACTGTGAGACACGGCGTGCACAGATATGCTCGGGACAGGCACCTGATGGTTTCTCCCTTGGAGCAGAGCACGACATCCTTTTCAGAGGACGTACCATGGTACCAGTCGCTTTGCGAGAAGAAGTGCTGAGGGAGATTCACACTTCTCCTTTGGCGGTACATCCTGAAGTGGCGAAGATGTACCAGGATCTCAGACGACAGCACTGGTGGGCGGGCATGATGAAAGCTGTAGCAGAGTTCGTTTCTCGATGCCTTACCTGTCAGCAGGTGAAGGCAGAGCATTAGGTACCAGCAGGCTTGGTACAGCCCTTGGAGGTTCCGGAGTGGAAGTGGGACGACATATCTATGGACTTCGTGACTGGACTTCCACGCACTTCCAGAGGTCACGACTCCATCTGGGTGATTGTTGACCGACTCACCAAGTCGGCACACTTCTTACCCATCAGAGAGCAGGGCTCAGTGGAGAGCTTGGGACGTCTCTACGTTCAGGAGATTGAGCGGCTCCACGGCGTGCCATCATCTATCGTTTCCGATCGAGATGCCCGCTTTACTTCCCGGCTTTGGAAGGGGTTGCAGGAGGCGTTTGGGACGCAGCTACGTCTTAGCACAGCTTTTCACCCTCAGACAGATGGTCAGACGGAGAGGACCATTCAGACTCTCGAGGACATGCTCCGCGCATGTGTCCTTGACTTTGGTCGTAGCTGGGAGAACCACCTACCTTTGGTGGAGTTCGCGTACAACAACAGCTACCACTCCACCATCGGGATGACACCGTACGAGGCGTTGTACGGCCGACCATGTAGATCTCCTTTGTGCTGGACAGACCCTGGGGAGTCAGCACTGGTGGGACCGGAGATGGTCCAGGCCACGACAGAGAAGGTCCAGGTCATCCAGGAGCGGATGAGGACAGCTCAGAGCCGGCAGAAGTCATACGCTGACAGGAGGCGGAGGCCACAGGAGTTCGAGGATGGCGACCACGTCTTCTTGCGGGTCTCACCTCGACGTGGTATTCGGAGATTTGGCCGAGGCGGCAAGGTATCTCCATGCTTCATCGGACCTTTCCAGATTCTCAGCAGGGTTGGCGAGGTGGCTTATCGCCTGGCTCTACCACCTCAGTTGCACCGGGTGCACGGCGTCTTCCACGTATCCCAGCTGAGGAGATACGTGCACGACCCGACGCACATCATTGACCATGGGGAGCTTGACGTTGACGATGGGGCGACTTTTACGGAGGTCCCGGTGGAGATAGAGGATCGACAGGAGAGGGTCCTGCGTGGGCGATCGATTCCTCTTGTGCGCATCAGATGGCAGCACGGGAATCTCCAGGAGAGCACATGGGAGCGGGAGGCTCAGATGCGTGCTCAGTACCCTCATTTGTTTCCCTAGTTTTTGTTGTATCTTTACGGGGACGTAAATCCCTGAGGTGGGAGTAATGTAAAGACCCGTAAAATTCAAGGGAAATTTTTTTCTTAATTTTCTTTAGAATTTTACAAAAGCGCGGTTTCAGACGACACCTGATTCCGAGGCCCGGAGTGCCCGGAATTAATTTCCGAAGTTTGGCTCAGGTACGTTCAGTGAACGAACGAGCGGGAATTCCTAACTTTTGATCCGGTGCTCGGAATTGAAATCCGAGGGCACCGATGAACTCGCAGCGCCGATATTCGCTTAAAGAGACCTTTTCGGGATTTGCGTTTGTTGCGGGTTGAAAGTTAAGTTTTGGGGTTTTCAGTTGAGTTAAATAAAATTTGTGTAAGACAAATTTTATTTTTAGTTTGTTAAAAAAACCTACCAAAGGGGGTTGGAAGTGGGACCCACACCCACTTAACCTCCCTTGGGAGGATTAAGTGTGGTGGGGCCCACACGAACCCCTAGACTTTTCAAATTCCCTTAACCCCCCTCTTTAATGGCTTAAGTTACCCTTAATTAATTATGGGAGTTAAGTCTTTTTGAATTTCAAACATTGAAATTCTTTTGTGTTATGTGTTAATAAAATAAGAGGTAGTCTTATTTTATTTTGAGTTCTTTGTTTGTCATTTTGAGAGCTTCCTCTTCATCTTCAAGCTCTGACGAAGAACGAAGAACGCTCAAACTCCGACGAAGAACGACGCCTCTCTTCTTCGTCCTCGGTGTCAACAAGAGGGAACACCACTTCCTCCTCGGACCTTCTTCGTTGGCAAACGAAGATCCGCCAACGACGTGTCTCCTCGGGCATATCTCTTCGTCAACGGATTTGACGAACGACGACCGCGATGCCCGACTTTCGCGACGCCGTCTTCCGCGGAACGTAGACGAATCTTCGAATCTTAAACCCGAGGTAGGGGTTGTTGTTTTGGTTTCCTTTTTCCTTTTCTTGCTCGTGGATCGCATGTCTACATGAGACATTTAAATATTTTATTTAAGTGTTATAGTTAACGCGAGGGGGGCCGGACCGCACGAACACGGCCGAACCCCCCCTCCATTGTTCTTGTTTAATTATTTTGCGGAGGAAAGCAAGTGGCGTGGTGCCGTCGCACCACGCGGATGAACGTGTAATTATCTTACGCGATGCCGTCGCACGCACCATGGAAGAAACAACAAGAACGCGACGCCGTCGTGCCGCGTTGAAGAAATATCATGGCACCGCGAAGGGGCGCGGTGGGACGAGGAGACCGCGGCCGGTTCCGGGCCGCGGTGGGACGAGGAGACCGCGGCCGGTTCCGGGCCGCGGCGGGACGAGAAGACCGCGGCCGGTTCCGGGCCGCGGCGGAAGAGGAGACCGGCGGCCGGGCCGCCGGCGTCGGAAGTCGAGGGTGGGACCGGAATTTCCGGTCCCGTTGGTAAAAACAGGCCGGCCAGCTGGCCGGCCGGATGTCTTAAAACCGGGGAATTTAATTCCCCGGCCACCTAATAAAAACCCCCCTCTTAAGAGGGGGGCGGTTCTTTAAAGGAGGGGGGGGGGGGGGCAGCAGCCCCCCGGTTCGTGTCCAGCCGGCCCCCACGTGTGGGGGGCGTTTCATGTAATTGGCGCGGCACAAGGCCGCGCCGCCTTTTCAAACAGCGGGGGATTTAATTCCCCCGCGCGGCCTCCTTGCGGCGACAGCCGCTGCGGCACCCCCCGCCGCCGCACCTCCGCGCCGCCGCCCGCCGCCGGCCACCGCGCCGCCCAGGGGGGGGGGGGGGGGTCGGGCCGGGTCGGCCCGGACCCGGACCCCCCGTTTCGAACCTGTTTTGGTTTTTCGCCCATAACTTGAGCCTCGGACCTCCGAATGACGAACCGTCTGCGGCAACGCGATCCTTGGATCGAGACGGTCGTTTCGGTATATCGCACTCAAGGTTTCGGTTTACTTTGAGTTCGGCCGGGTTGGTTCGTTCACGAAACCAACCGGGCCTTCGGAGCGGAAACGCTCATATCTTGAGCTACGGACGTCCGATTGACGTGCCGTCAGTCGTGTAGTGTTCCTCTTAGTGAGACGGATCTTTTGGCATACTCCGCCCGAGGTTTGGACGTAGGTGGAGTACGGTCGGGTTGGTTTTGCCTTAAAAACCAACCGGGCCCCGGAGACGAAAATGCCAATAACTCTCAGACCGGGCGTCCGATCGACGCGCCGTCTGTTGCGTTGAGTTCCTGTTGGCGATACAGAACTTTTGGATACATCAACTTCGGTCTTCGTGACAGTTGATGTATCAGCCTCTCGGCTCGTGGAGCGGACCCTCCGAACGAGCATGCTTTGTGCGGGAACCCTAGTGCTGGCTGCGACTGTTCTACTGCTACGACTGCTACTGTGACTGCGACGACGACAGTACAGAGATCCTGTGTGGATTCGACGACGACAGTACAGAGATCCTGTGTGGATTCGACGACGACGACTACAGCACTCAGCGATCCTATGTGGATCAGTGCTACAGGTCATGTGTGGGCCCGATCCTGTGTGGGTCCTTGCGCTCAGCGGTTCTGTGTGAGCCAGCGCCTATAGGTCCTGTGTGGGCCCGATCCTGTGTGGGTCTTTGCGGGGGTTAGTTACCTATTGATCCTTCGTGGATCCGACGACTTGATGGATCAGTGATCATCTTTATCGTCCTTGAAGAAGTATACCTGTGTGAGCTGAATCCTGTTGTTTTCCTGTGTGGATTGTGTTGTGCAATCCTGTGTGGATTATGTTTTGCTTTCCTATGTGGAATACGTATACTTTCCTGCGTGGACTGAGTTGTACTTGGGCTCGGAGGTTGGAGCGTATTTTAATTGATGACTTAGGTATATGTATGGGCATATACCTAAGCAGTGTCCGTTGTTACTTCGTGATTGTACTTTTCTTCGTAGTTTATCCTTTGTGGATTTGAGAGACCTTCAGGGGTCTCGGGGTCCCTACTGAGTAGCTTATACTCACCCCTGCACGGGCTTCGCCCGCACTACGTTGTGTTGGTTGCAGACGACGGACAGCGTTGACTTAGCTGAGGCTTGTAGAGAGGGACGGTACCCGGAGGTGGACCACTGGGCGGGACGTGCACGGAGCGGACGACGGGACCCGTGGAGCAGAGGAGCTATCTGTACCCCCCTTCAGGTGGGATTTCCGGTGGACAGCTCGGAGTAGCGGCCTTTACTTTACAGTTACTGTTTTTTTTCCTTTTTGAGTTGTACTTTACTTTCAGTTTGGGTTTGTATTCTGGCCCATTTACTTTTCCGCACTTTCAGTCTTACTATGCTTGCTTAGTGTTTACTTTCCGCTTGTTTACTCTGTGGTGTGTGTTTACTTTTCTAAGGCAATGCCTTCCCTTTTTACTAGGATTTACGCCTTGCTGCTAGTCGCCAGCCCCTGGCCTATGGAAGGCGGGCTTGGGGTAGTCACGGCACGGACCCCGAGGGCGGGTCGTGACAACCCTCACGTCTGGATATACCTTGGGAGGAGACTCGATAATCACACTTACGCTGACATTGTGGTCAGACCCTCGAGGCGAGAGTTTCGGTTGGAATCTCTTGGTGGAAGCATCGAGGCCTTACGAAGTTGGTTTGAGTATGGACTGGGCAATCACAGTTCATACACAAATTGATAGTATTAGGAAAAAAGGATGTGGTTTAACTATAACATCAGAATGGGTTTTCATTGGTCGGCGAAAAGGAAACCCCGGGCAGAAAGGGATAAACTCTTGCATAGGAGGGTGTGACCGATCACTCTTGAGTCGGTCAACCTTACCCTCATGGCAGCAGTCGTTTTGAGTTTCAGTTCAAACAATAATTGGAAACCTCTGGAGGTCGAAGATGACGATCACGTCCTTATACAGGTCTCACCTCGACGAGGTTTACGGAGATGTGGCCAAGGCGGCAAGTTATCCCCGAGGTTCAACGGACCTTTTCTGGGTCCTCAACTGGGTAGGCGGGGTGGTTTACCGCTGACCCAACCACCTCAGTTGCATCAGGTGCACGACGACATCCACATATCTCAACTGAGGAGATACATGTCCGACCCTTCGCATATCATCGACCATGAGGAGATGGACGATGGCGATGAGGTGACTTCTACGGAGGTTCCCGTGGGGATCGAGGATCGATAGGAGCGGATCCTGGGAGGACGGTCGATTCCTCTTGTGAACTTTCTTTGGTAGCACGGGAACCTCCAGGTTAGCAAATAGGAGCGGAAGGCTCAGATGCATGCTCAGTACCACTTTGTAACCCTAGTTTGTGTTAAAGCTTTATGGGGATGTAAAGCCATGAGGTGGTAGTGATGTAATGACCCGTAAATTTCAAGGTATTTTTTTTCTTTCTTAATTTTCTTTGGAATTTTACAAGAGCACAGTTTCTGACGGCGCCTGATTCCGAGGCCCGGTGTGCCCGGAGTCATTTTCCGAAGTTTGGCTCGGGTACGTTCAGTGAATGGACGAGCGAGTTTTACTAACTTTTGAACCGGTGATCGGAATCGAATTCTGAGGGCACCAATGAAATCGCAGCGCCGGTACTTGCTTAGAAATGCCACTTCCAGTGTTCTGTTTGCTCGGGTGTGGTTTTTAATTTTCGGGATTAAAGTTAAGAAATAGAATAATTGTACGAAAAACATTATTTTATTTCACATAATCCATTTAGAAGCCACTTGAAGACACTTAAAGCGTCTTAAGCTGAGTTGATGCAGATAGGGTGCTATCCAAAAATATCCTACCCTCTTGGTAGGATATTTGTGAGGTGGGACCCGCATGAGCCCCACCGTTTCTTTTCTTCTAAGTATCGCACCCGTGAAAAACCGTCATTATGAAAGTAAACTAACGCGTTTTCTTAGTTTCTTAACACAACAATTAATTGGGCGGTTTTCTTCGTTTAATTAAATGGGCGGTTTATTCGTTGAAATTAATTCTATGAATTAATTTCATTCGTTTCTTAACCTGTTTGAAATCTGTTGCCGTAATTATAAAATAAGACCAACACACGACATCTGGAAAAATGCTCATTGAGAAGTTTTGACATGTTTTGTGCCTTCACCCACCTTCACGAAGAACGTGAAGAACGCGAAGAACGTGAAGAATGCGAAGAACACGAAGAACGCCGTCACCCTCGGAGATTGACAATGCTTCATCCGAGACATTCTTCCCTGCCCTGATCTCTGATCACCTACTGCTGGAGGTATGAGATTTCGGGTTTCTTTTAAATCTCCTTTGTGGTTTTTAACAAAACACGGATTTAATTATTTATAATTAAATATGTTGTTTCTTGTTCCTCGTTGTTCGTCAACGCAACGCTGGATACCGCGACGACGCGACGGTCCCCTCCTTCCGCGAGGATCAATTTCTGCGAAGAATGCGCGTGCGACGACTTGAAGAGGTAGGGGTTTTATTTTGGAAATACCCTTTTATATCCCCGTGATTGTTACTTTTAAAACAAGAACCTGGATCAAGTGCAATTTTAAATTATTAAAATTGTTTTGATACGTTTTTCATGTGTTGATTTATCCTCCCGGTTGATACCGTCTAACGCAGAGGGTGCGGGCCAAACAAACACGGCCCAACAACCCTCCGTCGTTCTTCGTTGTTGTGCAGATTTGGAGGGCGACGACAAAACATGCCGCAAAGCCAATTTGATGATCCCAGAGTGAAGAACGGAACCCTGGAGGAGCAGCGGCGTAGACGGGAACAGAATCAGACCACCAAAGCGACTCCGGTGGCCCGCGGAAGCGACCGGCGGCACGGGTCGCCGGCGCGGCAGCGCCGGCGGCCGAAGGCTGCGGCAGCGGCGCCAGCAGACCTGCGGCCGCGCGGGTCCGGCGCACATAGGATGCGGTGAAGCCATGTCCGTTGACCAGGGCGGCCCCCCACGGGGGCCGCAGTGCTGTCACGCGGGGGCAGCGAGCCCCCCACGCTGCTCAGCCGCTCGGCCGATCCGAGCCGGACCGGCCGGCTGAGCCGTGCCGCGCCCTAGCCGGGCCAGACCGGGTCCAGCCGGGTCGGACCGGGTCGGGTAGAACCGGTTCGGCCGACCCAGGGGGGTCGGGTCGGGTCGGCTCGGGCCCAGACCCCCCCTTCTTCGGACCGTTTCGGTCTTTTTCCTGTATCTGGAGCTACGAGCCTCCGAACGACGGGCCGTCAGTGGCGATGCGATCCGTGGATTGAGATTGTCGTTTCAGTTTATTACACTCAAGGTTTCGGGATACTTTGGGTTCGGCCGGGTTGGTTCGAACAAGAAACCAACTGGGCCCTCAGAGTGGAAACGCTCATATCTCGAGCTTCAGATATTCGATTGACGTGCCATCGACTTTGTTAAATTCCTCTAAGTGAGACGGATCTTTTGGCTCACTCTGCCCGAGGTTTGGATGCAGGTGGAGTAAGGTCGGGTTGGTTTAGCCTTAAAATCCAACCGGGCCCCTAGAATGAAAAAGCCAATAACCCACAGACCGGGAATCCGATTGACACACTGACTATCTCGTTGAATTACTCTTGGAGAGACGGAACTTTTGGCATACATCGCCCGAGTTTTGGATGCTGTTGGATAGTGGCAGGGTTGGATTGTACCCGAAATCCAACCGGGCCCCTGGAACAGAAAAGCTGATATCTTTCAGACCGTACGTTCGTTTGATGAACCGTCAACGGAGTTGGTGATCATGTTGAGAAACAGTCCCATTGAGTATACCTTATGGGAGTCCGGCGTACAGTTGAGATTCGGCCGGGTTGGTTCGCACATGGAACCAATCGGACCCCTGGGATGAAAATGCTAGTAACTCACAGACCGGGCGTCTGATTGACGCGTCGTCGGTTGTGTTGAAACCCCTGTGATGAGGCGGTCCCTTGAAATACTTCTTCGTGGAACCTTTTGATACATGTAGTATCGACCAGAAGTTCATGGAGCGGACCCTCCCGGAGACAAACGTGTGGAATACAGAGACCGTGAAGCCGGCTGAGAGTTGACGACTGCTGATCGAACGACTCGGTGTGTTACAGATAGCCTAGGGAGGAGCGCTTGGTTTTAGCGGCAGACCCACGACAGAGGTGCGCTTGGTTGTAGCGGCACAGGGGAGCACTTGGTTGTAGCGGCAGACCCACGACAGAGGTGCGCTTGGTTGCAGCGGCACATGGGAGCGCTTGGTTCTGCGGCAGACCCACGACGGAGGTGCGCTTGGTTGTAGCGGAAGAGGGGAGCGCTTGGTTGTAGTGGCAGACCCACGACATAGGTGAGTTTGGTTGTAGCGGCACAGGGGAGCGCTTGGTTGTAGCGGCAGACCCACGACGGAGGTGTGTTTGGTTGTAGCAGCACCGGGGAGCGCTTGGTTGTAGCGGCAGACCCACGAAAAAGGTGCGCTTGGTTGTAGCGACACGAGGAAGTGCTTGGTTGTAGCAGAAGACCCACAATACTCGCCAGGAGGAGTACCTCAGCACTCTTAGGATAGTGAGCAGTACCTCGGAGTCGTGATAGGACCACTGTACACTCTAGAGACGGGGCTCTTCAGCAGTTGCGGTTCCGACAATGAAATTACTGGTTTGAGATGAGACTTTTGACCTTGATAACTTAGGTATATGTATGGGCATATACATGGGTAGTGGTTATCCGTTGTTTTCTAAACCCTTGTGTTCCCTCAGGTTAGAGATAGGTTACTTGATAACTTAGGTATATGTATGGGCATATACCTAAGTAGAGGTTATCTGTTCAGATCTTCTTTGCGGTTATCCTTGTTGGTTTTAGTGAGACCTTGAGGGTCTCGGGGTCCCTACTGAGTATCATTATACTCACCCCTGCACGGGCTATGACCACACCTCGTTGTGTTGGTTACAGACAACAGGCAGTGCTGACGAAGGCCAAGTGTTTGAGGACTGGACAGTACCCGGAGGTGGACTACACGATGAGTCAGTACCTAGAGGTGGACTACACGACAAGTCAGTACCCGTAGGTGGAATACACGACGAGACGACCCATGAAGGAGGTTGATGGGAGAGAGCATTGAGGAGGCAATCTATACCTACCCTTTAGGTAGGATCCGACGAGGACGACCCAGAAGTTTCTTCCTTTCTCCCAGCTGTTGCCTTTTTCTATTGTACTTTGTTTAGTTGTAGTTGTAATTTCATTTGGGTTTGTATTCTGGCCCATTTACTTTTCAGCACTTTCTTTTGTAATTAGTGTTTTGCTTCCGCTTGTGCGCTGTGGTGTTTTGTTTACTTTTATAAAGGCAATGCCTACCCAGTTATCGGGATTTACGCCTTTAGTGCTAGTCGCCAGACCCTGGCCTATGGAAGACGGGCTTGGGGTAGTCACTACACTGGCCCCGAGGATGGGTCGTGACAATATAATCTAACTATCTTCATTAGATACATTTGAATAGTTTTTTCTTATGAAATTATTTCATGAATGGGATTAAAATGTACTATTTTAGTTTCTCTATCAATAATAACCAAAATAAATTTACTATCATAATAATAATTTCAAAATACTACAATGAAATCCACTGATATATTCTTTCATTTATACTATGTTATATAAAATGGTTGAATGATACCCTTTGACAATTGATTTCTTATTTATCCTACATAATTTCAACCAAATAATGGTAAATTTGGAAAAATATCGTTTCATTTCAACACACAAGTAATAACATTGACGAAATATTTACATATTAGTGTTTCCTAGAATGTAGAAAACCTGGAACTATAAACATCAGTTAGAAACTATTTCATAAACTTTTAATCACAAGGCATAGATTATATTTTGTTTATAATTTTAAAACACCTTCGTCGACACTTTTTATATTTGAAAATATACCCTACATGAAGTATTGTACAATTTATGATAAATATTGTTCATCCATCTGAGATCCCTAAATTAGATATGAAAATGATGAATATATTTATTCCTGAAAATAACATAGGATGTTCTAACATCCAAAACATCTATTCAAGAAATATATGAAATAATCACCTCAACTGTTATATACCAAGGGTACCATGGTTTTAAGGTTATTGTTTTCATTACTCAATGCATTAGCCACTTTTTTGGATTTTCTAGTATGTTAATGAATCTTGTAATCATAATCCTTATTTATTTATATCCATATTATCTGTATCATGTTCAATTATATTGAGTGAATACATATATCAAAATATTTTGATGGTTATATATTCTAATTATTACCCAATAAAAAATATGACACAGTTTTTTTAAATATTATTCCACATCATCTGACTCCTAATAATGTTTAGTGTACAATAACTCAACTATTTTAAAATAACATGAATTAAAATAAATTACCTTGTCATTATATATTTGAAAAAAACCCCGAACATTAAATGTTGCATAATTTATAATGAAGAATTAACCATTTGAGTAAGCTATTTACAAAACTAAAGAATTCATCACTCATATTTTACATTATTAAAAAAATCCTTACCTTTATGATTTCATATAAACATAACTTCTTTCCATGTTAACTTTATTTGTATTCTATCATTTAGGGTAATGTTCTCTATAAACTTCAATAACTAACCTACTAGTCCATGTAAACTATAAATCATTGTGATAAATTTTCCATTGTCTTTTATTAAACAAATTTTGTTTTCATAGGTTAAACAGTTATTACCTATTGAGAATCAATATGTCCAACGAAATAAATATGTTGTGAACAAACATCGTACTTCCAAAATTTCCAATATGATTTATTTTTATTTTAATGTTTTAAAACTGTTAGTAGTATTTTTTTCATATTCCTACTAACATCAATCAAATATATAAATTTCCCCAATAATAATAACCATAAACATGGCCATGTACTTAGAAAATTTGCAATATATCATGTCTATAAATATAGTAGGGGAATTAGATAAACCAAATGGAATTACTATAACTTATATTGTCTATATATCATCTAAAACACAGCCTAAAGAATACATTCTTCCTTCACATTCAACTGATGATACACTAACATCCGGTCCATCATTAAAAAAAATACTATGATACGTAAAGTTGAACATACACATCATCAACATTAGGGAAATAATACATGTTCTTAGTTGTGATGTTAATCCATGTTCTATAATAAATTAAAATATTCATTAAACCATATTTATCTTTCAAAAACAAGAGAATAGTACCACATAAATAAGTTCGAGGTCATATTAAACCACTATATAATAATTCTTATAATTTCATTGTCAATTCAAAAAAATTTATCTGAGAAACCTGATAATGGGGTTTACACAAATAATTATCACGAGTTACTAATTCAATAGTAAACTCAACATATATATGAGGAACAACACTAGTAAAATGATGTAATTAAACATCCATGTTTTCATTTACAACTAAAATATCTAATTTGTAAAATTTTTTTTATTTAAAATAATATATGATTTAGAACCTTCACAAAAATTTATATTCAATTTATCTTCCTCAGGATACGTTATCAAAGGAATTAAATCATTAATTACACATTTATTAGAAATTCAATCTAACATAACAACATTAAAATTAATAAAACTTATATGAATATTGATTTCAAACACTTATATGCTCAATTCAACATGATTTTACTTAAAAATCATCATAACGATCTGAATAGGATTATTCTTAATAATCATGGAATCTTTTATTCTTCCACCTTGAAATTTTACAAAATTAATACATCATTTATTAGAAGATAAAAACAATTTACATGAAAATTTATAATAAATGAATGAATGTGATCATCATGATTAAAATAGTGTATTGTCATGATTCTAATTCACAAATAAAAACCCAATCACCATATCATTTGATGACCAAACATCAACTATAGTTGTAGAAAATGACCTCGCCACACCGTTATGTTTTTAATCATGACGATTTCCGACCACTACAACATCTAATGGACAGGCATTAGCATAGTGACCAAACTCATTGAGTCTAAAATATATTACTATTGGATGACTATCTGTTGTCACATTCATTGATTCATCAGGATTATATTCTATGATTTTAAAAGCCATGTGGTCAAAAATACCACAACATTAACTCATACAGTATTTAATGAGATATTCTTTAGGCTGTTTTAAACTCACATACCACATGATGTGAGAATACTTTTACATACTCTATATTTAATTACTATATAATACCCCCAAACAATAAATCTATTCCACTTATTATTTTATGTATAATTGGACGTATAAGTGATTGGAAACTTCAACATAACTCTATCAACAAAACAAAAAAAATTTCTCCACTTTTAAAATATCATTCACACAATGAACATCGTTTAATTAGGTTAAATCCTTATTAAAACATATTAATTTTACTATTTATTCATTCAATAAATTTGGGCACATACATGACTAATATTGTGATATTATTTTCATATATTTAAATATAATCTTTAAAATTTTTCCTCAATTCCATGAATGGTTTTTTGTATCATTTGCTGAAAAATCATTGTGGAATATTTATCATGCTCAATATCTATAAATAATTATAATTATAGGTAATCAATATAATATTTCCCTTAAGTATTCTTAATAATAGACCACAATCAATTATCATCACCATCCAAATGATAAATTAAAATTATTAACCTATGATGTTTTGATCATTCCATGATAACAAATATAATCTCTAGAGTAGTGAGCAAACTTTTGGCTACAACTGGTTTAGATGATCCACTAAATTACGGGGTATGTTTCCTATAGAAATTATAAACTACAAACATGTTACCTCTTATTATATTGTGTTCATATCTAGCATGTACATAACCACCATTTATAGAAATGGGTTAACTGAGACACCACTATAACAAACTACTATGTTCAAATTCGAATAATGTCAATATTCTAATTTGTAAGGATTTTTTAATCTCAGTGGCTCCACACTAAAGATTATATATTTAGAATATGGAAAAAAATTCTGAATATACATATTTTAGATGATGCAACATTGTAATCTTCAAATTATATATAATTTTAACATGACAAAAAAATTAATTATTTCAAGAAAATTATATTATCATTTGTCTATCCTCTAATGTTGTATAAAAAGTAATTTCATTAAAAGGTATAGAAATAACATTAAATATAAAATTCTATTGAAATTTAGGAATGAAATTATTTTATTTAGTATTGATAATATTTTTAGGTTTATATTTATTGAGATTTAATTCATAAGTCACACATAAAAACAACCATAAAATTACGAAGAGGGTAGTTCGGATAAGTATCCATTTTTACAATAATATAAAACTTTTAAAATATTGAATGTTCTATTTTCCTGATAATTATTCATGACTTTCAGGATGACCTATTCATTTCTATTAACCATCCTTAAAATCATTTTAGGACAATTAAAAACATGGGATGTGACAAAAAATCTCATTATAGGACATAATCAGTGTTAATATAAGTCCAGTTAAAATATTAAAAACTCAAAAAACCCCATTTTTTAAACATAACACTTTCTCCATAAATGGAAATATCCTTAAAATAAAATATTAATAATTTTATCATTTGAAAAAAAATTATCCCATGAATACAAATTAGTAATCTGTTATATTTCATGTTGTTACCTTGGGACATCTACTCATTCAACACTTATAGAACCCTTACAAATTGAATTAACCATAAAAGAAATATCCAATATAATTTTTCTTAAAACATAATCATTACCCCAAAATTTGAGAAATATCTTGGTGAAATAAATATTTAATCTATAACGGGCTCACACGATGCTATATGGTCACACCAATCGTATATAATTTCAAGGATCAAATAATGAATATAACATTTCATCATTTAAAAAAATCATTTAAAGTCAAATAAAAATAAATTTCAGATATAAAAATACCATTTTTTGAAAAAAATATTTTCAGTACAAATATATCATTAAAAAAAATAAGTATATTCATTTATGATTTTTTTTAATTTTATAAGAATTTTGAAATGAAATCACGATCATTATGGTAAGAATAGTTGTTTTGAATTTGTCATTTAATACACAAAACATTATTCATTTCAATACCATGGAAATAAAAAAACATATACATACAATTATCATTATAAATATTTTATGTTCATTAATAAAATTAAACAAATAATTTTGATTCATGGGTTTTTCAGAATAATAAATTACTAATGAAATCGTTAATATAGAATATATTTAAAAGTAATGAATTTTCTCACCATGGAAATAATTGAATAATAATCCCCATGAAATATTTCCATAAAACAAAACACTAAATACCACATGAATATATAAAGTAATTTTAAACATATCAATGGTCATGTATTTAAAAAATTTAAAACAATAATGGTGCATAACATCATGATATGCCTCAAATAAAGAAAATTGAGATGAAGTCCCATACATTCAGTATAACTTGTCACATGTGTCTTTATATTTCTATAAAAACATGTCTTAATTATTTATTTTTATTAAAGAAATTTTTGAGTTTATTATTATTTACATTTCCATTATTAACATGTTATATAAATAATTAAGCAATTATTCGTATGTAGGATTTTATGATCATATTCAACATATGTGTCAAAAATAAAATTGGTATGATGTCTATAGTAAAAGAGGTAATTATTTAAACATAAAAATATTAATAATATTTAATTACATATATAAATTATACATAAAATATAATATTTAAACTAATATTTACATGTGGTTATGTTAAGATTTCTAACATTATGACCATAGAGATGGTAGGTTGAACGTACGTATAAATAAAAATTCCATTTTAAAATTAAAATTATGGAAAGAAGGTAAGTAATATTCTAAACATATAGAATTTTAATTATATAAAAAATACCATATAATTTAATTATATATACATATATATGTAATTATTGTAATGTGGTGATGAAAAACTAAATCACATCGCATCAAGGAAGAGGTAGTCCACATGTTTATGACCTACTTTAAATTTTTTTTCACTTAGTGACAATGTAAATGAAATATCATATATCATTATTATATAAAGATAAATATTTCAGTAATATCATAATTATATCATTTATATCAAATACATTCATTATCATTAACCTTATAATATTCAATGTAAAGTGTAAGTGAAAACAAATTACATCTCTTTGCGAGGAAATAGTCTGTCATACACACGTGTGACACTATCGTATCCCATATGGAAATGAATATAAAATGGTTATATATAATATAATTACTTTACATGTATAATTTTTTTAATAAATATTTCATTAATACTTTTTATCTATCATTATTCACATCCATGATAGGGGGTAATTGAATAATAAATTATATCATTTCATGAGGCTCTAGTATGTCGTACACAAGAATGACGATATCATAAACCATTTATTGAATGTTTGTGTGGATATAGGTTATAAAAGTAAAACAATAAAACATATTTATATGTATAATATTTATGTAACTATATCAAAATTATTATATGATGAATTTATTGGGGTGGAGGAATAAATAAAATAAAATGTGTGTTGAAGAATCCTACCTCTTCATTGGGAATCTCCGTTTAGTTTCCATGAAAGGACTTCCTAGATATATTTTATTGACATTGTAAGGATTATTAAATTATAATAGGGGATTAAATATTTTTTATGATAGTTATTGGTTATTAATTTTATTAATGAGATATAATAGTAGGATAGGGGAGGCATTTTATAATTTGGGTGAGTGGTACATTTGTAATGCTTTTGAATTAGCGAAATCCACAAAATATCATTAATCCAGACTGAAATAATAGGTCATACAACATATTTGAATGGGTATGGTCATCATAGGTCCATAAAAGGGGTTTTTTACAAGTTTTGTTAAATTTTAACACCTTATAATAATTGTTTAACCACTACATAAATTCATTTTTTCCTTAATCACAATAACTAATTTTAATTATTTTCAATAATAAATTGAGAAAACATTAATTTTAGCTTATTATAATTTAGATTTAATTTTTATTATAAATAATTTAATACATTTTTTCCAATTTAATTCACATGAAATGAAAATATTAATTTAATATTAATCTCATATATGCAGCGAGACAACATTTTTTAAGAACAATATTTAGATAGAAAATGAGGATTATATGATATCTCTTGGATGAAAAAAATAATGGAATCAAAGAAATTAATATTTAATGATGTATAATATATATATATATATATATTAAAAACATCCAAATTCTGTATTATTTTAATTAAATAAAAATTTAAAAATATTATGGATTTTATATCAAATTTTTGAAAATCCCATTTTTAATACCCACAAACAAAATTATACTAAAAACAAATATAAGGTTATATAAAAGTTAAATAAGGTGAATATATATGACTAAAAAATATATATTTTTCTATTAATATTATTAGAAACATACAGAGTCTTTTAAATTACCAAATTTATTATAAGGACCGATGTTTTTCAAGAAATGATATTTTTCACTATTCAATAAAAATTAAATATTTTATTACAGGAAATAAAATTTAATAAAATTTAAATTTTGATATTATTATTTATAAAGGGATTTTATAATATTATAAGTATTAATCTATAAAAATAATTAATTAAAATCATATAAAAAAATTAATTACATAAAATTATTTCATTTTGTAGTAGTATTTTTATAATAAATATAAATAACTAAATCATATTAACAAGTATTAAAATGGTTTATTCTATCGATAACATTGTTTTTACATTAATTATTATGAAACAGACATAATTTCTAGTAATCCACTCACTCAATCCATTACCAATAATCCATGACATTTTTATATACTTAGACTCATCCATAGAATTATCCATAGACTTATCAAAGATATATCATTAGATATATCCATATGGATATCCCTAATGATTAATCATACTAGTTTATATTGGTAAAATAAACTATGATATTACACCAACTATAAATACCTAAATATATATTCTATAAATATTATATCATAATAAAAAAACTAATTTAATACATAACAAAATGATACACGATTTATTTGATTAGGACTAGTGTCTTTAGAAAAATGGATACAGAAAAAAATGATCTGTTAGTTAGCTACAATCATATACATATATGTTATAAACTATTACAAGACCTTTTACAAATATCATATATAATACCCTCTATCATAACATGGGAATGTTAAAAAAATAAAGGCTGAGATCATATTCTATGTATCAGTTAACAAAAGATTTAACAATATATCATTATAATAAGTGTATGAGAACATGAGAATATCATTTTATAACCATACAATTCATATCATAGATCATAAATAGGTGTGATGGAATAAATATTTTCTTTTCATGATAGATTAATAATAATGGAATCAAATAGAACTAATTATGTGAAAATAACACTAACAGAATAGATATATTTTTGGTATGAATAAAATCATAGAAAATAATTTCCATAGAATTTCAAGGATAATATTGAATACTTTCATAGTGGAATGTGGTCACTCCATATTCCATTATAGTAGTCTTGGATAAATTTTATGACTATCATAGTGGATAAAATACCTCACATAACTAAGATCACATTAAAATCAAATAATTTTTATCCCATTATATATCAATATTAATCCAATTAAATATAGGGGATATAGGTTAAACAAATATTAGTAATAGTGTAACAATCATCTTATATTATAAATTAAGAACCATCATTTAAGGAAAATAATACATATTTGTGTCAAAATTTCATAAAACATACATCATATTAGAAACCATGAAAATAAATTGGTTTTTAAAAAAATTTATTCATATCATAAGATTTGGAAAAGACAAATCATTCTTAATAATTTTATTATTTCATAAAATCAAAATCATTTAAAAAACTAGATGGATTTTTTCGCCTTCAATCATAGTAAAACAAATGTAAATAGAACTTATTTCACAAAAATCAATTAACCAAAAATGTAAATCATCAAGAGAAGTATTATTCATAGTTTCATTGGAACATTTCAATATTAAATAATTTTTAATATAAAATTATTTAATCTGATATGAGAGATGATTTTTAAAGATCACAGATAAAGACTATTTAGGAAAATACAATTTTAACTTTAGAGATAAATTTTTGAAACAAATAAATAATAAAAATATTTAAATAATTTTATTTGAAAATAAAATAAGAAACATATAATGTAACCTTAAAAAATATTGGTCATGAAATCTTGAAATTATTTTCAATCCATACATGTTTAAAAAAAGGGTTCCTTTCACAATTTTTTGGAAAATCTGAACATGTTATCTTTGCAGGGGGGAGGGGTGGGGAGGGGAGGGGAATTATATGGCGGGGGGGGGGGGGGGTGGTGGAGGGGACTGATGTGGGAAATATTGGGGCAGGGGGGACGGGGGAGGGATGTATAAGAGTAGGGGGAAGTGGGCTGTTGTGGGAAGAAGTTTGGCTTGGTGGGCGAAGGGGGCTACTGTGGGAAGTAGTTGTGCAGGGGGAGGCGAGGAGGGGAGGGTGGATGAGGGTAGGGGGGTTGGGGATGGGAATGGGGGAGGGAATAAGAGGGGATGGGAGGATGAGGGTAGGGGAAGGGGCTGGGCAGGATCAAGGGTATGGGAGGGGAGGATGAGGGCATGGCGGAAGGGGGCTACTGTAGGAACATGATGGGCAGGGGGGAGTGGTGGGGGAAGGGGTTAGGCATGGGGGAGGCTGAGGTTGGAGGTGTATCTTCTGGGATTGGGTGGGAGACAAGTATAGGAGGGGAAAGGGGAGTGGTAGAGCTGGGTAGGGAGGTAGGAGGAGGGGCTGGAAAATTGGGGGGGGGGGGTGTCAAGCGGGCCATATTAACCACATTTTCTATATCAAATAGTATTTATTTTTCTATTATTTCAATTACTACTCTTTTTTCTATTAATACAATTAGTAGTGATTTTTCATTTTCAAGTTAACAATTATTTTCATTTAAATTTTATCAAGGTTCATTTCATAGGTGACTACTCTTAACAAATAACCCATATTTTTATGACATTTTTTTCACTTCAGTGCATTACCCATGTCTTTTTTCATAGTAATATGTCTCATTTACTCACATTTATGTCTAAATATATATATTTCTAGGATCAATATAACTGTCAACAAACTTGACAAACTTATAGTCTACATCAATGATACATGGTAGTACTGGGAGGCTGTTGACTAAACATTCTGATGACATGAATTGTAATCTGATTTGCACAACCACTTTTGTTGAACATCATGGTTTCTATATTATTTGTCAAACATGCATCTGCAACTTAAATTTTATTTATGTTCTCCTATCCATACATCTATTTCAATGGTTACATGAAAATGACAACCATGGTATGTTTCCAATTTCATGATCTATTACCATGACTCTGTTTCACAGTTTACCTATTTCAAGTTTCTGTAAATTAGATTTACACACATTGTTTCTATGAATTGATTTATAATTTCAATACATTAGTTTTTAGTTTCCATTGATCACTTCTCATATTTCTAATGCATTTTGTAGTTCATATTTCATTTATGACGATGTGCGTATGCACAGGCGATGTACTAGTTATATATAATTTTAACATGACCATAAAATTAATTATTTCAAGATAATTATATTATCATTTTTCTATCCTATAATGTTATCTAAAAAGTAATTTCTTTCCAACTTATAGAAGTAACATTACATATAACATACTATTGACATTTAGTCATGAAATTAATTTATTTATTATTCATAATATTTTTAGGTTTAGAGTAATTAAGATTTAATTCATAACCCACACATAACAAAACCATAAAATTTCAAAGAGGTTAGTTCAGATAAGTATCCATTTTTTTAATAATAAAAAAATTTAAAATATTGAATGTTCTATTTTCTTGAAAATTATTCATGACATTCAGAATGACCTGTTCATTTCTATTACTCATCCTTAAAATCATGTTAGAACATTTAAAAACATGGGATGGGAAAAATAATCTCATTATAGGACATAAAGTTAGATAATATAAGTCTAGTTAAAATATTAAAACTCATTAAAACCCCATTATTTTAAACATAATACTTTCTCCATAAATGGAAATATCATTAAATTAAAATATTATTTATTTTTTCATTTTTTTAAAAAAATAATTCAATGAAAACTAATTAGTAATCCGTTATAATTCATGTAGTTACCTTGGGACATCTACTCATTCAACCCTTATATAACCCTTACAAATTGAATTAACCATAAAGAAAATATCCAATACAATTTTCCTTAAAACATAATCATTACCCACAAAATTGGAGAAATATATAGGTGAATTAAATATTTAATCTATAATGGACCCACATGGTGCTATATGGTCACAACAATCTAATATAATTTCAATGAACAAAAAAATGAATATAAAATTTCATCATATTAAAAAATCATTTAAACTCATATGAAAATAAATTTCAGATATAAAAATAAGATTTTCATTTAAAAATTATTTTAAGTACCAAAATCTCATAAAAAAGGAAATATGTATTTTTATTTAGATTTTATTTTGGATTTTATTTGAATTTTGAAATGAAATCACGGTCAATATGGTAAGAAAAGTCGTTTTAACTTTTACATTTAATACAAAAAACACGATTCATTTCAATTCCATTGAAATAAATAAAACATATACATTAATTTATCATTATAAATATTTTATGTACATTAATAAATTTAAACAAATCATTTTTATTCATGGGTTTTTTAGAATAATAAATTACTAATGAAATCATTAATAAAGAATATATTTAGAAGTAAATAATTATCTCACCTTTGAAATAATTGAATAATAATCCCCATGAAATATTTCCATCAAAAAAATATTAAATACCATATGAATATATAAATTAGTTATTAACATATCACAGGTCTTGTATTTAAAACTTTAAAAACAATAAAGGTGCATAACATCATGATATGCCTCAAATAATGAAAATTGAGATGAAGTCACATACATTGAGTACAAATTGTCGCATGTGTCATCATATTTCTAAAAAAACATGTGTTACTTATTTATTTTTATTAAAAAAATTAGTTTATTATTACTTAAATTTCCATTATTAACATGTTATATAAATAATTAATCAATTATTTGTATGTAGGATTTTATGATCATATTCAACTTATGTGTCAAAAATAAATTGGTAGGATGTCTATAGTAAAAGAGGTAATTATTTAAATATAAATATATTAATAATATTTAATTACATATATTAATTTAACATAAAATATAATATTTAAACAAATATTTACATGTGGTTATAAATCAATTTCTAACATTTTTCTCATAGAGATGTTAGGTTGAACGTACGCAAAACTATCAATTCCAATTTACAATGAATATTATTGAAAGAAGGTACGTAATATTCTAAATTTCTAGAATTTTAGTTATATAAAAAATAACATATAATGTAATTATATATACTGATATATGTAATTATTGTAATGTGAGAATTAAGAACTAAATCACATCGCTTCAAGGAAGAGGTAGTCCACATGTCTATGAACTACATTCACATTTTTTCACTGAGTGACAATGTAAATGAAGGATTATATATTTTTATTATATAAAGATAAATATTTCAGTAATATCATAATTATATCATTTATATCAAATATATTCATTATCATTAACCTTATAATATTCAATGTCAGGTGTAAGTGAATAAAATAACATCTCTTTGAGAGGCGATAGTCTTTCGTACACACGTGTGACACGATCGTATCACATATAAAATGGAATATAAAATGGTTATATATAATATATTAACTCTAGATGTATAATTTTGTTATAAATTATGTATTTATAATTTTTATCTATCATTATACCCATCCATGAGAGGTGGTAATTGAATGATAAATTACATAATTTCATGAGGCTCTAGTTCGTCGTACATAGGAATGATGATATCATAACCCATTTAATGAAATTGTGTGCGGATGATGGTTATAAAAGTAAAATAATAAAACACATTTATATGTATAATATTTATGTAACTATATCAAAATGATTATAAGATGATTTTTTTGGGGTGGAGGAATAAATAAAATAAAATATTTGTTGAAGAACCCTACCTCTTATTTTGGTATATCCTTTTGGTTTTCATGAATGGACTTCCTAGGTATATTTTATTGACATTGTAAGGGTTATTAAATTATAATAGGGGATTCTATAATTTTTATGATAGTTATTGGTTAGAAATTTTATTAATGAGTTATGATATAAGGAAAGGGGAGGCCTTTTATAAGTGGGGTGAGTGGTACATTTATAATGCTTTTGAATGAGTGAAATCCACAAAATATCATTAATCCAGAACCAAATAATGGATTATACAACATATTATAATGGGAATGGTCAACATAGGCCCATAAAAGGGGTTTTATACAAGTATTTTTTAATTTTAACAACTTATAATCAATTGTTAACCATTATATAAACTGATTTTTACCTTAATGACCATAACTAATTTTAATTATTTTCAATAATAAATTGAGAAAGAATTAATTTTACATTATTATAATTTTTAAATTATTTTTACTATAAATAATTAAAAACATTATTTCAAATTAAAATTTTATGAATGTAAAATATTAATTTAACATTAATCTCATATATGTGGTGATACAACCTTTTTTAAGAACAATATTTAGATAGAGAATGATGAGTCTATGATATCTCTTGGATAAAAAATAATAATGGAAAGAATGAAATTAATATTTAATGATATATAATATATATATATATATACTGAAAACATCCAAATTCGGTATTATTTTAATTAATTGAAAATTTAGAAATATTATGGATTTTATATTAGATTCTTGAAAATCCCATTTTTAATACCCAAAAACAAACTTATACTAAAAACAAATATAAGGATATATAAAAGTTAAACAAGTTGAATATATATGACTAAAAAATATTTATTTTTCTATTAATATTATTAGAAACATATAGAGTCTTTTAAATTACATAATTTATTATATGAATCGTCTTTTTACAAGAAATCATATTTTTCACTAGTCACTAAAAATTAAATATTTTCATACAAGTAATAAAATTTCATTCAATTTAAATTTTGATAATAAGATTTATAAATGGATTTTAGAAAATTATAAGTACTAATTTGGAATATAAATTTAAATAAAATCAAATAATAAAATTAATTACATAAAATTATTTCACTTTGTATTAGTATTTTTATAATAAATATAAATAACTAATTCATATTAAGAAGTATGAAAATGGTTTATTCTATCAATAACATTGTTCATACATTAATTATTATGAAACTGATGCAATTTCTAGTAATCCACTCACTCTATATGTTACATATAATACAAGATAATTTGATATACGTAGACTCCTCCATAGAATTATCCATAGACTCATCTAAGATATATCATTAGATATATCTATATAGATATCCCTAATGATTAATAATAATAGTTTACAATGGTAAACTAAACAATGATATTACACCAACTATAAATACCCAAACATATAATATATTAATATTACATCTTAATAAAAAAATTATTTAATACATAACATAATGACACACGATTGATTTGATTATGACTACTGTATTTAGAAACATGGATATAAAAAATAATGGTCTATTATTTAGCTAGAATCATATACCAACATGTTAAACACTATTATAAACCCTTTTAAAAATATAATATATAATACCCTTTATCAAATCATGGGAATGTTTAAAAAGAAAGGGTGAGATCATATTCTATGTATCAGTTAACACAAGATTTAACAATATATCATTAGCATAAGGGTATGAGAACATGATATTATCATTTTATAACCACAAATATCATATCATAGATCATAAATATGGGTTATCGAATAAATATTTTTAGTATATAATAGATTAATAATAATGGAAGCAAATAGTAGTAATTATGTGTAAATAACACTAACATAATATATATATTTTTGGTATCCAGATAATCATGGAAATTAATTTCCCTATAATTTCATGGATAATATTGAATACATTCATAGTGGAATGTGTTCACTCCCTATTCCATTGTAGTAGTCCTTGATAAATTTTATGACTATCATAGTGGATACAATACCTCACATAACTAAGATCATTTTAAAATCTAATAATTATTATCGCATTATATATCAATATTCATCCAATTAATTATAGGTGATATCAGTCAAACAAATATTATTAATAATGTAACCATCATATTATTTTTTAAATTAGGAAGCATCACTTAATGAAAATAATACATTTATGTGTCAAAATTCCATAAAACATATATCATATCAGAACCCATGAAAAAATTGGTTTTTTAAAAAGCTTATTCATGAAATAATCATTATAAAATAAAAATCTTTCATAATAATTTCATTATTTCATAAAATCATAATCTTTTGAAATAAAAGAAGATTTTATACCAATTTTATCATATTAAAACAAATGGAAATAGAACTTATTTCACAAAATTAAATTCATCACAATTGTAAACCATAAAGAGAAATATTATTCATGGTTTCATTGGAACATATTAATATTAAATAATTTTTAATATAAAATTATTTCATCTTATATAGGAGATGATTTTTAATGATCACTTAAAAAAATTATTAATGAAAATACCATTTTAACTTTAAACATCAATTTTTGAAACAAATAAATCATAAAAAGATTTAAATACTTTTATTTGAAAATAAAATATGAGACATATAATGTAACCTTAAAAAATATTGGTCATGAAATCTTGAAATTATTTCCAAGACATACATTTTAAAAAAAGGGTTCCTTTAACAATTTTTTAGAAAATCTAAAATGTCATCTTTGGAAAAAGATTCCATGATTCCATTAAGTTGTTAAAAAAGTAAATAATATCTTCAAATTTCATTAATAATTAATTATTAAAATTTAAAAACATTTTTTAATTTCATTAAATCATTGTTTTGGATGAAAATATTTTTTTGACCGAAGGGAGAAATAAAAGATATTTTTCTAAAAAACAATCTTTTGATGTGTTGAGTACAAAATGAGAAGAAAGTAAATCGAAAATTTATTTTCATTACATACTGATGGGAGATAAAAATAAATTTTCTTTTTGAGAGGTGGATAATAATATTCCATCAACACATACATAATCATAAAAAATCTTAATAAATGATGACATTGTATAATAAATCCCTTACCAAACTGTTAAAATTGAATCATAAGAACCATTAACGAATTAAATTAAATGAAACATATCATATCATGCGAATAAATATGATAATGATATTTAATTTCAATGGGGATATACATTGAGATCAAAAAATAACATAGGTACATAATAAAATATATGTCCCCAAGAAGACAAATTTAGAAACAAATCCCTTACCTTAAGTCTCAACTTAATTCATAAATATTTAAATATTATATTTAATAAATATATATTTATCACAAGTATAAAAAATGCATACATACATAAATATATATATATATCATACCATTTAATAATTACGTATGGTATTTTATTACCAATTTATTAACAATTCCATGTGATAATCATGTTTCTTGAAACAACTACATTGTTTTTTGTGTATGTTTTGATTTGACAGTTTTTTTCTCTAGCAGTTATCATTGGTAAAAAATAACTTAAGTATTAAAAATGATTAAATATCATATATATTAAGAATATAAGTATTTATTGTAATCCATAAAAGTTATATATTTAAAATGAAATACACATTTCATTGAGATGGTATGTTGTGCGTATACATAAATGATGTGTCTATTTTCTCAAAAAATTGAACGAAATAAACGTATAAAAAATTTTAAAATACTATAATATATTTTATTTAAAATATATCCCATATTTTCATTAAGTAAATCATTATTATCTCCCATTTATTGTTGGAATGAATCACATTGCATCGCGAGGTAGTAGTTTGTCATACCAACGAGTGACATTATCATATACACATTGGATGGATAAAAATATAGAATATGAGATATAATAAATCCATAAATGTAATAATGCCATATTTATCATAGATTGACATTAAAATTCCATTATTTTGAGTAGAATAGGTGATTATGGAGGATAAATAACATCGATTCATGAGGCGGTCTTTTACTGTAAATATGAATGATTTTTCCATGTCCCATTTTTATGAGGTGGAGAAGGATATAGGTTATGAAAATAACAAAATAATAGATTAGTTCATGAGAGATATTTTTATAATATCTACATAATTTAAGTATATGTAAAGGATTTATAAGATGAATAGAAATCTATAGTTAAATGTTTACCTCTTCTTTGGGATATATTATTCGTTTTAAACTAAAACATCATAGATTTGTCTTATCATATAAATAATTAATCTATGATCTGGGGATGGATTTAAAAATATATTTTTTTGTATTTTATGAACAAAATGGTTTTTCAATTGTGAATATGAGAGGTGAAGGGGTTTCTTTTATAATAAGGGTATTCAAAACATCTAATACTTATGAAAATAATTGTATTAAAGTTATTTTACATAATAAAAAGATCCTAAATTGATAATTATCAAACAATAGAGTTTTAAGGGTGATATATGTTTGAAGAAGGTTTTTTGGAATATATTCTATGTCATTTTACTCCCTAATTGATTTTTAAGTCAATAAAAAACCATTTTCATGTTTAATGTTGTATTAATTTTCATTGATTTTATTATTAATAAGGGTAAAAAATAGAATTTAACATATTAGAAACAATATTTTATTCTTACTCTAAATATTTAATCCATTTTTTCCAATTACAATTGAATATGTGGAAAAATAAAATTTTTAATCAATTCAACTATCATAATGAGAAAACAATTTTCCCAAGAGAAAATTTATAAAATATTAAAATGGTTTTATATTAAAATTCAATATTAAATTTATTAAATAAATATTATTTTAAATAATATATATATTATATAAATAAATGTAATTTTAAAAACACATAAAAACAAAAAATAACCTTATCAATACTTTAATAAATAACGCATTTTTCAATAAAAACTAATTATTTTCACTAATCATTGAAAATTAATATTTTTTAAAAGCAACCAAAAATTCAACAAAATATAATTTGGAACTGATGATTCCAATTTTTTGTTTTTATTAAATTAATTATCATTATGTGTCTAAAAATAATTTTATTATCTTTAATAAAATTTAAGAAAAAAAGATTTCTGAAAAATATAAAGACAACAAAAAATTTAGTACATTTTAATCAATATGTTTTCTTTATAGACATCAATTCTAATAAATATTTATGTTTTGGTTACTCATATTCATGAATCCATGATTTATTGCTAGGTAAAAGGGATAAGGATTAAATAATAATTTTAAGAGTTTATCAGAGTTCATTAAAAAACTTTATTTCATGCAACACAATATATCAAATTAAATTTAGCTAATTAATAAATTATTACAAATATGTGTTTTATTAGATTTTATCTCTTGGAAGATATATATTTGTCCTCCACTTATATTTCCCAAGTGTTATATCACTGTTATGATGTTTTCAGTACTGATTTCAATATATCCCCTTTTAAAAGATGTATTGAATTTTAGATCAAACTCGTTCTTGGAGTGTAACCTATATAAATTTATCCATATTATATTTTTTTATAAGATTTAGTGGAAAATTTAGTGGATCACAAGAATTTTGAGATAAACGGGTTTACCTAAACAATAATAAACACATTGGGTTTTTTTTATTATCTAAAAAGATGGTAAATGATAATATATGTTTAAGTGTTGAATAACAAAATCATTACTATATGACATTGTGGAATAAATACCAATTAAAAAGGTTTGAGTATTTTAATGATCAGCCAGAGGGATGATAGTGTTTCTATATGATTGAACTATGATTCTGTTACCACCATCATCTAGTTAGAGAGGAGGATATTTCACAGACAACATTCAGTATTAGATACAGATTTTATTTGAATCAAGTCATGCATTTTCTGTAGAATAATTATCAAGTGGTGTTCATTGATGTCACAGATAACGTACTCTATCCATATCAGGAATTTTATTATTTTGGTGTTTGTTGATTCCATCATAATAAACAAACTAACATCTGAGATACATGGTAAACATTATGAGAATTTATTTCATCCACTTTGAGCACATTTGAACTATGGAATTTTCTCAAATATTAAAATTTTGAGAATGGAATAATGTTTTTTAGTCTTGTGATCACTGGGGCGTGAATTTATAAAATCTCATAGAGGGTAGAGGTAGAGATATCATGTGAATTTCAAAAAATGTGATTAGGATCATGAGTTTCCTTCAGATAGAAGGGTATATTTTTAGGTCCATTTATAACTTCTCCCATATTTTTGTGCCTCTCAATGACCATACATGATGAAGGTACTATTTGAGTGTATAGATTAGTGTGAAAGGGCATTCCAATATTTTTGCGGAGCATGAATCAATCATTTTTTATCATACTTTTTGAGCCTTGAATTTGATATGGTGTCAACATTTATACCTAAGGAGTTGGGGTGGGACCTATAATGAGGAATTGTGGATACATAGTACCAAATGTTTTTTAGGTTTTTCCATACTAGTGATACAACCATATAAATTAATTTCAGTCTGAAGATATGGTCTATACCCTGATGTATTAGAGATAACATCACTAATCTGTTTTATTTTTCTATTATAATATGAATAAGATATTGATATATATATAGTACCCCAGTAGAAATTGAGTTTTTTGTAAAGGTATTAACTGGTTTAAATTTAGAATTTTGACATTTCGTTGGATTGATCTCTATGGACATGGAATGTTTTTATAGAATTTTTCACCAAGAAAAGACAAGGGTTATGATAGATTCCATATGAGAGGTAACAATGATTGATTGGTTTTATGACCATGTAGAAGACAAATTAATCTGTGGATCAATGAAGGATAATATTAACAAATTCTGTTATTTAATTTACACTAGTGGATATGTCAAAATATTTCTAGGATTTCAAATATGTGTGTGTATTAATTCCAGAGTTAATTACTAGTTGTGACATTATACTATGATGGTTCTTGGATAATTAAGATGTACTATTTGTCCATTGGTAGGTTTTATTCATTGGTTCCATGATGAAAGATGTATTTAGGGACTCCCGTGTCTCATAGTGGGATGTAAATAAATTGTGTATGATTATGTATCATTACATAATATGAATGTATTGATTTTCAGATACTAACATGGGAATTTCATGTTTTATCTTGTGATGCCTTATCTATTTGTGGGTTAATGATGAGTAACATTGTCCTAGAACTTTTTATTTGAAACATCTATTTCCTGCGTGGAATTAAGAGGAAATGATGATTGTAATCATTATAATGTTTCCCAAAACACATATATGTTCATATATTGTATGTGTGGTTTTTTATTGTCATATTAATGTCATGAATTTCATTATAAAGTGAGAGTCTCAATATATAAATGAGTTGGTATATATATATATAAGATATAGAATATTATACATATGCATAATATTCCTTTAAGAATAATATGTGGAATATAATAGTGTTTCTTATCATGGTTTTTGTCGAGGGTTTTTAAGGATTTTTGGGATTCTTTATGGATTGTACAACAAATCATTCCAATATATATAGACAACCCGAGAGTTCGATCTAGATCATAGATGATACACCTTGGACATGCATCCAAGACATTAGTAGAGTATGAGATGATCATATACCCTTGGAGGTGTATTGTTATAGTTACTATTTCTATGATTGGATTTTTAGGGAAAAAATATTAGTCACTTTATGGAAGGTCATGTCTCACACTACGGGGTTGGAATATAGAATGTTATCCCCAAATCATTTTACTCATTAAGGAATTTGAGACATTATCTGGGGTTTAATCGATTCATAATTAATTGGTTATGGAAAATTATAAGCAATTGTCATATATAAACAAGATGTTATACTCATTGGAGTTCAATTCATGAAAATAGGTGATAATATAGATTTCCTCACATTTGGGACATTATTTACTATAGATGTAGGGGATTTTATCATCACTATTTATAGGAACATTTGAAAAAAATGATTAAAAATAATTCTTTACAGACTATGAATTCATAAGTAATAACATGGTATTCGTTAAATGTTTCATGTGTCTCATCTATAGATTGATGAACCTAATTCTGAGAATTCAATTGATAACAAGGATGTTGAGTTGTAAGACGATGCATTTATTATGGAGTAGAAAATAAATATATTCTATCAGGGAAATAGGTTATTGTTTGGGATGATGGTATAACATGTTTTATTTATTTTGATGTACTTATGAATCAAATAGGATATTTGGGAGAGAAAATATTACATAAAAACAATTTGGAATGAGATTATTTATAATTAATAGTTGTCTCACTTTTTAAGGATGGTAATTTCAAAGAGGGGTGTTTTTAATATCAAGAATATTTATAATACACTACAACTTATAACTAGACATTATTTTAGTGTATTCATTTATTATTATTTTATCTGATTGATGGTTATATTTTGTGTGGTTTTAAATAATTATAGAGTCATTTAATTGGGAGATCTATTTTCAAATGATCAGGGTAACCCATGTTGTTCTCCCTATGAAATTTTGTAATGTGTTAAATAAAGTCCTTGGGTGGAAAATGGTTTGGGAAGAGAATATAGGTAAGTTTATTGATTTACCATCAAAAATGTATAAGATGGTTTAGTGAAAAAATATTAGACGGTGAATGGTTTACCAGACCATGTATACATACTTTATAGGTTCCTGGAGGAGGTATATATACTCACTTTATAGGCTCATGGTTAAGTAAATTGTTTAAACAAACCAATCATTGAGTTTTATTTAATCTAGAAATCAACTTTAAATATAGAAACCCCTCTAAATCCCATTATTCTTCGTTCAACTCCTGATAATCAAAAAATAGGTATTTATGTGGTATAATTTATGATTCTACTCTATTTAATGTTAATGTTTTGTGCATGTAGAGTCTCTCAAAAATGATATTCATGATATGTTATCATTATTATCAACTCATCATGATATCCCTAAATTTTTCCCCATTCACTTAACATAAATTATGCATCATGGTTATTATATATATATATATCTATATCATTGGGAACTAAAGATTTTTATTGTAATATTAATTCATGGTTGAAGTATAAATGCACAAATAATTTGAGAATCTACTTTCCCTCTACAATAAATATATGTAAGGTTGGTGGTGGATCTAAATTGGTTAGTGTAGCCAAATTAATGTCCACATTGTGAAATCCTTGACCGAGATGGATCATAATAGGGTCCTCGATCCTGGTAAGCCTCATACCCTCAAGTGCATCTCCAGATATTCTAGATGATGCTGACTATCTGTGAGGGGTGAGCGTGTGACTTTGGGGATACAATGACTTGATCATTATAGTGTACCACATCTAATAAATATAAATAGTGATAAATAGTTGAATCAATAGAAGTAAATAAAATGAACCATGAAAAAACAATGAAAATGGTAAAAATTACACAAATAAATAAAATAACATACAAGTTTACAACCACAATTTATCATATTTCAGGTCACTAGAAATCTGGAAGACATAGATAGAACGAAATAGGTGTTAGAAGATCCACAAATTTATAACATAAATAAAAAACATTCCCATGCTTCCCAAGCGCAAGATATGTAATCATCTATCAAGATCAATCCAAAAAATGAAGTATCATGTGTTTGAAGACATATTCATCCCTTAATCATCATTGTAATTCATGTAATCTACCCCAGGTACCAAAAAACACATGGAGTGGGTGTATGATAAATCTTATTAGGAAACCATAAATGGTGTCAATTAAATTTGGCCTCTGTATTGGAAATAAATCTATTTGGAAACATAAATATATAATGTAAAGAATTATAATGTAACTAAATACCCAATTACCCAATTCATCCCTTGGCTAGTGTCTGAACATGTAACATGTTCATAAATTTATTGTTACCAATGGATAAATAAATCACATGCTGACAATAGTGATGGTTCTAATATGTAATAATGAACCATATAATTACATTTGATAATGAATTTCCAATGTAATACCTAAGGTAACATAGACATCTATAGTGGCTGACTTAGTAATAAATATATCCTAGATGGGTGTAATAGTGTAATAATAGTATTGTAGTCCCATGAATTCAACAATAAGATTCCTATCAATTCTTATAAGTTCATCTTTGGTAAAATAGTGCTATGGAATTATTGGTCCTGATGGGACTTAACCTTTGAACATACATGTCAATGATGCATCCAAAGTTTGTATCCAGGGAATAATATAATAATACACTTATTATAAAATGTTGTAATTTTAGACATCCAATGATATACATGATTAGGGTTTTATGATGGTCTCAACCAAAGCAAGGAGAATCCTTGAATCAGAATGGGGTTCCCGAGTGGTCAAGGCATTCCCAAATAAGAATCAAAGGTGAGATCTAGTCATTCCACTCTTACATGATAATGAAGTAATATACAATTTCATTTGGATCAATGCATTTCTATTATTGTTATGATGAGAACACATATCATCCATCCATTTAATCAATTCATAATTTATCAATAAGCCCATTTGTTTCTAGATACTCCTTACATTAGTGTGAGAATGCCATGTATAATGCATGAATTAATTTACTTCATTTAATGAATTTTTAAAAATCAAGGTTCACTCCTCTAACATCCATAATCATGGAATGAGTCCTATAGAAATGATCAAAACATTCTATTACATCTAATATGGCAACGTCATATACCTAGTTTTCTATCCATTTTCAATTTAACATTAATTTATTTAATTTAAAAATTGCATTACGTAGGTCACAATGATATGAAATCTTACATTCCATTTACCATTTTATGAAACAATATGCCTTTATTATGAGGAGGCATACCACTAGTGTGGTTATGCTAGATCACATCTGATGTATGGCTCAAAAGGGTCAATACACTAAAAACAAAACTATGAAATATCATCCTACATGGGATGTTAGGAATTGTGGGCATATCCACAAACAAGAAATCAAATATTATAAAATTTCATAACCATAAAATTATAATTATTATATGAAATACAAATAAATTATATAGATGTCACACGATGAAATCTGTGGTCCCTATAAAACTAATTCCCAAATCAGCAAACATTAGTGTTGAGTTAAAGACCACCCACCATAGGATTGTAAGACTCTAATCCTCTGATATAGACCATTTATATGTCTTAGATATGATTATATCTATGAAATTATTTAAAAAACTTATGACTAGATAACCAGGTCAAGAGTAAGAGAGATGAAGAACTACTCAAAATGACTTGAGTACATAATGTAGTGCACTGAACTTGAGGAATGAAATCTGGAATGGATTCATGATGGTGGAGATCTCTTGATCCCTACGATATGACTTCAAAATAATAAAATATGAGACTAAAGGAGGATATTCCTACAAGATATCGAATTATGGATTAAGGATAGGTGGAATATATCATTAAGGGTAAAAATGTAATAATACCCTAAAATATAGCATGTGCACTTTCTATCTTCATAGTTTTCATAACCATGTGAAATACATTCATGAGAACCTAGAGATGATTTAACACAACATGGTTAGGATGCATGTTTAGGGAAATTGTGTTCCATGTGTTCCAGATTTATATTCCTGGAAATGCATCCCATCCACACAATTAGATCTAACCATGTTTCATACCAATATGGTTTTCTATAACCCTAATACATGTCTAGTTTCCCCAAAAACATAGGGTTTAGGGTTCGAATAACCCCCAATCACCCTCATGACCTTATATATCTCATTAAGAATTCATGTTCTGTTCAAAATAATGAATTTGAAAAAAAATTAATTGATCTATTCCTGAATAAAAAATCAGGCTCTTACAGTCTTCCCCACTTAAAAGAACTCATCCATGTGTTCACCATCCATATGTGGTGAAATAGTTTTTAAGAACAACTCTTTCCACATGGCATGTATATTGGACTCCTCCTCCCTCAACATTCCCTGGACATGGTCATACTACCATATCACCCATACTAGAGAGTCATACCAGCCACAATGAACCTTTGTGATCTAGTTAATGATGCATAATACATAATCCTCAAATATAGAATCAGTCTATAACTCAAAATCTACACGGTCAATGGTATGAGATGGGTTAGAATATTATTGGTGAATTACATAATCATGGAAGAAATCTTTCATGGAATGATACATGTTATGTAATATAAACTAATAGAATAACAGCTTGACTCACTCGAAAATCTCATGTGGTCCTACATAATGATGTGGAATTTTCCTTTGCTTTTGTAACCATCTATGCCATATCCGAGTCGATATGTGGTAGAAAAAATGATCTGTGACCTCACACTCTATATGTATTCTATAGTGATAATCATAATATTTCTATTTGGACTAAGTAGTATTCATACTCTTCTCATCCATGATAAGGTTAGGAAACTATGAAAACATCATGTGACCTGCAAGGGTCGTATTATCTTGTTAAAAATAAAATATGTTTTTTAAAAAACAATCCCAACACACATTCAATATAATCATATACATATATCACTTATGTCATTAAAACCGGGTTCAAATCTTTTTTCCTAATGAAAAACTGAATGTGGAACTAATCAATCCCTCATGGCTAAAGACCTTATCATGTCATCTTTTCATTAAGAATATAGTCAAATTTTCTGCCCTGGCTTATTTTTTTTATCAAAAAGGGGTAATATTTTCAATCAATGGTATCACCACTACTGTAATACATATTAAAATAATATATATAAGATTAATAATGATACTTTTCGCTTGATTTTATTACAAAACAATTAAAATATTAATTACACATAGAAAACATTAACCAAATGGGGTCAGTTTTCAAACAAAATACTAGGGTGACACAAACTACCCTCACCTTAACATAATGATGTTCAAAAAATGGCCCCTCACTTATAATATACATTAAATAATAAGGATAATTGTAAAACCACATATTTATGACCATCGTCGAAGATTTTTGACATAGATGGGTGATACATAACAAACCAAACTTGAAATGTCTTCCAATAAGTCATCCTATGGTTTTCCCCAACCACATCCACCACAAACCATAAATGACTTCTTGTGAAATTCATCGGTAAATCATCATGTGATCATTTTAAATCTCATTCCTTGATATAAAAAAAATGTGTAACCAATATCCATCCCACTAGAATCATCACATACATTTAACATCACTTTTGAACCAAACAAGATTAATGGGTAACCTCGAATTCCTTAAAATAGTTTTATATGTAATTATCCCTTTTCAGTCCATAAACCATGTTATATGTGATAAATTGGTAGAATAAAAAACATACAAATAAGAAGAATGACTGATCCCAGATCATCATTCACCGACAGTCATGTAAATAAAACGACGGGTTTCCCAGATTTCTTCCATGGTGTTCCTACTCAAGAACCCATGATAAACTCATGACTAACCAAGCCTTAAAAAAAGAGAAAATCATCCACAAGACCCATTAATATGTCACTAACTATCCAAACATCTTTTATTCTTTATTTGTATTTAATAATGATTCCCTCTAAGTGCATAATGGAAGATGAAAAGATATGGGGCATGTGTATCACTTTATGTTGATTACACTAATAAATTATAAAGATTTCAAAGAATATCCGGTGTAATAAAACTGGTTGAAATAATTTCATTGATGTTTTACTTGACCCTCCAACATAATATTACAACTCATTCATATTTCTTCACTACTTGCAGCATCTTGTGATTTCTCCAGCTAAACCATCAGAGTGCATCCATGACAAGTACTGTTTCTAGATGTCTTCATACAAATTCATCAATTTCAATGTCCAAAACCAAAAAAATAAATGACATGATTCCAACCTGAACACCTCATTGAAATTCAGGAGAAACACACCATTTTCCAATGATCCCATTAAGATGTGCTCCATGTACATGGAACGACATAGATTTAGCATAACTGATGGGACACTCCCCCTCATCTGTGTTCTATTTGTCAAAATAATTGTTAGTCTAGTATCTCATAAGTTTTATATATCAATTTCACATTATCCACACATTTTGTACTCATTATATTAATTCTTACTAATGTTTGATCTTTTTTTAGGAATGAAAAAACCAAACTGACATGCGTGTGAAATCACCTGAGAGCCTTGAAATTGTTCTTGATATTTGGGAAGAACCTATTTCCTTTAACTCTTTATTCACTATACTATGGAGATGTGCTAGGAACATACATAATAAAACAAGGATTAATTATTTTATTGGAACAAAATAGCTCATTATATAAAATATGAACTCATTGGTTGCAGCCTATGTGAATGCATAGTAACCCATGATTCTAGAAGAAATACAAAACATGAATACTACACATAGTTTATCGACCATATATATCAGAGTGTCAAGTGATTCATATAATTTATTTAATCCAATGTCATATATCCACATATGACCATTAACTAGGATGATGATTTAACATGTCTCCCTAATCCGAGGAAGAATAAGTTTTCATGAGACCTATGAAATGCCTGAACATTCCCTCGGAATGTAAAACATGTTTGAATCGAGCATTATGAAATTCTAACACTCATATAAAGGGTGAAGTATACTATGAACACCAATAAATACATTCATATAAGGGTACAACTTACCATTCATAACACCTTCTGAAGCACAATGTTCAGACCTATATCAAGGACACATTAAACATAAGCCATCAAGCCCAAAATCAAAAAATTTATGTCATTGCTAATTAGGGGTAGGCCTATGGATGATGCTCACATTTCCATTCCACATAATACTAGGAAACTATTATAAAGAACTATTTTATGCACAAAAAATTTATTTTCCTCCTATAATTATTAAGAATTATATACCAAAAATTATTTTTAACAGATCTGGAGAGCAAGGAGGATGCCATCACACCATCCTAGGTTCATCGGAAATGCTACCCTATAGCCGTTGAATTATTTATCAATTTTACAGACACCCATAACAGGTTTTCCCATATGATATAAGCCATAAATGACCTACCTATACAATTTATGAATTTTTGAATCCAATCATACGAATTAATGAATATTTATAATCAGGTAGTTACTAACAATAATGGAAGATAAATGTATAAAGGGTCTCACTGGCTAGGGTATTCTATCCCTACTACACTCATAGGATGTTAAGTATTGGTAAATGATAAATTATATGATTACATTCATTTATATTTAATTACAATGTTAATTCCTTTAAAATTAAAAATCATGATAAGGAAGGATAAGAATGTGGATCCATTTCCTTTTATATTTCATGTTTCTAATTATATTTAATATCCTTTCTTATTAAATCAGTACCCATACACAATATCATTGAAATTTAAACCGATTAAAATAGATTATAATGGATCACCTCGATAAATTTATCATTTCAGCACAAGAGGCCCCATAAAAACATATTATTTTAAATGAGAAATCATTCATTCACAACCAAGACCAATACAAGATTAATCTAACTATCACAACATCACTCAACAATAAAATTTAAATCAATCAATGAAATTTTATAAATTAAAAAATATGGAATGAAAATATTCCTAAAAATATATTTATAAGATCCTTTAATGATTAATGTAAAAATTCTCATTTTTGACATCTCATCATGTTAAAGATGAAAGATATCGCCTAACATAGTAGTAATGATAACCTCAATAAAACAAGTTTGTCACCAAATGGTGAAATAACATCAAAATTAACAAAAAAATACAGAACCCCAATAATAATTCAAGAAACCCGTCTTTTACCCCGAATGAGGGTACACGATCTGCAATTATGTCTTTTCACCAAGTTCCAAGAATTCTAAATCTGAAATCTAATGTCCCAAAATAGTAAATCATGACTGAAAACTCCCCTGATACAATTTTTTGACATCATGGGACCAAATTTAAGTGAATAGGTTCATCAAGCCTGGTGGGCCACATGGAATCTAGCACATCTCTCCAAATTCCAGAGGTAGTCGACTAGAAGAGAGGTTCTATGGTGCTTATGTGGGGAGATTGATCCCTAAAGACCAGTTTTTTTCAAACATGATAAATATAATCTGAGGTAAATAGTGGAATCAATATAAGTAAAAAATAAGAAAGAATCGAAAAATAAAGACTATAATAAAAATAAATGAAATATCCTGAATAAAACAAAATTATAGAATAATTGATGAAGATATATCATGTCAGAAGAAAACTGGTAATCATTTATATAAGAATGCAGGCATAACATTTTCCACTAATGTATAGAAAAAAAACAATTCAAAAATCATGATCAATGGCTCGATCATCTGCTATCATCCTCCATCCAAAACAACAAGCAATCAAGTTTTATAATTCTTATACTTCCATTTATCAACAACATCATTCATGTAATCTGCACAGGGTACCAAACGATGCTATGAAAGGGTGTGAGATAAATCTCAGTGGGAAACCACCATCAATTTCTATAAAATCATGCACATATAATTGTAATTTAGAAGTGTGATAGAATGAATATATAATGTAATGAAATATAATGTGTATAAATACCCAATTAAACACTTCATCCCATGGATGGTGTCTAAATAGGTAACCAATTCGTTAATTTATTTTTACTGGTTTTTAAATAAATCACCTATTAGGAATAGTGATTGTTCCAAGTTGTATTACGAAAACCATTAATGATATTTAATAATAATTTACCAAGGTAATAAACTGGTCAATGTAGATTACAAGGGTCTCCAAAAAATTGATAACATTTTCTCGAGTAGGTTTAAGAGTTTAATATATGGAAAATAATCAAAGGTACTCCACAATAAGATGCCTACCGAGTCCAAGTAGTTGATCTATGTCAAAAGAGGTCTTTGAAAGGACTGGGCCTGTTGGGATTTAAACATGGAACCAACATATCAATGCTGGATCCAGGGATTGTATCTATGGAATCATATAATACTACATGAGGGATTATATTGTGTCATAATTTTCATCTAATGGTAGAAAATAATTTAGTTCTAGGTGGGAATCATCCAAATAAAGTCGATTACGTGAATCAAAATGACGTTTCTGAGTGCTAAACTCATTCCCCTCTAAGAATCAAAGGTGATACCGAGTACAAACACTTCTATTTGATAATTAATCCCATAATATTTCATTATGTTCAGTCCTTTCAATTCAATAGTGTCATTAGTATATATAGCATGAACTGTTTAATCAGTTCAATGTTTATTAGTATGTCCATTCGGTTCAAGAATTTAATTTCATTATTGTTATATGGACCATAAAATTGAACCATTTATTTTATTTATATAATGAATTTTATATAATAAAGGCTCACTCCTCTACCATCCATCAACATGGAAGGGATGATACATACTTACAAACAATATTCAGTTACATCTATTAAGGAAAAGTAAGATATCTATTATATACACCAACACAAATTTATCATTTAATTATCAAATTGAAACACATACATTAGGAAGGTAAAGGGGAATGGACATTGTACATTCCATTCACCATTACATGATACAATAATAAATTATTATAAGGTGGACTTCCATTAGTGTGTTCAAGCTCTATAAAATCCGAAGAATGGTTTAGAAGTGTAAAAACCAAAATAAATCAACAATAGAATATGCACAAGAGACTCAAGCCAGTTTTTAAGGACTCGGCATGTGCATCAAAGAGTCATGAGTTAAAAAATTGGTGGAGAACTAATTTTCAGGTTACCATAGAATCACTGTAGAAGGAACTATAGCAAGAAATATAGCATGAATTTGTAGCCGGAACTGTAGCAGGTAATGTAGCCTAAATAGTTCGGTACTATATAAAAGGACTCAGCCATAAAACATTAAATAATCAGGAATTAAAGGAATAATTCACTATTGAGTTTCTTTTCAAGTTTAAAGTTTTAGATAATTAGGCCATAACTATTACATTACATCTCAAAAATTACAATCATGACAATTATACTCAGTTTCAATTTATTCATTAAATTAAAACTATTGAAAAGAAGTGTCATTTTTAGTTCTATATTTAGACAACATGACATTCCTTTGATCTCATCCTAGACCCTATCAATCTTTAGGTCCTATGAAATACATTTAAAAATAAGGGATGGAAATAAAAAGCTCTGTAAGGGTTATAAAACAAGGAAAGAAAAAATTAGATCATAAATTCCTATATTACACAATCTCTTTAACATACCTCATTATATCATAAGATTTATGAATACACATTGAAATCATAATTCCTAAATGTAACTTGTGGAATATATAACATACTTACATTGTAGCTTTCACAGTCACGTAAGGAGTAATATTTGGAATACCCCTCACAATATATTATCTAAATAACCTAGGATAATGATTTTTTGTTTACCTCTATCAAATTTCCCAATGCATTGTAGACCTCTCTTAGTTTCACTTGCCCTAGGATTATCATGGAACACCCCGTATGCGAAAACAATGCCCAATAACCATAAAACAATAAACAAGCATAATCGAAAGATAACATTTCCACATTTTAATCAGAATATATCATTTTAAATTATTGAAATAATAAATTCTTTCTAAAAACCTTTATCAATTCCAAAATATGTATATAGTGCATATGGTATTTATTTTCCATTTAATAAAACACTACATATTGTTATGGAAGCCAATGATCAAATAATACTCATGGTGGTGAAAAGGTCATTGTCATCGAGTATGTTAAAAAGAAACATTAGATTTTGAAATTTAGTAAGACGCTTCATAGAAGAACATTACCATTTAATGAAATTAAAAGTCAATGGGGTGTATACACCTTCAAAAATAATGTCATGTATAAATCACAATAAGCCTCAATGAAAGGAGATTATAACGATGTCCCTTACCTCATGTCTGACATGACTTGATCATTATTTAATATCCTAAATAATAAAAAATGAAAATTTATACTTTCTTAAGAACCATTTTCATGTTTATTATTTCTTTTATATCAATAATTACCTTTCTATAACTATTATTTAATTATTTGAGTTCATATCAGAAATTTTTTCGAAGTTCATAAGTTGAGTTAAAAATGAACTTGTTATAATTATAAATTGTCAATGTGGTCAAAATTCAATTTTCTCCATAATTATATTCATGATTTTGATATCATATATATCATATATATAAATAATATATATTTCTTTATAATAATACATAACATTTGGAGATAAGAAAGTAAATGCACCGTTCATGGAGACGATAATCCATAGGCACGCATGAACACTACATTCATTTCTATTTCATATTTAATGGAATAAAAACATAATTATACATAGTTTTATTATAATTTCAATATAATATGACATATAATTATGTTATCATTATCCTTTATACATTCCATGAGTGTCATTAATGAGTAATATAACTTGGAGGGGGCGGTAGTCCACACTTTCACAAATGAAATAATCATATTTACCCACAATGGAAAACCATAATGATATTCTATAATTGAAAAATACAGAAGCATAGAGAAATATAAATATAATATATATCATATATAAATATAGTTCCATCTTAATGGCCACCATATGTAGTGGTAAGAGTGTATTGAACAATTATCATTTCGTGAGGCAGTAGTTCATCGTCCACAGAAATAGTATGTTCTTTATCTAGTAGATGGAGATGTGTGTAAGTGTAGTTTGAATCCATCTCATAATAAAATCCTAGTATATTGAAAATACATGTTTTTTGATAAAACAAACAAATAAATATATTTTATGGGGTTACAGTTGTAAAAATAAACTATAGAACTTAAGAGAAGATGTTACCTATAAATCAGGTATCTACCATTGGTTTGAACCAAAATGATTACTTAAATAGCCTTATTCCAAGTGGAAGGCTTCTACATGGTGGAGGGGGATTTAGGGATCTTAATTTTTAAGAGATTGGACTAGAAGGAGCTAGATATGTGTGAGGAATGGGTTAAAAGTGAGGGATTTTTATAAGGTTAAGGAGGGGCTATTTAGGATTGTTTATATATATTATTTTATTATATAATTATTTTTGGTTTTTAAATTTACAAAACATATTAAAGTCAATATTAAGATGACTCATGTTTCAAATAAAATAATCCAAGAATAATTGGATAGGTTTTATATATTGTTTTCGTCTTTATAATTGTATTTATTCAAATCATTCATTAATGAGGTAAACACTGCATCATTATTATATCATAAATAATTTTATCTATTTGATGTATAAAAATTATAAACATATATCATGACACTGGAAATATTTTTATATTTCAAATTAATATTTACATTTGAATATATAACTTATATAACCCCATGTAAAAATTGATTTATGTAAAGATATATGTTTTTGTCGTATATTCATTTACTTATAATAAAATAATATAAAGTGTCATTATCACTCCCATGTGGCACCATGGTGTCCCAAAATCCACACAAGGAATCCAATGATTAGAAATGTTTCAAAAAATATCACTAGTACACATGTTAGCATAATTCATATATTTTTATAATATTATTTTTAACTTTATTTACCATATTTACCTTTTAAGCATGGTAAATAATATATTTAACGAAGTAAATATTAATAATGTATATAAATAAAATTTTCATATTTAAACAATTTTTACCATATGATTCAAAATATGTAATCCATTTATCCAAATTTAAAATAAATAAATAGAAGAAATTAATTGGAAATTAATTCCCGCTGTCAAAACAAAAAAGCGTGATTTTATGAAATAATATATATCGAAAGATTTACACAATTTAATGCCCAATTACAATGTGAAAATACATAAAATGAAGAAAATTGGATAAAAAGTTAAAAAAAGAATACAATTACACATTAAAATCAATTTTAAAGTTAATCTATCCTTATAAATAAATTAGATTAAAAGGCCGTTATGTATTAAAAAATAGTATTTTCACTATTCATTAAAAAATTAACATGATTAGAAAAATAAAACATTTCCATACAATGTAAATATTGATGTACCAATAATAAAGAAGAATTTTATTTTATCAAATTGAACATATTAAATTTATTAAACTATGTTTAAAAAGCGTTTGGCATCAAAAGGTGTTATATCGACTTTTTAATCAATATTCGTGTATTTATACATAAAATTAGACTCTTTATTTTTTTAGCATCTAAAATTAATTGGAAAATTGTAAAAATATTTAAAAAAACATGTATTTTAATATTATATATATTTATGTCCATTCCCTCCAATAAAAACACTATGCATTAACTAGCATTTAAAATAATATTATATGATAAATTTTCATTATGACCCAATGTTGTGTGAAATGTAAGATTTCAATAAAACCCAATGTTGCCTATCAATTATTCCATTAAACATAGAATATCGTTTAATGTAAAATAAATATTTAATTCACAAATATTAATAAATATGTTATATGTTATATTCTTTATTTACCTAGGATGGTCCACTATAGCAGCTGGAACTATTAATTTATTTGGGATTTCAGGAAACCAGTTTAGGCATCAGAACATTTAAGTCATTCTTTAAACCTGATAATTTCAGGATAGTATTGATTTTGGGACACATCATGTACATTAGGCCACCTCAAGGACTTCAAGCCACCTAAAATTGTCCATAAATAATTAGACAGAATCAACATGGAGAGAAATCCTGATGTGGATTCAGAGTGGGAACATTCAACAGTGAATAAGATAAAAAGATTTTTATGAAGTATAGGGAATGTAATTTCTTTGGGACCACCCTCTGAATTAATGAGAATCCTAGCTGAACATGCCAGCAATAGTGGACAGTTTATATCATGATGAAGAAGCTAGAGAGGAGAAGTTCCAAGTATAATATGTTTATTTCCTAATACCTACAGTTCATGTAATCTGTATGCCTATGTTTCTTTGTAAGGGTCCCACCTCATCCCTTTAATGAGGTGATATCATAAATATCAGAAAAAAAAAGAATGGCTTCAGGCCTTTTATAAATCTATAGAATATCATCCAACATGTGATGTTGGGCATTGTGGGTGTAATGACCAAAAAGTAATCACATATTTGGAAATATGATAATCGTCACCTTGTATTGATTATTATCATGATATTTAAATCGCATAAAAGGAAACTGATAAAATTGACGTGATCAAAGTGGAATATTCCAAAATCAACGTACTTGATGGTTGAGTTATAGACCACCAACCCTAGGATTTAAAATCACTCCTCATATAGAATCAGCCATTAATTTAGCATGGATTAGTGAAGATCTAGAAAAGGATGAGTACTTATCACACATTTAAAACTAATTTTAGAGAATGAGAGACAAATAACGCCTCAAAAGGTCTCAATAACATACTGATGCACATCCAACACGATTAACGAAATCTCGACTATAGCCAGAATGAAGGAGATAACTTGATCTCTACCCTATGACTTCAAAATACTCCATTTTTTTGTAAATAATGCTAATAAATAGAAAATATGGCTAGTAAATGACATTATTATTAATAAATTGTTAAAGTAAAAAATGTAAAATTACAATTACATTAAGCATTTTAATGGTTTGTATAACAATTTGAAAACAATTAATGAACACCTGACGAAGAGGGGGAACTGAATGGTTAAAACACACCGTTAAGGAATCCATGTTACAACCATTCGACGTGGGTTTACCCAAAAAATGTATTCCATTTTAATGGTAAGGTATAACCATTTGTTTTAACCACACAGTTTTCTCTAACCATCTGACAAGCCAAATTTTTCCCATATTTTGGAATCTGGGATCAGAAGATTATTTGGACCCCCTATTAACATTCTATAACACTCTATGAATACATATTATGTCCCAACTAATGAATTAGGCAAAAATTAAATGGGACCATCCCTGATGGAAAAATCAAGTTCTTCCACATGTCTTGTTGTTATTCATGAATCATATATTAGAATGAAATTTATGAAATAATGTTATAGGTATTAGGGATCATTATTGAATTGTATTCATTCGGGTTATGACTTGTTGTGGTTATTATCAATGGTTTTCAACATTGTTTAGGTATGAAGTTATTTACCTATTTGGGCTATTATATATGTTTTATTAAATGACATGATGGTACATTCTAGTGTTCTTGGAGACTAATGCATGATTTGGGATTCTATTGGGATTTCAGGCATCCATCTCAAAACCATTAATGATTTGTTTGATTTTTTATTCTATAATACTACTACCATATGGGTGTTTAATATCATGTGAAATATTTTTTCAAATATTATGATGGATTTATTGGATAAAATTTAATATATTTCACCTTTGAGGTGGACATTTATTGTTTGGAAGAATGATTAGGATTATTGTTCACCCTATGAATCTAGTTTGATTTTGAATACATGTTCATTCAACGAGGGTGTAGAACATGGATGAGTGAATATTGTATATTTTCTTCAATATTGACATGGTAAATGTAGTATTCAAGGGGTATTGATGTATAATTCATTGGAAATTTCTAGTAGACATACCATCATGTGAACATAGACGACCACCTTAGAGGGTGGTGTAATTAGTAGACTACCACCTATGGGTGGGTGTGAGGTGTTCCTAGAAATATTAATATACACATATGACTGAGGGATGTTGGGTTATTAATTAGCATGTTGGCCATGTGTAATTATCAAATATATTGATAAAATAATGTTGAAATCATTGCATGAATAGTAGAGAATTCGGTGGGTTATGGTTTAGGGAAAGTTGGTTATTTCATAATGACCCAATGAATGTGTGGGTGATTGTGTTTTTATTAATTATGTCAATGCAGTGTTATACATATTATATATATATATATATAATTTTGTAAATGAATCATTTGTGGTGTCATACTAGGTTTAAAGTTTGCAGCCAACATTGAAATCTTGATGCATTGGTATATTTCATTATTAGTAATTACGGAAATGGAAAAAAGAATAGTGATCGAGAATTGAGGAGGTGGATCTTGGTGTTCAGAGGTTATAGTGGTATAGAATGTAAATTGATATTGTGGTATCATTTAGTAATTTATTTTATATCGTCATATACATTTGTTTGACCTCCCACATTGTGGTTCCTTGGTTATTACATGTCTAGATTGGGTATAAATAATAATAAAAACGTTATATAATTGTTATTATTTAGTCCCATTCTATCGTATTATATTGTTAGTAATTTTATGAAATGTTCCTGAAATATGAGTATTTATATTAATGGTATAATACCACCACTCTATCAATAAATCATTTATTCATAGTTAATAACCTCAAACATAGATGATGGTACATAATATGTCATGTAGTGTTCCAGTCCGTCCTATGTGATCATTTTCTGATCATTAATACATTATTTCTTTCATGTCATCATTTTCCACAACTATATCTCCCTATGATATTAACTAATAGTGGAACTATAATCATAAAACTTCTTAACATGAAATACAAAATAACATCTCCAGTCATCAATATCCCTCTATGACTGACTATTATATTTTTTTTATTAAGGAAACACTTTTGTGGAGAAAGTGAGAAACCAAAAGGTCCAACAAGACATCCTAACAAACCCAAACAAAAAACTGGAAAGAGCAGGAACTACCACATACATGCAACAACAACAACCACCATCCTTATGATGGAAACTCGGCGATCCCATGCAAGAATGGTCCCTCCTGATGTTGTCATCCCTCAAAATCAGCCATATCCCAAATGACCTACAAAGGAAATGGTAGAGTGCTCTAGTCCAATGAGGAAGTCCAGACTGCACTTCCCAAATCAGACTGGGGGAAAAGCCTCATAAGAAAAGGAAATGTTAGCAAAACATAGCCTTAACCTATTATTGCTTTCTTCCCTATAGATATTCCAATGCATTAGCCATACCTTAGCCTCAGTATCTTCTCCAATAACGTCTTCCAAATGGTTCGCCATTTTGTCCCAAGTGTGGATATATTCTTCTTTGCTGTTTTTCTTGTCACTGAATCCTCTCATTAAGATGAGATCATTCTTGTCAATCCACTGTTCTTGTCCGTGGTTGACCTCCACCATTACAGCTCTTCCCATCATATCCGCCTCATCCCGTGGAATGTCAACATACAGAAATTTCTTGACCATATCCTCCTCGGAACAAAGGATAGGATCCTTTCTAGTCCTTAACTTCCCATCATATCCGCCTCTCATTCAACTTCTTTGATATCATAGTATCTTGCGTTTTTTACTATTCTTTGAGAGATGTAGACATTCTTCATTGATGTTATTAACATATGTTCAATTGTTAAATATATGATATCAAGGTAGTAATTGAAATTAGTTCTCTTTTTTCCATGATATTAATGCTATTATTATGAATAACAGAATCCTAAATGGATATCGATCTCATGAAATTATTTCTTCATATACCACCCTATTAAATTTAAATAATTTCCAAGAAAAATTTATAAAATGTTTGAATATGGAAAATGTGTGAATTATGTTAGAGATGTCTTCTATTTCATATTAGATGATATTTCTACAATGAAACTTTTTTCAAAATATGTCAATATCCTAATAAAATTTTTCCATTCTAATCCCCAAATACATGGGAAATTTAATTGTTTAATTATTCCAAAAAATCATTCTATTTTCTTCATATTTAATTACTTCCTTATAAATATGTAATTATACATCTTTATGTGGAGTTTATATTCAGGTTGAGAAAATATCAACCATTATCTTGAATCAAAATCCTATTCTTTGGATTCATATTCGTTGATGAATTGTTAAAATGAATTATAAAATTTATTTCATTTCATTATAATTCCCAATTTTCAATTCTCTTGTTTTATAATATTCACAACATAAGTATCCTTTCAAATTTCATTATGTTAAATAATAAGATATAAAACAATTTTTCATATAACATAGATCCTTCACAAAGTATATAACCCTATAGTGATTTTTATACATTATGATATACATTACAAATTCTTATAAAATCCAAATTATTTGACGATTCTCCCTCAAAATTATCATAGTGGTAAGGAAAACCCTTACGATGAACATTAACAAACAATTCGAAATACATTGAACATTTTGAGCACGAAATATTTTGACTTCTTCATATCTGATTTGAAGAAAAATAATCATCCTCAAAACAATTTCCAACACATTATGTCAACACTATGTGTTATCCATTTTGATTTTTTATAAGATATAATAGTCGTCATTGTTAATGATCATTAGATGATTTCTATAACTACTATCCAATGTTATTTTATTTAATTTTCCAATGCTTCCATTATAGTGCTACTTCCAAAATTTTGTTAACCATTTATTGGAATTGATTTATCACATGGAAACACATTTCATTGGTCTCCTGAAAGATAATATCCATAAACATCACACATTAGGGCCACATATCTAAATATATCTATTCTTGTACTCCTAGAAAAATAAATCCCCTTAAACTAGAAACAATAATTTACATTACATATTAATTCATTTGAATAAAATCTCATTGTTCATTTATATATAAGAATATCCTCATCATTATTTCATCATTATTAAACTCTTATAAATAACCCAATATGATATATTCATTAACACAACATCTCATACACACATTGATAATAAATATGACGTTCATCTTCAACATTCACACATGATCACTGAACCCAAAATAATAATATTACCATTAAAACATCAATACTAAATGGAAAATAGATTATAAATAATCTATATCATTACATTATTAGGGTTCACATTTTTTCTCAAACATTTTATTAATCCATTTTATATTTTCATGGTTTGTGGACTTTGTTAATATTGCATTATTTGTAATTTAATGGATCTATATAGGCTACTCATAATAATTGAGATCATGTTTCTGTTATAAAACATATGGGTTTAGTGTATTTGATGTATCATGTGTATTATTTTTTAAATGGGATACATATAACACATATTGAACTTGTGAGAGGTCTTAAGGATGTGAAATTTGATAAGATACCATCACTATATGACAGAGGATTTTAAGTGGCCAATATATATAGTTATAAACACTTCTTTATTTTTGAATCCCCTAAAACACTTACATGGTGATGTTGGAAGAAAAATACTCTACAAATTCAATATAAAATATCATTTATTATTACTATATTTTTTACTCTATTAAAATTTTTCCTAATTTGATATTTTATATAATTGTATGGATATTCTATTATTCCACAAACAATCATACACAATAGTACAAACACAAATAAATATTCCACAAACAATCATACACAATATTCATCATCCAAGGGTTATAATGATTTGATATGTCAGAGTCATTGATAAATAATATCCATATCCTTTGGAAAATGAAAAAATCCTAAGTGAATATATACTTAAATCTTTTATGATATATATATATATATATCATGGTTTCTTTAGTAGAGAAAATGAAATTACATCGTCAATGAAAATATCATGAAATCTAGATCCAAATAATTCATAGGGTAATTTGGGTCATATAACTCAAATTTTAATGAAAAATAATATACCCAAATAACGTTTAATTTCTGGAAACAACCAACCCATTGTGAGGTAGGGTTTTTATAGCACTAGTTAGTATCCTTATCTTAGGAATATTGAAATTTACTTAACTATAATCTATTAAGATAAAATTTACCCCCTTATAAAAAAATTCATTATGTTAATTTTGAATTAAGAGAAATGTATCACAACGTATCAATAATATCCATAAAATCTATGGAAAATATGAATCTTTGTGATAGTGGTTGGTTTGGGAAAATCTTCAGTCACCTCAATCATTGGCTAGTCTATAGATATAAACTCCATTGTAATTACATGATCCATGAATGTTATTTTATTTACCAAAAATTAATAATTTCTTAATATGGAATACAATATCTTCATTCTCAAATCAATCAACATAGTTCTCTATTGAACTTAATGATCTTCTATTCTCTTGAATATTAACAAAATATAATCAATAAATACGGCCTAAAAAGATCAAGGAGATCAATAATGACTTCATTAATAAAATTAATGACGATAAAAGAAGATTATATATTTTATAAATTCATCCATATAAATTTACAATGTGCATATCATACACCAATGGTTTTCTAAGGAAAATATTATGGTATATCAATGATATATAATGATCCGCTCACAATGATAGTTTCGAGAGTTTTGGTGTTTTATATTTTTAATACCATTGAATAAAGAAAATCCAAATAATTATTTGAAACTTTTGAAATGTAAATTTTTATTATTAGTGGATATTTTTTAAGAGGTTTTTTGTTTTAATTTATAATATTTATTTTATTTAAATTTTATTTGTTGTTCATTAATTATTTATTAATTTTATAATTACTATTCTATATTATATTTTTCAATTTATAATTATTTAAATTTTTTATATAATTTATTCATATGACATTACGTAATCAATTCCAAATCACCCTTCTGATAACCTTTTTACCATTACAGTTTTTAATTATTATTTTAATGTTTATAAAAGATTTCATGACCCTTAAAAGTCTAATACTTAAATTCTACCTAAATTATGTAGTATAATTTTTTCACTTATTTATGTCTCTTAAACCATAAATTCCCTTTCTATAACTCTCAGAACACCCTTACATAGCATGTAATATATTAATTACATGCTATGTGTTTTTTAATTCACCTTTACTGAACACATCTACATTCTATTTACCCTTTCAAAGAGTGTTCTTATATTAAAACATTGAATTTATCTAATAACTATTAATTTTATATCATTTATAAGAAATATCATTACCTTTAAATGTATTTCCATTAACTATTAAATAGAATATATGAAATAAGATTCACCCTCATGTATTTTTGGGTCTCACATTAGGTAGGATGTTGAAATTTGAGCATACCCTTACACATAAATGATAATACCATTATTCAACCTATATAAAATTTATCTTAAAGTTAATAGTTGTATTCAAAAAAAAATTTAACCAGAAAATGTTTTATAATTCCCATTGAAATTTTAGAACCCTCCTTTAACAATTTCAATGATCTATAAATTTTTGGGGAACCACTGTGTTCTTATGGTATTATACCCTATTTTATTAATGGGGGAATCTAATTATGTCAATGGTATATTATACCAGAGTTACCACACCAATATTCATAACAAATGATAGTAGTATATGATCCAATTATTTAATCGTAGAATGGAAATTCCATATTATCCTTACACAATTTTAAATCATTTTTTGGAAAAAGATAGACATTTATGAAGGAATAAGTAGGGCTGGGAAGGCATATTAAAATTCATCACGCAACCAAATTCATATATGTACAATGTAAATAATATTAATGATTTTTGATATGTATATAATGGCATTAATACATATAAATAGTAGATAATTTTTTTTTATTAACACTGTTTATAAAAGATTATGATAATTATCGATAATGTGATCATTAATTCAAATAAAAGGTAACTTGTATATTTTAATGTTTATTATATTTTAATGTGAAATTATGTATTTTTTTAAAAATATCATGTTATTAATTATATTGATTAGTTAATGATGTTTGATTAGTGATATGAGTTTTATAAATGGGGAACATTATTTAATAAACTCAACATAGATAATTCGATTGGAATATATAGAAAAAATATGCAATGATTAATTAATTACAAATTTGTTAACCACTATTTAGATAGCAGCTTCCTTGATATGATCAGAATGTTACATCATCATTTGATAATTTATTATTGAATTGACTGATTTTTATAAGCTACATCGACATCAATATCCACTCTCATACTTCTGTTCATAATTTTTTTGGGTTTATATTATATAATTTTCTTATACTTATTTTATTTCATTTTCAGTCAGTTTAAACATTTCTCAAAAATAAATCTAAATAAATATGTTTTTATTCATATTAAAATGTAATGTATTTTTTGGAATCACAATCAAATGTTCGATTGGTTATGTATTTTGAATTATATAGAAGTTAGGTGGTTTATAGTAGTATGAGTGAAAAATTATTAACAATAACTAGGTAATCACCCATATCAAATGTATGTTACATATTGCATATCAATATTCTCATATAGTTGGAAAAATTGAATAAATGACGTCGGATATTTGTGCTTCCATCTACTAAAAAAATTATTATGTTCAATTTTATTTATTTCCTTTACACTATTGTATCATAATTATACTTTTTACTAATGTTTTAATTCTAAATATTTTAAATAATTGAAACTTTCAAATCACCAACCCTATATTCCTTATTTCCATATCTCAAAATACTAAAAATTGGTACCAATTGGTGGGGGATTTCAATGATTATTCTATTGATTAGTTTTTAGTTACCATTTTTACTAACCATAATCCTAGGCCTGAGAGTCTATGGAATCATCCATTTCTTTGAAATTAAATGATGGGAATTTTAGATTATGAATCCAATACAACCACAATATTTATATGGATGAAAATATGTTTATAAAGTATTAAACCTTAGCAATATATAAAAATATATATTTCTATAATTTTAAGTTATCTTGTCAAAACATAGAGTGTTCATTGGGTAGATTCTGAATCATTTATTGTAAATAAGGATAAAACTATTTTTATAACTAAAATCTTATTAATTTATAGGTATTTTCATTAATTAGAAATATTTATATACATATACAATCATTTAATACAATATCTAACAATTGGTGGACATTATATGTCCATATTCCAAAAAATGATAAATTATAGAGAACCAATTTTGGAATTCATAAGTTTGTGTTTCAAGATGTAAAAATTAATGATCAAGAATGAATAATTGATTTATAAAATATATAAAATAAATTTGTTGAACAACATTTTTATCCACAGGGGAAACAAGAAGAATGAATTTATTATCAAAAGGTTTTATTAAGACCTCTCTAAATAGTTTCCCTCAAATGTTGTTTCAAATGAAGAATATATGAAATAAAATGTGGAATAAAAGGAAAAAATTATACTATAACATCGTTAATAAGAATATATATTAAATAAAAATAAAAGCGGAGAATATTAAAAAAGAAAATGTATATTATTATAATACTATATAACTGTTTATTTAAATTCCATTGATTCTGAGTTAACAGAAATAAAAAAATAAGAAAAGACCAATTACATGAAAGGTATTTATTTAATCATGACTAGTAAGTGAATCATATGAAATTATTCTCAATGTGATCATCAATATAAATGGATATTGGGAGGTCAAAATTGTAATTGTATTAAAAAATGTTTTTGAATTAATATTAAATGATTATAAAAAAATTGAAAAATATTAAATTAAATTTTCTAGAAATGAAATAATATAGAAAATAAATAAATATAAAATGGTGTTAAGTCATTTATATCATGATATATGGAATTTCATGGAATATTTTGACTTATTCAATGATGACATAATCAGTTGAAAAAATTTAGATATTATTTTATTGATGGAAACTATAATTAACGACGTTAGCATTTATTCGTATTCCATTTCATGTTGAGATTATTATATAGAATCTGTTGTTATATAATTAGCTGAACAAAAAGAAATGTTTTATGTGTTTATTTTGATAAAGGATGTAAAATTTTGATAATTAAAGTTGGAATATGATAAAATTAATAATAAAATGATAAAATGATGTGTATACATCAATAAAGGTTGGATGAATGTTTTTACCTGATTCTGAATAGATAAATCTGATATATGAAAATGAATAAAATGATGTATTTCTTTTAATAAATATACAATGACGATAAAAGGATAATTAGGACAACTTTAAATTTTTTATATAAACTAAAAAAGGAATATATCATTTTAAAAGAATTAAGATATGAAATACATGATCATGATCAAATAAGAGACTCAATATGGACACTGATTTTATTCAAAAAGAGAATAAATATATTAAAATAGATATAACTAACTTAAAATCATTTATATAACATAATGTTTATTACTACTTTTTAATGATTTATTTTTACCCATATGAACATATATTTTGGATAAAAATAAACATTTTTCATATTTTTTCTTATTTTATTACATTAAATATGAATCATTTCCCATCTAATAAAATTGGTTCCTTGACAGTATTAATTACATTTTATTTAATAAATTTCCGAAACAAAAATATAATTTAATAAAATAAATTTGATATTTTTAGTTGGAAAAAAATAATTAATATTTTTAATTTTATTATGATAATTGATACATTCATTATTTTTATACAACTGGATCACCCAAATAATGTATTTGAAGAGAGAAAAGAATAGAACCATATATGAAATGGTAAGAAATATTCTAAATCTATTCATTTTTCTAAAGTATTTTAGTATGAATTTGATAAAAATTATCGTTATATCATAAATTAGATTACATTATACCCAATAAAATGTTATATTCAAATGAACTATTTAAATAAACAATACCATTATTTTTCATTTTATGGTTTTCAATTTTAGAATTTATATATTATATAATAATTACAATTTGAATAAATTTGATGCTAAAATTGATGTTGTTATTTATCTAGTTTATTGAAAATTTTAATTCTTATAATATGTAAAACATTGAAAAATGATTATGGAATAATATTTTATTTTTATGTTCACTAAAAATAATGAAAAAAATGAATATTATGATTATCCTGATAAAGAATTTATAGATTTCAATTTTTTTGATGGTATACCAAAAAACGACATTTCATTTGTTGATATAGAAATAATAATTTCCCAACCTAAACTGATGAATTAAAAACACAATGACATTACTATTTATTTAAAGTGATACAAATTTTTTAGTTTGGAATATGAAATAGAAAATATGTTTGGAATTTTAATGCTAATATGGAATTTGTTCCAGCTTTGTTCTTATTAATTATAAAGAATCATTGAATGATTCCAATAGGATGAAATCAATTCATGATCAATATTATTTTTTAATGAAATTATTATTAGGACCTAATTGATTTTTCTAATGATAAATATTCCATTGGAAATAAATGGATTTCATTTAAATACAATGGATTTTTGTTGTAATATATTAAGGAATAATGATAGAATTGTTTCCCTATGATATGTAAAAAAATAAGGCATTGATTTGGATGATTCAACTGATCCAGTTCTAGTATAGAATTAATTAATATTTTATTATTTTTTTCATATTTGAAAAAATTTAAAAATTTTTCAAATGGATATAAAAAGCACATTTTTTATTGATTTAACTTTTGAATGAATGTAAATTAATCACCACCTTGGATTGTAAAATGGTGAATTTCAATATCCAATTTTGAAAATATTTACTAACTAGAATGACCTAATGAAAAATTCATGATCTTACAATAAGTGACTAAATTTATATTATTTACAAAAATATTTTAACATATGAAATATTGATACAACTTTATTAATAATGAAATTTTATAGTGAATTTTTTTTTATAAAACTACATGGTATTGATATTTTATTTGGTTCCCCGAAATCTTTTCTCTATAATTTTTTAAAAAAGTTAAGGAAATATATTTATTAATTTTATTATTGGGTGAATTAATTTTTTTTCAGTCATAAAATTATAAAAATTGAATGTGTAATATTCACAAATCCATGAAAATATTTTAATTTATTGGTAACAAAAATTATCATCCATCATGTTAATCTCTAATAACATAAATGGGATGAAATTATAAAAAACATGTGGATGATCCCAATATTATATTTGAGTGATAATATGTATAGAAGAATTATTAGAATTCTATATTATGTGACTAAATCAAGACCTAATATTATATTATTTCTATTTATGTTTTTCATTTATTTTTCTAATAGAAAATATGGTCATTTAAAGTAAGGTAAATTAATAATAATATTTGTAAGCGGAGCCATTAATACTAGTTGTTTTACTCAAATCAAAATTTAATCATTTTGTTTCCATATTTAGACAAAAAATCTAGAGTATGAATATTTACAGGAAAACCACATCATGTTTATGTCACTTACTCGATAAATATTTTTTAACATGGTCCTCAAAAAAGAATTTTTTATTTTCATTTTCCATAGGTGAGGTTGTGTAAATTTCTACAATAATTTTTCTTCTAAATATTTTTGTGTAAAATAACATCTATTTGATTAAAATGACAATTTAGTAAAACTTCATAAAAATTGTAACAGTAAATATGTTCTTCCAATATCTAAAAATATAATATAACATTCTAGGATGAAACATAATGAATATATATTTCATTTTTAGATATCATGATAATAAAAGGAATATTATCTACTAATAGTTCCAACAGAAAGTCATCCTGTATATGTATATATATATAGAAAAATAATTTATTCTGTGGTGTTTGAGAAAATATAGATTGAACTAGGGTGGACTGTGATTTTTTTAAATTTATTAACTATTAATGCTTAATATTTATTTAATGTACTGAGAGATATCAAAATTATGAAAAATATTTCAAAATTAAAATATTTTACCTTGAATAAGTTCCAATTATTAAAATAGTTATTATATCTCAATTGGGAAAGTATTAAATTTTAGAGGAGCTGACCCTTAATTAGATATATTTACTAATCATTCTAAAAAAGATATACTTTTCCTAATTTAGGGTTTGGTAAATTATATTTGGATCTCTTTATATTTATTATCACAAAAATTCTATAATTTCAATTTTTTAATTAATTAATATTGTGTTTTATAGTGGTTAAAATATAAAAATATTTAATATTTTTTTATTCAAATCATGATTTATTAAAATTTTAAAAAAATTATGTTTTGATAAATTTCAAAAGGGATATTATTTTTGTTTTTTCTAAATGAAATGTTCTATTTTTAAAATTACATAATTGGGGTTATTTGTAGTGATCTGATTTTTTGTGTTTTTCTATTATTTAAGTAAATATAGAATCCATTTCATTTTTTGAAAGTTATTTTTATTGTTATTTTAATTATTAAGAAATATATATCTATAATTATTTTATTTTTATTTATGAAAATAAATGTGTAAAATATAATAATTATTAGTTATTCATCATTTCTTATTATTGATATTTTTATTTTATATAATTTTTCTACAATGGTCTTGAAATATATTTGGCATTATTTTTCCATTTTAGGGTTTCTAGTGGTTCTAGAAAAGAATAAAAAATTATTGAAGAATTTATAAAATCTTTTTGAAACATATAAAGTAATTTTAGAAAGGTTTTCAAATTTATAAGAGTCATGTCTATATATTATATTTTTAATGGAAATCAATTTAGAATTTTTTTAAAAATTAATCTAATGTTTTTAAAGTGTTTTATAATTTTTAATGTAATAATAGGCAATATTTTTAGGTATTTATTAGTTAGTTTAATTGAAAATTAAATTTTTTAAATGAAATAATTAATCTTAATAATGTAATTAAAGTTTTCAATTTGTACGGACAATTTTTAAAAGACTTCTTGAAATTATTATCCTTGTTTACTTTGATGAATTATGGTATTATAAGATTTCCAAAACCCATGTAAGTTATATATTATAGTATTACATGGGTACCCATGTTTTTAGAAAGCTAAATAAGGATGAGGTGGTGGATTTGAACCCTACTTAATGGAAGATCATTCTTTTGTACTATTTTAGAAGGATTATTTTTAGTTTTCATAAGTAACATAAGGGAAATTTGGATTGGTTTATGGGTCAAGAGTTGTTTCTATAGAATTTTTGACTCCAATACACTAATCATATGATCTATGTAAAGGTAAATCAATGTTTCTTCTACCCTTGCAATGGTACCCTTAGCTACATGAATGTTTCATAGAAATCCATTAGTCTCTGTATGGGTATTTGTGTGAGGGTGGATATTTATTAGGGTCATTTTAGATATACATATGTGTACCCTGGATTTTACAGAGCATATGTATGGGTGTTATGCTGGATTTGTAAAATGTTTTTTCCTGCTAACATAGATGGTATGTCTCATGTTGGGGAAGAAATATTTTTATGTGAAAAACCAATTCACTGTTATACAATATATATGAGTATTGAATGGTTATATGTTTTTACCAAGTTTTTCATTATTTAATAATATTTTATATATAAAATGTGTTTCAAATAAATCATAAATTTTATTTATTTTTTAAGTCATATTTTATTTACATTTCTAAATATTTTAATAGGAATTTATTTAATATTATGATTTTTATGATAATGATATGTAGAATAAATAGGATATTTGATAAATTATCCATGGTGATATATATCCTAATGTTAAAATATTTTTCATTGTTCTGTTTTATTTCCTCATTTTTTTCTAAGGTTTTGGTTACCAAAATATATTATTCATATGGATTATGGATCTTCCTCGTATCACTCTCTATTATGCTCAGTTGGCTAAAATATGATTACAAATAACAAAATATATCTTCAATGAGATCTAATTTCAATCATATTCTTATGAATATATGACATTAAAATTATTTTTTTCCTCTTCATTGGATTGTAACAGTAGGCCTAGTAATGTTAATTAATTCAATATTATAAAAATACAATGGAATAAGAAATATCTATTTTAATTTACATATTTCTACATGATATTTATTCTAAACGATTGGTTGTTTTATGTTGATGGCTATGAAAATATATTTTTACTATGAATATGCAGTTGTTTTTTGAAACTTTTATCTGTGGAATCATACTATATAAAGATAGTAAATCCCTAAAAGATGGTGATTTAAATGAGTACGTCGAATTGAAATTTTTTAGGTTTTCCATTTTCTTATAATTTCGATTCATTTTATGGTATGTTTGATAGATGGGGTTATGGGTATGTTTATTTGTTGATTATTTTTTATTGAGTTGTGTTATTTATGACTAATGCCTGAATTTGGTGTAGATATTGGAATGGCTGATAAAATAATGTGCTATCATGGTTTTTTGCTGATGATTTTTAAAATTTCTGAATTCTAATTATGTTAAATTGGGGTCGAAAAAATTATATGAGGATAGAAATAAATAAAATTTAAATACGATAATGATGTGAAATTTGAATATGGAATGATGATGAGTTAATGTCAAAATGGTTGGTAAATTATGTGGCTAAATGGGAACTGTGAAATTGTTTGGAGGTTTTTATATTAAAATAATTAATCGATTAATTAATCAGTTATGTTAATATAAAATCAATTGACATGTTGAAATATAGTTAATAGAATATCATTGACTATGGAAATATAAGAACATCAAATAAAATGTCATATTGGGGTCCTTGTGTGTAGTTTGATGCATTTATTGTGGAAATGTTGTTGACACACTATGAGTCTGATGTGTAGGATGTGGTAGCCAACTGGTTAGGTTTTGTGAAGAACTATGTTGATATTTTATGTAACTACTATATTTTATATCTGTATTACGGGTTATATATTAACCCATCCACATTAAACACCTAAAGACACCATCAAATTTTTTTGTGGTCTTGTCCCCAAGAACCATTGGGTGCTGTTAAATGTATGACTTCCACCTCATCCCCACTCTATCTTTTAGGTTAGATTTATATACATGGGATTAAATTAGCTGATGTAAGAATGTGTATTATTGGAGATTTTTTTTGATATTGATGAGGTTGTTCACTATGGGTGTTGTGTATGCTATGAATATGACTTATGTATTCTGTCCTCCATATTCATTAAACTAAACTATTACATTTATAGAAGTGGTTGAGTTGTTATTTTTCGGACCATGTGTCTTCGAGAGAGTTAATTTGTTTCTAGAGACATGATTTAAGGTGGTGTGTTATGACCAGTAGAAAACATTGTTGTTAACATGATTTAATTTCATAGGTGCCTTTATGATGGATTAACAATCAAAATAGATGGAGGAACAATTACATTTGATGTTGGAATTTGAGTTTTGGAAATTAGTGGGATTGTTTTTCATGTATCTCTAACATAAATAATAGTATTTTTGGGTATTATAATTGGAAAAATTAAAAATTGAGTGGGCCTTGGCGAGGCCTAGAACAAGTTGACATGATAGGTTATAATTGATTATGTATTTTTTCATTGGGGAGTTATTTTGAAATTATAAACATTTAATGATATTTTCTAGGTATAATATTACTTACTAAATATATTATTGTGACCCAACATATATATAAACTCTATTATAGGTTTCCAAGTTGAATTCTTCGACTAATATATACTACACTAGTTTTTCGTGGAGTTTTTGTAGAGTAGTTGTTATATGAATTTCGTTGATGATTTATATGAGGACTTTAGTTTTATTTATTTTAAATTACCTACATCATTGATATTGTGTATTTTACCATATCATATTATTTTGTGGTTAATTATAACCCATATCCTATTGATACATTTCACTATATTAAGGGGAATTAGTACAATATGTGTTACCTTATATAAACCCCCATTTATGTGGACATACCCAAGGGGCATCTAGAATTGATAATAATGGGAAATTATCTATCATTATCCTTTTTTATACTAGGGGATCTATCATTGGATGTTGGGGTCCCAAAAATGTGGTTTAAATTTTTTTTTAATATATAAGATTCATTTTGGAGTTAGATTATACGAGTTGTCGGGAAATAGTTCTAGATGACTGTGGCGTGTGACATATGCGAGGAAGACTAGATGGGACCTAATATTTTAGGTCACCATGATCCATTTAATGAACACTAAGACTAATATATGATCATGATAGGTTGTCCAACTTATTGGGTAGAGACCTAGGAGGGTTCTATGCATTATGAGAATTTTCTCTTGTGATTGAATGATGAGTTTTTTTATATGGTGAAATATAATTAAATAAATATTGAATTTTTTTATGTTTTTCTCTATTTATGGCCTTGATATGGTTCTAATTACCTATTATTTTCTTCATAACAATTCATATAATCAAAAAATAAATGGTAAATAGTGATTTAATACACTGATCCCTTTATATGAATCTTTTTTGAGTCATGATTGAGTTTCATCCTGAATTATTATAGAATGATACATTTAGAATTAAATACTATTTCCATTTTTAAAATTAGTAAAAACTAACCATTCATAATAATATTCGAAACTATTTGATAATTATTCATAGTGTATTTTATTTGAATAAAAAATTATATTTTAAAACCCATATTAATAAAGTCCCCCGGACTAGATTTCATATTTCTATACAATAATGAATTTTATAAAACAATATTGTTTATATTCTATTTTAAACGAGTATGAATTTTTATACATTGTATTCCAATTATAATATATAATTATCATTTGTTTTTTATTTATGGTAAAACATACTTCTAAAAAATCAATTTTGAAATGTTTGAAAAAAATCATCACAATTATTCATAATTCATATGTTTATTTGGAAAATTTGTAAATTATAATGTTCTCGTATTTTTTTAAACATTTTAGTTCTAGAGTGATTATATAATAATATTATGAATGAATGTGTGTGGATTGTCTCTTAATCTCTGATCTTCATTCCCTATACGTTTCATTGCGTTCGCATATTGTTGATGTAGGTATTTCTATCCATTCCCTTTATAAAACTTTCATTTTATTGTTAGGTGTTTCAAAAATATATATAATCGTGTTTCCAATTATTATGATATATTTTTTTGGATGGGTAAAATGTTTTCTTAAAGGAAACAATTGGTTGATGTGGTTTTCAAAGAGATCATTTAATTATGATTATATATTAATGCATAGAATAAGTTTGATAAATAATATATTTATCTTTCTATATTAAATTGGGGGATTTGTGTGGTGTTTTCCTTGGGTTACATTTTTCTATTTTGTTTGTGTTTTTAACTGTGTATTGTCTATGGGAATTGGTGATAATTATTATGAGACACTTCTTTTTGGGTTGTTGTGTTTTGAAAAAAATGTTTTGTTTTGTTAAAATGGATTTGAGTGATTTCATGGATACATTAATAGATTAATTTGATTTTTAAATAACTATATATTTAGGGTTTTGACATTTGTATCTAAATAGAAATGTTAATGACCATTGTGAATGTTTTTTCCTTGAACCATGGTTTTTCAAATGCATCCCTCCCATTTCCACTTTTTATTCTCTTCTTCCTAGAACCATTGTTTTTACATGAACAATAATTATAGGACTATAACCTATACTTATACTTAACCTTAGAGACATCCCTTTACATACACTAGAAATACCTCTAAGGGTCGCACTAATGTTTTTGCATATTAGTTTCCAATGTTTAAGAAAACATTTCCTCTGATACCAAATGTAGAGACCCCAAACATGTCGTACATGGAAATTACATTAATTTTGTGGAATACTCAATACAAAACAAAAAATAGACAACCAAGGACTGTAATAGTTTAGTGTCTCAGGAAACTTAGAACATAATCTTTTAATCAGGTGAAAGATATTCAACATCTCCCATAAATATATTCTCCTTTTGTTTTCTTACTTAAAACCATTATTTATATCCTAGGGAAAATAAATCATAAAAAGGGTGAGCTCAAATGCTCATTAAGGGTAAACATGGAGAACATAAAAACAATATATAAACATTTCCACGTAAAAACATGAACATAAAACTTCAAAATCTGATCAATGACATACATCATGGCAGTACATAAGGAATATATCATAAAGTAACATTAATAATGATAAAATAGCATGGTAATAAAACATGTATGTGTGGAAAATCATTAAGAACATGATATGATTTCCATAGTAGCCAAGGCTTTGCTACCAAGACCATCATAGTGGGCAATGTCCATTACTGAATCAGGTTTACCTGGCATTCCATCCCTTTATTACTATAATAGATTTACTTTTCGTTATAGCCATGTATATCTCATAAGATTAAAATTATTAACCAATGCATTGGAAGGAGATATAGGTCCCACCCATGTCATAAATAAATCATTCTTACTTGTGCCAAAAAATAAACATAAATCATTAATCATAACCCAATGAATAAAATGGGTTTTATAAACATCATCCCATCGTATAATAATCCATAAAAACAAATGGATATCATTTCATAATTAGAAAAATAAACCCATGTAAATAATATAGACATTTTACATGTCACATAATCATACAATATAATTTCATCTTAGATGTAATATAGTTTTGACAAAACACATGAAATGAATTTTTGAGGAAAATATCCTTTCTTGTTCAAAATCATTTTCTTTTCTCAAATTTATGTGTGAGTTTAAAATAGAATAATTTTTTTGAGAATAATCCTGAAATATTGTATAGGAAGATACATGGAAATATGGAACTATGAAACTGTAAAAATCCATTCATGCCGTATAAGTTAAAAAAACAGTCTTCTTGTACTTTTTTCAGACAAGTCAAAACGTACCTCATATGGTAAACAAAAGAAAGATTCCTTCCATACGATGTGGTAAAAGTCAAAAAAGGGTAAAAATGACATTAAAAATACATGGAAGAAAAATAAACATTTTATGAAATCATTTTGAGAATATATAGACATGGATGATAAACATAACCACGGTAAATACTTATGAATAAATAATCTCGGATAATAATGAGAATGGAATAATTATCCCCTACCTTATGTCCAATTTCTTTCAGATGTGTCTGAGGCTCTTTAATAGTGGTTTTAAACAAATTATTAACTTGTAACATAACCATAATAATATTTATGATATCATATATGATTTATTTATGACTTTAAATTACCAGTTCTTTTGTAAATTCCTTGCTAAAGCAGTGTTTTGGGAAAAATCATTTCATTTATAGAACATTTTTTGACTTGTTGTTCTTACTTATATCATGATTTACTTAATTCAATAATGTAAAACATTATTTATATATAATATATATTCCACATATAAATATATATGATAGATAGATAAACGGAATGAAATACCCCATTCTTGGAGACGGTAGGCCGTACGTACGCATGAACGTTATTTTTGATTCCTTATTGAATTTAATGGAATCAAGTAAATAAAACATATAGATACATAAATACAGTACCATTATTATGTAATATATTTCATTATTAGTTATTATATATAATTTATAATCATACATGAATGGTTAATCATGGAAAAGGAATCTCATCGCATTCGTGGAGACTATAGTCCGTACGTACTCACGAGCGATGATATCATTATTTTGATTTTTAAGTTGTATATAATTGGATGGTATATCATATATAAATAATCATATTTATGTTATAGTTATTATTTATATCATTTATACTCTTTATTATACCCATCCAAATGATGAAATTTTTGAATAAAAACTAAACCACAACGTGGGGACGGTAAGTCGTACGTACGCACGTGTGGTGACATTTTCATTCATTGTATGGATAAAATAACTAATATTTTTTTACAATTTTTATAATAACATCAATATATATAGAAGATACTGGATTTATTATTTAATAATGAAATCAATATAGAAATAGTTAGTGGAAGAAGAAAGGAACATGAAATTGGTGGTGAGATATTTACCGCTTCTTCAGGTTCTTCCATTTGATTTGATAAAAAAGGGCTCCTTAGGATGGCTTTCAGTCGAAAGTAAGGATTATATGAAGAAGGGAGGATATTTGAGAGTGTATTTGGGATATGTTTGGCCAAGCAAAATGGCTTTTGTAATAGTGAATTAGAGAGAAGGTGGAGTGCCCTTTTATAAGAGGGGTGAGGGGGAACATAGGAAAAACATTAAATATTATTTTATAATAAAGTCATTTTCGGTTTATAATTGCTCCAAAGAGACTTGTTTAAAGGCTAGGGTGGGGATGTGTCTAAATCCTATTAACCAATTGGTTTTAGACATGTTTAGGTTACCATTTTAACATTATCATTTAGATTTAACTCTAAGTTAAATAATTTAACTTTTAATGTGTCTTCTTGTATTCTTTCACTATATGGTCAATAATCATACTTTAAACTGCCATTCAAACACCCATTGTTTCATTAATGTCATATATATTATTATATAATATTTTTGGCTGAACATTATATTTTTTATAATATTATTTAAATTAATAATATAATATTATTTAAAATAACACCTTTATGTCAATTTTGACACTATTTGGTATTTTGTTATCTCTAAATTAAAAAACAACATTATTACATCAAAAAAAATCCATCTAACCAACCCTAATATGTTATATTAACCTATAAAATTAGTTTAATTCCTAAATAGTCCCATATTACTTTTATTTGGGTATTTATAATATCAATTATGTTAATGTTTCATTAATTAGGTAATTAATGCATCATCATTGTGTCATAAATAAATTAAATTATTTAATGTCTAAAAACTAAAAAAAATTCTATTATGTATGAAAACGTTTTTATCTTTCTAATGAATATTTATAGTAGAATTTTTCTTATGTATAACCCTATATTATAGATGTGTTAGTTATTAAACATTGATTTTAACTATTTTAACTCTTCTTTAAATAAAATAATAATAAATGTCCTAATATAATCCATGTAAACCTAAAGGGAAATATTTTATTCCTGAGGTTGTTTTGGTCTGAATTAAACATATCCAATTGAACTAGGGAATGTTTTAGGATAATAATAATATCATTTTTACCCTTAATTACCATATTTACTTATAATCGTGTTAAATAAAAGAAAAAAGTTACTATTCACCAAAAATTATTTTTATCTTATTGAACCAAAATTTACACTTTGATATTAAATGTGTCTCTCATATTTTAGAAATAAAAATCATAGAACTTGAAAAAATATGTTTTATTTAAATTTTAAAATGCTATTAGGAGGTGGGTAAAAGACGGTAAAAAGTTCAATAAAATTTTTATATATCTATAACTATTATAAAATGATTCCAATCAAATATATTGAACATATATAGGTATTATGATTCAATTTTGACCTAATATAAATTAAAATAAAATAAATGATGATTTAAATAAAAATTTTGTTTAATACATTAACATTGTTTTTTCACTATTCTTCAAAAATTGAAAGTTTTCAAAAAATTATCAAAACTTTACCCTAGGCTAATTCCATTATTCTGATTTGAAAAATGAAGTCCATTTTGAAAGATAAAATTTATAAAAATTCAAAAAGATGGAATTACTATTAATAATGGCTAGTTTATATAATACTTTAATAACATATCATTGTTTAGTGAAACTCGGTATTACATACAACACATTTTATCAAGTAAGGTTGTGATTGCGTGTAATGCAAGCCATGTAAGGGTTACGTGTAGTTCAAGATTCCTTTGTTGTTTCGTATAATAAAATCCAACCATATTTCATTTATACATTTAAAATAAATGTATATATATACACTTAATGTTGTGTAGAACAACTTCTATAAAACGAACTTGAAATTGTGTGTAACACGATCCAAGAATAGTGTTGCATATACTTCAAGCTAATATGATGTTGTGTATTGCACAAGATAATCTTGGTGTATAATACAACACAAGATATCAAAGAAATTAAATATAATATTTCTCATAAAATATCACGGTGTTACACAGATTGTTATTGACATTGGGGTTATGCCATTTGCTGACAACTGAGCCAAAAATGAATATGTTTCTGGTTTTCTTCTAGTTATGTTTACTAAATGACCATGATTTTACTATGTGTAGGTTATATTTATACATTTTTCTTGTTTTTTGTTAGTTTCACCAGTTTTTTCTTTCATGATTTGTTTAATTTACTTTTACCACAACTCTTTGTTACTATAAATGGTATATTAAATCAGTTTTGGTTTTGTGAACTTGTTTCTGAAATGAAAATCCATTTTGGTTAGAGGAAAGTTGTGTGTCTGTTGTTTTAAAATGGGAAATCTAATTTTTCTTCTAATAACTGATAAAAACTATTTTATATATTCATTTTTAAACTTCTATTTATAGGTTATATCTTGCAAAGGATATGTATGAACTGTATTGTGATTTGCAACTGATTTATTCTATGCTCACACCATACTTCTTCCCCTCAGTTCGGATAGAGATGATATTTTTTGTAGGTGATGGCTTCAATTAAATTATTCCTTATGAGATTTTTGGTCATTTTTTTGGTTGTGACCTAGAGTTCTTGTGGATATTGTGTCATCATTTTCCATTTTTTGTTTTCTGTTCATTTCATTTTGATTCAACAATTTTTTTTTTGGGATCATTTATTTATTTATCGTCATTCAATTGTTCGTTAATTTTCTATGTTCAGTGCCTTTTTATTTGATCTCGGTATTTTATTGGGTATAAATAATTCCCATATTATTTATTCTTCATTCTCGAATCTAGTTTACAACAATGGGGGACGGGGAATGTCTCTGAGGTTTTGTCAAGGGCAGGTTCAGGTGTTGGGTTAGAAAGAATCCTGAATATGGTAAATGAAAAAATGGTACCAAATCAGCCCATTTTATTTGGGAGTCTGGTTGGTAGTATATTTGGACTATAAGGGCTCATGAGGTAGGTATATGAAAAAGGTCAGGTACCTTTTCTCACCACAACACACATGTTCAAAGGGTTAGTCAACGATTTTATTCTTTTCAATTGGTTTTGGTTTATGTGCTTGTATCATGAGAATGGTGGTGAGACGATGGCATGATGGAATCACACATATAGTAGCGAACCATGTAGTGTCTGAGGGAAAGGTGAATTTCCTTCATAGTGGGTGGTTATTAATAATTTCATTTCCCAGAAACCATGATAAATTGTAGTGAATTATAACTATATCCATATTGTTGTAGTTTAGTTCGAGTTGTTCTTTTTTTGTTTTAATTCATTGTTAGTGTATTTTCAAAATGAATGTTATTTTGGGAGAGAGGATTTAAAAAAAATGGTGGATTAAGATTTTTCTATTTACTGTTGGAATTTGTGTTTAAAACCAGATTTCAAATTGATTCTCAGAGTGGGGATAATTACAATGGAAGATGGTGGTTTTGTATATTCGAATGAAGAAGTGGTTTTAAAAAATAATTTTCTACTTTTTAATATGATGATATTATAATGAAATAGTTTTTTAGTATTGGTATATTCTTTTTTGTTGTGTTTTATTGGATGATTATTATATTTTTATTTTCCATTTGTTTAGAATATTCCTCTGAGAATGGTCCCTATGGTTTCTAATTGGTCATTATGAATTTGTTGTTATTATTAGTCCTTCTAATTTTTTTGGTTATCGATCTCCATTAGAGGTTGTAGATTGTAATGAGGAAGTCAATAGTGCCTTTTGGTCATTGGGAACTCATGAAACTGTGAGAGTTAATACTATTTTGAATTCTTTTGAAGGTCTAGCTTTGGATCAATGGAAGAAGAATATCCCATCATCCTAAAAAATTGTGATGTACTAGGAAGTGATTAAGATAATTTTTATTTGATTGTTTATTCATGAGGAGGTCAAGGCAGGGAAGGTGGTTGTCCTCAATATTTTACCACATGATATAAAACTATGATGTTCTATATATTTCATTTCATGTTGATGGTTTCATTTTCATCAATTATATCCTCTTATAATAGCTGATATCCCCTCATTTCATATGGGGTCTTCATCCATAGGGAAAAGAGAGATTTAACTTTTCTAGTGAAGTATAGTTTGAGATATTGGTGGATGAGGTATTTATCGATAAATTTGTTCATTTAACACAATCAATGGAGGATAATGAATCGTTAATTAAAAGAACATGTGAGGGGTCCCCCACTAGAGAGATGTGTGTGTAAGAGGATCCTATTATTGATAAAACATTTTCATTGTCTACAGACATGTTGACTCTGTATCCATTTTGTTCAACATGAAATTATTTGTCCGAGGATATTCCAGAAGTAGAAGTATCAGGTTGAGGATATCACCTCATGAACATGGGGAATAAAATGATTCTAGAAATAAGGTCTATATCTATAGTACCATAAGTTAATATCATCATGAGGCTATGAATCAAGGGTTTCATGGAGTAGATTAACCAGCATTTTCCTATAGTGTTACTGTGGAGATGGATGTAGTTTCTCTATTGATGTTTTAACTAATGTTTTATGTTCCTTTATCTATTATAATAACATGGTGTTTTTCGCTTTTTTAAATTTTAGTAGTTTTTCTTTCTTTTCTAAATCATGTATAGTAATACATTTTTGGATCAGTACTAGATTATTTTTATGTATATTTGACATAACATTGTATCACGAGGAAATAATGATTTGTGGTCTAATTTTATGAGTTGGATTTATATCTATCGTGAGTTCCCCATTCCCAAGGGAGTTTTTTTCTCCAATTTGGGAGTTCCCTTTTATAGTGGAGGTGGTGTTTTTCTTTTGAAGAGAAGTATGTTTAGTTCCTGGTGGGTTTCCCATTTTGTTGGAATCACATTGACTGCTTTATTACATATCATGTTAGATAGATTCATATGGTGGGGAAACCCTACTAACATTCATGTACTTATTTTTGATGAATTTTATATTTCAGTTGTTTCAGAGTGAATTTTTATGTGAATGATCACCTAGAGGTTTTGTGTTTGGTTTAATAGTATTTGTGCATAGTATTGAGTTTGTTTTATCATTTTTCTAGGATTCTTAATGGGGGATAAAGTGTTTTTGGTAGGGGGAATTTTCACCCACTAACCTTGTATTTTACATAAATTTATTACTTTACTGTTACATGAAATTTTGGATTAGGATCCCATTGAGTTAACAATTTGAATTTTTCAATTTTCGAATTCTTGGGTGGCATTTTAGAAGTATCATGTTATGTGTAAATGGTTTTGGGGGTTATTGTGTATATTGTTGAGAAAAAGGGTGTTTTAAATTCATTTCATTCCTGAACAGTTTGACTTTCATGGTTTGGGAATGGATTAATTTTAACAGTGCAAGGATATAGAGAAATTTAGTGACACGGGGGATGCTTTCTAGAGCATGGATCACAGATTGTACAGGGTGAGGAGACATCGTGCGAAAAACATGCGAGGTGGACATTCCTTTTTATAGTGTAATTTTTCATGGTTAATAAAATGTTTTCCATACCATACATCCAAACCATGTGGGCTCCCCTCTACTCTTATATGGTGCTCACAGTTTGGGCCTTCTTTCTTAAACTATGCATCCAAACAATGAAAGTTGCTGAAGTACGTAAAATGTTGGAATTTAATATTTTCACTATTTAAGATGTAAATACATTTTTGGATTTTACTCCTATTTCTTAACCTTGGAAAGAAAAGGGCCACATGAGGGGAAACTATTTCCTCATTGGTAGAGTAAAAACAACCAAAAAAATAGTAAATAGTAGTGGAAGTAGTAATACCATAAAACAAATGTAAATAGTGTAAGACTGATAATAATATAACAATGTCAGAACATATTAATGTTTCATGTCACATGTGTCTAGGAAATCATCCAAACAAGTTACAATAATTAGAAAAACAATACTAAAACCAATGTACAAATAAATAGTAAACTCCAACAGTATCTCAAGACACAGTTTTTTCAAATTCTCTCCATATCTAACATCAATCATGTACGTGATAAAGAAGGGAACTTTCCCTTATATATATCTATAAACATATAATCTGTTTGGGCGAAACAACATGACCCAAACTGGGAGTGAGATGAATCTTAGTAGTAATCTACTAATAGATATGTGACTAACAGTTAGTGAATATATATATATATATTAGGTAATATATAATAATTAATTAATAAACTAGGAGATACTAAAAAGTAAACAATCCTATAATTTCTAATTACATGCATCTACATTTATTGTTTCATATGTTAAATCAATTAATAATGGGATCTAGTCTATGATCTATATACCGTGGGTAATAATAACAAAAAATGTCTCTAAAGACCATGTAAACTACTATGTATGTCCGAGTTCAAGCGTGTTCTTTGTCTTGGATAACTCATCACAATCATTAAATCATTTTAAAGAAACCCACTGTGAAATTTCTCAATATATAACCCACCTAGTTTAACATATCCTCAATTAAATAAATAATGACCCTTAGGTAATGCTCAAACTAACTCGGCCCTTTGGTCCCACATAACTCAAATCATTAACAAATGACCACCTGGGATGCTCTCATGGTCAATACCCACTAGTTTTTTATGGGAAAAAATAATTTCTAATGAATAAATGAAAGCTCTCACAACCAATTCCCTATGGTCCCACATTCATTTAGTAATGAACCTCCGTATAGCTCACATAGTCTAACACCAATTATCTATGACCATACAATAGCCCTTCATTCAGTACCTCTGGGTCTACTTAACTAAAAAACATACCAAAATTACCCTACCTTAGGAACCTCTCACAGTCAATTTCACATTGGTCATTCTTTTACAATTCAAACCACATGAAACTCATATAATTAATAAATCCATCGTATGATCACCGGGCTTTAAAAAAGTAGAAAGCCTATCAGGCATTCAAGAAAAAATATCCATAATCAAGGAATAATGGGAACGCACCCATGGGGTGTCCCATAACAAGGCACTAAAAATTTCGAATACTAATTAACCCTTTATCAATCAAACCAACCATAATAGGTATTAAACATGGTGAATTTCCATAACACGATATAACGTCTTAGATCTGGGTGCCAGCCAAAGGGTGCCCCGAACCCGGTTGGTCACATGACCTCAATTGCATTTCCCCTAACAACAGAGGCAGCCAGCTAGCAGTGAGGGCCTAGGTCTGACAGTGGGGATACTATGACCTCATTTATCAAAGTTTAACACAGCGGAGAAAATACAAACAAACAAATGTTGAAGCAGTAAACAATACTAATATGAAATGGACAATGGTACTAATGTAAGGAAAAGAACAACAGTCATATATATAATAATGCAATATGTCTATAAGTCTATGAAATCATCCAAAACAGGATACACTAAAATCTAAAAAATACAATTCAATATACAAGTACAGCAAAACCATGAAAAATAGTGTAGCATGAACTCAGAAACATCGCAAGCCTATGATCAGTCCCATGCTCTCATATTCCTCTGAAACAATCAAGTAACTGTATAGGGATTCTTGTAATTATCATCAACTAAAACAATATAATCTGTTTGGACCCAAGACATGTCCCAAACTAGTAGTGAGAAATAAATTCTAGTAGGCAACAACCAAAGGCCCATGCCCAACAATCATTGAATTTGTTCAACAACAATGTGAAAAAATTAAAATACAGTAAACTAGGAAGTACTCAAAAGTAGCTACTCCTACCAGTTACATTTCCATGTAATTATTATTTTACAATTCAATGGTATTTAATTTTAAGTTCCCGAGACTCAGCCTCAGTCGACAATCCCCTATACAATGCCACAACAAAAACCAAAACAAGTTATCTAATACGTTAAAGGTAAAACAATACCAATCTTGTGCATTATCTTGGCAGGTATAACATGTAAAATCAGCAAAGTAAATATATGAAATAAATAGAGTCCTCAGACATGCAATCCTAACCATCAGGTAATCAGAATAAATACCCTATGGTGATTTCACACATGCATAACAAATATATCCCTCACGCATACGAGATATTGCGCTCATCCACGGATGCTACTGCCCACAAGTATAAGAAAATATGTCATCAGGATAAACAGAACAGTGCCCTCATGAAAAACATAACGCTTCCCTAATGCTATGCAAGTAAATTGACTGAGGCAAACAAATAAAAAATCAATTTATATATATATTCTCTCATGAAAACTCAAAGAATGTTATAATCACGGCATACCCTCGTATATCCTGGCCAAACAAGGAATTTGGACCCACTAGGTGGCTCTCAATCAAGGCAATGAACCCAAAAAATAGTTTATACATAATCAAAAGATAACCTATGAAATTATATTTATTTTATTAATCAAGGAATCAGCCATACGACACCCCAAACAATGCTGCATACCACAGCGGTACACAAAAACAACTTGACGATTAAAATAAACATCAGACCACCTACTTCGATCTCCTCTGAATGATATATGTGAATGTCACCTCCCAAAAATACTTATAATGGATTTGATCTGGGAGAAACATTCACCCATTCACACTCAAATAACATCACCAAAGGAAATAATTGGATGGAAACAGTCAAGGATAAGGAAGGGATGAACCGGGCAGACCAAACATGATCGATGATGGAAGATTCCTAGTTCCGGTGTGCGGTTCAGAGCTCCTCCAAGCTCCGACCATATCTCCCAAGGTCCAAATGAGTTCAATTCCTCCTCTACTAAAACAGGAGGCTACTGCCGATTTTATGCTACAAACATAACTACATGCCATGTACTCTCATGTTCATAGCATGACCTTTTCATTTTAAAATGTTTCTTTGGCGGCCACATTCCACCGCCTCACTGCTAAACTGCCGACTTGGTAATGCGACATGAATTTCTACATACAAAGATTGCACTGTCACTCTATTGTTGGAAACTCCCAATGCCTTATTATTTATCTACTGACAGATTACAGGGAGTGTATATCCTATGTACACAGTGTGAAGTCATTTTTTACACCGTTCATCACCGACAAGAATACATGCCCTGTGTACTCTTCCCACAAGGCCAAAGTACATGGAGTGTGAAAAAGTACAGAGAATATACCCTTAGTTTTGGTATTTTTCTGCATTTTCTATATTTTCGGAAAAATATTATTTGAAAGAGGAAAAAAAGAAACCTGTACCTCAAGAATAAGAACCTGGTTCTTAAAAACATCCCCCCTTAAAGAAATTCGACCCCAAATTTCCCTTCAAAGGGTGGTGGAGATAAAGCTGAGAAAAAATATGGCCCCTGAGAAAGTATGTCTGTGACAACTGGGTCCTGATTACAGCATAGACATCCAACCATAACATGGTCGTCAGGTCCTGGCATACCAGGTACAACCAGTTGCCTCGCAGACACGTGGGGCCCATCCAAGGGTCCACCAACATGCCTGAACGGGTCATCAGACTAATAATTGTCTCCACAGACCAACACATGTTCTTTCCGTTGTGCTTTTTCCTCACTCACACACTCACTGGGAAACATCCCAGAATTTCACCCATCCTAATCACTACTCTAGGACCATCACGCTTATATGTGGAGATCTAATCAGACAAGCTCCCAAAAAGGAATGTAACACCCAGAGATTTTATGAAAAATATTATTTTTAATTTCATTAATGTCTTGTGTTGTATTCTACACCAAAAGGAGCTTTCACAACACACATCCCTAACTTGTCTTGCATTACACGCAATCACGACTTTCCATGATAGCGTGTGTTCTATGCAATACCGAGTTTCTCTAAACAACGAGATGTTATATAAACTAGCCATTATGAATAGTAATACCCAACTTTTGAAATTTTATAAAATTTATCATTCAATATGGAATTCATTTTTGGATTTTGAATAGCGAAATTACCCTATGGTGAAATTTTGGTATTTTTCTAAAAACATTCAATTTTTGATGAATAATGAAAACACTGGGATACTATTCAAAAACAGACTTTTTATTTAAATAATTATTTATTTTATATAAATTTATTTTAATTCAAAATTGATACATAATACCTATATAAGTTTAATTTAATTCATTTGTGTCATTTTATAATAATTTTAGATATATAAATTTTTTTTTGAACTTTTCACCGTCTTTTACCCACCTCCTAGGAGATTTTCGAAATTCATATAAAACATAATTTTACCACTTTTGTGAGTGGAATTTCGAAAGTCTGAGAGACATGGTTAATATCAAGGACTAAAATGTGGTTCAATGAGATGAAAATAGTTTTTGTTGAATATGAACTTTTTACTTTTTTTACCACAGTTAAAAGTAAATAGTGTAATTAAGGGTAAAAATGATATTATTATTACCCTTTCAAATGTACTAATTATATTGGATAAGTGTAATTCGACCAAAAACAACCTTAGGAATACAATATGACCATTTAGGCCCACATGGATTAGATTAGGACATTTAATATTAATTTATTTAAAGAAGGGTTAAAATAGTTAAAATCAAAGCTTAATAAGTAAATAATTTTTAATATAGGGTTATACATAAGATAAATTAGACTATAAATATAAATTAGAAAGCTAAAAAGTCATCCTACATAATAGTATTTTTTTTATAATGTTTAAACTTTATATAATTTAATTTATTTATGACACAATGATGATGTAGTAATTATCTTATTAATGAAATGTTGACATAATTGATGTTATAAATACCCAAATAAATTAATTTGAGGCTTTTTATTAATTCCACTATTTTTTTAGGTTAATATGACATGTTATTATTTATTTAATTAACTATTTTAGAACTAATAATTCTGTTATGATTTTCACAAAAATCAATTACCAAATAGTGTCAAATTTGTCATAAAATAGTTTATAAAACAAATATTATATTATTAATTGTTATTTTATTCCTAAAAATCTAAGGTTCGGTAAAATGACTTAGATAAGATTATATATATTAATTATAAACTACTTGAGGTTATTTTGTCTCGATATAGTAAGTTTATTAACCTAATAGTGTAAGGAAACAAGAAGACACGATAAAAGTAAAATTATTCAACTTAAGGTTATATCTAAATGATAAGGTTAAAATAGAAACCTAAACTTGTCTAAATTCTATTGTATGAGAGGCCTGCGACCCATCCCGACCTTATCTTAGAAATAAATCAATTTTGATCTATTAATAACCCAATATGTCATTATAATAAAATAATATTTTTAGTTTTTCCTAAGGTGCCACTCTCCTCCCTTATAAAAGGGCACCTCCTTCCTCTCTTCCTCACACCACATTGAGCCTTCATACTCGGAAAACCCCTGACAAATTCTCTTCTACACTTCCTTAGAAACATCCTAGAGGTTCTGGTCTTCTTCAAAGACCAATTTTAGTGCCTTAAGAGGATGTCTCAAAGAGGCGCTTCAAAGAAGAGGTAATGTCTGCTACCGATTCTTTCAACTTTATTTCTTCTTACACTTCTTATTCTTTAGTTGTTTCATTGTGATGTAGTAACATTATTATCACTCATATACTGGTATGTTAATATAAGTATGAAAAAAACCCTATTTCACCATCTATCCATCATACGGAAAACGAAATCACCGCGCGTGCGTACGTATGAAATACCGTCTCCACGCCGTGGTGTAATCTATTTTCCACCCCCACCTTACTTGGATGGGTATAATGGTGTAAATAATAACTATATATGATTATTGTAATGTGATATTGCTTTTGAAATAGTATACATACACTCCAATACAATTCCATGATCATGGGAACGATATCATCGCTCGTGCGTACGTACGGAATACCGTCTCCACGATGTGATTTGAATCGTTCTACATGATCTCAATTTCATAATGATTATATAAATGAATTGAATGAATTAATATGATATATATTACACTAATAACATTCTTGTAATGAGGTATCTATAACCTAAAGAGAAGAATAAGAATTTATTCGACAAAACATGCATAAGAAAAAAAATTAATAACTAGCCGAAAAACAACTAGAAATGAAATATTACTAATATGAAACTAAGAATACAGCCACATACGATATCATAAAAATGATTATGATTCAGGAATAAGTCAATGAAATTACATAAACCATTATACAAAAGTTTCAGACACTTACGAAGCAAATCGGACCTTTGGTAAGGGAAAATATCACAATCTCATTTTTATCCAAGATTGTTTATACATTGGTATTTACTGGGGTGTATTCTATCTTACACATCCATTTTTTCTCAAAATTTAATATTATTTCCACCCACCTATAATTTTTTAAATCCAATTTTACCCTTCGGTGTGTTTTTAGTAAAAGATATGAAAGGAATATGTTGTCATTTTTCATACGAGGTACTTTTTGACTTTTCTGACAAAAGTACAAGAAAAATGTTTTTATTAACTCATACGACATGAATGGATTTTTAAAACATTATTTCCAAGAAGATTTATTTACAAGTTTTCAAGTTTATTTTTAATCAACTTCTTTTAGTTTAAAATTGTATTACATGTTAATAAAGGAAAATGTTTTTGAAGTAAAAATGATATTTTCCTCAAGAATGGAGTTCAAGTGTTTTATCAAAATTATTTTCCATCTAAGATAATACAGGGTTCTGTTTCTATCCCTATTATTACATTGATTTGATTATGTTGTGATGGAATTATTTTTATGAATTCCTTATCTTATATGTATTGTTTTATGATGTCATGATGTTTAACAATCCCATTTTTATTACATGGGTTATGCAAATTTGTATGATTTATGATTTTGTGGCACACATAAGAATGTCGTCATTATGAGATGGGTGGGACCTATATCTCCCACCAATGAATTAGGTAATGATTTATATCTCATGAGATAAACATGGATGGAATGGTAAGTTAATCTGGTTCAGTATTACTGGACTAGAAAGTGGAGTGAACTCGATTCAGAAATGGACTTTTTCCACTAAGATGGTCTTGGCAGCAATGCCTTGGCTACTATGGAAATCATTACATGTGCTTAATGTATGCCACAATTACATGGTTTCTTCCCATGCTATTTTATCATGATTTATGTTCCATTATGATCTATGCCTTATGTACTTCCATGTTTTATGTCGTTGCTCAAGATTTTTATGTTTAAACATTATGTTCATGTTTTTAAGTTTAAATGTATATAGTATGTTTTATTTTATACATGATTACCCTTACTGATCATTTGAGATCACACTTGTTATGTTTTATTTTCCCCCAGGATTAAAATAATGGTTTTAGGTAAGGAAACAAAAAGTTGAAGATCTTTATGGGAGATGTTGAAGATATTTCACCACGATTAGAAGATTACGTTCCATGTTTCCAAAGACACTAAACTATTATAGTCTTTGTGTGTCTGTTTTTGATATGTATTAATTATTCCTAAAAAGTAATGTAATATCTATGTTTGTCAATCTTTGGGTCTCTATAGTTGGTATCAGAGGAATGGTTCAGTTGAACTTTGGAAACTAGGATGCGAGAACTTTTGTGAGATCCCTAGAGATATTTATAAGGTATGTCTAGGGATGTCCCTAAGGATATGTATATGTATAGGATATAGTCCTATAACTATGGTAACTATCTTATAATTTATCCTACAATGTTAGATATTGGGGGTACTCCCACTATATTATGTTGTTTTCCCTAGCATTATTTTTCCTCTCACACAATTATTTTTGGGTTTTAGATGATGGCTGGAACTCGATGGAACCGTGTTGATCAATGCAATGGACAATGCAGTGATTGTCCTCATGAACAAACAAATGTTATGGGATATGGAGTGAAAAATCTTATTTCTATACTTACACATGCTATGAATCATTCTGGACATCCAAATGAGCATAGATGGGAACAATATTTTATTGAGTCCTTTATGAGGCAACACCCATCTTCTTTCAGTGGGTCTTCTGATCCACTTGCTGCTGAACAATGGATCAGTACCACTAAAAAGATATTTTAAGTTCATCAATGTTCTGAACATGATAAAGTCATCTTAGAAGTATATCGTTTGGAAGGTGAAGCTAATCAATGGTGGAATCTTATCAAGAATACGAGGCCAAGAGATGAAATTTAGTCCATGGAATGGGACGAGTTCAAGAACTTATTTTTCAATAAGTTCTTCCCTCGTATTCTCCGAACAAAGATTGAGAAGTAGTTTCTTGAACTAATGAAAAAGGATGATGATTACGTTGGTGTATAAGAAGTAAATTTTACAAGGCTTGCAACGTATGCATCTGGCTTTATCATCCAACCTAAAATTAAAGTTGATCGATTCTTCAGTGGCTTAAAACCAATTCTTTGAAGGGAATTAGCTAAAAGAGACTTTAGTAGCTATGAAGAAATTGTGTGTTGTGCTATCAAGGTAGAAATGGAAGTTGGTCTTACTTATCCATCTCATGGTTTTGACAAGAAATGAAAGATGGAGTTCAAGGAGAAATATCAGAACAATGGTGAAAATAAGATGAATGTTTCCTTAAGCTCAATGTTTGGAAAGAATCATGGTAGAGATTGTCATAAAGGGACTATAAAATGATTTAAGTGTAGAAAAGAAGGTCATCGAGCAGCTGAGTGTCAAAGTAATGATTTGAATAATGAAAAGACTATAGAGAACTCTCCACCAACACTTCAATGCTTCATGTTCAAGGAAATGTGGCATTATGCTAATAAATGACCTAATCCACAGGTAAATGATGATCAACATGAGAAAACTCTTAAGAAAAAGGATAAAGGGAAGTCTCATGAGATCACTATTTGTGATGTTGAGTATGAAAATGTTGTTGTGTAATGATTAAGTGTTTATGTAATGAGAATTCAAAATAGTATCATGGAATTTCATTTATGGTATTGTGGAATTTTGGAGTATCTATGTATAGGTTTTCAATAATTATATGGTACTGGAAACCATGAAAAGATGATTGAAATATTTTTAGAAAGCAGATGAAATGAACATAATGAAGGGATAAGGAGAAAATAAAATGATAGTAATCATGGTCTTGTGACTGAAACAAGGACTAAGTGATATCATGGTTTGAGTATATAGAATTTTGGGGTTTTGGTATGTGGAAAGAGTTAAATTTTTACAGCACTCTTGTTTTCACTAAGATTCAAGGGGTATTAATTTTTCAACAGAATACTTAATTAAGGCCTTAGAATGTTTGGAATTTGACAAACAAGACATATCTTATGATATATGGGGATCAACGATGGTATTAACATGCTTGTTATATGAAATCTCTGGTAATCATTTTCACTATAATATGAGAGTGGAATGCAGTATTATGGGTACGCCTAATGATTGAAATGGATTATGTTGGACATAAGTAAGTATTGTTTAAGGATATATGTTTTTTCGATATTATTTATGGTATGTTATAGTAATGTAGTTTTAGAAAAAGGACAACCTACAGGACAGGCGACAACCCATCGCGTCGGACAAGGCTGTGGGAATCGAACCCACAACTGAAGTGCGACTGGCCTTTATCGCCTACCACTGGCATACAAGAAGTACATGGTTAGTAGAAACTAGTTTCATTTATTAAGCGGTATGCCATATGAAGTCTAAGTTCATTTTTGGAATCATATACGATTAACCTCAACATAGATAGACTTATGTATATTTGATAACTTTTTATAACCTTTTTTTGAAATAAATGGAATGACCCATAATTCTATCACATGATCTGTTAACACTTCACGAATAAAAAATTCAACTTCATTTATTTCAGAGAAGAATTGGAAATTGTTAAAAGCACGAAGAATAGTGAGATTGTACCAAAATCAAGTAAATATTTTTTCTAATTCAAACTTTTCAACTTTGGGGAAATGATTTTGAAAACCAAAAATGTTTTCCTAGTGCTCTTATATCCGATGAATCAGATGGTACCTTAGATCATCACAAATTTATGTCTTTGTGATTGATGGCTTTTTCATAGCCATGTTCTCTACCACTCTCCATGAGAACATGATGGTTAGATTTTTCCTCCGTATCCATATTTTCACCTATGATATCCTATATGGAAACCCAGTGATGCGTTACTTTGGATAACCATTACATTTCATACTTTAGTTTTTAAATATTGGTTTTGATATTCCTTTTTTACGATGTGGGTTTCTATTAAAGAAAGTTTCAAGTAGTAAACCATTTATAACCCCGATGAATTTCGAGGGAGAAATTCATTTTAAAGGGGTTATAATGTAACACTCCGAGATTTTATGAAAAATATTATTTTTAATTTCATTAATGTCTTGTATTGTACGATACACCAAGAATAGCTTTCACAACATGCATCCTTGAATTGACTTTCATTACGTGCAATCACGACCTTCCACGATAGCGTGTGTTGTACGCAATACCAAGTTTCGCTAAACAACGATATGTTATATAAACTAACCGTTATGATTATTAATACCCACTTTTTGAAATTTTAAAAATATTATCTTTCAAAATGGAATTCATTTTTGGATTCAGAATATTGAAATTACCCTAGGGTGAATTTTTTTTGTTTTTCTGAAAACATTCAATTTTTGATTAATATTGAAAACACTAGGTTACTATTCAAAACCCGAATTTTTATTTAAATAATTATTTATATTATTTAAATGTATTTTAGGTCAAAATTGGTACGTAAAACCTATATAATTTCAATGCAATTCATTGGCATAATTTTATAATAATTTTAGATATATAAAAATTTTATTGAACTTTTCACCGTCTTTTACCCACCTCCTAGAAGAATTTGGAAATTCATATAAAACACAATTTTGCCGCTTTTGTGAGTGGAATTTCGAAAATCCGAGAGGCATGGCTAATATCAAGGACTAAAATGTGGTTCAATGAGAAGAAAATAAAATTTGGTGAATAGTAACTTTTTACTTTTTTTACCACTATTAAAGGTAAATAGGGTAATTTAGGGTAAAAATGATATTATTATTACCCTAACACATGTCCTAATTCTATTGGATAAGTGTAATTCTTCCAAAAACAACCTTATGAATAATATATGACCATTTATTCCCACTTGGATTAGATTAGGACATTTAATATTAATTTATTTAAAGAAGGGTTAAAATAGTTAAAATCAAAGTCTAATAAGTAACTCATTTTTAGAATAGGGTTATACATAAGATAAATTCGACTATAAATATATATTATAAAGCTAAAACGATTTCCTAAATAATGGTATTTTATTTATTATTTTTAGACATTAAATAATTTAATTTATTTATGACACAATGATTATTAAGTAATTATCTCATTAATGAAATATTGACATAATTGATGTTATAAATACCCAAATAATTGTAATTTGAGGATTTATTTGAATTAAACTAATTTTATAGGTTAATATGACATGTTATTATTGATTTAATTAACGTTTTTATAACTAATCATTATCTTATGATTTTCACAAAAATTAACTACCAAATAGTGTCAAAATTGATATAAAATAGTTTTTAAAACAAATATTATATTATTAATTGTTATTTTTTTCCTAAAAATCTATGGTTAGACAATATGACATAGATATGGTTATATATATTAATAATAAACAACTTGGGGTTATTTTGGCTTGTTATAGTATGTTTATTAAGGTTATAGTGTAAGAAAACAAAAAGACACGGTAAAAGTAAAATTATTTAACATAAGGTTAAATCTACATGATAAGGTTAAAATAGAAACCTAAACTTGTCTAACTTCTATTGGATGAAATTATTTCGACCCATACCCACCTTATCTTATAAATAAATCAATTTTGAGCAATTAAAAACCAAATATGACTTTATAATAAAATAATATTTTTAGTTTTTCCTAAGGAGCCCCTCTCCTCCCTTATAAAAGGGCACCTCCTTCCTCTCTTCCTCACACCACTTCGAGCCTTCAAGATCGGCAAATCCATGGAAAATTATCTTATCCACTTCCATAGAAACACCCTAGAGGTTCTGGTCTTCTTCAAAGACCAATTTCAGTGCCCTAAGAGGAGGTCTCAAAGAGGTGCTTCAAAGAAGAGGTAATGTCCGTTACCGATTCTTTCAACTTTATTTCTTCGTCCAATTATTCTTCATTGGTTGTTTCATTATGAAGTAATAACATCAGTATCACTCATATACTGGTATGTCATTATATGTATGAAACAACCATATTTCACTATCTATCCATCCTACTGAAAATGAAATCTCTGCTCGTGCGTACGTACGGAATACCGTCTCCATGCCGTGGTGTAATCTATTTTCCACCAGCACCTTACATGGATGGTTATAATGGTGTAAATAATAACTATATATGATTATTTTAAAGTTATATTGATTCTGAAATAGTATACATACACTCGAATACAATTCCATGATCATGGGAATGATATCATCGCTCGTGCGTACGTATGAAATTCAGTCTCCACAATGTGATGCGACTCATTCTACATGATATTAATTGCATAATGATTATATAAATGAATTGAATGAATGAGTATGATATATATTACACTAATACCATTCTGGAAATGAGGTATATATAACCTAAAGGGAAGAATAAGAATTTATTCGACAAAACACGCATAAGAACAGAAAGTAATAAGCACCCGAATAACAAGTAGAAATAAAATATTACTAATAAGAAGCTAAGTATATGGCCATATATGATATCATAAGAGTGAGTATGATTCAATAATATGTAAATGAAATTATTTAAATCATTATAAAGGATGTTCGGACACTTACGAAGCAAATCGGACCTAAGGTAAAGGAAAATATCACAATCTCATTTTTATCCGAGATTGGTTATGCATTGGTATTTACTGGGGTGTATTTTATCATCCACATCCATGTTTTCTCAATATTTCATATTATTTCCATCCACCTATAATTTTTTAAATCCAATTTTACCCTTCGGTGAGTTTTTAGTAAAAGATATGAGAGGGATCTTTTGTCGTTTTTTATACGAGGTACTTTTTGACTTTTCCGACAAAAGTACGAGAAGAATGATTTTTTTAACATATACGGCATGAATGGGTTTTTAAAACATTATTTCCAAGAATCATCCTTTAAAAGTTTCGAAGATAATTTTTAATCATATTATTTTAGTTTAAAATTGTATGAGATGTTAAAAACGGAAAATGTTTTTGAAGTAGAAATGACATTTTCCTCAAGAATGGTGTTCAAGTATTTTATCAAAATTATTTTCCATCTAAGATAATATAGGGTTCTGTTTTTATCCCTATTATTACATTGATTTGATTATGTTGTGAAGGAATTATTTTTATGAATTCCTTTATCTTATATGAATTGTTTTAAGATGTCATGATGTTTAAGAATCCCATTTTTATTACATGGGTTATGCAATGATGTATGATTTATGATTTTGAGGAACACATAAAAATGGTATCATTATGAGATTGATGGGACCTATATATCCCTCAAATGCATTGGGAAAAGATTTATATCTCATGAGATAGACATGTCTGGAACAGTAAGTTAATCGGCTTCAGTATTACAGGTTTGGAACATGGTGTGAACTCGATTCAGAAAGGGACTTTGTCCACTAAGATGGTCATGGCAGCATTGTCTTGGCTATTGTGGAAATCATTACATGTGCTTAATGGATTCCACAATTACATGTTTTATTCGCATTCTATTTTATCATCATTTATGTCCCATTATGATCTATGCCTTATGTACTTCCATGTTTTATGTCGTTACCGAAGATTTTTATGTTTAAACATTATGATCATATTTTTAAGTTCAAATGTATATAGTATGTTTTATTTTATCCATTCATATCCTTACTGATCATTTGAGCTCACCCTTGTTATGTTTTATTTTCCCCCAGGATTAAAAGAATGGTTTTAGGTAAGGAAAAAAATGGAAGATCCTTATGGGAGATGTTGATGATCTTTCACCACGATTAGAATATTATGTTCCATGTTTCCAAAGACACTAAACTGTTATTGTCCTTGTGTGTCTGTTTTTGTTATGTATTATGTTTTCAGCAAAAGTAATGTAATATCTATGTACATCGAGCTTCGGCTCTCTACAAGGAAGGTGCACCTTGTTGACATGAGTCATCTCATTTAGTCATATAACCCTTTATTATTTGAGGATGTTACAATCACCCCCACCCCTAGAGAACAACACCCTCATTTTGGGCCCTACATCTCAACCCACGTAGTGCACCCGCCTCAACATTGTCGTCACGTCATGGCCTACCAGGTACCACCAGTTGCCCCGCAGAAACGTGGGCCCACCCCAGGGTCCACCCACATGCCTGAACGGGTCATCTGACTAATGATTGTCCCCAAAGACCAACACATGTCCTTTCCAGTGTGCTTTTTCCTCACTGACCCACACCCTGTGAAACTTCCCAGAAGGTCACCCAACATAATCAATACTCGAGGCCAAGCATCCTTAACTTTGTAGTTCTAATCAGAAATACTCCCGAAAAAGAAGGTGAACCTTATTGACATGAGTCATATCATTTAGTCATTTAACCCTTTATTATTCAGGGATGTTACAATGTCAGTCTCCTGCTCCCAGGTTTCTTCCAACCCCCATCCAAGCTTCCATAACAACCGTACGAGAGGAACTGATTGGCCTCTGATTGATAATGGAGAAGCCGAGATATGTGGAAGATGTCGTGCATTGCCGGATACCTATGTGGTATCTGAAACTGATAGGCAACTTGCCTTACTATCTCCAAAACCTCATACAACCGAACTTACCTCGGTGAATGTTTACCCTGTCTCCTGATCCGCCTATGTCCCAACCTCGGTGAAACACGTATGAAAACCTAATCTCCGACCACAAACACCAAGGGTCTTCTTTGGTGATAAGTTTAAGATTTATGATTAGACTGTGCTGTAGCAATCCATTTCGGAATAATCTGTATGTTCTCTGATGTTTCTGGCATGAGACGTGGTCCCAGTAAAGCTGCCTCACCTGCCTCCAACAAGCACAAAGGTGATCGGTGTGTACCACCGTATAAATCCTCTTAAAGTGTCATATCAATAGTTTCGTGAAAACTATTATTATAGGACAACATGACTATGGGTAGGTGCTTCTCCCCAGTATCCCCAAAGTCTAGGATGAATGCACGCAACATGTCCTCAAGCACCTGTATCATACGCTCTGACTGGCCCTCAGTCTGAGGGTGGTATGTTGTGCTTAGAAGAACTTGTCTACCTCGTTGCCTATGAAATATCTACCAGAAAAGATACGTAAAATGGGAATATCTATCTGAAATGAGAGAATTAGGGACCCCATAAAGATGTACTAGATCTATTATATATAACTTTCTGAGCTCGTCAACATCGAAGGTCTCCTTGATTGGTAAAAAGTGAGATACCTTCATAAGTCTGTCCACAACTACCCAAACAACATCATTTCCTCGAGGTGACCTCGGCCACCCTATCATGTAGTCCACCGTGACATCATCCCATTTCCACTATGGAATGGGTAACTGTTGCAACCGTTCAACTGGCCTCTGATGGTCCGCCTTCACTTGTTGACATGTGAAATATCTCGTAACAAAACCATCCACATCTAATTTCATATCTGGCCACCAATACTAGCATCTCAAGTCACAGTACAATTTGGTAACTTGGGGATGCACTGCCCAAGATGAAGCACGAAACTCGCACATCAACTCCATGTGTATATCCTATTGAACCCAAACTCTTCCATTGATATACAGAACTTCATCATCGCCTATCGTCCAACCGGGATGAGAGTCCACATTTTCCACAAAATCCCTTAGAACTAGGCCATTTGAATCTGATAGATGTCTCATCCTAACTCTATACAGGAGGGTAGAAGTCACAGATAAGAAGGAATGATAGGCTCTCCCCTGAATATCATGCCCCACAAAATTCAACTCAATTAACAAAACATCAGCTGCCACACACCACATGCCTCTTGCACTACCTATATCTGAGTGCTCATACTTAGTTCATCAGTAACTATGTTACCCTAACCTGGTTTATAGGCAAGCTGGAAGTCGAAGGACTGATGGTATTCAACCGACCATCATGGTCTCAAATTCATTTCACACTGATTAAACATGTATTTATGATTTTTGTGGTCTGTAAACATCACAAAATTTTCTCCCAAGAGATAATGTCCCCAACAGTGTAACGTAGGAACAACTGCAACCATCTTGAAATCATGGGTCGGGTAATTCCTCTCATGTGGCCTCATCTGTCGAGACCCGTACACAACTACTCAATTGCCCTGCATCAACAGTGCTCCTAGACGAATTCATGATGCATCACAGAAACTGTATAGCTCTTCCCTTGCTCTGGATGTTTCAGGAATGGTGCTTATGTGAAACATCCCTTCATCTCCTGAGAGGTTGTCTTGAAGAATTATGACCAAAAAAACTTCACACCCTTCTTAATCAAACCCGTCAATGGCGCTGGAAAGCTGGAGAAATCCTGTAAAAAGTCATTTAGTAATTATATATCCCCATGAAACTCTAAATTTCAATCATGTTATTATGCTGATTCAAAGAAACTACTGCCCTCACATTCTCTGGGACTACTGCAAATCCTTCCTCTAAGATAATACGACCTAGGAAGTGAATCTGGTCCATCCCAAAGTATCACATTGAGAGCCTTGAATATAAATAATTATTTTTTAGGTTACTCAGTACGATCTCAAGATGGGTGGCATGATCGTGTCGAGTGTGAGAGTAAACCAATATATTTACCTTGAGGACTAAAATAATTTAATCCCGATAATGGTGGAACAGATGATTCATTAGATCCATGAAAACTGTCGGCATGTTCGTGAGTCTGAACGGCATTACCATGTACTCGTATAGACCATATCTGATCTGATAGGCTATAAGTGGTATCTCCAAGGGTCTGACATGCAACTGATGATATCTGGATCTCAATCCAATATTCTAGAACACCCATGCTACTAAAAGTTGAAAAAAACATCATCAATCCTTGACAAGGGATATCAGTTCATAACCATCAACTGGTTCAGTTTCCGATAATCCATGTAGTGTTTAAGGGTACCGTCCACCTTCTTCGCAAACAAGACAGAAGAACCCCAAGGTGAAGTACTTGGTCGGATGAATCTGCTTGAATACAACACTTCTAAGTGTTTCTTGAGCTCATGAAACATGGGTGTAGCCATACAATTGGGTGGAATGGACAATGGTGCCACTCCTTGTAAGAGATCAATAGAGAAATCCACCTCTCGCAACAGAGGGAGACCTGAAATGTTTTCCAGGAAGACATCCCTGAAACGATCGACTACTTGAGTGAATTCCTTTTGACAAGTTCCCTGGTCATCCACCTATAAACTCACAATCTGTTATATCACTCCTCCTCGCCCACATTGCTCGGGTCCATCTCAGATCACCTCGAAATCCAATTCGCCTTTGTATAGAAACTCTCTGCCTTCTGGTGATGTGAAACTCCCCTTGTGATGATAACAGTACGCAAAGACTCGAAAGAGTACCAACTAGTTCATCTCGAGAATGATTTCATATCTCGTCATCTCTAAGACATAGAGGTCCAATAAAAAGTGACACCCACCAACTTCTAGGGGTAACTCCCTGCACTGACGAAGAGTAGTCGTTATAATCCCCAATGAAGTTTCTAGCTTTTTGATATCAGAAGGAGATGAAACGCAAATCCTGAGGCTCTCCACAACGGGAACAGATATAAAAATATGTGTAGCAAAAATATTTTAAAGTATAGAATACAAAACAGAATAAACTAGAATAGTACTGCTGATAGTTGAGGTTAGGGATCCTGCACCTATTGTGTCTATTGCACTGCATATGCTTGCCTAGTGTCGTGGCCCTGTAACATAGCCCAAATACCCTAAGCTGACTAGCCCTGTTTTCTTTGAGATCCTGGGTTCTTGGTACCATTTCCATGACCACCACATTGTCCTGAACGTCTGGACATATTCCTATTCCCTGACAGGTAAAAAGCTGAAGGCCATGATCCTACATTCAAAGTCTGCAAAGAACCCCTCTCACTAGTCACGGGTTGAAACACCCTAAAATATGTAGATGAACCATCTTGTGCAACCTCGACACTCCACTGGGTCATGTGGACACTGAGTTCTCTTTGGAACCTCTTTATCGCCCTGGTAACACATCATCTGGACACCTGTTGAAATATTCTGGCTAGTACTTCCACCATGAGAGAAATCCATCTTCCTTTTCCTCTTACTGGACGAAATAGTACATGAAGATGGTGTCAAATTTCCCTAGCATGCACCAATAGCTTCCCGCAAGTTATCCTCAGTAATCAGTGTCGAGTTCATAATCGAATGCACTATAGGCAACCTAAAACCATTCTTCAGTGCTCAGATTTCTTTTCGAAGACCATTCTGAAAGCGTCTAACCCTCAATGTCTCATCACCCACCAGAATAGGTGAAAAACGTTGTAGCTCTGTGAAGCGGGCAGGATAGTCCATCACTAACATGGCACCCTATTGCAGATTCATGAACTCTCGATATTGATCGACCCTTAGAGTCTCTGGAAACAAAAATAAAAATAAGACTGCTTGAAAATCTTCCCACACCATGTCTCTGTGATGCTCAGTCTGGGTGGTAACATACCATCATCTCTTGGCGGAATCATGCTGCATGTAAGTAGCGAGTTTGGCCCTCCTCCCAGGAGGGGTATCCGGATGCACAAAGATTGTCTGCATAGAACCCATCCAAGACTCCGCAGCCTGTGGTCCGCCATCCCCTAAAAACATAGCTGGATGCTAGTGATGGAATAAACGTGTCACCTCTCACATAGATGTGCCAACCGACAGTGCTTCGTGGAAGGTCTGCATGAACCGCATGGAGCCATAACAGAACTGTGCATCCGCTCCTGTGTCTGGTATAACAGCTAGAACTGTATCTGGCTCTGCTGGAGGATCCATCAGTATCTCGTGGTCTACCTTCTCTGGTGTATAATCGTTTCTTCTCTCTTTACAAACAACTCGAATTCATCTTGGCAGCATGACTCTACAAAGTCAAACCATGCCTCAAATAAGGAATATCACGGACTAAGAACTGAAATAACAAGGAGGGAAAAAGGAAAAGAAAACATTCATGTTTTAGAAAACAAGAATACACTGCATGTATAATTACAACATGGCATGTTCCCTCAAGTATTTCTCATGGGTGTGTACATTTTCCTAAACTGGTCGTGTTTCACCCTAAACACACAGCATGTTGTCCACACACACGGCATGCACATGAAATTTCTACCCCTACCTGAGTCCTTCTACATAGATTAGCCACCAATTTCTATTTTGAATAAGACTATACGACATGTATAAGGCCTACATGACATGTACTCGATGAAATTCACTAGCCCGTGTTGTTCGATACATGGCCTGGTACACAGCTCACACAACACGGAGTGTTCCAGATAGACACAGTGTGTACGACATAGATTCCAACTGCCCATGTTATTAGTGACACAGCTAGCTACTCGGCTGACACTACACATCGTGTTACAACTGCACAAGGTGTGTACCTCACCCTGTCACCCCATTCACTCGGCCAAGTCCACATTGCCTCTCATCAGATAGGACTACACAACATGTCCCTCAGGTACATGGTGTGTACTGGACGAGCATTACCAACCTGTGTTGTTCGTGACACGGTTGGATACACGACCCACACTAAACAGAATGTTCCATATGGAAATGGAATGTACTATAAAGGCTAACACCGAACCGTGATGTTAGTTACATGTCTAGATGCCAAGATTACACCACATCTTGTTCGGAAGTGACACAACGTGTTTAAGAGAAAATTTCTCCACCTGTGTTTTTTGTTACACGGAGGAGACAAGTTCTACAAAACATGGCATGTACAACTGGTACACAACGTGTTCCCTCTAGAGTTTTCCCAATGCCATTGTTCTATCTACACGGTCTATGACAAGGTTAGAAACTACATGACATGTACATAATGTACATGGTTTGTACTTAAAAATTTTCTTCTCATCCTGAATAGAAGATTACATAGAATTTAGTCAAAACTACACGATTTGTATTCTGGGATTTCCCAGATAGTAAGCCTTGGAAACTACTCCATAGCCTAGAAAAACACTGAAACCAATAACTAAGTGCCAAATTTGGATTCACGAGGGACCATAATTCCCGTGAACCAAAGCTTGGAATCTTATATGAGTTATAAACTAGTAATCAAGCAAATGATTCACCAAATTCTGGTTGATGAGGGCCCATACTACTCAACAACCAATGTTTGGAATCCATTCTCAAAACCTTAATGAAAAAATCCTAATAAAATAGGAGGTATTTTATCAAGGCATCTATCAAAGTAGCATGCATTTTCTAGAAACACATCTATCACAACAACATGAAATTTCTAATGCACCTACATGGAATATAAACTATGCATGGAATGTGATTCTAAAATGTTACTGAATGATGAATGAGATGGAATAACCTCATCTCATCGGGTTTCAAATAAATATAACTCATGAATAAAAAAATAAAAAAGACCCCACAAATGTGTCACCCAATGGTGAAAATCAAATAAAATATAATAATCATAAACAAAAAATCACAATTTTATTCGAGGTAATCCGGCCTTTACCTATATGCGGGTTAGGTACTTTCAGGAACAGTTATTACCAATCCTATTTATAATATATCTCTTTATGTAATCCCCAACTAATAAAACAAATCAACAAAAAAAGTCTCCTAATACCACTTTGTAATGTCCTAGATCTAGGTACCACTCAATGGGTGCCCTGAACCCGGTTGGTCACATTAACTCAAACACATTTCCCCAAAGGCCAAAGGCTGGTTACATGCAGTGAGGGCCAAGGTCTGGTAGTGGGGAAGATATTCCCTCATTTTTAAAGGTCTATCATAGTGTATAAAATAAAAACATTCAAAATATGAAGCAGTAAATAATAAATTTCTAATATTGACAATGGTATAGAAGTATGGAAATGACCAAAAGTCATATATATAATGATGCATTATGTCCCTAAGTCTAAGAATGCAGCCAAAATAGGATAGAACTGTAATCTAAACAATACAGTACAAGGTACTAGTACAAAAAAACAAAGAAAAACAATGCAGCAGTACCTCAGCAGCATCACAAGCCAAAGTTTGGTCCCATGCTCTTCTACTCCTCTGCAATAATCAAGTACCTATATAGGGACTCTTTCCCTTATCAACAACTACAACAATATAATCTGTTTGGGCCAATGACAAGACCCAAATAGGCTGTGTGAAATAAATCCTAGTATTCAACCACTAAAGGCCCGTGCCCAACTATTACTGAATTTTTGCAACAATAGTGTGCAAAAATGAAAATGCAGTAAACTAGGAAATACTCAAAATCAACTACTCCTACCCATTCCATTTCAATTTAATTATTATTTTACAATTCAAGATAATTGAATTATAAGTTCCTGAGACTCATCTTCATCCGAAAATCCCATATACCATGCCGTAACAAAAACCACAACAAGATATCTAACAAGTATAATGTAAAACAATACATGTCATGTGATTTATATTGGCTTGTATAACATGTAAAATCAACATAGTGAATATACTAAATAAACAGGGTCCTCAGACATGAAATCCTTACCCTTAGGTAATCAGAATCAAAACCCTCAAGTGATTTCCAACATACATAACAAATATTACCCTCTGGCGTATGAGACATTGCCCTCATGAATGGAAGCCACTACCCATATGCATTAGAAAAGAAGCCCTCAAGCTAAACAGAACACAGCCCTCGCGCTAAGAAAATCACTGAACATAGGCTAAGAATGTAACTGGGATGAGCCAACCACATAAGCAAGTAATTTATAAACATTTTCTCTCATAAAAACTCAAACCATTCTATAATCATGGCTTACCCTCATGTATCACGGAAAAATGGCTAAACAAGCTAAATGAACCCATGAGGCGGCCCTAGACCAAGGAAACAATCACATACAATAGTTAATACATAATCAATATATTACCTATGCAATAATATGTGTTCAATCAGTCAAGTCCTCAGCTATAAGTCAACCCAAACATGGGCGCATAGAACAACGGTATAAAAAAACATGAAATTTGGAAATAAACATCAGATCACCTACATCGATCTCCCCTTATCGATATACATGAATGACACCTCTTGAAACAACCAAGAATATCACAGATGTGGGATAAAAGTTATTCAATTCAAACTCAAATAACATCCCCTCCAGAAAGAATTGGATGGAAAAATTCAAGGAGAGGGAAGGGATTACCTATGTGGTCCAAACGTGAACAACATTGGAAGAATTCGAGTTCCGGTGTGCGGTCGGAAGCGCTTCCAAGATTCGGCCTTCTCTCCCAGGGCACTAAATGATTCAACTGCCTCTTCTTCCAAAAGAGAATGATACTTCGTATTTTAAGCAAAAAAAACATAACTACACGGAATGTACTCTCAAGTACGCGGTGTGTATATTTCATTTTTTATTATTCCTCTGGCAGCCACTTTCCACCACCTCACTATTCATCTGTCTACTTGGTTACATGGCGTGTATTTCTAAGTACAAAGCATGCATTGTTGCTCCGCTGGAAGCTACTCCCACTGCCTTACTATTCACCTTCTGACTGATTACATGTCATGTATATCCTATGTACACAGCGTGTAGTCAGTTTTTTACACCCTTCATCACCGAAAAGCCTACATACCAAATGTACTCATCCCTCATGGCTAAAGTACATGGCTTGTGGAAACGTACCTGGAATGTAACCAGAGTTTTTGGAATTTTCCCCCATTTTCCTTATTTTCTCAAAAATATTAAAGGATAAAGGAAAAGAAGAAACCAGTACCTCAAGAATAACAATTGGGATCCTTCACACAGAATACCACAAACATGGGTATTTGAAAAATAAATCTTATAAAATCCAAAGACGATTAATAAATGGAAAAAACACTTACCATTATGACATTGGATCAAGACCCTTTCATGTCAGCCCTTGAATCATGCTTGAATGATGTATATATATAAAAATATGAAAAAAATGATTTACAATGAACAACCAACGATATATGAGAAATTAGGGGTAAAATATCTATGGTAATTTAAAACCCACCAGATGGATTCCAATGAACCTGACTATGTCTTGATCGAATCATTGATGGAGAAATGGGAGGACATTGATGTTCTCTACAATTTTGACACACTCCTGTACAAGCTAAGGGGAGAATAAAAATGTTCTCGGGATAATACATGATCCCTTTCCAATTCATGATTTCCCAGGAAATTAGAAAGAAGTGCTCATTAAATATACAGGTTGGGTATTTTCCTCAAAGTCCAACACATTAGGCGGTCTTCCAAGTCACCTACACGGCCATGTACATGACCATTACACATCCAGTATGCTACTGTTCACGCTACCCAGGTACACAACATGTACTCATATGCAGTCATCATGTACATATAAAAATCCTCATTTCATCATTGTTCCACAAATCAATCATAAATAATGATAAATATTTAAACTAAAGATCTAGGTTCTTACAAACATCCCCACTAAAATCAATTTTCTCCAAATTTCCATTTCTTGGGTAGGGACGAAAATGCTTCAAAAAACTCTTGCCACTATAATCATATGTCATCCTAAAACTATCATGTCTCTTCATATACTCATATATGAATCCATTGCATCCATACCGAAGGAAAAAAAATTTCCATGTAGAACCTTTGTGTTGCGATCCACATTCTGCATAGGGTGCTCCTGGAAGGATGCATTCACCTCCAATTACACCTCCCTAGGATGGAAATGATGAGACAATATGAAAGGTAATGTCATAGATGAGAAACATGAAAGACGTCGTGGATATCCATGTACCACTATCGTAACTGCAACAAAAAGGAAATAATTATCACACTCTCCAAAACCTCAAATGACTTTACATATCTAGATTAATGCTTTTGATATCTCTTAATACTCTTGTGTCATAATCTCATTGTGACTTATATGAAACCATATTTCCAACATCAAAATCAAGAGGTCATCTCCACTGATCAACATATGATTTCTATAATGATTTTATAGTATCCAAACTCTTTCGAATCAACTCCACCTACTTTGTGGTATCTTGGATAAGATGTGGTCCTAGAAAAGCTTCCTCTTCTTCCTCCATCCAACATAGGTTGATTGGCATGGTGTATCATACAAATCCTAATATGTTTTCATCTGAATCGTATCTTAAATAATATTATTAGAGGGAAATTTATCAAGGGTTCATGTATCTACCATACCCCACAGAAATCCAATACGCATACTCGTAGAATGTCCTCAAATACCTGAATCATGCACTCGAATTGAGTGAATATCTTGGGTTGATTTGTTGTACATAAATATACATGTTCTACAAATTCCCTTTGTAGTCCCTTCAATTCATGAGATTTAAACTGATTGTCCTTGTCTTAAATGATAGTGTGTGGAACCCACATGAAAAAGAACAGTCTCCCAGATGTACAACATACCATGCTTATTAACAATGTTGGTTTCCTTAATCAGTAATAAAATTGAATACTTTTTGAGTTTATAAACAAAAAACCAAACTACATAATTCCCATTAGGTAGCCTCTGTAAAATAGTAACAAAATCCTTCACGATGTCACGCCACATCAACTCAAGAATGGGTAACTATTGTAAAATCATTACTAGTCATCGATAATAAGAATTCACCTGATGATAGGTGGAACTTATCATTACAAAACCATCTACATCCATATTTATACCCGGCCACCGATACTGATGGTATAGATCTCGATACAACTTTGTGGCACCAGGACGAACTACTCTAACAGAGGAATGGAAATATCCCCTCAACTCATCATGTATGTCTACTGAAACCCCTATGTGTCCTTTAAAACACATGAAATCATCTTTGGATATGGTACACCAAGGAGTAGGTTCCTCTCTTTACACACCTTCCCATAGGGCTATTCCTTCAGAATCAGATAGAATCCCCATTTTCACATGATCATATTGAGTAGAGGTATCATCTATATATAAAATAAATGTCTACCCCAGTCTTTCATGCACCTCAAAATTCATCTCAGATAAGGGATTCATAAGCTACCACTCATTGTTGGCCTCATGAAATACATATTTCTGATTTATACTCCTCAACACATTGGCCACTATGTTTCAATCCCAAGTCTTGTAGGCAAGCTCAATGTCAAAATATTTATGGTACTCAGCCAATCTTCGATGTCTCAAATTTTGATCACACTGATTAAAGATATAATTGTGGCTTTTTTTAGTGTATAACTAAATATTCAATCCCAAAAGATAGAGTATCCAACAGTATAAAGAATGCACAACTACAGCCAACTCGATATCGATCATCAGGTAATTCCTCTCTTGTGGCCTCAACTTCCATGACTCGTATGTAATGAAAACTTATCCTTGCAAAAGAACTACTCCCATCCTGATTCCTGATGCATCATAATAAATTCTATAACTATTTCTAGGATCGGGTAAAATAATTATCGATGATGAAGTAAATCTCCCTTTCATATCATCAATGGATGAATTGCCATAATTTTTCCACAAATAATCTTCACCCTTCATATTCAGGATCGTTAGTTATACTTTTAAGGATGAAATATCATATATAATTCTAATTTAGTATCCTTACATCCCTAGAGAACTCTTTACCTCATAAAAGTTATTTGAATGCTCCCATGAAACCACTGCCCTCACATTCTCTTGGTCTACTGAAACACTTGTATCTGTGATGAAATTACCCATGAAGTGGATCAAGTCTATCAAAAATTAGCATTTTGTGTGCGTATCATATAACTGATGATCTCTCTATTTACTCAATATGATCTCAATATGGAAGGTATGGTCAAGTAGAGTGTGTGAGTACACCAAGATATTGTCCAAGAAGATAACAAAAAATCAATCCAAGTAAGGACAGAACACTCGATTCATTAGTGTCATTACAACTACCCATGTGTTCGTTAGAATTAATATCATAACCAAATAATTATACAGTCCATACCTACTCCAAAAGACGGTAAGCAGTATATATGATGGTCTATCATGAAACTGATGATAACTGGGTCTCATGTCAACATTTGAGAACTAACGGGCTCCATGAAGATGATCAATGAAATATTCAGTACACAGTAAGGGATGTAGGTTCAAAACCATCAACTAATTTAGATTCCTATTATCCCTAGGAGGTTCATGTGTACCATCTTCCTTCTTTACAAAAAGGATTGGTGAACCCCAAGGGGTTGTACTGGTTTGGATGCAACTCAATGTCTGTAACTTCTCTAACTACTTTTTGAGCTCATGTAACTGTGCTGTGGCCATCCTATAAGGATTAATGGACACCAGTTCCGCACCTTGCAGAATATCAATAGTAAAATCTTCCTCCCATTCAAGAGGTAAAACTGAGAATTCGTCTTGAAATACATCTCTAAAATGTTCCACCACTGGTGAAAATTCCATAGATGATGTCCCCATGTCATCCCGATATAATCTAGAAATCTAGGCTGTAATTAATCTCATAATAGGATGCATGGATCCATCTTTTATCACCTAGACATTCCATTAGCACTTGTATAGAAAGGAACCACCCACTTCTAACCTAAAACCAACGCAACATCAATAGTTTCCATGGAAGGAATTAAATGAAACAAACTTTTCCATTATGATAATGATATAAAATCCAATCATATATAAGACATATATGCCCCATGAGAAGTGACACCGACAAAAATCAAGAGGTCACTACATGGACTGACATACTCTAGCCATCCTAATCCCCAATGGAGTGTCTAACATTATAACATCATCAGATTTAATCATAAATTGACCAGTCTATCTATCATTGAAATATATATAAAACTATGGGAAGCCCCAATATCAAATATCAGAAGCTAAAACATCAGAATCTGGAATCATTCTTATAACTATAGAGGGTTTTGGATACTTCTCCCACAGGGTCTTCTACAGTGGAAACGTATACCCAATATTGGAACCCTGTGACCCTACCTCACTAAATATAGCTAATCCACCCCAATATATCTGAAAACCATCCATTTTTGTACCAGGACCATAACCACCTCCTTATCCTAAATGAGATAACAAACTCTTGTTCCCTAACATAAGAGAAAAATGTGGTCCTCCTTCTGACCATTAAGTCATAAATGAACCTCTCTCACAACATACAGGTGGGGAATGTTGGAATGAAGATTAAATGTGAACAATCATTCTGAAATATCGCCACTATACAATCTCCTTCAGGAAATGTTTCATTGTATGAAAAGTCTTCCATCACTGGTAGCATAACTAATGGATACCTGATGAAACGTCGCGTGAAATATCCCTGTAGTTCGTCCTAATATCTATTAAAAAGGAACCAAACCTGGCGGCTAAACCACCATGGATTGCAGCTCCGAACATTCTTTGATTATTCTCAGAAATCACTAAATGCATTACTATAGCAATTAGTAATGTTATCATAAAACATTCCCAGGAGATTTGATGTCATAACAATGATCATCTTCATATCACCTAGATAAAGAAAACTTTTCACCTCCCAAAATAGGATCAATGTTATGATGCACTGTGAAACCTGATGAGTAATCCATAACTGAATGAGAACCCTACTCCAAATTCATGAGCTCTCATGCTCGATCAGCCCGAAACAACTCAGGGTTAATGTGATCATAAATAGTCTTATGATGTTCTTCCTAATACATATCCCCCGGATGTCCTTCCTGTGAGATAAAATCCCACCATCTCATTGTGGAATCATGTAGCATCTACGTAAGAAGATTAACCCTACTCCACAGAGGCATCTGCATGATCTCAAAGATTGAATGAATGGACTCCAACCATGAATCTACATCTTCTGGTCTACCATCCCATGAAAAATTGGGGAGGATGTTGCTACTAGAACACCCTTGTGCACTCTTCCATAGTTGGGGCAAGATGTGGTGCTCCATGAAAAGTATGTAACATACTAAAAATTCCTTTATAGAATAATTCATTCGCAGTTACATCAGATATAACAATTGGGGCTATGATGGGCACGATTGGAGGATCTGCTTGAATCCATTAATCTACTTTTTCTGTTGTTGGATCATCACCCAGTACCTGGTGTACAAACAGAGGATGTCTCTAAGGCCTGAATCTGCAAGGTCAAGCCCACACCACAATTTTTGATTCTCAAGGGCCATAACATAGAAGTGAAATGACATAATAGGAGAATGATGGAATTCAATTATTACAAGAAAAGGTTTACACATCATATATAAACATTACAAGGCATATTCCCTAATGATTTTAACATGGCATGTACCTCATCAGATCCAGGTCATACAACACACATTACCAACAATGTGTTCCTCCAGAGACATGACATGTACATGAATTTTCCCTCCTTCCCATGTACTTATACATGTCTTGAATCACACAGTTCTTCATCTGTAACACTACACGACATGTTTATCCTAGACATGACTTTTACAATTTATGTCCCATCCACCTAGGTTGTTGGTCACACATCCAGATACAAATCTGAAAACTACACGACATGTATAATGGAGACAAAACATGTAAAATGTATGATTCATCCACCTCGGTCATTTGTCAAATGGGTGGATACACAGTTTATAACTACATAGAATGTATAAATGAGACACTGTGAGTACAACCTATTGTTCCAAACCGCATGTATCTACTCCCACTATCAGTCACATGGTCAATCACCACAGTAGGTGTACTCCGTATACACGGAGTGTACTTAGAAAAACACATTTCATCCAGAACAGAAGAACACAAGGTGTGTGTTAATGACACCACATGTCGTGTTGTCTGGGATTAAAGATATTGATCCTCAAAAACTTCTCTGAAACCATTAAAAACATCAATTGTTTCCAAGTCATGAAAAATTCTACCTGTTAGATCTCATATTGTTGAATATGAATGTTTTTCAGCCATATTCATATCATAACATAACAGAATTAAATTAAAGATCAAACATTATCCACCAAATTCAAATTGATGAGGGCATATATCACCTAAGGGGCCAAAGATTGGAATCCATACAAATGAAACATTACATATTCCAATACCTTACCAAATAAAATGTATACTATAATGGAATATATCCCAAAAAAAGTTCATATATATCACAACATCTATCACAACAACATGCAATTAGTAATTCATCCTATATTTCATGAAAAGAATGCATGACATGTGATCTCTAGCATGTTCCAATATAATGCATTTGATGACATACACTCACCACAATGGGTTTCAATATAAATAGATAAATAGTTATAGAAATAATAAGTACACAAAATATGTGAAACACCCAACTGTGAAGTCAAATCAATTATAAAAATTAAAAAACCAATAAAATTGAAATATTTGATGTAAATTTTCCTTTTCCCCATACAGAAGTTAATTACTCTTATAAAGATCTTATTACCAATTACCCATTCTTTGTTATTATAGTCTATATGATCTATATAGTAAGGAAATGTAAAAAAGAACCATTTTATACCACTATTTAAAATCACAGATCCTGGTGCTGCCCAATGGGGCCCCAGACCCAGTTGGTCAAAAGGTCTCAAGCGCATTTCACAAAAATCCAGAGGATTATAACTAGAAGAGATGACCTTGGTTTTGATATTTGGGATATTATTCCCTCATTTTAAGGGTAAAAACAAATGAAAAAATAACAAATAGCTGTAGAAGAAGCAATAATAAAAAGAAAAGTATATATCAGAAGACTGATTGTAATATAACAAACGGTGCACATATAAATTATGAATTCCACATGTGTCTAAATTTTTTTCCAAATGTCACAATGATTGAAATAAAATAAAAAATAATTATAGAAAATCATTACACTCAAATAGCATCACCTAACTCTGCTTGGTCCCAATATTTTTATCTCCAATTGAAATTAAGTACTTGATTAAGTCGAGTGATTTTCTATATCTATACATGCAAACATATAATCTATTTAGGACCAAAAACATCAACTAAACTGGGTATGAGATGAATCACAGTAAGAAACCAACCAAATATATGTCCCTAATTATTTGTGAATATATATATAAGGTAATATGATGAAATAATGTATTAATATAGGAGATGCTCAAATTTGAAAAATCATATATTATTCAATTACATTCAATTACATTTTTTTCATCATATAAATCATGTAAATCATGGGATCTGGTATATTCTATGTATCCTCAGGGTAATAATTACAACAGATGTCTTTGAAGAAAATATGATCTACCATGAAGGTCCAAGTCCAAGATTAACCTTTAGTGTGGGAGTCACATCACAATAATTAAATCATTCAAAAGCATCCAATTGAAAAATATATCACAATATTACCAATCTGGTTTAACATATCATCAATTCAAAAAGTAATGACCCACTGTGAAAGACCACATAGTCTAGCCCCATTGGTCCAACATTTCACTAATAATTTAAATATGACCACCTGGGAAAAATTCATGGTCAATAACTCCATGGTATGAATATCAAAAAATAAAATATAATTAACACCTAGATACTCTAAATTTCAATTCCCAAGGGTCCAAAATTAATTTAATAATGACCCCCTTGGTAGCTTTCATGGTCAATCCCCTCTTGCCTATGAAAACCCAACATCTCTCACAGTGAAAACCTTTCGTTCAACATAACAAAAAAATAATAAATGACCCTACATATAGAAGTAATCACAATAAAATTACCTTTGTAAATACATTCACATTATGAACCACAAGCATCTCATATATTCAGTATCTCCATCCTAACAACACGAGGCATGGAATAATGAAATCCTAGATGTAATTCTTGGGAAAATGGCCATAAACACACAATCAATGGAACACACCGCTACGGTGTCTCATAAAAAGGTAAATAATCTTTCGAATAAGAAATAACCCATTCTTAATAAAACAAACCATAATTGGTATTAAACAAGGTTAAATTTCGGAAACATGAAACACCCCAAACATGGTTATTCGACACATTATACATATATATTCCAAAGCCAATCAACGAGTGGCACAAAACACCGACATTGATGTCATAAAATAAACAATATTTAACATCAACCCATGAATCATCCAATAATTACGTTGATATAAAAAAGGTAAAAAAATTTTAACCTTTCTTAACATTTGAGAGAAGATGAATCATGAAGAGAGGATATAGGGGAATTGAGAAGACAACAGAGAGATTTCAATGCTCCCAATGGTTTCTCGATCAGAGATAAGTTGGAGAAATGGAAGGGATCATTATTCATAGTCATTTCATCACTCTCCTGTATTGTCCTACGGGAGACAAAATGTGTTTTAGAGATGAGACATGTCCACACTCTAATTATTCATTTAAAATGAAAATTTCACAGTGTGTTTATTAAATGTACACACCATGTATTAGTCACGTTTTCCCCTACATTAGGTAGTCTTCCAGGTCACCTACACATCAATGCACTCGTCTATTACATAGCTAGAACAAAACGTGTAAATTGAAAAATTCTCATTCCATCCTTTTTCTCAAAACATCCTGAAATAATGATTTATACTTGAAATGAAGATCAAAGTTCCTAAAAATTGTTTAAATCATATATGTGTCTTATTACATGGTAGTTAAAAAAATTTCATTAAAATGAGTTTTGGGTTACTTATAAGATACATGAATAGTTTAATTAGATTTTTGAACATCCATATGTTTAGAGGGAGCTCATGTGGATGGTAAAACAAATGTTAACAACCCTTGAGAATGATGTTTTAATGATTCATGATTTTTAAAAATATTATCTCCCATTTTAATCTATAATTTCTATTATTACTAATCTTTAATGGTTATTTAAATATATTATTTTTTTATGAATAGTTCATTCACATCTAAATGGAGACATAATGATTTGAGTTCATTTAAATATGGTTTCAAATGTGTTTTTTAAGTCTTGTATTTATTTCCACATTGATATTTGTTTTGGAAAGTAAATGTTGTGAAGGCTGATTTTAACAATTCAGGTTGTCATAAGTCTTCATATTTGTCATGTAACATTGATTTTGAAATTTAATTTTATTTTAAATGTTAAGGGATTGGTGGGATTAATATATATTGAGAATTTTTGTATGATGTGACATGATGTGAAGGGTTGGTTGTTATTTTATAATTGATTGAAAATTGATTTGAATGTTATGTGATGAAAATTGCCGTGTATATCTTCGTAACATCCTAATTTGTTCTGGGAAACTCTTTGGGGGATTTCCCAAGGTGAGGTCACTGTACGGGTTGTGTTGGTGATTGGGCTATGCAAGAATGGTGGTATTGGGTATTAGGTAAACCACACATGTGATGAAATCCCCATTCATGAGTACAATTTACATTGTATTCAAGGAAATCTTCTAGGGGGTTTAGTTGTAGTTTCTTATCAACCCCAATTTTATAGGTAGTTACAGTTATTGTTCATGACCACATATGGGACATTACACTGAATTGACATATTTAGAGCATCCAAATGCCGATTGACTATGGAGTTTCACCATATTTCATCATATGAGTTCGATTTGATTACTTTCAGGGAATTATTCTAGATATGTTTAAGAAATTCAGATGATTTTGACTAAATATATGTACTAATTAATTTATTCTATTGTTGGTTTTTGTTTTTCTAGTATTTTCATACATGTGTTTTACATTACTATCAACATAGCCTGTTTTTTCAGTATGCATTATCATGTGACTTTTTGTTTTCGAAAATTTATATGTCAAATAGAAATATATTTGTTAAAGTGGAATATTGTATGTTTATTTTTAAAATGGTAATGTGGAATTGGGTTCATTGAAGATAAAACCCCCTATTTCTGTACATGTATATTAAAACATATACTTATGGGCTATTTTTGGGATATGAAATGGTTCAAATATGTTGTTACTACCTATTGAGATGTTGTAAGTTCATGCCATACTAGATCCACTACGTATTGGTAGAACTAATATGTATTGAATTTATTGGTTTGTGGTTTAGTTTTCCTTTAGCTCATTTTAGACTTCAGGTAGGTAGTGAAGAAAAGTTCATGTGGAGATCATGTTAGCGTGGTTTAGTTCTTTTGGTATTCATTTTATTTTGTTTGTTGAGTATGTTTTTAAATATGGATAAGTTTTGTATTAATTATAATTCATTTTCTAATGGTTCGTTGTTGCTTAATCAATTAATATTATTCTATTACTTTATTGGTATGAATTCATTCCCATGCGATTTATTCTTGATTTCTAATGGTGGTCACAATCTCAGGAGGATTGGGAATGCTTCATAATAATTGACTTGGGATGGGTTTCGGTGTTATGTTGGATGGAATCCCATCCATGTTCGTGAAACATGTTCTGATCCCCTATTATATATGAAATTATTTTATCATATTTAAATTTGAAATTATGTTTTTAATCTACACATTATTCTATTGGACATTGGAGTTGATTATTAGTTTCTATCATTGGTTTGTATTTTTTTACATTGAGACCTTCTTTGAATTCTTATAAATTTACAGTCATCATTGATATGGTGGGTTTGAACATTTCTTATTGGATGGTTTTGTTTGTTTTTCGATATCCTATCTTAAAATCATTGTTTAAAATTTTTATATGGCAAATTCCACCCATTAGTTTGACCGCTATTACACTCACAATTCTTGTCTCCAACCCATGGACTAAAATAGGTGGGAAACATGGGTCATTATATCCCATTTCAATTACCATCCTATAAGGGGATCCTTTGGATGGAGGGGTCATGATATATTCAAATTTTTCATGAAAAAAATACTTTTCCAATGTTTTTACACCCCATGCGTATGCCTTATATATACCCTATTACACTTATACATTATTTATTTTTACACTTTTGTGTGTTTTGAATCCTTATTATTACGCTATTTAAATAATTTATGTACACATATGAAAAATATTATAAGTTCCATTATTCAGTAATGTAAGTATTATTCATTCTGATTTACACTTTTATATTTTTCATGAACATTGTATTACTTTTTAAAAACTCTTACATTACTCGTATATATATTTTATTGTTACCCTTTTGAAACATATGTTTTTCATGGTATCTTTTACCTAGTGTATATAATCAATGATTACATATGCATAGTGAGTTCACATACCCTAATGCAGAATGTATAACAATATGATTGACATTAAATAGTTTATTGAAAATCCCACATTGCTTTTCAATTAATTTTTATTACAATTACATTTCATATACAAATTTCAATTACCATAAAATATTGTTTATAATGATATTATGAATGATGTTTGAAGTTGATATTACATTTATTCATTCATGTATGTAACATTATGAAACCTAAAAAATATATAGTACAATAAAAAATATTATAAAAACCTGAAGTACACTTTTACAAGGTGTATAACTCCCCTCAATATTGTACAATATCACATTAAGGGTAGTATCTATGTTGCCACTATACCAAAACCACTATGTTATAGTTGTGGGACATCCTATATTATTATTATTATTATCTTATTAATGTATAGTAATAAAATTATAATGTTTCCTTGACAATTATATTATTTAATTATAGTCCAGGGGATCTTCTACTAGTGTTTTTGAAAATGATATCACTGGTTTTTTTCATTTTATATCACAAATGCTACCAGAAGCATGTTCTCAAGGATTAATTAAGTAGGTCCTATATTATATCATAATCATCCTAATCTCTCCATATTTATAAGTATCAAAAATAAATAATGAATCCAAATTCTATAATGAATCCAATTACATAATGAAATGAAAATCATCGACGACTATGATGATTTATTACAAAAATAAAAGAGTGTAGTAATTCTCTTGTGATGAGGATGATGATTGAATAAAAAAGTTAATGGAGTTTTTTAATTTTTACAATATATTGAGGTGGAATAATGTTTTTATTCTTGGAATATACCTTTTTCTTGAAAATATATTATACTTAATGACATTATTAACTATTGGGAAGTATTTAAGGGAGAATTTGTTTAAATAAACATCACATGGTTTACATAATGAACAAACACATAAAATGATAAAATTTATACAAGATTTATTCTGTGATAAATACCAACTATGAATATGATTTAATTTGTAATATTATGAAGGATCATAATAATATGATCATCAAAAACTAAAACAATCCATGTTCTGTTGTTAGTTCAAATTTATTATTATCAGCTACACTATACATCAATGTTTCTGATTTTTCGTCGTGGTATTTTCATATTGATATTTTTACACAATTTTAATTGGTTGAATATAGAACCGTGAAAAATTAATATGCCAGGGTTTTTCATTATATTCCAATGTATGGATGTGTTGTGACTCCAAAACAAAAGATAGGTAGATCATGGTTTTTAACCCATATAAAAAATGTTCAAATGGGAAAACCCAATGTAATTAATTGAGATATCACCCCCATCAAAAAGGCAAATCACATTGAATTCCAATATTCATATATAGTTCCGAAGATCTAATAGAGTGGTAGTATCTTATTGATGTTAACTATTAAAAATTTAGCGGGTGATAATTATATTATTTTGTACCAAACATTATGTTTAATTAATATAATTTTTAATTAATCTAGTTATAATATATTTTCTCAATTCATTATAAATGAATTAATCACCACCTCTATTTCATATTTCTATCCCATATTGAACTAACCCAATTTTGATTAAATAGTTTATCAATACAAGGTAGATGTTACTAGTTCTTGATTATAATCTTACTATGTTCATGATAACCAGTTAGGGGATGCATTGTTAAATCCTTATTCGTAACATATAATAATTATGAACCCAATTTTGAGTGACTTTTTCTATACAAGACACAAATCAGTATTCTATTTTCATTATTTTTTCAAATACACAAATTTAGTCATGTATATTCTATAAATGGACTTGGATATTTGAAAAACATTATGTAATAGTTTTTTTGAAAACACAAACTTTGATCACGGGAACTCAATAATGTAATTATATAAATACATATACATATTCTCATAGAACTGTTAAGTATTTAATATTGAGTATCTTGCCGAATTACATGAGCTAAATACCTATCATGATTGGGAGTTAATATCCACTTATGTTAGGAAATTTCTATAAATAGTACATAATCATACTTCCCAAATGAAATATTTATATGGAGTTCATTAAAACAATGAATTTTCATCTAAAATAATGAACCCTTCATCCTCATGTAATCTTCCATGGAATACCCAAAGAGATCCATGGTCAAGATGTGTTTAATATAACATAAGATTACCAAATTCAGCAATGATGTAACATAAACTTTGTGTGAAAACTCGAGGAACACCAAATATAATGATTTAACCAAAAAATAATAAATAATATTGAGTTATTTCAACAACATCACCTTCATATACATTTAGGATAATTTAATGTTTCTAGTTTAGAGATGTACGGCATAAAGGATGTACAAAAAACCAAAACCAATAAAATGTAGACACTTTCAAATCACATCCATTTTTACCATTATCTAAAAAATTTAAAAAATATATCACTTGACATAAAACTCATCATGACAATCAACATGGAATCTCTATATCCTTACAAATCCGCAAATCATTTGAAGTAAATTATACTAAAATTTTACAATCCAAGAAAAGAACAATAATAGATATAAAAATTAAGAAAATATTTGTTCATTGATAAATATTAAAAACCATGAAAAATATATAATAATCTAATACATTTCACCATTAATATGTAGTAAATAATTTCATATGAAAATAATCTCAAAACAAATGTTCTTAAACCCATGATTGTAATAAAACACATGTTAATCATATAACATAAATAAAGGTACCATGGGAAATAATTATACAGTTCAATATTTAAAATGGAATCACCTTGTTATAAACGTCTATACATATCACTCTTACTCTTTGAATATCTATACAGCCAGCATCCATAACCAATTCATTGGAGTTTATATAGTATCCTCTTTTTCAGGGTTTATCATGGAACCACCATTCATTTTTTATCATGTAATGACCATAAAATTTATAAGTACAATTATATATTAATAATTAATAAAAGATCGATTTTTTTCATTCATAAAATTCAATTTTCAATTATAATAAATAAATATAACATATTGAAATAATAAACTCATTTTCAATTCAAAAATATCAAAAATTATAGGATTATTTAAAAAACACGATGGTTTATAAAGGACTCCAAATATCTGAAATATACATAAAATTTAATTCATAAAAAATTTATATCAATATAAATATTAATTTAATATAATCTCATTAATATTTTATGTGGATAATATTTTTTAAAATTAAATTGTTAAACATTAAAATAATCACATTCTACTTTAAAAATTTATATCATATTCCACGTGAGTGATGAAAATTTAAAAATATATTAAATAGAATGATAATATATATAAAATGAAAGTTAAATTCCATAGGGGATATATATATGATTTATAAAATTATAATGGTTCAAATCATCAAGAAATGTCTTAATGATAAGATATTGAGATGAAATTTGATACCTTTAGTCTAATTCATTATGTATGTTCATTAACATTAAAAATAATAAAAATATACTACTTATTTAATTTCTCGATAACCTTTATCAGTATTATTATTCATTTTCAATCACCTATTATCATTTTATATCAATTTGATAATTATATATGTTCATGTTGGACGTTTTTATGATACTAGTTACATGAGTTCGATATGACATTAGATTGACATCTATAGAAAACATTGTATTATTAATCAATATCCTAATAAATTTTCTTGCCATAATAATAAATTTTATATATCAATAATAATTTAAAATCATACCACTTATGTATGGTTATGAAAAATGTGCAATGTTATAATTTGTGATATGGAAGGCCATACAAACACATTAGTGCAGTTTCCATTTTTCATTAATCATTATGGAATGAATATAATTATTATCCATCCATTAATTTATTATAAATTCATAAAATATATTATATAAAAAAATTATATACATATAAATATATATATATATATAATACATGTGATGTGGTTATGAAAAATGAATCACATTGCTTCACAAACGTGATATTTCATAGGTTTGCATGAATGATGTTATCATTTTTTCGTGAATATAAAGATCGGAATGTAAATGATATTATATCTTTTAAAAATGATAAATATGATATTAATATAATATATTATCATTAATTATTTAATAATAATATATCTTGAGATATGGTAGTGGAACATATTATATCTTTTCATGAGGTGGTAGTTCATCGTAGACATGAATGATAATATGTTATTATTTGATGGACGTTGAGATGAATTTAGGTGATGATGTAACTTTATAAAAATATTTTTATATTCAGGATACTAGTTATATTATTTCATCATTGATTAATATTATTTTAAATAAGTGGATTATAAAATAAAATATAAATACATAATTAAAAACGATACCTCTTATTCTGATGATATACTTGATTATTACCATAAAGTGATTTTAGTGGGTTTTACGGGTAACATAATTCCTATAAAATGTGGTTAGGAACTCTTGGATGGTATTGGGGTTGTTATAGGATTATAAAACCTTTTTATGTGTGGAGAAGTGTGAATAATGGGTGACCGTTTATAAGAGAGGGGAGGGAACTCTTAGTATTTTGGAAAATAATATATTATAATAAATTAATTTCCTATTTCAAATGGGTAAAAAATGATTTATTTATACGATATGTTGATTTTGGGTCGAATATACATCACCCAATAAAATTTATATAATTCTTAACTATATATTAATATTTATATTTTTTATACAATTTTAACTATTACCATAATATCATGTAATTTACTCTTTAAGTGATAATATAATTACTATAAAATAACCAAACCCACTAAATGAGTCATTTATGAAGTTTAATGTCCTATAAATACCATTTATATGAAATATAGACTTATATAAATTTTATTACATTTTAAAAGTTATTATTTATTTTATAATATAAATAATGTCAATTTTGACACTATTCATTACTTGAAATTTAAAAAATATCATTTGAGTATTAAAAATTCAATCCAATAATTTTAATACATCACTAAAATGAAAAATATATCTAAAATTTTTGTAAGGCCATTAATAATTAAAATTATTTTAATTTTAGTTTTTTTTCAATAATTTGATATTTCCATTAATGAAATAATTATTAAATCATCATTATGCAAGACATTATTTAAATTACATTCTCTCAAAAAATTAAAAAAAATATAATGAAAAAGATAAAAATATTAGTTTGAAAATACTATTTATAGTATGTTATATCCCCTATATATGAAACCATATTAAAAATATTTTATCTGTGAAAAACCAATGTGTGGTATAATTGACTTTTACATCAATATAGTATTATAAATTTCATAATCTCATCGAATTAGATTCCAAAAGTAATCAATAGTATAATAACAGATCATTTATTTATTATGAACAAAATGTACTAATCAAATAAAATTAGGATAATGTTTAGGGTAGTTTTATAAAATATTTAATATTTTTTTACATTAAATTACATGATTTACGCATAAATTATGAAATAAAAAATAATAATGTCACTATTCATATTATAAAAAACTAAAATTGACGTATTCATATAATTTTTAACATATTATTCTGAATATGTAATCCATTTTTATGAATTGAAAATTCATAAATAGTAATAATTAATTAAAAATTAATCCCTCTAATAGATGAAGAAATCACAGTAGTGCAGAAAAAGTTTTTCAAGGAGGGTATTTTTTAATTTTTACATTAGATTTTGGCCGACGTTATTACAGGAGATGTTAGAAACATTGTTTTTTACCTCAGTTATTTTAAAACCAATGTAAAAAACAAAAATATGTAGCGTTTTTCACATCGGATGATAAAAACCCGCCGTGGAAAATGCATCAAAGTCAGGGTTTTTTATGTCGGTTATTTACTAAATGATGTGGAATATATCCTTTCACTTCTGTTATTATATAACCGAATTCAGAAATCACTCCTCCGAAGCATTTATCATGTTAGTTATTTTTATGATGGACGTGATAAGCCTGTCTGCGAAGCGGTTTCCAACGTTGGTTATATAATAACCGACGTGAAAACATATATACTAAGTCGGGTATAAAATAACCGACGTAAAAAAAGTACCCATTTCGATTTATTACGTTGGTTATAAAATAACCAATGTAAAAACCATTTACCATGAATTTATTACGTTGGTTTCGAAATAACCGACATTAAAACTAATCCCAATGAATTTTTTATGTCAGTAATGAAATAATAGGCGTAATTTTTTTAAAAATAAACCGGATAAACCACTGCTATGCCTGGACAAAATACCTAAAACAGACAAAAACATTACCATAAACTGGACCCAAACATATCAGAACCCCCCCCCCCCTCACTGGACATCCTCCAACACACCCCTGGACACCACCACAACCCTGGACTGCCACCCCGCCACACCCCCCGAGACAACCCCCACACCCCAGGACAACCCTCAACCCTCTTGGACACCCCCACCCCCTGGACAACCCTCCCACATCCATGAAACATACCAAAAGGTTTCTAAAAGAAGACCAAAACAAGCCTGAACCCCCCCCCCCCCCCCCCCGCACTAGAAATCCCCCACCACACCCTTGGACTTCCCCAAACCCTGAGAGAACCCCCCACACCCCTAAAACAGACCAAAATAAAACAGAACCCCCCACCCCCAACCCACAATGGACAGACCAAAACACACCCCTTGACACCCACTGACACCCCTGGACTACCCCCACACACAGGATTTCCCCCCACACCCCTGGAAAACCCCCCAACCTCATGGAAACCCCCACCCCCTTGAAATCCCTCCCACACCCATGAAACAGACCAAAAAGATACCAGAAACAGACCAAAATAGACCATAACACCCCCCCACAGCATCTTTGACACCCCACCCCCTGGACAACACTCCCCCACCCCTAGATATCCCTCCCACACCCCTAGAACAACCCACCATCCTGGACATCCGCACTCCACTGGACATCCCCATACACCCCTGGACAGCCTCCCACCATAATTGACACACTCACTCACCCCACTATTCCCCCCGATAGCCGCCCACCCTCTTGGACACCCCCACCCCCTGGATAGCACTCCCACACCCCTAGATACCCATCCCACTGGACACACCCAGGCCCAAAGAAGACCAAATCCAAACCAGAACCCCCCCCCCCAATAGACAGCCCCCACCACACCCCTGGACACCCCCACAACCCTGTATTGTCACCCACCCCCACCTCACTAGACACCCCCAGACCAATAATATACAAAAAAACCGACCAAAACAAGACCAGAAACCCCCCCCCCCCCCCCACCACACTAGACAACCCCCACCACACCCTTGGACACCCCACACTCCTGGACTGCCCCCAACCCCTGGAAACCCCAACACCCTTGGACAACCCCCACCCTCCTAGACACCCCCACCCCCTGGACTGCACTCCCGCACCCCTGGACAGCCCTCCCACACCCCTAGCAACCCCTCTTCCTAGACACCCCCATCCCACTGGACAACACTCCCCTGGAAAACCCTCCACCTCCCAACTAAACTGCCCACCCCCAATCCTCGACACCGCTGGACATCCCCCCACTCACCTGAACTTCCCTCTCACCCTCTTGGACACTCTCTCACCCCATTGGACAGCCCCAACCACAACCCTGGACACCCCCACCACACAGGACCCCCCCAGAATAAAAAAAGACCAAAACACGACCTAAACGAAACAAACCCCCTGGAAATCCCCCCACCACACCCCTGGACACCCCCACACACCTAGATTTCCCCCACCACCGTGATAGTCCTTACATCCTTGGACAACCCCACCCCCTGGACAGCACTCCCACACCCTTGGATAGACCTCCCACACCCCTATAAACCCCCCTCCCATGCACCCACGGGACTGCCCCCTCACACCCCTGGACACCACTTGGACACCCCTGGACATCCCCCTACTCAAATAGACATCCCTCCGACCCTCCTGGACACCCTCCCACCACACTAGATAGCCCCCACCACACCGTTGGACACCCCACCACACCCATAGACACCCCCACACCCCTGGACACCCCATGGATAGCCCCCCCCCCCATTCAGCTAAACATCCCTCCCACCCTCCTGGAAATGCTCCCACCCCCTGGAATGTCCCCCAATCTCATGGACACCCAGGACACCACAAACCCCACCGGACAGCCCTCACACACCCCTGTATACCCCCCACCCCACTGGATAACCCCCCCCCCCACACCCTTTTAACCCCTCCCCCTCCCAGACCAGAATCCATACCAGAAAAACATCATAAGTAGACTAAAACAAGAAGTAGAGAAAAATTAAACATTAAAATATATAATATTAAAAACATACAATGTGAACTTAAAAAAACTAAATCCAACCTAAATTACTACCAAATACACAATTAAAAAGAAAATATTCAAAATTACATTTTTCACTAAATCTACTGAAATTCCATCAAACCAGTAAAATAATTTGACCATTCCACTGGTAAGTGATTGATGTCCTGAGAACTATAGGGTTTAATATCATCAAATAGATAAAAATTAAAAGGATAGTAGCTAAAATTTATATTAAATAAATAAAATTAAATATTATGGCAATGTTTAAAAAGAAATCTTACCAGGTAAATGTTCACAACTATTCCTGTAGTTATTATTTAATACATAAATCATAACATATAATATCCACATTCGATGACACCTTATTGTTAATTAAAATTCTGATTGAATGATTGTAAATTCAATATATTATTTCTATGTAATAAATCAAAAAGTAAAAATTATACATGGATATTTACCTTTACATTTACATATTTGATCTTTTCACTCATTTTCATTGTGTTTTTTCGAATGTAGACTGATGACCTGTTCTAAAATAATAAAATTGGGATAAATTTAAAATTCATTATAATATATAAAACAATATATAAATTGAATCTTACTTTTCCAACATTTTCTTAAAACATTCTCGTACATCACCATGACCGAGAATATCCAACAATGTGTTTTCTCAATTGAAAAAAAACCCTAACATCCAATAATCACTGATAAAAGAAAAATAAATGTTAGTGGTTTTTAATGTTAAATAATAATGAACTCTTCAAGGGATATGTCTTCATACCTCTCACAAAATTGTATCATCCAACATTGTGTGACTTTATTCTGTTCAAGTATTTGAGCAGTATAAAGAATTAATTGTTCTTTATCCAATTCACATGCTTTAGGGGAAATCAAATGCGGGTCAATGAATCCATACACATATCTCAGCTCATTATGCACACTATTGTTATAAATATACCAAATACAACACAGACATAAGTATACGGTTTTAATAATTACAAAAAAGGGAAAATGTGTTAAGACTTACATGGAAAAAAAATTCACCACGCTGATGCCCATCTTATCTATAGTAACAAGATCCATGATTTTAGTTTTCACAATACCCACAATTGTTGCACGTCCACAAACATGATCTTCCATTGGAAACTCATAATGATCCTCCATCAAATTTGAATATCTTGAAAATCTGTTAAGACTACTAGAATTTATATCTGATGTCATAGCCATTTTTGTTTGTTGTTGTCGATAAATTATTTCTTTACCTTTTACGTATTAATGTTTAAATAAATAGAAAAATATATTTGTTTTAAAATGATAAAACAACTCTAATAAAAGAATAAAATAGAAGATATAACATACATTCCTCTAGGGTATTGAGTTTCAGAAGTTAGGAAGGAAAAATTAAAATATGGTCGATACAATGCCCAAATTTAGTCACCTCAGCTGTAGGTAATGGTACTCAAGTTGATCTATCTATAATATCCTATATAGTGGCCATATGATTCATTACATCTAATTATTGATGATGAATTGTATCTCCCATGGAATATTCCAACACATATGAAACTATATGATGTTCAGGATCATCAAAATACAACTCGCAATAAGTAGGAAGCTGCGGTGGACTAGTAGGGTAAAGATTTGGTCTGTAGGCTGAAGTGGGGTAGTGGGAGCTACTGGAAAAGGTGGAGAATAAATAATGGGGTCTGTTGAAGGAGGTGGAGGATTGAGAGCTACAATCTTAAATAGCTTTCGCATGTCTGCAAACATAGACTATACCAATTCTCTAATATTTTTCTCCATCATGGCATTAAGATTATGAACTTCATCCCCAATGATTCTATTTTGTTTATAAAAACCCTCAACATATGATGTTGAGATTGTGTAAACACTTTTCTTACCGATACACCGGATGGATATCCCCATACACGACAAGGATGTTTGGGATTTCCCAATGCTTCAGATAAAATATCATTACTTCCAATAGTTGTAAATACCCCCTGTGAGCTTTTCTCCTCAGGAAAATCTTGTTTTAATTAATTGAGCATTTCTGTAATGATTTAAATTATATGAATAATATAGTTAACTTAAATAAATAAAATATATATCTTACAAACCTCTAAGCTACGATTCCTGAATCTTATGAAAGATATTTCCCTTTTCTTCCCATCATATATCTCTTCCATATTTTATTTCTAGATGGAGGGGATAGTGGGGTCACCTCTCTAGAGCTTGAATACTCAGCTCTTAGTTTTTGTAATTTTTTTTCCGTCATTTGTTCTTCCAATAATGTTTACCCTCCCTGAGATAAACTATGAGGGTATACAGTTTTATATTGGATCAATTGATGAGATTTACCTGTTTTCATTATATTAATAAGGTAAAATAATTAATAAAACATTAATAAAATTATTTATATAAGGAATATTATAAAAGATTACATTTCCCTTATAGAAAATGAATATTTTCTTCTACTTTCAACAATATTTCTCCATGTGTCTTCATATATGAATGGATATATATGACATGGATTGTTATGTATCCTATGACCATTAAATGAAATCAAATGAGAGGGTTGTTTTGAAATCCCTCCATCTCCTCACAACCATCGATAAGTATGTCTTTCTAATTCCTCTAGCATCAAGAATATAAAATATCATATGATAAAGAATAGGTACAACATATTCTACATACTATAAAAATTTAATGAATAACCAAAAAATAATAAAAGATCTTACCAAAATCATCTCATACAACTAAGAGATTATTTCTTTTTCTACACTTCTCCAGTCATCATAAAAAATGATTACATTGTTCTTACCCTGAGTTGATACAATACTCTTAAAATAATATGCATTTGGACCTTTTAGAACCTCATCCTCATCAATCTCAACGATTATCCTCTGATCCTATGTATGGAAAAGTGATAATTTTGGTAATTTTGTGCACCCACCTTTACTATCTCTTGAACTCTTTTTCATAATGGGAGCATATGAGGATGATTGGGGAACATAAAGAGAAGCATGTGAATGCACCTCCTCAGAGTTATGACCAATATTCTCATCTCTAGAATCATTTTGTTGATCAACTGATTGACTTTTCATTATCCTTCAAATCAAAAAAACAAACATTAGTTCACAAATATAAAAAAACAAATATTACAATACTAATGTAAACAAAAAATAGAGAATTTTACTAAGTTATGTAATATTAAACATGGTTAATATGGTAAGCATGTTAAACAATGGCAAAGATGGTAAAGATGGCAATGATGGTCAATATGGTAAACATGGTAAACCTAGTAAAGATGGAAAACACGGTAATGTAATTCCCATTGAACAAAATTAATAAATATATAATTTATGTAATGATAAACATGATAATTCAAACTAAAAAAATTATACCAAACAAAAACTTATAATTATTATTTTAAAACTTGTTTTAATAAAGAAAAAACATACAATATCTAAAATATTATGAAAATATTATATGTAAACAAGAAATAAACAAATGTTAGTTTTAATATTTGGAATGTACAAATGGAATTTATTTTCCCAAATTCCTTCGTCGTGATCATTACTTATGACACAAACCATGTCTTCATCATGCTCATCATTATGTTCTGTTAATCATTCCATGGAATTAGGGATCTCACATAAATCACCATCTTCAACAAGTTCATACTCACCAACATATAGATTTTTCCCTAGTAAAACAACCTCCAACTGTATAATTGATTGATCTAAAACATTGAAAATTTGTTTTGCATGTGTTTCCATATTAAAAGAATCATCTCTATCTTCCAATCTGTTCAGATTAACAACTCTCATTCCAAATTCATCATGTCTAACACTATTGTTACCGATAATCCATTTACAGTTAAAAATAATAACATTAATTATAAATTAATCAACCTACAATATTTCTTAAATCACTCCATGATATTAACATGATACAGAAATTGGGTTTTTGTCTTTAGCACTAGAAAAATGCATAGCTTCTGCAAACACCCATACACCACTATTCTGAACTGCACTTCTGTTGTCCTAAGCTTTCGTATGAAATGTATTGTCATTAATTGCATAACCGCACAATGTTATCTCATTTAAACATGGACCACCCACTACCCATTTTAATTTTTATGATACATATGATCTACCAAGAATGGTCTTTTTTATCCATGTAAAAATGTTATGTTTGGATCATTAAAAATCCACATTTATTTTTTCATTGTATGACATAGTTTCAAATCGTTAATATTCAATGTGATATACAGTTGATCAACATGTATGTTATTCAAGATGTATACTTATATCTTTATCAAGCCACGAATCCCCTTTCCCTCAATATTAACTCATTCAAGGAGAGATGAAGGCAAACCTATGTGTTGCACCGCAGCCACGTAGCTCATACAAAACACTGCAACCTCTTCAGAAATATAAATTTCAATAATGGAAGCTTCAGGTCGATATGGATTCATAACACACCCCTTTAATATTTTTATATACCTTTCAAAAGGATACATCTGACGAAGATATACAGGTCCACAATGCTTTAATTATCGAACCAGAAGAATCATTAAATGCACCATTATTTCAAAAAAAAATAGGGTGGAAAATACATTTCCAATTGACAAAGTATACCAATTGCATCCTTTTACAATGTGTTCAAAGAATTCACATCAATCACCTTATTATAAATAGAATTTAAAAATAACACAACTTCATTATAGTGTTTCTGACACGTATGTGAAATATTCCATGCAATAAAACTGGTAGAAGTCGTTGCATCATGACATGACAATACTAAGATTTCATACCTATCAACTTCAAGTCCTTTAATGAGACAAAAAATTTTACATTTGAAGGGATACCTTGAGGAACTTAGATATCATGAAGACACTGAAAAAAGGGAATTCTCTCCCTCTTGGATAATTTATGACAGGTCGGGGGAATAAAATTTCATATTCCATTAGGAGTGGGAGATAAATCCAAACATATTCCCATTGGTAGTAAGTCTAATCTTGCATTCAACAAATATTTTTTCTTTCCTTTAATATATAACAATGTTACAATCAAACTATCACAGATATTATTCTCCAAGTGCATGACATCAATATTATGTTTAACTTCATAATATCTCGAATATGGTAGCTCAAAAAATATTATCATTTTCATCCAAATATTTCTATCATTACCAGATTTTTGTGTCATTACCAATTTCACATAAAGGTTTTCAACCCTCTGAAAATACAAATTATGGGATAAAGGTTATGGTGCAATATAATATTTACGTGAGCCATTGAATTCATTTTTTAGTATTCTATAAGATTGATCCATAGGCAAAAACTTGTGATGACACATGTACATTGTTTTCCTCCAATAATGCAATTGACAAAATGAAGTCAGTTGTTCACAAATTGGACATTCTTTATGCACATTAACACTGTATCTAGACAAATTTCCATATGTTGGGAAGTCATTTATAATGAAAATAATCACTGTATGCAGTTGAGAATATTCCATTTTATAATAATAAAATACCCTAATACCATCCTCCCATAAAATATTCAATTCCTCAATAAATGGTGACAAGAAAACATCAATATCATTGCTAGGTTGATGTGGACTAGATATAATTATACACAACATGACATATTTTCACTTCATACAAACATCAGGAGAGGGGTTTTAAATTACCCATAAAATAGGCTATGAACAATGTGTGCTACTGAGTGTTTGGTATGAATTAATTCCCTCTATGAGCAACCCTAGTCTGGGATTTCTAATTTCATTTCCAAATATAGGATACTGCTCATAAATTTTCTTCCATTGTGGATAATCAGTTGGATGATTAATTTTTTCATCACATATCTTCTCATAAGCATTCCATCTTAACATTTTTTCATCATGTGAATTAGAAAATAATTCTTTTAAATGATGAATTATTGGAAGATACCAAATTACAATTGATGTGATCTTTGTAATCTCTACATAACCAAGTGATTTTTCATTCACCTTATAACTTGATGTACCACATTTAGGAAACTCTCAACGAAATTCATATTCCATCCTATATAACATATAGTCATTCATACATGTATGTATTTTCAAGTATCCCAATCCCATCAGGCATAATATTTTCCTTGGCCTTATAATGTGAATATGGAAGATCGTTATATTTGGGAAGAATGTATTTCATCAATTGTAGAAACTCTTTAAAACTTATTTAACTCCATCCATGTTTCATATTTAGGTTAATAAATCATAACACCGCAGAAAAAACTGTAAAATATATACAACTAGGATATAATGATTTTTCAGCATCACCATATTGACGCGCAATTGTCGGTTCTATATCAATGTGTTTTACTGCAATATCGTGAATCATTTCTTCAATTCCATCTAAGTAACCATCTTGTGAATCATCATCATCAGTAGATGTGACCTTCCATCCAGTTTCACCATGGAAAATCCATGAGCTGTATCTCAGATTAAAACCATGAAAAATCAAATGATATTTTATCGATATACTTCTCAACTTCATGATATTCAAACATTTCCGGCATGGACATAAAATAATGTCACTACTTGGAACATTTCATTTTGAAAATTCCAAAAAGGCATCAACACCTTCCTCATATTCATTTCTCATTCGTTGTTCTGCAATGCAACTTCCACTCATTATTACCTATAACAAACATAAAAATTATACATATTTTTAAGAAAAGAGAAATATATGTTTATATGAAAATATATAATTATGTTAATGTAAAAAATTTTGAAATATAAAAAAAATTATGACTATTTAAATAAAAATTCACGAACACTACCCCCAACCCCCTGGACACAACCCCCACCCTCTTGGACACTACCCCCAACCCCTGGACACCCCTTCCTCCTTGGAGAACACCCCACCCCTTGGACACCACCCCACCCCCTTAGACACTCCCTGGTCACCACCACCCCTTGGACAGCCCCCCCCCCCCCACCCCCATGGACACTACCCCCACCCCCTTTGAGACCCCGGACACTACCACCCCATTGGACATCACCCCACCCCACTACACAGCCCCACCCCTCTAGACCCCCACAAACTTGGAAACCCCACCCCTCTTGGACACCACCCCCATCCACATCCCCTAGGACAACAACTGGACACCACCCCCACCCCCTTCGACACCCCATGGACACCACTGCCCCTTTGGACAGCCTCCCACCCCTTTGTATAGCCCCCCAACCCCTGGATTTCCCCCAACCCTCTAGGCAGTCCCCCCACCCACATGGACACCCACTCCCCTCCTGGAAACCACCTCCCACACCCTACCCCCTTGGACACCCCCAACCCCCTGGAAACCCCCACCCCCTTAGACACCACCCCTACCCCCTTGGACACCCCCTGAACAACACCACCCCCTTGGAAATCCCCCCCCCCACCCCTCTAGACATCCCCCGCCCCCTAGACAGCACCCACCCCTCTAGACAGCCCCCACCACTCCACCCCCTTGGACACCCATCACCACTCCTAGACACCACCCCACCCCATACCCCCTTGGAGAACCCTCTGGACACCCCCAACCCCCATGAAACCCCCACCCCCTTGGACACCCCATGGATAACACCACCTCGTCAGACAAGCCCCCCCCCACCCCCACCCGACTAGACATCCCCCCACCCCCTGGACAATCCCCACCCCTCTAGATAGTCCCCCTCCCCCACCCCCTTGGACACCCTACCCCTCCTAATAACACTAAAACACCTCGATTACTATAAAAACATCAAATTTAAAAATGTCCCAACATCCCTAATAATCGAAGGAATGAAGAATAATAAGAAGTGGACAAAGATGAAAAAAACAATGAAGAAAGGAAGAAGAAAATGGAATAAGTAACATATTTAAGGAAATTCCATGGAATCCATGAAAACCATGCGGCCTCCAATGGTTGACAGAAAATTGGAGAAAATGGAGTAAACCTATGAATGAAATTAAATTTAAAATAAAAACTCCGATGAAGAAAATCATAGTGTAAATCCGATCATCATGGCACAATGGGGTTAGGATAACTACACATCTTTGAAAACCACGACATGGTGTCCCCCATATCACATAATGTTCTTATAGTAAAGGACTGGTCAATACATATATAAGAAAATGGAATAATATTGCAACACCACTGGACTACACCGACCCCCACCTCCATGGACTCCTTAGACATCCCCCAACCCTCTGGACTCCCCCCAGAAGCCTCCGGACATACCCCGACCCCCTTGGACAACACCTTCACCCCTCTAGACATCACCACCACCCCATTTGGCATATATCACACCCCCCATGGACACCTCAACCTAATTGATAAGCCCTCTCACCACCCAAGACACCACCCCACCCCCTTTGACACCCTCGGGACACCCCCACCCCATAGGACAGCCCACCAAACCCCCCAGGACACCCCCACCCACTTCCACATCCCCCAACCCTTGAAAACCCCCTGTATGCGCACACACACAAGATAAAACACACAAAAATCCTAAAATTTCATGATATCACATCAATAGGTTTTTTTACCATAAAATAATTGAGCATAGTATATATGAACACTATGAAACTTACCATGATTTCCAGAACATAGAAAAATAACATCTCAAAAAAATGGTTTAGGGCATCACAAAAAATCAAAACTGAAAAGGAGTCGTGTGAGGCATACTTGAGTGTTGTGAGTTGACCTGATTGATCTGATGATAATAAATATGAAGAATGATGTTGTAAAAACTAGGCTGGAGGGAACAACAATGGAAAATCATTTCTAGGTTTTCCGCGTGAGAGAGAGATGTCACAGGTCACTAGATCGAAGAAAATAGAATGATCGAATATGGGGTGCGATAAATTATTTAAAAGATTTATCACATCGGTTATTTAGTAATCGACATGGTAAACAACTTTTCTTAATGTTTATAATGACGATTAATTAATAACCGATGTTCAAAAAAATTTATCACACCATTTATAAAATTGCTGACATGATATATGCCGCTTTATACCAATGGGATAAATTGTTGAGATTCGCTTTATCACGTTGGTTTTTTGATAATTGAGGTGGTAAAGCGTCGAGATTTCCTTTATCACGTAGGTTATTTTATAACTGATGGGAAAATACCCTGAGAATACTTTTAGGACATGGATTATAAAATAACAAACATGATAAAGCACACCATATTCGACTTTCAAGTCAGTTATACAATAACCGACATAAAAAAGAAAATCTCTGTATATATTATGTCAGTTATAAGATAACCAATGTAAAAAGTGTATCCTAATAGATATATATCGTCAGTTATAAAATAACCAACATTATATATCGATCATTATATATTTTCAAATTGATTATAAAGAACGGAAATGAAAATTGTCGACATGGTAAACATTTTTTCCACTAGTGACATCTTTTTAATGTAAATAGTTTCAAAAGATCATAATATTTTTATATCAAATTTCAATGGGATAATTATGGTATTTAATTTCAAAATATAGATCTAAATCTACATTATATATAGTAAAATATATAATCAATCAATAAAATATGTAATATCGAAATTATATTTCAACAAAAGAATAATATTCTTTCATTACTATTCAAGAAATGAGTCTTATCAGAAAAATAAAAAAAATCATGTAAATTAAATATTGATACTACAATTTCAATGAAAAATTTTAATTTCTCGTATAGAATTTATGAATGTGTAAAAAATTATGTTTTAATGAAGTGCTCCATAAAAAATACGGCAAAACTGCCTTTGAAAAAAACTTCTTTTTTATTTAAAATTTTATTTTTTTATATTATTTCATGTCAATCAAAAAGATGTATTTTCAATATTATATTTAATATTTTATGCATATATTTAGTTATTAAAATATATCATGATTTATTTCTCTATTTATTGGTATAAAATACATTTGTGTACATTATAATAGTTCTTTCAGTAAAAAATATCATTTTGTTTTAAAAAGGGTTTTACATTAATTTGTAATTAATTGGGTAATAAAATTATTATTTATACATTTATCAACCATATTTTCAAAATGTAGTTTATCTTTTTAATACTCATCATTCTAAGTGCTATGAGATAATGCCCATATTAAATAATAATATTTTTTTGTTCTTTTATGCTTGATGTGTCATATTATGCACACTATCAAACATAGAGATTCCTTTCTAAAAAACCAAGTGTAACATTATCCCTCATTTAATAAATTGGGTCCTCATAATTTTGAATCAATTTTTGGTAATTAATGTGTTCATTTTAAAAATACTTTTATTGAAAAACCAAATCTAAAAAATCATAATTAAAACATCGCCTTTAAAATAAATGGAAGTATGATACTCATATAAGTTTACAAAATCAATATTTCCCTGAAGAAAATATGGATATTGAAGTGAAAATACTATTATGTTCTAATAAATGCTAATAGGGGAAATTTATTTAATGATTTAAAAAATAATAATAAAATCACTGATGGGTGAAAAGAAAACTAATTTCATTGTAAAAAAGTGAACAAATAGTGGTTTTGTATTAATATCATTTTAATAGTGGATGAATTATTTTAATACCTATAAAATAAATAAGAAAAATTATTTTCATGAAATTTATTATATAATATTATAATAAAATTTTAAACATGAAATGATTTCTTATAATACTTATTTTAATTCCAAAAATTAATTAACTATATTTTTAATTAATCTACAATTTCACATACTGAATATGAAATTTCATCTACCCGTGATTTAATAAGTCTATACCCAGAAGAATGAATGTTATACATTGATCATGGTTTCCACCGTATTTATTGTAATTTTATTCGTGAAGTTAAGAGTTCTACTAATTTAAAAAATTATTTATATGTCCTTAAAATTATCATTCTCCCATTGTATAATTACACCTTGTACAAAATGGGTTGAATTAATTTTGGTAGGAAAATATTTTTGGAAAATATTTATGGATGACATATAATTACCAAATATCTATTAAAAATTTATAAAAAATTATGAATGAGTTTTTTTTGAAACAATAATTAATTGGTACTTTTAAAATACTATAATTATGTCCATAGAGACTATATGTAAAAACGAAATAATAAAAGGATGATCAAGAGTCTCCTTAATAATAAATTTATCAATATCATGATATTAATAAAAATATGTGATATGGTAAAATATCTATAAATGTTGACAAAATATTTATCAATTTTTAAAATATGATATCATTGAGAAATTATAATTTGTTTAAAAACCCATGAACCTCACATGCATGGTTGTAATGATTATGTGTTGGATATATTATAAATTTATTTACATGATAATTTTATGTTAGAATATGTTTTTGAATTATTAGGACATTAATTTGAAATATATTTTGTAAGAATGTCATAAGGAGGAGATATGAATGTTATTTGAGATCCTCCACCGTCCATTTTTAATTAACATTCCATTAACTAAAATAGTTATAGTATAAGGATTTAACGAATATTATAAAAATAGAAACCTAAACTATGTCTATTGAAATTTCATAATCCCTAAATTTGACTAAATATATCATTGATACCAAATATAATTACCCAACATTAAAATTATACATAAACTTTTGTTATGTGAAAAAAAATTCTTTATTTTACTTTGAGGATCATTTGTGGTATAATGTTAAATATAAATAAACCATAACTAATACATAAAAAAATATAATAATAAAATTTCAATGCTTCTGAAAACTATACATTTTCTATAAAATCAATTTTTCTTTCAAAACAAATCATAATAACTACAATGAAAACTCTTCAAAAAAATTAACATTAATTATCCAAATCATTACTCATACTCAAGTCTGGTGAATAAAATTTAAAAAAACATGTTATAATAATTATAAGAAAAATAAGTTATATAAAACTATTGAAACCATTATTCCATTAATAACCACTAAAAAACAAAAAACATTATCCTAATGTAAAAAAATTTACCATTATTTTGTAGTAAAAACATCCCTCGTAAAATAGGATAGTTTAATAATTGTTTTATTAAAAATATTACCATAAAAATAGTAACAATAATATGAATTACATTTAGGTACTATAGAAAAAGTTATAATTGTGACTCAAAATTTTTCAATAAATATGTTTTCGACTACTATAAATTTCAATCATTCAAATAGAATTGTCATACGACCTAATTCCATACCAAATGTATGGGAAATTATAATATAACCACTCATCCATGCCATATCATTGATCCACCCATCCTTGTTTTATCATGTAAACACCAATTAAACTTCCACATATCAATATATAAGTATAACACATAATAGTGAAACATTTTCCGAATCTTACTATCAGTTTTTCCTTTGAAATCATCAGAAATAATATCATGATATTCATATAATACATTCCCTTGAATAATGATTTTCAATACATAAACATTCAGAAATAGAAAAATATGTTTTTTTAAAAGAACATGAAGACCAGTAGAGGACCATAAATAAAAAAATAGATATAAAATGTCTTCCATATACATTATATATCCTTGTAAATAAATATAAAAAATAATATCATGAATATTGGAAAGGAGAAAAAGTTAAAAAAATTAGTTCATTGAACATTTAATGCTTCCTATTCCATTTTGAAGGATTATATCACAATCCACATGAATTAAACAAATTTAAAAAAGTTAATATCATTATAATGGATATAATATAGATTTTTACTTTAAGGGGGAATTAAATACACATTTTAATATAATAACTGTTTATATCATCATTAAAAGTATTAATGAAAGGATATTGATATGAAATACTTTTCATTGCGTATGATTCATTTCATATATTATTTATCATCTAGAATAATAGAATATGATTAATTATTTTATTTATTGGGAACTTTTGTAATGTTTTTATTCCTTTTATGTGACTTATTATCACGTAATGACAATTACATAATCATTTAATTTCATGTTTGATGTTTTCTCGATATTCAGTAGTTGATTACGAATTGAATTTCTGTACGATACAATTAGTCAATGTGGTCATTATTCAATCAGCCAAATAATAATATTAAAAGATAAATAATCTCATAAACATATCAATTATACATTTAAATCGATCCATTTATGTATGGTTATGAAAAATGATGAATGTTATATTCATGAAGATGATAAGTCATTCCAATGCATGAGTAAAATTTCCATTTTCTGATGATCAATATTCAAGGATGTTAATTTTAGTTTTATATTATAAATATTATAACCATATAATAAATATCGTATTAAATATCATAGTAAGCTTATATATATCATCAATGTGATTTGGTGATGCAAAACGGATCACATCGCTTCGTGGAGGTGATAGTTCACACATACACTTTCACAACTCTATCATTTTCAAGTTCGTAGAATTGTATGAAAGTAAATAATATATTAAATTTTAATGAAATATAAATATATCATGAATATCAAATATATATATATATATCAATTAATTCCATCATTATTTTTAATATTGAGAGATGATGATAGAAAACAAATAATATTTGTTCATGTAGTGGTAGTACATTGTACATACAAATAAATATGTGTTTTTGAATTTAATGTAAATAGAGATAAAATTAAGAGATTGAATTAATAAGATAAAATATATTTATATTTTTTTATATTGGAGTTATTATTTAATAAATATTTAAGTGGATTATATTTATGTCGAAAATGAATAAAATAGAAACACTTAATTAAGAATGTACAAATTCTTCAGACGATCTATTTTGATTAACATATTAACACCACCAAATGAGTGTTCTGCTTAAAATAAGAGCACTATAATGTGGGTTTGTATTATATTAATGGAATTGATATGATATTTTACCAACCATATAGTTTTTAGATGTGATGAAAATAGAATACTGGGAATCCTTTTATATGAGTTCAGTAGAAAACTTTATGAAATCTTCAATATATTATATGATTTTAAATTTAATTAATATTCAAAATGGATCCAAAATTTTTATTTTATAATTTTGGATGTATTTGTGTCAATATACCTTCATTTAATAAAGAATTTATATTTTTGGTTTATTTTTAATCCTTATCATCCAGTTTTAACCATTATTTAACTATTTTAATTCATAATGTGATATAAAGTAATTTACATTTTGAGGGTAAATATAATAATTATGAAATTAAAAAATACTAATATATGAGTGAATGATGAAGTTTTTAGACTTATCCCAATCATTTTTCTATGATTGGGTTTTTAGAAATTTAATTTCGTTTAGTATTTGTTTTTAAAATATATATAATGTGTATTCTAATAGAATTCATTAAAATACTTTTATAAATATAATAATGTCAATATAAATTAAAAACAATATTTTAACTCATTATTAACAGTTCATTATTTTCAAAAATATTTACGGAATATATATATTATATCAAATTATATTTATTTTAATATTTTTATATTAATTTATTTGATTCTTACATTAAATAAAAAAATTTGTGTATCTTAATTGTGACACATTTTATGATTTTTATGCTATCACAAAAAAATATAGATAAATTTAAAGTATTTATTTAGTCATTTTAATTTTTGGAATACTTTTTATTTTAGAATTGATCTCCTATAATGCCATATATTATAAATAGTTCAAATCATAAAAAAAGTATGAAAAATTTGAATTTATTTTTTATTATAATATTATAAATGTATTACTCATATACAAGTAGAAAACCAATGCCATAATTTCATTCTAATGATTTTTTTTGTAGAAAAAAAATCAGGCAATGAAATTAATACATGTTTAAGAGTAATTTTATAATATTTATAATATTAGGTTTTCCCTAAATTACATGATTTACCTAGATCATTGTTTATAAAAAATTACAAAAGATGCCATTCAAATTTTCCCATAATAAAAAATAAATATTAACATAATTTATGAATTTTTATCATATATATTTAAATTTTTTTCCAATTATAGAACAAATAATCAAAAAATATCAATTAAAATTTAATCCCATTAATGGATGGGGCAAACGAGTTGTTAAAGTAAATCGTTTTTTTGATATCGATGTTTTTATATCAAACATAAATGAAAAATTGAATATAGTAGAAATAATTTTATTAAATTATAAATAATTAGTTTAATTATACATTACAACAATTAATTAATATAATTTAACACTATACATTAGTTAGATGAAAAATTATTTTTCAATTAAAATAAATTATTTTATATTATTCATCAAAAAATTGTACTTATTGAAAAAATAACCAAAATTCACCAATGTGAATTTTGATAATACAATATGAATAAATCAGATTATTTTTTCCTTTATATCTTACTAATGTATCAAAAACTAGAATTAAAACCACTTTTCTATCAAAAGGAAGAAAAACTATCATTTTTGTAAAATACTTCTTTCATTCTTGAAATTGGATTTTTTCTAATACAATTTATCCAAAAACATAATATGAATCATAAGAATTAAATTAAATATTATATATATATCTATATTTATTTATTTTATTAGCCTAATCCAGTATGGTTGATTTATTACTTTATCGGTATACAAAACACTTGTTCACATTGAATTTTTTTTAGAACAACCTTTTATTTTTATTTCAAAAAGGGGTCTATATAATTTTTATAATTAATGGTTATACAAATAAATAATATTATATACAAATTAAACCATATATTCATTATTTAGTTAATCATGTTTATTCCCCCATTCGAACCACTATTCGATAACTACCATATTAAATATTTTTATTTAGATTTAATTTTATGTTCGATGTGTTGTATGATGTACATAGTCGGATATTCTCAATCATTATATAAGAAATTAAAATGGGTTTTATTTCACAATTTTTTTGAAAATCATCAGGGTTATGATTTGTAAAATAAAAATTTAATTATGAACCATTAGGAAGGAAAAAATTCCCATATTATTATATCATTGAAGATGAAACATGGATAAAATAGATAGAATCCTTCAAATTATTATGTCACCTAATATATGTCATATGTTTTTCAACCCCTGAGTGTTAAAAATTTCCTATATTAAGTGTTTAATTTATATTGAATTTCTATCTGAGATATTACTTTATATGAATTAAATGATTAAAACTAAGATTAAAGAGTGGAGTGAAAGCTTATATTCCATTTAGGAACATCAAATGTCCTATGTGACTATGGTTCTTTGAATTATTTTATATTTTTAATGTTATTTTTAACTATAAAAACATCTCCACAAAATATGGATGCATATTTATTATTGAAAATAAAAAATTGTAAAATTTTTGTATCCCGTGAATATAACTCATCCCATATCATCATTTTTTGACTGAATTTAAAAACAATCATTGAGATTTTCCACTTAGAAGAATTTCATTCTATTTTAGGAATGGAATGGATTTCATAGTATAAAACCCATATAAACTGATAATGTAATAAATCACCCTTAATTTTTAAATTTCCATGCAAATATAAATAAGTGAAAGGAGTGGTATGAATGCTATTTAATAACATCATCTCAAGAGTATATTTTATTTCTTTATAAGATATCATATGTAGCTTAAATTATTGATACTAAATAAATGATCATCGATAATGATGAACCCATTGTAAGGTAAATTTTTGAACTTTTTCTTGAAGGATTTAATGGAATTACTCCTACTCATGATGTTTAGATCTAAATAAAGATCCCCTGATGGAGATTTTCCATTACCCATGACTCTATATAGAATATCCATTTTAGATAATGAGGCATGAAAAAAACTACATGAGATTCGAGATAAATGGGTTATACAACCATCTTCTTCACCAGGAGATGAACTAGTACTATTTTTTAGAAGAATAATGAGTAAATAAGCCTCCAAATTTATTTTCATGATCTCATCAAGATCATTATTTAGAATAAAAATCTCCTACAAAGGTTTGATTACATATTTAGTCAGTCCCATGGAACCCAATACTTATCCAACGCGGATAACCAATTATGATTTTATCATGTATAGGTGATGTAGGAGGATATCCCAAGACCGATTTCCATGAATTTTGTATGATCTATGTGTTCATATTGATGGAATTTTTCTCAAAAGTGCTTCAAAAATCTACAAAACCATGATTAATAGATTCAGAACAGATTGCCTCAATAATTATTTTGTATCCATTATTGGTGATATTGTTATATATTCTAAATATTAGATGGAACATGGAGATAATTTAAATACATTACAAATTACCATGTAAAAAAAACTTTTATATCTAAATAGTTCTAAATAGAATTTTTTAAATGAGAAGGTAATTTTATTTTGAAATTATATAAGCTATCGAGGGATATATTATGATCTACTGAAAATGGAAATTGTATGGTGGACCAAAAAAATATGATATAAATAAAATGTTTTTGGGGATTGCATGGGTACTATATATATATTTTTGGATTCATATCAAGATTTTCAATCACACTCACCATAAAGAAAATTGAGATCTGTTTTTATGGACTATAAAATTTGAAGAATGATTTATAAAGTTGAAAAAGAGGGTCATCAATGCTACTGTTCAAATTTTACCCACCATTAATGAAATATTTTTTATTTACAATGATGCCTGAAAACAAGGATTTTGTTTTTTGGTCATGTAAAATGACATAGAAATAACCTATTCCTCCCACCAATCTATGATAAGAATGAGAGAGCACAAGATCTATAATTATTATTAATTATTATAATTTTCAATATTTGGTGACCCTATATATATGTAGAATAGTGTGACACATATACGTACTAATTTATTACCTCGTATAAATTCCAAAAAAAATTGATTATAATATTCACCAAGGAAGGTTGTTAGATACAATCAGGTATTCGGATTTTAAAATCCATTAAAATCATATGTATAGAGACGAAGTGGCATATGCTCGGAGGAGAGAGTACCCAAAACCTTATCCTTGATAAGGATTAAATTATATCTAATCATTATTGACATACAACCTATTTTCATGGGAATCATAATAGGATATTCAACCTGAATTTCAAAATTAACTGCTCAACAATTTATTCATGAGAGGATCAAGGAGGCCAAAAAAATAATTTGTTTATGTATATTAAGATAGAGAATATTATAATGTTAAATGTTTCTGAATATGGATTTATAGGGATGGTATACAAGATATATGTTCTATCAAAACCAGAACAAAATATGTATCTTTTTTATGATGTGCTGAAAACATCCTTCTATACTTTTCAATGAGTCACTAGAATATATATAGATTCAAATCATAGCTTATGGTGGAATAATATAAATAGGGAGATTAAAATTTAATAATCTCAATGTCAGGTATGCATATGTAGAAATTTAGAACAATAATAGTCTAAATGTATGATGTATCCATTTCTTATACCAGTATTGAAATAGTAAAATAGGGACACATATTACATTATAAGTCACCTTTAGCACTGAATGGAAAAATCCCCATTTCAGTTGTACATGATAACATGATCATGTTATAATATTTCATTGATATCATTGAAGACATGTCTCCTCACTAACTCATAGAGGTACACAAATGGAATATGGTAAGACTACATGTAGTTTCATTCAGTATTTTATCGGATCAGGATATAATGTTTTCCTCCATGATTTGTAGAAGTCATTAATATTAATTACAATCAGAAACATTATTCAAAAAATATTATAACCCTCAAATGGATGCATGTTCTATGAAAATCATTCAAACAACCAAGGATGTGTTGATATTAGGTTCAATGAATTTTTAGGATGTTTAGACCAACATCTTCTCTATGTGGTGTACTCATATAACAATAGTTAGAAATCTATAATTTAAATGGAACCATATATGTCTCTTTATTGATTATTATTGTTCAATGATATTATACCATGATTTATGAGAGAAAAATTTGTTGGTACCAAATCATATCCAATAGATAACAGTGAACGTTAAAAAAATTTAGTGTTATATGAAATCCATACAATGTCGGTAGAAAATAAAATGAAATAATTTTTTATGAGGCCTAATGTATGATGATTGAGATAATCTGTTCCGTTATATATAAATTTTCAATAATGTAATGATTTTTTGGAAAAATGTTAAACTTATTTCATGATACATCGACCCCATTTTGATTTATATCACATTTATCATTTATATATCCACTATTAAGACCACCTAACCCATCTCAATTACATGACGTGGTCCATGTATCACTCTAGAGTATGTACATTGAAGTCCCACACAAAAACATCATCATGGAAAGTTTCCATTGGATATTGATCTTTCATTTGATGAGCAGCTAATGTTGATCTTATATCAGAGCAAAAAATAATTTCCCAAATAAGACAACATTGAATTTCAATGTGATTTAGTGGAACCAAATGTTTAAGGGAGTAACATGGTAACCGAAAGAGGTACTGAAATATAAGTACCATAACATGTTTTAGGGTATGTAAAGAAAAGTTTGGGGAACAAATTTATGTAATGTGGTTTATTTAAGATATCCAAACATTGATAACATAAATTTACATTTACAATGATTAAATACAAAATCAAGGTACATTATTATGGAAAACATGTCAAATTATCTGGTTCATTTATATAGTTATTTTATATTGGATTTAAATTATGGTTTTGAAACACAACCACAGATAATTAATATCATACATATTTATGTTTAATATTATTATAATATTTTTTAAAATAAATTTCAATTGAAAAATAGGGTATAAGCGATGATCTCGACCAGTAGGATCATAACCTATGGCACCATTTTATCAAAGAGTATGATGAAGATTGCATCACTAGGAATTTTAATTATATAATCCCAAGTGGTTATTAAAAATCTAAACCATGAGTTAAACAATTTATGTTTTATGTTAAATCTCATCCAGACAATGTCCCAAAACCACGTTCACCTATGCACCTCATGGAAATGATGATAACAAAATCATTATCCTTATGACATTTCTTGGTGTAATAATGAGATATGTATCCAGAACCAAATAGTATAATTTTATAAAAATTATTCGATTAATAAATGAACATCATTATCTCTTTATATTATTAGAAAAAAAATTATTAAATAATGTGTTTGATAAAAAATATATTTTGATATGATGAAACAGATTTTAGGGAAATAAATATTTTCAATTAAGGAACACTTTTAATGATTTTAATAACTTTTTAAATAAGTGATATTTTAAAAAAATATTATTACATACTAATATTTATTAAATTTAAATGGTAATATTATTTTATAATGAATTATATAATTTTTAAAAGAGACAGAATGTTTTTTTTAGCAAAGACAAAATTTTCATTAATTATTTTAAAAGTGAAAGTTTCATATCTATATAATTATTTTTTGGAATTGAATATTTTTTAAAAAAAATTGAACACTTAAAATATGTAAAATTTATTTATTAATATTTCTTATCATAGTTGAATAATTACGTAAAAAATAAACATTTTATGTATTATGATTTCATAAGTTATAAAAGTGATGCAATAAATAATATAAAAAGTATTAATGAATAATAATTTTGGCACTATTTAAAACTATAATTTTTTAATGTTTTAACTAATTTAATAATACCATAATGAATCCTACAAAACCTACAATATATTTGATGGTTTTTAAAAACATACTTTATAAACATGGTTCACTAACACACCCCCAAAAGAACTATTTTTTCATTTTCAATTATTAACCATATAAAATAATGAAAACACTATATATTGGTATAAAACATGGGGAAACCCATTTTATGGTTTTTGTTTTTGAATAAATTATCATATAGATTCCAAAACCTGGGTATTGTAATTAATAATGAATTATTATCTCATTTTCTATATAAACCCAGACGAAATCCTTTTTCTCATTTCTCAAAACCATTGAAATGTTATATTCATTTCCATTATATATATAATATCCTACCAAGGTTCCCCCAATATCTTATGAATCACTCTTGGGATTTTACCATCATTTTTTCAATTTAAGGGATCCACTCCTTCACCTCTTTACTCATGAACATTTTTTGGTCATTACATTTGATTTCATATTTTTCGTGTCATGATATTTTCATTCAAAAAATTATTACTGTATTTTTGTAATCTATATAATAAGTGACACCATTAACTTTCATATTACCATTTTATATATTTTTATTTACACATGATTTTCTACAATAATTATGTGACGATTTTCCATGACATTCACTTGTGTAGAGAAAACCCACCCCCATTTATACCCAATTATATACAACTAGTTGTAAAAATCTTGAATTTATTGATAATTTACATGTATTTATCATAAAATACATAATCCAAGGGTTATGATTTATGAAATAAAACCCTATTATATATGATATATGTGGCACACGTATGCATGTACATGATGCAAATGTGGCGGTTGGGATCATACTTATAAATCCCTCCAACACATAGAGTAATTTTTTAAATAATGATATTCCATGTATGGAACTTGATATGTTATCCTAATCACTTTATGGAATTTTTTTCCTAGAATATATACATAACTTTTGTTTATGATATCATTCCTTATGTTTTTCCCACATTCTCATGATTAATTTATGCCAAATTTTCATATCAATCCTTGTTGTTCCTGATAATGATTATCAACCCTATTATGTAACCTTGATATGACACTATCCTCACATATAATTTTTTAACCTATGATATTATTTTTTCTTAATATATTGGTATTCACTTCTCACCCTTTTCATATGTACTTCCATAGGTTGTTCTAATCTATTATAGATGATCCATGGAATATAAGGACATTGTATATTGCATTTAAATAAATTTATTACATTTCAATTTCATGTTTTTTTGTTATGTAAACATATTTCCATCAGTAAATAGCATTCATGAAATTATGGGGATTAATTATGTTTATAATAATGACATAATAATGTAGTTTAAATAAATATGTGTTTTCCTAATAGTTGATTATGTCATGTGTGGAGGAAAAGATATTTAGGCACAAGAGTGTAAGGGAAAGAAAGAATCCTCCAATGTGGAGTTTCTCAAAAATAAAAAAATTGGTAGAACAAATAATTTTTTCCATATTCTTCGATATAATTTAACATAAAATATCGTAAGGTATAATGCTCAATCATATTCAATTAATATAGTTGATTCAGAAATGTATTAGGTTGTTATAATGTGTATTTTGATCATAAGGATATTGTTTATCTTAATAAAAATGTTGTATTTTTATAAGTAATTTATTTTGATTCATCCCATGATCATATTAGAATGTAATATAAATTACTAAAAATTATCAGAATTTGGTTATAATGACATTATATCAAGATGTTTTATTAATAATAAAAGTTATTTCGTAGATGAAATCAAGGATATTATACCCATGTTTTTCATAGACGCAATCCTTGTTTTTGTGGTTTATTTTTTCTTATAAATTTAATAATTAGCATAATATGTTTTAAACTATATAGAAAAATTATCATAATATGAAAATATAATTCCTCAAAATCCATTTCAAAGGAAATGATGTTATTAAACACCTTACTGGTTTATGTTTTTTTGGCCTTTACCAATCCCATTACCATGTTTTCTATCACTCTCTACAAGTCCATGGATATAAGTTTTTATCATACTTTTCTATATTTCATCATCATATAATTGTTATCCATATATATTAACATGAATATGTGAACTTTTATGAATCCCTTATGTCTCCCAGATTAATTTTTCAATGAATAGTTTTTCCCTATGTACGATGTTGGCTTTAAACAATATGTTAACCTCAAACAACAAAGATAACATTTTGATAGTGTAATTAATTTGAGTGGGTGGGGGTAGAATATAACACCCAGTGATTTCATGTTGAATTTATCATTAAGAAATATAATTTTTTGTATACCTTACACTACACCCAACAATAACATTTAATGAATCAAAACATAATTTTAAAATATAATTATTAAAATTTGATCATTATAACCTAACTCTTATAATTAGTGGAATTAATAAGACTATAAATATAATGAAAAATATTTTATCATGTTTTATATAATGAAAATACAGTAATTATTATATAATAAAAAATTATCTATTTTTTAATTATTTTATTTTATATTTAATGAAATTTTTCATAAAAAAGATTGTTATTGATTTTTATGGTGAATAATAAATAAAAATTCTAAAAGTAATAAAAATTTTATTTGAATAAATGTGTATAATTTTAGTATTCATCATATAAAAATTAAATTTGGATTACATAGTTGGACTTTTTAAGAATGATTATTTTTTTAATGAATAATACTATATAATGATTTTTACTAAATCAATCCTTTTAATTTCAGGTATTTAAAATGTTTTATTTTTTTTAATATTGTCTAAATGTGTCCTTAGTCCATTTATACTATAGATGCTATTATTTTCGTCATTAAAAGGAATTATATTATATTTTATGGTATAAAAAACATATATACATATTAGCATATTTTTAAAAACACAAATTTCCAACATGTTTTGATGGATTTATTTTAAATAAAATATTTCCACATAAGTAAAAATATTTTGAATTATAATAATAAATATAAGCTAATAGGTATAAAAAATTACATTATGAATTGTGACCATGGAAATGATTTTTTACACTTGAAAAGTGTAAAAACAAGGTTAACCATGTGGTTATAACATTAACATAAATTTGAAAATGTGTTTATACAATTAGATTTTGGGTTTTTTAACAAAATATATTTATAATATTTTTTATAAGGGAATATAAATAATTATTTGGAATTTGGGAAGCCATACTTTTCTTGGTTGAATTATAAATTAGATTGTATTCAAATTTTAAACTATATCTGTGACTTTTTATTAAAAGGATTGGATGTAAGACGAAAATTATTTTGGAATTAGATAATTGTATAATAATCATACATTATTTACTATATTAATTAATAAATTATTTAAAACCATATTATAAATTTATTTGATGTTATTTTTTACTATTAAATCTTTTATATTAGAAAAAATAATTTATGCCTTTATGGTTCATATATTGAAATTATTTTATTCCGCTAATAAAAATTAAATTTTATAAAATTAATTATATATTTGAAATATTTTAAAAAATAATTTTTTATTTCGCATTTTATTATTTTCATATAAATTTTTTATGAAAAAATAATCTATCACGGTTAAGGTTGAAATGGGTTTAACATTGATTAACGAAATTATAAAGCTTTAAATGTATCCATGCCATGTAAAAATATAATTTAGTGAGCTTATTTAAATATTATAAAATATTATATTCAAATTTGGTTTTACTTGGTTTCATATGAAATTATTATGATATATATATATATACACTAATAATTTATTAAATTCTATGTCTGAGCATTCCCTCAGATATAATAGGGATGATCATCTCCTCCATTTTTGTCAGAGTATGAGCCTTTGTATCATAAAATAAATACCATAGTACCATCACATGTTCAAAACCCATAACATAATTATTTAATTCGTACATATTGAATATACATTAAGCCTTATGGTGAGATACAAAAGAATTTTCTCAGTGTAGATGTGTGACTACTAACCATGTCCTTTCAATTTCATTACTTATTATAAATACACTAAATGATCATAAACCATAATAAAATATTGATTCTAGTATCACTAATAAACATATATTGTCACGTAATTTAGAAAATACTATTTCACACCTCATTTCAATCATATGGTAGGGAAAAACATCATTCAAGAGTATATAGAGCTTATTGTCACCATATAGTGGTATAGTTTGTTTTGAGTCACCTTTTTACATAGATGGATATAAATATGAAACAAATGGATATATATTATATTTAGAAAAATACTATGGTTAAATAAATATAATATATCATTTACATTAATACATTTCCACCAGTTATAAAACATGTCAATGTATATCATGTATATGTGTGGACTACCACCTCCATGAAGTGATGTGATTATTTTTTCATATCTACCAATTAAGGATGATTATAATCACCAGTGCAGAAAATGTTTTTTATGGAAGTTGTTTTTTATTTTTTACATCATATTTTGGATGACGTTATTATAGGAGACATTATAAACAATTTTTTTACGTCGGTTATTTTTCAACCGACGTAGAAAACAAAAATCTGAAGCGTTTTTCACGTGGGTCATTTTTATAACTGAGGGGATTAACCTATCTTCCAAACTATTTCCAATGTTTTTTATATAATAACAGACATGAAAACATATTGACGACATCGGTTATTTTATAACCGACATAAAAAACTATTCATATCCATTAATTACACAGGTTATTAAATAACCGACGTAAAAACTTTTTTCGACGTAATAATAAAACTATAACCCCCCCCCCCCCCACTGGACAGCCCCACCACACCCCTGGAGAACCACCACACCCCTAGAAATCCCCCCCCCCGGGACACCCCCCACACCCCTGGACACCCCCCCCCCCCTCATGGACCCCCCACCCCTGGACAACCCTCCCACACCCCTGAAATAAACCAAAACATTACCCAAAGTAGACCAAAACAGACCAGAACCCCCCCCCCCCCACCCAAATGGACAGCCCCCACCACACCCATGCACTCCCCCACAACCCTGTATAACCCCCACACCCGGGACAACACCCACACCCCTGCAAAACCCAGAACCCTCCTAGAAACCCCCACCCCATGGACCGCCCTCCCACACCCTTGAAAGAGACTATGGTGTTACAAAAACAGACCAAAACAGGCCACCCCCACCCCACTGGACATCCCCCACCACACCCCAAGATACCCCCACACCCATGGACTACCCCTCCACCCCCGGAACACCCCCTACACCCCTGGACAACCCCCCCCCCCCCCCCACCATCCTAGACACACCACACCCAGGACAACCCTCCCATACCCATGAAACAGACCAAAATGTTACCAAAAACAGGCCAGAACCCCCCCCCCCCCCAACCCCCACTGGAAGATCGCAACCACACCACTGGTCACTCCCACACCCCTGGACTACAACCACCCCAGTGACATCCCCCCCTACACCTAGAAACCCCCCCCCCCATAGTCCTGGACACCCACACCCCCTAGACAGCTCTCCCACACCCCTTGATAGCCCTCCCACACCCCTAGAACCCCCCCCCCCCACACACACACACTCTTAGACACCCCCACCCACCTGGGTATTCCCCCACACCCCTAAAAAACCCCCAACTGTCCTGGAAACCCTCCCACACCCTTGGACTGCCCCCACCACCTCGACAGCCCCCACCCTCATGGACACCCCCAACCCTGGACATCACTCCCACACCCCGGGACACCTACCCCACTGGACACCACCAGACCCAAAATAAATCAAAACCCGACCAGAACCCCCCACCCTGCTAGACATCCCCCACCACACCCCTGAACACCAACCACACCACTGGACTTCCCAACACTAAACTAGACTCCCCAGACCAAAAACAGACCTAAAACAGAACAAAACCCAACCAAAACCAGACCAGAACCCCTTATCCCCACTATATATCCCCCACCACAACCCTGGAACCCCCCCCACCCACACACAGAATCCCATGGACTACCCCCAATCCCTGGACACCCCAAACCCCTAGAAAAACCCCCACCATCCTAGAAAGCCCCACCCCCTGGACAAGAACTCCCACACCCCTGGACAGCCCAACCACACCCCTAGAAACCCCCACCCTCTTGGACAACCACCAACCCACTGGACAACACTCACCTAGATAGCCCTCCCCCCCACACCTAGGCACCCTTGGACATCCACCCACTCACATGGACATCCCTTCCACCCTCCTATACACCCTCCCACCCCACTGGAGAGCCCCTATCACACCCTTGGACACCCCGACCTCACTAGACACCCACAGACCAAAAACAGACAAAAACCCGACTTAACCAAACCAGAACCCCCCCCCCCCCCCCCCACTGGAAGCCCCCCCCCCCCACCCAGTAATCCCCATCCACACACACCACTGGAGTGCCCCCAACAGTGAGACATCCCCCACACCCTTGGACTTCCCCCACCATCCTAGATACCCCCACCCTCTGGACAACACTCCCACGCCCCTGTACAGCCCTGCCACACACTTAGAACCCCCCACACCCACCTGGACCCCCACCCCATCATAAAACACTCCACTGGTCATCCCTCCCACACCCCCACCCTACTAGACTTCCCCCTCCCCTCCCCCCACACCCATGGACACCACTGGACATCCCCCCGCTCGCCTTGACATTTGTACTACCCTCCTGGACACCCTCCCACCCCACTGGGCATCCCCCACCACCCCTGGACACCCCCACCACACCCCCACCACACCCCTGACCCCCCCCCACACCCTTGGACAAACCCCCACCACTCTCATGGACACCCCCACACCCTTGGACACCCCCTAGACAACCCCCCCCCCCCCCACTCCCCTGAACAGCCCTCCCACCCTCATGGAAATGTTCCCACCCCCTAGACTGACCCACCCCCCACTATCATGGACACCCACGACACACCCCAACCCACCCGAAATCCCTCCCACACCCCTAGATACCCTCCCACTCCACTAGAAACCCCCACACCCTTGGAACCCCTCCCCCCAGAGTAGAATCATTTCAAGAAAAACCATCATATGTAGACCAAAACAAGAAGTGTATCAAAATTAAACATTCACGCATATAACATTCAAAATATAAAATGTGGACATAAAAAAACTAAATCTAACCTAAAAGTAGAACAAATACACAATTACAATAAAAATATTCAAAATTACATTTTACACTACAAAAAACTAATATTCAATCAAACTTGTTAAATTTTTTTACCATTCAACTTGTAAGTGTTTGATGTCTTGAGCACTATACGGTTGAGGGTCATCAAATAACTACAAATAAAATGTATAGTTGCTGACGTTTATAATGAATAAATCAAATGAAATATTATTGAAATATTTAAAAGTAAATCATACCAGTTCAATGTTCACAATTATTACAGTTGTTATTATTTCATACATAAATCTTAATATACAATATCTGCATTCAATGACGCCTTGTTTTTCATGACAAATCTCTTTGAATGGGTTTAAATTCAATATATTATTTTTAATTAATAAATAAAAAATTAAACATTAAAAATGGATACTTACCTTTACATTTACATATTTTATCTTCACTGTAATTACCCATACATTACATACATTGTAAGTACTTCCAAATTAAAGTACACTTATTACAACATATAACAAAACCATGAAAGGACCGTATAGGTATAATGTCTTTTAGAAACTGGGAAACATAAACAACTGTTTAATAAAGCATCTACACTATATCCCATTTATTTCATCATATCTAGATTCACTTTTGGCATATATTACTTAATAACCTTCTTCCTAACCTAGGGAATGAAAACATATAAAAGGGTGAGCTCAAATGCTCAGTAATGATAAACAAAAGAAATATCAATCACACCATATTCATAAGAACATAACATTTTGGAAATTTTAACCTACAAAAGAGATCATAATTTCATAATAATGGGATAAATCATAGTAGTGAAATGAAATCCCAATAATCATAACTTAAAACATGATACTTTTTGGAATACACACATAATCATAGAGAATCATTTCTTAGTAGTCAAGACTCATTGCCAAGGATATATGTAACATCCCAGGTAAATAAAGAATAAACCATTTTCATATATATTAATATTTACGAATTAAATATTAATTTTATTTTAACGGGGTTTCTATGTTTGATAGCGTACCCGATACGCAACAAAGAGTTTTATTGAAATCTTACGTTGCACACTAGTAATAAAATAATATTATTTTAAATGGTAGTTAACACATAACCTTTGTATTGGCGGGAATGGATACAAATAACTAAAATATGATTATATATATCTTTTAAATGTTTTTACATTTATCCAATAATAGATAAAGGCTTAAAATACGAAAAGAATTCATATTTAGGCATTTATACCCTAATTTTCACTAAAGGTTCACTTATCGCCTTTTGAGGGCGAACCATCATTAAATATAGCTTTGGTAACTCTTATAAATTATATTGGACCAAATAAAACTCTTTTTTAGAATCGGGACATCAAAATTTACTTTGTGTAAATTTTTTGAATTTTTCTGATAAAGTTCACTTTTTAATGAATAGTGAAAATGTAGTATTTTAATTCAAAACCTCTTTTTAATCTAATTTATTTATATGATTAGATTATCTTTTGAATTGGTTTTAAAGTGAAATTAGAATATATTATTACCATTTAATCCAATACTGGTCGTTGGAATTAATTTCACTTTGAAATTCGACTAAAACTAGTGTTAATATTTTGAAATTTATTGTTTCATAAAAACACGCTATTTGCTCTGACAATGGAAATTAATTATTAAATTAATTAATTCAACTTATAAGTTTTGAATTTTTTAAAATAGACATCATTTTTGAATTCGGAATATCAAATATAGCTTAGGGTGATGTTTTGGTATTTTTCTAAAAAACGTCAATTTTCGATGAATAGTGAAACAACTAAGTGGTACTTAAAAAACTGATTTTTCGTTTAAATGAAATTTTACCACCTCTGTGTTTTGAATTTCAAAAATCCGACATACATGTTTGTAATTAAGAAGTAAAATGTGGTTCAATGGGATTAAAATAAATTTTTGGTGAATACTAACTTTTATGTTTTTAATCACGATTAGTGGTAATTAGTGTAGTTTAAGGTAAAAATAAAGTTGTAATATTATTAAATGAACTAGAAACATGTCCTACCCTCCTTGGATGTTTCATGGCCGGCCAATAAAATCCATGGGTCAACTTGGGGACCCCACGGAGCCAATTTGGTAGGAAAATGGCATTAATACCTTTTTATTTAAAGTTAAAATTAAAATGTCACAAACATGTGTCGTTTTACGAAAAAAAATTTTAAATGGGGTTATAAAAGTCATATTTTGGACTATAAATATTCATTAGAAAGCTAAAAATATTTCCTACATCATTATAGTTTTTTATAATTTTTAGACAGTAAATAAATTAAATTATTTATGACATCATGATGATGTAGTGATTACCCCATTAATGAACGATTTAAATAAAATTAAAAGATGATGTAAAATCTAAGAATTACACTTATCAAAGACCTATTGGATGATAATATTTCGAACCCTTATCACCTTATCCTAGACTTATATCAATTTTGAACCTTTTAAATCCGAAAATAATTTTATAATAAAGTTAACTTTTATAACGTTCCAAGAGTGCCCCTCCTCTCCTCTTATAAAAGGCCCCCACCTCAACCACATTACCCACAACTCTCAAGCCATTGGTTCGTCCATTCTCTGTCCATTTTGTTTCTCCACATCCCTATATTATTCCTAGAAGCCTCACATTGGGCATAAGTCTTCCCAATGAATCCTTTGAGCTCATATCTATGAGAGTTACCCTATCTTAAGGTAATGTCTTCACTTGTGTTCTTATGTTTTATTTTGCTTCTCCAACCCCATAAACTCTTTTTATTCATTTATTTTGTAACAAATCCAGTATCCTAAATATACTATGATGTTTTTCTAAGAATCAATGGAGCTACACTTACACACACCTACATCTAATGTTTATAGAACATACTGTTTCTGTGGATGGTGAATTTCTGCCTCACGAAACGATGATTGTTCAATATTATTCTAACACCTTCAACGGTGGCAATTAAGATGTCACTATCTTTATATATGATATATCTTATGTTTATGTTTTCCTTATGATTCGTTATTTTTTATTTGTGGTATACCTTTATTGCTTCCATTATCGGTATACACGATATCATCATTTTAGGAAGTGCGGACTACCGCCCCCTCAAAGTGATTTGATTCGTTAATGCCATACGTGGGATGTATAAAGAATGGATTTAAAGTTATTATATATGATTTATGTTAAATATAAATGATGAATATAATTATGGAATTAAAATATACACACCTCTCATTTATTTTTAATTCCATTAATATGACATAGAAATGAAAGTAGCGTTCATGCGTACGTATGGCTTACCGTCTCCATGAACATAGCATTTAATTTCTTACCTATAAATGATTATGTAATATTATAAATACATGTATATGATGGATATATATGATATATATGATATCCAAATCATGAATATCATTCTGGATATTATGAACCTTTGACCACACGAATAACATGTAATTGTAAGAAGTCCATTTTCGACTTAAGAACCAAATATCGACAAAACAAACATTATTAACATAAATGATTAAATAATTTTTATAGCATGGTAATACGTGATTTAAAATTAATAATTAACTTGAAAAATGATCTTAATAAAGTATAAATTAACTCATGTTTATTATTCAGGATGTAAAAGAATGATCGAGTCAAGTCAGACCTGAGGAAGGGACTTCATCTCAATCTCCTTTAATTGAGGAATATTTCATTTTATACAAAAATTTCTTTTATATGGTGTATAACCCCCTTTTACTTTTACTTTTAAACAAAAGGAATATTTTTTTACGAAGTGTTTTAATAAATTATTAAAAGGAATTTTTTTTAACGTACGCGGTGACAACTACCTTTTCCGCCGCCGTGAGTATTATTTGGTCTTTGGCGTCCTCAGCAAGCCGTAATGATTTTAATGTGAAATAAATACCATATACTCATTTATGTATTTTGGTATTGAAAAAGGTTTTTATAATGGATTTTTATGTCAATATATTTTAGTGATATATTGTGATCAAAGTGTGGAAATGTTTTCTTTCCATTATATTTGTTTTATGTCTTAGGATTTTATAATGGTATTTGAACATTTGATGGGTGGTTACGTGATAAACCATATGACAGGTGGTGCTGTGAATACCAAGACTGGTGGTTACGTTATAACCTCCAATGCATTGGGTATTGAAGTTGGCCGTATGGCTATTCCATTATGTGATATGTGTGGATGTCGACCGTATGGTAATTTCATTTAAGTATGATTATGTCCCAAGTTAACATTTTATGGTATGTGATCTTTATATGGGTTTTATGGTAATCATTGGGTTAAAAATGGTAAGTAATGATCTTTTATTCATTTAAGAGTTTTTACTACTTTATAAAGGTTAAAAGTATTACTTTGATAAAGTATACATGGTTTACTTTTGTTTTGAAAAACTAACAGTTTTCATTCATTGTGTATCCCTTAATGAGCTGTTTATGCTCCCCCCATGTTTTTTTGAAATGTTTTTCACAGGACATAATGTGGAATAGGGTCTAGGATGGGATCAAGGGAAAGTCATGCTATCTAAAACATGGAACTAGACATGTTTCCTTTTAAGAGTTGTTATTTTATGGAAACTTAGTAGAAGTTTCTACTTTGTAATCTGTTGAGATGTAATAGATATTTCCTAATTCTCTAAAACTATATACTGTGAAATGATCCCCAATGTAAATTATTCATTTTATTCAATATTATGTAATGTTTAAGTTCAGGGCTTTATAGTTGGTATCTAAGGTCGGTTTAGACATCTTTAGGAGTTAGAAAATTGTTAAATTATAAACTAATTTATGGAATGACTGAAATGATATAGCATTTAAATATTACCATTTTGCTTCACCTAAGATATTTCTGTGCTTATAATTGTTTTCCGTAGAGGAAACAAAGTAGCTATATTGGTACGACATCCGGAGGAAGACAACCTTCCAAATCAACAACCTGAGATGGTCGGAATTGGAACTAAACAGTTAGTTGCAGTGATGGCACAGTTGACTCAGGCAATAATTGGCGGTGGTATCCATGCACGAGATCAGCCAGATCAACCACAGAGGAACATGTCAGTGGTGGAACATTTCATGAGGCAACATCCCCCATCATTCAGAGGATCATATGACCTTTTGCTAGCTGAAGGGTGGATTAAAGTGCTGGAGAGGACTTTTGATGTCATGGGGTGTTCAGAACATCAAAAGGTTAGTCTTGCTGTTTACCGTTTCGAAGGAGAAGCTGATCAGTGGTGGTCGATGATGAAAAATATCAGGGATAGTGATGAGATTGATGATCTTCACTAGGACGAATTCAAAGGTACATTTCATGAGAAATATTTTCCTATGGTGGTTCCTCATAGGATGGAAAAACATTTCCTAGAATTGAGGAAGGAGGATGACTCAATGGATTCTTATGAAGAAAAGTTCACTCGATTGGAATGGTATTATCCAAACTTCATACGAGATCTTGATAGTAAAATAAACCATTTTTACTCAGGGTTAAATCCAAATAATCGAAGGGATTTAGCTTCCCGTGTGTTAAAATGTAATGAAAAACTTGTTTGATGTGCGGAGAAGGTGGAAATGGAGTTTACCGATGATCAAGAGTTCTTTGAAAAACAACAGAATAAGAGGTCTAGTTGGTAGGAAAATGGGAGGTATTCATCAAAGAAGCAAGGAGGTAAGAAAACCAAATATCCATCCTGTGAGAAGTGTGGTAAAATGCATCATGGAGAATGTTTATCCATGTCTGGTAAGTGCTTTCGGTGTGGTAAGTCTGGTCATATTTCTCGTAACTATAATGAAGATGATCAAGCAGGCAATGAAAAGCTAGCGGTAAGATGTTTTAAGTGTAATTAAATGGGTCATTATGCATATGAGTGTCTAACGAAGAACTCAACTAGGGAAAAGTAGCCAGACTAAAAGCAGAAAGAGGTGGTGAAATCCTTTGCAACTACTTCAGCAGATGTTGGGACATCGAATGAAGTAGTATCAGGTACACTGTTTATTTGTTCAGATTATGCCAATGTGTTGTCTGATTCAGGGTCTACACATTCTTTCATTTCTGAGAAGATTTCTATTAAATTGGAAATTCCATCTCAAGATATAAATCGTGAAATTATGGTAAAAACACCCAACGGGAACATTGAGACAAAAAGGAATTACAAAAATATTCATATCCTTGTGTGCGGAAAGAATCTACTAGCAAACCTTATTATTTTTCCCCTAGTAGAGTTTGATGTTATTTTGGGCATGGATTGGCATTCTGTTTATCAGGCAAAGATTGACTGCAGAGATAAAATGGTTTCTTTTCATATAGATTTTCAGTTTGTGTACAAGAATGAACCCTTGATTTTGATAACATATCAGGAAGTTGAGAAACTAGTAAAATATGGAAATGAATGTTACCTTGCACATATTGTGTAAAATAAAGGAACTGTTCAGATTAATGATTTGACAGTGGTAAATGAGTATCTTGATGTTTTTCAGGATGAGTTGCCTGTAATTATTCATGATCGGGAAGTTGAATTTACTATTGACTTAGTTCTTGATTCTAATCCAATTTCAAAACCCCCTTATTTAATGGCTCATGTTTAACTTTTAGAGTTAAAGAAACAATTGTAGGAGTTATTAGATAAAGGTTTCACTTGACCTAGCACATCACCATGGGGTGCTCCTGTCTTGTTTGTTAAACAGAAGGATGGTTCAATGAGACTTTGCATTGATTATAGAGCCTTGAATAATATTACTGTTAATAACAAGTATCCTTTGCCTCATATCGATGATTTGTATGATCAGCTCCAGGGAGCTCAGTATTTTTCAAAGATTGACTTGAGATCGGGGTACCATTAGTTGAAAGTAAAAGAAGAATACGTTCTGAAGACTGCGTTTCGTACAAGATATGGCCATTATGAATTTATAGTTTTGCCTTTTGGGTTAACCAATGCACATACTGTATTCATGGACCTTATAAAGATAATTTTCCACGAGTTCATGGATAAGTTTGTGGTTGTTTTCATCGATGATATATTGGTGTTCTCTAAAAGTAAATAAGAGCATGAAATTCATTTAAGGGTTATCTTTCAAACCTTAAAAGAAAAGAAACTGTATGGAAAATTTAGCAAGTGTGAGTTTTGGTTACAACAAATTTCTTTCCTTGGTCACAATGTTTCAAAAGATGGAATAACTAGTGATCCTGCTAAAACAAAAGTTGTTGAAGAATGGCCAAGACCCACAATTGTAACCGAGATCCGTAGTTTTCTTGGATTGGTAGGTTACTACCGAAGGATTGCTGAAATTATTTCACAGTTATCTAGTCTAATGACTAAGCTAACTTGGAAGGCTGTTATTTTTATCTAGACAAAAGACTGTGATGATTATTTTCAGGAGTTGAAATGAAAATTGGTGAATTCTCTAGTTTTGGCACTTCCTTCCAGAAATGGTGCGTTTGTTATCTATAGTGATGCTTCATTGAAAGGACTTGGTTGTGTCCTTATTCAGAAAGATAATGTAATTGCATATGCTTCACGTTAGTTAAAAATCATGAGGTAAATTACCCTATACATGATTTGGAATTACCTGCTGTTGTTTTTGCTCTAAAAATTTGGAGGCATCATTTGTATGGAGTAAAGTGTGAAATATATACTGATCACAAAAGTTTAAAGTATATATTCACTCAAAAAGAATTGAACATGAGACAGAGGAGATGGCTGAAATTAATCAAGGATTATGATTGTACAATTCATTACCATCCAAGAAAATCAAATAAAGTGGCTGAAGCTTTGAGTCGAAAAAGTAATGCTTCGTTAACAATGTTGCGTTTGGAACATGATCTTTTGGTTAAGGATTTGATGAAATTTGGAATAGAAGTTTTTGGTGTAGAATGTTCTTCTATTTTGTTTCAGGTATCAGTGAAATCTTCTCTATCAGACAGAATCAAGCTATCACAGAAGAATGACAGTGAGTTGCGTAAAAAGGTAGAGCTGGTTCAGAAGTGTAAGTTGCCTGAATTAAATATTGATAATGATTGTGTTTTGAGTTTTGGAAAGAGATTGTGTGTGGCTTGTGATTCACAGTTGAAGAGAGAGTTGTTATGTGAAGCTCATAGTTCTCCATTTTCAGTTCATCCTGGCAGTACTAAGATGTACAGAGATCTGCGGGAGTATTACTGGTAGGAAGGAATGAAAAGACAAATTGCATATTTTACTGTGAAATGTTTTACTTGTCAGAAGGTTAAAGCAGAGCGGCAGTTACCGAAAGGGATGCATCAGCCTTTACCAATGCCAAAGTGGAATTGGGAAAATACATCCATGGACTTTGTTGTGGGATTACCGAAGACATCTTGAGGTAATAATGCAATCTGAGTTATTGTTTATTGCTTGACTAAATCTGCTCATTTAGTTGCTATACGAGATAATTTTTCCCTAGATCTACTTTTCCATTTGTATCTTAAAGAGATAGTTAGGTTACATGGAGTTCCTCTCTTCATTGTGTCTGATCGTGATCCTAGGATTACTTCTAACTTATAGAATGGCCTTTAGAAGTCGTTGGGTACTGAATTAAATTTTGGTACAACATTTCATCTGCAATCAGATTGGCAGTCAGAACGAACAATTCAGACATTGGAGGATATGCTACGTGCTTGTTCGATGGATTATCAGGGAAGTTGGGACCAACAACTTTATTTGGTTGAGTTCTCTTATAATAATAGTTTTCATTCCAGTATACAGATGGCACCATTTGAGGCATTATATGGGAAGTGGTGCCGAACTCCAACTTTTTGGGATGAAGTGGGTAAAAGGAAGCTGATGGGACCTGAATTGGTATAAGAGATGGCAGAAAAAGTTCAGTTGATCCAGAAACACATGAGAACAACTCAGAGCAGTCAGAAGAGTTATAAGGATAACCAGAGGAATGATCTATCTTTCGAGGTAGGTGATCATGTTTTTCACAAAGTTTCACTATGGAAAAGTGTGATGCGATTTTGTAAGAAAGGAAAGATGAGTCCAAGGATCATTGGACCATTTGAAATTCTAGAGAGAGTTGGATCAGTTTCATACCGAGCGGCTTTACCTCCGAGTTTATCTCAGTTTCACAATGTTTTTCACGTTTCGATGTTGATAAAGTATATGCCAGATCCAGATCATGTTTTGAGCCCAGAGGTAGTTCAGTTGGAAGAGAATCTCTCTTATGAAGAACAACCAGTCCAGATTCTTGATCGAAGAGAGAAATTGTTGCGAAATAAGGTAATTCACCAGGTAATGGTTTTATGGAGAAACCATATGGTTGAAGAGGCAACGTGGTAATCTGAAAATTCTATGAGAGATAAATACCCCCACTTATTTTGATAAGTGAATAAAATTGCGAGGACGCAATTCCCAAAAGGAGGGAAGGATATAACATCCCAGGTAAATAAATAATAAATCATTTTCATATATTTTAATATTTACGAATTAAATATTAATTTTACTTTAAAGGGGTTTCTATGTTCGATAGTGTACCCGATACGCAACAAATAGTTTCATTGAAATCTTATGTTGCACACTAGTAATAATATAATATTATTTTAAATGGTAGTTAACACATAGTGATTGTATTGGCGGGAATGGATATTAATAACTAAAATATGATTATATATGTTTTTTAAATGTTTTTACATTTATCCAATAAAATATTAAGGCTCAAAATACGAAAAGAATTCAAATTTTCGAATTTATACCCTAATTATCACTAAAGCTTCACTTATCGCCTTTTGATGGCGAATTGTCATTAAATATAGTTTTTGTCACACTAATACAGTCTATTGGATCAAATAAAACACTTTTTTAGAATCGGGACATCAAATTTTACTTTGTGAAAATTTTTTGGTATTTTTCTGATAAAGTTCATTTTTTAATGAATAGTGAAAATGTTGTATTTTAATTCAAAACCACTTTTTAATATAATTTATTTATATTATTATATTATCATTTGAATTCGTTTTAAAGTGAAATTAGAATATATTTTTACCTTTTAATCCAATTATGGTCGTTGGAATTAATTTCACTTTGAAATTGGACTTAAACTAGTGTCAATCTTTTGATACTTATTGTTTCATAAAAACACGCTATTTGCTATGACAGTAGAAATTAATTATTAAATTAATTAATTCAACTTATATGTTTTGAATTTTGTAAAATAGAATTAATTTTTGAATTCGGAATATCAAATATATCTTAGGGTGATGTTTTGGTATTTTTCTGAAAAACTTCAATTTTTGATGAATAGTGAAACCACTAAGTGGTACTTAAAAAACTGATTTTTCGTTTAAATGAAATTTTACCACCTCTGTGTTTTGAATTTCAAAAATCTGACCTACATGGTTGTCATTAATAAGTAAAATGTGGTTCAATGGAATAAAAATAATTTGTTGGTGAATAGTAACTTTTAAGTTTTTAATCGCGATTAGAGGTAATTAGTGTGGTTTATGGTAAAAATAATGTTTTAATATTATGAAATGACTTAGACACATGTCCTACACTCATTGGATGTGTCATGGCCGACCAAGACAATCCATGGGTCAACTTGGGACCCAATGGAGCCAGTTTAGTAGGAAAATGACATTAATACCTTTTTGTTTAATGTTAAAATTAAAATGTCACAAACATTTGTTGTTTTACTAAAACAATTTTTAAATGGGGTTATACAAGTCATATTTTTGACCATAAATATTCATTAGAAAGATATAAATATTTACTACATCATGATTTTTTTTTAAAATTTTTATACATTAAATAAATTAAATTATTTATGACAACATGATGATGCAGCGATTACCCCATTAATGAACGATTTAAATAAAATGTGAACAAAATGTAAAATCTAAGAAATAAACATGTCAAATACCTAATGTATGAGTATATTTAGAACCCTTATCACCATATCCTCTAATTATATCAATGTGGTACCTTTTAAATCCGAAAATAATTTTATAATAAAGTAAACTTTTATAACATTCCTTGAGTGCCCCTCCTCTCCTCTTATAAAAGTCCCCCAATTCTACCACCTTACCCACACCTCTCAAGCCTTTGGTTGGGCCAATAGCTACCCATTTTATCTCTCCACATCCTTCTATTACTCCTAGAAGCCTCAATTTGGGCAGAAGAATTCCCAAGGAGGCCTTTGAGCTCAAATCTAAGAGAGTTACCCGATTTTAAGGTAACGTCTTCACTTTTGTTCTTATGTTTTATTTTTCTTCTCCAACCCCAAAAACTCTTTTTATTCATTTATTTTGTAACAAATCCAGTATCTTAAATATACTAGGATATTTTTATAAGAATCATTCGAGCTAAACTTACACACACCTACATCTAATGGTTAATGAACACACTGTTTCTGTGGATGGTGAATTTATGCCTCACGAAACGATGATTGTTCAATATTCTTCTAACACCTTCAAAGGTGGAAATTAAGATGTCACTATATTTATATATGATATATATTATGTTTATTCTTTCCTGATTCTTCTGTATTTTTCATTTTTGGTATACCTTTATGGATTCCATTATGGGTATACGTGATCTCTTCATTTTAGGAAGTGCGGACTATCGCCCCCTCAAACTGATTTGATTCATTAATGCCATACATGGGATGTATAAAGGATGGATTTAATGTTATTATATATGATGTTTGTTACATCTAAATGATGAATATAACTCTGGAAATAAAATATACAAACCCCTCATTTAGTTTTAATTCCATTAATATGACATAGAAATGAAAGTAGCGTTCATGCGTACGTACGGCTTACCGTCTCCATAAATGGTGAATTTCATTTCATACCTCTAAATGATTATGTAATATTATAAATACATGTATATTCTGGATATATATGATATATATGTTATCTAAATCATGAATATCATTCTGGATATAATGAACCTTAGACCACACGAACAACATTTAATTGTAAGAAGTCCACTTTCGACTTAAGAACCAAATATCGACAAAAAAAACACTATTAACTTAAATTATTACATAATTTTTATAGAATGGTATTAAGTTATATAAAAGTAATAATTAACTTGAAAAAGATTCATAAGAATGTAAAAATTAACTCAAGTTTATTATTCAGGATGTTAAAGATTGATCGAGTCATGTCGGACCTGAGGTAAGGGACTTCATCTCAATCTCCATTCATTGAGGCATATTTCGTTTTATACACCACATTATTTTATATGGTGTATAAACGCCTTTTACTTTTACATTTATACAAAAGGAATATTTTTCTATGAAGGGTTTTACTAAATGAAAAATTGGAATGTTTCTTTTAACGTACGCAGTGACAACGACCTTTTCCACCGCCGCGAGTATTATTTGGTATTTGGTTTCCTCAACAAGCCGTAATGTTTTTTAAGTGAAATAAATACCATATACTCTTTTATGTATTTTTGTATTTAAAATGGTTTTTATAATGGATTTTTAGGTTAATATATTTAAGTGATATATTGCGATCAATGTGTGGAAATTTGTTTTCCATTTTTTTGTTTTATGTCTTATGATTTTATAATGGTACTTGGACATTTGACGGGTGGTTACATGATAATGCATATGACAGGTGGTTCCATGAATACCAGGATCGGTGGTTACGTTATAACCTCCAATGCATTGGGTATGTAAGTTGGCCGTATGTCTATTCCATTAAGTGATATGAGTGGAAGTTGACCGTATGGTTATTCCATTTAAGTATGTTTATGTCCCAAGATACCTTTATATGTTATGCGATATTAAATGGGTTTTATGGTAATCTTTGGGTTACAAGAAGGTAAGTTATTATATTTTATTAATTGAAGAGTTTTTACTACTTCATAAAGGTGAAAAGTATTACTTTGATAAAGTATACATGGTTTACTTGTTGTTTTGAAAAACTAACAGTTTTCATTCATTGTGTATCCCTTACTGAGCTTTTTATGCTCACCCTAAGTTTTTTTGAAATGATTTTCACAGGACTTATTGTGGAATAGGGTCAAGGATGGGATCAAGGGAAAGTAATTCTATCTAAAACATGGAACTATAAATGTTTCCTTTTAAGGGTTTTTATTTTATGGAAACTTAGTAGAGGTTTCTACTTTGTAATCTTTTGAGATGTAATAGTTATGTTCTGATTCTCTAAAACTCTAAACCGGGAAAATATCCTCAATGTGAATTATTCATTTAATTCAATATTAAGTAAGGTTTAAGGTTGGGGCCTTATACAATCTTAGTGGACAAAGTCCATTTCTAAACCAAGTTCACTCATCATTTCAGTCCTGTTTCACTGAACCGGTTTAACCAGTCGTTCCTGCCATGTCTATCTCATGAGATATAAATAATTACCCAGTGCATTGGAGGGAGATATAGGTCCCACCCATCTCATAATGATACCATTCTTATGTGTGCAAATAAATCATAAATCATACATCATTGCATAACCCATGTAAAACTAATGGGATTCTTAAACATTGTGACATCATAAACCTATTCATATAAGATAAAGGAATTCATAAAAATAATTCCATAACAAAATAATCAAATCAATGTAATAATAAGGATATAAACAGAACCCTATATTATCTTAGATGGAAAATAATATTGATAAAACACTTGAACTCCATTATTGAGGAAAATATCCTTTCTACTTCAAAAACATTTTCCTTTCTTAACATGTCATATAATTTTCAACTAAAAAAAGTTGATTAAAAATAAACATTAAAACATGTAATGGAGGATTCTTGGAAATAATCTTCTAAAAATCCATTCATGTCGTTTATGTTAAAAAATCATTCTTCATGTACTTTGGCCGGAATAGTCAAAAAGTACCTCGTACGGAAAACATCAAAAGATTCCTTTCAAATATTTTACTAAAAACTCACCGAAGGGTAAAATTGGATTTAAAAAATAGATGGTGGATGGAAATAATATTACATATTGAGGAATCATGGATGTGGATGATAAATATTTCCCAGTAAATTCTGATGTATAGACAATCTCAGATAAAAATGACATTGTGTGATTTTCCATTACCTAAGGTCAGATTTTCTTCATAAGTGTCTGAGGAACCTGTATAATTCTTTAAATAATGTCATTGAATTATTAAAGAATCATAATCATTGTTATGATATCATATATGGCCATATTCTTAGCTTCTTATTAGTAATATTTCATTGCTACTTGTTATTCGAGTATTTATTACATTTTGTACTTCTGTGTGTTTCATCGCATAAATTCTTATTCTTCTATTTAGGTTATAGATAACTCATTTCCAGAATTGTATTAGTAATATATATCATATTCATTCATTCAATTCATTTATATAATCATTATGCAATGAATATCATGAAGAATGAGTCGCATCACATCATGGAGACGGTATTCGGTACGTACGCACGAGCGATGATATCGTTCCCATGATCATGGAATTGTATTGGAGTGTATGTATAATATTTCAGAATAAATATCATTTTTCAATAATAATATATAGTAATTATTTACACCATTATACCCATCAATGTAAGGTGGTGGTGGAAAATAGATTACACCACGGCGTGGAGACGGTATTCCGTACGTACGCATGCGCGGTGATTTCATTTTCCATTGGATGGATAGATGGTGAAATAGGGTTGTTTCATACTTATAATAACATATCAGTATATGAGTGATACTGATGATATTACTTCATAATGAAACAACTTAATAAAAAGAAGTGGAAGAAGAAATAAATTTGAAAGAATCGGTAACAGACATTACCTCCTCTTTGAAGCGCCTCTTTGAGACTTCCACTTAGGGCACTAAAATTGGTCTTTGAAGAAGACCAGGACCTCTTGGATTTTTCTAGGGAAGTAGATAAGAGATTTTTTCAGGGGTTGTCCGAGCATGAATTCTCAATGTGGTGTGAGGAAGAGAGGGAGTATGTGCCCTTTTATAAGGGAGGAGAGGTGTACCTTTTGAAAAACTAAAAATATTATTTTATTAAAAAGTTATATTCAGTTTTTAATAGCTCCAAATTGATTTATTCCGATAATAATGTGGGTATGGGTCGAAATACTCTCATCCAATAGAATTTAGACAGGTTTAGGTTTCTATTTTAACCTTATCATTTAGATTTAAATTTAAGATAAATAATTTTACTTTTACCGTGTCTTCTTCTTTTCTTACAATATAAGGTTAATAAACATACTATAACAAGTCAAACGAACACCAAGTTGTTTATTATTAATATATATAACCTTATATAAGTAATTTGGCCGAGCCATATATTTTTAGGAATAAAATAACAATTAATAATATAATATTTTTTTTAAAAACTATTTTCTGTCAATTTTGACACTCTTTGGTAATTGATTTTTTTGAAAATCATAACAGAACGATTAGTTCGAAGAAAGTTAATTAAATCTTTACTAATATGTAATATTAACCTATAAAATTATTGTAATTCATAAGAAGTCTAAAATTACATTTATTTGGGTACTTATAACATCAATTATGTCAATATTTCATTAATAAGATAATTACTGCATCATCATTGTTTCATACATAAATTAAATTATTTAATGTAAAAAAATTACAAATAAAAGCCAATTATGTAGGAAATATTTTTATCTTTCTAATTAATATTTATGGTCGAATTTATCTTATGTATAACCCTATATTAAAAATGATTTACTTATTAAACGTTGATTTTAACTATTTTATCCCTTCTTTAAATAAATTAAAATTAAATGTCCTAATCTAATCCATGTGGGACTAAATGGTCATATTTTATTCCTAAGGTTGTTTTTGGTCGAATTACACTTATCCAATAGTATTAGAACATGTGTTAGGGTATTAATAATATCATTTTTACCCTTAATTACCATATTTACTTTTAACCGTGTTAAAAAAGTAAAGAGTTACTATTCACCAAAAATTATTTTAATATAATTGAACCACATTTTAGTTCTTGATATTAACCATGTCTATTGGATTTTAGAAATTCCACTCACAGAAGCTGTAAAATTATGTTTTATGTGAATTTAGAAATTCTCCTAAGAGGTGGGTAAAAGACGGTGAAAAGTTAAATAAAATTTTTATATATGTAAAATTATTATAAAATGACTCCAATTAATTTCATTGAACATATATAGTTATTATGTATCAATTTTTACATAAAATAAATTTAAATAAAATAAATAATTATTTAAATAAATAGAAAACCCGTGTTTTCACTATTCATCAAAAATTTAATGTTTTCAGAAAAATACAAAAATTTCACTCTAGGCTAATTTCAATATTTCGAATCCAAAAAATGGAGTCCATTTTGAAAGATGAAATTTACAAAATTCCAAAAAGTGGGTATTACTATTAATAATGACTATTTTTAACAATATTTTAATAGCATATCGTTGTTTAGTGAAACTCGGTATTGCGTACAACGCAAGCTATCGAGGAAGCCCGCCATGTGTTTAAAGCAAGCCAAACAAGTGTTGTGTGTAGTGAATGATTCCTTTGATGATTTATATAACATAAAAACAAAATATTTCTCATAAATGTCTCAGTTGTAACATTCTACCAACCTTAAAATGAATTTCACCCTTGAAATTCATCACTTTGTAAGAAACAGATGAGGATACCTCTCCCTAATCATTTCCTCAAGCTCCCATGTAGCTTCTTATAATTGGTGGTTATTCCATAAAACATTCACCAAGCGAGTGGTCTTGTTTCGTATGACTTTTTCGTTTTGATCGAGAATATCTACCAGCTATTCTTCATAAGAATGATCATGTTCCAGCGGTACAACTTATGAGCTGAGTACATGTGAAGGATCGGGTATGTACTTTCTCAGGAGAGATACATGGAACACATCGTGACCTTGAGAGAGATTCTGTGGAAGCCACAATCGGTAATATACCTTCCCAACATGATCCAGTATTTCTAAAGGATTGATATACATAGGGCTCAGCTTTCCCTTCTTTCCAAATCTCATTGCTCGCTTCCAAGGAGATATTCGTACGAACAATTTATCACCCACTTAAAACTCTAAGTCTTTCCTTCAGTTGTCGGCATAATTTTTTTGTCGACTATAATCTGCTCTTCTGTGTTGTTGAATAGATCATATCTTTCTACCATCTCATAAACAAGATCAGGTTCTAATATATTTCTTTCCCCAACTTCATCCCCGTAAGTTGGAGTCCTGTATTTCGTTCTAAAGAGAGATTCATAAGGAGCCATCTAAATACTGGAGTGAAATATATTATTATATGAAAATTCCATCAAAGGTAGGTGTTGATCCCAACCACCTTTGAAATCCATAGATCAAGCTCTCAACATATCTTCTAGACTTTGAATTTTCCTCTCAGACCAACCGTCTGTCTGAGGATGATAAGCAGTGCTGAAACTCACCTCTATATCCAGAGTTTTCTGAAGACTTCATCAGAACATTGAGGTAAACCTCGGATCTCGATCATATATAATAGAATGTGGTACTCCATGCAATATTACCACTTAATTTACATATATCATGGCAAGATTATCTAGAGGGAAATCTTCTCTAATAGATATTAAGTGTGCAAACTTTGTAAGATGATCAACTATGACACATATAGCATTATTGCCTTTGGGTGTTTTAGGAAGTCCGGAGAAAAAGTCCATAATGATGTTTTCCCATTTCCATTCGGGTATGGGTAATGGTTGTAACATCCCCTTAGACTTCTGTCTCTCAGCATTAACTTTCTAACAAACCAAGCATCAAGAGACATATTCAGCAACATATATTTTCATGCCATCCCACCATATGTACTCTTTCAGTTCCCTATACATCTTCATGATTCCAGGATGAATAGAGAATGAAGAACTATGAGCCTCATCCAGGAGCTCCTTCTTTAATTCGGGGATGGTTGGAACACAAACCCGATTCATTAACCTTATTATTCCATCACAATCAAGGTTGAATTCAGGAACATTTCTCACCATCTTTTGTAACTCTACATCTTCTTTCTATGCCTATTTAATCTTCACATGTATATATGGTTGAACATTAATTTGATAAAGATACAATTTTTTTCCTTCCATTATAATTCCAAGATCCATCCTTTATAAATCCATAAATATTGGATGTTTTGTGATCCTGATCGTGGATAATCTAGCATGGTCTTGTCTACTTAATGAATCTTCCACCATGTTTGCTTTCCCAGGGTGGTAATGAATTGAGCAGTCGTAATCCTTAATCAGCTCCAACCATATTCTTTGGCGCATATTTAGCTACTTTTTTATGAAAATATACTTTAAACTATTATGATCAGTATAAATATCAAACAATTCTCCATAAAGGTAATTCCTCCAAATATTCAATTCAAATATTACCACAGCTTACTCCAAATCATGAGTTGGGTAATTTTGCTCATGGATTTTCAACTGTCGTGAGGCATAAGCTATCACCATATCGTTTTGCATGAGAACACACCCCAATCCCTTCTTGGATGCATCACTGTAGATCAAAACCATTTCTCCACTACAAGGAAGTGTGAGCACAGGTGCACTGGATAACCATCATTTTAACTCCTTGAAATTATCTTCACATTCCTCCGTCCACACGAACGTAACTCCATTTTGAGTCAACCTGGTGAGTGGATTAGATAATCATGAAAAATCGTTCACAAATAATCAATAATATCCAGCCAAATGAAGAAAACTTCTGATCTCGGTTATTGTTGTTGGTCTCGACCATCTTTCGATAACCTCTCTTTTTGCTGGATCTATAGATATCCCCTCTTTTGATATTATGTGACCAAAAAATGCAACTTTTTGTAGCCAAATTTCACAATTGGTAAATTTGTCATAGAGCTTCTCCTTTCTCATGGTATTCAATATAATTCTCAAGTGATCTTCATGTTCTTCCATGCTCTTTGAACAGACAAGAATATATTTTATAAAGACTACCAAAAACTGATCAAGATAGTCTCTAAAGACTCTATTCAACATATCCATGAAGATAACAGGGGAATTAGTAAGACCAAATGGCATCACTAAAAATTCATAGTGTCCATACCTTGTACAGAAAGCCATATTTGGTATATCCTCCCTTTTGACCCTTAATTGATGATACCTTGAATGAAGATCAATCTTGGAAAAGAATTGAGCTCTGTATAGTTGGTCAAATAAGTCATCAATGAGCAGGAGAGGATATATTTTTTGATAATGATCTTGTTATGTTCTCAATAATAAATGAAGAGTCTCATTGATCCATTTTTCTTCATAACAAACATATTTGGTGCTCCCCAATGTGACGCACTAGGGCATATTAATCCTTTATCAAGATTCTCTTGGAGTTTCTTCTTCAATTCCTTCAACTCAACTGGGGCCATTCTATAAGGTGTATTTGAAATAGGCAAAGCACTCGGTACGAGTTCTATTGAAAACTCAACTTCACGATTTGGTGGATGACCCGACAATTCCTCCAGAAAGACATCATCAAACTACCGTACAATGGGAATATTCATAATAGTGAGTTTCTCTCTAACTATTTGAGATAAATAATCCTCATTTTGGGGAATAAAGCCCCATAATATGGACGAAATTTCTACTGGAAGGTTATGTTCATCATTGCATCGATAGACGATCATAGATTGATATGGAATATGAAATTAGACTTCCCGTATTTGGCAATTGATATGAGCTCCATATAAAGAAAGCCAATCCATGCCATGAATCACATAAAATACAACTATAGGAAGGATCACAATATTTTTAGGAATCACTTTCCCACAAACTTCAATCGGAGAAGAATTATAAACTTTTGATGCGAATGTTGTGCAATTAGGGGTTGTCATAGCTAACTCAACATCTAATTGTTGAGTTAATATAGTGATACCCTTAGAAAATTCTTCACAAATAAAAGAATGGGTGGATACAGAATCAAATAAAACATTTTCTACTTTAGATTGGATGGTAATTGTACCTTTCACCAATTCGTTATCATACTCCACATCGCTGATTAAAATTGCATGTGACTTCCCTTTGCATTTAGCCTTAAGAGTTTGTTGACGTCGATCATCATCAACAAGCCTTGGATTAGGGCATTGATTGGCATAATGAAAAATATCCTTTCCCTTGTAAAATTGAAGTGTATTAGGTTCATTCTATGTATCCCTTCCTTTGTTTGCATCATTAGGCATATTCTTCCCATTATTGCAGTATTCAAATGCCCGATGACCTTCTTTTCTACATTTGAAACATTTACTTGTCCATTTAAGACAACTATCTCCATGTTTCTTTCCACATGTTGAGTATAAGGGAAAACTCATCTTCTTTTCAGTGTGCTCTTTAGATTTTCCCTTGAATTCCATTTCTGTCTTCTTATCAAACCCATTTGACTAATGGGTTACACCAATATCTATCTCAACCTTAAGATCACATCGAACAATTACCTTGTAGTTATTGAAGTCCCTTATTTCTAAAGCCCTTTGAAGACATGGTTTTAAGACACTAAAGAATCAATTGATCTTACTCTCAGGTTGGATAATAATTCTGGAAGCGTACCTTGCAAGTCTTGTAAAATTTGCTTCGTATGTACCAGAAAATTCATCATCATTTTGCTTCAGTTCAAGAAACTCCTTCTTCATCTTTGTTCGCAAAATAAGAGGGAAATAATTATTGAAAAATTAGTTCTTGAACTCATCCCATTCCATGGAATCAATTTCATCCCTTTTCTTTGTATTCTTCACATGCTTCCAACATTGATCAGCATCACCTTCCAAATGATACACTGCTAAGATGACTTTATCATGTTCAGAACATTGAAGAACTAAAAATATCTTATCAGTAGTACTGATCCATTGTTCAGCCACTAATGGATCAATAGACCCACTGAATGGGGGTGGAAGCTGCCTCATGAAGGATTCAACAGAATGTTGCTCCTTCCTTTGCTCGCTTGGAAGTATTGCATGATTCATAGCTGGAGAAATTTGTGTGAGCATGGCTACTTGATTTTTCATTTCAGCTCCCATAACGTTTTGTTTCTCATGGGGACAATCATTTCATTTCCCGTCGCATTCCGCATTAACACAGTTCCTTCAGGTTCCATACATTGACTAAAACAAAAAAGAATAGTGTGAGAAACAATAATTATAACAGGAAAACCACATAATTACGAATAAAATTTCACACTTAAGGTATTATCATAGGTTATTCATGTCCATTTCTAAAACACTATGATTGTGTTCTATGCTTAGACATATCCTTAGGGTTCTTACTAAGGATTTGACTTCCTAGTTTCCAAAGGTTGACTATACATTTCCTCTAATAAAAACTATAACGGTCTGGAATTACATCCAGTGGACTATAATTGATACCTATCAGGGCACTCCATGGGCGGCTACACCCCCTGGGCGGGACACACCACCATCCCCAGTGGAAGCCATTTCCTCATGAAGCCCTTGGGTGGAGAGCAATGCTTCGTCCAATGCTCACATGTGAGAGTTCCCAAGGATCGGATACATTCCTACCTCCTTTGCCTCTGATACCAACTATAAAGACCCATACTTTACATATATTTTTAGTACTTCAAAATTGAAGTACACATACTACATCATATAACAAAACCATGAAAGGACCGTATAGGTATAATGTATTTTAGAAACTGGGAAACGTAAACAACTGGTTCATAAAGCATCTACACTGTCTCCCATTTATTTCATCATATCTAGAGCCCCTTTCGGCATATCCTACTTAATAAACTTCTTCCTAACCTGGGGAAAGGAAACATACAAAAGGGTGAGCTCAAATGCTCCGTAATGGTAAACAAAAGAAATATCAATCACATCATATTCATAAAAACATACCATTTTGGAAATCTTAACCTGAAAAAGAGATCATATTTTCATAATCATGGGATAAATCATAGTAGTGAAATGTAATCTAAATAATCATAACTAAAAACATGAGACTTTGTAGCATACACACATAATCATGAGATTCATTTCTTAGTAGTCAAGATTCATTTCCAAGACTATCTTAGAGGACAAAGGGCATTTCTGAACCGAGTTCACTCCTCATTTCAGTCCAATTTCACTGAACTGGTTTAACCCACCATTCCAGCCATGCCTATCACATGAGCTAAAAATCATTACCCAATGCATTGGATGGAGATATAGGTCCCACCCATCTCATAATGATACCTTTCTTATTTGTAGCACAAAATCATAAATCATACATCATTGCATAACCCATGTAATAAATATGGGATTCTTAAACATCGTGAAATCATAAAATAAATCATAAAAGATAAAAGAATTCATAAAAATAATTCCATCAAAACATAATCAAATCAATGTAATAATAGGGAAATTTATCTTAGATGGAAAATAATTTTGATAAAACACTTAAACTCCATTCTTGAGTAAAATATCCTTTCTACTTCAAACAAAATTTCCTTTCGTAACATGTCATATAATTTTGATCTAAAAGAAGGTGATTAAAAAAAAAATTAAAACTTGTAAATCAAGGTTCATGGAAATTATGTTCTAAAAATCAATTCAATCTGTATATGTTAAAAAAAACATTCTTCCCGTACTTTGGCAGGAAAAGTCAAAAAGTACCTCGTACGAAAAACGACAAAAGATTCCTTTAATATCTTTTACTAGAAACTCATCGAAGGGTAAGATTGGATTTAAAAAATTGAAGGTGGATGGAAATAATATTACATATTCAGGAAACATGGATGTGGATGTTAAATATTCCTCAGTAAATTCGGAAGTACAGACAATCTTAGATAAAAATGAGATTGTGAGATTTTCCCTTACCTTAGGTCTGATTTGTTTCGTAAGTGTCTGAAACTCCTGTATAATGATTTTAATAATGTCATTAACATATTCCAGAATCATACTCATTGTTATGATATCATATATGGCCATATTCATAGCTTCTTATTAGAAATATTTCATTGCTACTTGTTATTTGGGTGTTTATTACTTTTTGTTCTTATGCGTGTTTCGTCGAATAAATTCTTATTCTTCTCTTTAGGTTATAGATACCTCAATTCCAGAATGTTATTAGTGTAATATATATCATATTCATTCATTAAATTCATTTATATAATCCTTATGCAATGAAGATCATGTATAACGAGTCGCATCACATCGTGGAGACGGTATTCCGTACATACGCACGAGCAATGATATCGTTCCCATGCTCGTGGAATTGTATTGGAGTGTATGCATACTATTTCAGAATCAATATAAATTTACATTAATCATATATAGTAATTATTTACACCATTATACCAATCCAAGTAAGGTGGTGGTGGAAAATAGATTACACCATTGCGTGGAGACGGTATTTTGTACGTACACACGCGCGGTGATTTCGTTTTCCATAGGATCGATAGATGGTGAAATAGGGTTGTTTAATACATATAATAAAATATCGAGTATATGAGTAATACTGATGCTATTACTTCATAATTAAACAACTATATAAGACGAATTGGAAGAAGAAATAAAGTTGAAAGAATCGGTAACAGACATTACCTATTCTTTGAAGTGCCTCTTTGAGACTTCCTCTTAGGGAACAAAAATTGGTATTTGAAGAATACCAGGACCCCTAGGATGTTTCTAGGGAAGTAGAGAAGAGAATTTTTCAGGGGTTGGCTGATATTGAATGCTAAAATTGGTGTGAGTAAGAGAGGTAGGAGGTTCCCTTTTATAAGGTAGGATAGGGGTACCTTTGGAAAAACTAAAAATATTATTTTATTATAAAGTCATATTCTGTTTTTAAAAGCTCCAAATTGATTTATTTATAAGATAATGTTGGGACGGGTCTAAATCCTCTCATCCAATATAATTTATACAAGTTTAGGTTTGTATTTTAACTTTATCATTTAGATTCAACTTTTTGTTAAATAATTTTACTTTTACTGTGTCTTCTTGTTTTCTTACACTATAAGGTTAATAAACTTACTATAACAAGGCAAACGAACCCCAAGTTTTTTATTATTAATATATATAACTTTATCTAAGTCATTTCGAAGAACCTTAGATTTTTAAGAATAAACAAACAATTAATAATATAATATTTTTTTTAAAAACTATTTTATGTAATTTTTGACACTATTTGGTAATAGATTTTTGTGAAAATCAGAAAAGAAATATTAGTTCGAACAAAGTCAATAAAATCAGTACTAATATGCAATATTGACCTATAAAATTAATGGAATTCAAAAAAGTCTCAAATTACATTTATTTGTGTATTTATAACATCAATTATGTCAATATTTCATTAATAAGATAATTACTGCATCATCATTGTGTCATACATAAATTAAATTATATAATGTCTAAAAATTAAAAATAAAAGAAAATTAAGTAGGAAATTGTTTTATCTTTCTATGGAATCTTTATAGTCGAATTTATCTTATGTATAACCCTATATTAAAAATTATTTACTTAATAAACGTTGATTTTAACTATTTTAACCCTTCTTTAAATAAATTAATAATAAATGTCCTAATCTAATCAATGTGGGCCTAAATGGGAATATTTTATTCCTAAAGCTGTTTTTGGCCGAATTAAACTTATCCAATAGAATTAGGACATGTTTTAGGGTAATAATAATATCATTTTTACCCTTAATTACCATATTTACTTTAAACCGTGGTAAAAAACAGAAAAAAGATTCTATTCACCAAAAATTATTTTCATCTAATTGAACCACATTTTAGTACTTGATATTAACCGTGTCTCTCAGATTTTCGAAATTACACTCATAGAAGCGGTAAAATTATGTTTTATGTGAATTTTTAAATTCTCCTAGGAGGTGGGTAAAAGACGGTGAAAAGTTAAATAAAATTTTTATATATCTAAAATTATTATAAAATGACTCCAATGAATTTCATTGATCATATATAGATATTATGTATCAATTATCACCTAAAATAAATTTAAATCAAATAAATAATTATTTAAATAAATAGTATCCTAGTGTTTTCACTATTCATAAAAAATTTAATGTTTTCAGAAAAATACCAAAATTTGACCCTTGGCTAATTTCGATATTCCGAATCCAAAAATGAAGTCCATTTTGAATGAATAAATTTTCAAAATTTTCAAAAAGTTGGTATTACTAATCATAACGGCTAGTTTTAATAATATTTTAATAGCATATCCTTATTTAGTGAAACTCGGTATTGAGTACAACACAAGATATCGAGGAAGACCCTGATTGTGTGTAAAGCAATCCAAGCTAGTGTTTTGTGTAGTGAACAATTCCTTTGACGATTTATATAACATAAAAACAAAATATTTCTCATAAAATTCTCAGGTGTTACATTCGCACTCCATTTCATTGTGTTTTTTCGAAAGTAGACCCAAGACCTATTAGAAAATAATACAAATGGGAGAAATTTAAAATTAATTATAATATATAAAACTATTTAGAAATTCAAAAATTCTTTTTCAACATTTTTTTAAAACATTCCCTCACATCGACATGGATAGAGCATATCCAATAAAGTATTTTTCCAATTGGGAAAACCCCCTAAAATCCAACGTTCACTGAAAAAATAAAATTTAAGGTTACTGGGTTTTTATGTTAAAAGATAATGAACTCTCTGAGAGAGACATGTTTCATACATCTCAAAAAAAGGAATAATCAAATATTGCGTGACAATATTCTGTTCATGTCTTTCAATAATATAAATCATTCTTTGTTCCTAATCCAATGCACATGATTCCGGGGAAATCAAATGTGGGTCCATGAATCCATATAAATGTGTCTGCTCATTCTTCTCACAAATGTTACCAAGATTCCTAATACAAAACAGACAAAAGAAAACATTTTTAATAAATATATCACAGGGAAAAGGTTGTAAGACTTACATGGAAAAAAATTTCACCACGCTGATGCCCAACTTATCTTGAGTAACAAGCTCCATGATATCAGTTTCACAATCCCAGGAGTTATTTAATATCCACAAACATGAGCTTGCATTGTTAAATCATAATGAACCGCCCATAAATTTGAATATATTGAAAATCTGTCCAGACTACTAGAATATGTATTTGATGTCAAAGCCATTAGTCATTATTGTTGTCTATATAGTATTTCTTAATATTGATAGTATTCCTGTTAAAATAAATTGAAAAATATATTAGATTTCAAATTATAAAACAACATTAATATCAATATAAAATAGAATATATAACATACAGACCTCTTTGTTAATGAGTCGAATATGTCTGGATGGCCAAATTAAAAAATGGATGACCCTATGTCCAACTATCATCACCTCATCTATAGGTAATGGTACTCGAGATGATCTATATATAATATCTTTTTTAGTGAACCTATGATTCTCTAACTTTAATTGTTGATGATGAACTATATCTCCTATATAATAAACCAATTTATATGCAAATATATGATGTTGAGGATCATCAACAATCAACTCGCAATAATTATGAAGTTGTGGCGGTGGATTAGGATAAAATTTGGGTTTTTAGGCTGAGGTGGGGGAGTGGGAGCGACAGGTGGAGGCGGAGGATAAATAATGGGTTCATTATAGGGATGTGGAGGAGTGGGTGATACAGTCTAAAATTGTCTTTTCATGTCTACAGAAATAGACTATACCAATGCTCTAATATTTTCCTCCGTCATTGCATTAATATTATGAACTTCATCCTCCCAGGATTCAATTTTTTATTAACACCATCAACGTAAGAAGTTGAATAATGTGGAAACACATTTTTTACTGATACACCAGCCAAATATCTTCGTACATGACCAGGATGTTCGGCCCTTCCCAATGCTGCAGTTAAAATATCTTGCCTCCCAGTAGCTGTCAAACCCCATGTGAGATCTTCTCCTTAAGAAAATCATGTTTTAATTAATTAAACATTCTTGTAATGATTGAAATTATATGAATAAAATAGTAAACATATATAAATAAAAAAGTTATCTTAAAATCCTATCCGCTACGATTCTCGAATCTTCTGAAATATATTTCCCTTTTTTTCCCATCCGAGCTATCTTGAATTTTTATTGTCTAGATATATGTGGTGTAGTGGAAACCTCTCCAGAGCTTAAAGTCTCAACTCATTGTTTTTGTGATTTTTCTACCATCAATTGTTCTTCTAATAATGTATACCCTCCCCTAGATAAACTATGAGGGTATACCTTTTTTAGATTGGATATCCTTACGAGATTTCCTTGTTTTCTGTAAATTAAGAATAAAAAATCATTATCAAAACATTAATAAGATCATTTATATAAGAAATCATATAAAATTTCACATTTCCCATACCATAAATGAATTATTTCTTCTACTTTAAATTTTTTTTCTCCAACTGTCTTCATCTATGAAATGATATATACGACATGTATTGGCATGACTCCTATGACAACAAATGAAGACAGATGAGAGGTTTTATTTCAAATCCCTCCATCTCCTAGCATGCATCAATATACATTTCTTCTTGAATCATATAGTGTCAGAAATATCAAATGTCATCTGATAAAGAAGAGGTTAAACTTATTATATATATGAGAAACATTTAAAGAATAAGAAAACAATAGAAAATGATCTTACCATAATCGTCTCCCACAACTGAGAGATTATGGCTTTTTGCACACTTCTCCTGTCATCATACAAAATTCTGACATTTCTCGTACCCATAGTAGATACAAAACTCTTAAAATATTTTTCATTTGGACCTCTAGGAATATCAACCTCATCAAACTGAACAAGTATCCTCCGATCCTGCGTAAATGTAAGTGATAATTTTGGTAAATGTGTGCACCCACGTATACCAACTCTTGAACTCTTTGTCATAATAGAAGAATATATAGAAGATTGTGGAACATCAAGAGGAGCATGTGATTGTTCCTCTACAGAGGTATGACCAATATGCTCATCTCGAGAATAATGTGGTTGATCAACTGATTGATCTTTCATTGTCCATAAAAAAAACAAACATTAGTTCACAAATATTCAAATTCAAATATTACAATAGTAATGTAAATAGAATATAGAAAATTGAACTAAGATAGGTAATAATAAACATGGTCAATATGGTAAGCATGTTAAAAAATGGTAAAGATGGTAAAGATAGTAATGATGGTAAATATGGTAAACATGGTAAAAATGGTAAACCTTGTAAACATAGAAAACATAGTAATATAATTTTCATTGAACAAAATTAATAGATATATAATTTAGGTAATGGAAAACAAGATAAGTTAAACTAAACAAAATTTAAAAAAACAAAAAATTATAATTATTTATTCTAATACATGTTTTAATAAATAAAAACTTACAATATCTAACAGATTGAGAAAATAATAAATGTAAACAAGAAATAAAAAATGTTTCTTGTAATTTTAGGAATGAACAAATGGATTGTTTTTTTAAATTCCTTCATCGTGATCCTTCCTTATGTAACAATCCATGTCTTCAACATGCTCATCAATATGTTCGGTTAATATTTCCATGGAAGTATGGATCTCATGTAAATCAGTATCTTCATCAAGTTCATCCTCACCAACATATTGTTTTTTCCCTTGTAAAAAACATCCAACTGCATATATGATTGATCTAATACAAAGAAAATTTGTTTTTTATTTGTTTCCATTATAATATAATCAGCAGTGTCCTCTAATATATTCATATGAACATCTGTAATTCCAAATTCATCATGTCTGACACATTTGTTACCGATAAACCATTTATAGTTAAAACCATGAACATTAATTTTAAATTAATCTTTCTCCCATACTTCTCCAATCACTCCATTATATGAAATTGATGCAGAAATTGGGTTTTTGTCTTTAGCACTTGAAAAATTCATTGCTTCTGCAAACACCAATACACCACTATTCTTAACTTCACTTCCATTATCCTGTGATTTCTTATGAAATGTATATCCATTCATGTCATAACCAGACCAGGTTATCACAATTAAACATGGACCAACCACTACCCATTTAAATGTATTTGATACATCTTATCTACCAAGCGAGATCTTTTTAATCCTTGACAAATTATTTTGTGTTCTCATTCAAAATCCACATTTCATTCTTCTTTGGATTACATTGTTCCAACTCATTAATATGCAATGTGATATACAGAGGAGCATCTGTTATGATACTAAAGATGTATAATTCAAACTTATTCATCTTTTTAGATGAGGAAATTTTTACATTAAAGCAATGAATCACCTTCCACTCATTATTAACTCATTCATTGTGAGATGGAGGCAAACCTATGTGTTGTGCCACAGCCATGTACCCCGTACAAAACTCTACAACCTCTTTCGAAATATACTATTGAATAATGGAGGCTTCTTGTCGATATGGATTCATAGTATACCCCTTCAATATTTTCATATACCATTCAAAAGGATACATCCATCAAAGATATACTGGTCCACAAAGAATTATTTCTCGAACTGTATGAATCATTAAATGCACAATTATATCAAAAAAAGTTGGAGGAAAATAAATTTCCAATTTAAAATTTATACAAATTGCATAATTTTCAAAAAAAATATAATCATTCACATCAATCACCTTATTACAAATTGAATTGAAAAAAAATAACATCCTTATAGTCTTTATGACACTGATGTGAAATATTCATCACAATGCAACTTGTAGATATTGTTGCATCAATACCTAAAAATCATGAGATTTCATAACTATCATTTTCAAGTCCTTCAATGAGACAAAAAATTTTACATTTTATGAATAAACATAATGCACTTTGATATCATGAATACACTGAAAAAAGATAATTTTTTCCCTCTTAGATAATTTATGACAAGCTGGGGGAATAAATGTTCGTCTTCCATTAGGAGTGGTAGCTAAATCCAAACATATTCCCATTGATAGTAAGTCTAATCATGCATTCAACCCATTGTTTGTCTTTCCTTTAATACCTAACAATGTCCCAATAAAACTATCACATATATATTTTTCTCCACATGCATGACATCAATATTATGATTAACTTCATGATATCTCCAATATGGTAGCTAAAAAAATATTAAATGTTTCGTCCAAATATGTCTATCATTAGCAGATTTCTGTGTCTTTCCCAATGTGACATCATTTTTTCCACCCTCTTAAAATACAGATCAGGGGATAACGGTTTTGGAGAAATATAAAATTCTAGTTAGCCACTGAATTAATTTTTTCGTCTTCTATAAGTGTATTACATAGGAAAAAACATTTGATGAACCATGTACATTGTTTTCCTCCCACGATGCAATTAACAATATCAAGTCTTTTGTTCAGAAATTGGACATGATTTATTCCCTTTAACAATGTATCTAGAAAAATTTCCATAAGCTGGAAAGTCCTTTATTGTGAACATTAACATTTCATGTAGTTGAAAATATTCAATTTTATAAGAATCATACACCCTAATACCATACTCCCATAAAATTTTCAAATCATCAATCAATGGTGACAAGAAAACATCAATATCATTCAATGGTTGCATTGGACCAAAGATCCTTATACTCAACATTACATATTTGTGTTTCATACAAACATCAGGAGAGAGGTATTAAATTACTAATAAAACATGCCATTAACATTGTGTGCTACTGAGGGTTCGGTATGGATTCATTCCTTTTGTTCACAACCCTAGTCTAAGATTTCAAATTTCATTTCCAAATGTAGCATACAGCTCATCAATTTTTTTCCATTGTGGGAAATCAGCTGGATGGCGTATTTTTCCATCTATATCCACTAATCAGTATACCATCTAAACCATTTTTCATCATGTGAATTTGAAAATTAATGTTTGAAAAAATGAATTATAAGAGTATAACGAAATACCTTTGATGGGATCTTTTTAATCTCTACATCACCATGTGATTTTTTTTCATCTTATACCGTGATGTCTCACATTTTGGACACTCTAACAGAAATTCAAATTTTTTTCCTATATATCATACAGTCATTCATATAGGCATGTATTTTCATGTATCCCAATCCCATCAGGAATATTATTTTATTGGCCTTATAATGTGAATCCGGATGATCATTATCTTTTGGAAGAATGTCTTTCAACAGTTATAGAAACTCTGTAAAGCTTCTATCGCTACATCCATGTTTTACCTTCAGCTTAATCAATCTTAACAACGCCGAAAGAACCGTAGAATCTGTAAAACTATGATATAAGGGTTTTACAACATCAAGATATTGACACGCAACTGTCCTTTCTATCACAATTTGTTCTACTTCAATATTGTGAATCATTTCATCAATTCCTTTAGAGTTACAATCCTGTGAATCATCATCATCAGTAGATCTGAAATTCCATCCAGTTCCACCAGGCCAAATCCAAGGGCTATTACTCAGATTAAAACCATGAAAAATCATATGATCTTTTATCTATCTACTTTTCAACTTCTTCATATTCAAAAATTTCATTCATGGACAGAAAAAAATGTCACTACTTGTAACATTTCATTTATAAAATTCCAAAACGGTATCAAAACCTTCTTTATATTCATTTCTCATTAGATGTGCCATAATCCAACTATGACTCATTATTACATATAAAAAACATCAAAATTATAGATCTTTTTATGATAAGACAAAAATATGTTTATATGAAAAATATCATAATTTGAATGTAAAAAATTTTCAATTATAAAACAAATATATCTGTATATAAAAAAATATGTTTGAAAATGATTTTAAAAAGAAAATATATTTATATATAACTGTTTTAAATTCATCTTGTTTCATTTATTAATAAGGTTCACAAAGAATACATCCTGGTGCACATGGATACCAAATTCACCCTTCCTTAAAAAAGAAATATGAAGTATAAATAATAAAATATGTATACATTCACTACTGAAAATTGCACAGATCATAACGATTTGAAACCTCTAGACAGCCCCCACCACCACATCTCTGTACAACCCCCACCACCATGGACACCACCCCACCCCCTTGGACACCACCCCCACCCCCTGGACACACATACCCCCGTGGAAAACACACACACCCCTTTGGCCACAAACCCCACCTCCTTGGACACCCCTGGAAACCACCTACCCCTTTGATAGCCCCAACCCCATAGACACCACCCCCGCCCCCTTCGACAACCCATGGACTCCACCACCCCCTTGCACAACCCCCCACACCTCTAGAAAGACCCCCACCCCTGGATAACTCCAAACCCTCTAAACATCCCCCCATCCCCTTGGACACCCCCGTCTCTCCTAGACACCACCACCCACACACTACTACCTTGGACATCCCCTGGACACCCTCGACCCCCTAGAATACCCTTCCCCCTTGGAAACCACCCCCACCACCTTGGACATCTCCTGGACACTGCCACCCCCTTGGATATCCCCCCACCACTCTAGATAGGCCCCCACCACCTGAACTACCCCCTTCCCTCTAGACAGCCCCCCCCCCCCCCCCCGTACACCACCACCTATTCTGGACACCACCCCCATACCTACCCCCATGGACACCCCCTGGACACCCCCACACTCTTGGAAACCACCCCATCCCCTTGGACACCCCCTGGAAACCACCACCCCTTAGACACCCCCACCCCTCTGGACAGCCTCCACCCCATAGACAACCCCCACCCCTCTAGACAGCCCCCATAGATACCCCCAACCCTCTTGGACACCACCCCCACCCCATACTCCGTTGGTCACCCCCTGGACACCCCCAACCCCTGGAAACCCCCACCCCCTTGGACACCACCCCCATCCCCTTGTACCCCCAATGGACACCCCCACCCCCTTGGACAGCCCCCACCCCTCTGGACATCCCCCCCACCCCTTGGACAACCCCCACCCCTCTAGACAGCCCCCCACCCCCGTGGACACCCCCACACATCCTAATAACCCTAGAACACATCAATTACTATAAAACCATAAATTCAAAAATGACCAAACTGCCCTAATAATAGAAGGAATGAAGGAGAAGAAGAAGTGTGAAAAAATGAAAAAAAGAAACAAAGAAGAAAGGAAGAAGAACATGGAATATGTAACTTATTTAATGAAATTACAGAGAATCCAAGAAAACCATGGGGCCTGTAATGGTTGATCAAAAATTGGAGAAAATGGAGTAATCATGAGAATCAAATCAAATTTAAAATAAAAACTCGAGTAATGAAAATCACATTGTAAAGCCTATCATCATGGCATAGTGGGGTCAAGATAACTACGCATCTTTCAAAACCATGACATGGTCTCCCCAATAACCCATAATTTTCTCATAGTCAATGACTGGTCAGAATATATATAACTAAATAGAATCATATTTCAACACCCCTAGACAACCTCCCCAACCTCCACGGACACCCTGGACACCCCAAACCTCTGGACATCCCCTTGAACCCTCTAGACAGGCCCCACCCCCTTAAATAGCCCCCACACCCCCTGGACACCACCCCCACCCCCTTTGACATCCCTCACACACCCTTGGACAACCCCAACCCCCATGGACAGACACCACACCCCCATGAACACCACCCCACTCCCTTTGACACCCCGTGGACACCCCCACCCCACTGGACAGCCCACACAACCCCCCTGGACACCCCACCCACTTGCAAAGCCCTCCCACCCCCTCTATAACCCCCTTTATGCGCACACACACATGATAAAACACACAAAAATCATTAACTAGCATGATATCACTTCCAAATGTTTATTTTACCAGAATTTAATTTATCATATTATAGATGAAAACTATGAAACATAAGAGGATAGTAAGAACAATTAAAAATAACATCTAAAAATTATCTTAGGTTATCGTGGAAAATAAAAACTGAAAAGGATTCGTGTGAGGATAACATGAGTGTAGTGGGTCGACCTAATATATCTTATTATAATATAATTGAATAATGATTTTGGAAAAATGATGCTGGATGGCATGACTTCGTTGAATCGTTTATAGGTTTTCCGCGCGAGAGAGACGAGTCGATGGTCACCCGATCGAAGAAAATAGAATGACCGAATACGTGGTGTGATAAATAATTTAAAATATTTATCACGTCATTATTGAATAACTGACATGGTAAAAAAATTAATGTTATAAAGTCAGTTATTTAATAACCGACATAGAAAACAATTTATCATGTCGTTTATAAAATAACTGATGTGATTTATATCACTTTATACTGTCATGATAAACTACCAGGATTAGCTTTATCACATCGATTTTTTGATAACCAACATGGTATTGCACCATGAATTCCCTTATCACGTTGGTTATTTAATAACCGACTTGATAAATCGCTGAGCATTCGATTATCAGGTGAGTTATAAAATAATTGACGTGATAAAGCGCACCAGATTCGATTTTCACATCAGTTATACATTAACCGACGTAAATAAGGTAATCTCCGTAAATTTTACATCGGTTATAAAATAACCAAAATATAAAATTGATCATGATCGATATATTACTTCGGTTATAAAATAACCGATGTGTTATATAAATCATTAAATCTTTTCACATCGGTTATATAGAACCGACGTGAAAAATGCCGACGTGTTAAACGTTTTTCCACTAGTGAATTATTTATATAATGTATATATACCATTTCTATATCATCATTAATAATATATAGATGATGAAACATTTGATAATAATATTTATATGAAATATGACTTTATTTTTTATTCTGTATGGATTATTTATTTCAGTGTCCATATATTCTATAAAATGATATCAATAATATTTTAAATATGGGAAATTTTATTGATTAATATATTTTTACCTTACATTCTATTGAAATATTTGAAATGGGTCACAACCCCCTCCCCACAGTGTTTACCCTTCCTGGGTTGGCATTGTGAAAAGGGAGATAATGACCCCCGAGTCCCGCCTCCAGTAGGACCTAGGTAGGCGACTAGCACCGAGGGTATAATAAACACACAAATTGGAGGCATTACCCTCTAAGAGAAAACATGCGGAAGAGAGATACAAGATATACACCAACTAACTCCAACTCAGAACTGAAATATAAAAGAAACCCAAGTACACGTATGTAAAGCCATGAAAAAGTACTACAACTGATAGGGGAAAAACTGTAAGTACCAAAAAGAAAGTAAAAACAACATCAACCACATGCCCGAACAGCTCTAGAAACCACATGCTAGTAGAAACCAGCTTGATCTCCATCATGCTCCTAGTGACCTGAAAAATAGTATATTTATACATAGGTTGAATATAACAGTATACTCAGTAGGATCCTCCCCGAAGCCTCTCGTGCATGGTTATGAAAGCATGTTAAAGCATAGTGAACAACAAGTGAAACTAACTCGTCACCTAAACAGGTATACTATGTTTCCAACCTCACCGTGGATACTATTACGAAGTAATGAATACAATAATATATCATATAATAAATAATATCAAGGGTACCTCGCTACTACTTCCCCACTGGTTTTTCGCTTTCCACAACTTCGCATGTCCTGAGCACCTCTCTCGATAATGGCTTGCCTGTAGACACCTCGGTGAAGCAACAAAATATGCACCATGTGCAACAAAACCACCACATCCACATGCCAATGTAACCAGGTAGATTCTAGGAACCACCATAGCTCACATAACGTGTATCATACATCGGGTAATATACCTCAAGCCATTACATCCATTACAGCGAGTAAGGATCCTCAAGCCATCACAGCCTATACACATTACACCTATATTATTGCATAGAAAAATATATCAAGAATATATGTCTGTGAATAACCACAAGCCATTACAACCCTCTACCCACATATATGGGGAAAACTGACCAATGTGCCTAACAGAAGTAGTATCTACCTAGAGAAGAGAGCTGGGACAAAGGGGGTAATCAACCATCCATCCTCCCAACATAATGATGGGGAAAACACCCCCCAGAGCTCAGAATCCCCAGGATGTCAATTTCCCTTACTGAATGGGTGGAGTAGCATATAGAAACAAAAAATGAATAGGATATATTATATCTCAAAAACACACTATGGAATTTACCTAGCCTTAGACACAACTACAGCTAACATCTCTCGGACTCCGGGCTGCTACATCTAAGACTAGGTATCCTATAAGCACACAACAATTTAATGTGCTTTATTAGATTACATCATTCCCTTTTTTTAGTTCCAAAGAACATTAATTAATTATTTAATTATTAAGTAACCATGAAAATTTCCACATTAAATTTCATTAGCATCACACCCAATGTAAATTGTTCTTTCAAAGATTACAACCTCATCATTATGTTCCAGCAACTCCATCCCCATGGTTTAACACCATTTATTCAATTATTCATTATAGAAATAATTTCCCACATTCCCAGACATTCTAGAAAAACATTATATGCTACTAAATACAAGGGGTCTCAACAGGGTGAGTAGATGTACTACCCATCGAGTCTTTGCTGCTTATAAAAAGAGAATATACCCATCATTCCCTGAGACGCTAATCACAGAATGCACGTGGCATACCCTGTGTGTCTTTGCCTCTTTCAGATGAAGGGTAAGTAAGACAAGATGCCTTGAGCAGCGGGGAAAAGTAATGCAAATAAACAACCAATCAAAATTACCATGCATACAATAGTCACATCCACTCCATTCCATCATCATTGGTTTCCTCCCAGACACCCACATGCATAAACAGATGCATCTCGCCACTCTAGGCGTCATTCGCTGCAACAACCAAAATCCTCTATTCCCCCTCATATCACAACAGCCATCCAGGAACACATCACAACACAAATAGTAGGAAAAAAATACCACATTTAATTGGGATCTTGGCCCTTTAACAATAAAGAGGGTAACTCAGAACACTTTAAGGAATTATAAAACAATCGGTTCCTTAATCCATCCTGAATTAACAGATTTATTATTGGTAGTTTCCAAATTCAGGAAACCAAATCAATAATATATAAAAAATAATTCAACACGCTTATTACACCAATTTGATTAACATCGAATTACAACTTGATCCAGATCCGTTTACATGACTCTTTATCTTTATCCAAACAATTATAAATTAATCTGAATTTATGTTATTTACTGATTTCCATCAAGAATGAATAGTTAATCAAATCATGCATAGATATCACACTACCTAGAAAAACATGAGGCAATAACATACAATCAATATCAATTTATTTATCCTGTTAAAATATTTATTATGTCAATTCTATTGTCATTCAGTGGGATTCAACATGCTAACAATATAGTGGCTAGTAAAAGAAAAATGAAGCAATGAATCCCTACCTTGAAGAGTTCTGGATGTTCTTTATCCACACAATGGGTCAGGATCCTCATCTCGTGCCAACTGCATCCACCAGAAGATGCCATAGTACGACCACACCAACCCAACCCCATGAAAACCCCCATTAAAAGCATAAAGATTACATGCTATAATATGAAAGGGAGAAATAGAAGATGATGACCCCAATGGAATGACTATAAAATATACATTATAACTAAGATTGACTGAAATAGCTAAGCTGGTTCAATAATTGTGTGGAACCAATATGAGAAGTAAATTTTGATTTTGAAACTCCTACGGGAAGGATTGAAATTTTCTAGCGCCTCATAGCCGAGAACAAAGAGGAAGAAAAATAGAGTAAGATATCTTTTCCATTATTAAGATTTAATGGGGAGATGGTTTAAGATACACATATTTCCCCATTAAAAGAGGACCGCATTAACCCATGTGGTTTTACCATGTAAAACATCCTGATCCATAGGAATGATTAATATAGGATTTATGATCCTTGAATCATCCGTTTTAATTTCATTGTTGCGACGCCACTGATGGTTCTACATTCCAACACTGTATGAGGGAAATATGTTAGATGCAAGATCCCATAATAATAAAAATAATAATATTTTTATTGGGTGCTTCATGGAACCAAGCCACAAACCATAATTTAATATCCCTAATTAGACTTGAATCGATCGTATTAATGACTGGATCACATTATCACTGACGAGAAGTCAATCGGACGTCACACGTGTGAGTGAAATTTTCTATATGTTGAACTGGGGCTTAGATAAGAAATATGAGGGCATAGTTGAACTCACAACAGTGAGATTCACCTATATGGACTTAACATCCGCAAACAAGGGCTGAATTGAAATGATAATTTTCAGTAATTTTGGAAAATAATAAAATTACATTAAAAAGTGATTTTAATTTATTTTGTCTTTTGAAAAGGCAGCGAAGGGGGGAATTATTGAGGCTCATTAATTTATCATATCATGAAGAGTAACGATGAAATAAAAGAAGTGTAATGGTGTAACGACACGACAACTCAGCGTAACTTAAAAATTGTGACATGATTTTCCATTGTATTTTCTAAGACATTGGTGGATGGATAATTAAACATAGATGATTCTCTGAAGAATCTTCGGTGAATCCCCTCTCCTATGTAGAATAATGAAAACTAGAGTATCCTTATCTTATTCTAATAACCTTGATTAATGGATATGGAAGTGATGACATAGATGCCTAGAACTGCCGAGGATGCACTCTAGTGTATCAATCATCAAAGTGGAAGGGGTTTGTGTTTTATTTCAAAAATATTCCATGTTCTCCACATTATAGAAAAGAATAAAAAATCAACAAAAAAATAGGTTGATCCAAGGGTCATGAATTTGTGTGGGAGGGTAACATTTCATGAGATTTATTATGTGGGTTTGATTTTGTCGGATGATATGTTAAAACAAATATCCTTTAGCCTTCCCCTTGTATAAAACATCAAACACGGTGGGTGTGGTCCAAAAATAATAAAGGACCAGACCCCTCCGCATGTATACTCTTCTAAAAGGGTCATCTGAGTTGACTCCATGTATAAAATTAAACCTTCTCAATAACGAATGTCACCCCAGTGGACAATCGGTATAGACATCATGAATAACGGACCACCAGAGCACATACAGTGGTCCACTGAACATCTTAATATCATGTTGGTGGCAGCAGCTGTGGGTAGGAGAGGCAGTACACCAGTCAGCACACCACGAAAGAAGGAATCCATGACCAACTGGATGTGGTGGCCAGAACTGCGGCACTAGGTAGTCGCCATGTGAAGGGAGGTAGCCCGGTTTTGGGACCCCCAGCTAGCAGGATGAAGTCGCGGTCCGTCGACCATGGATGAAGGTGAGTTTACAATTTATTATTTTTTTCAATTATATTATTACATATATTCAGTTATGATACTCTACAAAATTTTTATGTCATGGGAAAGCATAGTAACGATGGTGGGATATCTAGGTATGAAAACTCCACTAACAGTGATGCTTGTTTTTGTGTAGACCCATGAATAGGATTCTCTCTATCTAGTGTTTCCTTCCTCTTGATCTGGTGTGTAAGGTTAAAAATAATTTAACTTCTATCGGATATCATCATTCATTACAATAACATTGATTCCATTTTGGATTTTTCTACAATATTATATAGAAATCCAGGGTTTTCCCATGATGGTTGTCTAAATTTTATTTTTATCAGTATATATTTAAAATTTATTACCATTGATATGTTATGTTTTAAATTTTATGATATATAGATTTCAAAAATGTATTATAAAACCATATTTTTAAATTTACATGAATTTTTTTATTAGCTACATTGATTATTGTTTTCAGAATATGTGTACTGTCATGATTTGTATTATTTATTATCATTTCAATGTATTGAATTTCAGTATGTATATTAGGATTATTTTTCTAAAAGTGGTAGAATAAAGGGATAATTGTTACATTAGGATGAAACCCATCATTTAATAACTCGTTCATGGAAATTTTTTTTTAATATATAAAATATTACTTATGTTTTCCATATTGTGTTAATATCAGGATTAGTTTGTTTTCATAAATAATTATCCCATATATCATTAGTGTAGTTTTAAAAACGTATATTCTTATAGAACATTAGTTTCATATGAAAAAATTAATTGTATGTTTGAATTTTAATCATGGATAAAACTTAGAATTTATTGAAAGTCATTATTGTTGAACTCTACATAACCCTTGTTTTCAGATAATTTGTTCTAATTAATGTCGTTATTCCATTACCGAATATTATTTAATTATATTTTCAGGAAAATTCTAAAGATATATAATTTCATTCCTTTGTTAGATGTTTTTACATAAATGAAATATTGTAAATAATATATTTTATATCATAAAAACATTTAATAGTATGTTTTAAAATGGATATATATGTATTATTTGGTGGAATCCCACTAAGAATATTTTCCCACAACATCAATTTTCATTTAGGTGTATGAATGTAGTAATTTTTATTTTACAACATGTATGAACTTGGGTGTTTTATAGTTTTTGATCCTTGCACATTTGTGTAGGGTATGATAGTTAATTTAAATGGGTATGGAATCATAAAAATTCTATTGGTTATGATGATTCATGAAAATGGAATTCTCCCAAGGGTATGTTATTGGGAACATGAAAATTTGTTTTATTAAATAGGAATATTTAATACATTAAAAATAATAATTATATTCCATATTATTGTGAGTGAATAAATAAAGGGAAATTATTAGGAATGAAATTTTTGACTCATAGTTGAATCTATAATGTGGGGATTCCTTTAGAGTGGTAAATTTTCCAATCAAGATCAATGTGTAGGCCTAGTACACAAGATAGGTACTATATTTAACAAATTTGTGTTATAAATTAGTAAAATCTAACAAACACTCTCTTTTCATTGTTGAATGGACCCCTTATCCTTTGGTTGACAATGTGAAGAGCCAAGAGGTTGTGATCAAGGTGGAATATTTTCCATTGGATGTTTTTAATATGGACATGGATTCACCAACATTGGATTATATATTAGATATCTGTGATTATGAATCTACAATAACAATTCATGTTAATTGAATAATTAATTTCTTTAAATCGATATTTTAATTAAAATATTCATCCTAATTTTCATTTTGGGATCACCATTTCTTGTGACATGTCCTTCTTTTAGAATCATATTGAATATAATGAATTTTAAGAGTGTTGGTGAGATCACTTAGTTACTATGTTTTTAATTCCCAACCCAATGATATTTATTATTTGTGAAAATTTTCATGTTCTTTATCAATGTTTTTCAGGTGGATTACATCATAAAAAAGGGGGAAGTCTACATCTACACATCCAGTGGGAACCTTGAGTACATGGATCAGGGTGTGTGTATATATATATGGCTACAAAAATGTGAGTGGAAAGTGTCTATACAAGTGGACTCAATGATGGAAGAGATGGGTTAGGTTATGGTACATGGTTAAGCACCAACGTATCCAACACCATGTTAATTTTTTGGAAAACCTGTGAACTATATAATTACATGTTATGATGGATAGTGCGCAAGGCCACAACTGATCATTTGAGTGTACACACCTTTTACCGCTTGTACACATCATGTTTTACATGGTCATTACATTTTATCATTCAAATTGATGATTTTATAAATGAATGTAGTCTATTATGTGTATCATCTATATGTAATACATCAGTTATTTCCTATTAACAATTTGGGAACCTTGAATATAAGCATAAGGTATTGTAACTGATCAAAATAAATTGGTGTTGATGATGAGATTATTTTTTTAGTAAAGGGAATGAGAAAGGTATGGATGCTGTTATCATGATGTGATTAGATGTCAAGAATAAGACATTATTTTATTTTAGAGATTAATTTAATCTATGGGTTGTGGTTGGATTCATTTATTTCAAATTATATAGATCCACATACATTTGTGTTCAGATAATGTGGGGGGTTCCATTTTTTCTATATAATTTATAAACCATCTTTTTTAGGAGAGTGACTCATGGAGTAATCAATTTTTATCCATATGAATCATAATGTCTAATTTTTTTTTATGTAGCTTGTTTTTTAGTGGATGGAAGTGTTAGGGCATCACTCTTTATTCGTGACAAACAATATGGCCAATCATCCTATAGAGAAAAAATATATTATATTTTATCCATTTAATATTGAGTAAAGACTAGGGGAGGAAAAATACTTTTTGGGGTGTATATATTATTGATCATTATCACTGGACTATTCTGGTTGATGATTTTATATAAATAATGTCCTTGAATCTAATTTTAGATACGTCGGGAGAAACATCATTCTAGTTTGAGTAATAATTATTTCAATTGGGTAGATAATGTCGGAAATCCCAAAATGGGTGGGGAGATGTTCATCAAATCTATGATAATTCTTTATTTCAGACCTCTCTCTTGTGGTTCATAGTTTAATTTACCAAATGATAAATGTACTATTCATATATGATCTAAAATTTTAAATGGTGATCGGTTAACAACAATATTATAGTGTTGGATCAGTTTTTGTAGTTATTATTGGAAGAGATTGATTGATATTTGGGGGTTGGTAGTCTCTTTGTTAGTTTACATATGAAGATGGGTGAATGGGTATCCCATAATAGTACGAATTTTCAGGGATTGGTGATGAAATGGTTGTATTTTATGGATAATTGATCTATGTATATCCTTAGGGATTTTATGATTAAATAGTTTTTCCCTCTAAAATCGATTTCACGATAGGCAAGGTTCTTGTTTTGGTAAATTATATGATGTTTATTTTTATTTAGTGTATATAAGATTTTGGGTTCCTATATTATACTTATAAATTTTCATGGAATTCTATCCCTTCCAAATGATTAATGTGTGAATATATCTTCAATATTCTAGCATCATTGTGAACTATTTTCCACATACTCTATTAAGATCAATATTTTTTAAGTTCTTATTCTAGGAATTAAATTGTGATTTAAATTCTATTAACTCAAATTTTATATCCCAAAAATTTTGGGTTAATGATTTTTTGTTTTGGGTGTGGTGATCATTCATTGAATAGTGATTTTTTAGTTTATGTAGGATGTGTTGATTTTGTAGTGAGGGTATTCCCCTTTCCTTGATATAATAATTTAGTCTTATGTGGTAGACTATTAGTTGTATGGTTTCTTCCTTTAATGTGTGGTTCATTTTTATAGTTTCCCCATTGTGTTAATAAATGGTAACTTGGGGTTTCCCTAGTTTTCCCTATCAATTAGGAGAAATCATATGTGGGAGTAAATTGATAGATACTCTCTAGTTTCCCATGTTTCTAGATTTTCAAGGAATCCAACTAGGTATTTTTACATTAATTATAATGTGGCCATTTTTCTCCACACATGGGGTGTCCATATTGATGAAGTATATGTTAGCGATGTGTTTCAAGGGTGTGTGGATAGAATAGGTTGTGTTTGTGATTGAGATGAATTTTTTTCCCATGCAGGTCATAGTTTTTGGTTCTTGGAGCAGAGAATTGTTGAATAATGTGATATCAAATTCACCAGATTATTTTTGATATGTGAACATTGGTTTGGGGAATCATATACTATTCCCATATATCTTCTATCTCAATATATTTTTATGGATCGAATATAGGAATATTTAGGCATATTTTTTTCATCTAGTAATTTATATCTTGCAAAGTTGTTATCCTTCTTATTGAATTGGATGATTTTATCTATTAACGTGGTTTTGGATAATTCCTTAAATAATATTATTATTCATTCTTTATAATATTATCTTTCTCATATAATATTGGGGGATATCATTAGGTGTCACACTAAACGTAACAAAAATAATTATGCGGCCTCAATGGGTTGGGTCTTGGTAGAGTGGTTTCATATTAAGTCATTCTAATGGATTGTTTTAGATATAATTGTCTCATGAGTCTTGTTTCTGAAGTGTGGGGATATATATTTCATGATATTATAAGGTCAGTTTCATAGAACATGACACCTTACAAGGGTGTGGAAATTAATGAATTTATACCAATGGAATCAGATAATCATTGTGACTAATTATAGTGGTCACAAAAAGGTTCATTGTGTCAATTTATGTTGAAAAATGAATTATCATGAGTTCGATGAAATGTTTTATAATACTGAATAACATCCTACTATGATGTTGACCCTATAAAATGAGGATTTTCATTTACTCATAGAAGTTCATTCATAGTGGGTTAATGTTTTACATTATCCATATGAATAGATCCATGAGATTTCACACAAATGTACTAAATCTGTATGAGTATTTCACACAGTAATCTACTAAATGAAGTGATATTTATAAATGTTCAGGGTCCCCCAACCTATATTTACATGGGGGGATATGATATTCTTTTTATATGTTTTATTTTCTATGAGCCAAAGAGGTCATAAATTTGGATGGATCCTTCGATGGGGTTGGTATCCGGTTGTTCATGTGATAAGAGATGAGGCATGGATCCCCCAAAATTGAGTGTGATGCTTTGTATCACCCCATAAATATATGTATGGGGTCTTCCCTTCATGAGTCATGGGTCCAACATTTAGAAATGGTTTCTAAAACCCCTTAATTTTGACGAGGTGTGTATCATACACACTATAATGTGGGGTTGTCACACACTTTTCAAGGAAGGGGATGGGTCCTCTATTTATTAAGGTTAGTTATTTCAATGATATGGGATACATTTATTTTATATATCTTTGTTTGTATCCCTACATTATAAGGGTCTTGTTCAACCATTTAAGGTGTATATTTTCATTTAGATTATTCAAATTGTATTCGAATATTAGGTTATTGACCCTATACACTGATGATGTTTGGGTCCCTCATAATATAGTGGGGTTTTTACCCCTCCAAGACAGGGCCATTGTCTTCTACTAGTAAATGTTTTCCTTAAAAATCATTTAGGGCATTGTCATTCGGGAAATATTTTTTGAAAACATCGCCCATGTATGGGGGAGATATATCACATGTGATGTTGGTATCTCCATTATTGAAAAAATGGAACATTATAAAGTGTGGTAATTCTCTATAGTTATACTACTAATGTGAGTATGGATAAAAATGATGTTTAGTCTGATATCAAGACAATTAGTGTTTAACATAATGATAATTGGTTCCTAACAATGTTTATTGGGATTCTATTTGGACTAGAGAGTGATGAATATAGTGATTTGGAAGTTACATCTTGGAAACTTAGTTGGATTGGTGCTCCTGTTGATAAATAAGTGAATTATTTTCATCGAAACATTATCAAACCTATTATAGGTATGGTAAGGATAATTAATACCTTTATTATTTATTCATTGTGTGATCAATGAATAGATTGACCAAATAGAGGCCCAAAGATAGTATCAGATTAGTGTCTCGAGAAAAATGGAACAAATTGTTCAATCTTTTGTGAATGATCTTCAACTTATCACATAAATATTATCCACTTTAGTTTTCCTACCTATAACATTTATTTATATCCTTGGGAAACAAAAACATAAAAGAGTGATCTCAAATGCTTTGTAAGATTAAAAATGTAGAACATCAAAATAAACATAGACATATGTGAGTTAAAAAATTAAGAAAATTTTTGAATATCAAAATCTTGAGTCATGAAAAAAATATTTTCAATTCACAAGGAATAAATCATAAATTAATGTGAAACATGATAAAATAGAATTAGCCGAAAAAAGGAAGGTGGAAAAAACATGATAATAGAAAATAATTTTCATATTATCCAAGGATAATTTTCAAGACCATCATAGTGGAAAAGGTCCATTGCTAAAATATGTTCATCCACATTCCAAGCCTATATTGCTGGACACGATTAACTTGTTGTTATAGCCCTATATTACTAAACTAGATGTACTTGCAGTTTTAGCCCAGTATTATAGAACCAAATTTCCTTTTCATTCCAATCAAGTATATCTTATTAAATAAAAATATTTTCCCAATTAATTAGAGGTTAGATATAGGTCCCACATACAATATAATGAAAACCCCTTATATATGTGCCAAAAAAAACATAAATCATTCATCATTTCACAACCAAAATAATAAAATGGGTTTAATAAACATCATCTCATCTAATCACAATCCATTTAAAAAATGGATTTAATAAATATAATTCCATAAAAAACATAAAAACACCATATGAATAATAGGTATGGTAAACTTTAAACATATCCTTGTAAAATAATTCCATTTAAGATGGAAAATAATATTTATGGAACACCTGATCGTAATTTTTGAGGATACTATCCTTTCTTCATTTATGTATTTTTCTTATCTATTAATGAAACACAATTTTATATATAAATATTTTGAATGAAAATAAACATGATATCATGAAATGTAATCTTCATGTAAATAAATAGTTATTAAGTAGTAATATGTTATTCAAATCAAATAATAAAAAAAATCAATGTACCTTTTCCAGAATAGTTAAAAAGAACATCATACCGAATATGAAAATAGTATAATTTTATACAGTTTATAAAATATTATCAAATGGGTAAAATGAATTTAATAAATTATAGATGAATTAAATAACATTACATATATTTTGGAATCATGGATGAGGATGGTAAATATACAATAGTAAATACTTACCGATAAATAATCTCAGATAATAATGAGATTGTGAAATTATCACTTACCTTAGGTTTATTTTACATTGTATGTTTCCAAACCTCATTTATATTGATTTTAATATTGTCATTTACTTATTTCAGAATAATAGTCAATTTTTTGATATCATATATGATCTTGTCATTATCTTTTTGGTAATAATTTTTCATTATTTATCGTTATTCGATGATCAAGCTGATCATTTTTCTTATGAATATTTTTTCGAAATGGGATTTTTTTATTCATCTAATGTCCTAGTTATATCATTAATAATGATATTTAATGATTATATTTCATATTTAGTTTTATTTTACAAATATATAAACATTATTTAATGAATATCATTTAGAATGAATCAGTACACATAATAAAGATGGTAGGATGTAAGTACGCACAAGCAATAATATCATTCCCATAATTTAGAAATTGAATGGGACTGAGTGGTATATAATATGTTCTAGAATCCATATAATGTAATGATAATCACATATAGTTATTATTTACAACATTATACCCATCATCTTAATGTGTTATTACAATAAATATTACGAAACAATGTGGAGATAGTTAGCAATATATACGCATGTGTGGTGATTTCATTTTTTCATAAAATGGATAGAGGGTGGGATATGGTTGTTCAATTATATTAATAATATATCAGGTTACAAGTGTTTTTAGATAAATTAATTTATAATGGAATAAAATCATGAATATGAATTAGATGATGAAATAATATGAAATAATTGGTAGATGTTATAACTTCTTTTTTGACCATCCCTTTATAGATATCCTATTAATGGCACGAGAGTTAGTCTATTGAGAAGACCAACACCTACGAAAATTGATTATGGATGTCGATAAGTGAAATGGGTAGTGAATGGATGATCATTAAGTATCATTGTGAATATAAATTGTAAATATGGATGTGCCCTTTTAATAATTGAGGTGAGTGGAACCATTAAAATCTCTTAACATATTAATTGATAAAAAATTAAAATCACATCCAAAAACTGAAAAAATTCCATATTTATTAATATGAGACGAGATGATGTCATAATATAACCACCCAAAAAATTTGGAACATTTTTTTATGTAAATATTAACCTGATTATTTAAATTCAACACTTACTTATTCTTTTACATTTTAACAAGTGTAAAATATATTACAATTTTAAAAGGGAGAAATATGAACTTTTTTATAAAAAATCAAATCATAAATAAGTACTTTAACTAATTATAAACCATATATTAGTAATTATATATTTTTAATAACATTTCATGATTATATATATAATATAATAAAACATAATGCTGAAAAAATTACAGTTGTGTCAATTTTGATACTATTCAATCTATGGATTTTAAAAATATAAAGATAAGATGTTATCAAAAAAAATATTTTATTATATATCCATGGGGTCTAGGTAATCTCTTAAAATTAATAGATATATAAATTAGCTCAAATTATGTTCAATTTACAATTTTTAATAACATTACTTTGACATTTCCATTAATAAAAATATTACTACATCATTATTCTCTTAATATATAATATACATAATTTCATAGGGAAAAATTTACAAAAAAATATTTTGATGACTATAAATATACTATATTTTATAGTAATATATGTATTTGAATTAATATTCTGTAGAATCCTATATTTAAAATGTAATACATACTTAATTATGAATGTGGAAACATTAAAACAACTATAAATAAATATAATTAGTGTCACAATTTCTTCAACAAAGATCGAAATTGTCAATATCTAGACCATTGGATTATTATGGCCGATATATACTCTAACAATCATATTAGGGAATTGTTTTGGTAGTTTATTATTTATAATAATATTAATAAAATGAATTTATTGATTTTTCATCAATTAAATAAATTCCGCATCATCAATTTATAAGCCATGAAGATAATTATTTATTTCTGTAAAATAAAAAATAAATTAATTATATAGAGAAAACTATTTTATAATTAAAATTACTATTTATGGTCGAATTTATATTCTATATAACTCTATTTTAGTAATTATTTATTATTTAAAACAAGAAAGTGACATCTTAAAATGTTCATTAAATAAAATATCATAAATATCATAATATATTACAAATGGCCTCAAAACATCCAAAATAACTTTATATTTAGTAAATATGTTTATTATGTAATAAATACCCCATATATTAATTAATGCCTTCAATTAATCCATATTTGGACACATAATAGATATTAATCACAAATAAAATGACACTGGTGTCTTTCATTCATTTAAATATTATTAATTCATTTTTAAGGAAAATTGCCCATTAAATGACTTAATTTTGATCCTTTTATGTTAATGGTCGAATTAAACTCATGAAATGATTTTTTTCATTTGATTGGGTCATATTATAGTCATTCTAATTTTTATGTAATCTAAATTGCCAAATTTTCCCTCTATCGTGGTATGAAAATTTAACATGGTTACTATTCATGGTAATGAAAAATTAAAAATTTTATAATAATAGATATGATAGGTCATATGTAAGCATGAGTAATGTTTTAAATTTTCATTGACCATAAATAAAATGAAGGTAATTTTATTTTATCATTCCATAATGATAATAATATAATTAATATCTTATTAATCATATAATTTCTCACACAAAAAAATAAACACACACACATAGTTATATATATATATATCGTTAATGTGATGTGGTGATGACAGATTAATTACATTGCTTTGTGGAGGATACAATTAACACAAACCCACGAACGACGTTATCATTTTAACATGCATGGAATGGAAACAAAATAATTGATTTACTATTATTTAATAATGATAAATATTTTATTAATATAATATATAAATATTAATTCCATTACAATAACAAATATTGAATATCAATGGTGAAAAATTAATTATGTCGATTTGTGATGTGGTAGTCCATCATACACAGAAATGAATAATTCAATTCCAAATTTATTTAATTGGTGATGGATTTCAGTGATTATATTATAATAATAAAACATAATTATATTTAGGATATTGTATATACTATATCCTTTCCATTGAATGATATTTTAAGGAGGTGGAAGAATAAGAAAAATAAAAAAATATAAAAAATGATACTTACCATCAGACAATATCCACTGATTAACACCTTAACACCTCTAATATTAATTTATTCCAAAACTATCAACTATATAATTTTAGTATGGAATAGATGAAAGGATTTTTAAAGATATTTGTTGAAACAAATAGATTTTTAGTTGTGTTGAATATAGAATAATGTAATCCATTTTATAGAAGTAGGGAGGGCCAATCAGGGAATTCTTCAAATTATTAAATTAACAAAAATTAATTTTCTAATAAAAATTGTCCCAAACTTATTTATTTAGAATATTTGATAATCATTGGTCCATGTCCATAGGATTATGTCGACAAATTTCATTAGTGTCCTTATTTAAAAATAATTCATCATATTATGTTCATTTATTACAAACTCCATATGTTTTTATAGTAATGTAATATCCCAAGAAAATACTATCATCACTCATTATAGTGAAAATATTTATTTTATCATTAATATTAATTTTGACACCCTGATATTTTAGTTGAAGGAAATTATGTTTGATAATGTTAGAAGCATTTGACACTTTGCTTATATGAAAAAGTAACACCCTAAGAATTCATGATATATTTATTTATATAAAAATTATATTTATTCAATAGCATGGGGTACATGAAACCCAAATATTTTAATGTTTAATTGCATATTAAACATGAAAAAATAAGAATAAAATAAAAATTATATTTATTACCTTTATAACCTCACTGTTAAATTGGAGCGCATGAAAAAATTATTGAATTTATTAAATATATAAATTAATATATATATATATATATATATATTTCAAAATCAATTTAAATTAAATAATAATTTTTACTAAATTATCAATAAATTTTTAATAAATTGATTTTATTCTGTAAAAATACGTATTCCTCAGTAATGATTTTATTGATTTTGATGAAACTAAAATTACAATAAATATATAATTCTCATATAATTTTTTATTAAATGGAATCCAATTTTGGAATTGGAATATTAAAATTTCATTTATTTATAATGAATAATTGTTTCTAAAAAATATTATTTTTAAGTGAATAGTGAAAATTAATGATTTTTTAAAAAACTAACATTTATATTCCGAATTTTTTTAATTAAAATTCCACGTTATTTTTTTGGCAACATAATTATTTTATAGATTTATTTTATCCATTTAGTTTATGTTGAATCATTTTTATATTGTCATTTACTATACAATTATTTAGAGGTTTAAAAAGACTTTTTTTTGAAATTTTTTTAATGCTGATAATGTTTCTCCATTTTAGTTTATTAAAATAATCCCCAATTAGGAATTTTATATTGAAGTTATTATTATATATATATATATTTATATAATGATTTTTTTAGACATATAGTTAATATAAAATCATATAGATCGTGTAATTGGAACATAAAGACGACCCTATTTTTCATCATGTCTGTGGGTTTTGGAATAAATTAAAATATTTCCAATATTAAAAAAATTTAGATAAATGAAATTAATTTTTTAATAATACTATAATAATTATATTGGTCTTATTTTATTAAATTTTTATGAGAAGGCTATTTTGGTGAATAGTTAAAATAACTGAATTTTAATTGAAATATTCATTTTAATTTAAATTATTTATAATGTTATATTATATTATATAATTGGTTCAGTGTAATAATTATCAAATATATTAATAAAAATCCAATTTATTGGAATTTAAATTAATTTTATATAGAAATTGGTAATTATATCTTTGTAATCTTGTTGAATTTTTCTCCTTTAAAATATTCTTTGTCACCGCGTCTGGGGGAATAATTTTAAATTATCATCTTCCAATTATATGAATTTAATTTATAAAAATGAATTTAATTTTTTTGATATATATAATTTTATTTATTTAATAAGTCCATCTTAATTTTTTTACTTTAATGAATTGTGATACAGGTCATTATTAGTTACCACGTTTATGGTACAAATTGGATTACTGAGGATAAAACAAAAAAGACAGAAAAAATGACCTAAAAATGATTAAAATCTATTTAATTCCCATATATACATAATATAAATTATTGTATATATATATATTTCAATTATTGGTGAATTTTTAGACTAATTGAACATGTTTTCTATTTATTCATTTCATAAATTTCTAAGGTTCCACTAACCAAACTTATAAAATGTCACACCATATTACCCCTTATCACTATTAAAACATAATGTATGGGGCATGAAATACCCAAATAACTTTTATAATTACCTTATATCATCATTTAAAACTTATTTTTGGAATATATCAAACTATTTTAGCAATTTGGTGGAAACCAAAAGATGTGAACCAGATATTAGGTAATGTGATTCAAGAAGTGTTTTAATTTCATTTCCTCATCGACATCTTCCAATTATTTATATAGAAGGATTATGAACTAAAAATTTTATATTAAATATACTATTATGTTATTATTTTAATTTAAAAACCTAAATCCTTTTTCCTGTCAAACACATTCGTTATAAAATCATCATTCATGTTTATGAAAGGATACCCCCTAACGAATTGATGTCATTCTTTTTTTCACTACCACCATTCATGGATGTGTATTATGTGGTATAAAATTATATATATTATAGTTATAATATATATTTTAACAAATATTATTTAGATCATATATAACTTTATAAATTTATATTTGATAGGGGAAATTATAACGTTGATCACGTGTACAGTGGAATACCACCTTGAGAAGTGTTGTTATTCGTATTTAACTACCCCTTTACATATAATTTTTTTTTAAAGATCAACCCCAAAAATTTTATTAAAGAAAAAAGGAAACAGTGTACACTTGAGGTGTAATGAGCTTACACCAACAAGAAATTAAAGGGAAAAACAGACATACAATCATACTCACATTAATGAAATACCCCGAAGAGAATATTTCTAGTTAGAAGTCGCTGTTATTCACCATTCCATCCTCCAAAAGCAGGATTTGATGACGTGACCCTCTCCTTGTGTGAGGCGAGACCGAAGTCATCAGCCCCTGCGTGCCCCTGGAGCTCCTTGCCACCCGTCTCTTTTACATCCAAGTGTTTCCTCAAGCATGCAGCAAAATATGGAATCAGCATAACAGACCATCTGTGAAACAAAAGCATCCCTGGCAAGCCTAATAGCCAAATGACATCCCTTCAATCAGTTTCAAAATGAAAAGGGATCTTCCATCCAGGGAAAGCTCGGGCCGAACTCAAACAGGCTGCAACACTTCTAAAAGGCAAAAAACATGCAGCAAAGCTACATAGAAAAAGAAAAGCTCCAAATAATAGGCAAAAACTAAGAATCTGCTCTCAACCAGGCAGAAAAGCTCCATCAAAAAGGCCAAAAACAGAGAAAGAGCAGCAAGGGAAAGATGAGAAAATCCAGAAAGACTCATCTTCAGAAAAAGAAATCGCAGGATGACCTCAATGTCGAAAAGTTCCATTTTAACCCTTCTCAACGATGTAAAACAGAGATGTCACCTTAGCAGAGAAGAACAAGCATCAAAACTTCAAAATTCCAGGCGCGTGCATATCAAAAATCCAGCATATACAGAAGACCCTGCAATCCTGGAACAAAACCAAGCATTCTGCACTATGCACCATTCCAAAGAACCAGTTCCTGCAACAAAAAATCCCATTTGTGTCACTTGCATCCCTAGCAGTCTGCACTACGCTTAAACAAGAGCAAGCAGTACCAGCACCATCTAAAGATCCACTTTAAAATGAAAAATGAAATATGATCTTCATGGAGTAAATAAAACAACCAGCAGAAAAGCAAAAGTCAGCTTAAGAAATCTTTCCTGTTTCTTTCATTGAAAATCTCCTGCTTTGCAGCCAAATAGGTGCTCTTAGTGATCTCTCCTTTCTTAAAGGAGTTGTATAAAATTTCATCACTGAGTCCCACCGAAGAAATATTTGGAGGATCCTTTACAGGTTCTGGATTGGAATTCTCAACTTGAGACTTCTCCTGGGGAACTTCTACATGTTCGGCCTTAGAATTGTCCACTGACCTGGTAATAATGGTACGTTCTAAATTTGAATAATCCTTACGTCTTCTAGTTTTCCTTGGATGTGGAGTGATGAACCCATCTTCATCAACCATAGGTTTTTTGCCTTTTTTGGCCATGCTGTTTAGGTAAGATTCCTCAATCTGGACCGAATTATCAACTTCCTCAACATTAGAAACAGAGTCATCATGAACCTCCTCTTCTGTGTTTTCTTTAGATTCAGTGGGATCATTATTTCCTTGCTGGGAAAGTGAGTTCTGAGATTCTACATTCTTGGAATCATTAGGGGGCAGGATCCCAATAGGATCCTCCTTAGGAGGAACAACTGCATTTTCAATCACAGCTTCAATGAAATCTGAAATTTGGTTTTCAGAATTATGTGCACGGTTGACTTCATCAGGTTTAAGTCTATGCTCAACTTGAGAGGTACCAGCCTTATGGCTATTAACAACCCAGGTGGATTTCTTGGCCTTAGTACAGACTTTTTCCTTGCCACAACAACTAGAAGGGTGACCGAGTCTAAGACAAAAGTGACAATAATCTGGGAGTCTCTCATATAAAATTTCCTGAAAAAAACCTAGCCTACCACTCTGGATCCAAATCTGTGCTGGTAAAGGCTTTGAAACATCTACTTCAATTCAAATTCTAGCAATGGAAGGCCTGGAGAGTGACTTATTAGCAAAGTCTAGTCTCAAAGGCTTACCAATGAGACTAGCAATAGGAAACAAAGCATTTTGATGAAACAAGTGTAAGGGAAGTTCAGGAAGTCCAACCCAGATCAGCACAACTGGGGATTCAATGTGCGGATCAAAATCCGGTTCCCATATTAAAACTCTCATGAAGCAGCCACCAAAATACCACGATCGACGGACCCATAATCTATAATACTCAGCTTCAGTCCGGAATCTAAAAATTATGTGAGAAGAATTGAGGAGCCCTAAATTGAAACCCGAAAATCCCATAGATTCAAGCGCAGAACGAAGATACTTCAAAGAAGGTTTGCGATTAATAAATTTACTAACAAGAGTGAAGCGCAAACCATACGCGAGAGATTTAACCTCATCTTCTGAAAAGGATATCGCGGCTTGCCCTCTGTGCCGATAAAACATAGGTAAGATTTTGATATACATGAACTAATTATGAAATAAATGATTTATTAATCATTATTCAAATATAATATATAATTTTCCTGCTTGAGATTCTATAATTAGAGCATCATTTGTGTACGTGTAGACTACCACCGTCACGAAGTGATATGTCTCTCTTTTCATCACCACACCGCATGAAAGAATTATTTAAGTAAAAATAAATAAATATTATACATTATATGGTTTTATTACTATTTATCATTGATATGTTATTATTTAAATCATTTCCATAATGATCATTGAGAAATTTAAATGTTACTCTTTCGTATGTATGCCATACCATCTCCATGATCGTAACAATCTTTAATTTTCAAAATAATAAATTAAGACAGGTATTTAATTTATAATTTAAGTATAAATATGATAATAATTTTATTATTATTTTCATTATATAATTAATTTATATATAATTGAAATGAAAAAAATACCTCAGGACAATGTAAAAATGGGAAAATAATGAAATTAATATATGAAACCTAGAAAACCTAGAAATGTTTATAAAAAATTGATTAATAGTTATGATAAACAGATAATATATGATATCAAAAAAAATTAAAATAGTGCTATAATAATTAAATTTCATTTTAAATACCACAATACATGAGGTTATGTTATGTTCAACCAAAATGAGGAATTAGTTAATGGATTTCTAGTGTCTTATTTATTTATAGGAGACAAAAAAATCACCAATAATATATTATTTATGGTCTATATAAATCCCATTGGAAAAATAATATCATGAATATTACAATATTTTAATGGAATTTAATTTTAATTTTAATTTTAATTATTTTTGTTTACATCATATTCCAAATATTATTAAAACATTAAGTGAATTTGTAAAAGAATTCTTATTCATTAGATTAATGTTATACTTCACTGATTAGGTCATTATATGATTATATGTGTAATATGCAAATTAATATTTTTTTAATTATTTACATTATTATTATGTGTATATATATTTTAATTAGGGAATTAATTCACATAATAATCCATACTTCAATAGTATTTTCATTTTAATTTATTTTTTATCAACATTCCTACATTGAGTGTTTTGTCATGTTATCCACATTAATTATTTTATGAGGTTTATATTTAGAGAATTTGAAAATTAATATCATTAATTTATTATTCACATGATATATAAAATTTATTATAATATTATCCATTCATAGGGATTCATATTCATATTTACCAATGTGGTGAGGGTTTTAGGTTACAATCTCATTGTTTATCATTATTTATTATGATTATGTATCCAATGTAGAGATATTATGACATAAACTGACAAATTCCCAGGAATTTTCTTATTCAATGTTTATTCATTATATATTCTAGTAATATTACCATTTCAACACTCTTTGGGACTAAAAATAATTAAGAATTTTTTTTAAAAAATCACCTTTATTTCACTCTTCGGTCAAAACTGGCTTTTCATCCAAAACCATGTTTACATAAAATATGTTCAAAAATAAATTATCTATTATTCAAATTATTTATTAAAGGAATTCTCACCCATGTTTCAATATTTTATAAAAATGTATAGGAAAATTCATGACATTTTCCAAACAATCCAATTTTTTGTTTTACTAAAAATGTGGATGGAATCAATTTTTAATGCGTAAAACATGAATGCAATTTTCCATCATTATAACCATTATTTTAATTGAATCATATTTTATATATTTTCCAAATAATTTAAAATGAAAATTATTTTCCCATGTTTTAATACAATTCCAAATAGAATGGGTATTTTCCTCAAATATAAGTTTAAAAAAAATTTAAAAAATTATTTATAAGTTTTTTTATTATTTTAAATGAATATGGTTTCCAAAAAAACATTTGTTGTTGTAATTAGAAGATGTTATTTTTTATTTATTTTTTTATTTTTTTTTATGAATAATCCCATGTGTAATTTGATAATCATCACCATAAATGACAACATCCATTGTTTTTTACTTATTCTCCAATGGGGATATAGTTTCACGATATCAGCCTTATTCATTCCCTATATGGATTAAGGTTGTACCAATGAGATTTTTATGGAACCCATTTTTATTAATATTGTTAATTTTTAATTGATTATTATTATTCATAATGTTTTATTTTTTTAATTCTTTTTGGGCGTTATGAGAGATCTAAATACAGATTATATGAATGGTAGATCCCCATTATAGATTTCATGGGAGCCAGATATATCTTATACAATTTGTGCACCAAGATAGTACTACAAGAGACCAATTTATTGTATAATATGGGTGTGTATGGGTAGAACATGGTGAGAATGTTATAACTTATAAAATGGGTGAGAGTATATAGTCCACCAACGTATTGGGTAATGGTTATGTTCTCTTGATATATATTTTGGATTTTAACTATGTGGCTATTCTGTTTCTAATAGATCTTTAAGGGTTATATAAGTGATATAAGAATATTATGTTCCAAGATACATAATCATTATATAAATGACTTCCTTGTATTTAAAATGTTTTATTTGATAAATATTTATGTAACATGACTTATGATTAATTATTGTTATTTATTTTTTCTCTTTAAATTTTTTATTCAATGTTTTCATGATTGATGATTCATCTATTAATTGGTAAGACTAATTTTTTGATTTTTTAATTTACTATTATTATGCAATCACATCCTCATGAATTTTTTATTATCAATGATAAATTTAAATTTTTAATGATTATTTTTAACCTTATTTAGAGTTTGAGATCAAGAGTATTTTGTTCCCACGTCCAGAGGTTATAAATAATGAGAATGAATAAATTATATCTCAATTGGATTTCATATGGATGACGATGATAGTATAATTAAAATGAGAGAATGAGTAATTTTATTAGGCTAAATGTCTCTATTATTTATGAAAAATCATGTTATAAAATTCTAAAATGATTTTTTGTAAAATAAATCAGGGTTCTAGAACGTAAATACATAATTTGAAAATCCAATTAACATAGTCTACGTGGTGGTTTCAACCCCATTGTATTATATCCCATATTTAATGTAGTTAGGTTTATGTAAACCAATAGTATTGAAATAATTCATTAATGAATGGTTCCATGTTATAGATCCACTTAGAATCTAGAATCCGTTATTTATATTTTTACCATTTCTAATTGCTTGACCCAAAATTGTGGAGTCACATTAAATCCATAAGTAGATCCATCCATTCTACATCACTACCTCTAACTCATTCATAATATGATTTATAATATATAAATTTTTACAAATCATGATTAAATATATAGGTAATTTATTTATATAAAATTTACAAACTACATGGAAGGATAAAATGATCTTTTGGGTGAATTAAAATTTGACTGAAGTCACTGTAATGTTTCTTTTCCAAACAACGGTTTCACATAAATATAATTCAATTATATTTCATCGATATCATGAGTTAAAAGTGCTGATATTTATTTCTCATTAATCATTAAAAAATAATTATGTTATTTTATGAATATAATTTAGAATGATAAAATTATGAACATTTTGTTTAATGCCATTAAACATTGTCAAAATAAAATTAATTTAAGATATGTAGAATTTTGAATGGTTTGAAATCAATGGATTTGAATGAAAAGATACTCCATTGATATTCTGGGTAATTTTAATGAGACTCTATTATGAAATTCATAGATATTTTAGGGTACTATATAACAAGAGTTTGAATTATCTTATATATAGATTATGTCGATCAAATAATAGAAATATTTCATAATTCATCCTCCATAATTGTAAATATATTAAAATTTATCATTGTCTCCTTTGAAAGGGATAATAATTACCATGTTTAAATAATCCTTCTCATTCACATTCACCCTATTTATCCAATTTATTCCAAGAGGAAATCATCATTCATCATATCATTATGAATTATAGAAAAGGGAACATACCCCCACGTAATACTTTCAAACAAAACCATATATCATCTTGAAAACTAGACAATAATGAATTACAAAAACCATTCATTCAACATAAAATTTATTTCTATATCACCATTACAATCAACAAATAAATCCATATTTTCTAAATCACAAATTATAAATGACCTATCATCAAATACCTGATGCCTACCGAGCTAAAGATCAGTCTATGAAAAAATACAAAATATTAAAAAGTTCAATGTTTTACATAATTACTCACTAGATATTCTTAAAATTAATTTCATATGGAGTAATAAAATATTTTTATAATATTAAAATACATATCACCAAATTATTAATGGATAAACATTAATATACAAGGGAATGGGTCACACAGAAAGATGAAAATTGTTAAAATAAATTCACTTAATGAATCATGAAACCATATCCTCCACTCGTCAACATGGAACATTATTTAATTTTGGAATGATGAAAAATTACTATATAAGGAAAATTCCATATCCCCTTGATTGAAATAATCAATCCATTACTTATTTAAACTAGATTATTACTCTAATTACATAAATGTAGTGTCATAGTATCTTGGTAAACAACTAAGATGATACTAATTTGTTATAATGAAATATATATTCATGATATGACAAATAAGGTTGCATCTTAAGAATTATTTTCATTCTATAATTGAAAGAGTAACATCTTTGGATATTTCCTTGAATAACTTTTTGTGGATTCAAAATATCATCCCAAGACATTTAAGAAATCTAAAATTGAATCTAACACATGATTAAATTCAAATTGGAATGTATATCCACCTATTTTTAATATTTCATCATTCAGAATACATGCATAGATTTAACTCCCAATTATTGAGACATAATATTTAGACCTGTATCTCCAAAACCATAACATCTACTAACATAATATATTCATGGAATAAAAAAATTATTTGATGATTTACAACTAGGTTTCAGATTATAATTTCAAAATAGAACAATTTTTTATTTTCCATTACATAAGGACTTCATAAACAACACTTTTAAAATTTGGATTAAAATAAACAAAGGTTCTCCATCAAACATATTTTTAAAATTCCAAATCATAATTTAAACTATGTTGTGATACAAATGGAATTTAATAGTTTCTATATTCTAGAAAAATCTAACTTTTTGTTATTTTTAGTACAATCAATGTCACATAAATAAATTCTAGAATTATTCAATGTCCCAGTTTAATCCCATAATAGATTTTAAATAATTTCACTTCTTTAACATTATAATTTTTCATATATCCTAGTTATCACATCGTCAGATAATAATTTAATCCATCCTGAATGATTACCATCAATTTTGAGAGGTCTTGGTGCTTTATTTTTTCCCATGGATAACCATTATTATGACATTATATCACATGTTTCTTGATTTCAGAAATATTTAACATCTTTCATCTCTTACATTATCAAATCATAATATCTAATTATAGGGAATCCAAAATAATCCCAAAGACATACATATTTATATTCTAACATGAGATTCCTCAAGGAGTGGTATATACCAATTATCCATTGATCATTATAAAATCCATCAAAAACTCATTGATTCTCATAACTCTAGATATGGGTAAAAATTAACAGATCATGGTTTGAAATCTTCATGATTACAGCTCAGTCAATACGACTAGGAATAATCTCGCATAACACTTCATTTGGAATATATTTTCACAAGTAGCATATCCATATTTGGATTTGAGAATTCATGTAAGAGTGTAAACCTATATTCCATCATGAATTATAAGGATCCATCATTAATTATCAGGTTCAATATCAAATATTCAGTTTTTACATATTAATCAACAGAGATCCTCATCCTTGAATGAACTTTTTGATATAAAAAATTACCCCACATCATAATATGTGTTTATGTTACTAGTAATACTACATTAAGTAATTACATATCAGTCATCATTCTCTAATAGATAATCTATATATAGAGTCGTAAAATTATTTTTCATAATTAATGCATGGTGAATCTCCCATAACGATTGGGTATCTCCGAATAATTACTCCATACATCGGTTTTAACAATAATTAACAAGGGTATAGGGGTTCTAAATCCATCATAAACATGATTAAAAGGGTGTTTGGAGTTTAATTTCTAACCATTTTATCCAATTCTTCCTCAATGTCATTGATTTGGTGAATTTTTTCATGACATAATTAATGAACTCCTTATTATAAATGCATTCCTTTGAATCCATCACCAATTTTGGATTGATTTTTTCCATATTATGGATCATCCCAAAAGTAAATATTTAATACATTTTTGAACCATTATTTAAAATTATACTTTCATTATTCTTACCCATTTAAGATATAAATTATTATATTTTTTATAACGTTAATATGGTGTATGTGAACACAAAGAAAAATCCCTCATATTTTTTCATCCAAATCATACCTGATGTTAATTTTAACTTCCCCATTTACACATTAAATGTAATTCATCACATTCCATATAAACATTAGTGAAAATGACTTATGTAACTTCTTTGGATCAATAGAATACATATACATTTCACCGTATTTGAAATAATAGTGTTCGATTCTGGGTGAACCATTTTTTGCAACTTTTCTATCATGAATTCTTTAAGTTGGTGTATCATAGGTTTTCCTCTTGACACATATTGGTATCAATTTCTTTATAATGTTGGTATAAATTTAGTGTTATTTTAGATATAATATTTCACATTATAATTACAGCATAAATGTGGATTTCTTATTTAAGATCTATTTGATTCATATTTTTATGCACTATTAAAAGATACATCTTCCATAAATATTGTTATTGTCTGTCCAATTCATCCAAAAAAAGGCATTGAAGTTTTTATCTGTTTGTGAAGTTCATCGACACTAGTTTTTCAAGGATTATAACATCTCATCATAGAATTTATATTCATTTTGTTCATGTAAATAGATAAAAATTCTCCATGTGGTGCATTATAATTATAATTCCATTTCATAGTATAGATCCCATTATCATGTTTTTTTAGATTCATAACATTCTTTTGGTATTAACTACATGAAATATTAGAATTATTTTTTTCATGAAAATTTATCTTTTTATTTCAATGTTGTTCAATAATTGTAGTTTTTGTGGAATTTTGGAGCTACCCCCTTTCCATATTTGAATTGAATTATGGAATATGTTCCTCCATTATATTAGATTGATCATTTATATCCATGTACATTCATGTAATAGTTTATTTTTAGCCTCTTACATCCTCCATTAACATCATATTTATTTCTTATATATATGATATTAAATCCATATTATTAAACCCATTATTCTTCAATGACCAGACATCAATTTTCATGGTTACAATCTACAATTGATGGTTACAAAAACCCACAATTTATTTTCCACATGATTTGGTAACAACCTAATAATGATATATATATATATATATAACTATAAAATTATGCCTTTATCTTCACATGGGGAATAATATAGAGGGTGAGAATTAATTCTATATAATTATTTTCATTCACCTACATGGAGAGGAGTATACACGTATTTTGGTGACAGATTGATTTTCTTACATTGAATATTCTCATATTGAATTCGTCATTAATAAAATGAAAATAATTTTGAACATCATGGATTCCATTTAGCATGAAGTATTTTTCTAACTGAATCGATATTCTAATAACTAGAAATTTTTTTTTTGTAGTATATAGTGGTCAAAATTTTTCAATATATATCCTATCATGGAATAAACTAATTTAATATTATAATATTCATCAATACTATTATTTAATTGATTATAATTATAAAATATATAAATATAAAATCATAAAAATATTGCACGAATCAACACATGATAAGGAACACCATCATATGTGTCAACACATATCTAGAATTCATTCCTCAATTGAGTGAAATGTGGTACATCAAACAAGGGTTACCTCATAGTAGAATCTGAAATATCCAAATCATTTTAATCATGATCTAAAAGGTTTATTATGAATACAAATTTTTATATCTGATAACACATTGTGATCCCCGTGAGGTTCTAATAGGTGGGTATTAGATAGGGATCAATGAGTTTCAAACGTTTTCATTCATTTAACAGCTTCACATTAGAATATTTTTTCCCTGTTAGTAGGAAAAACAAATAACCATGTTCAATTGATACTATTCACCACATGAACCATGATAAAAAAAGTGTTGGTGTTCATTATATGAAATACTAACTCACTTTTTTAGTAGTAGGTTTAGGAAAGTCACACAGTCAATCCAAGTATCTCATCAACATCTTCACCATTATACACTGCTTTGATGAAGGAATAATCAATTGATATTGCTGATAAACAAGAAAATTTGCATCACTATCACCTGATAGATTTTTAATTATAATAAAATTTGGATAAATCATTCATATTCAATCAATATGATATCAAAGACACATATATGTGTGCTAGGAAAATGTTTATGCCTGAAAAAAACATCATCTTTTATTCAGATATTATAGTTGTGTCCGATGTATTATTCACAATTTTTAGTAATTTTATGAAAAAAATTCAATATTCATTTGATATTATTCCCTCCAAAGAAAAAATAAATTCTAGATTAAATTCGCACTCTCTACAATATTTTTCTACCAGAATATATATCTTATTAATCATCCCCTTCCACAACCACAATGGTTATTCACGAAACATCCCTCTTTGTAGTTTATTTCATTATATTCTATTATATATGCGGGTTATCTATTTGAGTGTACAAATTATTTGTTTAAGATAATACTTATCCTCTTTCCATATACAAATAATTCTATTATTCATTTTCCAAATTTTCTTTTTATCCAATGTAATAATTAAGACCTTTAATTCTACTATAACATCACATGCAACACCACCATCAAATTAAGAGTAAAATATGAATCTTAAATATATCATAAATATTCTATTTGTTTACTTGATATTATAGAATACATAAATTTAATATATCATCTGTCAATATCATCATATATTTTTCTATATAATGTTAATTTCATTTCAATTTTTTTTCATTCTATGATTCTTCTAATTTAACAATAAAATCCATATTTATTTAACATAATAAATCCATATATTAATTAAAACTCCCCAATATATAGTAACATAAGATATTTTCAAATCAGGGAAGTGAATCTCTTAAAAATTACATAGTATATAAATACACTAGCTTTTTTGTAAAATTCTTTTATTTAAGGCATTTTAATATTCATTACATCATGAATTCATAATATTGAGACAATTTTTAGTGGAATTAAACATCACATTCTTCGTTTTCTAGAGTAAAATTATATTTATAAATTTCCAGAAGATTTATATGGGATCAATGAGTTTATAATTCTAGATTCAATGTTTAATGATAACTATGATAAACAATGGAAAAATATTTTAATAATATAATGCATTGTGAAATCAATTACAGATAATTACATCATATTCTTGACAATCCAAAACAGAATTTTATCCTTATATATTTTTAATTTAAATGTATAAAATTCTATTATATATTTGTTTCATCGTGAATCATGAAATAATGAGTTCTACAACTCAAGGTATGATTGAATCAGATAATTATATCAAAATATGGGATTGTGGGTTTAATGGATTTATAGATTATATTTGAGGAGTTTTTGGATAAAAATATTGACCATGATTTTATCATGTGAGGTTATTTTACAAGTTGTGTATAGTAGAAAATGTATATATGATTTAGAATGATCATTAGTTCAATTTCTTAGACCCCTAATTGTGGTTTTATGGGATGTGATCTTAAAGCGATTAATGTTATTTTAGAAGATGTTTTATTTCTTTTATGTGTATTAAATTCATTTTCATAATGAAAATTATGAATTTAATTTTTTTTTGGGAATATGATTTCAGATATTGATAATATATAGGTTTTATATTACCATGGACATTGATGTAATTTTTAGACCACAAGATTTATCATATAAAAAACTATTTTATTTTAATGTTAATTATTAACTATGGAATTATTTTTATTTAAAAAAACATATCTTTTTATATTTTTTATCTTGAGTGATGAAATATATGAGATAAAATTTTATATTAAAACACTCATTGATTTTTAGGTTATTTTTGTTTGATATCGTTTGATATTTGGTTATTATTACTGAATTTTAATGATTAATATATCATGTTAAGGATTTATCCCATTAGAAATTATATATATATATATATGTGATATCTATTTGGGGATTGGAAAATGTCAGTAGATAAGTGTAATATTTTATTTTACCTTTTATGGTTATATAATCCTTTAAATGTTGATGTTAGTGCTTTTCGCATGAAAAATTCATATTTAATACTAATTTTTTGTAAAAAAAATGAGGCTATGGTGGAAATTTTATAATGTGAGAAATAATACCATAAAAGTGAGTATATTTCACTATGATTTCATATTTTATGTTATGGAATTCCTCAGCTCAAGGAAAATTATTTTGAAAAAAAATCATCCTCTAACATTTATATCTGATGAATTATATTATATATTATATCATAATAGATTTATGGTTTTGATTCCCTAAACATTCCATTGTTAATTCATATTCTTATGATCAATTACCTAAATAGGGATCTATAATTATTTTTACTTTTAATCCATGTAAAAATATTTAGTTTCCATCTTTGTTCTTATATTAAAAATACAATTTATTTATTATTCTATATGACTATTTAGCATCCCATTTTCCCTTATAAATAAGATGTTTTATTTTTCCTTTTTATGACAACAAATTATAGATAAAATATTGTAAAATGAACGTACTTTGTTACTCGGGTTAATGTTCATATTGTGAGTACACAATTTATTTAGGGTGGGATGTGACACCCTGGAAATTTAAAACATGAATATAATTTCTGATAGAATAAACTATATGGAACAGAGAGCCTAGATGATAATGTTACACCCATTGATATTGTGATATATTAATTTTTATTAAATACAATATCTTCAATAGTATTTGTCCTATTTTACAACAATAATTTTATGTTCAATAATATTCAACATGCAACACTAATCTAAATTTTTCGATAATATATATAACAACTAAAAAATCGCCATTTTATTGTATGTTATGTATATTATTAACTAATTTATAATATATATGTATATATATATATCCAAATAAATATAAATTAATTATTAATTTTTATTAATTAATCAATCAATTTATGGAAACAAAATATTATTTATCTAAAATGTGTTTTGTTCATTAATTAATTTCAATTTATATTCATGAATAAAATATGATTATAATATTTTTTAACTTCTTGAAAATATATTTTAAAAAAATAAATTAATATTTTTAATGAGAATATAAATATTTACATTGGGGTAATTTATATATTTTTTTGGGATGCAATGATTTTTTTGTGAATAATGAAATATATCTATTTTTACAATAATTTATATTCAATATTTTCACCATTATAAATTCTCATTATTGTTTTATTATATAATAATTATTACTTATTTGTACATAATAAACATAATTTATTTTGATGAATCATTAAATTATATTTTAATATATCATTATATCATGTTTAAATAACATTTTCTCTAAAATCTTTTCTAATGAGCATAATTTTTTTTTCAAATTTAATAAATTAAAGTAATGCATAATGATGATTTTTTATTTGAAATTAGTATATAATATATAAATTATTTTTAATTTTTATTCATAAAATTATAATGGACAGAAATATTATTAATAAAAAATCATATTGTTCATTAAAATTAATGGTCTCGAAAAAGCACTTATTTGTCACATCTAGAAGGTCAATTTTAAATTTACAACTGTAAAAATTTTGAAATTATATTTTAAAAAATATAAAAAAATTGTGTAAATTATATTTTTAAAATTATAATATGGTGAATTTTTTATAATTTTTATAAATGATGATTTTGTATGAATAATGAAAAATAATGATTTTTAATTATATTTATATTATCATTTAAATTATTAATGATATAAAATTAATATATTAAGTGTTTTTAATGTTTAAATTCCTAAATTATATATATTATTCTAATTTACTTCATTGTAAATCATTTTTATATTGAAATTTTATATAAAAAAATTGTAAGCATTTCTAAATTTTCTCATTGAGACTCTGTTTTATGAACACATCAGTGGTATTAATGTTAATCTAATTTTTTTTTATAAATATATGAATTGAATTTGGAAAATTAGAAAAATGTATGTAGTATATAGAATTAGAATAATTTATATTATATTACATGATTGAAATTTTGTCCTACAATAATGAAAAATGAAAACAGTAAAAATCAATTTGTACAGTATATGTAAAAATAAGGTTTTCAAGTGTAAATTAAATAAATAATTATAATAATTACCTAAAAACATTTCTATAATATATTATATATATTAATTACACGCTTATCTCCTTTAAAATTTATAATGATACATCTTTTTATTCTTGTGACATGAAAAAACATATGTGGACATTATTATTTTCTAAATGTACAAGTGTGACACTCACCTCACTCATGAAAGGCCACCTACCTTCCAGTACATTCACACTATAGAATAATTTTTCATATAAAAAGCTTAATAACACCAATAATTCCATAATATGATCATATAATGCCTATTTTTTGTATAAATAATTCCAAATAAATAATTTGGTGAAAACCAAAATAAATAACAAGAAATAGACATAACATTCTTCAACGAGCATTTTTATTTAATTTCTTCATCCACATTATTAATTAGTCTAAAAAATGTATTATAAAATAATATTATTATATTCCTTATATTGATTTTATATTACGACAACTAAATAATCTGCACCCATTTACACTTCATCCACGTAGTTTGTAAAGTCATATTTTGTGTGTATTGAAGACTACTGCTTCATGAACCGATATAATTCTTATTCTCTAATACCTCCACACATAGTTGTGTGTGATGATGAAAATAATATATATATATATATATATATGTGTGTGTGTGTGTGATATTTATAAAATAATTATACATTTATATTAATTATATCTATTTATCCTCTTTTATTTCTATTCCAAAGGGGATACAGTGAGATCTCTCGTGTGTACAAAGGACTACGAACTAACAAATTGATGTGATTCATATTTTACTGATGATTTACATGGAACATTGTATGGTCAAAGGTAATTCATATATATGACATACATGAAATAAAATTTATAATACTATAATATATATTATTCCTAATGGAAAATTTATACCTAAATATTATAACTCTCAAAAAGGATAACCACATTCTTAAACATGTGGACTACTCCCATTAAAAAGATACATGACTCCTTTCTTAACATCATGACACATGGATGTTATATTTATATAATTTTAAAAAATAAATTTTATAAATTTTATTATTATAATTATATAATGGTAATATATTATATAATTCCTTACCAAAATGATCACTAATAAACGAAAATGTTTTATATCCGTACGTACGACCCAATACCTCTATGATTTAAAAAACATCAATTTTCAAAACCATCATTCATAATTGGAAATGAATGTTTAATTGATATATAAATATAATTATTTTATCATAATCATTTATAAATATAATATTAAACTACATTATATTCAAAATAACTGAAAAATTAATGATAAAGCAAGAATGAGATAGTAATACAATTAAAACATGAGTGAATTAAAACAATGAATAAGTATTAATGAAAGGGGGATAGTATATTATCAAATTATTATATATAATTTTATAAATATTGAAATTGTTATATAATAGGTAAATAAAATTCATAAAACAATAATGAATGTGGTAAACCCTTGTTCAACCCAAAGGATGCATGAGGTAAGGGATTTTTAAACACTCTTTTAATTTTGGGATGCATATGAAAAATCACCATTGATTTTTAGTGGATTATATACTTCCTCTTTGATAAGTTATATAATGAACCAAAATATTTTCATTCTATTTAAATTATCATTTTATGTAATTTTTATTTTTGATTATGTTTCCAATTATTCGGAATGATGGAAGGAATTTCTTAAATATATTTCCATTCAATGGATTAAACTTATACTTCACTAATTATTTCATGATAAGATTATATGTGTAATGAAATTTTTTTATATAATGTATTGTAAAAAAATTTCATTGGTTATTTTAAATTTACAAATATAATTTATTCATTGATTAATTATCACATCAATGTAATGTTATTTGAAGGGGATTTTCCCTTAGTTTTAATTGTTGTTTACTTATTCCATTTCATGCACCTACCTTCTCTTATGAAATATATATGAACCATATTTGACATGTAATAAGATGAATTTTATTATTCTAATTATATCTTATGATTAATTTAATGTAATCAATTTATGTAGATTATAATTCAAATTATAATTATCTTAGTAGTTTTAATATACAATCTCATCATTTAACTGAGGTTTTTACCTATTAGTATAAAACATTGATCTCTTATGAAAAAATATCAGCGATTCTCAATATATTTTTTATCATTTTTTATTTATTATATTTTAAAGTAAAAATAAAAATATTCCACTATTGGGTTCTTAATATAATTGAGAAACTAATTACAAGAAAAATATAATTCATATCTCTCATTGTTAAAAAAACTATTTCATCCGAATAAAACTATCCAAAAATGTTTTTGAAAATGTTAAAAGAATTTATCACATGATTTACTTAATAATTTTTAACCCATGATTGAATTTGATTTATTTTTTAAATGGTATATTGATGTCTTTTCCCAATCAATAATCCTTTTTAATTTATCAATTATGTGAAAGGAATATTAATGTAATGTACACCATTAAATGATTTTCCCATATGAAGAAACATTATTTTCAATTAATCATTAATTTTATGTTAAAAAATTTATTTTCAAATTAATTGTTATTGAAAATGATTTGAAATTATTATTTTTATATATAATGTATATTTTCATCAAAAAATTATTTATATGAAATTTGAGACATCATTTTTATATATTCAAATATATTTTCAAAGAAAATGATTTCTAAAATAGTTTATTTATTTTTAATTCTAAAACTATATTTCAAATTAGGAATGTTATCTTTATTGAGAAATATTCCAAGAGATATGATAATATAATTCATTATCTAATACGATATGCATTATTATTACTTTTATTTCAATAAAGATAATTATAATGATAACATTATCATTGATTACCAAGATATATTAAGACTATTTCAAAGGGATTCGTAAAGAATCCAATTCTTTTCCATAGGTGAATAATGAAATGATTTTCTCTTCCAAATTATGTATTCGTGAAGGGTATGTGGATGTTATGAGAGACCCCATTATAGCTTATATGAAGAGGATTTCTCTATTGTAGCATAAAATTTAGGCATATATTGCTTATATGATGGGTGTACCCATAAAAAGAAAGGTGAGACTAATAGTACTTATATGATGGGTCGACCATGATAGTTGTGGTCGAGCATGTTTTTTATGATAAGATGGGTGCACCCATATAGTTCACTAATGAATTAGGTAATGATAATGTTCTCTCAATAATTGTATTGGATGTCAACCATGAGGTAATAATATTTATAAGGGATATATAATGGTTCTGAACACGATCTATTGTGATGATGTTCTTGCATACCATCCTTTTATATCAATTCATTCCATGTGTTTATAATGATTCTTTTTTCCATTATAATATCACATGGTTTGTGGTTGTTGATTTTTTAGAATTATTAATATTTTGAAGAATTATGTCATATTTCATGATTTATAATTATTGTTTTGATGTGTATAAGTTCTCTTTTTATATACTCATGCACTAAGATTATGTTATTATTCAATTATTCACTTATTGTTATCAGTTATGTATATAAAACGTAATTTATTATGTATAAACATACTGATCATTTGAGATCTTCCATCATAGTATTCATTTTACTTGTTTTATAAATAATGTGTTCGAATAAATTATGTCTATAATGGATATCATAAGGATAATTATGATGATGCAAATATTTAAAATAACAAATGATGGTTCTAATGGGATATATTCATAATTAACATTAGCATTATTTTTATGTAAGAGTGTTTTATAATTATATAAAACAGTATACCAAAATGGGCGTTGAAAATGTATGTGATATAGTTTATACATTTCATTTTTTAAGAAATGGATTGAAAAAATTGGGTCACAATTATCAGTATCAAAGACAAATATATAAATCTTATTATTTCTGAAGTGTATCTGAGTGTGCATATTCGTTGATGATCATTTTAGAGTGAATACAATACATTAAAACAATTTAATGTAACAAAAATTATGTTTTATAACATTCTATATTTCAATGGGTGTATTTAATTAAATAGTTATAAAAACATATTGATTATATAGAAATATGTATTAATACTATCATCTTAGTATTATACATGTAAGTCGTGCTCATTAAAAATAATTTGATCAATTTCATATAGGGTTTAATTTTATATTTTAAACACCAAATTTATTGGGATATCTAGGAGTAGAAAAATTTATATTATATCTAGGTTTGATGTATAAGGATTTAATTTATTTTTTGGGAAAGAATCTTCCATGATCACTTAATATGGTATTAATAATTATTTAATATGGATTTATATAATATTAACATATCATGGTAAACCACTATAGGATTCACATATATGAGCCAAAAACATAATTTCATGGGAATCATGAATGTTAATCAATAATAACATTAGGATAATATTATGCTATTAAAATAGAAATTTACATATTACAAAATATATATGTTAATTAATTATATAGGATGAGTTTTTGATACCTATTTCATTACATCAATGTAAATTTTATGCTCCTTCTCTTTGGGAAAAGGGTTTTAGTAAATAACTATTTAAAATTATATAATAGGAAGATAAATAACTTGAATCTTATTATTATTATTATTTAATGGAAATTCCAGTGCCATAGTGTATTTTTTTTAAAATAAATATTCTTTATAATATGATTATAAGAAAGGAAACATTTAATAAATAAAATAATATAATTTAACAATCTAAAAATGCTTTTTTATCATAGTACTAAATATAAAATCATTTTTAGAATAATAAAATAAAAATTCAATTGTTTAAAATCTAACATTAGAAACATCATATCATATATAATAAATAATAATAAAATTATACATTAAATCAATAAAAATCATTTTATTTAGAAATAGGTCTCGTGTTACTGATAATTCAATGAAAATTAATATTAGAATAAGTGTTTTCACCAAAACATACAAGACCAAAATCAAATTTTAAATTATTCATGAATCCTATGAAGCCCCATAAAATATTTGAAAAACATCAAATATCCAGATACCATAGGAGCTTATTGGTATTCATGATGTATTTCTCATATACTAAATAAATTATGATATAATATTTGTACCTAAATTTACATAGGTCAAGTAATGTTAGAAAATAAATTATTAGAAATCTAAATATTCATCAGCAATATAATAATAGTTAAATTAATAATTTTTTAAAATAAATACTCTACATGGGCCAGGGGTAAATGATCCATTTCATGGAATTGTTTTTTTATAACAATGGAAAAAGTATTATAGTGAATTTTTAATTGAAATAAAAGGAAAATGATTATATAAGTACATATAGGGGTGGTCCACTTCCATATATTCATTGTAAGTGTTTATTTTGCCTTAGTGAAATATTCATGAAACGTCCTGATTTATTAATTATACAACATATCATTATTATTTAATTTTATCATTATGAAATTCTTATAATTTTCAAATGATAAATCAATTTTTAATGTAAGAGAATATTGTTTTCTTCCTCTTTTTATAATTATGTTTTATCACAATAATTTATTCCTCTATAATATTATATTATTCAACTAAATATTATACACACATGTATTATTTATAATTATTTTTATTTTTTGAGGGAATGTGAATAATTTTTATAACTCATTTGTTATTTTAATGATTCATATTATTTCCTTCTAATTAAAATCATCAAAGGATAATTATTATTCACTCGAACCATACATTAATAAAATATTTGTTTTTAATGGATTTATTTTATTTTGTTTGGGGAATCCCATATTTTTATATATTTCATTATTCGAATATAATATTTGATTTCCCCATTTCCTTATAAAACATAACAAGTAACATATCCAATGTTATCATTTTTCTTTTTATTTCATTTAATTACATAATCTTTATTAATATTTGGTTTCCAATTGACCTTCTACATTACAGAAACATTCATAAAAACTCTATCTAGATAATTTATTTCCACATGTAAATTTGATATAGATTCACTATAATAGGTATTATGAGCTCTTATAAAATTTTATTAATAATGAAAAATATTATTTAAATATTTCTAATTTATTGGCCTCAAAATCATCATCACTAAACATATTCACATAATTTGATATCATTAATTTTTATCATTTTTATAATTAGGTATTTATGAATTTCATATGATTATATAATAGTGGTAGAATTTCCTATGCATATATTTGGTATACATCTCAACATCCTCAATACTTGAGCTCTGTGATCCACATTCTATCAAAGATAATTAATAGTGTTAATAATTATATTTATCCTATAGTATGTATATAATATATATTCATTATGTTTATTTAAATATAATTTTTTTTAGAAAAAAATATTACAATTCTATAAATTATTAATACTTCCCTATATGATAAAAAATTTAAATCCCAAATTTTAAATGTATTATTATATGTATGTATTAATATTAGTATATAAAATGGTAATGTAAAATATAATTAATTAGTTAATTTGAAATGAGTCAAATATTTATTATTTATTACATCACTATAATTATTTATTTAAAGGTTTTTTTATATTTACCTCTAATTAGTGAATATTTTTCAAAATTAATACTCCCAAAGTGAAATTTCAATTCAATTATCCAATATAATTTAGTTTGGACAATATAATATTTAGTTATAATTGTATAAAAAAAATCAAATCTTATGATATCTAGAATTTGGAAATTATTATAATAAAATAAAATTAATATCATTACCATATGACTATATCAAGGTCTAAATGGAGAAAAAATAATACATTATTAAAAAACCCATTTCTACCAATTTTAGTTTACATTAGATTTATCAGGATGGGATGAATTGATAATAAAATAATTATATCAAATAAAAACTAATTATTAAACAAAATCCCCTAATTTTAAAAATTCCCAGTGGAATAAAAAACTAAATATATATAATGTATCATTATAAAAAACATCTCATGTTATTTTCTAATACTCAGTTATTATAATTCGAAATTATCACCTTTATTTGAGATAACATTTCTCACCTTAAATATTCGATAACTCATTACAAAAATAGATCTACCATGTATTATATTGAAAACGTTATTTGTAAAATATATTAATAAATAGTAAAAAATAAAAATTGAAATATAAAAATAATTTTTCCAGTATCACACTAGGACTTATTCCACTCCATGTAATTTTTTCCTTCAATAATAGTCATTTATTGAAAATAAATATGATGATAAAAAGAGATAGATTATGAAAAACAACAACAAATTAGATGCAACGCCCCACAATTTTGTGAAAAATTATTTGTAAATAAAGTTAGTGTTTTCAATATTTTTTATATTTGATTCACTAAATATAATTTATGTTACATGAAGAATTATGTTTTTATTGTATTTATCTAATATTGAGTATATATTGGAATACACAGAACAAAAATTTTAAATGATTCATGATATACAATTGGAATATTATTGTTTAATATAATTGTTATGACCTAGCCATAGAATTGTTATTTATGAATTGGAAGGAATAAATTATGAAAAATTATGTTGTATACCTTTATATATAATTAAATATTTTGTGACAAATTAATAAGAATTGATAATAAATACCATGTAAGTATAAAGGAAATCATTCTCCAAATAACTATTTTTGTGAAAAAAAACGTGTTTTACCTAATTAAATTATACAAAATATTTTTTGTTATTTCATTTAATGAATATTTTATATTATATATTAATGTAAATTTTTACTTTTAATATTATCTGTTTTCTTACACAATAGATAAAAATTAATCCAATTTTACACTTTAAGAAATTTATTTTGTAAAAATAAGTGTTTTCACCTTTGGTGCCAATATTTTAAAATTTAAAATTTTCCTACTTCAAAAAATACGTTTGAAAAATAAAATAAAATATTTAAATACTTAGGATAAAATAATATTGTATTTAATCTTTGGTTATTTTATTAAATGATATTTTTTAATTACAGAAAAATATTTTTTTATAAGAATTCCAATTTCATTTAAAACATTTAAAGACAATGAAATTGATTTAAGATGGTATAAATAGTAAAATAAGTAAAATTATATATCAATTACTACAATTTAGGCAATTTTAATAAATTTAATTTTCAATATTTTTATAAAAACATTTTAATCTTTTTAATATTGTCTCATTGGAAAACCACTTTATTATCTCTTCTACATGAAACATTTTAAATTAAAAATTTTGAAATAGGAGATTTATAATTATAAAATTATATTCCAGTTTTATAATAATACTGATTCATACTAACTAATATGTTGCAAATAGTACTTATCTCAAAGAATAGTAAAAACAATAAAAATAATTTTTCGTAGTTATGGTGAAAATCAGTTTTTTATTGGTTAAACTATAATGATAAGGGTTAAAAATGAACCAAAATATGTCCATCACCCACTATATGGAATAATTTGGACCATAAAACTTCTATTGTTATATAATTTCCCATTTCATAGCATTTGGGGAAGTGAAAATGTTTGTTCACATTTTTCTTTTAAGAAATTACTTTTTATCCACTCATCTCACATATAAAAGGCCACCACCTCTGCTATAATGTTCAAAAATCCAAAAAACATTTATTCATCCATAACATGAAAACATAACCTCATTAATTCTCTTATATAATCATATAATCCATTTTTTCATTAATCTAACCTATTATTCTTTTGGGTTATAACAAAAGGATTTAGTTCGAAGAAGATGTAATATTGCTAAGCAAGCATTTTATATTATTTAATCCTCCACCACATTAAACTCTAATAGATCCATGATAATATATAAAAAAGGGTATTTTTTATATACAAAAATTTTCTTATGTTAATTTCATAACCTAAATTCTTATCATCATCCATCCATTTTTTTTATGAAATCACCATTCGGTAGTACACCCTACTACCACCACATTAACCGATAACATTCATTTTCTATAAACTCCATTGTATGAAGGATATTATGTTGTATTTAATTATTATAATATATACATATATATGATAATACTATACCTATAGAACAATAATATCTCATATACCTTCATTCCATTGAACCCATTGTAAAAACAATAAGGTCGTACATGTTTACGATAGTTAGCCACATCACAGATAGATGTTACTTGTTTATCATTTTTTAAATACTAGTATAGTATAAATGATATATTAAATGAATAAATATTAAAATTTTAATAAAATTAATCTTCATGAATAATAATATCTCATATAAATTATTATATTAAATTTTCTGCGGGATTCAAGAACGTTGTTCATGTTTATGGAGCAATGCAACCTCAAGATGTGATTTGATTTGGTCACCCCTTACATAGATGTTTATAGATATTATTTTAATTAAAATATGATATATGAATGACAAAAAAAATTTATATAATTTTAATACGATACTTTTATTTATTTAATTAAATCCATTGATAAAATTAAAATGTCATACATTGGTATGTAAACCATACTGTCTCCATTAATGGTGTATTTCATTATATATAAATATACGATAAGGATTCTAATTAATAAATATATAATTTTTATATATGGTATTTATAGCAGGGATAAATTTATTGGGGTTATAGAACCATGATAAATTTAAGCGGGACAATTAAAACAAATCAAACCGTACAAAAAAAATACATTTGGAATCTGAATAAAAATTTTATAAATAATTAGATAATAAACAGTTAAAAACATGTCATATGTAAATCAACAAATTTTATTATATATATAATTATGGTTTGGTAATATATTTTAATAAACATATATTTATTTATCAAAATATATTAATGTGCACGAATAATGTCTTGACATAAGGAATGAAATTTATGTGCCACATTTTATTTATATGAGTCACATTCCATATTCAACAGAATATTATTTTTTGTAGTTTATATACATCCAATGAATTTATTTTATTATTATTATCCAATAATTTATTTATAATTTATATATCGTATTTATTATATTTCTTTCATGGGGTTTAAATTCCCATTGATTCCAAAGAGTTCAGGGATAATTGTCTAAAGTTTTTTTTATTGGGAAATAAGGTATGCTCACACAAATTTTCTTCAAGGAGATGTGTTTTCCAAAACATCAAAATGATATTAAATGATATGAAATAATGTCATGATATTAAATGTATCTTTAGATTTTTATTATTAATGGGGTATATGATTCAAATTATACCAACATGGTAATAGTTTTATGATATAATATCATTATTCAATAGGATTATTCGTTGTTAGATTTCCAATGATAACATATAATGATCCATGTCATATGATAATGAAAAAAATTTCCTCAGGTTTTCTTATAAGAATAATTTATCCCCTTTATTTTTTATCTTTATATAATTAGGTAGTCAAAATAATTCTTCCGTGAAAAATCATCCTGATTTCCCTCTTTGATAAAAACTCTACATTTAATCTAAAATAATGTTTTATAAAATTGATATATAAAATTTTTATAAAATACTATTACATATTTATTAAATATATATTAACTAATTATAAAAAATTTTAATTTTTTGAATTGAATATTCCATAAATTTTATTAGAAATTCTTATTTGTATATTTTTTAAATTGAAAACGATATATTTATTTTATCATGTATGAAATGTATTTTTATTACACAATAAAATCTAATAACTAATATAAAAATTAATTTATATGATTCAAATATTATTTTTAATTTATATTATTTCTAATTTTTTTTTAAAAAAAATATAATTTTTATTATTTATTTCTAAATAAAGTAATTTTCATCAAGAAATGTTTTAAATGATATTTAACTATAAAAATAGATGTTTCCCAATTTATTTTTAATGATTAGAAATTTTTAAATGTTTTATGTCTTAAAAAAATTTCAAGTCGAAAGGCTATTTATCTCAATAAATGTTCAAGGGATTTTCTAAAATAATTTTCGTTCTAATATATCATCATTTTCTGTTACTTATAATTTTTTAGGAATAAGACTAAATGTTAATATCAATAATCATTTTATCAGTGGTTAATAATTATATTGAAAAAATGTTTATGAAATATATTTTTTTCAATGGATATGATGTAGTGTATTAATGAATATTTTATGGTACCAATTTTTTTCTTGGGATTTGATGTGATGATGTAAAAAATTTTAATGTCCATATAGATCAAATAATATTGTTTTCAATAAGAGATATTTGCGAAATATTTCTCCCTCAAATGCATGGAGTTACAATTTATTTCTCCTTATATAATAATGGGAAACATGTCATGGGGCTTGATCGACAATGAGAAATAAGAGATTCTTAATCCAATATGTGAATCAGGTCTATCCTTACACACAAAATGATATAGGTGATGATTCATGATCAACTATACTACTGGTTAATGTATTTAACCATGAAATAAGGTATATTTTCAATATTTTTTATGGTACCTCACTTTTATGACCAGATCATATGATTTGAGATTTAATTCTGATGATTTTTTACTCATATGATAATGTTCTAAAAAATTAAAATGTTTAATTCCATGAATAATTTTTATTCTCTATGATATGTAGTGGTTGAAATTAAAGGTTTTGTTCTTGTTCAAATACCGTTATTATTTTATTATTATTTAAATTGATCATATATTGATATCACTAATGTTTTCATCTAATGAGAATCTATACATAACATTTCTTATGATTTTTTCCCTATGTTTTGATGAATATATTATGTAGGTTTTTTCCAATAAGATTTTTACTAAGAAGATATATATGGAAAATGATTATGATAATTTATTAAATAATATGATATTGTATCTAGTCTTCAAATATATTAAAATATTATGGTCCTTAGGTGTGTATTGAAAAAATATGTTGAATATTGATCTAAAAATATTGGATATATATTTATAAAAATACAAGATACCTCTTTTTGGCCTTAGAAGAAAATCTTAACCAATATTTGAGGAATTGGATTAGAAAAAATAGTGAAATCCAGGACGATTTGTCTATGTACATTATAAAATCCATATGTTTTGTAAAAGGAATATATTGTTTTGTTATCCCAGAAATTAAATACTTTTCCACATAAAATAATTATATTTTTCTCTAAACTATTGTGATAATGAGTAATTTCCCTAAAATTTTTACATTAATCAGTAATCAATTATCCTCTAGTTCATTAAAATGGGACTTCAATCATAACACGTTAGACCCTATCAAGGTATAAAAATTTTAAATTATTAAACTATTTGTGAATCATTGTGATAGACATGAATAATAATTACGGATGACATTGGTTAAACCCATGTTTCCGTATGTCATAAATTCTATGTCACTATCTAAAAAGATAGTAAGTATTTTTTATTATTTTTTAGAAAATATTATTATTTTTTATCAAAATATATTTCTTTGTTTTAGTCATTAGTGGGAACTTAATGGAACCGTACGAACTAATAATTTATTAAATAAATGTGATTATGATATATTAAATGGGATGAAGAGTATAATGGTGGATATTATGATAATTCATAATCAGTTCTCATGACATATTATTAAGAACATGCACCTTTAGCAACTCTCAGAATAAAAAAAGAAGAGATACATAGAGTTCATGGATATTTTGGATGGTGGAGACAATGGAGTAATGAATATTAATTTTGATATGTGCCATTATTATGTAAATAAATACCATAGATGGCGTATTAGGGGGAAAATAAGATGATTGAGTGTGGAATATAAGTACAAAAAGAGATTAATTTCATAAGAAACATGAAATTGTTTTGTTATCTCAATAGAAAAAAAATTTCTTCCATAAGATATCATCGAAAGATGAATGTTTAAAATTTGGAATGTATGTGAATTATACAAATAAATGACATAGGGGGAAATTATATATATATAATAACAATAATTGAAGGATTAATGATTATACATTGGATGATGTGGATTCTAAGAAAGACATATAAATGGTATAGACTGTTATAAAAATATTTTTTATATTAAACATATAAAGAATGATTAATATCTTTAATTCTTAAAGTTTTTATGTGATTCAAATGTATTATAATTGGAATGTGGTATTAATTATTATTATAATGAATCCAAGATATTGGTTTGATAATGATTTGGGATTATTGGAGCGTTTATGTATTGGAATTCAAAAATTATGTTATATAAATCACTAAATATATAGGAATTTTTTAATGATTGTTTTTAATTAATTTCAATCATGAATACTAGGAATTATTTATGATAACCAAGAAATATAATTTAATTTTATGGTTATATTTTAAAAAACACATGATTAAGGTAAGTTAACCATTATTATGTTTCGGATGTTGAGGTAATTATGTTTGGATACAGAGAAGTTGGATATGACTAAATTAAATCGGATAGTTTAGATGACTATTGAAATTAATAATGATTTATGGAAATTGTGGTTTATGTTATCATTGATGAAGTTTAAATCATTATATAATTTATAGAATATATTCAACAATCAATTGATTTTTAACAAAATTATGAATTTTGTATCTTTACATTATGTTTTTATGGTAATTTTGTTTACTACCTTGATTAAAGGAAATATATTATTATGGTATTAAATTATTTGGTATTTAATAATCCTTTCTAATTTATTAAATTTGGGTTATTAATGTTAGGATTATTTTGAGTAATTTATTGACCTAATTTTTATATTTTTAATATTTGATGGGTTATAAGGTCCCCCATTTATATAATTGGTTAAGATAATATTTGGATGTGGATTTATATATTAATGTATCATTTAACCTTATAATTATTTTGGAATATTGGATAACTGATTATAACTATTTACTTTTTTGATAATAAATAGAGATAGAATGAGTAACATATCATTATTTTAAAGATGTTTTTTCCTTTGTTTCTTTATTCATGAAAAATTCATCTCTCAATGTAAGATATGAATTTTTATTTCATCAAGGCACAACCCAATAATTATACATAGTTTATGAAATGAAATGAAATTATGTGTGTATATATTCTCATGAAAATTATTCATCTTTATAAAAATATCATGAAATAAAATGTTGAATGTCCTATTTAATATTTGATGATAGGATGGACTTTTAACCTATAACCAATTTTTGTCTTTGTTTTCTAATCATATACCAAAATATTTTCTTTCATTATCAATTAATATTTGGGTGTTAATTTCCACTTTTGGGTCATCTTTTTTACATCCAACTAGTGTTATCCTAAATCGAATCCAGGTTATCTGTTATTTTGGATGGAATTTCCACATAAATTTATATATTTAAAATATTAAATTTTATTACAACTTTTTAATATTTAGATATCCCAAAAATTAATTTTAAAACATTAATGTATTTTTTAATAAAAATACGTTCAAATTGAAAGGATTTAGTTTTTAATGTTGTAGAATATAACACCATAATATTTTTTAAAAAAATATATTTTTCAAATAGTTGTAATCTTTTTGATATTAAAATAACATAAAACATAAATTTGATATTTTATTACATGGAAAATTGAGTTTAACATTCTCTACATATAACACTGAGTGTATCATTTGTTACACATAATACCATGATTATATAAAACCTGAGATACTATTAAAATTTTATTATATAATACTATATTTATCACCTAGAGAATGGAATGAAAGTTATAAATAATATTATATAAATTATAAAATATATGGTTTAAACATGAATATATAATAAATTATTTTGTTTAGAATTAATTATATATGAAAAAAACCTTTTTAATTAAAAGAATTATTTCTCTGAAAATTAAATATTTTAATGCAAATCAACATGTTTTACAATTAAATTTTTTAAAAAAACTAAACATGGGAGAATAATATTAGTAAAATTTACATATTTTATATTTAATAAAATTAATATCATTTATGATATTTTTTTCTAGACGAGATATTATAAAAACTATAATTATACACTTTTAGATTACATTTACCTAAAGAATTGTTTGGTCTCCTTTTTCACACATATTTTTAATGTTTCATTTTTAGACATATAGAACATATATTTCAAAATATTATTAAATTTTTATATCATCACCTCCAAATTATCTTAGAGATAATTTTTGATAATTTTATAAAGGGAAAAAATTTATGATGAAAGAGAAAAAAATTTGGATTAATTATGAAATATCATTTATTTCAATACACTGAAACAAAAAAAATCATTAAATGTTTTAAAAAATAATAGTTATATATATATATATATTATTCAGATTTTGTTTTTTATAATAATTTTTATGTTTAATTATTTTATATTATAACTTTTTAAACATTTGATCAATTTCCCTTTGGAAAACTGCTTTCTCGTCACGCCTATAATAATGATTTTAAATTTATATTTTCCACTTATTTGAATAGAATTATGAAAAATTTAAAAATATTTTTTACTCAAAATAATTTATATTATATAATTATTCTATTTGAAAAATTAGACATACTAAATAGTAAAAATATAAAAAATTATTGATCATAATTAAAGAAAATATGAGTTTACTAAGGGTTAAACTAAAAATATAAGGTGTAAAAAGGACCCAAAAAATTTCTATCATCCATTTTATGACCATATATACACAGTATATACTCTATGGGATTCTAATAGTCTATTATTGATCTTGTTTCATATAAAAAATTTGTGTACAACATTTTCGTTATAAATTTTTATTGTTATCTACTAAACTCTCTTAAAAAAGGATACAACATATTCTATCCTGTTAAATTTTCTAAAAACAATTAGATTGTCCATTAACAAAACAAATTTATTATACAATTTGATCCTCTAAACATTGAACCTTTTTTTTCATATATCATACCTTTGAATTATTTTATTGAAATCCAAAAGATATTTCTAAAGAAGATTTAATGACCCTAACCCAGCCTTTTATTTTATTTCTTCTTCCACCTAATTAAAATAATATTATTCCATTATAATATAAAGTTGTAATTATATACCTCCATTTTATATGTTATTATTATAATATAAAAAATCATAATTTTTATCATCTTCTATAAAATATGATATGAAAACATTATTCCTGTGTGTGGTAGTATAATACCTTGCAAACCAATGTTATTTGTTTCCCATTAAAAACTCTCATAGAAGGATATAATTATTTATTTAATGTATATAAATTATATTTAGGTTATTATGATACCTATTAAAATATAAATCAACATCTACCATAATAACTTTACACCCGTTGGTAAAACATTAATGTTTCTCATTTGTAAAATAGACTAATATCTCAGGAACCGATGTGATGTGTTTTCCATTTATAGATTACATGGCCCAAAATAATAATATTTTAAATTAATATATATATATATATATATATATGAGATATTTATAACAAAAATATGCTTTTAAAATAAATTTATCACATATACATTCTTACAATCCATTTTATGAGTGATACTATAACATCACTCAGGTGTAGAATAGACTACTGCCTTCGAAACAACACAATTTTTTCATGATTTACAAGAAAGGTAATGATGATTTTTAAATAAAATATGTGAAATATATATAACATAAAAACCACTCAATAATTATAATTTATTATTTTAAATTAATTCTACCAACTATTTGAGATAACAAAAACATTGCTCACTTATTTGTACGATCATCCATATCCATAAACAGTGTATTTATTTTTCAATATCTATATTTATTAGATTAAATTATATAAAAATTTATATTGGAATATATATGACATTTATATACATATAAAAATTCATGAGATGATGTGAAAATGATAAAATTTTGGTTCATAAAATAAAAAATCAAAACATTAAAAAAAACTAAGAATTTATTATCATGAAAATGATTATAAAATGAATTATTAATAATATTGTACAAAAGGTAATATATAAATAATATATTCTATTATATATAAATATAAATATTTTTGTAAAATGTATTTTTCATAATATGATATTTATTACATAGGTTTATTAAAAATGTAATAAAAATGTTTAAAATTTGTATAAGGGATTTCTTTCTCTGATTTTCTTTTGGTGTGCCACATGTAATATTAAAATAATATCTCTTTTAGGTGGTGAATATACTATGTATGAATTTATTTTATTATTATTATTTTGAAATTTATTTGGATTTACATATACAGTTAATTTTTTCTCTTCCATGGGGTTTACCATTCAATATTTACAAAATGCATAAGGGATTTCTGTCTTATGATGCCTTCTATGGGATTTATGTTATATTTGACAACTATCTAATTCCATGATGAGTATATATTGATCCATTAACAAGTTATTTAATTTATATTATTATTTTCTTGATATTAATTGTTTCACATGTTTTTATTCTTTGATGAGGCCTATAATTAATTTGATACAAATGTGGTCAGGGTTTTATGATAAAATATAATTATTTACCATGATTTTTATAGTTATGGTTCTGATTATAACTTCTTATGACTCATCTCTAAATAATATAATCAATTTTATTAATCAATTGTTATTTCAAAAAAATACATTCTTTCCTATAACATTCATGTCTCTCTGAACTAAAAATATCAAAATAAGGTTTTGAAAAGAATAGTCTTTATTTCGGCAATCATTCAAATCATATTTTCTCCCAAAACAATGTTTTTGACAAATTATTTCAAAATAGTTTATAAAATTATTCAATTGATTTTTTGATAAAATTTTTACACATTTTTAGATTTTTACATCATATTTTTTAAATAAAATCTCAATGTTGTTTTCCAAATAATGCACATATGTATGTTTTTTAAAAATGTGAGAGGAATAGTAGCTTTTATATTATAATACATGATTTTTATAATCCATTTCCATTGTATCAAATTTTTTTATTAAAATTATATATTAAAATATGATTTAATATTTTGTTTATGAATTATTGTTTTTTAAAAATAGATTTCCATGAAATGATATTTTCCATAAAATAAGATTGGAATGATTTCAGAAGTTTACTTTATCAGTTTCTAATGTTATTTCATAAGAATATTATTTTGAAAATGGATTAAATTATTAAAAAAAAATTTAATGTTGAAATTCTATCATTCCCAAAAAATTATTGAAGTGATCATTCAAAATCATTTTCCAAATAATTTAACATCAATTGATGATAATTATTATTTACATGGTATAATATTTAATTGAAGCATCCTAAGTTGATATCAGGGTGGTTAATGATTGTATTAATGAAATTATTTTAAAATATATATTATTTTTCATGGGTTATGTTATGTGATTTGATGAAATCTTTTTGAAACCCATTATCATTTTATGGGGTATGATGTATGATATAAATTATGTTTTATGATGTTGTAGAACACATAAATGATATGGTATTCAATATTTAGTATTGTAACCCAGTTTTATGAAATTATATTAGGGTTCATGGTTTGTTTATGATTATTTCACACTCTTATGTGCTATGTTTTTAGAATTTGTAATATTTTATAACATGAACTGTGATTATAATGCACGAAAATTTAGGTATGAAGTTATTATGTTGTGTTCCTAATCATGTACTCTTTTGTTTCTCTTATCCCTTCTTATAATTATTAATTGATATATCTTATGTTCACCCATACAAAAAATATTCTCTCTCACTTTCTATTGTGCAGGGACCACAAGAGAAATATTCTACGAAGATTTTATGGAAAATGTTGTTTTCCCTACTCCCATGAAGTAGATAAGTAAAGCATAATTATTGTTATGGTGATCATCATTCAAAATTGATTGATAAAGGTTTGGATTTAATGAAATTTAACTACTACTGTGCATTTCGTTTTACATAGATTATTTCATCTTGCATTAACACTAACGGGTATATGGATCAGCTACCTCCAGTTTTTTTCAATGACCTATCATATAATCACCCATGGAAATCAATAGGCGAAAAATTTCATGAATAGACTTTCCAAAAATGGATTGGAAAACAAAGACATTGGGATAGAGTGCCTTCAACATGAACAACCCACTAAGCATGAAAAATATTTAAATAAATTTTATTAGGACATCTTAACGTGACCAAGGAATCATATTTTTTTACAAATAAGGATTGTATTTCATATACATAATTCCACTACATAATGATGGTACTTATGTGTGTATTTATAAATTTTAGTGAAAAATATTCTAAAATTGTTGTATCTTTATGTATCAAAATATTGGGCCTCTATATTGGTTTATTTATTATATCACAAAGCCTCTTCAATATATATTAGAGAACTATAAAAGATGATGAAAATAAATTAATTATTATATGAGTACACTTCTATGATTTAATGGATTATATTCTTAAAAGATATATAATGTAATTTATTCTTATATCAAAATATATGTTAATTAGATAGATATAGATGATAGGTATGTGTATTATTATAAAGAATTTTTTTTTCTTTATTGGGGTTTTCAATACTGGATGACTTTCTACAGTTATGATTGTAGATACAGTGACAATAAAATGTTTTATAATCTTGTTCTGTATTGCATTCAAAAACATAATGATTAATATTATTGAAACAATGTACTAGAATATGATATGGTTTTTAATCAGTGAACTACATTCAATATCATAAATATAATTTTTAAATAACATATTCTTCCTAAATTATAAAATTATGATTTGTCACCAAGGATACTTATACTCATCAAGAAATATAATATAATTAAATTATTCTATCATAACATTTATTTCTATAGAGATATGTGGTAGAATATATATTATTAAAATAAAATACCACATATCACACATCTGATGATGTTTTCCATGATTGTTAAATATCATTTCATTTGAAACAATGAAAAAAACATAATTTATTTAGTCAAACGTTCATAGTTCGAATCAATATATCTTGTCATTAATTAAATTAAATATTTTATCACTCGATGTACATACATTCAATTCATCCCTTTTATATAATTATAAATCAATTATAAAATTTAATCCTAATATCTTCTGTTAAATTGAATATAATATGTCTTGAATCCAATACACTGTGATTCATAAAAATATTATTTATAACATGTGTTCGGATATATTATCCTAGTGGTATCTTAGATACCCCAGATGTTTGTTAAAGATTTTAATTAAAATACACCATGATACATCGATTAAGAATGTATTCATTCTATAGGGTCTATTGGTCACTTCAACCACAAGAAAAATGAAAATGTTTTCTATAATGCATAATGAGTATGATCAAATTAGTATTGTTGTCGATTGTGTTCTTAAAGATTTTAATATTTTAATTCACATACACTTTTATAGCTTCAGGAAGTGTTTTATTGCATCATTCATACTCCATCTATTAGGAACAGTTTCAATGATAATTAAAAAATAATTGTTTCTGACATTAAACATTGAATTCATTAATAATAAAATAATTAAGACTTTAAATAATTATGAACCAAAATTTCTTATCTATGCCAAATGTTCTGATAGTGGATTGTGATTTTTGAAATGAATTGACATGTAGTACGATAATCCATTAGTGTCAACTATTTATTAGGCATTGGTAATCCTAATAGTGACATTTAACAATTATTCATTTTATTTCATAAAAAAGGTCAGTATGGTTACATGGAATGTCAAAAAAATCATGCAACCTAACCCTACATATAATAATTTTTTTATTTCCATTTATTATACCATTTTGGCTCATATAAGCTAATTTTAAATCCCCTTTGACTTTAGAAAATTCTAATGTTCCATCAATATTATGTTTTGGATTCACTAACATGAAATAATGGATTGATTTTAGGAATCAATAAGATCAACTTGGAATTGAATGTTTTGGTTTTATAAACATATAGGATTTAATATAACCATTCCGAAATTCAATGGTTATTTTAATGATATTGATATTTATATTACACTTTTGTAATTTGTAGATACAAATTAAGGAAATAGTGTTTATCTTGTCTATGTAATGGAGGATTCCTCACGTCAAGGACATTTGTGATGTTGTGATTATGAGAATATTTGACTTGATTTGAATAACACATGGATTAGACATCATCTATCATTTGGAAATTTAATTGAAAATTATGATTATTTATAATGACATGAGGAATAATTTTATTGAAATATTATTTATAATAATGTTATATAACATATAAATTTTTCTATTTTATAATTTTATAGAAATTAATGTCATTAATAGTTTTTGAATTTATAAAGAAGATGATAATTTGAAAAAGACATATATAGTTTTGTGAATTTTATATATTTTCAATTTTTAGACATGGTTTTAATAAAATAAATTTTTTATTGTTTATTTTAAAATATAAATTAATATATTGTATGGTTAAATTTTATAGTCATGAAGCTATATTAAAATATGAAAATTATAAAATTCTTTATTAATTTAATTATCATAAATGATATATGATAATTTATATTAAATTTTTATTTTTATGATTTTCACACCATATGATTGAAGGTGTAAAAAACTTTTGGTGTGTAAATATTTTCCAGCCATCATGTTTGGTCTATTGGGTTAGGTGGTTGTATCATCAAAGAAATCTACAATAGCCTTTTATTTATTAAATATTTTATTTTTAAATTAAAATCATCTAAAAAGTGATTTAATTAAAATAAAACTTTTAATAAAAGTGTTCTCTTTAATAATAATATTTTATGTTTATAATATATCAAATGATTTATAAAAAAAATTATTTCATTTCCATGAAATGGTATTTTTCTACTAGATATTGACTTTATTTTCATATTGAAAATACGATTATATTGGAAATGAAATTTTTTTTATTCATGTTATATAATTTTAAAAATATATATGGTAAATGTAGAAGATCATTGTAGATAACAAGAAAATTTAATGAAATAAATAAAATTCATTTAGTAATTTTAAAAAATCATTCATTTATATAATTATTCAATAGTAATTATTGTATTGAAAAAATATATTATTAAATTATAGTGAATTATATAATATATTAATAATATAATATAATCTAATTAAACATTTGGAATAATTAAAAAATAATTAAATATATTTTCAATATATTTCATTTCATGTAACTCATAATAACAAATATTTATAATCATTATAACATAAATTAGATGTAGTAAAATAATAATAGTATAAATGACTTGATATTTGTAAATGATAAAAAAATATGCTAAAATCGTACTTTTATGGTCATTTTAAATAAATAATTAGTAATTGGAAATATTCAAAGGATAAGTTACAACTTAATAAATTAAAAAGGCAATAACATATTTTTTTTATTGGTAAAAAATTAAATTTTTAATTTTAATTCATTAATGTAATTTAAATGTTTATACTCACCAAAACACTAGACCATCCAAGAAGCTATATATGAAAGATCAAAACATGCATTGTGAGACCGTAGGTAAACTATACATGGTGATACACCCTTTTCCATCATTCTTGTTGATATTGAAGTTAGTTCACTACACATGTGGAAGGGTAACATTGATTTTTCTTTTAACTTGTCAGGTCTGGTGTAGGGTTGTGGAAAATGGGTATTGTGGACTGTGACCTATATATAGGTCTCTAGATTTGGTTGAGTACCTCATTAATTCATTCATTCAATCAGTGGATAAAGTTTATATTATATGAGAGCATGAAACCATGAAATATTTATATGTTGGATCCATAGATTGAGTTGCTGATAACGACTTGTAAAACGCCTATTAGATTGCAGAATTAACGTTGATTTAATTATAGTTGTTCTGTATTTTCTTGTGTTTTATTTTTCATATCCATCTACAATTAGACTATATTCCTAAGAATAGAGACCCCATATATATCCTCTTCATCTTCCTCTATGTTTATTTTGGTCTTTTTCATCTTTTTCTGCTTCTTCCATAATATTGAAACACCAGTGTAGACTAACTACACACTATGATCATTTTTGCCACTAATAATTTCTATACCATCAAAAATGTAGATCTTAATCTTACAAACTGATGGTTTTATTCATAAATCAAATACCAACAGTGAGATAAATATTCCTCATAAATCATTTTGATGTAATGGTTAAAAACAAAATAATTTTTTACATAAAAAAGGAATTTAAAATAGGATTTTATTGAACCCTATTTGGTATTTTATATGTATGTATATATGGAATATTAATCCCAGTCAATGAATTTCAATTGTGTTAACATGGTTTTAGGGTCAATGATCATCTTCATAAAATCTTCGAGCATCTCTTGTAAGCTCAAGAAACATCTATGAGGATTTCAAAACCACTATATATATATACCTACTAGTAGAGGGAACTCCTACAATTTTGGATATCACATGAAAATCTATATGACCTTTCATTAGAAGTGTATTCACATTTCCTAGTCCGATGGGGAGGATGTTCTCTACCCAATCTCATTTGTTTCAATAAATTATGTAATGGGATATTGATTTATCGTCAAAATTATATGATTTTATGGTTTTAAAATTTTTACATTTAAAATAATTGTATGTTTTCAAAAACAACTATTTTCATGTAGCCATAATTAATTACCAAAACCCATTCATTCTGTAAGTTTGTAGGATTTTCAAAATTTTTATTTTTTAATTTGTAGTTATGTGATGTGAATAATTATATTGATAGAAAATTTTTATGATTATTAATGAAATTAAGATAATAAAATCTTCTATTATAATTTTATGTAATGAATTATAATGAAAATTAATATTATTTAAGGTGATCTATTTGTGTTACTTCCTGAAATTATTTATGTATAGAGACAATATTTTTTAACGAAAAATAATTTCTAATTACTAAGTCCAAAAAATTTAAATATTATTTCTTTATTCAATGGTGATTTGAAAGAAAATTAGTTTTGAACATTATATTTTCATCTATTCAAAAAAATTATTTTCTATTTCAAATGAACATTTAATGCAATATTTCTTTTCATTTTTAATTCATAAACACATATGAAATTCAGTCCCCATAAAAATTATTGTCAAGAATTATAATTATTCATGAAAATTCATATATTTATAAATATATAAATATATAATTTTGTATATCTATATTTTCTATATGTATAATAATGTTCGTCAAATGATTTCTTGTATGAAAAATTATTTAAAATATATATTTGTAATGTTAGAGGTGACTCCAATTTTTTTGTGAAATAAAATTAAGGTATATTCTTTGAGGATTTTTTTATAAGTGTTTATATGAAATAGATAATTTTTCTCTCAATAATTGTTTATATATTATTTGAAAGGTTGTTTTAATAGAAATTAAAATTTAAAAATATACAATAAAAAAATTATTTTTATAAAAACAGGACACATGGGGTTTAAAATAGAATATGAGGATTGAGAAGTTCTCCAAATAATTCAAATATAACATGTCCAAAAATCAATTCATCATTTTTCTATATGAATTTCTTAAGGAAGACCTAATATAAAATTTTTCCGTAAAACTTATTATACTGAGTAGATTTATTTTCCAAACATAATAGTTAAATATTAAAATTTTCAAAGGTTAATATAGTTTGTAAAATTGATTTCATAATGATATTTTTAGTGAATTATGTTTTGTCAAAGGATATGATATTTTGGGAAAGTGATTTTAATATTTATTTTTCAATGAAATAATTATTTTCATTGAGAATTATATTTTTTAAATATATTTTCATTGATTTTTTTTAATGTTAAAATTATTTTCAATTGTATTTATATTTTTGAAGAAACAAATTCAACATAATATGTATTATCATTGGATTTTAAAACTCTTATAAAAATATATTTTGAAAACCATGGGGATATTTTGTTATATATATATTTTTGATATAGAGTTGAAGTGTTTAGGGAAAAAACAAAAATTATTTTTAATGGTTTTGGGAATGGTATTATATTTATATATTGTAATTTATAGAAATAATACTTTTGAATAATATTTTTTAAATGATTATATTTGATATGTAAAGAATAATATTTTAAAAATATTACATACAAAATAATATTCATAGTTTATTTAAAACCATTACTAAGAAATTTTATGTTCACACAATCCTTTAAAATATTTTTACACAATCATTATTGGTTTCAAAAAAATTAAGATTTGTTAACGAGGTATCATGGGAGAAATAAAATATTTACATATTAATTTTTTAAATAAGTTTTATATTTTAAGAGATTTAATTTTACTCTAAAACATTGATATGATGATATCATCATTTTTTGAATAAATATATATTTTTTAGTTTAAATTTTCATAAAAACTATTGTATTTTATTTATAATATCTGAATGTATTGGTCACAGGTTTCTACACTTTGAATAAAATGAGATGTTCATATAATTAACATATTATATGTTTTTTAAAAAAGGAAAATATAATAGATATAAATTTTTGTTGTTGATCATGAAAATTAATTGATAATTAAGAATATTTATTTATATTGATTCGAGTACTCTATATTCAGAAAATTGAAATTCATATTTTTTTAAGATCAAGAAACAAATTTTATGGGGAAATTTAATTTTTATGTGTGGATGAATGTAACCTCCTCAAATTTGTTTGAATATTGTATTAGTATATTACTTTATTTTCTGAAATTTAAATATTCTAAAATGATTTTGATAAAAATAATCATTTTATGAAATGATTGAAATTTAATTGAAATTATCTATGGTTATAATTTAGGAAATTCTTTCTAGGGATAAATATTTAGAATTATTTTATTTGAAATAGAATTTATGTTAATGATATAAATAATTCTTCTAAATTTTAAATAATGTAACAATATCAATGATAAATAAATGTAAATTCATTATATAAGAGGTTATAATTGATTATTCTAAATTTACCTTAATTTTAATAAACACAAAATCAAATATAGAAAAAATATGATATTTTTAACAAATATTTTTTTTCATCTATTATAATTCAATAAAAAAATTAAAATGAATGAAAATTATTATTTATTAATAGTTAAAATAACTATATTTGTAATATAATATAATCTACAAAAAATTATTGAAAAATTCAACAACATAATTATATATTTTCAATATATTTCATTTTTGGATAAAACATTATTACATATATTTCAATGAAAATGATTTAACATTAAAAATACTACAATATAAATAAGATCAGTAATAATATATATGTAAATTTTTAAAAAAAAATTATGTTCTAATAATATGTTTATTTTAATAAAATACATTGTAATATGTAAATATCAAATGTTTAGTAAGAATAAAAAATATTTAGAGGTCTATAAAAATTTTGGTGTATGTGGAACATGGTGGCTACATGTCGTAAAATTATGATACACATCATGTAATGGGCCACATCCAATTTTTTAAGATAGCATGTGGCTCTTTTGAATCAATTCCATAACCAGTTATTTGTTGATATCAACCTAAGTCCATTGTGGTATGTTTTTGAGAGACTCAGCCACATCTAGATCAACCTGTACGACACAAGAAATCGATTGGGATTTTAGTTCATCTCTCCAAGTAAGTTTTAATTCAATTTCATCATATGTTATGATCGTAGTATCACCATAGTGTTGTGTTATTAGATCCTATGTTTTAATAATGGTAAATCCTCTTGGATTGATATAGTTTCATTGTGTTATCCCATTCTAGTGTAATTTTCATCCAATTTTCATGGTGAAGAGGGAATTATTCTTGGAGGTACGTGGTTTTCCACTATTTCATTAACCCCTTATCTTATAAATGTAATATTTCATGATGTAGATTTGATTCTAGTTCCTATATTGACATTATTGGGTTTTGTCGATTTGGGATTCTGTTGTGAGCATGTGCGACTTGAGTTTTGATGTAGGTAGTTCCCTCTATATACTATTATAATAAACATGAATTTATTTTATAAAAAATTTATTTAAAATGAATGATTAACATGATTTTTTTGTGTGATGAAAATGGCATTTTAATGAATTTTATCTCTGGTTAATGGAAAATTAAATGGATTGTATAATTATTCTGATTGGTTTTCCAAAGAATAAAAAATGTATTTAGAAAATTAAAAAATGTGTTACCTTGGGTGTATAGGTGGAAGGATTATCATGGGGAAATCATCTACTATTTTTTTGATTATCAAATAGGTTCATATGGGAGAATTAACATATTTCCTAGGAATACTAGTCTAGGGGACCCGTATTTGAATTTAGTGAAATATTACTCATGGGTATTCCTCTTCATTGTTTCCCTATGTTCTAGGATTTGATTTAACCCTTGATAATTATTTTATGAGTATTCTGGGGAATCAATCTATCGTATTCCTTTGGGTATTGATACCTATAATATTGATTTTTATTTCTAGGATTTCTATGTTAGCCTTTATATTCATGTTTATTACTGTGAAAACTGATATATAATACATGATCTGAAACTGATGTACATTAGTTTTTTTAGAAATATGGTGAATGGTAAATGGTTAAGTAGTTTTCTATACAACTACCACAATATGTATGATTCCATGTTATTATATAAAATGAGAATAATATATTTGATATATTGAGACATGTTATGGAACACCTAGATGGTATCCTACGGATCCTATTAGCTCACACCCTGAACACGACTTCGGTAGTGTCTAGACCTTTGTTTGTCATCCAACAATGTTAAAGGAAAGGAACTATATCGAAGGTGTTTGGTTCCTGTTTTCATCATGGGTAGCAAGTAGTGAGACGATGGGAGTCCGTCCTCCCAATAATTAGGGACTGATTTTTGTTTTTTATTCCTTTTGCAATGGACATGTCTTTGTGATTTTATCTACATTTGTAGTGGTCCATTTCCATCATTTTTATCATTTAACAAATTAATATCTTATTCATCTACCAATTTTCTTTCTTATTTAGTACATATATTCTATGTGATTGATCAGGTTTGGGGAAATTGTTCCCTTTATTGTGTAGTTTGATGACCAGGTTCCTTTCTTTATCTTATGGGGATCAAGAACACACTTCAGGAATGTAAAATAACAAGTCAGATGCCATGTTTGAGAGAATTTCAATTCATTTAATCGCATTTTTGTATCAGAGGAGGTATGTCCCCAAGAAACCATGTATTGGGACATCTGTTAGACAAGAAACATTATTATCGAGACTTGAAAGGTATGTTGCAATAGGTTCTTGACCCACTCTTATTGTAATTAGACTCATGAGGACATGGTATATTTGGATTTGTGTTTCTACTATTGGATTTTGTCTTAAAAATACTAGATTTAACATAAGGTTTTCTAGTATAAACTTGGATTTTTTATATTGTCTGATCATCTAGTGGTTCGTTGTGCAGTAGTATACCTTTGAATCGTCTTCCATGTGTTCCTCAAGAATTTGAAACTGATGCTCCTCATGGGTACCCACCAATAAATTATATCCACATCAAGACTATCATATGTACTGTCTGTGTTGTCGATCAAGATGTTCCATGAGTTTAAAACACAGTGGTTGTGGTATATACACAAGATTTTGAATGGAGAGCGAGATTTTGTGAGTTATTAAATGATAACCCACCATCTTTTAAATGGATGACTAAAATATAATAGATTGAGTAATGGCTAGATAATATCATTTAAATCATCGATTTCAGGGATACACATGAGAATATAAAGGTTATGTCTATAGCTTTTAGACTCGAGGGATTCATCATGAAATGGTGGGATTATATTGTCCCAGAAGATAGTCATATAGAATTTTATTGGAATGGATTTAAACCATATTATTTTTGTAGTTTTGTCTAGAGACAATGATATAGTTGATGTATATATTGTTAATATCAATTTAATTTTGAGATCATTAAGTGTTGGTTTACACCAATAATTTTTCTATGATTATCTATTTTATTCCAGATGTGGTATAGAACGACTTCCATAGGACATAGATGTACCTACATGGTCTATGACCAGATATCAGATCACGAGTATTTATGATAAAACATTATACCTATGAGATGATGATAGACAGATCTATGGAGGAAGAAATGAATATGTGTTGAATGGTTGGGTCTTCCACCTCTTATCTTCCAAAAGGTGGTATGTTTAGTGGAATTCAAGTGAGGAAGAGGAAGTGGAAGGATCACCGCAGAAGTGGTGGAGTTGGGTCTTAACCATGAGCCTCCTCTAAAACATCCATCACAGCTATTAGTTCTCCTCAAATGCATTTCTAGTATAAGATGATGCTTGTCTCACAAGAGGGAGAAGTATTATACTTATTGCTTCTCAAGTAAATGTTTTTTATTTATGATGGTAACTCCCTCCCATTTATATCTACAAATTTTCATATTATTATTAAACAAAATAAGGGTCCTTTTTTTCCATTAAAATGGAGTTAGAAACACATCTTGGTATAAAAAATGTTTAGAGTTTTATGTGTACTTCTTGTTTGTAAATGATAGATGATATGAAGTTGGTATGTTTTTTTCTCATTCTTGATCTAGATCTATTTGAATTCATTATAAAATGGATTGTAGGATTTCTCATTGAGATTATGAAGATAATTATCAGTGGTATTTCTTGTTTCTTATGGTCTATGGGAGCTCTTTTATGTTTCAGGGGGATTGAGACCTGAGGTCTGGTCGTTATGAGAATTCCCGCCCAGAGTTCATGAGTTTATTTTCTTCTTTTTTGATCCCAATGTCATATCTCATATTTTTTATATTCTCTTTTTTTCAATACATTCATCAAGTATTCATATATTATTTCTTATGTATTACACTAGAGATAGTGGTGGAGTTTATGATTTTTATGGATCCAGGTATGAAACTAATATTGATACCTTATGTTCATATGGAACCAACAGAGCTGAATGATCTTAATATAAAGTTGGATTTCCTATTAGAAAAAGATTGTGTTCTCCAAAGTTGTTCACCTTGGGTAGCCCCAATGACATTTTCTATTAAAGGTGAAGGTTCAAGTTGTTAATGTGTAGACTATCAGATGTATAATTATGTAATAGTTAAGAACAAATATTATTTTCCTCATGTGGATGATATTTTTCAGTTAATGGGGGTGGAATAGTTTTCAATGACCTATCTTCTTTAGGGTTAACATAGGTAGAGGGTTTGAGTGTCTGATATACTAAATACAGCCTTCAGGTGATTTCATGACCATTATGAATCTCTTTTCATTCCTTTTGGTTTGACTAAGGCACTAATAGTTTTTACGGTATTGATGAATTATATATTCTACCAACATCTCAGCACTATTACAGTAGTGTCCCGTGGTGAAATTATAATTTTTAAAATTCTGAACATGAGCATTGGAACCATCTAATTATGTTACATCATAATTCCTAGAAATCACAATTTTTTTAGAATTATTTCAAAAATTAGTTTCTACATTCAATAAGTGAGTTTCATAGGGAAAATAATTTCAAAGCATGGGTTGTCAGTTGATCTGTAAATGTTAAACTCTATTTGTTCTAGGATAGTACAACAAAATGTCATTGAAATCATAGGCTTCCATGGTTTTATAGGATATTGCCAATGGGTTTTTATGTACATCTCAATGTTTTCTTCACTATTTACTACTCATATAATAAATCTGATGAAATTCATATGTGATGCAAAGTGTTAGACAACTTTCGATGAACTGAAAAGGATCTTGACATCAACTCCTATTCTGATCTTATCTAATCCAACTAATAGATACATGAATATTTTCAATTCTTATGGTGTTGGTTTTAGATGATTTAATATTTAGGATGACCATGTGGTAGATTATAGCTATTGTTATCATGGAAAACATGAAAATAATTACCCCACTCATGATTTAGATCATTATGTAGTCATACATGCTCATATGTGTTGGTGGATCTATCTTTTTTTTGGAAAGGATCATGTTCTTATCTAATAGTATGAGTCTGAGTATAGATAACCATCATGACATACATGTTCATTACACTACTTTTAAATAATACATTATAAATGATTAAAATAGATTCCCAAAGACCGTATAAGTTTATTGTCTTTTCAAACTCGGAACATAATCTTCTAATCGTGGTGAATGATATTCAACATCTCCATTAATGATCTAACCCTTCTTGTTTTCAAATATAAAATTTTTCTCTATATCCTGGTGAATATGAAACATAAATAGGTTGAGCTAAAATGATTTGTATGGGTAAACATGGGGAAATAAAACAGACCACATACATTTGAAAGTCAAAAAATGAAAATAAAGTTTAAACATCAAAATCTTGAGTCATAAAAGAAATCAAAGCAGTAAATAAGGAATAGATCATAAAGGAACATTAATCATGATATAATATCACTAGAATAAAATATTCAATTGTGGAATACTAATATGCACATATTATCATTTCAATTGTAGCCATGGAATTGATCCTTATACCATCATAGTAGACATAGTCCATTACTGGACTGGGTTTACATTTCGTTCTATACATTTATTACTGAATAGATTTTACTTTTCATTGTATCCATGTCTATCTCATGAGATAAAAATAATTTCCAAATGAATTTTAGGGAAATATATGTCCCAATAATATCATAAATATGTAGTTCTTATATGTAACACAAATACATAAATCAATCCGCAATCGAAAACCCATGAAATAATATGGGATTCTTAAACATCATGCCTTCCTAACATAATCCATTTAAGTTAAATTTACTTCATAAAAATGATTCCATAATAAGTATAATAAAATAAAATTAATAATAGCAATAAAAACATAACCCCATTTCATCTTAAATGGAAAATAATTTGAATAAAACACATGAACATAATTTCCTGAGGAAAATATACTTTCTTCTTAATAAAGATTTTCATTTCTCAAATTGCCATGAAATTTTAAAATAAAATCATTAGAAAATAAACAAGAAATATTGTTGATTAAGATTCATGGAAATTATGATAGTTGAATACATAAAATTATATTCATGATATACAATTTAAAAAAACATTCTCCTCATACTTGTACTAGAATGATAAAAAGTAGCTCGTATGGTATAGAAAAGAAAGATTCCTTCCATACAATGTAGTAAAATTATAAAATGGGTAAAAAATGACTCTAAAATTACATATAATTATATTACATACATTGTGAAAATATTTTTAGAAAACAGGAACATGGATGATAAATATACCCCCTTGAAATACTTACATATAATCAATCTTGGTTAAAATGAGATTGCAAAATTATCCCTTACCATATGTCGAATTTCTTCCATATGTGTATGAAACTCATGTATAGTGTGTTGAAGAATATTATTAATTTGTAACAGAAACATGCTAATATTTATTATATCATATATTATTATCTTATGACATTATATTACCCATTCATTTGAAAATTCAATGTTGAAGAATCATTTTGGGTAGTAATAGTTTTATTTATCATACTTCATTGGAATTATTATTGAAGATATTATTACATAGATCATGATTTACATACATAAAGATAATAAAACATGATTTATATATCAAACATATTATGTATATAAATATATATAATAGATTGATAAATGGAATGGAATACACTGTTCATAGAGACGGTATGATGTACATATGTATGAATGCTATTTTTATTTCTTTATTAAATTGAGAATAATTATTTAAATGAAATATATATAAAAAAATCCAGAAATATTATTATGTCATATATTTCATGATTATTTATTATATATACTTTATAATCATTCATTAATGGTTAAGTTGGAGAATGAATCCAGTCGTGTTATGGAGACTGTCAGCCGTACATACGAACGAGTGATGATATAATTCCTATAGTTGTAGAATGGAATAGAAGTGGATGGTCTAAAATATCTCAGAAATATTATCATGTTAAAATAATCATATATATTTATTACTTCAAACATTATACCCATCAATGTAATGTGGGGGTGAAAAACAGATTACACCACAATGTAGAGATGTTAAGTCGTACCTACGCACGCACGGTGATATCATTTTCTGTAGGAAGGATAGATGTTGAAAAAAGGTTGTTTCATATTTATAATAACATATCAGTATATTAGTGATACTGATTTAATTACATTATAAAGAAAAAAAACTAAATAAGATGAAGTAGAAGAAGAAATAAATTTGAAATAATTAGTAGAATATATTGAATCTTCCTCAACTTTCTTCCTTTAAATTTAACATTAGGGAACTATAGATGGAAGTTTGAGAAACCCATAACATCTAAAATTTAACTAAGGTCATTGGGGAGTGATATTGGAAGCTGTTTGAGGAGAATTAATTCTCAAAATAGAGTGAAGAGGAGATGGAGGATGATCCATTTTATAAGAGAAGAAAGTGGTGCTTTAAGAATGTACCAAAATATTAATTTATTATAGATTAAATATCATTTTAAAATTGTAAAAAACGTATTTAATTCTATGATACGATGATTTCGTTTCTATTACCCATCATCCAAAAACTTTTTGAAATGTTTTGAATAATTTCTTATCCATATCTTTTTGGTTCATGCATTAGTTTACCCATTTTAATAACATCGTGATATCATGTTATTTACATAATTTGGCTTAATGTAATTACCATAAAATGTCAAATGACCCAAAAGAAGTTATTTATCAAATATATAGACTTATATTATCTATTTAATAGAATCATAGATTTTTATTTATTTAATATCATTTAATAAACTATTTAATGTTTTAAGTTACTAATTGTGTTAGTTTTGGACACTACTCATGATTGACTTTTTTAATAAAATTATAACTAGAGGATTCATTTTAAAATATGACATTAAATCAAAAATAATATGTCAATATCAAACATAATGTTTGTGGATGACATGAAAATCACAAAATTAATTTTTTAAATATTAATTATTTCATTTATTTGAATCTTCTCTTAAGGATATAATAACTACCTCATAATTGTGTCATAGATAAATATATTTTATAAGGTATTAAAAAATATGGAACATTTAATGATTTAGGGACTTGTTTTAGATTTCCAATGAATATTTATGGACATTGATATCTATTATATAACCTAGAATTAAAATCGATTTTATAAATGATATATTCCTATGTTCTAATTATAATAACATTCAATTAACTATTATAAAATGTTATTTTTACTTTCATATAAATTCATGTGGTCCCAAAATCGTCCAAATGATGAAACTAATCAGAAATTTTTCATCTAATAAAATTATGACATTTTTTAGAGTAATTTAATATTATTATAATATTATTTTGACATATTTTTCCAGATTTACACATTAACACTGCTAAATGAAATAATTACTAAAGTTTCTACTCATATCGTCACAAAATAAAATGAATCTATTTAAAAATCTGATCCTTATGATTCCAAATTTGTAATAAATTTTCCCAAAATCAAAATAAAGATGTTTTAGGAATTAATTTAAAATTTATTTATGTTTTCAAAACTAAAGAGAAGGGTTTTAAGAAGTCATAACTATCAAAAGATTGACGTGTGTTTATGTCCAATTTAAAAGTGAATTTTTTTACAATGAACAACATCTGATAAAATGATAAATAAAATCACATTTCACTTTAAAACCAACTCAAATTATAATCTATCTAAATAAATAAATCAGACAAAAAGGTCGTTTTCAATAAAAAAATAAGTATTTTTAACAATTCATTAAAATTTGAATTTTATCAAAAAAACTCAAAAAAGTATATTTTCTTGACCCTATTCCAAATAATAAATTTATTTAGTCATAATAAACATATAAAATTTACCATACTATATTTACAATCAGTGGTCCCTCAAAATATAGAAAAACTACATTTTTATTTGAAAAATATTTCTTTTATATAAAAAATTTATTTTGTTCTCATACCATGATCCATAGAATGTTTAATTTGGATGATAATGTTATATAAATAAAAATTTGGTTAATACTATTCATAACATCTATTTTATATCCTATAAAAATAATATTTTAATAATGATATCATTGTTTAGTTAAAATTGTTATTTCACACAACACAAGATATCAAGGAAGGCAACTTTTGCGTGTGACGCAAGACAAGTCAGTGTAGCATGTATTGAAATATTTATTTGGGGATGTTTTAACATAATAAAAATTAATTTATTTTATAAATTGAATTAAATCTATACTGAGGGTTTCTTGAAATCAATTATATCAAAAGAAATGAAATTTTGTGCAACTCAAGCCATGTATATTTTTTTAAACTGCTGGATAATACAGTATAGCGTATTGTGCAAGATAATCATTCTGTTGTGTACAACAAAATACATCAATGAAATTGAAAAAAAATTATATCGTAAAATCATTGGTTGTTACATTCTATCCCATAAAATTGAATTTCTCCATCAAAATTCGTTGGGGTTATAAATGTTTTTCTACTTCAAAGAATCATTCATGGAAACTAACATCATAAAAAGTGATACAATAACATCATTTTAGAAAAGAATGTTAGAAGTGTAATTGTTTTCCCAATTAACCCATCACTAGGTTTCCACATATGATAACATAGGTTGGAAGTGAAAACATGGATATGGAAGAGAAATATTTCCATAATGTTCTAAGGGATAATGATAGAGAATAATGTTTGGAAAATGTCAACTACCAGAAATCCATAAATATGCGAGGATTTAAGGTACCACATGATTCCTAGAATAAGAAAGTACTTGGATGACATTTAAGGATTTCAAGATAATTTTGCTAATTTTGATGATAGTTTTATTGCATTAGAAGGAATAATGGCTTTATTTTAGTATCGTTGATTGTTGCTAGTACCATTTCAAATTCCAATCATATTTAATGAAATGAAGTTGAATTTTGAATTCATTATGTGTTAGAAGATCATACGACATAAATATAGGTCATTCCATATGTCTCTATCAGAAAAAGGTAAACACACGTTATTAAAAAAACATATGTCAATCTATGGTGAGATTAATCATATATGGTTTCAGAAATGGACTTACAATTCATCTATCATAACACTTAATAAAATGAAACAAATTTTTACTAACCTGGGTCTTTTGGTATGCCAGTGGTAGACGATAAAGGCCTGTCACACTATAATTGTGGGTTTGATTCCCATAGCCTTATCTGACACTACAGGTTCTGACATGACCTGTGGGCTATCCTTTTTCTAAAACCATAATTTTATAACATTTCATAAATAAAAAAATGTATTATCCTTAAATAATTGAATATAATGTAAAACATAATTATTTATAACCATTAGAATTATCAAATATACCTCTATCAAATCTCATATTACAATGAAAACGATTATTAGAAAGGTCGCATAACAAGTATCTGAATACCATCATTTATCCACCATATATCATAATTTATATATTGTTGGTCACAATCAAACATTTGAATTTTCACGACACATCCTCAGGGCACGTACTGTGACTACCCAAAGCCCGCCATCCTTAGGCCAGGGGATGGTGACTAGCACCAAAGGCTTAAATCCATAAACTGGGAAGGAATTGCCTTTATAAATATAAACCAACACAACAGGGTACACAATAGGAAGTAATTACTATAGAAAACTAAAAACGGAATACTGTTATGGAATGTAAATGGGCTGGTATACAAACCCAACAGAGCAACAAGTACATGTAAAAAGGGACAAATAGCTGAAAGTAAAGAGCTTCTCCTGGATCCTCCTCCATGGATTCCTACTTGAAGGGTAGATACAGATGGCCACCTCAGCACTCATGTCTCTCAGTCACCTCCGCGTGCTGACTCGTCGAATGGTTCACCTCTGTGTACTGTCCCGTCGTGGCGCTCTCGGCCTCCGTCAGTGATGTCCGTCATCTGCATCAAACATAACGAGGATCAGGAATGGCCCGTGAAGGGTGAGTATAATGATACTCATTAGGGACCCCGAGAACTGCATGGTCTCACAATATCCACTACGGATAAACAAAAGATGAAAGATAAAATCACCAATATCAACCAACCCTACTTAGGTATATGCCCATACATATACCTAAGACACCAATCTCAGTCTGGTTCCAACTCTCGAGCACAAGCAAAAACCAATTCCACATAGGAAGTAAATTCAAACACTGTGATGATAATTGTTGAAAGACATGACTCATCTAAAACAAGTATTCCACAATAATAGGGTGATATAGATGATCAGATGTAGCCATTAGATCATCTAAGCTATCGGACCCACACAGGATTTAGGACCAGCTAAGCTGTTGGACTCACACAAGAAACAGGCCAACTATCTTGTCTAAGATATCAGACCCACAGATGATACATGCCAGCTATCTCATCTAAGCTGTCAGACCAACACCGGAAAGAGACCAGCTATTCTAGAGTAATAGAGATGATCAGATGTAATCAGTGGTTCATCTAATATATCTAAACCACACATGATACAAGACCCAGTACTCTATTAGAACTATTGAACTCACATAGGATTCTGGTACATTTTTTATCGTCGTCGAACCCACAGAGGATTCCAGTATAGTAGTCATCATCGTTTACACAGCCACCTCTAGGGTTCTCGCACACATCACGCTCAATTTCGAGAGGGTCCACTAATAAAGAAAAGGATTTCGATACATAAACTATGAATAATTATTGATTTTATATATCCTGAGGTTTCGTATCATCAATAGAAACCCAACGCGAAAGATGGTTTGTCAATCCGGCGCACGGTCTGAGAGTTATTGGCTTTTCCGTTGCAAGTGCCCGGTTGGATTTATGCTCGATCCAAACCCAACCGGTTTCCAAAGTCATCCAAAACTCACATAGACTATCGCAAAAGGACAACCTCATCACAAGGGTCCCAGTGCCGCAGACGATGAATCATTCGAACACACGGTCTTGATGAAATTCGCATTTAAGTGAAACGGGCCCGGCCCGTCAAGCCCAGTGGCCAGGCGGGACGGCCCGACCCGGTTCGGCAGGTCTGACCCAGCTGGGGGTCGGCCCAGCCTGGTTTGGAGGGACCGACCCAGCATAGCGGTCGGCCCGGCCGGTAGAGTAGGCAGGTTTGGTTCGCCCGGCGGCGCCGACCGGCGCCGCCCCTCCTGCCTGTTCGGCCGTAGCCAGTCGGCTCTGCCCGTTGTACACGGTCTGCGCAGTGTCTTGCGGTTCATCCTATGCGGCACCAAGTGGCACTGAGGTTTCCTTCAGCCTGGCTGGAAAGCAGTCTGCTTGTTCACCTGCGAGCGGCCAGCGGTTGCGGGCCGACTGGATTAGCCGGCCGGTAGCCCCGCGTTCGGGCGGCCTGAGCGGCCGCAGGTCTCTTCCCGCATCCGACGCGCGACCGCCGCTGCCTCTAGTTTCCACCACCTTTGGTCACCATAAAAATAGGTCACCATCGCCTCTTCCAACATAGCCTCTACCTCCAATATAATTAGGAATCAATGGAGGGTCGTCTGGCCATGTTTGTTTGGCCCGCGCCCTATGCATTAGGCAACAAAAAATGGCCAAAGACGAATCCCAACATTCATAAAAAATGTGGTACAAATTTATTCATTTAAAATTATACAAAACCCCCTACCTCGATTCATGGTTCGTTCATCGTGGACGGCGTCGATTCGTTGTTGTCGAGGTGCATACATAGAGGAAGCATCGTTGTAGGCGACGTTCATCGCGGGTGATGTCTTCTCCCTTGACGCAGAGGAAGAGGAAGGATGACGACATTCCTCGTGGGCATCACCTCACGTTATTTCCATGGTTGAATAACGAAGAAGAAGAAGTTCCTTGTGTTCATATCTAGAGAGGGTGAGGTCCCCCCAATTCCTCCAAGAAAAAAAAATTCCAAAAAAAATAAAATTATAGGCTCCCCCATATTATAATATTTCCATGCATTTCAAAATAATTAAAATTAATTAGTTAAATGAGAGAGCATGGTTAATTAATTTGATGGTGTTGGCACATTAATGAGAGAAGGTGAGAGGTTGAATGTTTTCAAAATTAAAAGAGGATAGGTGGCCTCCTTAATTCAAAGGGGAGTCTAAGAGTTTTAAATGGGGGTTTAAAGAGGAGTTAAAGGGGTAGGTGCTCGTGTGGGCCCCGCCACACAATATCCTCTGATGGGAGGCTATGTCGGTGTGGGCCCCACCTCTAACTTACAATTGGAGAAAACAACAACAACCCAAAGACAATAACAACCTTCAAATAAAAATGCGTTACACACATATTTTTATTTATTCATTGATTTTTAGAAGAAACCCCAATGTATAACTTCGAACCAGTATAAAATGCAACAGTGGTAAAAGTAATCTTAAGCAAATATGGGAGCTGTGAGTTCATCGGTGTCCTCTGATTTCAATTCTGAGCATCGGCTCAAAATATAGAAAAACATGCACGTACGTTTACTGAACGTACTCGAACAAAACATCATAAATTGATTCCTGGCACACCGAGCATCGGAATCAAGCACCGTCAGAAAATAAAGTATCTTAAAATTCCAAAGAATTTAGGAAAACAATTTTCGGGAAATTTCAGGGACTTTACATTACCCCCAACTCAGGGTTTATGTCCCGATTAAGCTAAAACACACAATATGGAATCAAATGTGGGTAATGAGCATGCATCTGAGCCTCCTGCTCCAATGTTCCCTCAACGAGGATCTCATTCTTCTGGAAAATGTGCACCAGAGGAATAGACCGTCCACATAGGACTTACTCCTTTTGATCCTCAATCATCACTAGGATCTCCATGAATGTCACCCCGTCATCAATGTCCAGCTCCCCATGTCTGATGATGTTGGACGATTTGTGGAAATATCTTTTCAGCTGAGATATTTGGAAGACGTCATGCACCAGATGTAACTGAGGTGGAAGGCCTAGGCGGTAAGCCACCTCACCTAATCGGCTGAGGAAAATGAATGGTTCGATAAAATGCAGAGATAACTTGTCACCTCGGCCAAATATCCATAGACCTCATCGAGATGAGACCTGTAAGAAGACGTGGTTGCTATCCTCGAACTCCAGTTTTCTCCGTCTCTAATCAGCAAAGGACTTATGTCTGCTCTGTTCAGTCTTCATCCGCTCCTGGATGATCTACACCTTCTCCGTCATAGCTTGAACCATCTATGGTCCTACAAGTGCTGACTCCCCTGGGTCAGTCCAGCACAGAGGTGATTTTTAAGGACCACTGTACAGTCCTTCATAAGCGTCCATCCCGATGTTGGAGTGGTAGTTTTTGTTGTAGGAAAACTCCACCAAGGGTAAGTTATCCTCTCAGCTACGAACAAAGTCAAGGAATCATGCACGGAGCATGTCCTTTAGTGTCTGAATGGTCCTCTCAATCTGACAATCCATATGAGGATGGAAGGCAGTGCTCTAGTGAAGTTGCATCCCAAAATCCTCCTGTAACCCCTTCCATATTCGAGAATTGAAAATGAGCCTCTCGATCGGAGATGATAGTTGATGGGACACTGTGAAGTCATACCAACATATAAACATAGAGGATTCCCAATCACTCTACTATGCACTGCTCTTGATCGTTATAAAGTGGGCCGACATGGTGAGTCTGTCTAAGAACACCCAGGTAGAGTCGTGTCCTCTGGATGTACGTGGAAGTCTCGTCACGAAATCCATGGATATCCCATCTCACTTCCACTCTAGATCCTCTGAGGGATAAACCAAGCCTACTGGAACCTGGTGCTCCGGCTTCACTTGCTAACAAGTGAGGCATCAGGATACAAACTCTGCTACTACTTTATTCATACCCAACCACCAGTGCTGTCATCTGAGGTATTGATACATCTTCACCACTTATGAATGTACCACTAGATAGGAAATCTGGAACTCCCTCAACACCTCCTCCTTTAGTGAAACTGGTACCATGGTACGTCCTCTGAAGAGGATGACGTCCTCACCACCTTCTGTAAATCAACCACCAGCCTGCCCTGAGGATATTTGAGAACGTCACATCTCACAGTCAATTTACCCACATTGTGCCTCCCTGACTCACTGAAGGAGTGGAGGAGTGACTGTGTCAGACTGTATAAAGGATGCTCCATCACTATCCACAAAGGATATCTGCATTGCAGTCAGCTACAATGTCGCAATTCCTAGCAGCTGAATGCCTGATCTCTTGCTGAGAGCATCTACTAAAATGTTCCCCTTCTCAAGAGTATAGACTATCTCGAAGTCATAGTCCTTGAGGAACTCGAGACATCGTCACTATCTCATGTTCAGGTCCTTCTACGATAAAATGTACCTGAGACTCTGGTGGTCAGAATATACTCTAAAACGCTATCCCATCTGATAGTGCTGCCATATTTTCAAGGCAAAGGCCACTACTTCTAACACCAGTTCATCGTGTTGTCTCAACTTCCATGAACCATAAGTGATAACTACTCGCTCCTGCATCGGGACACACCCGTGTCCTGTCCCTGATGTGTCTCAATAAACTACATACCATGCACCCTCCAACGATAGCCTCATGATGGGTGCACCGGTCAACCTATGACTCTACTCCTGAAAGATCTGCTAGCATCTCTCGAACCACATGAATGGTTTTCCTTTTTTCGTCAATGCTGAAATTGGTGCTGTAACTCTGGATAAGTCTGGTAGAAATATCTGATAGTACCATGCCAGTCCCATAAAACTCTGCACCTCCGTCACACTCCTGGGTGGCTCCCATGAAAATATTTCCTCAATCTTCGCTGGATACACTGAAACTCCAACCTTCGAGATGAGGTGTCCGAAGATTTGAACCACTCGAATCTAGAGCTAGCACTTCGAAAGCTTTCAATAATGCTGGTGCACTCGGAGTGTATCTAGTACTACTTGAAAATGGTAGGCGTGCTCCATGTCAGTAGTCGAGTAAATCATAATGTCCTTGATGAAGACTACGACAATGTGATCGAGGAAAGGCTGGAAGATCCTGTTCATGAGACTCATGAACATTGAAGGAGAATTGGTTATGCCAAAGGTCATAACCAAGAACTCATAGTGGTCATACCAACACCTAATGGACATATTCTACACATCCTCATCCCGAACTCTGAGCTGGTGATAGCCTGACATGAGGTATTTCATCAAGAACCATCGTGCACCCATGAGCTGATCAAAGATATCATCAATCCTAGGCAGTGGGTACTTGTTCTTCACAGTCACCAAATTCAGGTGATGGTAGTCGACATAGAGTCGCAAGCTCCCATCTGACTTCTTGGCGAACAAAATCGGTGATGCCCATGGTGAAACACTAGGTCGGATAAATCACTTCCCTTGCAAGTCCTCCAGCTATACCCGCAGCTCACACAGCTCAGAAGGAGCCATCCGATATGCGGGAATAGATATCAGTGCAGTCCCAGGGAACATATCAATATAGAAGTCTACCTCTCTGTGAAGAGGAAGTCCTGGAATGTTGTCCGGGAAAACATCTGCCTACTGATCCACCACAACTAGAATACTCGAACTCCTCACATCAACCGCTCTGAGGATGAGACTATCCATCTGATGTGTGATCGGCTTCCCCTCCTCTACATAAGACCATCCTGAGCTTCAAATTCTCCTGTCTCACCTGTGAAGGTGAAACTGGTCCCATCTATGAAGATACACCACACATTGTACCTAATATAGTCAATATAAGCATGAACTGTGGGTAACCACTCCATACCCAAGATGACATCGTCAGGCCTCGACACTGCTACAAGAAGATCATAGTCGAAGCTCTCTTCTCCTAGAGTAATCTCACACAACAATCACCATTGTGTAATCGTCAAGTCTTCTCGGAATCTCCGAGCTCCGATCAAGGGCAGCGATAAGAAAGGAATGACTCACACCTGTGTCTCTGAGTATTGTAGCAAGGGTGGAGTAGAAACAGATAGTACCATGAATCATCTCAGGTGAGCCGTGGTCATAGGCCTCGACTGACTAGATCTAAGCTCACCTTTATCCACCATCTCCCTGTGGTTTGGGTGGACCTTCTAGTGGTGGCGGTGGTAGAGCCTTGAAACGTCGTCCACCACCCACTTCTGAGCCATATCCTCTGCCTCATCCACCTGCTCTCGGTGGACCACCCCGATCAAACATCTTCCTCTGCCTGGGAGGTCCCTCTATAATCTGCTGCTCATCGGCATGGCAGGTTGGCCAGTCATGAGCAAAGGGGCACTGCCCGACACATGAATAACATTGTCTTCTCCTCATATAGCTGACCCTATTTTGTGTGCCCGGCACAACCGAACCTGTATCCTGAGATCGCCCATCTGATGGCCTGGTCCACATGGAAATCTGTGACATATGTCTACTGCCGGCTGCAGAAGACTCCGCTACATGTCTCCTTGTGGTGGGTCTCGCTACAGGTGACTTCTCAGCAAGAGAACTCTCCACTAGAAGGGCTTGTTACAGCACACCCGCCTATGTCGGGATGCTGAGGGGAATCGTCGAAGCCCTGATCTCATGCTTGAGTCCTTGCTCGAATGTCTGGTTCCTAATGAACGGGTCTTGCACCATATATGTGGAGTAGCGTGAGAGGTATGTGAACCTCACTGAGTACTGAGCTACTATCATCCTTCCCTACTGCAGACGATGTAACTCCTGAATCCGCAACACACGAAGTGTGGAAGGAACAAACTCCACCCAGAACAGGCTCTCGATTATTCCTAGAGCAGTGATGCTTTGTCATGCACCTGGAGCTTCATGCTCCCCCATCAACCTGCTACTGTATGTATGAAACTCCCAGCAAGGATCACCATACGGTCAGATGGTGTCCCTACCAATCTGAATACTCTCACGACATCCTCCATTCAATCCTCAGCTGCCTGTTGGTATGTCTCATCCTAGATCTTGGGTGGCCTCTAGAAATGGAACTTGTGAAATGTACTTAGGTTGTGTGCACTCTACTCTGCTGGAGCGAGTGGAATTGGTGTCTCTGCCGGTAGTGGTACTGTTGGTGCCACCGCTATGATGGGTCCCTACACCGAGGCCACGTCGCTCGGTGGGATACCATCTCGTACGTAACTCGGAACATAGGTGTCTGCCTTCATGGGGCCATCCTGAAAGGAAACAGTGGCTCTATGGTTAAAAAAATATACCTGGTGAGATGACAAAAATTAACCTCAATGAAAACTTTTTCAAAGGAAACACACACGAAATCAGTGTTTTCATGCACTGAGTAGGAAATCAGAGGTCAGGGTCCCGGTGTATGGATACGTCGGCCGCTGCACCAACACAAGACTCCCTAGACTGAAAACCACACTCAATTATCATAACACTATTTCTTCACAGAAAATAATTATCAGAGTCTTGAGTTCTACTGTAAAAAATGCACCTCTCATACCAATTTGTCACGACCCATCTTCGGGGCTCATGTTATGACTACCTCAAGCCCGCCTTCCATAGGCCATGGGTTGGAGACTAGCACCAAAGGCATAAATCCCTATGCTGGGATGGCATTGAATTTATAAAATTAAATAAAAAATGTAGAGTACGCAACATGAAGTAATCACTATGTAAAACTGAAAACAAAATAATGTGCTGGAATGTATATGTGCCATTATACAAACCCAACCAAACAACAAGTACATGTAAAAAGCGAAAAACAACTTAAAGTAAAGAGAATACCCTGGATCGACCTTTGGGGATTCCTACCTGAAGGGTAGGTAATTATGGCCACCTCTACACTCACGTATGTCAGACACCTCTGTGTGCCGATGCGTCGCAAGTTCCACCTCCGGGTAACATTCAGTCGTGGCACTCTCAGCCTCTGTCAGTGCTGACCGTCATCTGCATCCAACACAATGAGGTGTGGGCATGGCCCATGCAGGGGTGAGTATAACGATACACGGTACGGACCTCGAGACCCGCAAGGTCTCACAATATCCACTAAGGATAAATAAATGAAGAAATTTACAATCACGAATATCAACCAACCCTACTTAGGTATATGCTCATATATATACCGAAGTTACCAATCTTAGTCTGGCACCAACTCTCGAGCCCAAGCCAAAACCAATTACACACATGAATTTATTTCAACCACCACAATGATAATGGTTGAAAGCAATGACTCATCTCACACATGTATTCCAAAATAATAGAGATATATAGATGATCAGATATAGCCACGGGATCATCTAAGCTGTTGGACCCACACACGATACAAGACAGGTTAAGCTGTCAGACCCACATAGGATATAAGCCAGATATCTCGTCTTAGTTATGGGACCCACACAAGATACATGCTAGCTATCGTGTCTTTGATGTCTGATTCGCACATGATACAGACCAGCAATTCTAGAGTAATCGAGATGATCAGATGTAATCACTTGTTCATATAAGCTGTCGGACCCACACAAGATACCAGACCACCTACTATGTTTGAACTGTTGAACCCACAAAGGATTCCGGTACCGTTTTCATCATCGTCGATCCCATGGAGGATTGTAGTATAATAGTCATCATCGCAGACGCAGCATGCTCTCGGGTTCCCACACACAGCACACTCGATTCTAGGAGGGTCCGCTCCTCGAGCAAAGGGGGGTGATACGTCTACTATCATGAAGTCCTGAGTTGATGTATCCCGACGTTCCGTCTCATCAATAGAAACCCAACGCGACAGACGATGCGTCAATCGGATGCTCGGTCTGAGATTTATTGGCTTTTCCGTTCCAGGGGCCCGGTTGGATTTACGCTCGATACAAACCCGGCCGTTTGGAAAAGTCGTCCAAAACTCACTTATAGTATCTCAAATGGACCGCCTCATCGCAAGTGAACCAGTTCCATAGAAGATATGTCGTTCATACGCACATTCTTGATGATATTCTCAATTTATCGAAATGGGACCGACCCGTGAAGCCCAGTGGGCTGGCGGGTCGACTTGACCCGGTTTAGTGGGTCCGAACTGCATGGGGGTCGGCCCGACCAAGTATGGGGGTCCGAACGGGCTGGGGGGGGGGGGGGGGGGTTGGCCAAGCCCGGTTTGGCACGGCCCACCTGTGGACCCGGTCCGTAGAGCGGGCCAGTTTGGTTCACCCGGAAGAGCCAAGTGGCGCCACCTCTCCTGCCCGGCAGGTCATAGCTGGCCAGTTATGCCCAGCTTCCGTGGCCCACACAATGGGCGGCGGTTCCTCCTACATGGTTCCATGCAATTCCGCAGTTTCCTTCAGCCTGGCCAGCAGGTGGAAGACCGGTTCGCTGATGACCGGCCCACAGTTGCGGGCCTCGATTCCACTGCCATGCGGCGCTTGCGGGCACCGTGATTCTTCTACCCGGACGGTCGTAGCGGGTCGGTTCATCAAGAAAGCAGCCCACAGTTGCGAGGTGCGGTTCCCTCCGTGCAGCACCTGTGGGTGCCGCGGTTCCCAGCGGGCCGGCTGAATTGGCCAGCCGGTCGTGCCATGTCCGGGTGGCCTGAGCAGCCACCACCGACTCTGGTTGCTGCCGACTTTGGTCATCTTCACCTCCTACAACACTTCCTCTCTCGCCAATATAATCAAGAATCAACAACGGGTCTGTGGGCCATGTTAGTTCGGCTCGCGCCCTCCGCATTAAGCAATGACAAAAGGGAAAATATGAACCCAAACATTCATTGAAAAACGTGGTATAATTTTATGCAATGAAATTATAAAAAAAACCCTACCTCGATTCAAGGTTTGTTCTTCGTCGACGACGTCAATTCATTGACGTCGGGGTGCGTCGTAGGAGTAAGCGTCATTGTTGGTGACGTTCTGCACAGGCAGCGTCTTATCCCTAGATGCGGAGGAAGAGGAAGAAGGATGGTGTTCCTCGTGGGCGTCACCTCACGTTCATGCCCTAGTTGAATAAGGAATAAGTATAAGTTTCTCATGTTCTTCACTAGAGAGGGTGATGTCTTCCCAATTACTCCAAGAAAAAAAATTGACAAGGAAAATAAAATAATAGGCTCTATAATATTATAATATTGTCATGCATTTCTAAATAATTCAAATTAATCAATTAAATGATGGATCTTAATTAATTAATTTGATGGTGTTGGCACATTAATGGGAGAAGGTGGGAGGTTGAATGTTTTCAAAATTAAAAGAGGAGAGGTGGCCTCATTAATTCAAGGGGGAGTCCAAGAGTTTAAAAGGGAGGTTTAATGGGGAGTTAATGGAATATGTGCTCATGTGGGCCCCACCATACAATATCCTCCCATGGGAGGTTATGTGGGGGTGGGCCCCACCGCTAACATCCCATTGGAGAAAACAACCACAACCCAAATACTTTAACCGCCTTCAAATAAAAATGTGTAACACACACAATTTTATTTAATCTTTAATTTTTTAAATAAACCACAATTTATAACTACCGACCTCTATAAAACACAACTATGGTAAAAGTCCTCTTAACCGAATACCGGTTCTGCGAGTTCATCGATGTACTCTGATTTCAATTTCGTGCACCATTTCAGAAGATAGAAAAACCCGCTTGTACGTTTATTGAATGTACCTGAACAAAACTTCAGAAATTAATTCCAAGCACACCGGCCATCGGAATCTGGCGACATCAAAAACTACGGACTCGTAAAATTCCTAATAAGTTATGAAAAACAATTCCTTGAAATTTCTGGGTCTTTACATGAATGTAGTCATCATGCCTTCTCTTTAGTCATGGAAATAACCTAAATTACCATATATCGATATTGAAAACATGCATGTTTCCTTATTCCAAAACATAATGGATAAATTCATTAAGTCCTAAAAAGTTGAATACATCCTCTATGAAAACATAACCCATATTTCATCAAATCCTTAACCAGTTCAAGGGTAACTAATATCATCTAACATATATTAATAAAAATATCATCATCCCAACATTATTCTCATATTAAAGGTTATCATTCCATTAATAATTTGTTTCTTTGGAATATCACCTTTTCAATAGACTTCTATTCGTATACATTATAACTATTCAACATATTCTTTAAAATATATTCTGAAAAACATAACCTGATTACTCTTATAGAATTCACCAATGATCATTACTCGATTAAAATAAATAAATAATTCAATCCTTATTCATTAATGGTAGGTATGGAATATTTCATCCCATGTCTTAGAAGTAGATCCCTGTGTTCTGGTATGGAGTTGGTTAATTCCCATTTTTCCATAGATGAGACAATAAACTCCCTAACAATTCGTCTCTCTATGAACCTTTTTCCCACAGAGATAACATCTTCCCCTCTATTTTATGTATTCCTCAAGGTTCTTCTTCGAATTTTCATGATATGTATAAGTCTTAATCTTATTTACTCTATGATCCTCACACTGAAGGCATGCATGCAATTCAGTATTCCTCTTATTCTATGAATTAGTAATACTAATAATGTTCACCATGTTAATTGTTGGGAACAAATCCCTCAATGTTACATTGCATCATTTTTTGGTTGATTGTGTTTATTGAAAAAGTAGGTTTCCATGGTGAATTTTCATGTTCCATAGATATTTTTCGAAAATCAATGTTGACAAAGAACTGTGACAAAGGAATGGATGATCTGGAGGCGGTACAAAAGAGCAGTATAAGGTGGTGCCATTTCCCAGTGTGTGCCAAATTTTTGGGTTCCAAAATTTGGAATTTGGTAAGCATCGAAAAAATTGGATTTCCTTGGAGATCAAATTTAATTATGGAAAAGGCTTAAATTTAGAAAATATAGTCTTCATGGATTTGATTTTGTGAAGACAATAAAAATGTTGATGTTGATTCTTCGCGTTTTCGACGAGCTTCACGAACGGCAATGTTGAAAGGAAACACGAGGGAGATTCACGGCGGCAGCGCGAGTTAATTGATGGAACGCTCTGAAATTACTATGGGCTCCAAGATCCATGAATTGTTGATGGGGTTCGCGATTTAGAGAGATTTCCAGTTGAAATTTCGGAGCTTTGCTATTGGTGATGACGTGGCGTTGACTTCGTGCACAAGGTTCTAGGGTCGGTGAAATTGCCTATAAATAATGTTCAACCCCCTCGACAGATGTAGAGAGTTTTTGAAGAATATTTTTTTTGTCGGTTGGAGAAGGTGGATCGTGAAGGTAGTGTTTTTTGTGAAAGAGAGGTGCTTCGCAGTGGCTAATTTAGCTCTGTGAATGTACTTCACGTCGCGAGGCTGCGTGCTCTAAGGAGTGTGCTTCGCGAAGAGGCAGAAGCTCTGTGACAGCCTAAGAATTACAAAGGCTTGAGCTTCACAAAACGGTAGCATCTTCGTGAAGTCTTGTTTAAGCTTCATGAAATTGGGAACCTTGCGAAGTAGGGTGCTTTGCGAAGGTACATCCATATGCATTTTCCTCGTCTTTAGAGGAAACAAGGTATTCATCTAGGGATGACTGTTGGACTTCAATAGAGAACCTATAAACAGTTGAGGATTCATTCGTTCATGAAAATGAAGTTACCTACAGGTCTATAAACTGAGAGTGTATCTTATGAAGAAGCAGTGAGCTCACATCAATTGAGATAGAAGTGAGTTCTCAAATTGTGAGTGGTTGTAAACTAGATGGGAAAGTGTGTCTACTTAGAGCTTGTAAAGAATAATGCGCTTATAGTGGAATAGGTACATCGGCACATTGCTGGTGTATGCTTCGTGGATGTAGACCTGTGAGGGTGAACCATTTAAAAATCGCTATGTCCTATGCATGATTTATTTTTTCTTTATACCTTTTATCGGGATGGAGAGAGAAGAGGGTTTTTTCTAACAGCAAAACTAGATCAAAAGGGGAATTTGTTTTAATCTGTCATACACTGATTCACCCCTTCTTAGGGTATCTAGCCTTTTGAAAATATCATTAATCATATACCTCGAAGATTGATTCTATATAATCACAATTTTATTCACTCTTATCATTACTCAATTTCATAGCACATAGTCACCAATTTTTTTCATTAGATTCAATGTTCACCTAATTATTTATGTTTCCCTCCATTGACTAAATCAAAAAAAAATAATGTTAGTGTCAAAAATCATTCTAAGAAAACAACATAATCAAGGGTGAGTACTTTAAATCTTTGACATCATAGGTTTAATCCTAGATTATTTATTATTTTTACCATAATTCTTAGAAGACAACCTATTGTTATAAATATCCTTTTTTCATCCCTAGACATTCATTATAAATATCTCTATGGATCTCACTAACGTTTTCTCATTATATATTCCAATGTTTTACTAAACCTTCTCTCTGGTACCAACTATAGAAACCAAAATATGATGAACATTCACCTTACATTACTTTTTCTGAATTCTTAATACATTACAAAAATAGACACCCAATGACTTTATTAGTTTAGAGTCTTAGGGAACATGGAAAATATTCATATAATCATTGTGAAATATCATCAACATCTCCAATAAATATCATCCCCATTTTGTTATTTCTATCATAATCCATTCATTATATCCTGGGGAAAAAATTAAAATGGTGAGCATAAATTCTTAGTAAGGGTAAACATGGAGAAATTAAAAAAAACCATATACTTTGAATATAAAAACATGATCATAATGTTTAAACATCAAAATCATGAGTCATGGAATAAATCTTTGTAGTAAATAATGAATAGTTCATGAAGGAACATTTACCATGATAGAATATTAGTCAAATAAAACATGTAATTGTGGGAAACTAATAAGTACATATTATGATTTCCATATTAGCTAAGGCATTACTTCCAAGACCATCAAAGTGGAAAAGGTCAATTACTGAACTAGGTTTACTTGTCATTCCACCCATGTGTTACTGAACTAGATTTACTTGTCATTCTATCCAAGTATATATCATGAGATATAAATAATTACCCAATGAATAGGAGGGTGATAGTGTTCCAAACAATCTCATAATGAAATCATTATTATATGTTCCAAAAAAATAAATCATTTAGCATAGCATAACCCATGAAATAAAATGGGATTCTTAAAAATCAGGCCGTTATAACATAATCTATTTAAGATAAATTGATTTCAAAAAAATAATTACATTATAGGAATAATAAATTAAACATAATAATAAAAATAAAAAAATAAACATATGTAATGTTAGATGGAAAATAATTTTGATAAAAAACATGAACATTATTCCTGGGAAAAATATATGTTATTTTTACAAATGTTTTCCATTCTCAAAAAGTCATGCAATTTTAAAAAGAAAAGACAATAGTTGAAAATAAAATATAATTTTTTTAGCGGTAAAGTCATTGAAATAATTCTTGATGAATATGTAAATTTTTTTTAATTTTGTATATGTTAAACAAACATTCTCCTTGTACTTGAACCGGAAGAGTCCAAAAGTACCTCTTATGTTATACAAAAAAATAGTCCTTCCATAAAATGTAGAAAAAGTAAAAATATGGTAAAAATGAAACTAAATATGTATATATGAATATTAAAAAAAATTTGAAATCATTTCTTGAAACATGAACATGGATGATAAATATAACCCAATTAAATACATGCATACAAACAATCTCAGATAAATATGAAATATCAAAAGTATCCCTTACCTTTGGTCCAATTTCATCATATGTGATTTAAACACTTTTACATTGGGTTTAAACAAATTATTAATTTTTCAAAAACCATGATAATATTTATTATATCATATAAGATTCACTTACGAATTTTTACAACCCATTTACTTGTCAATTCCATGTTAAAGCAACATTTTGGGTAATGGTCGTTTCATTTATCGTATATGTTGGACATTTTATTCATGATATTATTACATAGATCATGATTTACATAAGTCAAGAATGTAACAAATTATTTAAATATCATATATATTAATTATATAATTATATATAACAGTTTGATGAATTGAATGGAATACCCTCTTTATGGAGACAGTTGGCCATACGTATGCATGAACACACTTTTCGTTTCCTTAATAAATTGAAATGAAATAAATAAATGATATATATATATATATAATGTAGAATTATTTTGACATATATTTCATTATTATTTATTATATATAATTTATAGTCATTCTTGAATGGTAAACATGAAAAAAGAACTCACCGCGTTGTGGAAATGGTAAGTCGTACGTACCCACGAGCGACGATATCATTCCCATAGTTATTGAATGGTATTGAATTGGATGATGTATAATATATCATAATTTATATCATGTTATAATAATAATATATATTCATTATTTCAACCATTATACCCATCCATTTAATGTGGTGGTGAAAAACATATAACACCACGACGTGGAGGCGGTATGTCGTACAAACGAACATGTGGTGACTTATTTTTCTACAAGATGGATAGAAGCTGAAATAAGGTTTTTTTATATTTATAATAACATATAATTATATTAGTGATACTTATGTCATCACTTTATAATAAAAAAAACTACATATGATGATGTATAATAATAAATAAATTTGAAAATATCGATAGAAAGATTACAACTTCCTCTACGCACCTCCTTTAAATATCCTCTTAGGGCACTAGAATTGGACTTATGAAAATCCTAGCACCTATATAATATGTCTAGGGATGTTTAAAATAGATATGTTCAGGGGTTGGTTGAGCTTGATGGATTAAAATGTAGGGAAGATGAGAGGGAGGAGGTTTCAATTTATAAGACAAGAGAGGGGAACTATCGGAATATTCGAAAATATTGATTTATTATAAATTCATTATCGATTTATAATTGTATGAAACTTATTTAATTATAATATATGATGATTTTGGATAAAATAAACATCATCTGATACATTTTTAACAAGTTTTACATTATTTTATTTTCATATCGTTTTGGTTTTACCATTATTTATCTATCTTTAATATTACCATGATATCCTATTATTTTCACTTTTTCACATAATGTAATTACAATATCATGTCAAATAACAGAAAATATTTAATTTATGTAATATTTTTAATTATATTAACCCTTTGTATGAGTCATATATTTTTAAAAATGTAATATCATTTAATAAACAATTTTATGTTTTAACTTTTGAATTGTGTCAATTTTGGAAGCTATTCATACTTGAATTTTTTAAAAAACTCATAACAACCATATTTCATAGAAAATAAGCCATTAAATCAAAGATAATATGTCAATATCTTCTTGAATGTTCATGTATTAAATTAAAATAACCAAATAACATTTATTTATAAATTAATTTTTTTGAATCATTAATTAATGAGGTAATAACTACATCATAATTGTGTCATAGAAAATATATTTATCTACCTTTTAAAAATTATAATAAAATTCAATTATTTAGGAATGATTTTAATATTTCCAATAACTATTTATACATATAGTTATCATTTATTTTACCACATAAAAATTTGATTTAATAAGAGATATATGTTTAGGTTCTAATTATCATTACTTTAAATTATTCAATATAAAATGTCACTTTCGCATCAATGTGAATCCATGGTTCACCAATATAGTCCCAAGGATGAACATGGTCGAAGATATATTATCCAATAGTATTATAATATGTTTTAGGGTAATTTAATATTATTATAATATTATTTTTTAACCTTATTTACCAGATCCACCTTTTAAGCATGATAAATAAAATAATTACTGAAGTTACTTTTCATAACATCCAAAAATAAAAGGTACCTTTTTACACAATATGAACATTATGATTTCAAATATTAAATTAATTTTTAAAAATTTCAAATACACAAGTTGTATTAATTTGTTTAAAATTAATTACTGTTCTCAAAAACAATTAGTTGGTTTTTATGATGTAATCACTATCAAATGATTGACGTATGTTTATGTCCAATTTAAATGTGAAACTATATCCAATGTCCATCATTGGATAAAATTATACAAATATTCTAATTTAACATTAATATCAATTAAAAAAATAATTTAATTATATAAATAAATAAGATTTAATTGACGTTTTGAATTGAAATGCAGTATTTATTATTATTCATTAATATTTGAATTTTGACAATAAAATACCAAAATTTGGAAACATGTAAATTATTAGGTATGGAGACCAAATGAGATGTTTATTTTTTCCAATTGAACCTATAAGACTTTAAAAAACTATAATTAAAATGGGTGTGCCATCAAAATGTGGTAAAAATGCATTTTTCTAAAATATTTCTTTTATCCACAAAATTTATTTTGTTCTCATAACATGTTATATTAAATATGTAAGATGAATAATAATGTTATAAAATAATAAATTTTGTTATTACAATTCATAAAATCTAGTTTTTATCCCATTAAATAATAAACGTTTAATAATATATCGCTTTTTAGAGAAACATTGTATCGCGTACAATGAAATCGATCATGGAGGGTCACTCTTGTGTGTAACACATGCCATGTTATTGTTTCGTGTAGTTAATGATTAATTTGGGTTTGTGTGTAACCTAATAAAAATATAGTTCATTTATAAATTGTATAAAATCTATACTCAGTTTGGCTTGAAATCAATTTTATCCAAGGAACATGAAATAGTGTACAATAAAATCCAAGTATACTATGGAGTTTACTACATGCTAATACAGTGTTGCATATAGTTCATTATAATCATGGTGTACCGTAAAATACAAGACATCAATGAAATTAAAAAGAATATATCTCATAGAATCTCTGGGTTTTACACTTAGTTATATATTTTCCCATAAATACATGAATCTCATGAAGAAATGATAGGTATAATACGGATAGATATTTCATTTTGATATTTCCTATACCATTGGAAATGGGAATGTTGTTTCAGATGTTGTTAGCTGCAATGTACCATCACATGCTATCCATTAATGGAAGGTGCAGTTGAACGTTATAGAAATTTTCACTCAAATTATTATATAAAAACATGAGGTTGTTTAAGGAATGATTCGTGAATGTATTTATCCATCATCATATATCTTTTAGTATATCATATTGAGTCAATAGTAAGATGATATATTACAGAAGACACTTGATATCCTTTATGCTAAGGATATTGTTTCTTGTTTTTTTCACTCTTCATATTGTATTCATTACATTGGGAAATGGATCTCAATACCAGTATATCTCATTGTATTTAGTTTTAATCAATTTGAAAAAATCATCATCAATCATTCATCGAGGAACTACAAAGATATATTATGACATTAGAAGAAGATTATTGTGGCTGAGAATGAATCATGACATTGCAAAATACATGTTCCATTGTTACACCTACAAATAGATAAAAGTATATCCCTTCAATCCCTCTAGTTTGATTTATCATCATTTAGTGCCAGCTTGGAAATGGGACAAGGTATCCATAGATTTTGATTTTGGATTTCCATGGGAAACCCAATGAATTAATTCTATTTTGGTGGTTTTTGATCAGTCATAATATCTGGTCATTTCATTCTAATAAATTGTACCAAAATAGATAATGATCTTGGTAACATGTATGTGTATGAGATTATTATGTTAAATGGGATTCCTTCCATTGTTTCGAATATGTATTTTTTAGTTAACATGTGAATTTGAGGAGTCTCCAATTGGATATGGGAACATAGGATAAGTTGATTACATCGTATAATCACATGTCAGATGGTCCAATGGGTGAGTAATTCATATTCTAGAGGATATACTACATGCATGTGTCTTAGTTTTTTATGGACTGTATGATAGCCATATGGGATTGGTTTAGTTAGTCAACAAAAAATGTTACATGTTGTATATCATAATGGATCCATTTTAAGCATTGTATGTTCTATTATGAAGATTTCCTATTTGTTTGGAATTGTTGGGAGAATTAGGTCTAGTTGAAACAATATTGGTTTACGGAACATCTCTTATGATTTAGGATGTACATTGACATCTGGTTACAACTCAGATTCAACATAAATCATATATGGATCATTAGGATCAACCATTGGAGTTTTCCATAGGATACTAGGTTTTCATGAAAGATTCTAATCATTTGGGTCGTTGTTGCCATATAAAATAGGGAAATATTTCTCCAAGAAATGATTTAATATTTTAGATCACTATGTACCTTGTACCAGTTTATTATTAGTTATCATTAACAATTTAGTTAAAAAAGTTAATTAATTTTTCCACATATCTCAGATCTAAAAGTATCACCATAAACCCACTCACATTATGTTTATGGGTGAAATTGAGATAGAGACATATACCTTTGTTTTGTAAGAACCAGTTGAGATCATAGACCCTGATATGAATGTCTTGTGTGGGAAGATGATTTTGTAGGTTAGAGTTGTATAGAATGATGGAAAAAATTCTCATGATACTTTGTAATGTGATTCATTGATGAGGGAGTAGTGTCCTCATCTATTTCTATAAATTACATTTTCTAAATGAATTCTAGTGGACAAAATATATTTATTTTTGGGTGATTCCAATTTATCAGGTACACTCGTGAACTCATCATGGTTTTTTAATTCATTTAGATTAGAAATGTAGCTATAATGGTGAAGTCATGTTTTTGTTGGACATTCACTAGAAAAAATATGTTTCTGTAGGCTACAAATCAGTTGAATTCTTTGTAAATATGTTATACATCATGTAATAAGTGTCAGATGTATGTCCTAAGAGGAATGAAAACTATTTGAACTAGTACACATCATGAATGGTGATTTCCCATATTGAATTCATTAAATGATATATTTTTACTCCAAGGTGATAGCTTTTTCATAGTTTTTTTGACATGGATGTTACATGTCATGAACATGGGTTATACATTGTGTAACAACCTGAATCCAGTTTTCCATGATAGTTTTCATATGTTTGGTTTCAATTCCTTCATTTGTTCATAATGGATGTTTACATAAAAATGTTCTTGCACATTTTTGAGAGAATAAACCACTTATCGATTGATCTGTTTGAAATATTATCTCTATTGTGATTGATGTTTGTCTGAATGTTTATGTTTTCCATACATTTCCATGTTGATTTTTACCATAGTATCACCTTATGGTATCATTATTGTATCCTTTGGATTATGGTTGTTAGTTCTTATTTGTTACTGTCATTTATATTGTGTGATCTCATTTCGTATACCATTTCATCCATTGGTCATGGTTTGGTTGGTGTTATTCATTTAGGTATGTTTATTTCCCATTTTATAAGGACCCCTTCTCTTCTATTTGTAATCAGTTCCATATTTGGATTTGATTCTAGGTCATTCCTTTACATTTTTGGGTTTCATTGGTTTCAGATTTTATTGTGGGCATGCGAGTCATGTTTTTTGAGTTTGGTGGATCCATTTCATGCCCATGATAATATACATACATGTTTTTAATTACAAATAGATACAAATTGAATGATTGGAATGGATATTTTAGGTGTGATGAAAAGTGGGTTTAAATGAAAAATTGGTTTTCCCTAGTTACTATTAAATGAAATTGATTGTAAAATAATTTTTAATGACTTCAAAAATAATTGAAAATTGAATGTGAAATAGAGCACATGAGTATCCTTGGGTACATTGATGGAAGGTTTAGATAGAGGGCCATCGCCCATTGTTTTATGATTATCATTAAGGTTTTTCTTGGTGTATTCATCTCTTGCCTACACCCATTGTTCTAGGGGACCAATATTGATATTTATGGTGGTTTACTCTAGAGTTATTCCTTTGTATCTTAGGCTTGTGTTGTTGGATCATTCTTATTGCACTGGATTATTATGGCATGAGTAGTTAGAGGCCTAGACCTATAGTATTCATTGGTGTTGTGATATATGTAATTCTTTTCTACTACTTTGTTTTTTGAGTTTTCCTTGATATTATTGTTTGTGATTATGAAAATACATTTTGGGAAATATTATTTGAAATTGATATGCCATTTTTTAAATTTTTTTTCAAATAATCGAATTGTTTTGAATGTTTTCTATAAAAAAACATTACTTATTATCTTATTATGTTTTTATTTAAATTAAGAATACAATTTGTTTATAAAGTGTATTATTATGGAACATATGTGTGAGATCTTACTGAGCTTGTGAGCTCACACACATCATACCTCTTCAGTGTTATGTAGAGCATTGTTTGTATTCTAGTGTATAGAAAGGAAATGATCCATAGTGAGGATTCAAGGATCATGTTAGCTAGTTCGGTAACTGGTGGGGATATGTTAGGAGTCTATCCTTACCATAAATCAGAAGAGTTGTTGGATTTTATTCCTTTGTAGTTGGATAGTCCTATCCTAGTACTCTCTCTATTACATTTCATTGTATCTGCATTTCCATGTCTGTCAGTAAGGTATATATCTACACAATATCGTATAGTTATCACAATTTTGTAAGGTTATATTTATTTAAATTTATAATTATTGAATTTCATGGTTTTAATAACATTAAATTTACTATAGTGGTGTTCTTTATAGAACACAATTTTCAATGATCCATTATTAATTTAAAAATCTCCCTTTATATATAACGATGATGTATTTCTAAATTCATTATTTTCAAAATTTTATGTATGAAAATGGAATATTTATTTTCAAAAAAAAAATATTTTATGGATACATTGGTATGTTATAGACTATATTTACGAAATATTATTTTACTTTTGGAATAATAAAAATTACTATTTATTAGTGAATATTTATTTATTAATTCTAGATACTATTTATATATGAGAATGATGTCTAAAAAAATTAAATTGGAAATTATATAAGTCATTAAAATGTAAATTTTGTTTACATATTCAATGGTGATTTTTTAATAAAATAAATTTTATCATTTCATGTTCCTCTATTATAGTAATTTTTTTAATGTTCAAAGAGATTATTAAATATATAATTTTATGGATTAATTTTCTATTAATATATATTAATGTCATTCATGATAATAATTATTTCTATATGTTATGTTTAATCACAAAAATCTTAATATTAATTAATATATAAATTAATATATAAGAATGGTATGAAAATGTACCTTTATAAGAATTATATTCAAAAATATATATTATAAATTTATGAATACTCATGAATTTTGAGAATCAAAAATACTTATTTTTAAGAGGATGTATAATTAAAATATAAATTTTATAAAATTTTATTTTCTCACGAAAATAATTTTTATTATTTTCAAAATAATTCTTTTATTGAAATTTAATTTAGAAAAGTTACCCTAAAATGAATTTTATTTATTAAAACTCAACACTTGGGTATCAAAAGTGAAAATGAAGATTGGAGAGTGAACCCATGACCTCAAATAAACCATGTCCAAAAATTGATATAGTGTGTGTCCGTAGATTTTTTTAAGGTATTCCTAAAATCATTATCATTCATTAAAATATATTATACATAATAAAAGGATATCTAAATCATTATCGATAAATATACTTATTTTTAATCCTTACTATATTTTCGAATGGTTTATATAAAATAATATTTTAATGGTTATTATATTTTTGTGAAATTTTTTCAATATAATTTCATTAATTTAATATTTAATTTTGATGGTAATTATATTTTGGAAAATTTTATTCATAATGGTTATTTTATAAAAAATATTTATTTTCAATGGTTATTATATGTATGATTTTCTTAAAATAATATGTATTTTAATGTATTTTTAAATTTTTATTCTAATATTCATTATGAATACCCATTTATATGATTTTATTTGAAATGTTTTAATAAAAAACAAAATTTCCTTCAAAATAATTTTTTCATAGTTATATGTATCTTTAAAAGGTTTTCAAGACATTTTCTATATATTTTCCGAATCCAAGATATTATATTAAGAAAATTATTTTTAAAATTTTAATATTTAATCTTATTGGATAATTAAATCATATGATATCAAATATAATTTAAAATGTATTTTAAGAAGGTTTCAAAACAACTTTATTTAGTAAATCTTATGCTCACCCAACATTTTAAAAAGATATTAATGGGTTGTTATAGGTTTTAAGTAATTGAGTTTTATTAATGAGCTTTCATGATTAAAATAAAATAGCTAGTAATTTATTTAATCTATGATATATTATAGTAGTTGTATTTTACCTCTTAAATCTATATTTGAAAAGAAATATTATTTTTAATGGACTACATATTATTCAATATTAAATTTAAAAATATATATTATATTTTTTAATACGTGAATCCGAAATTGGTGTCTCAAGTTGCTACAATATCATATAGATTTATTTATTAGGAGTTTAATGTTTAGGATAAACTTAAATGTGATTAAACATGCACAACTATTTGGGTATGGTTGTATGAATATGATATATACGTTTTTAATGAATTTCAAATGATATATTGTAAAGGAATATGGAAAATAAGTATTTTCTATTTGTACAATCTATATAATTATTTATAATTGTGTCTTGAATTTTTAGAAATGGAGATTACTTTTCAGATTATAGAAGAAAATGCGAGTTATCAATGATTTTTCAGATGCAATTATTTTCCATCAAATTATCAATTTATGGTGTTTTCTCAATATAAATAATTTTCAATGGTTTTTTGGGAAATTTTTATTTGTCAATAGATTTTCAATACATAAGCATTTGTATGAAAATAAATGAATTTTAATAACACATCTATTTTATATTTTATTAGTATACATGATCTTATATTTATATTTTTACATGAATCATGTGTATAAATTTATATCATGTAAAAATATTAATTATAAAATCATTTAAATATCAGTTATTCATTTGAAGTTATTCGGTTTACAAGATAGATGGAAATTTTGATAATATTTTTTCTAATGAAAATAATATTAGAGTTAATATAGGGATTCTTGAAGAGACACAATTGGGGATATAGTGGAGTATAGCGGAATCCACTAAAAAAATTAACAAAATATTATGGTATGAAAAAATAAAAAAAAACATAATTATCTCCACCATATATAGAGGATGATAATGCATGGTCATGTAATTCTGAATATTTACATATCTATGGCTTTGATACACTGAAATTATGTTTCAATTTTTATGTTATAATATGATATGGATTCTCAAATAACATCACCAGGCTTTTCATTATCATCCAAAAATATTTAACGATGTACATAGTAATAAATTGATCCCCTCAATGACTTTTTCAATGTACAAGGGGTGTAAGCCATTATGACTTTGTTTTTAGGGATTACAGTTTCTATAGATGAAGAATATTTAAATCTATGTATAAATGAACTAACTCTTATTTTATATTTTTGAGAAAACAATAATTGATGATATAGAGATTCTCCCTCGCATATTTTATATGCTGATGAAATCCTTATATTTGAGAGAGTATCAAAGAAAAATATATCTTGCAGTAAATCCATTTTCAATCATTATAGGGTGGTGTCTGGAAAATTTATAATTTTGTAAAATACATTCATCATTTTTGGTATTGGAATCACAATTGGGATAAAAAATATAGTTTTCTCCAATCATGCTTTTATAAATGGGTATCATTAGATTACTAATCTTGGTGTTCCCCTATTCTAGGTTGAGGCCAACTGAAAATATTTTGATGGAATATGCTCTGGTATTGGGAATAAAGTGGCCAGGTGGATAGGGTATTCCATGTCCATGGAAGGAAGGATAATCATTGTTAACACTATGATCACCTATATGTTTGTGTACTCCTTATCGATTTATTGATGACCAATATGTATTATTAAAGATCATCAATGTATGTTAATGATTTTTTTGGGACTTGATCAACTTATAATATAATGTTAATTAATGTTTCATGGAATGTGTCTTTCAAACCTAATCACATGGTAGGACATGGGATAAATGACCTCATAATTTTTAATGATGGTTTTATTAGTAAATTAACAACAAACATGATAAGTAAAAAATTCAGTGAGTTCTCCCAACTAGATTTAAAAGGAGACTCTCCACTAGGTATATGTTCTACCAAACATCATCTATGAGTTTCACTATAAAACTATATTTTCAAAGGATTTTGATTGAAAACAAATTGTGTTTTTGGAAGTGATTACACATTCAACAGCTGGAAAACATCTTTTTGGGGAATTCCTCTATGAGATATTTTTAGCATAAATCAGGATTCATCTCACTTGAATATTGGTGATTATTCTTTTAAAAACAATCTCCTGCTAGTCTGGTGGATACAAAAACTAATCTCTCGATTAATAATTATTATTTTATGGATCATTAAAATATCATGTGGAATCAAAAATATTGTGGGATGTTCAACACAAAATATCATTACTAGATGGAATAAAAAATTATAAGTAGGAAACAAAATTGGATTATGGATTTCACATCATCATATATACAACCCTGTAGATTTGTGCTGCTATTGAGAATTTGTAAAAATCATATTCCATGACATGATCAGTTCAAAAAAAATTTGAAAAAACATTATGTCTCCATGTGGTCTTTTCTTAAATGATGTGATAAATATCTGGAACATATTCATGTGCTTTTATTTTTCTAAAACATTATTGCATTATGCTAGAGGAATATTTTGGATGACAATTAATACTCATCTGTGGGAACCTAATTTAATGGATAAAATTATCATTGCTAGCTACAATGAAACATTAAAAAACCTACCTATGGAAGTAGTGGCCTTGATTCTCTTTATAATCTATAATACATGAAGTAATATGTTGTTGAATAATAATCCAACTCGATTCATCAATGCAATATCATATTACACAAATAGGATTATAATTCCATTGTCATTAAAATATGATTCATGTCAATACTCATTTGATGATCTAAAAACTATGCACCTCTTGGTTATGATGAGCATTCCTTGTAAACCAAAAAATAGTTGAATATAATATAGATTCCACCAATAAACTCATTGATTAGTTTCAATGTGAATTTGGTTTTTTCTTGAACATCAGGATCCTAGGGCTATGGTGGTGTATTCTGAAAAGATTGTGGCTTTGATAAGGTATGTTTATACCATTACATTGGAATTAGAGTGATTTTTGAAGCTGAGTTATGGGACATTGTGTATATTGTTTGGTAATCCATCAAATATAATATGATCTCTTTATGGATGGTTACAATCCTATAAATTGATGTAACTATTTTATTATCAAGAACATGGAGTGTTCCTTAAAAAAATATCCCCCACTTGATTGAATGTTTTTGTAACCTCACATGACTCAACATGATTATTTCACAAGCATATAGAGAGGTGAATCAGGTTGCATATGTACTATCAATGAAGGATATCCTGGTGATATGAATGATGTGGTATTTCAGGGCTCCTAATTTTTATTTTATAAAGTTACTTGACAATATTGATGGTGTGGTACACACATTTTTTTGTAATAATTCCGTGTAACACTTATCCTTCCATTAATGTTTTAATATTGTTCATCAAAAAAGAGATTCACCCAATTCCTAATCATTTAGTATAAATATATTACTTATTTTTAAATGTAAAATAGTTATCTTAGGACATTCATCTAATAAGTATAATAGGACTATGATAATAATGAATCAAATTTTAATCATAAAAGGTTTATTTATTTAAAAAAAATGAAATTTCTCTACCCATTAATGGTGAACTTTTTGAAAACTATTTTTATAAATTTAATAATTATATTTTTAAAATTAAATATAAATTTATACATATAAATTTCAAATTTTACCTTTCATTAATTTTTCTATTTTTTTGTGAAGATTCTTATATTTTTGGATAGTGAACCTGATAGATTATAAATGTAAATAAAATTATATTCTAAAAACATAATATTATAAATTTATTTTTTTGTTGTGCTAATCATATAATTCCCTAAATATCATTCCATTAGATCCAATTTAATTCATTATAATCAATTACACAGAGCACATGAATATAAATGTTTTTAAATATATGACATTTTTAATTTATAAATATGCTCCCTTATTCCGTATGTGGGATTAATTTTATATTAAATACAAAAAGTTATGTGATTGAAATTAGAAAAATGGACACCTTATTTAGATTCAGAATAATTTATAATTTCTAGTAATATAATATATGTTTTTTTACCAAAATTATATGTTAATGAAATTAATGTTAATTACAATTACTATGGTGAAAATGAGTTTCCATAGATTTCAAACATTAATCTTAAGTGAAAATGATATATAAACCTATAGAAAACACTTTGTATGAAATTATTTGGACCATGATACCACTTTTATATTATTTATTTCTTTATTGGTGTCAAAATATCTAAGAGATACCTTTCTTTTAGTGTTTACTATTTTATATTAACAAGAATTTCGCACCACCTCCACTATAATAAGGCACTCATCCCCCTAGCATATTTATTCAACTAAATCATTTTGGCTCGTCCAAACCATAATAAAAAAATCCCAAACAAAAATAATCTAATCATTGAGAATTCATTTTCTCTAGAAGGAGAACCATCTATTTCCCTTTCTGCAATCCAAAATGAGTTACCTGAAAAAGAGGTATCATTCTTTAATGAGCACTTACTATTTATTAATTTCTAATCAAATTCAATTATTGTTCATAAATGGTGGTATAATTACCTCAGTATCAACCATACATTATTATTTTTTAATGATTCTACCTACACCTATGCAGAAATCTATTAAATGGGAAATGAAATCACAACTCATGTCTATAACATACTGCCTCATGACAAAATTATGACGTCCATATTTTAATATAACACACAAAATGGTTTTCATTAATGTAAAAAATATGATTTTTAAATTATATATATTATATTTATGTTGTATTTATTCTGATTTAATTATTATATAACATGAACCATAATGATTTCAATTTTTTGAAAATACAGAATCATCATTTGTGGATGTGTGGACTACTGCCTTGTCAATGTGATCTATTTTGTAAATTATTTCCATTTAATGTATTGTGGTTCAGTTTTATAAATGTGTATGTTATAAATAAAATTATTATTATATTAATGAAATAATTATACACATCTATATATAGCATCGTTTGTGGATATGTGGACTACCCACTAGGCCTTCGGGTTATATAATGGGTCTCCCTATACCCAGTTAAAGAGGCATTTACATTGCTTTATTTATAAATGAGGCTTCGTCCCCAACCTTTAAAAAATTTATAATGGTATCATTACACATGAGTATATATGAAAAACCGTATCTATGATCGTAATGATGGATCAATGTTCATAAAAATATTTCTTTTATTATTTTGAAATAATAATGGATGAAAAATGTCATAATTATTCCATTTTTATTAAATATGATATATTTAAATACTTAACACATTGACCATATTCAATCTATCAATGTCAGTTTTTTTAGGTAAGCATAATATGGTCAATACATCTTATTTAACCATTATTGATCAGGTAATTGTATATAAGTTGTTCATAATTGAAAAAAGTGCTAATAATCAAGGAAAAAGGTTTTAAACAAGTATGTTATTAAAAAAATATTATTATTCTAGAAGATAATGAAATTGTAAGGGAAATGAGGCTCTAAGAAATGGATTTATTAACCCTATTTCCATTCATAGGGTTAAGAATCTCTATGATTAGTTATGTTGTACCCAAAATATGTGTGAAATTAATTATCAATTTATTATACTGTATTTCCTATTTTATTTTGTTGATTAAAAATTTTCACAAATAATTATTTTATTTATTTATTCTCACTCAAATGATAGGTTATTTGTATTTTTTTCATCTCATATTTTTTACACCTATTAGATTAATGTCATATTCACCAAATACATATTTTTTGTGGTGTATATGCTCACACATTTCATATAATATATCATTAAGTCCATTAAATTAATGTAAATTAATGTTTTGATTTTATGATTAATACTATTGAGGGTTATTGATTCTGATGATACCATAGTTTTATGGTGCTTCCAATAAATTCCAATTCCACTAATTCAAATTTTTTATTTTGCACCTAGTTACATTAATAATATGTATAAAATATCTATTTTACATTATATATCAAAAATGTACTAATTTTAATGATGTTATATGATTCATTTAATGAAAAACATTCATGGGAATTGTGATTAAAACATTTAAATGTGGTATTTTATAGAGTAAATGTATAATGATTATTTAACATAAGAATGTTTTTAATGATATTTTAATGGAATATCCAATCGTCAATATCAAAAATATTAGTTTATACTTGTTCTCCACTTGTTTAATTTTGTATTGAAACCATCCTCATTCTTTATCAAATGGATTACGTTTATTTTCAATAGATTTTAACAATCACATTTTTTCCATTGGTTAACCAGGTTTCAATGAGATTATTTTAGAACCAATTTTCTCCATTAGATAATCATGTTTCAATTGTTTTTATTAAATCCATATATTTCGATGATTTAATTTTTTTTAATTTTAATATTTTTAATCCAATATCATTTCTTGGGGTTAACCATATTTAAAAGTTATTTTTTAGGAAGTCATTTTCTATTTATGAGTGCCATTTTTCCTATTGATTGTTAAGAAACCCATTTATTTTCATTTAGATTGTTATATATTAAATATATTTTCATAGGAAAAAATTATTTATAATGGGTAAATCTTGTTTCAAATGTATTTTTAATAATCTTGGTACATTTCCATGACTTCACTATGCCATAAACACATTTTTATATAACCCACTTCATTTCCTTGAATGAAAAATGATTGAATGATATTTTTTATGATCCCATTTAACATCATTGGGTTAATCATGTTCGGAAAATAATGATGGGTTTCTCCAATATTTCATGTTGAATCTTTTAATCACAATCCATTTTTTCCAAAAAAAACTAAACAAAGAATCATGTAATGATCCCTGATTTAAACAACATGACTATTCCTACATCCAATCCTAATACCTATTCATCATTATGTCATGTGAAAAAACAATTCAAATACATTGGATGAGCATAAAATGCTCAGTAATGGATAAAAAAGGAATGTTGTTAGTTTTTCAAAACAACATGTCAACTTTGAATACATTAACCTAAATTAAAACTTTTCACCTTAAAGAAGTAGAAAAAACACTCCATAGAATATCAGATCATTGATTATACATTTTAACCATAAGATTACCATATAGCATAATGAATGATAAATATATCATATACTGGTAACTTGGAACATAAACATACATAATTGGACTAACCATATAGTCGATTTACACACATATCACTATATGGAATAACCATATGACCGACATCCAACCCGAATGCATTTGAGGTTTTCATGTCCTTGGTTTTTCATAGAACCACCCATCTATTTGTTTATCACATAACCACCCGTTAAATTTCCAAGTACCATTATATATTCATAAACATATATTATTGATAATTCAAATATTTCCCTAATAAGATATCATTTACAATCACAAGAAATCATTTTCAAGATATTAAAATAATTAAACAATTTAAAAAACCATTTTATATAAAAAAACCTTAATAGAGGATAAGTAATTTCTTTATCTATTAACATTATTGGTTATAGTGGAAGCTATATAATGATTATAATGAAGGATAAGTCATTGTTTTTACTAACATTAAAAACATTACTTTCTTAAATTTGTAAAATGAAATGTAGATAAAATATTCCATTGGAATGAATGTAAAAGTAAAATAGGTTTATTATATACCGTGTAAATGAATGAGGTGTATATTATCAAAATATGCCTCAATGAAATGAGATTGATACTAAGTCCCTTAACTCTTGTCTCACATGACTTATTTTTTCATTAATTTCCTCAATAATAAACATAATATAATTTATACTTTCTTCAAACCCTTATTTATGTTTTTTATTCCATTTGTATCACTTATTACAAAATTATATAAAAGAAATAATTATTTATGTTCATATCTGACATTTTGTCAATATTCGTTTCCTAATTCCAAAATGAACGTGTAATTATTACAAAATTTTCACTTGTTAAAAATTAAATATTATCCAGAATTATATTCATGATTTTAATATCACATATATCATATATAAGAAATATATAACTGTCCATAACAATTGGATATATGAAATGAAATGCACCATTCATGGAGGGGGTAAGTTATATGTATGCATGAATGATACTTTCATTTATATTTCATATTTAAAGGATAAAAAACATAATGATACATAGTTATATTATAATTAATATATAATATCATTTTTTATATATGTTAAATAATTTCAGTAATTATATCCTTTATATATTCCATGTACAATATGAACGTCTCATGTCACTTTGTGGGGGTGGTTGTCTACACTTGCTCAAATGAAATTATTATATTTATAAGACATGAAAAAATGAAGGTATGTTTTAAATGATAATTACAGAAGAATATTGATAAAATAAATTTTATATAAATAATATATAATTACAGTTCCATCATAATGGACAACATAATTTATGGTAGGGGAAAATCAAACAATCATCGTTTCGTGAGATAATAGATCAGTTTAGAGAGAAACAATATGATCATTTGCATTAGCTAGTGTGTGTGTAAGTTTTTTTTGAATAAATCTCATAAAAATATCCTATTAAATTTAATATACTATTTTTGTAAAAAAACAATGGAATAAAGTTATTTTAGGGGTTAGAAGATAGAAAATGAATGGAATAATCATGAGAGAAGACATTACCTAAAATTGGGAAACTCTTTTAATTTAAGCTAAATAGAATTTTTTGAATTTCATTAATCCCATAGTAGGACTTATGAGAGTAATATATGGATATTTAGATCATTTTTGATCTTATTTTGAATGATACAAGGTGATAGGTAGGTTTTTGTAATGGGTCATATGTGGTGGCCTTTTATAAGAGGGATGAGGGGTACTTTAGTAATGTCTTGAATGATTATTTTATTTTAACCTTAATATTGAATTTAAAATGATAAAAAATGCATTTAATTGGACGATAAGATATTTATTATTCAATATCAGTTCATACAATAGGTTTTAGACACGTTTTGGTTTCATATTTAACCTTATCATCTTTCCTTAACCCATAGTTAACAAATTTTACTCTTACCTATCTTCTTCTGTATTCATACTATATGGAAGATATAGTTACCATAAAATTACAATAGAACCTATAGTGGTTAATTATTGGATTTTAAAACATTTTATATTTTATTTTGATGAATATAATATTTTTAGGTCTATTATATAATTTAATAATTTATTCTTTTGTTGAAAAAAATTTATATCAATTTGTATAAAATTCATATGAAGACATTTAAAAATTACTTAAAAACTTCATTATTTCGAAAAAACATCCCTAATTCAAGTATAACAAGTCATAATCATCCATAAAAATGTATGGTTGATATAATAAGTTTCAATACAAAATAATTATAAAATTTATAATCTCATTTATTTAAATCATTAATTATTAAATTAATCACAACATCCCCAATTCCTCATAAATAAATATAATTATTTTACATCTAAATATTGTAAATAAATTACCATCATGTAGGAAATATTTTCAGATTTATAATGCCTATTTATATTCCAAATGTTAACATGTATAACCCCATATTGAAATTTATTTAGTAAAAAATATATGTTTATGTTATATTTTTATTTGCATTAAATTAAAAATAAATAAATGTCTTTTATAACAAAATGTGGCTCTATGGGGTCCTAAAATCTATCCATGGATTACAATGGTCCGAAATATCTCATTCCATAGGATTAGGACACGTGTTAGTGTAATTTAATATTATTATAATATTATTTTTAGCCCGTATTTAACATATTTTCTCTGTAACATTAGTAAATTAAAAAATTAATGAAGTTACTATAAATAATGTTTTATATGAAGTTTAGTTATTTACAAAATTTGGGCCCCTTGATTAAAAATATGTTATCCATTCCTTCAAAATCAAAACACATATTCTGTAGAAATAAATTTAAAATTAATTTTAGTTTTGAAAACCAAAAAAGCGTGTTTTTATGAAACAAATCCTACCAAAGTATTGACATGTGTTTATGACAAATTTAAATGTGAAATTACATGAAATGACTCAAATTGGATTAAATGATAAAAAAATAATCCAATTTCAGTTCTAATGAAATTATAAGTACAATAATTCTATATTTATCAGTTATATTAAAAGACAGTTTTTGAACTAAATTGCATTATTTTTCACTATTCTTAATAAATGTATTTTATCAAAAAAAATATCAAAATTTCATACAAAGAAAAAATTGATGTTACAATTTTAAATTAATGTTTATTTTTCAAAAAGAAAACATAAATGTTAAACAAACTACATATAGAAAGGGTTCTCCATCAAAAGGCTGTAAAACATCCTTTTAAAAATATTACAGTTTTTCAATCTTAAAATAAGATTTATTCTTACTGTAATATTATTAATGTTATTGGATTAATTTAAACCCATTTAACAAAAATTTATAATCAAATTGAAGTTAGTTATGTTAATTCCTTCTAATAAAATATCTTGTCATTAGATACAATGAAAAATAACAAGAAAATTATATTATGTTTTATAAATCAATGTTTGGGGAAATATAAGATTTCCAAGAATCCCATTGTTGCATGTTGAGTAAGCTATCTGAAGGCACATCCCCTTCATCATAAAATCAATATATTATTAATTATAATTAATGTATATGAAAATGTATCATTCTATAAATACTACGTTCATTATTGTTATTTCACTATATTGAATGCGGTAATCATAGAGTTGGAAGTCAGTTTTATGGTTACTAGCAATTAAATTAGTTTTAAAATGGTTTCAAATTAGTTTTGATAAATTGATTCTCCATGTTACCAAAAAATTGTTTTAATTTATTATTATGAATTTATAATTCCATTGATGATTTACATTGATATCACATGGATTCTAATAATTTATTTTTATGATACATTGATTTTCTATGTTTTCATAATTTATGATGTAGTTTTGTATTAGTTTATGTTCATTTAGGATTTTATCATACACTATGGTTGTGTCATATTACACTTTTGAGATATTTTCTCTAGGATAACATTCACTAGATAATGCTTACATTTCACCTTACTGGGAATTTGATCTCACCCTTTTTATGTTTCATTTTTTCACGCTTTTTTATTAATGTTATATGATTTATATTTACAATGGAATTAATAAGTATTAAGTTGATGACCATTTATAAAATTTAAAATATAGGTTAAATGGTTTAAATTTAATTTAGGTAATAGTGAATTCATTATATATGAGTTATCCTTATTCGATAAAACATTAATCCTATTTTTTAATCTAGATTGTATATGGTAAATGTTTTAAATCTGTTTTTCTGGATTAATTGAAAAACAATAATTACTATTATTTAAATCCTTGCTAGAAATGCAATGGTTTGGTTTTCATCATGGGTTTATTTAGTGTGAGTCGTTGGTTCTGATATATGGTATCAATTGTTGGTTTTTAAAATTTCTAAAATAAGGATGCCATCATGTGATTTTATATTAAGAGTTATTTTTACCATCCACAGTCTAAATTATTTTATTTGATCTTAATTTAAATGACATATACATCTCATTTGAATATTTAATTATATAAATCTTCATGTTATTGTTTACTTCTTAGGAGAAATTCTAGTAGGTTTATGTATTCATTACTCCTTTTGTTAATTTAATTTTTCCCCTTATATTTTAAAAAATATGTTTTATGGTATTAATAATATTTTTTGTCAATATAATCTTGGAAATTGATCAAATATGTATTATCATGACTTTATTAAAAAGTTATTTGTTGACTATGTGTATAATGATAATTCAAACAAAAATCAGCATAATTATTATCTTGTAAATAGATATGTATCAGATTACCATTGATGTTAAATCATTCTTTAGTTTTAATTTTACTCAGGTAATTTTGGATATTGGATTATGGAATGATTTCTATTTAACATTGGGTATTAATTTTCATGATTAATGTATCATATGAATGTTTACTCATCTTGGGAATTATAATACAATGTTCTATCCATTTTGTGATTGATGAAATTAGAAATATTTCCTTGTCCATTTTATTATTATGTGGACATTAATAATCTATTGTAGTGATTTAGGTTTGAAATATTTATCATGAATACACCTAATTTTTATGAAATATTATATTATGGTGGAAATTTATTAAAGAAGTAAATTATCAACATCTAGTAAGTATATAAATTTTTACCGTATCATATATGGTAAGAGAATAATTTAATTGTATGAATATGTTCATGAAAGAAATACATATCTTAATAACATCCATTATGATGAACCAATGGACTTTTTGATCATCGATATTTTTTTTTGAGGCCCTTAACATTCAATTGATCATTGACATGTTTTTTATCAATGACCTCAATCAGTCCCTATAATTGTATACATGTTTCCTTTATTCCCACCTACATTATACCCATAGTAAATTATTGTTATTTATAACTACTATAGGATCTTATTATTTCAGCATTAACTTTTTTGTTGTATTTTTCTGATTAATTTATAAAAATAGTGCTTTAGTGAAGGAATAATAAAAATATTTATCATTTGATAACAAAAACAAGTTTTGGGGGAAAATTAATTTTTTGTATTGTAGGATGCAACATGCCATGGTTTTGAGAAAAATATTTGGTAAAATTAATGTCATATATTTTATAGAATTAATTACCCAAAATGAATAGTTAATATAATGTTTTATGGAAAAATAGTTTTTTCATGTGTATTATGCAACAACGATTTCCTTGGATATTTTGATTTATAGGAAACATAGAGTGTTATGAAGCATCAATATGATAACAATATTTAATATGATTATTATCAGATATATATTGGAATGATGAGAATGAAAGAGGTTAACCAACTAATGTAATTATAGACTAAAATTTTCATAAAATGAAATCATTCGTTTCCAATTTACTCTAAATGAAAACAATTTCTAATGGATTATAATGGTATATTTAAGAAAAATTATTTTTATGACCAGAATAAAAAATCATATTAATAAACAAAATTAATAATAATTAGTGAAATATATTATTTATATTTATATGATATATATTTTATAAATTTTTTTTAAATTCATCCATATATGTTTTCTTTTATTAAGATAACAATAAATCCAATTTTAAGCATAACATAAAGAATATTTTTAATGGGTTATTACCACCTTTTAAGGATTAAATTTTCATAAAAATAAATTTTTATTATTTAAAAAAAATTATTTTTGAAATTTTTATATATTTATTTACATTTGGTTATTTTTTTCAATTTTTTGATAAGTTGCATGTTTTTTTGAATAGTGAGAAATGAAAAATTTCGGTTGAAGTTTTTTTGTAAATAGTTTATAATTTTTAATTAAAATTTAAATTAATATTAAATTATAATTAGATAAATTATATGTATTTTAATTCAATTTAGGTAATTTCAATCAATTTGAACTTGAAATTGTATATAAAATCCTTTCATAATTTTCAATAGCTTATATAAAAAACTGAATTCATATTCGAGATGATAGAATGATATTAAATTAAATTATATCAATTATATGTTTGTGATTTAGAAAAATGGATTAAATAAATGGAATATTAATAATTTAAAATTTATATTCTTTATAACATAGTTTTCACCAAAAATTAGGTGATTTCAATTATTGATAATTTGAGTGATTAAGGGAAAAGTGAGTAAACATATTGGTTAAACATTAAAATTAAGTGAAAATTGGCATATAAACATGTAACATACCCATTATCAAGTTATATTTATAGAATAACAACATTTTTATTGATTTCTGTTAATTTTATGTGTAACATTTTTTAGGGAGACATCCTAGTATTGTTCCCCTTTTTATATTTACTAGAATGGAACTCCACCACCAAAAAAATCCAAACACGCCACCCCTATCTTCTAAAAACATAAATAGACTATTGGTTTTTATAAAACATGATAAGATAATATAATAAAATCATGTATCTCAACATATACACCTCACATTGTGAATAATGAAATCTAAGGTTTTTTTCTTGTGCAATCCAAAATGAGTTACCTGATTAATATGTAACATCATTCATTGAGCACTAATGTTTTATTTCATTCTCCACCCATCATAATCTTATATTATCATTGTTATATAATTAAACTATTATATATAAATTAATGAGATGTTTTTATGTTAATGTTTTTATATTGTCCTGTAAACACTTCCATCAAAACTATAATGAAATCACTGTTTGCGTGTATGGTGGACTTCCCCCAAGTGAAATGATGTCATTCGTTTTTTTATTACCACCATTGATATTAAATTAATTCTCATTTAAATATGAATTTTATATGATATATATGATATTTATGGTTCATTTACAATTATTAAATTTTTATATAATACATAACATCATGATTTCAATTTTCTATGAATACGATAACATCGTTTTTGGACATGTGGACTCTTAACTCCTCATTGTGACATGATTCATTCACTCATTACATGGAATGCATTATGGGAGATTTTAATTAAAATATGTAATAATAATTATATTTTTATGAAATTATTTACATATTATTCAATTTTTATATATATCATATAATTTTCATCTATCCATTAATCACACTAAAAAAGGGATAACATTGTTCATCGATGTGTGAAGGACCGTCTCCTTGAAGAAATGGGATTATTCCTTATTCATCTCCTCATCACAGAAATGAAATATATATGTATAATTAAATAAAATTATTCTATTTTTTATACAATTTTCATTATGTAATGATAAATATTATATTTCATTATTTCATAATGATCATTGAAAAATATGAATGTTTCATATGCGTACGTACAACCTTCCATCTCTATGAATTAATAGTTGGATAATTTTACATAACCATATATCCTGTATGGTTTAAAATATATAATTGTTTTGAAAAGATGATATTTTTATATTATTTATTATTTCATTGACATTTAAATAATGGTTTCATTATCCATAGTTAACTGATCAATGTCATTTTTGACACATAAAACGAATATGTTCAAAATATCCCACATAAAAATTATTGATTTTTTAATTTTGTTTAACATGATTATAATTGATATAAAATTTATAATAAAATAGTAAATTTTTTTGAATAGATAAAATAATTAAAATATGTTTTTTATTTACTAGGATAAAGAAAAATAATGATCCATTAAACTCAAGGTAAGGGTCTTCTTAACTAAGTTTTCATTCAATGGGTTAAACATTATTGTCATTGGTTATGTTATTACAAAAAAATTACTCAAATGACCAATAATTATAATGCATTGTACATCCAATTTTATTATGTGTATTTAAATTATTCAAACCTAATTATTTCATTGGTTTATTCTAAACCCAATGATATGATTTTTGTAAAGGGGTTTGGTCTCAGTTTTTTACATCTATGATATAATTGTAATATTACCCATATACTTTTTTTGATGTGTCTGCTGGATAATTTGATCTATTATGACACGAATTATATTATATTAATGTGTATTATATGTTTTATTTCACTATTACTAATCCTTGAGGTTTTTGATTCATTTAGTACCATAGATGTATGGGGTTTTATCTCAATTTACATTTAATTAAGAGTTATTTGATATTATGAAACTAGTTACTTTAATATGGTTTATGTAATTATTAATTGTCATCATATATCATGATTATAGTTATTTTATGATATTTTAATAATCATTTAATGATGCTATTTCATGGGTATTATTATTCAATAATTTCAATTTTGTATGGGAATCCTTGAATATTTAATGATTTTATTCTTAAAGAGTGTTTTTGATGATATTATATGTGATTTTCCATTCATCAAAATAAAAACCCTTGTTGTTACTATGCTCCACTGGGGATATATTTTATTGATACAATCTATATATATTAACAGTATGGATTTTTTTAGTTTTAAAAGATTATTACAAAGTCAATTTTTTCACGATTTTAACTTGTTTCCATTCTATTTTTATTGATCCGTTTTCTAATCCATGGGTTATTACTATTTAAAAGATATTTTTATTTAACCTTTCTCATTTACCTAGGTCAATATTTATTCAATGTAATTTCTATAAATCCTATTTCGGTTCTATTGGTTAACCATGATTCAATTAAATTGTTTTGGAACCCGTTTTTTCTTCCCAGTTTAATAATGTTTGAAAGACATTTATATGAATCATGATTCTATAATATGGGTTTATTACATACGAATGATAGTTTTTTATAATATACTTCTTCTCCATGTGTTACGAAAGTTTCAATTATATTGTTTTGAAACCTACTTTTTCTATTGGTTTGATATGTAATAACGAGATCATTATGTTACCCAATTTAATTATATGGGTTAACCATGTTTCAAAGAGTTTACTATGGAATACATTTTATTTCCCTATTAAATAACGTTCAGAAAGGAATAATATTTTTTTCTAATGAGTTATGATGAAATTAATTTTATATGTCGTTCATTTCGTTATGATTTTCTAAAACAGTATAATTTATTAGTTCTCCCAAATCATACATGGAAATTAGTTTATATCTTCACCTGTAATGGACCAGAAAGTCTTTATAAATCCCATTAAAATATTAAATGGGAGGCCAATATATAATTCAGTTAATCCAATATTGTTCATAAATTCACTGTGTAATGATAATGTTTAAATTAGACATAGGGAAATTATATTTAAATAGTTCTAATGATGTTTTGAGTGATTATTATGAATTTTATGTTTTACGTAACCAAAAAGTGTGTTAATAGCTTGTTATATTTTTATAATATTTCTAATTAGCTATATTCATATCAAATGGAATTTGATTACTATTTTATTTTGAATGTTGTCTTATTATTGTATCTAGGTATTGATGTGATTGAGTTCATTTATTACATTCTCATCCACTTTAAGATTTTCATCATACCCATATGAACTATTATTTTCAGTGATTAAATTAATTTGTTAATACAAAAATTTTCCCTTACATGGAGTTTTTTTATCACTCTTATTATGTTTTTTTGTGGTTTTTAAACAATTATTTTTATCAATTTATTTCTATAATTGATTGCATACAAATAATTTTTATGACCAGTTATACAATAGGAGAAGATGAGATAAATGAGAGAAATTTTATTTTGAGGACTTCTAAATTGTTTATCTAGTATTTTTCATAAAACATTAAAATTTTAAATAAATAAAGTCATCTAGAATGTATGTTATCTAAGTATTAATTTTTAATTTTTATGATTTGATGAGAAAATTGGGTCATAAGAATCGACATCAATGTATGAAATGTAATGTTATGTATTTAAGTGTGGGTTTATGGAATGCATGACCAAGAATTTTATAATAATCACAGTATCACATATATATATATTACTCCATTTTAATAAATTAATTGTTATTAGAGGATAACTATGAAAACAATTATTGATTTTTATACAATATGTGTTCATCAATTGGATTGTAAGAATTGTTGTCATTTAAATAATTTCTAAGGGATTATATATTACTAATATAAAGGATTTATATAATTACGAATAAAAACAATACATATTTTTCAATTATAATATTATATGAAAATTTTATTATTCAATTGTTTACTTAGTTCTCCCACATGTAATGGAGTGTAAAAATTAATTATCATTAAAATGTTTTGATGATATAAATATGGATCAATATTGTTATAAATTATTTTAGATTATCATATCTAAAACAATAAATTATATTTTTATTAATTTAATACTAATTTTAAATACTAGTATAATTATACCAAACACTTATGAAACAATATAGAACCGCTAATATAAGTAGTAGAAAATTCAAATAAATAGTTTTTAAACTACATAAATTTTCATGACTACAAGTAAGTATGGAATTAATGATGTTTTTTATATTAATTTAATACACATAATTATATTTATAAATACTCCTCAATTTATTTATAACTATGATATTTTTATCTCAATTTATAATAAATCAAGGAGTAATAATTTAATGTTAGTATAATATTATAAATGAATTAAAATTTAAGAAAATCCTATAAACTTGTATTTAGTAAATCAATGAATTATAATTGTTTTTTATATCATCATTATTCTACTAAATGTCCGCATACTATTTTATTATTATAATAATTAACTCTAAAGAATAAATATTTTGTAAAACTATCATCACATTTTCACTATAATATTGGACTCATTATGATCATTTCCAAACCAATATTGATATTATATTTTACAGATATGATAGACTTAAAAAATAAACAAAAAACCATTTCAATGTTTATGGTTCTATTGCATTCGAAAATTCCATTGATCATAATAATATTTTCACATTTTGATGGATGTACATCAAGGATCATGTTATGTGTTTCCAAGAGTCCTTCCAAATTTCATTTAAAGTTTGTTTTTCATTAAAATTATTTAATTTTTTTTATTCCATGATTCCATTACTATAGAATTAGAATATATTTGATACATTAATCATATGATTAAATCGATTAACACTCACCATAATATTTTTCATAGGTTTTTTCCATATAAGTATAATCGGTTCCCAAAACAATGTCTTTTTTATTCAAATATTATATTAATATTTTAAATAAATTTTTTTAACGATATAAATTAACCTATAATATTTTATTGAATATAATATTTATAAAACCCAATTTATATGTAGTGGCCCAGACCTCTCTTCCCCCTTCCAATGTCGAAAAGAGGGTCATGATGTGTTTTGGAGGGTAGAATGGACTTTTTCCACCCATTCAAAATATTGTAACTACACGTCGTGTAGTGTGAGTACATGTCGTGTACACCTTGCCGATTATACTCCATGTTGAAGCAGTTTCCTTTCTGTGTGAAATAAATGAGTACACGATGTGTAGCCCATACTACATGCAGTGTAGTTCCTCCCCGCGTACAAGTTACCCTCAAACCGTGTGTTGACCAGTCAACAGATGTGTGCCATGTTGAGGCTATGTTCTTGCCGCATGAAATAACTGATTACAAGCGAGGTAGCCCATACTACATGCCTTGTAGCTCCTCCCCGCGTATGTGTTACCCTCAAACCGTGTGTTGACCAGTCAACGACCGTGTGCCGCTTTGAAGGCCATGTTGGAAGTCGCGTGGTGACCGTGTGAAATGGTCGCGTACACCCCATGTACTAGAAAGTATGCACCGTGTACTTTATTTTTTCTCGCCTATAAAAGGAGGGGTCCACTCCTCAATTTCAAAACACTCCTCTCCTCCCCTTTCCTTCGAGCAAAGCTCTCCCAAGAGGCTCCAATGATCATTTCGTCCTTAACTTTTCAGTCTGGGCTCCGATTTACGATCCTTCACCGGTCACAAGATCATAAAGATGTGGCATAACTTCTGACCTTGGATCTATTACTTTCCCTTTCGGCCTTTCATTCCTAGATTCCACCTAATGATGTTTTTCTGAGTTTTGACAGAATCGACGGACACTGACAGAAGCCTTCTAAAGCTGATCCAAGGGAGCGTTTTGATCAGAACCTGTTGAGGTAGGGATCTTACCTTCGTCTCTCTATTTTTGTGCATCATGCGGGGTGGGTATCCTCTTGTTTCCGTGAGATACATTTGAAACAATAAATAAAGATAATAACTGGATTAATGAACGGAGATGGGGAAGTTATTCTGTTTATCTTTATTTTAGCTTATTGTTATGTTGAGAATTGAATAGCCTAATGATAACTAAAAATCACGATCGTTGGGGGCCTTTTCCTGAATTATTAAAAGTTTCAGTATCTTTCTATACCGTTTTGTGGATAGAACTTTGCGGAATGTGGAATTCGGTTAATCACGTAAGGATGGGTGATTTAAAATCTGGAACCCCTGTGTGATCACCCCGGTTGAACAAAATGGAATAATGAACATGTGGGCTTTGTATTGGTTTCGTGGGGTGTGAAATGGGGATGGGGGTGGATCCATAGTTGTAACGAATAGGATGGGAAGTGGGGCTATGGTAAAATATATTAACAGGGTGATGATGTGGTAGGAGCCTAGTTTTGTGATACGGTGGTGGAGATGTGGTTATAGTGGCAGCTAGGCTGCAGTAATGGGTTGTGTTATTAAAATAAATTGGAATGTTGATAAATGAACTATGGGGAACGATAATGAATGCAGGAACAATCAATGGGGTGTGATGGATGATAAAAGGTTTGGTTGTGTTGCTTGTGTTTTATCTAACATGATTGTTGTTGGCAGGGATTTTGTTCTATGTAACGCTTGATCTTGTTTGATAGTTTCCTAATAGTTATGGAACTAATAAACTATTACTGATGAAACATGAAAACCAAAATGGGGATGAGACTCTTAGTTGTATTCATGATTCATAGTAGTAGTGTCGAGGCACGTGCTCAGTTTCTCTGTTTAGAAGCCATAGTTTGGGTTGTGTGTTTGGTATACATATATATATATATATATATGTAATTTTGTGTCGTGTCGCACCCCACCCATGTTGAGGTCATAGTGCCGAACACTCCCACTTCATGGGAGAGGGTGTTTTTACCTTAGTTACTAGATCTTTCCTGCTCTTTCTTCCTTGGGATGTGATGGCTTGAGGCGACCTTACACCCAAGACACTTCAGGTAGGTTTCGATTGGGGTGGTTTCAACCCAAGACTCTTCGAGAAGGTGTACTGTTCTGACGAATCTACGAAAATAGCCCATCCATAGTCAAAAATATAACAAAACCATCAATACAATATGGATGTTTTGTATCATAATAAATCAAATCCCAATAAACATAAAATCCATCAAGGGATGTTGACATAGATGAAATCAAAAATCTTTTTAGACAAATATCTCTTCCTATTTTGAAATAATTTATGAGTGAAATAATTATAAAATAAAACATTTACTTTGAAAATTTTCTTATATGCTTGTAAGGGATACTTCGAAGATTTTATAACGGCGGAAAATAGCCGCACCCACCATATAAGTTAAAAAAACATTCTTACCTAAATTCTGTGAAAAAGGATTAAAGCACCTTGTTTGGAAAACGACAGAAGGATTCCTTTATAAACCTCTTATAAAAATTCAAACAAGGGTATAAATGACTTTAACCCATATTCTTGTAAATAGTAAAAATGTTTTGAAATACATTTTTAAGAAACATGGTTGTGGATGATAAAGAAATCCCAGTAGATTATTACGTATAAACAACCTCGGATAATGAAGAGATTGTGAAATAGACCCTTACCATGTACTTTTCCTTGGTTTAGGGTAGGTTAACCTCCTGTTTAATGGTGAAATAATTATTATTAAATTATACAAGAATCATATACATTAATATGATATCATATATGATCTTTTAACATTGCTTTGATAATAATATCTTAGAATTATCATCGTTTCGGTTGTTAACTAACTCATTTTATTTTATAATTTTTTTTACATAAGCCGTGTTTATTATGGATAGGTTGTATCTTATTCATATCCATAATTATATCAAGTCCATAAACATTATTTTTAATCATCAAATGGGAATTATACTTGAATGGATACGATGGACAATGAATCTCATCGCGTTCGTGGAGACGGTAGTCCGTATGTACGCACGACCGACAATATCATTCTATGGAAATTAAAATAATATAAAATTGAATGGTATATAATATATCCAGAATCATTATCATGTTATATTTATTATTTAAATGAATTACACATCATTATTATACCCATTCAAATAATAATTTGTTAAATAACATTTACACCATGACGTGGAGACGGTAAGCCGTACGTACACATGTATGGTGAAATTTCAATCAAATGATAGATATAATACTGAATATGGTTGTACCATATTTATAATAACATCACAGTATATATAAGATACTGGAGTTATTATTTTATAATGGTAATAACAATGAATGATTATGTTGAAGAAGAAAGGAACCTGAAAGAGGTTGGTGAAAACATTACCTCTTTTTCGGGTTCTTCCTTTTGATTTGATCAAAAGGGAACATTAGGTTCCTTTTATGATCAATATAAGGCGTCTAGGTTTAATTGAGGGAAGTTTATAGAGTATTTGGGTAGGTTTTGGCCTAACCAAAAAGCTTAGAAGGTGTGAATTAGTGAGAAGGGGGAGTGCCCTTTTATAAGAGGGGTGAGGGACACCTTTGTAAAAGCTAGAAATATTATTTTATAATAAATTCATATTCAGTTTCTAATGGATAAAGAGTGGATTATATAAAGTTCAAGGTGGGGATGGGTTGTAAAAAACACAACCAATAGGATTTAGACAGGTTTGGGTCACTATAATAACCTTATCTTTAAGTATTAACTCTTAGTTAATTAGTTTCACTTTTACAATGATTATTTTTATTTTTATATTATATGGTTAATAAACTTACTATATACATCCAAGAGAACCCCAAGTGGTCCATTAATGATACACTGATCATGATATAAGTCTCTTGGCCGATCCTTAGATTTTTAGTAATTGAATATCAATTAATAATATAATATTTGTTTTAAAAACTCTTTTATGTAAATTTTGACACTATTTGGAAAATTGATTTTTGTGAAAATAATAACAAAATAATTACTTCGAAAAAAGTTAATTAAATCAATCCTAAGATGTCATAATAACATAGAAAATTTCTTTAATTCATAAAAAGTCTCAAATTATATTTATTTGGGTATTTATAATATCAATTATTTTAATGTTTCGCTATTATGGTAATTACTGTATCATTATTGTGTCATAAATAAATTAAATCATTAAATGTCTAAATATTATAAATAAAATATCATTATGTTGGAAATCTTTTTAGGTTTATAATGAATATTTATAATCCAATTTATCTTATGAATAACATAATATTAAAAATATTTTAGTAAATAAAGTTTGATTTTAACTCTTTTAACTCTTCTATGAATTAAATAATAATAAAATTCCTAATCTAATCCATGTAGACCTAAATGATAATAATTTATTCCTAAGGTTGTTTTTGGTCGAGATTCATTTGTCCAATAGAATTAGGACATGTTTTAGGTTAATATTAATATAATTTTTACCCTTAATTACCCTATTAAATTTTAACCGTGGTATATAAATGTAAAAAGTTACTATTCACCAAAAATTATTTTCATCTTATTGAACCACAGTATACTCCTTGATATTAACTGTGTCTCTCGGAATTTTGAAATTCCACTCACATAAGTGGTAAAATTACGTTTTATGAATAATTCAGTTTTTTAACTACCACTTAGTGGTTTCACTATTCATCAAAAAATGATGTTTTTCAGAAAAATACCAAAAATTCACCCTAGGCTAATTTTGATATTCCAAATCCAAAAATGAAGTCCATTTTGATAAATAAAATTTACAAATTTCAAAAAGTGGTTATTACTATTCATAACGGCTAGTTTTCTAACACCCTGAGATTTTATGAGAAATATTCTTTTTAATTTTATTGATGTCTTGTGTTGTACGTTACAACAAATTGGTCTTGCACAACACGCAACCCTAACTTGGCTGCATTACATGCAATCGCGACCTACCTCGATAGCGTGTGTAGTACGCAATACCGTGTTTCACTAAACGAGATATTATTATAATATTATTATGAACTAGCCGTTATGAATAGTAATACCCACTTTTTGAAATTTTATAAATTTTATCTTTAAAAATAGACTTCATTTTTGGATTCTTAATATCCAAATCAGCCTAGGGTGAAATTTTTGTACTTTTCGGATAACATTCATATTCTGATGAATAATGGAAATTACTAAATTTTAATTAAAAACAAATTTTTTAATCAATGTAATTAATAGTGATAAATTATTAATTTGAGTGGTTGTAAAGTATATTTAGAATATATTTTTACAAATTAATACAATGTTGGTCATTGGATGTAATTTCACATTTATACCAGACATAAACAAGTGCCAATCTTTTGATAGTTATTATCTCTTAAAAACAGGCAATTTTTCTTGACGATGGGAATTAATATTTAAATTAGTTAATGTAACTGATATGTTTTGATTTTGGTAAAATAAACGTCATTTTTGATTCATAATATCAAATATAGCTTAGGCCAAATTTTTGGTATTTTTCTGGAAACTTTCATTTTTTGATGAATAGTGAAACCACTATGTGGTAGTTAAAAAACTATTTTTTTTTCATAAAACTTATTTTTACCACTTCTGTGATTGGAATTTCGAAAATCCAAGAGACACGGTTAATATCAAGGACTAAAATGTGCTTCAATGAGATGAAAATAATTTTTGGTGAATAGTAATTTATTACTTTTTTTTACCACGGTTAAAAGTAAATAGGGTAATTAAGGGTAAAAATGATATTATTATTATCCTAACACATGTACTAATTCTATTGGATAAGTGTAATTAAGCCAAAAACAACCTTAGGATTTAATATGACCATTTAGGCCCACATGGATTAGATTAGGACATTTATTATTAATTTATTTAAGGAAGGGGTTAAAATAGTTAAAATCAATGTTTAATAACTAAATCATTTTTATTATAGGGTTATACATAAGATAAATTCGACTATAAATATTCATTAGAAATAAAAAAATATTTCCTACATGATGGTATTTTATTTATAATTTTTAGACATAAAGTAATTTAATTTATTTATGAAACAATGATGATGCAGTAATTATCTTATTAATGAAATATTGACATAATTGATGTTATAAATATCAAAATAAATGTAATTTTGGACTTTTTATGAATTCCAATTATTTTCTATGCTAATATGACATGTTATTATTGACTTAATTAACATTTTTTGAACTAAGCATTTTGTTATGATTTTCACAAAAATCAATTACCAAATAGTGTCAAAATTGACATAAAATAGTTTTTAAGACAAATATATTATTATTAATTGTTATTATATTCCTAAAAATCTAAGGTTCGGCCAAGATACTTATATCATGATATTTGTATCATTAATGGACCACTTGGGGGTCGATTGGATGTATATGGTATGTTTAGTAACTATATAATATAAAAATACAAAGTGACATGGTACATGTCAATCTAATTAACTAAGAGTTAAAACTAAAACATAAGGTTAATATAATGAAATAAACTTGTCTAAATTCTATTGTATGAGATTATTTCGACCTATCCCCACCTTAGCTTCGAAATAAATCAATTTTGAGCTATTAAAAATCGAATATGTCTTTATAATAAAATAATACTTTTAGTTATTCAAAAGGTGCCCCTCTCCTCCCTTATAAAAGTGAACATACCCCCTCTCTTCCTCACACAACATTGATCCTTCATGATCGGCCAACCCCTAAGAAATTATCATCTCCACTTCCCTCGAAATATTCTAGAGGTTCTGGTCTTCTTCAAAGACCAATATTAGTACCCGAAGAAGAGATCTCAAAGAAGCGCTTCAAAGAAGAGGTAATGTCTGTTACCGATTCATTCAACATTATTTCTTTTTCCACTTCTTCTTAATAGGTTGTTTCATTATTTAGTAATAAAATCAGTATCACTCTTATACTGGTATTTTATTATATGTATGAAACAACCCCATTTCACCATTTATCCATCCTACGGAAAATGAAATCACAGCGCGTGTGTACGTACGGAATACCGTCTCCACGTCGTGGTGTAATATATATTCCATACCCACCGTACTTGGATGGTTATAATGGTGTAAATAATAACTATATATGATTATTGTAAATTGATATTTATTCTTTAATAGTATACATACACTCCAATAAAATTCCACGATCATGGGAACGATATCATCACTCGTGCGTACGTACGGAATACCGTCTCCACGACGCGATGAGATTCATTCTCAATGATTAACAATTCATAAATGATTATAAAGTATATATAATAATTAATCATGAAAAATATGACATAATAATGATACCTTATTTATGTATATATATATATATGTATGTAATCCAATTAATTCAATTCAATTCAACGAGGAAACGAAAACAGCGTTCATGCGTACGTACGGCCTACCGTCTCCTTGAATAATGTATTTTTTCCATTTATCGATCTATTATATATATGTATATTCTGAATATATATTATATATAAATCATGTTTTATATTCGGAAATTAAGTAATCATGATCTATGTAATCATATGAATAATTACAAGTCAAAACACGGATGACAAATGAAACGATTTTACCCAAAACGCTCTTTAACATGGAATTTACAAAAGAACGCGTAATATAAACTCATAAGTGAACCATATATGATATCATATCAATGAATATGATTCTGTAATAAGTAAATAACATTATTTAAATCATTATACAGGAGGTTCGGATACGTATGAAGCATATCGGAACTAAGGTAAGGGAAAATTTGGGAAATCACATTTTTATCCGAGATTGCTTATTCGTATATATTTAATGAGGTTATTATTATCATCCATGTCAAGGTTTTATAAAAGTGTGTTCACTTATTTTTAAAGTCTCTTTTATCGATTTTTTAATTTTACTACATGGTATGTAATGAATCTTTCTTTTGTTTATGTTACGAGGTACTTTTTTTACTTTTCCGGCAAAAGTACGAGAAGAACGTTTTTTTAACTTATATGGAACGAATGAATTTTTTTGGTTTTATAAAGCATTATTTTCATGAAGATTCCTCCAAAATATTTCATGACAATTTTCAACAAAATCCTTTTATTTTAAAAGTGCGTGACATTTTGTGAAAAGAGAATGATTTTGAAGAAGAAAGGATATTTTCCTCAAAAATTCATTTCATGTGTTTTATCAAAACCATTTTACATCTATGATGACATTATTTCATATGTGTATGTTTCAAGTATAGTGTCTCTATTCTTTACATGGTTTCATTTTTCTTATGATGAAATGCCCATTTGTTTTATATGTATTATGAAATGATGGGATGATGTTTATGAAACCCATTTTATTCTTTGGGTTATGATGAATGTTATATGTTTATTTTGTGGCACAAGTAAGAATGATTTATTTATGAGATGGGTGGGACCTATATCTACCTCAAATTTATTGGGTAAAGATTTTTTATATCTCATGAGATAGACATGGCTGGAACGATAAGTTAATCTGGTTCAGTATTACAGGACTGGAACGAGGAGTGAACTTGATTCAGAAAGGGACTTTGTCCACTAAGATATTCTTCGTAGAAATGCCTTGGCTACTATGGAAATAATTACATGTGCTTAATGGATGCAAAAAATTACATGTTTTACTCCCATTCTATTTTATCATGGTTTAGGTTCCATTATGATCTATGCCTTATGTACTTCCATGTTTTCTGTCGTTGCTCAAGATTTTGATGTTTAAACATTATGTTCATGTTTTTATGTTCAAATGTATATGGTATGTTTTATTTTATCCATTTTTACCATTACTGAGCATTTGAGCTCACCCTTTTTATGTTTTATTTTCCCCGAGGATCAAAAGAAAGGTTTTAGGTAAGGAAACAAAAAGTGGAAGATCATTATGGGAGATGTTGAAGATCATTCACCATGATTAGAAGATTGCGTTCCAAGTTTCCAAAGACACTAAACTATTACTGTCCTTGTGTGTCTGTTTTTGTTATGTATTAAGTATTCCGCAGAAGTAATGTAATGTACATGTACTTCAGGCTTTGGGTCTCTAAAGTTGGTATCAGAGCAGAGGTTTAGTGAACCTTTGGAAATTAGGATGCAAAAAAGTTAGAGAGATCCCTAGAGATATTTCTAAGGTATGTCTATCGATGTCCCTAAGGATAAGTATACATATAGGATATAGCCCTAGAACTACGGTAACGATCTTAGAATTTAACCAATGATGTTAGATATTGACGGAACTCCCCCTTTAATATGTTGTTTTCCCTATCATGATTTTTCCCTCTAAGACTATTCTTTTTAGGTTTTAGAAAATGGCTGGAAACAGGAAGATTCACGATAATGGAGGATATGACAGACAATGGAATGATATTGTTCCTGAGAAACCAAATGAAACGGGATATGGAAGTCCAAACATCATTATTATTCCTAATCATCAATCTCATAATATGATCAATAATCTCAACTTTGGTATGTTTCCCGACTCAGATAATAATAGAAAGATGGAGTTTCATGATGATCATATAGGAAAGAATGTTCAATTTCCCTCATGTAAATCATGTGGGAAGAGGAATCAGGGAGATTGTTTCAAAGGAACTGGAAGATGATTTGGGTGTGGAAAAGAAGGACACAAAGCCATTAAGTGAAAAGGAAAAGGTTCAGTTAACACCATGAACAAGGATAATGGTATTTCTACGACATCAATAATGATTAGATGTTTTAAATGTGGAATGTACGGGAATTATGCAAACCAATGCCCTAATTTAAAATCTCATGAAGAGAATCAGCATGGTCATATGGGTCGTATTTATGTGGATGATGATGAGGAGACTAAAAATGATATATGAGCTGAAAGAAGTGTTGAATCTCAGTCAGTTGTTTTAGAAGGTAGTGGAATGATTGAATGTTTATCAAAAGTTATGTTGTATAGTAAATGAAACTATGGAATAATGAATCATCTAAGGATTGTTACGGTATTGTTTTTCTTAAAAGTATTTGAAAGTATATGTTGAATAGTACCAGTAATCATTGAAGGTTATTCAGATATTTTTGTAAAGTAGATAATATGGGCATAATGAAGGAATAAGAAGATAATGAGATGTTTGATTGTATTCATGAGATCATGATTGATATTAGGACTAAGTGATATCATGGTTTGAGTATATATAATTTTGAGGATTTTGGTATGTGGAAAGTGTTAACTTTTATCTACATTCATGTTTTCACTATAGTTCAATGGGTATTCATTTTTCAAGAGAATACATGATTAAGGCCTTAAAATGTTTGGAATGTTACGAACAAGACATATCTTATGATATATGGGGACCAAAAATGGTATTAAATCTCTGGTAACCATTTTCACAATATTATGAGATTGGACTACAGTATTATGGAAAATCCTAAAGATTGGAATGGATTATGTTGGACATAAGTTAGTATTGTTTAAGGATATATGTTTTTTGGATATTATTGATGGGATTTTATAGTAATATAGTTTTAGAAAAAGGACAACCTATAGGATTGGAGATATCCCATCGCGTCGGACAAGGCTGTGGGAATCAAACCCACAACCGAAGTGCGACTGACCTTTATCGCCTACCACTAGCCTACAGGAAGTCCCTATTTAGTAGAAACTAGTTTTATTTTTTTAATCGGTATGATATATGAAGTATAAGTTCATTTTTGGAACCATATATGATTAATCTAACCATAAGATGGACTTATAACTGTTGCTAACCTTTTGTTTGAAATAGATGGAATGACCCATCATTATATCACATGATCTGCTAACACATCACGAATAACAAATTCAACTTCATTTATTTAAGGGATGAAGTGTAAATTTTTCAATTCACGAACAACAGCGAGATTGTACCAAAATCATGTAAGTATTTATTTTAATTCGTCAAATTTAGGAAAAATGGTCTTGAAAACCAAAAATGTTGTCCTAGTTCCCTTATATTCGATGAAACAGATGGTACCTTAGATCAACACAAATCTATAGCTTTGTGATTTTTGTCTTTTTCATAGCCATGTTCTATACCACTCTCCATCAGAACATGATGGTTAGGTTTCTCTTCCATATCCATATTTTCACCTTTGATCTCCTATGTGGAAACCCAGTGATTAGTTAATTTGGGAAACCGTTATGTTTCATACTTTAGTTTTTAAAGATTGGTTTTGGTATTCCTTTTTATGATGTGGGTTTCTATTAAAGAATCTTTCGAGTAGTAAATCATTTATAACACCGATTAATTTCGAGGGTGAAATTCATTTTAAGGGGGGTCGAATGTAACACCCTGAGATTTTATGAGAAATATTCTTTTTAATTTTATTGATGTTTTGTGTTGTACATTACAACAAAGGAGTCATAAACACCACGCAACCCTAACTTGGATGCATTACACGCAATCGCGACCTCCCTCGATAGCGTGTGCAGTACCAATACCGAGTTTCACTAAACGAGATATTATTATAATATTATTATGAACTAGCCGTTATGAATAGTAATGCCCACTTTTTGAAATTTTATAAATTTTATCATTCAAAATAGACTTCATATTTGGATTCCTAATATCTAAATTAGCCTAGGGTGAAATTTTGGTACTTTTCGGATAACATTCATATTCTGATGAATAGTGGAGATTACTAAATTTTAATTAAAAACAACTTTTTTTAATCGAAATAATTAATAGTGAAAAATTATTAATTTTAATGGTTTTAATGTATATTTATAATATATTTTTACAATTTAATACAATGTTGGTTATTGGATGTAATTTCACATTTAAACCAGACATAAATAAGTGTCAATCTTTTGATAGTTATTATCACTTAAAAACACGCTATTTGTCTTGACGACAGAAATTAATTTTTAAATTAGTTAATGTAACTGATATGTTTTGAATTTGGTAAAATAAACGTCATTTTTGAATTCATAATATAATATATAGCTTAGGCCAAATTTTTGGTATATTTCTGGAAACATTCATTTTTTGATGAATAGTGAAACCACTAAGTGGTAGTTAAAAAACTAAATGTTTTTCATAAAAATTAATTTTACTGCTTCTGTGAGTGGAATTTCGAAAATATGAGACACACATTTAATATCAAGGACTAAAATGTGGTTTAATGAGATGAAAATAATTTTTGGTGAATAGTAACTTTTTACTTTTATTTACCACGGTTAAAAGTAAATAGGGTAATTAAGAGTAAAAATGATATTATTACAACCCTAAAACATGTCCTAATTCTATTGGATAAGTGTAATTATGCCAAAAAAAACCTTAGGAATAAAATATGACCATTTAGGCCCACTTAGATTAGATTTGGACATTTATTATTAATTAATTTAAGGAGGGTTAAAATAGTCAAAATCAAAGTTTAATAACTAAATCATTTTTAATATAGTGTTATACATAAGATAAATTCGACAATAAATATTCATTAGAAAGCTAAAAATATTTCCTACATGATTGTAATTTATTTATAATTTTATTACTTAAAATAATTTAATTTAATTATGAAACAATGATGATGCAGTAATTATCTTATTAATTAAATATTGACATAATTGATGTTATAAATATTGAAAATAAATGTAATTTGCGACTTTTTATGAATTCCAATAATTTTATATGTTAACATGACATGTTAGTATTGATTTAATTAACTTTTTTCTAACTAATCATTCTATTATGATTTTCACAAAAATCAATTACCAAATAGTGTCAAAATTGACATAAAATAGTTTTCAAAACAAATATATTATTATTAATTGTTATTATATTCCTAAAAATCAACGGTTAGGCCAAGATACTTATATCATGCTATTGTTATCATTAATGAACTACTTGGGGGTCTCTTTGATGTATATGGTATGTTTAGTAACTATATAATATAAAAATTCAAAGTGACATGGTAAATGTCAATCTAATTAACTAAGTGTTAAAACTAAACGATAAGGTAAATATAATGACCTAAACTTGTCTAAAATATATTGTATAAGAGGGTGTAGAAATATACCCACCTTGGCTTCGAAATAAATCAATTTGGAGCTATTAAAAACCAAATATGACTTTATAATAAAATAATATTTTTCGTTATTCCAAAGGTGCCCCTCTCCTCCCTTATAAAAGGGCACCTCCTCCCTCTCTTCCTCACACAACTTTGAACCTTCAAGCTTGTCCAAACGCTGGAAAATTCCCTTATCCACTTCCCTAGTAACATCCTAGAGGTTCTGGTTTTCTTCAAATACCAATATTACTACCCTAAGAAGAGGTCTCAAAGAGGCGCTTCAAAGAAGAGGTAATGTCTGTTACCGATTCTTTCAACATTATTTCGTTTTCCACTTCTTATTATTAGGTTGTTTCATTATGAAGTAATAATATAAGTATCACTCATATACTGATATTTTATTATAAGTATGAAACAACCCTATTTCACCATCTATCCCTTCTATGGAAAACGAAATCATCGCGCGTGCGTACGTACGGAATACCGTCTCCACGCCGTGGTGTAATCTATTTTCCATAACCAACTAACTTGGATTTGTATAATGGTTTAAATAATAACTATATATGATTATTGTAAATTTATATTGATTCTTTAATAGTATACATACACTCCAATAAAAATCCACAATCATGGGAACGATATCATCGCTCGTGCGTACGTACGGAATACCGTCTCCACGACATGATGAGATTCATTCTCAATGATTAACCATTCATAAATGATTATAAAGTATATATAATAAGTAATCAGGAAATATATGACATAATAATGATACTGTATTTTTGTATATATATATATATGTATTTCATCCAATTAATTCAATTCAATTCAACGAGGAAACGAAAATAGCTTTCATGCGTACATACGGCCTACCGTCTCCATGAACGGTGTATTTCTTTCCATTTATCGATCTATTATATATATGTATATTCTGAATATATATTATATATATATCATGTTTTATATTCTGGAATTAAGTAATCATGATCTATGTAATCATATGAATAATTACAAGTCAAAACACGGACAATAAATGAAATGATTTTACCCAAAATGCTCTTTAACATGACATTTACAAAAGAACGGGTTATATAAAGTCATATGTAAACCATATATGATATCATAACAATGAATATTATTCTTTAATAATTCAATAACATTATTTAAATCATTATACAGGAGGTTCGGATACGTACGAATCATATCGGACCTAAGGTAAGGGAAAATTTGGCAAATCACATTTTTATCCGAGATTGCTTATTCATATATATTTACTGAGGTTATTGTTATCATCCATGTCCAGGTTTCATAAAAGTGTTTTCATGTATGTTTAAGTACTTTTTACCCATTTTTTACTTTTACTACATGGTATGTAAGGAATCTTTCTTTTGTTTACGTTACGAGGTACTTTTTTGACTTTTCCGGCAAAAGTACGAGAAGAACGTTTTTTTAACTTATATGGATCGAACGAATTTTTATGGTTTTATAAAGCCTTAATTTCATGAAGCTTCCTCCAAATTATTTCATGACTATTTTCAACAAAATAGTTTTATTTTAAAATTTCATGTCATTTTGTGAATAGAGAATGATTTTAAAGAAGAAAGGATATTTTCCTCAAGAATTCATTTCAAGTGTTTTATCAAAAATATTTTCCATCTCAGATGACATTAATTCATATGTGTATGTTTCAAGTATCATGTATCTATGATTTACATGGTTTCACTTTTCTTATGATGAAATTTTCATCTGTTTTATATGTATTATGAAATGATGGGATGATGTTTATGAAACCCATTTTTTTTTGTGTTATGAGGAATGTTATATGTTTATTTTGTGGCACATGTAAGAATGATTTCATTATGAGAGGGGTGGGACCTATATCTCCCTCCAATTAATTGGGTAAAGTTTTTATATCTCATGAGATAGACATGGATGGAACAGTATGTTAATCGGGATCAGTATTACAGGACCGGAATGAGGTGTGAACTCGATTCAGAAAGAGACTTTGTCCACTAAGATGGTCTTGGAAGAAATGCCTTGGCTACTATGGAAATCATTACATGTGCTTAATGGATTCCACAATTACATTTTTTACCCCCATTCTATTTTATCATGGTTTAGGTTCCATTATGATTTATTCCTTATGTACTTCCAAGTTTTATTTCGTTGCTCAAGATTTTGATGTTTAAACACTATGTTTATGTTTTTATGTTCAAATGTATATGGTATGTTTTATTTTATCCATGCTTACCCTTACGGAGCATTTGAGCTCACCCTTTTTATTTTTTATTTTCCCCCATGATCAAAAGAAAGATTTTAGGTATGGAAACAAAAAGTGGATGACCTTTATGGGAGATGTTGAAGATATTTCACCATGATTAGAAGATTACGTTCCACGTTTCCAAAGACACTAAACAATTACGGCCCTTGTGTGTCTGATTTTGTTATGTATTAAGTATTCCGCAGAAGTAATTTAATTTCCATGTGCGTCAGGCTTCGGGTCTCTACAAGTTGGATTGGTTAGTGTCTGTTATAACTTGACGTTGTGTACAACACATGCTATTTCATTATTCAAAGACAAGTGTACCTTAGAAGCTTGAGGTGTTACATTATCCTCTCCTTCAAATAATTTTGTCCTTGAAATATCTAGAATACTACCTCATGAAAAGACTCAGGTGGTTCTTCATCATATGTTCCTCGGGTTTCCATGCTGCCTCTTCCATCTTATGGTTTATCCACAAGAATTTTACCAAACGAGTCGTCCGGTTTCGCAGTACTTGTTCTGTCATATCATGAATCTTGACGGGCTCTTCGCAATAAGATAGATTGGGTTCCAGTTCTAATTTCTCATTGGTGAGTACATGCGTTGGGTCAGGCATGTATTTCCTCAACAGAGATACGTGGAACACATCATGAACTTTGGAGAGACTTGGCGGCATTGTCAATCAGTAAGCTACAACCCCAATTCATTCTAGAATTTCTAAAGGTCTGATGTACCTGGGACTCAATTTACCTTTCTTACCAAAATGTATGACTCCCTTCCATGGATATACCTTTAGGAAAACATGATCACCGACTAGAAATTCCAAATCCTTCCTTCGATTATCTGCATAGCTCTTCTGACTACTTTGAGCAGCTTTGATATGGTTTTGGATTACCTTCACCTTTTCCATCATTTCCTCCACCAGTTCTGGGCTTACAAATTTTCATTCACCAACGTCATCCCAACATGTTGGTGTGCGACATCTCTTTCCGTATAACGCTTCATATGGTGCCATCTGAATACTCTCATGGAAGCTATTATTATAGGAAAATTCTACCAGAGGTAAATATTGATCCCACATACCATGAAAGTCAAGCGAGCATGATCTCAACATGTCTTCTGAGGTTTGAATAGTTTGTTCTAATTGTCCATCTGTTTGAGGGTGGTAGGCAGTGCACAAATGAAGTTCAGTATCCAAGTATTTCTGACGACATTTCTAGAATCTTGATGTAAAACGGGGATCACGATACGAATCAATCGATAGGGGTACTCCATTAATTCTAAAAACTTCATCAATATATAATCTTGCTAGGCGTTCCAGTGGTAGATCTTCTCTTATAGCAAGAAAATGTGCTAACTTAGTAAGAAGATCAACAATAACCCATATTTCATCATTCCTTCTAGGAGTGTTTGGTAGTCCCATGACACATTCCATCGTTATATTATCCCATTTCCAGTCATGTATGGGAAGAAGGTGCAATACTCCACTAGGCTATTTCCTTCTAGATTTCACTTGTTGAAAAACCATACATCTTGACACAAAATCAGCAATCTCCCTCTTCATGTTGTCCCACCAAAAATGTTCTTTCAAATATCTATAAATTTTGGTGCTCCCAGGGTGTATAGATAAATTGGAATTATGAGAATCATCCAGCAATTCCCTTTTTAGATAATGTATATCGGAACACAATGTATCCTCCCGAATTTCAAAATTCCTTCTTCATACACAAAGTCTCTAAATCTGCCATCATTCACAGCTTCAATATTCTTTTGAAATTCTTCATCATCGGTCTGAGAACTCTTAATTATTTCTAGTAAATATGATTTGTAAACCATTTGAAAAATCATTGTTGTTTCACCTTCCCTGGTTATTCCCAAGTCCATCATCACTAGATTCATAAAAATTGGATCCCTTTCAATTCTCATTTTGTTCAAAACTCCATGATCTTTTCTGCTCAAAGCATCTTCCACCTTTTTTTCTTTCCCTGGGTGGTAGTGTATCATACAATCATAATCCTTGAGTAATTCAAGCCATCTCCTTTGCCTCGTGTTGAGTACTTTTTGTGAGAAAATATACTTCAAACTCTTGTTATCAGTATAATTCTCACATTTTTCACCATAGAGGTAGTGCCTCCATAACTTCAAAGCAAAGGCCACAACTGCTAACTCGAGATCATGAGTAGGATAGTTTTGTTCATGAATTTTCAACTATCGTGATGCATACACAATAACCCTATCATTCTGCATAAGGACACAACCAAGTCCTTTCTTCGATGCATCACTATAAATAACGAACACATCATTCACCGATGGTAGAGTAAATATAAGAGCATTGAATAATATTCTCTTCAGTTCTTCGAAACATTCTTCACACTCTTTTGTCCAAACAAATTTAGCCCCCTTACGTGTGAGCTTTGTTAATGGGTTAGCCAATCGGGCAAAATTCTGGACGAAACATCAATAATAACCTGTTAAACCAATAAAAGTATGTACCTCAGTTATACTCATTGGTGCATGCCTTTCATGGATTGCCTTGGTCATAGAAGGATCAACAGAGATTCCATCATTAGAGACAATATGGCCAAGAAAAGAAATCTCCTAAATCAAGAATTCACACTTGCTAAACATCCCATATAATTCATGTCTTCTCAGAGTCTTGAGGATAATGCACAAGTGATTTTCATGATCTTAATATCTTTTTGAGTATATGAAGATATCATCAATAAATACCACCTCAAATTCATCAAGATATTCCTTGAAAACTCCATTGATTAGATCCATGAATACAGAGGGTGCATTAGTCATCCCAAAAGGCATTACCGTAAACTCATAATGCCCATAACTGGTTCGAAATGTTGTCTTCGGAATGTCTTCCTTCTTCACACACAACGGATGGTATCAAGATCGAAGTTCATTCTTTGAAAAGTATTGACCTCCATGTAGTTGATAAAATAAATAATTAATTCGAGGTAGGGGATACTTGTTCTTTATTGTTATATCATTGATCTCCTAGTAGTCGATACATAACCTCATAGATCCATCTTTATTTTTTACAAAAATAATAGGGGATCCCCATGGAGAAACACTAGGGTGAATAAATCCCTTATTACTCAATTCCTCTAGTTGTTTCTTTAGTTCAACTAATTCCAAAGTGGCCATTCTATAAAGGGTCTTCGATATAGGCCTTGATCCAGGAACTAAATCAATGGAAAAATCAACTTCTCATTCTGGAAGATGTCTCGGTAAATCATCTGAAAACACATCTACAAATTCATTCACAATAGGTACATCCTCAATTTGAACATTCCTTTCCTCACCCACAATAATTTCATTCTCTTCCTTCCCAATAATTGAATTTAGTTGAGCTACTGGGGGTGGATCTAGATAAGAATTAGTTGGTGACGATTCTGCTCTAAAGATAAGGTATTACTTATCATCATCATAAAAAATCGTAACCTCCTTCTTCTTACAATTAATCGTCACATCATAGTCTGAAATCCAATCCATTCAAAGGATTATATCAAACTCAATCCTAGGTATGATGATGAGATCAGTGGATAAAGAACATTTATGTGCTCTATTGGGGACTAATTCACAAAACATTGTTGCAATGATACTTCCCTTAGGAGTTTTAACTGAAAACTCCCTTGTTAAATCAAATTGGAAATATCTAATTTTCTTAGAAAATTGGGACGATATGAAACAATGAGATGGTCTAGAATCAAATAATGCATTTTCTAAACTTGAAAAAACCATTAAATTACCTTCCATCACGTCTTTCGGATCTTATACCTCATTAGTAGTGATAGAATAGGGTTGGAATTGATCCCTTGGCCTTTTATGAGGTAAGTTCCACTGACGCTTAGTACATTAATTTTCATAATGTCCCATCTCCCTACAATTGTATCATTGGAAATTTGTAGCTTCCTTCTTCCCCTTATAATCACGAGCTTGGTGGACTTTTTCACCACACTTGTAACAGACTCCCATTCCTTTTAAGAAAGTACCGGGGTGTTTCTTCCCACATTTACCACAGGATGGGAATTCAACCATTCCCTTCTTCCCATTATTACCATTCCCAGATTGATCAGCAGATTTTTTCTTCTCTTGGTTTTCTTTAAAGTCATAAGACATAGAGAATTCATTTTTTGTCTTGATAGCACATGAGACAATGTCTTCATACGAAGAGAAGGATTGTGAGACTAATGCTCGATGGAGAAATGGTTTTAACCCATCAAACAAACGTTCAATCTTACTTCTTGGGTTACATATATAATCTCCAGCATACCTTGCGAACCTTGAAATGTTAGCCTCATACTTTGTGACATTCTCATCCTCCTTTTGTCTTAGATAAAGAAATTGCCTTTTCATATCTTCTCGATGGTCACGAGGAAATTATTTTTCTAAAAACAGATCTTTGAACTCCCTCCAATACATATCTGATACTTCATCATCTTCCTTCGGGTTTTTAATCAATTACCACCATTGATCAGCATCTCCGGTGAGGCGGTAAACTGCCATGGTAACTTTTTCCCTTTCACTACTCCCCAAAGCCTGAAATATTTTCTCTAGGGAATTTATCCATTGCTCAGCTACTAATGCATTAGTAATCTGATTGAATGCTGGTAGTTGCTGCCTCATGAAGCGATTTAACATTGATCCACCACACTGTGGATCAGGGTGCTCCATAAGGGTAAGGTTATTATTCATAACCTGAGTGAGTTGTCCCAGTATGGTGATTAGCTGATCAGCACCAGTTGCATCAACATCTCCACTATAATTATCTTGAGCAGAAGGGCAATCCATACATGTATTGAGTGCATTAATATAGTTTCCATTTCATCCACTTGGCGCCATTTCTAAACAATGGCATAAACTAGATCAGTTTATGAATCAAAATACACAATTCCATACTTATAAAACACTTAACAAAAATTGAAGTATTTATGCATATAATCCATAATCATAAAAAAAATTTCTTTGGGGATGTATATACTCATAAACACTTCATAATGATTTGTAAATAAAATGAGTGTTATCCTAAGTATATCCCCAGAGAGTGTCGTAACCAAGAGTGTAGCAATGCCCATTGTTGTGCACTAGTTCCCATTCAAGTCTTGATCAAAGCGGTGTTTTCAGGATTTACCCCTCGGTACATCTGTGCCAGATCTGCCTCTACCTGCTCATATCCAGACATTGATGTATTGCTCGGAAAACTCAAAAAATCTCTACAATACAAAAATTCTACTAAGGTCTTCTATACTAATCCTCAAAGTACATCTTAAATCTATGTTCTCTAATTAGATTTTAGCTAAATCTTGCTTCCATGGTTTATACTAATCTTCCTCTAATACCATTTGTAATTCCCCAACCATAGATACCCAGAGTCGGTGAATTATTACATAACATTGGAATGATCACAAGAAAGATCAAGTATCTAAAGACCGATTAGTTTAGTAGCCATGGAATAACTAGATACATTAATAAAGATTACATTATATCAAAAAAATAAAAACTACAACAATATAGTCTCCATAGTCCACACTCTTATCCCCTCATAATATCCCTGCAGGTCATTCATAAATTACTTCTTCACATCCGGCGAAAAATAAAACATAGAAAAGGGGTGAGAACAAATGCCCAGTAATGATAACAATATAGCAAAAACATTTAAAAATAAGAATAAATATTTAAGGAAATGTATAACTAAAACAAAATCTTTTTAAACATGAACTTCAACATAGTATGGAAAAAATAAAATGAAATAATTCCATTTACTTATTCACATGGATATCCTACAAATTGAATAATCACATTAAATATCAATAACAACATTCATAATGATGGAATACATAATTCCATACTATCATAATCACATCGCCAAGGCCTTATTCCAAGACTACAAATAAGATTTTGTCAAGACCTTCTGCCAAGACACTAGTTTGTCCCATGAGACCGACCGATCCATCGAGAAGCTATAGCGGGATCCACCGGTCACTTCTTAAGTCCAATGCATTCCTCATATGAACATGTTTAATCATAACATAAACATTCATATTAAAACCAGCATACGAAATGTCAATACTTTCTTCATAAACCATGAATGGTATAAAAATAACACATCCAAAGTCAAACATATAACAAAACTATCAATAAAATATGGATGTTTAGATAATAATAAATCAACACCAAATAATATTAAAATCCATCCAAGGATGTTGACATAGATGAAATCAAAACTCTTTTTAGAGATATATCTCTTCCTATTTTGAAATCATTTAAGAGTCACATAATTATAAAATAAAACATTTACTTCGAAATTTTTATTATAAGATTGTAAGTGAATCTTCAAAGATTTTATAACGGTGGAAAATATCTGCACCTGCCGTATAAGTTCAAAAAAACATTCTACCTTAAGTCTGTCAAAAAGGATAAAAGAATCTTGATTAGAAAATAACGGAAAGATTCATTTATAAAACTCTTATATAAAGTCAATAAAGGGTATACATGACTTTAACCCATATTCTTGTAAATAGTAAAAATGTTTTGTATTACATTTTTAAGAAACTTGGCTTTGGATGTTAAAGAAATCCCAGTAGATTATTACGTATAAACAATCTCGGATAATAAAGAGATTGAAAAATAAACCCTTACCTTGTACTTTTCCTTGGATGAGGTTCGGTTAAACTCCTCTATAATGGTGAAATAATTTTTATTAAATTATAAAAGAATCATATACATTAATATGATATCATATATGATCTCTTAGAATTGATTTGTTAATAATATCTTAGAATTATCGTCGTTTCGGGTGTTAACTTACTCATTTTCTTTTATATGTTTTGTTTCATAAGACGTGTTTGTTATGGATAGGTTGTATCTTATTAATATCTAGAATTATATCAGGTCCATAAACATTATTTTTAATAATCAAATGAGAATTATACTTGAATGGATATGATAGAGAATGAATTTCCTCACGTTCGTGGAGACGGTAGTCCGTACGTACACACGAGCGACAATATCAATATTCTATATTAAAATAATATATAATTGGATGGTATATCATATATAATGAATCATTATAATGTTAAATTTATTATTTACATTAATTACACATCATTATTATACCTATCCAAATAATAATTTATTGAATAACAATTACACAACGACATTGAGACGGTAAGCCGTATGTACGCAAGTATGGTGACATGTCATTCAAAGGATTGATAGAATAATTAATATGGTTGTAACATATTTATTATGAAATCACCGAAATTATAAGATACTGGGTTTATTATTTTATAATGGGAATAACAATGAAAGAAGAAGTTGAAGAAGAAAGGAACTTGATAGAGGGTGGTGAAAACGTTACCTCTTCTTCTGGTTCTTCCTTTTGATTTGTTCAAAACGGCTTCATAGGTTGAATTTCTGACCAAACTATGGCCTCTAGGATGAAGTGAGGGACGTTTATACAGTATTTGGTCTGGTATTGGCCGAACCAAAAGGATTTGAAGGTGTGAATTAGTGAGATGGGGGAGTGCCCTATAGTAAGAGGGGTGAGGGGCACCTTTGGGAAAGTTAGAAATATTATTTTATAATAAATTCATATTAGGTTTCTAATGGATCCAATGTGTATTATTTAAAGTTTAAGGTGGGTATGGGTCTAAAAAAACTCAACCAATAGGATTTAGACAGGGTTGAGTCACTATAATAACCTTATCTTTAAGTATTAACTCTTAGATAATTAGTATCACTTTTACAATGTCTCTTTGTATTTTTATATTATATTGTTAATAAACATACAATATACATACAATATAACCCCATATGGTCCATTAATGATTCAAATATCATGATATAAGTCTCTTGGCCTAACCTTATATTTTTAGGAATTGAATATCAATTAATAATATAATATTTGTTTTAAAAACTCTTTTATGTCAATTTTGACACTATTTGGAAAATTGATTTTTGTGAAAATCATAACAGAATGATTACTTAGAAAAAAGTTATTTAAATCAATCCTATAATGTCATAACAACCTATAAAATTACTTTAATTCATATAGAGTCTCAGATTATATTTATTTGGGTATTTATAATATCAGTTATTTTAATGATTCACTATTATGGTAATTACTGCATCATCATTGTGTCATAAATAAATAAAATTAATTAATGTCTAAATAATATAAATAAAATATTATTATGTAGTAAATCATTTTATCCTTCTAATGAATATTTATAATAGAATTTTTCTTTTTCATTACCCGATATTAAAATTTTTTAGTAAATAAACATTGATTTTAACTCTTTTAACTCTTCCTTTAATTAAATAATAAAAATGTCCTAATCTAATCAAAGTGGACCTAAATGATAATATTTTATTGATAAGGTTGTTTTTGGTCGACATACACTTGTCCAATAGAATTAGGACATGTGTTAGGGTAATATTAATATCATTTTACCCTTAATTACCCTATTTACTTTTAACCGTGGTAAATAAAATAAAAAGTTACTATTCATAAAAAATTATTTTCATCTCATTGAACCACATTTTACTCCTTGATATTAACCATGTCTCTCGGATTTTCTAAATTCCACTCACAGAAGCGATAAAATTAGGTTTTATGAAAAATTCAGTTTTTTAACTACCACTTAGTGGTTTCACTATTCATCAAAAAATGATGTTTTTCAGAAAAATACAAAAAAATCACCCAAGGCTAATTTCGCTATTCCGAATCCAAAAATTAAGTCCATTTGGAAAAATAAAATTTAAAAATTTCAAAAAGTGGGTATTACTAATCATATTGGCTAGTTTGATGGGTTGTGGTGTGTTAGAACTCGACGTTGCGTACAACACACGCTATTGCATTATTCAAAGAGAAGAGTATTGTAGAAGCTTGGGGTATCACATTTTGGTTTCTTCTATTGTTCTCACGGGAGATTAGGAAGTCTCCCCACCTGTCCACGAGAGCTTTAGATTTTCCTACTGTGTATACTTGTATGTTCACACTACGTTTACTTTCAGGTTTCCAAGAGGACGACCAGGGCCATGTGGGACCCTACTAGTCGGGACAGTTGGAGTTGATGCAGTTTCTGTACTCTTGTTTCTTTTGGAATTGTACTTTTGAACTTTCTTTTACTTGTACCTTGGTTCAAAATTGTTTAAATATGCATGTGGGATTGGTTTGGGTTTTATTTTCTTATACATGTTCCTTTTTCATTTGGTGTTTGACTCATCCTATTTCCCAATCTTAAATAATAAATGTTTAATCCCTCCCATAATTGTGAAAAATCATACCCTTGGTGCTATTCGCCATCACGGGGCCTACTGGAGGCGGGACTCGGGGGTCATTATCTCTCTTTCACCATGTCCAGCTCAGGAGGGGCATCTTTGATGGAAGGGGGTCGTGACAGAATGGTATCAGAGGCAAGGATGAGAGATAGGACGGAGTCTGGAGTTAGGCACAGTGAGGATTGCATGGGATGGTAGGGTGACTGTGTTGGCTGATCTTATTGTGTGACATAGGCCATAAAAGACAGGCTAGGATACGGGATTTTAGGCCCACCCGTGATCCGATGCAAGGACACTGAGCCTACATAACGACCATGTGAGACTACATTGATCACATGGTAGAGACCCTAGGGAAGGTAAATGCATCATCATGATTGTGTTTTACTTGATTTGGGTGTTCGGGGAATGAAATAATGTGATTAAATGAAACCATGAGAAATTTCCTTGCTACTTGGGCTTAGGCGATCATTGATTACTGTATAGCTATGGCACTTGGACTTCTTCCTCGGGTGGCTCAGAAAGCCGATGCCCATCAGATTAAGGTGGTCGATAAATTGATGATTGACGGAGTGATGGAAGATAGACATGGGTAGAAGACCCTCCACTCTTTCCGGTGACAAACTATCAAGAATTATGAGGGTAGTACTTTAGATATGGAGATGGAGGGATGGATTGAGGAGCTAGGGATCGCTTTTACATTGATACGCACTCTCAGGGAGTACAGGGTTCCCCTAGAAGTCAGTAAGATGAGAGGTGTGGCAAGTCAGTGGTGGATGCTCTACCATGGAGAGAGGATAGAGGCAGAGGTTCTATGGGCTGACATTGAGAAGGAATTCTGAGAGGAATTCCTTTCTTCCATGATCAAGGTAGAGAAGCGGTAGGAGTTACTCTCCCTCCAGCAGGGGAGTATGTAAGTATGAGATTTGGGGATCATGATCAAGGATCTCCTATGCTTTGCTCCGGATCTCTTTCTGGATGAGGTGTCTCGGGTGAGACGTTTGGAGGAGGCGCTTTGACCTTCACTCCAGTTTATTGTCACCCCTTCAGGGTTCTGATGTACTTGGCCGTACAGAAGAAGGCATAGGTTGTAGAGAGGATGCACTCACAGGGAGGTGTACCACTAGAGGGGATCCATTCGGGTTCGTCGAAAGGGAAGGCTGTCAGCAGCAAGTCTTTAGGCTAGTGGGGTGCATGCCCTAGCAGTTCCAGTTCATATCTTCGGGTCCTCGTCCATTTTTCATGAGCCCAGGACCAATGTGATTCTCTTGTGGTGGTTTCAGGAACATTCAGAGTCGATGCCCGACCCGAGCTCAATAAGGTGGAGGTGGGCAGGTTCAGTGCACGCCTCAGCAGCACCAGTTTCCGGTGAGGCCCTTCTAGCAGCAGCAGGACCCTGCTCCTCTGAGGGCAGACTTTGTAGGAGGAGGCCGACCTCAAGGTTCTCCTCAAGGACCTCTAACAGGGCGTGGTTGGGGAGGTGGTCGACATCAAAGAGGCAGAGGAGCTGGGCGTGGACAGTTTCATGCAGTAGTGTTGGCAGATCCAGTTGGACCAGAGGTGGTGCGAGGTATGATTTGATTGTTCATCACTCTCATTTCTTCTTTGTTCAATTCAGTAGCTTTGCACTCCTTTGTTTCACCCGGTCTAGCCCATGCCATGGGTCTAGATGTAGAGAGACTTTCTGCACCCCTGATGATGAGTACACCAGTTGGAGGTCAGACCAGTGTATCTTGTGTTTGCCGGGGATGTGGGATGACGTTGGGTCCAGATCGATCTTGTGGAGATCTTCTTTTGCTACAGATGAAACCCTACGATTTCATCCTAGGCATCGACTGGCTGTTTTCTGTTAATGCCTTTATCGACTGCTTCCGACAAAGAGTCATTTTCTCTGACGTGGATGGGCAGCGTATAGCTTATGTTGGCGAAAGGAGCTATTTGGTGCGATGCTGGAATGTGAAGACTCTCCATTCCTTCCTAGGCGGGGTATCAATGATTTTAGCTGATATAGAGATGGTGGGTGTTCCAATGTTTGTGGGGGAGTTCCTATATGATTTTCCTGAGGAGGTTGTGACTCTACCCCCTGATGTGATGTTGAGTTCAGGATAGACTTACATCCTGGTGGCCATCCGATTTCGATGGCCCCTTATCGGATGGCACATTCAGAGTTGCGGGAGTAATGGATTCAGATTGAAGATCTGATGGGGAAGGGTTTTGTTTGACACAACGTTTCACCATGGGGTGCTCCAGTTTTTTTTAGGAAGAAGGCATACGGTGGTCTCATGATATGCATAGACTACCGAAGGTTGAATCTAGTCACTGTCAAAAACCATTGCCCCCTTCCAAGGATAGATGATCTCTTCGACCAGCTGAGGGGAGAGGGTTGGTTTTCTATGATTGATCTGTGATCTGGATATCATCAGCTGAGGGTAAAGGACAGTGACATCTTGAAGATAGATTTCAAGTTCAGGTATGGGCACTTCGATATTGTAGTGATGTCATTTGGAGTTACGAATTCACTAGCTGTGTTCATGGGACTTATGAACTTTTTCTTCCGAGAGATTCTGGACCGGTTCGTCATTGTGTTATCGATGACATCCTGATCAACTCAGGATCATAGGAGGAGCACATTGAGCATATCAGGGCTGTCTTGGATGTCCTTCGACACCACCATATTTATGGCAAATTGTCGAAGTGTATGTTCTTGATGCAAGAAGTACACTTCCTTGGGAACATGGTGTCTCTGCAAGGAGTGTCAGTGGACCCATCGAAGGTGGAGGCATTTGTTTCTTGGGAGGCACCCAAGAGCGTGGCAGAAGTTTGTAGTTTCCTAGGGTTGGTGGGCTATTATCGAATGATTGTTTCGGACTTCTCTTGAGTTGTTTCTCCATTGAAAACATTGACTAGGAAGAACCAGTTCATCCTATGGAGTGAGCAGTGCCATTAAGCTTTTGACTACCTGAAGGAGAAGCCTTTCAGTGCTATAGTACTCATGTTACCAGAGGAAGGGTTGTTGTATGAGGTGTTTTGTGATGCTTCTATCCTTGGCTTGGGGTGCGTACTGATGCTGATGAAGGGTGTGATCTGTTATGGTTCTGGGCAGTTTCTCCCTCATGAGTGTAACTATGCCACCAACTACCTAGAGCTTGCAGTATTAGTGTTCACACTGAATTTGTGGTGACATTACCTCTTTGAGAAGGACTTTTTGGTCTTCTCAGATCACAAGAGATTACGTTATATCTTCTCCCAGCGTGACCAGAACTTATAGCAGTAGAGATGGGTCGAGTTTCTCTAAGACTATGACTTCGAGATCTCTTACACTGAAGGTAAGGGCAACGTTTTGGCTGATTCCCTAAGCATGAAGTCACATAAAAAAGTGGTTCAGGAATCCTCTGATGCTTGGAAAGTGATGGGAGAGTTAGCTGACTTGCACTTGGATGCAAGGTTAGAGGGTGTTAGAGGTTGTTTGTATCAGATGACGGAGCAGTCCTCGTTGCTGCTGCAGGTGGAAGAGTCTCATTGGGGAGACTTCGAGGCAGAAGTAATGCTGGATCGTATCGATCATGGGAACGCTACATAAGGATGGTCAGAGGAAAGCCGACATTAGATGATCTTTCATGGAAGGTTGTTTGTTCAAGAGGTGATGTGTGAGGGTGTTCTCCATGAGTTCCATAGCTCAGCCTTGGCGGTGCATCCGAGAGTTTCAAAAATGTATCGAGGCTTGAGGGAATAGTTTTGGAGGACCAGGGTGAAATGGATAGTGGAAGAGTTTGTGGCAAAGGTCCTAGTGTGTCAGCAAGTAAAAGATGAACACCATGTTCCCAGTTGTTTGTTGCATCCTTTAGATTTCCCCGAGTGGAAATGGGATGATATCTCAATGGTTTTCTTCACAGGACTACCCAAATATCAGGGTGGTTTTGATGCTATCTGGGTAGTGGTGGATCAGCTCATGAAATCATCTCACTTCTTAGAAATTAAGGAGTCGTTCCCTTTGAGTACCTTAGCACAAAAGTACGTAGAAGAGGTGGTGCGTTTACATGGAGTTCCAAAGACTATCGTCTCAGATCAGGATACTCAGTTCACCTCACGAGTCTGGAAGGGGTTACAACATGCATTTGGCACCCAGCTATGCCTTAACACTGCTTTCCACCGCCGGACCGATGGGCAGACCGAGCAGACTATCCAGACATTGGAGGACATGATGCGCGCATGCGTTCGGGTTTTCAGCGGATCATGGTTGTGACACTTGCCTTTAGAAGAGTTTTCCTACAATAACATCTTACACTCTACAATTGGCATGGCTCCATTTGAGGCATTGTATGGAAAACCATGTTGTTCACCCATTTTCTGGGCAGATGTTGGAGAGACAGGTGATATTGGGCCAGAGGTAGTACAGAGCACCATAGAGAATGTCCAGCTTGTGCGTGAGAGGATGAAAGAGGCTCAGGACAAACATAAGTCTTATGTTGATTTTCGGAGGAGGCCCTTGGAGTTCAAGGTGGGGGATCCTGTATTCTTGATGGTTTCCCCTTGATGGGGGCTGTAGAGGTCTGGGAAGGGGAGTAAGCTCTCCCCTAGGTTCATCATACCTTTCGAGGTGCTGAGGCGAGTTGGAGAGGTGGCATATCAACTGGCCCTGCAAACTCAATTGGAGATGGTTCATGACGTCTTCCACGTCTCTTAGCTTCGTCGGTACTTACACGACGACTATCACGTTATCGACTGGGGAGATTTTGATATAGGAGATGATGTGACCTTCGAGGAACGACCAGTCAAAATTGAGGATCGTAAAGAGAAGGTGCTCAGTGGATGAACCATCGCCTTGGTTCGTGAGTTGTGGAGGTATGACGGCCTCGAGGAGAGCACTTGGGAGCGAGAGGCTCAGATGCACGCTCAGTACCCATAGGTGTTTTTACTTGTGTTTTTCTTTGTTCTTCTGAGCTTTGTTTTGATGTTATGTTATGTACCTCTGATATATGGAATGCTTGTCTTGTTGGTTGTGATATGTTTTGATTACTTGTTCTCTGGATGTGTGTAATGTGTCCGAATGTGTGGGAAAGGGAATAACCTAATCATTAATCGAGAAGCATTAATGCAGATGTGATGGAACTCGTGCGGGTGAGTCAGTGCTGCCTAAAGCGGATAATATCTCGACATGGGGGTAGGAATTTTCCCAAGCCATTTGTTCAGACAGTGTGTTGGTTGTACATTGTTAGGGGCAGTGTAAGAAAAAAAATCCTAATATATGGAATTGGGAAGACCCAATTCATAATCGAGATGCATTAATGCGGATGCAATTAAACGCGTGCAGGCAAGTCAGTGCCGCCTAAAACAGATAATATCTCGACATAGGAGAAGGAATTCCTAACACATATGATTAGGGTGGTTGATTGGGTTCTTGTTATAACGATATCCCTAAGAGGTATCTTGTTTGGTTCCCCTGGGTTGGTTTCTACATTATTGGGGATGAGAATGTATTAAGAGGTATCTGATGTAATGGCCCTGACCTCTCCGGCCCATTCTTCTGTCAAAAATAGGGTCATGAACTATTCTGGAGGGTATAATGGACTTTTCCCACACTTTTCGGAATTTTGTAACTACACGTCGTGTAGTGTGAGTACAAGTCGTGTACCTCCTTGCCGGGTATACCCCATTTTTTAGTTGTGTCCTTGCCGTGTGAAAAAAAGGAGTACACATAGTGTGGCCCATACTACATGCTGTGTAGTTTCTCCCCACGTACATGTTACCCTCAAACCGTGTGTGGACTCGTCAACGGTCATGTGCCGTGTTGAGGCCATGTCCTTACCGTGTGAAATAAATGAGTACACACTGTGTATCCCATACTACACGTCGTGTATCCCCTCCATGCATACTCGTTACCCTAAAATCGTGTGTTGACCAGTCAAAGACCATGTTCCGCTTTGAATACCATGTTGGAAGCCGTGTGGTGACTTTGTGAAATGGCCAAGTACACGCCCTGTACTAGAAAGTACACACCGTGTACTTTAGTTTTTCTCACCTATAAGAGGGGGCCTCTCCTCCTATTCAAAACACTCCTCTCCTCCCCTTTCCCTCGAGAAGATATTTCACAAGAGACTCAAAAGCTCATTTCTTCCATTACATTTCCGTCCGAGCTCCGATTGACAATCCGTCAACAGCCACGAGATCATAAAGACGAGGCAGAACTTTTGATCTTGGATCTGTTGCTTTCCCTTCATACTTTCCTTCCCATCATCCACTTGAGTAGGTTTTTCCAAGTTTTGAAAGAAGTGACGGACGCCGATGGACATCTTCTAAAGCTAATTTGGGGGAGCTTTGTGTTCAGAAATTTTTGAGGTAGGGATTTTACCTTCTTCTCTCTCTCTTTGTGTATCATGCAGGGTGGGTATCTTGTGTTTCCGTGAGATACCGTTGAACGAATTAATAAAGATAATAACTAACTTATAGAACGGGGATTGGGATGTTATTAGGTTTATCTTTATTTTATCCTATTGTTATGTTGATAATTGAATAGGATTATTCCTACTGAAAATCACGGTCGTTGGGGACCTTTGATTGCACAATTAAATATTTCCCTATCTTTCTAGACCGTTTTGTGGATAGAACATTGTTGAATGTGTAATTCTGTTAATCAGGTAATGTTGGATGATTTAAAATCTAGAACCCTTATGTGACCACCCCTGTTGAACAAAATGGAATAATGAACATGTCGGTGTTGGCTTGGTTACGTGGTGTGTGAAACGGAGGGGGGGGGGGGATCTTGAGTTGTTACGAATAGGATGGGCAGAAAGTCTATGGTAAATGATAGTAAAGGGGAAATTATGTAGAGACCCGAAGCTTGACGTACATAGATATCACATTAATTTTGCGGAATACTTAGTACATAACAAAAACACACACACAAGGACCGTAATAGTTTAGTGTCTTTGGAAACTCGAAACATAATTTTCTCATCATGGTGAAAGATCTTCAACATCTCCCACAAATATCTTATTTTTTTAAAACTTATATCCTTTGTTTATATCCTGGGGAAATGAAAACATAAAAGCGTGAGCTCAAATGCTCAGTAAGGGTAAACAAAAGAAATATCAATCACATCATATTCATAAGAACATATCTTTTGGAAATATTAACCTGCAAAAGAGATCATAATTTCATAACATAGGATAAATCATAGTAGTGAAATGTAATCCCAATAATCATAACATAAAACATGAAACTTTGTGGCATACACACTTAATCATAGAGAATCATTTCTTATTAGTCAAGACTCATTGTCATGACTATCTTAGTGGACAAAGTCCCTTTCTGAACCGAGTTCACTCCTCGTTTCAGTCCTGTTTCACTGAACCGGTATAACCTACCGTTCCAGCCATGTCTATCTCATGAGATATAAAATCATTACCCAATGAATTGGAGGGAGATATTGGTCCCACCCATCTCATAATGATACCATTCTTATGTGTGCCATAAAATCATAAATCGTACATCATTTCATAACCCATGTATTAAAAATGGGAATCTTAAACATCATGATATCATAAATCAATTCATATAAGATAAAGGAATTAATAAAAATATTTCCATCACAACATAATAAAATACATGTAATAATAGAGATAGAAACATAACCCTTTATTATCTTATATGGAAAATAATTTGGATAAAACACTTGAACTCCATTTTTGAGGAAAATATCCTTTCTACTTCAAAAACACTTTTCCTTTCATAACATGTCATAAAATTCTAAATTAAAAGAATTTGATTAAAAATAATATTTAAAACTTGTAAAGGACGCTTCTTGGAAATAATGTTTTAAAAATCCATTCATGTCGTATAAGTTAAAAAAACATTCTTCTCATACTTTTGTCGGAAAAGTCAAAAAGTACCTCGTAAGAAAAAAGACAAAAGATTCCTTTCTTATCATTTACTAAAAACTCACCGAAGGGTAAAATTGGATATAAACTATTTTATAATGATGTAAATATTACATATTGAGGAAACATGGATGTGGATGATAAAATGTACCCCAGTAAATTCCAAAGTATAAACAATCTCAGATAAAAATGAGATTGTGATATTTCCCGTACCTTAGGTCCGATTTGCTTCGTAAGTGTCCGAACCTCCTGTATAATGAATTAAATAATGTTATTGACTTATTCCATAATAATAGTTATTGTTATGATATCATATATGGTCATATTTTTAGCTTCTTATTGGTAATATTTCATTATTACTTGTTATTCGTGTGTTTATTACTTTTTGTTCTTATGCGTGTTTTGTCGAATAAATTCTTATTTTTATTTTTAGGTTATATATACCTCATTTACAGAATGGTATTAGGGTAATATATATCATATTAATTCATTCAATTCATTTATATAATCATTATGCAATGAAGATCATGTAGAACTAGTCGCATCACATCGTGGAGACGGTATTCCGTACGTACGCACGAGCGATGATATCGTTTCCATGATTGTGGAATTTTATTAGAGTATATATATACTATTTCAGAATAAATATCACTTTACAATAATCATATATAGTCAGTATTTACACCATTATACCCATCCATGTAAGGTGGTGGTGGAAAATAGATTACACCACGACATGGAAACGGTATTCCGTACGTACGCACGCGCGCTGATTTCATTTTATGGAGGATGGATAGATGGTGAAATAGGGTTGTTTCATACTTATAATAACATATAAGTATATTATTGATACTGATGTTATTACTTTATAATGAAACAACCTATGAATAATAAGTGGAAGAAGAAATATAGTGGAAAGAATCGGTAACGGACATTACCTCTTCTTTGAAGCGCCTCTTTGAGACCTTCTTTAAGGGAACTAAAATAGGTCTTTGAAGAATACCAGAACCTCTAGGATGTTTCTAGGGAAGTGGAGTGGAGAAATTGGCAGGGGTTGTCCAAGATTTAATGCTCAAAGTGGTGTGAGGAAGAGGGGGAGGAGGTTCCCTTTTATAAGGGAGGAGAGGGGCACCTTTGGAATAACAAAAAATATTATTTTATTATAAAGTCAAATTCGGTTTTTAATAGCTCAAAATTGATATATTTCGAAGATAAGGTGGGTAGGGGTCGAAGTAATCTAATCCAATAGAATTTAGACAAGTTTAGGTATCAATTTTAACCTTATCATTTAGATTTAACTTTAAGTTACATAATTTAACTTTTACCGTGTCTTCTTGTTTTCTTACACTATACGGTAAATAAACTTACCACATCAAGCCAAACGAACCCCATGTTGTTTATTATTAATATATATAGCCTTATCTAAGTCATTTTTCCGATCTTTAGATTTTTAGGAATAAAATAACAATTAGTAATATAATATTTGTTTTAAAAACTATTTTATGTCAATTTTGACACTATTTTGTAATTGATTTTTGTGAAAATCATAACATAATGATTAGTTCAAAACAAGTTACTTAAATCAATAATAACATGTCATATCACCCTATAAATTTTGTGTAATAATAAAAAGGCTCAAATTACATTTATTTGGGTATTTATAACATCAATTATGTCAATATTTCAATAATAAGATAATTTCTGCATCATCGTTGTATCATAAATAAATTAAATTATATAATGTCTAAAAATTACAAATAAAATATCCCTATGTAGGAAATATTTTTATCTTTATAATTAATATTTATAGTCGAATTTATATTATGTATAACCCCATATTAAAAATGTTTTACTTACTAAACTTTGATTTTAACTATTTTAACCCTTCTTTAAATAAATTAATAATAAATGTCCTAATCTAATCCAATTTGTCCTAAATGGTCATATTTTATTTCTAAGGTTGTTTTTGGTCGAATTACGCTTATCCAATAGAATTAGGACATGTGTTAGGGTAATAATAATATCATTTTTACCCTTAATTACCCAATTTACTTTTAACCGTGGTAAAAAAGTAAACAGTTACTATTCACCAAAAATTATTTTCATCTCATTGAACAACATTTTAGTCCTTGATATTAACCGTGTATCTCGTATTTTCTAAATTCCACTCACAGAAGTAGTAAAATTATGTTTTATGAAAAATTCAGTTTTTTAACTACCACTTAGTGTTTTCACTATTCATTAAAAATTGAATGTTTCCAGAAAAATACAAAAAATTAGGCCTAAGATATATTTGATATTATGAATTCAAAAATGATGTCTATTTTACCAAATTCAAAAAATATCAGTTACATTAATTAATTTAAAAATTAATTCTCTTCGTCAAAACAAATATCGTGTTTTTAAGAGATAATAACTATCAAAAGATTGACACTTGTTTATGTCTGGTTTAAATGTGAAATTACGTCCATTGACAAAAAATGTATTAAATTGTAAAAATATATTCTAAATATACTTTAAAACCACTCAAATTAATAATTTATCACTGTTATTTATTTTGATTAAAAAATTTGTTTTTAATTAAAATTTATTAATTTTCACGATTCATCAGAATATGAAAGTTATTCGAAAAGTACCAAAATTTCACCCTAAGAAAATATCTATATTCCGAATCCAAAAATGAAGTCCATTTTGAAAAATAAAATTTACAGAATTTCAAAAAGTTGTCATTACTATTCATAGCGGCTAGTTTTAATAATATTTTAATAGCATATCATTGTTTAGTGAAACTCAGTATTGCGTACGACGCAAGCTATCGAGGAACGCCGCGATTGCGTGTAATACAAGGCAAGTCAAGGATGCGTGTTGTGCAAGCTCCTTTTGGTGTAGCGTACAACACAAGACATTGATGTAATTAAAAATAATATTTTTCATAAAATCTCTTGGTGTTACATTCTACCCCCCTTAAAATGAATTTCGCCCTCGCAATTCATCGGGGTTATAAATGGTTTACTACGCGAATGTTTCTTTAATAGAAACCCACATCATAAAAAGGAATACCAAAACTTGGCTTTAAAAAATAAAGTATGAAACGTATCGGTTACCCAAATGAACTAATCACTGGGTTTCCACATAGGTAAAAATGTGGATATGGAAGAGAAATATAACCATCATGTTCTGATGGAGAGTGGTAGAGAACATGGCTATAGAAGAGCTAGCAATAACAAAGCCATAAATTTGTGATGATCAAAGGTACCATCTGATTCATCAGATATAAGAGCACTAGGACAACATTTTTGGTTTTCAAGATCATTTCCCTAAAGTTGATGAAATTGGAATTAGAAGAAATACTTCCGTTATTTTTCTATAGTCTCACCATTGGTCATTCTTTGGACAATTTCCACTTCATATCTTTATGAAATGAAGTTGAATTTGTTATTCGTGATGTGTTAGCAGATCATGTGATAGAATGATGGGTCATTCCATCTGTCTCAAACAAAAGGTTAGAAAAGTTATCAAAAAATACATAAGTCCATCTATAGTGACACTAATCATATATGGTTATGAAAATAAACTTATAATTCATATATCATACTACTTAATATAAAAAAACTAGTTTCTACTAAACAAGGACTTCCTGTAGTCCAGTGGTAGGCAATAAAGGCCAGTCGCACTTCGGTTGTGGGTTCGATTTCGACGTCCTTGTCCGACGCGATGGGCTGTCGCCCGTCCTGCAGATTGTCCTTTTTCTAAAACTATATTACTATAACATCCCCTCAATAATATCAAAAAAAACCTTTATCCTTAAACAATACTAACTTTTGTCCAACATAGTCCATTCCAATCTTTAGGCTTATCCATAATACTACAGTCCACTCTCACAACCAGAGATTTAATACCATCGTTGATCCCCATATATCATAAGATATGTCAGGTTGGTCACATTCCAAACATTCAAAGGCCTTAATCATGTGTTATCTTGATTACCCATTGAAACTTAGTGAAAAAATGAATGCAGTTAAAAGTTATCACTTTCCACATAGCAAAATCCTCAAAATTATACATACTCAAACCATGATATCACTTAGTTCTTATATCAATCTTGAGCTCATGACTACTGTCAAATATTTCATTTTCTCGTTTTCCCTTCATTATGCGCATATCGGCCTTTTTTCAAAAATATCTCAATCACATTCCATGGTTACCGGTACCATAAAATGATTGAAAACCATAATAGACCAATACATAAATATTCCAATATTCCATGATACTATATACAACATTATTTTGGAATCCCATTACATAAACACATAATCATTCGACCACATCATTGTCATATTCAAAATCACCATTTGTGATTGCATGTAACTTCCCTTTGTCCTTTGCGTTAAGTGGTTGCTCTTGTCAATCGTCACTAACCCTTGGATTAGGGCATTTATTACCATAATGCCCCATTTCCTTGCACTTGAAGCATTGAAGTGTTGGTGGTGCGTTCTCTGCAGTATTTTATTTATTCACATCATTAAGAACCCTTTTTCCATTACTTCGACACTCAACTGCTTGATGACCCTCTTTTCCACACTTAAAAACATTTTCTAGTCCCTTTAAGACAATCTCCACCATGCTTCTTTACACACTTTGAGCATAAGGAAACATTCATCTTCTTTTCACCATTATTCTGAGATTTCTCCTTGAACTCCATCTTTCGTTTCTTGTGAAAACTACTAGATGGATAAGTAACACCAACTTCCATTTCTACCATGATAGAAAAATGCACAATTTCTTCATAGCTACTGAAGTCTCTTATAGCTAATTCCCTTCGACGATTTGGTTTTAAGCCACTGAAGAATCGATCAACTTTACTTTCAGGTTGGATGATAAAGCCAGATCCATACCTTGAAAGCCTTGTAAAATTCTCTTCGTATACACCAACAGATTCATCATCCATTTTCTTAGTTCAAGAAACTCCTTATCCATCTTTGTTTGAATAAAACGAGGGAAGTACTTATTGAAAAATAAGTTCTTGAACTCGTCCCATTCCATGGACTCCATTTCATCTCTTTGCCTCCTATTCTTGATAAGATTCCACCATTTATCAGCTTCTCCTTCCAAATGATATACTGCTAAGATGACTTTATCATGTTCTGAACATTGAAGAACTGAAAATACCTTTTCAGTGGTACTGATCCATTGTTCAGCAACAAGTGGATCAGAAGACCCACTGAAAGAAGGTGGACGTTGCCACATGAAGGACTCAATAGAATATTGTTCCCTTCTCTGGTCATTTAGAAGTCCAGAATGATTTATAGCTTGTGTAAGTATAAAAATAAAATTTTTCACTCCATCTCCCATGACATTTGTTTGTTCAGGAGGACAATCATTTCATTGTCCATTGCATTGATCTACACGGTTCCTTCGGGTTCCATCCATCGTCTAAAACCCAAAAGTATTATTGTGAGAGGAAAAAATCATGCTAGGGAAAACAACATAATAAAGGGGCAGTATCTTCAATATCTAACATCGTTGGTTTAATTCTAAGATCGTTATCACAATTCTAGGACTATAAAATATACTTATACTTAACCTTAGGGACATCCCTAGACATACCTTAGAAATATCTCTAGGGATATCACTAAAGTTCTCGCATCCTAGTTTCCAAAGGTTGACTAAACCTTTCCTCTGATACCAACTGTAGAGACCCGAAGCTTGACGTACATAGATATCACATTACTTTGGAGGAATACTTAGTACATAACAAAAACACACACACAAGGACTGTAATAGTTTATTGTATTTGGAAACTCGGAACATAATCTTCTAATCATTGTGAAAGATCATTAACCTCTCCCATAAAGACATTCTTTTTTTTAAACCTAAATCCTTTCTTTATATCCTGGGGAAAAGAAAACATAAAAGGGTGAGCTCAAATGCTCAGTAAGGGTAAACAAAAGAAATATAAATAACATCATATTCATAAGAACATATCTTTTGGAAATCTTAACCTGCAAAAGAGATCATAATTTCATAACATAGGATAAATCATAGTAGTGAAATGTAATCCCAATAATCATAACATAAAACATGAAACATTGTTGAATACACACATAATCATAGAGAATCATTTCTTATTAGTCAAGACTCATTGTCAAGACTATCTTAGTGGACAAAGTCCCTTTCTGAACCGAGTTCACTCCTCGTTTCAGTCCTGTTTCACTGAACCGGTATAACCTACCATTCCAGCCATGTCTATCTCATGGGATATAAAATCTTTACCCAATTCATTGGAGGGAGATATAGGACCCACCCATCTCATAATGATACCATTCTTATGTGTGCCACAAATTCATAAATCATACATCATTACATAATCCATGTATTAAAAATGGGAATCTTAAACATCATGACATCATAAATCAATTCATATAAGATAAAGGAATTAATAAAAATATTTACAACACAACATAATCAAATACATGTAATAATAGGGATAGAAACAAAACCCTTTATTCTCTTATATGGAAAATAATTTGAATAAAACACTTGAACTCAATTTTTGAGGAAAATATCCTTTCTACTTCAAAAACACTTTTCCTTTCCTAACATGTCATAAAATTATAAACTAAAAGAAAATGATTAAAAATAATCATGAAAACATGTAAAGGAAGATTCTTTGAAATAATGTTTTAAAAATCCACTCATGCCGTATAAGTTAAAAAAAACATTCTTCTCGTACTTTTGTCGGAAAATCCAAAAAGTACCTCGTACGAAAAACGACAAAAGATTCCTTTCATATATTTCTCTAAAAACTCACAGAAGGGTAAAAATGGATATAAACTATTGTGTAAAGATTTAAATATTACTTATTGAGGAAACATGGATGTGGATGATAAAATGCACCCCAGTAAATTCCAAAGTATAAACAATCTCGGATAAAAATGAGATTGTGATATTTCCCTTACCTTAGGTCCGATTTGCTTCGTAAGTGTCCGAACCTCCTGTATAATGATTTAAATAATGTTATTGACTTATTCCAGAATCATACTTATTGTTATGATATCATATATGGTCATATTCTTAGCTTCTTATTGGTAATATTTAATTATTACTTGTTATTCGGGTGTTTATTACTTTTTGTTCTTATGTGTGTTTTGTCGAATAAATTCGTAGTTTTCTTTTTAGGTTATAGATAAACCTTTTACAGAATGGTATTAGGGTAATATATATCATATTAATTCATTCAATTCATTTATATAATCATTATGCAATGAAGATCATGTAGAACGAGTCGCATCACATCGTGGAGACGGTATTCCGTACGTACGCACGAGCGATGATATCGTTCTCATGATTGTGGAATTGTATTGGAGTATATATATACTATTTCAAAATCAATATCACTTTACAATAATAATATATATTCATTATTTACACAATTATACCCATCCAAGTAAGGTGGTGGTGGAAAATAGATTACACCACGGCGTGGAGACTGTATTTCGTACGTACGCACGTGCGGTGATTTCATTATCCGTAGGATGGATAGATGGATAAATAGGGTTGTTTCATACTTATAATAACATATCAGTATATGAGTGATACTTATATTATTACTTATAATGAAACAACCTATGAAGAATAAGTGGAAGAAGAAATATAGTGGAATGAATCGGTAACGGACATTACCTCTTATTTGAAGTGCCTCTTTGAGACCTCCTTTTAGGGCACTAAAATAGGTCCTTGAAAATACCAGAACCTCTAGGATGTTTCTAGGGAAGTGAGAGGAGAAATTGGCAAGTTTTTTCCGAGCTTTAAGACTCAAAGTGGTGTGAGGAAGAGGGGGAGGAGGTTCCCTTTTATAAGGGAGGAGAGGGGCACCTTTGGAATAACAAAAATATTATTTTATTATAAAGTCAAATTCGGTTTTTAATAGCTCCAAATTGAGATATTTCGAAGATAAGGTGGGTAGGGGTCTAATTACTCTCATCCAATAGAATTTAGACAAGTTTAGATTTCAATTTTAACCTTATTATTTAGATTTAACTTTATGTTACATAATTTAACTTTTACCGTGTCTTCATGTTTTCTTACACTATAAGGTTAATAAACATACCATATCAAGACAAAAGAAAACCAAGTTGTTTATTATTAATATATATAGCCTTATCGAATTCATTTGGCCTAACTTTAGATTTTTATGTATAAAATAACGATTAGTAATATAATATTTGATATAAAAACTTTTTTATGACAATTTTGACACTATTTAGTAATTGATTTTTGTGAAAATCATAACAGAATGATTAGTTCAAAACAAGTTACTTAAATAAATTATAACATGTAATATTAACCTATAAAATTCGTTTAGTTCATAAAAAGTCTCAAATTACATTTATTTGGGTATTTATAACATCAATTATGTCAATATTTCATTAATAAGATAATTACTGCATCATCGTTCTGTCATAAATAAATTAAATTATTTAATGTCTAAAAATTACAAATAAAATACAACTATGTAGGAAATCATTTTAGATTTATAAGGAATATTTATAGTCGAATATATCTTATGTATATCCCCATATTAAAAATGTTTTACTTATTAAACATTGAATTTAACTATTTTAACCCTTCTTTAAATAAATTAATAATAAATGTCCTAATCTAATCCAAGTGGTCCTAAATGGTCATATTTTATTCCTAAGGTTGTTTTTGGTCGAATTGAACTTATCCAATAGAATTATTACATGTTTTTGGGAAATAATAATATCTTTTTTCCCTTAATTACCCTATTTACTTTTAACCGTGGTAAAAAAGTAAAAAATTACTATTCACCAAAAATTATTTTCGTCTCATTGAACCATATTTTAGTCCTTGATATTTACCGTGTCTCTCAGATTTCTGAAATTCCACTAAAAGAAGAGGTAAAATTATGTTTTATGAAAAATTCAGTTTTTTAACTACCACTTAGTGGTTTCACTATTCATTAAAAAATGAAAGATTTCAGAAAAATACAAAAAACTAGGCCTAAGATATATTTGATATTATGAATTCATAAATGATGTAAATTTTACCAAATTCAAAACATATCAGTTAAATTAATTAATTTAAAAATTAATTCTCGTCGTCAAAACAAATAGCGTGTTTTTAAGAGATAATAACTATAAAAAGATTGACACTTGTTTATGTCTGGTTTAAATGTGAAATTACGTCCAATGAAAAACATTGTATTAAATTATAAAAATATATTCTAAATATACTTTAAAACCACTCAAATTAATAATTTATCACTATTAATTATTTTGATTAAAAAATTTGTTTTTAATTAAAATTTAGTAATTTTTACTATTCATCAGAATATGAAATTTATCCGAAAAGTACCAAAATTTCACCCTAAGATAATTTCGATATTCCGAATCAAAAAATGAAGTCCATTTTGAAAAATAAAATTTATAGAATTTCAAAAAGTGGTTATTACTATTCATAACGGCTAGTTTTAATAATATTTTAATAGCATATCATTGTTTAGTGAAACTCGGTATTGCGTACGATGCAAGCTATCGAGGAAGGCCGTGATTGCGTGTAATACAAGGAAAGCCAAGGATGCCTGTTGTGCAATCTCCTTTTGGTGAAGCGTACAACACAAGACATTGATGAAATTAAAAATAATATTTTTAATAAAATCATGGGGTGTGACAAATGATGTGGCACGAACCTTGTTTTGTGATATGGTGGTGGAGATGTGGTTATAGTGGCAGTAGAGTTGAAGTAATGGGTTTTGTTATTAAAAGAAATTGGAATGTTGATAAATGAACTATGGGGAAAGATAATGAACATGGGAACAATCAATGGGGATTGATTGATGATAAAAAGTTGGGTTGTGTTGCTTGTGTTCTATCTAAATTGATTGTGGTTGACAGGGATTTTTTTCTATATAATGCTTGATTTGGTTTGATAGTTTCCCGGTAGTTAAGGAAATAATAAACTATTACTGATGAAACATGAAAACCTAAATGGGGTTGGGACTATTTGTTGTATGCATGCTTCGTAGTAGTACTGCCGAGGCATGTGCTCAGTTTATCTGTTTAGAAGCCATAGGTTGGGCTGGATGTTTGGTATACATATATATATCTATATTTTTATGTCTTGTCTCACCCCACCCATGTTGAGAACTTAGTGCTGAACACTCCAATTTCATGGGAGAGGGTGTGTTCCCCTTAGTTACTAGCTCATTCCTGGTCCTTCTTTTATAGGCTGTGATGGCTTGAGGTGACCTTACACCAAAGACTCTTTGGGTAGGTTTCAGCCCGAGACTCTTCGGGCAGGTGTAATGTTCCCAAGAATGTTCAGGATGAGGCCCAGGTGTGTGCAGGTGGTATATGTGGTTTGTGAGCCCCATGTTTGTGTGGGCGGGATATATGGTTTGTGAGGCCCAGGTGTGTATAGGCGGGATATGTGGTTTGTGAGGCCCATGTGTGTGCGGGTGGGATATGTGGTTTGTGAGGCCCAAGTGTGTGCGGGTAGGATATGTTTTTTGTGTGGCCCATGTGTGTGCGGGCGGGATATGTGGTTCTTGAGGCCCAGGTGTGTGCGTGCGGGAAGAGTGTGATTGCGTCAGGATGTTCGCGGTTAGGAAGAGAAGCTATCTAGTGGTAAATAGTGTCGGGTACCCAATACTAGTTCTTATATTCTTCTTCATGTTGTTTTGTGTTTTTGGTGAGCATGGCCGGTGAGGGAGGGTGGATAGAATTCCTTTCTAGGTTTTGGTTTCTTCTATTGTTCTCACGGGACATTAAGATGTCTCCCCACCTGTGCACGAGTGTTTTAGGTTTCCATACTTAGTATACTTGTATTCTCACCCTACATTATCATTTAGGTTTCTAGGAGGACTACTAGGGTTGTGCGGTACCCTACTAGTCAGGATAGTTGGAGTTGTTGTAGTTGTTGTACTCTTGTTTCTTTTGGTATTGTACTTTTGAGCTTTCTTGTACTTTTACCTTGCTTCAAAATTGTTTAAACATGCATGTGGGATTGGTTTGGGTTTTATTTTCTTTTACTTGTTCTTTTTTCTTTTGGTGTTTGACTCATCCTATTTCCCGTTCTTAAATAATAAAAGGGTAATGCCTCCCATATTTTTGAAAACTCATACCATTGGTGCTAGGAACCACCCCGGGCCTACTGGAGACGGGACTCGGTGGGTCATTATCTCCCTTTCACCATTTCTATCTTAGGAGGGGCATCTTTGATAAAATGGGGTTATGACATTATATTGGGTTCTCTATTATTGTAAAATTATTTTTAAAATCATAGACAAACATAGTGGTTTTACACCACCTAAGTAAACGATGATGTTTTCATAAACTAATGAATTGAATTGAAAATTTTAAAAAAATATATTTCTTGACTGAATGTAATATTAATATTTATGGATTTTATTTATATTTTTTTATGTGAAAATTTTTAGTGATGAAATTTAATTAATGGTAAATAACCATTTTCATTTATAAGCCTCAACTTGTATATTATAGAATAATTTTCTATGGATGGTAAATATTTAATAAACAATTGAAAATAATTTATACTTGTATTATTTGAATAAATTAAATTTGAACATCTAAATATTATTGATCAATTTGACCATCACTTTTGAAAAATATTATGTCACACAGGGCTCACACTATTGAATCTAGTGACTTAATCCCATGCATTACAAAATTTATTTGGTACCAATTATTAAACATGTTTTGGATCATCCATAATAAAAAACATAATAAAAATTATTCAGTATCATATATCCTAAGGAACTATTCATGCATTCATACTCATATATTTAAGAGTAAATAATAACAAAAAGGGATATGTTTTTTGTATTGATGTTAAAAATATTCATTTCATAGGAAAATACTTAATCCTTCATAAGTCATCAAATAATCAAATAAATTCTTCCTATAGGACATCTTATAATAAATCAAAATTTTATTAGGTTTCTTAATTTAATAAGGGAATAGAATAATAAGATAATGTGTAACCAATGAATCAGCAAGGGAAAATATACCACTATGAAAATCAAGGTATAATAAATATATAAATAATTTGGTTGGAATAATTATTTATCATTGTAATTATAATCAAATGAAATAGTAACAATTCTATATCCTTGATAATAAATTAAATTTTATTATCAATAATATTGATGTAATACTATTTAATGTATAATATCATACGTCAAAATCATGGTGTTATCATTATGTGGAAAAACTATCATTTTATGGAAGAGGTATACCCAAAACACAACATGTTTTGTCTCATGAGACATGTTGATGAATCAAGGGGGTATATTATTTCTACCCCAGAGTTAATTATTTATATCCAATTCATTAACTATAAGACATATTAATATATTCTACACAATTTCGTTTTGTATTAATGGATAAATAAAAAATAGAAATCCATATAATGTAAAATAATTAAGGCATAGTAATCCTATATCAGGAGTCTATAATCATAAATATTTTGAATTATTATGCTCATATTAAAAAATTGGATAAAATGATCATAAGAATCTATAAAAATATGGGATATATCCATATAATAAATAGTAATTTTTTCAGTAATCAACTTAATTCGATTAAAAATTCCAAAAACGACAATACCTTCCCCCATGTTTATAAAAGAGGAAAAAATTATAACCAATCATGATTCTAAAAATTGAAGGACAAAATTTAAATACTCAACATTAAAATTATCACTTATATATTAATAACAACATATTGGAAAAAAAAATAAATTTCCCTTGTTAATTGAATTACATTCTTTCTAGCTGAACATCATATAATCTGAATTAGGTCAAATGTGATGTTTCCACCATATAAGAAAATTTTTAATATGATAAGTCAATAAAATAATAACATGATAATAAGACATCTAGAGAAATAATTTGGATTATTTGAAAATCAAATAACACATGTGTATAAAAGGAATAATTTAATGATGTTTACATAGGTGAGAAACATCATTGCAAAATAATTTTTTATTAATACCAACCTAAATGTGATCAAAAATTAGAAATTTGGGACATTGAATTACTTCCCTAAAAATTTAATATATATTAATGTATAAACAGTAAAACATAAACCATATTATAATAAATAATATAGAATATTTTAATGGAAATGGAATGGAAAATTTAAGAGTTCTTTTAGAATACATTTTTAATATTTTCATAAAACTGGAGGATATTCATTTCTTCCAACAGTCCTTTTCAAAAGGATAAGTAAAAAATATTTTAAAATAATTTCTATTTAAAATAAAAATCAACAACAATCCATTAAAAATAAATATGGTTTATCATTGAATCATATTGAGAAGAACAAAAAACATCAAGAAGCGGAGGAAGAAAACCATTTTTAATAATCTGAATGATTCCATTATTCGAAACGATCATTGTAAAGTGGTTAATAAATCAGTATTTGTAATAAATTTCCACCCAATGGATTGGTATATAATATTAAAAAAATATTCTAGTTTGTAAACTCAAGAATGGAAGAGTTATGTTCATTATAAATATTTATAACTCAATGAATGATATTAGAGTGTCCAATATTCTTTATAGGAATAAAAAACCATTATGTAAAAATTATTTTTAAAAGGTTTTATGGGGAATGAATTAATATATCCATAAAATAGGAAATAATACCACATAACAACATCAACTTGTAAAATGTACTGATCTTATATGAAATAATATCGGTAGAAAAATACCAACTCAATATTTGATAATTGAGTTACCAAAAACACGTATGATGTAATAAAAGAGTAAAATGGAGTATGAAGAATATGAATTATTGTTGATTATATAATAACATTATTTATTATTAAAAATTTTATAGAACATTTATGGAATTAAAAATAAATAGAATAATTTATTAATGATTAATGGTTTAAAAAAAAGTTACATTTATCAATGAATCATAATTAACAGAATGTTATGCACCATGATTTTAGAAACATTAAAATAAACCTCTTTTAAAAGTGATGAATTTTAATTAAACATCATTTATATTAATTAAAAGATAACTCATGATATTATAACTCATATAGTATGTATATACCCCACAAAAATTACATTATGACGATAATAGAAAATATTTCTCAAAAAAAATTTCTCAAAAAAACCACTACCATGTGTTCCCGATTATTATATTATGATATTAAATTTTCAATAATTTACATAACATTATTAGTTACATTTAAATAAATGATTATAAATATATAATGACGTTTTGTAATTATATTATATCCATATCATATAAATATATTAACCAATTATGGTTTCTTTTCATTATCAGGAGTTAGAAATTTTAGTATATTGTTTTGAATAAAATTAATAATTACATGACAAATTTACACATTGTGTCTTAAATTTTATATTTCCAATATTAATATTAATAGATAAATAATTTCTTTTTAATGACTAATCGGGGAATATTATTATTTTGTGAATTATATAAATATGACATGTGATAATTGAAATCATAATGAACTAGTTTTTGATGTGGTTAATGATTGAAAGGTGATATGTAAATAAGTATATTAAATATTAAAAATACCATTACAGATCCATTAAAATTATATTAAATATTACATTAAGATATGATATTTACATTATAATACATCCTTTAATAATTTAATTCATAATAATTATATAATATTTTATATGTTTGTTTCTATAGACCATATCTTATGGTTATGTACTACCATGTAGTTATTCAATTAAAAATTAGAGAAAATAAATTATTTTAGGATCATTTCATATGATTACATCCTGATAATACCCATCACATGCCATTTAGTTCTATAAAAAATTATCGTAATTGTACCTGATTATGGAATATGACATTTTTAAATTATATTACATTCAAATCAAGAAAATTTATTGAAATTTATCTACAAATGTGGTTAGGTAGATGTGCATAAATCTCATACTCAGGAAAATGGATTTTTAGAGAACACAACGTTACCCCGAGTGGAATACACAACATGTAGTGGTGCACATCCATTAAAACACATGTTCATGCAATGTGTGGTAAAGAGATTATTACACAATGTTGGATACATTCCAATTAGATTATATAAATTTTATACACGTGGACTTTACATTCCATGTTCAGCTGAAGTACATGTCTAGGTTGGGATTTGAGATTAAACCATATGTACTCTTGTATTTATGTCATGTACTTCTCCCAATATTTCTCTATTGATGGGTCTTCCTATTGTTTAACTCTAAAGTCAAAACTAGAAAACTGAAGAGTCCATTTTGAGTATTATTATTTATATTTTACAATGGTGGAACCATTTTGTTCTTTCAGGTTCTCATAAGAGGGGTAGATTATGTAAGGTTAATCTAAATCCATGACTTCTACACCAATGTGGTGAAATATATTGTTCAGGGCCATTGTGGATCTAGATGATGTAGATAATGTTAATTGGGTTTATGGTCCCGATGTTCATATTTCATATTCATGGAATATGTGAAATTATATCCATCTCAATGAACTATTAATAAGATAACCATAATATTAAGTTTGGGTTCTAAAGGAATGTCTATGGATTTATTTTATTTTATCATTTAGTTGTCACTTGGATAAGATGTGTATATTATATGAGAATGAAGATAATGTATAGTATCATAAGTTTGTCATTATGGGTCACCTATATTGACTTATTTCTCCACTATCTACATAAATTATAGTGTGAATTCATTATTTTTATAAAAAAATTGGGTTATCATGGATTAATGGTGGATAAGGGTGAGACCAAGATTTTATTATTTAAGGGAGCTACTCAATTGTATTTTTACGAGTATATAGAGAATATCAATAGAAACCATAGATATTATGTACATGGTTTAACATAGAGTTAATAGTAGTTAATTATAATTTAATATTTCTTTTCTATTTATTTACTCATCTATGTGTGACTGACCTAGTTGGTGAAGAATGTTTCATATAAGACATGGATGTTTATAATATATGTGAAATTTATTTATTTTAACATTTTTTATATATATTTAAATTTCCAAATGATTATTTACTACTATGGATCATTTTTAGTAATTTTTCATTTTTACCATACTATGAAATGAGGATATAGTCTCACTATAGACACACCCTATTCCTTCACTACTATTCAAAATCATCAAGATTATCTGGATGTTCTCTGGGGTCCTTGATGACAAACATACTAGTTTTTTTATAGACTAATTTTCTCATAATGTTACATGGGGGAATTAAATGAGTTCCATTTCTGTTAATTTAATATTTAGTATATGGTATAATAATGTATTATGAATCTATCGAATCCTATGATACATATCAGACTGGGGCATCGAGAAAACATGAAATGGTATGATGTTCTATTATTAGGGATAATGGATTGTTCTTCATGATATTCATTGTTACATTTGATTAGTTTTTTTTTCAACAACAAATTATTGGTGTAGAGTTTATAATTTATTATATATTTTTGGCACTAAATCAATTGGATAGAGGTTAGTGGTTGATTTTGAGACTTTTCTAGCTTAGTAAATTCATATTTCATCAAGTGTCATATTTGGAATAGGAGTTCCACATGTTATTGTTCATTTAAGGTGTGATTTTACTAATTATGATTTGGCTAAAAATATAATGTCTCAAAGACAAACTAAATTGTTTTTTCCCCATATTGGATAGTGGTGGAATTGAACTCAATTACAGTGATATATATTCATTTCTGATGAATGTTCATGCTGATCAATGGTAATCCTATGAATTATTATTATTTTGACTCATTCAAAAAACTCATTAGGAATAGTTATCTAGAGGTTTGATAGGGAGAATGATTCTAATGTGTTGGACCTATCGTAGGGTGTCGTTACATAGGTTGAGTAATATAAATTGTTAGTAATAACCTATATTTTGTGTCCCCACATAGAATGAATTGACATTATACTTAAAAATTCCATGTTATTGTTGTATGAATTTGATAGTTTAGATGATTTTATGTGTGCACTATTAACACTTTTATGTCCACATTGGTAATTAATTCCCTTTCACTAAACCATTTATATGTATATAAATTTTAGGTGTATTTTAGTAATGGTTCGCTAAAATCTATATGGTGTTTTACCATCATTCATGAAAAGATATTATACATAACCAACAATCGTTTATGTTTTCCTAGTTTTATCATGGAGTAAAATGCTTATAAGTAACTATTAATTTTTAGTAAACTAGATCATTGTTGTGTTTCTACCATATACATATTCTATATGAGGGTTAGTTTTTATCCTTTTTATAATATCATGACCATCGTTGGAGTATTCCATTATGGGTATTCATTGAGTGAATCAGGGATTGTTATGAATATTTTTATTAGGTTATTCCCCCAATATCCATCCTTTAGATTGTACTTACTAATGAGATAAAAATATATGGTATTAAAAATAAAATATAATGGAAATATTTCCACTGTATCATGATATTGATAAACTATATAACACAACACATGATTACTGTAATTTACCCTCATATATGATTCTAACATAACCTTCAATAGGGTGGTTTAATTTATTAGAAGGTCTTAATACTTATTAACCATGTAATAAGGAAAATATCTGTAGGGATAGGTTGGAGACTGAGAAATTGGTTGTGGTGACATAAAAACATATAGGAAAATATTGGGTTTCATTAATTCAATTTAATGAGAGAGGTATCCCTTAGTTTTTGGATTCCTTTTTTAGGCAGGGATCTTCTGGTACGCCCCTATTCAAACTGATTCATGAGACATGTAGAGGGATCTTGTTATTATAATGACAATTAATTTATAATTTGATGAACTCAAAGTCATACTATGTATTGAGACTATGTAAATTGTATAGGATTAGTTGAGTTCATGGACTTGTTATCCAGTTCACAAATTCTTGACTCGTGTATTTCATAAACAATTCTATGTGACTTGCATTCATTGAATAAATCAATGCACCTGTGAGTTTCTGGATTTGGAATAGGTGTTCCAAGGGATAATGGAGCGTATAATGACTAACATGAAACATATATGATTTATCAACATTATGATTATGGATAAATCATATTATTGTTAGTGGTGTTGTGGATCATGTGACATTGGACTGTACAACCACTGTTGTTCCTGAGAAAATAATGGTACACTCCAATTTCACATGGTAACTTCTAAATCGTTAATGAGTAATCGTATGTGAGTCAAAGAATTATTTTTTAAATGTAATTGAGAAATATTTTGTTAATGGTATTATTAATGAAATTATTATTTTTACTATGTAAAAAAGAAGCACTGAGTGTTGATCATGTGTTTTTTAGGGCCAATCAGGGATAATCAGGGTTAGTTATCAATAGAAATCTACGATTGGATTGGGAGGAGTGACAAGCATACAATTAATGAATAGATTAACATTGTGATTTGGGATTGAAATAAGTTAATCCATATAGTGGGTAATTTAACATTGTTCATTTGAGGGTGAAATCCCTCATTATGAGTTATAGTTCGATGATTTTAGTCACACCATTTATGGGAAGTCATAATGGGTGTTTTTAATTTTTTTGTTGGTTTTCTCATTTTACCGGTTTCTTCTCTGATAGTATTTTAATTAACTCATTTATGTATCGTGGTCTATTGAACTTTAATTTTAGAATTTGGGTGATGAGATGGGTAAATCCATGCAGGGGTGTATCAGATCTGTCACATTTGAATTTCATTCTTGTTTAAAGAATTTTAAATATTGTGAGATGGTTCATTTTACATTTAATCTAACATCGTTCAATAAATGCTCAATTTGATAGAGTAGATATTTTTTTACCACAATGTCTACTCTGATATGGAAAGGGTTATGGAGGGGAGGATCCGAGGACATTTTTCGAAGACAATGAAATAAAATATTATTTTTATTTTTTATCATATTCACATGATGAGTAAAATGGAATTTTTACCTATCATATCATCACATGTAATATTTATGACAACCTCTTGGTCCATTAATAAGGTGATGACCATATGATTTGATCATTATTTAATTTCGAGTCATTTTTATTTTCATTTATTAATTGATAATTTTTTAATATATTCTAGTAAATATTAAATTAATCACATGTGTTTGTTTGAGGATATTTTTTGAATAGAGTATTTCATTGAAATTAAATTTTTTCTATTATCTCTGAATCAAATTGTTTTTTCATAGATTAGTTATAACCATAAAATTGGATCAAGGGCTGTGTTATGGTCCATTTTTATTTATTTTTTAATTTTTATTCCTTTTCATTTCTCCCATTTCCTTTCTCCACTTCTCCCATAGATTCCATTATTCCTCACTAAGGGAATCCTTCATCACAACTCAGGTATTGATTGGATATGATGATATATAAAGGGTGGGAGGGGGAGGTGGGGATAAGGGCGGTTTCACTACAATTCTCTGAATGAGATGGATCATCCTGTTATTGGTGTGGAATCTGAATCAGTGAAAATATTTAGTGGATTACTCCCAAATGTAGTACTTTTTTACTTTTTTCATAAATCACAACAAAAAAAACCAACTTATTTAATGATTTTCACTTATGTTAGGATTATTATTGTACAAAATAGTGTCAAAATATTCATAAATATGTCAAATTAAGTGTTCTTTATGATTGAAATGGATTCTCTTCAAGAAACCATTATAATATATTATGTGGATATTTGGACACATTCAGTGAACTGGTCATATTTTGGGGACACTAATTTTTAAAACTACACACCATAAAATAATGTACATGTCAGGTTTTGTTACTCGAGGTGTGGTCTAGAATGTAGTTCGATAGCTTGTAGAAGGGAAAATGATCATGTAGAATACATAAACCATCACAATGTGTGATACAAAACATGTATGGGTAAATTATAAAGAAAAACACATGAATATCCCTTGTGAGATAAAAGGGATTGTTATTTTTGTTGGTTACATGTAACATACTAGATTCTCACAATGTGTACATGGTTATTACATTCCATTCCTTAATGATGTACACACCAAGGCATGGATTTAAATTTGCATGTCTTGTACTCATTTACCAGACATGTACTTCTCCCCGGTTATCTTTTTTCGGGTATTTATTATTTGTAAATCTAGAGTTAGAATAAGATAATAGTCAAAACCAATTTGATTTTTGTTTCCATATATATCATACTTATAGAGCCCATGGGTAATTTGAGGATTCTTAAGGGGAGTTCATCACCTACTCAACTATGATTTAGATGTTCTTTTAGCAGTAAATGAATTTAATTATATAGTGTATGTGAGATATTTTTACGACCCATTTTATTGTAATGAATATTATTGTTATAAACATTATAAGTCACTAATGTCCTCATTGGATGACTACTTTCAGATAGTATAAGGTTTAAATAGACTAAAACGTGACATAAGAAAATGGATAGGTTGGGTGATCGAGCCTATGAATAATGGAACATTAAGGCTAAGATAGTCCCTGATCCATCACCCTTAAAAAATATAATGTGGTTTTTACCATTAGGAATCCTTCATTTTTCATGTCTTATTTTATCCCCGTAGAGGTCATGACATGTTGGGGATGGGTTTGTGTTTTGTTTTTACCGTGAGGGATGGGTGTCAACCCAAGTGACCATTTTATAACTATGGTTCCCTAGAGGAATGACAAAAAAATTTATCGAACCTAGAATATTCCCTATAGAATTCCTATAATTATGTTGTAAAATATTGAAAATTGTTTGGTATATCATTTCATTAGTGTTTAACTCAATGAAACCATATTGGATACCTCTCCAATATATTGTCTTAGGGGACCCCGGTGCAATCCCCAATAGATTAGTAACCCCAATAAATGTTTTCAGGGGATTGAGAAATGTTGTTATCATGTTTCACCTAGAAATCATACAAACAATGTTATCCTAAGGGGATATGGTATTAGTGTGGACTGTATGAATTTTTTCAACAAAATATATTTGTATATAATAACACATTTCTATTATTTATGATACCATAGATGCCAAAATTTCTTCCCAGAAAAAATTATATAATCAACATATGATGTGATGTTATTATGGGGATACCCATAGGTATATAAAAGGACCTATCTTCCGATCCTTATTGTTTTGGATGACAATTTATTGGTATTACTTTTTAGTACTTCCTATGATAAGTTTTATGATCCTTAAGGGATTGGATAAAAATGTAAATGAATTTTGAATTTGTCACTATGATACCACCCGTCCAAGGGGTTACATAGGTATTTTGTTGTATTTATCATAAAACCCTATTTTTTCTTCTCCAATGATGAATACAAAGTTTTCTTGGATCAAGGTTATATTAATGGATACCAAGTGGGTTCCCTTACTACACTAAGTTATTAATCAAAATTATAATATCATCAATTAACACCCAGGATTACCCCTTGGGTCTAATGGATCCCCCATTACATTATTTCATATAATATACATGGAGTTGGTAGATTGAGAATGTTATTGAATTAATTAAGAGGTATTACAGATCGTTGAGAGTATTCATATTATACATTCAAATTGTAATCCCTATGGGATTATCGAAGATCTTATTTCTTGATTGCCTTTGGACCAGGCCCTAAGACTAATAAATTAAATAATATTTTCTATCAGAATGAGTGTTACGACCTCACAATGTAATTTTTTTACATGATGTCGAGATTATGCCTCGAATCCTTCTATTATATTGTGCAGATGATCATGGGTGATTCTAGATATATGACTTGTACTCCCATTTATTACATTGATTTCTCAGATACTTTTATGGAATTTTCTGTAGCCTGTATGGTTGATAAGGACAACAGACCCCGATGGATCGACCTAATTAAACATGGATTTAGTGGTTTAGTACCGAACTAAATACCTTATTCATCGGACATCCAGAAAACCAAGCACACCAATCCATGTATCCATTATGGATTTAATTTTCTATTCTATTATAGTTGTGTCTGGACATTTATGTGTATATTTCATGAGAAATCACTTATTGAAATATGTTATAGATTCACATTTGGGGATGACCTGATGTATTTATTTCTCTCACCCAGTATGTGAACCTTATTATAATTGGTGATCTTATTTATACATTCAGTCTCATCTAAAATTCTCAATTGACAGGGCTCAGGATTAGGGTTTCATTATTTAGTGGAGAAACTCATGTGGATTCATAAGATCTTGTTGGAGATGAAAAATTGTGTCCCTTCAGACTGCGTATGTGTTTTATCTTGGAGTTAGAAGTAGAGCCTTGGAAGTTGATTTATGTTCCATTAATTTACTCTTATATATGCAATCATATGATTGGGAATCATTTTTGTATGTATGACATTGTTGTTTGTTCATTTAATAAATTTCATTAGTAATAAAATTATTTATATTTATTTATTTAATATATTGATTATTTATTTTTATAAACATATTTTTTTAATTAAATTGTTTTTACAGTTTTTTATTATGACATATTATCCCAATAGAGACATCCTAGTCCATCAAGGATTGTCAAAATGCTCTTACATATATAGAGTAGTGTTTGAGGCATTATCACATACTAGTTTGGTTATTGTTTATAGAGTGATCAGGATTCAACATAATGAATAACTTGAATAAAATTAATACTATCATTAAAGTCATATATCATAATTAAGTCCATTCAATGAATGATCGATTATTTTTGGTGATGATAAATGAATTTCATTATTTGTTGATGTGGTTGTCCTCTAAATGCTAGATTTGCAATCCCATTGTTCAATAAATGTTTAAAATGAAAGTATATGAAAATATAATTATTTAATACTTTAATTTTTGAAATATGAATCATATTTCTTCATCAAATCCATAAATTATAGCTTATTTTTAAATTAGAATGGAAAATATGAAAAAAATCGTGTCATGGTGGTGGATGACTGCACATACACTTGAATGATTATTTAGTTTTGTAAGTGTATGTAATAGTTGAATAGGTACAAATATTACCCATGATATTGTAACATTATGTTTTATAAATAAGAAAAATATAATTATATCAATTTGGAATGAATAAATTTTAATTAATATCAACATGTAGAAAAAATTCGTCGAAGATAATTCTAATGTCATTGAATTGAATTTTCTATGGAAATTTACTTAAAAATGAATGGATGATTATGAATAGTACTTAATTTAGTTTTCTAAAATTGTATAATATTATATTATAAAAATTGATACATATTTTTAAGGATAATTATAATTTTAAGTCGATCCTTAATGTTGTGGAATGGTTATTGTTTTTGTATGTGAATAATATTTCACTTTTGGAATGACAAATCAAAATTTTAATATCAGGATGTTGAAATTTCCATTTCAATTAATAAAAATAGTTAATAGATATGTTGAATTATATTGGGTGTAGAAACAAACCTCATATAATCTTTTTGGATACAAATCTTAGTTTTTAGGCATTTTCATTATAAAATTATACTTCTTATCCCGATTTAATCTTACCTTGGTAATAAAATTTAACATTATTAATTTATACTAATTTTAAAAAATTAATGAAACCCTTAGGAAATTTAAGAGATATAATTTTCAAAAATTTAATTCATTTCATGTAACCCGATTTGTATGATTTTGTAAATTTAATATGATTATCAGTGAACATAAATCATAAATATCATTTTTGAAAAAACAATTGTTTTCAATCATAATATTTATGTACTGCCAATTGTTATTAAAATTATCAACTCTTATAAAGTATTTTTATTTTTAAAAAATACAATATATATTTAATTAATTAAATGAAAAAAATAACTCTTTCATTGAAATGCAGTTATTCAATGAATTGTTAATAAAAATATCTGTATTTAATTAACATATTATGTATGTTCAAGAAATTTATGATAATGAATATATAATCCTGAATAATATAAGAAAATATAAAAATTTATTCTTAAATATATTTACCTTTTACTCTAATGGTTTTATGACCATATTTGATATTCATTAATAATAACAAAAACTAAATTTTCTAATAAATATATTTTTTGTATGAAATTTGTTATTTTTTAAAAAATTTAAATGATAACATAAGTTAATTTTTATCTAAATGAAAATTTTATTTCTATACTTATAAATTTATATTCTAATTTTTATAAATACTATCTTTTTTACAAAATTGATAAAATATAATGAGATAACGTTTTGGTGAAAAAAATTATTATCACGTATTAACTATTATTAATCTTACATAATATCATTTACCAACTAAATTAATTTAATCAAAATATTAATATATCTTATCATCAATAATTATATGTTTCATGAAATTTGAATTCATATTTCATAAAAAGGATATTATTTGGAAAAATATTTTCTCAAACAATAAAAGATCTTATATGTTATTTTAGTTGAACTAATTGAATTTCACCCATATTAAACGAAGAAATTATTTTTCATTATACATAGATTTCATAAAGCAGTTACCATTATTTATTACATCCAAAACAACATATAATTTTTAATGATTATAATTAAGTAATTATATTTTATCTAAATATAACTCAGTTTTGATGATGTTTGGGGTTTCATGATGTTAAAGATATCAATCAATTTTTTTTATTTTTAAAGGATAACATATAATAAGATATCGAGGTGTCAGAAATAAATTTATAACTTATTAGTTTCTCTATCAATGAACTATATTACATCAATATGACTGGCCTAAATAATAAAATTTTTCTAATATAATAAAACTTGATAATAAATGATTAAAATAAATAAATATAAGGATATAAACCTGATAAAGTTCTTATATAATGTAAAAAAATTAATATAATTTTAATATTCATGATGTTAGTGCATAAAAAAGGAGATTTGTGACTTGAGGTGAGAGTATTAATATTTTATTTTCTTCTCATTGAGTGAATTACATTCTTTAGTGGATAGATGATTCTAAGAAAACACTAATAATAACACATTATTGTATAATTTCAAAAATACATTTTTTAAATTGGATTAACTTTTTTTCACCTAATTAGTTTCATTATATATTCATAAATCAAATTAATCGTCTGTATATGGATTACATTTCTAATCTCATATAGAATTGTTATTTTTTATATCTAAAATTCTATTTAGAGATATCATTTTTATTCACATAAAAAACGTAAATATTTTAATCTTATTCATCATTGAATTCCATATTTTATGAAATTTATTCTATATAAATCCATGAATGGTAATGGTTATTTTACGTTGACAAGGAATTTAAATAGAAAAAATGAATAAAAATAAGTTTTTATTTAATATTTTATGGGTGATTTAATTTTTCAACAATTTTTTTGGATTTATTTAAATCTATTTTAATATTTATTTTCTTGATTATTCAATGATATTTGTAATCCAATTTTTTGAAAAATATTTCCTTTGATATAAAAGATTACAAAAATGGTTTGGTTTATTCCCATCTAAGAATATTATTTTTAGTTTAATGAATTTATATCATTGAATATTCAATTATATTCAATTAATTTCTCATATCTATTTTCAAAATAATATTTTATGTGTTATTTTAATTTAATACTTATATGATAGGTTTCATAATGGGTTTTTATAAGTTTTTTATTATGGTTTAATAGTGTTTTGATAAAATGAAAAATATCCAAAATGCCCTTTAAAAATTATGTTACATCCCCATTTATTATAATGATGGGTGATCCTTTAATATAGTGCATAAAAGAATTTAGTATAGATTTATTCTCTTGATAATCATTATTTGAATTATATATTTTTATTTTTTCATTATATTGGAAATTTATAAGTGTTCAATTAATATTATTTCCCACAATCAATTCATTGTTTTTATAGTAATTCGTAAGAATTTGAAATTAAAATATTTATATTTACTGAAACAAGAAGATGATTTTTTTAGAAATGGGGTGATTTTAATATTATTAAATATAAATGTTTTTGTTGACCCTTAATATTTTTTTTAATACACTATTTTCAATGAATCATATGATGATGGTGACAAAATTTAATACATGCAGGATTCATAGGATAAGAATTTGATGTCATCTTATAGGATTTTTATCATTTCATTAAATCCATATAAAAATAATGAGTTTGTTTTTTGATTAAATTTAACTATACTTTTTTAAGAAAGTGAGATGATATATATGAAATATGGATTGCAGCACATTTCCCAAAAAATATATAGAAAAAGAATATTTATAGATATAATAAATCAATTGTGGATATTTGATGTAATGAGATTATTGAATAAAGGGGGTCATCCATCACAGGGGTAGCACCAAAGACTCTACGATCCATATTAATTTCCAAGAAAAAATGATCTCACCAAGGAGTAGGGATGTGTGTATATGAGTGCTTCACCATCAATTTAGTATAACATATCAGTAAATTAATTTTATCGAATTTGGATATTTTCCAAAATAAATATACATTTATGTTTATAATTTTTTAATATATTAATATAATCTTTTCATCATCATCTATCAATGGGTGACTGTGTGAATAAATATTATATTCCACTCATATGTTTAAAAAATTGTATAAGTTATGTGTTCTCTCATAATACAATATTTGATGAATTATTAAATTTTATTAGAGAGGTTTTGTTGATTTATTGGATGAATATAAAAATTTTACCATTTTTATGGTTATGTAATGGTGTCCTAAAATATGGCACATGGTAAACACTATGTCATATGGATGACACCATACAAGTATGGTTTTTTTGATTTCTTTATCAAAAGGATTTGTGATCCATCATATTTTCATAAGATAAAACTATGTAATAGTAGAATGAACACCCTGAAAAGGTCATCTCAAAGAATGTATTACTATGTGATTGTATTAGTTTCCTTTCATATGGTTTATTTCGTGATTCGTGGAATTTTTTAAAGGAATTTTTTTTCAGTAGCGGTCTCCATGGAATATATTTACCTCAGTAAATCTTGGTTTGGTATATGTAATGATTATTATCTAAGATGTGTAAAGGTATAGTGTATTCCCAGTAGATTTATATAAGGGTGATGGTAATTTCATATGACTGAAATAAGGAAAATTGGGTAGGTAAATGTATCAATTATCATTGTTGTAGGATGCCCAATAATTTTATTTTCTGTTCATTAATCTATGATTTTCCAGAACATAGACCCTATAATATTAAATGGAATTATTCATCCAATTTTGTCATAATACATTATTGAGATTTATACCCTCATATACCATGAAATTAGGGCATTTATTTATTATTATGAACATGATTTTCATGGATTAGGATTATAGAATCAATTTTTAAATTGAGGAAAATCATGGATTCTTCTATATTAAATGTTTTCCCTAGGATTTCAATATAATAAATTTTGAAAACATTTGATGAAGTATTATAAAAGATAATGATCTAAGAAATAATATAGATATTTTAGGATTTGGATTCAATAATTAGTGTAGAGAATCTACCTAATGAATGTTAATATAATAATATTAAAAGAAAAAATAAGTCGAAAATATTGATAACATGGATAATACCTCAAATATAAGACATAATTGTATTTATCCATATATATATATATATGAAGAAGATTTTTTGTATAAAATACAATTAAAAAATATTCACCACATTTAATAGAATATGCCAATTTCTACTAAGAATATGTTTTGAAATATATAGAATAAAATTCCTAAGGGTAAGGTGTATCGTATGAATATTTTGGTAATATTATGATTATATCTCTCATGGGGTGTGTCAAAAATAATGTTTAAATGAGAATACATGATATAAAGATCACCATTCCACACATGTTGTATCTAATCAAAAAATAGGTTGTACTATTATTTTTCATATATTATAACAATATTTTCATTTGAAGAAGTAACTATAGAGGAAAATGTATATGATTTTGTCCTATGGAGAAATGAATCTTCCTTAAATCCTATTATGGTTACTAAGACTAATAATAAGTGAACATTCCTTTATTTCATGCACTAAAAATACTGTTTTCAGTTTACCAACACAATTATTGGATTTATATTCCTTGGATTATCACAATGTATTGATACATGTATACAATATATTATTCTTGGGTACATATTTTATTTAAATTACAATTACATCAAATAATTAATGAAGAAGAGAATATTCACAAGGAAAACTTTTAAATGTGGTTATTTATGAAATGGGATTCATTAAATTTGGATGAAAAAGTAGAGACCCTTATAATTAAGTGGAGACGATTTAATAAGTAATGGGGAGTAAAAGGAAAATTTACTTGTATAGGGAAAATAATTTATAATCTAATTCATAAACTCTTTTTTTTCTTCTCAATTAATATCAATTTTCATCCAAAAAATTTCATCATTTAATATGTTTACATTTTATTGTAATTATTTTACTTGAAATTGATAAATTTATTTCTCAAATTAGATATTTTAGTCTACTATATTAATCACGGGTTCCGTAAGAAATATTTTAAAATCAATGATGAATATGAAATATATATTATAATTCCATATTATGTATTTTTTTTAAAGCGGGACCATTCTATAGAATGTAGTAAAATTATAATTTGATGGTATGAATTATTAAAATAATGAGACTCTTTATCAATTTTATTATGGTAAAAAAAAGAATAACCAATATTATTTCACTTTTGACGGTGGGATTATTAATATTTTGGAATGAATGGTTGTCCATGATTTTTTGTTTTCCACTTATCATAGGAGTCATATAAATTATTGATAGAAGGAAATATAAAACATAAAGAAGAGAATATATGTCATGAGTTCTATTTAATGTGTCTTGAATGGATGTTTACATGTTGATGATCAAAACACAGTTTCATAATGAAGTTACCACTAATATAGAGTGGAAGAATGATCACCATAGAGATGAACGAACGTTATGATATGAGAAGTAGATAAATATAATGTTGATGTCAAGGAAAATATTTCAAACAAAAAATAATTTAATTAATTTTATACCATGATGGTTTAGTAGGATTTATACATATAAAAAATGTTATTGGATATATAAGGATGTAATTGAGTTAATATTTTCCATAATTAATGTATTTAACAAATGAAGAAGAGGATGAAGGCAAAAATTTAGTTTGTTGATAAATATTCACATGCATTGGAATATGAGATGTCTAGTGGGTTGAATCTATATACATATATGTATCCTCTACTAAATAATAAAAAAATACATTATTTATAATTAAACATAATATTTTCCAAGTTTAAAATATATTTATTTAATTGAAATGGTATGGTGAAACTTACGGATTCATTTCAATTATAATATGATTATCAAAATGTAGGAGATACTGAATTTATGTTTAAATATGAATCTTTGTAGGAAATTTAGGATAATATTATCTTGTCTAAAATTTCTAATTCTATGGGAAAATATGGTATTTTCATTGATAATCACTCTCTCATTCCTGAGATGAATATATCAAATGGAATTCACCTGAAAAATGAATTTTTATTGTTTGAAAATAATATTGAAGATTCCTTACAAGAGGTAATTGAAATTATAAAAGCTATAAAAAATTGTATATTAACATGTATTATTTCTATTGAATAAATTGACAAATATAGAACCATTATTCTGATACATAGTATTACAATAATATATTTGTGAATATTGTGAAAAATTTTAGATATTGAGTTCCTAATAATAACATAAATTTTTTGGGTATTACATCAAGTTTCATAAAATAATCACCATTATCAAATATATAATTTTATAATAAAAAATTGTGAGGGTTAATAGAATTAATCATACAATATTTCGGTAAATTTGATCTAATTGAGAAATGTATTCCAAAATAAAAAAATGGATGATTGCAATAACAAATCTAAGGTAAAATGGATATCGAAAAATATCCAAATGATCATACCTCTAGAAGGACATAAAAAGAACCTAGAATTAAGAGAAATGATTAACTGCTGGAAATGAAAAGAAGACTATAATTAATGGGATGTCCCATTGAAAATTATTTAATAAAAAATTAAAATAATATTTATTTGGATAGTTCAATATCCATGGCGTTTTAGAGAGAGTAACATCATATAATTGTGGTTATTAAAATCCTTACAAAAAAATTTAGAAGTAGTTATATATTATTATTAGGTTTATATAGAAAATAATGAACCAAGAGATTATTAAAAGAAATTATTGTCCTGTAAATATAATTCAATTCAAAAAGTGGAATCCTGGACAATGGAATAATGTATAATTGTTGTTCAACAGTGACTCAATATCCTCCGGAACACGAGGAATGTGGAAGGTAAACCTAACCCCATATAATATAAATAATTATATTTTGTTAATATATATAATGAAATTAGGTACATACACAATACATGCGGTAACATACTCATAATGCATAAAATATATTGACAAAAAACATCTGATTTATAGCTATGAGATTTATATAAAATTAGGAATTCGGTGTATTTTAGGTCAATTTCCAAATCATGTATGAAATATGATGTTAAATTTATGTGTAATATTATAACATGTATTGAATTTAGAGATTTAAAAAAATAAATATATCATGGAGGATGATATGAATTAATCAATTATATCTGGAATATTACTCCTAATGACAGTTTTTAGGCTATCTGTGTGGTGGAATCAATCACAAAAGTGAAAAACTGATTAGATAAGTAGATTAGTTGGACATTATATTTATCAATTTATATAATTACATGATAGATAACGTTGTTAAACTTTTCAATATATTAGATACAACTAATAAATACTAATTATTTCTCAGTAATAACTATACCAAAAAATTAATAATATATTAAATATATAATGATAAGATTTTGGGGGAGTTGAAGAAGATTTTTTATAGTATATTCATTCAGAAAATATGATGAATTAACCTATAATAATATAAACTTCCAGGAAGTAATGTGAATTTAACAACATTTTTTATAAAATGAGGCAATTAGGATTTGACCAATTTTTTTCCCAACAACTAACCTTTATATATAATTTTTCCATTTCCATAGGAATTGTGATAAAATATTCTATTATCACTAAACCTTACTAAACTCATTAAAGAATATGTGAGAATATAATTCAATAAGTGAAATATTCATTTTTACATTGTCACCCATAATGTACTACTCCATGGAGCATGTCGTCAACCTAATTTTTATGCACTAATTACCATATAATGTCTCATCATTCTAAACATTAAAACATTTTTTACACACCAAGGATGGTATTACTAACAATACAATGTTTTTGGATCACTCAATATAACACCAGTTAGAACTTTTTTCTTCTACTCCTATGTGTAATTATACATGGTAGGAAAACATGAGCTCACTTCTCGATACATTAATTTTTTTCAATTTTGTAGGTTAAAGTAACCAAAAAATTATAATGATCTATAGATCTCAGAATCAACATAATAAAATTGAATGAATTCAAATTCAATTAATATCTGATGCACTAATTAAATCCATGGAAATTATCAATTATATGATTGTTGTGATCCCCTACATTATAGCTTTTTTTAATAAATCTATAATGACCTTTTCTATTTTCAATCATGATTTCACCTTCACCTTTCCACAAAGGAATAATATTATATTACAAACATTATGTATCGTGGATGGTTCTCACCATCCCATGAAAGAATAAATCATATTATCATGACAATAAATCAAACAATCATGGTCAGTTCACATTCTATTTTTCATGAAACTCTGATCTTTAGTAGAACTATCGATATTTATATAATCATTTTACTTATAGAATATTTAAATCAAAAATAGAATTGAATGTAATGTTACATACTTGATTTTATTTTGATTGATGACCATATATATTGTGGAATCAAATTTGGGTATCCAAAACCATACAATAAAAAATAATAGTGTGAGGTACTTTTATTTTTTTCACAAATGTATATTTTCAAATACATCCTTTAATAAATCATAGTATAACTACAATATAATAAAATATTCTTCTTGGATTCTTTAGTGATTGAAAAACATGTATTTAAAACACACAAATTTCATTTGGATGAAGAAAATCCACATCACCATATCCCTTTCCTAGTTGGATTGTTTCATGGAAAACAATAGATCCTAAAAAACTGGGTCCTCCCATTAAATAAACCATTAACAAATTAATTCTTAAATAGATAAAATATCATTATTATATTTCATATATGAAGGTATCCTCACTCTTTGATACCTACCTCAATGATATAAAATTGAAAACAATATCAGGAATAATAAATCATTTAATTCAATTTATCTGACCTGAAACTTCCTTCTTTATTCACTGATTGGATGATAAGTCCAATTTGGCATGAAATGATATTTTACATATTTTAATTTATTTATTACACTATATAAAGTGTTTCACCAATTATATAAAAACTTCATAAAATCATAAAATTAAAATAGATATCTGTTGTAGAATTACATATGGATATTAGAATACATTTATGGGAAAACACATACATTGACAAATTTTATCACATAGAGAAAAATCACATTAATTGGTCTTGATATTACAAAACATACAAATAATTTAATATGTGGATTAAATTTTATTATTTCAAAGTTTAGAAATGATTACTCTGTCACATCCCCAATTTTATTTTAAATAAATTATTATGATTAATCTCCATACACCTCACGGATTTAATTATATATAACCTCTACATTGATGGATTCACAGTCATGGTGGATTGTTGGAGAGTTAAATACCTATACTCTTCACATAAATAAATTCACATATATCTCTCAGACTACACATTCTTGAATTCCTCTCATTTATAAATTTTTATATAGAGTAATTTACTTATAATATTCCATTGAATATAAAAACCAAAATAGTTCCAAATTTTCATGGATAAAAATTCCCATATAAAGGTATATCCATAGTCATCACAGAACCTATCATCTTATATATGTGGTTTGAGCTAGCTACAATATTTGTTTACATGATATCTAACTTCTATGAGTCATCCCTTGAATTGCATTGTGTTCTAAAACATTTAATTATTCTTTCATATGATAACATTGTTCACATATATTTCTCCATACACAAATTTTTTCATCTAGATATCACTATGAAAAAATAAATCATTTAGACGAATGAATACCCCTATATCAACAACCCAAACTGTCATAGTAACAACATTTTTATAAAATAAAACTCACATAGGAGTATCAAAAACCACCCCATGAGGCGAGTCTACACATCATGTCCTTCAAATACAACATAACTCTTGGGGGGTCTAACAATATCCCCATTTTGATTTCTTCAATAAAAACATTTTAAAAAAATAATATCCCCCTTTTCGATGTTATACATATGGTAGATCTATAAGATTTTTATCCTTTATTTTTTCCCCAATGGGTGTGTTTGGATTTTCCCACCTTTATGACAAGGATTCTAAAATTTTTCATCATAATTGATAGAAATTTATATTGATTTCTTCCTTTTTCAACATTTCTACTTACTCAAACAAATTATCTCATTTATTATTTGGATGTAAATCAAATATAATTTTTCTCACCCATAATCCAACAAGACTTCCTCATGGGCCTCTTTAAACTCTATGATGATGGGGATGCTTCCAATACATTTTTCATCCCCTCATTTATCCATTGGATTTGATTAACCATATTTATAACACTATACTCACTCTATCCCAATCTATAATTTAACCTTTTGACAAGGAAATAGTGTCTACAAAATACGAATGATTGAATATACCACATAGAATCTGGGATACAAAAAAATATCCAAACCCATTGAAAGTATGTTCAGTGTAGGAAAAAATACTTTTGATAAGTAATAGAAAAATAATACATGTTAGTATTGATTTTATTATAAATTCAAATAGCATCATCTATCACTATTCAATAAATTATAACCCATGATATAAATCACAGATTCTTAGGAAACAATTAGGGTATAATTTTGAAATTAAATGAATTTGACAAATAGAAAATGGATTGAAATTGGTACCAATTGATAAATAAAACACAGTTATACAAACTAAATTCATTTCCATTAACTCATCATATAATTCATACATAAGAAAATGATATATAAGATCATTGGAGGACTAGATTTAAAATCCCCTTGAATTTTATCCTCATTATATAGAACAAAATATTGAAAATTTCATTAAAATGGTGGTTCCTTTTATTTGAATATATATATATATATATATATATTGGAAATCATAAATTTTAATACAATGAAAATATGTTAGTGGATACAAATTTTTAGAAAACAATCACAAATAATAACCAAAATATGAAATGATGATGCTATAGTACTTCGATTTTATTTCTTCAATTCAATGAATATATATCACTCATTTCATGATTAGGTACAACTAAGTTTAAACCTATTAGTTCTTATACCAACTATAATCTCAAATATGGTTGTTCACCTATTTTAGTTTTATTTTAGGTCTTCTTTCTTAATGTTATGTTCTATAACATTTAGTATATTTTTTTAATATTTTGTTTTTGATTCCAATAGTTAACCTCTTAGAGAAATTGATATGAGAAAACATATTCATTGACTCTTTTGGATCGGCTATATTTATCCTCAATGTCCATTCTCATGTATGATAAAAATATTGGCTCAAAAATGTCAGTAATTCCACTAGTTTAGGTTAGTTTTTCAAAATTCATAGATTTGAATTTAAGATCCTTTTCGTATAAATTTATATCATATATATCCCATGGTTCATTTTTAAACCATAATATCATATCACCTCATAAAGTTTTTTTAAACATTTAATGCATGGTGATAGGGGTACCTTAATCCTTGTCGAATAGTGAGAAGTGTGGGTCATGTTGATCCAAATCATTTTGTTCCACCTCTACTTATCTCTTTTTATAATTAGGGAGAGGAATTCCAACACCAAATTAATTTAATAAAAAAATTATATATCTTCAAACATGGTGACCATATTGTCTATTATTATAGGATACTTCTATATTATGAGAGAAATCAAAATTTGGAACCTTTCCTTCATTTTATCCATTACAAAAAATTCATTTTCATTTTAATTATCTATTTTTGTACACTTTCAAGAACATTAATATCATGATTAAATAATTTTTTATAGGACATAATTGGAATGAATATTTTATCTTTTTCTTGATTCCAATTTGTTTCATTTTTGATTTCATCATTCTTGGTGGATTCATCTTTGATGGTTCGTCAGAATTCCCCACTGTGTGATAAGATTCATCCAAATAACTCCAAAATATACATTCAATTTTTATGAGGATGGTTGTTATTATGGTGACTGTTTTGATTATATTACCTTTTTGAAATGTATTATATTACCCTTTATCCTTGATCCCATTTTCCTACACATCATGATTCTTTTATAGATATGTTTAATAATTATACATTGCTATAGTGAGATAATTACATGAGACTTCTATGGATCCACTTCTATTGAAATTTATTTCCAAATACCCAATGATAACAAAAATAAAGAATCCTCTAATGAAATCCTAAATTGGGTGATCACTATAGAATAATGATGTTATTTTATCTAATTTCAAAACACATTTAGATATTTTCAATTCAATAAAGATGCTCGTAGTGTAAAAAATACCATTAAAGTATCACAATATTGCATTAGGATATCACTGGACATTATCATTAATCTGACTTCCCACTATTGTTCTTTGTATAGAGCTCTGCTAGCTGAACTATCATTCTATGTGATATATAGGTTTATAATATATCCACTATAGTTCATCAAATTTATTATTCAAAACTCCATTTAATAGGTCTTAAATTTAGTCTACATACTCATATAGTGTGCACGTTAGAATTGTTATATTTCAATTTCACATAGATAAATATGCAACTGATAAACCACTTTTCTTAATCACCATCGTTAAAATTATTTGAATTTCTATCAATTATATAAATAACATTGTATGAATGATGGATTAGTATATTTATAAAGATGTGTATAAGATATATATTCATCTTAAAAAATAGTACTGATATTATTTTCAGTCACTACACACATGAAAATCATTTATTATACATGAAACAATAGTGAAAGATACATGTTATTGAGTATATCATTACACTTATGAAATTTTCATCACCATATAATTATTATAATAACTAATAATTTTCATATGAATTAAAAATCAATTTTTGTATTTTAATGAAAAATCAATTCGTTTAATATCAAAAATACTCACACAACATGGAACACAATATTTTATGTAATACTTTTAATTTTCATCAACATTTCACAATATTATATGCATGGTGGTCATAGGTATTCTTTATCAATTTATATAAGTTATTAATCATTATTATTCTTTAAAACCATTTTGCAACAAGAGTACACACACAATTATTTTTCAAATTCTTCAACGCGTATTAGTATATGTGGTATTGTCTTCATCACATAAGTGCAATTACATTACATGGGATCTGTTCATCAGGTTGACTTGAATATTACTGAATCAAAACTTAATCATTATGTGTATGGATTTATTAACTCTATTTTATTTATGTAATTTTTTATATGAATAAATGGATATCATTATGAAAAAATTGTAAAGTTATTATGGAAGATAAAGAATATCATCACACAAATGTTTTAAAAAAATGATACTTCCTCTAGGAATCTATTTCCACAATTAGATATCACTCTATGTTAATGTTTTTAAAATATTTTAAAAGGGTCCCACTGTGAAAATTAATAGATAACGCCCACTGACATTGATCATTTAAAGTTTTGTACAACCATGTATTGCACGGAATCCAAAAAATAATCTACCACATCATATTCTAAGCCTCCAGATTAGTGAAATTGTAAAATCCAAGTCATATATTCCCAATATTAAAATATTATAACTTTATTAAATGTAGGTTCTATATGATGAGATCTTTTTCCATATTCTATACAATTTTTATATTTCTTAAATATGTGGTTGAATCACCTGATTGATTATTATTCATGTTATGGATAATTTTTCTTATGATGCCACCTCATATTTGATTCATCATGTGGAGTACTATATTATAAATTTAATCATGATTAAACTCATAATTTTCTCTATATTATTATTTATATAATGTTATTAACATAGATTAAATATATGTAGAAAAAAAAAATTCATCAGTATAAAGAAAACCTTGAATATGTAGAATTTTTTGTTGGTTGACATTGAAGATGAAGAATCCTCGATTATTTGTCTTGGAAAATATAGATTTAATGCCACAAGTATATTTTATTTAATTTTTAAATGGATTATTTGTATTCATATGGTCGAGTATACATAGAATATTTCTTTATCATAAAAAATATCAATAACTCATTCCATTCAACTAAAAACACAATTTGATATTGGGGTGGGTATTCAAATACAAAATCAAGTATGTATATTGGGCCTTACTCAAAACTCATTTCACACAAAAAATATGAAAACTATATGTATCATATACCCCATTAATGTTTCTTTCCTCATATTCACCTTTTCATCTCTATGAATCCTCTAACCGCTATGTTAGTAACATAGGTTGGCTGTCCATCTTGTATTTTCTAATTGTGAGAGTGTGGTTGATGAGCTATCCCATGCGACATGTATGGTTAGCCGAATATTAATAATTTATTCACAATGGTTGTCTCCAGATAAATGTCAATATTAGTTTCCAATCATTATATCAACGTGGAATTTAAATTATAGTCATGGCCACATCAGAACACAAAAAATAATTCTGGATCACCATTTATTATCTTTTAATGTCGTCAATCCAAATTTTAATCAAACACCCAAAACATTGTAATACATTATATCCCAATATCAACATTTATTTTAAAATATTACCACTTTTAATCATCATCGAAATATCTTCGATGAATTCTATAAACAATGTGTATTATTTTTTTTTCAATTAGAATAATTTTTGAACATTGTTAATGGTTCTACATTTAACACATAATAATAAATTAACCATTTACACTACTCATAATATTTATTGCATATTCAAAACCATCACAATTAAGAAATCAAAAAATTTACATTGTTTTTTAATGTCCAATTATTTATTTTTTTCATTTCCCATATCATTTATATAGTCAAATATTTATCATAACCATTATTTATTATTAAAAAAATGACATATTTATGTATAGAAATTATAATCTCCATTATCCCAATTATAACAGAATCATTATATATTATTTATAGGGTTATAATATTATTTTCAATAGAGAATGATGGAATCATGAAAAACATAGAATAAATGATAAATTAACAATATCTAATATTATAAGATCTATGTTTGTTTACAACACAATAACAACCAATTTGACAATAAATTTTATAATTACTACTCATCATGTAGCTGAAACATTGAAATATTAATTATGGGGGTTTTAAAATTAATATCAACTAATAATGTAAATTTATATTAAAAAAATCATTACAAATATTCATGTGCATGAATGCAGTTACCAATTTTCAATCTAATTTCCCTAATTAATTAATTAATTATTTTCTCCTATTTGGATATAGAATTATTTATCACATAATGATAGAGAAAATACATCTTCCATGATAGGAATAAATTTCAATATTCATAAAAAATCATATAATTGTTTTTATATAAATTTAAAATTTTATATGATACTAGTAATGATAATGAAATATGATTTCAATTTTTGATTCAAATACAATAGAGGGGTGATATTAATCAATCATATTCATCTTGATATTCATTATTCATGATTGAACTCAAAGAACAATTTGTTAAGAATTGAAATGAAGAACTCCCTTATGGATAACATTGTAGATGATGAATACTTTTTTCAAAACATTAATAACATTAGTATTCCATCTGAATATATTCATCACCATCAATTCATTTCATAGAAAAAATAATCTTAATATATTAATGTATATTGTTTTGATCTTTGATTCTTTTTTAGTTTGAGTTATAGGGCTGAGATTTATTTCTCAACCCAAAAAACACTTTCAATTTAGCTCCAAAATCGGGAATACTCTTCATTTTTAACCCTTTTTTGAATCCGTATACTTTATTATAAAATATTAGAGTGTAATTATTGATATTTTTGTCATTATTCATATATTTTATAGTAAAATTTAAATTAACCACATGTTAAATTTATTTCCTCTATTAGTGTTCCATCTTCATTTTCTATTCCAATTTACCAAGTCATTGGAATATGAATCAATTTGTCACATATCATACCTATTATTTTGTGTATAATAAATTGTCACATAATCATTTGTATCCAATAATGACCCATAGAATTAGAATTTATAGACATACATAGTCATTAAAATGATTTTACTAAAGTCTTAATAAATTACATAAATAGACACCAAAAGACCATATTAGTTTAGTGACATTCATAACCGGGAAAAAATAATCCAAATTAGTAAAATATCATCATCTTTTCTCAAAATTATCACACCCATAGTAGTTCTACTTGAATACTGTTCTTAATAACGTAGGGGAGGGAAACACTAGAGAAGGGTGTGCTCAAATTCCTTGAAATCATAAATAAAGACTTGTATAAGATTATCATGTATATATGTGCATGTGAATGAGTTCATGTTCATTGGTATATCATACCATGGATATCAAATATCAAAAACATGAATCATAGAATAACAATTTTTAATTAATAATACATGAATCATAAGAAAATAATGATAATAAACGATGAATAAAACATAGGATTAAGAGATAGAATTATGGATAACACAACAACGTAAATCATATTAAACATGTAGAAATATAAATATGTTCACAAATTATGTTAAGGATTGGAAATCATGACCTATAATAGACATATGAACCCGAAACCCGTCCCATGCATAATTTTGTGAACCTGAAATATGGTTCACCCATAACATTTTGAGCATGTGACCAGCTCTACACATAAACATATAGAGATGAAACAAGGTCAATGAATAACATTGTGAACATGTAATAATGTTCATGAATAAAATTATGAACACATAAAAAGGATCACTGATAAAATTTTGAACATTTAATTAGGTTTTAATATAATATTATGGACATGAAACCATATCCATGCATAACATTTGAATCATGTAATAATGATCATAAATTACATTTAGGCTGATGATACTATCATGAGAAGCCTTCTTCAAGTTGAGGCACGGGATGGAAAAGTGTCGTACTGTTCCATTATCAAGATGAAGGAGAGGCAAGGAGCCCTGATTCCTACCTTTGATAGGACACATAGTGGTGACTAGAAACAAGGGGTTAAAATCTCAGAAAAAAATCGATGGGATTTCGATTTTTTAAAACTATATCATGAGATAAGATGATAAATCCAAAAAAACTCCAAATAAAATAACTATAAGTGAAGCCAATACTCGTTCACTCTAGAATGTTCAAATGTATAATTATACATGGTATAATAAAAATTCAATGTAATGTTCCAAAATATTATAGACGAAGCAGCAACAATTACAAATCCAAAATTTTGGGCTAGTAATTTCCATCACAGTCCTAAAATTTGTCTGGGAAACCTAACAAGAGTTATATATATGTATGGTGAGTAGACATGTATAACTAGTATGAAAACTAAATCCACTCGGGCATAAGTAAGGGAAAATAGTAACGCCCATCTCATAAATTAATAGAACCTCAGAGAATCTACTACAGAATTCTATCCTACTGGGTCACACTAAGGCACACTCATCATATAACTCAATTATAGTAATGTAAAAGTATAAGAACATCAACCTTTGGGTACCACACACCACATTTAAACTGGTGATATTCTCATTTTTTATAACTTATGTCTTGATGCTACCACTCATCCCACAAGAAGTTCCGCTACCGCAACCTTCCCGCACACACATGGGCCTTAACCACACACAATCTCATGCATGGAAAACTAGGCCATAACAACCACGTCTGTCACCTGAAGACACCTGGGAATCAACAAAATGATATTTACAAAGATAGACCTTTCCCACAAAACATGAGGCCTCGAATTCACTACAATCCATTTCCTGAAGGATCTTTTGTGGTGGAATTCCCCTTGCAATTAATTCCTTCCCAGATATGATCAAGCAATAAGAAAGCAGAAGAGGGCATGAGGACGAAATCCAGTAACCATCCATTCATCCTCCCACTGATATATTGGTAAATCCACCCTCCCCCATGAAATGGAGGTGTTTGAAACATTATATCATCAATGGTGGGATGCATATAGAATTCACAAGGAACTACATTTTATATGTATATTGGTATGAAAAAAAAGTTCCTCCAATTGATTTCAAAAAAAAAACCAACCTAAACATCCACCATTGTTTCCACCCCACTATGAACAACCACACAAACATACATAATAAAACAAAATCCTAACCCCTTTTCATTTAACCACCTTATAATAATTAACAATGGGGTTCACATTTTATTATCCTAGTTATATCATGATTCTACCTACTACTACTATACCAAAACAACATGAAAACCAACATTGCAGTCCAACATCCCCACAATCATTCTTTAAAGAATATACCATAAAACATCATCTCATAACCCATATCCACATCCATGCTGCCCAAAAATTCCTAGATACAGTCCCTATGCATAAATGTTCGTTACAACACTACAATCCCACTACCCAATGTTGTTCGATGGATACAAAAAAAAGACTGTTCAACTGCCTATAAGTTCTTCCATTATGCAATCAATCAAAATCTCATACTGGGATTACAACACTCCACATATAATTCCCAACAGACAAATCCCAATTCCTCTACTATTAACGCATATCCCTTCATTACACACATACTACACCTTTATCCCAGATCAAATTCCTCTATTCAACCTCGAACCCACACCTGTGCTCCAAACAGCAACACCACACAACTCACCCAATGTTTCCAAACTCATCAGAACAAAACACTCACCTGCACCTATCAATAGGATGTATATATTCTTATATGACAATAACGTTCTCATTAAATCCATTAAATTATATCTTTGGTTACCACACTATAGTCATGATCCTTGAAAATTCATTTATTTATCCATTTATACATGATTATGAAGATTTCATGTTCCAGTCATTTATTCAATCATCTAAATAGAACAAAACATTATTTCTCCACAAACGAGAACAACTAATGACCATGATTTTCATAAGGCATATATCAATAAAAACCATAATAGAATAAATGATAAAAAATATTAAATCTGATTAACAAAAAACCACTCGCTACAAGTAATTTTATTTACCAATGTAATGTTTTGATCAATTTCAGTCCTTATACATTTCTTATTACTCAGAAAATGTTTCATCAATTCCTCTCAAGGATTCATTAGCATACCCACCATTTATGATTCACAATTAATGATAGGATAAATAAATCCCTACTTGGATGATCAATAGATCAATGTTCCTTTTTGCACCAGGAAAAGGGGTCACAAATTCATTAGGGAAGAACCCCATGAAAACTGATTAGGTGGGATCAAGCACAGTCATGTGACTCTTCTAGGGAGTAAGTCACTATAAAAAGCATGGGAAAATTGAAATCATGCATGAAATGTAATATATGGTCATTGAAGGTCCATATCCTATTTTAAAGGATGAACAATTTTAAAATACATTAACATGGGATGGAAGTCATGATTACATGGATTGATTATGTCAAATCTTCTAGGACGTTAGTATATTTAATGAAATAATTAATAAAAACTGAAAAACTCTTAATAACATTTGAATAAGGTATTAAACATGGTTTATGACATAAAAATTGATAGAGGTAAAAAACTGAAAAACTAGGAAAAAAATTGGAAAACTGTAAATGATTCACAGATGGGTGAGTCACCAATGATGAGAAATAGATGGGTTAGAAATCGACACGACCTACCAATAAATATCCACTATCACTAATCTACCAAAATAATGGCCTACCAAAGAAATGAACTGTCAAAAAATTGACCTACTGATGAAATGATCTACAGAAACCAACACCTTAAACTGAATGATAATGATTCCCTCGAATCACGTATGTTGATGCCCTCGACTCATCAATGTCGACACACTCGACTCATCTATGTAGATACCCCTGACTCTGCAATTCCAAAAAACCAAACATTCCAAAAAAATAAAATGCCAGTGAGCTTACATGCAGACATAATTTTACACCGGCGAACTGATATGGCAATGCTGACACACTTATTTTACGATAGAAGACTGTAAATTTTGAAAACAATTAAAATGATCCATCTTTTCCTTCCAAAACACCATAAAACGATTTTTTAACATGGTTTGGTCAGAGAAAATCTTTGTGTTACATAATATAAATCTAAATTAATTAAGATCCTAAATAATTCTATACTAAACCCGAATAAAGGGTGTCCTAAACTACCCCATGAGATACCTCGTAAGAGAAAACCACCATGTGTTATTCCAAATCATTAGTGAAAATCTCAAAATACTACAACAACACCTTGATGTATATCGCTTTAACAACATTGAAAACATTAAGGCACCACACTACCTCAAACAACCACATAAACACAAATCGTAACGATGTCCATCCGTATGGGTTAGGGAGAATCTTCATCCAGGTCAATATACTATCTTCATGGGGAAACACTTAAACATCTTCGTGGGATTAATTGAAACTACATTAATGATTCATGATTAGGGATATGGTTATCCACTCCCCATAGTCAGGAATATTTACACACATTAAAATAACATTGAAAAAACATATCATGCAATAATAAAGGTCAAACATTACATCCTGAAAATCGAGAACAAATGAAAAAAATAGGAAAAAAACTCATAACGAATATGGTTACATGGAATGAATCTATGAAAACCATTAACTAGTAATCTACTCAAATCCACCATGCCATCATAAAACACAAACAAATGCAATGGTCTATCCATGAATCGAATTCTTCTCATGACCCTCGATTTGTTTTGGTCAATCCGCAATCTTAATTTCATCTACAACATCAAACTCTACCCAGTCTAGGACGTGGGTGTAATCATGAAGACACTTATGGAGTTGCGATACATGGAAGACGGAGTTGAACCACTCCAACTTTTATGGAAATTCCATCAAATTTTCCACCTCACCAGGTAATCCTGACACCTTTATATGTTATATGAAAATGGGAGAAAGCATTCTTCCCTTTGAGAAACTCGGATGTCTGTGCGGAGGGGAAACCTTCAAGAAATCATAGTCCCTAAACTCGAAATCCAAAGACCAGCTCATATGATTATCATATGAGTTTTTTTGTTGTTATCCTCTTTCATCCTCTCACACACAAGATGAAATTATTCCATTGTTCTCGACACTACCGTTGGTCCATGATGGGATACTTCCCCAACCTTGGTCCAACACACAGGTAAATGACACGATCTTCCATATAAGGTTTCAAATGGTTCCATGATAATGGTAGAGTGATATGAATTATTTTCTACAAAATATCCTAGGGGAATGTTTCGTAACCATGAACCACTGATTTCCATGATACACACCCACAACATATCCACCAACGTATGGATGGTCCTCCTTGTATAACCATCCATATGAGGGTGGAAAGCATTGATAAAGAGTAACATGGTTCCAATGGATTTCTTAAATCTCCTCTTCACTGACAACATGAAAAATAATCCCTATACATTATAATGGATCGTTGAACTCCATGCATCCACACCACCTCATCCACATTTCAATTTTCTATGGCATGTTTTTCACATTAATTTTTTATCTCCATGAACTGAGATGACTTCTCCCACATGTCCACTACTACAGAAAGGGCATCACATCCTCTCTGATCTCTGGGTAAACCTGTGTAAAAATCCATTAGTATTTCATCCCATTTCAAATAAAAAACAACCATGTCCTAAACACCACTGTTGGGATTATGTTACATGACCTTCACCTGATGACACACAAGGAATATTTCAAAAAACTCTGGAAATTCTTGATTCAACCTGAGCCACCTAAATTTTCCCCATGAGCCTCAGTACATCTTACAGACTCCCTGACGCACCACTAGGTTGAGATATGAAACTCAGTAATAACTCACTTGTGCATTTACATTGGAAAAAACAACATCCCACAGAACAATATCTGATTCCGGATATCCTCTGACAATCCTTCCCTAGCATAACCATAGACAACAAGATAAAACATCACATCATCCACTAAGTTACTCCAATGAGACTCCACTACCTATTTCACCAAGGAATACTTAGCAATCATCTAAAATCGGCTACCTCAAACACTGTCCTCCATAGTATCCAGATGTAAAGTGACCATCTCCTCCATTTCGTTCCAAGAATTTGTGGATTCACGAACTACCAGCTTCTGTGACATCCAACACATGGAATCATACAGCATGTGCTCCTTAAATGGTCTTTAATAGTTACTGAAGTCATATTACTGGAATAAATCCATCCACCTATGCTACCTTATGTTCAGGTATTGTAGGTAAATGATATAACTCAAGATATTTTGATCCATGAAGATCACAAAGCACTCTGTGAGGAGGAAATTCTGCCACAACATCTGCATGAAAAATAACACAAAATGGTATTGATCATGGGTGAAATTATTACTCCTATAACGATGTAACTTCCTAGAACCATAAATGATTACTCCTCGCTACTACATTAGAACACATGCGATGCCTTCTCCTGATGCGTGATAGAACAACTCGAACTTCACCCCTTGTCCTGGATAACTAATCACTAGGGCATTGTCTAATTTTCCCTTTAGATAGTTGAAATAAGCATGACATTTCTAATTATACATGAAGGCCTAGTCATTTATGGTCAAATCTATCCATTGTGCTACAACTCAAGAGATTTTTGGTACAAACCCTTATTAATAGCCTTCTAGATCAAGGAAACTACAGACCTCTACCACATTCATGGGGGTTTCCTAAGAAAAAAATTGCTTCATCCTCTGATGGTTCCACTACTATACTCACCTGAGACACCAAGTCCCAATAGATGTGTAACTCCCACATCCAAAAAATTTACATGGAAAACATTCCATAGAGATGGTGGTGTCAGAAGACCTCCAAGACAATCCTCGAATTCACTACATGCTCCTCCTATGATCTCGATTCGATCGTGATGTTTTCAATGAATAAGAAAACGAACCTATCAAGGTAGTCACTAGAAATAGAGTTCATGTGACCCATAAACACAGCTGGTTCATTCATTAAAAATAAGGGAATGACCTCAAACTCAATTTTCCCATCCCTGTACATGAATGAAGTCTTCGGGATGTAACCCTCCATTACACTACACTGGTGTTATCCAGACTATAGGTTGATCTTATAGAACCATCCATCCCCCAATAATAGTTATAAAATCTTAATGATTCTCAGAAGGGGTAAATGTTTTTTGACCATCACCAAATTACTTATCTTTTAGTCTATGTATATTCTTAGGCCATTGTCTTCCTTCATCACAAATAAGACAGCAGTACCCCATGTCGACCCTGTTGGTTAGATAAAACCCATATTCATGAGGTCTATAACATGAATCTGCAACTACAAAAACTTAGAAGGCACTATTATATGGGGATACATTGAAATCATATGGGAACTAGGCTGCTTGTCCATTATGAACTCAACATAATGTGGAGAGGGTATAGTGAAAACCTACTCTAGGATGTCATCGAGGAACTCACTAACAACCCCAAAAACATCCACCATCATTGTATCTGTTGATTCTACTGACATCTCAACCGAAAAATAACGATGAAGCTCCACATTCCAACTAAACTCCTTCAAACTCTGCTCACCATGAATTTATATATGCTGGAAGTCCACATCTGAGAACATGACTATTCTTCAAAAAATAAATGATGAAAAAATGCACAGAAAAAAAAAAGTCCTTTCCTAGGATTACATCTTGTGGGTGAATCTGTAGTAGAAAAATATCCCGATTGGAGGGATTTGTCCCCAACATCATACTACATCCTTGAAAAACATCAAATATACCAGTTTGACATATAATTGTTCTAGTCAACACACGAGGGATGGGATTTCTCTCTATGTATAGTCATAGATCATGGGTAGACCAGGTGAAATGATGGAGTGTGAGGATTCAAAATAAAAAAAACACAATAAATATCACTAAATAGACCAATATTACCATGATCAACCTCTAGAACGACTATAAATACTTCACCAGCATCATGTAACCTCCCACACTCATCTCATATACCTCTATGATGTTGAAAACCTCACTGACAATTACCTGGTAGAGGTCCATATGGATCACCCTGGGGTATGCCGCCCCCAACTACATCTACAATTGGTGGAGCAAGAGATCACTACCCTAGTTGCTGGGAGGGCCTGACAGACAACTATAGCATCTTAGGTGGTTACTGAGCATGCCCACCCCAACAATAGAGATCTATAAATGGGAACTATTTCAAAATAATTCCATGGCCTCCATAGATAAAGCTCCTCTATCTAGAGAACATTTGGAAATGGTATGGACCAAGAGCTTAGAAGTAGTACGGTAGATGCCTACTCCCCGCTGGATAATACAAGGAAGTCCCTGATGCTGGTGACCAGATGTTAATGACATTCAACATTGACGTTCTCTATCAGCTCCTCTATCGTTGCACACATCCCAGTGTGTGGATCCTTTCCATTACCTTGGGCTTCTTTGGAACCTCTAATTAAATTTGTTGAGTTAATGGAGTAACATCTTACTGAGAAAAAGGTAGGAGTTCCTCCTCTAAGAATCTCACTCGAGACTCCTCATTTAGGAAGAGATCTAGTGTGAATTTTATGACATCATTGAACATGATCCCTAGTTCCCTTACTAACATACTACCCTGTTGTAGGTATAGTTGCTCCAACCTCTTCTATGTCTTTAATTTGGGATAATAGAACTCCTCCTAGAACTCTATCTCAAATTCATACAAGGACACATCATCTTCCTTCCTCTCTCTGAGGTAATGCTCCTCATATATGGATCACTTCCAATGGAACCCAATAATATTTCAGAGCTATGATAAAGGTGAATGTGATCACCAGATCCATAAGTGATCTTTATGTGTCCGTGTCTGAGACGTTGTCCTCATACGTCCCCATAGTCTATTTTTTACTCTTCATTGATTTTAAATCCCCAAAACACTCAAGACACACAATATCACAAGTCATTATGATGAATTTCCCTTTCCTAGGGTCTATAACCTAGAATCATTGTAGCCTCAAATGGCCACTTAGTAGGTATAGATTCCTTGAATCAGATCATGGGGGCCTTAAAATACCTTGTCTAATCATATCTTCCATGGCATATTTCATGCACCAAGTTAACATAATTCCATTTTCTTTCCATATCCAGAAATTCTCATTATTCCTAACTCTTAACATCATCCAATAACTCAAATTCCCACTACCTTCCTTTGATACCATATTTTCATGAACTAACATCTTCATGATAAGGTAAGGAATAGAAATTTTCCATGACCTTCCATCCTCAAGTTTAAAGATAGATAGTGAACCTTGTTCCCCTACCTTTGATTGGACCCTGATTGGTGAATAGATCCATGGTTATAGAATATCACATATGAATATAAGTCATTACATTTTATAAAACCAGATCAAGGGATAAGAAGGTAAATCCCAAACAATTACAAATACCAATAGTATATGTGATTTCAATACCAATTCCCACATGAATGTTCAAAACTAGAGCTGATACACAGTACAAAAAAACTACAAATTAATGTTCCAGAAGAAAAGATAGAATGTAGAAACAACAATAAATCCTAACACCTGACATAGTAATGTCTTAATGGCTCTTCAATGTTCTCATTTAAAAATTAAAACATGTTTATATACATAGGGTGAGTAAACATGAATACCTAGTAGGAAAACTATTGAATCACATGCACAATTGAGGGAACCTATTAACATTCTCAGAGAAATCAATAGAACCACAAAGCATCTACCATGAAATAGTAACCATACTATCTTCACCAATTCACACTCAACAAATAATGCATGTCAAGTAATGTAGTAAAATATGTACATTGATAATTGGGTACCTCGCACCACATTTACACAAGTTAGTTGATCATTTGTAAAGAATAACTTATTGATTCTAAAACATTTCCAATATGTTTTCCCACTACCACAACCTGCATGAAAACACCTAGGCCTAAAGCACACAGTGTCCTACCTGTAGACATCAGGGCCACAACAACCATGCCTTTAACTCGTTGACACCTGGGCCTCATCCTGAAGACACATGGGAAAATATTCCTTGATCTCAGACACCTAGTCCTATCATCCAAAACCAAAACATTCACTATGGATGTTGTGTGTTGGTAAGCCCTAATCCATTATAGATTTCCATGATATACTCGAGTAGCAATAAACCCGAAAAGGGTGTGAGGGAGGAAGTTAGTAACCATCCATCCATCCCCCCCCCCATTATGTTGGGAATTACACTCCCCATGAAAATGGCATTTTTCGACACATAATGCTCAATAAGGGTGGGGGTATATAGAAATCACTAGAATTACAATTTATATGTACATAAGTAATAACAAACAGATAATAAACTATGGGTTTCAAAAAAACCAACCCACATAACCACCTTTTCTCCTACCCTTATATGAACTACCACATAAAAACCAAAATAAAATATAAGCCTAATCCCATTTCATTTACGCACATTCGATTGTTTTAAGTAAGGGGATAACATTAATTTTTACCATAACTAATGGGAAACTACCAAACCCAACAATACCAAAACAACATGAAAAATTACACTATAGTTACACTACATGACAATTATTCTCCAAAACATATACCACAAAATCCCCCTCTTACAACCCATCTCTACATCCCCAATGAATAATAATTCCCAAATGAATTTCCATCCATACATGTTTGAAACCATAGAGTAGTCCAAATTTCCAACGTTGTTCGACAATAAAGACACACTCAAAGGAAATTCAGCTTTGTACAACTCCATCCAATCTATATTCAACCCTTCTCTCAAACTAGGGCACCAAAACAGCCAATGGGATGCCTCAAACAGAAATCCACCATCAACTAGTATTAAACCATAACCTTTATATACAAACATACCACACCATTCTCAAAGAACCAATACCTCGTTCCAACCTCATAACAACAACCATGTTCTAAACATCATAACCACACAACTCACACAACATTAAAAACGCAACATAACAAAGCACTCAGCAACACCTATAAATAGTATGTATATAAATTAATATTTAATATGAATAGGATATTCAATTCCAAACAATTATAGTTGAGGTCACCACATGATATGTTTAATCATGAGGAATTCATTTATTTGACCATGTAAACATGATCATTTAGATTTCGTGTTCCAATCATTTATTTATGATTCTCAACAGAACATAACATTATTTGTGTGCAAGAAATGACCACTAATGACCACAATATTTAGATTTCCTATAGCCACAAAAACTGTAATAGAATCAAATATGAACAATAAAATAGGAGATCTACATTAAGACACACACTTCCTGTTATTATATATACTCAATTTATCATTTATAGAAATTCAATCCTTAACTATTTATATTTTTTAAGCATCATTTACAATAGTTCCCAGTAAGAATTCATTATAATTTCCACCCTATTTGATGAAAATTTAAAAAGATGTAAAATAAATCCCTACATGGATGATCAAAGGATTGATGGTCCCCATTAAACCAATAATAGGGGTCTCATGAGAAGCATGGAAGAACAACATAAAAGCTGAGGAGGAGGGGATATAGAATAGGTGACTGACACGTCTAGGATAAAAGGCATTAGGGGCTCCAAGGGGAAATAGAAAACTCACAAGAATGAGAGGATCCCAACTTTAAAGAGTTGGATCACATTTTAAAGGAGGAACGATTTAAAAATAAATTATTTTGGTATTGTGGTCATGATAATGTGGTTTGAGTATTACAAATATCTTTGGACTATAGATAAAATTAATAAAATTTTTAAATCCCCTAAAACACCCATAGAAGGCATTAAACATGATTTATTTTAAATAAAACAAAAGGGAGGTGAAACTGGAAAACTGGAAAAATCTGGGAGAAGCCCAAATGAGTCACTAATGTGTGAGTCATCGAAACAAAGACACTGATGGGTGACCTACCGACATGACCTAGTGATGATGAGACACATACATTGAGTTAGTGAAATTATAGCCTACAAACTCAAGGATGAGCCGACACCTCGACCTACGAATACACTGGAAACCCAAAATTGATTCCCTCAACTCAATGAAACTGAATCCGTAGACTCACCTATACTAACACCCCCAAATCTCTGATGGTGACACACATGAATCACAGATGTCGATGCCCCTGACTCACTGATGCTGACACATCTGACATGCTGAGACACTGAGAAATAGAAGAACTGACATGATGAAACACCTTCATGTTAATGCACTGTCATTATAACACACTAACACTTCAAGGCCAATATATTGAGTCACAGATGGAAGACTATAAATTTGGAACACTCTAAAATGATACATTGTTGCCTCCTCGAACACCCTAAATAATGAATTTATACAAGGAGAGTTATGGAAATCGGGGTTATTATAGATCCATCCATCATAACCCGATGAATTTGAGGGATATATATTTCCTGCTCATCACATACTGAAACCAAACAAGCATCTGACACAAAACATTCGTTATATCATAAGAAATGAAAAGGGATGGGTTCATTAATCATACAATAATAACCCATTAAATGTTTGGTATATTTAAAATTTCATCACAACATAACATAAGTAAAATAGATACATTTCAAAATAATTTTATCAAGGAATAACCTTGACAAGAAGCAGAGATCAATATAATATAAATCGTAGAAAAGAAATGGGTGTCAAAAGTTTTGATTCAAAATGTGTTTTGACATTCCCATTGGCCTATTTGTTTTGTAAATCACAAACTAGTTATCTTCATCATAAATGTTGAATAATCATTGTAATCACAATTATTTTAATCAGATTTATGATAATCACATATATCCTAATAAAATATAGATGTTTTATATTCGAAATCACAGATCATGTATTCCATTATAAGAACACATGTTGTTGTTAAAAAATATAAATATCTGTTGTTTGTTTTCAATTGTAACCACATAATTTTTTTTCGTTATAACCACATAATTTGTGTTAATGTTATAACCATGTTATGTACTGTATGATAATCAAGCATCATAAAATGGTTAGGAATCATATTCATTGTTTGCATCGTAATCAAGCCTCGTAACCAGGTTATGTAAAAAATTTTAATCTTTCATCATAACCATTTTATGTATTGTATCGTATTCATGCTTGTTAAACCGGATAAGAATTTTATCGTGACAATCCATCATAACCATGTTATACATTTTAATCACATCGTTCATAATAACCATTTTATGAATCATAACAATGATGTGAGTATTCTATATGTAAACCATTGCAACTGTATCTTTATCTTGACATTTATTATAACCACGATATGCATCTCAGTTACGATACACAACATAACCTAGTAATTTATCGTCCTCATGAAATGAATTGAACTGATGTCTTACTCAATTACTGCATACATATTTCTACTTATTCATTCTTACATACATATGTAAGTATTGTTTCAAAAAAAATATTGTCTTTGAATTAGTTATATACCAATAAAAATGATGTCATGCATTCTACTTAAATTTGATCATTGAAATTATAGGATTCCAAGAACCTTCGAATTCTATAGAGAAATATGACCATTGGATGTAATATGACTATTAGTAACTGATACCTCTAAATAAGAGGTCATTCGAACTATAATACATAACTTTAGCTACTATCATGTTCTGGGGAGAGATATTCTGACTTGTCTCATGCTTCAAGAAAATTCCTTGAAGATACAAGAAGTAAACAACTTGTTCCATGTTATTGTATTTTTATAATTTCTTTGATTATTCATTGTGCGTCCAATAATTTTGATAATGATCTAAGGATTTTGTGGATAGGGAAAACTGCTTATGATCGTCTTATCATGGGATTTCATATGTTTGAAAGACATAGGTGGTGATTAACATCTTAAATGAAGACTTATGAGGATAGGAAGACAATCCTGATGATAATAGTATCGATGAAATATCGGGATGATGGTAATACATACATTTTATCTTAGGTGAAATGATACCCTACTCATTGGGATAATATATTGGTAATACATTTACACTTCTGCTATAATATGTAATAAAATGGGAATCTTTTTTTTTCTTATTGATATTAAAAATAATTTCAATTGTAATTGACTGAATTATGAATCATTAATTACATATTACATTATGTGATTCAATATAATTTATTGTAGAATCATTAAATTTTGTATTACTCTGATTATTGCATTCAATTTTAATATAATTGAATTTCATACCTAGTTGTATTTCTTCATATCGTACTTATCTGATCCACAACCTATTTGTTCGTTTGTATTGGTTTTTGATTTTAGTAGTTAAGAAATCATTAACTATGTTTGTTAATAAGAGTTTAAATACAATGCTTTTAGACCTACAATTCACCCTACATGTATTGTTACATCTCATTTACACGTACATCGATATTATGATCCTATAATTCAATTTAAAGGAGGTTGCCACTGATTTATTTCACTTGATTTATTTCATTATGTATGAATATTATATTTTTATTAAAAATATTTTGATTATATTTACATACTGCAATTACGAGTAGAGTGGAAAATTATTGTTCTACAAGATATCAAGAATGAATATTGGATCAATTGACAAACTAATCCCAACCAGACGACCTATTTTTTATGGGAATTATTATAACTACTAGAGAGATTGATTGAGGTCTATTTTTATTAATACTAGAGTACATAACTTTTTCATGCTTACTTGTTATTCCAATATATTAGAAATGGATTTGAGAACCATCACCATCAAATAGAACGTTGAATATTAACTAAATTACAGGGTACACAAAAAGTTTGTGTGTTCAATGACCAGAAATATATAAATTTAGTTATCTACATGTGAGCAGCAAATCTATATTTGGAAGAACTAGGATGTCACACAATTTGTTACATCTAATGTTATAGAAACGAGAAGATCAATGCTCAAAGATGAATACCATGAGTGTGTTTTTTCTTATGGTGAACTGATGTGAAAAGTGGAACAATGATTTTATAAAATTTTCAACCATCTTGAATTCATGGATGAATAGGGTCTTGATGATGAAGTTCTAGTTGACTAAATAATTGATATAATTCCATACTGGTGGGAATTACAAAGCACAGTTTTTGATGAGGATATGAATGTTACTCAAATCACTCTTGATGAATTATTTGGTGCACTATTACATCATGAAACAAGAATGATGAGTGATTTTGATTCAAAAAAAATGAATAATTCTAATGGAAGTGTAAATTTCAGTAACACATCTAATACCAAGACACCATAATGGGTAACTAGATTCAATGTAAAAAAATATTTTCATATCTCTGATTTAAGTGAAAGCGATCATTAACATAATGAAATAGCCATTCGTTCTCGAATGATGAACACTATTATAAGAATGAACAAATTTTAGTGCATATTACAAAATAATGATAGGAAGGAAAATAAATACGTTGATGTAACTTGTTATGATTGTAAATAATTTTGTCTTATTAGACATAAAATTCCATCCCTTAAAAGAAAATATTTAAAGGAGAAACATTATGAATGAATCTAGAAAAAGTATTAAAAATAAAAGAAAATAATTTATTGAATGAAAATGTTACATCGAGTGATGGTGGTAGTGATTCATCAGAAAAGTACTTAAAATATGATTATTCTGGTTAGAAGTATATATGACTTATAGCCAGATTACCTATAAAAATCATTATCTTATAGAGAAGGTTAAAAATAACAAATCTCTTAAAAATGTATCCTTAAATTCCAATTATGATGATAAGAAATATTCCACTCTTCAGTTGAATAAACATCATCAGGAGAGGATAATATATCTTCTTTTGAAGAAGTATCTATATTTTCAAAATTACATGAGAATGGGAACTCAATACTCAAAAAAATGAAAAGGAAAATTGTATAAAATATATTTTTTCAAAATAAATATCATTTCTTTTGAAATATTTTTGTATGAAAACTCTTTAATTTGAAAATATTTCCAAAAAAGTATTGTAGTAAATTCTGAGAAGGACACGCATTTTATGGTTTCTGAAAAAAAATACCAGAAAAATGTTTTTGGAAGAAAAATTCCAAAACTCTTTCTTATGAGAATAATAATGTATTCAATAAACTAAAATCTCAATTTTTTATATTAAAAAATATTTATCCATATTTATAGTTGGAATAATAGTATTTGATAAAATTTATTCTCAAATTTTACCTCTAAGGAATATTTCAATACTTGGTTATACTCAATCAAAACTGTTTTTTACTCATAACTATTTATTTCCTCATAGTTCTCCATTCAAAACAAAATTTCAATGTGGTGGACATTGGTAATGAAAATTTTCACATAATATAAATCAATATTTATGAAATCATAAATTTAGTTTTTCCAAATATATATGGATTAATAATGATTTTTATCTATCATATTCAGATAGAAGCATGTTTGGATTATGAAAAACTAATTTTTTATTGTCATAAAAGAGTACCAACAAAAAGAATATTTGGTACATGTATAGTTATTGTTCTCAAAATATAAATGAAAAATTAATAATTCATTGAAATTATTATTGAAATGAAAGGTTGGGAGTGACCATCTGATATAATGCTTCGGGAAAGATCATTGGTATAGGTAATATTGTTATATTAGTAATGGTATGAATTTCAATTGTTTTGATTGTTAAAGGACTTAAGCATAACATTATAAGGATATTTAAGTTATGTGATGAAGGTTTCCATGCTAATTTTAGGAATGATAAATGTTTAGTTCACAATACCAAGGATGAATTCATTCTCACTACCAATAGGCATGAGAATATATACAAACACAACTTAGAATAACTTAGTAGCCATGAATTACCATGCATAATTGTAATCAATGACCAATCAAGGAAATGACATTGATAGTTAGGATATTGCGCCCTTAGCAACCTTTGGAAACTCTAAATAAAAATACTTATTAAGAATCTACCATATTATAGGTATGATTCATCAAATGTGTGGAAAACTTTTTAATATAAAAATAAATATAAAACAATATTTAAATAATTTAATGAAGTTTTAACTTCTAATGATTTACAGTTAGTTAATGTGGATCTTTTTGGTCCTACACAATCTAGAAATATTGGAATAATTTATTGTGTTTTTGTTTTAGTTGATGACACACTAGATATATGTTGGGCAATTTTCTATAAAAAAATCAGAATCCTATTTCTATTTAAAAAAATTATATCCCATGTTAAAAATCATAAAAACCTACCACTGATATCTATTCGATGTTATCCTGGTGGAGAATTTAAAAATTCATATTTTGAGAAATTTTGTTGTTAGAATGATATTATTAACAACTATTGATTACCATGAACTCCTCAACAAAATGGAATTTTTGATAGATGAAATCATATTATTCAATATATGACAAGAAAAAAATTGAGTGAATACCCAATAACAAAGAATTTTTGCATTGAAGATATCAGTACTATATGTTATTCTATAAATCATGTTTTAACGTGACATTTTCTTAATAAAGAACCTTATGAATTGTGCATTGTCCTAAAATCTAATGTTTCTTACATTAGTGTGTTTGGATGTGAATGGTTCCTATTGAACAGTAACGATAATCTACATATATTCATACGCATATCTAAGGATGAAATATTTCTTGGATATTCCATAACATCTAATTCTTATTGAGTCTTTAACAAAAACTCATGTAATATTGAGGAAAAAATGCATATACAATTTCATGAAGCTAATTTTAATGTTTTTAAAAAACCCCATCCACACTAATTTATTTTTTTTACAAAATTATTATCAAACTGTTATTGATAACTATTATGAAATGATTAATAATCATGAAATTTTTTCTTAGATATTTACCCTAGAAGAATTTTTACCTTATGTTGATGATCATTTTTACAAAACCCAAATCATTTTTTTCATAGGAATCAGCCTTGTGATAATATCATTGGTGATGTAAATAATCCAATAAGGACTAGAAAATCAATGAAAATAAAATAAAACCTCTTCATTTCCTACCATAACAGGAACATAAAACTTTGAATAAAGCCATAGGTTGTGAGGATAGGAATAAATCAATGTCTTATGTACTAAATGAATTAGAAAGGAATAAAGTCTGAACCTTGGTTTAATGTCCTATAAAAATGTTTTTTATTGTAGTGAAATGGGTTTTCAGAAAAAAAAATTATGAAAATGGAGTCATTACAAGATATAACGAATTAGTTGTTCTATAATATAAAATTAGCAAGAGGGAAGAGACTGTGATAAAACATATGCTCAGGAATCTAGACAAGAATATATTCGAATTCTGTTAACATATTCATCATTCTTTAGTTTCAATCATTTTTAAATGGATGTAAAATGTGCTCTTCTATATTTTTTTATGAGAAAATGTGTTTTAGAACAACCTCCTGGTATTGTAGATTCAAAACATCCTGATCTTATTTTTAATTATACCAAAGAATTATATGGTCTTATACAATCCCCTTTATCTTGATATAATAGAGTAATATAATTTCATTTAAAAAAATTATGCCAAAGGTACTGAAGATCAAAATGTTTTTCTAAAAATGGAAAACAAAAACAATTTTTTTGTTCAAATATAATTTGATGACATTATATTTGGATCAAATCAACAATCCCAAATGGATTATTATTCCAATCATATGAAATCCAATTTTGAAATGAGTTTTATGGGTTATTTCACAATATTTTTAGGTTTTCATATATCTCCAAAACCAGTAGGAGCCTATATATCCCATTATAATTATATCAATGATTTACATAAATAGTAAGGATATGAAATCACTAAAAGTATAAGCACTCAAATTGGTACCTCAAATACACTTGATCATGATGTAGTATGGAATCTACTTGATCAAACAACCATTTGAGGTATGATAGGTTGTTTTTTATTCTTAACATCTGATCATCCATACTTATTGTGCTCATTATGAATATGTTCAAGATATCAATATTATACAAAGATATCTCATTTCAAATCGGAGAAATGGATTTCTTGCTACTTAAAAGGAACTATAAATTTAGGGAAACATTCCTCATGTGGAAATTTTTTTATTTAAATATATTTTCAAATGATGAATTTGGTGGTTATTGAATGGATATAAAAAGTTCATCTGGAACATTTCATTTCTCAGGTGATTAATTAGTTTCCTATTCATGAAAAAAATAACATTTAGCAGAACATTCAACTTTTGAAGCCGAATAAGTAGTAGCTAAATGTGGCTGTGATCATGTATTGTAGATGCAACACAGAATCACTAACAATGGAATGAGTATCTGAAAACTCAAATACTATGTGATAATATTATTTACATATCACTTAGTAAAAACCATGCACATCACTAACGTGTAAGACACATAGATATTTGGAATCATTTTCTTATAGATCACAAAAAAGAGATATTATTTTACAATTAAACAAAAATCTAGAACATCTTATTTATATATTTTTTAAATATCATCCGATAGATTCAAATATATTATACAGAAAATTGGAATGATCATTGTAAAGTAATCATTCACCTCCATTTCATGTTAAACCCTTCACATTACAATATGTTACACATTTTCAAATGGGGATTTTAAAAAATTTTATCAGTTTAACATCTTTTATTATATTTTAATTTTTTCAGTTTCATGTTTTTCTATGTTTCATGTTTTTATTGGTTTAATATTTTTATCGGTTTCATGTTTTTTATCGGTTTCATGTTTTTTTATGTTTCATATTTATTTCAGCTTCATGTTTTAACTATATAATTATCAGATATAAATTATTGGTACTAAAATACTTTTTCGGTTATATATTATCCATATTAAATTATTTTATTTGTTCTAGATTATCAGAACTAAAATATTTTATCAGTTCTAGATTATCATTAATAAATTTTTTAATCGGTTCTAGATTATCAGTATTGAATTTTTTATTTCAATTCTAGATTATTTGTATTGAAATATTATTATCGATTGTAGATTATATATATTTTAATATTTTTTGAGTACTAGATTATTTTATGTGATTTATTCTATCAATACAAGATTATTTGTACTAGATTAATTACATTTTATCAATTTTAGATATCTAATTGGTCTCATAATTTTTTCGTATTTTTAGTATTATTATCATAAGAAAAATATAGTGAAAACTATAAATCTTACATTATTACCCAAAAAGTACAATTTCTAAAACAATATTTTGGTTGATAAAATATATTTTTTTCAATTCTTTCTGCTAACTTTAAATGGGTTTCTATATGAATATAATTTTGTTCTGTTGAAACCCTCAAGAGAAATAAATCAACCTCATGAATTGGATCATTTAAAAATAATCATGACCATCAATTTCATTGTTAATGAACACCTCTATACATATCGAATATTGAATTCCTCTAAAATCCCCTCAAGATTTAATGCTCAATAAATTATCAGAATGGTTTGTATATAGAGCTACTTCAGTTTTAATAATCAAAGATCTACAAAACTTTTGTAATGAGAAAAACATTCATCGGTCAAGATTTTTTTTCATGTCGGATTCAAATGCTTCAACACCAAAGAACATGTCCACAAAATAATTATCTTTAATTTCCATTATAGGTGAATTTTTAGTATGATGAGTCTTTTATGTTACTTTTGATTCATTATATAAATGGATAATTATTTTCCAATTGTGGGAATCCATTTTTGTTGAATGAAAACAATTCAGATCTGGATTTTGGGAGTCATGTAGAGGTATTGAAATTTTATTAATCAATAGATATAGAAAATGGTCTTAATATTTCCTTTATTATGTGTGATATAAAGTATAGAATATCCATTAAACAAGAAGCTACATTTCTAGGTGTACCATCTGAGGGTGATTCGATATATCTTTCTAATAATCTACTTGAATATGATGGAGCATTGTTAAGAGTGAAGATTAAGAATAACTTTTTAAGATTCATGAGGACTAGAGAATGTTAAGTCTTTTATCATGAGATAATTGAAAGAATGTTCTCTCGATACAAGGCATTTTATTAGTGATAAAGGATTATAATGAATATTTAAATTATTTAGATTTTATGAGCACGACAATTGGGTTAATATGAGGATTTTCCATCTGATGGTATTAATTTTCATGACAACAAATTAGATAAAATATGGTTCCATAAAATCTTATCAAATTATGTTTCCCAATATATTGAGTATGATTTTGAAATAATTATTTTGTTTATGAAATGAATCAATCACATCAAATACACCAACCTTTAATGAGCCACTAATCAGTATGTATTTGATAAGGAGTCATATGTTTTGATTCAATACAAAATCAAAATATTTTGAGAAAGATCTGGATGATGAGTAATGAAATGAAGTTTCTCAAGGTAGTGAAGATCTTTATATGCCATTAAAATCATCATTAATTAATATAATGGTAGTAAAGACTATACATCCTAGAAAATAAAATAAATAAAAGGCTCTATCCAATGAGGTTGCTTTTGAGTGGTATAAGAAAATGGAATTAAGGAATGAAATGGATCCTCAATTATGTTTGGATGCAGCAGAAGCCTAGTAACTGAAAATAAAATTAGAAGAAACATTCAAAATAGACAAACATAAGAATAAAATGAAGATTAATAAAGCTCATGATATTGAAATTTCTACTCTTCTCAAGATGCATGAGCATGCCAGAAATGGTATTGAAATAAGGGATCCACCAGTTTAGACTCAATCAGATTGAGAAAAAAAGTACAAGAAAATACATGAATCGGAACTATCGGCTACACAATCTCTTATTCAAGAATATGAAGAATAATAAGAAGAAGATGAACATGGGTAATATGAACAATGAAAATAATAAGAAGACGTAGAAAAGGAATATGATGCAATCAACTGATCCATTCTTCTAAGTCCTCAAAAGTTACATCCTTCAAATTTTCATCTCTGAATACTCAACCATCCAAGGATGTGTCAATGAGGGTTTCTTCCAAGAGTTTTATTCATATTTCAGATAAATAAGAATAAGATGAATCTTATAAGAATCAGAATCATCCATCTCAATTTATCAGTTCTTAGAGTCATTTCGCTGATCTCTCTGAATACAATAATGAAACAGATTTTGAAAGAACAATTAAAGTGAATAGAATTAAGTACATTGAGAATGAATTGAATATTTTGGAATAGATAATACTTTTCATTTTAAATATTTATAACATGCTAGAAATTCGTTCAAATAGTCATAATTATTGAATGGACTCTCTTACAATTTTTTTAGACTATTTTCTGAATCTTGTAGCCAATTTCATGAAATTCAAGTTAAAATCTTTCGATCATAGTAATGCTTGTAATATTGTTGTCAAGTGGTCGTAAAATGCTTATGATATTCTGTAGAATCATCTAGGCCAGATGGATTAATTAGTGAATCTGGTAAATGACCTCAATTATCTCTCTAAAAAGTTATTTGCTGATTTGAATGAAAAAATTGATGTCATTCATAAACCATGTACCTCAAAGGGATTAGCCTTTTATGATCATGATTATATTAACATATAATTCGAAGATGGTTGTAATGACATTTTCTTTCTCTCAAATAGAGTTGTAATTTGGGAAATGGCCTACAATGTTATAATGGAGGATTTTAAATTCCATGGAGCACATATCAATGAACAATAAGTAATAAATAGCCTTCCTAATGATATTCTCTATATGCATAAAATGATAATGGCTGAATAGGATGAGAATTTAAAAGCTCAGTATGAATCCCCATAAAAACTCATGGAGGATTGAAAAGAGTTCAAATAGATGAATATTATAAAGTTTAACCCTTTGGAAAAAACAATATGGGATAAAATGATTTTTAGAACTCATGTTTTATTATTATTATTTTCTCCATGTAGGAATATTTTTTGTATTGTCTTTCGTTAACCTATTTCTAGAACAGAGTTATTTCCCCAATTCATTTCAAAAATCACAAAGGGGGAGAATAGTTTAGAAAAATAAGAATTTGATGAATAATTTATTAATGTAGAGAACTCACAAGTAAAAGTAATGATAATATGATCCCTATTTAATTATTTAATCCTAGTGTGGAATTAGTCATATTCAACATTATATTCCAAAGAGTTACTAAACTCAGCGGGAGATAAGACATTTATTTATTTTGTTTTTTGGTTTCCAAAAAACGGGGAGATTATTGAGTAAAGACATGTTTCAAATTTCCATTTAAAAATTTTATTTTTATAAATCACAAATTAATTCTCGTTTTTATATATGAAGTACTATAATCATAATCAAAATTATCAAAATCCCATTTATCATAATACCATATATCATAATCATATTATTTTGTTTTACAATCAAAATCAAATATCTTGTTTTGCAACGTAAAAACAAGTGATGTTGTTCTACAATGTAATTATACGTTTATTTTATTCAATCATAACAGCAGAATTTGTTTCTAATCATAACCACATAAAATATTTTACTATTGTAACGAGGTTACATATTCTATCATAACTATGCATCATATACAGGTTCTTAATTGTATTCATATTATGCATCATAATCATGAATTATAACAAGGTTAAGTATTTTATAATAACCACGCATCGTAACAAGGTTATGTATTGTATCATAATCATTTACCATTACCAAGAAATATATTTTATCATAATCTTGCTTCGTAACTAGGTTATACATAGAAATAACTTTATGCATCATAACCAAGTTATAAATTGTTATGATGATGTGAGTATTATCCATGTTCATCATTGTAACTTCATATTAATCACAACATTTATTCTAAACACTATATGCTTTGAAATTTTGATATACATCATAACCTAGTAATTTATCTTAATCATGAAATGCATGAAACTGTAGTCGTACTTCAATAATGCATACAAGTATCATCTAACACCTTCATTTATACATATGATTGTATTTTTTTATAAAAAAAATATATAGTTTAATTAGTTATATAGAATTCAATACGGTGTCGATAGTTCTATTTTTCTGACTATTTTAATGCCAAGTGTCCACGCCCCACCAAAATCTAATGAGAAATATGACCGCTGGAGGAAATATTTGTGTTGGAACCTGTGACATATAAATTGATATTCATTCGAACTTGAATACATAAAATTTTATACTATCAAATTATAGATTGAGATGGTTTGACTTATCTCTAGCTTCGTGTGATGGCCTTGATGATACAAGAACATAACAACATGTTCAAGATTTATTTATTTTTATAAGTGCTTCATTTCTGCCTTGTGCGTCCGATCATTGAGATAATGATCAAGGGAATTCATGGATAGAAATATGTGATGACGATCAACAAGTTGATGGATTAAATGTGTTTGAAGGATAGAGGTGCAGATTACATTTTTAATCGAGGGCTACCATGGATAGGAAGACAGTTGTTATGATCATCGTTTATGATGAATTTTCAAGGTGGTGGTAAGACTGATCTTTTATTCTAGGGGAAATTATACCATACTATTTTGGATATAATAATTGTAGTGCCTTTACATTTCTACTATTACTTGTAATCGAAATGTAATAATTTCGTTTCTTCTTTGTATTCAAATTATTATCTATTTTAATTGTTAAAATTATTATTCAATCATTACATATTGTATTATATGATTCAATAAGATGTACGGTAGAATAATTTACTTTTTTTATTATTAATATTGTATTTAATTAATAGAAAATTGTATTTCATTACTAGTGGTATTAAATATAATCTTATCCATCGGATCTAATACCTATATGGTTATTTTTATTTGTGGAGAATTGTATTAGTTTATGACCTCATATGTTACATTCATTATTATGAGTTTAAATACCATGTTTTAAAACCTATAGTTTACCCCCTCTAGTATTGTTCCATCTTATATACATGTAAATCAATATTATGATCCAACAATAAGTATCATTTCAAAAAAACATAACACAATAATGATAGAATATTAATGAAACGTTTGGATGATTTCTTATATTTGAATGATTAACATTAATAGATATCATTTTATATGGGAAATAATTTACTAATATATTTTAGGGAAAATTCATGGTGAATATAGAAATTATTCTTTAAAGAAGTTTCATTAAATAATTAATCCATTTGAAAATAATTTTCACGAAAAAAATATAACTCTAAAAAAATTTTAGAATCATTTTTCATCGAAAACATAATATGAGACAATAAAACACATTTGAAATAATTTTTTCATGAAAATGTGAAAAATTTAATTAAAAATGATTTGGAAACCATTTTGTTGAAAATACTTTGGAAACTTATAAATAAATCATGAAAATGTTTTTGAAAGCATTTTATGTGAAAAAGTATGAATTAATATTGAAATTAATTAGAAAAATTTTTTCCTCTAAAATACAAAAATAATTTTGTAAATATGTTCAAAAAAATTTCTATATAAAATTTATAAATAATTATTTATGAAATTGTGAATATATTTTTTTAAACAAAATTATAAAAAAAATTCTAGAATAAATGGAAAAATTTTTATTTTTAAAAAAATTAATTTTTATCCATTTGATAGAAGAATAAATTTAGTGATGGTCATAACATAGGATAAATTTGTACAAGCTGATCATTCATATTACACCATAAAATTCTTAAAAATGTTCCTTGACTAAAAAATGACATCAGGATTCCATAAAAAATACATCTTTTTAATAGGTAAAATAAGAAAAAAGCACTATAAATTATAATAGTTGAATAGTACAATATATATATTATATTCATTTATAATAGATGGTTTAAGAGGAAAACAAATTCCAATCTAATCATAAAGGTTATGTTTGATTTCATTAAAACATTCTAATAGTTATCATAAATAAGTTCGGAAATTTTAATAATACATGTATATATTTGGATTAAAAATGGAATAATTAATATCATGAATGTTCATGAGATATTGATCATAAGAATTTTTCTATGTATGTACAATCATAAATAGTCAAAATTAATTATGGGATTGTCTCAATAAGCTCTTCGTATATGGTAATGTTGGATCACACTTTCCATGTAAGAGAATGAAATATCATGAAGTTTATAATATTTCATAAATAACGATATTAATCATATAAATTGTCAATTACAACTCAAAAAAAATTGTAGGTTCATAAAAAACATATTTCTCGAACCTTGAAAATTGAGACAAAACAATCTTACATATTTGTTAACTTTGGAAAAATTGTCCCCATGAATGAATTATTATAGAATGGATATGTAAATATCCATAAATTTAGTAATAACAATCATGAAATACATTCAAATAAATAATATACATGACAAAAAATTAAATTATGGTGATAAATATATGTATCTCATTAATATAAAAATACAGATGAAAATTTCCTTACCATGTGTCTTGACTCTCATCTTACTCTTTCAAACATCCAATAAATTTGGTAACACATTTTGGATTGAAGACATGCGATTCCATGAAAGTCTTTCTTCTAGAAGTTCAGATTCAAAGATGGATTTAGTGTTTTGGGATGTGTATTTGGCTGATCATGGACAAACATATGTTGATTGATGGGTGTATAGATGTGGGATATGTGGATGTTTTTTATAAGAGGGGGAAATGAATCACATTGTGTTTTTGAAAAAACGTTTGATGTACCCATGTTTTACATGAAAAAGTCATCCTATCTTAACCAAACTCATGAAGTGAAGGTGAATGAATGAATAATGTCTAGCTAATAGGAATTTGAAATCTGTCTAGGTGGTTTGGACCCTTATGTTTAATGTTTTTTCGGTTGTGAAGCTTAATTTCACTTTAATGATTTTAATTTATTTTTATTACATTCCGTCATATTTTTGGTCAAAAACATATTTAACTATAATATACATTATAAATTATTCTATTTCCAAATATGGATCCATTATTCCAATTTACTAACTCATAATTCGTTGATGATAATTTAAATATAACATGGTTGATGGGATGGAACTGTGGAGTGTTTATGTAATAATTATCAAAATATTTCAATGTTTTTAAAGTGATTTTCAATGTAAAATTGAATCCAATAACCAAAATTAATCTAATTGATAAAATTATGTTCAAATAAGACTTTATAGTCAATTTTAAATACAACTTATTATATTATCAAAATATATGATCATTATGTTTAAAATTAAATTTTAGTATTTTTCATTATTCCTTATAAAATGAAACCTCCATCAAAAATAACAAACATTTACCCAAGACAAATTATTTTTTATTCTCATTCAATGGTGAAGTTTACCATGACATTTAAAATGTATAACAATTCAAAAAATGTTATTTATAAATGGTTTTCCATAAATTTTTTTAAACATTTATTAATAGAAAATATAATATTTTGTCCATAAAAATTAGTTTATTATTCTCTTATGACTATAAAATATATTGAATGAATATTAAAAATAATTTATTTAATATAATATATATATTTATTATATATTATTTATATCAAATTAATATCACCCAATAATATTTATTAATTACATTTATTAGGGATTAACATATTTTATCGAAAATAATATTTTCCATTATATTATATTGGTTTTATTATTCATTTCTAATTAATATATATCCATTGAATTAATTTTACAGTATGGTAAAAAATATATTTTGAAATTATATATAACCTTTGTCATAACTACTAATTTAATGTCTAGGTTATATAATATATTAGTATTCAGTAAAACACATCCTTGTGTGTTACACTTGACATCAAGGAAAGTCATTATTACATGTAATACAATCCAAAATTGGTGTTTTGTATAGATAAAAACAATATTTATGTTTTATATTATGCATGGGAAACATGTTTACTTATGTAACACAATTCAAAAATACTAGTTAAATATAATATACAATCATTTTCATGTTTTCAGAATTGTAAAATATCGAAAAGGATAAATTCATTCAATAATTATTAATTTTGAAAAGTATTGTGGTATTACATTTTATCAACCATTAAAGTAGTTTTCCATTTAAATTCATCTAATTGATCAATGGTTTAAAATTTTTATGTTCCTTAAATATAATCCCACATCGTTGAAATGAACATTAAAACCTCCATTAAAAATGTTCGAGCTATAATAGTTACCCATAATAAAACATATTTGTGATTCCACATAGGCGAACATAGGTGGCATGTGAAAACATGGACACTGAGGATTAATATACCTATAATGTTCTGTCGGAGATTGATAAATAACATGGTCATGATGAAGTTATTAATCAAAATTCCATAAATCTATGATGATCTAAGGGATGATCTAATTCATTAAATGAATGGTTCTTAAAATTATGTTTTTCATTATATTTTTCCAAGATTCGATGATATCTTATACTATCTATGAACATGGAGAAACATTGTTACTAGATTTCATTCCATTTCATATGAATAATCTCACCCTTTCGATATTACATGATCAATTATGACTACAAATCATTCTCTTAGAAATTACGGAGAGTTTTTTATTCTTAAGGATTAAACAGCTATAGAGATCCTTGATATTCCATCCCATTTCACATTTTTTATCATCAAACTAGTGTTGTTCAAACATGTTATCTAGTATCCATAAATCCTCAAGAGGTGAGATATTACTTTAATTTCACAAACATTATCAAATGTTTAACTGAAGACCTTCCATAAATTTATTACCTTGTAACACATTGAGAAGATAATAATCCTAGACACTAGATATATGTTCACACATTCATCTAAACATTGATCACAAATATATCATAAGGTAGCTCTTGGTTGTAAAATTCCAAAAAAATGAATAAATTCATCATTTAATCACTTGAAGTTGGGTAATAACCAGAATTACCATAAACCATTAATGAAAACATGAAGTCATAAGTATTCCAATGGTTAATGGATAAATTTTTTTAAATCAAAGATGTTATAAAAGTCATCATTGATGACATATACCACATTATCAATAATTAGTTATTCTGTAATCAATTCCTTATAATTTATTTATTCATGTCAATTGTATCATTCTCAAAACATCATTATCTCAATGTCATGAATTAATTAATGGTATCCTTAACCAAATATAAATAACAATTTTCAATGTCTTCATCAACGTTAAATTTATAATTTTCAATACTTAATGAAAATATAAACTAAAAATACATATATATTTCATGTCCCATATTACATAATCATTGATTTACAAAAAATAAACACTTCCTTCATCCAAAATTATTCTTAAACCATTATTAATTCATCTAAAATGGATTCTATAAGAATAATATTGTAGAATATACAATATTAATCATGTTTTATAGTTTCTCTTCATTAATATATTCATTATTCTTAATCTGAATTTATAAATGTCTAGATATATAACACCTACCATCAATATGTAATTTTCGGTCCCTTTATCTTCAAAAGCATAACCAATAATCATACCACCTTTATGATTCCCAATATTATATTTCTATAAGGGAAATCTATTTTCCTAATACCAATACATTTCACATTTGAATCATTCAATTCTAACCATGTTATTTTTAGTTTTCCCCAATTACTCTAACCTAAAAGGATATGATGAGAATCATATATAATTGAATAAAACCACAAAGTATAGAAGAATAATTAATTATAGGTTTTCAAAATCCCGACACCAAATTAAATAACCAATGATGGAATATAAATTCCTATATTATTTTTTTGAAATAATATATTTAAATCATCCATGATTGCTTATAATGATTTTTTAAATTTCCTACATATATCACCATAGAATGTGAAACCAAATGTTCAAATATTACCATTGTTGTATTCCATGTTTTGTTGAGTCACAACCGACACACCTTTTAAGACTTTTTACCGCTAGGTACAACCTGTTTATATCAATATCCACTTCTATTATTCAGACATTGTTTTATTCCATGAAGAAGACTAACTTTTCCCATTCCTAAAATTTCAATACATTTTCTTAAACATAAAATTATCATTATGCTTATCCTTTGAGACATCCCTAGACATATAATATTAAATATACCAGGCATCTAAATAATATTTCACATCATATTTTATAGTAGTTACAAAATTTTTGCCCTGATACCATCAATAGTGACCAATACAAGATGTACATTGAGATTATAAATATTTTGCGAAATACATAATACATTATAAAAAATATTCCTAAAAAACATATTATATTAGTGACATTGGATTACTGTAAAAAATATTCTAAAATAGTGATAGATAAAAAAATATTTCTCATAAAGAACATCCCTGGCGTTTTTCTAGATAGAAACCTACCTTTATGACACGGGGAACGGAAAAATAATAAATGTGTGAGGTAAAATATTGTGTTAGGGTAAATAAATAAAATGGGTAAGCACATAAAAAATATAAGGGAATGATAATGTGGTCATGATCATTATAAATCATAAAATTTATTCGAAAAATAAAATTCATGAGTGGTGGAACAAATATTTGATCTTAATAAGACACGAATCATACAGAAATCATGAGAATAAACCCTGAACAAATATAGTAGTAATTAGACATAGAATTTTGGAATAAAAGACAATATATAACACAATTATCATGTATATAGAGAAATTGGTTCAAACATAAAGTGAATAATAGCTAATTAGTCCCACACATTGAATAATGGACATTCAACCAGGTCCATGATTAATTTAGTGAACATGAAATTAGTTTCACCAATAAAATTTTGAATTTTTATTTTGTCTCACTCATAATAATATGGAAATTAAACCAGTTCCATGAATGAAATTTTAAAAAAGAAATCAGGATCATGCCTAACATTATAATCACATAATAAGGTTCAATTATAATAATTTGATCATGTAATCTGGTTCATTTATAAACTTTTGGACATAAAAATAGGTCCATGTTTAATGTTCTGAACAATTAATAATTTTCCCACATAAAATTTATACTTCTATGTCATCTATCATTATTGAATGCTTTAGAGGTAGATATAAGTCCCACTAATCACATATTGAAATCATACATGAAAGTGATAGAAAAAAATAATCATATCATAATCCCTAAAAAATATGCATTCAATAAAAATAAAATCATATTTGTTTCTAGTGCTTTCACCAAGGCCCGCACGTCTGTCCAATCGAGTATGATAGCTGCGGCTTTGATGCCCTGCCTTCCTACTTTCCAAAGGCTGGAAGCATCCATTACATAATCTGTGAAGTTTTCTCCCTGATCGAAATAGGATGATGGGATATCAGTTCATCCATTAATGGATTCCACCTCGGAACTCGTCTCCTAGTACGTGTCTCCATTATATATTTAATACATTGTTCACGAAACTATTCCAAGAGGCATTTCTTAATGGACACTAGTTAATTGCACTGCTTCTATCAGGACATTCCATGCGGTCCAGTTAGGGGAGAAACCTTCGATTAGGGGAGTAGTCATGTTGGGTATCACTGGCGTGTCAGCATGTTGGGGACTGGTGTGTCTGTCTTATGTCCCATATTAGTGGGCTTCTCAACGGTGTGGGAGCCAGAGGAATCCCACATCGAACACAGGGAATCATATTCCATGGTCATGTATCTGAGGTTTTCCTAATCTTCCCATGATTTACACAGTGTATGACTCATGATTAACTTCATGTAGAGAGAGATCGAACTGATAAGAACACTAACTAGAGTTGATCAGAAGGGGGAACCCCGAGGAGGGAACACTGATGTTGGGGCCAATTCATGGTTGACCTCCGGGTTACTGTTGAGGTGAATGAATTGTGGAGTGGCATGATCCCCTAGGGATGTGGCGGCCCAGGTATGAATCAGGATAGATGATTTAGTGTTTAATGGGATGTAACCATCATGAGGATGATGATGGTTTTGGTTATGATCCTCTAAGAGGATTCTAATGTATCCATGTGGAAGAGAATCAAAGTCTATGTAGTTCCGACTGGAGGGAAGGGGCTTACACTATAGGTTTCCCAATTGAGTTGGTGAACCAACGTGAAGAAGGTCAGACCGACCTGGTGATGGGCGTGAACCTCGTGGATGTTTCCTACGTACAGTTCCTTAGCACGGATCAAATACCTCATTGTTTAGAGGTGATGAAATTCGTGGCTTACGCTCTGAGGCGGCCCAAGGATTTGGTGAACCAAGGTGAAGGGGTTCGGGATGACCAAAGGATGGTGGGCGTGGATTTCATGGAGGATTCCTACGTACCATTCCTTATCAAGGATCATAGTTTTCATAGTTTGGGGTGGAATTTGGGGATTATGCTCCAAGGTACCCCAATGTTGGGCATGAACCTCATGGAGGCTTCCTACGTACCTCGCCTTGGCAAGGATCAAAGTTCTGTTAGTTAGGATATCATTTAGGTCTTACACTCTGAGTCTTCCCAATGTTGGGCTTGAACCTCATGGAGGCTTCTTACATACCATGCCTTAGCAAGGATAAAAGTCCCCATAGTTAGGGGTGGCGTTTGGGCATTATGCTCTGATATAGCCCAATGTTGGGCTTGAACCTCATGTAGGCTTCCCAAGTACCTTGCCTTAGAAAAGATCAATGTCCTTGTAGATCAAGGATGGTATTTGGGGCATATGCTCTGAGGAATCCAAAGGAGTTTTTCATGGTTGGTGCTTGCTCTAAGCCCCCGTGTGTCATGTATAGTGTGAGAAACAAGAGGCACCAAGGACCTGACGATCACGTCACGAAATGTGTGACCATGGGAAGTTGAGTGGGGCTTACACGTTGTAAGTGGAGAAAAGATGAAATAGGGCCTTATGCATTGTTAGTATCCCAAAAAGGATGGGACATACTCTAGGATGGAGGCCTGAATGGCGACGAATCCCAGTAGGAGTAGGACATGGCACCCAGGAAGAGAGGAGGAGTAGGGGTGCTACCTCCTGCAAGAAAATCCAGGGCCTCACACAAGTGTGGTTTCCTTGTACCTATGTAGAAAGCATGGGGGGAAGTTATAGTTTAACCTCATGTGATGAAGACAATAGTGCTTGGCATTTTAATGTCTAGCAGCTCGGATTAGGTGGGTTTTCTCCTCACCACTAGGACATAGATAACTGGTACCCTCTGTTCCTTGTGGAAGGGAAGGCATCATCAATTCCGTGGTTAGAGGGGGGGTATGGGGAGAAACATTTAGGGGTCCACGTTTGTGTGTCTATGAGAAGAATAAATATCTATTATCATACCTCTACGAGGAATCATGAGGCGAAGAAACACAATGGGTAGTATCATCCGTGTGACATTGAAATCACATCATGAAAACCTGGAAGGTCGCACCGGAAAAAGAATTGCAAAGGAGAGGGGTTCATAGGCAGGGGCCTTGGGTAACTCTGCTGCTCTGTGTGGTGGAGGGTACATGCTAAGGGATGTTCCTCATGATGCGGAGCACCTCAGCCTAAGCATAGTGGAATAGTGCATATGGGATGTGCTTCACGAAGTGAAAAGGGATTTGCAGAGCACTTCCTTTCATGGAAATAGTGCCTCGCAAAGTAAAGATTCGTGATGCAATTTTCTATGTGATGTACAGTGACCCTGCCTTGGCATGTAGATCATGTTTAAATGAAGGGTGTTTTGTGAATCATAATTGGTTTGTGATGACCCGTGTCCCCTTAGGGATCCCCTTATTCCATAGAGACCATTAGGCTCCGCAAAAGGCTTCCCTATAGGAAGTGGGGATCAAAACTACACAAAGGGGAGGAACATCGCATAGAAGAAGTATCTCTCACAACTCATGGTTCGCAGAGGAGGAGTGTGCATCATGATTAAGGAGATAGAAAGGAAAAAGGTCATATTTTCTACCTTTTGAATTTGTGGGGGGTGGAGGCTAGTATTTATTGGGGTGATGCATCGCGAGGCAGTGCTCACTTGTCGCAAAGAGTAATTCATTTTCTCTGCGGCGCGTCACGAACGTCAAATGCGGTCACGGAGCGTTACCGAATCCAACCATCGTGGCAGGTCGAAAACGTCAATAGAGGTCAAGGATAATTACTGAAACTTATCTTCGCAGGGGGTCGTGAACGTCCAGGGTAGTTGGGGAGGATTACTACCTCCTTTATTCACAGCGGGTTGCTAACATCAAGGGTGGTCATGGGGCGTTACTGCCTCCTTGATTCACACTGGGTCGCAAAAATCAAGGGCAGTCACGGAGCATTACTATTTCCTTGCTATGCGTTGGGTCACAAACGTCATGGGTGGTCACGGAGTGTTACTACCTCCTTTCTTAGCGGCAGGAGAGTGTGGTTGGTTCTCCATGAATAGGATTCGTGAGGCAGCCATTGGGTCTGTACCTTCTTCTCATTCCCACATTTTTGGCATGAACAAATTCTCCCACAGACTTGGAACCACATAGAAATCAAGGGACGAAGCCTTTGTGTCGACTGCCAAAATATTCGGTCTTTCGGGAAGCAATCTCGTGAAGAGGACTCTACATGTAGAAAAGAAAACCTACGGCCAGATGCGTCGTGAAGCTCGCTTTGGTCAAGGAAAATAGTGAAGCTCTGAGTGACCCCTGCCTATAAATAGTGGACCTGAACACTCTTTTGTCTGTTCACTTTAATGCTATTTATACTTTAGTGCTCTCGAATGTCGATGCTCCACGTAACTCCACAACTAATCTATAAGAATTGGGCCTTCAGCTTCACGGTTCTTCCACAAGTCTTTGACTCCTCGTCTCACCACTTCACGACTCTGTATAAGAAAGACAATGCATGGATCCATGAACAGGATTTGTGAACATTCTCTATAAACCAGCTTCACAAACCAACTGTAAAAGTTCCGAAATTTCAAAACAAAATGGCTTGTCAAGAATCTGATCATGGAATCATTGAGGACACTTCCTAGAAGGACGATATGGAAAACAGTATCGACCTGGGAGAGTTTGTTTGGAGCCATTCCGAACATGATTCACTAGTGAAGCTGCTGTCAGAGAGCCATAAGAACTACCCGTTGTGCAAGAGGATTCCTTTTTATGGATTCAGGATTAGGTTTAAAGTCTTCATCCCACAAGGATGTTGAGACAAACCATCTTACTTGTTCGTGAGCTCATCATGCCAGCATCGATGGTTCAGGGCAGTTGATGGCCTTATACGGGAGGATTTCACTCTTGTCAGTACTGATTGTTTATACAACCACTTAAATAACGTCGACGTGAAGTAATTGCAACCGAATACTAACCCTCCACTGTACCACATGAAACTAAAGGTAGATTTGAGGAACATGAGGAAGGGGTGGTCCGTGGAATGGGACCTATGCTAGGGTAGCATCTTCACAAACGATTGGGCATGTGCCTATTTGGATGGTGCCTCATGTGAGGAGTTTGGGGCTGACTTGAGGAGAGTGGGCTTGAACGAGGCGACATGGGCCTCTAAATTCCACATATATCAACCAAAACAGCTGAGGCTTGAGCTGTGGAGAAGATGGTCGTCGAGGACCAATACCTTCCACTTACTCCATAGGAAAGACGGTATCAGCTTTCTGGACTTCCACCGGATCTCAGGGGTCCTGATACTGTAACAGCCCGAGCTTTTATGAAAAATATTCTATTTTATTTCACTAATGTCTTGTGTTGTACGCTACACCAAAAGGAGCTTGCCCAACACGCATCCTTGACATGCCTTTCATTACACGCAATCACGACCTTCCTCGATAGCGTGTGTAGTATGCAATACCGAGTTTCGCTAAACAACGATATGCTATTAAAATATTATTATAACTAGCCGTTATGAATAGTAATAACCACTTTTTGAAATTTTATAAATTTTATTTTTCAAAATGGACTTCATTTTTTGATTCGGAATACCGAAATTAGCCTAGGGTGAAATTTTGGTATTTTTCTGAAAACTTTCAATTTTTGATGAATAGTGAAACCACTAAGTGGTAGGTTAAAAACTGAATTTTGCATAAAACGTAATTTTACCGCTTCTGTGAATGGAATTTCGAAAATCCGACAGACACGCTTAATATCAAGGACTAAAATTTGGTTCAATGAGATGAAAATAATTTTTGGTGAATAGTAACTTTTTACTTTTTTTTTACCACGGTTAATAGTAAATAGGGTAACTAAGGGTAAATATGATATTACTATTACCCTAACACATGTCCTAATTCTATTGGATAAGAGTAATTCGACCAAAAACAACCTTATGAATATAATATGACCATTTAGGTCCACCTGGATTAGATTATGACATTTAATATTATTTTATTTAATGAATAGTTAAAATAGTTAAAATCAAAGTTTAATAACTAAAACATTTTTAATATGGGGTTATACATAAGCTAAATTCGACTATAAATCTTCATTAGAAAGCTAAAAAGATTTCCTACATAATGGTATTTTATTTGTAATTTTTAGACATTAAATAATATAATTTATTTATGACACAATGATAATGCAATAATTATCTTATTAATGAAATATTGACATAATTGATGTTATAAACACCAAAATAAATGTAATTTGAGACTTTTTATGAATTCCACTAATTTTATAGGTTACTATGATATATTAGTGTTGATTTAATCAACTTGGTTCGAACATATAATTCTGTTATGACTTTCAAAAAAATCATATATCAAATAGTGTCAAAATTGACACAAAATAGTTTTTAAATCAAATATTATATTATTAATTGTTATTTTATTCCTAAAAATCTAAGGTTCGGCCAAATGACTTAGATTAGGATATATATATTAATAATAAACAATTTAGAGTTCGTTTGGCATGTTATAGTAAGTGTATTAACCATATAGTGAAAGAAAACAAAAAGACACGGTAAAAGTTAAATTATTTAACTTAGAGTTAAATCTAATTGATAAGGTTAAAATAATACCCTAAACTTGTCTAAATCCTATTGGTTGATAGGATTTCGACCCATCCCCACTTCAGCTTCGAAATAAGACCCTTTGGAACCATTATAAACCGATTTTGACATTAATATAAAATAATATTTTGATGTATTCCTAAGGTGCCCCTCTCCTCCCTTATAAAAGGATACCTCCTCCCCCTCCTCCTCACACCAATTTGAGCACACAATCACGGCCAAACACTGCCAAAATCTCTTTTCCACTTCCCTAGAATAATCCTAGAGGTTCTGGTCTTCCTCAAATACCAATTTTAGTGCCCTAAGAGGAGGCCTCAAAGAGGCGCTTCAAAGAAGAGGTAATTACCGTTACCAATTCTTTCATCTTTATTTCTTCTTCCACTTCTTCTTCTTAGGTTGTTTCATTATGAAGTAATAACATCAGTATCACTCATATACTGATATGTTATTATAAGTATGAAACAACCCTATTTCACCATCTATCCATCCTACAGAAAAAGAAATCATCGTGCGTGCGTACGTACGGAATACCGTCTCCACGCCGTGGTGTAATCTATATTCCACCACCACCTTACATGGATGGGTATAATGGTATAAAGAATAACTATACATAGTTATTAAAACATCATATTGATTCTGATATATTGTATAATCCACTCCAATTCAATTCAATATTTATGGAAATGATATCATTGCTCGTGCGTACGTACGGACTACCGTCTCCACGACGCGATGAGATTCATTCTCCATGTTAACCATTTAAGAATGATTATAAAGTATATATAAGAAATAATAATGAAATATATGACATTATAAAGATACTGGATTTATGTATATATATATATATATGTATGTCATCTACTTACTTCCATTCAAGACAATAAGGAAAGAAAAACAGCGTTCATGCGTACGTACGGACTACCGTCTCCATGAACGGTGTTTTTCATTTCATTTATCTATCTATTATATATATATATATATACTGAATATATATGATATATAAATCATATTTTATATTCTGTAAGTAAGTAAATCATGATATAAGTAATAATAATGTCAAGAACAACAAGTTAAAACACCTACGATAAATGAAACGATTTTACCCAAAACGCTTCTTTAACATTGAATTTACAAAAGAACGGGTAATATAATGTCATAAGTGAACCATATATGATATCATAACAATGAATATGATTCTGTAATAAGTCAATGAAATTATTTAAATCATTATACAGGAGGTTCGGACACATACAAAGCAAATCAGACAAAAGGTAAGGGAAAATATCACAATCTCATTTTTATCCGAGATTGTTTTTACTTTGGAATTTACTGGGGTGTATTTTATCATCCACATCCATGTTCCATAAATATGTAATATTGTTTCCATCCACTTAAAATAGTTTAAATCCAATTTTACCCTTTGGTGAATTTTTAGTAAAGAATATGAAAGGAATCTTTTGTCGTTTTTTCGTACGAGGTACTTTTTGACTTTTCCGAAAAAAGTACGAAGAATGTTTTTTTAACTTATACGGAATGTATGGATTTTTAAAACATTATTTACAAGAAGATTACTTTACAAGTTTTCAAGTTTATTTTTAATCAACTTCTTTTATTTTAAAGTCGTATGACATGTTATGAAAGGAAAAATGTTTTTTTTGAAGAAGAAAGGATATTTTCCTCAAGAATGGAGTTCAAGTGTTTTATCAAAATTATTTTCCATCTAAGATAATAAAGGGTTCTGTTTTTATCCCTATTATTACATTGATTTGATCATGTTGTGATTGAATTATTTTTATGAATTCCTTTATCTTGTATGAATTGTTTTATGATGTCATGATATTTAAGATTCCAATTTGTATTACATGGGTTATGCAATGATGTATGATTTATGATTATGTGGAACACATAAGAAAGGATTCATTATAAGATGGGTGGGACCTATATCTCCCTCCAATGCATTGGGTAAATATTTTATATCAAATGAGATAGACAGGGCTGGAACGGTAGGTTATACCGGTTCAGTGAAACAGGACTGAAATGAGGGTTACTCGATTCAGAAAGGGACTTTGTCCACTAAGATAGTCTTGGCAATGAGTCTGGACTAACAAGAAACGATTCTCTATGATTATGTGTGAATGCCACAAAGTTTCATGTTTTAAGTTATGATTATTGTGATTACATTTCACTGCCATGATTTATCCCATGTTATGAAATTATGCACTCTTTTGCAGGTTAAGATTTCCAAAATGTTATGTTCTTATGAATACGATGTGATTGATATTTATTTTGTTTACCCTTACTGAGCATTTGAGCTCACCCTTTTATGTTTTCTTTTCCCCAGGATATAAAGAAAGGTTTTAGGTAAAAAAAAGGGAAGATCTTTATAGGTGATGTTGAAGATCTTTCACCACGATTAGAAGATTACGTTTCGAGTTTCCAAAGACACTAAACTATTACGATCCTTGTGTGTGTGTTTTTGTTATGTACTATGTATTCCGCAAATGTAATGTAATGTCAATGTACGTCAGGCTTTCAGGTCTCTACAGTTGGTATCAGAGGAAAGGTTTAGTAAACCTTTGCCAACTAGGATGCGAAAACGTTAGTGAGATCCCTAGAGATATTTCTACGGTATGTCTAGGGATGTCCCTAAGGTTAAGTATACGTATAGGTTATAGTACTAGAATTACGCTAACGATCATAGAATTAAACCTAAGATGTTAGATATTGAAGGTACTCCCCCTTTATTATGGTGTTTTCCCTAGCATGATTTTTTCCTCTCACACTATTCTTTTTGGGTTTTAGACGATGGCTGGAACCCGAAGGAACCGTGTTGATCAATGCAATGGTTGCCCTCCTGAACAAACAAATGTTATGGGATATGGAGTGCAAAATCTTATTGCTATACTTACACAAGCTATGAATCTTTCTGGACATCCAAATGAGCAGAGAAGGGAACAATATTCTATTGATTCCTTCATGAGGCAACGTCCACCTTCTTTCAGTGGGACTTCCGATCCACTTGTTGCTGAACAATGGATCAGCACCACTGAAAAGATATTTTCAGTTCTTCAATGTTCTGAACATGATAAAGTCATCTTAGCAGTATATCGTTTGGAAGGTGAAGCTGATCAATGGTGGAATCTTATCAAGAATACGAGGCCAAGAGTTGAAATTGAGTCCATGGAATGGGACGAGTTCAAGAACTTGTTTTTCAGTAAGTACTTCCCTCGTATTCTTCGAACAAAGATGGAAAAGGATTTTCTTGAGCTGAAGCAGAAGGATGATGAATCTGTTGGTATATACGAAGCGAATTTTACAAGACTTGAAAGGTATGCATCTGGCATTATCATCCAACCTGAAAGTAAAGTTGATCGATTTTTTAGTGTCTTAAAACCAAGTCTTCGAAGGGCATTAGCTATAAGAGACTTCAGTAGCTATGAAGAAATTGTGCGTTGTGCTATCAAGGTAGAAATGGAAGTTGGTGTTACATATCCATCTCATGGTTTTGACAAGAAACGAAAGATGGAGTTCAAGGAGAAATCTCAGAATAATGGTGAAAAGAAGATGAATGTTTCCTTATGTACAAAGTGTGGAAAGAATCATGGTGGAGATTGTCTTAAAGGGACTAGAAAATGTTTCAAGTGTGGAAAAGAAGGTCATCGAGCAGCTGAGTGTCAAAGTAATGGAAAAAGGGTTTCTAATGATGTGAATAAAGAAAACACTGCAGAGAACGCACCACCAACACTTCAATGTTTCAAGTGCAAGGAAATGGGGCATTATGCTAATAAATGCCCTAATCCAAGGGTTAGTGATGATAAACATGAGCAACCACTGAAGGCAAAGGACAAAGGTAAGTCACATGCGATCACTATTGGCAATGTTGAATATGAAAACGATGTGGTGGAATGATTAAGTGTTTATGTAATGGGATTCCAAAATAATGTTGTATCATTGAGTATTGAAATATTTATTGATGTGGTATTCAAAGTGATTAAGATATTTTTTCGAAATAAGATGATATGCGCATAATGAAGGGAAAACGAGAAAATGAAATGTTTAATAGTATTCATGAGCTCATGATTGATATAAAGAATAAGTGATATCATGGTTTGAGTATATATAATTAACTTTTGACAGCATTCATGTTTTCACTAAGGTTCAATGGGTATTCAAGAGAATACGTGATTAAGGACTTTGAATGTTTGGAACGTGACCAACAAGACATATCTTATGATATATGGGGATCAACGACAGTATTAAATATCTGGTAATCGTTTTCACTATATTATGAGAGTGGACTGCAGTATTATGGATAAGCCTAAAGATTAAAATGGATTATGTTGGACATAAGTTATTATTGTTTAAGGATAGAAGATTTTCGATATTATTGATGGGATGTTATAGTAATGTAGTTTTAGAAAAAGGAAAACCTGCAGGACGGGCGACAAACCATCGCGTTGGACAAGGATGTGGGAATCGAACCCACAACCGAAGTGATACTGGCCTTTATCGCCTACCACTGGCCTACAGGAAGTCCCTGTTTAGTAGAAACTAGTTTTATTATATTAAGCAGTATGATATATTAAGTATAAGTCCATTTTAGGAACCATATGTGATTAATCTCACTATAGATCGACTTATGTATATAATTTTTTGCTAACCTTTTGTTTAAGACAGATGGAATGACCCGTCATTCTATCACATGATCTGCTAACACTTCACGAATAACAAATTCAACTTCATTTATTTAAGAGATGAAGTGGAAATTGTTCAAGGCATGAACAACAGTGAGATTGTACCAAAATAAAGAAAGTATTTATTCTAATTCAAATTTTCAACTTTAGGGAAATGATCTTGAAAACCAAAAATGTTTTCCTAGTGCTCTTATATCTGATTAATCAGATGGTACCTTAGATCGTCACAAATTTATGGATTTGTGATTGTTGTCTTTTCCATAGCCATGTTCTCTACCACTCTCCATCAGAACATGATGGTTAGATTTTTCTTCCATATCTATATTTTCACCTATGTGGAAACCCAGTGATTAGTTTATTTGGGTAACCGTTAAGTTTCATACTTTTGTTTTAAAATATTGGTTTTGGTATTACTTTTTACGATGTGGGTTTCTATTAAAGAAACTTTCAAATAGTAAACCATTTATAACCCCGACGAATTTCGAGGGCGAAATTCATTTTAAGGGGGGTAGAATGTAACAGCCCTAGATTTTATGAAAAATATTCTTATTTATTTCACTAATGTCTTGTGTTTTACGCTACACCAAAAGGAGCTTGCACTACACGCATCCTTGACTTGCCTTGCATTACACGCAATCGCGACCTTCCTCGATAGCGTGTGTAGTACGCAATACCGAGTTTCACTAAACAACGATATGGTATTAAAATATTATTATAACTAGCCGTTATGAATAGTAATAACCACTTTTTGAAATTTTATAAATTTTATTTTTCAAAATGGACTTCATTTTTTGATTCGGAATACCAAAATTAGCCTAGGGTGAAATTTTGGTATTTTTCAGAAAACTTTCAATTTTTGATGAATAGTGAAACCACTAAGTGGTAGGTTAAAAACTGAATTTTGCATAAAACTTAATTTTACCGCTTCTGTGAATGGAATTTCGAAAATCTGACAGACACGGTTAATATCAAGGACTAAAATGTGGTTTAATGAGATGAAAATAATTTTTGGTGAATAGTAACTTTTTACTTTTTTTACCACGGTTAATAGTAAATAGGGTAACTAAGGGTAAATATGATATTACTATTACCCTAACACATGTCCTAATTCTATTGGATAAGTGTAATTCTACCAAAAACAACCTTATGAATATAATATGACCATTTAGGTCCACTTGGATTAGATTATGACATTTAATATTATTTTATTTAATGAATAGTTAAAATAGTTAAAATCAAAGTTTAATAACTAAAACATTTTTAATATGGGGTTATACATAAGATAAATTCGACTATAAATATACATTAGAAAGATAAGACGATTTCCTACATAATCGTATTTTATTTGTAAATTTTAGACATTAAATAATTTAATTTATTTATGACACAATGATAATGCAGTAATTATCTTATTAATGAAATATTGACATAATTGATGTTATAAACACCAAAATAAATGTAATTTGAGACTTTTTATGAATTCCACTAATTTTATAGGTTACTATGATATATTATTGTTGATTTAATCAACTTGGTTCGAACATATAATTCTGTTATGACTATCACAAAAATCATATATCAAATAGTGTCAAAATTGACACAAAATAGTTTTTAAATCAAATATTATATTATTAATTGTTATTTTATTCCTAAAAATATAAGGTTCGGCCAAATGACTTAGATAAAGATATATATATTAATAATAAACAATTTAGGGTTCGTTTGGCATGTTATAGTAAGTGTATTAACCATATAGTGAAAGAAAAGAAAAAGACACGGTAAAAGTTAAATTATTTAACATAGAGTTAAGTCTAATTGATAAGGTTAAAATAATACCCTAAACTTGTCTAAATCCTATTGGTTGATAGGATTTCGACCCATCCCCACTTTAGCTTCGAAATAAGACCCTTTGGAACCATTATAAGCCGATTTTGACATTAATATAAAATAATATTTTGAGGTATTCCTAAGGTGCCCCTCTCCTCCCTTATAAAAGGACACCTCCTCCCCCTCCTCCTCACACCAATTTGAGCACACAAGCTCGGCCAAACCCTGCCAAAATATCTTCTCCACTTACCTAGAATAATCCTAGAGGTTCTGGTCTTCCTCAAAGACCAATTTTAGTGCCCTAAGAGGAGGTCTCAAAGAGGCGCTTCAAAGAAGAGGTAATTACCGTTACCAATTATTTCATCTTTATTTCTTCTTCCACTTCTTCTTCTTAGGTGTTTTCATTATGAAGTAATAACATCAGTATCACTCATATAATGATATGTTATTATAAGTATGAAACAACCCTATTTCACCATCTATTCATCCTACGGAAAAAGAAATCACCGCGCGTGCGTACGTACGGAATACCGTCTCCACGCCGTGGTGTTATCTATTTTCCACCACCACCTTACATGGATGGGTATAATGGTGTAAAGAATAACTATACATAGTTATTACAACATCATATTTATTCTGATATATTGTATAATCCACTCCAATTCAATTCAATATTTATGGAAATGATATCATCGCTCGTGCGTACGTACGGACTACCGTCTCCACGACGCGATGAGATTCATTCTCCATGTTAACCATTTAAGAATGATTATAAAGTATATATAAGAAATTATAATGAAATATATGACATTATAAAGCTACTGGATTTATGTATATATATATATATGTGTATGTCATCTACTTACTTCCATTCAAGACAATAAGGAAAGAAAAACAGCGTTCATGCGTACGTACGGACTACCATCTCCATGAACGGTGTTTTTCATTTCATTTATCTATCTATTATATATATATATATATATATATATACTGAATATATATGATATATAAATAATATTTTATATTCTGTAAGTAAGTAAATCATGATATAAGTAATAATAATGTCAAGAACAACAAGTCAAAACACCTACGATAAATGAAACGATTTTACCCAAAACGCTTCTTTAACATGGAATTTACAAAAGAACGGGTAATATAATGTCATAAGTGAACCATATATGATATAATAACAATGAATATGATTCTGTAATAAGTAAATGACATTATTTAAATCATTATACAGGAGGTTCAGACACATACAAAGCAAATCGGACCTAAGGTAAGGGAAAATATCACAATCTCATTTTTATCCGAGATTGTTTTTACTTTGGCATTTACTGGGGTGTATTTTACCATCCACATCCATGTTCCATAAATATGCAATATTGTTTCCATCCACTTACAATAGTTTAAATCCAATTTTACCCTTTGGTGAATTTTTAGTAAAGAATATGAAAGGAATCTTTTGTCGTTTTTTCGTACGAGGTACTTTTTGACTTTTCCGACAAAAGTACGAAGAATGTTTTTTTTATCTTATACGGCATGTATGGATTTTTAAAACATTATTTCCAAGAAGATTACTTTACATGTTTTCAAGTTTATTTTTAATCAACTTCTTTTATTTTAAAGTCGTATGACATGTTATGAAAGGAAAAATGTTTTTTTTGAAGAAGAAAGGATATTTTCCTCAAGAATGGAGTTCAAGTGTTTTATAAAAATTATTTTCCATCTAAGATAATAAAGGGTTCTGTTTTTATCCCTATTATTACATTGATTTGATTATGTTGTGATTGAATTATTTTTGTAAATTCCTTTATCTTGTATGAATTGTTTTATGATGTCATGATGTTTAAGATTCCAATTTGTATTACATGGGTTATGAAATGATGTATGATTTATGATTATGTGGCACACATAAGAAAGGATTAATTATAAGATGGGTGGGACCTATATCTCCCTCCAATGCATTGGGTAAAGATTTTATATCTCATGAGATAGACAGGGCTGGAACGGTAGGTTATACCGGTTCAGTGAAACAGGACTGAAACGAGGGTTACTCGATTCAAAAAGGGACTTTGTCCACTAAGATAGTCTTGGCAATGAGTCTTGACTAACAAGAAATGATTCTCTATGATTATGTGTGAATGCCACAAAGTTTCATGTTTTAAGTTATGATTATTGTGATTACATTTCACTTCCATGATTTATCCCATGTTATGAAATTATGCTCTCTTTTGCAGGTTAAGATTTCCAAAATGTTATGTTCTTATGAATACGATGTGATTGATATTTCTTTTGTTTAACCTTACTGAGCATTTGAGCTCACCCTTTTATGTTTTCTTTTCCCCAGGATATAAAGAAAGGTTTTAGGTAAAAAAAAGGGAATATCTTTATAGGAGATGTTGAAGATCTTTCACAACGATTAGAAGATTACGTTCCGAGTTTCCAAAGACACTAAACTATTACGATCCTTGTGTGTGTGTTTTTGTTATGTACTAAGTATTCCGCAAATGTAATGTAATGTCAATGTACGTCAGGCTTTCGGGTCTCTACAGATACTTTGGGCAATCTAAGACGAATTCCTACTCTTAAAGAATGTTTGGGAGGATCCATAGGAAATTCCACCGATGGTGATGGCACTAATGAATCTTGTTCCTGAGGAGAACAATGTGGAAGTAAAAGATGTCCACTTCCGACGGTGGTTCAATCAATTCTTGAACTTCTTGGAAAATAGGCAATTTCATGTGAGGCCATGGACATGTCCAAAGGGGGCTCAATAGGGGACGGAGTACTCGTACTGGATGCTTTTGGAGGATATCCCATCGAAGAAGTGTAGATTCAGCTTCCTCACCTAGAAACAACTAATATTGAGGCTGTCGGCGTTCATCGCTTCCCTGATTTTTGGTTGGATCCTGCAAGTGAGGGATATCGATATGGGATTACACCCAAGAAAATTTATCATGGTTTCCACATTGGCAATAGGACGGCAGTTTAATCTTGGAATCTTGATTCTCCCAAAGTTGTATTAGGTGTTGTGGCACAATAGCGAGGGAAAAAGGATGAACAGTTTATCTGGGTCATTCCACCTCCTTTATGGTTGGATAGAAACATATTTCAGGGGGGTTTATGAATACCCAAACCCTATATCTCCTCTGGGCTCAAAATTCTCTCCATCAATCATGAACACTTCCTGGAGTTTTCCAGCGCTGCTGACCGCACTGTCGGTTCTCGACCATGTATGGAGGGTGGAGGAATTCAAGTTCCACCAGTTTCCGTTGCTAACAGGGGTATTTACCGACGACAGTCGGGGGACAGAGGAGCATTAGGAATATATATTAGCCTTTCAAGGTGGATTCCTAGTGGCGAGAGTGGACCATGAGCCCCTCTACGAGCCATATAACTCCACACTAGTTTTCAATGTAATTTCGGTGTATGTAGTTACTAACTCAACAGGTTTATCTGGTGATTCCCTATGAAGAACACCAATACGTGATGAGGAACATGTGGATCATGTTCACGCATGAAGATGAGAAAATTAGGAATGAGTTGCCTTTACTGACCGCCATCTTATGTCTAGTAAAGGTATATGCCCAGAGCTTGGAGGATGCTTATCCATGGGAGATGATGAAGCAACCAAACGTTCAGGTCGGTGATGGTGAGATTTCCTGACCTCGGGGCCACGGCTGGAAGGAAGAAAGGGAATCTCTTTGTGGCGGGGATAACATGGCAGTGAGGCCCGAACTTGATGAGGCTGAGGCATGAGCCATAGATCATTCCGTGGTAGCTGACCCAGCTATTCCAGTAGAATAGAGACATCAAGAGGGGAGGCCACCGAGAGGATTTAGCAGGATACCAACTTAGGCTCTGGGGAAGTGGTTGCGCATGATCGACGATCTGGGGGATACTGTCTTCCGAGAGTCTTGGGAAATCTGTGAGGTCATAAGGTAATTGCATGGCCCCGCCTTGTTTTGGAAGCACCTGAACCCTCTCGGGATGGATTTACTAGGGATTGGCCCTATTCGGGCTAGCATTACGGTACCATAGGTGGATGCAGAGCGGTACATTGTGGAGCTGGAGGAATTTGTGCTTCCTCAGGGTTCCCCTCGTCCAATGACAGATCGAGTCAAGGTGTTGCTCGATCTCACTACTCCCCTGTAGTTTTTGGCTGTTGATTTGAGAGAATTTTTCCCTCTAACGGTAGAATCAGAAGAGTCCTCCTGGGGAGACGAGGTCGGGAGAGGGAGCCCATTGGAGGAGGGAAAAGTTAGAGTTCAAGACACGGATCATGAAGTGTTCTCAAAGGCCCTTGAGGTAAAAATATGAAACACCGTTCTCTATGAAATTCTTTGAGGTCATTCTAGACTCATTTCCAACTTCTTAACTGTGTATGAGAGTCTTATACACAAGACTCATTCTCTTCCCTCAGTAGATGTTGATGCGGGACCCTGATGATCTACACCTACCTCCACATCTATTGCTAACACTAGCGAGGCTAGGATACATAAGGTGACCCCTCGGGAGCTTTCAGACCTTCTGACCATATACGAAGGGCCCTGCTTCTGGGTCCCAACAACATCTACCCATGAGTGAGACAAGGGATTCGATCTCTGTATGTCCCCTATACCAACATTATGACTATCATCCCCTAACAATTTTGACTGAGATCTATATATCTTTTTGGCATGTACTGTTATCCCAATGGTGTGGGTCACCATTGCGAGGATGGTCGGGGCTTCTTGCGTCTTCCTTCCTAGGGGAATGCCAGTGATCGTGGAAAAGGACAACAAAATTGACCATGTTGAGGTGCTCCTGATCGCTAATGGTACTGTCCGCATGGATGAACCTGAGATCATTGAGGTAGGATCCGATGATGATGATCAATCTGATAGTCCAGATCCCGCCATTCTTGATAAAACACCAGATGTGGACCTGACCAAAGAGTTCCTAGGGGAATTCCCCATGCATGAGCATGCCAATCATGTCGACTAGGATGAGATGACCTCTGAAGAAGAGGATTGCAAGATAGTTCATCATCGATCATAGAAGCCAATCACGTGTTTCAATAATGACACCACATGCACTATGGTTGGATGAGATGGATAGAATTCACTCACGACTACCTGAACGGTGTGCTAGAGGAATGGATGCACAGCTTCCTCACATGATTTTCCAATCACATATGGAGTAAAAGACATGGGAGTTTGATCGTGGCCTTGATGTGGGCTTTCAGCGGAGGATAGCAGTAAAAATCAAAATGCTCCAGGAGGTTGAAGATGAGTTTCAATGGTTGCAGGTCCAGGTAGATGAGCATTCTGCTTCCCTTGACGTGCAATAAGAGCTCGTATCATGGCTGAAAGCCTAGCTAGTAGAGGCCGAAGAGTGCATGAAGAATTATTATTAGGAGATGACCTCCATTCAGACCGATGTAAAGTGGGGCCAAATCGTGGCCAATGAATTGCTCCCCATCGCTGCCGAGGAGGAGCGGGAGCTGAACAGAAGACAACAACTCTTGTATGCCACCAGCCAGAGGGTGGAAAAGTTGCAACACTCTTTTGATGAGGTCAACTCATCCATGGGGGGAGTCAACCCTCGGGTACTACAGTGATTACAAACCCTCATATGTACTTTAATTCATTGATTGTTTGATTACATAACATGCATTTGTTCAGTTGTTTATATTTGTTTATTTCATTCTTATGACATTCATGGAGCATCCCGTGATCATTCCCTAATCTTACGTTGCTCAGGCCCGATGTGAGAAACAGTGGATGACCTCCTTATCACTCCAATTAAAATCTAGGAGTGAAAACCAAGGTTCCGGAATACAGGGTTTGAACAACCTTCCCAGATATCCAGGAAAAAATTGGAGATACCTAAATAGTGAATGAAGCTCTTAGAACAGAAAAATTACAATTTTCCCAGTGTGCTCTTGTGCACAAATGGGAAAATTCCAGGGGAACTGGAATCAATCAATACAGATGGGACTAGATGGTGAGAATAACAATACCCAGGATTCGGAACATTGTGGGGGCGGCGTGACAATATAGAATAACTGTTCAAGGAATTTGAAACAAAGTATCCTTATTGTGTTAGCTAGAAATGGAGATAGAGGATAAGGTTCGATTGCTGGACATGTTCGAAACATGGGTCTTGACTCAAAATGTCATCTGTTATCCTTCCATACCATTGGCCAAGGAAAATAGGCTGGCCAAAGGCCGAGCACCCATACTATTAGGGGGTTCCCTTAGACATGAAAGAGGGCGAGGGTCCAAATAAGGGGAACAAAAAGCGTGGAATGAGGTGTGATGGTTTCATCGAGCAGAATCAAACACTCTATAAATTTCGCCACTGTGGTGGAAACACATTATATGGTTGCATTAGTCTGATCATTGATCATTCATTATTTTAGATAGGACCTCTCGGACGAGGGATTCGCCGCTTCCGAATTTCATCATGGGGTATCCTGAACTTGTTCAGGGAAACATTGAAGGTGCATGATTCCCCACAACGGTTAAGGCCAAGGAGCCGAAAAGGGGGAGGAATAAGATTTATGATCCTTGAGGCTGGACCCGAGGGGAAATATCTTGGGTGTCTCTACGTATCCCATGAAGATGGGAATCAAGCCATACGTAGTTCTGGAATATGTCATGTAGTTTATCATCTTGTGGCTAGGACGTCATGTGGTATTAGTTTATGGTCATATAGCTCGGACCATGGATAATAGGGAATGTGGGATACACAAGGGGATAGTTATAAAACTAGACATGAATGGGAACCCGGGGTTTCAACAACTTCTTGTTATCCAAGAGGGTTTTAGTTTGAGAAACCAGAAACGAGAGTTTAGCTGGGCCCATGGGGGAAATGCTCGGGTGTTCCTATGTATCTCAAGAGAATGAGGATCATGTCCTACATAGTTATAAGAGGTGGCACGGTAATGTACCTATGCCGGGGTTAAAAGGGGCATCCAGGAATAGCCCTCCCACCTATAGAAGTGATATTTGATATGACTTGATTGTCCTTTTAGGTGAATGGATTTTTTTTGTGAAGCGATGACAATAGGATAATAATTCCCAAAATCACCACAAAAATAAAGTTGTATGTATGTGTTGACAAATGGCATGGAGTGTGACCAATACCAAACATGGGGTCCCCTTGAGCGAGGGAATCACGATGCAGTGCCATTTTTCATCGTGTGTACGTGATGATAATGTCATAGTTTAGGGTCATGTTATGGGACTAGGTGTTCATTTTATCATCATGCATCACAGACGTAGTAGAGATGAGGATAAAGGGGGAATGTTCATGGTTCTATAGAAAATACCTGACTTGAATGAGGACATAATCCTATACCACACTGTACGTGATTCCTTTAAATAAACCTCATGCCAAGGGGCCAAAATAGATGCAAGTGGGTAAGGGGCGTGAGAAAATATCTCTTAATTGGGATGGACCAGAAAATGAGACATCTGGGTGTTCCTATATATCCCATGGGGATGGGAATCAAGCCACACGTAGTTCTGGAAAAGATATTAGTTTACGGTCTTAGAGCTTGGACCAGGAAAAGGTTATTTGGCGGGGAACCTCTTGTGATGCCTTTACTGCAGATTTTTCCTCCAAACGTGCAGATGTGCACTGAGGAATAATGTTAGGAGTGTCAAAATTATACTTAGACATGATGGGGAGGACAATGATGTGAATCATACAACTTACATTCAAGGATTAAAGGATTTTCTGTGATGATGGAGGATGAATGTTGACCATGATCGAAACACAACATCCATATCATGTTATCCTTTAATGATGACAAATAAATGAGCATCGACTGCGGACCATATTCGCAACGTGGAACTTGTATCGATTTGTTGTCAAAACCATTGAGAAAGTTGTCCTATAATGGTAGGATATCGCTTAGGCCAATCATCTAGGCCATTTAAGGGTCCCTTCGGGTGAGTAAGATTAAGGAAGCCCAAATTAAGGGGGACACGAAGCCTAAAAATGGGAAAAAGAAAGCCCACGTAAAATCCAATATGCTAAACTCTGAACCAGGGTACTCTTAAACAGATTGGTGCATCGCCAACGAGGGTCTAAGAGGGTGCTCAACTTGAGAGTAACCAATTTTAAGGGAAGATTACATAATATAGGGATTGAAAAGTCCCAGGTGGGAGTGATACGTGGCGTGGTCGTTACAAAAGCAACGTGAATGTGGACATAGTCCCATACCACTCCATATACTCCTGTACTTAAGAAATGGTAGGACAATGGTCCAAGGTGAAAGGTTGGTTTCTAAGAGATGGGGATGGCCCCAAAGCCTAGATATTTGGGTGGTCCAACGTATCCCATGAGGATGGGAATCAATCTATACGTAGTTCCAGGAAGGTGAAACATAAAAAAGATCTATGATTAAGGTTATAGAACTCAAACCATGGAGAAGCCGGACTATCCCCATTAAAGGAAAACCCTAACCCAATCCCTAATCCTAAATGAGGCTAAAATTGTGTAGGAAACAAGGGTGGATAAGGTATTTTCAATACGTGGAATATACCGAAATGGGAAACCAGTGGAGGCCTAAATGACTGCCTTGTCGTGGCTTTTTCCTCCAAACATGCTGATGGGCACTAATGAATATTAGCAAGAATTTCGATGTTCTATTTGGACATGATGAGGTGTAGAAGTATGTGAATCATGTAACTGACATTTTGGGCTTAATGTGGTGGGCATGACAAAGGAGGATGACTTTTGACCATGTTCAAAACACAGCCTCCGTATCATGTTAGCCTGAAATGAGGACAAACAAATGAGCATCAACCGTTGAACATATTCAAAACATGGGACTTTTATTGATTAATTGTCTGAAACAATTGAGGATGTGGGCCTGTAATGGTAGGACAGACTATAGGTCTAGCATCCATGCCATTCAGGGGTCCCATTGGAAGTGAAAAGTGATGGATGTCCTAATTCGGGAGAACATGATACCTAAGAAATGGGTGATATCATGTCTAGGTAGAATCCAACATTCTAGGTAAAATAGAGTACCCTTAGGTACATTGGTGAATCACCAGAGAGTATTGAGGGGCTCATCTTGAGAGTGCCCAATTAGAAAAGGCAAGTCATAGAATAATTTGATAGAGATCCCTTCGGAGAAAGAGGTACATGGCATGGTTGTTACAAACACAACGTGAACGATGAAATAATCCCACAACACACCATACATCCCTCTAATGGAAATTTGTAGGACATGGGGCCAATATGGGGCTGGACCTGATGATGAGATGCTCAGGTGGTCCTACATATCCCATGAGGATGGGAATCAAGCCATACATATTTCGTGGAATCGCATATAGGGTTAAGATACCCTAACAAGGGGGGTGTAGGGAATGATGAGTAACACGACATGAAAGAGGACATAATCCCATGACTGACCATACAACCATAAATAGGACCTTGTGCTGGGGCCCGAGAAGGCCATGGGGCCTGAGGCTGGGCCTCTGTCAGAAATGCCCATCCAATTTGCTGTTTACCATCTTGTAGTTAGGACGATGAGAGGATAATGATACCCCCAAACAAGGGAGGTGTATGACATGATGAATAACCCAATGTGAATGAGAACATAATACCATACCACACCTTACACTCCGGGTAAGAACATGGGCAGGGTCTTGTGGAGACAAAGGGGCCAGAAAAGGCCCAGGGGCCTGAGGCCGGGCATCTCAACCAATGGTATCCATTTGACCTCTTTTGCGATTACTGCCTCATCACAACTCTTATGTCCATGTGAGTTGTGTTTGGTGTGGGAAACAAGGATCCGTATTCATCTATTCCTATTATATAGTGGACTCTCAACTGGCATCACACGAAGGGAGTTCTTCACTTGGAGATACAACGCGGCCGAATGATCCACAACACTCAGTGTTTGGGAAATCTTGGGGTGGTTCTAACGACCAAGGATAGCGGTTGACCGTGTTTGAAACAAAACATCCCTATAGTAATACGAACTATGAGCAAATAACGAGCATCGACCGCTGACCATATTCACAAGGCGATATTTCTATCATCTTGTTGCTTAACATCCACAAGGGAGTTTCCTAGAAGTCTTAAGATATTTCGTATGCCTATCATCCATACCATTAGAGGGCCCTTAAAAATACGAAATATGATTGAGTCGCAATCAAAGGACTGGGTGATGGATTGATATACCCATCTATGAAAGTGGAGAACGTCTCCAGTGAGCAGGATGAATGCTTGGATCGAGATTAGATCAACGTGAATTGGGGAAAACATCTGCACCCCACCATATTTCTTGACTCAAGGGGGAAGATCTATCATTTAGGCTGGCCCAATGGACAAAATGTTTGGGCATTCCTACGTATCTTATATGAATGGTAATCAAGCCATACATTGTTCTTGAAGGCTATAGAGTTTATCCTCATGTAGTAGGGATGAGGGAGGATAAAATAATGGGGATAGGGCACATGGTGTGACCGTTATAATCCTGGCATGAGTGGGGGTTAGGTATCTTATACCATATCATTCAAGGATCCTCCAAGAGAACTATAACCTGGGGGATAGCCAAAGAAATGATTTTGGTTGTTGGGCTCAAGACAAAACACATGGGAATTCCTACGTATCCAATGTGTATGGGAATCAATACATACATAGTTCTAAGGGTGAAGTTTTTAGTCTTGTATGATGATATACATTTAAACATCATGAGGGATGTTTTACAATTTCTTGTCATGTAGGACCAAACCTTTTAGGGTCATACGGTATTCTCATGCAGTTTAGGGTCATGAGGGACCATCCAGTTTAAGTTTGTGCATGTCCATCATGGAGTTTATGGTCATGAAGGACCATCTAGTTTAAAGATGTTCAGGACTATCATTCATTTTCGGGTCATGAAGGACCATCCAGTTTAAGGTCGTATAGGAACATCATGCATTTTAGGGTCATACGGGACCATCCACATTAAGGTCGTACAGGACCATCATGCAATTTAGAGTCATGCGGTATCACCCAGTTTAAGTTATCACAGGACTATAATGCTAAGGAAATGAATTGTTGAGGAACATGGAATTTTTTGGAGGATTTATACGCTCACCATCCATGGTCACCTGGGAGTATGATCCATTGGTGTAAACCCTGTGGATTATGTATGGTCCTTCCCATTTGGGCTCCAACATGATTGGTTTCCTACCAGGGATCATTGGTGTCCAGAGGGGAAATACCAAGTCACCTTTTTTGAAGGATCGGAGGCCAACACTCTAGTTGACCACCCTAACTATATTGTTATAGTTCCTTTCCAGATTTTGTAGGGCATGAAGCCTTTTCTCGTAAAGATCATCCAATTCAGACAAACAAATTTCCTCTACCTTATATTGAACCGATAGGTCATAGACCACTGTGCGTAATGAATGCAAGTGGATCTCGATGGGTAGGACAACCACATCTCCATACACCATGGAATATGGGGTCACCAGGGTGGAATTACGAGTTCTTGTCTGATAATCCCAGAGGGTATTGGGGAGCTTGTTCGGACAACTCTTCATGTTCTGACCAAATTCATCTGCAAGATGTTATAGAGGGTTTTTTGAATGCCTCGATGATTAAATTTTCTTGCATGTGATAGAAAGAGGTATGGTTCAAATGGATGTTGTACTTGGCATACAATTTCATCATCTCGGCTACTCATAAGTTAGTGTCATTATCAGTGAGGACAGGGTGAGGGACTCTAAACCGGAAGATGATATTGGAGCTCATGATGTCAATGATAGAATGGGACTTGACCTCTCCGAGCAGAACCACGTCTGCCCACTTGGAAAAGAAATAGATCTCGTTCAGAATGAACCTGAACTAGTGAGATATTTCCTATAGATATGGTCTCTTGAAATCCAGTCCCCACACCGCAAATAGCCAATAGAACATGGTGGAGTGGAGAGGTTCTGGGGGATGATGCATGAAGTTAGCATGAATTTGGTTCGCAGGACATATCTTGGTGAACTCCATGCAGTCATGGATCATTGAGGGCCAGAAGCACACCAGTCTGCAGATCTGATGGAATATTCATCCTAGATTGGTGAGCCGCATAGGAACTAGTGTGAACCACCAGCATGACATGAGAAATCTCGAGGGACGTCAGATCCGCTCGCGCTTGGCCCGATAAACTGGGAGAAAACATTTTGGAGATACTCGGCAAAAGGGTTCTCCAATCAAGAGTCACATCAACTACTGCATATGAATAAACTGGTGTCCTTACATGGAGGCTAGGGCGGTACGATGGATTACTCGTAGGTCATCGTCATCATCCGGGGTGATGGGGAAATGACTCTCCAATTTGACATGTGTAAAATTAGATCATCCAGCTCAGGTTCTACAAGTGATGTAGCATGGCCGTCCAGGGAATCAACTCATTCGTTCTGAGATCGAGGGACATGTGTATGATCTAGACGAGAGGGAATCTAGGCCATCAGATGTAGGGTGAGCTCCCATAATGGTATGAGCTATTTCTTTCTGATGACATAGTCACCGTGGATCTACTTGATTACGAGTTCGGAATCTCTTTTCACATGAAAATGCGGCACATCTATCTCAAGGGCCAGCTTGAGGCTAGTGGTAAGAGTCTGATACACTATCTCATTGTTTGTGCATCCTTCTTATAACAGGAATGAGTATCGTAGAATTTCTTGCGTCGTGGTAATGATGAAAATCCCCAGGCCCACTTTGTGGTGTCTGTGGTCATTGAGTCTCTTGATAGTGGTGCTTCGGAAGGTGCCATCCAATAGAGTTTTCTAACATGGGATGACCTGATCTACTGAGAGGATTGCCTCGTTCGAAAAATCCAGGTCTAGAGACTAGTCTGTGGGGGTTGTATGGAAATCATTTAATTCATCCAGTGCATGTTCCTTGAAATCCTTATCATGGAAAATTCTGATGTCGAACTGCTGGAGGATTACCACCCACCGTGCTAGATGGCCGGTCAGCATTGGGCAGTTCAAAATATAGTTTAGCGGGCCTACCCGAGACACCAGCTATACCACATGATGATGCAAGTAGCGTTGCAACAAATATACTGTGAATACCAGTGCAAGGAAGCTCTTTTTTATGGGGAGTATCTGGTCTCTGTATCGAGGTGCAATAGGCTAAGGTAATAGTGGCTTGTTTCCATTCCCTCATTATTCTTCATGGTGAGAAGGGAACTGAAAGATCATTCCAGGGTAGTCACATACAGGACCAGCGGTTTTCTAGAGAAGGGTGGCATCAAGACTAGAGGTTGGAGCATGTACTGCTTGATTACCTTGAACGCAGTCTGGAACTCTTTGTCCCACTCATAGGAGGAGCCTTTAATCATGATCCGAGAAAAGGTCAAACACATACTGACCACATTATCAATAAATCACCGTATGTAGTCCTAGAGGCCTTGGAATACTTGAACATCCTGCATATTGATGGGGGAGGCATTTTTCTGATGGCCTTAATCTTCTCTAGGTCGATCTCAATAACCCGGTACCTAACGACAAGTCCAAGAAACATCCTGGTGGTGACACCGAAGGCACCCATCAACGGATTCATCTCCAGGTGACAGGAACGAAGGAAGCCGAATACATTCTCATGGTCCTTGAGTTGGTCTTGGCACTGGAAATATTTGACCACCATATCGTCCACATGGCATTTCACAAATGTCCCAAGTATTTTCTTGAATATGCGATGCATGTCTCGATGATAGGTGGCACCTACATTTTTTAGGCCAAATGGCATACCCTGGTAACAGAATGTTCCTTGGGGAGCCCTAGAAGATACTCATTCCTTGTCCTCGGGATCAATTTGGACTTGGTTGTATATGGACTAACCATCCATAATGGAGGTGGCTTGGAACCCAGCTATATAATCGATCAAAAATAATGTCACTCGAAGGGGAAAATAATCCATAGGACAGTGGCGGTTGAGATCGTGGAAGTCGATGTACACTCTGATCCTTCTATTTTTCATCCTGAGTTGCACAATGTTATCTAGACACAGGGTGTAATGGACCTATTTGATGATGTAGGATCTAATAATCTTGTCATATTCAGCTTCGACCATGGCACAATGATAGGTGTGTACCTCTCTAAGAGGTTGTATGAACCGACGATGATTTGCCGGAAGACCGAGGTAGTGTATGGATACCTGAGGATCTTGTCCTGGGATCTGCTTGTAGCTCTTGGAGAATACATCATGACGTTGCTTCAGGAAATCCTTGTACCTATGTTGCTCCTCAGGGGATATAGCGACACAGATCAATGTGGGTCTCGAATCTGCCTCACTACCAAGGTTCACCTGTACCAGTTCATCGACCATGGTGGGGACACCTTCTTCAAACATTGGGGGAGCATCATACTGATCCTCTTCTTCACTTATAGAGGGGAGATATCCAATGTGAGGTGCTTCCCCTGGGTCAATAGCTCACGATTGGAGGCTGGTACCAACCTGGGTACCAGTGGATATCATATCAGGATATTCAGGTGCTTCCAAAACCAAAGCAATGAAGGAAATCAATCGGATCCCATATGGCATTCGATCCAAGGGGCCACCCTTGATGATATCAAAGTAGTAGTGGTGAGTCAGATTTAGAAGTTTGATTCTAGCTTGTTGAAATAGACATGTATGACATACTTCCATTTCTATGGGAGGTCATTATGATATCGTACTATGGTAGGAGGATTCAGGATCACCTGATCCTAGTTTGTGTGGGAGTACAAGGTGATTTTCCTATGTCGAATGGATTTGGGAATATGAATCCCTCTTGTACATTATAAAACAAAACATTTCCCCATATCAGGGGTTTTGGCCTCCAATCGTTGGATCGGGAATACATAGGAATCATCCAGACCTGCCCAGGGGTGAGTTGCAACCTTGGCGGGCTCAACCTCACTTGCCTGAATATATTTCTACATGATCTTTTAATTGTTTCAATCTAGATAGTTGGATTCACAAGATGCGAAAGGAGATGAATCACCTTAGAGTACGCCTACTCGACCATTTAGGGAGTACTTTAGGAACTGGTGATATGATGAATGGACTCTCACGTGCAGGTGGAGCCATGGTTTTCCCATCAATGAATTTTGTGTAGTGTCCTGAGAGATGACTATAAACTAGGTGCTGGAAACTAGGCCTCCAAACATGGTCTTCAAATGGATCTTACAGAATGGGGATTTCTATTTCTTGTCATATCACTGGATTCATTAATAAGAGGGAGTGTAGTCACCTTCGGGTAACCCCAGATTCTGTTGTGTCTACGTTAGGATAGGTTTAATCCTGGAGCTGGTGTCATCAAGACATCGATGAACCTCCACACCGTCAAATTGCTCGGTGATTTACAATGGGATTATGATCCCCTATATGCGATATCCTTCATCTTCTCGAGAGAAAGAAATGATGGCCTATGATTCGCTGTTCTCGACCTCTTCAGCCTAAAAAGATTCTACAGTAGCTACCCCAATCTCAAACTGAAGGGGGATTCTTAGTGCCTCAGGGAGGGCCTCACACATATCTATGATAGGATAAGGGCATCAAGGATGGAAAGCCTCGCCTGGATGAAAACAAGGAGTCTGAGGAAATAATTCATCCGCACTAGGTGCGTACTTCTACTTGCAGGAGGTCGCTCTGTAACAGGAGGAATGGTAGGCCCTTTCGACTGGGCCGACGAATTACTAGTGCTGGGTATATCATGCCGCTTGCTAGTTGATGCCCAAAGAGTAGTTCCAGATGAAGACCAGATGACTGGGATCGACCTGTAGTAGTGCAGGGCTGGTCGCGACATGGTTAAGGTAGCTCCGCCTGATCCAGTAGCACAAACTATGGTGGAGGTGGGACTGAAGACACTGAATGAAGAGGTTGCGCGTGCTAAGCTTTGTTCTGGGCCTATTGTCTCGTCTCCGCGGCATGCACGGCATGGATGGAGGTGCTAGATAATTTTCTCCGATGACCAATGTAACAATGGAATTGATGACGTTGGCTTCGGCTGGGGACGTTGGAGAGGTTCCCCTAGAGCTCCCCGCCATCAGAAGTCATATATGGGTTTACCAACTCCACTTTTTTAACCGAAGCATACTGTTGACTATCGCATGAAGATTCATTCATCATTGGTTGGATTCTGGGAGGAATCCCTATATCCAGATTCATGAGGTAGCCGAGAGTACTGGATGATGATTGCATTGGTGGGGCGTGTTGCTTTTTCTTGCGCCGCTGACGCTTGCCCTTCTGGAAAGAGGACAACTGAGATGATGAAGAAGAAGTAGTGGTTGCATCTTCTGAAGAATTCGGAAACATAATGTGTTCCCAAATGATTCCATGGGAAGAGAAACTGTTTTTCAATCCATCCAGTCATTATACTTCTATGACCCTAGGTCAGAAACCTGTTGCCACTTGCCTTTACTGTCGCTACCGCTGTCTGTCCTTACAAATACACATGTGACTTGTGTCGGGGCATGTCCCGACCTGAATATGTTTTTATTGACCTAGTATTGAAGAAAATAATTAAACACATCGCACTTCTTGAGTTTGTGACCCAGAATCTGATGTCTAGGGCAGTATTTGGGGAGATCAATGAGGTTCTCTAGTTCTGGCATTCTGCACACTGTCAAGCATACAATCCCCTACTCTAAGACACTATAGAAGTATCTAGTGACCTTATTCATGATGAATGAGTAGATCCAGTTACTCCTATCTAGGAAGGCTGCCCTTGGATCCTGGACCTGTCGAGGGGCCATGGGAGACAATCGTGGAGGCAGATGCTGATTGTCCTGCCTGGGTGGTGGCGGCGCATTCTATGGAGGCACTAGCGGTTTCTGAGGCGGGCTCTACAATTCCAGATTCCACGCTACTGTAGGTGCTCTATGAGGCTGTGAAGATGGTGCCACCAATATCAATTGTAGTTACCTGGGGGCCTCTATTTGGGCCACCGTAGAGGGCTCGGCTCCTGCATCCCTCCTTGCTGGGATTAGAGGGGGAAACAGACATTCCTGGATAGCCTGTTGTAGGGCTTCCTTCAGGCTCTATTCCTTATCTAAAAAGTCGAGTAATCCTCAAGGGTAGTTTTGGGTGATTAGAGAGGGAACCATATCCATCATGACATTTCCTATGCACAACGTCTGTAATTTCTCTTGATTCAGTGGCATGTCAAAGAAGTAGGTGAGCCCCTTCCACCTGGAAGTGAAGTATGTGACTAACTCATCAGGCCTTTTTTTCACTTGAAGAGGTCTATGATGCTGGTTTTCTAGGTGGTGGAATTCAACTCATATAGGAATAGCCTGCGATGGTTCACGCAGCTAGTCCCCGTTCCGACGGGGAGCTAGCTGTACCAGACGAATTCCGACCCCTCCAATGTCTGAAGAAAATAGCGGATCATGGAAGCCTCCTAATGCAATGTAGTCCCATAAATGGGACCACACCTTTAGTTGAAGTGGGATAGATGCTGCGGCTGGTCCCCCATCCTGTAAAAGGGGGAGAAGGTGGGGTTTCTTGAAACATGAAGGTGAAATCATAACATCCACCCACACCGGATATGGCTTATCATCAGCTGGGATTGCCACCTATCGCGTTTCCAATGCCTCAAGGTGGGATACGAGCAGTACCGTAGGATCATCCAAAAAGGGGACCCTTTCTTGATGGGGATCCTTTACTCGAGTGTGTTGGCGGGTTCTTCAATGAGGTAGACAAGCTCAGCAGCACGTGTGGCAGGTGGAGCAACAAGTGAGGCATTTGGGGGAACTCGGGCCAGATTCCTTGGATTTCTACGACGTTTAGGAGGGTTTGGTGAAACCTACTGTGCCCTCTTGCTGTAAGATCTGGCTTCAACCCTGTCCGGGGAAGCAGCTTGATTAGGGTTTCCTGGGGGCAGCACATCGAGTGGAAATTGATCCTACCCCAGCTGTATAGGCCTAGGATTTCCGTAGTCGGGCCTTCTCTCTACAACAAGTTCATCCAAAAGTTTGTTGATTCACTTCTTCTACTCAACAAGTTTTTGGCGTAACGTGTCCTTCTTAGAGTCTTCCTTTGTCTTCTGCACTGAGGCAGACAGTTCAGAGTTCTTGGGAGCTCCGATGTACTCTTTTCCCATACCATAATTCCTGCTGTGTACCAGTGCCTCGGTTGGCACAAGGAGACCTAGTAGATTCTTCTACTGAAAATTAATCCTACCTGATGGGTCCAATAGTGGTGGAACTCCCTTTGGGGTTATTCACCATTGAGAATCTCCCACTCGTCCTCCTCATCCTACATGTCATCCATGTTGATTGTGACCAATAATAGGGGCATTTAATCTATGTCACCAAGTGATTCGGGCTGCTGTAGGATAAAACTGAAGGGGAGGGATGAATACTTCCCCCAGCCACAGATTTTCACATGGGGGTAGCCTCCTTGATAATTTTGCGGAGTACCGTGATACTCTGAATGCATTACTGATAGAGGGCCTCACGCCGACCAGGTGACTCAGGGCATATGGCCACAGGGAGTGTAGCCAAATCGACCATACAACATTGCTCGTTGATGTCTTCAAAATGTGTTTGAATCCATGGATAAAACATGCACTGATGATGAAGACTAAAATTTGTCTCCTAGAGGGTTTATAAGAAACACACAACTTCTTCTGGGGTGAGGGAAATTAGTACGTAGAAATTTGGTGCTGCGACATGCCATAACTTCTCGGGGAAGTTGTCCGTTGTGAGGATGTTGCAGATGATCCTTGGTTCAGATTCAGGTTCTAGCCCTTGATTTCCCCACTCTTCAAATGGTGGCGGTTTATGAACCGACAGTGGTACTGAGGCAGAACACTGAGATGAAATTATGGCCGGTGGAGAGAACGACAAGCGGGATGACTGGCCGCCGAACCTCTGGCTGTCCTCCGAAGAGTGTTGCAACAAGGCCACTATGTGGCAATAAGATGAGCTGACGACCACCAATCATGGAATAGTGTCTAGGGATTCTAGGTATAAGTCATGATACTTCTTTCCCACCGTTGGTCCTTATAATATCTCTCCATGATCTCTACTGGAGGTAGAGAGTGCATCCGGTGAAAATTTCGGTGATTGTGTGACTATAATCTACGGGGCTGCTAGATTTTCATCCTTCTGGATATACCTGCAGAGGGATGCGGGGATCCAATGGACCTCATATTATGGGAGAACCAGGGTGATGGTCCTTTTCTCTACCCTGGCCCTTGACTCAGATGAGCAATAGGTGGGTTCCCACGCTGAGCCGTACTCCGCATCAGAGTCTGAGAAGAAGACAGTTTTGATCTCTATATGGGATTTCCCAGAGTTCTTCTTGTGATGATGATGAACCTACTTATTTCCCCTAGTTGGCTCCTCTAGACTGGGCTGATTTCTGACATGGGGTCTTTTGGCTAAACTGGTGGTGGGGCGGAGATGGTTTCAACCTGAGATAGACGAGGTTTGAGGTGCACCGGAAAAAATTTCAAATGGAACATGTGGAGGACCTCCATAGGATTCACTAGTGTGAGAAAGACCTCTGATGGAACTGGAAGAAGCATGAGGAGGGCCTCCACACCTATTTTCCCTAGAAACATCGATACGAATAATGTCCTTGTACCAGTCCAGCTGAACACAGGTAGAACCTCCAGGCTGGGTGTGGGTGGAGCGAGTATGGACTTCACCCCTCTGGTTGGAAAGGCGAGGAGGAACATCCCCTTCTTGTGAGGGGTCATGGGTAGGATCCCCATGTTGAAGAGAGACTAGAGGCATAACACCCCAGTTCCAGCGGTCATGGTTATGAGGAAAAACTCCACACCCAATGTAATGGTCACGAGAGAGGCTTTCTTACCGAGTATCACTGCCATATGGAAGACTGTCAATCAGATTTGGGGTGGCCCAGGGCGGCACACCAAGCCGAGTCTCAAAGTGGATAAGGCCAATGCTTTGAGTGGTAGTGGTATAGGGATGACCTCCGTATTGGGTGACATCACTGTAGGATGGTTCGCAGCAGCCACTGCTTGTGACTGCGACCACGGGAGTTGACCTAGCCTCCCATGGGGTAGTTGGGGCCTCGATCCTAGCTGGGCATATAAGTGCCCCTGATCTATGTATGCAGGGAACTGAAGATATTTATTGGCGGTGGCTAGGTCCACAGTAGCTGCTGATGTCAACTCCCCCTGGCGGGCTTTATCATTAGCCTTCGCCCGATCCTCGCATCGGGTTGGATGAACTGGGGCCAGTGGTGCAGGTACCTAGCAGACCTTCTCCTCTTCAAACAAGACCGGGCAGCTGTGCTGATGTGGCTGGGTGGGAGGCCTCGCTGGGATCCCCTGGAAGCAGACTCTGACCGAGTTGGGAAAGATACCACCTACCTCATATGTGTAAGGCACGGAGTCTTCAATGCATTCCGAGGAGAGGCTCCTAAAGCAGTTGTATGTCGGTGTGGTGAACAATGGATCTCCACGCAGTCCGTAGGGTTGGCGTTGGTGATGATTTATAGATTCCTCCAAGTATAGGAGGGGAATATCCCGTGTAGGGATGATGCCCACCTCCTCGTAAAGTCACACGAGGTCATTGATTACCCTCCATTGTATGACCTCAGATGGGGAGATGGGGCATGGGTGCCCCATGGTCGTATATGTTGAGGTCGTAGTGGATGAGGCAATGCCACATGGAATGTACGTGTTGGAATAGCCCCTGCCCCTGCATTGATGGGAAGGCGGTGATGGCATTCCTAAATCAGCAACATGATTCTTATGAAGATGGGATATTAAACTCCTTAGTGCTGAATGAAAAAGGAATCGATTACCAATTCCACAGCACCATCCTGTCTACCATGTTTGGTAAGAGGGATCCACACTAACAACATAATAGAAGGGGGTGTCTAATGTTCTTCTGGCCCAGCATCTGGGGAGTTTCACGCTAGGACCTCTATTTTCTTGGAGAGACCCGACACCGGATAACTGGATCAGTTGACACGTCAATATATTGATTCCTCGAGCGCTACTAATATCCATATTGAGGAGAATAATTTCCCTGTCGGGTTCACAATTTATGTTTCTAACGATTTCATTGGGGAAAGTGCGTCCATCTTCTTGAGTATGAGTGGTGCAAATTTTTTGCCCCACATTCCCGCTTTCCAAAGGCAGGTGACATATGTCGCCTAATCAGGGTCGTTTGATCCATGATCGAAATTGGATTATGGGATGTCAGTTCATCCTTCTATGGATACCTCATTGGAACTCGTCACCTATTCAGGGTCTCCCTCATAGATTTAATACGTTTTCATGATACATTTCCTAGTTCCATATCATTATGCACACCGGTTAATTACTCTGCTTCTATATGGACATTCCAAGGGGTCCAATCAGGGAAGCAACTTTTGGTTTGGGGAGTAGTCACATTTGACATCGCTGAAATGTATTGAAAATGGGGATTGGTGTGTCTTTCATCAGTCCCTTATTAGAGGGATTCTCAAGGATGTGTGAGCTTGAGGAATCCCACATCAATCTTGGGGAATCATATTCCATGGGAAGGTATTTGAGGATTTCCTCAACTTCCCATAATTAACAAAAGGTATGCCGCAATTATAACATCCAGAGGAGATGTATCAGATTGATCAGAACACTGACTATATTTGATCAGATAGGGGAACCATTGGAGGGAACACCGATGTTGGGGTAAATGTGTGGTTGTCCTCCAAGTTACTTTTGAGGGGAATGGAGTATGGTGTTGCATGACCACACCGGGGTGTGGCGGACTAGGTAAGAATTAGGATGGATGATGGAGAGTTGAATTGGATGGGACCATCATGAGGAATATGATAGTTTTGGTCTTGAGACTCGAATAGGCTTCCTACTTATCCCCATTGTAGGGAATGAATGTAAATGTAGTTCGGAATGGTGGGAAAAGGCTTAACTCTAGGATACAAAATGAGTTGGTGAACTGATGTGAAGGTGGTCAGACCGACTGGGTGTTGTTCATGGTCCTCATGAAGGATTCCTATGTACCGTTCCTTAGCAAGGATCAAAGACCTCATAGTTCAGATGGGATGGAATTCGGGGCTTACGCTATGAGGGAGCCCAAGGTGTTGGTGAATCGACGTGAAGGGCATCGGTACATCCAATGGATGGTGGGATTGAACCTCGTGGAGGAATCCTACGTACCTAACTTTACCAAGGATCAACGTCCTCATTGTTTGGGGTGGAATTTGGGGCTTACACTTGGAGGCATCCCAATGTTAGGCTTGAACATCATGGAGTCTTCCTACGTAGCTCGCCTTGGAAAGGATCAAAGTTCCCATAGTTCAGATGGAATTTGTGGAATACACTCTGAGGCATCCCAATGTTGTTCTTGAACATTATGGATGATTACTATATACCATACCTTAGAAAGATTCATAGTCCTCATATTTTGGGGTGATATTTGGGGCTTACGCTTTGAGGCCACCAAAAGTTGGGCTTGAACATCTTGGAGGCTTCTAACGTACCTTGCCTTTGCACGGATCAAAGTCCTCATAGCTCCGGGATGGTATTTGGGGCTTATGCACTGAGGCATCCCAATGAGTTTTTCATTGTAAGTGATTGATCTAAGCCCACATGATTCATCCTTGATGTGAGAAACAAGAGGAAGAAAGGCCCTGATGATCATGTCGCGAAGTGTGCATTCGTGGGATGTGGAATGGTGCTTACACGTGGTTAGTGGCACAAAGTGGAAATAAGTGCTTATGCGAGGATAGAAGCATGAAGAGGTAGGGACATACTACAAGATGGTGGCCCGAATGGTGACAAAGCCAAGAAGGAGAGGGACTTGGCACCCTGGAAGATAGGTGGAGAAGGGGTGATACCACCTGACAGAAAATATAGGGACATACAATAGGGTGGTTTCCCTTTTCCCTCGTAGGATTCATGGGGGGAAGTCAATGATTAACATAATTTCATACGGATGATGGTGCTTGGTAGTTTACCATCCAACAACATGGACTAGGTGGGTTTTCTGCACCCCCATAGGACATACATAACTGGTACCCTCTCTTCCCTATTGATGTGAAGGCATCAGAAACTCCGTGGTTCGAGGGTGTTATGGGGCGAAGCATTGGGGTGTCTACATTTTCATGGCTATGCGAAGAGGAAATATACATTAGCATGCCTTTTAAAAGAAGCATGAGGTGAAAAAATTAATATGAAGTATTTTTCATGGGACTTTGAAATCACATTGTGAAAACCTAGAGGGTCGCATAGGAAAAGGAATTGCAAAGAAGAGGGGTTCATAGGCATGGTCCTTTTGTAACTCTGTTGCTCCATGTGGTGGAGGGTACTTGTGAAGGGGTGTGCTTTGCCAAGTGGAGTACCTCAGCCTATTCATAGGGAAACAGTGCATATGGGAGGTGATTCCAAAAGTGAAAAGGGGTTCACGGAGAACTGCCTTGCGGAGAATAGGTGCCTCGTGAAGCAAGGCATCGTGAAGCAATGTGCTTCGCAAAGTAAATTGAAACTACTGTGCATGGAGATCATGTGTATGTGAAGGGTGTTTCGCAAAGAATAAATGCTTCGCGATGACCCGGGCCCCCTTGGGGATCCACTTCCATCTTGGAGACCCTTAGGCTCCACCAAAGGCATCCATCTTAGAAGAGTGCTTCATGATTCAGGATCTAGGAAGTCGAATGGGTGGATTGTGCGCCACATGATCTTGGGTGGAGGCCGATATTTAAAGGGGAGAGGTGTAGTGATGAAGTGCTTTCTCGGCCTAAAGATGATCTAATTTTCTCCATGGCGCATCGCAAATATAAAATGCGGTCGCAGAGTATTACCACCCCTTGCTTCATTGATGGTCGAGAATGTCATGGGAGGTCACGGAGCGTTACCGCATCCTTACATCACGCAGGGTCGCAAATTTCAAGTGTGGTCGCAGAGAATTACAACCTCCTTGCTTTTCGGCGTGTCACGAACGTCAAGGGTGGTCACAGAGCATTACCGCCTACTTGTATCATGGTGGGTCACGAACGCCAAGGGAGGTCATTGAGCATTACCACCTCCTTGATTCATGGCATGTCACGAATGTCAAGGGCGGTTGCGGAGCGTTACCACCTCCTTGCTTCTCAGCTGCATGGTCCAGCCTATTCTCTGCGAATGTGCATCGTGAGTTAGCCTTTTCGTATGTGTCTTCTTCTCATTCGCACATTTTGGCATCAAAAATAACCCATTAAAGGAAATGGGAGTCATTGAAATTTCAAAACATTATATCTTATGGAAACGAGATAGGTTTCCTAAACATTTCATTAAATCCTAACCCTTTAAAAGAAGATATATTCAAAATCATATAACCTATATATTTAAAATTGTCCTCATAAGTATTATTACATAAAAAAAAGCATTCATGAATGAATATAATTCGAACTATTTGATAATTTTCTAAAAAGGAATGAATAACATTAATCGATTTCCCAAAGATAGAAAATTACTTTGGAAAATAACATAGAAACATTTATTGATAAACAAATAATTTATTCATTGGAAAGGGTTATTTATAACATAAATACACTTGAAAACTATTTTCATGAAAATAAACTTGAAAACATAAAAACATATCTCTGAAAACATTTTGGAAATATATTTTCATGAAATCATAATAAATTACCGTGAAATGGTTTTGAAAATAATTTTCATTGAATAATTATAAAATAAAATTGCAATGTTTTGAAAAGTATTTCATTTCAAATACTTTAAAAACATATAAATAATCAATAAAAAATGTTATGATGACCATTTCATTGAAAAGAATTATTAAATTCATTGAAGGTCATGATAGAGTGAAAAATAATGAATGAAAAATATTCCTTTTTGGTAGTAGAATGTTTAGAAAAGTTCCTCAACCAGAAAATGAAAACAACATTCCATTTTTAGAATAATTTTGACTAAAAGGTAAAATATGGGTAAAAAAGTATTTTGAATATCATATTAGAATAGTGGAATATTTTTGGAAACTCTTTTTATATCATGGATTTGATGAGACACAAATATCTAATAAAAGAGAGAGGTAATGTCATATTTTCTAAAAAAATTACTCTCTTTGTAATCCACAATAACAAATAGTGGGAAAATGGTACTAATGTAATATTATATATTCAATAAAATTAGTAGTATAAATATCATAAATTTTATTGAGATATGTATTATAAGATTTATCAATATAATCATAATCATTAGGAATACTTATGAATGATGGGATTGTTTCAATATTCTCTAACCACATGGTATATATGTATCAGACTCTCCATCTAAGAGAATTAAATTTCATGAAATTTAAAATATCATGAAATTAAAGATATTTATGATAAAATATATCAAATAGTCCTAACAAAATGTAGGTTAATAAAAAATCATCTGACTTAATGATGGAAAAATGAGGAAAAACTATCTTAACAATTTGGTAATATATTAAACATTGACCCCACAATAGAAATGAAATATAATTGATATGTCAATACATAATAATTAATAATAAGAATCACGTATTATATCCACTGGAATAATATTCACAACAAAAAATAAATTTGTGGCTTCTAAGGCATGAATCTCTTGGAAAAAAATGTGAGATGAAAATTCTATTACCTTGTGTCTTGACTCTCGGTGTACTCATACAATCCTCCCATAAATCAGGTATATTATTTTGTTTTGTAGAATTTTATTTCGATGAAAGAATTTATTCCAAAAGGGAGAATTCCAAGACTATGATATTTTTTTCGGCAGTGGATTGGGAAGTTCTTGGTTGAACATATGTGGTTTATAGGTGTGAGGTTGTGAGAGAGGTGGTGGCCTTTTATAGATATGGGAAACGAATGCCTTGGTTATTTAGAAAAAATGTTGGATTGTCACAATTTTTTACGAAACAATAGTCATAATAGATGATCCAAATTCATTAATTGGTGGTTAATGATAAAATTATCACTAGAAATTTTGAATTGGATCAGTGGATAGGTCATTTTGGCCCTTACTTTTTTGGTTTATTTCCATATTATATATAATTTATCATTGATTATAGTAATTAATTCTAATTACATTCAAAACTATTTATGATAATAAAATTATATGATAAGAGAAAATATAAATTTTTATTATTCCGAATATAGAATCCTTTAAATCAAAATACAATCATAGATGTGGTGGAAATAATTTTAATTTTAATCCCTCTAACCGAAAAGCACAACATGTTTTTAGATTAAAAATTATCAGAAGTTTTCTATGATTTTAATGTCAATATGAAATTGAAAATTAATCCAAGGAACATCATTATATTAATTGAAAAAAAAGGATCATGTTAATCAATAATAACATTTTAATATTTAATTTATCATTTTAAAAAAACAGAATGAAAATTTATTTTTTTAATTAAATTGATGAATTATTCACTATTCAATTAAAATGTAAAAAATAAAATAAAAATACAAAAATTCTAAAAAACATATTTTTATGATTCTATTTTAATTATAAATTTTATCTAGACATATATTATACAAATAATTCAAAAAAATTTATAAAAATTTTGATTTACATTAAATGGTGGTAAAAATTCCATCATAAGAAATATAATTTTTTAATCCATAAATTTGATTTCTTCTTATTGTAAACATATAAAATACGTTGGATGAATAATAAAAATATTTTATTGAAATATATATATATATATATATATCAAATTAACATAACACACTGGTTTTTATTAATTGAATTTATTATGGTAAAAAAAGTTCTTCGGTATATCAATAATTTCCATTGTATTTAATTTGTTTTTATATTAAAATATAATTAATTTAAATACAATTAATTAATTTTTTATTATTGTAATAAATATACTTTAATATATTGATTAATCTTTTTCACAACTATTAATTAAACATTTATATTATATAATTTATCTTTATTATGAAAAAATCAGTCTTGTGTGTATCACAAGCCATCGAAGAAATTCAATATTGTGTGATCGTAAGCTAGAATCAGTGTTCCATGTATATCCAACTAAAATTTATGTTTTATGTAGTGCAAGATTAAAATGGTAATGAATATAATTCAAGCTAAACATAGTGCATGAATATAAAATAAATGATTTTTATTGTTTCATAAAATGAACAATATAACAAAATTAAATTAATTAAAAAAATAAAAATTAACAAACTCTTTGTGTGTTACTCCATAGGGGATTTCTATATATTTTTATCTTCTTAAAGTTTAGCTGGAATTCTTGTTATCAATTTTCCATAAATATTCTTAGACATTATTCACCTTCAAAATAGATATCTTGTAGACATATAGTTATATTTTTTAGATAATTTATCCCCAAATTCAAAATTTTCATCTTGAATATCATACACCGAATCAATTTTTTTAGATTGTTTTTTTATTATTTAGAATAAATATTTTAGAATTATTTTTTTTGGGAATTTATGAAATGTTTCATGATTTGGAATCACCATCCATAGTTCAATGACAATTTTTTATTTTGATATCAACTCCAGCATTAATTTTTGGTATATAATAATTTACATGTTGCTAAATTTACATCTTCTAATAATACTATATGGAATAAATTATTTCATTCATTCATTTATTCTGTATTTTCTGTTGTCTATTCTTATCATATTAATAGTTAACTATTTTCATATAAAAACACATCATAACTATGATCAAATTTATTGTAATAATAGTAGAAGTCCTTAAGATAGACAAATATGTTATTTATAGACATATTTTACTTCATATATGTATTATAATTCTATTTTGTACGATTTATCTTCTCAACATACCTTCTACCACTAATTAGTTTCCATAAATAGTTTTCAAAAATAGACCAATTATTTAAACAATCATCAAATTGGAACATATATTTTCAAAATAATTTATAACATTAAAAAATAGCCAATTATTCTTCTACAATTCAATATGTACGGCATTAAAATCTTTTTTTATAATATTATTATTCATTTGATATTTTTTAGGAATCAATAATGCATACTCTTATTTATATCTACAATAGATGATATTGTGGGTTTATCGTAAGTCATCATTCTTCATTATTTTCTAAAATTCATATTGGAGCCTCTACTATGTTACATAACTATATTTTATCCTATAAATTCTGAGAAAATAAATGGTACATATTTTAGTGATCCATCCATAAATTTATATATAGATAATAAAAATCTAATCATTAAACTATAATGAGTCTTTTCTAATGTAAGACTCTTACCATTAATATTTTTGAAAACATTTCTTTTATCAACATTGACGGATTTATCTACCTATGGCACATCAATATGATTTAGATTGTCTTCTAATTAAAGTCACATAAGTTTGGGGGTAATATTATTATCCTTATTAATTTCAATACGTTTTCCCATTGAATCCCCATTTTATGAAACTAATCATAATGGCCTTTGTTTTACTATAGTGTTGAGTTATTAAACTCTTAAGTACTCTATTCCTTACCCATTATAAAGGATAATCCATCATTCAGTGAGATTAGGTATTGTTTCTCAATTGTATGGTTCACATATGCATAGTATTTTATAGTCAAATAATTTTCTAAAAAAATGATTTTTAATTATTATCCAATGATAGATAATCATTCATTCAAAAGTGATGTTGAAAATTATTTAGAATGATTAAGAAAATTGATAATACATGATCATTGATTTAGATTAATGATATTATTCAATTGTCTGTATCTTCATAGTACTGGTTATTTTATCCACTACATTATCCAAAAAATTCATTGAAACTCTTATTCTATTTATGAGATATGTTCATTGAAAAGTAACATAATTTTTTTAGGATACAAATAGTTCAGGGAAAATTAATCAACTTTTAATATTCATAGCTATGTATTTATCCATATCATTAGAATTATCTTAAAGTGGTTATTTTTATCATGAAGTATATTGATAAATAAAAAATGTACTTGAAAACATCGATAGTATTCTCCTGACATATTATTTCATTTATAAATAAAAACCACTAACTGATTAATTGATCACGTATTTATCACTGCATACAAAGAATCAAAAATAATTTCCTTTTTTATAAATTAATAAATACCACTTATATATTAAAAAATTTACTACATTTAGTTTTTTGGTATGTATCATAATTATTAAACATCATTAACTTCAATCATTCTTATTTGATATGAATTTAAAAAATGGTTTTGGAGAAAACCGCTGGTCAGTTCTGGAATTGATATGTATTAAATTTTAGATATTATTAAAAACTAATACTTCATTAGATTTAAATTTATACATGATATATGCTTTATATATATCAATTGAGAAAATATGGTAGATCCAATAAGTAGGGGAACCATTTTCCATGACACCAATAGAAGGGACAAGTGGATCATGATGGTATAGTAAGAGTGAGTAAATCTGTTTATAAAATTATTTTTGATTTTATATAATTCAATTTTACACCCACAAAAATTAAATGAACATCAAATATTATGATAAATATATATTCTTATTAAAAAATTATAATTCATTATGTTATAAAACTAAATAAAGCACAAAAATAATTTTATACAAGGTTTTTACCTGTTTCAAAAGGTTATATCCTTAGTATGTTTTGGATTATAAAAGATAATTATTTTCTATTAGTGAAGATAATTTTTTATATGTACATAAAATTTTAAAAATAATCATGATATGAAAACTCCAGTAATATTAGATCAGTAATGATTTTTCTTGGGATATCTCCTAATTGTATAATTATACTACTAGCACATAATCATCTATTATAGTAACTCCATCCATGTGGTCTATCTAATAAAAATATATTATAGTTTATACTATCATCCTTCAAGTTATTTATTATTCTTTTTGACATACAGTGAATTTTTTCAACATATTCTTCCTAATAATGAAGTGATAACATTGTCCATGTTTACATTCATTAAATTATTACACATCAGTAGATTGTTATCAATAACATTGTATAAAATTTGTTTCAGTATAATCTTTTGAATATGAAAAATTATCACATTATTTCAAACAAATAATACTGTTATTATTTTCAATAATCACATATAAGAACACAATTCACTCTAAACGCACATGTGTTTTCAATTATATATTCATGAAAAGATAGATTCGTTATTGGAATTATCATCATCACAAAAATATTATATTTTATAATCCATTAAATGTCACTAAATGAAATTTCACTATTTTCAAGAAATGATTTTTCATTTAATATCTAAAATATTCTTAAATCATCGTACAATGTACTTGGATTAATAGTTCTACATTGTCTCTTATGTTTACATTATCACATTAATGGTTCTCAATAAAGTAAATTGTGAAAGTTACTACCTCACAAAACAATATATGTCTCCAACAACATATAGTGTCAAGTTTATACATCACCTCTATTTTCCACTCATCATCATATATTACTATACATGTCATTATCACTCTTCACATATGTATAATTTTTTAGGATTCATTATTTATTAAGGAATATTTGATTCTCATATAATAAACATTATTTCTTCACCCAACTAGCTTACATAATTATGTATTCATCGTGATTGGTTTTATACACAGAAAATATTATACATCATACACATGTTGTGAAGGATTATAGGAATCACAAATTTCATTGAATGAGTTCATTAAATTAAATCTGATATCTTAAAAAAAATTGGGATCTCATATACCTTTATCGAATCATGTGTTTTAAATAAGGAATATAGCATTAATTACAGAAATTTATAGACAACATAAACCAACATAGAGGTTTGAAATTCATTTATAGCCATTATATTCACTGATGTTAATAATAAATGCACACACCACTCAAATTTTTCCACCTCCTTAAACTAGACAATGGATGACCATTATCAACTCATTATAAAATTAAATATTGGAGATGACAATCAATGGTGGATTTCTATGATGGGATCTTCACATGTATGAACATATTCACATGATACTACAAAGATATGAAAATGAATCACACAATCAATGGTTATTCATGTGACATATCTATGTTTATATAGTTGCATGTTCACTTTTTTTCATATTTATTTGTACAATATGAAGAACACTTTACACTAACAAAAACATTTTGTGGCAATGAATGATGTTAACATAGCCTCGATCAAAAGTCTTGAATGATACAAATGTAATAAATCATTTTTATTTCATATATTATTTAAGTAAATAAAAATACATCCTACATCTAGGACCCTAATTAAATATATATTCAACCTATCACTACGTAATAACTCAATCCATTCAACTAACAACATGTTAAGGTAGTGGGGTTGAAATGAGGAAAAAATTATCACCAATATATATGTGGTGGGCCAGACATTCTTACCCAATATAAATCCACCATTAACACTCCATGTGATCTATTTATGAAAACACTTCCCTTTTCTTCATATTCTATATCTTGGAACAACACTACCTCATTCATATATGTTAGTTTCTTGAGATAGATTTCCATCATGGTTGATATTTCACTGATAGTGAGTCAGATATGTTGCCCATTTTACTTGTATGGTTAGTTATTCAAATAATTTAAACACATTTACTTTTCAAAATTGTCAATAATTTGGAAAAGAATCACCATAATTACATTTCTAACATGGATAATCTATTATAGATCGTCAACACTGATATTTTGTATAAAGAAAGATATTACATTCATTCTTTGATTTGCATAATATTTTATTTAATGTTTTAACCATATATAGTGTCCCTATATATAAGTAAAATTAATTTATCAGTATATATCCCATGAGATCACAATTTTATTCTTCAGTATAGTTGTAAAATATTATATTTTATTTTTCTTTTTCATTTTAAACAAAAAGAAATTTGGGAAGACATATTATATAGTTTAATTCAAATACTAATCGATACGACAATAAAATTCTTGAATTATTACTAGATATAAAAAATAATAATTGAAAATGGGTTCATGTAATTTGGTCTTTGTGAATCCATGGTTCCTTATCCTTTTTGTATTTGGAGTGCAATATAGGAAAAAAAAGATCCTCTGGAACCCCTGAAATCCCATCACATAAAGCCTTGGAAAATTAAAATCTTAAAATATATTATAATATCCATGTACCTCATAATGTTTGGTCTCAGTGAGGGTAGATCACTTCATCTGGTGTGTGAAATAGTAGAGATCATCATTAAAAATATCCTAGTAAATTTTACACACATCATCCCAATGTCCTTATTCATTTTTATAGTGGATTATGTTTACTTTTATATATTTTTTTTATGTTTTGACACATTTGAATAAAATTTTAATATTTGATGTGTTTTTACACAGCACTACATCTCAATGAAAAGTAATATATGAAAACCATTATTTCTTTGTAAAATTTATATTCATCACTATCACATTCCGACAAGAGAACATGTATATATCAAATTCTATTACAACATCAAAATCATAAATGTGGGATTCTAAATTACCTTATATATCTAGATTTGAATAATTGGACATAAAATACTAATGTCACCAGTTTTGGATACGTGTAATACCTCATGTAAATGAATAACATTATTTTAGGAAAACATGTATGAAGAATATTCATACGGTACCCAAACACCCTTACATAGAAACAATATTCAGTCAAATTCAGGTATTTTGTAACATAAAATGGATTCAATGATGTTAAATATTCATTTACATGAATTCACATACTTCACAAATACATTCCTGGTATATAATCGTCATGTTATTGAATTTTCATATACATAAATTTGCTTACATTGGTCAATTACATACAATAACATTCACATAACCTGACATCATTATCAAACTATAAATTTCATTAAATGGGTACATATGATAATTACATGAAATTTATTTATTTTATATATTTATTTCGAATGCCAATAATTTGTTCCCATGACCTCTAGTATTCAAATATATCCCTCTAAATCTATTATGATTTGATGATTATCCTTCTTCACACATATAAAAATTTATATTTTATTCCAAGATTATTGAAACGCTTTTGTCTAATTTAATTTTTTAAGAAAAATCGAAAAATTAGGTGAACAATGGTATATTTTTCAATAACTCCAAACATTACCTTGATAACATTATCAACAAATACAATTCAAAACTTGGTATCTTGAAATCTAACCATGTTGTCCCAAAATAAAAATGAGATGAGTCCAACAAAAATGTAATTTAATAAAACAAACCTTGAGTGGTGATCGACATTATAGGTATCAATTAAATATAAATAAGGTTTTCCATATTACTTTATTATTTATATTATTTAATTTAATTTTTTTTGATTTTTTATATCATTGAATTTTATAATGGAATACTAATGATGGAAATGATTTTATTATTCAACAGAGAAATAAGGACATCATTTTAAGTGTTAAAAAACTCATTTTTCAAAAAAAAATCACATTTAATAGTAGGTTTATATGATTTGGTGATAAAAAAATTGAAAACTATCAAATTCATCAGTAGATTTTTTTGATTTATTATATTTATTTTTTGTTAATTAATCTCAAAATATATAGTGTTGTTGTTTTATGGGTTTTCAAATCCACCATTAATGATTAATAATTTATTACAATAAATTTTTTAAAGAAACTATTGAAATATGTGGGCTATTTCATTGAACTAACAAATTATTCCACTAAATTATTATCTTTAACAAAATAGTAAAAGGATATAGAGAATCCCACTAAAATAACAACTGAAAACGGGAGAAATGAAGATGTATATATTTTTATTTTAAGTATACATTTTGATTTCATAAAACTATTGGTGGAGAAATTATTATATATAAATGGACAGTTTCCTAACTGGATGGTTGTATAATTTAGTAGATATTTTAAATAATTTCAAAATTGGGTGATTTTAGGTGTGCTAAGGGCATGTATTGGATTTTCTTATAGTAAATGTTGTTGGAAAAATAATTATATTAATTTGAAAATATTTTATTAATAACTATATTATTGAGAAAACATTTTATTAATTGTTTATATAATTGTAATGGATTTATGAAATTAAAAATATTTTCTGATTGTATTCTATGAAAAAACATTTATGATGCATTAATTATTTATATACAAAACATATATAATGATGGATTAGAAATGTTCCATCATATAATGTTTATAATACCAAAATATATATAATTATATTAGTAAAATAATTATTTTTTTGGATATGATACAATGAGATTCTAGAAAAAAATGGATCAAACACTCTGAAAGATATCACCTGAGAATTTTACATGCAATTCTGGTGGCTAAGTTCAAAATTCAAAAATATGAATGGATGAACCTTTAATATCAGAGTTTACAGGGGTCATGAGTAACACATGTAAAGATACAAATTGGTAATTGAGGGACATCACTAATGAGATTAATATGTTGAGTATTCTATATTATTTGGAACAGAACAATAGGTTTGTGGATAAGAGATTTCTCAATGAAATACTAGACCATATAAACCTATAATCAAGTATCCTATAATGATATTTATTGATGTTGGGTTCATAATAAAAAGTAATATTCATTTATATAGAACAATAAATGTGTGGATTTATTTTTTGGCATAATATCAACTCATTTTCAAACTCAATAAATCATTGAAATTAGGGATTATTATTATATACCACATTTCTGTGCACCATTCCATAGAAAATGGATGATCAAACATGATATAAGAGTCAAATAATTATTCCTTGACATTGGATATCTCATAGTGATGGAGATGGCGCCCAAAATTATTTAACTATTTTAAAATATATGATATTTATTTTTAACTATGTTAAATGATATAATACATGTTACAAGAATGACATGGGAATAACATGGAAGTGTTTTTTCCAATTGTAAGGATATGTGTTGGTCCATGTGTTATAGAATGGAAACTATATTATTGTAAATCAAAACTTATATAATAATAATGTATTTGTAATGAATCCTATGTATATATATGTATTGACCTACATAATGAATATTTTGTGTTTTGGGTTCCTATCTAAAGGATATGATTATTTTTCATAAAGGCCATAAAATAATTATATTATTTACTTAAAGGTTAGTTCAACATACATAATTTTCTGTATTAAAAATGTGTAATGGTAACTAGAAACCTAATAGATCTTCAAAATGGTTTTTTAAATGGCATATAACTCTTGAAAGGGTGACTAAGTGAGGCTATGTATGGTTTATCTCCACAGACAAGAAGTCAGATAAAAGTAAATATAGTACTTTTAGCCCTCATCTCATAGAGTTTTAATCCGGAAATATAAAATAAAAATATTAAACCACTATATTCCATATAGTGAGTGAATAATTATTCCATGTAATTCTATAAATCAATGTTCTTAGTTTATATGGATTACTAGTATAATTGTCTTAAAAATTATTGAATCTATTTCGTATATGAGAGAAAAATTATGGATTCATTAATCATTTAAAATTTTTCAATAGATTTCCATTACTATAATGTGAGAATATTCAATTAATTATCATTGAAAAATAATATTCATCAAATATGTAGAGATTTGATGATGTAATTTGACTGATTATTGGGAATATTATGTCTCAATGATTAAAATATAAAAATATTATAAGGGATAAGAAGTGGTGAATCTACCAGATAAAAAAATTACCTAAAGAACAAAAAACAAGTTCCTTTTTTGAGGAACATAGGAAATTAAATTAATAATTAATTAAAATGAAACCCTTGGAAATTTTCAAGATATAAAAACAACTAAGATGATATCTACAACTATATATGTAAATAAAAAATATTACCACTTCTGAGAAGAATGATATCAATCTAGTTTCTAAAATGTAAATGTAATGAAGTTCTATAACCATTCAATCAATGTGGGATTAGAGGGATTGGAATATCATGGAATAAAACTAAAAAATTTAATGATTTCCATGAACTATCATTGGAAGATAATGATGATGTTTTTCATGGGTAGCTTCACAATATAATTGTGAAGGGGATGCATGGGGATAAAGATCACAGACCCATACATGGGGAAATTTATCAAACAAAATAATATGTTTTTATTTAGGATCAATACTATATATATTTAATTCTGATGTAATATGTATAGGTGGAATCATTGAGTGATATGATCTAATGGATAATGTGCATCATCAATAAATAAATATTAGTGACATTTCCTAGGATATATTAATAGAGACTAAATCCAAATATGTGATCTTATGTTTATTTTGAACAATATAATTGTTGTTTGCAGGATCTTCGGATTAGACCATAGTGGTTAACCATGTGAAAAAAACATGTTTCTTGTGTGATTTATTATTAATCTTTTACATGATATACACTAATATAATCTGAAAATAATTATCACAAGACAACATAATAAAATAGGTATGTTAGGAAATTGGATTAACATATATTACAGTGAAAAATAAGTGTCCCTTAAAATGAGTGTATGGAAATCCAATAGTATACAGAGAGTTTAATGAAAATGATTGATCCTATGAACTGAATCGATATAATGATCCAATAACCCCCACCTTATAATATCTATCAAATTTTCTACCAGCTATCCATAAATGTTTTAATTCGAAGGAAACATTACGGTTTCATAATGATGTAATGTTTATATTGGTTTTCATTGGTTTTCAAAGAGTTCATAATTAGTTATCATTTCCCCAGGATTGAATATTTAAATTATTTTATATAACTATTATGAAAAAATAAGTAATTTATATTATTGAATAAATGATTTATATGAGATCAAGTGATTATATTTGAAATAAATATTTTTTTAAATCATTCATGTATTACAATGTCATTAAATATTTATCAACATTTTATTCCCCTTACATTACTTTATGTTCAAATTACACATTTTCAATTGATTATTAGTGTTAATAGGAATTGTTATAAAAGAATATGAATATAGAGTTATGGTTATTCATTTTTAACCATGATTATTAATTTTAGAATATAATAGCAGTTTCATAGTAAAATAATTATAAAATTCTATAGAGAAAGTATGGGTTGAGTTATATAACGAACATTCATAATTCATTAAAACACAAAAATGAAAATTTTATGGTGGTGAATAAAAATAAATATTTTATATAAACCTTGAAATAAAGATATATATACGTTCAATGTATTATATTTTATATTTTATTTGGTTTTAGAATACTTATGATTTTAGTATATTATCATATAAAGATTATTTACATGTTATAGATATCCTTATTGTCTAATAATATTATGTTTGATCATAATCAGGAATGAATAAAAAAACATTTTAGGACTTATTAGATTAGAATTATGATGGTAAATGATATTTATGGTATATTTATAATGATTTTTCAATAATACATTACTATAGTAGAGATGTCATTTAGGGTTAGTATTTCACCTAATTTCAAAGAAAATAATGACTATTTTTGAGAAGGTGTATATATATTTTTTGAAACATGTTGAAAGTTATAGATAACCATGGGGGTTTGTATAGTCCATAGTTTACTATGTAATTATGGTTTTCATAGAAGCTGAATGTATATTTTGGATCATTATTTAATTAATTTATATACATTACATTACACATTAGTATGTGATTTAATTTTAATTATTTTTATATTACTTCGGAAGAATGAATGTGGTAATTTTTTTATCATATTTGACTCTATTGATCATTAAATTGTGATTAAAAATTTAGAAATATTTTGATGGTTATTAAGGGAAATGTAAGAAACCAGATCTTCTTTCTAGGTATGTTTTTCCTTTTGAGGTCATTTTTGGAGAAAAGAGGAAATTATATAAATTTTATAAGTACACGCCGTGTAACTTAGTCGTACATTCCGTGTATTACATTGATGTAGGAGGTTGTGTGATGGCCATGTAGAAGACACACACACATCCATGTAGTAGCCAGACACCCTTCTTCTAAATATATTCAGAGTACACGCCATGTACTTTGTTACCGTAGGCAGTCGGGTATTGACCGTGTTGCGGCCATGCACACAGCCGTGTGGGGGTGACTTAGAGGCCGCCTAAAGCGTAGTATGGAAATGGTGAGTACACACCATGTACTTCAAAATTACATGCTGTGTAACTACTTCTTTTCATTAAATGCTCTGGTGACACGTCTAATCACCACAACTGTCTTCTTTTAAGTTTTCATCATTTGACAGAACCAGAATGGCTGCGATCCTTCTCCGAGACCCCAAGCCACCTTCTGATCTCCGATTCGAACACTGTTCACTGCGTTGGAATCACATCAGTCAGTTATCTCTTCTCTTATAGAATCAACTTCTGATTCCTATTTTTTTCATGTTTGGGTGGGTTGAACGTTTTAGACGTTTTCTCAAATCCTCATCATTCTAAGGAGATTCAAGATTAAAAATTCACATATAGAAATCTCCTAACCCAAATGTAGGTGGTTTGCACCTTTCTATAGAATGACTTTGAATTTTATTTGAAAATGTTCCTAATACCCATGAACGAGGTATTGTGAATTTACCTTTTCGGTATTATTTTTTATCTGCTATGCTGGTATGCCTGCGTAGATGATTATTGTTTTTTAATAGGGTGAATTATTGGTCTTTGAATGTATTTCCCATGCTTGTTTTTTCATGTTGTGACCTTTGGGTCTTGTTTTCTTGTTAGGTTTTTGTTTACATTCCCATTACTAGTATTATAGGATTGGTTGATGGTTGTTCTATAATAATGTTGTGTTATAGAATTCTATCCAAGTAGTTCATGAGGTTTACCTTGGCCGTTTCATGTTTCTACACCTACTTGACTTACATAGGGCCATGTGAACCTGTTGTATAGACCATAGAGTGAATGGACGTTGATGGATTTTCCACAGTATCTTATAATTGATGATGTGTGACCACAAGGGGGATTGACGATGAGTGCTTCCCCAGACTGTCTTTAGTTCCTCAACGCGGGCCACAGGGGAAACGAGACATTGAGTGCTTTTCTAGAGTTCCTTTAGTGCTATTATGATACTATAGTGGGAATTGACGGTGAGTGATTTATTAATGAGTGTATGATTAAGCTAAACCAGAGGGGTTAGACTGAGGTTACTTCCTAAAGGGTCTCTTTTACTTGTTATGTTGGAATAGAGAGGATAGGCTTGGAGTACATCATAGATGGTTAACTTGTATATAGATTATTGCTTGTGTTAATATGTAGGACAAAAGAGGATAGTCTGTGGGTACTTCCACGAGGTTTACCTGTTACGTTTATCTGCTTTGTTTAGATGTAACATGTTGTGTGGTGATTTTAATACTTTTAACTGTGGATTGTTTACTATATAGATCTTTCATGTTTACTGAATTCTATACTTTTACCTGCCATATACTCACTGACTGTTAGTCATAGATCTTCGGGTGGTTTCCTACTAAGAATTAGTCTCACACCTATTTGGGTCTTTATTGTGGGGCCAAATATATTATATTGTTGCACGAATAGATAAGGGAAAGAGCCCTTCTAATTCAGGTACCTGACTTTCCGTGGAGTTGGAGACCATGGGACCCAGATATGGATTGCAATGTTGTTTATTTTATTTTAATTCATTTGAAATTTGGTTTAGCATTGTTGTATTCCAGCATTGTGACATGTTTGGCTGTTTTCCTAGACATATGTATCATGCATCATTTTATATATGTTCTCTAGTTTAGACATTCATTTTTCTAATGTTACTGCAATATGTCATTATTACTACTTCCACTCTTGTATGTATTCGTTTACTTCCACTGTGTACTTTTTCAATAAGGGCATAGTTTCCCCACTATCACACCCAAGGCCCTCACTTCTAGTCGGCATCATCTGGCATTTGGGGAAATGTGCTTGAGGCCATGTGACCAACCGGGTACGGGGCACCATTGGGGGGATTCTGGAACTCAGACGTTACAATGTGGTATCAGAGGGTTTCTTCTCTCATGACATACTTTTTGGGGCCATATACACTGAATGGATGGAATAGGTACTTGGTATTAAGTTGTGCCCAAGAGTAGCTAACCCATGTACATGGGAAAACCAACCTACCTCATTTAAATTGAATTGTTTTTTGGTTTTAAAATTATTACAGTTGATTTGATTTCAACTTGTGTGATTTAAATGATTTGTTCTATTATTTACGATGTTATTGAGGTTCTATTTCTGTTTCAAACCGATGAGACGAGGGTATGCCATCTCATGCATCATATATGCACTTTCTATAAATCACATGTCATGCATTTTTACAATGCCATCATGGATTCATTAGGGATTTCATGCTGTTGTGATAGATGATGTGTAGAATATGCATGATTTTGTGATTGTTTCCTTGATATAAGTACATGCTGTTTGATAGGGTATTTTTTGTGTAGTGATTTTATTGAATGAACACGAAAATATTGTTCTTTAGGTGTTATGGGACCTCATGGACTGGAATTCGGTGGATCATTTCCCTGTTTTCCATGTTATAATGTGAATAAGAAGCCAACCATTGATTCGAGGGGAGTATGGGAACTCATGGATCATAATTTGGCACTTTCTATGCTCGTTTCAGTGTTTTCTCGGTTCCAGAGTAGATTATGGGGCTTATATTCTAGAAAAACCCCTATTTCAAGCTATGTAGTGTTTAGTACACGCCTTGTACATTATGTACACACCGTGTAGTCTCTAACCGTGTCATAGGCCATGTGGGAAGAGACACGGGATGGAGAATGTCAGTTTGGAACACACCGTCTACCTGTCGAACACGCTATGTAGTATCAACCCTATGCCCACCCGTGTCACTAACAACACAGGTTGCCCGAGCCTTGTCTAATACACGTGGTGTGCTGTCTGAACACTCTGTTTCATCTATCCTAGGTACCCATCCGTCTCATAAACTACATGGGCTAGTGTTATCCTTTCACATACATTCCATTTCTGTCTGGAACATGTCATGTTGTGTGAATAGTGTGTTAGGTCGTGTCACAAACAACATTTTCACGGTGAAACTTGTCTAGTACACACCATGTAGTCCTACCTTAGGAGAGTTATGTGGTTTACCTATGTAGAAGTACTCAGACAGGGTAAGAGGATCCAAGTACACCCCGTGTGTCAAGACAACACGGTGTGTGTCTGTGGTGTTACACGACCAGTTTATGCAGGAATACATGCCCATGTAAATGACTTTAGGGAACATGCTGTGTAGGAAATGTACATGCTGTGTAGTTATGTTTTGTAAACCATGAGTTCTTTCATTCTCATCTTCCCTTCTAACACTCCATTTTTTCAGTCCTTGATAATCTGGATCTATGGTGTGTGATTGAGCTTACTGAGTCCTGCCACCAAGATGTACTCCGATTGTGTGAGAGTTTCCAGAAGGCTATCAGGCACCAGACATGGATAATCAGGGAACACCTGCAGATCCTCCAATGGTGCATGTCTTGGAACCAATAGTTATACGTGTAACTAGTGTTGATGCATAGTTCAGGGAAGTCTTTCTTAGGATGATGCAGACCTTTTACGGAGTGCCGCCTCCTGCCACATCGATGGCTGATTGGACTCGGGTCTTCCAGCATTATCATACTCCAACATTTTTTGGGGATGGAGGACCTTAGGCTATAGAGTCATGGATGAAACCTATACTGATGATCTTTGAGAATCTGGAGACGCCTATAGAGAGTCGGGTCAAGCTCGATACAAATATGCTTCGGGACTCCTCCAAGAGGAGGGGGGATGTGATCTCACCAGTGAGATGCTATCAGGTTATGGATTAGGATGAGTTTAATCTCATATTCTTTGATTACATGTATCCGAAGTCCCAGAGGGCCGATCGAGCCTGAGAGTTTATGAGTCTGGAATAGGGTACTATTTCTGTTATGGAGTATTCCTCCTGTATTACCGATATGCATCACTTCTCTTCTATTTTGGGAGTTAATAATTTTTTCATGAAATGGAAGATCAAGGATGGTATAAGGAACAACATATGATCTAAGGTGAACATATTTTGGTTGACTTCTATCATATCTATAGTCAACTAGGCACTGATCATAGAGCTCAATCTGAGGTATTCTAGAGTTGTGAGCTTGGGTGGCTCAACAACTGGGGTTAGTATTCTTACAAGTGACAGTAGGAAGAGCCACTAGGAGTCTTTACATGGGGATAAGATGAGGTGTGACCCTTCTTCTTGTAGCCATGTAGTGTGTTACCAGTGTGGAATGAGTGAGCATATGAGGCCACATTTCCCAAAAGACCCAATGGAGAGCCGATCATGAGGCAAGACGGGTCATCTTCAGCGTTTCTGGCAGATCATTTCACCCGTAGATAGTGATAGGGGTTCTTCATTGATTCCTCATTCAGGAGAAGCCCCACCAGTTTCTCACTAGTCATGTAATTGGAGTTCTTCACACCATTCAGACCGAGGTGTAGGTTATGTCTATTGCAGGAAATCGCTCGGTTTTTAGTGAAATAAGGGAGGATCTTCTCAGAGTGGTCCTCCAGGGTTTGAGGGATGCAGTACAGGATAGACATTTTCAGTTGAGCAGAACTAGTAGGAGCATCATCCCGGACCTTCTAATGTTCATGGTATGATCATAGTAGCCTCAGTTTTAGCTTCTACTTTTTTTGATACAGGGATGTCCTATAACATTATCTATGTTACTCTAGTGGAGAGCCTTGGTCTCTACATCTTTTCATTAACTGATATCTTGACGCATGTCACTCCGTTGGGGAGTAGAATGGATAATGTACATCATTGAAGAGATTTCCCTCTACAGGTTGGTAAATGTCACTTTCTGTAGGACCTCTATGTCTTAGAGATGAATGGCTATTATGTAATTTTAGGGATGGACTATTTAGTTCCATTCCAGGAAGTCGTCGATTGTTATCACCTAAGGGTCGTTTCGTATCATGAAAAGTTGAATCCTTTCTTTATAGGGGAAAATGGGATGTCCAGGAGAGTAGAGCGGGTCCGGAGAATCGTGGGTTGGGCGGAGTTACATCCCAGATTTCTAGTCTATATATGGATGACTAGGGGACTTTACAGTTAGTATTTCACCCAGTGGTGGATCTATTCAAAGATGTATTTCTAGGGTAATTTTCAGGTTTTCCTCCAGAGTGTGAGGTTTACTTTTCTATTGATCTTGTTCCAGGAGTAGCACCAGTGTCCATTCATCCTTAGAGGATGGCTACACTAGAGTTGTAGGATCTTAAGAATCTGTTGGAGGAGTTGCAGGCAAAGGGATTCAACTGACCCAATACAAGTCATTGGGGTTCACCTGTCCTATGTGAGATGAATAAAGATGGTACCCTCAGGATTTGTGTGGCCTATCAGAAGTTGAACTAGTTGACAGTTAAGAACTAATATCCCTTGTCGAGGATTGATGATCTCTTTGATCAGTTTTTCGGATCCTGGGTGTTCTAGAAGATTTAAATGAGGTCGAGTTATCATCTCTTGTTCATTAAACAATCATATATACCTCTTACGGACTTTAGGAGATGGTATGGTCTAGAGAAGTATTTGTTTTTGTCATTCGGTCTCATGAACGTGCCTGCATTTTTCATGGCACTAATTAATTGTGTGGTCCACCCATACTTGGATTCTTTCATAGTGGTCTTAATGGAAGATATCTTGGAGTACTATCACACTAGACACGACCAAGAAACCCATCTTTAGATCATTCTGAGAACACTATGGGAGCATCAGATATATCCAATGCACTCAAAGTAACACTTTTGGATTGATCAGATTCACTTCTTGGTTCATTTCATCTCAGAGGAAGATGTATCAGTAGACCCAGAGAAAGTGAGATATGTAGTTTCCTTAAATAAGCCGAAAAATGTCTTTGATGTGAAGAGTTTTCTATGGTAGGATTGATACTGCATTCATTTCATACAGGACATTTCTTGTTTAGTAGCACTTCTTACAGGTCTAACTAATAATGGTGTGAAGTTCTGATGGTTAGATTCTTGTGAGTCATCCTTTCAGGGGCAGAAAGGGAGGTTTATTTCCACACTCATACTTTTTTTTACAAATCCATGAAAGGGGTATACTGTATACAATGATGCATCAGGTATCAGTCAGGGATCTGTTCTTATGTAGGGAGATGGAGTTGTTGCATACGAGTCTCAGTAGTTAAAGTCACATGAAAGGAATTACCCAGCATATGATATAGATTTGGTAGGTGTTTTTCATACCTAACTCTTTTGGGGAAATTATCATCTGGGAGAGGACATTTTGGTTTTCACCTACCACAAATGTCTCAAGTAAATATTCACTCAGCGTGATCTAAATTTGAGATAGCGAAGGTGGGTCGAGTGCCTATAGTCGTATGACATTGATCTTGCTTACAAGACTGGGAATGGCAACATAGTGGCTGATAAGTTGAGCAGGAGGACTCAGAAACAGGTAGTTCAGAAGGCCAACCGTGAGTGGCAGCTTATGGCTATGTTCTCTAAGATGCATTTGGTGGTTCATGACAGAACATGGTAGACTTTCCTATCTTCTATAGTTATTACCTCCACTCTTCTATATTGAGTTCATATGAGGAAGCTATCAGATTCTGAAGGCATAGTCCTAAGGGAATGTTTTTAATGAGGGGACACTATTCCAAGATGGACAGTAGGTGAGGATGATATGTTGCATTTCTAGGGGCGGGTATGCGTGCCAGAATACATACTTGAGGAGCTGGTGCATGATTTTCTCTTCTACGTCCCGCTTGGGAAATTCGAGGAGGAATTTCTCTAAGGGTGGAAATTTTTAAGAACCCTGATCTTCATTCCATGTATGTTTTTTATTGTATGGATGTTTGTAGAGAAAATCTAAAAATATGGAATTTTTCAATGCACATGCTATCTACTTTATGCATACACAGCCTCTTGAAGTAAGCTAGTAAACGACATGTACACATAATGTACATTGCATGTACTTAGAAAATTTTCAGAATATCCTCTTTTCCCTAAAAATGACTAGAAATGAAAAAACATACCTGGAAAGAATATATTGGTTCTTAAAAAATTCCTCCCTTAATAAAATTCATCCCTGAATATCCCTAGCATGGCATAAAAGAAGAAACCCAGAACAATTCCAGACATTGTGCTCGTACGTCGACCTCCCACTCCCAAGCCTCATCATGTACTCACCCATGCTTCCAATGAACCAGTACTAGAGGAACATTTCTGCCATGGAGAACCATTGTACTATATCCACAATCTGGATAGGATGCTCCTCAAACAACACATCCACTTCGAGCTCAACCTCCTCATGTTGACAGACATGAGACGAGTCAAAAAAGTAATGTCGAAGTTGATAAATGTGGAAGACATCAGGCATAGCCCGGTACCTCAGAGGTAAATACAACTGATAGGAAAGTGTCCCAACTCACTCTAACACATCAAAAATACTGACCTATCTCAGTGGAATCTTACCCAATCTCCTAATCCTTCTATGTCCCATCCTTGGTGTGACACGCATGAAAACTTGATCTCCGACCACAAACTCCAGAGGTGGTATCTGCTGATCAGCATAAGACTTTTGTCGAGACTGTGTAGAAGCCATCCTCTTTTGAATCAACTCTATCAGCTGTGTGGTCTCCCGAACAAGATGAGGTCCCAACAATGCTGCCTCTCTTGCCTTTATCCAACATAAAGGTGATCGGCATGACCTACAGTACAAAGCCCCTTACGGTTCCATATGAATAGTTTTTTTTTTGAAAACTATTGTTGTAGATAAACTCCATAATAGTTATGTGTTTCTCCCAAGAACCTCCAATGTACATAATGCATTCTATGAGAATATCCTCAAGCACCTGAATCGTACGATCAGACTGGCCATCTGTCTGTGGGTGGTAAGCTGTACTCAAAAGTACTTTTGTTCCCATATCCTTTTGAATCCCCTGCCAGAACCGAGAAGTGAAACATGCATCCTTGTCTGAAATAATGGAGTGTGGAACTCCATGTAGTCATAAAATATATTGAATGGAATATTGTCCCATCTCATTAACACTTGTGGTCTCCTTGATCGGCATGAAGTGAGAAACCTTAGTGTGTCTGTCAATGGGAACACAAACTGATTCATTCCATCAAGGAAACCTTGGAATACTAGTCACAATGTCCATCGCAACATAATTACACATCCACTCGGGAATGGGTAACTACTGTAAAATTCCTTTGGGTCGCTAATGCTCCACCTTCACCTATTGACATGTAGAACACTTCATAATGAAACCAGCATCATCCTTCTTCATAAATGACCACCAATACTAACGGTGTAGATCACGATTCATCTTGGTGACACCAGGATGAACTTCCCAAACTGAGGAATTAAAATCCATATTCATCTCCTCACGTATGTGTACTGGAACCCATAAATGCTCCTCGAAATGCAATATTTCATCCTCTCTAACGGTCCATCCTGGAATAGGGTTCTCTCCTAACACACTTTCCCTTAGGACATTTTCTTCATAATCTAATAGCTACCTCATTCGTACTCAATCAAGAAGATTTGAGGTAAAAACTAAAGAAGATAGGAAAGTCTTCCCTTGTTTGTCGTGCACCTCCACATGAATCTCAAATAATAGAGCCATAAGCTTCCACTCAATGCAGGCCTCCTGAAATTCCTGTATCTATGTCCTCCCACTCAATGCATTAGCCACTGCATTACCTTTTCCCGGTGTATATGAACGTTCAAATTCAATGATCTGTAGGTACTCAACCCACCATCACTGTTTCATATTTGGAACAAACTGAGTGAATATGATCGTGAGATTTTTGTGGTTCATGAAAACCACAAAGTGATCTCCCAGAAGATAATGTCTCCAACAACGTTACAGATGAACATCAGCTGCTAACTCCAGATCATGTATTGTGTAATTCCACTCATGTGGCCATAACTATCGAGACCTGTATGAAATGACTCCATCTCTTTGCATAAGCATCACTCCCAGCCTAATACATGACACATCACAGTTTATAGTATATCTCTTTCATATCTCTAGAAAACCTAGTATCGGTTTTGGCCATGTAGTAGCCACACACACGTCCGTGTAGTATCCACACACCCTTCTTCAGGAAATTTTCAGAGTACACGACATGTACATTGTTACCATAGGCAGCCGAGTGCGGGCCGTGTAGCAGCCATGCACACAGTCATTTGGGGTTGACTTGGAGGCCACCAAAAGAGGAGTACAGAAATTGTGAGTACATGCCATGTACTTCCAAAGTACATGCCATGTACGTTTTTATATATACATTAAACGCACTGGGGAAGAGTCTATTCACCAGAACTGTATTTTTTAGGTTTTCTTCATCTAAGAGAATCCATATGGTCGTGATCCTTTCCCGATCCTCTGAGCCTCTATCTGATCTCCTATATGAACACCATTGATTGAGTTGGCATTGCATCAATGAGTTCTTTCTTCTCCTAGATCATCATCTTCTGATTCCTCTTCATTTCCATGTTTTTGTGGGCTGAACGTTTTAGTGTTTTTCTCAAATCTACGCCATTCAAAGGAGATTCAAGCTTCTAGGTTCACGTATAGTGATCCCCTAACCCCGAGTAGGTGTTTTGTGCCTTCCTATAGAATTTCTTTGAGTTTTATGTACAAATGTTACCAATACCCATGAACGGGGTATTATGAATTTACCTTTTCTGCCTTATTGTTTCACTGCTATGCTGGTATTCTTGAGTAGACGATTATTGATTATAAATAGGGTGAATTTTTGTGATTTGTTTGTATTTACCATTCATGTTTTTCCTGTTTTTCACTTTGCGTCATGTTTTCCTATTAGGATTCTACTTATATTCCCATGCCTAGTATTATTGGATGGGGTGACTATTGTTTTGTTATACTATTTTGTTGTAGAATGCTAGAGGAGTAGTTCATGAGGAATACTTTGGCCATTACGTGCTTCTATAATTTATAGACATACACAGGGCTGTCAGAACCTAGTGTGTAGACCATATGGGAAATGGATATTGAGGGCTTCTCCGGAGTGTCATATAATGTATGATGTGAGACCGTAGGGGGAATGGACGATGAGTTCTTACCCAGAGTGTATGTAGTTCCTCTTCATGGGCCATAGGGGAATGAGATGTTGAGTGCTTCCCCAGAGACCATTTAGTAGTATTACGAAACTATATAGGGTATTAACGGTGAGTTCTTCTTCAGAGAGTCTATGCCTAAGTTGGACAAGAGGGGTTAGACCGAGTGTACTACCCTGAGGGTTTCTTGAACTTGTTAGGTAGGAACAGAGGGGATTAGAGGTGAGTACGTCCCAGAGGGTTACCTTATGTTTAGGTGCTTTGTTGTGTTTCTAGGTTGGACCAGAGGGGATATGATGTGGGTACTTCCCAGAGGGTTACCTGTTGTGTTTATATGCTTTTTTAGCTGTTGCATGTTGTTTGGTGATTTGAAAACATTAAAATGTGTATTTTTCACTGCTTAGTGTTTTCATGTTACTGCTTTCAATACATTTACCTTCTATATACTCACTGAATGTTAGTCATAGATCATTGGGTGGTTGCCTACTAGGATTTAGTCTCACACCTTTTTTGGGTTATTCTTTTGGGACCAAAAATATTATATTGTTACAAGTATAGATACGGGAATGTTCCTTTCTACTTCAGTAACCTGACATGTTTTGGAGATTAAGAGCATGGGACCAAGCTATGCCTTGCACTGCTAAGGAGTTTATGTGCTTTATTTTTTTACTTTGGTTTAGCATAGTTGTATTCTTGTATTGTGACTTATTGGCTATATTACTAGACATATGTATCATGAGTCATTTTATATATGTTCTCTAGTTTAGATTTTAAGTTTTCTATTGTTACTGTTGTATGTCATTATTACAGTTTCAACTCTTCTATGTATTTGTTTACTTCTGTCGTGTACTCTGCCAATGAGGGAATAGTTTCCCCACTATCACACCATAGGAACTCACTTCTTGTCATCGGCCTCTAGCGTTCGGGGAAATGGTCTTGAGCCATGTGACCATCCGGGTATGGGGCACCTCTGGGTGGCTTCCAAAATTGGGATATTACAGACAAATTTTTATTCAGGTATTTATTATGAATAATTCTTTTAGATGAATATGAGAAATTGGATTTCCGGATTTTTTTGGATTCTATTCAATGTCTCCATTTTATTAACTATTTTTATTATTTTTATTTTTATTATATATAATAAAAATGATCATAAAATTATCGTGTTACTCTTTTACATTATTGTTCCTTTTCACATTCTAATGGATATATATATCACTCACTCCACTATTTGTAAATATGTTTTACAAATAAAAGTTTTGTAGATTTGTAATAATAATTCTTATTGAACATTAAAATTATATATTTGGTATATTTTAACATATGATTTTATTATTTTTTTACTTTTTATATTATTTATAGTGATTTTAAATAACATTTTATATTAACATTCATGAATGGTTATAACACCATAATATAAAAATTATAAGGGTGTTTGTTGTCTCAATCTTCCATCATTCGGATATATACACTCCACATTGAATATTTTTTATATTTATAATTTATTATATTCTACTATAATATTATGGTTCATTTCCACTTCCTTTTTTGAGGATTTACATTTCTTTTTCATTATATACATTTCAAATTATAAACACATTATAAATTTTAATGATTGTAATGGATTCTCTATCTTAATTTACATTATTAATGTTAGATTTCAAATTATTAACCCATTATATTTTTAATTTATAAAATAATACTCTATCTAAATGTCATAGAATAATTCGCATATGATTACTGGAACTTAAAATTATTTTTCAGATTTTCTATTTCATTATATTTTTGTATTAAAATGTTACCAACATCCTAATAATTTTTTTAATTTGATCCATTTTCAATGAAATAAAATATTTCTTATATGAAGATTATATTAGTGGATTAATTTCTTCCATTTTATATTTTTAAAATTATATTTTATCATTTTATTTTGAAAATCACATTATCATGTCACGTTCATCCCCTTTAATGGAATATTTATATCATAAAAATCATTTTTAATTTGAATAATGCTCTACATATAGGATGACTAAACATCCAATTATGTCCGTGTTCAGTCTTATATAAATTGATTAATTAACATATTTTAGATGAAAACTTTTTGATTTCAAATTACCCATTTATATATCATGATACATTTCGTCATAAGAAACTGATTATTAATATTTATCAATTTTGATTTCCATAAAACAATTTGATAATCATAAAAGTAATTTATTTTAAAATCAATATATATTATTTATCTAAAACTAATAATTTATTATATTTATATTACATTAAATTTATTAATGTAATAGCTAGTCTCTTTTAGAGAAATATTTTTTTGGGAATTCTTCTTTATCCCTATGAAAAATATTTTTAATATGATTTAATATATTATTTACACTTTATAAACTGTTTCCCATGATTAAAAATGAAATCATTTAATTATGTTATTTTGTTAAATCAATGAATTTATATAATATTTTAAATCAGATATTTTTATATTTAAACCAATGTTAGATCCATATTGTTTGATTAATATTCATATTTATATAATGGAAATATTATGTAAAAAGCCATAATAGTGTGGAAATTTTTTTAAAGAGTGATTACATGTTTATATCAATATGATAAAATTTTGAGGAAGAGATTTCATTAAGTGGAGAATGTGAAATACATATGGTTTAAATAATACATCACATTTATGGTCAAATAATTATTTTGATTGGGAATTTATATTTTTATATTAATAATATATAGATATCTTTTTGTATATCATGTATTCAATGATAATTTATGTACAATTAGAAAATAATTATACTTTTAAAATTATTATGTTTACTATATGAAAAATATGTATTATTTAATTGTTAAATAGATTTTACCGAAATTATTTCCATAAATAATTATTGAATTGTATTTATTGAAAAAACAATTCTTATGGTGTATAATTTAATCAATCATGTTATTCAATTATTTTTTATAACTTTAATTAAATATGACATCAACTACTTATAACTGCATATTTTATGGGAAAATTGTACTTGCTCTGTTTCTAATTTACTTATTTAAATATTATTATGATAAAATGCTGGACGTAGTCTTGTCTATTGGAAGTATCTTACTACCACTGAATTATATTAATTACAATGTACTTATGTTGTATCCTTATACTATTTGTGATGAGTATAATATATTAATTCATCAAAAAAATATAACACTAACATTATTTCAAATCATTATACATTTGAACATCATATACTCTTTATGAATGCTCAGTGAAATTAAATTTTAATGACAACATCTTATTAGGTATGTAATTCTATTCATCATGAAAATAATATACTTTTTTCTCATTTTTATGTAAATATAATGGAAAAGTTACTTTATTTTCACATACTATCTTTGATTAAAATAATTAATCATTACACAACATGGAACATAATTTTTTAAAATAAACATTCACTTTTTCCCATGCATGCACATTATTTCATTTGTGGATTTCATTATTTGGTTGCACAAAAGACATTCCCTAATGAAAAATTAGTAGTATTGTAGAAGATCTTCACTCAAATGTAAACAACAATTATTTTCTTCCCTTCATAATCTAATTATTTTATATGTGAAACTGTCTCTCTTCAAGTGTGAATTAATTTTTTATTTTTTATATGTTATTCATGATGCTATATTGATTTATATTCATAACACTTTGTCCATGTAATTGGATTGGGTAACTCTTTGTTCTTCATGTAATGTTTTACATATAGATCATGTTATCCATCAAGTAGATATCATGATGTATTTAAGGAAGAATAAAAACATTAATATATTGATTCATTAATAAAATCAGAGCTCCTACTAGACTATATTTCATCCCTTAGATATATTATTCAACCCATGTTTTTCACATACCAATAATGGGAACCATTGTCATTATTTTTGGTTAAATTCTAATATATTTGTGCTCTAAAATTCATCTAATTCTTTTAATTGCACCATCTCAAAAGAGGAATGCATGAATAAATATAGTTTATCAACTATATGATTGTTGACCTAGGATGATCCTCATTATCCATTCATTATTATAAATATAGAATAATTTATGTAATAATGATTTTTGATGATTTGATTTTCCAAAATATGATCCACTTCATTTAATTATCTAGAGACCTGTGATAAAATCACCCAACAGATTTTTAATCTTTCAAAGTATTAGTGTTCTAATGATGAAACTACATCATTGTATCATCCTGGGTAATACTATAATCCCCATTTAATCAAAGTAAACACAACATAACCTCAAGATGATAATCCCTCTAAGATGGATCATGATGATTTTTCATATGAATAACCATCAAACATCATTCCATTATGATCTTCTGAAATACATTGAAACATTACTTGGAATATGTTGAATATGCTATATCATCGATCAGGAATCTCAGTTCAAATAGATCAAATGTCATAACTTCCTTAGGTATATTTTTAACAAATGAATAGTTTTCATTTATCAATCCCCCATAATGAATATTACAACATCCGAAAAATTATTTATAACTCATTAAATTCCATTAATACATTAATCCATTAATGTTGTGGGAAATAGGATAGATAATCAGAAAAATACATGGGAACAAACTCACTATCCCCATTTCATTGTAGAAAGTGCGAATATCATGGGTCAGTTATGAATGTCACATATATCATGTTCTTCTTTTCATCATGATGATCCATTCTACTATTATTTTATTTATATGGGATGGATCCGCATTGGGGATGAGCATTCTCCAATAGTGTGGTTGAGGAGCTACACCATACAACTTGTCCGATTGGATAATTTTTTGATATTGTATTAATAATGATTTTATCAAAATAAATACCAATAAAAAATTCCAAACCATAATGTTGACATGGAATTAAAATTAAATTTATTTACATATTTTTACCAGGTATATAATTCATCACCACATATTATGAATTAATAAATCAATAATTCAAATGTTTTTCAATCATACATGGTCATTATAAAATGTTATATCTTCATTTAATCATTTATGTATTCTAATTATGACTATTAATATCACCAAAAGGTCTTATATAAATTATATAAAAAAATTTCTTTCTTAAATTGAAATTGGATCATGTTTTGGAAATTATGAATGGACCTTTAATAATTATATTCAAACACCATAAATTCTCAACCATGTTTACATATTGACATTAAAATAAACAACATCACAATTTTATCATCAATAGACCACATGGTATCCTCAATATCCCCATATGGTTTTTTTAATTCCAAATTAAATTATAATGTAAATTTTTTATGTACCCCTTAAAAAATATAAATGAAATTATATATTCATAGAAAGGAATTATAGTATCTATTATAATTTTTTACGATAAAAAAATATATTTTTCATATTGTTGTAGTATCATTTAAAAAAGTTTTGATGGAATAACAACAAAAATATAAAAGAAAAAAAATTAATAAGTCTATGTTTATAATATCTATGATAGTTATAGAACACATGTATCAATAAACTTGAAAACAATTTTGATATATATTATTCAATATATAGTCCCAACAATTATAATACTATTTCAATGTCTTTTTAATGGATTTTAATTTAATCTCTTAAATTTATGCGATAAAATTAATAAAAAAAATCATGTAGAAGAATTATCACCCAAATAATCAATCCATTTCATTTGTTTTTCAAAAATTCATTGTTTCCAAAACTATTAATTCAAAATAATTTTTCACATAAATATTGAAACATTCCTATTGAATGAAAATATATAAATTTTTAGATTTTTTAAACATCAAAAATTGAAATTTGTTGAATTTCAACTATTCGTGCAATACTAGTATCGATATTAAAATATTATGATTAATCATCTTCACTCACCTAAATGGATGAACAGAATTTGAATTCATTATACTTATCATCTTTCCCTAAGAATGAATTCCATGATCAATCTTTAGGAAAATTGAAATAATTAACTCCCTAATTGAGTTATTTGAAGATTCTATATATTTATTTCTTTGAATTTCATTTTTTAAGAATCCCCTAGAATATATACCTAATTATTCATTTATTTTATAGATAAAGGAAAACAATATTTTAGATGATAATAAGGTGGTTCATAAATTGTTTTTTCTTTTGAGTTATATGGATGAAATTTATTTCTCAACCAAGAAACCCCTTTCAATTCAGATCCAGACATATGAAAATCCATTATTAATTCCATTTAATTGAATTTGAAAATTATATCATTTAATGTAATTCTGGAATTCTGGATATCCTTTTTTTCATATTATCTTCAATATACATATTCACGTTAAAACCAATTTATCTTTGTTTTATCTATTATTTCACCAACTTCATTGATAATTCACATTTATTAATCCAGGTGACTAAGAATTATTTTTTCACAAGATAAAAAATATTACTATGTTTAGAAAGATTCTTTAAAACTTCATTGTGATTATAATAAAGAACAATTGTTTTCCATTTCTTCATCACAAGATATATTTTTTCACAGAAATTATGTTATTAATTTATTAGAAATTTCCCAGAATTTATTAACCATTGAAATAGATCCCTAATAGTCATTAGGTTATCCCTTTTAGAAAATATTGCATGATATTATATTTTTTCAACATAGATTTCATGTAGAGGATAAACCATTTTATATTTTGTGACATTAATTTCATTTGATTCTTTATCTTACATCAACAAACATATGTCTTTATGTATTATATACAATGGTCCATGAAATGGAATCATCTTCCATAGATGAAGCTCCATTTCAATAAAATTTCAACCATATTTCATTCATCTTATGTGATATTTTCTTTGTTGTTTTCTTAATTTCCTTCTTCTACTTATTCCATAATGAATAAATTTCATCTTTTGTTTTTTGATTCTAGTTTTTTGGTATTTTCTTCAAAAAATTAATTTTGCATGGTTGGTATAAAATAGTTCTCATTATAACTATGATCACTATTGATGAAATAAACATATAATTATTTAGGAAACGCAAATATGATATTAATATAAATATTACTTTTCATATTTGGATTCTTATTTAGTTTTACATTATTTCTAGTCTCATCAAATAAGATACCTGTTTATGTTTTCATTCTGTAGATTTCAAATAATGGTGTTTTATGCCATAAATAAAAATCCTTTCTCCCAAATTTCATACAGTCCTGATAACTACTAATAAATATAAATTTAATATTAAATTATAAAAATTTGGTTAATTTTACTTTAATAATTTTTTGATAATAGGATTTTTTATTCGATATTTTTTGCAGAACAACAATTTGCAATCTTTTTCGCATCAACCATTAATGATCTAGCAGTTTTATCATAATTATTATTCGCCCATAATTGGATATAATCCATTTCGGAACATGTACTAACATATGTAAATTTATTAGTAAAAATATATATTTCATGAATAGTGGATATCTGTTTCAAGGCACTGGTTATAAATATATTTTTAGATAATCAAATGAACCTCATACTACTGGAGTTATTTTATAATATAATACTATTACCTGATATATGTTATAAATAATTCATTTCATAAAGTATTGGGATGTATTATACTGTGTATATTATAAATATTTCAGTTTTACATAAAATTCAAGACATATATGTTTCATTATAATCTTATCATCTATTAATGATTTCAGTATTTCATCCCATTCAATATTAATTTTTTGATTCCAATCATCATGAATTACATTTTCATCATGTAAGTAATTATAAAACTAATTAATAATCAATACCTTATACTCTAGTTGGGATTATAAACATTCATCAATTATATGTGTTGTTTCTCTAATTCATGGATATCTACTATTTAAAACTATTCAGTCAAATCTTTTAAAAAGAGTTTTTAATTAATCTCCAATGATATTGAATCATTCATTACAATGTGATGTAAAATATTATTTAAATTATTATGAAATTGATAATCCTTGAACGTAATTGTATCATTATGATATTCTTCAACTATATAGATCATCAAATTATGGACCATTTGACCGTCTCAATTATCAAATAAATTTCATTGAAAAATATCTTCAACATAGAATATATTCCCATTATAGTGTAACAAAATATATTTTATATTATTTATAGGTTGTGTGATAATTATTCATATTGCAATATTCGTGGCCCAAGATATATCCATATCATTTACATATTATAAATGGTTTAATTTTTCATCATACAGTCGAATGGTAAATAAAAATAAATTTGTGACAACCATGAGTATAAATTTATTTAGATAATATTTTGGTTATGAATAATCACCACTGAGTGATTCCAAGAACTCATATTAATCACTTCTGAAATAACCTTCCTAAATATTTTTATTGTCATTTAATTTAAAATATATTTTTGATATATTTCATCTTTGACCACATTTATTTTGTGGTGAACACACTTTATTCTTAAAACACATTCTCAGTATTGAATCAGAAAAATGTCTCTTCCTCATAGAATTTCCAGGGATGACCTTTTTCGATCGTGAAGTGATAACAAAAAATTTTTCTATCTAATAAAAATATAATAATACTTATATTCAAATCATTACTTGAAATATATATCTGATACAAAAAACTAGGAAAATAAGTTATATCTGACAACATATTGACCCATTAACTCTGATATTGATTTTGTTAGCCAATTGTTCTTGGAGGGAATTAAATAGGGGGTTAATAAGTGTATATCTTTTCATAGATTTTATTTATTTCAATTATATCACCGATTGAATTTGATAATCTTCACCATTTAGTATGTATAAATCACATATATATAAAAACTAAAATATACCACATGTAAGACAAAAAATAAATAATACACAACTCATAGAATTTTTACAATGTTCGACTGTGATGTGTTTGACTAAATCAATTTTGAGTTTGGTATGAAATGAGATAAATATTATTCATTAGTAATATAATGTTATTACATGTTCATATAATATAAAAAAAATCATTTAATGTAAAATATAATAATTTATGATCACTAATGATTATATTATCCCATATATTGATGTGATCTTTACAATAGTATCCCAGCAAAGTTCGTTATAGAGAAATAATATAGTCGACTTAACTCACATTATTCTATAGTTGTTTGTATTTCTATCTGGCCAGCCCATAAATGTTTTTCCATCCACTTATGAAAAATCCTAATGATTTTTTTCCTAATAATGTGGTTTTCATATTGGTGTTGTAATAATTCATGTTTAACCAGCTAAATATTCTTCTACTTAAAATATACACATTTTCACCATCACTAATAGTCTATCATATACAATAAATTATTTCCAATAAATTATACAATTTTGTTCATAATACATAATAAAAATGGTGGATGATATCCCTTCATCTAAAAAATATTATTTTAATATTATTTAATATTATTACACACATTAGCATTGTGTATACATTATGCATTTATGTTTGAAAATATATTTTCTTGATAATGTCAATTATTTCATGGAATTATCATCAACACAAATATATTATACATTATTATCCGTTACATATCACTATAAGTGAGATTCCACTATTTTCATGATGACACTACATGGGAAATAACTATAATATTGAAAGAAATATTGAAATGTTTCATTCATTTATTATTGTTAAATTTATATCATTAGTGAAAATGTTAACATTCTTGGTTCTTATCAGTGTGCTTTGAAAAAATATCTACCCTGAAAAAAAATCTTATTGTAGAAGTATATTATTAAACAAGGGTACATAACATTTATATTTTTTACATCTTTATTGAATATTCGTAGAAATGGAACTATCAGACTTCATGATAGTGTAATTGTTTTATGTGGTAGTTTTATGTCACAAATATTTGAATATCATGAAACAAACATTGCTTATTCACAAAACTAGATCACATATCATGTTCTCCATTACTTATGGATTTATATGTAGAAATGATAATACTCTATTCTTATGTTCTAAAGCTCAATATGAATCACAACATAATCCTTGAATAGATTACATACATGAATTTTGATATCCATTAAGAAATTATTTTCACTCTCATATACCTTTCTCGATGAGTGTATTTCACATAATGATAATAACAGTCATGGGGGAAATTCATAGAAATATTTGACTGGCATAATAATAAAAAATTTAGGAATTACCATTCAATATGGTGACTCCAAAAAATTGAAAACACCACATTATTTTCTAAATCACCTTATATGATAAACTGGAACATACTCAATATCGCTTCAAAAAGATAATTACAAAGGAATTCAATTTGTGGATGATTACCCTGACGTTCTCTTTAGATGATGTGACATATTCAATTAATACTACAAATATCTTAAATGATATCAAACAATATATGATATTTCATTTCATGATACATTTATTTATAGAACATCTTCAACTATGTTTCTTCCACATATATTCTATATTCATTATATAATCCATATGATTATTTGTATGAACTCTTAATGATGATATCTGGATGATATATTAGGATGATCATTATCATGAATAACCATAAATGAAACATCACGAATAACTCTAGAAGCAATCAAAAATCTCAGGTGGCCATAGGTGAAGATGATGATTCATTGAATAGAATGATCGAATGATACAAAATAGATGAAACATGTAATCAACATAACATTATAAAACGTATGAATTGGCTACCCACATTCGAGTGACCCATCCAATAGTTTTTCATTCTTTCAATGAATAATAAAAAAACACATTAGACAAAAAAATTATTGTAACAATATTTTTGGAACCCAAAAACATTGTCACACATGTACATGGGATACACAGTCAAATCTACCCCATTTTCCACTACCGAGATCACACTATGGTCACTATTCATTCCAAATTATCCCCATTACTCATGCACTCCATGTGTTCTCTGTTATACATCCTTCTACCATGTCCATTTATTGATCTAGATATCCCTCATGGTTTAAATTTCACACATAGTTAGGTTGGAGATCTAGCACATTAAATATTTATAGTTGGCCAGTTTCATTGATAAATGCTCAACACTTGTTTTTTAATTAAAATTTTCAATATCAAAATGAAAATAATATTCACAACATAAAAAATAAATTAAATTCATTCTAATATTAGGACCTTTAAAATAATTATTCATATACTTTTTAACTTCCCAAATCATCAATTCAAATGATGATAAATGTTCTATGATCATATATATATGATACCTCACATACTCTTAATTTAATTAAACCAATGATTAATTTTAATCATCATAAAAACATGTTATCCAAAATTAGGTATCCAATGAGAAATAATCCAAAGAAATAGGGATAGGTTTTTGAAATTAGGTAATGATATAAAATCATCACATTTTAACACATTTACATTTCCATCCTCTCATGTAATTGAGAAAAAAAATTTACATCATCACAATTTAATCCTAAATAATCCTCTCGATCTCCTGGGCTATGATATTTAGTAAAACAATATAGATTACAAATGATTATTAACTTGAATATTGTTCTCATTATAAATATCATCATTTAGAGTGTTCCCTTCTTTAATTTCATATCCTTGATGGGTATATTTCAAATGATATAACATTTTTTCATTATAAGAACCATTATAAACGATTCCAATATAAAAAATATATCACTTTCCAAAAAATAAAAACGTGAGACAACTTCATATTTAGTTTCACACGGGAGGAATTATATTTTTTAATATATTTTAATATATATTTTCCGATAAAAGAATCATGTACTGATAATTCATGAAATTTTTTGGTTTGTTTCCCCTCACGGTAGAAATATACCTTGTATTTATTTGTAATGAACATTATAAAACATTAAATTCTCCATAATACATGACACCGCATCACCTGATGCTTTCCTAGATACCATATCTAAATTATAATATTATTTCCCCATGATTTATACAATAAGAATGCATTGTATCTTGACTATATAATTGTCATTTTTAAAAAACAAACTACATCATGAATAATATTCCAATGAATTAACCTTATCTCTCCTAGAAGATACATGTTCATTAATTTACTCTATTATTTCTCCCATTTTCGGTTCCAGTATTTTTTGAATATTTTTTGAATATTTTTTCCACTATTTGATGTTTTTAGTAATTACCAGCTTCTCTATATGAATTATTAATTAAAAACACTATTACATTGTATAATTCCAATTCATATCTACTATTTTTAAAGATTAAATTCAATTCATTGAATAATTCTATAAAATCAATAAAATCATAAATTTTGGTATATAAATTCCTTTAAATTTATAAATTTAAATTAAATTAAAAAACACTCTCATTTCTTCAATTGCTGAAACATGAACACACTTATTTTGGAGAATTCTATTATGGAATGATGATATCTACAAAAATATTATTATTCCAATATAATTCTATTACACAAAAACTATATTTAGTTAGATTCAGATACATGGTGACATTCATGGGAATCACATTTGTGAACTATTAATGTTTTCAGATCCCTATGTTTCACTCGGACATTGGTAACATGAATTACTCACATTGATTATTGTGCACCCACTAGTATCTATATAAATTAAGCAATTACATATAAAAACTATCACTTACCAATACATAATTTTAATTACATATAATCAAATACATTTTTTACATAGGTAGATCGTTGAATATTTACTTTTCTTCTATATTTAGTCCAAACTACACCATTTTTTTGTTGAAAAAACTTTTTAAATTCAAGGATTATCACATAGATCCATTCATTTGATGATGAATGGACATCTTCATTAATATGACCATTTTTCATCCATAAAAATCTCAATTCACTAAATTGACCTCCACATTACAGTTATAAAAAATAAACCATATATATGTATGAAACTCCCTATGTAGAAAATTCCAAACTTCACCAAGTCCACCATATAAAAAAATCCGACAAAGTACAGGGTATCCAAATATCTCCCTCTATTGTTAAAAATCACATTGAACCATGAAAACACCAGTGGTAAACACATCGACCAAAATATAATGGTTGAAGAAATAAATGATATCAATTTTTGATGAAAATTTATGTTACATAGGCTTTATGATTTTCAATTTATATTATAGCATATTCAAGCGAGTTTGGTTGATATCAATGAATTTTATAATTGAATGGTAATTATTGAATTGATTTTTACAATATATGGAGAAATAAGGATATCCTAGGTAGTGATATCATTAATACTTTTTTCTTACAAAAATCAATATATTATTAGTGTTACAGTATTTGTTGATACCATAAGTGGTAACTGATAATTTAAATAACTATATTATTTAATGGGTTACATCTACATTAAGAATGTAATTTCCACAAATTCATATTGTTGGTTTATGGATATGGTAACTCCACTATGAATGTAAATCAATGAGTACAAAAAAGTAATTTAACGACCTGGAAATTTCAAGGAAAGTTTTTTCTTAAATACTTTTGAATTTTACGAGTCGGTGGCTTCTAACGACACTTTATTCCGAGGCCCAGTGTTCCCGGAATCAATTTCCAAAGTTTAGCTCGAGTACGTTCAGTAAACGAATGATCAGGTTTTCATATCTTTTGAACTGATGCTCGAAATTGAAATCTGAGGGAACCGATGTACTCGCAATGCTGGTAATTGATTTAGGGGACCTTTACGGTTGTCGAAATTGAATGGGTAAAGAAGTTATTTAATGTGGTTTAATTAATGAAGTAAATAAAAATGATTTAAAATTTTATTCTATATCTAAGGAGGTTAATTCCTCCAACGGAATGTTTTATGTGGGGCCCACAGCCATCCAACATCCCATGTGTGGATAATTGAATGGTGGGGCCTACACGAGCCCCATCCTTCCACCACCCTATAAACTCTTTAACCCTCTTTAAACTCCCCCATTAAACTCCCATGTTAATGTTGACAACTCTCCCATTTATGAGACCTCTCACCTCCTCCTCTCTCCATCATAAATTCATTCCAACATGCCCTAATTAATAAGATGAGTCACTTCATATAATTAATTAAGTGGATTGTTTTTGAATTTTAAAATCTTTTGTGATGGGAATAAAAATAATATCCAGAGATGTTATTTGGAGTTGGAGATTTTTGTGTGTGGAGAAATATTGGTGAAGATCTAGAGTTTTTTGGAGAGCACTGTTGTGAATAAGAATAAAACATCCCTCCATCGAAGAAAGACGCCTCTTCAACGAAGAATGCTTCTTTCATAAAGATCGACGATGCACACAGACGTCATCTATGAAACCTCACCCCGCGATGCCGTTTTCTGCGACGCCGATGTTGGACACCATTTGTTGAGGTAGGAGTTTATTCATGAAAGTGAATTTTTATGTACCCCATTATTTATTGGGAATCATTGTTTCAATATGACCAATTGATATCACGTACCGTAGAGGGCACAGGCTGAACGAACAAGTCCCGACGACACTTCGCTTGATCTTGTTTATTATTTTAGAATTGTAAATCGAAGGCGGAGGAATAAAGACATCGTCACGACGTGCTGGGATCATGGCGAAGAAAGCAGCGACGTCGTGCTGGTTGTGCGGAAGGAACCCCAACCTACTATGTGGGCCGCTTCGGTGGAAGAACCGGCCGGCCCGCCAGCCAGCCGGGTGAAGAGGAGATGCGGCACCAAGAGGGCACCGCGCTAGAGAACCGGCCGACTGGCCAGAGCTGGACCGTGGCGCCAGTAGGGCGCCACGCTAAAGAAGCCATGGAACTCCAAGCAGGCCACATTATTCATAAGGTTGGCCTGCCTAGCCGGCTGGTTTGGGAAGGTTGGCGCCGCAGGTGCGGACAGCCAGGGGGCCGCACCCCCCCCCCCACCCTCGAAACCTCTCGGTTGGCCGGCCGAGCATGCTTGGTCGCGCCACTTCAGGACAGGTCAAACTAGGTTAACCCGACCGTCATCCCATTGGGCTAAACAGACCAGACCCGTTATTCACTTAAACGTGAATAACATCAAGACCGCGCGTCTGATCGATGTTCCGTCTATGGAACTGGGACTCTGTCGAAGAGATGGTCCTTTTGAGATACTCTAAGTGAGTTTTAGATGACGTTGTCAATCGGATTGGTTTGGAACGAGCATATTTCTAACCGGGCCCCCGGAAGGGAAAAACCAATATCTCTCACACCGGGCGTCAGTTTGACGCGCTGTCTGTTGGGTTGAATTCCTTTTGACGATACTGAACTTCGGGATACATCAAATTTGGACTTCATAACAGTTGATTTATTAATCCCTTTTACTCATGGATTGGACCCTCCCAAAAATGAGTACGCTATGTGCGGGGACCCTGGAGCTGGTTGCGACTGTGACGACGATGACGACTGTACTTGGATCCTACGTGGGTTTGGCAGTGAGGACGTTTGTACCTGGATCCTCCGTGGGTTCGGCATTGATGAAGACTATACATGGATCCTACGTGTGTTCGGTAGCAATGGTTAATGTACTTGGATCCTACGTGGGTTTGGCAATGACCACTTCTGTACTTGGATCCGACGTGGGTTCGACAGAGGAGATGATTCAGAGGCTACAACTAATTATATCCAACCTTTTCGTGAGAAGTATACCTATGTGGGCTGAATCATGACTTTCAATCATTATCATTTCTATGATTGACTTCATTCCTATGTTTACTGGATTGTTCTTGGGCTCAGATGTTGGAGCTATACGGGAATTGATGAATTAGGTATATGTATGGGAATACACCTAAGTAGGGTGGGATGATTCTTCGTGTTGTTCCATTCCATTTTGGTTTATCCTTCGTTGATTCTGGGAGACCTTCGGGGTTCTCGAGGTCCCTACTGAGTATCATATACTCACCCCTGCATGGGCATTTCCCGCACTAAGTTGTCTTGGTTCCAGACGACGGACATCACTGATCGTGGTTGAGGGTTGTGGAGCTGGACGGTATCCAAAGGTGGAGCACCTGGCGGGAAGTACACGGAGCGGACGGACAGACTCGAGGTACCAACGAGACTATCATTTCCCACCCTTCACATGGGATTCCTGGTGGACGAATCGGTGGTTGATGGTTTACATTTCAGATTTTGTACATTCTTTCTCAGTGGTATTGTACATTCAGTTGTGTTTGTATACCGGGCCATTTACTTTCCAGCACTTACTATTGTACTCTGTTTACTTTGTGTTTACTCCATCTTGCATACTCTATTGTGTTTTTTTATTTATATAAAGGATATTCCTTCCCTTTTATCAAGAATTCTGCCTTTGGTGCTAGTCGCCAGCCCCTGGCCTATGGAAGGCGGGCTTGGGGAAGTCATAGCATAGGCCCTGTGGACAGGTCATGAAAAATTGGTATCAAAGGAGTTGGTTCTACCGTAGGACTCAGGACTCTGATAATTTCTTCTCTATGAAGAAATAGTGTTGAAAATATGGAATATGGTTTTCAGTCCAGGGAGTCCAGTGTTGATGTAGCGGCTGACGTATCCATACACGAGGACCCTGACTTCTGATTTCCGACTTAGTGCTCGAAAACACTGATTGCATGTATGTTTCAAATGTTTTCCTTGTGATTAATTTGTGTTAGCTCACCAGGTATACTGTACTATCCGTGGTGCACCTGTTTTATCTCAAGATGTCCCCACGAAGGTAGCCACCTAGGGTTCTTAGTTACGTGTGGGATGGAAGCCCACCGAGCGATGAGGACTCGGTGTAGGGTCCCATTATAGAGGAGGCACCAATGGTACCACTACCCGCTGGGCCACCAATACCACCATCCCTAGTAGCGGAGAGTGCACAACGCCAGAGTGTGTTGCATGATTTTCAGTGAGAGAGGCCGCACAGGTTCCGCGGAGAGACGGATTCTCAGGAAGCCTAGGATTGGATGGAGGCTATTGTCACTGTATTCATATTGGTCGGGACACCAGCAGACCTTATGGTGATCCTTTCCAAGATTCTCCTTCTCGAAGTAGCATGTAGATGGTGGAGCCTGATGCTCCAGGTGCACGATGAGGCATCATTACTTTGGACGGACTTCAAGAGCCTCTTCCGCTAGGAGTTTGTTCCAGCCACCCTCCGTGCGGTGCACATCCAGGAGTTACTACAACTGCGGCAGGGCAACATGACAGTAGACCAGTACTAGGTAAGATTTTCCAACCTCTCACGCTACTCCATGGACATGGTACGAGACCCATTATTTCAGGCCCGGACCTTCAAGCAGGGACTGAGGCATCAGATCAGGGCTTCGATGATCTCCCTCAGCATTCCAACACAGGTAGGTGTAACACCCCGAGATTTTATGGAAAATATTATTTTACTTTCATTGATGTCTTCTATTATACAACACACCAAGTTTAGCTTGTACTATATGCAACACCATATTAGCTTGTAGTGTACGCAACACTATTCTTGGATGGTGTTACACACAATATCATGTTCGTTTTATAATAGTCATTCTACAAAACGTTGAGTGTGTGTATATATATATATATATTCAATGTATAAATGAAATATGGTTGGATTATGTTATACGAAACAAGGAATGATTCTTTCACAACACGCAACCCAGACTTGGCTTGCATTACACACAATCGTGACCTTCCTCAATAGCGTGTGTTGTACGCAATACCGAGTTTTACTAAACAACGATATATTATTATAATATTATGATGAACTAGCCGTTATGAATATTATTTACTAAATTTTAAATTTTATGACATTATTATTCATCTTAAACATTTTCTAGAACATGGTATAAGAACAAAATAAATTTTTCAGGTAAAATAAGTATTTTTAAAAAAATGCAGTTTTGCGGCATTTTGATGACGCACCCACTTTAAATCAAGTTTTGACATGTTTATAAGTTAAATATGACAAAATAAAATTCTTCTTTGGAATCATGAAATAAAAATTTACTTTGGATAAATTTTTCATATTATTCTGGTAACTTTCATATTTTGATGAATAGTAAAAACACGATATATTTTAATTAAAAACAACTTTTTTCATCGCAATAATTTATATGGTTAAATTATAATATAGAATGATATTAAAGAATAAATAGAATATATTTTTACCATTTAATATAATGTATGTCATTAGCATTGGTTTTACATTAAATTCGTAGGTTAAATTAATTCAATCTTTTGCAATGTTTTAAAGAAAAACCTGTTTTCATTCGACAATGGGATTAATTTTGATTTAATTTCTACAACTTTTTTGTATTGAATTTGGAAAAATTTATTCCATATTTGGAATCATTGGGTCCAAATTATGTTAATAAGCTACTTTTTATTTTTGGAATTTATGAATAGTAACTACAGTAAATTTTATTTACCACAGTTAAAGGTAAATCGGGTAATTAAGGGTATAGAAAATATTATAAAATTACCCTAACACATGCCAAAATTCTATTGGATGGATAAATGTATACCCATATAACCTAAGGGTCGGATTAGATTCATTTTATGGACTTTTGACCGGAAAAATAATTTAATTATTATTCAAACCAAAGAAAGTGAAAACATGTCACTCTCTTAAATCTTATAAGTATAATAATTTTCATTTTGTGATAAACATCATAAAACTTCGAAACATGAATAGTCTACAGAAATATAATTAAATTATCTACATCATGATAATTTATTTATAATTTTTAGGGATTAAATAATTGTAATTAATGGTGATACATTAATGATATATAAATTATTTATTAAGTGGAAAATAAGTAATATAGTTTTTATTGAAATAATAATACCCATTAAAAATCCCAAAAAACTGACCAAAACATATTGGTAGTTTAAATATACACCTTAATCATCCAATGAACTTATATATAACCGTTTAGATCCTTATAAAAGTGATTATGACACTTATATTATTTTATTTTAAATGATGTCAAAGTTGTCACCTTCATAATTTAATAAATATAACAATTTAAATATGGTGATTTTAAGATGATAAATTAGAGTAAAAGTATTATTGTGAAATGTAAAAGATTTATATTCATCATAGGATTTTATTTTAAATTTTTATGCAACATATAAGTATATTAAATAATTAAACAAAAATGATGTCGTAATTATTTTATTAAGAGATAAACCAAATAAATGGTTTTAAAAATAATAAAAAAATATTATATGAACTATTTAATGTGATCCAATAATTTTATAGATACATATGTCCCTTTATGAATCTATTAAATCTTTTATTTCGAACATATATTTTGTATATATTTTATTTAAATTCAAATAAATGAATAGTGTAAAAATTGACACTATTGTTATTTTATAAAAATAACATATTATAAATTTTTTTAAAAATCACAAAAATATTTAAAAATTATAAATTTAAATTTATATGGTCCATAATTTTATAAAGTAAACAATTATGGAAAATTCACAACAAATAAGTAATTATTTGTTATAATTTAAAATTTAGAATTTTATTACGACAAATAAACTTAAATAGATTAAATAAGGATAAATCAAAATGATAAGGTCTAAAATAAGATCCAAACATGTCTACATTTGATTGGATAAGGCGATTACAACCATATCTAATCTTATATTCGAATATGAGTCATTTTTGGAGGTCTTTATGTGGGGTTAGATTTATTATAAATTAATATTTTTAAGAATTCCAAAGGTGCCCCTCTCCTCCCATAAAAAAATGAACATCCTCCCTCTCTTCCAAACACCACATTGAGCCTTAAAGATCGGCCAACCCTTGCCCAATTATCTTCTCCACTTCCCAAGAAACATCCTAGAGGTCCTGGTATTCTTCAAAGTCCAATTTTAGTGCCCTAAGTGGAGGTCTCAAAGAGGCGCTTCAAAGAATAGTTAATTTCCGTTACCGAATATTTCACCTTTATTTCTTCTTCCACTTATTCTTCTTAGATTGTTTCATTATGATGTAATGAAATAAGTATCACTCATATACCGATATGTTATTATATGTATGAAACTACCCTATTTCACCATCTATCCATCCTACGGAAAATGAAATCACTACGCGTGCGTACGTACGGAATACCGTCTCCACGCCGTGGTGTAATCTATTTTCCACCACCACCTTACATGGATGGGTATAATGGTGTAAATAAATATATATATGATTATTGCAAAGTGATATTTATTCTGTAATAGTATACATACACTCCAATAAAATTCCACGATCATGGATACGTTATCATCGCTCGTGCATACGTACGGAATACCGTCTCCACGACCCGATGACATTCATTCTCAATGATTAACCATTCATAAATGATTATAAATTATATATAATAATAAATCATGAAAAATATGACATAATAATTATACTGGATTTATATATATATATGTATGTCATCCAATTAATTCAATTCAATTCAATGAGGAAACGAAAACAACGTTCATGTGTACGTATGGCCTACCGTCTCCAGAAACGGTGTATTTATTTCCATTTATTTATCTATTATTTATATGTATATTATGAATATATATTATATATAAATCATGTTTTACATTCTGGATGTATTTAATCATGATCTAAGTAATCATATGAATAATTACAAGTCAAAACTCGAACAAAAAATGAAAGGATTTTACCCAAAATGCTCTTTAACATGGAATTTACAAAAGAACGGGTAATATAAAGTCATTAGTGAACAATATATGATATCATAACAATGAATATGATATTTTAATAAGTCAATAACATTATTTAAATCATTATAATGGAGTTTCAGATACGAACGAAGCATATCAAACCTAAGTTAAGGGAAAATTGTGCAATTCTCATTTTTATCCGAGATTGCTTATTCGTAAGTATTTACTGGGGTTATTGCTATCATCCATGTCCATGTTTTATAAAAGTGTATTCATTTATGTTTAAAGTCCTTTTGACCCTTTCTTTACTTTTACTATATGGTATGTAAGGAATCTTTCTTTTGTTTACGTTACGGGGTACTTTTTTTACATTTCTGACAAAATTACTAGAAGAATGTTTTTTTAACGAATACGGCATGAAAGGATTTTTATGGTTTTATAAAGCCTCATTTTCATGAATCATCCTTAAAAATATTTCATAACTATTTTCAACAAAAACCTTTTCATCTAAAATTGCTTGACATTTTGTGAAAATAAAATGATTTTGAAGAAAAAAGGATAGTTTCCTTAAGAATTCATTTCAAGTGTTTTATCAAAACCATTTTCATCTAAGATGACATTATTTCACATGTTTATGTTTGAAGTATCATGTCTCTATGATTTACATGGTTTCACTTTTATTTTTATGAAATGATATCCATTTCTTTTATATGGATTATGTGATGATGGGATGATTTTTATGAAACTCATTTTATTTATTGGGTTATTATGAATGATATATGTTTATTTTGTGGCACAAGTAAGAATGATTTCATTATGAGATGGGTGGGACCTATATCTCCCTCCAATGCATTGTGTAAATATTTAATATCTCATGAGATAGACATGGTAGGAACGCAAGTTGAACTGGTTCAGTAATACAGGACTGGAACGAGGAGTGAACTCGATTCAGAAAGGGACTTTGTCCACTAAGATGGTCTTGCCACCGATGCCTTGGCTACTACGGAAATCATATCATGTGATTAATGGTTTCCACAATTAAATTTTTTATTCCAATGCTATTTTATCAATATTAATGTTTCTGTATGATCTATGCCATACATACTTCCATGTTTTATGTCATTTCTCAAGCTTTTGATGTTTAAACATTATGTTCATGTTTTTATGTTCTAATTTATATTGGATGTTTTATTTTATCCATTATTACCCTTTCTAAGCATTTGAGATCACCCTTTTTATGTTTTCTTTTCCCCAGGATATAAAGAATGGTTTTAGGTAAGAAAAAAAAGGGGAAGATCTTTATGGGAGATGTTGAAGATCTATCACCACGATTAGAAGAGTACGTTCCACGTTTCCAAAGACGCTAAACTATTATGGTCCTTGTGTTTTTGTTATGTACTAAGTATTCCACTAAAGTAATTTAATGTCCATGTACGTCAAGCTTTGGATCTCAATATTTGGTATCAGAGGAAAGGTTTAGTCAACCGTTGGAAACTAGGATGCTAAAACGTTAGTGAGATTCCTAGAGATATTTCTCAGGTATGTCTAGGGATGTCCCTAAGGATAAGTATAAGTATAGAATATAGTCCTAGAACTATGGTAACGATCTTAGAATTTATCCTAAGATGTTAGATATTGAGGGTGCTCCCTATTTACTATATTGTTTTCCCTAGCATGATTTTTTCCTCTCACACTATTCTTTTTGGGTTTTAGAAAATGGCTGGAAATTGGAAGATTCACGATAATGGAGGATATGATAGACAATGGAATGATTTTATTCATGATAAACCAAATGAAACAGGATCCGGAAGTCCAAACATAGTTATTATTAATAATCAGCAATCTCATAATATTATCAATAATATCAACTTTGGTAAGTTTCCCGACTCAGATAATTAGAGAAAGATGGAGTTTCATGATGATCATAGAGGAAAGAAAGTTTAATTTCTCTCATGTAAATCATGTGGGAAGAGGCATCAGGGAGATTGTTTCAAAGGAAGTGGAATATGCTTTGGGTGTGTAAATGAAGGACACAAAGCCAGTAAGTGCAAAGGAAAAGGTTCCGTTAACACCATGGACAAGGATAATGGTATTTCTTTGATATCAACAATGATTAGATGTTTTAAATGTGGAATGTATGGGCATTATGAAAACCAATGCCCTAAGGGAAAGTATCCTGAAGAGAATCAATACGATCAAATGGGTAGTATTTAAGTTGATGATGATGAAGAGACTACAAATGATATGTAAGATGAATGAATTGTTGAAGCTCGGTCAGTGGTTTAAGAAGGTAGTGGAATTATTACATGTTTATCAAGTGTAATGTTGTATAAGTAACATCATGGTACTATGGAATAAAGAGACATCTAAGGATTTTTACACTGTTTTCTTTCCTTAAGTTTTGAAAGTGTGTGATGAATGGTACTAGTATTTTTGGAAAGTAGATGATATGCACATAATGAAGGGATTAGGAGAAAATTAAATGTTTGATAGTATTAATGAGCTCATGGATGGTATATGGGGAAGGTTATATCATGATTTGAGTATATAGAATTATTGGAATTTGGTATGTGGAAAGTGTTAACTTTTAACTGCATTAATGTTTTCACTAAGTTTAAATGGGTATTAATTTTTCTAGAGAATACATGATTCAGTTATTCACATGTTTGTAATTTGACCAACAAGATATATCGTATGATATATGGGGGATAAATGATAGAATTCACGTGATTTTTATGTGACATTTCAAGTAATAATTTTCTTTATACTATGATCTTGGACCGAAGTATTTTAGATAAGCCTAAATATTAGAATGGATTATGTTGGACATAAGTTAGTATTTTTTAAGGATAGACCATCATTTCGATATTATTTATGGAATGTTATAGTAATGTTGTTTTAGAAAAAGGGCAACCTGTAGGACAAGCGACAACCCATCGTGTCAGACATGGCTGTGGGAATCGAACCTACATCCGAAGTACGACTGGCCTTTATCGCATACCACTAGCCTACAGGAAGTCCCTGGTTAGTAGAAAATAGTTTTATTATATTAAGGAGTTTGATATATGATGTATAAGTCCATTTTAGGAAACATATATGATTAATCTCACTACAGATCGACTTATGTATATTTAATAACTTTTTCCAATCTTTTTTTTGAGATAGATGGAATGACCCATCATTCTATCACATGATCTGCTAACAATTCACGAATGACAAATTCAACTTCATTTTTTTAAGAGATGAAGTGGAAATTGTTTAAGGCACGAACAATAGTGAGATTGTACCAAAATAAAGTAAGTATTTATTCTAATTCAAATTCTTCAACTTTAGGGAAATGATATTGAAATCCAAAAATGTTGTACTAGTGCCCTTATATCCGATGAATCAGATGGTACCCTATATCATCACTAATTTATGGATTTGTGATTGTTGGCTTTTTCATAGCCATGTCCTCTACCACTCTCCATCAGAACTTGATGGTTAGATTTTTTTTCCATATCTATATTTTCACATATTTTCTCCTATATGGAAACCCAATGATGAGTTACTTTGGGTAATCATTTTATTTAAAACTTTAGTTTTTAAAATTATGTTTTAGTATTCCTTTTTACAATGTGGGTTTCTATGAATAGTAAATGATTTATAACCTCGACGAATTTCGAGGGAGAAATTCATTTAAGGGTGGTAGAATGTAACACCCCGAGATTTTATGAAAAATATTATTTTACTTTTATTGATGTATTCTATTATACAACACACCAAGTTTTTCTTGTACTATACGCAACACCGTATTAGCTTTCAGTATACGCAACACTATTCTTGGATCATGTTACACAAAATTTCATGTTCGTTTTATAATAGTCATTCTACGCAATGTTGAGTGTATATATATATATATATATTCAATGTATAAATGAAATATTGTTGGATTATGTTATACGAAACAATTAAGGATTCTTTCACATCTCGCAACCCTGACTTGGCTTGCATTACACGCAATCGCGACCTTCCTCGATAGCGTGTGTTGTATGCAATACCGGGTTTTACTAAACAACGATATATTATTATAATATTATTATGAACTAGCCGTTATGAATAGTATTAACTTAATTTTTAATTTTATAACATTATTATTAATCTTACACATTTTATAGAACATGGTATAAGAATAAAATTAATTTTTTGGGGAAAATAAGTATTTTTTTAAAAATGCAGTTATGCCGCCTTCTGATGGCGCACCCACTTTAAATCTCGTTTTTGACATGTTTATAAGTTAAATTTGAAAAAATAAAATTATTCTTTAGAATCATGAAATAAAAATTTACTTTGGATAAATTTTTCATAATATTCTGGTAACATTCATATTTTGATGAATAGTAAAAACACGCTATATTTTAATTAAACACAACTATTTTCATTGCAATAATTTATATGGTTAAATTATAATATTGAATGGTTTTAATGTATAAATATAATATATTTTTACAATTTAATATAATTTATGTCATTAGAATTGATCTTACATTAAATTCGTAGGTCAAATCAATTTAGTCTTTTGCAATGTTTTAAATAAAAACCAATTTTCTTTCGACAACAAGATTAATTTTGATTTAATTTCTACAACTTCTCTGTATTGAATTTGGAAAAATGGATTCTATATTTGGAATCAGTGGGTCAAAATTATGTTAATAAGATAATTTTTATTTTTTGGAATTATGAATAATAACTACGATAACTTTTATTTACCATAGTTAAAGGTAAATTGGGTAATTAAGGGTAAATATAATATTATAAAATTACACTAACACATGCCAAAATTCTATTAGATGGCTAAAAGTAGACTTATATAACCTAAGGGTAGGATTAGATTCATTTTATGGACTATTGACCAGGAAAATAATTTAATTATTATTAAAACCAAAGAAAGTGACAACATGTCACTCTCTTAAATCTTAAAAGTATAATAATTTTCATTTTGTGATAAACATCATAAAACATAGAACATGGATAGTATCCAAAATTCTAATAACATTATCTACATCATGATTATTTATTTAGAATTTTTAGGGATTATATAATTGTCATTAATGGTGATACATTAATGATACAGAAATTATTTATTAAGTGGAAAATAAGTAATATAGTTATTATTGAAATAATAATACCTATTAAAAGGCCCACAAACCAGAAAAAAACATATTTTTAGTGTATATATACACCTTAATCATCCAATGACCTAATATATAACCGTTTGGACCCTTATAAAAGTGATTATGACACTTATATTATTTTATTTTAAATGATGACAATGTTGTCACCTTCATAATTTATTAAATATAACAATTTAAATATTGTGATTTTAAGAAGATAAATTCTAGTAAAAGTATTACTGTGAATGGTAATAGATATATATTAATAATAAGATTTTATTTTAAATTTTTATGCAAAAATCTGTATATTAAATAATTATACAAAAATGATGTAGTAATTATTTTATTAAGAGATAAACCAAATAAATGGTTTTAAAAGTAATAAAATAAATATTATATGAACTATTTAATGTGATAAACTAATTTTATAGATACATATGACCTTTTATGAATCTATTAAAGATTTTAGTTCGAAGATATATTCTGTATATATTTTATTTAAATTCAAATAAATGAATAGTGTCAACATTGACACTATTGTTATTTTATAAAAATAACATATTATAAAATTGATTAAAAATCAGAAAAATATTTACAAATTATAAATTTAATTTTATATGGTATATAATTTTATAAATTAAACAATTATGGAGAATTCACAACAAATAAGTAATTATTTGTTATAATTAAAATTTTAGAATTTTATTACCACAAATAATCATAAATAGATTAAATAAGGATAAATCAAAATGATAAGGTTTATAATAAGATCCAAACATGACTAAATTTTATTTTTTTATGAGATTACAACCCTATATCATATAATCTTAGAATATGTGTCATTTTTGTAGGTTTTTAAGTGGGGTTAGATTTATTATAAATTAATATTTTTAAGAATTCCAAAGGTGCCCCTCTCCTCCCATATAAAAAGGATCCTCCTCCCTCTCTTCCACACACCACATTGATCCTTCAATCTCCGCCAACCCCGGCCCAATTATCTTCTCCACATCCCTAAAAACATCCTAGAGGTCCTGGTATTATTAAAAGACCAATTTTACTGCCCTAAGAGGAGGTCTCAAAGAGGCGCTTCAAAGAAGAGGTAATTTCCGTTACCGAATCATTCACCTTTATTTCTTCTTCCAATTCTTCTTCATAGGTTGTTTCATTATGAAGTAATAACTCCAGTATCACTAATATACTGATATGTTATTATAAGTATGAAAAAACCCTATTTCACCATCTATCCATCCTACGGAAAATGAAATCACAGCGCGTGCGTACGTACAGAATACCGTCTCCACGCCTTGGTGTAATCTATATTCCATCACCACCTTACTTGGATGGGTATAATGGTGTAAATAATAACTATATATGATTATTTTAAAGTTTTATTGATTCTGTAATAGTATACATACACTCCAATAAAATTCCACCATCATGGGAACAATATCATTCCTCGTGCGTACTTACAGAATACCATCTCCACGACGCGATGAGATTCATTCTCAATGATTAACCATTCATAAATGATTATAAAGTATATATAATAATTAATCATGAAATATATGACATAATAATGATACTGGATTTATGTATGTATATATATATGTATTTCATCCAATTAATTTCATTCAATTCAACGAGGAAACGAAAACAACGTTCATGCGTAATTATGACCTACCATCTCCATGAATGATGTATTTATTTACATTTATAGATCTATTATATATATGTATATTCTGAATATATATTATATATAAATCATGTTTTACATTATGTATGTAAGTAATCATGATCTAAGTAATCATATGAATAATTACAAGTCAAAATGTGGACGACAAATGAAACGATTTTACCAAAAACGCTCATTAACATGGAATTTACAAAAGAACGGGTTATATAAAGTCATAAGTGAACAATATATGATATCATAACAGTTAATATGATTCTTTAATAAGTCAATAACATTATTTAAATCATTATACAGGAGGTTCAGATACGAATGAAGCATATCAGACCTAAGGTAAGGGAAAATTGTGCAAATCTCATTTTTTCCGAGATTGCTTATTTGTAAGTATTTACTGGGGTTATTGCTATGATCCATGTAAATGTTTTATAAAAGTGTATTCATGAATGTTTAAAGTCCTTTTTGCCCTTTTTTGAATTTTACTACATGGTATGTAAGGAATCTTTCTTTTGTTTACGTTACGAGGTACTTTTTTTAACTTCTCCGACAAAAGTACGAGAAGAATGTTTTTTTAACGAATACGGCATGAAAGGATTTTTAAGGTTTTATAAAGCCTTATTTTCATTAATATTCCTTCAAAATACTTCATGAATATTTTCAACAAAATCCTTTTCTTCTAAAATTGCATGACATTTTGTGAAAAGAAAATGATTTTCAAGAAAAAAGGATATTTTCCTCAAGAATTCATTTCAAGTGTTTTATCAAAACCATTTTCATCTAAGATGACATTATTTCACATGTTTATGTTTCAAGTATCATTTCTCTATGATTTACATGGTTTCACTTTTCTTATTATGAAATGATATCCATTTCCTTTATATGGATTATGTGATGATGGGATGATATTTATGAAACCCATTTTATTTATCGGGTTATTATGAATGATGTATGTTAATTTTGTGGCAAAAGTAAGAATGATTTCATTATGAGATGGGTGGGACCTATATATCCCTATAATTAATTGGGTAAAGATTTTAAATCTCTTAAGATAGACATGGCTGGAACGACAAGTTAAACCGGTTCAGTAATACAGGACTGGAACGAGGAGTGAACACGATTCAGAAAGGGACTTTGTCCACTATGATGGTCTTGGCAGCGATGCCTTGGCTAATATGGAAATAATATCACATGCTTAATGGTTGCTACAATTAAATTTTTTATTCCCATGCTATTTTATCATTCTTAATGTTTCTTTATGATCTATGTCGTACGTACTTCCATGTTTTATGTCATTTCTAATTCTTTTGATGTTTAAACAATATGTTCATGTTTTTAAGATCAAATGTATATGGTATGTTTTATTTTATCCATACATACCCTTACTAAGAATTTGAACTCACCCTTTTTATGTTTTCTTTTCCCCAGGATATAAAGAAAGGTTTTAGGTAAGAAAAAAAGGGGATGATCTTTATGGGAGATGTTGAACATATTTTACCATGATTAGAAGATTATGTTCCATGTTTCCAATGACAATAAAATATTACGGTCCTTGTGTGTCTGTTTTTGTTATGTACTAATTATTCCTCTAAAGTAATGTAATGTCCATGTATGTCAAGCTTTGGGTCTCTACAGCAGGAGTACTAGAACAAGCTCTTCTTGTGGAGAGCTTTCTTGCTGAGCCTACGCCAGCAGTGAGGCCTACCGCAGGGCGACACATAGCGGTGTCTTCTGCATCCGACCGAAGACAAATGTCCCAGAGCTCCAAGTGGACCATGCCATCAGTTGGGAAACCTCATGATACTAGTTTGGATGTGCTGGTCACACATAGAAGATCCAACCATACGATAGGTAGGATGTGCTATGCATACGACGGGTAGGGCCACATGGCTCGTTACTGCCCGACCCGCCATGTAGAGGAGCAGCAGACAGTAGAGAGACCTCCCATAAAGATGCAGAGGTTCGACCATGGTGGTACTCAGGGAGTAGTTGGACGAGGCAGAGGTGATGGCCGAGCAGCAGGTGGTGGACGATGCTCCGAGGCTCTACCCCCACCACCACCAGGAGGACCACCCCGACCCCAAGGAGCTGGCAGACATGGGTGGGATCCACTCCAGTCAGTCAAGGACTATGACTATGGAGAACCAGAGATGATTCAAGGTACTATCTGTGTCTACTCCACCCCTACTTCAGATCATATAAACATAATAGATAGTCATTTTTTATTGCCGTTTCCCTTGTTCGGAGCTCAGAAATTACGACGGATCTGTTGCCTCGATCCTTAAATCTAGAGACTCTTATGGGAGCAGACTCGATAAATACGCACTAGTGCTGGTAGTGTGAGCTTACTCTAGGTGGTGAGAGCTTCAACTGGGATCTTATTGCAGCAGCGTCGAGGCCTTACGACGTCATCTTGGGTATGGATTGGTTATATACAGTCCATGCCCAGATCGACTGTATTAGTTGCAAAGTGAATTGTGTCCGCACATATGGGAGCAGGATCACCTTCACCGGTGAGAAGGGATCCTTTTTAGTGTAGGATGGACTTATGCAGAGGACAGGGTATCCGATCACCCATCAATTGGCTAGTCTCATCCTAGGAGCAGTTGATCTGCAGAGTCTGTGTTTTTCTGTTGTGATGGATTAGTATTCATACGTTTTTCCTGACGACATTCCAGGACTAACTCCTCACAGATAGGTAGGCTTCTACATTAACTTGTACCCCGGGACAATACTGTTATCATCTCCAGCATATCGGATGGCTCCCACCGGGATTCATGAGCTGCGGGTACAGCTGGAGGATTTACAAGGAAAGGGATTCATCTGACCCAGTGTTTCTCCATGGGCTTCTCCGATTTTATTCGCCATGAAGGCAGATGGGATATTACGACTATGTGTCGACTACCGTCTCCTGAATCAGGTGACCGTGAGTAACACAAATCCATTCCTAAGGATTGATGACCTCTTTGATCAGATCAAGGGAGCTTGATGGTTCTCGAAGATAGACCTCAGGTCAGGCTATCATCAGCTCAGAGTTCAAGAAGAGGATGTGTAGAAGACGACCTTCATGTGTCGGTATGTCCACTATGAGTTCTTGGTAATTAATTTAGGTGACCAATGCACCAGAAGTGTTCATCATTATCGTGAATAGGATATTTCATTCTTATATCGATCGTTTTGTTGTAGTCTTCATCGACGACATACTGATTTACTCGACTACATAGGAGGATCACACCTACCACTTGCGGGTTGTACTGGACACACACCAAGAGAACCAGCATTATGGTAAGCTCTCGAAGTTCTAGTTTTGGATTCGATAGGTTCACTTCATGAGGATCATCATCTAAGAGATGGGAGTTTCTGTGGATCCTGCGAAGATCGAGGCAGTGCTAGCTTGGGATCTACCCAAGAGAGTGAGAGAGGTGTAGAGTTTCTTAGGTCTGGCTATGTACTATTGTATATTTGTTCCAGAATTCTCCAGAATTGCAGCACTACTTTCAACATTGAAGAAGAATGGTAAATGCTTCGTGTGGTCTGATAGATGTCTGCATAGTTTCCAGGAGCTGAGATAGAGATTGACCAGTGTGCCCATATTGAGACTACTGGAGGAGGACGTAGGGTACATAGTTTATTGTGATGCATCTGGGACCAGACTCGGGTGTGTCCTAATGCAGGATAGGGAAGTGATCTCCTATGGTTCATAGAAGTTGAGGTAGCACAAGAAATACTATGCTACCCATGACCTAGAGTTAGCAGCAGTGGTCTTCGCCTTGATGATGTGGCAGAACTAACTGATGGGTGAGAGATTTGTAGTATACTCTGACCACCACAGTCTCAGTTATATCTTCTCGCAAAATTACCCGAACCTGAGATACAGACGGTTGCTCGAGTTCCTACAGGACTATGACTTTGAGATAGTCTATACTCCTGGGAAGGGGATCATTGTGGGTGATGCACTCGGCAGGAGGTCGGGCATTCAACTACTTGGATTGGTAACAGAGTAGTTAGCCGCTTTGTAGATATCCTTCGTGGATAGATATGGGGTAGCCTTTGTACAGTCCCTCATAGTCACTCCTCCACTACTTCAGTGGGTTAGGGAGGCACAATGTGGGGACGTTGTCTGTGAGACGCGACATGCTCATATTTCCATAGGACATGCACCACGTTGATTTTATAAATGAGAAGAGAACGTTATCCTCTTATGGGGATGTACCATGGTACCAGTTTCACTATAGGAGAAAGTGCTGAGGGAGTTTCACACTTACCCTCTTGCGGTACATCCAGGAGTGGTGAAGATGTACCCGGACCTCAGACGACAACACTGGTGGCCGGGTATGAAGAAGGTTGTAGGAGGGTTAATTTGATTATAACTCACATGACAACAAGTGAAGGCAGAGCACTAGGTACCTACAGGCATGGTACATCCCTTAGATGTTATGAAGTGGATGTGGGAAGGGATATACATGTATTTCGTGATGGTTCTTCCATGTACTCTTAGAGGACATGATTCCATTTGGGTGATCATAGACCGACTCATCAAGTCGGCCCACTTCCTAACTATCAGAGAGAGGGGCATAATTGAGAGCTTGGGATGCCTGTAAGTTCAATAGATCGTATGGCTTCATGGTGTGCCATCCTCTATCATATTTGATCGAGACGCTCACATTACTTCCCAGCTTTGGAAGGGGTTACGGTGGGGGGATTTTGGGATGCAGCTATGCCTGAGAACCGTCTTTCATCCTCAGATGGATTTCCAGACAGAGAGAACCATTCAGACACTCGAGAACATGCTCCATGCATGCGTCCTTGAATTTTGTCACAGCTGGGAGGATCACCTACCCTTGGTGGAGATTGCATACAACAACAACTACCACTCGACCATCGGGATGGCACCTTACAAGGCACTGTATGGCAGGCCTTGCAGATCACCTCTGTGCTAGACTAACCCTGGGGAGTCAGCACTCGTAGGACCAGAGATGGTTCAAATAACGATGGAGAAGGTGCATATCATCCAGGATTGGATGAGGATAGCATAGAATAGGTAGAAGTCTTATGCTGATAGAAGGCGGAGACCACTGATGTTTGAGGATGGCGACCATGTTTTCTTATGGGTCTCACCTCAATGTGGATTACATATATTTGTCTAGGGCTGTAAGTAATCTTTGCGCTTCATCGGACCATTACAGGTCCTCAACTAGGTAGGTGATGTGGCTTACTGTCAGGCCCTTCCACCTCATTTGCACTGGGTGCATGACGTCTTCCACGTGTCTCAGCTGAGGAGATACGTGCATGACCAGACCAACATCATCGACCATGGGGAGCTGGAAATCGATGAAGGGGATAAATTCATGGAGGTCCTAGTAGAGATAGAGGATCAACAGGAGTGGGACCTATGTGGACGGTTGATTCCTCTTGTGCGGATTTGTTGGAAGCATGGAAACCTCCAGAAGAGCACATGGGAGTGGGAGGCTCAAATGAATGCACAATACCCTCATTTGTTCCCCTAGTTTATGTATGAGTTTTATGGGGATGTAAAGTCATGATGTGGGAGTAATGTAAAAAACCATAAAATTCAAAGAAAATTCTTTCGTAAATATTTTTGAATTTCTCCAGTCTGTGGATTCTGACGGCACTTTATTCCATGTAATGTTGTGCCCAGAATCAATTTCTAAAATTTAGCTCGGGTACGTTCAATAAACCAATGAGCTGGTTTTTCTATATTTTGAATCGGTGCTCAGAATTGAAATCTGAGGGCACCGATGAACTCAGAACGCCGGTAATTTCTTAAGGGCACCTTTATCGTAGTCACGTTTGCAAGAGGGAAGAATATATTTATTGGGTTTTCATTAAAGAAGTAAATAAAATTATTGTACCATTTTATTCTATATATATGTAGGTTAATTACTCCCATGGGAAGTTTTTGGTGGGGCCCACACCCACCCAACATCTCATGTGTGGATAATTGAAAGGTGGGGCCCAAACGAGCGCCAACCTTCTAACTCCCTCTAAACTCCTTAACCCTCTTTAAACTCCACCATTAAACTCCCTTGTTAATGCTGACAAATCTCCCATTTATGATACCTCTCACCTACTCCTCTTTCCCTATTAAATTCTTGCCAACATTCCCTAATTAATAAGATGAGAAACCTCATTTAATTAATTAAGTGGTTTGGTTTTGAATTTTAAAATCATTTTTGATGAGAGTGAAAATAATATCAAGAGATATTATTTGGAGTTGGAGCTTTTGGTGTGTGGAGAAATATTGGTGAAGTTCTAGAGTTTTCGGGAGAGCTTTGGTGGGAAGAAGAAGAGAACTTCCCTCTAACGATGAACGAAGCCTCTTCAATGAATAACACCTCTTCCACGAAGAATGACAACGCACACCGACGTCGTCTAGGAAACCTCACACCACGACATCGTCTTCTGCCATGCTGACGTTTGACATCATTTGTTGAGGTAGGGTTTTATTCTAGACATATAATGTTCTCATACCCCATTCTTCAATGGGAATAGTTGATTAAATACGGCCAATTTCTATCACTTAACGTGGATGGTGAGGGTTGACCAAACACGGCACGACAACCCTCCGCTTGATCTTGTTTATTATTTTAGAATTGGTAATTGAAGGAAGAGGAAGCATGACGCCATCGCGCTGTGATAGGAACATGGAGAAGGAAACCAGTGCCAGTTGTGCGGATGGAACCACGGCCAGCTACGCGGGCCGTAGCGGCGAAAGAACCGGCCGACCTGTTGGCTGTCCTGGCGAAGCCGGATAAATGCGCCAGCAGGGCACCGCGCTGAAGAAGCGGCGGCCCACTGGGCGGGCCGCGTGCGCCAGAAGGCTGGCATGCCTAGCCGGCCAGTTTGGGAATGGCGGTGCCACTTGGTGCTGCCGGTGCGGACAGCCGGGGCGCCACCCCCCCCCCCCTCGGAACCGCTCAGCCGGCCGGCTGACCTAGTCAGGTTGCGCCGCTTAGGGCCAAGTTGTGACCCATCAGGCAAGGATGTGCCCCTTCGGGCCGAGTTTTGTTTTCCTTCATACCGGTCCAACTCCCCTGCCCGGTCGGACCCATAAAACTGGGATAACCCGACCCATTGGCCCAGTAGGGAAAACAAACCGGGCCCGTTATTCACATAATTGTGACTATCATAAAGACCGTGTGTCCGATCGATGCGCCGTTTGTGGAACTGGGACTCTCTCGACGAGAAGATGCATATGTGATACTCTAGGTGTGTTTTGGAAAACATTGGTAAATTCCCGGGTTGGGAACGAGCATATTTCCAATGGGGCCCCTACAAGGGAAAAGCCAATATCTCTCAGACTGGACGTCTGTTTGACATGCCTTCTTTCGCGTTGAGTTCCTTTTTACTAGAAAGAATATCGGGATACATCAACTTTGTAATTTTTGACAGTTTATGTATCGACCCATTTTTCTCGTGGAGCGGACCCTCCAGGAAACATTTACATTGTGTGCGGGAACCCTAGTGCTGGCTACGACTGTGATGACGATGACGACTGTACGTGGATCCTACGTGGGTTCGGTAGTGAGGAAGACTGTACCGGGATCTTCCATGGGTTCGGCAGTGATGATGAATGTATTTGGATCCTACGTGGGTTCAGCAGCGATGGTTACTATATTTGGATCCTACATGGGTTTGGCAGTTGTGACTTATATACTTGTATCATGCGTGGGTTCGGCAGAGGATATGATTTAGAGGCTACAACTAAAAATATCCACCCCTCTTCGTTATAAGTATACCTGTGTGAGCTGAGTCTTGACTTTCAATCATTATTATTGGTATGATTGACTTCTTTCTTGTGTGTACTAGATTGTGATTGGGCTCGGAAGATGGATCTGTACTATAATTTATGACTTAGGTATATGTATGGGCATATACCTAAGTAGGGTTGGATGATTCTTAGTGTTGTTCCTTTAATTTTTGGTTTATCCTTTGTTCATTCTGGGAGACCTTTAGGGGTCTCAGGGTCCCTAATGAGTATTGTATACTCAACCCTTCATGGGAATTTCCCGCACTACGTTGTATTGGTTGCAGAAGACGGACAACACTGATCGTGGTCGAGGCTTGTGGAGCTGGATGGTATCTAAAGCTGGAACACGTGGCGGGACGTACATGGAGCGGATGGATAAACCGAGGTACCGACAAGACAATCTATACCCACCATTCAAGTGGGATTCCTGGAGGATGACTCGGTGGTTTCTGTTTTACTTTTCAACTATTGTACTTTCTTTCTCAGTTGTACTGTACTTTTGGTTGGGTTTGTATACCGACCCATTTTCTTTCTAGCACATAATTTAAAACTCAGTTTACTTTTTGATTACTCGATATTGCATACTCTATTGTGATTGTTTACTTATATAAAGGAAATGTGTTCCCTTTAATCAGGAATTACGCCTTTGGTTCTAGTCGCCTTCCCCTGGCCTATGGAAGGCCGACTTGGTGTAGTCATGGAATGGGCCACGTGGACGGGCCGTGACATGTAAATTAATGAATTTATTGACAAAACTATGATATTTAATTGAAATAATGTATCCTTCCACCAAAAACTTAGAAATGATGAATGAGTAAAAACTCATTGATAATCCCTGTCACATACCATTTGAATAATGGGGTACAAGAAAAAATATGGGTTTTTATTTGAAGAGATCAATTGTATTTATCTGATAATGGTGAGAGAAAACTTTTAAATATATAGACACATTTTTTAATTTGATATAGTTATATTTATGTGTATATTGAATATAAATTTCAATGTGGGTGATCTCCAACACTTTGTTGTATTTTTATTAAATTTGTTATGAAATTACCTTACGATGGAATATTAATTGGATGATATTCATAATAATAGATTCATGATGGATTTATTGAAGAATAATTATACAGCATCCACATATGATTCATATATATTCGTTAAATGAAAAAAATATTATTAGTTTGTGCTTATAATAAAGCTATTTCAGATATTTTCTTTAATGAAATACAAAATAAATATAAAGATGGATTATATATTATTCGACTTGCAATGAAACAAAAACATATACATACTAGTAGAGTAATTTTTTGGTATAGTAAAAAAATAAATGACATAAAAATGGTTTCCTACCACACAAGGATATCACCATAGTATCCTAATAGTAGTTCTAGTAACAAATACCAAAGGACCAAACCTGGGTAGGAGGATGCTCGCTTGTTAGATATTCTATTAGTAATCAATTATGCATGCGATGAGAAACATGGGTTACATAGGGTCACTCATAAAAATAGGAAGTACTTAATTATTCTTGATAATTATGTTTTTGTCCATTTTTTGGTGTTTATGGTTTTAATTAGTGGAATAATATAGGATCTAGGATTATAATACAGCACCCCCTGAGTGTTTTATTTTTGTTCATCGAATAAAATGTTTCACAATTCATTTCTATTGAGAATATCTTACTTACTTTTTTAATGGTATGATATCATAATGGAAGCACAATCCATCCATTAGTGTATTCATTCCTGATCATTATATTCTACATCTATCTATATCATTCATAATTTATTATAGTATAAAAAACAATATAGGAATACATGATTTATATAATTCCTAAGGATAAGATATGGTTATGGAGATGTTTGTAAAAATTAATTTAAAATTATGAAATATATGTTGATTATTATTATATATGTTATATTATATACTCTATGATGTTGGGATGTAATTATTTTGTCTATGTTGTGTTTATTTACCCACTATAAGGATATGTGTTCCACCATGTGTTTTGGAGTTTCAGTTATGTAATGGAATCTAAAAACATGTATTAGAATCATATCTTTAAAAAGAAACATACATGATGGTAAATGTTTATATTCCTAAGTAATATTTGGAGTTTTGGTTACCTAGGTATTTCTTGTAAATATTTTCCATAAAATAAAACAAGGAAATATATATGATATTTTATTATTAGATCAATTTATATAAGGGTTAATATAGAAAATGTGTAATAGAAAATCGATTCATAATCGATATACATATGACTGCTGGAAAGATCCCTTGAATCATGTATGGGTAAAAATGTTCGGCTATGTACATCATATAATCATTCAGAATATTCCAATTAGAGGTAAGAATATAAATTATACAAGGATTTCAATAACTTTAAATAAGATAATAGAAATTGGGAAATTAGTACAACTATTTTCAATCACCAAATATATAATAATTCTATGATATTTTATTAATTGAATATATCAAATTATATTTAATAACATTTTTATTGTGAATAAATAATATGGAAACCGTTTTTTGAGATGCTCTAAAAATAAGGGATCCTTATATAGTCTTTTTTTGGATGAGTTTTTGTATTTCTAGAATGTGAAAATATTCCATTAATTATTATATATGAATAATGTCAATGAAATATTGATATTATTCATATTTTAATTTGAATGGTTGTTTGGAATATTCACTATAATGCATTTGAATTACAAATTATTGGAAGAGTTATGATGTGGTGGTTCTTAATTATATTAATAATGCATAAATAACAAGGAATAAGTTCCTTTATTAGGATATTTTTAACCCTAAAAATGAATAAATTGGAAATTAATAACCATGAAACAATATCTTCAACTAAACAGTGAAGAGGACTATTATTTTTAAGGTAGTTAAAGAAAAACTAATACCACCTCTAAGGGGAAGGAGGACATTAAACATGATAAAGTAGAATATTTGAGATATTATAGAAATATTTCATGAATGTGGAATAATATGTATTGAAAATTAATGGAATACAATCAATAGAAAATTGGTTTCTATGTCCAATCATAAAAAGATGAAGATGATTTTTTTAAGGATTGTTTCACAATATAATTTTCAGGGGGTATCCATGTGGTAAATACTAATAGTATTTATATAGTTAAACTCATCAAACAAAAGTTAGTATGTTTATTTTGATTCCACCATAACATTATTTCCTTTTTATGAGTTATGGGGAGGTGGAAACATTGAATGATGTTATCCAAGGGAAATATTAATTATTCCGTATATATAATATAGGCGTGTAATTATAGGTAGGTATGAAATATCATAACTCCAAATTAATGATCTTATTGTTATTAGGGTAAAAAAGAATATTTATTTCATTATACTCAAATTATCCCCTTGAATATGACAAATAAAAAATAATTTGTTTATTTTGTTCTTTATTTTTATATTTATAAATGAATCATATAATAATGTGTATAGAAAATTATAACAGAATAGACTATTAAAATTTTCTTGTATTGAAATTGGATAAATTTATAATAGATAAGATGAGGCGACTTTACAATAATGAGTTTAAAATCCAATAGTTTGGGGATTGTTTAAAGAAAAATATTGAATTTCTAAAAGAAAAACATAAATTTATTCACCCACTATAAAAGTACATAAATTAATTAAAAAAAATTAATTATTTTTATTTTTTGTTGGAAATTATATGGTATTTTATAAATTTCCTTATTTCATATGTTTTCATTTCATCTCAAGGAGTTAAAAATGTTGTTTTATTTAGATAAGCTTGATTTTGATATTGATATATGATAAATTTTTTTAAAAATAATATTTTTATTGAATAATATAATTTCTTATATGAGATCATGGTTATATAATTAAACGATTTTTCAAATGTTTTGATGTATTTAATTGACATAACAAAAATTTTATTTCTTATATTTCCATTATTGTGATTTATATTCTCAATCCACATTTTGAAAAAAAAATTAGTGTCCATATTTATTTGTTGAAAGGAATATGAATTTATTTTTCATGTTATGTTTTTTTGTTCACGAATAATGTTATTATAAAATCTAATAAGTTTCCATTGTGAAAAGATTATCCATAATCTAGTGAACGATTGATTATTTCATTTATTATATATACCAAATTCATTAATTCAATAAACCAATTAGTTTGTAGAAATGTATGAAGATAAATTTATTAAATAAATCATTTATGTACAAAATAATAATGTTTAGGGTATTAAATTTGGTATTAAAAGGGTTTTGATAATTTTTTAGATTAGGATATCAATGTGATACATTTAATTTTGGATTTATGGATATCATCATTTTCTGAATAGATTAATATTTTTCCAAAATTCGAATATATAGATACAATTTTGAGGACATATTTTATTGTGTGTGTGGTGGATTATGATATTTTCAAGGATTTTCAATGATTTTAGACGGAATACCTGACTTACTTATTGAAATATTTATGGATTAGTTTGTTATCTAAATTCGAGGGAAATGCACATATTCAAGAAAATAATTTTTACATTCAATGGGACATATAAATAAAAGTGCAGATAAACAGGGAGGATTCAATGTGATTTTGATAATATACTATTACAGTTATTTTAAATATTGAATTTATTTTTTGGAACATTATATGATTGATGTATATATTATGAATTTACTCGTTCATATTGGCTTTTATATTAATGTTGTTAATGTTGAATAATGAAGAATTATTTAGTAAATTTATGAGATTAAATTTCATTCACATTATATGTAATTTTTTTATATAAATTTATAATTTTTTGGTTATTAATTCTTAATAAATATTTAGGAAACTGTTAAGTTGGATTTATGGTGATAAGGAGATATGAATCTAATGAATTTTAGGGTTTAAATTAAATTTCCCAATTTAATTTAACTATTTTAATGAATTTACTATTTTTATTCAACATATATTAATTAAAATATCAATAAATTATTGAATTAATATTTTACATTTATGGTAATTTTATTCTCTAAAATGTATATATAGTTCACAAGTTCCATTTTTCTTACTGTTTTTTAACTAAATTTCACTTGGTGTAGTTATAATCAGTCTTATTGAATATTTTAATTCTTTATTGGTTTCGTTCATCCACGGAATTTAATTATATTTTAAAAAAATATATTAATTGTGATTTTATATTCTAATAATACCATTTATGATTGATTATTATATTATTAAATATGAAATTGTAAGGGTTTCTGTTGATTAAATTTTCCATCATTGGGTTATATAATCAATTCATATAATGTGTTATTTTAGGATTAGTTCATTTTATATAAAGATAATATTATATTTCAATTCTTCTTTATTTTTTTGTGTATTTAAATTTATTTTCTGAATATGGCCTTTTCAAAAGATACTCACATTATAAATATTAAGGTTTGTAAGGGTTTATTTGACCCAATTAACATTATTCACGTAATATTTCATATTAGGAACATATTCAGATTTCAATTGAATACTTACCAATCAATGTATAGTTCTTTTCATGACTATCATATGATTCAAGGTAATTAAAATTAAACATTTTTTTCTCTGTTTTATTTTATATTCTTTCAAAAGATACCAAAATCATAAAGACTTTTTAACATAATAAATTTTCCGTGATTTTTAATATTTATTCATTGATATGATCCTAACTAATTAATACATTCTAGCATTTTTTTCTTCAAGTTATAATTTCATATTTTTTCTTGGATACTAAATTTTCATTTCACATTCTTACTATTTATTGAGATTTTAGTTTCATTAAAACATGGTTAGTTTGGAAAAATCCTCAACTAATCGTGGACTATTTTTCCCAGCATTATAAATAAATATCTTAAAAAAATATTTTTTAAATATTATTTAGGAAAATTATTTTTTTATTCTAAATGATTAATATGGAACATTATATTTATTCAATGGATTATGATATATTACATTTATTAAAGTGGTTTCCATAAAAAATTTTAAAAATCCAAGATGATATTCCATGAAACTTTTATATATTTCAATTATAGTCCACTACAAATTTCATATCATTATATTTATTTTTTACACGTATAAATTCTTGTGGTTTATTTCAGAAAATATATTTTTCAATGATTCATTTATCCCTTTGAAATGATTTCAATAATTTTTTAATTCTTTACTTTAAATCCTAAACAAAATATCATCAATAATGATAAAACTATATAAAATTGGGATTTTGGTGCAGATATGTATTGTTTCAATAGTAATAATCCCATAATTTTTTTAATGCATATTGTTAAATTAATATTCTTTACTATTGAATGGATATATTAAGAAAAAAATATAGAAGCCTAAATAAATGTGTAGGGAGTGGCATGAATATTTGTATTATGTAGAAGTATTTTTACATTATTAATTTAGGAATATAAAATTGAAAGGATATAATATCACAATGGGGGGGGGGGATGGAATAAACATTTTTCATTAATAAAACACCACATATATATAAATTAGTATTAAAAATTTTGAATAAAAATATTGACATGTAAAATATATATTTATTTATATAATTTCATTAAGGGGAATATATAATCAGTTAGATAAAAATTATACATTTAATATTATTTGGATTAAAAAATGTTATAATATTGGATTTATTTATAGGTTAATTATATTTAATTGAAATAATTATTTCATGATTTAATTGATTATTTTTATTTTATTAATTAAAATGATTATTGATTTTTATTATGAAGATAATATTACAGATTATTTTCTCATGGTATGAAATTAGAATATGGAATATCATTATAGAAAATTAATGTTTGTATTATAAATAAATTTTTCATGGATAACATTTATTAATATAGAAGTTAAATATCTTTTATTATAATTGAAATTTTATATAATATAAATAAATTTCGGTATCTGAATGCCGAAATTTGATAAGTTATTTTATTGTATTTTTTATCAAATAGACTGATTTTTACATGAATATTTACAAAATATGATTTATATGAATATCATTGATTTTATGACATCATCATCACATATTAACTTATGAAATTGTAATGAACCATATAGAAAAATTATGACATGTAAGTATACATTCATTATCAGAAAAAAATTATTTAATTTATATATATACTTTTTTGTGTCCTTAAATTATGGAAACATATATCTATTCAAACAGAGTTCCTAAAGGTCATCATGAAATTAAATATTGGGGTCATTAACTAAATATTTATGAAGGGATAATCGTAATCATGAATTAATGGATATAAATGACGACTAAAAATGGAATTTATTAATAATTATAAATTATAAAATATTATAGTATGTAAATTATCTTAATGATTAAATTCCTCTATGAAAAGTAAATAAAATCCTAAATAATTATCTAAAAAATGATATCATGATATAATAGGGAAACATTATATTACAATTTTTATAATATTTTTATATTTACTAATTATAATAGATAATTATGTTAGTTATTTATTTTTATTGTTAAATTACATAAAAATTATCTAGAACTCTCACACAGCATTAATGTATCACTTTTTCAAGTAGTAAGAATATATAGTTAATTATTTTAAAATATATAAATTTCTAAATATAACTCACCAAAATTCCATGGTGTGCTTCTTTAGTAAAATATCTTTTTTTGCACGCAATTATGAGTTCGATTTTACAATGATCTATTAAAATATCAATTTTATTAGTGGTTATGAATATTATTAATCATATTTTTAATTTTAGTTATTTCATATAATTTTATCATTAATTAAAATTGTTTCTTATAGAAGATATAAGAACAAATTCAATTTTTAAAATATAAGAATTAATATTCAAGTAATGTTGTTTTACATAGTTTTAATATGGAACCCATTTAAATTTCAATATTTGAAACATTTTTATATTCAATTTGACAAAATAAAATTCTTTTTTTGAATAGTGAAATAAAAAATTATGTTGGACAAAATTTTTGAGTTTTTTGAAAACATTCATATTATAATGATTAGTGATACTACTGAATTTTAATTCAAAACTATTTTTTCAATTAATATATTAGAATTGATAGATTATATATTTAATTTTTTTGATGTATAATTATAATATGTATTTATATTTTAATATTATTTTTTGAATTGAAATTATTTTAAAAATAAGATTAGATATAAACACATGCCATAATATCCATGGTTTTTACATTTGAATAACCAACTTCTCATTTTATAAACTGTTATTAATATAAATATAATTATTGAAAAATATATGTTTTTTATTTTTGAAAATGGGTTAAATTTTGGTAATTAATGTGAATAAATTATGATAATAGTTTACTTTTTTTCAATTATTTTCTTCGAGAGAACATCGAATATAAAATGTTTCAACAAATATAATATAATTAAATACCTCTTTTATAATTTATTTCTAATTTTTAGAGATTAAATATTTACCATTAATGATGACAAAATAGTGATACAGAAATAATTTTATAAATAAAAATATGAAATAAATCATAATAAAAAGATTAAAATAAATTTAATTTATCCTATATAATAACAACCACGATTTTTTTAGATAGAAAATACATGATATTGGCATATAAGAAGTATTGTAACGAAGTTGTAATATTCTTTTGGGTATTACTAAAAAAATAATGAATAGTAACAAAAATAAAAAAAATGATACTTTATATAAAAAATTATTAAATGTAATAAAATTATTTAAAATATTATGTTTGTTAAAAAAATATAATAGAGTTAAATATGTCATAGATGATCCAATTATGGTTTCATTTTATTTTATTGTAACTATACTAACCCTACAATTCCAAAAGTAATGTTTTCATGATAATGGTAAAATTATTTAACTAATAGTTAATGCAGAAAATACAATGTTATTTTTATGACATAAACCTATTTAAAAATCATTGGAGGATTTTATTTAAACCCATACTCATCATATACTTGATCAAAATTAATATGGATCCATTTTTTATTGGAAATTAATTTATAATAATTTAATATTTTCAGAGTTTATTAAAGTGATGTTCTCATCTTTTATAAAAGGGTTGTTATCATTCTCTTTAACTAAAAAATATAATGCCCATTGGCTCAGTAAATAGATACCAATTTCCTCTAATAAAATACTTCAATACATCATATAGGTTGTACATTGGGTATAATTAAATCCTAGTGAGTCCATTTGTGATAATCAAAGGGAGATACCCAAAAACGGGTAATTGTTTTATGAACACTTTCAAATTTCATTTATTTTTCTACATTCTACTTCAATTTTGTTTTCAAAAAAATGTAATTGATATAGTTTCATATTTATAATATGATGTTATTATAATCATTGTACAACCATATTTCTTATTTTATCCATCATATGAATAACACTATTGCCATGCGTGTGTATGTACGCCTTACCGTCTCCACATCGTGGTGTAATTTTATATTTGAAACTACATTATTATTATGGTGGTATTGTCGAGTATAATTGATATAAATACATAATAAAACATGATAATTAATATTTATAATTAATATAACATCCAATTCAATACCATTAAACCATCAATAGATAGATATCGTTTCCCGTCCGTACATACAACATACTATCTCCACGATGCAGTGAGATTCATTATCCATGTTAACAATACAAAAATATTATTAAATATATATTACAAGTAAAAATAATATTTATGAATATTATATCACTACGGATTTGAAAAAAAAATACCCTTTTCATAATAATCAATACTTACACAAGAAAACAAGAATTAGAAAATGATGCAGTTTACACCCGAAACATTTGTAATACTTAAATATTATTATCATAAGGATATAATAACATCATATATGATATCCTAAATAAGTATATAATACTGATATAATTTAATAACATTTAATAACAAGATTAATGGATGTAAAATCCACCTCCACTAATGTAATGTACAAAGTAGGGGATTAGTTAATAATCTCATTATTATTTGAGGTTATTTATAAGAATGTATCTACAGGGGAATCTCAATCATAAATGTACATGTATCTTAAAATGAATTCCAAAATATTATCAAAAATGATTTAAATATATTTCCTACCAAAGTTTTAATTTTTAGAAAATTGGTTGAAATTAATAATTCTATCGTTTTCTAAATGATTTAATTTATATCCTTTTAAAAAAAATTAAGGAATGAATGTTATTTTCTACTTATACGGTGAAAGAGTCTTTTTTTGGCCATTAAGACACCATAAAAATTTAATCCTTTTAATAAATTATTAATTTTTTATTTAAAAAATTAATATTTAATTTTATAATTTTATGGATTCGAAATTTTTTTAATTTTAAAAAGGTTACTTCTCTCACAGAGTTCTAATGAATTTATTTGATTATTCTCATCTATCTACACATCCATTGTTTTATTTTATACTTAATTAATGTTGAAGTATTATGATAAAATCAAACATATTATATTAGAGGTATTATAATATATTTATATTGTGGAGGTTCTAATTTGAAAAAAAAATCATTTTTTATGTTAAATGTATTAATATTAGATATGCTTGTTTTAATACAAATGGTTTATTTATGTCTTACCAAATAGGCCTGCATTGATCCTAGTATATGACGAGTGGGGACCTCTTTAGTTCCTCAATGCATTAGTATGTTTTATGAGAGAAATAGATATGGTTTGGGCCGAGGCATTATCCATTTATTATATTAATTGAATGATGCATTGAAAGTTTTATATTCTTGCCATGAAGTATTGATAATATTCAATTCATGGCATGAAGCCTCAATGGTATGATTATAATGTCCAACATTATGGATTTACTCATTATGGGATTTTTTATTTATATTACATGTGTTAATTTTATTATTAGAATATAAATGAGAATGATAAGATTATATAATCTGATATATTATTTCCATATTAAGCTAAAATTATAGTTTAAAATGATTATTATTATGTCTTAAAACATGTCTCAAATGAATATAATCATTTATGAATGATTTCTTTGATTTTTGTAACCATAATAAGACTTTGATCTCACTGATTTCATATGTTTTATATTCCAACTATTCTTAGAAGTGCTTCTGATTGATATGTAGGGTTATTCTATAATAATAATTGCATTCTCAATGAGTTTACAATGATATATATTATGTATTGAATTATAATAAATGGATCATGTATGTAATATATTTTTCTAGACTACAAAAACTAATTTTTCCATTGGGATTTGATTCCTTGTAATATATCTTATGCTTTAAAATAATTCACCATATCTGTGCATTTGTTGTTGGGTGATTAATTTTGGTATCAGAATAAGTTTAACAACAACCATGTAAAATATATTTAGAAAACAAATGTTTAGTGGAAATTACCCTATGATGTATTTTGAATGTAAGTATATATGAACATCCAATTACATTGGTAATGTAGATATTATATGTGAATTCATAGAAAATAAATCATTTTATGTATTCTAAATGTGGATGTGGTTCTAAAATTGATGTACATAGGAGTAACAACTCTAACAAGGTTTTCTAGGATTAACATGGGGTATCCTGGTACAAGATGTTGGGACTTACTATTCACCTTCTTGGACATTTTAGGGGGATATAATTGGATGATTCAAAATTTCATTATAATCCATTACGGAGGATTTCATAGAAAATATATCCCCAAATAAACCATTTTTATGATTTTGTGTCAGATATGTATAAATTTTACATATTTTTAAGAATATTTCACTAGTTTGGAATTATTAATTATGATCCGTAAGCTAGTCTTGTGTATTCCATTGTTTAGAAATTGATCTTATTAGAATGAATGTAAACCAAATCATCTTACATAATGCATGTAGGGATCAACCTCACATGCAAGATAATGAAAATAGAGTTGGTGATACATGTGGTGATGATAAAATTATAACCATACTAGGATAACTAACTCTGGTAATGAATAATAAACTTACCCTTATTTAAAATCCTCATCCATAGTGTGGACGATCATTGTTATACCATATCATTGGTAAAAACCCCAATCATTAAATTGGAATACAAATCCTTTTTAGCTGAGAAGTGAATATGTTCTTTAGATAAAATTTTTCTTTCATTGGGGAGTAAAAAAGGGGAAAACGTTTACATGTAATTTTATTATATCATTTGAAATTCTGATCAATGGTGGTCATTAATTAAAAAAATGAGGATGAGGAATAATCAAATATGTAAGGAAGGGTGTTCAAATTACTTATCGTAGAAAAATATTATCCTTGTGAAGAAAGATATGGTATATAGAGACAATTATTGAGTCTGAGGCCGGAGGATGAGAATGCTACAAAGTATGAATAAAAATTCAAAAAATTATCAAGGATTTCTACAGACTACATATTTATCCCTTGAAATATGATTTATTTATTCCTTGATGGGATTAAATCATTCCTCCAACATGAATTGGGCTCACAAATACTTCTCATCAAATGAAGATATAGTCTCATGAGATATCATGATAGAGGATTATTTATATATGTCTTATGAATTTACCTGAATAAAATAGAAGAATAGAATGATGGAACAAGAGGAATATAATTTATTGATGGTAATGAAGTATTTTCCCACACCTGAAAATTGTGGAAAGAGTCACCCAATTGCCAGTTTAAAGTGGGAAATGAGTTTAATTTATGGCCATCTTTTCCCACATGTAACCCCAGTATGTGTTATCTCTGGTTACCATCATAGTACCCTATCATTAGTATTGTAAATGGATAAAAATGGTTAATCAAATGTAAAAATGGATTGACTAGATGTTTCCACCATTTACAGATCTGATAAATGATTGTTTACGACTACATCACTATTATTAGTGTCTCTAAAATTTTGTGACGAGTATTGGTCAATGGTTATAATCTAAAAAGATATAAATTAAAAGGATAAACTACTAATAATGAAGAGGATAAACATGAAAAATTAAATAAAGGCAATATTAATTAATAAAAATTTGAAGTATAGTTAAATGTTTTAGAGTGATTTGAAATTAGTACGGTTATTTAGTGTTTGGATTATAGAACAATTTTGAAAATAATTATATTATAATATGATTCGTACAAAAGATAAGTATTTTACTACAGTAATTATTATTTATCAATTTTTAGGAATATGATTTTCTTGTGTGGTTTTAAAGGTGATAAAATATTTGGTATGGGACAATAAGATAATCATAAGATGGTTTAGTGAATTAGATGTTAAGAATGATTTTGGGAATTTAGATACCTCTTTTTAAATTGAATTAGGATTGACTTATTTTAGTCATTTATTCCAGTTGGAATCAGTTATTTTCAAAATTTTATATTATTTATTGAGGATAATGATTGATTTATTGGATACTTTAGCCTATCGTTTTCTGTTATAGTATATATTGTGAGGATGAAGGAAATACTTGAAAAGGGTAAGATATGAAGTCAAAATAGTTAGATGAACTACCAAATTATGGGATTGTCCTTATAAAATTTAATGAAATCATGTAAATAATCTAGAGTTCTTATTTGGATTGTAAAATGATACCCAAATAATGGAAAAAATACAAAAAAATGGGTTATCCTTATAACATATTTGTTAATTAACCTATGTTATTTTAAATAATCATTTAATTATATATTTGATTCCATAAATGTTTTATTTATCATTAACTTGATTTGGATGGATGACCTCAATCCCTCCCTATAAGTATTTACGATTTTTCGCAATGTTTGTATCACTACATTTAAATAATGATATCCTATTGGAAAGCCAAATTTTTTGTGGCCTTCAAATTATTTTTAATTATTTTTAAGAACGTATTTTAATAATCCAATTTCTTATTTGGTATTTCCACAATGTTATATTTTTTACTATCAACATTTTATTTTCTATGTGAAATTTCGAAATGCGATGATACAATTTATTGATAGAGGAGAAAATGTAACATAAATATAAGTTATAATATATTCATTTATAGACATTCAATATAATATTCCCATTAATCTTATGTATTTTCTTGACATATTATAAGAAAAGATATCATTTTTTAAATAACAGAAGTATTTTTGAAAAAATAAAATTTTTCTACTTTGTGATATAACAATTATTTTAATTATAGATTAGGAAAAATTAATATATTATTTTTTAATAAATAAATATATTCATTGTAAAAGGATATAAAAATTTATGTTCTATGAAATTTTGAAAATTTTCGAATAAGTTTAATGTTTTGATGAATATTGAATATATACTAAATTTTAATTGAAAATAACATTGGTCATTGAAATATTTTATGTGGAAAAAATAATATTATTGAATTGATAAAAAGAAAAAAAATAAAATATATTTTAATTATTTTTTATAATTTTGGTCATTGGAATTAATTTTATGTTTAATTTTCATGTTGCTACATTAAAATAATATAAAATGTTTTAACGTTTAAAAAAATGTTTTTCATTCTGTACAACCGGATTAATTTTAAATTATTTACCTCAACATCAATTTTTTAAAAAAAAATTATATTTTATTACATATTTTGAATTATTCGGTCCATATTATATAAATATGGATTTTTTCTTTTTTGGACATTATAAATTGTAATTTTAGTTATATTTTTATCATTGTGGTTAGTGGTAAATAAGTAATCTAATGTTAAAAATAATATTTTAAAATTACACTAAAAACTATCAAAATCCTTTTATAAGACTAAATTCAACCCTTTTCACTTACATATTAAAATGGAATCATTTAATTGGCACATGTCCATTAATATTACATGAATATCCATACAATTAATGAATATGAAAAAATATCAGATTTTCATTTCATATAAGACTAATAATATTAATATAGATATATAAAGGGAAAAAATTCTATTATATATATTATCTATAAAGATAGTATAAATAATAATATTTCTTAAATTTATTTAATATTTTTAAATATTAAATAATTACCATTAATAAGATACAATAATTATTTATAAATAAATTTATTAATAGAAATATCAACTAAATTGTTTTAGATATATTAAAATAAATATAATATTTTTTAATTATGTTTCTACGTCAATTTAATTGTTGAATATGATATTTTTAGAGTATATTAAATTATTGTTTTTCCATGTTATAAAAAAATTTTATATCTTAATTAATGATAATGTTGAATACTATCAAAATTGACTAATGTGAACCATTAAAATAAATAATATTTTATTAAATGATATAAAATTAATAATAACATTAGGAACTGTAAAATAAATATTATAATGAAAAAAATAATAAATGATCTAATTGGGGTTATTTGGGTATTTTATAGTGTCAATATTATCCCTGTTGTGTAAAAAGAAAATTTGTTAAGGTATATATTAATTTATTTAACTATGCATTAATGACAAATGATAAGGTTACATTTATGATAGAAATATTTAAAAAATGTATTTGTTGATTAGAGTTAGACCTATAATAATTAAGTTCTATAATAGGCACAGTTTTGATCCTTTTTTAATTGAATATTAACTTATATAAATAATTTTTTTTGAGTTTCCTAAAGTGCCCCTCCCCTATCTTATAAAAGGTGACATATCCTTCTCTATTATTGAAACATATAATGAAATATGGAAAAGAAAACCCTTACCCACAACCCCTTCAAACTACCATTATAAAATATTTGAGGTCATACTTTCGTATGAAATCTATCCTAAGGATTCATTTTGATCAAATCCTAAGGATATAGCAAAAAAGAGGTAATTGTTTTATCAACTCTTTCAGGGGTTTTTATTCTTATTCTTTATCTTTATATTAATTTTACATACCTAATAAATAAATTTAGTTTCATATATATATTCTGATGTGTAATTATAATTATGGTATAACCATATTCCACCTATTAACTGTAATTTGAATAACAATATCACCATGCCTGAATATGTACTACATACAATCTCTATGCCATGGTATAATTTTTTTTTCAAAACTACTTAATTTGGATTGGTTAAATGAAGAGTATAATATTTATAAACAATGAATATAACATAATAGTGATTTTATATAATTAATATATTATTCAATTCCATACTATTTAACATCAAGGGAAGCTACCGTCTTTTGGGTGTACATACAACCTACCCTCTCCATGATGCACGGATATTCCATCTCCACGATAACCATTCATGAAAGATTAAAATATTTATATGATGTGTAAAAATAGTCATTATGAACTATATATTATTATTTATATGATAAATTATTACCAATTCATAAAAAACATGACTTACATAACAAAACATGCAGTGGAAAACAATGTAGTTTACACCTGAAACGATCGTAATACTAAAATATTTTAAAAATGATATAATTTGATCATATATGATATCATAATTTTGGATATGGTTATGGTATAATTTAATAAAATCGTTTAACCATTATAGAGATGGTTAATTCACCCTAGACTAATTTAAAGTGAATGTAAATGGTTAATTTTACAATCACATTATTATTTCGTGTTTTTATACATAATTATCAACTGTGAAATCATTAACATTCAAGCACATTTTTTATAAACATTATTTCAAAATATTATCAAATATTTTTTAATGTCATTTTTACATATTATTAATATATTAAGCAACAATTTCAATGGAATGTTTCCATCATTTTCTAAATGTTGTACATTATAACTATTTCTACAATTTAAGGAATAAAATATTTTTTATCAAATAAAGAACAAGTGGCTATTTTCTTCTATTTTAACACCATAACATGTTGAAGAATTTCCATTGTAGTGTACATGTTTATTTTCATTAGAAATAATTTATTTAAAAAAATTTATGATTCTAAGCTATTTCAATGTAAACGAGGATATGTATATCAAAGAGTTTTAATGAATTTATTATATTATTTTCATCATTTTCAAAATCATTTTGTTGGATTTAATACATAATTGGTATTGATATTTGTGATACAATTTTCCATATTTTATTAATGGGTTTATGAAATATTTGAATGTTGACGTTATGTTTTGATAACAATAATCATTTATGGTTAATGTATTAAAATTTCATGTTCTATTATTAATATAAATGTTTGTGTTATGAATTACACATGAGGAATTTATTAGACATATTATGTGTTTGGTGGGGGCTACTATAGCCTTGTGAATCATTATAAGGTTTGATGAATGAAAATAGATATTATTTCGACGATTTTTTTACACATTTATTGGATTTTTTTCATGAGTCCTTGAAAGTATTAGATTTTGGGCCTGAATCCGTCAAAATATTAGATTCATGGCATGAAGTGTCGATGGTGAGTTTCAAATTTATATCATTATGCATTACATTATTATGGGATTATATATTTATATTATTCATATTTATTTGAAAAGGTCAATATTGATGTAAATAACTAAATATAATTATTTGTTTAATACATTCCATATTATAATGATAATTGTGATTAAAAGACTTTTATTTATGTTTTATAACATGAATCTAACATTTGTGATTATTTGGAAACCTTATAATTTATTTTTTAACCATACTATGTATCTAAGATCCCAACATTAGTTTTTTCATTTACCGAAGTTGCTAAGAAGTGTTTGATGACTGATATTCAGGGTTTAGCTAGGATAATAATGATGATCTCCAATAATAGTCTATATTGTATATTATGTTTTCAATTGTATTAAAATGATAATTAATGTACTCTTTTTTATAATATAATGTAATATGATTCACATTATGTTATCCATCATTTATATGATTCATTGTGATTGATTTTGTAAATTTAAATACCATTTTGGATAGTGAAATTTTAGTGGAAGTATATTGGTCTTACCTTTAATATGAAATAGACTAAGTAGAAAATTAGATATTATTGTTTGGGGATAAAATATTTCTTTAATGTTATCCAAAAAATGGTTTTTTATTGAATACTATTATATTATAGTTTTATAAAATTGATAACCCACTTCTCGGGCGACAAAAACTAGTGTCATAAAAGGCAGTGGGAATCGAACCTATAATCGAGAATGATAAGGATTTATAACATAACACTAGCCTATAATAAGTAATTTTTTATTATAATAGAATTTTCTTAACAAATTGTATTATATAATTTTTGGAATCATATATTATTATGATAAAAATAATATTTTTGAGTTTTATTATATCATAAATATATATATTTTTGTTTGGTAAGAATTAGTTAAATAATGAAACTCAACAGGTAAATTATGTATACTTCATTTTTTAATTGTCTATGACGTAAATTAATTATTAAACTCTATATAAATAATCTTGAAACCAAAAATTTTATCCCAATACTTTATCCAATGAATCAAATGGTCCATTAGATAATAACTAAATCTAGCATTCTGGTTTTTATCATTTTCCTCATCATGTTCTCTATCAATATCCATAAGAAAATGATATTAATATTTTTATTTTGTGTCCGTGTTTTTCTACATAGAACCCAACAATCTGTTATCTCTAGTGATTGTTATTCATCCCTAACATAATATTAATTTATTGGCCTAATTAATCATATTCTATTGTTTGATTTCAATTAGGTTATAATTAAAACTCAAACACCTATATTTGGATTCTGATTTCATATTAGATGGACACTATTTATTGAAGTAGGGGAGAATGTAACACCCCATTATTACTCTGTATGCTTCATTAATTAAATTTCTTGTGTTGCACACAATATCGAGTTCCATCGCACTAGTATGAATTAAACAAAACATTTAATTAGTTATTATGAATAGTACTAACAACATATTCAATTATATATATTCAATAATATTTTAAAATTTTCCATATGTGTTTCCTAGACATTATTAAAGAACAAATTTAGTTTTTTTAATAAACGATGTATATTCCATAAAAAATGCATTTTTACAACCTTTTAATAGAGAACCAATTTAAAATCCAATATTTAAAACTTTTAAATATTCAATTTTTCAAAATAAACTTCTTATTCCTAAGAGGAAAATAATTATTTTGTTTTGACATATTTTTGGGTTTTTTTAATAACATTCATATATTAATGAATAGTAAAAAATAAAACATTTTAAATAAAAAATTATTTCTCATTTAAATTATTAATTTTGTCAAATTATAATTTTAATCCGTTTGAATGTATAATTATAGTGTGTTTTTATAATTTAATATAATTTAGGTCCTTGAATATATTTTTTCATTAATAATTGTTATAAACTCATTGCAATCTTTTGATGGATTATACTTTTGATAAAAATACCTTCTCATTTTTTCAATATGGATTAATATTAATTTAACTATGGAATCTTATATTTATTAATAATAGAATAATGGATACCATATTTTGAATTTGTGGGTCCAAATTATATTAATAGGCTAATTGTATATTTTTTGACGTTATTAATAATAATTTAATAATTTTTTTATTACTTCATTTAATGGAAAATCAGGTAATTAATGTTCAAACTAAAATTATAAAATTACGATAACACCCATAAAATCCAATTGGATGAATAAATTAGTCCCATAAAACATATGTTTGGAAATGAAATCATTTAATGGACCCTTTTATATGAATATCACTAGAATATTATTAAAATTAATGAATGTGATAAAATGTTACACTCTAATATCTTTTAAGTAAAATAATGATAGTATAGATATCCCCAATAAAAAAAATCAATTAAAAATAAAATTTGGAAAACTAAAAAAAATTCTACCTAATTATTATTTATTTATAATTTCAGGAGATTAGATAATTTCCATTAATTATGAAATAATAGTGAAAAAAAATATTTTAATAATAAAAATTTTAAATAAATTATTTTAAAAATATTATAATAAAATTATTTTGAATTAATTAATTAAATCCATCAATTATATATATATCAATTACCTTTAATTGATATAAATTAATTACTTTTTCACAGATTCCATATTTTGTTTGGTATTTTTCAAAATTTATATAATAAATAGTATCACAATTGACAAAAATTATACTTTAAAACAAATAAAATTTTATTAAATGTTATAAAATTCATAAAAACAAATTGATAAGATAAATAAAATCAATAGCCTTAAATATTTCATAAATTACCAAAATATGGTTAATATTAAATTTTATATTAAATATAGTTATAATATAGTGTAAAATGACATGTTTTCATGGTAAAGGATAAATTATTTTACTTATGATTAATGCTAATGGATATGGTAAATTTTTGGAAATACAATGTATAAAATTAATTTTTATGGGATTTAGACCCATTATAAACTTATAATAGAATAATATAACTTTTTATCATTATTTAATTGAACACTAATTTCTTTTAATTTAATATTTTAAGAGATTATCAAAGTGCCCCACCCCACTTTTATAAAAGTGTACTTCTCCTTCTCTTTATTTAACACCTCTTATCCCATATCTGTTAGACATAGCCTGAAAATTTACTCATATATATTCCATAAATACTTCCTTGAGGCCATAATTGGGACATAAATCTATCCTATGGATTGTTTTTGTAAAATCAAAAAGAGATACCTGAAAAACTTATTATTGTTTTATCAAATCATTAAAAGTTCTATTCTTATTATACATTCAATTTTTATATTTTATTCTATATAAAAGTAATAAAACCAATGTATAAAATATAATTTAATGATTTCATTATTATGGTACAACCATATTACTCATTTTATCCATCATGGAACGAATAATATCACTATGCGTTTGAACGTATGACTTACTGTCGCCACACTGTGGTGTAATTTGGTATTAAAGCTGACCATATTTGTATTAGTATAAGGATAAATATAATGTCTAAAAATAATTTATATAACTTGGTAATTTTTATTTATAATTAATTTACCACACAATTTCATACCATTTTTCCATCAAGGGAATTTTTCTATCCCTCGTGCAAATGTACAACATACCGTCTCCACGATGTGGTGAGATCCATTATCCCTATTAACCATTTTAAAATGGTTTTAAAAATTATGTTATGAGAATTAATTATAATTATAAACGTTATATCATTCATGAAATAAATATAATAAATATTATTCATAGAAAACAAGGATTACAGAAAAAACATGCATAGTAAAATTATGATGTTAACACCCGAAACAATGTGAAGACTAGAAAATTATAAACCAAATGATTTTATAAGATCATATATGTTATCAAAAATAAGGATATGGTATTAATATAATTTAATAAAATGATTTATCCAATATACCATTGGTTAATTATCCATCTACAAAAGAAAAGTATAAGGTAAGGGTTACTTTCATAATCTCATTATTATTTGTGGGGGTATATATGAATGTCTCTAATGGGACAACATTATCATCTTTGTATGAGATTCTTAAAATGTAATTCAAAATAATATAATCAATTTTTTAAAAGAATTTTTAACCATGTTTACCTTTTTATAAATCATTTTATAAAGGAAATAATATTTTATTTACCAAACAATGTAATTTTTAACCAATTTAATATATTAAAGAATGAATGTTTTTTAACAAAAACAATTAAAAACATATTTTTTGACATTATGATGCCTTATCATTTTGAAAAATTATATAAAATCATAGATGTTTTATTTCAATATAAATTTATTGTTTTATAATTTCACATCTTATAAATGAATTATTATAAAAAATTAATTTTTCCCTCAATGATTTTTAATTAATTAATTTAATTATTAAAATCTAAAAAAAATCTTCTTTTTGGATTTTATTCTTGGATAAGGTTTATTTTTTATGATACAATCTTCCATATCATATTGAAGGGTTTACGATATATTTTAATGTGGGTGTTATATTTTGATACCATTCTTGTTTTTTATATTATGTATAAATTTTTCATATTCTTCTTTTAATACGCATGATTATTTTATGTTTTATCACATATGAATTCATGGGACTTAGTCAGTTATGTGTGGATCTTGCAATAGGGCCTCGATGAATTAGTATGTTTAATGAGAAAAAATAGATATTGGTTTTCAATTACTATGAATTTTTATTAGATTCATTGAATAATGTTTTTTAATTTATGATTCTTTGTATAATCATTTTAGAATATTTGATTCTTGGCATGAATCCTTGACGGATTGTTTCCAAAGTCCATCATTATGCAATTACTCATTATGGGATTAGTTATAGATATTAAATGTTATTAATAAACTATTATAATATACTTTTCAATGATTAAATGTAACTATTTCATTTATCCATTCAATGCTATACTGAGGAATGCATTTAAAATGCTTGTATTTCTATTTTATACAATTCCTTAATTGTGTATAGATATTTATGAAATCTTATGTTGTATTGTTTAACCTCACTGAGCATCAGATCTCACCCCTTTCATTTATTTTATTTTCCTAGGAATCAAATATGTGTTAATAATTAATACACAGGGATAATCTAGGATAATATTGGTGTTTTTAATAAATAGTCTATGTTGTATATTTTGTTTGGATTTGTAATAAATAATGCATATATTTAATCTATTTTCCAAGACTACTAAATCAGTCGATCCTTTAAGGGTAGGTCATTAAAATAATATATAAATATATCCTATTTTCAAATCAATTTTATTCTTATTTATTATATATTTGTCATTAAAAAATATTTAAATCATGATTTAATAAAAAAATGCAGTTTTAATATTAATTTAAATTAATAACCATATAAAATTAATTTAAATTATATTTGTTATTTAAAATGACTCATAATTATATTGAATATCATATATCCATAAATTAAATATATTTTGGTCATTTAAATGTTTAGATTTTTATCCCTTTTACATTTATCATAAAATATAAGATTTATAGTTAAATTGTTATCCCATAATGTGAGATTATTTAGCAAACCAGAATCTAATTTTTGCAATAATATTTGAATCATTAAAACCAATCCAAAAAAATATGAGGATCAATTTTATTTCTATATAATACTGAAATCCTAATTTAAATATACATTATAAACAATCATACATATCTTGTAATTCTATAGGTTATTTCTGTGATGGATCTATACTGAAATTGATTGAGGTTGTTAGAGGAGTAAGCTATATGTGTTAAATCATATTTATCTTCTTTTATTTAGTAGTAATTTTCCCAAAACAAGTTAAAAATTAAACTATTATTAAAAAATGATCCAATTAATATTTTATAGGATTCAATTTAATCAATTAATTATTTCATGTAATACATTATCACTCACAAATATCTTTCAAATGTCATTTCTATATAAAATTATTGATTTTTGAAACAATATTATTGTTTGTGGAAGTTATGTTATATTTTATATGTTTTCCATGTTAAATACTCTTTTACAAGGACTCAAACATCAAAATTATATATTCTAGTTATTTTCAACTAGAATCCAAATTATTAAATCATGAAATATTTTTTTATAAAAACTCTTTGAAATAATAAAATATTCAATGTGATATCACATATGTGGAAAAGATTCACAACTTAAATGTAATTTATTTATATTAATATTACCATATAGATATTTAATTAATGAGAAAAAAATATTAAAATAACATTTACATGGGAAATTTAATTCATTCCATATATGTAATAAAAATATTTTTATGTAAAAATGAACATTTGATGTTGATTTTTAAAAGACGATCCCTTAAAAATATCAAATCACTGATGTAATCATTAATAAAATGAATCAATTGAGTGTATCAATTGTAAATACAAATATTGTATTGAATAAAAAATTATAAATTAAAAATTCATTAAACACATACTATTATCATGTCCTAATCATGAAATTTTAGGCTAACCATATGGATGGTAATTAGGTTAAGAATTCCCTTATATAAAGTGTAAATTCCTTAAAATGTGTTCAAACCACTTGTATGATGTTTCAAGGAGTGTTATTAATTTATTTCATAACAATATTAATATTTTTTAATTTTTATGTCTATTAAATAACATCTTACAACCCATTCATTAATAATATTTCATTTTTGTCATTATTTTTAGGAGCTTTTGTTCAATGTTATAAAAGTGGATTCACTTTTCTAATATTATGAATGTTCGTGTAAAATTGTATTAAAAATACATTACTGTAAAAATACTTTATTAATTAAAACAAAAAATTAAAAATGGTCCCATATATCAGTTTTCTATGATGAAGATTCATTGGATAAAAAGTTAATGATAAAAGTTAGGTATATTTTGGTAGTTTTTCTGATCACCGTGAACAAGTTTTATATTATTTTATCAAATGCCGATATATTATTTATAAAAACCTAAAACAGGTTAATATACACTTAAATAAATATTATATAACTATAATTATCTTTTATGACCATCGATGAAGGTTTTAATGGGAAATGAAAAATCATTATACATAAATACTATTAACTACCATAATTTGGACAACAGTTTGTTTCTTTAAATAATAAAAAAATAATAAAAATGATGAATATTATATATTCATTTATAAACCTAATATCCTATAATATTAATTATTCTATATTTATTTTTCCATAATGGATGAATTTTTAGAATATATTGTAGAAGAAGTAATGAAATTAATAATGGTTCATTGAAAACGTTACCTATTGAATATCTCCACATTGGAGAATCCCATTAAGACCATGGAAATAGTATTTTGGATGGACCAAAAACCCAATGATTTCTGTAGAGTTATTATAAGAGGGTTTAGTATATATTTGATTAGATTTAATTTTAATAGTTAAAATGGGGTGGTGACTACTGGTATTTATATTTTAGGAGGGGCATTTTTGAAGAATTTAATAATGATTAATTTAAATTTAGGGGAAATCATATTGAGGTGGCATTAATTACAATGAATTTTAGTGATAATTACAGTTGTAATGGATAGTAAATTCCATTTAATACATCATCCACCATTGAAATTATGTTTTTATTCATTTTAAGCCTTTACCTTTTAACATTAACATATTTAATTATTTTACATATATTGTGATATGTATTTTTTCCTCGTGTTATCCAATTTATTATAAAAATGACCATAAAACCATTATTTTACATTTATTTTCCAAATATTTAATCTATTTTACCAAATTCATTTTAAATAATTATAAATTAATATTTTAAACCAACCCCATAGATTAAATAGAAATATATGTTTTTATTTATAGAAAGATCAAATTTTTATAAAGTATTTTTATCTAATTTCAATATTAAATTGAATAAAATCCCCACACATTTATTAAAACATTTATAATATAACAATGGCTATGTTAAAATAAATTTAAAATATTATTTAACATTATAAATTAATTATATTAAAATATAAATCTCAATAAAATTCAGAAATTATATTTTTCCCAAAAAAAGAATCTTTTAATAAAATTAAAAAATTTCACCGCAAGATATGATCTACTATAAATAATTAAAAAATTAATTTTTTTTGAGTAATAATTTTTTATAAACTTTTGAACATTTTTATTAAAATGGTTGCTTCTTTAAAAAGAAGTAGAAATTACTATTTTTAAAAATATTGATTATTTTTCATAGTATTGGATTTATTATTATCATATCCATATAAATTATATCAGATATATTTATGAAAATTCTCATGAATATATAACTTAAATATTATTTAAAACATTTTCGTAATATTTATTATTATAATTTTAGAATACTAATTAATTGAAAATAAATTATTCTATCATTACATGGGTTGTTACATTTTCCCATGCTTCAAGAAATTTTATCCTCTCGTTTTTAATCAAATACTAAAAATGTGGGGAAAATATAACAATAAATATGATTTAGATTCCTATGTTTTTTATTCATACATGTGGTATCTCTAGAAAACCATAACATAGTGAAATAAGGTTTTCTGAAATACATCAATTCTCTAGTCAAGAATCTAAAATGGTTTTTTATGATTTGAACTTTTTTATTTCTACTAAACTAAAATTCGGATCAAAACATCAGATGAGTTTTGAACATACATTCATAACAGCTAATTAAGAGAATCATTGTGTACCTCAGATGAAATATAGTGTAAATCCACTCGGTAGGCAACAGATCAAAAATTTTCTAGCATTTCCTATGGCCCAATAAACCAGGGACATAACATTCTCTTCATTCAAACATTCAAAACACCTTTCTCTAGAAATACTTTATGAATAAAATGACCACCTTATTATAATAAAAGATAATTAATACTATTATCCACATAAATTATTTACATATTCTGATATGACATTATTTATTGTGGAATTATCACCACCATATCAACTGTTTCTGCTCTAAATTATGGTTCCAACAACATTATTTTTCTTACATTATCCCATAAATATATTGTTTCAATAATTTTTCAATATAATGACACTAAAGTTCAATTCAATATATTGGAATTTAAAAATTTATTATAAGAAAACACAACAAAAGTAGGATGATGATATTAACATCCCTGGTAATCCATCGAATAATCGTGAGTAATATCTTCCAAGTCTGATTTTTTTTGTCATGCATTCCATAATACTAAGTATGAAATTTAGTGAATATATATATTTTGGCTTCATGCTAATTTTGATTCTGTTTCTATAACATTTATAGGATTCAAGGATTATAATTAGATATGATATTGGAAGGATCTCTATGGAAAAAAATATCTCCTTAATAAATATAAAAAATATTGATCTAAAGACAATTTATTTCAAATAGAAATGAAATTTTTTGATTTATTCTGTCAATCAATAGCATCTAAAAATTTCATTTTTACCTAAAGAATAATTTTGTAATCCCATAATGAAAAATTATATATATTTTCCCATATCCACTCTTGTAATTTATATAGATGAAGAAACCCCTTAAATAATAACCATTCTACATTAACCAACTGATAAATTATAACATTTTTGGTGTAAACTATGAAATAAATTTTTTTAATTCCTTCCCACTAGTAATACATTTTATAGACATTTTACATATTTTTTCATCAATGATGAATGGAAAATGGGGTACAATAAAATTCATCTGATATCTAACACTTCAAATGGTAGTCACCTACAAAACATAATGTATTTCCAAATATTAAAACACAATATTTATCAAAAATAGATAATGGAAACATAATTCTTTTATCTAGTTACAACATTTTTGATAAACATATAGTCTTCCTTATATTCATTCATAATTATGTATAACAATGAATATTTCACTAACAGATAAATAATAATAGAGGATTTCTCAACATCCAAAAATTCTAGGCAGAAAAATCATTAATTAGTTAAATAAAGGGTCATGTTCCAAATGAAATATAGGAAATGAATCATTAATTTTATATCTCAAAACAACATCCACTTTATTTTATTTCCATGATTTGAATTGGTCACCCATTAATAATTGTTTATGACTTCCAAATTTGAATTCCTTCTCGTGATCAACTCTTTTTGAGTAAATATATACATTAAACATTTATTATAATTTTAAATTGAACTAATTGAACTATTTAAATTATGCATTTGATATTTTAAATAAAATTCCACATTATCTAATTAAAAATAATTTTTAGGATAATTTATCACATGTTGTTTTATTATCTGTGAATCATAAGAAATTACATAATAATTATACATTAAATTGCAACAAATACCCTCTATTGAAGCATCACATAGAATATAAAATTAACATTTTTCAAGGGTAGGCCCAAAACTGAAGCATTTCCCAATATATTTCTAGTATATGAAATCAATTATCAAATTATTTTTTTAATATAAATTTAAATTAATTTTATTTTATATTATATAGTGGGCTACATAATCATGAATTTTTTTTGAAACTATCACAATATAATGATAATACTAGAGAAAATAAAATATTAATTGAATTTTTGTGGTCTTAGCCATCCATCAATATCTTTTGTTTTGTTTAAACTAACTATAATTCCATCGTTTCTTAAAATGTATCCAATAAAAATAATTTTTTTAAACAAAATTCACATTTTATAAATTTTTAGAAAAACTTATTCTCATTATATATTTTTAGTATATTCATTAGATATTATCAATTATCCTTATAACATATTTATTAATCAATAACATTAACTATAATAAAAACGACAAATGCTTCCAAATAGAAACTAAAGAATCTATTCATAATTTCATTAAATATGATTACATAATTCTTCTACCAATAAGGAATAACTAAAAACTCATATGTCCCTTATCTAGTATTAAATTAATTATTTAAATCATATTCCTCATTCACTCTTAATTGATGGGGACCCGACATGAGATCAATCTTGTGAAAGTACGACACTCACTAAAGATAATAAAAAATTCATTTATATGAGTAAAAATGTAACTTTATATATAAATTATATTATTAAATTCTCAATAATCATTCAAAAGTCATATTTAATAGTATTAATTTGTTAATTAATAAAAAAGGATCACACCATGGTGATGTGCTAGGTAAAATAAAACATTTATCTAGAATTTTTTTATATTTCTTTTTTATTTACAAATAGTTAAACATGTTCTATTTTATTTGGTGGTTTTTAAATAAGATTATAATAATGTAATAATTGAACATTAATCTCAACCTCTTTATTTGGAATAACACATGGAATCTAATCTAGGAAAAATCCTTGTATTCATTTACAACTGGAAACATGAAAAACATGAATTCATTACATTTTTACAACATCATTCATCATGTTACATTCACCACCATTTATAATAAATTTATTTTCTTCAGGTTAGGTTATTAATGTTTTGAAATCATTGAACAAGATATAATTATCTCTATAAAAAAAATTTCCATGATAAACTAGAATACAAAAAAAATCTAAAAAAATATAACAAAATAAAATATTTGTATTTAAACATGATTTTAAAAAATTACATTTAAATTCCATCAAAATGATAAGTATTATTTATCAATTTTACATTATAACATAAACTATTTTTTATCAACAATTTTGTTTGATATTCATGATGTGATATTGTTGGTATTCTTGACAATTTCTCAAAAATGGAAAAAAGGCCTAATATCCAATATAGTGTTGGTATAATTGAAATACACATAAACGCTACCTATCACTAATTCCATTTATGTATCAAAAAAAATGAAGTGTTAGAAATATAATTTTTCTCACCATTCTATTTATGTTATTTCGGATTTATCCCTCAATGACTATGTTTCGACACATTTTCATAAAAATTCCTAATTCATTACAATTAAAGCATATTATAATCATATTGACATTAAATTTTTTTCTTATTATTATTACATTTAAAAGACATATGAATATTAATCCAAATTAAATTAATTTCATATATTTTGAGATACATTCTTCATGTGTCATCATTGATCACTTTTATACACATAATAATTTTGTTTTCATACCTCAAAATCTCATAGATGAAATATTCACCAATTAATTTCAACATGAATTCTTATTATTTTTGGAATAATGATGATAATACATGTCCGTAAACTGAATATATATTTTTTATCACATGAAAAAGATTCTCATTGATTTTTTACTTTTATGAAGAAAATAATATTTAAATTTTTTTTCAAAGTCGAATAAAATATGTTGATTTTTCTCTTAATGTAAAAAAAAATTATGGTTCATACATGGATATATAAGTCATATAATTTCTTATCCATTATGAGTTGAACATTAGGAAAAATTAATTCAAAAATATATCATAAAATCATTCCATTGGATAATAAATAGATCATATTTCCCTTTGGTATTTTCACCCTTTGAACAACATTGAACACCTACACATTAAAAATGATACATGAATAGGGTATTATTTTGGTGTTCTGAATATCCCTTGACACTGAATATCTTTTATGAAATTATGACCTACTATTCATCTAACCTGGAATCTATGGTTCTAATAAAATATAGAGTATGTTTTATTATAATATTCGATACTATATAAATGTTGTTATATGGTGTTATAGATTATCCCATGCATGGATTCTTCATCAATTTGTAGATTGTATCAGTTGACCCATCATTAAAAAAATTATTTTATTCTGATTCCAACCATCTCAGGATACAGATTCAGAAGATATTTTTCCACTAGATGCCCCCAACAAACTTGTCATGTTTCCTCTATATCAATAGTATTCTAAATATATACAACATTGATAAAAAAATAAAAATATCCAAATATTATAACATTTCTAACTTATAGAAATAATTAATCTATGGTTATTCTATTAACATTATTTTATCCCCTAATGCCATATTTTTCATGTCCTAATAACAACTATAAGGATCTTCCAATAAATTTTAATATTATAGCCATTTCAAACTACAATGTAAGACATAAATATTCTATAAATATTTTTAGTTTATAGTAATTATTAATTAATAATAACCATTACAATATTAACTCATACCTTAATAGTTTTCTAAAAAACATAATATTTATTTTTTCCAAAAAAAATACATTAAAATAGAAAATTGTTCTTCATTATGAAAAATAATCAAAATATCCCTCTCATATAATTATTGTAGATATAAAACCTAAAACCGAGATGAAAAAATTTAAACTATGGATGAAAAAAAATCCTATAAAGGGATAAAATGAAATGAAAATCATTCGTTGATTGAAAATCCCAAAAATAATAATAATAATCATAAATTTTATTCAAATTATATGGAAATATATTGAAATATTTATGTATAATACCATTTTAAAAAGTACATATATTTATGAATAAAAATTAGAGAAAATATAAAATATATGTAGTAATATTATACCCTCATTTTCCATCCAAATCTTATAAATAGATTAACTGATATGCCCATCTTCCAACCTTGTCGTACCAAATGCATTGAAGGCTATAATTTAACCACCCATAATTAGTTTATCACATAACCACACGTCTAATATTTATCATATAACAACTCCTCATTATAATCAATTCCCATGAAACATAAAATTATCAAAACTATTGAATGGTTTCATCCTAAAAATGTTCATTGATGAAAATTATCAGTTTATATTGAAATAATATATTTAGAAAAGTTTCACATGTACAATTGAAAAACATATATTTGAAATTAACCATATAAATTTTTTTGTTAATCAATAAAATATTATATATATATTAAGGTGGGAAACTCAATTCATTTAAAATATTTAATAAAATAATTCTTTTTGAATGAGGAACATTAATAGGTGATTTTTAAAAGAATGATCCCTAAATATATCATATCATGAAAATGTGTTTTAATCAAAAAAAAATAGTGTTCATATCTTCAATAAAACATGATAAAAAATGTGAAAAATAAAACAATATACTTCCTAATGTAATTTATAACATAATATTACAGCATAACAATAATAGAGTAGATGTCTAACATAAAAAATGTAATTTTTTTTTCAAATACTATTACCCCATATCGACCTCCTTAAAATGTATTCAACACTCCATTACAATATTTTAAATAATTGTAATTATTTATTTCAAAAAAAAATTAATATTTATAGAAGCTTATATGATATTTTTATAAAATTATACCACCGGTTCATTGATAATGTTACATTATTTTCATTGTTTTTGGTGGGATTGTTTGAAGGATTGATGATTTATTAAGTTGTGTAATATTATGGATTTTCATATAAAATTGGATTACAAATAAAAAATTGTAATATAATAGTGTTATTGAAATTACCAAACTATGAATGTTCATATATATCATTTTTCTACTTTTTATGAGGATGGTTAATTTGATAAAAAGTTATTGATAAAAATTTAGTTTACATAGGGTTTTTACCACAATGAACATGTTTAAAAGTATTTAATAATTTGTGTTTTTATTAGTTATAGTTAATTGAATAAATCAAAATATAATTATTTCAATTTTAATTAACCTGAATGATATTTATAAGACATATCATGAATGTGATAAGGGAAAATGAAAAATCCATATCCCTCAAAATGGTTAACCATCACAATATGGAAAATGTTTTGTGTCTTATAATAAGAGAAGATAAAAAATTGATGCATATAATATAATCCATTAGAATCCTAAAAATCAAAATATAAATGAATCTATTTTTATCATGTCTTTATACATGAATTTGGTGAGAAAAATGTATAAGAAGAAAATAATTTAAAATTGGTTCATTGATAAAATATCATCCTGAATATCTCATCCATGGTAAATCTATTATAGAGAATGAATCATGTATTTTGGAGAGATGATAAGAAATTTAATGTGTGGATAGTGGGGATTGTATGGTTTGGTATATATTGTAGGTGATTGAATGCTTTTGCGGACAAATGTTTTGGTGATATGTTGTATTTATACTTGATGTGGGGTAGTTTTATTGGATGAAATAATGACTATATTATATTTAATGCCAACCAAAATGGGATCAAATTTATTCCAATCAATTTTATTCTTATTCATTGTTTTATATTATTTTTACATACAATAAATACCTCAAATACCAATTAAATGTGTTTTTGTTGTTTGAAGCCTCTAGCAATTATCTTTAACCAATTTAATTATTCTATATATACCATGATAAATACTTTTTAAAAAAAAGAAAACATTTTCCAAATAAAAATAAAAATGATATCACAACCTAATTTGAACCATCAAATTATTAATATAGAATCACTTTTTGAAAAATTTATTCACAGAATTAGAACAAATATATATAAAACCAAACACGTAAGTAAACCCAAAAAATGTTATTGAATGTGAATCAATTTAAATGTTTATTATTTTTCATATATAATTTATATATGAAATTGGTTCCAATAAAACAATTTGTATTAATATATTAATAATTTAAGAATTTTAACTATAAGAAATATTGAAAATCTTATTTAATAATGTCAATTATTAAGATAAAATGTAATTTTTTTAATTTAACTTTAGTATACTTCATTATTCATCAAAAAAAAGAATAATATTAGAAATATAAAAAAATGACATAAATAATGTTTTGAAATTACATTTTTTAAACTATTTTTTATTTTTTCAAATATCAATATTTAGTGTTTCAAAATTTAATTTTAAAAAAGGGGTTTTTTAAGCGGTGTAAATGTTCCCTTCAATAATTATATATATTTTCATTGGATAAAATTTAACTTATTCTTATTTTAATCATATCAATATTACTAATTAAATTTATAATAATTTACATTAATATAAAACCCATTAATTCCTTTTATTTTTTACAACAATAGTGATTAATTGAATTTAATAAGACTAATAAAATTGAAATAAATATTTCATTAAGTGCATGTTTTTTTCCATTTGTGATATATTTGAATAAAAAAATAATAATAATTTTAATAAAAATTTGATCATATGAAATTACATGGATTATATTTTTATTTTGAGGAAAAAGTATTCGAATATGTTTCTATTATATCTCATTAATTTTAATATTCAGCTAGTGAATAATGATCAAAATTTATGTCATACGGAATTCGGAATTAGGTGTTGGGATTTGGGATGCCATGTGACGGTGTTATAATCAGTGATAAATATTTTATATTGATATAAGAAGTTGTAATTATATCTCATATTTTAACTAGTATACATAATAAGACGGGGGATAAAATATAATGTAGAATTCAAATAATTTTATTGGTGAATAATAATCATAAATTCAATTAATAGGGTGTTAGACTCAACTTAAATAACCATATTGGATTAAATACAATTGGATATTTCCTTATATAATCATTTCAATGAAATATATTCCATTATTTTTATATCCCTAGAGAAATAATTTTTTTCACCCTAGGAAACTGTGTGAATATTTTATTTTTATAAATAAATGAAAAATATGTTTGTTACAAAAAATTACTCACCATGATATGATATAATATTTCAAAAGGTTGGTAATATATAGATTATGTATAAAAATATACTTTTTAAATTTTCATCAAAATGATTAAATCCAACTTTAATATTCAACTAAATGGATTTCTATCTAAAATTAAAAATATAATAATTTCGGTAAATTAAAAAAACTAATAAAAATTATTATGTTTCTCCACATCATATATGAAAAAAATAAGAACAATAAGATCCCCAAAATTTTTAATGATGAAGAAATTGGGGTTATACGAATTATAGTAATTGATAATGATATTACATTGGGATTTATTATGGGTTTTTATTATATTATAAATGTATATAAGACAAGTATCAATTCCAAATTATGTTATTAAATTTTATATCAATGGTGATTAAAAAAATATCATATAATATAAAATTTGGAATCACATAAGGTATATTAGAATTTATACAATCAAATAAAACTTCTAATAGGTGGAAATAAAAATAAAAATATTTAATTTATTTTAAAATTTTTTCTAAATTGATACCAATATTGAAATAAGTCACAATAATATCTAAAATGTGATATCACTATAGAACACAAATTGATAATTATTTTTTACTAATGATCACATAACAGAAACAAAATTTATGTGTTTTAGAGGGGGAATGGTAGAATATAGTGTATCCTATAAATAAGATGTTGTTTCATTACTCAAAAATAATATCTATCTCAACCATTAGTTAAATCTCTTTAACATCATCATACCATTGTTCTTCTACTTCATCTCATGGTGATTTATCATGATGAAAATATTTACCCTAAAAATCTTTTCCATATAATTAATGGAACGTTATTGATTTCAAAAACATGATTATATAATAATATTTGGAGAGAAAAAAATGATAATAAGGGAATTATTTTATTAACTATGATACCTTATATAAAATTTGGTAAATTAAATAATAGGGATATAAATAAAAGAAACAAATTTCCCTCCACCCATAATTTTTTAATTATTATAAATTCAAGTTTATTTAGAAGTAACATCAAGCTAATATAAATTAATTTATATAAATATTAAATCATATCATTTTTTAATCATGTATCACTAATTTTTTAAAAATAATTAACTCTAAAAGTTCAACATAAATAATATTAATTTCTTATTTTATTCAATTATTCATTCAATTATAACAAGATAAACCATTCACATTTCACATCATTTCATTTCTATAAAAAAAATTAATCCATTTTTTTAAATTTACATAACTCACAGCAATCACAATGTGTTATTTACTCTTATAATTTCATCGTTGGATAAAGGGTAAAGTGAGAAGGATTATTTTTTTGAATTAATTGGAATTTTATAATTTAAGGATGAAGAAATAACAATGTGTATTGGGAAAATACAAATCTATAGTTAGGAATTCTTATTTTTTATCTATTATTCCATATTCATTTCAAGATTATCGAAAATTATTTTTTGATATTCGGTTTAAAAATTAATTATGTAATTTTATATTTAATTTATTCATAATAATATATATCACTTGTTATAATTGATAAGTCGAATATAAGAAAAGAAAGAAAAAACTTGAAATTTTTAATGGTAAACTCGTGATATAGTTTTAATTATAATAAATTTACACCATAAATAAATTAATAACCTATTTTTGATATTCAAAAAAATATATATTTATCTCAAAAAAAACATTTATTCATGTTAAATTTAACACAATTATAATAATATAAAAATATTTATAATGTTTGAAATATTATATAAGAATTATACCTTTCAATATATATATATTTTATTATAATTTGTTAATTATAAGTCCAAACATATAATTTTTTTAATTCACATAAATGTAATAGAAACCTGGCCATTAAAATATAGAGGTTATTAGATATTGTTTTTACAATAAGTTTTTCTTTAAAATTATTTGATATTATATTTAATGAGAACTGTATTCATATTTTTTTGGTAAAACCTATTTTTTATGATGTAATATAACAACACAACAAAAACATACGACGTGTTCAAAAACACTAAATAAAAATTCACATGTTTGTAAAAATCCAATTATGGTTAAATCATATTCTATAGTAAAAATCTTGTATAATATTACACACCAAGGTAACAAAACCCATACGTTATTTGACATAATCTTCACTAATCTCACAAAAAGATTAAAATCCAACATTTTAGTATTTTAATAGATACTCATGCCAATAAATTGGCATCAATACAAAATTATCCATCAAACAACATATATAATTCATTCTGTGATATTATAAGTTATATTCGACATCAAATAAAGTAATTATACAACTATATCATGAAAATCATAAAATATAAAGAGTATTGTCATTTAATGAAATTTTAAAACTCAATATATTGGACTTAATAGTATTAATAATTGTTTTAGAGTTTAAATTTTGAAGCTTTTGTATATATAAGACTACATAGAGTGAAAATTTAAAAAATATAGTAATATTAGAGTATCTTTTATAAGAACATAAAATGGTAGTTTAATGAAGATAACTAATAAAATCAAATGGATACATACTGTTTATCTTAATTCTACATGATTATTATCACTATAATATAAATGTGAAATTAGTCCTATTGGTTATTGTAACAGAGCATTCTAGGATGGGATAATTGTTACCAAGCGAGTGGGGCTAAATAATATCAGGCTTTCCATCCCATTCACAAGAGTTTTTTGAATAGTTTTTATATTATATTACCCACATTTGGGATATTACAATATTGAAATCATAAAAATAATTACAAAATATTTATTGAAACATTACCCATTATGAACATCATACTACACATAGTCATTTATATATATAATAATATCAAAAAAAATTATCTTCCATTAACACTATTATAAATATATAATGAAGGTCACATGTACTATACATATTATATACCAAAATATATTGTCCAATAGATAGGTCTAATAAAAAAATAAACAAATGATGATATGTATTCTAAATGTATATAATATAAGCCCTCACTCTTCACTTTAATCTTGTTATCAAACTCTTTCGAACAACTCTAGATCATTACCATTTTAATAAGTGGTTAATCAACTATATTAAACATTAATTAAACATGTACCCCAAGCTATATGTACACGGTTTGAGAAAAAAATATTAGTAAGACTAGTCGTATGAGGCCATTAATGTTTTCCATAATGAGAATCATTATTTAAGATAAATAACGATAAATATATAACCCCCAATATACAAAAAATAATATTTTATAATCTTGTGGTTACTATACCACCTGTAACTTGAGTTTACAATTTTTTATCATATAATATAATTTGTAGATATTATACCCAATTATTACATATATGTTCATAAATTCAATATAATGAAACCGTGTTATGAAATACCCAATATAAATTGGGTTTATAGAATAACAATTTTTCTATCGAATCCATGACTGTTTACGAAGTCCTTATAACATACCATTTTTTTCCAAGGCATAATCATATATAAATTATTAGTGACACAACATGTATATCCAATCCAAATATTGGGAAATATTCTAGGTAACATAATCGGTATATAATTAAAATAGTTTTAAGATCCTTAGGGAATTAGATCACAACATAAAATCTATAGAAAATGACTCAATAATTTATTATATCACGACATAATGCATTTTTTAAAATCAATTCTTAAATTTTGAATATCATTATAATATTAAAATATTGAATTAAATAATGCTTCTTATCACAATGTTCTATAGTGTCCAATCCACCATCTATGAATGATAATTACCTAACATGAATTTTATTTCAACATAATAAAATTGATAAATCAACATTTTAATGTCAAATAATAAAAAATTACATTCCCTGTAGTATTATCTTGTACTCCAATCCCATCAAATATCAAAAAAACCCATCAACATACTACTCCTCACATAAATAGAACATATTACCATAAGTAGACTAATCTTATAAATGGCCTTATAAATAACATTTCCATATCATTCCCCCAAATATATCAAAGGGTAAATTGTATAAATTAGTAATTCCATATAAAATTAATTTTATAACCTCTCTTGATTTCAAAAAACATATCATTTCATCTAAAAAAATTAAAACACATTCTCATCACCATATATTTGAATAAAATTGATATAATACGTACACAAAAATATCACAAGGGATTTACATAGAAATATTCCTCGTAACGAGAAAATTCCATGCCACATCAATATTTCATTTATTCAATAATAAAATATCAAATATTTACTCCATCCATACCCAATGGTAGGGAACCCCCGCCCCCCCCCCCCCATGGTCATCAAACCACTTGAGAAAAACCCAATAATTCAAATTCCATGAAACTCTTCATTTATGTCTCTAAAAATAAATCATGGATAAAGAGTAGACCCCTTATTGATGATACGCTATAGTTTTTATTAATAAAAAACATCATATGTAATTAATATATCAAAAAATTATAATTTAATTCCATAAAAATGTTAAATTATTCCTCAAAAGGATTCAAAAACACAACGTGATACTAAAACTGTTTAGTTTTTCATAATAAAAGGATCAAATTTCATAACAAGGAAACCAAAATACAATCATTTCTTAGACCCCCTTCACTATTATAAGAGGAACCATTTATATTACATATATATTATCTATGACTCAGATGTGCATTAATTTCCTATCAATCTATGATAGATCACATGAATATTTTTTATAATTTAATCATGGGATCAGAAATTCACATGTACATGGAAGAGTTCCCATTAATATAGAAAGTGAACCCCCCAACATTATAACTAGTATCCCCTTGGTATTAATAAAACAAAACGAAAATTGAACCCCCTATTCAATCCAATGAAATGATATATGACACATTATACTAAGTAACATAATATATAAAACCAACCACATCATATGAAATAACCCCATTAATAAAAATCACCCATCTAAACCCCATACAACATCAATCACCATCCATTCCATAATTTCTTATATTACACAATTAATGTAAAATAATTTTTTTAAATAATATGTAATTAATAAATCATTTCAACCACATATTAATCCTTAAAACATAAATCATGTAGATTATATTATGAAACTGAGAAGTACTGACACTTCCTGAAATCGAGAAATAATGAATGAAGACATCCCCAAACGATAATATGAGTACAGTTCATAGGAATAACTAAAAGTTAAAGATATAATTTTAATTTAAAATATATAGGAACTCCAAAAAACCCTATAATAAATCATTCTCTATTGAGAGGATTTATTGGGTTCATATTTATGTCCCAGGAATTACATGACCCTGTATGAATAGAACAATATATTATGTTTATTATCACTATTAAATTGTGAATTCTATCATGAAATACATAAACCCGATGTAAATGAATAAATAAAGTAACTAAAGAAGGATAAAGAGGATGGTATGGTGTAGGATATACCTCATTAAAATAATCAAAATGAGATAATAACCAACCATATAAAAAAAGAATCAATTTGAAAATAAGATGTGGTAGAGTCAGATTAATAAATCTTCTGAGTTCCCTCTTGTCCACCTTATTCAGTTAAGCATCAAATCATATACCAGTTGTTATCCCACATAAAGAATTATTCCTAATCATAAGACAATTTCTTATGTCATATTATTGAAATTCATGTTGTAGTGGTAGTGGTGTCACACCTCTTCCCAATTCAATAGAAATATGGTAGGATGTTAATGGTATTTTTATGGATTACTACATGTCTCCATTATACATATATGTTTACATGAATATCAATATTTTAATTAGGTTTATATATAATCCTTACTACACCTCTAAAAATATCATTATGTATGCAAAAAACATTTTGATCAAATCCACTCTCCTGTATAAATTTCAAACACAAGAAGTTTAGTAGATTTCGATTCTCTAAACATTATGTAATCATAACATAATAATCATGTAATGACATGGTCAATTATAATCATCCAAACATATGTAATTATTTTCTTATAAAATTACACATTAAAGACTCAACAAACATTTAGTCCATTGGAATTTGAATACATGCCTCATTTTCAATTATAAATATATGCTTATGGGATATCCATTCACATAGACCCATGGAAAATCCCACTCTCTAAAAAATCATCTATGATACATAACATATGATTTTTATCATTCACATCAAATAATTAATATAAAACAAAACAAAAACACTAAATAAATCTTAAAAAGTTGTGTTTTCCTCACACCCCAACCAATTCCTCATAAACCACTCATTTATTTTCATTAGGGTTCATTATCAACAATTCTAATCATAATTCCTCTAGGATTTCAATATCATAATATTCGTTAACTACTCTAAATTAATGTTCTCTCTCAAATTTTGGTTTAATTTATCCTCCATGAAAAAATATTCCAACAAATGTTTTATGACAATTAATGTGACTATTCAATATGTCTCAATTCCAAGGGTTTTTGTGATAATTTTTTTTTTCAATTCATATGTTTTTTATGCACGTGCCAAAATTAATGTCACTAAAATTTAAAAATATCATTTATGCTATATGAAACGAATGATGTGTGGATACTAGTTAATAGGGAGTCACAAATATAATCGTCATCAAAATTATTTGGTATGGGTGACTTCCAATATTTTTAAGTACAATATGATAAATTTCAAATGCTGAAAAAATTATTCTCCACCAAACATATGTTAAATCAAATGTTGTGTTTTTCTTTATGTGACTGTTTCAACATGATTGATAGGTTCATGAACCAATTTTATATATTTAAAAGTTATGATATTATTCATTTAATTATCCCTATTTATATGGAAGAATGATATATTTATCAGTAAGACTATCACCATGGAAAAAAGAGAATTACACAAATAAAAATATTATTCCAAAAACTGGGGAGTAATACTAATATTTCTGGCTTGGGAATAAGTAAACATCATATGTAAACCTCACTTATGTAAATATTCATCCAAAAACTATTAAAATTTGATCACTATAAATTGATCCCCATAACCCATGTGTTTATAACATATTAATAAACAATGTAGACCATAATATTAGGATCATTTCATGGATTTCAACATGGAACTTTCACTCAATATCCCTCAACTGTTAGTTGAAATATCAAACATATACATATGGTAATAATATAATTATGGATCATGTTACTTATTAACTATATTATTATTTGATGTACCCAAACATTAGTTTTTAGGAGATAAACTCTATTTTACATTAAAAATGTTCTTCTTCATTATAAATACCTAACATAATCCTAATTTCACTAAATTTTATAAATGGCTTGTTTATAATTATTGATCATCAAGGGTTTCTTATGATTTTTTATTATCATTAAAATAATTAAGAGAAAACACATATAATTAGTGTAATTAAAAATTTATATAGATAAAAACCCATAAATAGATTATTCCTTATCATTTAATGCAATCAATGCACAATGGTTTATTATGGGCATACATTTAGAAGGCTACATACCACTCACATTTTTCTATGTAAGCCTAGAATTATAGAGTTTCTATTGTATAATCTATAATCATTATATAGAAACATATCATGTGGTTGATTACCAACATCCCATTACTAATTTTTCACCATTATGAATTGGATTAATCATGTAAATGAATAAATATTATCACATGGGATTCATTTAGTTACCACTATAGGATGAACATACCACACAAGGGGAATTTACTTTGAATTGGATTCCTCTATAGTGTAAACCCATCATTATTACAACTATTTTCTACCTCAAATGTGATTATTCATCATTCTCATGTTTATAAAAAATTTGATAATGGTTTATTGCATTTGAGTTTCAATCCCATTTTTTCCAATAATTTACTATTTTTATTAAATATAGTGACACTTTAGAGATTTTGACATTTTTTTAATCCCTACACCTTATCATATATCATATAAAATTAAAAAATATGAAGGATTATTTTTTAAAATTGTTTTATGAAAATTAATGTTCATATAATATTTCACCCAATAGACATCTTAGTAATTTATTCAATTGTAATACCCTTATGGTTAAAATGTTTATTCCTAAATCAATAATTCATTATTTTCTATACTATATAACCTAAAATTTATTAACATTGGACCTATATTATTTTCCACAAAGAGATAAACATCAGTCCTTATCACATATCCAAACATGTTATGAAATTATTTGTAATATCGATGGAAACTAAGATATTGACCTTTGTGGGATTTGATTCACATTAAATTCATACATGGGGAGGCACATTTTGGTCCCTATTAGAATAGAATATATCCTCCCTCCCCATATAAAATAATATAACTTTTTTGGAGACCTTAAAAAATATATTAATCATCAATATTTCTGATATTTTAGGTCTATATAGTATACCCATACTATTATTAATTCTCCAAAGTGAATACCCATGGATTGTGAAAAATAATTATCAACTCAATGATATACTATTGATGGTATAATAATTCTAAAAATATATTAATGGTAAGAAAATATAAAAGGAACAAGATTGAAACTGAAAAAATATAATGTTAATGAGAAAATAATTCTTCACACTCTCAATTGACATTTCAATTTATTGTTGAATATCAAAAAAACCCCACATCCATTAGGTATGAAACATCTTGAAATTAATTATAAAGGAGTGCCCGAAATCCCACAATGATGTTTTTATATATAGGTCAACATCCATGAAACCATTAAATCAGTTTGTGTGGGTATATTAAACCCTTAAACATCCTTTTGATGGGTTAATAAATTCCAAACATACAGGTGATAGGATATTATATTCTAAAATCTATATTTTACGAGTCATTATATCTCTAATTCAATTTTTATTATTCAAATCTGTTATTTATCAGCCAATACATGATGAATTTTTGTATATAATACGTAATAACTCTAGGTTATACGATATATTTTCCATTAAATTAATTTTATTCGTAATATCTTTCTCGACACAGACCACCGAACTAAAATTTATTATCATAAATTTTAATGAAATAATTTAATTATTATAAAATTCAACCATTACAACAAATCGATTGAGATGTATGTTATAGAAATAATTACAGAACTATATAAAAAATTAAAATTAAAAAATTAATGTAATTTAAAAAAAATAGTAAAATTATATTAGTTTATCTATGTAACATGTACTATAATTATAGTTTTAAAAATGAATAACCTGAAAAAAATCATTTTCATGAGCTATGCATTATTATTTAATAAAAATAAATTTTTCTGTTGAATGATAATAAATATATTTTCTTTTTAAATAATTTTTTAAAATTAGTTTTTTTGTCAATTTATAGTAAGTAAAATTTAATATTAGTTTGTGTTAAATAACTATAATTTATAAAAATATGATTTTTATACATTTTATGTTTCTATTTAAAAGTAAAATGAAGTAATTTGTGAAATTTTATTATAAAAAATGAAAATATATTTTGGGTTCATCATATTATATTATATGAGGTTGAATTTGTTTTTATTTCTCTAAAATTTTTTATTTTTAATAGAATAATGATGAATATGGTTTTTTAAATATCATCACTATAATGACATAATCATGATATTAGAATGAACTAAAATATTAAAAAACCATCATATTAAAAAATTATTAATTCAAATGATTAAGAAGTATTTTTCTAAAATATAATATTATTTATTTATTCATATATGTTGATCACTTTTGATCTTATATTTAATTTTATTCACACACTGGAAGTATTATTTATTCTACTTTTTATAAATTAATTATTAGGATACAATCAGTTTTATATTTGTGAAAAAAAATAATAAATTTAATTTATGAGTTTTTAATCCAATATGTGTCATGAGAGACAATTATATAGCTTATTTTAGTGGATAATAAATTTCTATCATAAATACACTTATCAGGAAAACTATTTTTTAGTGCAGTTTTCATAAATATATTAAAATAATTCTTAAGAACTCTAGAAATTGAATTATTTAAAATGGATTACATATTTTTATTTAATAATCTCATAATATGGTAATAAATTTAACATAATATGTTTGGAATATAAATAATTAATAGTGGTATATGTTTTTTACCTTTGTAAAGGATAATGACAATGAAGATGGTGGATTTTCAAAAAGAGATAATTCTATAATTGTCACCAAAACACATCAAAATTTGATTGGTTGATTGTATTGAGACCGTACATCATAATACATATTAAAATTTTCTAATTATTTATACATTCCATTGAAAATGGAAAATGTTATTTTATATTTCAATGTATTTAAAAAGTTATACTCACCAAACCTATGAAAGGGAACCTCCAAGGATGTAATATCTTCTTGTGTGTGACACGATGTAATATCCATGGATGGTTTAATTTTTTTAAATTAATTATTTTTTGTTTCTTTCGTTGTAGACATCATCCAATTATTCTATACTCATTGAAATATAATTAAATAAGTATTATTATTATAATATTATTATGTAATAACAATTTCATAAATCATATCCATCTGATTGAAAATGAATGCAATTATGGTGTATACATATAGATGAAAACCTCCATCAAGTGATTTTTTTAATTTTAAATCATTTCTTCTAATGTATTGTTATATAGAAGGAATTAATTTATATAAATTATATATATTAAATAAATTTGAATATATGAAATAAAATTTTTTCATCTTTCCTTTACTTTCACACAATTCTATAATGAAAACATCCCATATGTAGAAATGTGAATATTGCATACAAAGATGTCACATTTTATTTTTTATCACTTCCCAATGTGTATAGTAATAAAATATTTTAGAAGAATATATATTATATTTAGAAGTATAATATTTAAATAATATGGTTATTAAATGATGGGAAAAATAAAAAAAACATTATAATGTAATCACATGATGTTACAAAGTTAAATGTATCAAAATATTTACGGATTTCACCAACATGATGCATAAAAAGTAAACTCAAGGAATGATACATGATCATTATATATAATATGGAACATATTTTTATATATATTGTGTAAAACATAAATTATGATAACTTTATAAAAAATGGGGTATGATGTCTCCATTATAATACTATCATGAAATAATTGATATATCAAACATCTGATGATTATAATAAACATTATAAAAGTAACACTTGTGTATAAAAATTGTGTTGAATGTTTCAAAATATTTTTTATATTCCATTAAATATATACACATTATAAATTATACACATCAATAACTAAAAACAAATTAGTTGTCATTTAATGATTTTGATATTCATTAAAGTGGATTAAAATACGGGTTTAATCTATTTAATAATTAATATAATTTTATTATGAAGCCACAATTTTATTATTTACGTGTAATTGTTTTTTTTCTGAATTAAGAAATTCATACATGATGACCAAATTGAGTTTTATATATTCAATATAATTTTTCATTATTGAAATTTATTCATAAATAGTGAATATCAAAGAGCTCTAAAATTTACTTAAATGAAATCTAAAATAAAAAAGAATAATTATGATTTATAAAATAAAATAATTGGAGTATTTAATTTTATTTAAATCATTTTTGGAATTTAATATTGAATTTATTTCATAAATAGAGTAAATATATTGACATTATGATTTAAATATATGGTGTTCCAAATATTTTTTGACAATCTATTTTTTTATTGAAATAGAAAAATGTGGGTCTAGATACAACATATTATGTTCTTCACCATCACTAACTTTTTCATAGGATAATATACCTCATTTTTAGAGCTATAATATTCCAGAAATGAAAAAAAATTGATTGTTAGAATCCCTAGGAAATAAATGATGCCCCTCCAGTTGAAGCTATTGTGCTTACTTAACAATCAATTACCACACGACTACACTTATCTTTAATTTAACTATTTATCATATACATTATTCCATATTATAAAAAAATAAAAGTTGAAATGAAGACATGAGGAACATTAAATTTATAATATCACTCATACTGAATCCATCATTTCACCATTATAGTCAAACTCTATGTGATTATTCTATCTTTTACACCATACTACTTTCTGCAATCACCCAATAATGATCATGTAATTTTTCTAAATGTACCACACCCTCTATTTATTGTATCTATTGATTTATTAATGTTAAAATTGAACATAAAACTTCTCTTATATTAACCATTCATACTCAAAATTTGATCAATGATGGTCTATTTCTTATTGGAGTGGCCAAATGAGTTTGACGACATGATCTTTAATGTTCTTTCCAAGACATGATGCATTGATGAATACACATACAAAGGATATGAGGAAAAAACAAGTATAAATATATCCAAATTGTTGAATAAAAAATTAAGAATGAGATACATATGACCACTATTGAGGATATTGTCCGATGTGGTAATCGAATAGGGAGAAGAGGGAGGTCAACGAAAAACCAATTTGAAAATTAGTTGTCGATGAATGGAATACTTTTAGGGTACCATTGAAGGAGATGATATGATGTTGAATGATTACAAATGAAGCTAAAAATATATGAATTATCGAAATATATATTAGAAAATTAATAATCCAAAACACCATGAACATAGATGAAAATCCCACAATTACATAATAAAATTTAAATGTGTTAAATGAGGGATGATATAAGGTCATGACCTTAAAAATTAGAAATTATCAGCACAATTTTTGTAAATAACTTCCTTGTAAATATAATGATATTTTTTTACATTTAAATAGTTTTATTTAAAATTATTTATATTATCGACCAATATATTAAAATATGGAGAAATATATTTAGGTTACATTTTCCACCATACAAAACATTTTAAAAAGTAAAAATTCCCATTTTTATGAAAATTACTCAAAATTGTTATCATAAACTCATCTTTAAAATTAAAATTATTAGAAACATACATAAAATATTTAATGGGAGAAATAATATCAGTAGGGTACCTGAAAAATTAATAACAACTATTATGTGATTACTTATAAATTTATACATTTTTTCAATATAAATTTTTTTCTAAAAAACAATTTTCAAACCCATGAAATCAAAAAAAAAATTAATAAAAATTTAAAAAAAATTCATAACAAATAAAAATAGATAAATTCTACTCATGAATTTTTTTTGGAATAACAAAAAACTCATTATAACCATGTCATTAAGATATACAATTCTTATTTAAATAGAATCATATACATTCATTTAAATAGAATATCATCATATTATCATGATAAATCCTTATATTCCTATAAAAACCAACATAAAACGTTGATAATGCAAGGAAAATCCTTTACATATCTATTTTACAATCACTATTAAAATTGAATAATTGTATGGTAAAATTTATTACCCATTACATTGAAAGGTGTCCCTGGACCCAGTAGACTTTTATATATAACATAATTGTCCATCATTGGTTTATAATGTAACAATGAGTCTGTGGTTTATAATCAAAACACCAATAATTAAACAATTCCCAATATCAAGTTCATAATCCGGAAACATAAAAGTATTCAATTTCAAAAAATATACTGAAATTTTTTTATTGAATCAATATGAAAAACATATATAAATATTTAAATATCTCATATATTATTTTAAAAAAAGTAATATAAAAATTATATTTTAATATTGGTGTTTTTAAGTGAGTAAAAAATATAATATTAAAATTTATTTCAAATAATATTATAGTTTTTTCAAATATGTGAATTGTCTTTGTCACTGTATATGTCAAAATATAATAATACCTTTTTTGTAATTAATTTCAAATAGTAAATTAATGATTTAATTTTATAATAATTTAAATTGATATAAAGGAGATATAAAAAGTACATTATAACTATTTTATAACCTTATAAAAACAGCAATATATTATTAAAAGGATTTGAATTACGTAAAATATTATACTGATTATTGGAATTAAAAAATTTAAATATGAAAAATATTTAGAAAAAGTAACACAATAATCCTTATATACTTAATAATAACTTTTCACAAATCACATAGACTGGAGTGAATATGGAAGGGAAAAAGTAATAATAATAATCATGGAAAAATTTAAAATCAGGTTTTAAATGTATTTTTTCTCTAAGTTCATGTTCCAAAAGTCATGTATGTTATTACAATTCATGTATTATTAACTAATTATAATTATTTAAATTCAGGATAACCATTGTTATTTTTATTATTCATTTTATTTTACATAATAATGTGTTATATACTCATACTTAATCAATTAACATAAAATTTAGAGTTTTGTTGAAATTTTTCAAATAAAAAACATTTCATTGGTAGGTCGATTATAGTAATATTAGTAACTATTCAATATCCTCTAGAATAAAAATTATTACATAAAATTTGTTTTTATACATGAATTATACTTTTAAATCTGTACATGAAAACATTGTTATAAAAAATTAAGGACAATACAATCATAGACACAGTAGGTTATATGTAAGCATGAGTATTATTTTCATTTCTATGAGATCATTTTGGAATGATGTAAATTATTAATATATCATTCAAAAAATTCATTATATTATAAATAATATATTATATATTTTAATATTCATATATGTAAAATTCATGTTATGTGGTGATAAAAAACAAATTACATCAGTTGATGGAGGTGGTAGTCCACTGGTGCGCATGAATGATGTTACCAATATCAATTGAATGGATTTATATGATAATATTTTCTATATAATATTTAAATAATGATAATTATTTCATGAATTTATTATATTTAAAACAAATCCATTAACTTATCCTTCTATGAGAGGAGTTGACGATACCAATTACATCGGTCCCTGATGTTGTAGTCAACCGTAATTACAAATGAAGTATTATTTTCTAATTTTACAGATATTTTACATGGATATAGGTAATTGATTATTTTATGGAGTTATAAAAATATATAAAAATATATGCTCAATAAAAAATGATAAGACCTCATCATAAAAGCTCTATAACATATAACATTAAGGCTACTATAGATGGTATTATACCCCAACTAAGGCCTATAGGGAATTGTTTGGGATGTTAGTAATGTACATGGAATGAGTGTTTCTCCAGAAAATTTTAATTTTATGTGGTATGTAATGAAAATAAAATATTTTATTTTATAGTAGAAGGGAAGGGTACTATTGAAATATCGCATATTATTAAATTAATATAAATTAATTTTTAACTAGAAAGGAATCCATACTAAACTATATATAATAAAATATGAATGTTTTTTGAAATCCACTAATAAAATAAAAATTACATATGTTTTGACATTCATTGTTCTTCATCTTTTGATTTTAACACCTCAATAACCCCATTCATACATATCATGACAACAAGGATTTTCACTCATTAAGGAAAATGGTTGTAACAAGAAATATAAAGAATTTACATAAATAGGCCATGGATGATTTTATAAAACACATCATTATCAAATGGAATAATTATCCCTTTTTAGTAATTTTTTATTAATTAATAAAATATTTTTTATTTCATAATATACATAATGATAATTTTTAGAACTATTCACTACATTGAATTTCATAAAAACATGAAAAAAATGTAATATGATCAAAATAATTAACTAAGATCCTATATTATATTATAAATCTAGTTAATTCATGATTAAAATTAATTATGTAAAAATATATTTCATTTAATATTTTTAATATCATTTATTTGAATTTTCAATTAATTAATGATCTGATGTGTCAACATTTTGTAAGAATTTATGATAATTATTTTGTAACTACCAATAAATAATAATACATAATGATGAATAAATAATAACCATGCATCAAATGAACATTTACAATGTAACATATCTTTTTTACCGCCATGTTTTAAATTTTTTAGGAATTAGAAAAAGCTTGTGACATTTTTGGCTTTTCATTACCTGAAATATTTTAGAGGGCATAATGAAACCTCTATGGAAAAAATATGCAATATAACCATATCATCGATATTTAATTATGATATGTAGTAATAAAATAAGAGTAAATATATTTTTATGGAAAATATATAGTCCATAGTATATTATTTTAAACCATTACTAACAATATTTACCCATTTTGGTGATAAAAAATTACAATACTAACTATTCATATTGAATAAAAATAAATTATGATTATACAAAAAAAAATTCCCAATGAAAATAAATGTTTGATAGATTATGGAAAATTAAAAATAGTGATGATGAAGATTTTAATTTAAAACTAATCAACAAAAATTTGACGAACAAATGTTTTTAATGAACAATACCTATTTTAAGTAAAAAATATTTCAATGAAACATTGTATTATAAAAAACATTTTAAAGACCACAATTTTATTGTTTAAAAAAAATAATGTCATTTTAATACTAATATGATATATAATTTTAGTTTTTATAAAATTTAAATTAAAATAAATAATAATTTTCTCAATATTAATTGAAAAATTAATTTTCTCAAAAAATTATAAATTATTTACATTATTATAATTTTTAAAAACTTTTCTACAAAATGAATATAATTTTATAAAGTATATTTTCAAAATGTTTTATAAATATAAAGTAATATTTTCCCATTGAAATTAATATTATTTATGAAAACTAATTTTTAATGAATAAATGAATATACTAAATAATTTGAGTTCAAATTTCATTAGAATTAAATTATATATTATTATTAATATTATCTTTTATATATATTTTTAAAAAAGTTTGATCTTATATATAACATAGAATTTGATGACCATCTTCACATGGTAACATTTAAATTATAATTTTTCTCTATTAACATAATATTGTGTTACATATTTTTGATGTTACAAACCATAGTATTATATATTTAAAATAACATGATATTAAATTACGCACCTTAATTTTAGAATTTGTGACCTCAGTATTTTAACTTTGTCTCAGTAATAAATGGTTTCCATTATATATATATGTTGGTCAGAGTGGATACTCAAGAGTGGGGTGAATTGAGTTCCAATTAAAATTTCTGTTAAAAAACATTATCTTAAAAACCCCCAAATAAAATACTGAATTAAACTGTAGTGAATTTATATCAAAGTAATGTTTCTGTTGGGTTCTCAAGGGATTTATTATTTCCCAGTTAATCAAAACAGAATAATTGATTAACTTTTGAAACTAACAAACTGATTTACAACTAATATAAACACTTGCGAGTTTAATTATCAAAGTGACTTTCAAACAGTTTTGGTTTTAAATAATTAGCACCGGAGTAAAAAGAATAGGTTTGAAAGAAATATCATAGAAGATATAACCAAGAGGTTCAGTCTCGTGCCGAGACTTAGTCCTCTCAACAATTTATATAAATTTGATCCACACCCAGGATCGGGGTTCACAATAGTTTACAACTATCCATGTCCAAGACCTCTACCACTATTATTCATGGGAACAAAAAACAATAGCAACCAGCTGTCCAGGTCACAGACGAACTCTACTACTGTACTAGTGGGAATAAGAAAAACTGTAATAGTTTGAGTGAGGATTTACAGATCCTCCAGTTAAAGTACAGGAGGCAGTGTGTGTGTTAAATACAGTAGATAACACACACTGCTCGAAATGTAAAAAAATGAATCACAGAGCAGAGATATAGAGTTTAGATATGGCTCTAGTTATTGCAGTGAATCTTTGGACTCCTTGAGTTTGATCAGAAATGGTTCTGAGTCCTCTTCTAGTTTTTTTCTGAAAAACAGAGTGTCGTCTACTTGGCATCCAGGTTCATAGATAGTGAAAAATGTAGTCGATGAAGTTATTCAATGTCATCGTGAATTTACAGAGATCTTCTTGAGTAAGCATGAGTTTGAATGAGCATATGTTCCTTCTAAAACTATCTCATCCACAACTCTTTGCACTCAAAAATTTCCCATCCTCACTTTTGCACAAATAGGGACTTCTTGTATTTATGGCACGAGCTCCTGCAAAATAAATGATTTCTTTTTGTAGGTACGAGGTACGGTTCCCTGACATCCAACAAACTTCATTAAATAAATTACAGAGAATTAAAATATTCCTAATATGACCGTTGTTTATATTAAATAAAGATAAATAAATTCAAACATCTGTTTATGACTATAGGTGAGTCATGTGATCGGTAGGTCATCAGCGTCGACATCGTTGGCTAGAAATCAGTGTGTCCCGATCGGGGACTCAGATGATCAGCATCGGTGTGTCATGATCGGTGACTTATTTGATCAGCATCAGTGAGACATCTTTAGTGAATCAGATGATCAGCATCGGTGTGTCATGATAGGTGACTCATTTGATCAGAATCGGTGTGTCATGATTGGTGAATCATTTGATTAGCATCAGTGTGTCATGATGGGCGACTCATTTGATCAGAATCGGTGTGTCATGATCAGTGACTCATTTGATCAGCATCGGTGTGTCATGATCGGTGAAACATATGATCAGCATCAGTGTGTGATGATCAGTGGCCCATTTGATCAGTATCGGTGTGTCATGATCGGCGACTCATTTGACCAGAATCGGTGTGTCATGATCGGTGACTCATTTGATCAGCATCAGTGTGTCATGATCGGTGACTCATTTGATATGGATCGGTGTGACCGTTGTCTTTTGATATCGATCGGTGCGACCATTCACTTAACAGAACACAATGTGTCTGTTTGATCTAGAAGGCTTCCAGAATACTTGTAAATCAGTAACAAGGACAGATAAAAACATGATCCAACCGATATAAACAGATTCACTAACAGATTTTGATTATGTATATGAGAAATCCAACCGGATTATGTAACGAGGATTTGTGATTATTAAAACAGCAATCATAGGAAGAATTCAACAATCTTCCAGAGGGCTCAACAATCTCACACTTTTTGATAATCACAAATCATAGTCATAAATAAAAATAATAAATCATCAATAATAGTGACAAAGCATAATAAGAATAAAAACACAATGATATATAAATCTCCCCCGGAATTTATGCCTTTGTATATTTATGTATGCAATGCTCCCCCTGCCATAGTCTGTTTCTCCCCCATTTCTCCCCCATAGATATAAATCTCCCTCTTTGGGATAATCAAAAAGGAGGGAAACATATAAATAATAGATTAAAAGAAGGCATCATAGAGAATAGAGAGAGAGAAAAAAAAAGTTTGTAATGTACATCAGAGTACAAACAGAATATTGTTCACCCTATCAACAACAAGACACAACTATTTATTGGGATGTAACAGGGCTTTGCCTTTGTCCGAAGTATCGATGGTTGGTAAGTTGGAAGGCATGGAGGGTGGGAAAACTGGGAGAATTTTAAAAGGTGGTAAAATGACTCTGGAAGGTTGAGGATAGGATGCCATGGAGATTTGCTGTTGAGCAGTTGTAGCTAGTTGAGATGATTTCTGAAAAACTAGCCATAGTTGAGATAGAGCTTGATCAATTGAGATCTGATTTGGAGCAACATCAGAGGCACTGAGAGGTTCGGTAGTAGGAAGCACAATGGCGGTGGCTTATTCATTCGGATAAGGCTTCAAAATATTTATGAAATCCTGAATAACTTATGAACCATACTTCATAGCCTTCTCAAAATCATCCTTATTTTCCATGAACCGTTCCAATGTAGGAGTAAAATATTTCAACTGATGAACTTGAGTCTTGAAAGCTTGAGTGACTGGAGGTAGTTTCGGATTATCATCCAACACCTTGAAATTATCCGTCTTCTCATGCTTGGTATAAATCTTTGAAAAGTAATGATCAACCTTTTCTTTGATCTCTATCTGAGCATTATTGGCATATGCTAAATATACTTTTACCATCTTATGAATGTGATCACTGTGCTCCTGCATCTTCCTCAATGAGTCCAAATCAAGAACTTTTCTAATGGCGGCCATTTCATCATGGAAAATCTGCCTTATAGCCTCTAGCTCATGGGTAGTGATCTTGGTTACTTTATCTATACTGGCATGAGCAACTATCTGAGTTATCTTAGATTTCAACTTCCTCAGATCAGACTTCTTAAGATGTTCAATTAGATTCCTCAACAATTACATCATACCAGAGATGGTTGATCTAAATTCGTTAGATAAAGAAACTAAGACAGATTGTAGATCCTTTAGAATCTGATTTAGAGAGGCTATGTGCCTTCCAATAAACTCACCAGTATTGGCCAGGGCTGGTCTAATAACATTTGATACTCTTGTTGAAAATGCTTCCAAAGAATCGTCAGAAACTTCCAGAGAATCTTGAGTAAGAGCCTTTGAAATTTCTTCTCTGACTGTATCTCTCACAGCTGCAAGCAACTCAATTTTGAATTTATCAAAGTCAGACTGAGAGATAGTAGAACCAGGTAGATGAATATCTGCAGCATCAACAACATGAACAGACCATGCCTCAACTAGTTGGCTTTCCTTCACAAGCGCAGTAGATTCTGATTCTTCCTCTTCTACATCAGAATACTCCAAACCCAAAACAGCAAAACCAGGGTAATCATCCCAGACATCAGCACACAGAGTATAGTTTGGTTTATCATAACTTTCTTTTCCACTGATTTCTAGAGAATCTCTCTTGCCACTGGTATTTTTTTCTTGCATAGTTCTATGAGGTTCTATTGGAGGTACATCAAGGCCATCCACTGGTCGATTATCATCATCATCATCATTATCAGCATCATCATCATCATCTGAATTTCCATTATTCACAGAATTTTCACTGTCAGATTCTTCAGTATCAGTAGCTTCTTCATCACCAAGAACTGGTTCTAATTCTGGTAAGGCTAAAGGTGGACTCACAGGTCCAATGTCCATTCTTCTCTTAGGGCTCACAGTATCAGGATCACTCCTATCATCAGGAGGTGACATACTTCCTTCTTCTGTTTCAGCTTCTTCATTCCCTTGTTTACCAGACTCTTCACTGTCCTTATTCCTTTCAACATATACTTCCTCCTCATAATCTGAATAAAATGGCTCCTCATCTGATTTCAAACCAGGGTCTCTCAAACCCTTCGGCCTCTTTCCATGTTCAGTGGGATTGTAGGATTCATAAAACTTGTCCTCATCAGAAACCCATAATTTTTTCCATGGGTTCCAATTTATTTTTATCCTTTTACAAATTTCTTTGTTATCACAAAAAGCACTATCAGATTCAGCTATCTCATCAGCTTCATCAACACATTCCAAATTCTTTAACATAGCAGAGAACATTTTGGAATAGAATAGGGAAGTGGCTTTCTTAGAAGGTTTCACCATTCCAGCTATGTGCACCATTATATATCTACACAAATTAATCTTCTCATGGTTCTTTAGTAAAAACAATAGAAAAAAATCCTGGAATTTTACAGCAGCAAAATATCCTTTCCTAGGGAAAATTTGGTGCTGAATAAACTTAAAGAGAAGTCAACTTTCACCATCCAAATCTGAGGATGTGATTATCCTTGACTCTCTTTTTCCAGTAAAAAGATATAAATCTATCTCATAAGATAATTATTCAGTGGTTGGAGGAATGTTTCCAGCATAATCCTCATACTGACCCTCATGGGGTACATTTAAACATTCAGCCCATTGTTTAGATGAAAAAGATATTTTCTTTCCATTCACTACATAAAACATTCTGGCAGCCTCTAAACCATCTAATGTAACTTTCAGATTTATATAAAACTCATGCACTAGCTTTGGGTAGTACACACGAGTGTTATCTGAGAACCAGGCTTTCCATCCTTGCGATTCTAAAACTTGTAACAACAGCGACTTACTAGTCAAAAGCCAGGCAGAACTGACTTCATTTTCTATAGCAACAATCCGAGATTCCAGGTTTGTATTTACTGATCATTGAGTGGTACTACATGACTCACCTCGAGTACGCTTTGAAGGTACATGACTGTCTGATCCTTTGCATTATCTCTTTAGCTTAGCCATTTGAAGATTCTGGTTAATGCATGAGTTTGGTGGTTTGAAGTACAGGAGAAGAGAGGATATAAGGCTTGGCGGGAAATGAAAGGTCGACGGTTTGGGGAATAGAAATATCTGCATATCATTTATTTCATCGTTTAGGGTTCCCATAATAAAGATAAAAGTAATTAATGAATTACAACATAATAAAAAGTAATAAAAAATTCAGTTTGACTGATCGGTTTCACAGATCGGTTTCACAGATCAGTTTCACAGATCAGTTTCACAGATCGGTTTCACAAATCAGTTTCACAGATCTCTTTCACAAATCTGTTTCACAGATCGGTTTCACAGATCGGTTTCAAAGATCGGTTTCACAAATCTGTTTCACAGATCGGTTTCACAGACCGGTTTCACATATCAGTTTCACAGATCGGTTTCACAGATCAATTTCACAGATCTGTTTCACAGATCGATCATACACAACACTTCTTTAATAAAATACATTCTTTCAGAGCATAAAGGCTTTGTAAACATATCATCAAATTGAATTTCAGAACTAATAAATTCTAGAGAAATACCACCCTTCTGATAATGATCTATTAGAAAGTGATGTATAAAATAAATGTTCTTAGTCATAGAGTGAGACACATGCTTCTTATAATTGTTGATGGAACTAGTGGTGTCACAATAAATTAAAACATGTTTAAAATCAAATCCATAGTCCAATAAAGTGTGTTTCATCCACAGAATCTGTTCACAACAACTAGCAGCAACTATATATTCTCCTTCAGCAGTAGACAATGCAACAGATTCTATTTCTTACTACACCTTGATACTAGGGACTTTCCAAGTAAATGACAAGTTCCAGATGTGCTCTTCCTATCTAACTTACATCCAGAAAATTCAGCATCTGAATAACTTATTAGGTCAAATGATTGTCCTTTTGGATAAAAAAAATCCTAAATTCACAGAATACATAAGATATTTAAAAATCATTTTAACAGCCAATAAGTGTGATTCTTTAGGAATAGCTAGAAATCTAGCACACACACACACAAACTAAACATAATATCTGGTCAACTAGTAGTAATATAAAGTAAACTCCCAATCATACATCTGTAATTAGTTTGATCCACTGGTTTCTCAGTTTCATCAACATCCAATTTACAGGTAGTAATCATATGTATATCACTTTAATTAATACTATCCAAACCAAAACGTTTTAATAAATCCTTAATATATTTACTTTGATTTAGAATAATACCATAATTAGTTTGGATGATTTGAAATCCAAGAAAATACTTATGTTCTCCAATTAATCTCATTTCAAACTAATTTTTCATAACCTTTGAAAAATCAGTATATAAAGAATTTTTAGAAGATCCAAAAATAATATCATCAACATAGATTTTTACTATTAAAACATCTATTGAAATCCATTTTATAAAAAGAGTGGTATCATTTATTCCTTCTATAAATTATTTTGAAATAAGGAAGTTTAAGAGTCTTTCATACTAAGCTCTTGGAGCTTGTTTTAAACCATATAAAGCTCTAGAATGTTTAAAAATATTATTTTGAATGTGAGGATTTGAAAAACCAGGTGGTTGTTCTAAAAAACGCCTTCAATAATAAAACCATTTTGAAAAGAAATTTTCACATCCATTTGATATAACGTGAAATTCAGAAGTGATGCATAGGAAAGTAAGATCCTAATAGCCTCTAATTTAGCTACAGGTGAAATGGTTTCCTCATAGTCAATTCCTTCTTCTTTATTGTAACCTTGTGCAACTAGCATCGCATTGCTTCTAATGATGTTTCTAGATTCATCAACTTTGTTTCGAAACAGCCATTTTGTGCCTATGGTTAATGTTTCCATAGGTATTTCTACTAATTCCCAAAAATAGTTTCTTTCAAATTGATTTAGTAATTCTTGCATATCCATTACCCAAAAGCCATCATTAATAGCATCAGTGATACTTTTAGGTTCTAACTGTGAAGGAAAAGCTTGACGTTCAACCTGATTTCTTAGAGAAGCTCTATTATGTGGTCCTCTATATAAATTACCTACAACAGCATCTAAAGGATGGTTCTTTAGAGTCCTAGTTGGTCTAGAAAAGGTAGGAAAAGAGATTTCAGGTTCATCTACAGGTTGAGGTTCAACAGAATCCGGTTCTGTGAAATTTCCAGAATTGGATGTTTTGACTACAGGTCCACTTTCTTTATCATTAAAGGTCAAAATAGAGAGATCATATTCATGATTTTCAAGAGGGGTCTTAGGTTCATGTGGATCAGTTTCATCAAATTTTATGTGAACAAATTCTTCCACACATTTGGTTCTCTTATTGAAAACTCTATAAGCTTTACTAGAAATAGAGTAACCTAATAAAATCCCTTCATCACTCCTTGGTGAAAACTTGTCAAGATTGACTTTAGTATTTTGAATAATCACTTTGAAGAAAAAAAACTCTGAAGTAGTTAACCTTAGGTTTCCTATGGTTACACAACTCATAAGGGGTCCTCTTAAGAAAAGGTCTGATCAAGACTCTATAAATAACATATCTAGATGTATTTACAACTTCATCCCAAAAATAAACATGTATGTTATACTCATTGAGCATAGTCCTAGAAATTTATTGCAGGGTTCTATTCATTCATTCTACTACACCATTCTGTTGGGGTGTCCTAGGGGTAGATAAATTGTGACTATAGACACTGTGCGAGCAGTAGGATTCAAACTCATGATTTTCAAAATCACGTCCATGATCACTTCTCAGGGTTTTAATTTTAAGTCCACTAAGGTTCTCTACAGACTTGGAATTGTTTACAAAGCAGTAACAAGCTTCACTTTTGTGAGCTAGAAAATATACCCAAGTATATCTAGAAAATTCATCTACAAGAACATAAACATAATGATTCCCATTTAAACTAGAAACTCTATAATGTCTAAATAAATCCATGTGAACCAACTCGAGAGGTTGAGAAGTTGAAACTTCTTTATTTGATTTGAATGAAACTTTATGTTGCTTTCCCTTTTGACAGGGATTACAAACTTTGTCTGCTGAAAATTCATGTTTGGGTAGGACTCTAACTATGTTCTTCCTTTAATGTTTTCTAAGTGAATGTACATTGCAATGTACTAATCTTCTATGCTAAATCCAAGACACTTTATGAAAAGAATTTAAACAAGTAATGTTTTGCCTGGCTAATGAATTCATATCAACAACATAGACATTTTCATTTCTTAAGGCAGATAATATTAAACATTTTTTAAATTAAAAACATTGCAAGAATCAATTTCAAGTTTAAAATTAAAACCATCATCACATAACTGAGAAATACTTAACAAATTATATTTCAGTCCATCAACAAATAAAACATTGGAAATCAATATTGAGTCAGTGTTACCAATCTGGCCTAAGCTGATGATTTTTCATTTTGAGTTATCACCAAAAGTGACAAAACCTTCATCAACTCTGACTAAGATTTTAAAGCATGAGAAGTCTCCTAACATATGTCTTGAGAATCCACTGTACATGTACCATGTATTTCTACCGGAGCTCGTTAAGCAGGTTCCCTACAAAACGGATTTAGATAGGAAATGATTTTGGTATACAGATCTTCTTGGGTCCAGACAGGCTAGCCAATAAAACCTTAGGTACCCATATTTGTCTAGTGGGTCTCATAAGATTTCTAGAGTCAACATATTTTGAAAGATAAACCTTATTAGATCCATATCTATGAATATAACTAGTTGAAGCATATGAAGTTCCAGAACTAGCTACATTCTGTCCAGATTTAGGAATGAATCTAGTTTTGGTAATTTTCCTTTATCCAGGTTGGTATCCTATACCAGTAGCGTATCTAGGTGATATTTTCTTACCTAGAATCTGAGTGAGATTATCTTTTACATTGGTAAATTTCCCCAAGTATTTCTTGAGTTTATCAATAGATAATTTCTGTTCAGTGTTTTCATTAAGCAACTGAGCATTCTATTCCATATCAATATCAAGATCATATTTATGATTAACAGTTAAAGCATACTATTTCTTTAAACATTTCTATTTGACTTTTATCTCATTACAGGTTTCTTCTAACATATCACAATATTCAAATAGTTCAAAATTTGACATGTTTTCTGAGTTAGATTCATCTCCAAAATAATATGAATTTAAATCAGGAGTTTCATATGTTAGCCCAGATGTGTTTTTCATGAAACACATATTTTCCTTCTTTTTGGATTCTGTCTCAGAAATTTTAGACTCACTGGAGCTATCCTTAGAAGCACTCTAGGTATCCTTCATAGCCTTTTTGAACATAATATCCTTGTAATCATATTTCTTCTTGAATTTGAGCTTTGGGTTGTCTGCTTTAATGTGTCCCTTTCTTTTTCACCATATCAAACAACTTCATTTGATTTGTCAGATTTCTTCCAATCCTTTTTCCAATGTCCCTTGTTGTCATACTTACCTTTATAATTTTATTTTCTGAAAAACTTATTCTTCCTATAAAACTTCTTAAACCTTCTGGCAATGTGAGCCATCTTAGCATCACTATCAGAAGAACATTCACTGTCTTCACTGCTTGAACATTCATTTATACCTTGGAGATTCTCCTTATCCTTGTTCGTTGAAGTTCAAGTCTTGAAACCAACAGACTTCCTTCTAGGTTCATCTTCTTCTTCATTATTAACTTTGAGTTCCTCTTCATACATCATCAACTTTCCAATTAGTTCCTTGACTGGCAGTTCACCAATATCACATGATTCTCTAATTGAGACAGATGTTCCTCTCCATCTTTCAGGTAGACATCTCATAATTCTCATAATCTATTCCTTTGATGGAACATCCTTTCCCATAGAAGTCATTGTGTTGACAATTTCATTAAACCTGAGATACATGTCAGAAATGGGTTCATCAGGCTTCATCTTAAAATTATCATACTTAATAGTATAAGTATTCAATCTCATTTCCTTAACATTAGTTGTTCCTTCATGAGAAACGACTAAGGTATCCCAAATTTCATAAGTAGTTTTACAGGCAGATATTCTATTAAATTCTTCATCTCCTAAAGCATAGTACAAGGCATTCATAGCTTTGCAATTATTATTTTAGACAGCCTTAGTAGCTTTATTCCAAGTAGATCTAACAGTAGTAGGAATTTTATATTCTGATTCTATATCATTCCAAATATCAAAACCCATGATCTCTAAATGAATTTTTATCTTGATTTTCCTCTGAGCATAGTTAGTGCCATTGAAAAATGGTGGTCTATTGGTAGCATCACCTTCATGTCTATTATCCATGATAGCTTACATAAATCAAGGATTTTAAAGAGGTAAAAATTTAGAAATAACTGAAATTTTAAGATCTTTAAAATACAACTAAAATCATAGTAAAAAAACTGTAGAAAATATTTTCAATCCTAGAGTGGATACTCAAGACGGGGGTGAATTGAGTTCCAATTAAAATTTCTGATAAAAAACATTATCTAAAAAACCCCCAAATAAAATACTGAATTAAACTATAGTGAATTTATATAAAAGTAAAGGTTCTATTGGGTTCTCAAGGGATTGATTATTTCCCGGTTAATCAAAACAGAATAGTTGATTAACTTTTGAAACTAAATTACTAATTTACAAATAATATAAACACTTGCGAGTTTAATTATCAAAGCGACTTTAAAACAGTTTTGGTTTTAAAGAATTAGTAGCGGAGTAAAAAGAATAGCTTTGAAAGAAATAGCACAATAGATATAACCAAGAGGTTCAGTTTCAAGACGAGACTTATTCCTCTAAACAATTTATATAAATTTGATCCACACCCTGGATCGGGGTTCACAACAGTTTACATCTGTCCAGGTACAAGACCTCTACCAGTGTTGTTCGTGGGTACAAAAAACAACAGCAACCAGCTGTCCAGGTCACACATGACCTCTACCACTGTCCCATTGGGAATAAGAAAAACTATAATACCTTGAGTGAGGATTTACAGATCCTCCAGTTAAAGTACATGAGACAGTGTGTGTGTTAAATACAGCAGATAACACACATTGCTCGAAATGAAAAAAAATGAATCACAGGGCAGAGATATAAAGTTTTGAAATGGCTCTAGTGATTGCAGTGAAGCTTTGGACTCCTTGAGTTTGATAAGAAATGGTTCTGAGTCCTCTTTTGGTTTTTGTCTGAAAAATAGAGTGTCGTATGCTTGGCATCCAGGTTCAGAGATAGTGAAAAATGTAGTCGATGAAGTTCTTCAATGTCCTCGTGAATGTACAGAGCTCTTCTTGAGTAATCATGAGTGTGTATGAGCTTCTTTTTATTCTACAACTATCTCATCCACAACTCTTTGCACTCAAATGTGTCCCATCCTCTCTTTTGCACCAACAGGGACTTCTTGTATTTATGGCATGAGCTCCAGCAATAGAAATGATTTCTTTTTGCAGGTACGAGGTACGGTTCCCTGACATCCAACAACCTTCATTAAATAAATAAAAGAGCATTGAAATATTCCTAATATGACCGTTGGTTAGATTAAATAAAGATAAAGAAATTCAAACAGTTGTTTATGACTATCAGTGAGTCAAGTGATCGGTAGGTCATCAGCATCGACATCGGTGGCTAGTCATCGGTGTGTCCTGATCGGTGACTCAGATGATCAGTATTTATGTGTCATGATCGATGACTTATTTGATCAGCATCGGTGAGACATCTTCGGTGACTCAGATGATCCGCATCGGTGTGTCATGATCAGTGACCCATTTGATCAGTATTGGTGTGTCATGATTGGTGACTAATTTGATCAGTATCAGTGTGTCATGATCGGTGACTCTTTTGAAAAGCATCGGTGTGTCATGATCGGTGACTCATTTGATCAGCATCAGTGTGTCATGATCGGTGACTCATTTGATCAGCATTGGTGTGTCATGATCGGTGACTAATTTTATCAGCATCGGTGTTCATGATCAGTGACTCATTTGATCAGCATCAATGAGTCATGATTGGTGACTCATTTGATATGGATCGGTGCGGCTGTTGTCTTTTTATATGGAACTATGCGCCCATCCACTTAACAGAACACAAAGTGTATATTTGATCTATAAGGCTTCCATAATTCTTGTAAATCAATAACATGCACAGATAAAAACATGATCCAACTGATATAAACAGATTCACTAACAGATTGTGATTATGTATATGAGAAATCCAACCAGATTAAGTAACGAGGATTTGTGATTATTAAAACAGCAATCATAGGAAGAATTCAACAATCTTCCAGAGGGCTCAACAATATATGTATATACATATTTAAATCCCAAATATTTAAAAGGGTCAGTAAAACAACATATTGAAAACATATAAAGTGTGGTATAATTTTTATCTATAATAAAACATACATGGATTCCATGAATGAAAATATTCATGGGATGTAAAAATATGTATTTATACAATAATTAATTTCAAAATTATGATGAAGTACATTGATCAAATGAATATTAATTATATTGTTAAAATTATCGATCACAATCCTATAAGTTTATGAGGTGTGAAAATGACCATTCATTCATTGAAATAGAACATAATAGGATTAATGTTTTGGTTGAGGATAAATTTATGAAATTTGAGAAATTTATTTATAGTAAATACTATGAACATATTTAAATATACATATATGAAAAGTTAGATTTCATTCTATAATGAACTTCCACCACTTATGTCATATTTCTCTTTAATTAACAATTTTTTAAAATGAATAAAACTCACCTGCAACTAAATGAAACTTCTAATGAATAAAATTATGTATAAGATAAATCCAAACTATTGCATAAATCCTCACATTTAAAAAACCCAACATGAATATCAAGGTGTATGTTAATAACTAAAAATATAAAATAACCCCAAATGATGAAATACTATTTAAATTTAAAAATTCAATATTATTAAACAATTTTGAATGTATATAATTTGATAAATAAATCTCCTTAAAATTATTTAAAAAATTATAGACTATGATTGAAACCCAAAAAATGATAACCTATTCATTAGCATTAATATATAATTTATACTCAAATATCATCAATCGAAATTAATGTCTCATACCAAAAAATAATATACCCAAATCATATAATATTCAAAATATACTAATAATTTCTATAAATATCCCAAAGCAGTATAAAACCCAAATAAAATCATATATCATTTCAAAATATTATTTAATCATTATTTTTCATATAAAATCCCATTATATTATAATTTCCTTAACCATATAGGGTTCTCATAATTATTGTTATTTTCATAAGAAATTAAATTAATCTCTAAATTATAAAACAAATTTATAATATCAAGGATATTATTATGATGAAGAATATGTTCTGAAACAGTAAAAAAAATTAATTTTCTCAAAATATGAGATCATATAATCCCAAAAGGATTTAAATACTTTTAATAATTTTTTCACAAAATCTAACAAGATTCTTCATGAAATAATATTTTCCATATATTAAATATAATGGTCACATATACCTTAGCCATTCATAATGTAAATATAAATGTCTCTCAAAATCTAACAATTTTTCTCTTTACTAATTTTCTATAGTATATTTTTTATCAAACACATGTTTCTATAATTCGATAAATAACAATTGAAAATTTCCTAGTTGAATCATTAATGTCAATTAATTTATAATATACAACTATATAAAAATTTTGATAATTCTTGACATAAAAAAATTATTAATCCCTTAACCATGCTTCTATATATTATTCATTAAAATTTTAACCCATTAATCTATATATATTAAATATATCCTTATGATCAAATATTGTAAATCTTATTTTATACATTGAACACCACAAATAATTTATACCTTGAATCTGCACATCATGGTATAATTTTATGGGGTTCATATACAAATTATAATCTAAAAAGATGTTCATGTCATAGAATATGAAATATTCTTGTCTATGATGGTATTACCCTTGATAAATGAGATGGATAAATTGAGGTTTTGAAATTTGAATATTTAGACGCCATAATCCATAACATTTTTATATTAAGAAAATTATTTTGAATATATAAAAAATTTTCATATAGGTTATCTGAATAATCATTAAGATTTGATAATAATTTACAAACTTTTATGAAATAATAATGATTATTAAGCCATCATGGAGCGATAATGGGGTTTTAAAAATTCTATGTTTAACAAAGTTGACAAATTATAACACCTTGAAATTTAATGAAATATATTTTTACATTATTTTTTGATATATACAGTTACATAAATCACCATGTTTATTTTATGTCGAAAAAAATTTATTTATTTTACATTATATGTCACACCATTATTTGATTTCTTGACAAAAATGTTGTGATTAAACAAAACTTGATGTACTGTTAAAAAAATATTTTTTAAAAATAATAATTATAATCTAGTTTTTTGAATAGTGGTTATGAACTTTATTAAATAATGTATGAAAATATTTGGTTTATAAATTTATTAAATGTGATTTTATTTTTCCAATTAAAATAAATTATAATTAAAACTATTTCAAAATATTTGAAATCATTTTCTAAAGAATTATTTTTATGCACCTAAGACCATTAATCATTAATAAATTTTTAGAAAATATTTTTTTAATGATTTAAACGAAATTTTTATATTATATTTAATAATTTTCATTTCATTAATCATATTTGTTTTCTTAATATGGTATAAGAATAAATCATCACTTACTCTAAAAATTGTATTTTTCTTAAAGGTAATGATGTTTCCATTTTTGAAAAAATATGAAAATTACATTAATCCACTTTTAGAAATTTAATTAATTTTTTTTTTAAATTAAAATTTTTATTGTTTTATTTAAGAGAATTTTATGGATTTTTCTATATCATTATTTTTTCATGAATAGTTAAATTGTTTTAGTTTTTAACAATACCTTTTCAATTAATGAAATTATAAGGTTGTTTTTATTTTAAAAATGTGTTTCAATGTAAAATAATATTAGTTATATATTAATTATTCCATTTTCCTTCTATTAAAAAATTTTCATGTTGAATTTTTTTAATGAATTTTTATAAACATTTGATCATATTTTATTTGGAACACTACATTCTAGTCAGTTTTATGAGTTCAATTTTATATTAACTATTTCATATTTTTGGAATTTAATTTGTAAAAATGGATTCAAATTTTTTAATACTAATAATTTATATTTGATGTTAAGTTTGAGTTACTTTTTTACCATTATTTATAGCAATATCAGTACAAAATTAGTGTCAAGGCTTGAAAATTTTTTATCGTGGATTTAAATAAAAAATATAATGACTCATATATAATTTAAACATATAAAATTCCCATGTAATGAAATTATTGATAATTTGTAATCATTGACGCTCTAAAATGAATATTTTTTTTACTTTTTCATGTATAAAATATGAGTAAAAATTTACTCTTTTCAAAAAATACTAGGTTTTTTGTCACCCCCACTTATAAAAGGCCACCACTTTTGATTTCTGCATAAAAAATTAAAATATTTAATTCATCCAATAAATTACCTAATATAGTAATTAATTCAAAATTTTATCAAATAAGGCTTGGTTAGATTATAAATAATATTTTGGATGTCTTCTGGTAAATCATAATGTGGTTTTCTAAAGAATGGGAATGAATTTTAACTGCACATTTAGTTTTAAATTTCCAATAACACATTCAAATTATAATAAATCATGATAATATAATAAATAATCTTCCTTGTACTGATAATTTATTATTCTAAATTCATATCCTATATCATTATCCACCACAATAAGATGAAAAACGTAACCATTATTCTTGTCTACGGTTGGCTACAACCTTGATAATCGATGTTATTCATTTTCCATAATAAACTCTAATGACTTTTTATAATGATGAAATACATGTTTATTTTTTATGTATATTATAATTATTATTCCTCTAGAATTTTTATATCACTAATAAATTTGTATCTTCATTTTATGACTATATGATAACATGTCATGTTTTTTTGGTGGACAACCACCTCTAGTAGTGAAGCTATTCGTTCAGTCATTACGTGGAAGGTCATTAAAATGGGTTTAATGAAAAAATTATATATATATATAAATAAATATATAAATATCTGAAATAAAATTATTATTTAATGTTAATATATTATATATCTTCTTTATTTCAATCCATTTTGAAAATTGAGGCAACATTCATGCGTATTTATGACCTACCATCTACCTGAATAGTATATTTAATTAACTTTCACTAACATGTGTGGATTAATATAGTACATATATAATAAATATATTTCATATTTATATTATGTTTGAAATTGTCTATATAATGGTTCCATGATCATAATTTTAGTAATAAAAAGTCTAATTAAAGAACTATATGTATAACAAAAAATTTATTTCCCAAAATGTCGTAATAAAATCAAATTGTTAATAAAATTACAAACAGGTCATAAATACATCATATATGGTTCAAAATATATAATTATATGTTTTTAATAGATTTATAATAAAATGAAATTTATTATTCTTGAGTTTATGACATGTATCAAATATGTCAACATTGTGGGAAATTGATTTTTGTCTTAATATGTATTTTTTGTGATATATGTTTTTTTAGTACATATCTTCTATAATGGGGAATATATTAAATTGTGTTGACATTTAATATCGTAAATTTTTATGTTTGATATTTTTTAAAATTTCATTTTATTTTATTCTTTCATGGGGGATTATGATTCAATGACACCGAGGAGGTAATGGTTTTATGATATAGTGTAATAATTTATTGGGATTATTTATACTCATGATTCCAATGATATAACATTATTATCTATCTAAATAATAAACACATGAAATTTATTCTACCCATTTTATTTCATCAATATTCAATTATTACATTAATTTTTATTTCTTTATTTACACTATAGTTTAGAATAAGTTTTTTTATGATAAATCATCATTATAATGTTTTCAGTTGAGAACAAATTATCTTTCATAATGTTTTCAAAAAATATATTCAATAATTTAATTTAAAATCATTCAATTTATTTTTTGAAATAGTTATAACTCATATTTGTCATGTAATAAATTTGTTAAATAAATATTCTTATTATTTTTCAAATACGACACATTTGGGATTTATTGATAATGTTAACAGAATAGTTGTTTAAATATGTACATCCTGAATTGAACTTCATGATATTATAAAAAATCATTTTCATTAATGTTTAAATTATATTTAAGCATCATTATTTTCAAATAAAATATTTTAAACAATATCTGATTATTTTTAAGTGAAAATTTTAGATTCCTGGAAATGATAACTTCCTAACAGAACATTTAATGTGAATTTAATTGAAAATTATTTTCCATATTACAAGAAATGATTTTATGTGATATATATTTAAGAAAGATATGATTCTAAGATACCATTATTATTCATTATTTTAATGGTTTATGATTATAACAGATGTAAATTACTAAAATTTGACTCAATACCATGGGTTTCACAATGATAAAATTATTATAAAACACTCTTCTCATTCCATGGGTTAAGATATGATAAAATGATGAAATGATTATAAATTCATTTTATTTTCTCTAGGATATGATATGATGACATTATTATGAATCCCAAATTTTATATAGGTTATGATATAATTAAATTTGTTTGATCTAGTGGAACGCGTTAATATGATTTCAATTATATTATTGGTTTTACATATATCTCTCTTTAATTATTTCGATGAAGATGGATATATCATATGATAAAAATTGAAATGGGAGAAAATGGAATCAGTAGGGGACCATATCCACTATGATAGACTTGGGAGTGAATATTTAATTCTATAATGGTTTTGATAGTGAACCCATTCCTTAATAATTATTATTGAAATGATCTATTATCTAATATGGAAAATATTTTCTATTATACTGTGTATGCCTCTAATTATTCCCTTATGCTAATGTTATACTACCATGGTTAATGTTACTTGATTTGATTTTGATTAATGACTTATAAAAAATCAATATTTATGTTATGAATCATGTTTATGGTCTAGGATATGCATGTTATGGTTATCAAATGTTATTATAATGGTATTAAATCCGTATTTGCAAGATATATTTTTGTATCTATTATTTACCCTTACTGAGAAATTGATGGAACCATTTATTATGACTACATTCCACAGGTTATGATGAATATTTTTTTGAATGATATTTTTTAGAAGGATTCTTATTATGATTAAAATTGCGGGAGATAACATAGATCACTTTAGAGCCTATTGTTTATGTGTCCTATTTTAAAAACAAACTAGACCTAATTGATTGTGGCATTGAAAATTATGTTATGTGTGGAATATGAATATATTATGATATAATATATATAAATCATAATTTTCCATATATAGATAAATGATTTTAATTATATAAAAAGAATTTAATTAAATAATATAACTTATTATTTCATGTTAAAATTAAATTATCCCTGATAAATAAAATACACATACAATTTTAAAATATTGTAACAATCAAATTCATTGTACATATGTTTATTATCTTTTTTAATGTAAAAATTTAAAATATTCGTTACTAAAAAAATTATTCACATAATAAAAAAAGGGGTTTATATGAAATCAAAATCACTTTCAATCTTAATCTTATAAACAAAGATGTAATCCATAATATGTAATAAAACCATACATTTAAATAACTTAATATCAAACTCCATATATAACAATGTTTGAACCAACTGTAAGGTCCATGAATTTAGCAATTCAAATTCTAGTTTCATTATCTAGAAATAACATTACTACATTCCTAAGGATATTTTAGTTTATTTATAGAATTATATAACAACTCGTACATATCATGCCAATATATTTTAAAATATACACTTAGATTTATTTTCCATTTCTTCTAATAAACAAAATATTAAAAAATAAATATTTCTTTCATGAAACATGATAAATATTTTTAATATCAAATCACCCTTGTTCTTACACACTCCATGAAAAACATTTTAAAAGGTCAGATGATCCCATGTAAAATATTTAATAGAAATAAAATAAATCATTGAAACTGTTTGGGAAAGAACACCTATAAAATTTCTAAATTTTTAATAACATAGGGCTATATAAAAATATTTATTCCCAATAAATAACTTTATACACACATATATTTTCATAAAATAATTTTTATTAAATATTAGATGGAAATATTAAACTCGTAATTTCCACATTGATGATATGTGGAACTCATAATAATTTTTTCACACCCTTCAAAATATAACAAACATTCATGTAATCTCAAAATCATTTACCTACCATGGTAAATAATATAATTCCCATTAATCCCAATATAAAGAATATATAAAACATAGAAGTTACATCATAAATCATATCTATGTCCCTCTCAAAAATTGAATAACCATACAGTAGACTTCCATACATAATGCATTAGAGGGATATAATGGATCAATATTTCCTCAAATTATCATGAAACCACCCTTCATTGGATAATAACTTATCTTACCTTCCATATTTTTTAGTGGAAGAAATCATCCCTAGAATAATTTAAAATATCCATAATATAATCCAAACACATTACATATATTTCTTCCTAAAAACTTACACATTAAAATATTCTTTTCATCCTTAACAAAACATTATTGTATATTTAAATTCTCAATCACTTTTAACACCCCTTTTTAAAAATAACAGCATCATTGAGAATGATTGATTTTTCATTAATAAAATATAAATTAATACTGTGCAATTAACATCTGAAAATTTATTACTGGTGTATATGTTTAAATATAACATTCTATTTTAGTTTTTGTAAATATCATTAAAATATTCTATAAATATATTTTATGTGATATCTTATTATGCAATGTAAAAATAATCATACAATAATCATTATAATTTTTTTATTTCTATATAATAAAATAGAAAAGTTATGTTTATATATAATATAGGCATATTGGACAAATGAACTACTATAGGAAACAATAAAATTGATTTAATAAAATAGTCCATTATGTAAAATAATAAAAATAGTATTTATTATATTCATATTATATCAATTTGAAAAAATAAATTTTAAAATTCCATTATGTTTAAATTGAGATTTTGGTCTTTTAATTTAGAATTTCATTTAAATGGGAGAGAAATATTACGAAAATAAGCCTTTAATGAATTTAAAAGCTCATTTTTGAAGTATAGTGTCCACTACATCAAGTCTGACTTGTCATGTATGTTATTTATCATAAAGAATATTAATCATATGTTTAGAATTGAAAAGAATTATAATATTTTTGATTCATATTATTCCTTTAATTTCACTCAAAACTTTTTTATATGGAATTAATAAAATAAGTTCATGTTGGGTGTTTTGGAAATATTCGACTCATATATACAAAAATAAATTGATTGGTTCACTATGGAAAGAGGATGAATCATTAAGTCATGTAAAATAAAAAAATATATTAATTTTAATTTAATCCATAAATTAAAATTTTAATATAAATCATGATAGATTATTAATAAAAATTAACATTGCTAAAACCACGGGGATGGTAGGTTTTATGCATGTCTGAGTAACGATTACATTTTTAATTGATCATTATGGAAATACTAAATGTAGTACTAAATAACTATATAATTGTAATAATATAATTAATAAAATATTATTTATTTAAATATACACTCATATATAATCTATGTGATGTGGAGATGAAAAGTATATAACATCACTTCATGGAGGTTATAGTTCACACATACACATTAAAAAAATCATTGTTTTTAAGTGAATGTATATGTAAGAAAATAAGTGAAATATTAAATTAACATTATAATTATACTGTGATAAATATTTCATTAATATAACTTATATATAAATTAAATCCATTTTCTTACCAGTAGTGGGAGATACTGATTGACAAATGATTACATCAGTCTTCAAGGTTGTAGTCATCCGTATAAAAAAATGATGAATTCCATTCCCATTTGATTGATGTTTAAGATAGATATATGTCATTACATAATCTTAATAACATTTATTAATATGAATGTTATTTATTTTATTATATAATCTAGTTTATTAATGTATTTTTGGAGGTGGAATAAGAAATGAAATAACAACACTCAGTGAAGAACGATACCCCCTCTTCAGAAAACTTCTTTTTCATAACACATTAGGACCACAAAGGATGTAATTATTCAATAAATAAATCCTTAATAACAAGGTGAAAGATATTTTAATAATATTTTAGTTAAAATTTTGTAAAAAAAAATTGATTTTAATATTAACTAAATGGATGATGAAATTCCATTTTATAATAGAGTTTTGATTCACTCTTGTAGTTTATAAAATAAATAAATTAATATAAATTAATTTTAAATTTTAAAAGGATGAAACAAATTTATATAAAATATATTATTTCTATGGCTTATAGTTTCTAAATAATTAAAAATTATATATTTTTAGTAGGTTTTTACCCTCATCTTATTGTTGTAATACCTTTTTAAACCTTTTCAATCATTTTTATGAAAAAAGGATTTTTATACGTTGACGATCATGATAGTTACATGAAATTTTAAAAGACCCATAAATGGATAATGGATGAAATTATAAATCATTAATTATACAGTTTTTGAGTCTATTATTTCTTTTATTTTTTATATAATATTATATAAATTTAAATGTTTAAAAATATCATTAATGTCAATTTTTAGAACTCTTTATTACATTGACTATAATAACATAAAGGAAATAAATTAAATTAAACAAATATATTTCCTTACATAAGTAATCATTTATAATAAACAAAAAAATTTATGTATAAAATTAATAATGTAAAATACTCATACATTTTATATTTTAAATATAAATGATTTGATTTTGTAATTAGTTGAATAATTAATGTGCTGTCTTTATGTATTAATTTTTTGTAATAAATATAACACTAAAATTAAAAAATAAATTTTAGTATTGATGATAAATACATTTCAGGATTATATGAAGGTCATAACCACATTTTATTTGGTGAAATTATAAATAAAACATATTATTTGATGGGAATTGATGATATGTAATCATAAAATAAAATTATTTCAGTTTTAGGGTCATTGTATAGTCATTATCATTTTTATACCATTTATTACCATATTTAACTTTTTTAGGTGTAATATAAATTAATAATGATTTTGTTAATATTGAATAAGGAAGAATATATTTTAAAACGTTACCCTCTATTTACAATTAAGAATTTTATTTTTCCAAATTCAAAATTAAATAGTATAATTGTTTAATTTATAATTAAATTGAAAATTGGCGTTAAAAATAATTTTTCTAAAAATTTATTTCAATTATTAAATGTAATTAAAATAATTTAATCTTTTAATTTCATTAATAAAAATTCATTATTATTTTATATAAAAATTATGGAAAAATTTTATAAAACGAAAAAAAATTACATTTTAAATAATAATAAAAACAACTTTTCAATATTCAATGAAAAAAACATTGTTTTCAATTTTTTTAACATTTAACCTAAATATAATTTTGATATACTGGATTCAGAAATGGAGATAAAATTATATAAAAAATTTAATTTTTTTAAAAAACTATAAATTATATTTTTTTCATAAATATCATTTTTATTGAATAATATTTTTGATGAATAAATTGACTTTACTAAAAATTGAGAACTTAATTTCAGAGAATAAATATATAAATTTATATTGTATAAAATGATTAAAAATAAAAATATATAATTATTTAGAACTATATTTTATATATATCATACACACCAATATAATGGCTATGTTATCATGATCAAACTTAGATTATAATATTTTGTGTTTCAGTGACAATCGATATAGAATATTTTTTTATTGAAAAGAACATAGTTCTTTTTAAAATATATTTTATTAATAAAAAATTATAACATAAAAACTTATATTGAATCTCAAATAAAATTCAAGGACTTATAATGTGGTATATTATTGTATTGATTGATACTATGATAATTCTTAGGAAAATATTTTATGATTCAAATCGGAAGGATCTCATGATATTATTAGAGATTAATTTATCACCATTTATTATATGTTTTAAATAATAACATAATAATCAAGACTAGTTTATCAGAAAATATCATCATGATCAAATACAACTATTTATAATTGAATTGACGACAAACTATGTTTGCAGATTTATCGTTAAATTTTGGATTTCTTGTATTTTCTGCATCATTATTTCGCTCATAGATAATGATGAATCAAAACGTTTGGGACATGATTTATTACCCCCATACCATTTATGATGTCACAAAACCAAATAGAGAATATTATAAAAAATCCCCAATGATGCTTCATTGTTATATTTTCCTAGTTGGGGAATCAACCTTGAATGAAATCAAAGGTCGATATTGTTATGGGATACATCCAAGATGAGTTTAGGAATTAATTATGACCCTTGCATCATCCAATGCGGTATATCCCACAAAAATATTTTATAACGGATAATATAAAATAGTTTTGAAATAATAAACAACGTTATGTTATTAACTTGGAGCCCCCCCCCTTTATATTCATTTTTCAATGAAGCCTTCAATGTTCTCATTGAAAGCACCTATCATCTATAACTATCCCCACCATATTAAATTGGACAACAGATACCTGATCTAGGTACATCACCATAACTAGTAGTGGAATATGGATTCACATCCATAAGTAAAAAATATAAAATATAATATCTGGGTAATATCAACCAAACAAGACATCAATCATGAGCACATGGGCCCAGATCAACAATTACAAATACTACTACGCTGAATATCATATATCAGTGCAATAATAAATAATGTTATGACATATTCGATATATATTTGTAGCTTGAAACTCATGAATCCAAAATGAGTCGAGGATAAATTCATTATACGATTATCTCATAATTCACATAAATTCATTTGGAGATGTAATGAATTAAAACAATTATGATTTTGTATTATTTATAGTGCTATGAGGAGAAATCATGGGAAAAATAATTCAACATTGAATGATTCTTATAAAAGAATGCATCACCACCATCCGCTAATACATATGGATCCCATATGTGGAATGAAAAGCCCAGTAGTGGACAATAAATTCCGAATGAGGTAGAAATATTCAATAATAATTACAAATATATTCCCCATCCCAAAATTTAACTTAATCAGATTCTTCCAATAGTAGTTAGAAATTTATTTAATTACTACATTTCAAAAAAATATCTTCATTATCTGTTCATAATTTTGAGGTCTGAATATTTAATTACCCATTTTATTCAGGTGTTTTTCAATATTTTTAGTATAATTGGGATAAATTTTACTCTTTAACTATATTAATTTGAAAAAAATTCTATGTCAATAGGGGAGATTAAATATTAATTTGGATTTGTGGTTTCAATTATATAATTTTAAATTTCTTATCTGTAATAAGAGTGTGAATGGGATGGATGTAGAGGGATGATTCTTATATACTCATCAATGTTTCATCCAAAATTCCAAATATATGAAATAAATCATATCTCTCATCTCTAGGAATATATTTAATACATTTTTAAAGGATATAATGTAAATTAAATAATATGGATCTGGGTGTGATGATTTTAAATTGATTAATTACTTGAGTTCACATCCTTTTTATTTAAGAGTGGTGGAACTGTATATGCTTAGGGATTTAATTCACTATTTGTTAAAAAATATATATAAAGGAGAAATAAATTTTGATATCGACTTGAGTTATGGATAAAATCTATAATGGATTATAAATATCCCTTGTAATTAAACTCATACCAGACTGCTTTTACCCTTAAATGTTTTATTTTCACTTGTAGTTTTCATATTTCTAAAATAAAATAGAAAAAATTCCATCTTTTTATGACATTTAAAAAATATAAAAAAAAACCAAAAATACATATTTATTAGGATAATAAAACTCCCATTATTTACACCTAAAGAGACGACCATAGTTTTCAACTAGGATATATAAGGTGTATTAATAAAAACACTATTTTCACATAACTGGTGACTACTACACATTAAATAAGGAAGCATCTCCAAAGGGTGATAGTTGAGTATTAAAAATTTAGTCCGCCATTATATTAATAGTGTTTTTGTTGTATTTGGTATTTATTTTTATATATTTTTTCCCTAATCATGGAGAGAAGTAAAATAGTGGGATAGTTATTTATTTAATCCTCACACATATTCCCATCTCACATTCCCACATGTCCCCTTGGATGAGAAACCAGCACAAATACCCAAAAAAATATATTTTTTTCAATAACAATAGTTAAATAAAATTGATATATAGTAATTGTTATATAAAAATACATAAATTAAAAAATATCTCCCAGTATAGGATGAAATGAATTGTGAAATTCATGCATCTATCATATAGAGAACCATTGTAATGATGTAACACCCTCTCTCGAAATGAAAATTCATCAATATGATGATAAAAGAATATTGAACATGGTGTTATCTTAAGAGGAAATAATACAGTTGGATTAAAATATTTCAAAAGCATAAAATCTTATACAATACACTATTGAAGAGATATTTCAAGAGCTCATGTTCTTATAAAATAAATTAAATGTTAATATTTTTGAGGGGGTATTATTTAGAATGTTCATTCATTGTTATTATTTCACGATGAACAATATTATGAAACATTATATAGTATATGAAAATAAGTACTTGGTTGAAGACTATGGATGATGAAGTTAATGATTATGTTTTGTTAGATAATATCTTTAAAGAATCAATAATATCCATTACTACCCTCATCCACACATGATGATATTAACGGGAAATCTTACAATGGGAATAAGGAATATGTTGAAAATGGTGTGGGATATACCATTAACATGATATCACTTTGTACTATGTTTAATCAAGGGAAATTATGGACCAATCTCCATAGTTTATATTTTATAGGGTCACCAAAATTGATTTTCAAATCGGATATCAATGAAGATATATGTGAGTGATACTTTATTAAGGATAAAATGGAAGAACCCCGAGACATATACTAAAAGTGTTTCATCCATGGGTTCAGAAACCCATGAACCAAAAATTTATTAAAAAATGTGTATAGGTACAATGGACACAAAGAACTCCATTATATATACATTAAACTAAAACTTCTAGGCAGTTTTATGAAAAAAAATTCATCCTTATTAAATGAGGTTATGAATAAATTGTTAAAACCATTTTAATATTCAAAATATTATCCATAACATCATCTACTAAATTATTATATTTCAGAAAAAAAATCTATTTTGTACAATTATAAAAGATGAATAACTATCGGCATCTACCATTAAATAAAAAATATGACTATTGTATTAAAGAAATCGATTCTTGGGATTATGAAATATTACTAGATAAATATTTATTTGAAAATATAATCATATACATTCTTAATGTTGTCAATGAATACACACTGGTGATTGAAAATATATTATGAACCTAAAGACTACATAATTTTCTGATTAATTTATACAACCAACCCTCAGAACATATCCACCCATGTAGTTGATGATGATGGTGAATATATTAGGGAACATATGTGTATGTAATGACTACCTCATGTAGAGAATTACTATAATATAAATGTTGTATAATTCAAAGAATAATCCTTAGTAGACCATCATTATGATGTTGAAGTATATATTGTTATATTTGAGTGCTAGAATATTTCCCCAAATCAACTAAATAAAATTTCATTTCCTTTTAATTTTTTAAAAACTAGCCCGCATTGGGAATAGTTGAATTATAATTACTAGAGAATCTCCTAGAATAAGTGGCCACATTATTTGTATCAAAATACAAGAACCAATTCATCATGCATCCATCCCCACATTTCATGTTGAAATATACTTAAATTGAGTTAGAATTATTGAAATATATTCAAAAAGATCTATTTCACGATGATAATTGGGTAAGCTTTTGGAGAATAAGTATATTTTAGTTCATACAAAAGATAATTAATCTACAAATGGATAAGTGATAACCATAATTTTTTCCTGCTATGACCAGTCTTAATATATCCCCTCTATGAATGGGGAAATTAAGTATTCTCTTAACATCCCTTATTTTATAATTCAATTTCAATATTTTTAGTTTTCCATAAAATCACTATGGTTTATTCAATGTTATAAAGGACACTAAAAAATTGGTAGAACCTAGTAGATTAGATAAAAATTATAATTTCAAAGAAATTGATTAACTCCAAATTACTATCATCATATAATATTGATTAAAACCCAATAATTTTTAAAAAACATGTACAACAATCAATGTGGGTAATATATTGAATATATTTGGGGGAGGGATATCATCCTATTTAGGTATTTAATTTTTTTCAGAGATTATGAGATCTATTATAGAATATACAATAATATTTTTTCAATTTTATTATATATTTTAGATAATCAATGGAGTATTACTTTTATTTTAATTAAAATATTGTTCATAGGCATTTGTATTATATTTTGGAATGTATTTTTCAGATAATAATGATCCCAAATGTCACCCACACCATTTTAAATTTTATTATAGATATTTGAATGTCAATTGATTTTAAAATTTTAAACATAAATGTTTTCATGGTGTATTTCTTTATCTTCATGAATAATTTCTTCATATAACTATAATAGTGACTATGAGGGAAAATATTTCAATGGTAAAAAAATATATCTTCAAATACATTAAATTTAAAAAATATCTTAGTTATAATGGACTCTATGAATATTAACACCAAAAAAATAAAACTAAATATAAATAGATATAATTATATGGAAACTAAATTAAAATTGGTAGTTTGGATTCCACGATAAATCTATGAGGAAATACAATTTTGGTTCATATTTCACCCACCCTATTTTTAATATTTCATAGTGATTCACACATAAATAATTGAGAATATTTATAATAAAAACCCCATATCAATAAATATCATAATATCCAATATTGAATTTATTTAGGTGAGGAAAATATCAAACCCGCTTGATGAAGGGGGAAACAAATTATAAAAAATTCCCTTGTATTTTATCAATGAAGTGAGAAATTATAATTTTCAGAATGAAACATAAAATATTGGGAGAATATGAATCAATTCATGATAAAACATTAATTACACAAAAATATGGTTTGAACCATTAATGGATATCAATTTTTAGATTAATTCTAGTGAGTCAATGTATTGAAATCCTGTTAGGGGCATGATAATTACGAAAATGAAGGGACCTTCTCATATATTCTTATCCAGAATGTATATTTATGTATAGTAATGAATATAACCATTTTAAAAAAAATCAATTCATTAAATTTACTTGTATGTTAACATTTCATGTGTAGGGGAGTTAAGTGATTATAAATATTAATTTTTTTGTCTCTATTGAAGTGATTTTATCAACAATTTTAATTCAACACACATGAAATTCATATGATTCTCTAAAAATTTTAGATTCTACAATTCATCAATAATAAGATGTATATATGTTTTTAAATATTTATTCAATCCTTCAATTTAATTTTATATCTATATTTATATTTTTATAATAATATTGTTTTATTCTATAAAAGAAAATCAATTGTGCTGATAAAATTTTATTTGATAATATCTATTTAATTTTTTGGAGGAATTTATTTATTAAAACTATTGGCATCCAATGCATTCTGATGTTATAAGAATAAAAAATAATATTCAAACCAATTGATATATTTAGATTAATATATTATTATTTTAATGAATTATTTATCTATTCAATTTTCTAAATTAGTTTCAAATTTATCTTTTATATTTAATACATAAACTACTTTGATGATTTATATTTATGAATATTTAGTGTTATTTTAAGGATATTTTAATTTATTAAAATTAAATTGAAAAAATAATTCACTAAATATTTGTTGAATTTAGTTTTGAGATTAAAATAACATGACAGGTCAAGATGTTATATACTGGCTCACATACGGTAACTTAAATGTCAACATAGTATGTGAACACACGTTGAGAACACATCTTTCAAAAATTGAAAAAATAATAATTATTTGTATAAATACCCTTAATACCAACCATTAAACATTTATGGATTTTGATGTTCCACATTCCTGGTAATATCCCATGTGATTACAACTCTATATTAGCATATCATGGTCCCTCTTCGCAATATCATAATCTATAAAAAAATAATGCTGAATTGACCATATTTTTGATATATAATATTAATGTATTACCTCAAAAAAATGTATAATAGATCATTTATTGTCTATATTAAAATATTCATTCCATCATCTCAAAACTATGTCGAGAACCCCCCCCCCCTAACATCAATTGAAAGTGGGGTTCACTATAATTTTCTGCACCCCAAATTTTGGATAGAATACGCAACCTAATAGGAAAAAACATCACATGCATCATCACATCTTCCTACCAACCAAAATATAAACATTATACACTTTATCCCTATGACATTCAGATAATCCCACTATGTATGAAAAAATAGTATTCAAATCTGGTGAAAATCAATGGCACATTGAAAAGAAAAGATTTATTGAATTTGATACTGAAAATGATGCATTCTTTTAAAAAATTTGTATTTTTATCCATGAATGAGAAAAAAATATAATATAATAAATATTATTACATTAGCTATATAAGAATATCACGGATAAAGAGTTCTATGCTATAATAAAAATGAAATTTTATGTGGGTTAAATGACAATTTTAAAAGATATTTAAAGCAGATGAGATGATTTAAAAATAATCATAACAAGGTCTAAGCATCATTTGATAAAAATATAAACAGTAATTCATTTCTGTATCATTACCTTCATGATTTAAGAAGAAAAAACCCACCATTACTTATGAAAATCTACATTGTTTTTGAAGAGGGAAATCACATTCATGAACCTGCAATTCAACTCAAACTGATATCATGGAAGCCTAAGGATATTCAATATAGGATTGATAGTGATAGAAATATAGGATTAAAAAATTTATATTGATAAATATAATTATCATTAAAAGATATATATTTTTTATTGAACTATATCCATTGATTTTTTGAAGGAAATAAGAATGTTTTTTTGAGACTACATATCCAAAAAAGTGGATCATGAAAAACTTTTGATTTTTCTAGTTGAGATATGGATAAAATTTAGCTATATTTTTTTAAAGAATATTAAAAATTATTATTTTTACAATATTTATTGTAACGACCCAAAGTTTCATTAATGGAAAATCCCTCTTGATCTAGTTAAATGTTTCTTTATGAAAAATGTTTTTATAAGATATCAACTTTTTTTAGTTTTACTTTAAGATTTGTGATCGTTACTTTTATAGCCGTTGAACAGTGATCATCTGGGTAGTTTAAATATAAGGCTTTAACGAACCAATTTTCTACTCAGACAAAGGAAGCGATGGCCTCGTCCAGTAGAATTGCCCCTTACGAAGCCCATTTGTCGGAGCTCGGAAAGGAGGTGGCGTCTTTGGGCTTTGCCATTGACCAAGCCCAAGCTGAGATTCATCAAGTCAAGCTCGAACGTGATCGTCTACGGGAAAAATGGAAGTTGATAGAGATTACCACTCGATCGATGTTATCCGAACAACCCCAAGAGTCTGTCACCATCGCACACCATACCCTTAGGTCTTATGCGGCTATTTTAAGGGGTTATGTAACAAATAAGTAGCACCATGTTCATGTACATTATTTTTGTATATAATAATGAATATAATTTCTAGTCATTTTTGATACATTGTAATTAGTTTTTAAAGTACAAATGATGTTTTTAGTTATTATTTAATTAAGAATTATACTTTATTAAATTAAAGGATTTTTGAATTAAATAATATTTGAATAAAATATTATTATTAATATTAAATTAATTTTTATTAAATATAAATGATCTTATAATTTTATGAATGCAATTAAAATTTTTATTAAGGTTTGAAAGCCATTTCTGTCAAAACCCGTGAATTTTTTTATAAATGTCGGTTATTATTTTAAAAGTGAAAATTCACATATTTAGAAAATTATTTAGATAAAATAAATATTATTTTTGGAATCAGGACGTCGAAATTATCCAATGGTGAATTTTTCATAATTTTCGGAGACAGTCAAATTTTTGGGTAAAAATTAAATACCATTTAAATATATAATGTGTTTTATGACATCATAATGACCCAATGGTGATGTAATAAAATACCATAATCCTTATGTTCGGCCAATATGTGTTTTATCATTAAAATAATGAGGTTTTGGGTTTGTTTGACTCACTTTTGAAAGCATTAATGGAGCCCTCAAGACTTATTCAACACTTTGCCTTTTTAAATTAATTTCCATGGGAGTGTGACTCACCTCCACATAAGCAACCCTAATTTTTTTAATAAGTTCGGACCTTGGCCTTGTAAAATATTGTTTTCCTATTTCCGTTTCCAGAAACCATGGGAAAATACCATGGGATGGTTTGTGGTTTGGATTATTTTAATATAAGGGGTCCCAAACCTAAATAATAAAGAATTCTCTCACCTTTCCTATATAAACCCACCCAAGCTCACACTTCCTCCTCACTCAAAGCCCTTGAAGTTCGTCCAACCTCTGCCCTACTCTCTCTAGAATCCTCTCAAGGTTCCCCAAGCTCCCACGAAGCCTCTCACAAGCCTCTCTCTAGCCTTTGGAAGCACACTTCCAAGTAAGGGTTTTTTCTTCCTTTCTCTTTTTTTTGTCAATTTTTCTTTAAGTTGTATTTCCATTTTTATTTCAATTATGAATGTTGGGTATGGTTTCGCACCTCCCCCATACTGCCCTCTTATTGTTTGAATGATGGGAGAACCCTTTCTCTCTCATTAAATGCCTCCCTTGTACACCCGTTACTATGCCGAAATTCCGAAAGGAACTTGTCTCTCTTCTTTTACATTCAAGAAATACTTTTGTATCATGAATCTAAATTCCATTTATATTGTTGGGACATGTATATATATGATCTCCTTACTTTTCATTACATTTAAATATGATTAGGAACCCCTTTCTCTCTCATAAACCTTTTTATGAATTCTTATGTCACACCGTTACGCTGCCGAAATCGCACCGATTTTCTAAGCCAATGTCTTTGTGTAGCGAATACCATGCCCATTTCTCCATCAAGGGTATTCACCTTTGTGCACATTTACATATTGATTATAAAGTATCATGTATGAATTGCACATTCCTTTATCGTGGAAGAAATGATTATGTTTTATGAATCCATGTTTTATGATCCATGTGGCACACTTATGCATGAAATGAAATGTTTAAGAAGGGTGCGCCCTTTATAGCGCTCCAATGCATTGGGTAAAGTATAGTATCATGATACGTCATGTGCAATGAGTGTTGACTCATGCTAATTCAAGTGCAACGAGGGTTTACTCGTGCTTCAAGTGCAATGAGGGTTTACTCATGCTCCATGTGCAATGAGCCTTGGCTCATGCTAATTCAATGTTAAGTGTTGTTGCCACATTTCCATGTTATGATTATCATGCTTTATCATGCCTTTATGTTCATGTCTCTCTTATTCTCTATTGATATGCCTATTGCCTAACATGTATTGTACTCTTCATGTTATTCATTATGTACTCCCTTACTGGGCTTTATAGCTCACCCTTTTCTTATGCATGTCCTCAGGTTATCCCATGCAATGCTAAGTACGAAGGAATGTAGTGGTCATGTAAAGGAAGTTTTCAATAAGGATGTTGTATTTCAAGTTTAAAGTTTTTATGTAATGATCCTAAGCCCCAAAGACACTAAACCTCTCGATCTTCGTTGTTGTATCAAGTGAAGTTTTATGTAATAAAGCATGTTTAAGTTGTAATAAAAAGCAGGGTTGTCATAGTTGGTATCAGAGGATAGGTTTAGTTATTTTTGGGATTAGGAAACCCTAGTAAAGCCTTAGGTACAAGACTAATCATAATAAAAACATCCCTAAGTTTTGGTAAATACTAAGTAAGTGGTTTATCAAACAAATACATCCCTGTCTGGCTACGAGCAGGTAGAGGCGGCTCTGGCACAGATGTATCCTAGGGGTAAAACCCGAAAACACCGCTTTGAGCTAGACTCGAACGGGAACTGGTGCACGAAAACGGGCCTTGCTGCACTCTTGGTTACGACACTCCCAGGGGATATGTTTTGATAAATTCACAATCTTAGTATGAACCCTTATTAAGGGAAAATGCCCCTAAGAATATATGTTAGAAGGAAGATCATGAAAATCCTGGATTGAATCCTATAGACTCATTAGTTAAAGAGATTAAAGTTTATTTATATGTCATCAACTTTTGTCTTTGGATTACCCTCTATGTGTTACCCCTAACTTTCCTTTTATTCCAGACAATGGCCGGTAATAGGAGAACTCGGGCTAACAACCGTTGTGAAGATCAGTGTGATGATTGTACCAATGAGATGCCCAATCCAATGGGAGCGGGAATCGCGAACTTTGTCACGCTTCTCTCTCAGCTAACTCATGTTTTGAATAGAAACACTGGTCAAGAGGAACGTTCAACCCCCCCTAAGAAAGAACAAGTCGCTATTGAAAGCTTCATGAGACAAAGGCCTCCTACTTTTAGTGGATCATCCGATCCCACGATTGCTGAACAATGGATCAACTCCATTGAAAAGATATTCTCCATCCTCCAATGCTCTGAAAAAGAGAAGGTTCTCCTGGCGGCTTATCGTATGGAGGGTGAAGCTGATCATTGGTGGACGTTGATCAAAAATACGAAGCCTGAGGAGGAGATCGAGGCTTTGGATTGGAAGGTATTCCGGAAGATGTTTTTCGATAAATATTTTCCACGCACCCTCCGTCTTAAGATGGAAAGGGACTTCCTTTCCCTCAAGCAGAAAGATGAGGAATCTGTGGGAGCGTACGAGGCAAACGTCACAAGGCTTGCACGATACGCTTCCGGCTTTGTCGTTACCCCCGAATGCAAGGTTGACCGCTTCTTTGGTGGGCTGAAGCCTAGCTTGCGGAAAGCATTAGCGATCCGTGACTTCGACAGCTATGAGGAAATTGTCCGATGTTCCCTCAAGGTTGAAATGGAGATCGGAGAATCACAGGGGTATCATGGGGAAAAGAAGCGGAAGGTGGACTTCAATGCTGGTGGTCCGATGGATAAATCCAACGGCGCTAAGAGATTCCAGCACCCCACTTGCCAAAAGTGTGGAAAAAAGCACCCTGGAAATTGCCTTAGGTGGACAAGAAAATGCTTTAAGTGTGGAAGAGAAGGGCACCTAGCTGTTAACTGTCAGCAAGAAGGACCCGCAGCTGCGACGGAGGGGAGGAACTCTCCGTTCGAACCTCAACGCGTTGTTCAATGCTTCAAATGCAAAGAACCGGGTCATTTTGCGAATCAATGCCCTAATCCAAGGGTTATCAGAGGCAATCAACAACCTCCAAGACAGCAAGGAAGAGCTTTTGCCATCACTTCTTCCGAAGTGAACCCCGACAACGAAGTGGTGACAGGTACGCTAGTTATTCATTCAAGAATAGCGAACGTACTTTTTGATTCAGGTTCTACGCATTCTTTTATATCTCAAAAGTTTAGTAGAATAATCCCTGCACCACCACAAATCATGGAAGTAAAGATGTCGGTGAGTACGGCAAATGGGGCAATCATTGTATCCCATGAGTATAAGTCCTCCCCTGTTATAATCTGTGGATTGAATTTCCCGGCGAACCTCGTCATACTCCCTTTGGTGGAATTTCATGCAATTCTTGGCATGGATTGGATTTCCTTATATAGAGCCAACATAAATTGTCGGGAGAGGGAAATCACACTCCATATGGAGAATCGACCCCCGATTCTTTACAAGTGTCAGGAGGAAGATGAATCTCCTTTAGCTCCATCATCTCAAGCATGGATATTACTGCCTTATGAGCACGCATATCTAGCTCAGATGATTGAGTCCAAGGAAAAAACCACCCTTGAAGAAATGCCTATTGTGAGGGAATTCGCTGAAGTATTTCCCGAGGAACTTCCTGGTCTTCCTCCGAGAAGAGATGTTGAGTTCTTAATTGAACTTATACCTGGGGCGCTACCAATATCCAAGACTCCATATAGAATGGCTGTGGTTGAGCTTGAAGAACTGAAGAAACAACTACAGGAGAATCTGGATAAAGGGTTTATACGCACAAGTGCATCACCATGGGGTGCACCAGTCCTCTTCGTCAAGAAGAAGGATGGGTCAATGCGGCTTTGCATCGATTATCGTGAACTTAACAAAATCACGATAAAGAACAAGTATCCTCTCCCAAGAATCGATGACTTGTTTGATCAGCTGCGTGGAGCACAATACTTCTCCAAGGTCGACTTGCGGTCGAGATATTATCAAGTAAGGGTGAAGAAGGAAGATATCCCCAAGACTGCTTTTCGTACAAGGTACGGGCACTATGAATTCATAGTAATGCCTTTTGGACTCACAAATGCTCCAGAAATATTCATGGACTTGATGAATAGAGTCTTTAGAGATTACCTAGATAAATTTGTGGTAGTCTTTATAGATGATATTCTAATATACTCCAAAACCAAGGAGGACCATGAGGAGCATTTAAGAACTGTACTGGAGACTTTGCGCAAGGAGAAGATCTATGCCAAGTACAGCAAGTGTGAGTTCTGGTTGAAGGAGGTCTCATTCTTGGGCCATATCATCACAAGCAATGGGATATCTGTTGACCCCTCCAAAACAGATGCAATTGAGGGATGGCCGAGGCCAACATCGGTAACTGATATTCGTAGCTTCTTGGGGTTAGCTGGATATTATCGACGATTTGTGAGAAACTTCTCACGATTGTCCAACCCTCTTACCAAGCTAACTCGAAAGGGAGTAAAGTTTTCTTGGAGTGATGAATGCGAAGAAAGCTTCAAGGAGTTGAAAAGGAGGCTTATCACTGCACCTGTTCTCACTTTACCCACAAGTGGGGAGCTTTTTGTGGTATTCAGTGATGCTTCGAAGAAGGGCTTAGGATGTGTGCTGATGCAGAATGATAAAGTGATATCCTATTCCTCAAGACAGTTGAAAATCCTTGAGCGAAACTATCCAACGCATGATCTGGAGTTGGCGGCGGTAATCTTTGCCTTGAAAATCTGGAGGCATTATCTCTATGGAGAGAAATGTGAGATATATACTGACCACAAGAGTCTTAAATATATATTCACACAGAAAGAGCTTAATATGCACCAGAGAAGATGGATAGAGCTCATCAAGGATTATGACTGTTCAATACATTACCACCCTGGGAAGGCGAACAAGGTGGCAGATTCCCTAAGTAGAAAGGATCCAGCAATTCTATCAATGATGAGAATTGAGAAGGATCCAATCTTCTTAGACTTGATGAAGATGGACGTGGGAATCATAAAGAAGGGAACATCATCAATCCTTTCACAAATGATTGCTCAACCATCTCTTTTGGAAAGGTTAAAGGATTCTCAAAAGGATGATGCGAGAATCCAAGAAAAAGTGGAAGCTATCAAAAAGGGAAAATCCTCAGAGTTTAATGTTAATGAAGAAGGAATTGTGCGGTTTGGGAAAAGACTATGTGTTCCATCAAGTTCAGAGCTGAAGAAGGAACTTTTGGATGATGCACATAGTTCAAATTTCACTATTCACCCAGGGAGCACAAAGATGTATCGAGATCTCCGAGAAAACTTTTGGTGGATAATATGAAGAAGGAGATCGCTGAATATACATCAAAGTGCCTGGTGTGTCAGCAAGTGAAGGCAGAGAGGCAGAAGTCTAAGGGGATGATGCAACCATTGCCCATACCTGAATGGAAATGGGAGAACATCACCATGGACTTCGTCACTGGACTTCCAAGGACATCCAAAGGCAACAATGCAATCTGGGTTATTGTAGATCGTCTTACAAAGACTGCACACTTCATTGCTATTCGAGAGGATTTCTCTTTGGATCAACTGGCACGGATATATATTAGGGAAGTGGTACGGTTGCATGGAGTACCACTATCTATTGTGTCGGACCGAGATCCAAGATTTACCTCTATGTTTTGGAAGAGTCTTCAACATGCTCTGAATACTGAACTGAACTTCAGTACGGCCTATCATCCTCAAACTGATGGCCAATCCGAGCGGACTATCCAAACACTTGAGGATATGTTGAGAGAGTGCTCAATGGACTTTAAAGGAGGATGGGATCAACATCTTCCTCTAGTTGGGTTCTCTTATAATAATAGTTTCCACTCGAGCATCCAAATGGCACCATATGAAGCCCAGTATGGGAAAAGGTGTAGAACACCGGCATGTTGGGATGAGGTCGGTGAACGTAAGCTGCTTGGACCAGAAATGGTCGAAGAAATGGTGGAGAAGGTGAAAACCATTCAGCAGCATATCAAGGCAGCCCAAAGTCGACAGAAGAGTTATGCAGATAATCGTCGACGAGACCTTGAGTTTAAAGTCGGAGACATGGTGTTTTTACGCATATCTCCGTGGAAGAAGGTCATGAGGTTTGGAAAGAAAGGGAAGTTAAGTCCAAGGTACATCGGCCCATTCGAGATTCTTGATCGTGTTGGGGCTGTGGCCTATCGACTAGCACTTCCACCTACAATGGCCAAGGTGCATGATGTCTTCCATGTATCCCTCTTAAGGAAGTACATACCAGACCCTTCACATGTACTCTCTTGCGAGGTGGTACAATTAGAAGACGATCTTTCTTATGAGGAGCAACCAGTGAAGATCTTAGATCGTAGAGAAAAAGTTCTATGAAATAAGACAATGCCCCTCGTCAAGGTGTTGTGGAGAAACCACAAGTTTGAAGAAGCAACTTGGGAGTCGGAGGATATGATGAAGCTAAGTTACCCACATTTGTTTTAGTGTGGGAAAAGGAAAATTTCGAGGGAAAAATTTCTTAAGGGGGGAATGTTTTAACGACCCAAAGTTTCATTAATGGAAAATCCCTCTTGATCCAGTTAAATGTTTCTTTATGAAAAATGTTTTTATAAGATATCAACTTTTTTTAGTTTTACTTTAAGATTTGTGACCGTTACTTTTATAGTCGTTGAACAGTGATCATCTGGGTAGTTTAAATATAAGGCTTTAACGAACCAATTTTCTACTCAGACAAAGGAAGCGATGGCCTCGTCCAGTAGAATTGCCCCTTACGAAGCCCATTTGTCGGAGCTCGGAAAGGAGGTGGCGTCTTTGGGCTTTTCCCTTGACCAAGCCCAAGCTGAGCTTCATCAAGTCAAGCTCGAACGTGATCGTCTACGGGAAAAATGGAAGTTGATAGAGATTACCACTCGAGCGATGTTATCCGAGCAACCCCAAGAGTCTGTCACCATCGCACACCTTACCCTTAGGTCTTATGCGGCTATTTTAAGGGGTTATGTAACAAATAAGTAGCCCCATGTTCATGTACATTATTTTTGTATATAATAATGAATATAATTTCTAGTTATTTTTGATACATTGTAATCAGTTTTTAAAGTACAAATGATGTTTTTAGTTATTATTTAATTAAGAATTATACTTTATTAAATTAAAGGATTTTTGAATTAAATAATATTTGAATAAAATATTATTATTAATATTAAATTAATTTTTATTAAATATAAATGATCTTATAATTTTATGAATGCAATTAAAATTTTTATTAAGGTTTGAAAGCCATTTCTGTCAAAACCTGTGAATTTTTTTATAAATGTCAGTTATTATTTTAAAAGTGAAAATTCACATATTTAGAAAATTATTTAGATAAAATAAATATTATTTTTGGAATCAGGACGTCGAAATTATCCAACGGTGAATTTTTCATAATTTTCTGAGACAGTCAAATTTTTGGGTAAAAATTAAATACCATTTAAATATATAATGTGTTTTATGACAACATAATGACCCAATGGTGATGTAATAAAATACCATAATCCTTATGTTCGGCAAATATGTGTTTTATCATTAAAATAATGAGGTTTTGGGTTTGTTTGACTCACTTTTCAAAGCATTAATGGAGCCCTCAAGACTTATTCAACACTTTGCCTTTTTAAATTAATTTCCATGGGAGTGTGACTCACCTCCACATAAGCAAACCTAATTTTTTTAATAATTTCGGACCTTGGCCTTGTAAAATATTTTTTTCCTCTTTCCTTTTCGAGAAACCATGGAAAAATACCATGGGATGGTTTGTGGTTTGGATTATTTTAATATAAGGGGTCCCAAACCTAAATAATAAAGAATTCTCTCACCTTTCCTATATAAACCCACCCAAGCTCACACTTCCTCCTCACTCAAAGCCCTTGAAGTTCGTCCAACCTCTGCCCTACTCTCTCTAGAATCCTCTCAAGGTTCCCCAATCTCCCAAGAAGCCTCTCACAAGCCTCTCTCTAGCCTTTGAAAGCACACTTCCAAGTAAGGGTTTTTTCTTCCTTTCTCTTTTTTTTGTCAATTTTTCTTTAAGTTGTATTTCCATTTTTATTTCAATTATGAATGTTGGGGTATGGTTTCGCACCTCCCCCATACTGCCCTCTTATTGTTTGAATGATGGGAGAACCATTTCTCTCTCATTAAATGCCTCCCATGTACACCCGTTACTATGCCGAAATTCCGAAAGGAACTTCTCTCTCTTCTTTTACATTCAAGCAATACTTTTGTATCATGAATCTAAATTCCATTTCTATTGTTGGGACATGTATATATATGATCTCCTTACTGTCCATTACATTTAAATATGATGAGGAACCCCTTTCTCTCTCATAAACCTTTTTATGAATTCTTATGTCACACCGTTACGCTGCCGAAATCGCACCGATTTTCTAAGCCAATGTCTTTGTGTAGTGAATACCATGCCCATTTCTCCATCTAGGGTATTCACCTTTGTGCACATTTACATATTGATTATAAAGTTTAATGTATTAATTCCACATTCCTTTATCGTGGATGAAATGATTATGTTTTATGAATCCATGTTTTATGATCCATGTGGCACACTTATGCATGAAATGAAATGTTTAAGAAGGGTGCGCCCTTTATAGCGCTCCAATGCATTGGGTAAAGTATAGTATAATGATACGTCATGTGCAATGAGTGTTGACTCATGCTAAATCAAGTGCAACGAGGGTTTACTCGTGATTCAAGTGCAATGAGGGTTTACTCATGCTCCATGTGCAATGAGCCTTGGCTCATGCTAATTCAATGTTAAGTGTTGTTGCCACATTTCCATGTTATGATTATCATGCTTTATCATGGCTTTATGTTCATGTCTCTCTTATGCTCTATTGATATGCCTATTGCCTAACATGTATTGTACTCCTCATGTTATTCATTAAGTACTCCCTTACTGGGATTTATATCTCACCCTTTTCTTATGCATGTCCTCAGGTTATCCCATGCAATGCTAAGTACGAAGGAATGTAGTGGTCATGTAAAGGAAGTTTTCAATAAGGATGTTGTATTTCAAGTTTAAAGTTTTTATGTAATGATCCTATGCCCCAAAGACACTAAACCTCTCGATCTTCGTTGTTGTATCAAGTGAAGTTTTATGTAATAAAGCATGTTTAAGTTGTAATAAAAAGCAGGGTTGTCATATTTATTTCCCTTACATAAATTACTAGTGAAAACAATTGGACCATAGCTTCATCCCCAAGCACTAGTCATGATGTAGAAAACCATAAATACTACATGCTCAGTCGAATTCCACAATGATACTTCACAATCTGATTTCCATAGATGGCGATACACCCTAGATATAAATTCATCGAATTTCTTAATATGTAATTCATCTAAACTATTGTATAAAATCAATTTTGACGAAATAATTATCTATAACCATGAGGCCCACATCGATCATTGGGTGGAAGAATGTTCCTTTTTGAATGATAATGATTGAAAATTTTACAAGAGGGAGGACAATAGTAATATAAAATATTAATGAAAAAAATAATTCCAGGTTATTAAATAAAAAATCATTAGTTATTATTGTGTTCAAGATATTAAGTGTAACATAAATTGGAATATGTAATGCTGTTTTTTAGGGTTGTTTGAATCACCATGATTTTAGTCCACTAATAATCCTTTCCTAATTAGGGTGAATATTATTACACACACGAAAACTCACTTATAGTGGTTGGATAACCGAATATAGACTCTTCATTTTTTACATGATATATACTCACAACTCATACATTTACCATAATTACTAAACTACTATGATCCTAACTTTTCATCCAGATTCAAGGCACAAGACATATGTTTTTTGAATTAGAATCACTAAATGTCATAAAAAATTGAATATTAAATTTATAAATAGACGTGAATAATTACAAAAACATAATGAATGTATTACATGAAAAAAAATAATTGAAAGATAAAAATATGAATATGTTGATTCTCTAATATCAGGATCACATAAAAAGAATAGGATTATACCATTTTGGTCACATTATGTTCTTATAAAAGAATCATAGGTATTTGAAGTTCTTGAACGAATGTACAATTAGAATGTGTATCACATGAATATTGTTCATTTCATTGTTATAATTCTTATGATTATTTATTAACTAATTTATCTTATGATAGAGGAATAATCTGAAGAAAATAGTTCAAATACCTTATTAGAAAATCATGTTTTCAAATATAAACATTCCATAAGTTATTGTATAAAAAAATTAATATTACCCTTACCTATAGTTTGAAATACCACACTAAATATCAATGAATTTTCATGATATTTTATTCAATAGGAAATAAAATTATAATGTTTCCATCATTATCATAATTAAAAATTTAAATATTAAAAAATTTAATGTTACAAAATTATTAAATCCTATAAATATTATCAATACAGATGCATATTATTGAAATAATAAAACGCCCCAAAAGTTTTTTGTCATAAACAATATATAATTTATGTTAATATATGAATTAATTTTTACTGATTATTTATTATTCATATTTTTATATTTATTTTTGAAAAATATAAACAATAAAAAATTAAAACATTTAAATCATTTTCAATTAGAAAAATTATAATAGTTATCATTTCAGAAATATAATTTACCTGTTGTATATAAAAATAAATATTATTAAAATGATGTAGATACCACTAACATGCTATGATTTTGTTATCTCTCACCATAGGATATAACATCGCATTTTATATTGATTTACAGTTTCATTCATCTACCTTTATTGGAAAGGGAATTTTACAATTATCCCAAGAAATCTAACATCGAATATTATCTACTATGATGTGATATACCATTATAGAAAGGATATATCAATACATCACATGGATCTGATACTATGACATAAGAGTGGCTTCCATTGATGAGGAAATAATAACACTACCATAATGAGATAAGAACCCATTTTTTCATCTAGAGGTACTTCCAACACATGAGGTGTAATCAAATATTATGGAATAGTAACTCGTATAACTACCATGTGTTTCTAACTACGGTCTTCTTATGTCAGGTTGATCTACCATATTCAAGTGATGTTCATTTGTGGAATCTATCACTCTTGGTATATATTTTTGAAGATTAATTTAATCATTTATTCATGCTAGTAATGGTTAAAATTGTTAAATATATGTTTGTTCAGATTGGATGACGTGAGAATTGCTATTAATGTGGATGATGAAACTGTGATAAGGACCCATTAAAATTATTTTTTAATAACACTATATTTTGAGGGTTACTACATTGGTTTTAAGTTATTCAATTGATGTGAATATCACGATTGAACATTTTTATAATACTTTAACTCTTCTTGATAAAATGAATAACCAAAATCACTTATATTTATGAATTTCTTCTTCAAATATGTTTATATTCAAACTTGTAAAACTGTTTTTGTAAAATCATTTGCGAAAGATTAATAATTCATCCAAGTAGTTCCTACATCTCAACTCATCACATTCTCAACATTGTAATGCAATGGGGGCCCATTGTTTTATCATTAGTGGTTCAACACGAACTATATAGAACCTAAAAATTTGAATATCTATGTATGTATAAAATGATAGATTCATAGAAATTTAATTTCCTTGACTTAGTGGGTTAGATGTGACGTATTCTTTACATATCATTAATTTATGATGAAAAATGCTATTCTTCTATCAAGAACCACATCCAACATGTCTCCAGAAGAATAGTTGTATATTAATAAAATTTACCCAACTATTCTTTTGAGTTTCTATCTGGGTTAGCACCCAAATATACTTTAACAAACACATATCAGGCGGGCAAACCCTCCATCCCCATGAAAACCTCCGTGTGGACCATGAAAGTGAAATTAATACATATTTTTTATATCAAAGATTTCATGGTGTTGAAAATCCCCAATGCCACCAAGGCTAGTGCAACATCCTATCCCCCACATATGGGGTTGAACATCATGTTCCCAAGATGGTCAATGGAACTGCCCATTAAGAAATGTTAAGGAGAACATTTTTTTAATTGGACACCAGGAATATAAAAATTGATTAATATTTTAAAAAAATAAATATATATAAATTATCTATATAAATAATATTTTTGAAGTTTTAAATAATATTGGGAAATTTTAAATTCAATATTTTAATGATATATCATTATTATTATCATATTTTAATACAAATTGAAATAAATTATTACATTGAAATAGATAATGTACTCATAATTCAAATGTATAATGTAAAAAATTATATATGGAAATGATTAATTCTATTTAAAAACAATTAAATGTAATTTATATTGTTTTATAAAATAAAAATTTGATTTTTGAAAATTTATTTTCATAATAAATGACACATTAATTACATATAATAAATAATAATTTAAATTAATATAATTTATTTCAAATAATATAAATAAAATCATATTCAATAAATATTAATATAAATATTAAAAAATTCAATATAAATGAAGTCATAGGGAAAGTTATAAATAATGGATAAAAATGATGGAATTTAAATTTAATAATGAATCATCTTAATAATCGTTGGAGTTTTTAATTTGACAGAACAAATAAAATATAATTTATAAAATTACCAAAACAAAATTTCTTAGAAAAATTAAATATAAACTAATTTTTTTAGTTAATCCATGATAGGTCGTACTTTCATATTTTTAGTAGATTTAAACCTTCAATGTCTACGTGTCAATAATCCATCATCCCTGAACAATACCAAATTTGAATATAAGAACTTGAGCTAAGGACAATTCCAATATAATTTGAAATATACTAATTTTAATCTATAAATATATGATAAATAATTTAATCTCTAAAATATTTCATCCATGCACGATTATTGGAATGTTGACTAAGTACCAGATCTACATAGTGGTCAATTTCTACAGTATTTTGTGAGTATTAGTGTATGACCAAAAGTTGTAATGATAAGGAACATATATTTCAAATAACACTAAAGATGAACCTTAATGGTTAATTGTTTAACTCCTCATGTAAGGTTACAATGAAGTACACATTCTCAAATTGATGATCCAAATATATGGAAAATAGTTCTCTATAAATTCCATATATAATATTTAACCTTTCTAGGAGATAATCTTTAATTTTTTTGTGGATATGGTATCTATATTTTACTTTTCCATTGACCACTACACATGGAAGAAAATATAGTAAAGATAAATTATATTAAAGATATATAATTAATGTAGGAAGTTGGAATTATTCAATATTTATAAATATATTCCTCTTTTCTATGTATAAATTATTCTGTATATTCTAATTGTAGTTAGAAATTTATATAGTTTGTATATTTAAATTCAATGTCTGACACTTTTTTTAATTTTTCAATATTAATATCTTCTTTATAATTTTTTCATGTTATTATCAATATATATGTTATAATTTAAATCTAATTAAATCAATAACTATGAAATGATACATTGAGGTATATTTACTAATGAGAGATTTCACAATCATTCAGAATCCATATTTTAATTATGTTATTTTTAATTTCACATCCTTATTGTGATAGTTAATAAGAGTGATGTGGATATATTAATGTCATCTTATCTCTATGTTCACTACTAAATTCTCCTTATTACCATATAAATTATTCATATGTTCTATAGATTTATGTTTCATACAATGGATTACTATGGACTATGGGATAAAAAAAATATTATGTAGATGCGAGTTCAGATAATGAATTCCTCATTTCATTGTTCTCAGTTACATTTCAATATTGTGGAGGTGGAAATGTGTATTCACTATGATTCATTTTGTTATTGTTAATAACAAAAATAACATAACAAATAATTAGTAAATGGATTAAATTACATCAATTATTGGATAATAGAAATGATTTACAATGATTAATTACTTTATTCCATCCCAGATTTAATACCATTCACCGCTACATGTTTTAAGCGTTCAATCATATATTTTACATTTATAATATTAAATTAATAAATAAATTAATAATTTTTATATTAGAGTGTTATAAAATCCAAATACAAATACCTAATTACTATGATAGTTAAAACCACATTCTATAAAACATTAGTAATAACCTTGTCTAGAAACTAGGATGTTAGAAGTAATAACAAAAATTCAATTTCATTATGTCCCTTGAAAACCTGAAATCAGTAGAAATTGATTAAAATTAAATAATATAATAGTTATTAAATATTTATAATGATTTTAAAATAGTTATTAATATATATATATATATAACATGACTTTAAAACACATTCATGGATGTTTCGAGCTAATTTTTTGGTCTGTATCCCACTCTATTTCCTTTGAGACGTATCCCATATTCACTAATTTTTTTAAACATTGTGATGTGTATAATTAAATAAGAATATATATTAATTAAAATCATAAAATTAAATGGATTTAAAAAAATATATCAAGTAATATCATCCCTTTTTTCTAATTTATCTGGTATAAAATTTTATGTGATATCATAAACTCAATACTATTTTAGTCAGTTATAATAATTCTTCTTCAAATATGTTATTTTATTATTTCATAATTAAACCATGCGATTTTCTTAAATTTATTTTCATCTTTCATTTAAAGGATGAAAATAATTATAAATAATATGACATTCTTTATGTGAAATTTACATTATCATCAAAGCTTTATTCATTATGAATTTATTTTTTCATTAAAAATTGAAGTTGTAATGAATAATTATCATTCACTTTAATCAATATTGTTCTTCTATATACAATATTTTTATCAAAAAAATCATTATTTTTTCTTATTAAATCTATATATGTATTAATTGTTTTATACTTATAACTCAATTCACCTATTTTGAAATGGTATCATAATTATTCCATTAAAATGACAAAAGTTATAATAATTTAAAATTTAATATCTAGAAATTTTTTATTTCGTGATCATATATTTTATCCTCCACTCAATATTTTATGGATAAAACGTGTTTTCCTATTAGATATCCATTTTTTTGAATTACTTCATATTGTTATTTTAATTTTTTTGAATGTTATCTTATTGATGTTTATTTTGGAATATTGATCAAAAATATCCTCTTAATGAATATATAATCTTTTTTATAAAAATAATTTTTCGTGGGTATTATACAATTTCCATATTTATATAAAATATTTATTTCTTTTATAGAGTTATTTTTGATTTATCAACATATAAATTTCCTTGTGAAATATACATTTTAGGTGCTTGATATTTAGATATCAAATGATCTATCTCTTGATGTCATTTAATGTGAAAAAATTTAGAAATATTTTGAATCCCATTTTCATTTAATGTATTATTTATTATATAATAATTGAATTATTTCATAAAATATACTTATATATGAATTTTGATAGGAGGGGACCTATACCACCCCTTAAAAAATTATACAATGTCTTATATCTCATGAGATAATGATGTGATAAGTGGTAATTTAATTTCCCAACATGATGCTTTAGGATATATAATTTTCTTCACAACTAAATACATCATAATTTTAGTATTTCACAACAAATTTTATGGGATTTTTTAATAAAATGTTTTTGGAAGTTTTTTATTTTTCATAATATAATTCATGCGAAATAGTCAATTTTCCATAATGATTTTATTCATTATACTGACAGTCATCCTACATGTGAATATAATGTGTTTATCTTATATTACATGCCTAATATATAATGACTTTTTCTTCAAAAATATAATTCTATGGTATATTGTTAATTATTTTTTATTACACGTCCTTATATTAATTATTATAGTGAAATATTTTTTATATATATAATTTTTAATATTATTTTTATCTCATTCTCATGATTTCTCACATACATATAATCTATCCCTTGAATACATGTAGATATGGTTTTCCATATAATAATTTTACATAACCCCTTTTATGTTATTCATTCTCCATGTTTAGAGTATTAGAACAACCAAGGTGTTGTCAATAAGAGGATATATTGTGTTGTGATTATGGGGAAATGTTCAAAATATAAATTTTAAGTTTCTAATATGAAAATAATATAATCCTTTGGATTCTATGATAATTTGATTGTTATTATGAATAATGTATAAATTAGGAATATATATGTATGTATGGAAATAATCATCTCACCTGGTGTCAAGTATAGTTTTAATATATGGAATTTTATAATTATATCAAGGATTATAGGTCTGGTGTTATTTAGATTTTATTATGGAAAGGATTAATTATTTTAAGGGACTAATTAGATGTATTATAGTATTATGAAGTGGGAATGTTAGTTTAAACCATAGTGATAAGTATAAGTATGTGATTTCATACTATTTTTTAAAATTCTACAGTATGTGGTCAACTACCGTCAAAATATATTTTTTTATACATACATGTTGATACATGTTGTAGATTATATAAAATTAAGTTTTATAATCCTTAAAAGTAGGGTTAGTTATTTACTCTATCCTCACATAGTGTAAAAATAAGATTCATAATGACCCACCATGTATGATACTTCTATGTAATATTCTCTAGGTGATTAAAATATTTGTAATGATATATTCTAAAGGATTAAAATTAAATTTCAAAATGAGATTTATAAATATTTATATTATATATATAATTGTAATACTACATTGGATAACCTGTATTGATACCAAGAGACTCCAAATCAATTTCTTTCATATTATTAATTAACAATTTCTTTTCTTTGATTTTAATTTGAATTTTATAATTATATTGAAGTAGGTATTATCATACCTCAATAATAATTTATTTGATGATGCATGTGGATTCCTATAAGAACTCAATTAATAATTTATTTGAGGTATAATGATGAGATTATTATAATTTTAAATAGAAATAATAATTAATTGACTGTAGAATCTCATGGAAATTCCCATACAAATTTTAGAATCTCTAAAAAAATTAAACACATGTTTATCTTTCGATCAAACACTTGAAGGAGGAAAATTCTATATTTTATAAAAAATAACTATTATTTAGTGGTACTTTTTACATCTAATTTCATAGTCATTGATCAATGAAATATAGAAAATATTTTCATTTAGTCCATTCATATACCATGAGAAGGTAATTTTTTTTTATCGCCTCAAATCAAAGGGTCATTAATAGCGGGATCTAATTATGAATTTAATTATGATGGAATAATTTTACACAAATCAATGAGATTAATTATAAAAGAAATTTAATTAGGTAGTTTCCACACAAACACATGCTAATAGAGAGAGAATTCACATAGTTGAAATAATGGAGGATGAATCAAATTGAACCTAAGATAAACCCTCAATGAGACATTAATTGAATACCTCTCCAATTTTTATTTACATTAAATTAACATTTAAATGAATATTAATGTCTTCAAACCATGTTTTTTAATGTCATTAGTAATAAGATACTTTGATAGTTATGAATTGATTCTGTGATATGAACTTATGAATGAAATATAATCTATGGACAACCAATATTATGGAGATAAGAAAATAATTATATATTTTCATGGAAAATAAAATGAAAAATAACATTGAGAAAATTATATTCAAATAGATGCACTTAAAAAATGTTGCATGAGGGAACTAAGAATCGTCTTAGAGGAAGAAGATCGTGTTTCATTTGTAATTGGACTAGCCACCAAGATAATAATTATTGAAATGAAATAAATAGTTATAAAATTAAAAGAATTATGAGATGGGATAAAATAATTCACCACAAAATATATTATGAATTAAATATAATGAACATGTGAATTATGGAAAAAAAGTTGCATGTCATATGGATAAACATTATAATATACATGATATACCTCAATATTCTAAGGAATACGGATGTGATTATGTATTGAATACCACTGATGCAGATCATGATTATTAAGGAACTCTTCATCTCCCATATATATTTTGTAATGTCTCATATGATTCTAGCTCTATCCACTCTAAATTGATTACATTGTTTTATTAATTCATCAAATAACTACTATGATGCATTTTCTGGTAAATAATTAATCTAGTCGAATTATTTTTGAATCCCATGATTATGTTTAATGGAACATTAATTATTGATATCTCATTAACTATTCCTTTATATGAGTATGATGTGATTTTTATTTGTGTTTTCACTCTTCATGTAGTTGTTGAACTACTTACTAAAATAAGTAAATACAATTTCATATCATAAAAAAATATATAATCATGTAATAGTGCATTTATAACTATGAAATCGAAATCCAAATTTGATCAATTATGTGGTTGTTAATATATAATAATTGTATGAGATTTATAAAATTTGACAACTTAGTGAGTATGATATTTCTATAGAAATTACATCCAGAGTCATGGATTTATCTGGAATACCATAATCATCTAGAGAAATTAAAATCTTGAAGAAGAAATTTTTTAAATGGTTAGAATATGACAACCCGAGATATTATTATATTTTTTATTTTAAATTTTTTTGAATAGATTTCTCTATTTGTAAACCCTAACTAATATAAAATGTGATAAATTTTACTAATATAAAACAATATGTATTAAATATGACTATTATGATGTTGTCACTTAATTTATAGTAATAAATACAGGTAACTTCATTTTAAAAAACCTAAATTATAAATATGTGGTCAGTTATAATATAAATTCATTTCTAAAAATAAATTACATTTGTTGAAAACAACTAACATGATTTTATGATTTATAATCTATTTTTCAAAAAAAAACAAATTGGTGATACACCTTTAGATTTTGAGAGACTAAAATTGTTTTGGTAAAATGATGAAAAAATATGTTGTTAATTTCAAAAAAAACATTTGAACGAATTTAATTATCAATCGATATGAAATAATAAAAAGAACATTTAATATTTGAAAACAATTAAATTTTTCTATAAATAAATTTATAATATATTTTATGACTCCACATAAAATTACAATTCATAAATTTTACAATTATAATTTGAAAAAATGTTCAAAATTTTTAATTCATCATATCAATATGATCTTAGGGTTAATTTTATTTTCTAAAATGATGATTTTGAGGTCAGTGGTGATAATAAATGTTTTATAAAAAGTATAATATTAACACAACCTCATGTTTTAAATATAAAATACCAGTCTATAAAGCCTCATTATTGAAAAAAATATGTATTCAAAATATTCAATATGATTATCAAGAAAATTTATTTTTGCTTTATAATTATATAAATAGAAATTTTGAACTTAGTTTTTGTTTTATTATAAATAATGCACTATTTTTATAATCTACAATAATTAATAAATACAGGGTTACAATCAGTTGTAAAATTGTTTTAAAATAATAATCAATATAATTTATTAATTCACATGTTCGTATGTTTTCTGATAATCATTTTTTATTTATTTTTTATTAACATAATTTTTAGGAATAAAAAGTCACTTTTTGTAAAAACATGTTATTCATTATATATTAAATTCTTTATTTAAAATTGATTTTCACTATTTCAATAATTTTAATATTTTTAAATATATTCCATATTTTCATTAATAATAAATTATATTTTGTAATTAAATTATCTTAATTTTTTTCATAAAATAAATTATCATGTTAAATTATTCTCAACATAGTAATGGGTAAAATGGATAAAATTGGGGTTAACCAAATAAATAAGATATCATTTATCACTACAATGTGATCCAATTTTTTTGAATGAGTTGGTTTAAGACGTGTATCACCTTATAATAACGAATAGATTATTTTTGTTCAACATTATTAAGAATAGTAATATATAATATTTTAATGTTATGTTTATTTTAATGTGGTCACTAACCTCACTAATAAATTGGAAGCTCCATTATGAGCCCCTAATACCATAGATTTCCCATCCGGGTTGGAAATGAAGGAAGAGAGATAAAATACCCCTAATAAACACCTAATCTAGTCCCGATGTTGAAAACTAACATGTAGGGTACGGAAATATCACAAATTAAAATAATTACCATCAATATGGATAGGATTGTGATATATGATACCTTTGATCAATCAAATCCATGATATAAAAATGACAAAAGAGACCAAAACCATTCCATAGTTAATGAATAAGTAAAAATATATAGATTTGTGTCTCCAAATAAATTTCCAAAAATATATGATTCTGATTCAACATGAAATTCAATGTATTTTGTTGTTAATGTCTAGAATATACCATGATATTAGTGAATCAATGACAACATCAACATTATGAGAAGGTATTTTATAGAACAATCCATGATAACCTTCTTTAACCCTAACAACAAGTATAAATATATATATATATGTGTGGGTTCAATATGAATTTATTCTCAAATGAATATCTAAACCCTCTCACGGACATGTGTATAGAGCATGATAATGCACTATTGTGAAAAAAGTCGATCCAACATCACCTTAACTGGTAAACTTATAAGTCCCAATCCTGAAAAATACATAATCATGAGTTGAGTTAAAACTTTTACATTAGAACACATTGATTATCTTTTCATGTATATATAATTAAGGAATTATGTTATAACACATACATAACAACTCAAATATAGAAAAGTATACACTTGTACTCACTATACATTTTTTTAAACAAGATCTTTTAAAAAGAAACATGGTTTCATTTCATCTTCAATTATCATACCATTTCCATGATAACAAACACGGCTCTATTCATCTATAAAAAATTTGAAAAATATTAAAACAAGGGATTAGAATAAAAATCTATGTAAGGGATACACTATGAATGAAAACTTTTAGTCATTCCAAAATATGTAAACTATGAATTCATTATATCATAAATTAATAATTTTCACCTCTATTAATTATAAAATAAACTTAACCTATGATAAGAACATTTATTACAATTTTGGTACGGAACTGTAAAATTCTAGGTTAATTTTCAGAATTTATTTTGGATTATTGATATCCTACGAAAATTGACGGCCCGTGATTCTAAGGACCGATGTGCCCAGAATGAATTTGTAACCATTTTTAAGGTTTGCTCTGTAAACACGTGGGTGGAGTTTTCAAAATTTTGGACCGTTTATTAGATAAAAAAATCCAAGGGCGCCGGTTAATCTACACCTCCAGGATTAACTTATGGGAAGATTCACATTGACCGCTGTATGACGGGAGAAAATGATAAATTTTGGACATAACAAAAAAATAATAAAATAACATGATAATGTTTTTTTAATTATTTTTCTTGTAGTGGATAAGCAACATTGGTGGGGACTGGTGACTTGTCAATCCAACTAATGGATTCACTCTCCTTTATTTATAAATACACCATCGTTGAATTAAAAGGTTCATTCATTAAATGAACATCATTATTTCATCAATAAATTACTAACATTTACCCCTCTTTTTAAGCAAGGATCGAGGTTGAATTTTGGAATGGATTCACCATGAATGGAACCTCAGGTGATTTGACGTAATTTATTCTACTAATGGACGAAATAATCATTGGAGGTGACAATACTGGATCAACAAATGCTGATGACCTCACTCTGATGGAAAATATCCTCCTTCCAATGTCCACATTACCTCTAATGGTTCACGAGGTACGATATTAGTTTTATTATATTTTTCTATATTCAATTAATAATCATCCCACGTTTTAACATGTTTACGCTTTGGGTGCAAACCAATCAAACATGTCCTAGACCCTCTACTACTTTGTTCTTTTTGTGTTCTTCATGGAATTTTTTCATCATCTAATCAGAATCTAGAATCCAAGAGCTTCATAGTGAGGGCGGTATCTCGAGGAACCCGTAGATGCAAGAAAATTTCCAAACAATGCTATGAAGTGTCATCAAATCCCCTCAGAACAATTTCATGTGCGGTGTCATAGGCGACCGTCATAGTAGTATGAGAGCGGCACTCAAAAATAGCCTACCATAGTTGAAGAGCAGCACCTCTCAGCATCGCGACAATGGAATAGGAGGCTGACTATGGATGGAGACAAAGTTAGAGGTGGAGCATCATCACACACTATTCTAAATTAATCCATGGAGATACAAGGGCCTATCTCCTTATGGGTCATGTTGGTGATGAGGAAGTGCCACATAACGTCGCCGATAAAGGATTCGAACGTCTCATTTGACCCGTTCGAGAGCAGTGGACTATGGGCCGCAACTTTCTGTGGGTCGGGCCGACTATGGACTAGCCCAACTGGGCTACCCCTGGCTATATTGGGCCAGGCTAGATCAGACCCATACCATGTCAGGTCGGGTTGGACCAATAGGTTCAGACTGGACCTGACACCCTCTCTGGCCCAAAAACAATTAAAAAGTCATAACATGTGATCTAGACGCCTGTTTGATGAACTGTCTGTGGATCAGGGATCCCTGGAGTGAGATGGTCTGTCTCAGATTATCTATGAATGTTTTGGAGGTTGTTGGAATATGGATAGGTTAGATTGAATCTGAATCCAACCGGAATCTCGACACTAAATTACCAATAACATACAGAGAGGGCATTCGGTTGACGCAACCTTTGTTGCATTGGAACCATTATAATGTGATGGATCAATAGGTAACATATTCATTTGGCTTTATTCCAGTTGAAATATGATTGATGTCTTGGAGAGTGGTTCTCCTAGAATCATGCGTACTTTGAGCGGGAATCCAGTGGCTGATAGAGAGGCGGAGGTTAGAGACAGATCATAGAGAGATTAGTACCGAGCTATCCTATGTGGGTCAACAAAAACTAATCCTATGTGGGGAAGCACTTAGTGATCTGGTGTGGGATTTTGCATATCATTCCAATGTAGGACAGATAATGGGCAGGTCAGCACACATCGATCATGTGTGGGTAAACGTATACTGATTTTTAGAGGGTCAGATCATGTGGGGGTCTTGTAGGGGTTAATACCTACCGAAATCAGGCGGGTCGGATCCAGTGTGGGTATTTATGGGGATAGTGACTACCGATCCTGTTTGTTTCAGACTCTGTATGGTCAGTGATAGTGCCTCTTGATAGAATAATATGACCTAACGTACCGACTAATCATATTTATTTTTGTTCTTTACTTATACATGGTTTGAGTTGTGCCTAGTTATTTGTTCCTAGATATTGAAATCATTCTTTATGGTATTACATTTTGTAATTCTGAGAGATTATTTCTGACGCTTTCACCAGGGACGTGCGCATCCCTCACGCAAAGGACGTGTAGCCTGTCCCACACATTCTCACTTTCCAAAGGCGGGTGCCATCTGTTCCTTATTCAGGGACGTCTTCTCCTTGATCGAAACGAGATGATGGGATGTAGGTTCTTCCATCCATGAATTCCTCCTCAAAACTCGTCACCTAGTTTGGGTCACCCTCATAGTTTTATGATGTGGTTCATGAAACCCTTCCCGACACCATATCTTCACGGACACCAGTTAATTACTATGCTTTTGTCAAGTCCTTCCAAGGTGTCTGGTCCGGGCAGCAACCTTTGGTTAGGAGTGTTGTCATGTTGGGAATCTCTGGCATATCTGGACGCTAGGGAATTGGCATGTCTGTCCTCTATCCCTTATTATAGGGCTTCTCGAGTGCGCAGTAGCCAAAGGGATCGAACAACGAAATTGGGGAATCATATGCCATATGCATGTATCTGAGGTTTTCCTCAGCTTCCCATGTGTAACACAGGGTATACCATGTGTTTAACGTCCAGCAGAGATAGATCATACTAATCAGAACACTATCTAGAGTGGATAATATTGAAGAACCCCCTGGTGGGAACATCGATGTTGGGGAAAGCACGTGGGTGGCTTCCCGAATGTTGTTGAAGGGAATATTGAACGAAGTTGCATGATCCCACTAGGATGTGGCAACCCGGGTAAGAATCAGGATGTGCGATGGTTTTGGGATTGAGCCTCAAAAATACATTCTACGTATCCTTGTGGCAGGTAATCATTGTCTGTGTAATTCGATGATATGGTTTCACACATGCGGAGGTGGCCCGAGAGAATGGACTCGTGGATGGGACATGGAAGAAGTTGATCCTTTGAGTTAGGGCATGATCTTACTGAGACACATTGGCTAGAGGGAATGGTCATGATGAGACATGAGTGATAATCTTGAACCTCTTGGAGGATTCCTACGTATCCCTGTGGCGGGGAATCAAAGACCACATTGTTCAGGTGGAAGATACAGTATAACGTCATGACAGATGGGTATGTGGATTACACTCTGGGGCGGCCCCGGGTGTTGGAGAACCGAAGTGAATGGGGTCAGAACGTCCGGGTGGTGGGATTGAACATCGTGAAGGATTCCTACGTACCATGCCTTGACATGGTTCAAAGTCCATGTAGTTTGGGATGGAATGGGGGTTATGCGCTGAGGTGGACCAAGGTGGATATGGGGCTAGTGAACCTACGTGAAGGGACCAGGGGTCTATGTGGGCTTGAAAATCATGGAGGCTTCTTACGTACAATGCCTAATAATGGATAAAATTCCCCGAAGTTCTGGATAGATTGGGTATTACGCTCTGAGGGGGACCAAAGTGGACATGGGACGTACCCTCTGAGGCGGCCCAAGGTGTATATGGGGCATACACTCTGATGCGGCCCATGTTGGATATTGGGATTACGCTATATAGCAGCCCAAGGTGGTGGGTCTTGAACCTCGTGGAGGCTTCCTACATAACTTTCATTAGAAGGGATCAATGTTATCGTCGTTCAGGATGGAATGGGTCTTATTCTCTGAGGCGGCCCAAGGTGGACATGGGGATTAATCTCTAAGGAGGCCCGAGGTGGTGGGGCTTCAACCTTGAGGAGGATTCCTACGTACCATGCCTTAGCACAAATAAAATTCCCCGTAGTTAGAGTATACTTTTTAATGTCATGCGGGATGAGGGCATTTGGGGCTTATGCTCTGAGGTGACCCATGGTGTTGTGTCATGGACGATGCTTGCTCTATGCCCATGTGAGTCATGCTCGGTGTGAGAAACAAGAGGAAGTAAGGAACTGGCGACCACGTCACGAAGGGTGCATCTGTGGGAAATTAAGAGGGGCTTACATGTTGACTGGCTTGGGGTGCCAGTACATACACCAGAATGGAGGACCTAGGGCGACAAAGTGTAGAGGGAGATGGATTTGGCACCAATGAAAAGAGGATGTTCCATGTTCCATATCATGAACTCCACTGGTCTTGCGACCAGATAAAGGAGCAAGGATGTTGCCTCCTGGAAGGAAGGCTAGGGGCTTACACCAAGGTGGTTACCCATCCCCATGGACAAACACCACTCCGATAAGGAGGATATCATCCCATGTGAGAGGGGATCCCATTCACGTGGAGATGAGTGGGCATGGATAATGTACAAGGCAGGGGAACCCTGCGTACGAGGCATAGGGCCAGGTCATAGTTTAATATCATGTGCTAAGAATGATGGTGCTTGGCAGTTTAATTCCCTATAGCTCAGATAAGGTGGGTTTACTCTGCACCCCTAGGACATACATAACAGGTACCCTCTGCCCCTTGTTTTAGGGAAAGCATCAGCAAGGCTGTAGTGAGTGGGTGTCGCGGAGCGAACCATTTAGGGGTCCACGTTAGTGTGGCTATGTGAAAAAGCAATATCTGTTAGTGTTCCTATGCAAAGAATCATGTGGAAAAGCAACACAATGGGCATTATAGTACAATGTACATTGACGTTACTTCATATGATCCTATAAGGTCGCACGAAAAAACGGTGCATAACGCGGATGCCCTATGTGCACAAGACAACTGCAAATGGCATCCAGAAGAGGGGAATTGGGATCTTGCGCAAGGGGACGCCTTTTGAGCACAATGGAGTTGATTACCATGGAATGTCACACACCCATTAAGGATTGCGTGAGAAATAAGGGGGCCCTACGCTAAATACCCTGGGTTGGCGGGAAATCAGGAAGATTTGGCACGGAACTGGAGCCGAGGATTTTACGCACCATGAAAAGAGATTGCGCAAAATAGATGGGGAATGTGCAGAATGTAAAGTGTTTACATGCAACATGGAGGTATTGCATGCAATGGTGGGGATTTCAAACAATGTAATGGGTTTGTGCACCACTCAGATCAATTGTGGGCAATGTAATGGATTATGTGCAATGTATGGGGTTTGCATGCAACATAGAGGGATTATGTGCAATGGAAGGGATTTCGCGTAAATTAAGGGGTTTGAATGAAACTAGGAGGTATTGTGCACAACATGGCTGGCCTTTTCACAAATAAATTAATTGCACACAGGGGGCGGACCCTGAAGGGGTCGGAATTCAGTCTAAGCCACGAGGATTTTGCACGAAGGCGGACCCCAGGGAAACTTGGCATGAAAAGAATCGTATCTGAATGCCATATTGTTCACGCATGGAAATCGAATATTGTGTATGAGAGCCACATCAGATTCGTCAATCCCGAAATGGAAGGGGGTATCTTCCTATTTATAGGAATCCGACTGCGCGAAATATAGGGCTGCGGGAAATAATTGACCGATAGAGACAGCAGTGCGAAATGTCAACTGTGCGGGGCTCGTGCGTGAAATTATTTCACGCTTCTGTTGAAGACCCTTTGAAAATCCTGAAACATTCTGCACGAGAAAGAATTTTTCTCGCACTAGACCATTTGTTTCGCGCAGCACCACCGGGTCCCCCAGACCGAGTCTCTGGGCCCGAATATGACTTCTCTTCGTTGTTTCAAAACGTTTTTCAACACTTAATCATCATTGGGAATCTATAAATATTCCACTCAAAATTGTATCGGTGAGCGGTTGCCACAATTGGATTTTGAGGGAAACACTGAAATTAAAGGTTTTGAGGGGTCTGCGCGTGCAAAAATCTGGGGTGGCACACAAAACCCAAGTGGGATGCAGAATCACCTTTTCGCGCCCGCGCGGAAACCGTGTGTTGCCTGTAATAAGGGATGCTTGTACATTAACTTTGTTTTATCTTTGGAGTGTCAACCAAGCTTCGAGCATTCAAAATTCAAATCTGGATCCACGAAGAGAAGATGGAGGCCCAATCAAAGGCATATGGCCTCATACAAATCGATGTATCATCTTCTCAATGTGCTCTTGTGCACGAGTGGGGCAATTCCAGGGGCAGTAATATCAGTCTGAACATAATAGAATGAAAAAAGTTATTCACATTACCCATATTTGGAACACTAAGGGAGGGGCATGGAAATAAGTGGAAACTGGTGACCGTGTTTGAAACACAGCATCCAATTGTGTTAGCCTGAAATGGGGAAAAAATGAGGTCTGACCACTGACCATGTTCGAAACACGGGACCTAACTCCAATATCATCAATCAGCCTTCTGGAACATTGGCCCAGGATAATAGGTGGACCCTAGGTCAAGCATCCATACTGTTAGGGGGTCACTTCAAATGTGATCAGTATTCCTGATCATTGTCCCAGGATAACGGGTGGACCATAGGTCAAGCATCCATATTGTTAGGGGGTCCCTTAAATTTTGAATGTGGATGAGGATCTGAATAAAGGGGCACCCAATGCGTGGAAAGTGATATGGTGTTTTGTTCGAATAGAATCCAACACTACCAAGATTACACCATCGTGTTGGAAGCACATTAGGCAGATGCATCACTCTGATCATGGATCATCCCTACTTATAGATAGGAACTCTCTGGTGAGGGATTTGTCACTTCCCAATGACATCATGGGGAACCCCGAACATGATCAGTGCAAATGATGTAGTTACAAAACTCCTTGAAGGTGTCAGGTCGAGGGGTCGGTAGTGAGGAGGGATGGGATTTTTTGGTTCCCAAGGCTAGACCTGAGATGAAATGTATGGGCCTTCCTACATATCCCATAAGGATGGGAATAATGCCACACATAGTTCTGAAATGGGGCACGGTAAGGTACCAGTAAAAAGGATGAATGGGCATGCAGGTCTAGCCCATGGACAAAAAGATGCATTATTTGGTGTATATTGTTTTTCCCTTAAGTTGAATGTGTTTTTTATGAAGAAAAATGCCTTGGTTATAAATTCCTGGCATTTCCACAAGATTTAACCCGTTGAAATGCATTGACAAATGTTATGGTAAATGACTGATACCCAACGTGATTCCCACTAGGATGAGGACATCATAATGCAGTTTCATTTTCTATCGTGAAGCCAAGACGATATTATCACAATTTATGGTCATGTGGAAAGACCAAAAAACACTATTTAAGGTCCAATGTCTTGGATCAGAGGGAATGTTCACGACATGATAAAGCATACCCGACGTGAATGAGGACGAGGTCCACATCATCACCGTGCGTGATTCCTGGAGAGGAGCCTCTGTCTAGGAGTCCAGTGAGGGGTCAGAGGATAAGGGGTAGGAGAAACTAGATCCCATCAGAGTTGGACAAGAACTGTAACGTCCGAGTGACCCCACGTATCCTATGAGGATGAGTATAAATCTTCCCATATCCCTTAGAGAAGATCCCAGTTTATGGTCTTAGTGCTAAGATCACAGAAGATCCTAGTTTTTTTTTGGATTGTATTCTTTACCCATTACATTTGGTACATACTTTTACTACCATTGTTTTACTTCATGGTTGCATTTTTTTGTGTTCATAGATTGTGTGTTTGTACAGGTTTAAAGAAAATTCCATTTCTATTTTAGAGATATTTCTTTCCAAGGCTAGTCTCCAACCCCTGTCCAATTGAAGCTAGGCTTGGGGTAGTCATGGCACGGGCCACGGGGGACGGGTTGTGACAATGTGGTATCCGAGGAGTCAGTTCAATTGAAATACTAAGACTCCTCTATTTTAATAGAGAAATATTATGAAGTGTTTTGGGGGTGGTTTTTAGTTCGGGGTGTCAATTATTGGTGTGGCGACTAACGTATCCATATAAAGGCACCCAAAATTCCGATTTGCAACTCAGTGCACAAAAATATAGATCATGTGTGTTTTGGAAAAGTTTTTACTTTGACATCACTATGTCATCATAGCATGTTGAAATTATTGACCATGGAACACGAGTTTCATTTCGTGATTTTGACTTTTAGACCACCACCATAGATTCCCGAGAGTGAATACGATGATGACCAACAAAATGGCCAGGATTCGGCTTCGTACCCTCTTTTTATGGTAGATCCTTCAAGTGGTACACCTGCAACAACACCACCCATTGGGTTGCAGATGACACCATCTCAACTAGTAAATCATGCATGGAGACTGAGTGCATTGAAGAAGTTCTAGAGATATAGGACTCTTAGGATTTGAGGTGAGATAGATCCCCAAGAAGTCAAGGACAGGATGGAGGCTGTGGGTACAAGGTTTCTTGGTTCCGTGAAAGGGTTGAAATAGATACCCTGAAGAAAAGTGATATATATTTCCTAGACATCATGGTGAGTATATGAAAAATCAATCTGATGAGGAATGTTCTTGTGACGATCATGAACAACAAGGAATGAAATTTTAGAGCTCAAATCTTCATGTACCCTGCCTTACTAGCAATGCTGATAGATCGGTGTCTGGATTCATTCAAGATTGCATGTAAGTCTAAGACTCGAAATTGCAAGGTTATGCCTTTTAGTGATGATACCGTGAAAAGAATTAATATGTCATATTCCAAGGAAACAATAGAGTTTTATAATTTTACATAGGAATAGGCTGAAACCAATCTAGAAAATGTGGAAAAAGCTGAGCCAGTGAAGAAGGTTCGTAAGAAGAGAAAATTGAAATAAGTGGTTTCTGAAGACTAGACCCCCAAAACTAAGGATAACCAATCCGCACCTCCCAAGCCAAAGAAACAAAAAGATTATCTAGATGAGGTGGATACCAAATGGTTGGTAGATAAGGAGAAGTGGAAAGAAGGGCATATACAGTTCGTATTGGACCCTGCTGAGGGTAAGGCCTTAAGAGAAGAAGCTGCGGATGAGTTAGAATAACAGGACAAAGAGAAAATGATGAATATGATGATGTTATAGGATGATATTGTTCAATCTCTCTTGAAAACCATAGAAGCAGCTTCTTAGAAGATTCTCGTTCCGGGAAATTTTCTTATTGAGGCATTACCAGAGACCCCCGGGAAGAAGTACTTCACTCCGGAACAATCCAGATGGAAAGAGGTTATTCATGATGTAGAAAATGGAGCTGGTGAAGAATTATAAGAAGAAGTTGTTGAAAGAGTAAAAGAAGATGAGAAGTGGAAGAAGAAGTAGTAGTAGAAGAATAGAGTACTCATCTAGATGACTTAATTATAAATGTTGAGGATTATCATGAAAAGGATGAATCTTTAAATCTGGTCACTTCGGAAAAGGGAGATGACAAAGATGGTAAGAAATATGATGATAAGGAAGAAGAGGAAAAGAATGAGTTGTCTATGGAAGAAATATTTGAGAATATTTTTCTTGAAGAAGGAGAAGAGAAGGAGAAATCAGATATAGATAAGATTGTTCAAGTATTTGAAATTGAGGAAAAATCTCCCGATGAGGAAGTTCAGAAAGTTGATAAGGTGAAACAAGTTCTTATGGACACCCCTTCAAAAGATGATATAAGAATGAAGGAGGATGGTGGTTCTTCAAGATGAAAGATGGTGGAAACTCAAGAAGAACAATCCCTATATATGGTGTCTGATTCAGAATAATTGGCACTAGGTCATGATTTTGTTGTTGAATCATTGAAAAAATTGGTGGACACCATTCTGATCATTCCCACCATAGAATCTAGATTCCAAATACTTCTACACAGTCTGAATCAGAAGTTGAAATCAGTATCTATATTGATGGATTAGTTTTTGAATATTGAAGGAGATTAGAGAAATTTCCTTATCAAATAGGATGTTCATAGAAAATCAAGCAGCAAAAACACATTGTGTTCTAGGAAAATTGATGGCGAGCTGGATAAGTATGATCGTTTTCAGAATGATGTTAATGATGCTTTTGACACAGAGGATTCTTATATTAAGAATCATCAGAATAATCTGACCATGGAGCAAAATTATCAGAATCAATGAGTCAGATATTTGAATGGAAAGCATAACCCAGTTGCTCAGAAATACAAAGGGGAATGAGATTTCTAATTTGAGTTTCAAGAGAATCAGAAAAAGCAAGATGAGTTACTGAAGATGTAGGAAGAGTCCATGAAGTCTCAAATATAATTCTTGAAAGCTCAACAAGAAAGGATCATAGCTTTGGAGAAGCATGCTACGAAGGATCAGAAAGATTTGAAGAAGCTGAAAACCCTCATGAAGAAGCTGATCCTAAAGGAAAAGGAAGTCAGATAGACTCAATCCAATCTTTTTTTGCATTTGATCATACTTGTAATAATTCTTTCAATTATAATAGAACTATGTTTTCTTGTTTTCCTTGTTTTCCTTTACTAATATTTCAGGTACAATATTTCTATTCCATTCCCTAATTTTTTTTCAATATCAAAAAGGTGGAGAAGGAAAAAGATGTACTCAAAATAGGAGAAGGGAAAATTTAAAATAGAGAAGGAAAATTTCTAAGTGAAGAACTATCCTTATGTAAGGGGGTGTTTCTCATTGTGATGTTTTTTCATTCCTATGATAATGAAAACTCCATTTCGGAAATCAATAATACAATCCATATATTTCCTAACCCTATGGGGGAGTTAGTTGTATTCACCATCATCTATAAACAAAGGAGATAAGTTTTAATTTCAAATTCTAAAGAAGTTTTTCAAATTTCCTGTATTCTTTTTCGAAGGGTTGTTTGTGCTATCCAAAAAGGGGGTGATTGTTTAGTCAATAAGGTTATCATTATGAATTTTACATTCCATCTCGTTTTCAAAATCACAAACACCTAATACATAAGAAAATCTATATTTTACTCCTATAAGGAAAGTTACATTCATAGAGGAACATACCCCTACCATATTTATTATAATTATATCAATATGTTTATTAAACATAAAAATTGAATTCATACCTATATCCTTGGAATCATATAATGCATAGATATGAAGCATTCTGTTTTTAGGACCCGAATTCTTAATACAAACTATAATGAAGTTAAACTCCGAATTATGGATACAAACTTATATGAGTTTGACACAAAACATCTATGAGTTCAACTATGAACTTCTATGAGTTCAACTCCGATATTCTATGAGTTCGACTCCGAACTTATATGAGTTCGACTCCGAACTTCTATGAGTTCGACTCTAAAAATCTATGAGTTCGACTCTGGAATTCTACTAGTTGGACTCTGAACTTCTATGAGTTCGACTTCGAACTTTGTAATTTCATATTCCGAATTCATGTGAAACTAGACTCCGAATTTCCTTATAAATTTAGACTCCTAATTTCTACTGTATCCAGGTTCTGAAATCCAACAAAATAGAATATGAATATATATTTATTATAGACTCCAAATATCATTTTGGTTAGACTCTGATATTTTGTATTATTATATTCCTAACATTAGTTTTGCTTAGGCTTACACTTGTTTCAATACCAAACGATGTTGTGCTTTTAGTTATTGACTAACCGTTTCTTGAGTGACACATGTACATGTCCCTCCAAAATTCAAGTAAAAATATGATCGTTGGAGGAGGGAGTCGACCGTTGGAGCTTCACCTATAAATAATATATCATTTGAACGTGGTCACAACTTTTGGAATTTTTGTGATCAGAACTTCATGAAGAGATCTCTAGAGAGAGATTCTCTTATCAACACTCAAGGATTTGTGTAGAATGTTTGAATAGCTTGTTAAAACATTTCATCGTGCAGACTTGCTTCGGGTGACTCCAATTTTTTCTGATTACAATCGAGGGCTTCCAGGGATAGGAAGACAGAAGTTCCAACACCTTGAAGTTGAGGGCTTCCTTGCCAAGGAAGACAGAGGTGTTGAAAACCTGATAGTTGAGGGCTTGTGGGGATAACAAGACAAACTCCAATCTTCATATTGATGGTTTACCCTAGTGTGGGTAAGATAGAATTTCTTGAAAGAATAAATCAAGGGACCATTATCCAAGGTTGTTGGATACCCTTCCCTTTGGGTTAAAATAATCATTGTTTGTTACTTTTAGTTTTACTACTTGTTTTTTACGCTGCATTTTGTATTGTTAAGGAGAGTATAACTTTATTATACTTCCTTGTTTGCACTATGATATTGTTATATTTTATACTCTTTAAGTAAGAATCTTAATCTTTGTAACTTTTGTTATGTTCTTTTTTCAGAATCACTATTTCGAAATCTAGCAAGTCTTTGGTACTCATAGAGGTCTTGTGAATTATCTTTTTTATCCTTGTTAAAAATAACCACAATAAAATTTCCTAATGGAATTTTTAAAAGGTACAATTCATCCCCCCTATTTTATCTAAGAATCTAATATTCATTTCGATCCTACATTTGGTATCACAGAGTATATCATAGTCATAGTCATACCATCCTAACAACAACCTGACAGTAGACCATTACTCGGAGATATTCATTCAACTCTAATGCTACTCCACAGAAAAGGTATGAGACCAGTTCTTTAGGGATCAAATATTTTATTAGTGAATCCAATATGAGATCAGAGCACTGATTATATATCTGAATATACTGACATAGGATGGAGTTGTTGAGGGAGCATTATTGGTGGAGAGCGTAATCGCTGAACAGGAACAGAAGGTGAGAGACACCACCCATAGTATGGTATCATATTTATCTGAAGGATCCTAAAGAAAGATAATGTATAGGTCCAAGTTGGATTTTCCCAAATGTGGATGACCCCAGGAAGAAAGTCCGGAGGATCGAAGATTGCGAGGTAGAAAATATTAGCTGGGAGCCAGACTATGCTTCAGGTGCGATGGGTAGGGAAACAAGGATAATGAATACCTAACCCAACATACTGAAAATAATCATACGGTTGATGGACCACTAAGGAAAACATATTGATTCAATAGAATAGGTCTGTAGGATGGCAGATGAGGCGGAGGATCAGGTCGTGCCGCATGTAGTTGGGGTGATTTGTGGTAATACCACCACCACCACTGGGAGGTCCACCCCAACCACATGGAGAAGGTCGATAGGGGAAATCACAGCTATAGGCAACAGAGGCCTATGACCCTGATGCTTGAGAGATGAGTATACATAAGATCTGTCTCTATTCCACCCTAGCTAGAGTTCTTATATTCATAGTTGTCAGTCAATATTTCCTTTCCATGACACTCGTTCACTGACGGATATTCTTATAGAGCTATTGTCTTGATCCGTCTGATTAGAGACTCCTACGAGAGAGGATTAAAGAATTACATAATAGTGCAGATAGTGTGATCATACTCTAGGAGACGACATCTTTGCCTGGGATATCATAGTATCAATTTTCAGGTAGTATGACATCATCTAGTGTATGGACTGGATATCCATAGTCCAAGCCTAGAATGACTATTTTAAGCACAAATTGGGTTGTCTCTGCAAGGATGGGATTAGGATTTCCTACACATTTGATAACTAGATTTTTTACATCGACCTATACCTCGGGACCAAGCTAATATCTACACCAACATATCAGATAGATCCTTTGGAGGATTGGTATTTCCAGGTATATCTGGAGGACTAGTAGGGAAATGGGTTCTTGAGACCTAGTGTTTCTCCAGGGGTAACCCCTATCATGTTCTCCAAGAAGGCAGATGAGATCATGAGGATTTGTGTTACGTATCGGTGCCTGAACCAAGTGTCCTTGAAGAACATGTACCCACTACCAAGGATCGATGAACACATCCTCTAGCTGAAAGGATCTCGATGGTTTTTGACGATAGATCATATATCAGGATATCATCTGCTCATAGTACGGGATAGGGACATACTGATGACAATCTTTAGACGTTGGAATGGCCATTACAAATTCCCGATGATGTCCTTCGGCATAAACAATGCTCCGACATTGTTCATGGGCTTCATGATGAGGATCATTCTGGAAAAACTCAATCAATTTGTGGTGGTCTTCGTCAAAGAGATCTTGATATACTCAGAATTGTTGGAGGATCGTGACACTCACCAATAGATAGGCTTGGATATACATTGAGAGAAAACACATAAAATAATTCCATCAAATATCCCATTCTGGATACATGATGTCCACTTCTTAGGGCGGGTTATCTCAGAGGCTGGTGTCGTAGTGGATTTGGAAATGATAGAGGAAATACATGCATGAGATCCCCCGTGGATTTTGACTGAGGTGCAGATATTCCTAGGATTGGATAGGTACTACCAGAGATTTTTACATATCTTCTCCATGGAAGACGCACGTTTTTCATCTTTGATGAAGAAGGGGAATCCTTACATGTGGAGAAAAATGTGCTAGAAAATTTTACAGTAGATGAGGTAGAAATTGATTAGTGATCACATCTTGGGGATACCAGAGGAGGGAGTTGGCTACGTTTTTTACTACGACACATCAAGGAATAGACTAGGATGTGTCCTAATGTAGGAGTGAGAAATGTTCTTCTACAGCTCATGGTAGTTGAGACAGTATGATATGAACTACACTACCCCTGACATAGAGTTATTTGCAGTGGACTTTGTACTAAAGATGTTGCAACACAACTTGATGGGTGAATAGTTTACTATTTACTCTGATAACAAGAATCTAAGTTATATCATCTAACATAAGGACATTTACCTAAGTTATCGACGATGGATAGAGTTCCTCTAGTACATTGACTTAGAGATGGTCTACAACTACTGAGTGAGGCGACTGAGAAGCATGAAGCATTATAGTTATCAATCAAGGATATAGATAGAGAAACTTAACTTTAGTATATGATTGTCACTCCACAACTTCATCAGCAATTTTTGGAGGTACAACTTAGGGTCATTTACAACGAGGCCCGATGTTCTTAGATATCTACAAGACCATCTCCAGAAAGATTTTTTGATGTTGGGGAGCATGCCATCCACTTCAGAGGATGCACTACGGTGCTAGTGATGATAATGGAGGAGTTGTTGATGGAGTTCCATACATCACCTTTGGCGGTACATCCTAGAGTGGCGATGAAGTATCAGGACCTCCGACATCAGTACTAGTGGCCATGGATAAAGAAAGAAGTAGTTAGTTTGAATCTCAAGGATTCACTTGTTAGAAAGTGATGGACGAGCATCATGTAACTGTAGGCTTAGATCATCAAATTGATGTATGATATAGGATGTGGGATTATATATCCATTGACATCATGATATGTCTACCATTTATTTCTCGGTGCCACGATTCCATCTTGGTGATCATTAAAAAACTCACCATTTTGGTCCACTTCATACCCATACTAATGCAGGGATATTTAGAAGTCTAGGAGCGCATCTGCGTGCAAGACATTTTATGAATTCATGGAGTGCCACCGTCAATCATCTCAAATTAGGACAAACATATTACAGAACACTTTTTAAAGGCATTGATGGAGGAATTTAGTAGAAAACTATGCTTGAGAACCACCATTAACCCTCAGAAAGATGGTCAGACATAGTGGTCCAGAAAAACACAAGAGGACATGATTCGTGTATGTGTCCTCTATTTTGATAGATGTTGGGAGGACCAACTACTACTAGTGGAGTCTTCATACAAAAATAGATTCACTAAACCATCCTAATGGCCCCATTTTAGGCTTTGTTTGGGAAACCATGAAGATCACCTATTTGATGGATAGACACAGGTGGATCAACACTTATGGGTCCAGAGATGGTACATGCTACCACAGAGATGGTGAAAATCATCCCGGAGTAGATGATGTCTGCATAGAGATTGCAGAAGTCTTATGCTGATAGGAGATGAATACCCTTCGATTTTAATGAGGGAGACCATTCCTTTCTACGGGTTTATCCATGATGAGGTTTACAGAGGATTGGCTGGGGTAGAACGATATCTATGAGGGTTGTCAGACCATTCCAGATCCTCATCAGAGTAGGGGAGGTGGTGTAGCATCTAGATATTCCCCCAGAGATTCATCTGGTGCATAATGTCTTCCACAAGTTGCAGCTGGGGAGATACGTGCATGATCAATTGCATGTTATCCACTCGGGCGAGCTGAAAATTGATGATGGTGCGATGTATGTTGAGTTCCCAATGGAGATATAGGATGGATAAGATTAGGTCCTTAATGGGTGGTAAATTCCTCTAGTTTTAGTTCTTTGGCAACAGATGAACCTCTAGGATAGCACAATAGAGTTTGGGGATCATATGTGTTCTCTTTACCCCCATTTATTCCCCTAGTTTTGTTGTAGATTTCAGGGATGAGAAGCCCTATGGTGGGGAGATTGTAAATACTCGAAAAACACCATGTAATTTTATTATAATATATTGGGATTTATTTAAAGCCTTTAAAAATTGACGGCACGTTATTCCAAGGCCAGCCGTGCCCATAATGAATTATTATCTTTTTTTGTTACATTAAAAAACTCACAGGCGATGTTTTACATTTTTTAAACATGAGCTCAGATTAAAAATTAGAGGGCATCATTGAATCCGCAGTGCTGAGATTTTTATAACAGAAGAATCAATTAGATTGTAGTATGCTGGGAGAAAATGATAAAATTTTGAAATTACAAAAAATAATAAAATAACATGACAATGATGTTTTATTTCTTTTTCTCCAGTAGATAAGAAGTGGTTGTGGGGGCTGGTGAAATTTTTGGAAAATTAATGGCTTGAATCTCTTTTATTTTCAACCGTACTGTTGGGGAATTATGAGGATAAATCAATAAATGAATCTCATTAATTCTTCAGTGTGTTACTCAATTTTTCATCCACTACTTATGTGAGGGTGAGGGTGCTCATTTGACCCAGCACCACCATGCAACGATCCTCTAGCATTGTGACTCGACGTATTCTACCGATGGAGGGTGGAAGCGTGGGCGGCAAAGAACCCAGATCGACGAATGTTGAAACATCACTCCAATGAGGACTCTCCTCCTGCCAATGACCACAATATCTGTAACAGTTCATTAGGTTGATGGTATGTTTTATTATAGTTTTCCTTGTTGAAATAAAGTTCCCCTTTCTTTTTAACTTGTTAACATGTAGGGCACGATCAAAATGAAAAATCACTAGACCCATCTCCGATTCGTTCTTGTCGCATTATTTGGGGGTAAATTTTATTGAACTCGTCAAATTATAGAATCTGAGAGCCTCATTTAGATTTTGGAATCCTGAGATGCCCATAGACAAAATATGAAGTGAAAATGAAGATCTAGAGCATCATCAAGGCCCTACAGAAGAAGACCATGTGAAATGGCACTGACAACCAGCACTGGCAGACAGGATTGGTGTCTAGAAACCACCGACAGTGGTAGAAGTGCGACACCACTTGGAGCCAAATTGATTGGTTAGGTGGACAGCTACTGCCGAACTACACCTTTGAGCCATTCAAGAGTGGAAGACCACCCAGCCCCAGCTGGTCACGCTAGCCAATGGGCCAAACTGCCTGTTGGGCCAAACATGCCGCGACCCAACCCAATCGGGCCAGTCGGGGCCGGTTCGATTTGAGCCAGGTCAGACCCAAACTGGGTCAGGCCATGTTGGTCTGACTAGGTCATAGAGGACATTGATCCAAATTGGGCCCCGAAATGCATAAAAGGAGGTAACATGAAAACTGAATGTTTGTTTGGAGAACTGTCTACGTGTCTTAGAACCTAGTAGTGACATGGTCCTTTTGAGATACTGCACGAGTGTTTTTTATGATTTATGTATTTCATCCAGGATGGATCGACTCTAAATAAAAATGATCCCTCGACACTAAAAATTTAATAATATACAGACTGGGTGCCTATTTGATGGACTATCTATTGCGTTGGAACCCTTATGGCATCACAGATCACAACATTACTCTTTCATGGGACTTATTGAAGGTTTAAATTTGATCGATGGATTGAGGAGTGGTTCTCCCAAAATCAAGCGTACTATGCTCAAGAATCTAGTGTGGATCATCCCTCAGTGATCTGGTGTGGGTCAACGCATAAATATGCTTTGTCTGTCAGATCCTATGTGGGTCAACCCTCAACGATCCTATGTATGTTTGGGAATACTGATCCTGTGTGGTTTAGATCCTATGTGGGACTTGCTGGGGTTAGTACTTATCGAATCGAGGCAGTTCAGATCATGTGTGGGTATTTCAGGTGTTATTACCAATCTATATCTGTGTGGTTCCGACTCTGTATGGTCCGAAGCAGTTCCTCTCAATAGAATAAGATGATCTTGCTTCTCGACTAATCATCTGTACTTGTCTGCGTAACTCACACAAAGTTTTATAATTGTCTCTTCTTTTATGCCTTGTTATTTAAATCATTAGTTTAGGTATTCTATTGTGGAATAATGATAGACCTTTTGGGGTCTCTAGGTCCCTACTGGGTATTTTTATACTCACCCCAGCTCGGGATACACCCGCACCTTGTTGTGTCTTTGCCATATGATGAGAAACTAAGATGATGTTATAGGGTTAAGGACCATGAGATACACGGAGGTGAAGATTGACATGTAGATCTTAGGAGATGAGTGGTACATACCTTTCATATATGATCCTTGGTGGATGGTCAGAAAAAAAACATTATTTTTAATTTTAGTAGTAACATTTTAATGGGATTTTATTGCATCACCTTTACATTCATTACACACTTTTACTACTGTAGTTTTACTTCGTGGTTCCATCCTGTTGTGTTCTTGGATTGTCTGTTTATACAGGATTAAAGTCAATTCCATACAATAATAAGGATACACCTTTCTGGTGCTGGTATTCAACACCTGGATAATGGAAGGCGAGCATGGGGTAGTCACGGAACGGTTCCCGAAGGACGGGTCGTGAAATTTTTTAATCAAAATATTTTCTTAAAATGCATAAAAATCTCATATAACATATGAAGGTAACATGGGACATAAACAAACATTAATGGAAAAAACCTACTGTCAAATTGCGCAAATATAACTAAATTGAATAGAAATACATCATATTTCCATAGCAAATGAATTAAAAGATATATACCATTACCTCACATCCTTGGGTTTTCATTGAATAATCCAACTTTACATTAACATATATCCACCTATATTTTGTTTATCACATAAACACCCATCAAATATCCATGTAACCTTATATATTCATAATACATAAAAAATTGAAAATATCAAAATTTCAGTGATAAAATTTGTAATCACAAGGATGAATTTAATGATATTGATATGATAAAAACATAATTCAATCCATTTTAAATACAAAAATTACCAAAATATGAATAATAGATTTATTTTTCCCTATTATAAATTTTAAGGCATATAGAGGAATTTAAATATCAAATAATGGATATGTAGTAGAGAATTCATTGTCACCACATATGTTAAAATGTCCTTTTTTCATTTAGTGAAATGCCTCATAAGAAAACATTCACTTTTGAATTGTCTTTAATGATATTAAAAGACAAATTTTTTATTATACATTGTATAAAATAAAAATGATTATATTATAAAAATACACAACAACTAAATGAGACTGAGAGGTGCCACTTACCTTGAGTCAGACTCATCACACACCATCATTATATTCCTGAATAATAAGAATATGTTAATTTATAAATTATTGTGAAAATTTTATAGTTTTTATCATATTTTTTAACTTATTACAATGTCATAATATAGACATAATTCATTATGTCCATATCGGATGTTATGTCAATATTCCGTACATGATTAGAAATTGAAAAGTGATTGATTTAAATAATATATTTGTTCATAATTCCATCATATCATAAATAACATCATGATATTTTTATCATATTTATACATAAATAATAACATTATATGGAAAATGAACAATCTTATAATCGTATAGAGGGTATGTTGTGTGTACGCTTGAGTAACATTTTCATTTTTTCATTTATCATCATGGAAAAAAGGTAATTATAATTTTATCATTACCAAATGATCATAACGTAATTAATATCATATTAATAATTTAAATATACTAATTTATATCATAAAATTGATGTAATGAAAAAAACTAGGCACATCGCTTCAGAAATGTGATATTTCACACGTACACAGGAATGATGTTATTATTTTTATGTGATTAAAATGTCATAATATAATTGGAATTTTATTATCATAAAATGATTTAGATTTTGTGAAAAAAATGTAATTATTATTCCCATTATTATAAATAGTCATGAGAGATAGTTATAGAGAACAAAATTGATCAGTTTGTGGATGTGATAGTTCACACGTATAAATTAACAATCGATACCTTTACAATTTAATGGAGGTGGAGATGAATTTATGTGATGATATTAACCTAATAAAATATTAGTATATTGAGTATAATAGAATTTTTATTTCATTAAAATTTAAGGTGATATTAAGGAAGTCTAAGAATAAATAAAATTGAATTATTTAATGAAAATGATACATCTTCCTTAGTTGATAACCTTTGAAGAAAATATTAACACCAATAAGGATATTTTTCTACCTAAAAATCAGTCTCTGTAATATGGTGATGGATTATATGATGGATTTTGGGAATATCATGGATGATCCAAATGGTTTTTCAAATGAGAGTATTAGAGAAGAGTGGGAATATTTTTATTAAAGATGCGAGGAGCACCGATGGATACTCTTAAAATATTAAAATAATATAATATATATTTATTCTCTATATTGTCCAAAACTAATTTATATAAATTATAATATGATTTTGGTTAGAATTCCCATCAACAATTTTAAATTATGCAGGTTGTAATATTTTTTTAATCGTTATATTTTTTGTTTTAAACCCAATTCATAGTAACAATGTTTTCTTCTTATGTAGACATAGATGATTAAAACAAAAATTAAATAATGAATAAAGTCCAATGAATGTTAAATTAATTCTATTTTAAGAAAAATACTAAATATTTTCCCAAATATTAAATATTTATTAATTTTATATCATTTAATTAAATATTTTATAATCTTTATTATTCATTATTTTAATTTTGACACTATTCATTAGATGACTTTTTTAAAATCATATAAATTTATTATTCATTCAAGAAAATAAAATACCTCAATAATAATAAGTCAAAGTCATCCTGAAAATTCTTGGATGGTATCAAATATTTGAAATTATATTTATTTTATTATTATTAATATCATTTCATTGATTCTTTTTTTAACAAATCTATTATCACATCATCATTGTGTTCTAATTAAATATAATTTTATAATTTTAGAATAATTAGAAATAAATAAAAATGAATTAGGTATTATTATTTTAATTCAAATGTATTTTTATGGTTGAATATATCTCGTATATTAACTGATATTGAAAAAAGTATTATAAAGATACATGTTTATTACATATTTCATTTAAATTAAATGTTATAAATGTCATAATCAGACCCAAGAGGATTAGAAATGACAAATATTCATCACAAGGGTTTTATTGGTCATCCATAACTCATAAAATATTATTATGATGTTATTATCATAGATTTATATTATTATAATATTATTTTTACCCTTATTTACCACTTTAACATTTCAACTATGGTTAGTAAAATAATTATGATTATATCCACCAAAAACAATTTTAATCATATTAAACCTCATTTTTATTAATTATTACAACCATGTATAATATATTTTAAAAATTAAATTCAATGAAGTGGAAAAATTAACTTTCAACAATAATCCAATTTTAGGAATGAGAAAACTAGTTTTTAATTAGTAAAAACATTCAAATGAATAACAAGTGTTTATATTAATAATAAATGTGAAATTACATCCAATGAACATAGTTGGATTAAATGTTATTGAATAAAATAAAAAAATTTAATATCATTTCAAATGATAACCTAACCATACAAATATATTAGACGATAAGGCTATTTTGGAAATAAATTTTTTCATTTTCACTATTCTTGAAAATATTCATTTTTTTGGAAAAAGACCAAAATTCATACCAAAGTAAATTATTATGACCCAATTCTTAGGATTATGTTCATTTATTCAAATAAAACATATTATAGTATGAAAATTATATTTAAAAAGGATTCTCCATCAAAATGTGACAAAACAACCTTTTAAAATTATTAGAATATTTAATTCATAAAATTGGATTAATTCAAATTTTATTACTTTAATATTTATTTTATGATTGTAAATAAATAAAATACATAAATATACATAATATAGATAGTTCTATTCATTTCCAAAAATACAATAAATATACATTAACTACCATTTAAAATAAAAATATCAATATTGTATTATATTTTGTTATAACTCAATCTTGTGTGCAATGATAGAAGTCAGGGAAACCAATTGTTGTGTGACGTGTACTCTATAAAAAAATTGTCCCCTTTAAAAAAAATATATATAATATTCATATGTATTCATATATAAGAAACAATCTTATTTAGTAATTACCAGTAATGTTACATCGTTCACCCTTTTGGAAATTGCATCCATATAATTTTAAAATTGGGCTCGGTAACATCACTAAAATAACACACAACCAAAATAGTAAATAATACCTACACATTAAAATTAATAAATTGAATTAAAAATCTAAAATGATGATAAATGTAGGAAAATGTGGATATGGTATAAAAATTAAATCACATCGACTAGTTTAGCGTGATAGATTATTTTATAACGGAATATTTACCATAACAATACCATAAATATTTTAGTGGTAAATTTCTATTAATAAAAGAAATAGTATATTTTTTTTCATCAGTATACATTCCATATAGTGGAACAATTCAATTACTAGATAACCAATGATAATAAAGAAATAGACTTACATGAAATGTATTGTTTCGTTCTATATGCATTTTCCACCACAAGAAAAACTTTTTTCCAAATAATGATTATTAAATGTTACTTTATCAATCCTGAAGAACTAGAATCACCTTATTAATATTAAAATAACATGATAAATATGAATTACACATTTTTCTTATAATTATTCAAGAAAAAATCAAAATGGGTTGTATAATATATTTTAATTCACAAATAGAATAAAACATTTTATAAATAAAATCTACAGTTAACCTCCAACAAACAATAGTAATAAACCAATTCCAAAATATAACACCCAATAAATTAAAATCCTTAAAATTCATCAAAATTCTTCAATATAATCCACATTAAGGTTGAAACCCACCATTCACAATGATTCAATCACTTAGTGATAAAGGCTAAATTTGAATATTTATCATCAAACAACATCAAACACTCTTATTGTCTGAAACCACAATGTAATTAACAAAATATAACATTCCCCAAGATAGGATAAAAATTTACATAAATAATCCAAATAAATATAAATCCATAATAAAATAATATATTCATTAATTATAGAAAACTACATTAACAATTTTAATAAAATCCCACAGTTTTTTTGATTATGTTAATCATATAATGTTACCAAAATATTGAACATCTTCCAAAATAACATTTATACCTTAATCCATGAAATAAATTTTATAATACCAATGACGAAAATTTTATAAAACATATGTTAAACAAGTCAATTTGTTATTATCCCATTTTCAATTTTTATTTATAAGAAAAATGTGTACTAATCAGGGATATAATGTATGCTAGTGGTATGTGATAAAGATTTGTCGCATTTAGGTTGTGGGTTTGATTACAGTAGCCTTGTCTGATGTGATTGGTTGACACCTTCATGTGTGTTGTCCTTTTTACTAAAACTATATAATTTTTATAACTTAACAAAAATGAAATAAAATATTCAAAAATAAACATATCATATATTATTCTCATTGTTTATCGCATGCATTTAATTTTTCATCCCAAAATGTAATATTCCATAAATACATCAAAATCACGGATAATATAAAACCCAAAGGTTAATTATAATAATATTAATAAGGGAAAAGATAATTATTCTTCAAGTAACAATTTGAAATAACATCTTGGGGTTACACATACTAGAAAGTGATTTATAATTTAATCTCACAATAACATGTTAATTAAATCATTTAAATATTTCATCATCCAACAACCAATTGTAACTCTTGATGAAATTATATGTAGACATATTAATCATTAATAAATCTTAATATATTTTATCCTAAATTTTCTATCCTATTACTTAATAATTATTTCGTATAATCAAAATCATGAATCATGTCGTAGGATTACAAAATATAAAATCAAGACTCATGAAATAATCTATATCATTCATAGGTAATTATTAGTTTTAGTATCATAATTTTAATGGAATTAGTTATTGTAAAACGAATATATTTATGGTCCTCCTTATCACATTCATGAAAAAAATTCACAAGAAATGGATTTTAATAATTACTACACTCCACACATTTAAAACATTTTATTGATAACACACAATGAACTTGATTCAATTTCATAGTGTCAACTGAAGGATTCTATTTTCCTTGGTAATTAATTTCTTTATGACCTTCATTACCACATCAATAACAACTTATTTCCCCATTGAAACATTTTCCACGGGGTTCCAATCAACATCATTGACACCTATATTCATGATTATGTTTAACATGATGATTATTAACAGAAATTAGACTAGGATTCATTTTCCTAAAATATGAGGCATTAAAAAGTCCCCAGGAAATAAGAGGATATTCATGATTCATGATAGTTTTCTTAGAATAAACATTAGTGTTCTCATCAAGTCCCCCATTTTATCCAATTTCATATTTATAGAGCCCCCACATTTTTCTTCACATCTATTATTAGATTGGTGCCTTATATATCCAATCATTTACTAAAAATGGATTCTATGAGTATATCAATAGAATCATCATATACCGACTTTTGAATGAGAAAAACACTAAATTATTATTTTACATGTTATCTAAAATTTATAAAATTTATCTAAAATAACTATGAAAATTTCTATTTTTATAACAATTACGGTTATATATAACCTTTAATTTATGATTTATTACCCCCATAACCTTTAATGTTATCTAAAATTACCACTGAAAACAACTATAGGGCCACAACCATAAATATTACATAATCACGAGTTAAATTATTATTATTTTAGTTCTTGCACAGTAAATATCTTATCATGTTTTGTGCTTTTGTGAATTAGGCCATAACTCAAACATAACAACTCAAATATTACATTGTAGACACTTGTACACATCGTCAATTTTTTCATAAAACATTAAAATTTAATAATAATCATTGATTCATTTCATGCTTAAACCTCATTAATTTTCCTTGACCCAATCCATGAAAATATTCTTCTTTGAAACATATGAAAACAATTTCAATTATAGGAAGAGGACACATATCTCAGTAAGCTATTGAAAAATATGGAAAGCCGTTAGTCTTGATAAAATATCTAAACCATGAATACATTATCATAACGTAATACTTTTCACATTATTGAAGTATTACATACACGTCAATAAATATCACCTCATTTATTACAATTTATATAATCAAAATACTTTCATAAACCCATTGTAATTACATAAATAATATAATGGTTACTTAAGACATAATCATATATAAATGTAATATCTATATTGTCAACATCCACACATATAAAAATGGAATATCCATACATCCAACTTCAATACCCAAGGAATTGGAGGTTATAATGTAACCACCCATCCGTTGTTTATCACATAACCACTCATCTTTGGTTTATCACACAACCACCAATCTTTGTATTATCGTGTAACCACCCATCAAGTGACCATGTACATTAATATAATCATAACAGATAAAAGATTTCAATTTTCAACATTTGAGTCATAAAATTTTCAATCATAAATAACAATTACACTATATTGGTATGATAAAACTATTCTTAATACTATTTTCAATACAAAAATAACCAAAAAAGGATTAAGGTAATTCATTTTTCTTTACAAAAATATAAAGGGTTATAGATTAATCCACATATCATATAATTTTTATAGTGGCGGTGAAGTTATTGTCATCACATACTTTAAAAATAATGATACTGTCATTTTGTAAAACATCTAATATAAGAAATAATCCAAATTTGAATTTATTTAATTTAATTATATGTCAATGGGTTTATTATACACTATATAAAATAAGGTGTATATTAACAAAATATGCCTCAATGAATGAAGACTGAATGGAAGTCAAATTCCGTGATTCTGACTAATTACATTCAATTGTTATATTATTTAAGAAGAAATATAGGTTAACTTATTATAAATTGAGAAATATTTTCAAGTTTATTATTTTATTTTATTACTTATTAACATGTTATAAAACATACATAATTATTTATATTCATAAAGGACATTCAGTCAAAATTCTGTACTAGAGGTTACAAATCAACCTGGAATTATGTCATCATTCCATGTGGTCATAAGTCCATAAATTTCAAAATAACATTCATGACCAATTATCATATTTATAAATTAGATATACCCTTAAATGTAAAATTAAATATGTTGTAATCCTAGATAAAGTAAGTCATATGTACACCTGAGTAACATTTTCCATTATTCATTAATCATTATGAGAAGAAGATATGTATTATTTTATCATTCCATAATTATCAAAACATTATTAATATGTTATTAATCATTTAAATATACTTATATGTATCATAATTTATATGTAATGAATAATAGCAAGTCACATAGCTTCATAGTGGTGATAGTTCACACGTACCCATGAACGACATTATTATTTTTATGCAAATTGAAAGTAAAATCAAAATTGATATATTATTATCTTAAAATGTTTCGTATTTCATTAATATAAAATAAGAAAATTATTTACATTATTATAACCCATCTTGGTATATGGTTATGGAAAAAAATTATATCGGTTATTAGAGGTGATACATCACACATACAAATGGACAATTAATCCCTTTCCCATTTAATGGAAGATGATATGAATTAAGGTGATTATATTATCATAATAAAATATTTTTATTTTAAGGATACTAGATTTATTATTTCATCAATTCATAATGAAATTTTAAGGAAGTGTAGGAATAAATAATTTAGAAATATTTTAATAAAAAGATGTATCACCCTCGGTTGATGACATTTATTAAAAAACATTAAAAAGCCTAGGCAGGGTTTTATTCAAAAAATAATTCCTCAAGAATGTGGATATAGATTGTAGGATGGGATTTGGGTAGATCTTGGATGATTTATATGGTTCTTTAAATGTGAGTACTTGAGAAGAGATGGTATCTGTTTATAGGAGAGGGAAGGCAAACACTTTGAAACACTTAAAATAGTAAATGAATTGAAATTAAATATGATTTAAAAATGGTACCAAAATCATATATTTATATGATATGATGAATTCTAGTCTAATACTCATAATACAATAAATATTATAAATGGTTTCAAATATTTTAATACTTATCATTTCATATCCCCTTTTAACTATTACCATTTTATCAAGTTATATACACTTAGAGGGTTAGTATAACTACAAAATCAAATAGAAAGTACAATGAACGATTAATTAATGAGATTTATAGTAATATATAATCAATTTTAATTTTTATTATATTTTTCTGATTTTATTTTGTTAATGTCAATAATTCATATTTTAAAATATGAATTAGGTCATTTTTGACACTATTCATTAGAAGACTTTTATAAAATGTCATTACTTCCAGATTCATTAAAAAAATACAATAAAACACTCATAACATGTCATAGAAATCCCTAAAATTAGTTTATTGAAATATATATTTCAAATTATATTTACATTAACATTATTATTATCCTTTATTTGATTCTTCCTTCAATAATTCTATTACTTTCATCATCATTATTTCACATTTAAATTTAATTATTTTAATTCCTACAAATTTTCAATAAATAAAAATGATGTAGGTAATCATTTAATATTTATAATGTATATTTAGAGCCTAATATATCACTTATATAACCGGATAATTTTTTTTGTAAGATGATACAAGTTTATGTATATTTTCTTCTAAATTAAATTAAATGTTATAAATGTCATCATGAAAACTATGTGGATGTAAAAATAAACCTTTTTAATCCCATGGGTTTATTATTCAACCCTAAATCATCCAATAATATTATTACATGTTTTATGATAGTATCAAGTTTTTATAACATAATTTTTACCTTTATTTATCGAATTTATCCTTTGATCGTTGTAAATAAAATACTAATGTTACAACTCACCAAATAATTATTTGATCTTATTTGACCAAATGTTTCATAATTATTATAACAATGAATGTTAGTTTAGTAAGATTAGTTTCACTGAATTAGAAAATTTAAAATAAAAATTGTTCATGTTTTTTAAAAGGGAAATTTGTGTTTTAAAAATTAAAAAACATAAACCGATTGACATGTTTTTATAAAAAATTTCTATGTGGAATTAAATTCAAATGATAAATATTATATTAAATGATTAAAAAATTAATATATATATATATATATATATATATATAAATTCAAACCATTTAAAATGATAATCTAAGAGTTTAAAAAATTATACGTAACGATAGTTTTTAAATAAATACACTATTTTTCACTAATAACTATAATATGCATTTTATAGGACAAATACGAAAATTTCAACCATAATAAATTATGTTGTCATTATTAAAAAAAAATATTTAATATTCAAATATATCATATATAACTATCCAAACAATATTTAAAAGGGGGTCTCTATCAAAAGCAACTAAAACTACCTTTTAGAAATATTATAGTATTTTATGGTTCAAATTATATATATTGCCTTGTTATACCCCTATAATTTATTTAATGAGTTTAAAAAAATGAAAAACATGTTTAAACATAATATATTTAGTTATGTTCATTTCCTCTAATACAACAACATGGCATTAATTATAATTTAATATAATAATATAAATACTGTATCTTTTTTTGATATAACTCAATATTGTGTGCAATGTTTGATTTCATGGAAAACCATTTCTTTTTGTTAGGATCACTATCAGACAATGAGTCTCCATAAATGAAAAAAAATTATATTTTTAATAAATATTAATATATATAAAAAAATTATTATGTAAATACCTTGGATGCTACACAATTATCTTAAACCATCCTCACCCTAAAATTTCAAAAAATATTAAAACCATACACTATCTCGTAATAAGAATCAAATAAAAATTGTACCCTACTATGATTTACCACTGATTTTATACTCTCACATAGCAATTTTATATGTACTGCGTATCTCGTCCCTTCCATAAACCAGCACAACACAGTTCTTCCGCATCACATGACCATATCAAACCACATCTCTCTCACAGACAACTAGGTCATAACCTCATATATTTATTGAAGTCACTTGATCCATCACATGATATTCATATCCAATAACTATTTTTTTTGGTTTCTTTGAACATAATTTTCATATACATGTTTACCTCCTCCTTCCCTACACATCTCCCACAGTAAGTCATCTATTCATCTCATAATACCATCACAGTAGTATAGTTTTGACATTTTACGATCACATATCATACATAGAAACTTTTATTAGAAGGGAGATAGGTAAATTTGGGATCAGTATCCCTAGATCCTCCCCACATGAGGTTGAAAAAAACCCACACACGTATTTATATATTTATGTGGTTGTTGTTAGATTATTCTCTATGCAGGTGGGTTGCATTTATAAATCAAAATAAATATGAATCTACAAATAAAAATAAAAATTCCCAATAAAGGGGTTTATAACAAATGTACCAACTTCCACATGGTTTCTCTTGTTCAAAACAATCAATAAATAAACAACATGACACAATAATCAGAAAGGCACATTTTAACTATCACACTTTTCAATATCAATTCATTATCGTTTATTGAATTACAATTTTCATCCAATTCCTAAAAAATATCCCATTCAATTTTAAATAGTAATTAAAAATATTTATCCTCACATCCAATTTCAAGAAATGTGTATAATAACTATTTTATTTTATCTTCCAAAGAATCTCATTCTATTAATTATTTAAAAACTATTATTTTATTTTTCTTATGAGAACATTAATAACACATTCATTTATAATTTAGAGAAACATTATCCACTCCATACCATGAAGATACTAAATAATAAAATTATTTAATATCTTTACTAACTATGTATCTATCCAAAAAAACCATTCCCATCTCGTTAGATGATTATCGCAACCCCACACGACCACCCCAAAGCACGTTCAAAATTTACCACACAATAATAAAATCACCCTCACCTACTATATTTAAATATCATAACTATACCATGTCAACCCACATCATGGAAAAATCTCAACACATCACCCAAACATACCATTTTATTATTTAGGGAAAATTGGATTTCATCACATTCTACAACATTTTGTAAGTGGATTGTGAAATGATATATAAATCCCAATGTTTCCATTTTATTAATAAAATATAATTTATTATCAAATTCCATTTATTGTTATTCCAAATAATAAAACCTATCAAGGATCTAAAACACCTATCAAATCATTATAAATGGATCAGATTATCCATGATTTTCAGAAACACATCAGACCCATATAATAACAATATAGAGAACACTAAAATTTTGTTAAACGGTTGAGATTTAAATAAAATTCCTCCCTAATATAAATTAAATTGTCTCCCTATATTTATTACTGTTGATATAACTCTAATATGGGATAAAAAATATGACCCCTCGCATGATACACTTGGTGAGAAATGAAGGATCCCCTATCAATATTGGTGAATCTGACCTACTTTATAGTCGAAATTCACATTAATTGAATCAATATTGTCAGGGAGACCATAAAAACACATAATTATTGAGAGATGTCAAATAGATTTACATAGTCAATTAACATGTAAAAAATGATAATGTGAAATAAATGTGTTTATATATTAATACATAATCATTGGTTTCTCCATCTTTAAAATTAAAAATATAAAAATATTGATTTATTTAATTATGGAAAAAATAATAGGATGACTGTAAAAAAATCTTGGCTCCTAACATATAATCATCAACTAGAATAAAAATAATCTAACAGGTTGTTGATATAATAAATAATGTTGGATATATGGAAAAATTAATTTTTTTTGGTTTTAATAATTTATTTACCCATTATTTAGATCACCTATGGTGCCTATCACAAATATTTTATTCAATTGATGTGTTTATATATAACATATTTTGGTTGTTTTCAATTATATATTTTATTATTTTTTAATCGAACATTACCACATTATCCCTCTAATCCATGCCACACCTTCATCCTAAAAAATTTCTCTATTTCTCGCATCCACCAAAATCATCATATTCTATTTTTGTAACGACTCTATGTATTGTTTTTTTGGGATTTTGTATTTCTCTATTTCATATAGAGGAAAAAATTTATTTGTAAGAAAATAAAAATTAATATATATATTTTTATATGTATATATACATGAATTTAATGAATATATGTATATATGTGGGTATATATATATATGAAAGTCATTTTATATCATTATAATGTATAACATTATAGTATTCATAACAATGCAATATATATAATTAATAATTCTTATGAAAAATTGTTGAATTGTAAAATTTCAATTATATTCATATAAATATATGTTTCATTTTTAAATATGCTTCTACATAATGTTTAAGAAAATTTAATCTTAATAAAATTTATAAAAAATATATTTTATAATTCAAATAAATATATATAAATTAATTAAAACATGTCCAAATAAATTTTAATATTTTTAAAATATATTCCAAATTTTCAAACATAATATTAATTAATTTTTAAAACCATTTAAACCAGATTTTTAATTTTTCAAAATTATACCAGAACCTCAAAATCAATAAAAAAATACAAATGGATTACATAGGAAAATTCTGGACCATTTATTTAGATTCCCAGAAAACAATTTCTAGCTAGTTGGATTAAAAAATAACTAGGAAATGATAATGGTGTTTTTATTAACCTCCCCATAGGATTACCTTATTGTGTGATACTTAAATAATTTGACATAAATCTAAAAAATATATATGAAGAAGATAACTCTAAAACATGGACAATATTATCAATAAATGTCAAACACAATTGGTGTTAAAAAATTCAATAATTTCCCACAGAGCCAAACAATTATTAAATTAAAACTGAATAAATCCCATTACAGAACAATAAAAAAACTATACCTAATTCATAAAATTAGTAATAAAATCATATTTAACATTTAAGAAAAATTTAAAATATAATTCTTGTATACGAATTGATATGTTACTTAAGAAAAATTATTACACAATAGGTTACCAAATATATTAAACAAGAACATAAAATTTAATTTCCTCTAATATTTCTATTTTCATATTAAACCCATATTGATATACAAAATTTAAATACATACAAAATTTAAAATCATGTTCCAAAATATTCCTCATAAAAATTATATTGTAAACAGACATTCTGATATCATTTTTCAAGAAATAATTTTAAAATAAACACAGTTTTCTTCTAATGGAACCACAATTGTTCATTTATAAAAACCTATAACCAAAAAAATAATTATTTTCTAACAAATTTTTACCCAATCATGAAAAATGTTTTCAAAGATATCATGCACAAATATAATTTTTTCGAAAAAAAATTATGGAAATAAAGAAAACCAAATTTGTTAACCAATTAAAAAAATTAAATTCTTAATCATCACAACAATTATATAACCACCAATGTCTAAAATTATATCTTGTTTTTCATCATGATAAAATTAAAATTATAAGTTGGGTGTCTACAATTCAATATTTAACATTACTTATTTAATAACATACATATCTTGAAATTTATTTTTATTTTATGAAATTATTTTTATTTCTCTAACAATGTACTACCATTATCTTTACAATGTTATCATAAATAAATAAAATCAAAATAGGATGGAAATTTTTTTCATCTTTAATTTATAACAATGTAGACATATTATAGATATATATCACATCCTAATTGAAGAATGCATATTATATAATATAATATTCAATGCCATAATAATTTAGAACAATTACATATGGATACATAGACATAAAAACAACTTGTTCATAAATGATCTACATCATCTCCCACTATTTTCATAATAGCGATCACCCTTATTAAACATATCATTTGTTGATCTTTTCTTTATAACATATGTAACAGAAACATAATATGGTTGAGATGAATTTTAAAACAAGGATAAACAAGGGATATATCTACAATCACATGAGAATAAAATGAAAAAATGGTTTCTGAATATGAACATGACATTGTAAAATAATAACCTATATAACCTAGATAATAATCTTGATTCATGAAATAAAATATTTTAGGTCATAAGACAAAAAACATAATGGAATCAATAATCATGAAACATGATGGAATGACAGTAGCATGACCCATATATTTTTGACATACATATACGTATAGATATGAATTTACATAGTTGAATGGGATAATTTCCATTAATATTATGATGGAATGGTTTCACTCCCCAAACCATCATAGTTGTCATTATTTACTCTCTAAACTGTCAATGGGGACAAATTATATTATAAAAAAATATTTGATCACTATTAAAGTCATATTTATATCATGAGATATAAATCATTATTGATTTAAATTGAGGGAGATATAAATCCCACCCATCCATAGTTATAACAAGACCACCTTCAATGGTTATAATGTAACCACCAACAAGGGTTATAAAATAACCTCCATTATATATTATCATGTAACCACAATCATATAAATAAAATAAAAAATATTTGTTTAATAAGTCATAAAACATTAATCATATAATAACACATTTAAAAAATTATGTTTCATTAACCGTTCATTATAGAACAAACTACGGGAAAAAATTGGTTTCATTAATATTTCATATTATTTTCATATCACAACCCATGGAAAATGAATGTGATTCAAAAACATATTATCATCATAAATAAAAGCCACCTAAATAAATAAAAAATCATGATATCTATGGATAACATCCATGTTAATCTATATTTGATATCAAGGGTTTTTGTCGTTAATGAATAGAAATACAAATAAAATTTATTTCAGTTTTTAATTATATGTTTAAAAATTATAAATATAAAAATGTTAAGAAAAATTATAATTTTATAATAATAGTAGAATATTATGAATCAAGATTCAAATAATTTAGTGGTCATGATGGTGGGAAATTCAATTCATCCATATATTTTAATAGAGAAAATAACTTTTAAACATTAGAAAAAATAAAAAATTTCCACATTAATATTATTTATAAGGATTCAATTTAATTTTTTTAAAATGTAAAAAAGAATAAAAATTATGTTGAAAGTCATAGGACAATGGTATAATCTATATTAGAAACATTTGTAGAAAACATGTATATAGAATAAATAGATTTTTACTATTTCATTATCCTTAGTAAATTAGATGATAAATTTGAAAGGAAATAATGTAAATAAACATCTAGGTGAGAAGAATGGTTATGAGTTACATAAGATGTAAATATAAATAAATCATTATTTTAAGTATAATAAAAAAATATATGATAAAAATTAGACTATAACATAAAACCCATTCCAAAATGGTAAATTTTGAATCTCAATCCTTATGAATGAAATAATATTTGTTGGATTTTTTAATAAAATAATTTTCATTAAGGTAATCATAAAATACATAATTAGAAAGAATATATAATTTAAAATTACAAAATTTTACTATAATATTTATGGGAGACATAAAAAACGGATATGATAATCAATTCCTTTATATCTATAATCCATATTATGTGTTTGTTTGACCCACTATGATATTGTAGTTTTCATAATCACAAATATTGTCAATATACAGATTCTACTCATTCATGCCAGTTTAATATCTCTCACTAAATCAATTATGTTATAAAGAAACATATATACAGAAATCTTTCAATTACATATATTCATGAATAAATATGTTTAAAAGTGGATTTTTATGTGTATTTTTTATTAAAACTTCGTCATTTAACTGTATATACAAGAAAAACTCTTCATAACCTTTTTTTTTTTGATTTACTGAGAACGATGTTGACAGACTGAAGTTCGACAGACTAATGTTTGACTGACTGAAGATTGATGGAATGAAGTGTGACAGACCGATGTACGAGAGACCGAAGTTCGATAGGACAAAGTCTACAGAATGATGTTCGACAAACCGAAGTCGACAAGCTGACGTTCGACATACCGAAGTGACAGACAGAAGTTTGGAAGACTGAAGTTTGACATGCTGATGGGGACACACCAAAGATGAAAAACCGATGTCCAAATAACAATGTTCGACAAACCGAATAATGACACAATGTAGTTGACACACCGAAAATGACGTACCTATGTTACCAAATAAATGACATCAGACTGAAGATGACTCACTGATAGTCATAAATAACTGTTTCCATTTAATTAAATAAAATTTATTCCTAATGGTAATATTTATAAAAATTAATGTTTCTGACATTATTTAATGTTGTCTATAGGACAATATGTATACAGTATGATGTACATGCACATGCAAGGATCATTATGCCTAGAAGATCCTAGAGTATAAAAGGACCTCATCTTTTACGTTTAAATACGAGCAGTACATGATGAGACATGCTGAGACATAGACTATGCGAATAATAAAAGAGGGGAACTACCCGCTTGAGATTACATGATGATTGTGACCAACAAAGTTCTCTAAAAAAGCTCAGTTTACATCGATACATTAAGGAGATGAACCTTTTAAAATCCTGATTACAGAAATTGTGATACTCTGTTCTGAAGACAACTTCAAGAAGTGGACCCAAATAGAATTTTTCAACATCCATTGAGTCCAGATCATTAATTAACAAGGTAGAGAAACTTTTTAACTCTATTTTATTTCATAACACTGTTGTGTTTTATATTCACTAATTGAGAAGTGTGTATATTTTTTTGTATCACACAAATTGTATCCTAATCTTAACTAGAGGATATCAAACAATCCTCATACTAAATCACTTTTTACTCTAATTTCCCATGAATAACTGTGGTAGAGGTCATGTGTTACCGGACAGCCAGGTATGCTGTTGTAAACCCCGATCCAGGGTGTGGATCAAAGATTATTTGTATAAAAAGCATGGTTGTAGGTGATCACCAAGTGGAAAGGATTAGGTATCGGCTTGAGACTGAACCTATTGTTTACATTATTGTGCCAATCTTTAATTACTCTATTTAGTTTTATCAAGTACTTATATTTTTTCAGTGATAGAAAACTGTTTTTACATTCACTCTGATAGTTAGTAATTGTTGGTGTGTATATATGTTTAATTTATAAAACTGTTTCAAAATTTGAATTAGTGATTGCATTGATTCCACTAAGGATTAGTCAACATTAGAGAAACTTGTTGATAATTTAAAAATTTATATCGGTACTTCCTTAATTGTCTGGGCTATTTTGAATTGGGGAATTTTAATCATAATGTTTTTAACAGAATTTTTACTTGGATCTCAATTAACCCCACTCTCGAGTGTCCACTCCTACCAAAATTTTTTATAAGAGGATTTTTTTATTTTCTTGTTTTCAAATTATTTTCAACTGTGATTTTAGTTGTATCTTAATGATAGTAAAATTTATGTCATTTCTAAATTTAAATTTCATTAAATTATATGTATCTATGGAAACTAGTGTTGAGGGTGTTGTTACTAACATGCCACCTCTCTTGAATTATAATAACTAAGCTCAGTGTAAATTAAAATTGAAAATTTATCTAGATAACATGGCACCTGATATCTAGGATACAATTGAAGAACATCATGCATTTCCTACTACTGCTAGGGAAACATGGTCTCAGTTGACTAAAGCTACATATAATAATAACTATAAACCAATGATTTCCTTGTGCTGTTCAATAGGTGACGATGAATTTAATAGAATATCTACCTGTAAAACTGTATATGAAATTTGGGATACTATATCTTTTTCTCATGAGGGTAAAAATAATGTTAAAAAATGAGATTTCATAAATAAACTATTAAATATGATAATTTTAAAATGAAGCATGGTGAACCTATCATTTAATTGTATCTTAGGTTCAATGAAATAATGAATACTATGAGTATTCTTGGAAAACTAGTGGACAACAAGGAAAAAATCAAGAGACTGCTTCATTTCCAACCTGACAGATGTATGGGAACTTCTGTTTCGATCAGAGAATATTTTTACATAATCAAGCTACCAGTAAAGGAACTAATAGTCATTCTTATGATGTATAAAGAAGATATTAAGGTGAATCATGAAGTATATGAAGAAACCAGGAAGAAATCAGTATCATTCAACACTACTACCTCAAAGAGAAAAAACAACGAAAATGATCATGTTTCTATGGAACGTCCCACGAGTGAAGAGTTAGAATGATATAGTGATGAAGAGCTGGATTATCTTGCATGGAGATTAAAAAATTTCTACCAAATGTAGAAATTCTTTGGTATGTCATACTAAAAGGGAATTTATGAAAGTAAAGGACAATGGAAAAAAGACATAAAATGGAATGATAACTCAAATGAAATAATCTACTATGATTTAAAAATAATAGGTCATGTAATGGCAGACTATCCCAAGATGAAATTTAACAAGAAATATGAAGACAAGGGATAGTGATATAAAAAGCCTATGAAAGATACCTGGAGTGCTTTAGAAGACTGCTCCAGAGGATCTGATGCTTCTGATGGTTAACAGAACAATCATTCCAACTTATGATACATGACTGAAACATCTAGGGTAACACTTCACTCTCTTATACATAATGCCTATTATTTTGGGACTAAGAGGGAGTCACATAATGATGAATATAAGAATAAGTATAAACTATTTTAATATTGTTTAATTCATGAGGATACCGTTAATGAGCTCAAGAAAATATTTAAATCATTAATGGGAGAACATGCTTTAAATGAAAATTTAATGTTAAATCAAGATATTCAAAAAGAAAAATTCATCCAGATGTTAAACAAAAAAACTGAAAAAAAATATATCCAATGAACAATTAAGAAGAGATATTGAGAAGTTTACTACAAGAAGAGATACAATGACTCAGTTTCTAGAAAAATATATTTCCCCAAAATATACAACTCTTCTGGGATATCAACCATGACATAGAAGGATCATTAAAACTAAATTAATTCCAAAATCTGTACAATTCAAAGCATGTTCATTTTATGGACCATTTCTTGAAAAATAAATCTCTAGAGGACCACACAAATTATTTATGTCTCAAAATATGTCTGTTTATTATAGGGAATCTATGAGACAAGGATGGATTTCTCAAAATTTTACATGATAACCTTTTAGGAACAAAAATAATCAGGGAACCAATGTTACCCAGTGTCAAATCCATTTTTTCGAGATGTTGCCAAAAGAGTTTCTGTAAGACTCTGTGGTACATTGACGGTGTATGTTCAAGACATATGACGGAATATTATTCTGGCATCAAGATACAAATAAAGGTTAATGGTGAACACTTATATTTTGGTGACAATTCAGAGGGAAAAAACGTCAGCTTGTGCCATATTGGTAACACTAATATATTATTAATTTCCAAAGTACATTTTTTGGATGGATTACAGTAATATTTACACAGTATCTCTCAGTTTTGTGATGATTGTTTCAGTGTCAAATTTTAAAATTATGTATGTGTTGTTTTTAATTGCAAAAATTATTTAATATTTACTACTATCAGAAATGATAATGTATATGTTGTTGATTTAGATTATTTTTCTAAGAAAAATGTTTCATTCTTAAATTATTTTCATAAGTAATCATTGATATGACTCAGAAGATTAAGACACTACAATGTGAACTAACATAGGAAACTAACTAGGAATGGTTTAGTTAGAGAATTACCTAAACTGTAATCCCTACTTCTCAAAGTGTGCAATCCCTATCAAAAGGGAAATAAAAACAATGATTCATTCAAACCAAGTAAATAAGTTTCTAATTCTCAACCACTTGAATTGGGTACCATGGATTTTGTTGTACCATCAAGAGTATCAAGATTAAATGGGAAGGACTATGTTTATGTTCTTCTAAATGATTTATCATGGACCACTTGGGTATACATTCTAGCTCACACAAGTGAATCTTGTTCTAATTTTATCAAATACTCCATGTTTGTGGAATATTTTAGTGGACTTATAATTAATACCTTGAGAAGTGATCATGGTCATAAATTTGAAAATCAAGAGTTCGAATCCAATTGCTCATATAATAGATTTAATCACAATTTCACTTCTCCTAGAACACCTCAGAAGAATAGAGTCGTGGATATAAGAAATAATACCCCTCAAGAGATTTACAGAACTAATCATAGTGAGTTTAATATACCTATTTATTTTTGGACTGAGGATAAAATAAAAATTATTATACCATTAATAGAGTCTTAATCAGACCTATTCGTAAGAAGAACTTTTATGAACATTGGAAAAATATGAAGCCTAAGGATAACTAATTCAGAGTTTTTGGTTCCAAAGTATATATCCTTAACACTAAGGAAAATCCTGAAATGTATGCCTCCAAATGTGATGAATGAATTTTCATAGGTTACTCAATATTTAGTAATGAAAATAGTGTATTTAATAATAAATCCAAATGTGTAGAAGATTCAGTTCATGTAAAATTTTATGATATTGATCCACATGAATGAAAAAATGCTATTGAATATCTTATGGAAGATATGTAAATTATTTACCTTAATTATAATGGTAGTAAATCTCCGCTAAAATTATCCCATTCTGGGAATCTTCCAAAATCTGTACCTGTTGAGTCTGAACAAATAGTCAATCAGAAGTCTATTTCAATTCTTTCTAGAGGTATTAAAACTCTCAAAAATCATCATTTAGATGATGTAGTAGGTAATTTAAATATAGGGATATAATCTATATCTTCTCTGAGAAACCATTTAGAACAACAAAAATTTCTTTCCCATCTTGAACCGAAAAATATTAATGATGTTTTCAATGATGAATTTTTTGTGATGGTTAGCAAGAAGAATTAAATGAATTTGAAAGAAACAATGTATGTGAACTAGTTGAATGAACTATGGACCCCTTGATAGTAGGCACTAAATGGGTTATTAGGAAAAAAGATTATGAGTTTGGAAATATAGTTAGAAACAAAGATTGGTTAGTTTCACAATGTTACAATCAAGACGAAGGAATATAATATGAGGAGACCCTTTCACATGTAGCTAGGTTAGAGGCCATAAGGATACGACATGCTTATGAATCTCATCTGAATTTGATACATTATCAAATGGATGTCAAATGTACTTTTCTAATTGGTTATATTGTTGAGGATGTGTTTGTTGACCAACCCCCCAGTTTTATAAATCCCCATTTTTCGAAAAACATTTTTAAAACATTATAATGATTTATATGGTTTAATTCTAGCACCAATATCTAGGTATGATAGACATAGGTCAATTCTTATTTCAAAATGTTTTACTAAAGGAATAGAAGATCCAAATTTTTTTATTAAAATAAATTCCAAAGATGATATGATAATACAAATTTATGTAGATGATATAATTTTTGAATCTTCTAAAAATTCATTATGCACAAATTTTTCAAAAATAATGCAAAATTAATTTGAAATAATTTCAATGGGAGAACGTAAATTTTAACATGGATTTCAGATATTTCAAAATAATGAATCTATTATTCTCAATCAAAGTAAATATAATAATTACCTTTTAAAATGTACTTGTTTGAATTTTAGTAATGGTAGTTATACACCTATTAGTAAAACTTGTAATTTGGATACTGATGAAGACGGGGAACAAGTAGATCAATCCAACTAAAAAAGTATGATAGGGAGTCTTCTCCACCTTACTGGTTGCAGACATAATATTATGATCAATGTATACATGTTATCTCGCTTTCAAGATAATCCAAAATAATCACATTTAAATTCTATTATTAAAAGTATTTTCAAATACCTCAAGTATACAGCTAAATTAGGATTGTTCTATCCAAAATGAAAACCTTTTGAGTTAATAAGTTATTCAGATGATGACATTCCTGGTTGTATGTTAGATAGAAAAAGCACATCTGGAACCTGTCACATGTTAGGAAAGTCACTAGTATCATGGTGCAGAAAAAACAGAATTATGTTGCATTATCTACTGCCTATGTAGAAAACATTGTTGCTGGTTGTTGTTGTACACAAATTTTGTGGATGAAAAAAACTTTACTAGACTATTGATATCAATAAAAACATGAATCTTTAATCAGTGACATCACAAGTGCTATTAAAATTTCTAGAAATCAGATATCTCATTCTAGAACAAATCATATTGATGTAATACATCACACTTTTTGAGATCATTATCAAACAGTTGATATAACTATAGAGTTTTTTGGGACTGAACATAATCGTGCTGAAATATTCACTAAACCATTAAATTATGAGAGAATGAATTACATCAGAAAATAATTAGGAATGATAAATAAGTAAACGTTCTTTCTAAAACCGATCTTTCTAAAACCGATCTTTTTAAAACTGATCTTTCTAAAACTGCTCTTTCTAAAACCATTCTTTCTTAAAACCGATCATTCGAAAACTGATCATTCTAAAGCCGATCATTTTAAAACTGATCATTATAAAGCCGATCATTCTATACCTGATCTTTCTAAAGCTGATCAATCTAAAATCGATCTTTCTAATTCTGATCTTTCTGAAATTAATTTTTATAATTCCGGTCTTTCTAAATCAATTATTTCTAAAATCGGTCTTTCTGAAACAGATCTTTATAATACCAATAATTCTAAAATTGATCATTCTAAAATCTATTTTCTTGAAACCGATCCTGTTAAAACGATCTCCTATGAAGCTGATCATATTGAAACTAATTCTTTAACACCGATATATTTAATGGTTGTTTTGTAAATTCGACCATCTTTAAATAAAAAAAAGTTGTTTTGTATTATTATTCTATACTGAGTTTAAATTCTTATGTTTTAGGATTTAAAATCCCTATACGAAATATTTAGTACAATACATCCCGACCATTCACCTTCTCCTCGTCCGTAATTCCTTCTACCGTTTTTCACACTCTCTCTTGACTATCGACCTCCAAACACAATTGGAATCAGAAGGTTCGTCATGGAAAGGATGAAGCGTGCAATGGAAGAACCTAGAAAATATCCACCTAGTAAGCATAAAAAATGTTAGTCCAGTGGGACTATCAAAAAATACTTATAATTTTGAGTAGTTATAGCAAAAAAGGAGGGGTCTGCTGAGTGGATTTTGCCATGTAATCCTTTTCTCTTAAATGTGTTGGAATCTCCAGGATGGCTCAGTTGGATAACCAACAATTAAAAACACTTTTATCCCTTGATAGTGCACGAATTCTATCACCATTTAGGTATATCACTAGATGAAGTTGAGGTAGCCATGATGGATTCTTCGGTAAGGAGAAAGGGAGTCGGTTTTTCATCTATATAATGTGCTAAATGCTTAGAGGTGCCTCATGAAGGTGTCTATGCTGACAACGAGGTTAATATTCCACCTTCTTCAAAAAACATTTCCAATTATGATGCTCTAAAAGATATGAATATAAATGAATAATCCAAGAGAACTATTGCCAATGAATTTGAAGGATATTTAAGACTTATTTTTAAGTTTATACAGCATCAAATCTGACCTCGGAAGAGAGATTTCTCTACTATGAGATATCATGATGTTTTCTTGATATTTTTCTTGAAACATGGAATAAATGTGAATCTGTGTAGATATATTATGGAGAATATTTTGTATTGAATTAATCCATCAAAAAAGGAAACCTATTTATATTATCTGAGGATGATTTCTACCATTTTGATAAAATTTGATTTTGTAGAAGATGAAGATGAAGTGAATAGTTCTTGTATTGGATTTTTTCTTCAGATAGACATTTGTAAGAGTATGAAAATCATTTGGAACCCATGGAATATATTTATGGTAGGAGATAAGGAATGTCTATATGAGGATTTCAACCCGGTTTACCATACAGCTAGGTCAAAGTACCATGTTGATCCAAGTCTCAAACCAAGAGAAGATCCATTTTATATTAATGAGGAAGCTGAGGCTAAAGTGCCTAGGGAAGACAGATCTCCATTTGCTGATAAGAGTGATCCTGATACTTCTGGAAGGCCCAAGGATATGACTTATGGGCCTACATGTCATCCTATAGAATTTCCTTCATGAAAATCATTATTAGGTGATAAATATGAGGAAGAAACATAAGTTACTGGAAATGAAGTTTATGTTAGAAAACCAGATGAGGAATCTGATGATGATGGTGGTGGTGGTGGTGGTGATGGAGATGATGGAGGATGTGTTGAGAAGGTGAGTGACTCTCTAAATGTGGGACAATAGGTGATTTACAGATCCAGTGAGGAATCTATACATGGGGCCAGTGATGGTGTAGAGCATGTTGATCATCAGGCTGATGGTTATAGTGATGATGTACATGGGAACAGACCATTCCATCCTAATTATGAAAACCAAGAGATCATTCAGTAATTGATTGATATTATGGCCACTGTTCCAGAGGAAGAAAATGTAGTTCCAGTGCTTTAAATTGAGGAAGTACCACGTGAAGCTGAAGAAGCTGAAGCTCAGGAAGAACCTGTAGTTCGGTTGGTTCATATTCCCAGAAAAGTTGATATGGATAGCCACCAGGTTGAATTAGTTGATTATATTGATGTTATTCCAGATCCTCAGGGAATAAGGGTAAGAATTGATACCATTGAGCCCAATAATTGGACCTATACTAGAGAGTGGAATAGTAATCCATGATACATTCTATTCGATTTAGAATATGACTCAGATGAGGAAAGGGTACCTCCTCCCCCTGTTCCACAAGTCCATGTTGAACTGTAACATATTGAACCTGCTCCAATAGCTGAACATAATCCTATAGAACATATTGTTTAGTCAGTTCCCAGTGACAATGTCACTAAGGTTGATTTAGAAAAATTTAGGAATGATCTTTGTGAGTTAGTACTAGATTCAGTTGGATCTCAAAATTAAGTCTCCACCTCCCTAAGTATCTCTGATTCTTATGAAAAAAATAATGTAAGAATTGTGATTCAATAGATTCAACTAATTCTTATTACTAAAGTAGAAACCATTATTAGACACAACAACTTGCTGATAGAAGATATAAGAAAGATGATCGATGAGTTGAATTCCTTAATCTCTGACTTAACTACCTTCTTTAGTGGTGTTCTATATGTTTTTAAGAACATGGTAACTCATCTAATCTATGTAGATCAGAAAAAGTTGAATGAATTGATTGAAAAAATGATGATTGGGACATCTATTTCTAGGAGGGGGACAACTGTTCTTGATCATTTAGAGTCTCTCAAGGTTATAATGAGAGAGGAAATTCAAAAAATTCAGAGTTATTAAGACAACAAAACATTTGGAAAAGTTCATCTAAATACAGATCTTGTGTATAATATGGTCAGATAGTTCCCCAATTAATCCCCTATAGCTCAAAAAGATATTTGAAAAATGGTGGATAAGTATTTCACTAAGATTTATACGAAGAATGAATTCATAAATCGTTTCATGTTTCTGGTAGAAAATAATAGAATTCCTCCAATCAAAGAAGCATTCAAAAAATGAGTTCTCTAATTGAATGATTTTACACCATTTCTGAGTAAATTTATGGATATTAAATATGACTTTGAGAAAGCAATGCAATATGAGGGTGAAATAATTAATGACCTCCTCAACATGCTCAAACCTTATCTACATGTTTAGGCTCAGGCTGTTGTGTTCCTCAAGATGCTTTAATTTGTACTGCCTCTCGGCCTCCTTCTCTAAGGACTGTCTCTTAGACTCTTACACAGATTTAAATGATCATTACTGAGCAGTCTTCACATAGTTTATTGTCATAGAGAAGGCCCACCATTTCAACTACAATTCCTACAGGTGTTGCTCTACCTGGTGTTATCCTCATAACACCTCCTTCCTCTGCCACCCCCAATCATTCTCTTTTTCATTTTGTTCAATCCAAAAAAATGAAAACCTCCCCAGTATCCAAATCCTTAGTGATTAATTGTTTCTTTTTTATAGGTATTTGGTCTTTTTTTCTTTCCATCTTATTCTGTTTAATGAAAATTATTATGGTGTATTTATTTTTTAATATTTCACCCTACTATTGTTCTATTTTTGTTAATCCCAAAAGGGGGAGAAAATGTGGATGGAATATACTATTCTTAGTCTATTTATTGAGGAAGATATTTGTTTTAACTAAATTCTAGCAATGAAAAAAATTAGTCATATTGGATAATTACATTCACCTATGTCAAAGCATGTATGAATTCCATAATTGGTGATTACCAAAAAGGGGGATATTTTTGGACCCTCTATGACAATGTATTTTTTATAATCACAAATAATGTCAATATACAGATTCTACACTTTCATTCCAGTTTAATATCTCTCCCTAAATCAATTATTTTATGAAACAACATATAATGAAATAAGTCAATAACCTATATTCATGAAAAAAAATATGTTTACAAGTGTAGTTTTATGTGTACTTTTGATTAACACTTCGTCTTGTAATGGTATATGCAAGACAGAACCTTTGTAACCTTTTTTTGATTCATCAAGATAGATGTTCGACAGACCGATGTTTGACAGATCAATGTTCGACAGACTGATGTTCGGTAGAACATAGTTTGAAAAATCAATGTTCGACAGACCAATGTTCGACAGACCGAAGTTCAACAGAACAAAGTTGACAGACCGAATTTCGATATACCAAAGTCGAAAAACCGAAGTTAGACAAACCAAAGACGACAGACCAAAGTTCAACAGAACAATGTTTGACACACCGAAGTTTAAAAAAGAAATCCATCTCAAAAAATTCCAAAGACCACTGTTCAAAAGAAAAATGAATGACACACTGATGTTGACAAAACAAAGATGACAGACCGATATTGTAGAGACCCCAAACATGATGTACATAGAAATTACATTACTTTTGCGGAATACTTAATACTAAACAAAAACCAACACTCAAGGAACATAATAGTGTAGGGTCTTTGGAAACCGAGATCATAATCTTCTAATCATGTTGACAGATCTTCAACATCTCCCATAAACAACCTCCACATTTTTTTCTTACCTAAAACCTTTCATTATATCCTGGGGAAAAGAAAACATATAAAGGGTGATCTCAAATGATAAGTAAGGTTATTCATGGAGAGAATAAAAGAAACCATATAAATTTGAACTTAAAAACATGAACATAATGTTTAAACATCAAAATCATGATCAATGACATAAAACATGGTTGTACGTAAGGAATAGATCATAATGGCACATCAATAATCATAAATTATCATGGGAATAAATCATATAATTGTGGAAAACAATTAATCCCATGATATGATTTCCATAGTATCCATGGCATTGATGCCAAGACCATCTTAGTGGAAAAAGTCCCTTTCTGAATCGAGTTCATTCCTCGTTCCAATCCTGTAACACTAAACCAGATTAACTTACCATTACAAACATGACTATCTAATGAGATATAAATCTTTAACCAATTAATTGGATGGAGATATAAGTCCCACCAATCTAATAATGAAACCATTCTTATGTGTTCCACAACATAAACATAAATCATTCATCATAACCTAAATAATAAAATGGGTTTCATAAACATCATCCCATCATAACATAATCCATATAAAAAAATGGATATCATTTCATCATAAGAAAATTGAAACTATTTAAATCATAAAGATATTATACATGAAACATACACAAATGAAATAATGTCATCTTTAATGGAAAATGGTTTTGATAAAATACATGAAATTATTTCTTAACGAAAATGTCCATTATTCTTCAAAATAATTTTCTTATCTCAAAATTCCATGAAATTTTAAAAGAAAATGAATTTTCAGAAAATAATCATGAATACTTGTAGAATAATCTTCATGAAAATTTGGAGTTTTGAAATTGGAAAAACACATTCAAGCTGTATATGTTAAAAAAACATTCTCCTCGTAATTTTTACGAAAAAGTCAAAAAGTACCACCTATGGTAAACAAAAGAATGATTCCTTCCATAACACAAAGTAAAAGTCAAAGAGGTGTATACCTGACTTTTAAAATACATTGAAGAATATTAAAAAATTTATGAAAAACATTTTTATAGACATGGATGAAAAATATAACCCCAGTAAATACTTAAGTATAAGAAATCTCGAATAAAAATGAGATTGAAAAATTATCCCTTACCTTAGGTCTGATTTGCATTGTACGTATCTGAAACTCCTTCATAATGATTTAAATAATGTCATTTACTTATTACAGAATAATTTTCATTGTTATGATAACATATATGGTTCACTTATGACACTATATTACCCCAACTTTAGTGAATTCCTTGTTAAAGAAACATTTTGGGTAAAATAGTTTTATTTATCGTTCGTGTTTGGACTTGTTGTTAATGAAATTATTATTAATTAAATAATGACTTACTTCAGAAATTTAAATCATGATATATATATAATATATATTCAGTATATATAAATAATAGATAGATTAATGAAATGAAATACACTGTTCATAGAGACAGTAGGTCGTACGTACACAATAACATTGTTTTCGTTTCCTTATTAAATTTAATGGAATTAAGTAGATGACACACACACATATATATATATATATATACATAAATCTAGTAGCATTATTATGTCATATATTTCATTATTATTCAGTATATATACTTTATAATCATTCATGAATGGATAGCATGAATAATGAATCTCATCAAGTTCATGGAGACGGTAGTCCGTACGTACGCACGAGCGATGATATTGTTCCCATAATTATTCAATAGAATTGGAGTGGATGATATATTATCTCATAATTAGTATGATTATATAATAACCATATATTGTTATTCAGTACACAATTATACCTATCCGTGTAAGGTGGTGGTGGAAAAACTGATTACACCACGTGATGGAGATGGTATTCCGTACGTACGCACGCACGGTGATTACATATTCCATAGAATGGATAGAAGATTAAATAGGGTTGTTTCATATTTATAATAAAATATCAGTATATGATTTATATTGATGTTATTACATTATAATGAAACAACTAATGAAGAGGATGTATAAGAAGAAATAAATTTGAAAGAATCATTAACGAATATTACCTCTTCTTCGACACGCCTCTTTGAAACCTCATCTTAGGGCACTAATTTTGGTCTTTGAGGATGACCAAGTCCTCTAGAATATTACTAGGGGTGTTGAGAATATTAATGGTTTGCGGTTGGCCGAGCATGATGGCTCCATGTTGTGTAAATTGGAGAGGGAGAAGAGGGGCACCTTTGGATAGTGTGAAAATATTATTTTATTATAAACTTATATTAGGTTTAAAAGGGTCCAAAAGTCATTAAAGATGAATATAAGATGACTCATAGTCTAAATAAAATCATCAATCAGAATTAGACAAGTTTTGGATAATATTTAATCATTATAATCTTATTTAATTAAATCATTTATTAATGAGGTAAATACTGTATCATTATTGTGTCATAAATAATTTAATTTATTTGATGTCTAAAAATTATAAAAAACCCACCAGGAAGGAAATATTTTTATATTTCCAATGATTATTCATAGTCTAAATGATAATTTATATAACTCCTTATAAAAATTAATTACTAAAATATGTTTGTTAATGTCAATTTTGACATTACATTATATTAATTAATTCAAATTGTCATTATCACTACCAAGTGGCTCAATGAGGTCCCAAAATAGACCCATGGATTCCCATGGTCGGTAAATACTCCTAAAATAATGTTAGGACAACTGTTAAGGTAATTTTGAAATATTATAATATTCTTTTAACCTTGAATTACCCTATTTACCTTTAACTGTAGTAAATAATAGTCAAAAGTTTCTATTCGCCAAAAATGATTTTCATCTTATTGAACCACATTTTACTTATTTATAACAACCATGTATGTTGGATCTTTGAAATTCAATTTACAGATGTGGTAAAATTTCATTTAAATGAAAGAGTCAGTTTTTTTAACTACCACTAAGTGGTTTCACTATTCATCAAAAATTGATGTTTTTCAGCAAAATACCAAAAATTCATCTTAAGCTATATTTGATATTCCGAATTCCAAAATGATGTCTATTTTACGAAATTCAAAACTTAGAAGTTTAATTAATTAATTTTAAATGCAATTCTCGTTATCAAAACAAATAGCGTGTTTTTAAGTAATAAAAACTATCAAAAGACCGACACTTGTTTGTGTCCAATTTCAATGTGAAATTAATTCCAATGAACAACATTGTATTAAATGGTAAAAATATATTCTAATTACACATTAAGACCAATTAAAAAGATAATATAACCATAAAAATTATTGAGATGAAACATGTTGTTTTTAATTATAATATACCGTGTTTTTACTATTCATTAAAATATGAAATTTATCAGAATAATATGAAAATTTTATCCAAATTAAATTTTTCTATCCTGATTCCAAGGAATAATTTTATTTTTTCAAATTTAACTTATAAACATGTCATAAACTAGATTTAACGTGGGTGCACCAGAGGCAAAACTACATTTTGTTAAAAATACTTATTTTACCCGAAAATTTTATTTTGTTCTCATACCATGTTGTAAAAAATGATTAAGATGAATAATAATGTCATAAAATTAAAAATTTAGATAATAATATTCATAATTTATAGTTCATAATAATATTATAACCATATATCGTGGTTTAGTGAAACCTGATATTGTGTACAACACACGCTATCGAGGCAGGTCACGATTGCGTGTAATGTAGGCCAAGTCAGGGCTGTGTGTAGCACAAAACACCATTGTTGTTTTTTATAACAGAATCCAACCATATTTAATTTATATATTGAATATATATATAAATATATATATATTTACATATATATATATACACTCAATGTTGCGAACTTGAAATTGTGTGTAACACGATGCAATAATATTGTTGGATATACTGCAAGCTAATACAGTGTTGCGTATAGTACAAGCTAATCTTGGTGTAGTGTATAATAAATGGAATAAAAAATAATATATCTCATAAAATCCCAGGGTGTTACATTGTAGCCCCCTTAAAATGAATTTCTCCCTCGAAATTCATTAGGTTTATAAATGGTTTACTACATGAAGGTTTCTTTCATAGAAACCCACATCGTAAAACGGAATAATAAAACTTAATTTTTAAAATTTAAGTAAGAAACATAATGGTTACCCAAATTAACTCATCACTGGGTTTCCACATAGGATAACATTGGTGAAAATTTTGATATGGATGAAAAAATATAACCATCATGTTTTCATGACGAGTGGTAGAGGACATGGCTATAAAAAAGCCAACAATCACAAAGCCATAAATTTCTGTTGATCTAACGTACCATCTGATTTATCAGATATGAGGGAACTCAGACAAAATTTTTGGTTTTCAAGATCATTTCCCTAAAGTTTATGAATTAAAAAAAATACTTACATGATTTTGGTTCAATCTCACCATTCTACATGCCTTGATCAATTTCCACTTCATCTCTTAAAGAAATGAAGTTGAATTTGTTAATCGTGAAGTGTTAGCAGACCAAGTGATAGAATGATGGGTCATTCCTTCTGTTTCAAACAAAAGGTTAGAAAAATTTATCAAATATACATAAGTCCAACTATGGTGAGGTTAATCGTATATGATTCCAAAAATGATCAATTACTTCTTTTATCATACTGCTTAATAAAATAAAACTAGTTTTTACTAACCAGGGACTTCTTGTAGGCCAGTGGTAGGCGATAAAGGCATGTCGCACATCAGTTGTGGGTTCGATTCCTGAAGCCTTGTCTGATGCGATGGGTTGTCTCCCGTCCTGTATGTTGTCCTTTTTTCTAAAACTACACTATTATAAAATTCCAAAAATAATATAAAAAATTTCTAGCCTTAAACAATACTAACTTATGTCCAACATAATTGATTAAAATATATAGGCTTATCTAAAATACGTATATCCAAGTTCATAATATAAAAAAATAATTATTATAAATTTCATTTAACGAGCATGTGAATACCATCATTTATCTCCCATATATCATATGATATATATTTTTGGTCACATTCCAAACAAGTGAATACCATAATCAGGTATTCTTTGGAAACATGAGTTACTATATAACCTTAGTGAAAACATCAGTGCTATCAAAATTTAACTCATTACAAATACTAAAATTCCCAAATTTCTATATACTCAATCCATGATATCAATTTGTCCTTATATCAATCAAGAGCTCATGAATACTATCAAAAATTTCATTTTCTCCATATCCATTCATTATGCGCATATCATATTCTTTCCAAAAATATCTCAATCACATTCCCTGGATACCGGTACCATAAAATTATTGAAAACTACAATAGTCCAATACATAAATATTCCAATATTCCATGATACTATATACAACATTATTTTGGAATCCCATTACATAAAAACATAATCTTTCCACCACATCATTATCATATTCAATATCTCCAATAGTGATCGCATATGACATTACTTTTCCCTTTTCATTAAGTGGTTTCTCATGTCGATCATCATTAACACTTGGATTAGGGCATTCATTATGATAATGCCTCATTTCCATGAACTTGAAGCATTTATGTTTTGGTGGAGCATTCTAGGAACTCTTTTCTCTATTCAAATCATTAGCTACATTTTTTCCATTACTTTGACACTCAACTACTCGGTGACCTTCTTTTCCACTCTTAAAACATTTTCTAATACCTTTTATGAAATCCCTGCCATGCTTATTTCCACACATTGAACACAATGAAATAATCATCTTCTTTTTTCCATTGTTCTAGGATTTCTTCACGAACTCCATCTTTTATTTTATGTCAAATTCATGGGATGGATATGTGACAACAACATCAAGTTCTACCTTGATATCACACCACCCAATTTCTTCATAGCTATTGATGTCTCTTATAGCTAATCCCCTATGAAGACTTGGTTTTAAGACCCTAAAGAATCGATCAACTTTACTTTCAGGTTGGATGATAATTCTAGATGCATACCTTGCAAACCTTTTAAAATTCACATCGTATGTACCAATATATTAATCATCCTTTTTATTAAGCATAAGGACCTCCTTTTCCATCTTTTCTCGAAGAATACAAGTGATGTAGTTATTGAAAAATAAGTTCTTGAACTCATCCCATTCCATGGAGTCAATTTCACATTGGGGCCTTGCATTCTTAATCAGAGTCCTCCACTGGTCTGCTTCACCATCGAAACGGTAAATAGCCATAATGAAATTTTCATGTTATGAACATTGATGTATGGAAAAAATCTTTTCAATGGTACTAATCCATTGTTCAGCAACAAGTGGATCAGAAGACCAACTTAACGAAGGTGGACTTTGCCTCATTAAGGACTCAATAGAATATTGTTCCCTTCTCTGTTCATTTGGTAGTCCAGAATGATTCATAGCTTGCGTAAGTATATAAATAAGATTTTTTACTCCATCTCCAATAACATTAGTTTGTTAAAGAGTAAAATCATTGCATTATTCATTACATTGATCAACATGGTTCCTCCAGGTTCTAGAAAGAGTCTAAAACCGAAAAAGAATAGTGTGAGAGGAAAAAATCAGGCTAGGAAAACAACATAATAAAGGTGGAGTACCTTAAATATATAACATCTTATGTTTAATTCTATTATCGTTACCATAATCCTTTGACTATAACCTATAGTTATACTTAATCATAGAGATATCCCCAGACATACCATAAAAATATCTCTAGGGATCTCAATTAAGTTTTCACATTCTAGTTTCTAATGGTTAATTAAACCATTCCTTTGATTCCAACTGTAGAGACCCAAAACATGACGTACATGGACATTAAATTACTTTTGAGGAATACTTAATACATAACAAAAACCAACTGTTAATGATTGTAATAGTTTAGTGTCTTTGGAAACTCATAACATAATATTCGAATCATGTTAAAAGACCATCAACATCCCCCATAAATATATTCCCCTTTTTTCCTTACCAAAAAACTTCTTTATATCCTGGGGAAATGAAAACATATAAAGGGTGAGCTCAAATTCATAGTAAGGGTAAGAATGGAGAAAATAAAACAAACCATATACATTTGAACTGAAAAACATGAACATAATGTATAAACATAAAAATCTAGATCAATGACATAAAACATGGGAGTACGTAAGGAATAGATCATAATGGAACATCAATAATAATAAAATAGCATGGGAATGAATGAAATAATTGCGGAAAACCATTAATCACTTGATATGATTTCCATAGTAGCCAAGGCATTTCTTCTATGACCATCTTAGTGGACAAAGTCCCTTTCTGAATCGAGTTCACTCCTCATTTCAGTTCTGTAACACTAAACCAAATTAACTTACCGTTCTGGCCATGTATATCTCATGAGATATAAATCATTACCCAATTAATTGGAGAGATATATAGGTCCCATCCATCTCTTAATTAAATCATTTTTACATGTGCCACAACATAAACAAAAATCATTCATCATAACAAAAATAATAAAATGGGTTTCATAAACATCATCCCATCATAACATAATTCATATAAAAAAATAGATATCAATTGAACAATATATAATTGAAACCATGTAAATCATAGAGATATTATTTTTTAAACATACACATATGATATAAGGTCATCTTAAATGGGAAATATTTTTGATAAAACACTTGAAATGATTTCTTGAGGAAAATGTCTATTATTCTATAAAATCATTTCATTTTCTCAAAATTCCATGAAATTTTAAAAGAAAAGGATTTTGTTGAAGAAAATCATGAAAACATGTAGAATAATCATCATGAAAATTAGTCATTTTTAAATGGTAAAAATCCTTTCATGTCGTATAAGTTAAAAAAACATTCTACTCGTACTTTTAATGGAAAAGTCAAAACGTACCATGTATGGTAAACGAACGAAAGATTTCTTCCATAACACAAATTAAAAGTCAAAGAGGGGTAAAAATGGATTTAAACATAAATTAATGAATATTAAACACTTTATGAAAAACATTTTTATGGACATGGATGAAAATAATAACCCTAGTAAAAACATACATATAAGAAATCTCGAATAAAAATGAGATTGTAAAATTATCCCTTATCATCGGTCTGATTTTCTTCGTACTTATCTGAACCTCCTATATAATGATCTAAATAATTTCATTTACTTATTAATGAATCATATTCATTTTTATGATATTATATATGATTCACTTATGACTTTACATTACATGTTCATCTGTAAATTCCATGTTAAAGAAGTGTTTTGGGTAAAATCGTTTTATTTATCAACATGTTTGGACTTTTTGTTCTTGATATTATTATTACTTATATCATGATTTACTTACATAATGTAAATAATGATTTAAATATAATATATATTCAGTATATATATATATAATAGATAGATAAATGAAATGAAATACACCGTTCATGGAGACGGTAGGCCGTACGTACGCATGAACGTTGTTTTCGTTTCCTTATTAAATTGAATGGATTTAAGTAGATGACATATATATATTTAAATACATAAATAAAGTACAATTATTATGTAATATATTTCATTATTATTCAGTATATATACATTATAAGAATTCATGAGTTGTTAGCATGAAGAATTAATCTCATTGCGTTCGTGGAGACTGTAGTTCGTACGTACGCACAAGTGATGATATCGTTCCCATAATTATTGAAGAGAATTTGAATGGATGATATAATATCTCAGAATCATTATGATGTTATATTAATCATATATAGTTATTCTTTACACCATTATACCCATCCAGGTAAGGTGGTGGTTGAAAAACTGATAACACCACGGCGTGGAGACGGTATTCCGTACGTACACACGTGCGGTGATTTCATTTTCCATAGGATGAATAGAAGGTGAAATAGGGTTGTTTCATTTTTATAATAAAATATCATTATAAGAGTTATACTGATGTTATTACTTCATAATGAAACAACTAAAGAAGAGGAATTAGCTGTAGAAATAAATTTTAAAGAATCGGTAACAGATATTATATCTTCTTCGACACGCTTCTTTGAAACCTCCTCTTAGGGAACAAATGTTGGTCTTTGAAGAAGACCAAGATATCTATAATATTAATAGGGCTGTTGAGAAGAGTAATGGGTAGGTTTTGGCCGAGCATGAAGGCTCAATGTTGTGTAAAGAGGAGAGGGAGGAATTTTCCTTTTATAAGGGAGGAGAGGGGCACCTTTGGATAGTGTGAAAATATTATTTTATTATAAACTTATCTTCAGTTTCAAAGGATCCAAAAATAATTAATGATGATAATAAGATGAATAATGGAATAAATAATATCATCTAATCATAATAGGACTTGTTTTGGATAATATTTTAATCATTATAATCTTATTTATTTAAATCATTTATAAATGAGGTAAATACTACATCATTATTGTGTCATAAATAATTTAATTTATTTGATGTATAAAAATTATAAAAAAACCAAAATTTAGGAAATATTTTTAGCTTTCCAATGAATATTTATAGTTGAAAAGGTAACGTATATAACTCCTTATAAAAAATAATTACTAAAAGAGTTTTTTTAATGTCAAATTTGTCTTTACATTAAATTAATTAATCCAAATTGTCACTATCAATACCAAATGGCTCAATGGGGCCTGAAACTTGACCCAAGGATGTCCATGGCCAGAAACTACTCATCCAATAATGTTAAAACAACTGTTAAGGTAGTTTTGAATTATTATAATATTCTTTTAACCTTGAATTACTATATTTACCTTTAACCGCAGTAAATAAAAGTCAAAAGTGACTATTCATCAAATATTATTTTCATCTTATTGAACAACATTTTAATTATTGATAATAAAAATTAATGTCAGATTTTTGAAATTCTATTCACAGAAGTGGTAAAATTTCATTTAAATGAAAGAGTTAGTTTTTTTAACTACCACTAAGTGGTTTCACAATTCATCAAAAATTGCTGTTTTTCAGAAAAATACCAAAAATTCAGCCTAAGCTATATTTGATATTGTGAATTCAAAAATGATGTCTATTTTTCCAAATTAAAAACATAGAAGTAGAATTAATTGATTTTAAAAATAATTCCTATTATGAAAAAACAGCGTGTTTTTACGAAACAATAACTATCATAAGATCGACACTAGTTTATGTCCAATTTCAATGTGATATTAATTACAATGACCAAAATTGAATTAAATGGTAATCATATATTATAATTAGACATTAAAACAAATAAAAAATATAATCTAACCATTTAAATTAATGCGATGAAAAAAGTTGTTTCTATTTAAAATATATCGTGTTTTTACTATTCATTAAATACGAAAGTTCTCAGAATAATTTGAAAAATTTATCCAAATTAAATTTTTTGTCCTGATTCCAAGGAAGAATTTTATTTTTTTAAATAGAACATATAAACATGTCAAAAAGTATATTTAATGTCGGTGCGCCATCAAAAGGTGGAAAAACTGTATTTTTTAAAAAATACTTATTTTACCCGAAACATTTATTTTGTTCTCATACCATGTTCTAGAAAATGTTTAAGATGATTAATAATGTTATAAAATTCAAAATTTACTTAATAATATTCATAACGGCTAGTTCATAACAATATTATTACCATATATCATTGTTTTGTGAAACCCGATATTGCGTACAACACACGATATCGAGAAGGGTCGTGATTGCGAGTAATGCAAGCCAAGTGAGGGTTCAGTGTAGTAAAAGACTCCTTTGTTGTTTTGAATAATATAATCCAACCACATTTCATTTATACACTGAATATATATATACACACACATATATATATACTCAATGTTGCGAACTTGAAATTTTGTGTAACACGATCCATGAATAGTGTAGCATATACTGCAAGCTAATACGGTGTAGTGTATAGTAAAAGCTAATCTTGGTGTAGTGTACAATCAAATGAATTAAAAAGAATTTATCTCATAAAATATCAGGGTGTTATAGATGTTATCAAATCAAAGACAATAAATTGAAGATGACTCAGTGATAGAAAAAAATTCCATTTCATTAATTTAAATTTTTTTCTAATGTACATATTTAGACAAATTAATGTTTCTAACATTTTTTAATGTTATCTATAGGACTATCCATAGATAGTATGAGGTGCATCCACATGCAGAGATATTTATTCCAAGATTATCCTAGAGTATAAATGGACCCCATCATTCATGTTAAAATAGGAGCAATACACACTGAGACATGCTGAGACACAGACTATGCGAATAAAAAAGAGGAAGTAACTGCTTGAGATTACAAGAAGACTGAAACAATCATCATTCTCCAAAAAATTCTTACTATACATTAAGACATTAAAGAGTTGTAAATTTTCAAATATGGATTTCAAGAACAATGATTCTATATTCTAATGATAACTTCCAAAAAAGGACTCAAATACCATTTTCTCAACATCCATTGAGTCTATAGAATAAATTCACAACACATAGGGAATTATTAAGTATACTCTCTTTTTTAGCTCTGTTATGTTTTATCTTCACTAATTGAGTTGTGTGTATATTTTTCTATATCACACACCCATTCTCCTGAGCTTAACTGGAGGATATCAAACTATCCTCATGATAAATTTCGTCATACTCTTATTTCCCATGAATAATTATGGTAGGGGTAAAGTGTGACATGGAAAACCGGGTATGTTGTTATAAACCACGATTTAGGGTGTGGATAAATATTTAATTATATAAACCTCTTAGGGGTAGGTGATCAAAAAGTGGGATGATTAGGTCTTGTCATAAGACTGACCTCTTCTTTATATTGTTATGTCAATGTTAAATTACTCTGATTTGTTTTATCTTTTTATTTTATTTTTTCAATGACAAAAAACTATTTTTACATTCACTTTGATAGATAGTTTTGTTAGCTATGTATAAATATTTAATTCTGTAAACCCATTTAAAAACTTTATTTAGTGGTTGAATTGCTTCAATAGAGGACTAACCAACCTCGGAGAAACGAAATGAGAAATTAAACAATTATATATCTACTAACATAATTGACTGGGATGTTTTGAATGGGGGGATTTTTATCATAATTTTTTCACATAAATTTTAATTGGAACTCAATTCCCCCCAATAGAGTATCCACTCTAAACAACAGAGTTAAAAATACATATATAAAAAATATATAATATAACTATACACATATATATAATTTCATATTTGATTTACTTATAACCTCTTATCACTCAGTTGTAAACAATTTGTTATTAAAATAAAAATACAAAGTGATATCACTTCATTTTTCATGTATGTTCTCGTTCGATAGTTTTGGCGCATCTAATTTAATCTTCTTTCCATAATCTCTAAAATTTTAAAAATTAGTTATATTTCATATATATTCATAATATACATGTTTATATTCACTCATAAATTTTTAATATTGAGAAATGAATTACATTGTTCAAAGAAATGGTATGTCATGAATCTGTGCGAATGCGGTTTTCCTTAATTCTATTGAAGAAACAGAAGAAAGGTAAATAATATATCACTATTCAAAATTAATTATTATACATTATATATCATATATTTTAGTTTAATATATCATTATTTACATATTATTAAAATTTTAATGATAATATAGTATATCTCTTCGTGGAGTTGGTAATCCACGGGTACACATGATTGACTTTATCTTTTTCAAATTGGTTGGGTGTTAAAATGATAAATATGATATTACCATAATATATGTATATTTATATCATAATTTAATATATAAACAGTAAAATCCTAATAATAATAAATTTAATATTGGTGAATATATATGAATTGTATCCATACCTGGAGACAAAAATTCATAATTATGCATGAGCAACACATTAAACTACTACATGATAGAAAGATAGATAATAAAGGTGGTTCCATGATCTTAATAACATTTTAATGTAATTATGAAATTTAATTTATTATGTTATGAAATGTTTAGAATATTTTATAGTGGTTAAATGAATAATCTAAATAGTGATCTATTAAATAGATTAACTCTTATATGGAATAAATACTTTACATATCCTCTTAAGGGCACTATTGAGGGTATTTAGGAAACTCCATAACCTATAGAATTAAAATAAACTTATTAAATTATTTTTATCATATGATATTTGATATATATAAGTATCATGGTGGATTTAAGTGATAGGAGGGGTGAACATTTATATTTACTGTGTGGGCATAATAAATGAATTTAAAAAATATTAAATTACTACAAATAAATTTTGATTAAAAAATCCTCCAAATTTATTCTGAAAAAATATAATAATAATATTATTTTATATGCGATAATATAAAAAAATTTCGACATGTAATGATCAAGTTTCTATAGGTATCATATTATTAACAATTTTAATTCCCTTTACAGTATCAATGTAATATAATTTTTTTCAAAATATTTAGCGTTAGTAATGTTAATATCTGATGAAAAAGAACCACAAATTGTAAAGACCCGTAAAATTCATGGGAAATTTTTTCTTAATTTTCTTTAGAATTTTACAAGAGCGCGGTTTCAGACGGCACCTGATTCCGAGGCCCGGAGTGCCCGGAATTAATTTCCGAAGTTTGGCTCGGGTACGTTCAGTGAACGAACGAGCGGGAATTCCTAACTTTTGATCCGGTGCTCGGAATTGAAATCAGAGGGCACCGATGAACTCGCAGCGCCGATATTCGCTTAAAGAGACCTTTTCGGGAGTTGCGTTTGTTGCGGGTTGAAAGTTAGATTTATGCGTTTTTAGTTTGAGTTAAATAAAATTTGTATAGAACAAATTTTATTATAACTTGTCAAAAAAACCTACCAAAGGAGGTTGGAAGTGGGACCCACACCCACTTAACCTCCCTTGGGAGGATTAAGTGTGGTGGGGCCCACACGAACCCCTAAACCTTTCAAATTCTCCCAACTCCCTTAACGCCTCATTTAATGGCTTGAGTTACCTTTTTAATTATGGGAGTTAAACCTTTTGAATTTCAAACTTTTGAAATTCTTTTGTGTTATGTGATAATAAAATAAGATGTTGTCTTATTTTATTTTGGGTTTTTGTTTGTCTACTTGAGAGGTGGAGAGTTCTTTCTTCTTCTTCAAACTCAACGAAGAACGCGAAGAACGTCGTTCTTCAACGAAGAACTTCTCCGCCGAAGAACACGGTCCATCCGCGACGCCGTATCCGCGACGCGACGTACTTCTTCCGCGTCATCTCTTCCGCGACGGTTTTCCGCGACGAACGCCATCGACAACGACTCTTCCTCCGACGTCAAAGGAATCGACACCGATATTCCACGACTACGTCAACGTGCGACTATCGAGGTAGGGGTTCTTGAGTTCGTTGTTTTCTTTATTATTTGACTTTCCTCAAGACTTGACGAAGAACGCTCAATTTCCGACGAAGAATGCCGCTCCGCTCTTCTTCGTCTCCCGTGTCAACGAAAGAGAACACCGCTTCCTCCTCGGACCTTCTTCGTCGGCATACGAAGATTTGCCAACGACGTAACTCTTCGGGCATATCTCTTCGTCAACGGATTGACGAACGATGACCGCGACGCCCGACCACCGCGACGTTGTCTTCCGCGGGACGTTGTCAAATCTTCGATCTTATACCCGAGGTAGGGGTTGTTGATTCAATATATATTTATTCCATTTCTTGATCATGGATTTCGCATGTCAAACATGAGACTTTTGAATGTTTTAAGTTGCGTTATTATTTTAACGTGAGGGGGGCCGGACCGCACGAACACGGCCGAACCCCCCCTCCATTTTTCTTGTTTATTCTTGCGGGTGGAAGCAAGTGGCGTGGTGCCGTCCCACCACGCGGATGATCGTGCAAATATTTTTTTACGCGGCGCCATCATGCCACGCCGAGGAAAAATCTTCAAGAACGCGACGCCGTCGCGCCGCGTTGAATGGAATCAAGGCACGGCGAAGGGGCGCGGTGCCGTCGCACCGCGCCGGATGACGAACGCCGCGGCCGGTTCCAGGCCGCGGCGGAAGAGAAGACCAGCGGCCGGGCCGCCGGCGTCGGAAGCCGAAGGGGGGACCGGAATTTCCGGTCCCGTTAGAGAAAACCGGCCGGCCAGCTGGCCGGCCGGATACCTTTAAAACCGGGGGAATTAATCCCCCGGCCACCTCATAAAACCCCCCTCTTTATGAGGGGGGCGGTTCTTTGAAGGAGGGGGGCAGCCGGCCCCCTCGGTTCCGCACCAGCAGGCCCCCCACGTGGGGGGGGGGGGGCGGTTTTAAAAGAAACCGGCGCGGCACAAAGGCCGCGCCGCCCCTCAAAACGCGGGGGTTTGTCACCCCGCTTGCAGCCACCTCGCGGCGCCAGGCCGCCGCGGCCCGCCGCGCCGCCCCAGGGGGGGGGGGGGTCGGGCCGGGTCGGCCCGGACCCGGACCCCCCTGTTTCAAACCAGAATTGGTTTTTGGCTCATAACTTGAGCCTCGGACCTCCGAATGACAAACCGACTGCGACAACGCGATCCTTGGATCGAGACGGTCGTTTCGGTATATCGCACTCAAGGTTTCGGATTACTTTGAGTTCGGCCGGGTTGGTTCGTTCACGAAACCAACCGGGCTTTCGGAGCGGAAACGCTCATATCTTGAGCTACGAATGTCCGATTGACGCGCCGTCAGTCGCGTTGTGTTCCTCTTAGTGAGACGGATCTTTTGGCATACTCCGCCCGAGGTTTGGACGCAGGTGGAGTACGGTCGGGTTGGTTTTGCCTTAAAAATCAACCGGGCCCCGGAGACGAAAATGCCAATAACACTCAGACCGGGCGTCCGATCGACGCGCCATCTGTTGCGTTGAGTTCCTGTTGACGATACGGAACTTTTGGATACATCAACTCTGGTCTTCGTGACAGTTGATGTATCAGCCTTTCGGCTCGTGGAGCGGACCCTCCGAACGAGCTTGCTATGTTCGGGAACCCAAGTGCTGGCTGCGACTGCTACGTCTACTACTGCTACTGTGACTGCGACGACGACAGTACAGAGATCCTGTGTGGATTCGACGACGACGACTACAGCACTCAGCGATCCTACGTGGATCAGTGCTTCAGGTCCTGTGTGGGCCCGATCCTGTGTGGGTCCTTGCGCTCAGCGGTTCTGTGTGAGCCAGCGCCTACAGGTCCTGTGTGGGCCCGATCCTGTGTGGGTCTTTGCGGGGGTTAGTTACCTATCGATCCTTCGTGGGTCCGACGACTTAGATGAATCAGTGATCATCTTTATCGTCCTTGAAGAAGTATACCTGTGTGAGCTGAATCCTATTGCTTTCCTGTGTGGATTGTGTTGAGCAATCCTGTGTGGATTACGTTTTGCTTTCCTATGTGGAATACGTTTACTATCCTGTGTGGACTGAGTTGTACTTGGGCTCGGAGGTTGGAGCGTATTTGAATTGATGACTTAGGTATATGTATGGGCATATACCTAAGCAGTGTCTGTTGTTTCTTCGTGATTGTACTTTTCTTCGTGGTTTATCCTTTGTGGATTTTGAGAGACCTTCTGGGGTCTCGGGGTCCCTACTGAGTAGCTTATACTCACCCCTGCACGGGCTTTGCCCGCACTACGTTGTGTTGGTTGCAGACGACGGACAGCGTTGACCTTAGCTGAGGCCTACAGAGCGGGATGGTACCCGGAGGAGGACCACTGGGCGGGACGTGCACGGATCGGACGGCGGGACCCGTGGAGCAGAGGAGCTATCTGTACCCACCCTTCAGGTGGGATTTCCAGTGGACAGCTCGGTGTAGCGGCTTTTACTTTCCAGTTGCTGTTTTTCCCTTTCGAGTTGTACTTTACTTTCAGTTTGGGTTTGTATTCTGGCCCATTTACCTTTCCGCACTTTCAGTCGTTCTCTGCTTTGTTTAGTATTTACTTTCCGCTTGTTTACTCTGTGGTGTGTGTTTACTTTTCAAAGGCAATGCCTTCCCTTTTTACCGGGATTTACGCCTTGGTGCTAGTCACCAGCCCCTGGCCTATGGAAGGCGGGCTTGGGGTAGTCACGGCACGGACCCCGAGGGCGGGTCGTGACAAATTGGTATCAGAGGAGTTCGGTTCTACCGCGAACTCTGATCTTTTCTATGTGTGAAGCAATAATGTTTAGCGTATTTAGTGTGGATATCAGTCCAGGGAGTCCAGTGTTGGTGCGGCGGCCGACGTATCCGTACACCAGGACCATGACTTCTGATTTCCGACTTAATGCACGAAAACATTGATTGTGTGTGTGTTTCAAAGTTTTCTTTGTGATTACTTATATCAGCTCACCAGGTATACTGTTCTGACCATGGCGCACCTGTTTCCTTTTCAGGATGGCCCCACGACGGCAGCCAGCTAGGGTTCCGAGAGTCGAGCGAGACGACAGCCCACCGAGCAACGAGGCCTCGGTGCAGGGCCCTTTTCCAGTAGTGGCACCGGCGGTAGCTTTACCCGCCGATCCCCCGATGCTTCCAGCAGCAGCCGCTGACGATGCACGTCGCCTCAGCGCACTGCATGAGTTTCAGCGCCAGCGACCGCCCAGGTTTCGCGGGGAGACGGATCCCCAGGCAGCAGAGGACTGGCTGGAGGCAGTGGTTCGAGTGTTTAGGCTAGTGAGGACACCAGCAGACCTCATGGTGATCCTCGCTGCGAGCCTACTACACGCAGTAGCAGGACGATGGTGGAGCTTGATGCTCCAGGTGCACGATGAGGCATCTCTTCTTTGGACGGACTTTGAGAGCCTCTTCCGCTCTGAGTTCGTCCCAGCCACCCTTCGTGCGGTGCGTATCCAGGAGCTTCTACAGCTGCGGCAGGGCAGCATGACGGTCGCTCAGTACTCGGCGAGATTTACCGATCTCTCGCGCTACTCGACCGACATGGTACGGGACCCATTCTTCCAGGCCCGGACCTTCGAGCAGGGTTTGAGACACGAGATCAGGGCATCGCTGATCTCCCTCAGCATACCGACTCAGACAGGAGTACTGGAGCGGGCCCTTCTGATCGAGAGCTTCCTTGCTGAGTCTACACCAGCACAGCGACCCACCGCAGGGCGGCACGTGGCAGAGTCATCCGCAGCAGGCAGTCGACGGATGACTCAGGGGTCCAGACAGACCAGACCTTCGGGCAGACGATCTCAGGGCACTGGCTCAGCAGTGCGGGGCACACAGCGCGGAGCCAGTCTTACGAGAGGCAGACAGTGCTACTCGTGCGGCGGGCAGGGCCACATGGCTCGTGACTACCCGACCCGTCGTGCCGAGGAGCAGCAGACGGTTGAGGGACCACCGAGGAAGAGGCAGAGGGTCGACCGTGGCGTTCCGCAGGGAGGAGGCGGACGAGGCAGAGGAGCTGGGCGAGCAGCTGGTGGTGGCCGACGCTTTGAGGCTCTACCACCACCACCACCAGGAGGTCCACCCCGACCACAGGGAGCTGGCGGGCAGCGACAGGCACAGCTCCAGGCAGCAGAGGCCTACGACCACGGCGCACCCGAGATGATTCGAGGTACTATCTGTGTCTATTCCACCCTTGCTGCAGTTCTTATAGACACAGGAGCGAGTCATTATTTCATAGCCGTTGCCCTTGTTCGGAGCTCGGAGATTCCGACAGAGCCGTTGGCTCGATCCTTACGGCTAGAGACTCCTACGGGAGAAGACTCGACGATTACGCACTGGTGCCGATAGTGTGAGCTCACTCTAGGAGGCGAGAGCTTCGGCTGGGATCTTCTTGTAGCTGCGTCGAGGCCTTACGACGTCATCTTGGGCATGGATTGGCTATCTACGGTCCATGCACAGATTGACTGTTTTAGGCGCATGGTGCGTTGTGTACGCACCGACGGGAGCAGGTTCACCTTCACCGGCGAGAAGGGAGCCTTAGCAGCACAGGATGGACTTCCGCGGAGGAGAGGACAGCCCATCACTCATCAGTTGGCTAGCCTTATCCTTGGAGCAGTTGACGTGCGGATTCCTGGTTTTCCTGCAGTGGTGGATCAGTTTGCGGACGTTTTTCCCGACGATGTTCCAGGGCTACCTCCTCGCAGAGAGGTAGACTTTTATATTGACTTGTACCCCGGGACAGCCCCGATATCCATTCCATCATATCGGATGGCCCCCGCCGAGCTTCGAGAGCTACGGGTACAGTTGGAGGACTTGCAGGGCAAGGGGTTCATCCGACCCAGTGTTTCACCCTGGGCTTCCCCGATATTGTTCGCCAAGAAGGCGGACGGGAGCTTGCGACTTTGTGTTGACTATCGTCGCCTGAACCAGGTGACAGTGAGGAACAAGTATCCGCTACCGAGGATTGATGACCTCTTTGATCAGCTCAAGGGAGCACGGTGGTTCTCGAAGATAGACCTCAGGTCAGGCTATCATCAGCTCAGAGTCAGAGACGAGGATGTGCAGAAGACGGCCTTCAGATGTCGGTATGGCCACTATGAGTTCTTGGTTATGCCTTTCGGTGTAACCAATGCTCCAGCAGTGTTCATGGCTCTCATGAACAGGATCTTTCAGCCATACCTCGATCGGTTTGTCGTGGTCTTCATCGACGACATTCTGATTTACTCTACGACAGAGGAGGAGAACTCCTATCACTTGCGAGTTGTTCTTGACACACTCCGAGAGCACCAGCTTTATGGTAAGCTCTCGAAGTGCTAGTTCTGGATACGTGAGGTCCACTTTTTGGGACACGTTATCTCTGAGGCGGGAGTTGCAGTGGATCCTGCGAAGATCGAGGCTGTGTTAGCATGGGAGCCACCCAGGAGCGTGACTGAGGTTCGGAGTTTCTTGGGACTAGCTGGATACTATCAGAGATTCGTACCAGACTTCTCTAGAGTTGCGGCATCACTCACAGCTTTGACGAAGAAGGGGAAACCCTTCGTGTGGTCAGACAGTTGTCAGCAGAGCTTCCGGGAGCTCAGACAGAGATTGACTAGCGCACCTATCTTGAGGTTGCCTGAGGAGGGAGTAGGGTACGTAGTCTACTGCGATGCATCAGGGACCGGACTCGGATGTGTTCTGATGCAGGAGCGGGCAGTGATCGCCTATGGATCACGACAGTTGAGGTCGCATGAGCAGAACTACGCTACCCATGGCCTGAAGTTAGCAGCAGTGGTCTTCTCTCTGAAGACATGGCGACACTATCTGATGGGCGAGCGCTTTACAGTCTTTTCCGATCATCAGAGTCTCAGGTATATCTTCTCGCAGAAGGACCTGAACCTGAGACAGCGACGATGGCTGGAGTTCCTCCAGGACTATGACTTTGAGATAGTCTATACTCCTGGGAAGGGGAACGTAGTACCCGATGCCCTCAGCAGGAGGACGGGCATTCAGCTACTCGAGGAGGCGACAGAGCAGCTATCCTCTTTGCAGATATCCTTCGTGGATAGAGATGGAGCAGCCTTCCTTCAGTATCTCACAGTCACTCCTCCACTACTGCAGTGAGTCAGAGAGGCACAGCGTGAGGACGTTGACTGTGAGACACGGCATGCTCAGATATCCTCGGGACAGGCACCTGATGGTTTCTCCCTTGGAGCAGAGCACGACATCCTTTTCAGAGGACGTACCATGGTACCAGTCGCTTTGCGAGAGGAAGTGCTGAGGGAGTTCCACACTTCTCCTTTGGCGGTACATCCTGGAGTGGCGAAGATGTACCAGGACCACAGACGACAGCACTGGTGGCCGGGCATGAAGAAGGCTGTAGCAGAGTTCGTTTCTCGATGCCTCACCTGTCAGCAGGTGAAGGCAGAGCATCAGGTACCAGCAGGCTTGGTACAACCCTTGGAGGTTCCGGAGTGGAAGTGGGACGGCATATCTATGGACTTCGTGACTGGACTTCCACGCACTTCCAGAGGTCACGACTCCATCTGGGTGATTGTTGACCGACTCACCAAGTCGGCACACTTCTTACCCATCAGAGAGCAGGGCTCAGTGGAGAGCTTGGGAAGTCTCTACATTCAGGAGATTGTGCGGCTCCACGGCGTGCCATCATCTATCGTTTCCGATCGAGATGCCCGCTTTACTTCCCGGCTTTGGAAGGGGTTACAGGAGGCGTTCGGTTCGCAGCTACGTCTTAGCACATCTTTTCACCCTCAGACGGATGGTCAGACGGAGAGGACCATTCAAACACTCGAGGACATGCTCCGTGCCTGTGTCCTCGACTTTGGTCGTAGTTGGGAGGACCACCTACCCTTGGTGGAGGTCGCATACAACAACAGCTACCACTCCACCATCGGGATGGCACCATACGAGGCGTTGTACGGCCGACCATGTAGATCTCCTTTGTGCTGGACAGACCCTGGGGAGTCATCACTGGTGGGACCGGAGATGGTCCAGGCCACGACAGAGAAGGTCCAAGTCATCCAGGAGCGGATGAGGACAACTCAGAGCCGGCAGAAGTCATATGCAGACAGGAGGCGGAGGCCACTGGAGTTCGAGGATGGCGACCACGTCTTCTTGCGGGTCTCACCTCGACGTGGAATTCGGAGATTTGGCCGAGGCGGCAAGTTATCTCCGCGCTTCATCGGACCTTTCCAGATTCTCAGCAGGATTGGCGAGGTGGCTTATCGCCTGGCTCTACCACCTCAGTTGCACCGGGTGCACGACGTCTTCCACGTATCCCAGCTGAGGAGATACATGCACGACCCGACGCACATCATTGACCATGGGGAGCTTGACGTTGATGATGGGGCGACTTTTACGGAGGTCCCGGTGGAGATAGAGGATCGACAGGAGCGGGTCCTACGTGGGCGATCGATTCCTCTTGTGCGCATCAGATGGCAGCACGGGAATCTCCAGGAGAGCACTTGGGAGTGGGAGGCTCAGATGCGTGCTCAGTACCCTCATTTGTTTCCCTAGTTTTTGATGTATCTTTACGGGGACGTAAATCCCTGAGGTGGGAGTAATGTAAAGACCCGTAAAATTCAAGGGAAATTTTTTCTTAATTTTCTTTAGAATTTTACAAGAGCGCGGTTTCAGACGGCACCTGATTCCGAGGCCCGGAGTGCCCGAAATTAATTTCCGAAGTTTGGCTCGGGTACGTTCAGTGAACGAACGAGCGGGAATTCCTAACTTTTGATCCGGTGCTCGGAATTGAAATCAGAGGGCACCGATGAACTCGCAGCGCCGATATTCACTTAAAGAGACCTTTTCGGGAGTTGCGTTTGTTGCGGGTTGAAAGTTAGATTTAGGGGTTTTTAGTTTGAGTTAAATAAAATTTGTATAGAACAAATTTTATTATAACTTGTCAAAAAAACCTACCAAAGGAGGTTGGAAGTGGGACCCACACCCACTTAACCTCCCTTGGGAGGATTAATTGTGGTGGGGCCCACACGAACCCCTAAACCTTTCAAATTCTCCCAACTCCCTTAACGCCTCATTTAATGGCTTGAGTTACCTTTTTAATTATGGGAGTTAAACCTTTTGAATTTCAAACTTTTGAAATTCTTTTGTGTTATGTGATAATAAAATAAGATGTTGTCTTATTTTATTTTGGGTTTTTGTTTGTCTACTTGAGAGGTGGAGAGTTCTTTCTTCTTCTTCAAACTCAACGAAGAACGTGAAGAACGTCGTTCTTCAACGAAGAACTTCTCCGCCGAAGAACACGGTCCATCCGCGACGCCGTATCCGCGACGCGACGTACTTCTTCCACGTCATCTCTTCCGCGACGGTTTTCCGCGACGAACGCCATCGACAACGACTCTTCCTCCGACGTCAAAGGAATCGACACCGATATTCCACGACTACGTCAACGTGCGACTATCGAGGTAGGGGTTATTGAGTTCGTTGTTTTCTTTATTATTTGACTTTCCTCAAGACTTGACGAAGAACGCTCAATTTCCGACGAAGAACGCCGCTCCGCTCTTCTTCGTCTCCCGTGTCAACGAAAGAGAACACCGCTTCCTCCTCGGACCTTCTTCGTCGGCATACGAAGATTCGCCAACGACGTAACTCTTCTGGCATATCTCTTCGTCAACGGATTGACGAACGACGACCGCGACGCCCGACCACCGCGACGTTGTCTTCCGCGGGACGTTGTCAAATCTTCGATCTTATACCCGAGGTAGGGGTTGTTGATTCAATATTTATTTATTCCATTTCTTGATCATGGATTTCGCATGTCAAACATGATACTTTTGAATGTTTTAAGTTGCGTTATTATTTTAACGTGAGGGGGGCCGGACCGCACAAACACGGCCGAACCCCCCTCCATCGTTCTTGTTTATTCTTGCGGGTGGAAGCAAGTGGCGTGGTGCCGTCGCACCACGCGGATGATCATGCAAATATTTTTTTACGCGGCGCCATCGCGCCACGCCGAGGAAAAATCTTCAAGAACGCGACGCCGTCGCGCCGCGTTGAATGGAATCAAGGCACGGCGAAGGGGAGCGGTGCCGTCGCACCGCGCCGGATGACGAACGCCGCGGCCGGTTCTGGGCCGCGGCGGGACGAAGAGACCGCGGCCGGTTCCGGGCCGCGGCGGAAGAGAAGACCGACAGCCGGGCCGCCGGCGTCGGAAGCCGAAGGGGGGACCGGAATTTCCGGTCCCGTTAGAGAAAACCGGCCGGCCAGCTGGCCGGCCGGATACCTTTAAAACCGGGGGAATTAATCCCCCAGCCACCTCATAAAACCCCCCCTCTTTATGAGGGGGGGCGGTTCTTTGAAGGAGGGGGGCAGCCGGCCCCCTCGGTTCCGCACCAGCAGGCCCCCCACGTGGGGGGGGGGGGGTTTAAAAGAAACCGGCGCGGCACAAAGGCCGCGCCGCCCCTCAAAACGCGGGGGTTTGTCACCCTGCGTGCAGCCACCTCGCGACGCCAGGCCGCCGCGGCCCGCCGCGCCGCCGTGCCGCCGCTGCCGGCCCCCGCCGCCGGCCGCCGTGCCGCCCCAGGGGGGGTCGGGCCGGGTCGGCCCGGACCCGGACCCCCCCGTTTCGAACCAAAATTGGTTTTTGGCTCATAACTTGAGCCTCGGACCTCCGAATGACGAACCGACTGCGGCAACGTGATCCTTGGATCGAGACGGTCGTTTCGGTATATCGCACTCAAGGTTTCGGATTACTTTGAGTTCAGCCGGGTTGGTTCGTTCACGAAACCAACCGGGCTTTCGGAGCGGAAACGCTCATATCTTGAGCTACGAACGTCCGATTGACGCGCCGTCAGTCGCGTTGTGTTCCTCTTAGTGAGACGGATCTTTTGGCATACTCCGCCCGAGGTTTGGACGCAGGTGGAGTACGGTCGGGTTGGTTTTTCCTTAAAAATCAACCGGGCCCCGGAGACGAAAATGCCAATAACACTCAGACCGGGCGTCCGATCGACGCGCCGTCTATTGCGTTGAGTTCCTGTTTACGATACGGAACTTTTGGATACATCAACTCTGGTCTTCGTGACAGTTGATGTATCAGCCTCTCGGCTCGTGGAGCGGACCCTCCGAACGAGTTTGCTATGTGCGGGAAACCTAGTGCTGGCTGCGACTGCTACGTCTACTACTGCTACTGTGACTGCGACGACGACAGTACAAAGATCCTGTGTGGATTCGACGACGACGACTACAGCACTCAGCGATCCTACGTGGATCAGTGCTTCAGGTCCTGTGTGGGCCCGATCCTGTGTGGGTCCTTGCGCTCAGCGGTTCTGTGTGAGCCAGCGCCTACAGGTCCTGTGTGGGCTCGATCCTGTGTGGGTCTTTGCGGGGGTTAGTTACCTATCGATCCTTCGTGGGTCCGACGACTTAGATGGATCAGTGATCATCTTTATCGTCCTTGAAGAAGTATACCTATGTGAGCTGAATCCTATTGCTTTCCTGTGTGGATTGTGTTGAGCAATCCTGTGTGGATTACGTTTTGCTTTCCTGTGTGGAATACGTTTACTATCATATGTGGACTGAGTTGTACTTGGGCTCGGAGGTTGGAGCGTATTTGAATTGATGACTTAGGTATATGTATGGGCATATACCTAAGCAGTGTCGGTTGTTTCTTCGTGATTGTACTTTTCTTCGTGGTTTATCCTTTGTGGATTTTGAGAGACCTTCAGGGGTCTCGGGGTCCCTACTGAGTAGCTTATACTCACCCCTGCACGGGCTTTGCCCGCACTACGTTGTGTTGGTTGCAGACGACGGACAGCGTTGACCTTAGCTGAGGCCTACAGAGCGGGACGGTACCCGGAGGAGGACCACTGGGCGGGACGTGCACGGATCGGACGGCGGGACCCGTGGAGCAGAGGAGCTATCTGTACCCACCCTTCAGGTGGGATTTCCAGTGGACAGCTCGGTGTAGCGGCTTTTACTTTACAGTTGTTGTTTTTCCCTTTCGAGTTGTACTTACTTTCAGTTTGGGTTTGTATTCTGGCCCATTTACCTTTCCGCACTTTCAGCCGTACTCTGCTTTGTTTAGTATTTACTTTCCGCTTGTTTACTCTGTGGTGTGTGTTTACTTTTCAAAGGCAATGCCTTCCCTTTTTACCGGGATTTACGCCTTGGTGCTAGTCGCCAGCCCCTGGCCTATGGAAGGCGGGCTTGGGGTAGTCACGACACGGACCCCGAGGGCGGGTCGTGACACAAATGGACCATGGATTCTTTTTGATTGTGTATCACAATTATTTTAAAAAATATATGTGTTTTTTTTGAATTTTATGTTATTTAATTAAATAATATTAATTATAAAATATCATATGTTCATTTTTTTACTAATTTTATTTAATTTGAAATTTAATCCATTAGGAATAATGGGAAATTAAAATATAGTACCTGTGAAAATCCGTAATACTTAATATAGACCTATTAAAATTCATTTGAAATATTAAATCATTCAAATTAAATCATATTAAATATATTTTATTCATTTATTTTAATATATATTAATTTAATAACTATTTTTTCGTGTTTCACAAGAATTTATGGTTTTTATATAATTTATACAATTTTGAAATAAATTTATATTATGAATATAACATCATTTTTTATAATGCAGTTACATATATTCATTAATAAAATGTTTAAATAACTATGTTAAAACATAAGATATATTTAAAAATAAGAGAGTTACATTTTGGAACATTCATTGATATGGAGATTTTAATTAACATGTTAACATTAAACAACTCAACCTAAAACCTATGATAAAATAGAAAAATTCCCCATTATCAAAAAATAATTACGATGAAAATTATGGACTTATAACATAGTGTTAACAAATGTAACCATATATATAAATTAACATGTTTATTAAATTACCATAGTGACAATTATTATTGAATTTTTTTCCCTATTTAGACAATTTGAGTATCATAATTAGAAATATTTATTATATATTTTAAAATTTAATTTTCAATAAAATTGGCTGTTATATTTTAAAATAGGTTGGATTAATTTGAAAAAATAATCTTTTCAAAAAAAAATAATAAAGTATGGTAATCATTAAACCCAATTTATTAAAATATCATTCCTTGAAAAATATCACATGATTTTTATGAAAATTTAATTTACTATATAATATATAAATCCCATTAAAACCCTTCATAAATTGTGATAAATTAAAAATTTTAACCCAACTAACATTCCTCAAATAAAAACTTTTTTTGTTTGAAAATTCATTTTCACCTCTAAAAATATTTTTATGATAAAATAAAAAAATGTTTTTATTGAAAATAAATGAATTATTTAGAATTTAAGGTATATAATTTTACATTTAAAAACTTATATATCAATACAATACATTGATGATAATGGTTTGATTAAAATCATAATTTTTTTACAATTAACTAAAGAATTATACAATTCAAAAATTTATTAAATTAATCAAATGTTAAATTTAATATCATGATTTAAAAAATGAACTACATTTGTTAAAATAATAGTTATAATTTTTACTAAAATTAATCATATATTTTATCTCAAAATTTAATGAATTTTTAACTAAAAATCTATTTGGATTAATTAAAATTTTGTAAAAAAATTTGAAGGACTATTTACTAAAATTATTTCAATAAATTAACATTATGTAGTAAATTATGAAATATATCATAATTTATTTGATACATTTTTTAACTACCAATTTAGTGAATATTTTATGTCTTTTGCATCAAATTATATTTTAATTGAGTACAGTTGTTCGTTTACGAATGGTTTTGTTTATAAATCAGTATATCTAAGAAATTAAATTATTTAATGATATGAATTTTCTAAAATATAAGGGTGTCACAACATGAATCATTGTAACACATGAGGTATTAACAACCCTCTATTCCTAGACATAACATTTCCAATGTTATAAACGTACACATTATTTACTGGGGGAATACCAATGATAAATTTTACATAACACTTCAACAACAAACATAGAAACTAATATATATATATATATATAGATCTATTAGAAACATACAAAAACATTAAGCAATCCAAAAACACCATGATATTTACCAAATTGGGAATCATTGTATAACCTACAATTTTTTAAAACATTTCACATTATTAATATTATTAATGTGGGATTTTGATTCCACATATTCATATATGCGAGGAAATAAATTTTTCCTTCAACTTAAAAAAATTTAAATATAATTAAGAAGATAAAAGTCTTACATTCCATTAAATTTGTATTATAAAAATAATTTTTTTGGAGGCTAGAACATCTATAATATTTCCATTACTTATAAAAAACATTTTATTTATTAATGACATTAATTAAATAACATCTTTATGGGAGGATGGTTATTTAATTACTAAAATCACACCATAAAAATAATAAAAATATTTAACTGAAAAAACCACATGTTTGATCTACTTCATTGACATAACTACTATATTACACAACAAAAATCAGAGACTCACAATCCAAATAAAGCATCCTCTAAAAATTTTCAAAATAAAATAACCTCACCACCTTCACATAAATATGAACCCACCATTTTAAAATAACAACTTTCTTTATATAATACACCAAAATTCCTTAACCAATGATCATATCAATCATCACTCAAGAAATCCCCAACCACAAAAAAAATATATTCAACTCACAAGCCACATTATTATACACTTTCAATAGAACAAACTCACCCAAAAAAATTTACTTATTTAAATGTATAATATATCTAAATTATGGATCATGTATCCCATTTTTATATGCTAGATGTTTTTAATCACACCCCACACAAGGTAATAAGAGTATAACTACCACATAAAACAACAATGCATTCAATATTCAATAATTATTTAGGGTATTACATTATTTAACACAATTATTTATTATTGGTATTTTCAAAAAAATATAAATTATTCCAAAATAAATTATTTAATTAACCATATATAATTTATTAAAACATTTATACGTGGTTATAATAATATGTATGTCACATAAAGGGTTTCATTATCTATAATAATAATCGTATAAGAAATGTTTCCAAAAACAGTTATTCTCATCAATACATAAAAAACATGATCAAAATCATAAAAATGAAACCATCAATAAAACACCACATTTCATTGTTATATAAAAAGGATAACTAATACATAGAATTAAATTTATTTAATATGTCACCAATATAATGATAAAACTACACTCAGGTCATATCAAAAAATACTTTTAATATTTCCTTATATTTAAAAGATAAAATCTAGTTTAATCATGTTAGTGATAAAAAAACATGAAAATACGTTTTGAATTTTCTACATTCCGGGTTCTTGATCGTTCATTAAATTCCACAACACATACAAAACATGTTTTAAAAATTATAAGGATAAAAAATTTCTCTTATCAAATTATTAAAACTGCAGAAGTTGTATTAAAATATTTGATATTTCATAATTCATGGAGTAAACATTTATTAATCTTTTCATTTCTCTGGAAAACGTGATAATATAATTAAATATCTATTAAATGATTATAAATACATATATAAACCTTACAAATTAAATTATATACATATTCATGTCTACCATACTATGATTTATTTGTTAGGACCAAAATGTTTTTATCATCATGAATGCTTCACATAAAATATTAGTGATGAAACCACCTATGAGCCAGAGATATTTAATAATGTAAACAATATTATTAATCATATAAATAATAATATTAATTATTTTTATAGTTATAAGCCATAATAGGTAACTAAAAATTGGGCTCATAAATATACAAAATTTTGAAGTAAATATCAAAAATCATTTCCACAAAAACAAATGCTTCCAAAATATTGTTATTTGAATATTGGATAGTAATTGTATAGAAAAAATAAAGAGAATGGTATTATTATAATGGATTAAAAATTAAATGGAATTATCAATAATCAAGATGTTGATTTTTTTATATTTTATTTTTTAAATGTCCAAAAATGATTTAAAATAAGTCAATAACAGATGGTCATTATAAAGAATAAATAGAAATAATTTTATGACATATTAAATCTTGTGGAATATAGAATAATTGTATTTATGGTATCAAAATAAATCATTTTATCAATATTGTATAAAATCTACTCATTGTGACATTCTTCATAAGAGTATTCAAAATTTAATTGTAGTTCACAAATAATTACACTGTTCCTGACTCAGTAATAATTTAAGTCATTAATAAAAAGGGATTTACTTGTATACACATTAAAAAGGATACTAAATTCAATTCACTATGAATCATACTGTAATAGGAATGGAAACAAATTATTGAAGGCTCAATAAATTTCAAACAAAAATCTCATATTTATAACCAATATTTTACAATTTACTTTCTAGATATATGATTAATTAGTCAATGAATAATAGTTCATCAACATGTATAGTTTCTAATAATTTATAGAAACACTCATAAAATTTCATGATTTATTTATAAAATTTACATTACATCTTTTAGCCCCAACATTCTATAACAACTACATTCAATCTTGATGAATATACCTCTAATAGGTCGTTATAGCGCATATTAGTCCTCACCACATGTATTATTAATAAAATCAAGATCAATTATATTTATCATTGGTGGGATAAAATAATTTTGCATATCCATTATTTATTGTTTATTTAATGCATTTATATTGATTAAATACTTATACCTTCCATTCCATGAAATCCTCAACATCCCTAATAGTAAACATCGTCCAATATGTCAATCCTAAACATTGACACCAATCTATACCCCACTCTCCAATGGTACCCCTATTAGTCCCACAGTGAAGGATAAAATATAATAACCCCTTTGTCTAGCCTCCAGTATCCCCGTGGTTGGCGAATAGCATTGATTATATGAATATAAAAAAATTAATGCATTAACAAATATAATATTAGGATTCGAATATAGGATATCATACATTAGTCAACGGAATGACATAAATAAAATAAATATATATAAAACTAGACCAAATTTATTCTATATGTTTGTATAGAAAAACAAGAATATCAAAATAAAATACAATATCATATGAGAGAGTGTCTCCTCCAAATCTCTAACGGTCTAAGCTTATATTGTTTACCATGGTTCAAGATGTAATTATGGAAGACTAAAAATAAGTTTATATATATATATATGATTTGGGAATTTGAGTATAATTAGTAGGATATACAATGGGTATTGTATACATGTGAAAAGTGAATACTAATGAACTAGATAAAAACAAACAGATCCAATAACCCCTAAGTAGGTCTCCTAACAAAAAACTTCCCCAATATGGAACTCATACAAAATAAAACACAAATATATAGTAACATAATAATAATAATTTTTATTTAGGATACCATACACCTTTACCACTAATTTTATACTCCCACACATCACTATTGTATGTCATGTAACACCCATATATTTATTATATGAAACACGAACAATGCCACCTAAAGGAATGACCTCATCTCATCTAATATCACTTGTTGAATCCATGGAAGGCATGTCATATCTCTCTCAAAAACACATGATCCATAACAAAGCTTCCATATCCTATAATACATTTTTTGGATCTCATTCACATTGAGGAAATCCACAAAATTCCCTCCAACTATCATGTGGAACCCCACTAGTATCTACATTATCATCTCACTAAACCATCAAAAAGTGAATATTTGTCTACTATAAAATAAACCCCATGCATATCATCCTATCTTGGAAGAGAGATCCATAAATATGGAGTATCCAACCATCCATATTCACCATCATAATATTAAGAAACCCCCACCCCATATATATATATATATATAAGGGTTTAGGAACATGATGCTCTATGTGGTTAGGGTGTTCATATATAACATAAGGAATATATAAATATATATAATATCTACAAAAAAACAACCAAGAGATTAAAAAAAAAATTATAACCAATTTGAAACATTACCCTCTTTCACAACCACCTCTAAATGAAAAAAACAATATAAAAACACAGAATGTATATATCACATTTCATACTTTTCCTTATCAAATCATTACAACTTCTCGAATACAAATCTTCCAAATAATTTGAAATAACATTCCACTTATTTTATATTAATAATAATACATAATTATAAACACAAAAAAAATTAAAAATATAATATTACTATCTCTTTAAACCTATTATCTATACTGGCCCTTAAAATTCATTATTTCAACCCATTCATTTCACAGTCCACAAAAACCACTTTGTCCACACAAAATAACATTGTTTCCAGAATTAATTTTCCCATCCAGAACATGATATTATTATTTAAAATTATCATATAATTTCATAAATTCTAGGGGATATATAGAACACAACACATTGCCAAATTATATGCTTCATTTAATAACCACCGATCACCATAACCCAGCACGCACACACCTCATAGCCACACTGTACAATCATCCATGACACTAATCAGCCACAAAATCACAATAGAAAATCTATACATTATTTCATGACCACACCCAATCATATCAAAATTTTCATAATTATGAAAAAAGTATATTTTATCAAATTCATATTCTTTTTCCAAACACATTCACACAAATGCCATAAATCTTGGGAAAAACATTTTACTAGAAAAATATGGGTTTTTAGAGAATATATTTAAAGTTATTCCAAATAATCACAACGATCAAGGTTCCAAAACTCATATTAAATCTACAAAACAATAGAATCAAATAATAATGTTACTTAGTAAGGATTCAGTCCACTATAATATGAATATATAAAAATGATAAAAAAATCTATAAAAACATGTGATTCAAATCCATTACCCTTTCAATTTCATTTAAATTTGTTGATTATATTGATTATGTAAGATTTAATACATCCCAATGATAAAAATATGTATATTATCTACCACATGATGCACTAGATGAGAAATGATATACTCCCAACCTAGATATGTGAACAAAATGAGGAATAAATTTTTTTGTAAGAAACGAACAGACAGTATCGGTGAAAAACTAAAAAGCCCTTACTATTGTGAGATAATGAATTGTTTGACTCAATCACCATTCTCATAAAATCATTATAATCTGAATACAATATATGTGAAATTAATATATTATCAATTGTTTATCCAGATATTACAATTTAAACACAAAAAATAAATATAATTAAATTTATAACTTATAACTCTATACCATTGAATCAACCAAGGAACACACTATCTAGATGATGAGAAAAATATAGTGAAATAGATGTTTACCATAATCAATTTTTGTTGAAATAAGTATTAAAGAGTTTTATTGATCAATCCTAGTATTTTATTTACCTGACACTTACATCTCTTGTAGAGCCAATATATCTTTTTTATTCAATCATAGTGATTCAATTTTACATAATTTGATCCAATTCAATTCTCAATTTATTTATTTTATTTAATCCAGCATTATCATGCTCTCTTCCAAATCCTTATCATATCCTCATTCTCATGTATTTTTTTTCTCCATATCTCTTTGATCTATCACCTCCACCCATGTATTCACCTTCCATATATTTTGACAAAACAAACATTATTTTTAATTTATAACCATTTAAATTTTATCTACTTATATTAAACAAAATCCTTATATATACATAAAAATTTAAAATTACTTATATATATGTATTCATGAGTATATAAAAAATAATAATAAAATCATTATATATCAATATAATATATTATATAATAATATTCATCTAAATTATATATATGCCTAAAATTGCATTGCTAAAATTGTTGAAATGATTAATATAAATGAAATTGACAGAAACATGTACATCATATGTTCGTATTTTTTAAAAATAAGTATTAATAAATTAAATATAAATAATTTTTTTAAAATACATATCATTACTGAAAATACATTTTATAAATTAATTTAAATAATATAATAAAAATTTAACAATATCTAATATATATTCCTAAAAATATATTTATAAAATTAATTAATTATTAAAACCATTTAGAATGACTTATTAAATTTTCCTAAAATACTTCAACCTAGAAACCTCTGGGAATAACCAAGGGAAAGCCCTGAATAATTCTACAACATTAAACATCATTCCCTCATATCATTACATACATTGAGAAAATCATATCGACTAATATCTATAAAAATGACATCCCAAATCTCAAATTAAAACATACTATAGGTCATTTAAACGAAATATAAAAAACTCAAAATTATTAATGTGTATCCCAAAAGAGAACATCAGATGAACACAAAAAGTTATTATCCAAATAAATTTATGATTATTTTATTTTAAACCACATGTAAATATAGTATAACCATCTATATATGAATAAAAAACATAATTATAGATAATAAATTTCAATATTTTGATATAAAAATAATTTACTACTTCTCATCTATCGAATATAAAATGAAAAAATATTACATCGGTAATTCTGAACTACCACACACTAGAATTGACAATATAAATTTTTCATTACATACAGTAATGGATTTTAATATATAAGGAGTTATTGAATATGTTTTACCTTAATTTTATATTTCATATTCTGAAAATATAATATCAACCACCATCTTTTGTTTACATATAATAACAAATTTAAGCATAGATTGTGTGTTCGTGTAGGCTACCTCCTCTATAGTTGATGTATTTCTGTTTTCATCGAAGACATACATGGATAGATGTAAAATATAATTTTGTAAAATATTTGAAATTATGTGAAAATGTATTCAATGAATATTATTTTCAGTGTTATAAAAAAACCTCCAATCATTATACATTAATCCAATGATGTTAAAAAATCCCATAAAACAATATCAACGCCAATTTCATCGTCCAATATAAATTAAAAAATTATCATGGATTGTTATTAGAACATTTTAAATAAATAATTAACAAAAATTCTAAAATAATAAATAATATTGGAATAATAGATTTTTTATAAAGGAATGGGGATCAATTTGTCCAACACAAAACATGGATAAGATAATTAAAATTACTAAAATATGATGATAAAAGTAAATAAAAATTAAATAAAAATCTATTGTAAATGATTTCAATCGAATAATATAAAATGGAATTAAAATTAATATACTTCATGAATGATCTTATGAGATATTCATTGTTATTATATATATGGTTTGATTTCTATGGTGGAAGCATGATCTTAATATAATGGTTTCTGATCTCTCTTTTCATTATTAGAGACATATTTTAAAATCAAAATTTTTTATGTTGTATATTAATTATATTATCTATTGAATTTATTTATTTTTAATTTAATATAATTAAATTATATTTATCTGAAACTATTTTTTAATCATTCACGATATTTTTATTTAGGGAATACCTTTATTTTATGGGATAGTTTTTATCAAAATTCCCTTTTTTGAGGTGTTATCAATCTTCAAGAAATTCACATTTCCACCCATGATGAATAATATAATATTAATATTTCATATTTAGTTTCTACTATACATTTCGATGTATATATATTAAAAAAATTAATCTTCTTATGGAATTAATTTCTTCATAAAAATGATATGTTTTTAAAAATTATTCCCATCTACTTTATCATAAATATTTCTTCAACGTATACGTTATTCCCCAAAAAAATTCAACCATTTTAATATTTTTAAATTTTAATTTGTATTAATTAAAATGATCCTAAAAATTATCTTTATTTTTTTTAAATTAATTTTTTATTACTCATTTTATTTATTTGAGTTATAGTGATGATTTTTTTTGAATATAAAAAACAAATTCCTTTTATGATCATACATTTTATTTTTCAATCTTCCACTATTTTCTTGCCCATTATTACCTATTATGGATCCTATTTTTTTTATATATTTCCATGTGATATTTTTTAAAAAAATATCTTTTTACGTATTGAAAATTATAATTGAATGTGTATCATAACTTATCCTATTAACAAAATGTTAAGATGTTATTTTTAAAATTATCATTTCAGGTTTTATCTACATTTATTTCATTTTTTGAAAAATAAACATGGAATATGGTGTTATTTTTTATGAATCACCCTATACATTCCCTTTTCATATTCATCTTTGGTTGACCAAATTTATGGTCTCAATAGATATAACCCTTTACGACATTTCATATGATGTCATTTTGATCTTTTGGAAAACCCATTTTCAGCCCATGGATTCATTAGGATATAATGATTTATTGATTACTTTTTACCACATATATGCATACATTATTGGGATGGAAATTATATCCCTATCCAATTACATGGAAAATGTTTTATATATATTGTTATAATTATTTGGTTTGTGTGTTTTTTCATTAATTAAAATATGATGTGTGGGGATATTTCATTTTTCAAAACCTAATATGTTGGAGTCTTTTTTCCTCAACATATAATGTGATGGAAGTATGTTTTCCCAAAAATATAAATAATTGAGAATTTTTTTGTTATAAAATAAAATGAATTTTTATTATTTCATTCCAATAATGTTTTCTTTTCATATTATAAATCTTATGAATCATTTATACGTGCAATGATTATCTCATGTTCCATGGACAATTATGTAATTTAAAAAAAATAAAATTCTATAGTATTTTTTTAATTATTTTATATAATGTCATATTTTATTATAACATATGTATAATTTTAATTATTCCTTTTATTTTTAAATTATATATAAGATCTATTTACATGTTTCTAAACATGCTTAAAACAATTCACCAAATGACATGATCATAATTTTCCCTTATGGATCCTTTGAGATAACCTCTTATTCTCCTTTACATTCACCTAGTTGTGAGGATGGGAATTACTATGCATTTTTCAAAACGGTGATCTTGTATGCTACTGACATGAAGATAAAGACAAGAACAGATTATTTTATAGAGAATTTCCTTAGAAACTAAATAATTGGTCTGTTTCATCATGGTATTATTTTTATATGTATTACATATATTTTAGAAATATAAGTATGTTTTCCTTGACTCCTTTAACTTGGTATCATTCATAGTTATAAATAAGTGTTTTTATCACTAAATCTGGATGTGCATGTCTGTGTCCCTAAGGATGAAAATACTTCAACACCCATTTTTTAAATATTTAATTATGATATATATCACATCCTTCATATATTTTAAAAACACTAGTATAACCATAACTTTATCAAATATGACCTTTAAATCTAGTTCGATCCATAATCTCTCTAGCGTCAATCTTATAAGTCAATATTTGTTTCTTTTCAATCATTATTGACCAAGAAATTTCTATCTTTCGAGTATAACATTAAATTAAAATGTCCCTATTAATATTGATTACAATTTTACCAGAACCACACACATTTATATCATCATGATATCTGGTGTGTATTCTTTATTCTACAACCATAGGAAAATTTCATTCAATATAGTTCCCATTAAATATATTAATTTATCATTAAATTTCTCAATGAATGTTTTCAATTTAAAGGATGTAAGTGATACAAAATAATCAGTTATTTTTTTTCTATTAATGATAACCAAATAAATAAATTAAATATATGTACGATTCTTTTACTAAAAATAGACTTTTGTTTCAGTATTTGATCTCCCATCCTCACAGTTTCAACACAGACAACCTAAAATTAATATAAAATTCCACATTCCAAAATAAAAATTAAATCAGGGGAAAATGAAAAGAATCAGGTAGGAAATTTCCTGATAAATGGTGACCCTGATGTAAAATCATTTATTTATGAATGTGTTTGATCGATAACACATAATATATTATGAAACATCATTAATATAAATCTTCTATTTTATTACTAATTGAATCTAAATATTATTTAAAAGTATTTAATGTAATTTTACCCCTCAATAACAATCGGGAAATCCAAAAATATTCTAGTGGATTCATACTATGTAGACCCTTTTAGTATTGCACACATATATATTGTTATTGATTTTCACTGACCTAAATTATTAAGGTCAATTACATAATCAATTTTATTATCTCTCTCCATAATCATATTATTAACACATTTATGCTTAGTGGAATGAGAATACCTCACAGATATGACATTGGGAAATCTAGTTTCATGCTGATGGTATAATATGGTTTAGGCAAGTACTATTGTTACAAATAACTATTTAAATAATATCTATTACAATTAGTAAAACTCCATCATTTAATATGTATAGGATTTTGATGGGGAAGTAATAATAAATTATCTATTGAAATATTAATTCCAAATTTGGTGTTCTTCTCACGCTGGTCGCTATCCCAAAAACAAGATCAATGTCATCCTATAATTAGTCCTGGAATCCATTACCCCTATCATTCAATATTGGGAACCCTACTGAAGGACCCAATAAATGAATGTTAGAACCCACACAATAAAGAGGTATCAAATACCATATTATAACTATTAAGAACCCATGGGTCTTACTCTACATTTAAATTGTACGGCATGTAGAATTCAATGTCACCTAGTCTTGGTGTCCCAAAATTTCAAATATGGATGACCAGGTGTCCCAATTTAGTAAACGGTACACATAAAAGGACATAACATTCCATATAGGATGTATAATAGTATGTGAATTTAGTTTACAATGGATGATTTCACATGTTAATGTTTATAAGACACATGAGGTTGCAGTCGATTTATATAATAAGAATTACAGTTTTTCATGAGAGACAAACCTATAACATTTTTATGTGGTACCCAATGTGACACAATATATTGGACATAAATTATAGATGTACCATTCCATGGATTCTCAAAAAAAATAAATTTTCATCAATGCTAGGATTCCAATACCATAACAATTTTCTTCTAGAACTGAGGATTTAGAGTCTATGATAGTGCTTCCAACAACTAATTTGTTAAGAAATATTAATGATCTTGGGGACAATAATATAAATATGAAATTCATATATTATGGTTGATACCACTTTCTGATGACCCATTATTCTTTAGGGATTATTTTTAATATATGTAGACATTATAATAAAATTAACATAATATATTAAACCAATATAATGTAAAAATCTTCTTGGGATATATTTTTATAAAATTATATTGATTAACCTAATAGAAGACATTTTTATGGAACCTTTTTCATTATAATATTTATAAAACCATTAACTAAAAATAATTAAAAAACTGTGTACATAAGGATTTAATTGAAATAAAATAAAATAATGGTTGTAATAATTCCCCATACTAGAAACCAATATATCATTAATGAACATAACATGATTGATCATGTTAATAATTAGTCAAAATGTATAGTATAAGTTCATTTTTTCACTAGATATCCTATAGTGTTTCAACCTATGTCTATATTGGCTAAATTTATGCCTTTAAAATGCAAAATCCTCTATCTGGACCTTATTAGAAAATAATTAAAAGAAGTTATGAGAGAATTAGATGTACAAAGAGAATAAACATATCAGGGACTCTCTCATTCCCCATGGCCAAGGGATTGTTATCCAAACTGTCAACACCCATAGTGCCAATTAGTCAAAATGTGGATTTAGAGGTGGTGGTTAATCATCTATAAAAATAGGTTTTTGAATGTATAAGGTAACGAGAAAAGATGATTCATCAGGCTAATATCTTTTAAATACACATTTTTTGATATTATTGGAAATGATTAATGGAATAATAAATTATATTTTGTAATTACTTCTATCATGAAAATTGTAAATGGCAATAAGGACCAGAAATCAAGATGTTCCTCAAATTGAATAGTTTAAAAATATATATTGATGATCTATTTGGTGGTTATTTGGGGTAAGATGAATCTTAGTATGTTTTTATGTTAATTAAGATCTAGTAACTACTGAATAAAACTCATTATATATTGTCATCACTAATATGACCAAGGATTCTCATCATGATATCTTCAATGAGTATGGTGGCTATAACAATACAATTTAAATAATTACTAATGTAAAAGTAGTTTATTGGGGTGTGATAACATGGAATCAATGTAAATATCATGATGTAGTTTCCCCTATAGAAATTCACATACCATATAGTCGGTGGATATTCAAAAATAACTAGGGGCTCGTCATTACAAATACCATATCAAACCAACCATGTGAGGATATATAATTCCTCTGAGAGATGGAGTTATATTTCAATAAATGAAATGAATTGAAATAATTAAGTAAATCAGTGATGAAATATACTCAGTAAATGTATCATATAAAAATAAAATTTATATATAGTATTAACTTATTATTTTCACAATTTCTCAATATCAAGGAAATACTCAACCAAAAACATTGTTTCTAATAATATAAAATTTTTTCATAACCCATCATCATTTTTTAATTTCATCTCTAGCAGAAAAACTATTTTAGTCCCATAAATTATCATCCAACTATATGTTATAGAGATATTTAGGATACAAACCAATGTTTGGGGAGTTTCATTGTCCTAAACACTGAAATCATCACAAACCATCCTTAATTAATGGATTCAATTTTCTTAATAATAAATCTAGAGAATAAAACCAATCTTTATTGGAATGAATTTATTTATATGTTACATAAAAAAATAACCCTAAAAGTCCATCTATTAATGTAATGGATAAATAAAATAAATAGCATACCCATTTATCCTCTCAGTGTGGCCAAAATTTGGGATCCCTTGAACTAAATGAATTATTCCAAATATGATTATTATTTTATAAATAATTGAATTCATACTAATACTCTACATTAAATTTTTAGTGTTCATATATTTCTCTAGTTAATATGACATTTGTAAAAAATTATTATAAAAAATTCATTTTAAAATGTGGAACAAATGTGTATGATCCCTGTCTAATTTTTTTAAAATAAAAACAGAGAGATACATTATTTTCATAACCTAGTGTAATGGTTTTTCATATTCCTTTGAGATATAATTTCCCAAGTATAATATTATATAAATAAATATAGAGAACCTATCGGGAAAATTGGAAACTATAATGATCCCCTTTAATTACCTTAGTGGATATTTCTAGTTAGCTAAAATAGAACAATTCCTAGGTGTTACAATTAATCAAAAATATAGTGAAATATTTACTGACACAAAAATCATAAGGAGTGATGATTGAGAATGTATAACTGCATATTGTAACACTAAAATCAATAAAGGAACCCACAATGAAATCCTTTGTCATTTGGTTATAGGGGTATCCACCGCTTAATAAAAAACACTAATTTAATAAATACATCACATCTACCCCAATACAAAATATAACCATGGGGCTCAGAGGTTATATAATTCAATAGGAAGGGATACTAAATCATATTCCTTCTATAATAAGATCATCCAAAAGTGGTTTTTTATCTTGATGTATAATATTTCTTCAAGACCATAGATTAGATATCATAAGGACGTTGTTATTGGAGATAAACCTAACTACTACTATTACACCAAAATGATAGGTCATACCATCCAAGATGGATTCTTCAATATGGATGCCCTCCAAAAAGTGACGTATGATAGTAATTTAGTGTAATAATGACTCATGGTAACCATCACCAATGTTTCCAATTATCATTGAATAGATGATGTAGAGTGACTATAATTTCTAAAAAATAAAATAAAATATTAGTGGTTTTATTACTAGAAATTTAGTTATATATGAGAAATACATCATCCAACTTTTATTTAATTTCAAATTCATGGACATAATTACATTACACATATAGTTGGTAAATATTCTACAATATAATGTAATTTATTTCTATGTATTAAAAGTAGAAATTTGATCTCTCATAGGTATTAAACCATATCAACACCATCATTAAATTTATTCCCCTAGCATTGGGTAGAAGGGAGACTCCATTGAAAATTTATCTATTGTATAAATAAGAATCCCAATTCACCTCCATAAAAGTTATATAATTATAGAAATATCTTATTTTTTAAGGGAATTTTTTTAACTCGATTTCACCCAATGTAATCTAAGAATATTCCACTGAGGTAGAAGAAGACATACCTAAGTCTCATTATAAATTCATAGTCATAAAAGAACAATTTTTTTCATTAATATATTTAAAATATAAATTAACAATGATCAATATAATTAGAATCCAAATAAAATGTAGTATAGAACATTAAAGTTATTAGTTTAACACATAATCATGTTGGCCTATTGACAACACCTACTGAGGCTAAAAATTCAGTAAGCCCTATATCATATTTTACCCATTTATTAAGAAATTATTACATTATAATCAATGGGTATTTATGTTTTGGTTTTTATATCATCCGGTGACTCAAGTATGTGAAAAAACTAAAAAATAAAGAGAATTTACCTCAGCCATGAAATATAAAATGATAAACCACATCACTATGTTCCAATCATGATATTATATCTTACAATCCAAACATTTTTCATATGAACATAGAGGGTCATAATTGATGCCCAAAAAATACTTGTAGTTCATGTATGAGTTAGATTTAATAGATTAATATTATTCTATGAATGTATTGATAAGAATTAATGTGTCCACTTCATTCAGAAAAGGGATATTGTATTGAAATTATATATGGGAATATAATTGTATGATATGTATCCAAGATTATTAATAGCATATACATTTGTTTGGTGGTGATGAATAATATTTTAATGTTGCATATTATTCAGGACCAGACCCTCCATCATGTATTAATAAATTGAGTTGATATTTACTAATTTTATTTTATTTAATAGGCTAATGATAAATAGTAAAATAATATATACAAGATCAATATGATAAAAACCATATTTTCTCCCCACTTAATAATATAAAAATCTAATTTTTGAATTATTATAAAACAACCAATGCCACTATATAAAGACTATTGTAATATGTGAGTGATTCTCTACCATAATTATATCAAAAATTTTAAGAAACATTTTTAATGGAATGTTATGTGTGTTAAATGATGACATTTCCCGTTCTTACCCATAGTTTACTCAATACCATATAATAATATATTATAATTTTGTGGCCAACAAAGGAATATAAATAAAATATAAAAGGTAGAAACTATTAAAATATAATATATTTACACTAATCAACCAGATTAAGTGAAGGAAATATTTTCCTCTTATACATCTATTTAAAAAAAGTAGTATGGATCTTGTAAAATATCTTATCCATTCATCAAATTGCAATGATCTAGGAAAAATGTTTTTCCCATTATTGGGTAAATATAAAAAAGAGTTCATCCTCCCTCTACAAAAAAATTGAAAATGATTCAATATATAATAAAAAAAATCATAAAATACAAATTAAAATTTTTAAAATAGAGTAACGGTTTGAATGATATACATTCAATAAAACCAATCAATTCATATTTTACAATAAAAAATTAAAAACAAAAGGCATAGATCATGGTTGAATATTAAACTATATATATTGTTTCTTTTAAAACTAATGTATCATAATTAAAACCATATAATTGTAACCATTATGGATAAGATATAATTAATATATCTTGATATCCATCAATAAACTCATAGTAGTGAATTTAGGTACTATGAAATGAACAATGACTAATGATGAATGATACATTCCAAATCCAGGAGGAACATTATTGCTACAATATCAATCAAAATAAACATATGAGTCTCTCTACTAATATGTATATATATATATTATTTTATATTATATTATAGATCTATATCACCAATTAATTATTCATCACCATAAATATCCATTCAATAATCATTTTTATAGTCTTGTTTGGAATAGGATTCATCCATCCCACAATTACATAGTGTTTGGTGAGTTTGATAAATAGAATGTGGGTCTTTTTTTATTTTTCATATCCAAAATAGATAAAATATATTATCCATATAATGAATAATAATATATAGATCATTGTATATATTATCATCTGGGAAAAAATAATAATTTTCTAATGTTTATTTTTCAAATACCAATTATATAATAATTGATCAATACAGCATCCTGTTTTAATTCCTTTATTTAATGGATGTATATTACTTGAATTATAAAATTCAGATAAGACTATTATATTAAAAATATATTAACTTTATTTCACCATGATTATTTCATTGATATCCTTATTTTCTGTTTGATATAAACATTTATAGTGGAGTTTTTAATTGATAATACATACTATATTGATTCCCATTATAGGGAAAATGAATGACTATTATAAGGATGAAATAATTTTCAAATAACACCAGTGTTGTGAGAATTTATTTGACCATGAGGTGGTGCACCCCAAATAATGACAACAAAACCTAATGTTTTGATCAATAAAAGATTCATTCAATGTCACCAATATTATATTCATTTGAGTAATGTTTTGTTATCAAGGAACGGATTAAATAAAATATGTTTGTGGAAATATGTAACAATACTTATGCTAGAATTATTTGGGACATGAGAAGCCACTAATTTCACCACTCTTATATATCACACATGATTAAGAATCTATTTTATAAAATTATACCCTTATCAATGTTTATAATGACTGGTTTGACATACTATTATGGAATGGATATGAAATTTTGGATTGATATAATAAAAACACATCAAGAACCATATAGTTTTGATGTTTGCAACAGAATAAATAACTATTACCTTTTACGGGATAACACATGAGAATCCCATTGAAACAGTCCTAAACAAATTAAATAATTATTGTACAATATAAAAATATATATCAGTCATTCAAAAAATTATTTTTATTGAGATAAGATAAAACATAATAAATAAAAAATATTTCAAATTAATATTTATATTTTGGAATACTAGGAATTATCTGTAGCATCATGATGTTAAAGTCTTATCATGTATAAATTACACAAAATAAGTCATTAATTATCCATTATGTACGGGATATATGATGTGATTCTACGTTATTCTGAAATATTTTAATATTATGTTTTAATGTTAAAAGAAATCAAAATTGTGGGAAAATTCAGATATCTTATAAGCCCTACCAATACTAATGTATGTTTAATTTAATAGATATTAACACAAAAAGAAAGACTTTTATATCAATGAATGATTCCAAGTATTGAAAATTTTCTTGGAGAAGGCTTGATGTAGTCAACGCAATAATAAAGGGGGACTCTAAATTCTATATGATTAGAATATGTTTCATTTTCATATCCTCTACTATGAATCTCTGTGGATACCAATTCTTCATTTTAGTGGGGTTTTAATTTTATTGGGTAAAATAATATTCTTAATCATTGGGAGAAAATTATCCTTAAAACACAAACAATCTATCTCTATATCAAGGGTATCATTATGTTATCAATCAAAATAACAAATAAAAAATATTTCATTATAACCTAATATATTTCTCTACATGATTATACTAAAAAAATATTTATCAAATTTTACATAGTTAAAATTATTTGTTAAATATTCTAGTCTTATTAAATTGGTATATAATAATTTGAAAAAAAACCTACTACCCTTCAAACCAATATCATAAGGAAATAATAAATTGTACTATGTATTTATGTGTCATAATTAATTTATCATGTTATAAAATAAAAGAAGTTTGTCAAATTGTTACTATAAAACCTTATTTATGATCCTCACCCCCTACTGATTGTAAAAACCCAATGTATGTATTTCATACACTAATTTGAATTTTTTATATACCAATTGATTAATATTAATGTTATAGGCTTGTAAACCATGGGTGTATCCAATACAAATAATTTTCTAAACCATTGAAATTATCCATGTTTTTATTAAGCCTTATCAATGGTTTTTACAAGCCATTAGTATTGTTCAATTGGAAAATTATTATAACATTATTCTCATGATAATTGTTCATATGTGGATATACGAATGGTTCATATAACCATTTGTATAGTTACTAACCTTCTTATATACAATTTTATATATATTTGATTCCCCAAAAACATGTTATATAAAAAATAGCTTCATTATAATACTATGTAATCAATTTTTGTTAATTTAGAAATTTTAAATAGAACATGGATAATATATTTCAAAAACAACAATTTTCCACTATGTTTTCATTATAAATTTATAATTTCAAATATTTAGAGAATAAATATCTATCACCAAAAAATACAGATCATGATCACCATGATAATATTGGATATCAAAACCATCATGATCATCATGAACATCATAGGTATAATTGAAATTAATACAGTAATCATCCATCTAATCACCAAATAGTCCATTTCTCTGATTACCACTAGTATAATAAACCTAATCCTCCATAAATATTCATAAATATAACACATCATCAATATACATGTATCATGGAAAATTTCATTCATCGGTGGATGTGAATGAATCATAGTTATTATTTAATTCTGGAACAAATATGTGAATTCATGACAAATTTAATGACCATTGATTTAAATCAATTTTATCATGTCTATATATTAATGATACTCTTTTATATTCTTCTATATAATAGAATAAGTTTTCTTGTTGCATTATGTTTACCAAAACAAATTTTGTATTATTTAATTAAAATAATAATAGTGGACCCTAACATTATACTTCACACATAATACAAATAAAAAATAATAATTGGTGTTGATTTGTTATCTTTTATTCTCTTCCCTATCCTATATAAAATCTCCTTAAAATAAATAAAATCATAAATAACTAATAAATATTTCGTAAATTATTATGAAATATAAAAAATCATATAATATATTCTTATATTAAAAAATTAATAACATATTCTTATTTACTAACTCTTATAAATCAATATAAAATTTCATAAGGTACATTCCCTTCAGTAATTAACATTCTATTATAAAAAAATGATTTTCAAAAATTATTATTGATACTTTTTTATTAGAAAAACGTAAACAAAAAAATAAATATGTATCATGAGTATTGTTATAATCTATATCCAAAATAGTTTAATAATTATTAGTTAAACATGATAATACTAAATGTATCTCATGTTTTGGAATAGTTATTCAACCCAAATAAAGAACATATTTAATAGAAAATTTTATTTATTTTTTATAAATACATGAAAATAAATTATTATATGTAGAATTAATATCCCAATAGAAGTAATTATCAATTTTAGTCAATGATATAAAATTATAATAATACCTTAATATGTTCACACGTCAAAGGTAAAATATTCACATTATACTTCATGATTTGAAAACCATTATGGGCTATTATACCCTCAAAATACATGGAAAATCTGTCATCATATCAATTATATAAATAATATTTGTATGATCTCCGTAGATCATGGAATTCTATCAATTTTGAGTAAATCTACTCATAACAATCAATAAAACTATAGTGCTTAATATATGAAAATAATAATTCATATATGCAAAAATAAAATATAAAAATTAATAACATAAATAATATTAACCATATCAAATCCCATTTGTATCATCCCATATATTCAAATAGTAACTCATACAAATAATTCATATTAAATTAAAACTATAAATATTAAATTATGAACAATTTCTTAATAATACAAATAAAAATTATATAAACATACTTTACTAATATATTGTTTTCATATTTATTCATCAATTATGATGGAATTTTATTATAAATGGAATCCACCACATATGGTGAATATCTAGAAACTCATACATGTACATTGGGCTATGACAGAGAAAAGTGTGGTGATTTGGGCTTAACAACTACCACTATTCTATGTTATATATTCCCTCCATTTTCAATAATTTTTAAATATAAATAGATCTATTTTACAATTATTATCATTCTATTTAAATATATAGTTTCATTTTATAACTAAATTAATTTTCATTTTATTTTAAGATAATCATAGTATTTATATAATCATTATATAATGTATTACGATGTATGAAATATGTTTTTTATTAATCAAAATTCCCTTTTTGAAATCCTTTGTGAAACTTTTTAAGATAAAATAAAATTAAGGAATTTATATTATTTTTAGATGTACATATTTTCATGTAATGTTTCATATATTAATCAAATTATTAATGAAATTTTTATTATGGTTTTCTGAATGATAATATTTTCAGATACATATAATATCATTCACAATGTATATTGTTCACACTACTAAAACTGCATTATTATTTATATATTTAGAATTTGATTTCCCCATTATTAAAAGAATAATTAAATTAAATTTAAATTATTTAAAACTATATATGATTAATTTTCAATCACATAATAAATAATAAAAAATAATAAATAAAAATGAAATCAATCATATTTAATGAAATAGTTTTTATTTTAAATTATTGTTTTTTCTCGAATATAAGATGATTTTAATTAAAATATTAATTTATAAAAATTATAATTTTAATTTAATATAAATGTAACCAATTCATGAGATAAAATATTGAAATTAACATTGCGTGAATTTTTATAATTATTAAGATTAAGTTATTTTTCAAAAAATATTAATGAATATTGTTTTTATACAACATAATTATGAATTATGAATTACATAATAATTTATAATGATTTTTTGTGACCATGTATGTATTTTTGAGACAAAATAATGAATTTAAAAATATTAATTCGAATAAAGGAACCAATAATTTAAATTTTAGTACAATAATTAATGTTTAACATAATAACAATCATCTTTTCAACAATTTTAATTAATTAAGTGATTTTATCATAAAATTATTTTTTGGTTTGATATAAATATCAATGATCACTCTTATGTTTAATAAAAAACCAAATAGTATATGGAGTCATCACTAATAAAAAATAATTTCCATAAAATGAAAAATAATGTCAATTTAACCCATAACACCCCTCTCCTCTTTCACAAATATCCCATATAGCTTACCATGAAAAATAACTTGTCATTGCCTTATAAAAACGTAATATATAATAATTTGTCCATCAATAGGTCTCTCATCATCCTTTGTGATTTCAAATTATTAAAAAATCACTATATTTTAATGATTTTGTAATTGTATAAATATATTTTGAACATGTAACCTAAATTAAAATTCATTATTTATTCTTCCCCTACTTATTATACTATCTATGAAATTCCATTTTTACGAATTTAAGAAATAAATAATTTATATTTATATAAAATTTTCATTTATTATCAAATTTTTAAAACAATTTAAATATATTTATATTATATACATTCACTCTTCTGATCTTTCTAGACATATTGATCAATGTTATTTTAATCTACATAAGATGGGGGATTTAATGCATAATTGATAATTGCATACGAGTATCTTTGGTATAGAATATTTAATTCAAAGTAATCTTTAGGTATTTATTTATTCCCTACATTATTTTATAAAATGAAAAAAATTATATAATGAAATTTTCCAAATTCAATCAATCGCGATCAATTTAAATGTATCCAATACTCTATGTCACTCTATTTTAAAACAAAAATGTTATATATAAATTGATAATTTTAAAAATAATAAATAATCAAAATTATGTTTATATATCACTTGTTTATTCGTGTTTTAGGAAATGTAATATTATTATATAATGCGAAATCATTTTGAAATAAAAAAACCCTATGGTAAGAGCCTTTCCTAATTCAACTGTATTAAATTAGAAAAAAAAATTATTTTAGAAAAACATTATTACAATATCAATTTTGTTTATATTATTATGTTATGATATTATATTCCATCAATATATTTTAGGGAATTCGCATTTTCACATAATAATTTACATAAATGATTTATTTATTTATTAATAAAATATGACCTTATTATGTCATTTCCCCAATCCATATAAAATACTAATTTTCTTCTTCATCCATATTTTACAATTCAAAAAAAAATTTCTTATTTTTAAATTCATGCATTTATCATCAATTTTGATATTTATGTTTATATTTACTATATTCCACAATTAATCAATGTTAATATTTTATGTGAGTATTTAGATATGGAATTTTCTAATGTAAATGACATTTATTATCATGACATATCATTATTTTCCAATATGATTTTTTTATAAACCATTATTTATTTTTATGTTTTTGTTAGTAGTATTTCATTATAAAGAATTATTAATAAAATAATCCATGTTTATTTCATTGATCTAACATTTAAATGTGGATCATAAAATAGTATATTTTTGAAAACATTATGAAATGTTTTTCAGAAATAACTCCACTTATAGTTTTGCGTTAGTATTCTTATTTTTAATAAAATAAAAAAGTTTTCTGTTTTTATTTTTTATGAATAAACATCCAAATTACTTTAATGGAAAAATAATTTTTATGAGTGTATTTTCGATATTAATTGATCTAATTCTATATTTCATCTTATGTCATACCATTTTGAAATGTTATGAATCTTATTTTCAGTCCATAAGATCCCAATATACTATATATAATGGATTTCATGTAGATAATATAAGAATGGTATATCATTAAATGATTTGTGGGACCAATATAATAATTTAATAATTTTGAGAAGAATTGAATTTAATCAGATAATTTGGGGAAATTAGTTATCATGATTTATCAATTATGGGAATCATATTGTAAATATAGAAACACATTATTATAGAAGACGTGTAGTGATTATTTTTCCTTTATTTTATTATATCCTTAGAAGTTCAACTTTACATATGATATGGTGTATATATTTGTGTTTTTTCATCTTTCAACATTAATCTATAATTCAATGTTATTATCCAATGTCTAGTGAGGATATTGACTTGTATCTAATATATTGTATATATTTTATGATACCATGATTGTACATTTATAACCCTATAATATCATTAAATAACCTTTCATTTTATGTAATTTTATGTGATTATATGTTTATATTTCATTGCCTTTTAAAACAAATATTTCTCCCATGTGAATATTGTCTCACATTTCTTTCATTTAAATCCTAATATTAATTGATTTATTTTATGGTATTGATTTTCTAAGATCTATCCTTTTTTAAACCTCAAATTTAAATATCTAACGGGATTTATATTGAAATATTTTTTTTACAAATATATTTATCTTGGATGTTTAGATGTAATATTGTGTAAAAATATATTTATAAATCCTATCTTTAAAGACAATAATGTTTTTATAAATAGAATTTATTTATCCTTGTTTGATATAATACATTATGAATATTAAATAAAATATAAATATTTATTGTGACAATTAATATGGTATATTTGGTGATTTTATAAATTTTTAGAGGCTGTGACAAGAAAATATTAAAGATATCAAAAATTATATGATAAATTATAGAAAAATATTACCAAATATGGGTTCTGTGTAGTGTGTCGTTTAATAGATATTACATAAATTTATGTACACTAATATTCAGATTCATTATCTAGAACATATCCACCTAGAATTAAAAATACTAAAATGTTTATTTAGTTAATAACAATATCCCCCATTTAGTTAATAATACATGGTCTAGCTACACAGCAGGCCAGAAACTATTGAGGGATATTTATTAGTTGACTGTTAAGAGTTTTTTTTTCTAATTATTGTGATGAATTTGAATCTAATTATACGGTATTTTTATAGAACCTTATTGGAATAGACCATGGATATCATATTTAGAAACCTATAAAATTTATATTATTTCCTTTATATTCCATTTATGATTTTGTTTTCATTTATGTAAATATATTTCCATATTATATAATGGTTAAATTTATTATATTCATCCATAAAATTACCATATTCTGGTAAATGGATAGTAATATGGGAAATTTTATAAAAACATATTGTGATAGAATATGATATGGATTTCCACAAGATTAACCCAATGAGATTTGATCTATTGTGACATATATTATTACTATACTCACCTAAATATCATAATAATTGAATAATATAGTAAACCATGTTCATACCCATAATAAGACATTACAGGAGAAAAACATTTATCATTTATTTGAAGATTCAATATCATCCCTCCTTTAGTTGGTCTAAAAACACACTATTTCAATGAAATGGATTTCTATAATAGAGATGAAATGTTTTGTTCACTGGCATTTAGTACATGATAATATTGATTTAGGTAAATATGATTTAGTGGGTGAGGTTGATCTCTAGTAGAATATTATAAAAAATATATCTTTAAAGGTTTATAAATTTAATCTATAATATTATAGGACTACATGAAAATATTCATCACTAAATATTTTACATTAACTATTTATAGGAAACTAAACTAATAATTCAATGGTTAAAAATAATAGGAAGATAAATCCATGGGTACCTATAAGGATAACTTCATGATAGATGTATGGTCCACCACTAGGATTATTATGATCATTGAAATTAATGAATATAGATTCCTTAGTGGATTTAAAATATTCTTTTTAAATTATTTTGATATAATAGAAATTGGATTCTATGAAGTTATGTGTTTATCTACTCAAAATATTGAAATGGAAATGAGAAACCCCCATGAATCTCATATATTTTAAGATAAAAGGAGACTTGAGTTCCAAATAAAATAAAATTATTATTTTCATATATTATATAATGTTAAAACACCTACATATTGAAAATTTGAGAGGGAATTCCATGTATATTTCATTATAATGAATCAAAAGGTGAATCATTAGTGAAAATGTTGGGCTTCATGATCATGAGTCTTATTAGGAGATGAATTTTTCAATCAATTATCAAGTTACCTGATGTTATAGAATTATGAAAATTAATGAACTAACTCAATGACTAATTATTATAATTTGAATTAGAGATTACATATACCAATGGAACAAGGGGGAGCTAATTTAGTGACTTTTTTCATGTTTTTTCAGGATTATTATGTAGATAATAGTAAAATTATACTATAAATAGACAAAACAATGTATTATTTTATTATATTATTTATATTATTTATTATCATACGATCCATCTAATAATTATTATCCACCATCTCATATGTTGGATATTCGATTTTTATTAAAAACTATTTGGTGTGCGATGATATTATCCATGGTATATAGCTATTCTCTAATTGATTTTTTTATGATACTTATAATGATCCATTTATTACATAAATTGATAATAATTCAATATTGAATAATATTCATTACAAAAATAACAAATTCATGACTAGAACATATTGGTACAGTGTCTCTAGAAACATGGAAACATAAAATACTTATTCAAATGACATCTTCATTGTCTCTAACATATTTCATCATAACATGATCTCTTTGGGATGTATCTTACATAATAAACTTCTTCACGACCTGGTGAAAATATACATATAAAATAGTTGTCATGAATTCATAGTAAGGGTATATTGGGTATATATCAATCATATCAGAATCTTATGACCTATGAACATAACAACTGAAAATCATTTCATATATCTAAAGGAAGTGATATAATTCCATGGGAAAAATCATAATAGTTCATATGATTCAATTAAACAAATTTCAAAACATAAGAATTTATATTTTTTGGAATACACATAAGCATAGAAAATCATTTCATATTATTCAAGGCTCATTTCCAAGAAAATCATAGTTAACTATGTCCATTACTGAAGTGAGTTCCCTAATCATTCCTACTAAGTAATATTGTATCACGACCATTTCAAGTTCCATCCATGTCTATCAATTGATATATAATTCATTTACCAGTGAATTTGAGAGAGATTTGGGTCCCACCAATTTCAAATTGAAATCATTATTACATGTTCAATAAGAACATAAAACACTCATCATATCCCAGTGAATAAAATAGGTTTCTTATAAACCATAAACTAATACAAGTTAAAAAAGGGATTTCATATATATAATTCCCTCATAAAAACAATAAAAGCAATGTAATAATAAGGATATTATACTTGAAACATAAACTTATAAAATTATTATACCTTATATATAAAATAGTTTTTTATATAAAACCTGGAATTAATTCATGAGGAAAATATACATTATTATTAAAAAAATGTTTTCAATTTCCAAATTTCCATCTAATTTAAAATGAAAAGAATTTATATTATATTTAACATCAAATATTGTAAATATGATTCATTGAAATAATGTTTAATTAAAACGAAAAATCCCATTGGTTTTGAAAATGTAAAAAATAATTCCCATCGAATATTATCCAGAATAGTCAAAAAATACCATGTATTGAGAATGAAAATGGATTTATTTCTTACCATTTAATAAAAATATTCCAATGGTAACAATTGACTCTAAAAAATTGTATAGTAATAAAAACATTATTTTGGAATAACTAATTAGGGAACATGGTCACGGATGATAAATATACCCCAATATATACTTACCTATATAATTTTTTTGATAATAATGAGATTTTGAAATTATCCATTACCTTAGGTCTGATTTACATTGTATGTGTCCAAAAATCATGTATAATAATTTAAATAATTTCATTGAATTATTTTTGAATAATATTAATTTTCATGATATCATAGATGTTCAAGTTATCTTTTTTTGTTAGTAACATTATAAATTTTCCCTGAGGTGTTAAAATCATTATTTTCATAAACATGTCTTTTCAGATAACTTATTATTCCACTTCAAAGGTTATAGTTATATAATATAAATAATTATATTAGTATAATATATATAATATTTATTCATTCACTTAATTTCTATAATCATGGTTCAATGGTGATCATATATAATGGATCACATTGCAACTTAGAGAAGGAATGGCATAGGTATGCACCACTAACGATATGATTCCATTAATTATAGAATGGCATTGAAGTGGAAGATGTATAATATTTTAGAATAAATATTATTATATAATAATCATATATATTATTTATCTCCTTTGACATACCCCTCAATGTATAGTGATGGTGAATAACATATTACACCATGACATGGAGACGGTAATTTATACATACAAATACATGGTGATTTTTTTTTATTGGATAGATAGAAGGTGAAATATGGATGTTTCATAACTATAAGAACATCTCAAAATATAATTTATTTTAGAGTTATTACATTATAATCAAAAAAAATATTAATAGTATGTATAAGAATATTGAATATTGAATGAATCAGTAGAGAATAGTACCTCTTGTTCGATGTGCCCCCAATAAACCCCCTAGTAAGTCACTAGAGATAGTATTTCAAGAACACCCAAAAATCTAGAAAGTGACATGAATCTTTAATAAAGGAAATGGTTAGTGTATTTCAGGGTTTGAAGGTTTAATGTTAAGTGAAGGGGTGAGGGAGGGTGTTCCCTTTTATAATTGAGGTGAGGGGAACTTTTGGGATCTCCAAATATATTAATTTAATATAAAATAAAACCCCATAAAAAATCCATAAATATCTCAATTTCAAATAATATATGGGAAAGGGTTTTACTTTAAAAATATATATATTTTTTACATGTGTTTCTGACAATTTAACCTTTTTAACTTAACTTAACATGAAGTTATTTTATTTAATCCTTTTAGTGTGATACATATTTCAATAAAAAGAGTGTATTATATTATTATTTAATGGAAATTTTGACTATAAATAAATACCATAGATAATTTAAAACATATAATAATTCTTAAATTACTTCTTTTTAAAACATATATGATACTAAATAATTTTAAAATCTTTATTTTGATAAACAGGAAAAAATTTCTATTTTGAAAATATTAAATTTAGTGATTTTAAAAAATATTAATATAAAATATAGGATTAATAAAAACATTTTTAAAATGTTACTATGTTGTCATGGTAATCGATAAAATTAATTTCACAAATTAATTATCAAAATTATATTATTTAAAAAATTTTAATATCATTTATTTGATATTTCATTTAATAAAATAATAACTATAATAGTATTGTTCTGTAATATAATATTATTATTTTATGAATAAAAATTTTAATGGAAATACCATGGAAATGATAAATAAAATATATTTCATAATAATTATTTTTATCAAATATATATTCAGTAAAATCCTACATTAAAAATGCTATATAAATTAAAGCATGAATGTGACATCTTTAACATAACTGTAAATAAAATATAATATCAGTTATAATCTCTTAAATAATAATTAAAATGGTTAATAACATGACCTAAATATGGCTATTGTTTAGATATAATTGAAAAATATGACATGGTCATGTTTTTTGGGTTTGTTAATGCTTTTTATCAATTTTATAATTATTATTTTATTGATTTATCATCAATAAAATATTTGTTTCATCACAAATGTATATATATTAGATATAATTAAATTTTTTTCAAAAAATTAAAAATTAATATCATGTTAAAATAACATTTAATTGTTAACATATGTTTTCATAATTGAATTTATATTATTTATAACCATATATTAAAAATTATGTAGTTAATAAAATTTGAGTAATACATATTTAAATTTTCAATATTAAAAATAATTTAAATCTACAAGTCTCATCCATGTGATTTTAAAAGGTAACCATTTATACCCATGGATTATATACGTCGAAATAAAAATTCATTGATATTATTTCCAGAGTTAATGTAATTTCATAATCATATTTTTACCCATAATTACATGATTATCCATTTTACTATATTAATGTATATTATTGTAGTTAATAATCATAATACCCAAAAAAAAATATGATAATTACGTAATTTAAAATTACAAATTTCAAATATGGAATCTATTTCAGTAAATTAAAATTTAAGAAGTCAAAATAATTAATTTAAAATTAATCGTTTTTTGGAAGAAAGAATATTTTTTAAATGATAAAACATTACAATAGATTAAAATGATTCAAAATTTGCATTCAACTTAATATTAATTCTAGTAACATAAATTATATTAAATGATAAAAATATACACATTTTATAAAGACATAAAATTATAATTTTGAATACATTTAGGTTTTTAAATATCATATAGTGTTTATTACTACCTGATGGAGATAACTGTTGGGCGGAGAAGTGATGGCAATAGGGGGGGTGAATTGCCTTTTAAAAATAAATAACAATTTAAAATCAAAGATAAAGGTGCAGCGGAAATAAAAGAGGCAAGACACAAAACTTGATAACGGAGTTCGGCTTAAACCAAAGCCTATGTCTCTGCTCCCAACTCAACCGTTGAGAGATTTACTACCGCTTGCTTTTTAATGGTTTTAGCAAGAAACCCACTAGACTTTAAGGTTAGTCTAGAACCTATTACAGCTTGCTTTTAATGGTTATGCAAGAACCCACTTGCTTTTAATGGTTGAGCAAGAACCCACTAGCCTTCTTACAGGTGAAGGCTAGATCACCTATGACTCAAGCCTCTTAAAGGGAAGGCTTGACTAACCTCTTCACACCTTGATGGTGGTGTGAAAACCCAAACAAGAGAAAGATGAGATAAAGAGGGGTTTGTAGGCACAAACCCAAATTGATGCTCAAAATAATTAAAAAAAGAAAAACCGTAATGAGGAGAAGTCTTGGGCACCAATGGATTGATTAAGTTGATGAAGAGTGCACCCAAGCTTCTATGGTGGTGCTCCTTGGATGTGGAAATGTGTTGGAGCAATTGGGGGTTCCTTGGAGGAATGCGCCAGAGGTTCGCCAAATGATCAAAAATATTCCGGTGGGCTTCCTTGTGTTTCCGGGGCTTCCTAGTCCTTTATTTATAGAGGGGGAACCCTCAAATGACTTTGGGGGTCTTCGGAGCCGTTGGAGAGGCCTTCGGAGCCGTTGGGAGTCAAGTGGACAAGCCTGGTCAAAGCCCAACAACTAGTTTTACTGGCTCCACCGGCTGACCGGTGCTTGGCCACCGGTTGGTCGGTGCTTTGAAAAAGGGAGAGGGCTCGGGCTCAGGCACCACCGGCTGGCCGGTGAGGAGGCCACCGGTTGGCCGGTGCTGAGGCAGTAGCTGACCCATTCTGTCTGGGTTCCACCGGCTGGCCGGTGGTGGGACACCGGTTGGCCGGTGGTCTGGACAGAAGGATGCCTTCTGTCCAGGCTCCATCAGCTGGCCGGTGGTCATCCACCGGTTGGCCGGTGGACTGAAAATCAGTCCACTTTTTCCTTCTTTCTTTCTTGGCCCAATTCCTTGGCAACCTATCATCCAAAAACACTTAAAACAAAATTAGATAAATAAGAGAGTGATTGTGATCATGAAAATTAAACCACGAGGGTACGAGAGGTACAACAATCTCCCCCTATTTTGATGATCACAATCACCAAAACAAGCAATGTAAAAGACTGAAATTAGAGGCATGCTTTAAAGGATAAATTGAAAAGTAAAGCAAAGCATGAGAGAAAGATTTTTCCCCCAATCAACCAAGAATTTCTCCCCCTTTGTGATTATCAAAATAGCACGGGGCATAAAACTTGATTGAGGGAAAGAGTTGAAAAACAAGATAGAGATTTTAAACCAATTGAAATTTTTGAGATTTGAATTGAAAGTATTGAATTGAAAGTTTTGAATTGAATGTTTTTAATTGAATGTTTTGAATTGAAAAACACAAAAAAGCTTAAACAATCCTAACTCCCCCTAAATAAAAACAACAAATCACCGGGGAGAGGATTTTGTAACTGAGACAAATTTTGGTCCGGTGAGACTCGATAAAAGGGATTTTTCAATCCATACTTGTCTAGTGGCGGGTCTTCTCCTATAAAATTCATCATTAAAGAAAATAGTTTTAGGCCTTCCATACCAGGCATTTTTGCAATCGCACTCATAAATTAAGTGCCCGAGGTTTTTGCAATAGTTACAAAATTTATATTGGGAGCTCCCCCTTACAAAAATAGTTGGAGAATGGGAAGAGGAAGCTTTCATGGAATATCCAAGCCCTTCGGTGGTTCTAGATATACGTTGGGAACTGAGCAATTTGGTTAAATTTTGTTCACCTTGGGTGAACTTGGCAAGAGATTCCTTTAAATCTTTGATTGTTTCCATAGAATCAACATCGGGAAGGTTTTGGACCTTGAGGGACAACTCCTCCTTTTCATTGAGAAGTTGTTCCTTTTTGGAAGAAAGTTTTTTGAAATTCTTTTTTAAAGCAACAAATTTGGAAAAAAGTTCGTGAAAACCTTCCTCCAATTGATCTCTCGCATGTTGCAGATCCTCATAAGATAAATGATTAAAAGAATTTGAAGAACTAGAGGAGGAGGAGTCGGAAGAGGTTACCTCATGAAATGCCATTAGGCATTTTTTACCGTTGTCGCTTGAGGAGGAGGAGGAGGAGGAGGATGTGGAGCTATCACTCCATGTGGCCTTGAATGCCTTCTTCTTTTCCTTTTGCTTGGCCTTTTTCTTGTTTAGTGGACAATCGGGCTTGTAATGGCCTTTCCTGCCATACCCGTAACATGTTACCTCGGGCTCGGATTTTTCGTTGGGTTGAGCCTTGCGGGATTTCTTCTTTTTCTTCTTCTTCATGAATTTGTGCATTTTGCGGGCAAGATTCTCCATTTCGGAATCGCCGCTTGAAGAGGAAGACGATGAGGAGGAGGAGCTTTCTTCTTTTTGAACTTTGAAGGCGATGTTCTTTGGAGTTTTGATCGGTTTTCCTTCCTTTTCAGCTTGCCTCCTCATGGTAATCTCAAAGGTCATAAGTGATCCAATGAGTTCTTCGACCGACATGTTTTTGATGTATTTTGCTTCTTGGATTGCCGTGACTTTTGGGGCCCATGTGCTTGGTAGGATCCAAAGGATCTTCTTGACCATCATTTCTGCAGAAACATCATCTCCAAGAGATTTTCTTCCGTTGCAAACGTTAGTAAAACGAGTAAACATTTCAGTTATATTTTCAGATGGATGCATGGTAAAAGATTAAAAATCTTGACGGTACATATCCAATCGAGTATCCTTAACTTTGTTGGTCCCCTCATGGGTAACCTCCAAAAGTTTCCAGATTTCATGTGATGAGGTGCATATGGAAACTCGATTGAATTCATTATGATCAAGGCCGCAATGAAGAGCGTTCATGGCTTTCCCATCAAGCTCGAAATTTTTAATGTCGGCTTGAGTCCATTTGGATTCATCGGGAGAAGAAATAGAAGAACCATGCATGACAATTTTATAAATAGGATAACCTATGATTCTAAGAAAAGTGGTCATGCGGGTTTTCCAATAGTTATAGTCGGTTCCATCAAAAAATGGAGCACGACCCAAAGAATAGCCTTCGGGGGCGAAAGAAGTTGAAGCCATCATAAAGGATCTTGAATTTGAAACCGGTTAGGGTATTACTCAAATTTTTCCTCTGATACCAATTGTTGGGCGGAGAAGTGATGGCAAGAGGGGGGGTGAATTGCCTTTTAAAAATAAATAACAATTTAAAATCAATGTTAAAGGTGCAGCGGAAATAAAAGAGGCAAGACACAAAACTTGATAACGGAGTTCGGCTTAAACCAAAGCCTACGTCTCTGCTCCCAACTCAACCGTTGAGATATTTACTACCGCTTGCTTTTTAATGGTTCTAGCAAGAAACCCACTAGACTTTAAGGTTAGTCTAGAACCTATTACAGCTTGCTTTTAATGGTTATGCAAGAACCCACTTGCTTTTAATGGTTGAGAAAGAACCCACTAGCCTTCTTACAGGTGAAGGCTAGCTCACATGTGACTCAAGCCTTTTAAAGGGAAGGCTTGACTAACCTCTTCAAACCTTGAAGGTGGTGTGAAAACCCAAACAAGAGAAAGATGAGAGAAAGAGGGGTTCGTAGGCACAAACCCAAATTGATGATCAAAATAATTAAAACAAGAAAAACCGTAATGAGGAGAAGTCTTGGGCGCCAATGGATTGATGAAGTTGATGAAGAGCGCTCCCAAGCTTCTATGGTGGTGCTCCTTGGATGTGGAAATGTGTTGAAGCAATTGGGGGTTCCTTGGAGGAATGCGCCGGAGGTTCGCCAAATGATCAAAAATGTTCCCGTGGGCTTCCTTGTGTTTCCGGGGCTTCCTAGTCATTTATTTATAGAGGGGGAACCCTCAAATGGCCTTTGGGGGTCTTCGGAGCCGTTGGAGAGGCCTTCGGAGCCGTTGGGAGTCAAGTGGACAAGCCAGGTCAAAGCCCAACGGCTAGTTTGACTGGCTCCACCGGCTGAGCGGTGCTTGGCCACCGGTTGGCCGGTGCTTTGAAAAAGGGAGAGGGCTCAGGCTCAGGCACCACCGGCTGGCCGGTGAGGAGGCCACCGGATGGCCGGTGCTGAGGCAGTAGCTGACCCTTTATGTCTGGGTTCCACCGGCTGGCCGGTGGTGGGACACCGGTTGGCCGGTGGTCTGGACAGAAGGATGCCTTGTGTCCAGGCCCCATCGGCTGGCCAGTGGTCATGCACCGGTTCGCCGGTGGACTGAAAATCAGTCCACTTTTGCCTTCTTTCTTTCTTGGCCCAATTCCATGGCAACATATCATCCAAAAACACTTAAAACAAAATTAGATAAATAAGAGAGTGATTGTGATCATGAAAATTAAACCACGACGGGTACGAGAGGTACAACAATAACATATGTTACATGATTGTAAAAAATATTTTATTTAATATATAACAAATATATTTCATTATTTTCATTAACTAATTCTAATTACCATAAAAAAATAGTATATAATTTGTTTATATTTTTCATTCATAATACATTTTCATATGTATGTTATATTTTCTTTTTCTAACCTAACCTCTATGATATTATTGTAATTTTATACTAAGGGCATCTCATAGTGTGTTTATACTCACGATAGTGTGAAATGAAAGCAGTATATGAATTAAAATTAATTAAATAAAATATTTCTTAAAATCATCCAGACATTACTGTCTAACACTCATAAACAAAATTTCGTCAACATAATTCATCGCATGGATAAAATCATATGATGATACATGTTCCTTATCACATACATACATTACTGTGGACCTTAATAAAATTGGTGGTTCCACTATATAATTTTAACCAATCAAGTGATATTATTTCAATGATCTGTTTTCCAACATTCCTGAATCACTATTGGTTGTTATTCACAAGAAAGATCATGCTCCCGCAGTAAATCCTCTTAGTTAATTACATGTGAATCAACATGTATGTACTTTCTCAGGAGAGATAAAAATAACACATCATTAATTTGAGAGAGATTCAATGGAAGTGACAATAAGTAATCTATCATCCCATCATGATCCGACATTTCTAAATGATAGATATTCCTAGAGCTCAGACTTAATTTCCTTCCAAATATCATTAATTACATCATGAATGATTATCATACAAAAACATTGTCACACACATCAATGTCATGGTCTTTTCATCAATTTCCAGGATAACATTTTTTGACAATGAGATTCTCTTCTGTGTTGTTGAGTTGATCTGACATTTTCTTCAACTTCATCAACAAGATCATGTCTTAATAGCTTTTTCCCCCAACATCATCCCAAAAAGTTGGATTTATGCCCTTGTTTCAATAGAGGTATTCATAAGGAGAAATCAAAATACTAGAGTGAATGAAATTGTGGTAAGAAAATCCCAACAAAATGGTGTTGATCTCAACCACTTTTGAATTCCATAGAGAAATCTCTCAACATGACATCTATGGTTTGGATTTTCGTATCTGACTAACAATCTGTATAAGGATTATATATTCTGAATAAATTTAACTCTGTGTGTAGATCCTACTTATTAATTCTCCAAAACATCGATGTAATCCTTGGATCCTGATCATAAATAATGGAAATTGGTACACCATGAAATCATATGACTTCTGTATCATGTATCCTATTAATATGATCAAAATATTAATCTTCTCTCATATCAATGAAGTCTGTAGAATTCATAAAGCGATCTATAATATACCATATAGTATTATTACCTTTAATCTTATTCGTATTCCTGATGAAAAATAAAATTTTCATTTTCCAATTTCCAATACAGTACGGGTAATGGTTGTAACATACACTTTGACTCAGGTATCTCATCATTAACATTGTTACAAACCATGCACCTGGTGACATATTAGGATACATATTTTCCATTTAATTCCAATTGAAATATTATTTCATGCCCATGTACTTCTATGTGCTTAATGTGATAATAGTTCATGATGAAATATGGACCTCAACCAATATATCCTTTCATACATCCGGTATGTGAGAATTACAAACACGGTCCCAGAACAGTATTATTCCATCACAATAAATGTTGAATTCATGAACATTTCTCACCATCACTTGTTGCTCTAAATATATATTATTCCCCTCCTTAATATTCACTTGTATATATTATTTAACATTCACTTGAGAAATATAATATATCTCCCCATCCTTTATATTTTCAAGATCAATTTTTCTCAAATCCAAAAATATTGGATCTTTGGTGATCTTCATCAAAGATAAGCTAGTATTGTTATTTCAACACAAAGCATCTACCACATTGTTCTCTTTCCCATGATGTTTATTTGTTGAGAATTCAAAATCTTTATTCCAGTCCAACAATTTTTTTGTCACATATTCATCTATATTTTGGTGAAAATATACATTAATATTTAATGGAAACTAAAAATATCCCACCTTTCACAAAAAAGATAATGCCTTCTTACCATTATTTCAAATATTTCCACTTCTAACTCGAAATCATGTTTTGTGAAATTTTTCTCATGAATTTTTTATTTTCATAGGGGTTAAGATATCCCAATAAGGCTGTTCAGGAGAAAAACATAAATAACATTCATGGAAGAATCACTATATATCAAAACGATTTCACCACTACATGGTACTGTGAGCATAAGTTCATAGAAAACATTTATTTTAGTTCCATTGATATCTCATTACATTCCTCTATCGACCCGAAAAAACTCCATTTTGAGTCAACTGGGTGATTGGATTAGATAATAATGAAATGACTTTCACAGAACATTGATAATATCGATCCATAAAATTAAACGGTCAGATATCAGTTACTAATTTTGGTCTTGACCAACATTTATTAAATTATATTTTTATAGGATCCATAGATATCCCCTCTCTTGAGATTATGTGACCTAAAAATAAAATATCCTGAATCCAAAATTCAAACATGGTAAAATTTTCAAATTTTTTATACTTTAATAGGGTCAACAGTACAATTATCATTTGATATTCATGTTCTTATTTTCTCTTTGAATAGAATATATTTTCATATATAAGGACTAAAAACAAATGATCAAGAGTGTCTCAAAAGAATCTGTTAATTATTTCCTAAAAATTGTGGGTGAAATTAATAATTCTAAAAAGAAACACTATAAATATATATATTAAAATATTTGTAGAGAATGATTTATTTGGGTATATCCTCCTTCTTCATCCTTAGTTGATGAAATCATAAACAATGATCTATCATGGATATGTTTAAGCTCGGTTTAGTTGGTCGAATAAGTCTTCAATGTGAGGATGATGGTATTTTTTCCTAGTAGTCATGTTGCAATGTTATCTATAATCAATGCAGAGTCTCATTTATCTATATAGATTTTCACAAATAGATAAAGTGCTCTAAAATGAGTATCACTAGTTAATAAGAATACCATTTTATGATTATATTGTATTTTCATCTCCAATTCCAATAACCCATGTTGTGATATTATATAATGAGTATTTGAAATAAGCATAGCACTCAATATGATTTGTTTTGATAACCAAACTTCAAAATCTGGTGGAAGAAATTGGAATTCAAAGAGAAACACATCATCAAACTATCATACAATGGGAGTATTCATAATTTAATGTTTCTACACAACCATTTGAGATTGATTATATTTATTTTTAGAATTCAAGTCCCATATAATTGATGAAATTTTTACTAGAAGTTTGTACCCATCGCTGTATTTATATGTTATCATTGATTGATGTGGAAAATGAAATGTGACTACCCTTACTTGGAAATTGATATGATTTCCTATAAGACCCCAGTCTTAAACATTACTTAATATTGAGATATTTCAAGAATACACCTTAAGGATCTTATCAGGTTTAGAGTTTTAGAGAAGTAGATCATAAAACATTCATTACATCCCACATTTAAACAAAGTGGTTACAATAAAAGATAATATTGGTTTTTCCCCATCAACGGAAACATATTTAAAATAAAACATGGTTTCTTTCTTGACACATCCTTGACACTACCATTATATCATGCACCTTTCCCTTGACCTGTGAAAAACATTTCAAAATCATGGGATGAGCATAAAAAGCTCAGTAAGGGATATAAACGTATGAAAATAAAACATTAGTCCATGTATAAAATAATACTTTACTCATAAAACATAAGAATTTTAACATACCTCATCAAATCATGAATAAATCATAGAAATCATAATGCATAATGGTAACTTGAGGCATTCATAACATTCTTACATAGGGAGTAACCCTCTTGGTTATGTTTGGAATACCAATCACAGTATGTTCCCTAAATCTTTTCAGAGAAACCTTATCTTTTAACTCCTTCGTGTTACCTAATGCATTGGAGAGCTATATCGGGATCACCCTCCCTTAGTTTATCACGGAACCACCCATCTTCATAATAATACCCATGAACCATAACATAATTGTATCACATAAAACATTCATAAAGGAAACATAAAATTTCCCCTTTTCAATCACAAGATATCAATACAAAAAATTGATATAAAAACATTATGAAAACCATTTTCAATACCAAAATAAAAGAAAAGTAAAACAGGGTATTTATTTTTCTTTTTAAAAAATGTATGTCTTGTAGAGGAAGCTGAAACTAAAATAATGGTCATGGCGGTAGAGAATTTGTTGTCGCCGCATACGTATGAAAAAAACATTCCCTTTTTTCATTTAGTAAAACGCTTTGTATAAAAGTATATCCCTTTTGGATAAACGTAAAAGTCAATGGGGTTTTTACACCGTATAAAAGATGGTTGTGTATAAAACAAAATAAGCCTCAATGAAAGGAGATTGAGATGAAGTCCCATAAAAAGATCATTTTTAAATAAAATCGATCTATTATGTGTATTCACTATAAGTACAAATACAATATAGGACATAATAATATCATGACATAATTTGAAAGTATGAGATTAACCCAAAGAATGAAAATTGGGTTAAGAAGGTCCCTTTCCTCGGGTCCGACTTGACTCGATCGTTCTTTAACCTCCTGAATAATAAACTTGAGTTAATTTATACTTTCTTAAGAACCTTTTTCAATTTCATTATTCCTTTTATATCACTTATTTCCATGTCATGAACACTACGTAATTATTTAAGTTAATAACGGTCATTTTAACGATCATTGGTACTTGAGTCAAAAAATAAATTCTTTATAATTACAAGTTGTTCATGTATCGATTATATCCAGAGATATAATAATTTTTTATATATCATATATATAATATATATCCTGTATATACATGTATTTATAATATTACATAATGTTTAGAGGTAAGAAATGAAATGCACCGTTCAGGGAGACGGTAAGCAATACGCACGCATGAACGCTACTTTCATTTCTATTTCATATTTTATGGAATGGAATCAGAATGATATAATGGTATATTATAATTCCATTATAATATCATATATAATACCATTAATTACATCCTTTATACGTCCCACATATGGCATTAACGAATCAAATCACTTTGAGGGTGCGGTAGTCTGCAATTCCTAAAATGAATATATCGCGTTTACCCATAATGGAAACCACAAAGTTATAACATAAATGAAACATACAGAAGCTTAAGTAAAACATAAACATATTATATATCATATATAAATATAGTTTCATCTTAATGGCCACCTTTGAAGGTGTTAAAAGAATATTGAACAATCATAGTTTTGTGAGGCAGAAATTCGTCGTCCACATAAATAGTATATTTTTTAACCATTAGATATAGGATTGTGTAAGTGTAGCTCTAATACTTCTTATAACAACATCCTAGTATATTGAAGATACTGTATTTGTTATAAAATAAATGAATAAAAAGAGTATAGGGGGTTGGAGAAGCAAAATAAAACATAAGAACACAAGAGAAGACACTACCTTTAAATCGGGTAACTGTTTTTCATTTGAGCTCAAAGGCATCCTTGGGAAGACTTGGGCCCAATGTGAGGCTTATAAGACTTAGATAGGGATTTGTAGAGGCAAAATGGGGTGGGGTTTGCCTAGAAATAGTCTTTGTAAGTGTGGGTAAGGTGGTAGAGGTTGGGGACTTTTATAAGATGAGAGGAGGGGCACTCTTGGAAAGTTAAGAAAAGATACTTTGTTATAAAATGAATTTCGTATAAAAAAGATCCGACAATCATAAATTTAGAGGATAAGGTGATAAGGGATCGAAATAAACTCCTCCAATAGTTTTCTGACAAGTGTAGGTCTTATATTTTACATTATATTTTCATTTTATTTAAATTGTTAAATAATGTGGTAATCGCTGCATCATCATAGTGTCATAAATAATTAGATTAATTTAATGTCTAAAAATTAAAAAAAATACTATTATGTAGGAAATATTTTTAGATTTCCAATTACTATTTATAGTAAAAAATATGACTTGTATAACCCCATTTAAAAAAAATTAGTAAAAAAACTCATGTTTGTGTCATTTTTACTTTTATATTAAATAAAAATATATTAATGTCATTTTCCTTCCATAGTGGCTCCATGGGATCCCCAAGATCAACCCATGGGTTTTCGTGGTCGGCCATGACACATAAAATAAGTGTAGGACATGTGTCTAGGTCATTTCATATTATTGAAACATTATTTTTACCTTAAATTGCACTAATTACCTCTAATCGCGATAAAAAACATAAAAGTTACTATTGAACAAAATATTATTTTAATACCATTGAACCACATTTTACTTCCTAATGACAACCATTTATGTCATATTTTTGAAATTCAAAACACAGAAGTGGTAAGGTTCCATTTAAATGATAAATCACTTTTTTAAGTACCACTTAGTGGGTTCACTATTCATAAAAAATTGATGTTTTTCAGAAAAATACCAAAACATCACCCTAAGTTATATTTTATATTCCGAATTCTAAAATGACGTATATTTTTCAAAATTCAAATCATATAAGTTACATTAATTAATTTATTAATTAATTCCCACTTTCATGAAAAATAGTGTGTTTTTTTTTGAAACAATAAATATAAAAATATTGACACTAGTTTAAGTCCAATTTCAAAGTGAAATTAATTACAACGAACAATATTGGATTAAATGGTAAAAATACATTCTAATTCCACTTTAAAACCAATTCTAATGATAATATAATCAAATAAATAAATTATATTAAAAAGAGTTTTTGAATTAAAGTACAACATTTTTCACTATTCATTAAAAAATGAACATTATCTGAAAAATACCAAAAATTTACACAAACTAAATTTTGATGTCATGATTCTAAAGAAGAATTTTTTTTGTCACATATAACACATAAAATTGTCATAAAGTGGATTTAAAAGAGGTTATCCATTAAAAGGCGGTTAATCGACCTTTTAAAGAATATTAAAATGTTTACTCTTAAAATTGGATTCATTCGCAATTTTAATCCTCTAAAATTTATTGTAAAGAGTAAAAATATTTGGCAAACATATATAATCATTTTTTAGTTCGTTCTGTTCATTCCCTCAATTACAACGGTTAGGTGTTAACTGCCATTTATAATAATATTATTTTATTATTAGAGTGCAACGTAAGATTCCCAAGAAACTCGTTATTGCGTATTGGGTACGTCATCGATCATAGTGTACCCTTTAAAGTAATATTAATATTTTATTCACAAATATGGATAAATGTGAAAATGTCATATTCTTTATTTACCTGGGGTGTTACATCCTTCCCCCCTTTTGGGAATTGCATCCTTGCAATTTTAAAATTGGGCTTGGAAACTTAATTGAAAATACCACATCGGAACAAGAGTTAGTAAAACAATCACTTTAAAATAAAGAAAGAGAAGTACAAAGGTCACCCAAGTTAACCCAATCTAGGATTCCATGTAGAAAAACATGGATATGGAGGAAAAAACAAAGGGTCATGTTCTAAGGGAGAGTGATATAAAACATGTTTAGGAGAAATTTAACCACAAGAAAATCACATACATGTGGTGGGTTAAACGGTATTCGATTCCCCCGTAGGAAAAGTTAACAGAAAATATTTTTTTGAGTTACTTTTCATTAAGGAATTTATTTTTGATCTTAAGGAAACATACAAACATGTCATGTTGTCTTTCAAATTTTACTTGATTTCTTAGACAAAATCATACTTTCCCCAAATGGGGAGTATTTAGAAAGACTTGTTTACATTAAGATAGCTATAATAAACTACTAGAGAATCACCTAATCCACAAAAGAGAACTATATACTTCCCATGTATTTAGACCTTAACCAAAACTAAAACCTAAAAGGATAGTAAGATATCAAATAATACCCAAAAAGGATAAGAAATCTATTATTAATCTCCAAAATGTGTCAAACAATACCCATAGTTCAACAAAGACCATTCAATAAACAATTTTTCCATAGAATTCTTCAATGTAAACCAAACTAATATTCAAACCAAAATATTTGAAGGATTTCATCACATAGTCTTCCAAGGTACAAATTAACACTTATCTCCAAATAACATCAGTTTCTATTAATTTCTCATATTGAAAAGTAATAAACCTAATCACATATCCTCTATGATAGGTTAATAATTTCCATAGAGAACCCAAAATCAACGTACTCTTAGTTCGTAAAATAATCTAACTAAAAAAATAAGTTACACTCACCAGGGACTTCATGTAGTCCAGTAGTAGGCGATAAATAGCAGTCGCACTTTGGTTCTGGGTTAAATTCCCATTGCTTTGTCCGACGCGATGGGTTGTCACACAGTCTGTGTGTTGTCCTTTTTATAAAACTCCATAAAAATCCCTAACATATTTTAACCTCAATAGTTTTCTTATACCTCTCATTTTCATCCAAATTTGTTACGATCTCAACATCAAAATTCTTGAAGTCTTATTTCACCACCATAAGGTAAAATAAAACAATTTAAAAAATGAATAACATCATACCTTGATCATGGCGTCCACTCGGTTTCATCGTCATCTTTCTCACATAGGTATAAGTCCCATGCATTACAACAATGATTTAGGGATCCTTCAAAATCATTTGCTTCCTCCATACAAATACACCTTGTACAACATGGGTTATATGGGTGTTCACAGAAAAACAGTTTTGGAAAATAATCATGTATGACATATAATTCCAAAACATCTCATAAAACATGATTTCTATAAAATTTTCGGAAAGAATTTGAGTTGAAATTTTCTATTTTTGGTCCTTTTAAAAGAACATAAGTATGTGCTGAGAGAATATATTTTAAAATCAAATATAAATAGGTTGCGCAAGGGTCTCCTTCCTCAGAACCATTTTTAAAATCATAATATGCTTCAAATCCTTGTGATAAGGTAAAATATTTGAAAATACCTTGATCATATTTACCTTTCTTGAAAATATGAGAATATTGTGAAAATAGTATTTGTCTAAATACAACCCATGATCCACGATGATAATGAGGTATAGTGGAGGTGTTTGATATCTCAAACAACTGCTTCAAGTGAGTTGTATGCTATAAAAATTTTCACAATCATCAGAACATGACTTTGAAATAATTATTGCAATCATGTCATCAGGAAGAGATAGGAATGTCATTTTAGATCCTTCTCCTTCCATTCGTAACCGACTTTACTTGACCTGAAAACAGTTATAAAACAAGGATTTAATTGAAATAATAGATATAGGGACTAATCATGTGTCTAACAAAAACTCATAATCCCTAAAGTTGTCTAAACCGACCTCTGATATCAAGTATAAGGGCCCAGCCTTAAACATTACTTAATCTTGGGATATTTCAAGAATACACCTTGAGGATCTTTTCAGGTTTAGAGTTTTAGAGAATTAGATCATAAAACATTCATTATATCCCAAATTTAGACAAAGTGGTTATAATAAATGATAGTATTGGTTTTTCCCCATCAACGGAAACATATTTAAAATAAAACATGGTTTCTTTCTTGACAAATCCTTGACACTACCATCATATCATGCACATTTCCCTTGACCTGTGAAAAAAATTTAAAAAACATGGGATGAGCATAAAAATCTCAGTAAGGGATATAAAAGTATGAAAATAAAACATTATTCCATGTATGAAATCATTCTTTACTCATAAAACATAAGCCTCTTAACATACCTCATCAAATCATGAATAAATCATAGAAATCACAAGGTATAATGGTATCTTGAGGCATTCATAACATTCTTACGTAGGGAGTAACCCTCTTGGTTAAGTTTGGAATACCCATCATAGTATATTCCCTAAATCTCTTCGGAGAAACCTTAACGTTTTACTCCTTCGCGTTACCCAATGCATTGGAGAGCTATATCGGGCTCACCCGCCCTGAGTTTATCACAGAACCACCCATCTTCATAATAATTCCCAAGAACCATAACATAATCGTATCACATAAAAAATGCATAAAAGAAACATAACATTTCCACTTTTCAATTACATTATATCAATACAACACATTGATATAAAAACATTATGAAAACCATTTTCAATACCAAAATAAAAGAAAAGTAAAATAGGGTATTTATTTTTCTTTTAAAAAATTGTATGGCTTGTAGAGGATGCCGAAACTCAAATAATGGTCACGGTGGCAAAGAAGTCATTGTCGCCACATAAGTATGGGAAAAAAATTCCCTTTTGTCATTTATTAAAACGCTTCATATAAAAAAACATCCCTTTTGGATTAACGTAAAATTTAAAGGGGTTTATACACCGTATAAAAGAAGGTTGTGTATAAAACAAAATATGCCTCAATGAAAGGAGATTGATATGAAGTCCCATAAAAAGATCATTTTAAATAAAATATACCCATTATGTGTATTCACTATAAGTACAAATACAAGATAGGACATAATAATATCATGACATAATTTGAAAGTATAAGATTAACCCAAAGAACGAAAATTGGGTTAAGAAGTTCCCTTACCTCAGGTCCGACATGACTCGATCGTTCTTTAACCTCCTGAATAATAAACATGAGTTAATTTATACTTTCTAAAGAACCTTTTTGAAGTTCATTATTCCTTTTATATCAATTATTTCCATGTCATGAACACTATGTAATTATTTAAGTTAATAACGGTCATTTTAACGATCATTGGTACTTGAGTCAAAAAATGACCTCTTTATAATTATAAGTTGTTCATGTATCCATTATATCCAGCGTAATACTCATGATTTAGATATCATATATATCATATATATCTATTATATACATTCATTTATAATATTACATAACGTTTAGAGGTAAAAAAGAAATGCACCGTTCATGGAGATGGTAAGTCGTACGTACGCATGAACGCTACTTTCATTTCTATTTCATATTTTATGGAATGGAATAATAATGACATAAAGGTATATTATAATTAAAGTATAATATAATATATAATAGCATTAATTGAATCCTTTATACGTCCCACATATGGCATTAACGAATCAAATCACTTTAAGGAGGCGATAGTCCGCACTTCCTAAAATGAAGATATCGTATTAACCATAATGGAAACCATAACAGTATGACATAAATGAAAAATAAATAAGCTTATGTAAAACATAAAAATATTATGTATCATATATAAATATATTTTCATCTTAATGTCCACCTTTTAAGGTGTTAAAATAATATTGAACAATCATCGTTTCATGAGGCAGAAATTCGCCATCCATGGAAACAGTATGTTCATTAACTATTAAATGTACGAGTGTGTAAGTTTAGCTCGAATCCTTATTATAAATACATCTGATTATATTGAAGATACTTTAGTTGTTACAAAATAAATGAATAAAAAGTGTTTAGGGGTTGGAGATGCAAAATAAAACATAAGAACACAAGAGAAGACACTACCTTTAAATCGGGTAACACTTTTTGATTTGAGCTCGAAGGCTTCCTTGGGAAGACTTATGCCAATCCTGAGGATTTTAGGAGTTATAGAGGGATGTGGAGAGACACAATGGGAAGGTTTTGGCCGATCCAAAGGCTTTTGAAGTGTGGGTAAGGTGGTAGAGGTGGGGGCCTTTTATAAGAGGAGAGGAGGGGCACTCTTGGAAAGATAAGAAAAGATACTTTGTTATAAAATGATTTTCTGATAAAAAAGGTTCCAAAATTATAAATTTCTAGGATAAGGCGATAAGGGTTCTAAATCCACCCTTCCAATAGGTTTTTGACAAGTGTAGGTCTTATATTTTACATTATATTTTAATTTTATTTAAATCGTTAAATAATGTGGTAATCGCTGAATAATCATGGTATCATAAATAATTTAATTTATTTAATGTCTAAAAATAATAAAAAAATACTATAATTTATGAAATATTTTTAGCTTTCCAATGAATTTTTATAGTCAAATATATGACTTGAATAACCCCAATTAAAATTTTCTTTAGTAAAACAACTCATGTTTGTGTCAATTTTACTTTTACATTAAATTAAAAGATAATAATGTCATTTTCCTTCCAAAGTGGCTCCATGGGGTCCGCACGATCGACCCATGGGTTTTCGTGGTTGGCCATGACACATCCAATTAGGGTAGGACATTTTTCTAGGACATTTCATGTTATTAAAAAATTATTTTTACCTTAAATTACACTAATTACCTCTAATCGCCATTAAAAACATAAAAGTTACCATTCACCAAAAAATTATTCTAATCCCATTAAACAAAATTTTACATCCTAATGAAAACCATTTATGTCGGATTTTTGAAATTCAAAACACTGAAGTGTTAATGTTTCATTTAAACGAAAAATCAGTTTTTTAAGTACCACTTAATGGTTTCACTATTCATCAAAAATTGACGTTTTTCACAAAAATACCAAAACTTCACCCTAAGCTACATTTGATATTCCAAATTCAAAAATGATGTCTACATTACAAAATTAAAATCATATAAGTTACATTAATTAATTTAATAATTAATTCCTGCTGTCATGACAAATAGCGTGTTTTTATGAAACAATAAATATCAAAAGATTGACACTAGTTCAAGTCCAATTTCAAAGTGAAATTAATTCCAATGACCACTATTGGATTAAATGGTAATAATATATTCTAATTTCACAATAAAACCAATTCAAAAGATAATCTAATCATATAAATAAATTAGATTAAAAATAGGTTTTGAATTAAAATACAACATTTTCCACTATTCATTAAAAAAATGAACATTATCGGAAAAATACCAAAAAATTACACAAAGTAAATTTTCTTGTCCTGATTCTAAAGAAGAATTTTATTTTTTCAAATATAACACATAAAATTTTCAATAGTGGATTTAAAATATGTTCTCCATTAAAAGGCGGTTAATCAACCTTTTAAAGAATATTAGAATGTTTACTCTTAAAATTTTATTCATTTGCATTTTTAATCCTCTAAAATTTATTTTAAAGAGTAAAAATATTTGACAAACATATATAATCATTTTGTAGTTCGTTATATTCATTATCCCCATTACAACGGTTAGGCATTAACTACCATTTAAAATAATATTTTTTTATTATTAGTGTGCAACGTAAGATTCCCAAGAAACATGTTATTGCGTATTGGGTACGCCATCGAGCATAGAATCCACTTTAAAGTAATATTAATATTTTATTCACAAATATGGATAAATGTGAAAATATCATATTCTTTATTTACCTGGGGTGTTACATCTCCACATTGATAATTCCAATCCATTCTAGAAATGAAATATAATTCCACTATATAAAGAATAACATGATTTTTAGAATGTATATTCCCATAAAAGAAAACTGGAAAAGAATTATAAAAATTTCATTCAACTATTGTGCCATTAGGATCATTCATAGCTAAACGAGAATTAAATTTTAGATTTAATATATAGAAACCCAGAGAAATTTATTCATATTTAAATGCATAGGTGGATCCAGAATCAAATAAAACATTTTCTATGTTAGAGTGGATGGTATGTGTACCATTCTCCACTTAATTAGTGTACTCGTAATAAGTGATAATTATTACATGTTACCTTACATTGAATTTGTCCATTAGAGTTTACTAATTCCAGTCATAATAAATAACTCCTAGATTAGGGAATTGATAAGCATAATTACCCATTTCCATGAACATGTAACATTGAAGTGTTGTAGGTGAATTATATTTGGAATTCTCCCTATTTTCATCATTTGTCATATGTCTCCTGTCACATCAGCATTCAATAGCCCGATGACATTTTATATAGAAATAATAATTTTTTCCCATTATGACAAAATCCTCCATGTTTCATTTAAGACATTGGGAATAAGGAAAATCTCATCTTATTTTCAGTTTCATATTTTTATTTTCTATTGAATTCCAATTTTCCATCTTTATCAATCCCATAATACTTATGGGTCACTCCAATATAAACCTCAACATAGATATCACATAAAATTATTTCCATGTAGATATTGATGTTCCTTATTGATAATTCTCTTTTAATAAGCTGTTCGAATCCACTAATGAATCAATCAATTGTGCTCTATAGTTGGATTATAATTCTAGAATAATACCTTGAATTTCATTTAAAATTTCCTTACTAGGTACCAAAAAATTTATCATCTTTTTTATAAAGATCAAAGGACTATTTATCCATTTTTAAGAAGAATACTTGGAATGTACCCCTTGAAAATCTATTGTTTAAATCATCCTATTCAATGGATTAAATTTCATCTAATTTACTCATATTGATGATATGGATTCACCATTTATCCAATTCACCATAAAAATGATAGAATTTTTATATAATTTAATCATGTTATGAAAGTTGATGAATTGAAAATATGTTTTATGCGTTACAGATACATTGATCTGCCGCTAATGGATCAAAATACCTAATGAAAGAATGTGGGCGCTGCCATGTGAAATATTCAACCATATTTTTACCATCCTTTTATCGTTTGGATTTAATGGTTGATTTATACCATGATATAGTTTTTTGATAATTCCTATCTGATTCTGCATTCCATCACCAATAAAATTTGTTTTCATAGGAGGACAATCAATTCAATTCCAATCACATTCATCATTAATTTGGTTCCATCTGGTTCCTACAATTGACTAAGACCATGATTTAAAGGAATAGAAACACTAATCAAAATTGTAAAACCACATAATCTAAAAAAAATAGAATTTAAGACACAATAGGTTTTATCCTATGTTATTAAAGGACATTTATAAAACAATAAGAGTGTATCCTATAATTGAACATATCCTTTGGGATCTTACTATAGTATTATCATCCTAGTTTCCTAAGGTTATCAAAACCATTCTTTTGATACCAACTATAGCGACCCATAATTTAAATACAATGATATTAAATGAGAATTTAAGAATATTCACTAAAAATATAAACAAGCCACCAGAGGACCACGTAGGTATTATTTCCATAGAAACTAGAAAACATAAAAACGTGTTCATTAGACATATTCATTATCTACCACTTATTTTTTCACAACCAGACCCCTTTTTGACATATCATACTTGATTCATGTATTCCTGACATGTGGAAAATAATCATAAGAATGAGAAAAATTAGATGAATAGTAAGGGAAAATAAGGTAGATATAAGTCATATCATAATATCAAGAAAAAATAAAATAACAATTTAATATTTTATCTGGAATATGAAAAATTCTCATATCATTCGTTGGGATAAATTATAAAATATCATAAGAATCAAAAAATTTAATTCGAAGACCATAACATAATAATGAAATTTTGTGGCATACTGGTAGTCATATAAAAGAAGTTAATTTTTTTTCAAAGCTCATTTCCAAGACCATCATTGCGGACAATGACCATTACTGAACCGAGTTCACTTGTTATTCCATCCTTATACTTCTAAATAGAGATAATTTTCTATTTAATCCATGTTTATCTCACTAGATATAAATCATTATCCAATGAATTTGTGGATGATATAAGTCCCACTGATATCATAATGAAATGAATGTCTGGATTAATTCAAGTGATTCAATGAATTGTAATCATATAGGGGGCATGATAATTCTAACAATTAAGGGAAAGACTCATATATTCTCTTCTAGTGTGAATATTTAGTTCTAGGAATGATAATCCTTTTTTAAATGGAATTCATTAAATTTTCATGTAGTGTAATATTTCATGATTCATTTGAGTGAGGGGATTATAAATATTCAAGATTTTTCTATATTCTAGTGATTTGATCAATAATTTTAAATTAGTAGCAATAAAATTAATATGATTTTGTAACATTATAAGATTACATTATTTAATAAAAATTTCATAATATTTTTTATAAAGATTTATTCAATCCTTAAATGTCATTTTATATTTGCAGTTCAATTTTTAAAATCTCATTATTTTATTCAATTGAGAAAATCCAGTGAGATTATCAAATTTAGTTATATATTTTCGCTCTATGATTTTGGGGAGAATTTATTTGTTAAAAATATTTAATTTGAATGTGTTCTGGACATTACATGAATAATATATAAGATACAAAACCATAATTACATTTAGATTAATAAATTAATTTTATAATGGATTATGGTTTCATTCAATTTTGTAATTTAGTATCAAATATATTATTTATATTTAATCCATAAAAAGAATATGAATATAAAATTTATGGGGAATCAATATTATTTTAATGTTATTTATATTTTTTAACATTAAAATGAAATTTTATTTCTATATAAAATTGTGGAATTTAGTTTTAAAAAATAAAATTACATACGGTCATTATGCTACATATTGGGTGCCTCAAGCTCAATCATGTGATCTCAATAGAAGTGAACACATGTTGAGAACTCCACATTAAACTATTGAAAAATAATAATTAATTTTATAAATCCTCAAAATACCTACCATGGAACACCTGTTGATGTCAATGTACCACTATCATGGTAACATCCTATGAGATTAAAGCACTCTATTAAGTTACCATGGCCCCTTTTCACAGTATCTCATGCTACATAAAATTTAAACATTAATTGACCATATTATGATATATAATATCAATTTATTCACTCCAAGAGAATATATCATGACATGTTTATAGTCAGTTTCAATTTGACTATTCCTTTTCCTTGATTATAAGTCAAGCATCACCAATATCAACTTAATGTGGGGTTCTCTATAACTAAATGCACCGTCTATTAACTATATATTAAGAAACCTAAATAGAAAATTTTGGAAATATATGATCACTTTATCAAACCAACCACAATATAAACCCAATCATATCTATCCCAATGATTTTTTTATAATCTAACTGATTATTCCATTAAGTTATTAAAATAAATTGAAAATAAATGGTACATTTTACAAGAACAAAATGATTTGACTCGAGACCCAAAATGTTGAATTACTGCAAGAATTTTGAATTTTAAACTAAGGAAGAGACACATAAAAGAACTAATGAAAAATATTATAGAATATATATATGATATTGGGGAAGAAGGTGTTTGGTTTTTAATGATAATGGAAATCAGTTGTGGGTGAAATGACTATCTGAGATGATATTCTAATTATATGAGATTATTTGAAATTGATCTTAATGTGGTAAAAGATACATTTAAGGAAAATATAAACACAAATATATTTATGTATCATGGACACAATGACTAATGAAGAAAAACATCACCATTAATAATGAAAATATATCAGTTTCTAAAGAGGGATGTCACACTCAAGATCCAGCAATGAAACCCAAACTGATTAAAGGGAAGTCTAAAGACATAAAATCTAAGATACACTGTGATCGATTTCCAGGATTAGAAAATTTATATAGATAAATAAGAACCATTGTCTAAGATATATTTTTATTAAACCATTCCAATTGATTTTCATAGAAATATGAATTTTCTCATGAGGATAGTTAGCCACAAAAGATGATCAATCACAACTGATTTAATATATATTTTTGATTTGGTTGATCTATATCTATAATTTTATAATGAAATTTCAAAATTACTTTTCTAATATTTTGATTTCTATTATTTCAATACCGATTTTAGAACATGGGGATATTAGTTCATCCTCATCCATACATAATAATGATGTAAATCCATGCATACCACATGCTCAACCCTACCCCACAAGGATACATCCATATCAAATTTCCATAGTTGGTGATGCTCTAAATATCTAAATACATATAAGATCTTAATATTATATTCATATAATTGGAGGTATAAACTAAATTTGAATTAATTATTATCCATAATTATGAGGCATGCATTGATCATTGGGAGAAGGAATGTCATTTTTGAATGATATTGATTTAACAATATAAAAAGGGGGGAATAACCATTTTAAATTTTAATGAACCAAAAATCATAGGTTATTAATTAAGGGATCATTAATGAGTTTTTTCTTCTAGGTAAGAATTTCTGTATAAATTGGAATAGTGAATATAGATTTTTAGGGTGGGTCAAATAACCATGATTTTAGTCTGCACATCAACTATCTCTACTTAGGGAGAATATTAATACACATAATGAAAATTAATTTTACTAGTGTGATAACCTAATATATACACATCCTTTTACATTTTATATATTAAAAAATTAAGATTTTTGTTGTCTTACATAATTAGTAAAACATTTCACTGAGATTCAAAACCAAAAACATATTTTTATGTTGTAGATTAACTATGAGATAGAATAAAATTTAATTAGGAAATGAATAAAATTAAATGAATAATTACAAACACTTAATTAAAATTTTACATGATGAAAATCTAAATTAATGAAAAATAATATTTTTTATTAGATGATGAAGATGATGAAGTTTAGTTATCTTGATCAGTTTAATTGAAGAGGATGGTACAATTCGATTCACTTTGTGATATCTAAACAGAAACAAATGTATTTGGATTTCCTGATCGAATGTCAAATAAAAATGTGTATCACATGTCTTTTTTTCATTTATTTTTTATAATCAGTAAGAATTTTTTTTTTGATATTATGTTAGTGGACTAATCTGAAGACAATAATTAAAATATTTTATTAGAAAATCATGTTGTCCAATAAAAAAATTCCTCATGATATTTAATAAAACAATAATATAACCAATAAAGGTAGTTGGAAAATCTACTCTGAATATCAAAGAAGGTTGATTCACATTAATTATATAGGAAATAACATTATAATGTTTCAACGTGGTTATTAATAAAAATTTAAATATTATAGATTTATAAAATAGTTCAAATATTATGAATAATGTGGTAGATTATAGAAAAAATAAAAATTCAAATAAATTGTGTGTCTAAAACAATATATAATTTATATTAATACGTGAATTATTTAATAAAGATTTTTTTTAATCAAACATTTAAATTTATTTTTGAAAATAATAAATAATAATAAATTTAAATTATTTACATAACTTGTAATTAGAAAAATATAATGATTTATCATTTTAGATAAATATTTAACATGTGGTAAATAAAAATAAAAGTGGTAAAATGTTTTTTCTACCATTGACATGATCTTATTTTGTGTGCTATTATCATACCCGACAACATCGCACTGCAAGAATGTCCAAAAATTCTATTAATCTACTATCATTTTGGTGGGGAATGCTAAATCCTTCCTAGGAAATATATCCTTGGGTATTATCTACCTTGAAGAGATATAACATTATTGAAATGATACTCCCTTTCATCACATGTAGTTAATTCAAAATTAATGACTGGATACCATGGAGGGGGAAAATATGAAACAACTATAATGAGATGAGATAACATTGGTTTAGGCTAGTGTTACATCCACCACATGATGGGTGATCAATAATTGTGCATTAGTAACTGGAAAATCTACCCTGTGTAGGGAACTTAATTCATATTATGTTATGTTTATCTACCATTTTCTAGTGATATTCATTTGTGGAATATATCAGTCAAAGGATCTAACGTTGAAGAGTAATTTTATCATTTATTGGTGTGAGGGAATGGATAAAAATTTTCTGGATGATTCTTGTTATACTGGAAGAGTTGAAAAAGTCTGAAAACAATGATGAGGAAACTATGCTATGTACACATTAAGAAACTATTTTAAAATCAATGTGTATAACGGTTTGTTGCAGTGGTGTAATGCTTTGAATGTGGTGTAAATATCATGATTTAAAATATTAAAAATGTGTTTAATATTTCATATAAAATTATTATTAAAAATCACATATATTATTGAAAATCATATGCAAATATATATACATTCATCCCTTTTGACCAATTATATTAAAATAAAATGTTCATAATGAAGAATTCATGGAAGGAGTTCCTTCATCTCAACTCCTCACATGCTAAACTATAGAATGTCCATGGAGACCTCGTGTTTTATCATTAGTGGTTCATCATAAAATCCATACAATTGAAATCATTGAATATTAATGGAAGTATAACGTGATTGATTCAACGAAATGAAATGGCATAGATTTAGTAGATCGGTTGTGTGGTATTCTTTATGAAAAATTAAAGATTAATGAATATTGTTCTTCTTATGTAGAGTGTGACATAAAACATGTGTCTGGTAAAGAATTTATATAAAAAAGAAATACATCCCACTATTATTTTTATTTTTTTATCAAGGTTAGCACCAGGGTACACTTTCCCAACATTATATCGGGAAGGCACAGTCGCCCTCCCCCATGTACACATCAATGTGTGGACCTAGAATGTTATATTCATTCCTTTAGTCTTATACCAAACATGTTATGGTGATAAAAGATCCCAATGAAACCAATGCTAGTCCATCGCGCTATCCCTATCATGGAATGACCTTTGGAATCCATCTATGGGTTTTGGGCTAGAAATTGGTGCTAGTTAAGGATGAAATTATTTATTTGTCCACCAATAAAATCAAAATCACTAATATCAAACAACATGAAAATAGTATTTACTTATATAATAGATTAATACTTATTTGTTACGAATAAAAATGAAAAAAAATTCATTGTTTTAATGATATATCATTAATAAATTCAAAATTTAATACATCTATAAATAAATTATTCCATTAAAAAGGATAATGTTCTCCTAATTCACATATATCCTTTAAAAAATAAGTATGTGTAAATGTTTAAAACTATTAAAAAACAATTACATTTGAGGTATTGTATTATATCAAAAAAAAATTTATATTTCATATAATTTTTTTCAAAATAATCAAAACAATAATTTCAGATATATAATTAAAAATGTTAAAATTAATATCATTTAATTCTCATAATTTAAATTAAATCATTATCAACAAATATTTCTATAAATATATATATATATATATATATTACGGAAGAAAATTTGAAACTTATAAATAAAGGGTAATAATGAAGGGTTTTCAATTTAATAATTTATTATTTTAAAAATGATAGTATTTCTAATTTATCAAATCAAATAAAATAATATTAATAAAATTACGTAAACCCACTTGTCTAAGAATTTTCAAATAACAACTGATGATTTGAGTTAACCCATGATATTCCATCCTTTCATTTTTTTATATGATTTTATCCATCAATGTATATGCGTCAAGCATCCATCATCTAGGAACAGTCTCACAATTCCAGATTTGAATATAAGATCATGAAATGTGCCCAATTCTAATCTATGTAGCTACAAACTGATTTTCATATGTAAATCTATGATCAATAATTCAATCTCGGGATAATTTTCTAATGTCAGGATTATTGGAATGGTGACTTAGTCCTTGATCAATAATTTTTTCATTTACTATAGTCATGACTGAGTATCGGTGTATGCCCTAATACTATAATAGAAAATACAATATATTCTAAATCCTACTATACACAGATCCTGAAATGGTGGAACATTCAAATCATCATCTGTGGTTAATATAAATTAAAAATTCTCTAAATGAGATTCTAATTATGTGAAAAAAATTCTCAAAAAATTTGTTGTAGAATATTAATCATTTTCCAGAGTGTGCGTTCCAATTTGGAATGCATATGGTAACTAAATTTTTCATTTCTATTAACCACTAAAAACCATTCCAATCAATGTATGTTTAATATATATGTATAAAACATAATTAATGTAGGAAGGTGGAATTATACAACAAATATAAATATATTACCCTTATCCAATTGAAAATTATTATATATGTTCTAATATTTGTATGGAAATTTTAAAATTACAACATTTTAATTCAATGTTTCACACAATTTATCAATGTCTAATGAAAATCGCATCATTATAATTATTTCATTTTTTTCTCAATCTATATGATATAATTGAAATATATTTAAATAAATAACAATGAAATGATATGTTAAGGTACATGTCCTTGGGGGAGATTTTACAGTCATTCCCAATACATATTTAAACTATTCAATCTTTAATATCACATCATTATTGTGATGTTTAATACGAAGAATGTGGATAGATTATTATTATCCACCTCCATGTTCACTACTAAATTTACCAAAATATCATATAAATAATACCTATGTTCTACATGTTTATGTTTAATATAATGGATTACTACAGACTTAGGGATGGAAAGATATGATGTAGTTAGGAGTCGAGAAAATGAATTCCTCGTTTAAATGTGTATAGTGATTTTTCAATATTTTGTATGGGGGAATGAATATCCACAAAGATTCATTTAGTTTTTTATAATATAAATCAGATACTATGTATTAATAAATTACTGGAACTACATAAATTATTGGATGAAAAAAAATTTATAATGAAGAACCGGTGTAATAAAACCCAGAACCAACTCCTTTCCCCTGTAAATGTTTCGTGTGTTGTATCATTTATATTTCATTCATAATATTAAAATAATTAAAACATCAATATATTTATTTCATATTTTATAAAAAGAAAATGAGAATATCCAATTACTAATGATAGTTAAACCCCCTTCCATAAAACTTGATTGATAACCAAGAATAACAACTAGGCTATTAGGGTAAAAACAAGATGTCAGTCTGACTATGTACCATGAAAACATTATATTAGAAGAAAATTAATATAATTAAATAATATAAATGTTAATATATATGTATAAGGTCAATAAATTAGTTATAAATAATTTTTTTATATATACAACATGATTTTAAGACACATTTATGGATGTTTAAAGCTGTGGTAAAGGGTTTTCATCACACCATAATTTCTTTAAGACCTTTCCCATATTTAATTATTTCATTAATTTGTGTCATGTAAATAATTATATATTAGTTATTTTAAAATAAAATCATAAAATTAATGGTATTTAAAAAAGTATATCATTGTCTATCATACATTTTATTCTGTTTCATCAGCTATAATAATATTAAGTTATATTGTAAACTCAATACCCTTTCGGTGAATTATAATCATTAATATTGAAATCTATTTTTGTAATATTATTTATTTCTATATTGAGATATAATTATATAAAATTTCATCCTTTATAACAGGGATGACCATTATTCTCAAAAAATTCACATTATATATGGGAAAATGAGATTATCATCAAATCCTTCTTCACGGTGATTTTATTTTTTCAAACAAAAGATAGGTGTTTAAGAAAAAATTTCATCATCTATAAAAAATATTTTTCATCAATGTATCAAATTATATTTAGAAAATATTTTTAAATAATTCTTATTATTTCCATATATGTATTAATATTTTTATAAACATAATTCAGTTCACCTATTTTGAAAAGGAATCATAATTATTCCTTTAAAAAATGATGTCATTTTTAATAAAATCAATGTAATATCTAGAATTTTCTTTTCATTCAGGTTTACATATTCTATAATCCTGTAATACTTTTTGGATAAACATATTTTTTCTTATTAATGATGAATTATTTTGAATTATTTTTAAATGGTATTTTAAAAAATTTATTCATTTTATCTTATAGAATTATATATTGTTATGCAACTCTAAAATTATATACTCTTTGACAAATCAATTTTTTTTGTAAAAACACTTTTTTATTGGGGTACAAAAATGTTATTCATTATAACAAATTTATATTTCATTTATGGAGTAAATTTTTATAAATCACCAACTAAATTTTCTTTTGAAATATAAAATTTGGGTGATTAATCAATAGTTATCAACTGGTAAAACACTTGATGTAATTTAATGTGATACTATTTAGAAATCTTATGAATCCCAAGTTAATATTATGGATTATTTACGATATAGTGAATAAATAATTTCTTGAAACACACATATATATTTAAATATATGTATTTTGATAGGAGGGGTCTTATATCTCCCAATATTTAATTGGATAATGTTTTTTATGGAATGAGATAATGATGAGAATTATTTTTTTCACTACATGATGATTTGAAATATTAAATTTTTTCGTTAATAAACACATTAGAATTTATTTTTTTTATAACATATTTTAAAAGATTTTTTTCATAATAACATTTTTAGAACCTTTTTTTCCTTATACAATAAATATGAATTATTGGTTTTTCCAAAAAAAAAATATTTCAAATGCTAATAGATATGACACATAATAATGTGTTGTGTTTATATTTTTTTAAATTTCCAAAAAGTATTGTCTTTTTTTCCAAATTATTATTCCATGGTATATGATTAATTATTTTCTATTAAATGTACTTTTATTATTCATTATAGATAACTCTAATATTTCATTATCATTTTTAATAATATTTTTATCTCGTGCTCATACATTATCAGAAACATATAATCTATCTATAGAATAAAATTTTATATGATTTCCCGCATTTATCATTTTACATAACATCATTTAATTATTTATATTTTCCTTGATATAAATATTATAATAACCTGGGTATTGGGTATAAGAGCATATAGTGTCATTTGATTATGGGAATGTTTTCAATATGATTTTATGTAGGTAATATCCAATGAAAATAAATCTTTGGATTAAGGGATTATGTTATTATTATGAGGTATAATGCCTAAATTTTAAAAATATATGCATTCTGGGATTTATGAATCGTACATGATGTCAGTTATAGTTTTAATGTATGAGTTATTAGCTTGAGATCTTGGATTACTAGTCAGGCGTTAATTAAATTGTATTATAGAAATTATTGTTAATTTTTTGGGGCTAGTTTGGTAGTTTTGGGGGATTATAATGTTTTAATGTTTGTCAAAACCCCAGTGATATGTATAAATATGGGATTCCATGCTATTTAATTTTTATAATTATATATTATGTGGTCTCCAACAAATGAAATCTAAATTTGGATACAAACATATTGATACATGTTCTTGATTAGAAAATAACATGGGTTACTATCCTTAAAATTATGGTTAGATATTTAGTCAATCTTCTCCTAGTGTAAAACAATGAGTCTTAACTATACACATGGTATGGCACTCTTAGTTAACATTCTCTAGGTGATTGAAAAATTCATTTTGAAATATTGTACAGAATAAACATTAAATATAAGGGTGATATGTATAAGTATTTATATTAAGTTCATAATATGAATACAACCTAGGATACCCTATATTGAATACATGGAACTCATAATCTATGTTATTCATATTGTTAATGAATATTTTTTACAATGATTATAATTTAATTTTATATATTTATTAAACTATTTATTATCATATGTCAAATATAATTTATTTAATATAATTAGTGGATTCTTATAATAAATTAATTAATAATGGTAATGATGGATAATTAGGATATTATACTAATGAAAAGTAGAATGAATAATATATTGGGTGAATAATCACATGAAAATTATCATCTAAATATTCTAATACATTTAAAAATAGTAAATCCATGTCAATCATCTAATCAAACAGCGGAATGATAATCATTCACTTTTTTAATGAAACTTTTACCCGTAGTTAATGGTGCGTCTGACTCCCAATCACCAAATAATAGATCAATGAAAGAGAGAAAATATTTCCAATTCATATATTCGTAAACCATGAGAAGGTAATTTTTTTTATTTTCTCAAATTGGAGGCATACCCATTGTGGAATATCATTTAAAATACAATTATGATAGAATAAATTGACTCTAATCAATAAATATACATTAATAAAAAAATCATTAAATATTTTCCCTTCACAACCACATGAAAATGAAGATGGATTTAATATAGTTGAAACAAAAGGATCATGGATCCAATTGTGCCAATAATGGACACTCAATGAGACATGAGTAAAATTCCTCTTCCATTCATAATTAAATTAAATTTCAAATTAAACGATTCTTCAATGGATTCAAACCATTTGTCAAAATGTTGTTAGTTTTAATAGAATTTGATAACTAGGATGAAATTGTTTGATGTGTACTTATGACTGAAATATTTTCTATATATTCTCATTATTCTATACTTAAGAAAATTATGATATACTTTCAAGTCAATTGAAATTAAAAAATACCACGGAGAAACTTATTTTCAAAAACATGAATGTTTAAAATGTGGTATGAGGAATCTAGAAAAACATTTTAGAGGAAAAATTAGGTGTTACAAATTTAATTGTACTAACCACAAATATAATAATAACTATAACGAAATAACTAATGGGAAGGAAGTGTTTCTGAACCTCTTGGCAGCGGCATCCTCTCCAACTCTCCCTAGGGTTCTCTTGCTGACGATTTGGTTAGGGGAGGAGTCTTTACTGCCTTCCCCCTCCCCTTTTCAATCTTTTCCTATTTCCCCTCCCTTTTTCCTTCCTTGGTCTTCTGTGATGCTGGGATTCAATATCCGTTTCTCCTCAGCGGTGATCCATTTCCATGATAGCGACGGGACGACGACCAGAGTCGATCAACTCAATCATGTTGGTGATTTATAGGAGAGGTTCAATATTGACTGCTCTTATATGAGGCATTGGTGGTATTGTTTTATGTTTTTCGATGTTTCTTCCCTATGGCCACTCATTCCTTGCTCTGGATTCTCGTTCCTATGCTCCTCTCTATGTCGGATCTGAAGTAGTGGAATCTATAAGGTTTTGGGTTCGTGGGTCAGTGGTCAAAGGGTATTTACTGTTTTCTCTCTTGAAGGGTTAAACCAATGTTTTTCTCCTCTCTTATCCCTTCCTTGGAATCATATTCCTTTGCACCTCTCCCAGTCGGAGCCGGATCAGTAGTAATAAGAAGCTTGGGGATATGGGTTGGAGGCTATCGAGGGGTGCGACTGGAGTCGGGATGGTTTATGGTTTGTGGAATCTACAAAAACGGACTTGTTCTTTGTTAGATTTATCATCGTAAATGGTGGTGTTTTTATTTATGGTTTACTTAATTGTTCAGTTTTTCCATCAAAGTGGATATACACGAGATGATGGAAAAATGAGGTTGGTGAAAGTCTTCAGATGGGCATGACTATGGCACAACGGTCTTCAGATGGGTACAATGTTGACATGGTGTATGGATGATGGAAAGGTGGAATCTATATTATGTTTCTATATGTGATGGTGTGGTGGTGTTGGTCGGTAGGGTTCTCGCTGGCATTGTCTGACGATGGCGACGACAAGGTGGTTCGATGTCGGGAGAGCAACATTAGAAGGCTCGCTGCTTGAGGATCTATGTCCCAAGGCATACTGGGGGTGATTCAATGATGGTTTGGGTAATTTTTTATTTTTAATCATAAATAATATCCTATGAAAGTGATTTTTTAATTTGTATTTTTGTAATCTCTTGTATGGCTCGAATTGATTTTGAAAATCAAAAAATATATAATTTTCAGTCAAAAAAACATTATGAAATAAAATGATAGTAAATTCTTCAGATGATGAGATGACAAAAAATAATGAACCACACAATCTATAATGATTTAAATATAATGATTTTTTGATATATGAAAAAATTCCAATCCCTAAGGAGAAAAATGATAATGTAATGACCCACAAATTTTCATTGCCTTCAGAGTACAACAAGCCATTATATCCCCATAAGTGACATCCCTATGAAGCCAAAGGCCAGAAATAAATACCGAAGGGTTTTAAAATAAAAATGGGGCAAAATTTACTCTTTATAAAAAAATGAATAAATAAATGTAACATAATCAATCCATTCAGTCAATAATGCATGAACCCAAGAAAGACAACTCAACAACTTCAAGTACCTCAAAATCATATCAAAATGTGAAAAATCAGAAGACATAACTAGTATCAATGTAAAAAGTGGATAAAAAAACCAAGACTCTCAAGAGAATAAAAGACTCCATGCTCCACATTATCCAAGATCAACAATCACTAAGCACTCCAAGTATCATAGGGTATTAAAAAAAGATATAAACGTTACATTTTCCCATGTCATAGAAGATAGCATCTACAAAATCACTAGTTTTCCAATGAAGGGGTTATTATAAAAATCATTATTTATTCCCAAATGAAATCCCTACTAATGCCACATGAATCAAAATGTTATCAACATTTATATAAATTGTTTATATAATAAAATTTTCCAAACCATTTATAACAATGTATATAATAGTATCAAAAACCATTGACAAACATTTGAAAAAAAACAAAATTAATCCAATTATATAAAATGTTATTTATCATGAAAATTATCTAATCATGGCATTAAAACACTTCTCCGTATCATTTTGGAATACCTATTTCAAGGTTCAGATGACACCCACAAATTCAATATTCGTTTGACAGTTCCATACTCATGAGCGGTCTCTCTTCCAATTACCATAGGACCCAATGAATCCATACCCCAATCTATGGTCACATACCTAGTACCCCAATGGTACTCAACCCTTATTAATGGCTCATTAATCATGAACTCACACCAACACCAATAATTCAAAAAAATTCATTGCTGAAATAATGAACTTTACTAATACCTAACTTTTATTTAATACCAAAGGAAATCCAATTTTAATGAAATATTTAATTTCAATAAAACATTCCCTATTTATTGAACACATCAAATAAAATTCATTTTCATTCAATAATGTAAATTCCATTTTTAAAATACTTATTTTACAACTAATGACCAATGAAGACATTAAAAATCCCAAATTTTCCAGATTTCACAACTAACAATAAAGAAGGTTTCCAAAAAGTGATCAAAAAAATCACAATCAATTCTGCACAATATTCTCAATATGAATGCATTCAAATCCGTTTAAATAAGATGATTCAATATTGAAGCCTATTACCATGAAGGTTTTGATGAAACCCACACCCATATGAAAATCGCACAAGAAAACTGCATCAATTCTCAAAGATCCAACCTTAGATCTGTTCTCATAGAATGATCAAGACCAAAATACATAATATATTTTATCCAAAACCCTATATCTACCCATATAATGTGTAAATACAAGAAACTGATAGAAGAGGAGGTGTAGATATAAGTATAACTAAGAAACTGATCAAGAATGATCAAGAAAAATAACAAACATTAAGAATATGACATTGATTCACCATAGGGATCCTGTTGGTCGGAGTAGAGTACTCAAGGAAGGGTAAAATTAAGTATATATTAAAAAAACTTTTTGAAAGGATTTCATAAAAGGGCCCCCAATAAAAATAAATAGATCCCTTTTAATCAATGTAATATGATTATTAATGATTAAATGTACAAATAACTTCTTATACGATTGATTAATTCTCAATAATATAAATATAAGTTATTGATATAAATTTTGTATATTTTCTAATAAGTAAAGAAAATTAACTTCTTAAAATTATTAACAATCAAACAAAATATATTGATTTTGGAATTATATAATAAAACAGAGAAAACTAAATTAATGAAAACAGAGATATAAAACATGTGGTTTAGTGTCAATATGAGACCTAATACAATCAAAATAGTGATAACCTACCACTATGATGATTATATTAATAAACATGATCCACACCCTTGATTAGGGTAAACAATAGTGCATAAAACTGTCTTGGTCATACAAACTTTTCCACAGTTTTTCATGAGTATAACCTAATATGTGCCATAGGGACCACTTCCACAATTAACTGTGGGAGTAAACATGTGTAAAAAGATATGAGTGGAATAATATCTTGTATGATTCAGTTTAGTGAAGGAGAATGTGTGTGTTTTAATACAAACACACAGAAACTGCTCAAAAGTTAAAAATTGTACATAATAGAGCGAGGATGATGAGAAAAGTATAGAAGTTCTCTAAGTGTTATTCAGTGCTGCTATGGTCTTCTAGGATGAAGAATAATCATGAATCATGTCCTATTTGCAAGAAAAAGAGTACAAAATGTGTGTTCCTCTGTTTTCTAGTTATATCTGGATCATGTTCTTCAATGTGTGTTTATTACGAATAGTTTATTGAATCTTATCTTTGTTATCCCATATTTTTTATTCAATAATGATTTTTGTGTTCATCATACGTATATTGTTTCATGTGTCTGTTATTTTCTCATGAATTCTCACACTTTAGCAGCATTGTCACCTAATGTTTTGATGGTCCACATGTTTCTTCATATTCTTGGAGGGCATGTTTTGGAGCCAACATGATCCATGTATCCTAATTCTCGTTCATTGTACTATTAGCGGACATTTAAAAATTAAATACTAAGTATGTATGTGTATTAAAAAGTTTCAAATATGACCATTAAAATTATAATTGAAATGAAAAAAGAAATTAAGGAACAGTGTCACAATCTATCTAGAAATGGTGTCATGTGAAACGATGTCACCATGAAATAGTGTATTCTTAGTTGCCTTTAATTGGTGATATAGTTTTGATTTCATGGTTGTATATAAATCAATAACCAGTAGCAAAAATGTGGTGAGAGGATTCTGGTGTCTAGTCCTTCTGAAAACATTGAACGATGTCTGGTCACAGTGTCTGGGTGACGATGACTAGGCCACTATGTCTGGGTCATGTTGTCTGGGTCACGGTGTCTGGTCAATGGTTTCTGGGTCACGATGTGTGGTAATGTTGTTTGGATCATGGTGTTGGGGTCATGATGTCAGGGTCACAGTTTCTAGGTCACGGTGCTTGGGTCACGGGGTCTGGGTCACGGTGTCTGGGCCATTGTCCAGAAAACCTAGAATTGGTGGATGTCTCATGGTTTCTCCAACATAGCTAAATATATGAATATAGACATAATAATAAATATACCCAGAATGAATAACTATTTATAATTAATAATGAAAATCATTATAGACCAATGTTAAATATAGTTTACAATAATTAAACATGATTTATATCAAAAAATATCTTGAGAAAATTTGTATAACAACATAATGAAACCAACCATCCTTGAAAATGACTTGAAATTGTTAAAAGATGATGCATATGAGTCGACGAGCCTCTCCCACTTTTGGGATAATCAAAAAAAGTAAAAACATGAATCAGATAATAGTTAATAAGAGTTTACAATGCATTAGAAAGTGAAAGATAGGTAATTACAAACCATAGGTAATAAAAATTTTTCCCAATCTAAAGATAGTTTCACTATTCATTAGAACTGGCTATCTTATCATTTTCCTTGGCATCATCATCTGGAGAAGCCATAAGAGCTAAGGAAGAAGTTGAAGATGGAAGAGAACCGATTAACAGAGAAGTATGAAGGAGTCAATCAAAAAAATAAAGGTCCATGGTAGTTTTGGTGGATGATTGAGGTGATTTTTTGTCAAGGAAAACGAGTCTGATCTGAATCGGAGACTGAGAGACAGATATAGAGGTAGAGTCATCGAAAATGAATAAGGAAGGAGGAAAACCTGGTTGCAATGGTGTAGTTATAGGAGACACAATAGCATTGAACAAAACATGAAGATGCCACCTCAAAAACTTTATGATGTTCGAAATAAACTCACCCCTATAATACATTGATTTTTCAAATTCATTTTTGAATATCATGGACTTTTCCAACAAAGGAGTGAAATCATTCAGATTTTGACTGGGAGTTTTTAAATCATGAGAGACAGTAATTATTTTCGGATTCATTAAATGGCACGTGAAATTTTTTATCAAATCATGAATAATGAAAATTCTATTGAAGTACAATTCCAACTTCTTAGTAATTTCATCATAGGAATTATTTAAAAATTTTGAAAGAATTCATACCAAATGAATAACTCTATAAATATTATTGACAATCTCATATAGATAATCATTGTCAAATCCACTACGAACTAATTATTGTTATTCTTTAATAAGCATTCGAAGTAGATCACCATCCATGGAGGTTAGATATGACTTTCCAGTGGTATTAGAAGCAGTAACAACTGATGTAGGGGACATTGGTGGATTATGAAAATTCTATAGATATCCCTTATATTCATCAGCCAATTTTTTGAGACCAATAACAATATCATGCATTTTGTAAACTCTTTTCTTGTATTGTTCATCCACCTTATCAGCAATAGAAGTTAGGTTAGGTTGATGCAAAGAGAAAACATCATGTGGAATCTGACCTCTAACATCATAAATTGGATGAGTAAAAGGATGTGGTTTTGATTTCAACACTCACTGCATATCTTCAACGATATCTCTAAGAAACATCCCTTAATCACTCAAGTATTGTTTCTCAATTATGACATCTTGAATTTCGTGAATCATTTTGGTTCGAATCTTCCATATGATGTTTTCTATCATTAAGTAAACATCACTTTCACTCATGTTTGTCACACTAGATGGAAGACAGTTCATGATCATTTCAACTGCATCCAACAAGGTATCTCTAAAGGCTTTAAAATCATCCTTACATACTACAGTTAAAGTTTATTGGGAATGTTCCAAAATACAATCTGAGACAGGCTATGGTCCCTTTGTAGATATAATATCACGAGTATAGATTGGTTATAATTGAAAAACAGTTAACTGATCTATACCATAAAGTAAGGATTCATTAGAATCATATAAATAAAAAATGTTATGGAATATATACCATGTATCCATAGTGAATTGATCAACTGGTTTAGGAACATAAACAATTTATATATTAGGGTGTTTCTACTCTTAAACAAGTTCTTCTCTCAATAGAATAAGATATTTAATTCTATGATTTAATTACAAAATTTCATCCCCAGTAGCTTCACACATTTCTTTTACAGGAAATTAAAATGCATTCTCCATTCATTCCTCAGTAGATGGATAATCACAGGAATATCATGTTCCTCTAAGTTTTCCTCAAAACCATTATTTTTCTCAAGAGAAATGTCATTATTATAAATTCTATTCCAGAACATCCTTTTCCATTACGATAACAACATGTTCTTCTTTATACTAATGTTATTCTTCAAAATCAACAATTTCTTCAGGAACATGCTCTTCATTCTCAATTATGACTTGAGGAATAGATCCACTATCTTCATTATCCAATACAGTTTCTCCGATAAGTGAAACAACCTATTTTTCATCTTATTCAATAAGATAGTCATAAATCTCATCTGGTTCCATACCAAATTTAAAAATTTACTTTGGTCTTGAAGGATGCTCAATCTTCTAGATCATTTTAAAAACCATGTCATTATACTCCACCCATGTTTTTGTCCATGGATTCCAGCAGATTCTCATTATTATTAATGTATCCATTGAGATACAAAATTTATAGTATTTAATTTCTTCTTCACCTGTTCTAACCAACCCTTTAGTATGATGTGTAATAGAGATTAACATTTATTAGAACAAGGATTATTCCATTGTGGTTATCTTTATCAACTAACATTTATGAAGTATAATATAATTACACAGTTTCATCTTATGTAAACTACTCATAATATGTATCAAAAATACATCCTGATAAATTAGTTTAGAAAAATATCATTTCATGGACTGATCAGATTCAGAAAAACATAAAAAAATATGTCGGTTTCACCATATATCATATTGGAAATAGCTATTCTATTTGTTTTATTCCCATTCATGCTTCTCAATGGTTCATCTAAAACAATGTTATCACTATGAATAGGAGGTCCTCTATGGTTGTCATGAAATATTCAATCATGAAGTATCATTAAGAAATCTGACCATAACCACAATGAAAATGTATATTATTGACCATTGATCCACTTTCTCCCAAAAAATCCAACTTCTATATATAAAAGAGAATTGAATGAACTCTTAAAACTGAGCAACTAGATTTTGAAATATCGGCCTAGTTTCCTTTATGAACTAATCTACAAATCAATAAATGTTTAGTACATTCAATACTACCTTTTTACTCGACAGAAGCCACTTGTGGTAGATTTCCTTTTCTTACACCTCTATTATGTCAATGAGGAATGAAATCAGAGGTCCTTCAAGTGAAATTTTCGGCGCTACTTTCAGATTATTCATTGATCTACAAATGTCAGGTGTTCATGAGGATTATAATTTCATTATAAGGATTCAATGAAAGTTTTAGAGAGAGAGAGAGAGATAGAACATAAGGGTTGAAGGGGGGCTTACGGATTGAGAAAAGAGATCTCGGTTGATGAAAAGAGTGAAACCTAATTTATTTTAATCATTTAGGGATATCATGCACTACAAATTTAAAATCATGGGAAAGTAAAAGAATAAAATATTCAATTATAGTGATAAAGTATATAGTTTATTGTTAAAATGATAAAGTTTATTTACGGTGAGACCGGAATAGACATTCATGATAAGACCATAACATTTTTTTAAAGGTTGGGGCCGAAGCCTCATTTTTATTAATAAAGCAAAGCAATGACCTCTTTAACTGGGTAGAGGGAGACCCATTACATAGCCTGAAGGCCTAGTGGGATTTTAGCCCATTACATAGCCCGTAGGCCCAATTTTTTGGCCAAATTCCTATTTTGTGAATAGTAACCCGGCTGCTACAGTACCCGCTACAGTACCACCACCGCTACAGTGCCCTGCCGCCGCTACAGTACCCGCCGATCAACAGTACCACCGCTGCTACAGTACCCGCTATAGTACTGCTACAGTAACCTGCGCCCAATGGGTTTTGAACCCCCATTTTTCATGTAGTATTACGGGGTGCTTACCACTAAGCCAAACCCCAAATACATGATAAGACCATAACATGTTTTCACAGTGACATCTCTATTGTGTCACTTAAAAACTATGTGACTGTATGTTTGAATCATTATTTGTCATACAATAATAAAGGGATAGAAATAGTGTGATCCTTAACAAGAATCCATTTTTTCTAAAACAATAAACTAACTACATAAGTATTATCATTCACAATTCATGTATGATGTAATCAATTTTTTTAGAAATTAATGGTTCGATTAATATATCAATGAGCTGATATTCGGTTCTAATGAATTCCCAAGTGATATCACTATTTTTATAATGGTATCTCCAAAAGTGATGTCATATATAAATATCATTTTTCCTATATTGTGAAACATGAATTTTTGAGAATTTAATAGCACATGTATTGTCACAATTTAAAATTACATGCATGATTTGGTATCTATAATCTAGTAATGTGTGTTTCATCCTAAAAATTTTTGTACAAAAAACTTCCAAAAGATATGTACTTAGCTTTGGCAGTAGAAAATATAACATAGTTTTTCTTCTTATTACACATTGATAATAGTTACCTTCATAAATTGTGACATGTTGTAGTGGTACATTTTTAATCTAACTTACAACCACGAATGTTTTCTTAATAATAAATAATTACTTAAATGATTGTCCTATAATATAGAACAGTCATATATTGTGTGTATTCTTGAGGTTTTTGAAAATTCTCTTTACATCATTTATGTGAGATTCAATATTGTTTTCATTAAAATGAGCATACAAACATACAATAAAAATAATATTATGTCGGATTGAAGTTATATATAGTAACTTCAATTCATTCCTCTATATGTTGTTTGATATGAATATTTTCACTGTTTATCAAGATCCAATGTACACGTTGTACTTTTTGTCATGTCACTAATTTTAGTGCTATCCAAGAAAAAAAATTAGATGAACTCTAGTTTATTTTTGTTGATTTAAAATAATACCTTCAATGTTTTTAATTATTTAAAATCCATGAATTATTTTTTGTTCATCCATTAAAATCATTACATTTTATTAATTATTATAGAAAATTCAATACATAATGAATTTATTGATGATATAAATATAATAACATCTATATAAATATGAGCTACTAAAAAATCAATAGAAATTAGTTTGAAAAAAAATTTAGGATCATATATTCCTTTCGTAAAAACATATAAAATAAGAAAAGCACTTCATCTATCAAACCATGTTCTTGGAGCTTGTTTTAAACCATATAATTATTTAAATAATTTTAAAAAATTAATTGGAAATTAATGATTTTGTAAAAATATATGGTTTACCATCAACGAAATCATTAACTATATACCCATTTTGGATTCCACTCTTTAAATCCATTTGATATAGATTTAAATTCAGATGTGCATCATAAGAAGGAAAAATTATGATGGCATCTAGTGTACCTACTGGTAAAAAGTTTTCTTTATAGTCAATTATTTTTTCATTACTACAACTGTGTGCAACCAATATAGCCTTATTTATAACTAAGTTAAAAACTTCATCTACATTATTTCTAAACACCCACATCATGCCTGTGATAAATGTGTGTTTCTATCTGTCTACTAGTTTCTAAACATTGTTCCTTTCAAACTGATTATGTTCTTTTTGCATAGCCATCAACCAAAATTCATCATTGTTAGAATTTTTAATTTTTTTTGGATCATGATTTGATAAGAATACTTGATGTACAACCTGATTTCTAAAAGAATCTATAGATTGAGTTCCATCATCTATATCTCCAACAACTGCATCAAAAGGATTGTTCTTGAGAGTTCTAACTACTCTAGAAAAATAAAAACTAGTGACTTTAGGTTCATCAAGTGGTTCAGGTTCATTATAACATGATTATAAAGAATTTCCAGAATAGGATGTTTTCATAGACTACATTATAGGATGGATAGAGGATTTTGAATTAACGTCCAGATTTGACACATTAACATCTAGGTTATCTAGAGTGGTCTTATATTCCTGTGGATCTATTTCATTATATTTTACAAGGACGAACTCTTCCACACATTTAGATCTTTTGTTAAACACTCAATAGGATTTACTAGAGATTTAATATCCATGAAATATTCCTTCATCACTCTTGGATGAATATTTTTAATGATTTTATTTAGTAATTATTATACAGACTTTACAACCAATAACATATAATTATCTTACCTTGGGTTTTCTATTATTCCATAACTCATATGGGTTTATTTTATGAATAGGTCTAATCAACACTATATTAATAATATTGAATAATGTATTTACAGATTCATCCAAAAAATAAATAGTTAAGTCATATTCACTAAGCATGGTTCTCGAAATATCATACAAAATTCTATTTTTCATTCTGCTACTCCATTTTGTTTGGTTGTACTAGGTGAAGAGATATTACGACTATAGCCATTTTGTGATAAAATAGAATTCATACTCAGGATTTTAAAACTGACATACATGATCAATACATAAGAATTTAATTCTATGTTCACTATGAATTTCTATAGCTTTAGCATTTTTTAATAAATGTGAGTAGCGTTCACTTTATTCATATAATATGAATGTCCATGTGTATCTAAAAAATTCATCTACCATAACATAAATATAGGGAATCCTATTTAAATTATAAACTCTAGATGGTAAAAAAATCAATGTGAACCAATTCAAGAGGTTGAGAAGTTTATACTCTTTTCATTGGTTTGAAATAAATTTCTTGTTGATTTCCCTTTTGAAAAGGATTACACTATTATCATTTAGAAATAGAAGTTTTGGTAGATCATTTACTAATATTTTTCAAGTTAGCATTATAATTGAGATAATATTATAGTGTCATTGTCTCCTAGGACAAATCCAAGGCTCTCTGTGAAATACACTTAAACATGCATCATTTTGAGAAACAAAAAACTCTAATTTAACAGAGTATACATTTTCATTTTTTAATATAGAAAACAATAATTCATTGTTATTATTAAAAAAATTTCTAGAATCATTTTTAAATTTTACATGAAATCGATAAACACATAGTTGTAAAATACTGAACAGATTATATCCCAATCTATGAACATAAAGAAATTTGGAAATTAAACTAAGTTTGAGTTACATATTTGGAAAATGACAATTATTTTTTTGTTGGAATTGTCACCAATGTTGACATGTCCACAATAAATTTTTATTAATATCTTGTAGCATGAATAGTCTCATGTCATGTGTCTTGAACTCCCACTTTACTTGTACCATATGCTTTTACAAGATCACTTTAAACAATTTTTGTTAAAAATAATAAAATTAAAATAGGCATCAGTGAACATATTTGATTTGGTCTAGTATTATTAGTGTCTAGTGCTTTAAGAACACACATTTGTGTCATAGGTATTATATAATCATTTTTTAATGTGCTTGAAAAAAAATCTATTTGGTCTAGGAAAGCAGGAGAGTGTAGAGAGTGTATCATAATTTGAACTAGTTGAATGATTTCTGGAACTAGGAGTAATGCTATATCAACTAGATTTAGAAATAAATTTGGTGCATCCATATTTTATTTTACTAGGTTGATAGCCCATACGAGTAGAATATTTGGTCTTAATATGTTTACCAAGAATTTGTACCATTGAATATTTTCCATTAATAAAACATTGACAATCCTTTTTGTATTGTTCATTAGTTAGATCTAGTGCACTATTTTCTCTATGTAACTGAAAATTTTTCATCCATTCAATAGTGAGTTCAGATTTAACAATTTACTTATTAGAACAATATTTAATTATATACTTCCATTTAACATTTAGTTTATTACATGTCTCTTCCATAATATTATAGTACTCAAATAGTTATTCCTTATACATACTTTTATAATCACTTCAATCTCCATAATAATAGGAATTGAGTACAAAAGATTATTGTGTTACATCATATGTGTTATTCATAAAACACATATTGGATTAGTTATCATGTTCATCATGTGATTATTCTAAGTCACTTGATCATTCCTCATGAGCACACCACATTTCTTTCATATCCTTTATATACATTCATTCATTATACTCATATATATTTATGTACTTGAGCATGTGACAATCATCCATTATATTTCCCTTTCACATAAATTCATTGTAATGACTCAGAAATTTCAAAGAAATTTTTTTTTTCTTAATTTTCTTTGGAATTTTACAAGAATGTAGTTTCTGGCGGCACCTGATTCTCGAGGCCCGATGTGCCCAAAATCATTTTTTGAAGTATAGATTGGGTATGTTCAGTGAACAAATGAGCTGGTTTTCCTAACTTTTGAACTGGTGCTCAGAATCGAAATACGAGGGCACTGATGAACTCACAATGCCGGTAATTTCTTAAGAAGTCCCCTTTTTGGAGTTGCGTTTTCTCAGGATGTGTTGTTAAAATAAAGTGAGGGATAATAATATAATTCTTTTACAATTATATTTTCTTTTCTTGTTAAGTGGATTAAGTGGTGTGTCACAACACTTATAATCTCTCTTATGTGGTTATAACCTATGTAAGGGAGTTAGGGGTGGGACCCACTTGTTGATAACTACCATTGAGAGGATTAAGGTGGGGTTGGTCCCACATGATCCCAACTTCTCACTTTCCCCTAACGTTCATAACTTTCCCCTCTTACTTTGGTAAATCTCAAAAAGAAACCCCCCACCTTTTTAAATAAAGTCAACTCATTAATTGAGTAGGTTTTTCAAGTAATTAAATCTTGGATTTGTTTGAATTTCAAATTAATTCCTTTGGATTGTGTGTTAGTTAAATAAGACTAAGTCTTATTACATGGGTGGATAGTTTATGGTGCGAAAGGATTTTGGGAGGAAAGATCAATGTTCTGAAGGACGTTCTTCATCCTTGAAGAACGAGAATAACGCACCTTCACCGATGAAGAACGCTGACCTCCGACGAAGGAAGATGGTGAGAGATGTCTTCCTTGGAGATCAATGACGCGACGCCATGTACCGCGACGCCAATGACCCTCTCCTTCCACAACACCTTATTCTGCGACGAACCTTCGTTCAACGTTTACATCTGGTATGGGTTTATTTATTGTTGATCGTGATCTCATCTGTCGCCTTTCTTGGTTTCAATCGGGCCGTCTGTTATCGTAATAACGGGAGGAGGTCGGACTGTATGAACATGGCCGACCCTCCTCCCCCCTTTTTTGATTGAATTTGATGCGGCACGTGAAAGGTAGCGTGGTGTGGTTGCACCACGCGAAAACTATGAGAAAGGGAGAAGAAGCGTGGAGCCATCGCACCGCGCCGTTGAAGTCGAACAAGCCGTGGTGCCTCCACGCTGTGCCAAAAAACCATAAAGAGGCCGCGATTTGATTATTGATCATTGTGCGTGGATTGACGGGCGATGACAAATGGGGACGCAATGTAATTTTTGAAGTGTCCGTAGTAATGATCGAGACACGAGATGAATGCCAGCATAGACGGATTTGAAAATGAACCACCGGAGAAACTCTGGTGGTCCGCAGAAACACTGGAGGCAAGGGTCGACGGCACGGCGCCGCCGGCGACCGGGGGCGGCGGCCGTAGCCGTCCGGCCGCAAGGAGGTGGCAGCGCCCTAGTGCACCGCCGGAGGAAACAAACCACTATGGCTTGCCCCGGCGGTGGGGCACGAGGGATCCCTCGGCCGCGCGGGATCACGGAGGAATGGAGGTGGTGCAAACTGCTGCCGACATCAATCAATGGCGAGGGGGCCGTGCAACACCCCCCCCCCCCCCCGCTCTGCGGCATCCGCTCTGCCATGAGGGCCGAGCAGCGGCTGGCCATACGGCATGGCCTGACTGGTCAGGCAGGACCGCGACAACTAGGCCAGGCCGGGCCACGCCCTAATGGGCCAGACCCGGACCCGGGTCGGGCCGACCTAGGGGGTTGGGCCGGGTTGGGCCAGGTTGGTTCGGATACGAAACCAACCGGGCCCTCGAAGAGGAAATGCTTATATCTTGAGCTCCGGAGATCCGATTTTCGTGTCATCAACTTTGTTGAATTCCTCTTTTTGAGACGGAACTTTTGGCATACTCCGCTCGAGATTTGGATGCAGTTGGATTGTGGCTGTGTTGGATTGTACCCGAAATCCAACCGGGCCCCTCAAAGGAAAATGTGATAACTTTCAGACCGGACGTCCTTCTGACGAACCGTCAGTAGCATTAGTGATCTCGTTGAGAAACAGTCCCTATGAGTATACCCTATGAGATTTAGGTGAATAGTTGAGATATGGCTAGGTTGGTTCGCACACGAAACCAACTGGCCCATTGGGATGAAAAGGCTAATAACTCACAGACCGGGCGTCCGATTGACGTGTCGTCTGTTGCGTTGAGACCCCTATGACGAGGCTGTCCATTGAGATACTTTTTAGTGGGACTTTGAGATAACAGGAGTATCGACCTGTAGCTCGTGTAGAGGACCCTACCATGGACGAGCGTGCTGAGTACGGAGACCGTGTAGCTAACTGAGACCTGACGACTACTTCACCAACTCGACTTGGAGTGAGTTGACTAGCCCAGTGGACGGAGCACTGCTTTGTTTGGGTGCAGACCCATGGCGGACGGAGAACTACCTGTGTGAAATTGCATACCCACAGTACTCATCTGGAGAGTACCTCTGTAGGCTATTAGGGGGGTGTGAACTACTTTGTTTGGGTGGCATACCCCGGTGGGAAGCACTACTGTGTATGGGTGGCTGGCCCATGGTACTCGACAGGAGGAGTACCTCAGCAGTCTTAGGTTACTGAGTAGTATCTCAGAATCATGATAGGACCATTGTACACTCCAGAGACGGGGCTCTTTAGTAGTTATGGGTTTGATAATGAAAATCCTAGTTTGAGCTGAGTCCATGACCTTGTGTTTTCCTCATGATTGATATGGGTCACTTGATAACTTAGGTATATGTATAGTCATATACCTGGGTAGTGGTTATCCATTGATTTCATAATCTTTGTGTTTCCTCATGATTGAGATGGGTCACTTGATAACTTAGGTATATGTATGGGTATATACCTGGGTAGTGGTTATCCGTTGATTTCATAATCTTTGTGTTTCCTCATGATTGAGATGGGTTACATGATAACTTAGGTATATGTATGGGCATGTACCTAAGTAGAGGTTATCTATTGAGATCTTATTCGTGGTTATCCAAGTTGGTTTTAGTGAGTCCTTGAGTGTCTCAGGGTCCCTACTGAGTATCGAATACTCACCAATGCACGGGCTATGCCTGGACCTTGTTGTGTTGGTTGTAGATGGCGGGCAGCGCTGACAATGGCCGAGTGTTCGAGGACTGGAAGGTACCCGGAGTTGGACCATACGACTAGTCAGTATCCAGAGGTGGACTTCATGGCAAGACGAAACTCAGAGGAGGTTGAAAAGTGAGAGCGTTGTGGAGGATATCTGTACCTACCCTTCAAGTAGGATCTGTGGTGGACGAGCCAGGAGCTGCGCTATTTATACCTACCCATCAGGTAGGATCTGTGGTAGATGATCCAAGAGCTGCGCTATCTATACCTACCCTTCAAGTAGGATTCGAGGAGGATGACCCAGGAGCTGCTTCCTTTCTTCCAGCTGTTTGTCTTTTACTATTGTATTTTCGTTCAGTTGTAGCTACACTTTAAGTTGGGTTTGTATTCTGGCCCATTTACTTTTCACCACTTACGTTTTTACAGAGTGTTTTACTTCTACTTGTACACTGTGGTGTTTTTTTAAATTTATAAAGGCAATGTCTTCCCATGTTATTGGGTTTTACGCCTCTGGTGCTAGTCGCAAACACCTGGCCTATGGAAGGCAGGCTTGGGGTAGTCACGGCATGGGCCCCAAGGACGGGTCGTGACAAATTGGTATCAGAGGAGTCGGTTCTACCGTAGAACATATAAATCTGATATTTTCTTTCTGTGAAGAAATAGTGTTAATGGTAATGAGTGTGGTCTGCAGTTCAGGGAGCCCAGTGTTGGTGTGGGCGGCTGACGTATCCATACAACCTGACCCTGACAACTGATTTCTGACTTTTTGCACAAAAACATTGATTGCATGTGTGTTTCCAAAAGTTTTTAAAAGTCATATCAAATGAGGTCAGCTCACCAGGTATAAATCGTTTTACCATGTCACGTATGTTTCATTTAGGATGCCTCTCCACAGATGATCAGCTAGAGCCCCGAGAGATGTACGTACTGACAGCCTACCGAGCGACGAGGCTTCGGTATAGGGAACTCTTGCAGTAGAGGCACCATCGAAGGCACCAGTGGTACTACCACCCATTGGGCCACTGATGCCACTAGCCGCATCAGTAGGCGATGCACACCACATGATCACGCTGCACGAGTTCCAGCGCCAGAGGCCACCCAGGTTCCGGGGAGAGACGGACCAGCATGCGACTGAGGATTGGCTAGAGGTTGTGGTGAGAGTTTTTTGGCTAGTGGGGATGCCAGCAGACTTCATGGTGATCTTTTCTGCCAGCCTTCTTCAGGAAGTATCAGGCAGGTGGTGGAGCCACTTAATCCAGTTTCTCTACGGGATGACCTTAACATGGGAAGACTTCGAGACCTTCTTCAGGGTGGAGTTTGTGCCAGTATCTCTACACCCAAAGCGTGTACAGGAGCTGCTGCCTTTACCGCAGTATTTTCCATCAGTAGCCGAGTCATCTATGGGAAGTAGATAGATTTTGCAGAGGTCCAAGAGGACAAAATCCTTCCATATGAGGAGCAAGAAGTGTTATGAATGTGGTAGGAAGGGTCACCTGAACGTGACTGTCCAACCCCCCGCACAGTCGATCCACAGGCATTGGAGGAGCCACCAAGGCAGAAGCAGCTACGGGTGCTTGAGCAACATCCGAGCAGTGGACAAGGCTGTAGTGGGCCGGGAGCAGGTGGGCAGGAGTGGAACTATTGGATATGTCCCTTGTACTTCTAGGTCCATTTTGTTGTTGTATTCGTGTCTTTGTACTATGAGATTCAATAATAAAAAGACACTTATCTTTGTGATGTTTTCTTTCCTATCCTTTTGATTGGTTGATACTGAGAGGTCCCAGTTAAAACTGTTGACATGACCCTCACATTCGAGATTTCTACTGGAGGAGAACCAGTGACCTCACACCGATGCCGACAGTGTGACTCGACCCTTGGAGGCGAGAGTGACAGTTGGATCTCTTGGTAGTTATGTCGAGGCCTTACGACGTCATTCATGGCATGAATGCATCATTCATTTTAGGATTGACTGTATTAGGCAATATGTGTGGTTCATCCAGGGTATTAGACCGAGTTTCTCTTTTCAGAAAAGGAGAAATTTTAGCAGCTCTTTCAAATCGTAGGCAAAGAAGGTGCAGATCATCCAAGAGTGGATGAAGACTGCACAATGCAGTAAGAAACAGGAAACTGGTGCCAGTCTTAGAGACTCGTGTGTGTTAAATGTTTCCATTAGTGGAAGCATAAAGGAGAGATGAGTCTGTGAAGCATCAGATGTGGAGGCAGAGCTAGGAGAGAAGAATGATGTGGTGTACATTTTAACATGCTACAACCACCCGCCTTAGTTGTCCCCGCCAGGATGAGGGAGCTGGAGGGCGGTGGAAAAGTGCGGCTTCATGCGGTCAAGGAGTGTGACCCAATGGCTCCAAAAATGATTCAAGGCACAGTCTGTGTACACTACTAGCTTCCATAGTAACAGACGTTGTGATGAATCATTGCTTCCTTCCACAAATCATGTCCCAAACCTAGAGTTTCCTGTAAGATGTAGAATTGACCCTCGCGTCCAGAGATACCTTGAGAAAAGACTCGATAATCACACTTACGTCAACGATGTGGACAGAACCTCGAAGAGAGAGTTTCGGTTGGAATCTCTTGGTGGCAGCGTCGAGGCCCTACGACGTTTGTTTGAGTATGGACTGGGCAATCACAGTTCATACACAAATTGACTGTATTGGGAAAAAATGTTGTTGTTTAACTATGATGTCGGGATGGGTTTTCCTTGGTCAGCAAAAATGAAACCCTAGGAAGCACAGGATAAACTCATGCACAGGAGGGTGCGACCAGTCAATCTTGAGTCGGTCAACCATACCCTCGTGGAAGCAGTCTTTTTGATTTTCTGTTCTAACAAGAATTGGATCCCTCTAGAGTTCGAGGATGATGGTCACGTCCTTATACGGTCTCACCTCGTCGAGGTTTACGGAGATGTGGCCAAGGCGGAAAGTTATCTCTGAGGTTCAGTGGACCTTCCTAGGTCCTCAGCTGGGTAGGAGTTGTGGTTTACCGCTTGACCCATCCACCCCAGATGCACCAGGTGCATGACTACTTCCACGTATCTCAACTGAGGACATAACGTGCTCGAAACTTCGCACATCATCGACCTCAAGGAGTTGGACATCGTTGACAAGGCGACTTACGCAGAGATTCCAGTGGGGATTGAGGATCGATAAGAGTGGATCCTATTAGGACAGTAGATTCCTCTTGTGCGCTTTCACTGGAAATACGGGAACCTCCAGGTGAGCACATGGGAGCGGAAGGCTCAGATGCGGGATCAATATCGCTTTTGTATGCCAAGTTTGTGTTAAAGTTTTACGAGGAAAAAAATCCCTGAGGTGGGAGTAATGTAAAGACTAAGAAATTTCAAAGAAATTTTTTTTCTTAATTTTATTTGGAATTCAACAAAAATGCATTTTCTGACAGCACATAATTCCGAGGCCCGGTGTGCCCGGAATAATTTTTCGAAGTTTATCTCGGGTATGTTCAGTGAACGAACGAGCGGGTTTTCCAAACATTTGAACCGGTGCTTGGAATCGAAATCTGAGGGCACCGATGAACTCGCAGTGCCGGTAATTGCTTAAGAAGACCCCTTTCTGGAGTAGTGTTTTCTCAGGATGTGTTGTTTAAATAAAGTGAGGGATAATAATATAATTGTTTTACAATTATATTTTCTTTTATTGTTAATTGGATTTAGTGTTGTGTCACAACACTGTTCATCTCTCTTATGTGGGTATAACCTATGTAAAGGAGTTTGGGGTGGGACACACTTTTTGAAAACTACCTTTGAGAGGATTAAGTTGGGGTGGGGCTCACACGAACCCAACCTCTCACCTTCCCCTTACGTTCATAACTTTACCCTCTTAATTTTGTAACTCTCAGAAAGAAACCTTCCCCCCCCCCACTTTTAAAATAATTTCAACTCATTAATTGAGTAGGTTTTTCAAATAATTAATTCTTGGATTCGTTTGAATTTCAATTTATTTCCTTTGTCTTCTGTGTTATTTAACTTAGACAATGTATTATTTCGTGGGAGGATAGTTTATGGTGAGAATTGATTTGGGGTGAAAAGCACTATGATCTGAAGGACGTTCTTCCTCCTTGAAGAACGTGAATAATGCCATGTCACCGAAGAAGAACGCCGACCTCCGACGAAGGACGATGGTGAGAGACGTCTTCCTCAGTGATTGACGACGCGACGTTGTGTACCGCGACGCCAAAGACCCTCTCCTTCCACGACCCCTTCTTCCGTGAAGAACCTTCGTTCAACATTTACATCTAGTATGGGTTTATTTATTGTTGATCATGATATCATATGTCCCCTTTATTGGTTTCAATTGGGTCGTCTGTTATCGTAATAAAGGGAGGAGGTCGGACCGCACAAACACGGCCGACCCTCCTCCCCCTTGTTTCTTTGAATTTGTTTTCGCACGTGAAAGGCGGCGCGGGGCGGTTGCACCCCGCAGAAACTATGAGAAAGGGCGAAGAAGCGCGACGTCGTCGCGCCGTTCCATTGAAGTCGATCACACCGCAGCGCCGTCGTGTCGTGCCAAAAAACCACGAAGAGGCCGCGGTTTGATTATTGATCGTTGTGCGTGGATTGACGGGCGACGACAAATGTGGCCGCAATGTAATTTTTCAAGCATCTGTAGTAATGTTCGAGACCCGAGATGAACGCTGGCACATGCAGATTTGAAAACGGACCACCAGAGAAACTCTGGTGGCTCACAGAAACCCTGGAGGTGAGGGTCACCGGTGCGGCGCTGCCGGAAACTGGGTGTGGTGGCAGGAGCCATCCGTCCACCAGGAGGGCGTGACACCCTAGCACGCCCCGAGAGGAAAAAAAATGCCGCGGCTTGCCATGGCGGTGCGGCACGGGGGATGTTGCGGCTGCGCGGGATCCCGGAGGAACGACGGCGGTGCCAGCCACCGCCGGTATCAATCAACGGTGAGGGGTCGCGCAACCCCACCCACCACCCCCCCTCCCCCCGCTCTACGGCTTCCGCTCGGCCACGCGGGCCGAGCCGCGGCTGGCCATACGGTCGGGCTGCACTAGTCGGGCCGGACCGCGCCGCTCAGGCTGGGCCTCGCTGGGCTGCGCCAGCCGGGCCGGGCCTCATTCTGATGGCCCAGACCCGGACCCGGGTTGGGTCGACCCGGTTCGGGCCGACCTAGGGGGGGTTGGGCTGGGCCGGGCCAGGCCCAGACCCCCATTTCGGATTGTTTCCATTTGAACACCCATAACATGGGCTACAGATCTCCGATCAACGCACCATAATTTGCAATGAGATCCTTGGATCTAGGTGGTCTTTTTGGTATATTACACTCAAGGTTTCGGAGTACTTTGGGTTCGGACGGGTTGGTTCGGATACGATACAAACCGGGCCCTTGGAGCGGAAACGCTTATATCTTGGGCTATGGATGTACGATTGACGTGCCATAGACTTTGTTGGATTCCCCTTATTGAGACGTAAATTTTTCCATACTCCGCTCAAGATTTGGATGTAGTTGGATTGTGGCCGTGTTGTATTGTACCCGAAATCCAATCGGGCCCCTAGAAAGGAAGAGCTGATAACTTTCAGACCGGACGTCCGTCTGACGAACCGTCAGCGGAATTGGTGATCTCGTTGATAAACGGTCCCTATTAGTATACCCTACGAGAGTTTGGGGTACAGTTGAGAAACGGCTGGGTTGGTTCACACACGAAACCAACCGGGCCCTTGGGACGAAAAGGCTAATAACTCACAGACCAGGCGTCTGATTGACGCGCCGTCTATTGCGTTGCGACCCCTATGATTAGGCAGTCCTTTGAGATACATCTTCATGGGAATTTGATATACTTGGAGTATCTACCTGTAGCTTGTGGAGCGGACCCTCCTAGTGAAAAGCGTGCGGAGTACAGAGACCGTGTAGCCGACTAAGACCTGACGACTGGTTGACTGACTCGACTTGGAGTGAGTCGACTAGCCCATTGGATGGAGAACCACTTTGCTTGGGTGCAGACCCATGGTGGACAGGGCACTACCTTTGTGACAGTGTAGACCCACGGTACTCGTCCGGAGAGTACCTCTGCAGGCTATTAGGGGGTGTGCACTACTGTGTTTGGGTGGCATACCCCGACGGGATGCACTACTATGTTTGGGTGGCTGGCCCACTGTACTCGACAGGAGGAGTGCCTTAGCAGTCTTAGGTTAGTGAGCAGTACCTCGGAGTTGTGACATGACCACTGTACACTCCAGAGATGGGGATCTTCAGCAGTTACAGTTTCCATATTGAAAATTCCGGTGTGATCTGAGTCTATGACCTTGTGTTTACCTCTTGATTGATATGGGTCACTTGATAACATAGGCATATGTATGGGCATATACCTGGGTAGTGGTTATCCGTTGATTTCATAATCTTTGTGTTTCCTCATGATTGATATGGGTCACTTGATAACTTAGAAATATGTATGGCCATATACCTGGGTAGTGGTTATCCGTTGAATTCATAATATTTGTGTTTCCTCATGATTGAGATGGGTTACTTGATAACTTAGGTATATGTATGGGAATGTACCTAAGTAGAGGTTATCTATTGAGATATTCTTTGTGATTATCCTTGTTGGTTTTAGTGAGATCTTGGGGGTATCGGGGTCCCTACTAAGTATCGTAAACTCACCTCTACATGGGCTATTCCCGCACCTCGTTGTGTTGGTTACAGATGATTGGCATCGCTGGCAGAGGCCGAGTGTTCGAGCACTGGATGGTCCCCATAGGTGGACCATACGACGAGTCAGTATCCGGATGAGGAATTCACAGCGAGATGACACTCATAAGAGGTTGACGGGTGAGAGCTTTGTGGAGGCTATCTATACCTACCCTTCAGGTAGGATCCGTGGTGGACGATCTAGGAGCTGCACTGTCTGTACCTACCACTCAGGTAGGATCTGTGGTGGATGATCCGGCAGCTGAACTATATACACCTACCCTTCATTTAGGATCCGAGAAGGATGGCCTAGGAGCTCCTTCCATTCTTACAGCTGTTTGTCTTTTTCTATTGTACTTTTGTTTAGTTGTAGCTATACTTTCAGTTGGGTTTGCATTCAGGCCCATTTACTATTCAGAACATTCATTTGTACTTAGTGTTTTACTTCATCTTGTACTTTTTGGTGTTTTGTTTACTTTTATAAAGGCAATGCCTTCCCAGTTTTCGGGATTTACGCCTTTGGTGCTAGTCCCCAGCCCCTGGCCTATGGAAGGTGGGCTTGGGGTAGTCACGGAACGGGCCCCGAGGACAGGTCGTGATAGTCATATCTTAATATCTCATTTTACTAGTCACTTTTTCTCCAATTATTTATTTTTCATCCCTATATAATATATCATCAGTTCAAATTTGGATTTTTGAACAATTTCTTCTTCATATAAAATCTCTTAAACTATCCGGCTAATTGAGCCATATCTTCATCACTCTATGGTGATGATTGTTCATTGATGTAAATTTCTACAAAGTCATGAAATTTCATTTGTTCACTGTGTTTAGATGTGGTGGTCTTAAATGAAATAAATATTCTCTTGGGTTCATCCTTTTCTTCATTGTTGACATCCAATTCCACTTTATAGATTATTATATTCCCTATGACATCTTTTACAGATAACATACTGATGTCTCTCCACTCTCTAATAGTTACATCATTTCCTCTCCATCTATCAGGTAGGCATCAATGAATCCTCAGGATTTGTACATTGTCAGTGACTTCTCCCCCAAATGAAATCATTTTGTTTACAATTTCATTCAACCTGAGATACATGTCAGAAATACGCACATCACTACAATTTTAATGATATAATATTTATTAGTAAAAGTATTCAGTGTCATTTATTTCACAATTGATGTTCCTTCATTTGAAATAGACATAGAATCCCAAATTTCATGAGTAGTATTACAAGAATAGATTTTGGTTAAATTATTCATCTTCTATAGATAAATATAGAGAAATCATGGTTTTTCATGTGTTATTGTAGGAAGTCATGGTTGGGTCATCCCATGTGATTATTTTAGTAGCAGGAATCGAATACTCATCTATGATTGAAGACCATATTTTAAAACTCATACTTTCTAAATACCTTTACAATTTATTTATTAATAGTGCCTAATTGGATCCATTAAATAATGGTGGTCTTTTTCTTGTAACACCATCAATTATATAATCCACAATAAATAAATACGTTTAATGAGCTCGAAATTATGAAATGATATAATTTTATATATCATTATTGTGCAACAAATATAACTATTCAATAGTTTAAAAAATTGTGTCTTGACAGGAATAACCAAGTAATTTGATACCATATGTTGTTCACTGAAGATTACTCAAGAATGAGGTTAATTGAGTATCTATTAAAATTTATGTTTGAAAATATTTCTTAAATGGATTCCCAATTAAAATAAATAAATCTCATAAAATCAATGTAATATGGTTATGAATGTTTTATTGTTCAAATAACATCTTAGAATATTGATTAATTCTATGAAAAATCAATATTAATTATTGATTTTTATTTTGATGCTATTCTAATAATGAAATTCCAGTATAAATTTTTTCCAAGTTTAACTATTGTAGTAAATATAGTGATTTTTGAATTATACAGTAAAATATTTACAATTGAATTAAAAAATTCAACATATATAAAACAAGTGTCTCATTCTCATGAAGATACCTAATCCACTCAACATGGTGATCACAAACCACTAAGCAATTTATATTAATAAATTGGATCCGCCCCCAAGATCAGGGAAAAAAATATAGGTGGGAGTAAATAGGTATAAATGTTATGAGAGGAAGGATATATTGTATCCTTCAGTTTAGTGCACAAGAAAATGTGTGTTTTAATAAAGACACATACACACACTCTTAAAAAGAGAAAAAAAATTACACAATAGAGAAAGGAAGATGATATAAGGTTAGAAATGCTTCTATTGATATTCAATGATGATCTAGTCTTCTAGGATAATGAAAATACAAGTATCAAGTAATATTTTGAGAAATAGAGTATCATAAGTCTTGTACACTAGTTTCTAGATATATCTTACTCAAGTTCTAGGAGAGGTGTTTATTGTGATGATGTACTTGTCCTTGATATGTGTTATCCCACCTTTTAGATTTGTGAATGGTTCTTGTGTTATTTAGATTAATCTTGTTTCATGGGTCATTTATTTTCGTATGAATTCTTTCCCTCATGCTTCTCTAACAACTCATATGTTTCTGGTTCCCACATTTCATCTTATTCATGGAGTGCATATGATGAAGCCAACATGATGCATGAATTCTGCACCTCGTACCTCGTACTATCAGCTGTCAGGTCTACAAATAAATATTAATTATTCCAGTTCATTTAAAAGTCTCAAATATAAATGTTACAAATTATATTGAAAATGTAAAAATAGATTAACGAACAATATCACAGTCTGTATGGAAATAGTGTCACTTAAAAACAGTGTCACAGTGAAATAATGTCTTTTTATTTTCCTTTGAGCAGTGAGAAAATTATGAAGGCATGGTTGTATAGAGATCGAGAACTGGTAGTACAGATGTAGTGTTAGGATCACAGTGTCTGGTCCTTATCCAATCATTGAATGGTGTCTGGTCATGATGTCTAGGACATGGTATTTGGGTAATGGTGTATGGGTCACGATGTCTTGTCATGGTGTTTGGTCATGATGTCTTGTCACTGTGTATGGTGCATGATGGCTGGGTCACGGTGTTGGACTCACGGTGTCAAGGTCACTATATCGGGGCCATGGTGTTTGGTCCTTTGTCAAAAAATAGGAACCGGTGGGAGACTCAATGTTTTACTAACTTATCCAAATATCTATTAATATACTTAAGCAGTAATATTCACAGAATGAATTAAACATAATCATTGATAAAGGAAATCATTATATACCAATGTTAAATATAGTATGAAATAATTATAAATGATTTATAGTAATGAATATCTTGAGAAAATTAATTTAATATCATAATGAAACCTACCATCATTACACCAGCCATGAATTATATTAAACAGAATATATTGGATTTGTGATCATTAATACATGGTAAAAACATGTGTAGTCCCACAGAGACTTTAGATCACCATAAGAATAATTGGAGTCCCATAATTTTCCATATGAGAATCAAAATCTTGTTTATGGTATAGGTTCGGAAAAAAAAAGAAGTTATAGAAAAAATGAGTGAGATCGAATTTTTACAGACCTCATTTGGATCCTACGAATGCTTTGACTGCATGGTTAGACAAACTGTTCACAAAAGTTGATGTAGCCACTTTCCACCCAGCATCCCCATCCGCAGTTGCTCATCCCATGATCCAACCATGATGGAGCTAATGCATCCTAATGGTGACTATGCACGGTTTGGTCACACTGATAGGCTAATTGTGCACAACCCGTGGACCCTTCACAATGCCCAAAAACACTTCCAGAGTTCTCCAAACTCTACCATCAATCACCATTTTATTTTATAACACTTTAAAGACTCATGTAAGGGTTACATAATAGAATTTATGAGTACTAAATTCTCCCCACCAATGTTCTTTCTATCTTATGATGTAAAAAAACCCTTATCGATCTGAATGACTTCAACCCATTCCTTTTTCATATCCTTCAATATTTCACATCTCCCTTCCTGAATCTGACCATGCTTCCATAAAACATGTACCAAACCAATGATGTCTCTAGTCATGGCTTTCTCATTCTTATCCAGAATCCTAACCAGAATATGTACCAAAAAATCATCCCGCTCTAGGACGAAATGATCACATATGATCACTTGGTCATGATCAGGAGGATAGTTTTTCAATTGAGATACATGGAACATGTTATGCTCTGAACTGAACCATGAATGAAACGCCAATCAATATGTCACCTCTCCAACCAATTCCAGTATCTCTAATGGGTCATTGTATCTTTGAACTAACAACCCATACATGCTGAAAATACAATTTTCATGTCTCTGAGATATCCTCGTGAAGATATGATCACTCATAGAGAACAAAATTTCTCTTTTAAGTTGATCATCATATGATTTTGGATGACTTTGAGTCATCTTCATCCACTTTATAATCAACATGATCTTCTTTTTTATTTTATGGACATGTCTTGGTACAACTAGTGATCTTTAACCCGTTTCCACCCAATACATGGGATAATAATAAGGATACCCATACATTGCTTAAAACAGATCCATATATATCAAGGCCCAATAGAAGTTATTACATGATAACACCACGAAAAGAATATTCTATTCTTATGAGCCAATAAAATCTATTACAGAATCTCAAAACATGTCTTCCAATATTTTTATCATCTGCTCAGACAACCCAACTGTATTAGGATGATATTCCATGACCATAGTCAACAGAACCCCAAGGGTTTCCTGTAAGGATTTCTAAAAAAATATCTGACCATTGGATATCTTTTTGAGTCTATTGAAACCAGTATTCCATAAATCATTACAACTTCTTGGATATATATATATTTGAAATATCTTCTAATGAATGAGTATTTGGAATTGAACTAAAATTGGATCACATGGTTATATTATCCACTATCATCCAAATTTTATTGTGTTTCTGAACCAATCATTGAATAACTGTGAAAAAATCCATTACAATATACTCCCATTTCTACATTGTGATATGTAAAGACTCTAACATGCCTATAGTGATCTAATGTTCGGATTTAACTAACTAACTAGTTAAGAATCACGAGACTAATTTAGCAATATTTCTTTTTCATGCTTCTATACCAAAACTAAGTCTTCAATTACGTATACATATTTTGTGTACTTGGATGTACAAATCATCTCAAACTATGTTAAGAATAAATTATTTTTTCATTAAAATCCATAGGAACAATCATGTGATCTCGTAAACACAGAACTGAACTCCCATGAAGTTTTCATCCTTTAATGGTCTTCCCAACATTTAGTTTTGAACTCATAATGAGACATTCAACATCAAATGTTTGTTAATATTTGAAAATATTTAACTAATCAAGAATAACATAGATAAAAACGAAAACATGAAAATTAGGTCTGTCTTCACATTCCACATTCATGTTGGATAGGACTGAAATCTACTTCCTTTCATCAGAAGCATATTTATCTATCTTTGTCTATGAATTTTTACTCAATGAATCCACCATGTAATTATATATTCCTGGTGTATAAATCAAGGAAAAGTCAAACATCTAGAAATACATTACCATTCTCCTTGGCCTCATATTCAAATATTACTGTGAGAAAATATGTTTTAATAATTTATGGTTCGTAATCATAGTTAATTTCCCACTGAAGGGTTAATTTCTAAATTTATTAGAAGCATGGATGAGTGTATCTAACTCCAAATAGTGTGTTTGGTAATTATTCTCCTGTACCTTTAGTTGTCTTTAACAATAAGAAATCACATGGTATCCTTACATGAGATCACAACCCAACCCTAATCGTGATGCATCGCAATACATGACATACCATTGTCTGCATTCCTGGGAAATAATTATAGGTACTTTTGTATGTAAATATTTCATCTCCGAGAAAGACATATGGAATTCCACTATCCATTTGAATGGAATATTTTTCATTGTTAGAGTTTTCATTGGTAAATCGTGTCATCAGAAATAATTCAAAAATCATAGGTGGAAGCTAGCTTGACCCTGAAAGCATTGTATCTCAAATAATTTCTTTGGTGGTTTCCATGACATAACCACTTTTACATTTTCAAGATCAAATAAAGAAAATTTTTCAGAAATGACATGTCCACAAAAATGTACATCATGTATCAAAAGAACCACAATTTCATAATTTGGCATACAAATTGTGATTTAAAATTATTTTTAATATTCTTTATTAGTTATCCTCATGGTCAATCCTGATCATTGAATGCTCAAATATGTCATCCACAAATACCACAACAACAACATCTAGATATCTCTGAAATATCTGATTCATCAAATACATGGAGACCGCTGGTGCATTTATTAGACCGAAACGCCTAAATAAATTTTAATAGTGGATATTCTTCATCTGAATTCTATCCTTGGAGTACCTTCTATCCTCTTTCTCAATTAATGACGTCCTTATTGCATGTAAATCATAGAGAACAAATGATCTCCCATTAATTGATCGAAGTTATCATCAATCCATGGATGTGGGTATTTATTCATTATCATTACTCGGTTAATCAGATAATAATCAACACAAAACCAATGAGTTCGACCAATAATCTTCATGAAGAAAACCGGGGCTTTCCATGGATACGTATAAGGCCAAATGAAACCCTTTCTTCCTAGTTCCTCAAACTGCACATTCAGTTCTCATAACTCTGTTGGTGCCACCAATATAAATTAAGGGATGTATTAGTAGTTCCCAAAAAGAGATCAATCTTAAACATTACTTCCATTATAGGTGGTAACCCTCAACATGTATTGCGAAATACATCTTATAATTCATCCACATCTTCTGGAAATATATTTTCCTAGATCTCTTCAATTGATACCAAATTCAATGGATCCAAAGGACTATAAATCATTCATATCATGTGTTCTAACAATTTCTTTTCACATTTCTTTACCATACACTCACTTTTGAATAGATGATCGATGTCGTCCTTAGTCATTAATTTTTCTGTTATCATATAAAATTCGATGAGAGACATGAATGTTTTAAACCAATCCATACAAAGGATTACATAATATACAACCATGTTAAACATCGAGAAGTCCCACTTAATCTAAAATCTATCAACTGTTATAGCATAAGATCAACACACATTGTCTTGAGAGACTATTTACATGCAAGGAGTTAATATTTTTAGAACATAAGGCATCAATTCAATCATTAAACATTGAAAATAAATAGGATGGGAAGAAATTAATGAGTGTGATGTACTACTATCAAATAATTGTTTCACAAGGGTAGAATTAAAATTAATTTTCCCTCTCTAAATAAATGGTCCATCCTGATCTTATAAAATCATCATCTAAACTCCATGCAATTTCATTGTAGTTGAAATATTCTGACTATTTCCTTGAAGATATATCCCATGTTGAGGGGTCATGGTATTTCTAGAATCACTATTTCCAGGTCTTCTATACCAATGAGATTGATTACGTTGTCATGTCCCTATCAAAGCATATGATGCATGTGATGACTAAGAAGTGTCTCGAGCACCTGACCAAGGAGTACAACGACTATAGTGCTGAAGATGGCCCATCTATTTTTAGTTATTAAATGATATAGTTTGTTCCATACAATCTCGGATTATGTGGTCATGAAACCACATTGAAAAAACCTGGTTTTATCTTGGGTTATTGAAGAATGTTCACTAATCCAGTTTTCTGATTTTGATTTCCACTTCTACCTTTCAAATATTTGTCCATTTTCTACTTTCATCTCATGGATTAGGTTCTACAATTCCTTGTTGGAATCATCATACCTTGTCCCATAGATCTAGAGATGTCACATTCATCCACTGTCACTATGTTCAATATCTCTATATTATTCGTATTATAGAGCACCACAATCGTTGATCTAATCTCATTCTATAAACTGGATTAAAAAATGCGTCTATTCAAGGATGAACATTCATAAACATCGGGTTGAAATCATACTAAATTAATGAATTAAGCTGCATAAATTATGATAGAGAAACTCTTTTGTTTTAGGCTTTTATATTCTGCATTTTATGGACGATAAAAGTGTGAGGATTTAATTTATTATTGAACAATTCCTAAAAATCCCCCAATGAGAGCCTTCATCCAATTTAGCCGAAACTGGTAAATCCCACAACTGGCGTGCAAGATCCTCGATCATATAAGTTTCCATCTTGAGTTTTAGCATCAATGGTGTGATGATGTAATCCAAGTTACAATTTATCCTACTCAGCCAATCCTCATCATTTCGGGTTTAACATCACCAATGAAATAGTTGGATTCTACTTCATGAATTGGATTGTTTGATCCACATGTCTTGGCTCATTCCTCTGGTTCCTTATCACCGTTGCTTGAAATGATTTGAAAATTCTCTAAACGTTCTCATGGTTCACCCGTGGTTTAGGTGCGTCCACATTCTCTGTAGTGTCCTTTTGTTGGTTTCTACAATTCCTACCAGGGGCCCTTTTATAAATTAGTAACAAAAATCTTCAACTTAAATTTCTTGAAATCGATTGATTAGAATATCAAATTCTATCACATAAACAATCACAATAGGTTTTTAATAACAAAATATTCTATGATCTATAAATTTTGAATCACTCAATCATGATCTTGAAAACCAAACCAATTTCAAAATACACCAAGTACCATCTTTTAAAAATCAATCATTTGAAAAAAAAATACATTATTAAAAATTTTAAACTTCTAGCACAATATCATTAATCATCACTCCATAACAAAAATGACTTCCTAGTGGGATGTAATTCCACAAAAATGAATTCCATGCTATTCTCATTGGCGAATTCTACTACAATGAGATTCCAACATCCAATAATTTTCTACAAATACATGTGTACACAGATATCTGGTAACTCGATGTTTAGAAAAAAATGGTTAGCAACATCCTTTTATGCTATACATTTCTTGTTATGACATTCTTACCCATCTCTAGCATTAAGACCAAAGGAATAGTGAAAAATAAATTTCAACTCCAAGACCAAGAACACGGATGACTACACTTTAGGCAAGGACCAAACTATAAGATAACAGTTTAACCACAACGGAAGGACATGACTGATACCATTTGTAATGACCTTAAAATTATCATCCGATTAAGAGCTCAATGATCCTTTATATGGCTTTTAGATACATCCCCAATATTCCTAATTATAGAAATAAATACCGAATGGTTTCAAATTCCATTGTGGGATGATGTACCAATTAAGAGAAAAACCAATAAACCCACAATCCAAAACCTAACCATTAACTCAATAAAGAATTAACCCAAGAAAGGAAACTCAATAATATCATATATCTCAGTAGGTCGTCCACCAATGAATTCCCTATTCATACTACTATGATAGAAATTTATCCACATTTATATAAAATAATTTATACAATAAAATTGTCAAAAACAATTATAACCAAATTTAAAAAATTTCCAAAACCATTTACAACTAATCGATAAAAAACTAAATGAACCCAATTTTCTAGAATGTGATTTTTCCATAAAAATTATTAATCAAGTCTTAATTAACACTTCATTATTTAATTTATTCATACACCTTCCATTATTTCTGTCACACCCAAACATGCATGCTATGTTTTATAGTTCCATAGTCTTGAGCGGTCTCTCGTCCAAATACCTTGTGTCCCACTGGAAACCACCCCCAATATAGGGTCACTTACACTGTACCCCACTATTACTCATCCCTTATTATGGGTCCCTTAAACATGAAGTCACACCGACATCATTTTTTCTAAATATTTCTATTAACGAAATAAACCATATAAATAAAATAGAAATTTTATTGAAAACCAACGAACGAACAATTTCAAAGAAGCAATTAATTTAAAAAAAACATTCCCATTTTATTGATTTCAGAACTGTCACACAAGAAGGTTTACAAAAAGTGCTCAACAAAAAATTCACTATCAATTAAGAACAATATATTAAATTTTAAATCATTACAAACAGTTCTACTAAAATGAGTCGATATTAAAACTTCCTACCCCTATGGTTTTGAAGAAAATCCCAATGAACAATGATCTCACAAGAAAACCCGGTCAATTATCCAAGAACCCACCTTAGATCACTTCTCCTAGAAAGATCAAGACCATAAATTAGTATATATGGTGTCGAAAAACATATATCTACCCATAAAAGTCATATATCATAGAAATATATAGAATATTAGATGTATATCTAACTAGATCTGGGAAACCAATCACAAATGAAGAAGAAACATCACAACCCTCATGAATCTGTTTTCAATGAACAATCTGAAGCCTTCAGATCGCCTTAAGACCGATGGTGAAACCTTCATTGGCCATTGGAGAAGTAAAATCTTGATTTAGGGCTAGTTTGGGTGAAGAAAAATGCAGTTATGGAAAAAATGAGTGAGGTGCTTTTATAAGGATATCATTTTGACCATATGTATGGTTTGACCGCACAGTTTGGAAAACCCTGCCCTAACCATTCTGTAGCCACTACATGCCCAACATCCCCATGAATGGTCTCCAAAATAGATCTTTAGCCATGCCAGAGATACTTCCATACAAGGAACACTACCCACGGATTGGGCACACGGTTTGGAAAACCATGCATCACCATTCATCCATCACTTAGCCTAAAAATACTTCCAGTGTTTCCCCAACTCTAAAATTCATCACCCTTACTATTTATAACCATAAAAAGAATAATTTAAGGGTGAAAAACCTGAAACCGGGGGTACTATTTATAATATACATGAGAAACCAAAATGTTCAACTGATTAAGGATGAGATTATGTAATGACTACCACAAATATATATCATGATTATTATGGAATATTAATGCTTCCTTATATATAGTTTTAATAAATTGTATGATTAAATTTTGGTTTACTCTAATTAAATTATTATGATTCTATATGCATTAAATCACAACAAAGATATTCTATTTGTCAAATAAAACATTTAATAGTATTATTATTGTATCCCAATGTGATGTTTAAGGGAACATGATTCTTGGAAAACTTAATAATACATCATTTAGAAGAATATGATGTGATTTTGGAATTGTATTTTCTCTCTTCACATAGTCACTGTACTAATTTAAATAATATGGAAAAAAAATTTCATATCATAATCCAACATATAAGCATGTCAAATTATAAGGAGAAATATTAAAACCTTATCCATAATGCTTTAATTATACAGTTCTCAATACCTTATAATTATAAAAGTTTTCAAATATGACACAACATAGTGAGTATGTTATTTCATTAGAAATTATATCAATAAACTTGTATTTATCTAGAATACCATCATAAGGTAGAGAAATTAAAATCATGATGATAAAATTTATTTAATGGTTTAGAATGTGACACCATAAGATGTTATTATATATTTTATTTGAAACAAAACCAATTTCAATAGATTTCCCTATTTGGAACATCAATCTAAAATAACATGTGGTTCCATTTATTAATATAATATTCAATGTATGAATTGTGTTTTTATGATGTTGTTATTGAATTTACAGTAACAAAATGAATTAATTTCCTTTTAAAATTAGTTAAATAAAGAAAGAAATGTCATCTTAAATATATACTCATTTCTACAAATAAAATATATTATTTAAAATAATTAATTTGATTTTATGATGTAAAATATATTTTTTTTATAAATTTTTATTTTAGCTGATATGAATAATTATTATTAGTGATTAATATTATTTTAGTTAAATGATAATAAAATATATTGTTGATATGAAAAATATATAAACATTAATTTAATTTTATATTTCTAGGAAATAATAATAATGACAGTTATTATTTTAAAAACATAAAATTTTATAAGAATACATTTTTCTAATATATGTAATGATTCCACATAAAAGTAATATTCCTAATGGTTATGATTATTATTTTAAAAATGAAAAAAAAATTAATTAAACATATAAATATTATCATTGGTTTAATTTTTTAGATTTTTCTAAAAATGAGGATTATGAGGTGAATAGTGAGAAATAAATTTTTATATATACTTCAACATTAGATCATCATCATGTTATAATTATGAAATACATTTAAATAAGAAATCATTATTGAAAAAATATGTATTTAAAATTAGAAAAATATTTATTCAAAAATATTTATTTTGAACTATAATTCTATGTTAAAAACTATTGAACAAAATTCTAATTTTATTCTAATAAATTTGCAATATTTCCATTTTCATTAATAAATAATATAATGGTAACAATTAGTTTAAAATATTTTTAAAATTAATAAGTACATTATTAATTCCAATGGTAGTGTGTTTCATTAAAATCATTTTTGTTGTTTATTTTTTTGACATAATTTTTATGATTGAAGTCACTTTTCCTCAAAACCATGTTTATCATTATTTTTTTCATTCCAATATTAAATTTTATTTTCAAAAATACAAAAAATTGAATATTTTTAAATATATTCAATATTTTCAATAAAAATAATATTTGGTGTTAATATTATCTTAACTTTTATTCATGTAAATAAGTTATCATTTTTTATATTACTCACTTTGGTAAAGGGTAAAAGTGCTAAATTTGGGGTTAACCTAAGAGATTATGTAACAATTATCACTAAAACATGATCTTATTTTTTCAAATGATGTGATTTGGGACATGTATCACAATATATTAAAACATTTTCTATTTTTAGAACTTTCCCATGAATAAAAATAGAAAATATTTTAATATTTGTCATATTTAAAAGTGTTTAAATACCCCCACTTATAAAAGGGAAGCTCTATTGTGACCACCATAGACCATAAGTTCCCCTACTAGGTTGGAAATGGAGGAAGATATATAATGTCCCCCATGTAACACCCCTACTAGTAACCTCGTTGAAATCTAACATAGTGGGTATAAAAATCACAAAAAATGTAGGAATTTACGTCAATATGTTTTGAATTGTGATATCGGATACCATTGATCAATAAAATTAATTATATATAAATGATAAATGAAACATTAAACATTCCACAATACTTGATATATTAAGTAGATATAGATAAGAATTTCTAAATGAAATTCCAAAAAAGATAATATATTAAATCAACAGAAACATCAAAGGAATGTGCTATTAATTTCTAGAACAACCCACGAAATAATTAGATAAACAATAAGTTCATAGTTCAAGGATTGTAAGGTATAGAAAAATCCATGATGTCTGTATAGAATCCTAACAATAAGTTTATATATTGGAGGGGTGAGCATAAATTTATAGTCAATAGGATATCAAAAACATCTCATGGACTTGTGTATAGAGCATTCTAATGCACACATGTGAAAATAGTAGAACCAAAAGATCATAAACAAGTCAACTTATAATTCCCCAAACATAAATATAACATAATTATATGTTATGTAAACAATTTTAATTTATTTCACATTGAGTATATTTTAACATTTATAACAAAAAGAAAATAGGCCACAAATAAAACATAACTACTCAAATAATACAATGTAGGAACTTCTACCTAGTATCCATTTTTTCATAAACAATAAAAATTTAAATAGAAACATGGTTCGTTTCATGTTTAAAATCATAAATTTTTCTTTTATACCATTTTTGAATCAATTATTCCATAAAACACGTTAAAAACATTTCAAACATGGAATGAGAATAAAAATAATAAAAACAGATAAATAATGAAAAAAACTATTAGTCTAGTGAAAATATGTAAACCACAAATACATTATCATAAATAAATACTTTTGGAATTTAAGAAGTAATAAATAAACATAAATAATTATAAAATCATATCATTCCATTTTTGTAATAAAAATCTTACCATAAAACTGATAGAAATAACATTTAACTTTTAAATGTAACATGGAACATAACAAAACATAAATGAAATAAATATACCATCGATTTTCACACATATAACTAAATGGAATAGCCATATGGTAGACTTACATACCCAGTGCATTTGTGGGTATAACATTACCTCTGATCATTGTTTTTTCACTAAAACACACATCTATAGATTATCACGGGACCACCAATCATTGTTTTATCACATAACTATCCATAAAATGTATAAGTACCATTATATAATCATAACACATAAAAGATTGCAATTATCAAAATTTCACTCGTAAAATTTTGAATAACAGGGAATCATTACAAAATATAGATATTATAAAACCATTCAGAAAACCATTATCAATTGCCAAATACCCCAAAATGGAATAAGTTGTTTTTTTAATTTTAGAGATTTTAAGCCTTATAATAAAATCCATATACTATATAATGGTTACAGGGGTAGAGAATTCATCATCACCACATACGTTAAAAGTATTCATTTTGTGATTTAGTGAATTGTTGCATATAAAAATTTTTCCCTTATGAAATTTTTAAATGATATTAAATGAAATATTTTATATTATACTTCATATAAATGAAAGAGGTGTATATTATCTAAATACGCCTCAATTAAAGGATATTATGTGAAATTCCCATACTATTGGACAAACTATTCCCATATAATCGTTATATTCCAGAATAATAAACATAGGATAATTTATACTTTCTTGATAACCTTTTCACTATTCAGTAATCATTTTATATCACTTATTTCCACGTTATAAAATAGACATAATTATTTAATATAATATAAGATGTTCAGTCGATATTCAAAACATGAGTAGAAAATGAACATCGATTAACGTCAATAGCCCATGAGTTCATAATTCCATAGTCTCTAGAATAACATTAATTACAATATTATCAACATTTTCCATAAATTATAATATAAAATTAAAAAAATAACCACGTTATAAACATGGAGAAGGTATTCCAAAGGGATGCCTAAGTATCATTTTACATTTTTCATTGACTGTTATGAAAAGAAATTATGTATATTTTTAGATTTATATAATGATCATAAAATCATTAATATAATGTTTAGCACTTTAATATACTTTTATATATCATAGTATTGATATAATTTTTAAAAATGAGTTGCATCTCTTAGTGAAGGGTTTAATTCACAGACACACATGAACTATGTTATCATTTTTATATGCATAGAATATAAAATCATAATTGATACATTATTAACATACATTTATTTATATGACATGAATATAAAATATGAACATTAATCCCATTATTATTACCAATCATGACAGATATATATTGAAAAAAATAGACAGGTTCATGGGGGAGATAGTTCATAGGTACAGATGAGTGATTGATTTGTTTTCCATTTAATGTATTCTTTGAAAATTTTAGGTTATGGTATTAAAATAATAAAAAAATAGAATCTTTTTTATACTATATTTATTTATTTCATCATGGTTTAACAAGATTTTAAGGATGTGGAACAAGAAATAAAATAGAAATACTTAAACAAATTGATACATCTTCCACGATAGATTACCATTGAATAAAATATTAACACCTCTAAAGAGTTTGTTATTCATAAAATAAGACCTGATTAATGTGTGTATGGATTCTAGGAAGGGTTTTGGGTTGATATAGGATAATCCAAAGGGATATTGAAATTTAATTACTTTAAAAGTTTGTATATGTTTTTATAAGAGAGTGGAGGGGAACCCTTCGAAACTGTTCAATTTATAAATTTATATATAATATATATTTATGTTCCAAATAGAACCAAATTGATAAATTTCTATTATATGATGATTTTGGGTCAAATAACCATCATCCAATTAAAATTATACATTTTTTAATAATTTTTTAATCCTTCTCTTTTTCCAACACCTTTTAACTCTTAGCATTTTATCTTGTAATGTAAACATTGAGGGTAAACATGATAACCAAATCATTCCAAAATTCAAATGAAAGATTAATTAAAAGAATTTTTAGAAATATCATTTTTTTTAAATATTATATTTTTTGTATATTTATATCATTTAATTAAATATTTTCTATTTTTAAATATAATTGAAGTCATTTTTCACACTATTCATTAGATTAATTTATTTAAATGTCATAACAACATGATTCCTTCAAAGCAAGTAATATAATTAAAACTAAAAAGTCATATCCTTCCCAAAAATTCTTGTATGGTACGAAATATTTAATATTATATTTATCTTAATATTATTAATATCATTTATTTTGTTTTTCATTTAATAAATCTATTATTTTATAACTATTTTCTCAATATATAATTTAATTATATAATTCGTTAAATTTATATATAAATAAACACGGTTATTTTAATAATTTTAAATTTATAATAAATATTTATAGTTGACGATATCACTTATATAAACCCATATTAATGTTATTTTAGTAGTAAGATACATGTTGAAGACATGTTGACCTTTATATTAAATAAAATGTTATAAATGTCATAATCACTCTTAAGAGGCACAAAAAATCCTTTTCAACCCTAAGGTTTTATTAGCCAGAACTAACTCATATAATATTATTAGTATAATATTTATGGTGGTTTTATATTATTATAATAAAATTTTAACACTTAATTACCTCATCAACACTTTAATGGTGGTAAATAAAACAATAATGATTCAATTCACCAAAAAGCTATTTGATCTTATGAAACCACATTTTTTATTAACAATAATACAAGGTATTATTTTTTTAATTTAAATTTACTGAATTTTGAAAATTACATTTTAAAATTAATATCATTTTCGGAATGAGAAGACGAGTTTTTAAAATGTAAAAACCTTCAAATGATTGATATTTGTTTATGTCAAATTTCAATGTGAAATTACTTTGAATGAAAAAATTGTATTTAATGATAAAGTAATAAAGTAAATAAAAAATAATTCGAACAAAAATTATATCACAACTATAAAAATAAAGTAGACAAAGTGACATTTTGAATTAAAATGCATATTTTCACTATTCATGAAAATATGCATTTCAATAGAAAAATACAAAATTTTCGAAAAATGTAAATTTTTATGCACGTATTATATATAATTAGTTTATTTTCTCAAATATAACATAAAATAAAAAAAATTATTTAAAATGTTTCTCCATCAAAAGTCATTAAAATTGTCTTTTAATGTTATTAGAATATTTTATTCATAAAATTGCATTTCTTTTTTCATTTTAGGCCTCTGTGGTTTATTTAATTAATGTAAAAACATAAAAACATGTAAAAATAATATATTTAATTCTATTAATTTATTCCAATTCAACCAATAGATGTTAAATACCTTTTAATATAATATCATCAATGTTTTATTGTTTTTCTGTATAACTCAGTCATCTGTGCAATGTAAGATTTCATACAATGTCATTGTTTCTTGTTAGGAATGCTATTAGAAAAAGATTCTCATATAACATCAAATTAATATATTATTCATTAATATTAATATATATGAGAATTTCATATTCATTAATGTCCAGGAATGTTACAGCCTTCCCCACATTAGGAAATTGCATCATCAGAATTTCATAATAGTAATCGGAAACTTCATTAAAATTTTACATTGGTAAAAGAGTCAATAAAACCACAAAATTACTAGTAATAATGTTAATTAAAAATTAAAGATTAGGTTCCACGTAAAAATACATCTATATGGAAGAAAAACTAAATCTCATAGGCTAATATTGATTGATTATGTACTTCATTAGGGAAAATTAAATATCACAATACCATAAACATATTAAGGGTAAAAGTATGTTGATTAAGGTAAGTGTATAATTTTTTTATTCAATATCCTTTTGATATAGTTGATGACTTATATATAAAAATGTACTAACACCATATGTAAATATACTTATGTGAAATACAGTATCCCCTCCTTTAATTAATTTAATCTAAAAACTCATCTTATCACCCAATGATGAGTATTAAAGATGACTTTGTCAAACTTGATGAACTAGAATAATCTTCTTGAGATTCAATTAGCCCAAAAAATATATCCTATATATTTCTCGTATATTTATAAAAAAATCAAAACGAAAATTTTTTGTACAAGGGAAGTTAATTCCAAAAAATAATAAACCATTTTATGATGAAAAACTAGTTTTAAACTCAAAAATTAAATAGTAATATACAATGTAAAATATAGACCACTCAACCAATAACTATCCATAAAATTCCTCTATATAAAAAAAACTAAGATCCAAACCCATAATTTATACAGATTTGATCACATATTCTTATAGAATAAATATTGACTTTTCTCTCTTAACAAAATAAAATAGTCTTGATGGATCATACCTCATTGTAATTAATATAATCACACATTATCAAAGATAAAATTATCATTTAAAAAAATAAATGTAATCAAAATTAGTCCACAATAAAACCATATATTATTTAAAAATAAACAACTACCATAACTCATAAAATAAAATCCCACAGTATATTATTTACCATAATCATATAACGTTCCAATAACATTGAACTTCATCCAAAATACCATTTATTAATTAATACAACAAATAAATTTCAAATACCAATGATATAAATTTTATAAAACTTATATTCACAAAATAAACTTTTTTTAATTCTATAATATAATTTAAATAATATGAAATATTCATAATAACTCAGGACAATACGTAGGCTAGCGGTATGCAATAAAGCCTTGTCACATAACAGTTGTGGGTTTGATTCTTATGTCCTTGTCCAATGTGATGGGGTTTCACCCTTTTTATTGGATTATTTATTTTACTAAAACTGTATAATTATTATAACATTACAAAAATGTAAAAAATCCTCCAAAATAACCATTACTTATATTAATATAATTTTTTATCTCAGGCATTTAATTTTCCATTCCAAAATGTAATATCCCAAAATTATATCAAAATTATGGATCATATAATCTTGTAAAGTTGTTTATAATTTTTTATAAAGAAAAATATAATTCTTCATTGAAAAGTATATTCACATAAAAATGTTGGGGTTAAAAATAATTGAAAATGTCTTCAAATGTTATACAATCATTAAAAGAGCAATAATAATTTCAAATATTTCGTCATCCAATAGTCTATTGTATCACTTGAATCCTTTATATAAAAGCCATTTAATAATTCAACAATGTTCATGATCCATTATAAATTATTTTCCATCATATTCTATGATACATATTTCCTACAAACAAAAAACATGAATTATGTCCTATGATTTATTAATATAAATATATAACACACAAATTGATCAATATCATTATTGGACATTTACTATTTCCACATATTCATTTGGAATGGAATTAGGTATTGATAAAAATTTCTTTTTTTGGAAAACCTCGTCCCATTCATGTGCAATATTTATAGGTAATTTAGTATCCTAATGACCATACACCCCAAATATTAAACATTCAATTGATAACTCGGAACGAAATTTTTTCCCTTTCATAGATTCCACTGAAACCTTCATTTTTTCTTTGACGTTTATTGCTTTATGACCTTTATTTTCACATCAATAACACATCGCACCGCTTTGGAACATGTCCCTAGATGATTCCTTCCGTATCCCGGACACATTTTTTGACGATTATGTTAAACCTTATGATCATTATCTAAAATTCCACAAGGATTCATTTTTCTCATATATGATGCATTAAAAAATAACCCAGGGACATGTGGTTAATAATGAATAACAATAATTGATTTAGAAAAATCACAAGAGTTATCATTACATCTCCCATTTCATTATGTTTCTTATTCCGTGGACCACTGCATTTTTCTTCACATCCATTATTACTTTGTTTCTTGCTGGATCCATCCATTTACAAATACCAAAATTTGTATTGTTAGTATATTAATAAAATCATCATATAGCCACTTCTTAGGTTAAAAAACACTATAGTATCCTTATAAATGTTATCTCAAACACATTAGATTTATAAAAAATAACAATGAAACATTATTTTATTCTTACCATAATATTTATATGTAACCTTTAAATTATGATTAAATAACACCCTAACCTCTATTGTTATGTAAACAGACATATGAAACAAATTACAAGGCCCCATCCATGAAATTTACTTAATGATTCGTTATTTCAATAATTTTTAGTTATTTCCATTTATTGATCTTTTCATGTTTATATATTTATTGAACTAGTGTATAAATAATACATAAAAACTAAAATATTTGAACGTATGCACTTCTAAAAAATTTCCAATTTATCATTAAAAAGAACTTTTAATAAGAAAAATGGTCTTATTTCATGTTTAAATATAATAACATTTCCATGATCCCATCAAAGAAATTATTCATCATTAAAATCTATGAATAAAATTTCAAAATTGGTATGAGCATAAAAAGATAAATAAGAAATTTACAAATATGGATAATTTTTTATCTTACGAAAACATGTAAACCATAAATCATAATGTAATACTATTCACCATTAAGAATTATTAAATACAGATTAGAAAATATAATATCATTTATTTCCCTTTTAAAATCAAAATTTTACCCTACAACCTATATATATTTCATATTTCATATAGATTTTACATAGGACCTAATCATACTGAAATGGATTTACCATACTATCATCATCCAAAAATATCACTAAATGTAATTATCCATATGGTTGACTTTCATACCCACGAAATTATTTTTTATTAAATAACCACCCATCTTTGGTATATCAAGAAAAAAACCCATGATGGGTTTATCATATAACTGCCCACCAAATGCCCATGTAACATTACATAATCATAAAAAAATAAGAATTAAATTAACAATATTTCAGTCATAAAATTTTCAAAGGAATGAATACTTGAGATTGATATGATCAGTCACTTATTAAAACCATTTTCAATAACAAAATAACCAAATGTTATAAGGTATGTCATTATCCTTTTAAAAATAATTAGGCTTATAGAGGGATCCAAATAACAAACAACAGATATGGTTGGAGAGAAGTCATTATGGCCACATACAATAAACAAATTATTTTGTCGTTTAGTGAATCCTTTAATAAAAATAATATTCCATTGTGAAAATATTTTAGTTGAAAATAAATGTCAAAGGGATTATTATGTACCATAATAAATAAAGAGGTGTATATTATCAAAAATACACATCAACGATGGGAGATTTGGAGGTTTTACCTTACCATGATTTTTTACTCTTCATGTACAATAATTATATTCCATTATAAAAAACATATGATAATTTCTACATTCCTGAGAACATTTTACAGGTTGATTATTTCTTTTTAATCACTTATTAACTAGTTATAAAACGTACATCATTATTTATGTTCATATTGGACTCACAGTTAATATTTGACACATGAGTTGAAAACGAACATGGATTGAGTTCAATATTCAAAGTGGTAATAATTCTGTCATCTCCAAAATATCATTAATAAAATTATTATCACATTTATATGTAAATTTTAACATAAATAAAAAATGTTCAATAATATAAACATGGAGATGATGAGTCATATGTACACATAAGTTACATTTTCCTTGTTTCATTATTCACTATTGAAAGATATTTAGAATTATTTTATATTTCCACATTAATCATAAAATTATTAATATTATGTTAATAATTTATATATACTTATATATATCATAAAATATATGTTACAAATAAAAACGAGTCACATCACTTCTTTTCGGTGATAATTCACATGTACGCATTAATGAAGTTTTCATTTTTATACACATGGATAATAAAAATGTAATTTATATATTATTATCACATATGATTATTAATCCATGAATATAAAATATTAACATTAATTTTATCATTATAAAAATTTATGGTAGATGGTTATGTAAAAAAACATTGATTGGTTCGTGGAGTTGATAGTTCACACGTACGCACAAATGACTAATTTCATTCCAATTTAATGGTAGTGGAGATGAATATAAGAGATGATATTAACAAAATAACATCTTTTTATATTTCAGATAATGCATTTTTTATTTCATAATGGTTGAATAAGATTTTATCTTCGTTGAAGAAGAAATAAAATTGATATACTCAATGAAAACAATACATCTTCCTTGCCTGATCACCTTTGATGAAAACCATTACGCCTTTATCGAGGATTTTCTGCCAGAACAGAGGCCTCAATAGTTTGAGGGAGTATTCTAGGATGGTTTTCAGGTATATCTCAGCTGATCCTTATGGTTCATAAACATGAGTATTAGAGAATAATTGTAATCTTTTTTGAGTGGAGGGGAGGGGAACCCATGGAAAATCATAAAATTTTAAATTAGTATAACCTCAATTTTGTTTCCAAATAGTCCAAAACAAATATGTTTAAATTGTAATATGATTTCTGGAAAAATGAAAATAATAAAATTGATACTAGAAATGTTTTCTTACATTATTAGTCATTATTTTTTTTGTTTTAACTAATTTGAACTCTTGAGATATTCTCTTTTGATTTACACAGAGAGGGTAAAAAAAATACAAAATAATGCCAAAAGTACAATGACTGGTTCATTAATGTAATTTTTAGAAATATAATAACCATTTGGAATAATATTATTATTTTATGAATTATATCATTTAATTAATGAATTTATATTTTTAAATATGATTTTCGTAAAATTTGAGACTATTCAGTATATGAATTTTAATAAAATGTCATAACTACTAAAATCCTTATACAATATACATTAAATCATTCATAACATAACAGAATAATACATAAAATTCCATACTTAATTAATATATATGATCTTTTATTTATTTCAATAATATTTTTATTATTTATTTGATTCCTCCTATAATAAATCTATTTTTGCATCGTAATTTTGTCGTATTTAAATTTAATTAATTAATTCATAAAAAATAAATAAATAACAATGATGTATGAAATATTATAAAATTTTTAGTTTCTATTTATAGTAAAATATATCATTTATATAACCCCATATTAAAATTTATCTAGTAATAAGATACATGTCTATGACATATTTTCCTTTAAATTAAATGTTATAAATGTCATAATAACACCTAAGTTGCATCAAAATTCAAAATCCCCCCAAGAGTTTTAATGGTTGGAAATAACTCATAAAATATGATTATCAAAAGTTATAAGATTGGTTTATATTATTATAATATTAATTTTACTCTTATTTACCATAATTATCCATTAACCATGGTAAAGAAAATACTAAGGTATTATTCACGAATAACTATTTGGTTATATTAAACTAAATTTTTAATAATTATTACAACCACGATTTTTGTTTTTGATAATTAAATTCATAGGAGTATTAAAATTTGATTTTAAAATTAATCTTGTTGTCGGACTCGAAATAATGATTTTTATGAAGTAAAAATCATCAAATGTTGGAAAAGTGTTTATATCAATTTTCAATGATAAATTACATCTAATTACAAAAATTGGATTAAATGATAAAAAATTACCTAATTATTCTTTAAAAAAAATTAAAATATTAATCTATGAATATTAATTAATTATACTAAAAGCCGGTTTTGAATTTAAATACTGTATTTTTTAATATTCACAAAAAATTCATTTTATCTGAAAAATACCAAAAATTCATGTAAAGTAAATTTTGTTGCCCCTATTACAAATTATAATTTTAGTTTTTTAACGTATAATGTATAAAACTGAAAAAAATATATAAAAAATGGTTCTCCATCAAAAATTTGTAAAACTATAGTTTAAAAATATTATAGTATTTCATGGTTATAATTGGATTTATTCTCATTTTAAGCCTCTATTTTTGTTTTGATTAGTGTTAAAAAATTAAAAATAAAATTGTATTGAACTAATATATTTAGTATTTTGCATTATCTCTAGTGAAAACACTATAAATTAACTACCATTTAAAATAATAATATTAATAATGTATAATGTTTTGATATAACACACTCTTTTGTGAAACGAAAGAAATCAGTGAAAACCATTGCTACGTGTCGGGTACATAATTGAATAAAGAGTACCCATTACAATAAAATTAATATCTTATAAATAAATATTAATAGATTTGAATAATTATTATTCTATATTAACATGGTTTATTACATAACTAACTAGACCAATCCTCCCTATGACTCTCTCAGAAAAAATTGTATCGATGTATTGTTTTGTTATTAGAATCATATAAAAGGGGAACCCTAATGTTCTTCCCCACTGATTTTATACTATCACGCACCAAAATCGAATTTCATCGAACTCCCATCCCATTCATAAATCAAACAGCATTGTTATTCAACCTTACATGACCATATCACATCACATCTCTCTCATAGAAACATGGGTCATCACCTCACATATTTATTGAGGACACCGAGGACATCACACCATATTCATATCCAAAATAAAATATCAACGGTATTGTGATAATAAAGATCATGAACATTATGTCATCCTCCTACCATGTATATACCAAATAATAAATCATCCCATCATCTAATAAAAACATCACCATATTGTATCATTACCATTAGCCCTCACAACCCATAAATACAAACCATTCCAAGAAGTGACAGAGGTAATGATGGGATTTTTATCCCAATATCCACGCCATAAAATGTTGTGGAAAATTAACCCACCGACACCTATATATATATATATGTGTGTGTGTGTTTGAAGGTATATAGTTCTCGATGTAGGTTGGGTGCACATATAAATCATATTTAATTAATAAAAATACATAATTGTAAAAAAACCCAAATTAGGTTTTCAGGACAATGGTAATAACCATCCAATATGGTTTTTATAATTTAATAACACATATGAATGAACAACCCGACACAAAAATATGAAATCTGCATTTCCAAATTTCACTATTTTCATTATCCAATAAAGATTATTTTTTTAATTCCCATTATCATCCATTTTCAAAAAAATTATCATTTTTTGCTTTAATATATAATAAAATTAATTTATCGACACATCTCATTTTATGAAAGGTGTTTAATAACTATTTCATCCTCTATTCAATGAAAAACATATAATTATTTATTTCAGAAAATTTACATTCAATTTATCATCAAAAACATTTAAAACACATTCCATTACAATTTATAGAACATTATACACTCGCACCAATAATGATAGAATTTAACATCATAATTTCATATCATTACTACCCATCAATCTAACACAACAAAACCCATTCTCATATATGTATATTCATATCACAGACACACACAACCAACAAAATGCATGGTCACACCTCACCACCATTGATCATGTTATTGCCTCACGACACTACAGATGAGTCATCATCACGAACTTTATCCCCATTTTATAACAACACATTTTCTTCCCACTGCTTGGAAAAATCAAAACACATCACTAAAACATATCATTTTTTGATTTTGGAAAAGTAGATTTCATCACATTCTTCAGATATGATAATGGTATTCTAAAATAAGATATAAATCCAAAGGTATCCATTTTATTAACGAAATATAATTGGAAAACAAATTCAATTTAATGTGATTCAAATCAATCACAGTAATTTTTTTCCTATAACACATATAAAATCCATAAAAAATGAATCTAATATCATTGATTTTCATTAAATCAACCAACCTTTATAAAACCAATTTTATGAAAATAAAAAAAAATTGGAATCATTTGGGTTTTAAATAACATTACCATATAATTTAAATTAAATTAGTTCTGTATATTTTTCTCGGAATGATATACCTCTTCTTAATGATAAAAATACGAACCCTCCTCAACATGACTAACTTGGTGATAAATGAAGGATTCCATACCTAGATTGGTTAATCAATCAATTTTTAGTGTTGACATTCATAAGACCTAAAATGAAGACGTGGGGGAGACCCTAACAACTCAGAATTCACAAGTGATGTAAATTATTTAAACATAGTCATTGAACATGTAATGAAATGTTAATCTGAAAAAAGTGATAATAGAATAATACATAATCATTGGATTATCCATCATTAAAATTTGATAAATAAATAATAGGGTATAACTAATTTTTTAAATACAAACATGATTTTTATAAAAAACTGTTCTCCTAAATTCTAATTTTCATTTAGAATACAAAAAAACTAATGGGGTGTTGAGATGATAAATATAATAGGAGATATACAAACAATGAATATTTTGATTGGATAGGTTATATTATTTACCAATTTTTTAGATCTCCTATTGTGTAATGGCCTGGACCTCTCCCACACTTTCCTTTGTCAAAAAGAAGGTCACAAAGTGTTCTGAAGGGTAAAATGGACTTTTCCCACACTTTCCAGAATTTTGAAACTACACGCCGTGTACCCTATTTTCGGGTATACCCCGTGTTGCAAGTCGTGTCCTTACTATGTAGAATAATGTGTAGGCGCCGTGTGACCAGTTCTACACGCTGTGTAGTCCTTCCCCGCGTACGCATTACCAGTCAATGACCGTGTACCGTGTTGGAGTCGTGTCCTTTTCTTGTGCAATAAATGAGTACACATCGTGTGTCTAAACTACACGCCATGTAGTCCCTCCCCGTGTATGCGTTACCCTCAAACCGTGTGTTGACCAGTCAACAACCGTGGATCCATGTTGGATGCCGCATGGAGTCCATGTGAAAGAGCTGAGTACACGCTGTGTACCATAAAGTACACGCTGTGTACTTTTTCTTTTCACACCTATAAAAGGAGGGGTCTCCTCCTCCTTTCAAATCACACCTCTCCTCCCCTCTCCTCTGAGCAGAGCTCTCTAAAGAGACTCGAAGGCTCTTCATTCCATAACTTCTTCGTCCGAGCTCCGATTTACGATCTGTCAGCGATCACAGGATCATAACGACGAGGCAGAACATCCAAGCTTGGATCCGTTGACTTTCCTTTGGCCTTTTCATTCTGAAATCCACCTGAGGTGTTTTTTCCGGGACCCGACATAAGTGACGGACGTCGATGGATGTCTTCTAAGGTTGATCTGGGGGAGCGTTGCGATCGGAACCTATTGAGGTTGGGATCTTACCTTCATCACTCTAAATTTTGCATCATGTGGGGTGGGTGTTCTCTTATTTACATGAAACACTTTTGAACTGGATTAATAAAGATAATAAATGGATTATATAACGGGCTATGGGTTGTGATTATTAAATAAAATTGGAAGAGTAAATGAATGGTGGGGCGTGTCAATGAAACGGAAATAATAATCAATGGGGTTGGTTGGTTGATAAGAGGGACCTAGTTGTGCTGCTTATGTTTTTCCTAACTTTTTTGTGGATGACAGGGATATGTTTTACGAATGATTGGTGTTGTTGGTTGTGGATAGTTACCCAGTAGTTAAGGAACTAAATAACTATTTCTACTGAAATTTGAAAACCTAAAGGGGGTTGGGTTTGTTTGTTGTATGCGTGCTTCGTATTAGTAGTGCTGAGGCATGTGCTCAATTTCTCTTTTTAAAAGCCATAGGTTGGGGTGTGTGGATGAAATATATATATATATCTGTAAATTTTGTGTTTTATCGCACCCCACTCATGTTGAGCACTTAGTTCCGAACAATCCCATTTTATGGGAGAGGGTGTTTTTTCCCTTAGTTACTAGCTCCTTTAATCTCCTTCTACCCTAGGCTATGATGTCTTGAGGTGACCTTACACCTATGAATCTTTGGGTACGTTTCGATTGGGGTGGTTTTAGCCCAAGACTCTTTGGGCAGGTTCTACTATTTCCCAATAATCTTCGGGATGAGGCCCAGGTGTGCGCGTGCAGGATACGTGGTTGTGAGGCCCAGGTGTGTGCGGGCGGGATACGTGGTTGTGAGGCCCAAGTGTGCGCGCGCGGGATATGTGGTTGTGAGGCCCAAGTGTGTGTGGGTGGGATACGTGGTTGTGAGGCCCACGTTTGTGTGGGCGGGATACGTGGTTGTGAGGCCCGGGTGTGTGTGGGTGGGTAGAGTATGGTAGTGTCAGGATTTTCGTCATTAGGAAGAGCAGCTAACTAAAGGGAAATGGTGTGGGGTACCCAATACTCTTCTTCTTATATACTACTACCTGTTGTGATTGTGTTTTTGGTGAGTGTGGCTGGTGAGGTTGGGTGGATAGAATTCCTTACTAGGTTTCTTCTGTTGTACTCATGGGACATTTGGATGTCTCCCCACTTGTGCATGAGAGATTTAGGTTTCCCTACTGAGTATACTTGTATGCTCACCCTATGTTTACTTTCAGGTTTCCATGAGGACTATCAGGGCCATGCGGGACCCTACTAGTTGGATATTTGGAGTTGTTGTTATTGTTGTACCTTTGTTTTCTTTTGGTATTGTATATTGAGCTTTCTTGTACCTGTACCTTGTTATAAAATTGTTTAAACATGCATGTGGGATTGGTTTTGGTTTATTTCTATACACTTGTTCTTTTTCATTTTTGGAGGTTGACTTGTATTATTTCCCGGTCATTAAAAATAAAAAGGGTAATGCCTCCCATATTTGTGAAAACTCCTACCGATGGTGCTAGTCGCCACCCCGGGGCCTACTGGAGGCGAGACTCGGGGGTCATTATCTCCCTTTCACCATTTCCAGCTCAGGAGGGGCATCATTGGTGGGAGGGGTTGTGGATGAATGGTATCAGAGGGAGGTTGAGAGATAGGATGGAGTATGGAGTTAGGCATAGTGAGGATTGCTTGGGATGGTAGGGCAACAATGTTATTCAATCTTGGTGCGCGACATAGGCCAGGGAAGACCGTCTAGGAAACGAGATTTTATGGCCCACCTGTGATCTGATGTAAGGACTCTGAGCCTACCGAATGACCAAGTGAGACCACATTGATAACAGGGTAGAGACCCTAGTCAAGGTGCATGCATCATCCTGATTGTGTTTTACAAAATTTGGGCTTTCTGGGAACGAAATTAAAAAAATGATAAAATGAAACCTTGAGTTTTTCCTTACTATTTGGGCTTAGGCGATCCTTGTTTACCGTACATCTATGGCACCTGGACGTCATCCTCGGGTGGCTCATACGGTCGAGGCCTAGCAGATTCAGGTGGACGATCAGTTGAGGATTGACCGATATGAGGAAGATAGCCAGTGGCAGAAGACTCTCCGTTCATTCCAGCGGAAGACCCTCAAGAAGTACGAGGGTAGTACTTCGGATATAGAGACAAAGGGGTCGCTTGAGGATCTATGGATTAATTTTACCTTCATTTGTGCTTCGAGGGAGTACTGGGTTCCCCTAGAAGTTAGTTAGTGGATAGGTGCGCCATGATAGTGGTGGACGCTCTACCTCGGAGAGAGGATAGAGGCAGAGGTTCCATGGGCTGACCTTGAGAATGAATTTCGAGAGGAATTCCTTTCTTCCATGATCAAGGAAGAGAAGCGGTAGTAGTTACTCTCCCTTCAGTAGGGGAGTATGATGGTACGAGAGATGGGGATCAAGTTTAAAGATCTCATGTGCATTGCTCCGGATCACTTTCCGGATGAGGAGTCTCAGGCGAGACGTTTGGAGTAGGCTCTTCGTCCATCTCTCCAGTATGTTGTCACCCCCTTCACCCTTCCGACATTCTTGGAAGTACAGAAGAAGGCAGAGGTTGTAGAGAGGTTTCACTCGCTGGGAGGTGCACCCCATGAGGGGAACCATCCAGGCTCGTTGAAGGGGAAAGTAGTCAGCAGCAGGTCTCCTGCGACGGGACCCTCCATGTTCAGGCCAGTGGGTAGCTGGCCCCAGCAGTTCAGATCTTCGGGTCCTAGTCCCTTTTTCACAAGCCCAAGACCGAGGTATTTTTCTTTTGGAGGTTTCAGGCACGTTCATAGTCGATGCCCTACCCGAGCTCAGTATGGTGGAGGTGGGCAGGTTCAGCTCCCACCTCAGCAGCACCAGTTTCCAGCGAGGCCCTTCCAGCAGCAGCAAGACCATGCTCCTCCGAGGGCAAACTTTGCAGGAGGAGGCCGACATCAGGGTGCTACTCAGGGAACTCAACCAGGGCATGTTCGGGGAGGTGGATGACATCAGAGAGGCTGAGGAGATGGGCATTGATAGTTTCACGCAGCTGAGTTGGAAGCTCCGGCAGGACCAAAGGTGGTGCAAGGTACGATTTGTTTGTTTAGCACTCTTGTTTCTGATTTGTTCGATTCAGGATCCCCACACTCCTTTCTTTCACCTGGACTAGCCCATGCTTTGGGACTAGAAATAGAGAGACTTTCTGTACCACTGGTACTGAGTACACCATTTGGGGGCCAGACCAGTGTATCTTGTGTTTGCCGGGGATGTGGGCTGATGTTGGGACCACATCGATCTAGTGGGGACCTTCTTCTATTACAGATGCAGCCATACGATGTCATCCTATGCATCGACTAGTTGTTTTCTATTAGTTCCTTTATCGACTGCTTTGGGAGAAGAGTCGCGTTCTCCGACATGTATGGGAAACGTGTATCTTTTGTTGCCGAGAGGAGCAATCATGCGGGAAGCCGGTGTGTGGAGCATTTACTTTCTTTTTTAGACGGGTTATCAGTGGTTCCAGCTGATACAGAGATGATGGATGTCCCGGAAGTTGTTTGGGAGTTCCTCGATGTTTTTCGTGAGGAATTTGTGACTCTACCCCCCTCCCCGACATGACGTTGAGTTCGGTATAGACTTACTACCTGGTGCCCATCCGATTTCGATGGCCCCATATCGGATGGAACCTTCGGAGTTGCGGGAGTTGCGGATTCATATTGACGATCTGATAGAGAGGGGTTTTGTTCGACCCAGCATGTCGCCATGGGGTGCTCCAGTTTTGTTCGTGAAGAAGGAAAATGGTGGTCTCAGGCAATGCATTGGCAACTGAAGGTTGAACCAGGTAATGGTCATGAACCGCTACTCCCTTCCAAGGATAGATGATCTATTCGACCCACTGAGGGGAGAAGGTTGGTTTTCCAAGATTGATCTACGATCTGGATATCATCAACTGAGGTTTAAGTATAGTGACATCTCGAAGATGGATTTAAAGTGCAAGTATGGGCACATCGAGTTTGTAGTGATGTTGTTTGGAGTTACGAATGCACCGACTGTGTTCATGGGACTTATGAACTTTTCCTTCTGAGAGTTTCTGTACCGGTTCGTCGTTGTGTTTATCAACGACATCCGGATCCACTCAAGATCAGAGGAGGAGCATGTTGAGCATCTCAGGGGAGTCTTGGAAGTCCTTCGACACCACTAGCTTTACGGGAAATTGTCAAAGTGTAAGTTCTTGACTCAAGAAGTACACTTCCTTGGGCACGTGGTGTCTCAGCATGGAGTATCGGTGGATGCATCAAAGGTGGAGGCAGTTGTTTCTTGTGCAGCACCCAAGAGCGTGGCAGAAGTTTGTAGTTTCCTGGGGTTAGCAGGTTACTATCGGAGGTTCGTTTCAGACTTCTCTCAAGTTTTTTCTCCTTTGATAGCTTTGACGAGGAAGAACTAGGTCTTCCTATGGAGCGAGAAGTGCTAGAAAGCTTTTGACTACCTGAAGCAGAAGTGGGTCTGTGCTCCCATACTCAGGTTACCAGAAGAAGGGTTGTTGTATGAGGTGTTTTGTGATTCTTCTGGCCTTGGTCTGGGGTGCGTGCTGATGTAGAATAAGGGAGTGATTTGTTATGGGTCTAGGCAGTTGTGCCCTCACGAGCGTAACTATGAAACACATGACCTGGAACTTGCTGCAGTAGTGTTCTCACTAAAGCTGTGGTGACATTAACTCTTTGGGAAGTGCTTTGTGGTCTTCTCAGATCACAAGAGCCTGTGTTATAACTTCTCCCAGCGTGAACTGAACTTACGGCATCGGAGATGGGTCGAGTTTCTCCAAGACTATGACTTTGAGATCTCTTACACTAAAGGTAATGGAAAAATTGTGGCTGATTCCCTGAGCAGGAAGTCGTATCAAGAAGTAGTTCGGGAATCCGTTGATGCTTGGAAGGCGATGGGAGAGTTGGCTGCATTACACTTGGATGGAAGTGTAGAAGGTGTTAGAGGCTATTTGTTTCATATGAAGGTGTTGTCCTCCTTGTTGAAGTAGGTGGAATAGTCTTAGTGGGGGGACTCTGAGGTGGAAGTGATGCGGGATCGTGTCGATCAGGGGAACGCTCTAGAGGGATGGTCAAAGGACAGCAGACATCAGATGCTTTTCCTTGGAAGGTTGTTTGTTCCGGAGGCGATGCGTGAGGGAGTTCTCCATGAGTTCCATAGCTCAGCCTTGGCGGTACATCTAGGAGTTTCAAAAATGTACCAAGGCCTGAGAGATCAGTATTGGTGGCCCGGGGTGAAACGGGCAGTGGTGGAGTTTGTGGCTAAATGCCTATTGTGTCAGCAAGTGAAGGCTGAACACCGTGTTCCCAGTGGTTTGTTGCATCCATTAGATTTCCCCGAGTGGAAGTGGGATGACATGTCAATGGAATTTTTCACAGGACTACCCAGAGCTCAGGGTGGTTATGATGCTATCTGGGTGGTGGTGGATTGACTGAAGAAATCAGCTCACATCTTAGCAATCAAGTAGTCGGGCCCAGTGAGTACCATAGCACATAGGTACGTAGACGAGGTGGTGTGTTTGCATGGAGTTCCGAGGATTATCATCTCGGATCGGGATACTCGGTTTACCTAATGAGTCTGTAGGGGGTTACAACATGCTTTTGGAACCAACTATGCCATTTCACTACTTTCCACCCCCAGACCGATGGGCAGACGGAGCGGACTATCTAGACGTTGGAGGACATGTTGCGAGCATGCGTTCTGGATTTTGGAGGATCATGGGTACGACAGTTTCCGTTAGTAGAGTTTTCTTATGACAACATCTTCCACTCTACTACTGGCATGGCACCTTTTGAGGATTTGTATGGAAGGACATGTCGTTCACCCATTTGCTGGGCAGAGGTTGATGAGACAGGTGCTCTTGGGCCAGAGTTAGTGTAGAGCACCACAGAGAAAGTCCAGCTTGTACCTGAGAGGATGATAGCAGCTTAGGACCGACAGAAGTCTTATGTTGATCATCATAGGAGTCCCTTGGAGTTCGAGGTGGGGGATCATGTGTTCTTGAAGGTTTCCCCTCGACGGGGGCAGTGGAGGTTTGGGAATGTTAGCAAGATCTCACCTAGGTTCATTGGACCTTTTGAGGTGTTTAGGCGAGTTGCTGAGGTGGCATATCAGCTATCCCTGCCACCTCAGTTGGAGAAAGTTCATGATGTCTTCCACGTCTCCCAGCTTCATCGGTACTTACACAACAACTCTCATGTTATCGACTGGGGAGAGTTAGACATGGGAGACGACGCGACCTTCGCGGAACGACCAGTCAGAATCGAAGATCATAAAGAGAAGGTGCTATATGGATGAACCATTCTGTTGGTTCGTGTGCTGTGGAGGCATGGAGGCCTCGAGGAGAGCACATGGGAGTGGGAGACCCAGATGCATGCTCAGTACCTGGAGTTGTTTTGACTTGTGTTTTTCCCTTGTTCATCTGAGCTTTGTGTTGATGTTTTACTCTGAACCATTGTTATATGGAATGCTTGTCTTGTCAGTTGTGAGACCTTTTGTTTCTTTGTTTCCTGGTAGTGTGTAACATGTTTGGATGTGTGGGAAAGGAAAGAAACCTAACCCTTAATCGAGAGGATTTATTCTGGATGCTATTGGACCCGTTCGGGCGACTCAGTGCCGCCTAAAGCGGATAATATCTCTACATAGGTGATGGAATTTCCCAAACCCATGTGTTCAATAAGTGTGTTGGTTGTGTGGTTTTGGGGTTAGTGCATGTTGAAAATTACTAATTTATTAAAGTGGGAATACCCAATTCATAATCAAGATTCATTAATGAAGATGTGATTAAACCCATGCAGGCGAGTCAGTTCCGCCTAAAGCGGATAATATCTCGACATAGGAGAAGGAATTCCTAACACACATGATTAGGGTTGTTGGTTGGGTTCCTGTTATAACGAGAACCCTAAGAGGTATCTTGTTGGGTTCCCCTGGGTTGGTTTTTGATTTCTCACGGATGATAATGTTTTAATAGGTTGCTGATGTAATGGCCCGGACCTCTCCGTCCCATTCCTTTTTCAAAAAGACGGTCACGATGTGTTCTGGAGGGTAAAATGGACTTTTCCCACACATTCTAGAATTTTGAAACTACACACCATTTATTTTGAGTAGACGCCGTGTACCCCCCTTTCCGGGTATACCCCATGTTGCAAGTCGTGTCCTTGCTGTGTGGAAGAATGGGTGCACACCGTGTGACCAGTTCTACAGGCTGTGTAGTCCATCCCCGCGTACGTGTTATTGGTCAATGGTTGTGTACCATATTGGAGCTGTGTCCTTGATGTGTGCAATAAATGAGTACATGAAATGTGTCTAAAATACACGCCTTGAAGTCCCTCCCCATGTATGCGTTACCCTCAAACTGTGTGTTGACCAGTCAACGGCCGCAGAGCTGTGTTGGAAGCCGCATGGAGACCGTGTGAATAAACCGAGTACAGGCTGTCTACCATAAAGTACATTCCGTGTACTTTTTCATTTCACACCTATAAAAGGAGGGGTCCCATCCTCCTTTCAACTCACACCTCTCCTCCCCTCTCCTCTGAGCAGAGCTCTCTAAAGAGACTCTAAGTCTCTTCCTTCCATAACTTCTTCGTCCGAGCTCCGATTTACGATCTATCAGCGGCCACAGGATCGTAACGATGAGGCAGAGCTTCCGAACTTGGATCTTATGACATTCCTTTGGCATTTTCTTTCTGAATTCCTCCCGAGGAGGTTTTTCCGACACCCAACAGAAGTGACAGATGCCGAAGGACGTCTTCTAAGGTTGATCCGGGGGAGCGTTGCGATCAGAACCTGTTGAGGTAGGGATCATACCTTCATCTCTCTACTTTGTGAATGATGCGGTGTGGGTGTTATCTTGTTTACATGAAACACTATTGAACCGATTTAATAAAGATAATAACTGGATTATATAATGGGCTATGTGTTTTGATTAATATATAAAAGTGGAAGAGTTAATGAATTGTGGGGTGTGGCAATGAAACAGAAATAATAATCAATGGGGTTGGTTGGTTGATAAGAGGGGCCTTATTGTGCTGCTTCTGTTTTTCCTAAATTGTTTTGTGGATGACAGGGATATGTTTTACGAACGATTGGGTTGGTTGGTTGTGGATAGTTTCCTAGTAGTTAAGGAACTAAATAACTACTTCTAATAAAATTTGAAAACCTAAATGGGGTTGGGTTTGTGTGTTGTATGCGTGCTTCGTAGTAGCAGTTTCAAGGCAAGTTCTCAGTTTCTCTTTTTAGAAGCCATAGGTTAGGGTGTGTGGTTGGTATATATATATATATCTATATCTTTTGGGTTTTATCTCACCCCACCCATGTTGAGAACTTAGTGCCGAACACACCCATTTTATGGGAGAGGTTGTTTTTCCCTTAGTTACTAGCTCCTTCCTGGTCCTTCTCCCCTAGGCTGTGATGGCTTGAGGTGACCTTACACCTAAGACTCTTCAGGTAGGTTTTGATTTGGGTGGATTTGGCCCAAGACTCTTCGGGCAGGTTCTACTATTTCCCAAGAATCTTCGGGATGAGGCCATGGTGTGTGCGGGCGGGATACGTGGTTGTGAGGCCCAGGTGTGTGCGTGCGGGATACGTGGTTGTGAGGCCCAGGTGTGTGCGGGCGAGATACGTGGTTGTGAGGCCTATGTGTGTGTGGGCGGGATACATAGTTGTGAGACCCAGGTGTGTGAGTTCGGGGAGAGTGTGGCAGTGTCAGGACGTTTGTCATTAGGAAGAGAAGCTAACTAAAGGGAAATGGTGCAGGGTACCCAATACTCTTGTTCTTATATACTACTACTTGTTGTTATTGTGTTTTTGGTGAGTGTGGATGGTGAGGTTGGGTGGATATAATTCCTTTCTATGTTTCTTCTGTTGTTATCATGGGACATTAGGATGTCTCCCCACTTGTGCATGAGAGCTTTAGGATTCCCTACTGAGTATACATGTATTCTTACCCTACGTTTACTTTCAGGTTTCCAGGAGGACTTCCAGGGCCGTGCGGGACCCTACTAGTTGGACAGTTGGAGTTGTTGCTATTGATGTACCTATTTTTTCTTTTGGTATTGTACTTTGAGCTTTCTTATACTTTTACCTTGTTCTAAAATTGTTTAAACATGCATGTGGGCTTGTTTGGGTTTATTTCTATACAATTGTTCTTTTTCCTTTTTGGTGGTTGACTTGTCCTATTTCCCGATCTTTAAATATAAAAAGGGTAATGCCTCCCATATTTGTGAAAACAGATACCCTTGGTGCTAGTCGCCACCCCGGGTCCTACTAGAGGCGGGACTTGGGGGTCATTATCTCTCTTTCTCCATTGCCAGCTCAAGAGGGGAAACTTTGGTGGGAGGGGTCGTGACATATTTGGTCTATCTCCAATTTTTTGTTGAATTGATGTTTTTGAATATTATACATTTTTTAAATTTCAATTATATATATTATTATTATTTTTTATCTTACAATACCACCCATTCATCCTCCCAAATTTTTCTCTCTCTCTCTCACCTCTGCCTAAATTTGGATATTGCTTTTTTACCACACCATGTATTTTTTTCATTTCATATTTCTCACGTATATATTGATGAAATTTTAACATATAATTAAAAATATATAAACTAATATATATATATATATTTACATCCACAAATTAAAAAAACATTATATAAGAAAATATGTTTACATCAATATAGTATTTAATATTATAATAATCAAAACAATGTATTATATAACAATGAAAATCATATCAAACTTCTTTAAAATATTGAATATAAATTATATGCTTTGAAATGATTATTAAAATTTCACATATCCTAATGAATTCTTTTTAATTAATGGAATGCATCTAATAATAATAAAAAATATATTTGATCCTTGAAATAACATTCTATAAATTAATTAAACTACTACTAGATAAATTTTAAAAAATTCAAAACATATATTATAACCTAAAAATTAATATTATTTAATTCTTTAAACAAATAAAAACAACCATTGATGTTTCCAAAAAATACCTGATCCTCAAAAACTCTAAGAAACACCATTGGAGTTTCATTTTAAAATTCATGCCCATTAATTTAGATTCCCATAAAATAATTTCCATCTTATTCAATTAAACGATGTGATAAAACAGAATGGTTGTTTGAATAACCAACACATTAGATATTCCTCATTAGTGAGACATAAATAATGAGACATAAAAATAAAAAATCTCTTAATAATAAAATTCTCTAACATGGAGAATATTATCAATAAATTCCAAGAAGATTATGTTTTTGAAAATTCAATAATTTCCCACCAAGACAAACAATTAATAAATTAACTATATATAAATCCCAATAGGGAACAAAATATATGTTGTGCACCTGACTCATAACATTATAAAAAATAATAATTAACATTTAGACAAAACTTATACAATAATTCATGTATATCAATTAATTTTTTTCTTATCAAAACATACATACACAATAGATTAATGAAAATATTAAAACATAAAATAAAAGGGCATTCCTCTAAGATGATTGTTTCTACTCTAGACCCATAGTTATATAATACATTTAATTAAAAAACCCATATAATACAAATTTTCATAAATTTATTTGTAAAAAATTCTTTTTGAATCAAACATTCTCATATTTTTTTCGAGAAATTATTTTTAAATAAATAGATTTTTTTTCGAATGCAACCACTGTCATTTATTTATGAAAACCTGAAACCAAACAATAATTATTCCTAACAAATTTTTACCCAAAAATTTATGATGTTAATATGGATAACATTCATACATTTTAATTTTTCCCAAAAAAATTAATTAAATTTTTAAAACCCAAATTAGTTTTGAAATTAACCAGTTTAAATTATTAATAATCAAGTCAATTAAATAATCCTCCAACAACTAATATTAAAATATATCATGCTTCATGTAAAACTGATTGATGTACAATAAATTGATAAAATTATAAGTATGATGTTTACCATTTGATACAATACCTAATTTCTTTAATTACATAAATTTATTAATTTTTTTAATTTCACCAAACTTTTTATATTCATATAATAGTGTCGTATCGTCGTCTTTATCTTGTTATCATCAATACTTATAATCAAAATAGGTTGACCCAATTTATCATATAAAATTTATATTAATGTATAATTTTCATAGACAAATATCACATCATAATATATGAATATTCGTTATATAATATAAAATTCCATACAAAAATAATATAGTTCAAGTACATTTGGATTCATGGACACAAAACCACCTTTTCTTAAAATATCAACATTGCCTCCCACTATATTCTTCATAACTATAAACCTTATTAATAATATCATACTTAGTACAATTAATTATAACCTAGGGAATAGAATCATAATTAGGGTGAGGTGAAATTTCATAAATGGTAAAACAAGGGAGATATCAATTATCACATGAGAATAGAATGAAAATAATGGTATGAGAAAATTTAACTTGACATTTGAAAACCATTCCCTGTTAACATTGAACATAATCACGAGTCATAGAATTAAAAATTGTAGTTTATATGATATGAATCGTAATTTAATAAAATAACATGATCTATGATGGAATAACAATAGCATAAGCCATATATTTTTGGCAAACACAAAATCCTAGATAATAATTTCCTAAGTAGAAATGGATCATTTCCATGTCTATTATGGGAGAATGGGTTCACTACCCAAACCATCATAGATGTCATGATTTACACCCTAGACTGTAAAATGGTATAAAGACCATTCTGAAACAAAATTTTATCACCATTACAGTCCTATTAATCTGATGATATATCCATCATTACACAATTAAATTTAGGGTTATGGTGATCCCACCCATCATTAATTATAACGTGACCTCTATTAATTTTTATAATCTAACCACTATCCTTGTATTAAAATAACATCCATTCTTAGTGATTATGTATCTAATATAATATAAATAAAACAAAAAATATGTGTTCTAAAAATTATAAAACATTAATCATATCAGAAACCATGGAAGGATTTCGGTTTCATTTTCAGTTCTTCATAAAATAACATGTGCAAAAGAAATAGGCTTCATTAACATTTCCGAATTTAATCATTTTATAATCCAATGAAATGGAATGATATTCATAAATGTATTATCATAAAAAAATCCTTCCATATAGAAAAAATCATGATATATATACATCATATCCCCATTAATTTACAGTTTAAATCAAGGGTTTTTGTCATTGTTGAATAGAAATACCAATAATATTTATTTTCATTTTGAAATAACAATTCAAAAATTTATATATATATATATATAATATTTTTTAAAATTTTTATTTGAAACTAACTATGGATTCATGTTAATCATGTCTTATACAATAGAGTGGTCATAATGGTGGGAAGTTCAACTCATTTTATATATGTCAAAGGAAAAAAATAATTTTTATCATTAAAAAAAATAAAAATTTACCACATTCATTAAATTATAAGAATATTACTTTGAAATTTTTTAAAAATTACAGTTGTGAAAAAGAATTATGTTAAAATTCATACGAGTACGCAAAAATACATATTTGAAACATTTTTAGAAAACATGGATATATATCAAAAATTTTCTGACATTTCATTTTCCAGAGTACATATGAAGAAGATTGTGAAAGGAAATAATGTGTAATCTTGAATTATCATGGTGATAATAATATTTATGAGTTACATAATATGTAGATCAAAATATTTCATTACCAGAAACACACTCATAAATATTTCTGATAAAAAATAAACTATAAGGAAAACACTCTCCATATTGGTGAATTTTGAATCAAAATACTCATGAATGAAATTATATTCGATGGATTTAAAAATCCATCAATTTTTATAAAAAAATTGTAAAATAAATTAATCTGTATATTATACACCACAAAAATTTAAATTATTTCCATAACACATGAGGGTGAGATAAATAAAAGTTAGATGATAATGACATCCCATAGGTTTGAAATCATTCTTATGGTAGAAAATGTTTATATTGTGATACAAAATATATTTTTGTTTCATAATATTAATTTAAAATCGGTTCACCATTAAATGGTTGAAATTTACCCCTTTGAGAAAATATATTTTTATACAATAAATAGTGTTTATTCATGCCCTTGGGCAAAAACATCTATTGCATGAAAATCAGAAATATTTTATTAAATATACAAAAAATATATGTAATTAATTTTATTTACTAATTATAAAGCACTTAACAAAATTCAAATATGTTAATGATTTATATTTTTTATTAACAATAAATTTTCATAAGTTTGTTATATTTATTCCCGTTGACCTAACAGATGAGTAATAATCATCATTTAATGCATAGGGAATCTCATTAATTGTTTAAAATCCTACTATTTTGAAATATAATATATAGAGGAATAAATATTATTTAATTAAAATATTTCATAAAAACATTTTTTTGTTCTAATACAAAATGAAGATCACATTATTCATTGGTGGAGTTCAATGAGATTTTGGAAATTGATTTCATCTTCCTAGAGAGATCTCATATAATCTTCTATGAAAATAAATTCTTATTTCATTTTCCAAATCGTCTAATAATTATATATCAATACAATGATGATTATGAACTCACATTGATAAAAATCTCTAATATCGATCTTGATACCCAATAATGAGGGAAACATGGATGAAATATTTGGGGAGAAACTCAATATTTGATATATTCCAATTATATTTGATTTTATTAATATATCCCATGAAGAGATACATGGTCAACCCATAGAACATGTTGTTGATTTTATAATTTTTACACATTCAAGGAACTATTCCCATATTTAATTTCCCTTACAAAATATCCAAACAATTAATATAGACATGAATTTATGAAACATCAGGTCAATAAATACAGTATCATTTAACACTTCAATGTTTCTCAATGGGTTCCCCAAAAATTATTTTTATGAATATGAATGTATACATTTTTCATTATAAATTTTATTGGGAACTTTGTAAAATATAAATTTAGAATATATATCCTTTATAATATATTGATTATATATCTAATCAAATTTGTGCTGATTAGTACATAATTTAGGTGGTTCATTTATCTATATATCCATAAATATTGTAAAATAATGAATATATAATCTTGATATATTTAATCAAAATATATAGATACTGCTACATCTTTGTGATTCCTATAGGACATATATATGCACTTGAAATCATAATGTATCTCAGTAATATATTATTTACATTTAACCTAAAAATCATTATAGAAATTATTAATGATATAATCAAACATTCTACAATAAATGTTCACATGATGTTCATTTGAATACTATTCTTAAAAAGTTAAAAATGGATAAATTTGATAAAAATTATACAATGTTGGAATATTGTCTATAAATAGCATCCTTATTAGGTCCTGTCATTTCATGAAATGTTATATCTATAGACCAATCAAATATATGGGATATTAAAAAAAGGTCTATACTAACTATTATGAAATATATCTATAGTGTTATTTGAATACCATGAAATTATGGATTCATTATGGTAAATATTTATCAATTTTCATATCTGCTATCCCAGATAACATGCAAGGGAGTAATGTTAATCTAATTAGAGGAATATGAAAAATACATCAAGGAATTTATGAAATTATTGGTTAATATACTTTTAGAAACACTACACTATTTTGGATAATGGATTCCCATTTAATGTTATTATTAAAATAATTGACTGGGATAGGTTTAGTTAATAAAATATAAGGGGATTTATTATTCGTCTATTCATTTCAATAACCATGAGTAAAATTTCCAAACAAATTATCGAGATAATTATATAATAGTTTTTTTATTTAATATGTAGAGAAATTATTACTATTGTTAAAATAGTGATTTATATTCTCATAACAATAGAATAATTTATATTTTCTCATTGAAGGAGGTTTACATATTCCAAAAGTGGTTGCTACAATTATTCAATGATTATGATTTATCAGAAAATTAAAATCTGATGAAGGAAGGCTTGGTAGTATATGAAATATAAGGAAATGATAATATTACCCAATCCTAGATAAGTATTTATGTGTATCGAATATTTATTTATATTAAATGAATTGGTATAGAAATCATAATGGAAGATAATTATTCCACTTTTATGTCATTAATAAATCATCCTTCTACTTAATGATCTATAGTGCCTAGAAGGATGATATGGATTTCCATAAGAAGGAATGAAGTACACTTTAGATCATATAGTGGAGTTATAAGACAAGTGAAGTGACTATGTGTCCATAAAAACCAAAATTAATGAATGATTTCTCTGATGATACACAAAGTTCAAAATACATTATTTATACTAAAATTATAGTGATGTGTAGATATTTTTAAAAAAAATCTGGTGAGAAAACATGAAAAGGTATACAATAGAGTATGTATCTCAGTTCTTGGTATTAAAATAATATACGTCGACCTAAAAAAGGTTAAGTGGATGATAACATCATTTTATATAATTTTTTGTAATAGTGAGAACATGTCCACATATTCTATCATCGTGCCTCCTTTGACCTTTATAATTGTAATTTTCATAGAGGTAGAGTTATATTCATTTGAAATTTATTAATAACTCATTTTTATTAATAAATAATTGTTATTTCAATAAATTTTTATGTTATATATAGTGGAAATATTAAGAAAATATGATGTAATACTATAAATTTTATATTAATAAAATTCATGTTTGTTTTAATAATCCAAAAAGGCTCACTCACAGAAATTTGATACATTGTTGAGATTTATAAAACCATATAATTCCCTCATTTATGGGAAATATAAAAGAGAAATTTAGACATTAAATGACATGATTAAAACTTATTATATGGATTTCAAAGGATGATGTGAATAAAAAATTCCTATGTTGGAGTTCATATATAATATATTCATCCATTCCGGAACAAAAATAGATCCTTATATGCGTCTGTATGGGAATAGTTGTAGAAATATAAAATGAAGTGATATAATGTAAAATAATGGAAGTGGTTAGAGACTAATAATTTCAAGGATATGATAGTGAGGGATTAGGACAATCATTTATTTGTATTTTCAAATAATTTACATTATGTCTAACTGAGAAGAAAAATAATAACATTAAGGGTATGTGAGAACCTAAACAAGAACAAAAGTCAGAGCATTGTGTCTAGGGGATCCACCATTGATGTCACGTGAAAGAAAAAACACAAAACACCATAGGTAAATGATGACTATTGGAGTGGTTCACCGACGCCACTGCAAAGACACCATTCCAAAAGAGAACCCAAGCATATCTAACTACAACGAATCCACCAACACAATGCAACACATCATGGAATTTGTCACACCCAATTGTGATGGGTTTGTACACGTAGTGGGAAAATGAAATTGCAGAAGAAACAAGGAGAAGTGGAGACATTAGGGCTCAAATAAAAAACAAAAGCACTGGAGAACAAGTTGTATGGAATTGTGAATTGATTTGTTGAGTAGAAAACAAATTGAACAGAGCATTCCTATGAAGACCATCAATTTTTGTGTAAAGGCACAAGTTGTCAATGATGACCCATCTATAATATGAATCCAATGAAATCAAACCATTCCTCTCAATATAAAAATGAATCATTGAACACTATAACACTAGAAGAAGACTTTCCAAGACAATATAAGGTGCACTAAAAGACACATAGGCTTTCATTGGATGCTTCATGTTATAGGATTTCATTCAGGGAATTGGATGAACAAGAGGCAACATGATGTGACGTGCCTAACCTAATTTGATATCGATTCCACATGAGGTTGGATCCGAACATCCTAAAAGATATGTCCGTATATGGGTGTGCGGCACAAAAAACCGCGAGGGATGCTCAGGTTGCCTATGGTTCCATCAAGAGTGAACTATGATCCTTTGATAGGGATATGGATCGAGTAGTCAACCCCTCAAGGATGGGGATCAACAGAGGGATCCCGACTACATCAGGAACACCGAGTCCGTTAGAGTAATGCCACTCTCTGGATGGAGAGCTTATAGCTAGAGGGAACCAGAGATGTTTTGTCACACACGGAAGTGTATAGCATGATCTGAGCCAGGGTAAGCTAGCAGTAGGTGATGATCAATTGAAATGAGATGCAGTTTTTCGGACATCACCTGAGGGGGAAGATATAGAAAACAAAATGAAGAGCTGAGCGGGCGAGGAAGTCTGGTAATTCCGAGTGAGGTTGACCGGATCTGTGTCATGCGAGAGTGATGTGGGATGAGAAGTTGGAGGTGACACTGGGAAAGATATATGATGATAAGAATTAAACATGCATTAAATTTGAAGTGGTTGATAATGTGTTATTTGGAATATCTATTTGGATTATGGATTTATGATTCATAAATATGGGGAACTAAATACCTAGATACATAAATCCCTCCTAGATTCTCAATTGTATAGGATCTATGGGTTACCAATTATCAATTCAATAAAAATATCATTCACATATGATGTGTCCATGGATAAATTTTGAGGAAGTACATGACAGACCCATAACATATAATAACCTAAAATATAATGAAATTATAACATGATATAAATTTTTTGTAATACGTTATTTATATTTGGGAATGATATATCACTTAGGAAATTTATTGTGTGAGATTAAAGATATAAAAAAATTATCTTGGAACCAAAATATGTAATAAAAAAAATTAACCCCTACTATTTACTTTGAATAATAAAAAGTTATGGAAAAACTTTTTTCATAGAGGTTTAATGAAACATCCAAAATTTCACATGACTATTTTTAAAAAATTAGATTTCATAAAATCTGAATTTAGATTCTAAATGAAATTCGTTAATTTTATTGAAGAAAAAAACAATTTATACTCAAATTATATACACATATTTTTTTCTATTATATTCTTCAAATATATTGTCATTTTATTAGAAAAAAGGAATCTTAACTGCAAGGTGATAACCTATAACAACTGGAAATCACAAAGTCCTCAAACAGATAATCGAAAGGTGAAATAGTTGAATAAAATTAGATTATACCATGTGTTTCACTACTTCCATTTCTCAATGTTTTTAAATAAATATAGATCTATTTTACTATATTAATAATTATTTTTCATATGTATTATAATTTGAGCACTATATTAAATTTTTTTCTTATCATCAATGTAAATATTTATTTTTAATTTAATGGTAAATAGATCATGATAAAAAAATTTCATAGTCATAATAACCTTTTTAAAATATTTAATATCAATTTTAATAATAAATTAACATTATAAAATATATAAAATTTTACAAGTATGTTTTATATGTACAATGTCTATTTATAAAAAAATGGCTATAATTTTCTGATAATGACGTTTCTATAAAATAATATTTTCATAGTTTTAAAATTTCAATCATATTGTATATTATAAATTATATTTAAACTATCTTCTTGATATTATATTTTAAAGATTAATTCCAATTTATTATATGAATTATATTATTAAATTTACATGTTTTAGTATTATCAATAATTAATTTTTTATCGTAAAATAATTAAGTGATAATAATAAATATAAATGTAATCACTGATAAATGAATAAAACTTATTTTTTATAAATAAAATTTATTACATTTTGTATATAATTTTATTTATAATGTGTATTTATAAATATTAAAAATAATATATATTAAATTTAATTTTTTTATCATTCCAAAAAAATTTTTTGAAGAGGTTGAATTTTTACTGAATTGGGAAAAATAAGTCATGAATATCATATCATTGTGAAAATAATGAATTTAAAATGAGTTAAACTATTTACTCAATCAAATATTTATGTAAATAATGAAATAATTATTTTAAAAATATTATGTTGGATTTAAAAATTTATATAAAATATTTTGTGGACTAAAGATTATTTTATCCTAATAAATAAACTATTTTTAGTTGTTTTCTTATAATTTAGTTGTTGGAATTTTCCAATGAAGTTATTTGATATTAATGTAAGATTATTCTCCTTGCAACAATAAAACATAAGATATGTGGGAATGAATCCATCATCCCATCCATCCATATTTACCCCTCCTCGGATGATAATAATTTAAAAGTGACAATGGCCATCGATCACTTCCTCAATAGGACCCTAGGTTTGCGACATGCATAAAGAGTTTAAAAATATCACATATGGAATTACATATCAACTAATATAATATTTTATTATAATATTATATAATTAACAAGCATTAAAATATAAAAAATAATATAAATTTAAACTCATAACCACCAATTAATGAATGAACAATGTCAAAAAATAAATAAATAAAAGTATCCAAATAAATACCGAAAGAATAGTATACAACAACATATATATAGTATTTCTAAAAATAAATCTATGAATGTTACTATCTTATAATTTGAAAATTGTTTATATAAACATTTAGTGAGTATAAAATATATACTAAGTAGGATCATTCCAATGATCATTACTGAACATGATAAAAAAGATCATACTAATGAGCCAGTGAATATGTAATAGAACAAAAAAACACCAAAATACTTTAATAAAAAATATCAGCCTCACCATGGATCATTCACGAAATATATCATCCAATATAGTATTATAGTACCAAGAACATAAAAAAAGGTTCCACACAACCAATTCCACAATAATTTTTTTGACTCTTGTGTCCTTTGGATAAACGACATGTCCTCTCATCCCTTTCACTCATAACACATCCCATATCAAGAAAGGATTATGTTGAATGGTAAAATTTCCTACCTATCCCCCTTTAATATGGTATAACATCTAATGATATCATTATTCATCACAACATTAGAGCCTCATCATCTACATAACCTCATCAAATAACTCGGGATGTAAGGAATCACAGACATGAAGGAAATCAATCATGTTCCCCACTCCAACCAAAAAAGAACCCACTAATTATTACATCCTCGCCAAAATGGGTAATGTATAATAGAATCTCACTTCAATACTTGCTAAACTACAACACAAATATATATCATAACTCGTGAAATAAGAGTGGGGAAATTGGGTAGATGTCTATCCAAATAACGATCTAACTAGATGATGGAAAAAACATATGAAAACCTAAACCATATTGAAGTTTAAATGTTATCTAACATAGGAGGGTTAGGTATAAAAGTACCATGAAATACATTATATAACAATATCAAATGTAACCAAATTTAGGGTTCACATCAACTACACAAGTATAAACCATAACACCACAACTACACCACATGACATCTATGACAACTTCTACCACCACTAAATACATCATACCACACAACATCCACATATCTCCAAAAATTTACACTCTCGATTAAATATTTCACAATTTCATATATTTAAGGAGTTTCAACTAACTACCCTTTACTAACCCATTTAATTCATAATTACACATAACATTAATTTATCATAAAATCTATTTAAACCAATTATAAAATAAATAATTACTGTCCATTTTTATTCTTTTTATATCCTATGATATTTCATTTTTTCATATAGATTTTACTCCATGTGTAGTTAGTAAACTAAGATATACACACCATAAAAAACTCTCACATATCACATCAACCATCACCACCGCACTATATCACCCAATCATCATTAAATAATTACAAAAAATCTCAAAAACAACAGTTCACAACCACCACAAGATAAGACCACCACACATCTCCACCAACTCAAAACCTCCCACATGACATAAGGAAACTCAATTAGAAATTTCACACATAGATTGACTCCATGAATTCCAAAAAATTTAATTTAAAATTGGATTAAATATAATTACATTTAATGCATATTCATACAATTGTAGTTGTCCTTGGGTAACCCTTAAATTGTAAAATTATATGTTCCTCACCTATTATTCTTTGTGAAATCAAACCATAAACACATTAAGGGTATCACATATATATCAACTCCATCTAAACAATGGATTCCAATAGTTGTTATTTAATGAAATGGAAACATGAATAGATCATCATGTCATAAATAACATCAATATTAATAAAACATGCGAGTTATCCCAATTCTAGACAATTCTAGGTTATGTTAATTTATTATATTTATAAATATAACAAATGGTATCTACACAATGGAATACATAATCCGGAAATAACCACTCACAAATATAAATTGGGAGAGAATATGTAACCCATACCTTAAGAAGAGTTCAAATTCCACACACGTAATAATGAAATTAATAATCCAAAAAAAAATTCCACAAAACTAATCATGGTATTAACCCTAACCGCAACATGGGACCATCAAAATATGAGAACAATCATAAGAAAACATGAACAATATCATAACCTTGTGTACCTAAATTGATTAATTATTTGAGAAAGGTAAATATACTATAACATACATTGAATATAAAATTATCATCATATAAATGACAAGGATATATGGATGAGTAAATTTGAAGGATAATCTCATCATATAACATGTTGTTATTTGATGGTCTAATATAAATGATCATGAATTGAAAAATGTATGTGAGATCTAATTTTTATAGAAATTTTTGAACCCAACACATTCAAAACACAAATTAAATATTCAGAGCATGAGTTTTTAATTTATTCATAATTCATTTCCTTTTAGATTTAATCAATGAATTCCTCAAACCTTACACATGAAAACATAATTTTATTTTTATGTTTCAATAATCATTAATTAAATCCCATTGTAAGGTTTTAATTCACATCATGAGTTCATTAGGCTTAATAAAACCATCATAAAATGAATCTTTAAATCCCCATAATTCATTATGATGATAAAAAACTCCTGAGTTAAAAACACCTTTTCATCCCAAACAATATGTTACATTTTTCATGTATCTCAAAAAAAATAAATAGACTCTTCTCAAGCATTTATAGCCCACATTTAACTCACAAACCAGAAATGTATTGGGCCAATAACAAATAGAAACATACATTGGATACATCTAAAATTTATTCCCTCCCTTTACAATCCAAACCATACCAAAGGGATAGGGGTGTTTTTGAGTAACCACACAGTGACAATACATATATGGAAATACTTAGACTCCTAAAACAATACTACAAAAAACCACATCATTATAAAAAACAATGATAAAAACTATAAATAAACACATCCAAAACACAATAGCAAAAACATTGAACATATCACATATTTATTTTAATTGGGTGTCCACAAATTCATATAATCATGTAAATAAAACACATAACCAACCAGGGAAATAGATCATCTTATAAAAACTAGAATGATAATTCACAACATCATAAAACAATTAGGCAGATGGAAGATAAAAAATCCATGGGGTTCAGGTAAAAAAAATCTCTTCAACTACATAGTAATGTCATCATTGTGATGAAGCACGAATATAAAAAAACATAGGGGATGGTTTATAAACCAAAAATAATTTCAATATGATCTTGGATCTCTACAATCCACTGTAATAATGTTACTTCATCCATGATATCTAAATCTACAATGTAAATGATGAGATATTCATAAAAAAGATAATGATTATTCTGAGAAATTTGTATGACCTTTTAGTTCATGGCATTCAATGGTTGAAGTACTAACATAAACACTACCACACCAATATCTCCTAACACTTAAAAAGGCCAGGGGAAATCAATATATTGATTACTCCCTGGACAAACATCCTCTACCCATGGTAAACTGAAATCCCACAAAATGTGTGTTGTACCACTATAAATTATTTGTGGCTCAAAATATATTCCATTTCAGCCTCATTGTGGTATTATTATGCTATAATTCACAATTGAACTAACTATATAATCTTAGTCATACTCTATACTAAATCATGTCTTGCATCCTATGTCTCCAAAACCTATGTTCAATAGATCTTATAATTACCCAGCGGCCAATAAAATTCATCAAACAAAGACATTCCAATACATGTGTGTTAACTATTTTTTATGGAAAATTAATCAATGGTTGGTTCCTTTACCATTATATTCCAAAATACAAGATAGATGATCACAACATTTCATCCAGCCTCATGATGGTATGCTCCATTTTCCCAAATTTTTTTATGGTGGTTTTAATTTCTAAGGAGAAAATGTGAGCCAATGGAATGACTCAATTCTATATAGGCCCAGTAGGTAAATTTATGATCAATATTAATGATGATTTTACTGAAACAAATGTGATGAATAACCACATCACCCATATACTACCATTCTAAAAAATCCATGGAACATTATACAGGGACCACTATAATATTTTTTTGAATTTTTTAGATAATAAAAAATCTATCGAACTATGTAACATACTCTAATTTCATATGTTAATCTACAGAAGAAATTAATCGATATTTTATCACATTTCCAATTTAGATTATATGAGGACTACAACAATCCACCAAAAAAATATTTTTTATTTTCACATATAGAAGACAAAACACATTACCACATATTCTATCACCATATATTAAATCCCATGAAATCAAATATTCATCCTTAATCAATGATACATCTTATAAAATTTATTATATAAAACTAATGGTTATTTAAGAAATAAATGGTGATATCCCACATGCATCAAAAATGGAGAAAATGACTCCCCTAAGACTAGATTGGGTTCTTATCATCCTCCATCCATCCCTATATAGAATCATCATGGTCATCATGGTCAGACATCACCTCTTCCTCTACATCTCCCAATAAGCCACCTCCATGTACAGATGAAAGGAAGACTAAATATTCAAATTTTAATGATAACATCGTCCACTATGCTCTATCGAATTCACTGTGGATCAATGATATATTTTCAATTCAGATAAAATTTATCTTGATTCATGAACCATATATTTTATGGACTTTTTATATAGCAAATTGATAATAACATTCACATTTCATGTGGTGTATGAGATCTCAAATTCATAATACATGTAAATATATTACCAAATAAAATGGTATAGAGTCAAATATTTATATAATAAGAATTATTCTAGGATATTTCGGTCTATGGAAACCATAAACTTCCCCCGATGATGTAATAGCCTCATTGGTTTAGTGCAAACAAAACCTATATCAATTGAAAATCATTGGTGGAATAAATGAACATAAGGGACGATAAATTCATAATACCATATGATATCTCCAATATTAATTACATGAATATATACCTCAAATATATATGGGATTCACCATATAAGACCTCAAACATCACAACTTAATCAAGAAATTGATGTACTGATGTACAAATTATCATCACATTCAAATAACGAGATGTTAATAGGCACTGGACGATCCAAATGAGTGATTATTTCTTCCATGAAAAATATATAATTGGGGATACAACATTAGTGAAATAAAACACACATCTCTTATTAATAGGTTACATCACCATGTAAAATGAACAGTTAAACCACATTCAAGGGGTTTTTACAAAAACCAACTAGCATGATCATCAATGTGACCATGGACAAACAATTTTGAGAGACCACATATCTATGGAATTGAAAATCTCACATCCAAAACACGATCTTGGATATATTTTTATAGATCTCATTGTGTTAAATTATATTCATTATATATATATATATATATGATAGGATTTTAATTACCCTTATATGACTTCATGTACATCATGATATCATAAATTCACGTGATAATGAACTTTTCCTAGAAGTGATGGAATATGTAATTCATGACTGCCATGAACAAAGAAAGTTTATTTGTTACACAAAATGGCATATAAATGATCATTATATTATTATGCCATAATGTGGGTGTATTGTACATGTTATAATTAACATTAATTCTAGTTTGGTAATATCCAAAGAAAAAAAAATATCATCAGAAACACACTAGATCTCTTCTAATTGAAAATAAGATAATCCAACCTAAAAATATTATTGAAGTTCATTTTATCCTGTTTGAATATTATATAGTCCTCCCACACCCTCATTCCAATATGTATATTCTAGTACCAAAACACTAGAGAACCCAATAGAGAAACTAGGTCAGAGGAAAACCCTATACATCAGTCATCAACTAACATTTTCAAATCACATAACTACATTGAATCATTCATTATGGTTTCACAAAAATAAGGAACATATTTGGTTTCTAGTCCAACGCATTCTCGATGTCATGATGAGGGACTATCAACATACGATAATATAGGAAAAATCATGGAACTCTTTTGAGACTACAAATAAATCCTATAATATTGATAATACTAACAGATCGACGAATTGTAACAAATGAGGATCAAATGACTTCCACCTATCCAATAACACCACTCATCAATAATAACCATAAATTGAGCCTCCACATAAAAAATTAAAAAAATATCTTTAATTATTAAATGAATACATAAAAGAAATATATCCAATATATGGAAAATATAACATTTTATGAATATATTTGTGGTGGGAAAAAATTTCCCAGTAACTGGTGTTTCCCCATAAATATTCTATATTCGAGATACAATTAAAAAAAATTCTAACATATATCAACTGTAAATAACATATATGGAATGAGAATCATCTCCACATATATTCCCATATTAATGATCAATCATGGAGAACTAATGGAGTGTGAGTATCCTGAATTAGTCATGGAACAATCAAGAGTAAATGGAAAATTTATCGTAATTTAGAAAACCGCTGTCCATTTTGGAACTGTTGCGTCAATGAAATAAATAATTCAAAAAACCTCCTATATCACTCAATTATAGGCCTCTGTCTCTATTTTATATCCCATGTAAATTTGGAAGGGGACCTTCATTAGACTTATCTAAGAAAAAAATTCATTTTCTCCTTGTAGATTAATAGAAATTGGAAATCGATTCTATTTAAACAAAATTAGACAAAACTACTAATTTAGATAATAATAGGCATGTACATGCATCTAAAACATTTTTCCCTGAGTGGTTGAACACTAAATTAGTACCTGAACATGTCCATGAAAGACATAATATAAAACATAATTCTCATAGCTTATTCCTATAAGTATTCAACCCGTGAAGTATGTATAAGGATCTTATATGATCGGTTCCCCAATATTAAAAATAGTGACCACCTAAACATATGTGGCTCACTTCCAGAATCGTTTTTTATTGAGATTCCTCCTCAAACACACTTTTGTTAATAAAACCCAGATATAGAATCCAATTGGGTACCTATACCAAATTGTAAACATCTATATACCAATAAAATGTAAATGATTTAATAGTATACCTAATAATCGGGTGAAATGCATCCTCTTAATGATTTAGTATAGACTCTTCTAGAAATACAATTGAGGAAAATAGAATGCTTTCAATGAAACTGATCCCAAGTTTCTATACTATCAAAGGCCTATATTTATTGGATAAAAACTATTATATATTTTTCCTTATTTATCCTTATTGGTATTAATTTAAAATTAGACTCCCAACAAATTAATTTCCACTTCATATATTTGTCCTTGAGATCACAAATATATAGTCACCATCAAAGGAAAGGATAACCCTACATCGTATTGAATTCCATCAACACTCAATAGATAATCTAAAATTGAATAAGATTGAATTTCATCTCAATATAATCCAATCATAACAATTTTTAAATATTTTAAATTATCTCCTCACACATCTCTACTCACTACTAATGAAATGCATGTAAGGACCTCTACCATGCCTTTTACAAATCTATTTGTTCGATCTTCCAATGATCAATCATATAATCCTACCAATCCACTACTGCATATTATTATCATGTAAAATGATTAGTATCCATTTCTAAAAATCATGGATGACCACTATTCACAATAGTAATTATTTTTTTCATGGTTTATTTAATTAATTCAATTTTACCCAAAAAATTACTAAATTCAGACACACTTATAATCAATCATGATGAATGTAACCCTCTTATTTTTCAAACTTATATACAGTCCATCATCACTACCCAATAAAATATATTTATATTAATTAAATCAGTTCATAGGGGGGTATAATATTGTGCCCATGATGGTCTATATGTCCTATGTCTAACATGAAGATAAAATGTAATTGTTTCTGAATAAAACCATGAAATAATTATTGTACAATTTACTTGGCACAATTTAATATCACCGAAAGAGCCAATAATAGAACTCATTTAAGATCCCTGCATCCATAGGTACATCCTCTGGGTTGGAAGTGGAGGAAATGTGATGTTCATCCCCAAGTCTTGCATCCAGTAGGACCTAGAATTTTGACAATCACCCAGCATATAAACATATCACACATAGGAAGGATTTCATTCTATAAAAATATTTTATTGATAGATAAGATAATAACCATCTCAAAAAAAATTATATTGTAAATTATTAACCAATAATCCACCCACAATTCATTAAAAATTTCAACAAAATATACATAAGACCGATCAAGGAAATACCAAATGGAAGTTCATTCGTCAGAGACTTAACTAAAACACCAAAACCCAATATAATGACATCCATATAAGTCCTAAAATACCTCTTAGAAACATAAAAAATTTATAATAACATAGGTTTATTTAAACATGTATAATATATTGGATCATACCTAAGGTGTCTTGTGAATATACTAAAATAGAACACTAATATTCCGATGAAGTAATATTAGAACTGACATGAAGATAAATAGGTATTGTAAAGATTCCTATAATAACTATGTACAGCTCACCGAATCATGAATCCATTATTACAACATAGTAATAACAACATAAAAAAATGTCACCACACAACTAATTCTCCACTATTTTAAGGATCTCACACCCTAATGTAAAGTGTAATATGTTCGTATACCTTCTATAAATATTACACCACATATCCTTCTATATATTATCTGGATCAATAGGCACCCTAACCTAACTGACCCACAAATATTCTAGAATAATGTTCTATAATCATTCATCATACCATCATTGCGTCATCATATCCTAAACTCATTACATGTCTATAGAAATTAGGTATAATGAATGTGAAGGGCATCATCTTAATGCAATCATCACACCATATATAACCCAGACCACATATAACAACCTCACAAACACAACGTATTGTCCAAAAATAGTATATATAATCAATGGGTTTCTTTATAAACTAACCATAATCATCATTGATGATGTAATATTATCAACAATGTGGTGTACAATATCTTTATCACCACCATACTAGATATTGGAGATAACACAAAGAACCCAAAAAATTTGGGCTTTATAAATTTCATCCAAAAAAGGATGGAAATATATAATTAATATAAAATACATGATATATTTGTGTAACAAAAAACCCAACCTATGGGATAACATATAAAATATTATGATATACAATAACATAAAAATTAAACATCATGACAACTATTACAACTATCACACTTTTAAACGCATCACACCCCACAACCATTACTCACAGACACAAAAATTCCACTTTCACTTTTATTCATTACAATTTTCTATATTTTACTTGTTTCAAATAATTATCCTTGATAGAGGAATTTAATTCAAATGTATGTAACTCATTAATTTATTATTAAATTATTTTAAGAAAAATTATACATAAAAATGTATCCCCATTCTTATTTATTTACATGAAATATATTTCATTTTTAGCATAACAATTTATCTTATAGATAATTGAGTAACTAAAAAAACCATATTACATTATAAAACAATAGGAATACAATAATTTTAGATTAAACATTGCATTATCAGACCATATCCTTTCTGAAAACACACTTCTCAACCACCACAGATCATAACCAATGAATGAAAAAGTCAAGACACATCCACAAATCCACAAAAAAATCACCATTTAACCACAAAAATGTCATAAGTCAAAAAAACGAATACCCACATTTAAAATCCTTTCCCATATTCCACTGTTTTTTATTTTAATAAGGAATTAAATTTATTTTACATTATTCGATGAAACGGTTATTCTCACACAATTCAATATCAACATGGATAAAAAATTCTTTATCCATTTAGGCATTTTTAAAATTTTATTTATGATATATTCGACAAATAAATACATAATATAAAGTAAATTACTAAAAAATAACTCATAATCATGCCTCTGAACCAATATTATTTTATTCATTGAAAAAAAACATGTTTAATCACATTGAGATTAAATCAAATATTGTAAAACATGTTATTTATCTACATTATGGACAATTTTGGTTAAATCCAATTTATTATTTGTATTATGATAACCCTTATTATTATCCCAATGGAAGGAAAAGTGTACAATAACCATACATTACATAAATATGAGGAGATCTAGGATCCGCTTCGTTATTGAATTACAATGATTCACCATGAAAAATATTGTGATGGAAAAATAAAAATAATAAAACAACCACACATGGAAACCTCAATACAACATCGATCACACCAATGTATCATTGAAATTACATCCTAAATAAACCATAAAAATGAACAACATCACAGTTGTGAATACATGAAATATGAATGAAATAAAATACATGAATAGATAGGATAAATCACCATCAACAACCAATATTCATCCCCTGTAATTCAAGAATCGATGCAGGATAATAGGGTCAATAAGATATCAAAAAATATCCAAGGGTCACCCCAAGGATAATGGGTAATAAAAAGAGAATAAAATAATTTGTGTGAACATTGATTTTTAAAAATACTATGTACATCATCTCTTTAACATTAAAAATAAAATATTCATGGTGGGAGTTTCATGAGGCCTTATTATTCAACATAAAAAATAAATTAAAATTATTAATTTCCTAAACCTGAATCATAATGAACATATACAAATTTTCATGCCACCTTAACATTGAATAAATTCACATTTAGAATTTCCTTTTCACATCATGAGTCCATTTGGCATAAAACCCCATCAAGCACTCATGCCATGAATTTATATCCTCATAGACAGAAATCAGCATATCATGTAATGATTATATGTTATAATTATTAAATACCATATATAGTAAATTTACATCTCAAAAATTATACCCTCATTGATCCTTATAATAACACATATAACTAAAAAAATGAACATGATGTGTCCATGGGAAAAATAGCATTGAAATTTATAACTACTATAATGTCATAGTTCTAAAAGATAAAATAATTTGTAAATTAATTCCCCACCTCTACTAACATATAAATATCCCATATCCATTACCTTGGAATACCAATTCTCATTTACATATAGAATCCAGATATCATCCCATTTGTACACTCCCAGTATTCTTGTGCTACCTTATGGACATTCTACTGCTACAAAATCCGTATCTATAATTGTTTTAGAAAAGGAAGAAATTTAAATGATGTTGTTACCATGATTAAACATTATTATTGAAATTATATTTTTTTATTTTCCTCATAAAATTAGAATAATATAAAATTAATAACCATTACATGTGTAAGAATTAAAAATTAACATTTTATTATGATACATGTATTATATTTTTCTTCCAATTATACTATATACTCTCTGACAGTATACATCTCCTTTTACATGAATCAAATAATGGTCATATTATTCCACTAAATTCAATTTTGATACTTATTTAAATATAATTGAATAAAAGGTCTGAAATTGTATATTATTTAATATAAATATATATTAATTTATAATAATCATCAATAAATAAATTTTTTAAATGTTTGATTTTAAAAAAATAATAAATCCTAAAAATGAATGAAATTCGTCAAATTAAAATAAAACAACTATTCAATACTTTTAATTTTGAAATCAAATATTAATACATATATAACCACGATTAAATGTAAAAAATAATTAAAACATTTAATATAATTCATGATTGGACTAAATTTCTAATAAATAAATTATTATTGTAATAGAGCTTCAATTTTGAATAAATAAATAGTACCTAAGGTTAGGAAATTTCCTGAATCGACTCTTTTTTGTGAGGTAGAATCATTCCCCATTGACATACAATCTTTATAAATTGATTTTTTATATACTATTATAATATCATATTAATATTATTCTAAAATATTTATAGTTAAATTCTTCATATAAAATTTTTATTCTTAGTTTCATTTATTTCATTTCAAAATCCTTAATTTTCACTAATAATTACCAATTATTTATAATGGATAATTTTTATTCATATCATTGTTATTTTATTGATTATTTTTTTTAATTTTCTATTTAAAAACAACAATATATTTTATCTCTTATGATATTTATATTTCTATTTACCAAATTTAAAAGGGAATCATTTTCACTCATTTCATCTTGTTGGTTTTAAAAAAATTAAATATAAATAATACATTATTTTTTTATATAATATATTTTTATTCCACTCATAATTTTGGAACATAATTTTTTTTATTAGGAATCCAATATCATGATTTCATTCAAGGTAAGGTTTTAAAAAATTTCTACATGTTATTTTCATAGAAGCGTCTTTTGTAATTAACTTATAAGATCATCACAATACAATAATGTGATGAATTGTATTTTCATTAAAAATATTTTTTACTAATTCACATTTAATTTTATTTCTATCTCTATATATTCAATATATACTATTATTATGTTTTATGAATTACCCTTCAGTAGAATATATAAAATACTCTATTTAGGTGATTGAAATTTTTGAATCAATCTAACTTATTATGGATTCCATTTTGTTTAATTGTATTTTAAAATGATACAATACACATTCTCATTTTTCTATATTTCCTTGAGATGATGTATGATTGATTTCATTTGGCACACAAATGTATGATATAAAATTTTATGATTGATGGTACATATATATACAAATAAATCCCTTGGGGAACCTCTATATCAATTGAAATTTTAATGGAAAATGTGTTATGAGGCATTAACCATTATGGTAATTTTTTGTCACACCTGATATAATATTTTATGGGAAACAAGTAATTATTTTAGATCTACTATGTTATGATGGTCTTGGATGTTATCCTTGACAAAACATATTATTTATATAATTTCGTTTTGTGAAAAATTTCATCTTATGTCATATTATGTTGTTTTTTTCCTGTTATATATTATTACAATCACATGTAGTCATGAAATGATATTTATTAATCTAAAAAGATAGATATATTGGGATCATATTGACTAATTACATGATATATGATTTTATTTAATTTCATAATATTATCTTTTTTTATTATATTTTTCATTTAATCTAATATTTCTCACTTTTTCATGTTTTTTAGATGATTGTGATATTGACCTTTATGAAATGGTGATACTATTTTCAACTGGACGGGGTTTCTAATTCCTGCCTCTTGTATTCTGGGTTGCTGTACTGATGCTGGAAACTGGGCTAGATCATTTTCTTATTTTCATTGGATCTGAGGGGTAGCTTGCATGTGGATGAATCTGGTTTATATAGAAGCGCTTGCTACTAATCTATCTTTTTATGTTTCTGCTTCCACAATCGAGAATCTTGATTCTGATTATGACCTGTTAAGATCCCTTTTGGTGGATCTGGATGCTCGTAATCCTTGGAATTGAGACACTTGCTGCAGCATATTCTGAAGTTGGACTATCTTGAACTCTCTATTTTATTGCTCAATATGGCTGGTAATGGTGATATTTGATGTTATGAATTACATAGAATCCTATTTTGGGGTTTTTAAGTTCAACTGTGTGGTTTTATATGATTCCTGACTGGATCTTGTTCCTGGCTGTTTGAGTGTTTTCTTCCTGATCAAGATAGCCCTTGGCTGGTCCTGTTTTCTTGATGGGAGGTCGATTTGGATCTGTTTATGATATGGTTTAGCTGTTTTGTTTGGAGACATCAGTCATCTGCTTTAACTTCATGTCCTTTCTGTTGCAAATGAAAGGTGAAAATGGGGGGTTATAGATACATGATGCAGGGGAAATTGATAATTGTGCTTGCTATAATGATTTATCTACTGAAATTATTTTGAATATTTTGGATAATGTACTCGCACAACATATTGGTGATTATATATTAAGCTATCAAACATATGAAAGTGGTATTGATGGTTAGCCTCAGTCTAAAGGTCGTGGAACATCTATTGTGGGGTTTCGACGATGATTTTTCTGGATGAGGATACAAATGGTGGATATGGGGCAGGCCTGGACCATTGCCCCTTTTTGAATCAACTTATTAATATGAAGACTAAGAAAGCCGGAGATGGATGGTTCAACTGCTATCTAGAACGAAGGTCATTTTGGCTGTCTTATTTTTGGTTTTTGGTTTGTTTGACCTACCTTTTTTGTATCGCCGTTAACTCCCCGCTGGTGTATGTTCTTTACACCTCGTGTTTGTAATGCTACTTTTTGTTTATTAATAAATTCAAAAGGTTGCATGAATTGGGAAACCAATTCATGTCACCACCTTTAAAAAAATTATATATATATTTGAATAATTGGATTTTATGTATTAATGTGTAATAATAATTTTATAAATCCAATCGCTAAATAAATTAAACAATTAGTTTATGGATAATGCATTTATTTTGCGATGTAATTGATTATGAAATTGATTTAAATTATATATTTATTTATCTTCAGTGACATCATAATGTATTATATTTGATTTCACCTGTGAATATTTTATTTGGTCAATCACATTGAGTGATATCGATATATTTCACAGTTATCTATATAAAACTCAATAATTTTACACAATATATACAAAATAATTTTATTTCTATTTTTCAACAACACCATTTGTTGTTAATGATTATTTTATTACATCATCCATGAATGTTGACCAACTAAACATAATATAATTATATCCTATTATGAAAATACAGAATAAAAATATAAACTGAATACATATTATAATGAAATTATGATATATTTACGTTATTCAATGGAGATTTTTATATAAACCAGATGAATGATTTCTTATGGTATCGGATACATCCCTTGTCAAAGAATAATAGGTTTCACATGTGATGTTAGTGATATATATTTTATGTTTAACATGATCAGTATGCAATATATGATAAAACTATTATTGAGAATAATTTTTAGAAGAATGAATAATAAATACCAAGGAGAATTGAGACATAGTATATGGATGCATCATAAATGTTGATGGAATATTATTATATAGATGATGATAATTATTTTTCATCAAAGTACGAATAGAAATATTAGTAACTTGATCTAGATGATTTTTATTCAATATCATATGACGTTTGAATATTAAAATTTCCATAAAACAAACTATGGGGTGAGAATATACAATAGGTTGTATATTTAGGTAAGGTTCTATTTCAGAATGGATATAGAATGTTCTCAGGGAACCTCTAGTTCCACCTTCATCACCCTAGAAATTCATTACTGTAACTAGGATTACTAGTATTCCTATAGAGATGTTACAACTGCAACACTCATAACAAATATCTGATGTCTACATTATTTCATTAGCATTACATATAAGGCATACAATCCCCAGTGATAGATGATAATTATTTTTAAAGAACCTAATTTAAATATTCTTTCCATTTTTATTAAGAAAATAAATTAGAAAACCTAATGAAAATAAATATTATGTATCATTAGACTCGTTAAAATATTCCTTATTCATAACATGGGAATGAAAAATAATAACTATGAGATCAAATTCTCTCTTAGAGTTACATAAAATATATTTAATCATGTGTAATTATATAATTATCAATATAATTGTGTATATAACAAAATAAAAATTCCATTTTATATATAAATTGTTAATGAATTACATCCATGTATAATATGAATTAATTATTTATAAGTTTAATTACAACAAAATTATAAAAGGAGTATGTGAAAAATACCAGAGTACCTGATCTCAAACATCATCATATCATTTTCTTCAATGTCATTCAACAAATAAATTTTCATTGATGGGTATGTATAAAAAATTATCACATTTAATATTTTCTATCAATAATTCGAACTCATGATTCATGTCAATGCAATGAGACACAATATATAAGAATACTTGACAATTTTCAACCATCCAATTACATCATCATATATTTGAATGTCAATATAATCCATAATAACTACTCATTATCCAAAAATATCCTCATTAATCGACCAACAAAGAATATAAATTTTTACCTTTTTGGTATTATATATATTATTACAAAAAATATTTTGAAGAAATGGAATAAAATATAAGAACGAATAATATCATTGATGAAATGAATATGGATATATAATATAAATTTAATGTAAAAATAAAATTTATTACATGAAATTTAATTGTTAGATATGAATGTATTGTCCAAAAAATTAATGATAATTATATATTATTATCCCTTCATTACAATTATAGTTTTTATAATAGTTTGTTATAATTTAACGAGTTAAATAAAATGGAACTGAAAAATAAAAATATGTTTTAATTATAGGTATTTATGAATAAACATTTAAAACTATTGGAGTTAGGTAAATATCATGAAATGGATAGGGTAGCTGTAAAATTTTATAAATCCATATAAGTTAAAAATTAAAATTCCATTTATCACATTATAATAATATTAAAAATGATTCTTTAGAAAACCAATATAAATATTTAATTGAAAAGTTAATAAATGAAAGATATAATACAATGTCATTCATAAATAATTTGAGTAAAAATTAGGTACTCATTAGAAATAACTTTTTAAAAAAGTTGTATAGTGAATAAAATTATACATGATTAAAAGGGAAATATGATTACCTCTTCATTTATAAAATAGTTTTATTGATTAAATTTTTAAATAGATCAATATATGAAGAAAAACATGTATTTTAGACAAATATATTGGGGTTAAGAATATAATTTGATATTGAGAATGATATATAAAATTAATTCCTTCAATGAAAATAAAATAAATCCAAAAAACAAATGAGATTGAAATACAAATTTGAATGCCATTGTGATATTATTTATGACCCCATGAAATATTAAAATTAAATAAAAAATATTAACATCAGAAGTAATTAATTATTCAAGTAATTTTTTTAAAGGGTAATTATGTACACAACAATAAATAAATAGAAGAAAGATATCAATTTTATCTCAATTGTGTGAAAATTTAGATGAATTGCCACACCGTACACTATTAATTTTTTAAAAATTATATAATCATATGTATAATGGATTTATACATTTTATTAATTTATATAAAAAATAAAATCATTTTTAAAATATCAGGTATGATCCTCCTATAAAATTTAATTACCCGTTCATTGAAAATATTGATTTATCACTTCTATCTTGGGTGGTAAATACATCATTTTCACATCTATCATTGTACATGGATGTTATGGTTCTTGTTCCTTGTAAACTGGTACCACATATAATAAAATATATTAATGTTTAGAAATATAATATTTAATTATTATATAATTTGTTATAATAATTCATTATGTATAGTTGATTAAAATAAAGTGAATCGCTTGGTTGAGATGTTAAACCATTCATATGTAAGGGAAACGTAATAATTTTCAAATATGGGAAATGATGGGTAATATTATGATAAATTAAATATGAATAAATGTTATTTTGTCATTGTTATCATTTATATTAATTTCTAAATCATTATGACAGTTCATGTGAGGCGTTGATGGAAAATAAATTACATCAATTTGCGAGGCTGTAATCTACAACACACACAAGTGATGGTTTTGATACCAATTTTATGGATAAAAATATGATTAAATAGTATCACATAAACATAATTAAGTATCAATTTATGTTATACAATTTTGTTGTTTTATAGGAATTTTTAGGACAAAATTTTTAGAGTAAAAGGTGAAGGAAAAATATTGATCGTTATTATATCTATAACCTTCACTAAGAGAATCGTGCTTTTGATATATTCATATTGACCTGAGGTTTTTTTATTTTTGAATAATGAAACATATGTAATAGGACTAATATTTATGGGGAGATATTTATTAGGGTTTATTAGAACTGAATTTTTTTCATATTTCTGTTTATGGTATGAGTGGAGGCACACTATCATAATTTTGATGAAGGGAACACTTGTAAATTTTCATTATTTTATAATATTATTAAATAATTTTATTGGATGTTTTTCTCCATGAAAAATAATCTTATAATATCATAATGTGATATATGAAATATACAAACCAATTAGGTATACACATGTTTTTAGGTCCGTTTGACCCATATATTCTTAAGTTATCACCCACTTATTCAAGACTAACATTTACAATTTTATCCAATTTGTATGGTTTTTAATATAAATTATGAAAACAATTTGACCATATTACCTAAATATAATTATTCTAATTCTTAAATTGGAATCCAAATTTTCAAATTCAAATAATATAAGGTGAATGATTTTATTTTCTCAATAATATCACAAAACATGATGAATGAATGTTTTTTGAGAGGTAAATTTTTGTACGAAATGATTGTGTGACATTAAATATAAAATTCGTTATCATTTTTATGTTGATTTATATTGTTATATTTATATATATAATATATATATATATCTATAAAACTATTCATCATTAGTCATTTATTACTTAATTAAATATAGATAATATTTTTCAATGAAAAACAAATATGTAACAATGTATCTCTTATAACGACCAAATAACTGATTTTTTTAATAAAAATATATTATAAATAAAATTTTAATATAAAATATTATATCACATTATTATAAATAAATGTATGACTAATTAAACACCACATTTTCTATTATTCATATTCCATACTTTTACTGGAAAATATCAAAACTCCAATATCATATTATTTTGACATGGTAAGGTCAAAATTTATTTAATCCTAACAAATTATATTTGTTTTTCAATGAAACATTAAAAAAATTGTAATAGATTATTATTAAATTAAGACATTACTTATAATTGGAGATCAACATTACATTTTTTAATTCTTAGAAACTTTTTTCCAAAAAAAATTCATGGATGTGGAATTCTAAAAAATGAGGGTAGTAATTATTTATAAAATACTCAATATTTCACATTAAATTATCCATTTATTTTTTCTCTAAATGTCTTTTACTTGTTAGTTCATCTGACTTTTCATGTATCATCACCAATTTCAAGTAAGCAACCAGGAATTTATTTATTTTATGTATGTATGTGTCTGTTTTATGTTTGGGTGATATTGGATGACTTTATATATGTTTTTAGTATTTTTTTTAATTGTTAATAGATTGATAATGGGTATTATAAACCATTTAAATCATATAGGAGACCATGGAAGATAAAACAATATCATCTGTTATGGCGCAAAAATTTCTGAAACCATGCAGCCACATATTAGTCACCATGAAATCCGAGGAAGAGGTATTATGAATGGTTGATTCATGGTTTCTATAACCATTCAATACAACCATGTAGCATGTCTTTAGGGAAGATGTTGACACGTGGTTTCCATATTGTTTTGGTAAACCCTTTGAGCCAACCATGTACAATATTGATGTGATATCTTATAAAATTTCAGCCCACTATAAGTTAGCTCAATGAATCTAATTTTTCCATCATTTTGAGCCAAATTATATTTTTCACCCACCCACAATTTTTGAATTTTATCCACATCAAATAGGAAGCAATTCAATGGAAAATTGTGTTGAATTTAATCCTAATTCACATGGAATGATTTCATTTGTAGTATTTATTCATAGATGCACTATCATTTATTTATTATAAATATTTGTTCTTGTAAAATGTGGATATATCTTTCATGTTTTATAAAAAATATAATTATCCAAGGAAGTAATGATATTAAGGGATTTGATCTAGGATGTTATTTTTTATATTAATCATTATTTTGTTTATGAATTTGTGTGAGTCTACATTTTTATTCTTAAATAATAATTTTATTTCTCCACTACCAATTCATATTAATACATCCTTAAGGATTATAATCAAATTAATGGAATTTTAGGTTATTTGTTCGAAATTTATGTGAATATCCTGATAGAATCCAACTTTAGTGGTGGTTTATGTTGGAAGAAATTTTTTTGTTGAGAAAACAATTTTGGTTATGATTTTTAAAATGACTATTTTAAAATTTTGAATTGTTTTATTTATTGAAAAATATTTTATATAATTTTATTCATTAATATTGATTTTTACTGAAATATATTAAAATGGATAGTTTAGTATGGTATGGCAAACATGGTTGTGTGAATTTATGCATTCAATGTGACCCTGAGTAAGGGGGTGTGCCATTGGGTTACATAACTATGTGATCCATGATATTGATCATGTGTCCCTGGGATATGAAGATATTATCTAGTATGTGATGAAATACTGGAATGATCTGGAACCAATCATTAATAAAGAAGTTTCATAGAAACATGCATGTGGTGGGTTTGTTTGTGAATCATAGATATGCTATTACAATAATGTAATGTGATGTGGTTTAATGAATTTTTTTACATCCCTTGTAAATTACATTGGTATGAAAATTGGTGTATTGTCTGATATATAGTAGGTCAGATTATATTATATAATTTGTTTTATATAAAAGGGCCAATATATTTAATTCTATTGTCATGATTAAGGATCTTATTTGGGGAAAATGTACATAATTTCATTACTCTTCCAAGAATTGAAACGTTAGATAATTTGTACATATTTTTATTCATACCTAGTAAATGGAAAATTATCACCCATGTTTATTGGGGCTTTGGGATATATGGGATTAGATTTTCGACTAGGAGAATGGAGTAGGGTGGGAGATTGGTAGTTTTGCCTTGGTCGTCATTGAATTTCGTTGAATTAGTCATTAACAATTGTACTTCGATTTTGGTAATGTATTAGTTTCTTATTTATGGATTTTGTTATTATAATGAGATGTATTTCATTTTAATTTTGAATTATAATGTTTTTGATTGGTTATTTGTTACTTGGTTGTGGTTGTATTATTTTCAAAGTCAATATCATCACTAAATTGTATTGAATACATTAATATTCATTTTAGTCTTTTGGAATCCTGGGTATGTCTCTTAAGTACTAGTACAAATTTTGACTCTTCATAATCCATTGAGGTAGGGTAGGATGTTATAATTGATGTCATATTTTTCAGAAATTTAATCACTGATGGAATCATTTTTTCCATTATTGGAGTTGAAAATTCATGCTTATTGTGTAATGGAGTGTGGATTTTTGAATGCAATAGCATTTATACCACATGAAATATAGAGAATAAAATATATATAGCTAACTCTTTAAAACTGAATATTTTGTTACCTAGTAATTAGCTATATATGTGTCTCGGATAAACTTTTAGAGATGTAATCTCCTTATCATGGGTTGATCTAGTGAGTAGAGAATTGAACGCGTTATTGAAATGATTTATAAATATGAGTGCATATTTCATTTTAAGTGATGATTTATGAATTTTTTAAAATGTGTGGATTTTTGAAAATTTTATATTTTTTAAAAAATAGATTATGATGAAAGAATCAATGTGGTATGTTAAAAATTGGATAACTTTCAAAAGTACAGTGGATTTTTAAAAAAAATATTGATTATGTAATGTATTTAATTTTGGTAATACATGTTTTTTATATGTGTAATGTGATTTCATTTGAAATTGTAAACACATATGTAGCTATGGAGTGATAAATATGGAGTTTTTTATGTTTTATAAAATGGAACCTGGTAGGAATATGATAAACCAAACATATTGTGCAACTAAAAATGTGGTTACAACTAATTAAGTGGTGAAAAATAGTTTTTTAGAGTATAGTCCACGATTTTATATTCTGTAATGAAAGATAACAAAAGTTATTAACTAAGAAATGTTGAGAATTTATTTCAGATTTAAAAGAATGCACCCATCTTTTAGGGTAATTTAGAACCATAAATGGAAGAGATATTGCTGATTAAGATGAATCAAATTATTTAATTCAAATGTAAATTTGAATATTTGAAAGTGAATTTTGTGATGTATCGGTTGGAAGAATATTCACCCCATTTTATGGATTTGTTAGTCTAGGATAAATTAGATGAAAGAATTGGTTGGATGAATTTTGATGAATTGTTCAAAAATATTCAATCCTTGTATGTTCAGGATTACATGATTTCAAATCATTTTCATCAAAATGAAATATAGCTTCTCATTGATAGATTATACGACTAAGTTTCTTAATTTTTTCCTCTTTCAAACCAATTTTAATACATGTTATTCTGTTGAGGAACACATTTTGGAAACTAGGATAAGGAATGAAATTTGATCGCATATTTTTTTTCATTGTATAATTAATTAAGAAAGTATGTTAAATAAAGAAAATTTATTAGAAAATGTATTTTCACGACATATACTTGGAGTGAACATGTTGAATAATATAGGCAATGCTAGGAAAACTAATTCAAGGAGAAATGGTAATTGATACACCAATTTACAATGTATGATGATGAATTAGAATAAGACAGTAGGATCCGTGAATATTCCATTATATACCAAAATTAATACTAGATATTTCCAAAGTTGTACTATCAACCACATGAATTTAAAATGTACAAATTAACCTTGATAATTCCAAAATTGAAACCACATGGGGAATCAATAATGATATTTTTTAAGTTCTCCACGATCTTCTGTTTGGGAAACGTCTCAAGTGTGGAAGAAGTCATATGATTCAATGGAATGAGGGAAGTATAAAAATTATCATTAATATAAATGAGTTAGAAATGTTTTTTAAAGGAATACCATGACACCTATGGTAGTACAATGTGAAATATGTATTAATGATTAAAGTTCATCGTGATGGAAATTATGTTTATATGAGTAGGTGATTATGGATTATCAACATAGATCACTAATGGAGAAAGGTTTGATTATTTTAAATTATACCCTTCTTAAATCATGGTATGATATGAGTCCCTCCCATATATTTCTTTCTTATTGTGTTAATGATATTTTAACATTAATAAGTGAAATTATTCAATCTATTTTTAAACTAAAAAACTTCTCTTAGTTAAGGAGAATGTCGATCCATTATATCTTAAAATGTTATATTATCATTTTTGGAGCTATGTTTTTATGGAATTTTTCAATACTCAAGATTATTATCTACAACATAATCCTAGGAAGGGTTTGGATGAAAATGTTCAAGTCTCCCATCAATGTTTATACACTATGAGTTAGTTTTATGACTTTGGATGGTGTCTAGCTATTACATAGTGGATACAGGAATGTAATTGTAGGTGACAAGGGATTTTTGGATCCATCAGTTTGAATGATATCACACATGTTGGTATTGTTGAACAAAAAATTAATGGTAACGATCAAAATTACATGTTTTCCTATAAATTTTTACATGTTTTTAGATGTTTTCCCCAAAATATTTTACTTGTTTCATTCCACAAGAGAAGCGCGGATTAAGATTGATCACGTTTTGGGGAAAAATATTATTTCCATTCTATATAACCGGATTAAACCAATGGAATTAAAGGAAATAATTTCGTAGTTTGAAGATATGGAATGAAAAGTGTTTATATATCTGAGGATGTATTAGTGGGAATCAAAAGACTTATTTATCAAAAATGAGAATGAAAATATAATTATATGTGTCGAATATCATAATATTAACCAGTGGTTCTTGAAAATTTGCATATAATACGGATATTACCAATTATGTACTATGAAAGATGATTTTATAATGATAGATTTCCAGAGTAGAGATGGCCCTTAAAATAGTTTGTGATGACTTTCAGTCTTATGAATTCACCCTCATGATTTCTTTAATCCATAAATTTCATAATTTTGTCATATCTAGATTAATTTAAGGTGGTCTTTGCAGAATACATATTGTAAAATTCAACAACATGGGTTGACAATGAGAAAATGTTGGCGATATTGTTGGGATTATTGTGGGACCACTATCTATATGACTATTTATCAATGTGTGTTTTGTTGGATAATATAATAGAATTTATTTAGCTATATAATCTAATGGGGAGGTGTTTCATTAGATTTAGAATATATAGTTCCCTATGGGTATAGATTTGACAAAATAGGTTGTCTGGATATTTGATCCCTAGGACACCTTATTACTCATCTGGATACTTACCACTACACAATGTTTCTTATTTCTATACAAGAATATATTTACATATATATATATATATTTATATAAACCATAGATATATGTAGAAAATAATTATAATAGATATTCCTATGTATTTTCTTGTCTTTCATGGGGTAAATATTTTTTCCCAGCATAATTATAAAAATTTATAACAACCGTATTGGAAAATTGTTGATGTAGGTCCTCGTACAACCACACTATAATAACAGTTTTACAAAAATATTTGGTATAGGTATCAAAAAATAACCCATAACCACAGTTTAGGAAAACCCATTTATATAGTTCTTGAAAAAATAATTTATACCCACAGTTTTCCAAAACCATGGCTATATGATGAAATGTTATACAGATAACAACATTTTTGGGAAAACAATGGGTAAATATCAATTTTTAGAAGTTTTGGTAAAGGAATAAATGACCATTATAATGGAATTATGAATGTAAGAATATATTCAAAGAGTATAATGTTCAACATAAATTAACACTGATATTGATATTGATGAAATAAGGATATTGGTATGTAGTGTTTAGTGGTGATTCAGTATATATGATTGGATGTGTTCCCACATTGGTAAAACATATTATAACCTATGGCTCATGATAGTTATGGTTACCGAATCAGAAATACCATACACTAGATTAATCGTTAGATGTTGTAGTTCATGAATTGAAGACATGGTTTCATTACTTATTTAGTGTGAAATATAAAGTGTTTACGAATCATAATTTCTTGAAATAAATTTTTTCTCAAAGGGATGTAAATATGAGAAAAAGAAAATGGATGGTGTATTTTTATATGCTTGAATTGAATGTGATGTATAAACTATGTATATAAAATATTGTGGTAATTGAATTAAGAAACATTCACATACTCTATTCGAAAAAGAGGACTTAAATCATTGCTAGTTATTGTCATTGATAATAGGCATGAAATTCAAATATTATGTGGGCGGTAATGTTGTAGTTTTATATCACATTTATTTTCTTCTTGAATTAGTTGTTATGGGAAATGTGAATAGGTTTCATATATAATACTTTTTGTGATGAGGTCAACACTAAATGGTGGGGAGAAAATTATAGTATGGTTGTTGTATTTGATTTCATTATTGTGGTTTTTTGTTCAGTGGGTCATACACTAGTATTTTCCAGAATAACATCTTCATGCTTACCACTATTCATGATGGGTTGTTCATCTTGGAATATATATGTTTTATAAGGAGTTTAAATTATATGTTTTGTGGGTCAGTATTAATGGGATTGTGGATGAGTTTTTAAGAGACACAATACATTTCTATAGGATATGGTTGAGCATTAGTCGTTAACAATTATTTTTTATTCATCGCATATTACTATTTTTTAAAGGGAGGATATATTCATAGATTTTAAAAATGGTCTCCAATTAATGGTTTGAAAACAATATTTTATGTTGTAAATATTAGAACCTCTCATAAATGGATCACATTTAATCCATATTGATGAATCGCATTGGTGGTGGACTTGTCAAAAACCTATATCATAGTCGTAGTAAAAATGAATGGAAAACTGGATTTGATAGTGTCTGACTGAGATCCAGGGATTATGTCCAATTTCATTAAATCGATTCAATAATCCCATGGGATTGAATTGAATATGATTGTTTTGTATCATTGTTATACGGAGAGGAAATCACAACAGATGATACAAAAATTTGAATACATTATGTGGGATTGGGTAATGTATTTTTTAAAATAATGGAAGGATAAAATACCCTTAGTGTATCTCTCAAATAAAAACATTTATATGGCCTCATTACAAATGGATAATATTGAAACATTGAAAGGGAGTACATATCTTAATTAACTATGTTGGGTTGACAAACATGATACATCACTAGTTGGGCTAAGCCTTGTCCATGTGATAATTGGGATGATAGAGTTGATCTGGAAAATAATGAATATGGATCATTGTCGTTATAAATCATACACGGATCTTTGAATATGGTCATATTAATTCATGTCCAGTGATCATGTATACTTGAGAATATACCCATGGAATGGGCCTCATCATTTGGTAGTTAATGGAAGATAATATCCTGGATATGTATGGCCTTATAAAAGATTAGAAAGGGTTCATGAGGTGGATTATGGGTTTCCATTTGAATCATGATTCATTACAGTGCATAATGTGTTTCATGTACATTAGTTGAAAATGTATGTTACTAATCATGAACATGTTATTTTAGGGGAAATCATTGTCCTAGAGCTGGATGGTTTATTTCTACACATGTCGGTAAATAATACAGATAAGAATTTGGTAGTCTATACTGGGATACAAATTATCCATGTGTGGGTTTTTTGGAAACATGTTCATATTCATGAAAAACAATTACCAACATGATAATGAAATGGTCAAGATCTAGACATAAATATTTCAGACCAATGATGGTTTACTACTTTCCATATATGGAATGGCCAATGTTTGGAGAATATATAACAAAAATTTACATGTAACCCTTGATTAATGCATTTTATTTCTGTTATGTGAGTCGGTTATGTTGGGTAGAATTTCAAGAATATTTGAATATTTTTATATCTTTTCTTAATTTAATGGTTTGATAATTTTTATTTGAAATCATGAAACTATACGGGTAAACCTTGCATCGAGACATATGGGCTTCTAGTACGATACAACATTATGTTCATGATTATTCGATACCATTTATAAGGTTCACTTATCTAGATACCCTGAGAGGGGGTGAATCAGGGTATGACAAAACAAAACAACTGCCTCTTTTGATCTTATTTTGTTGGTAGACAAATCTACTTCTCTCTATCCTTCCTATTCCAGAGAATGAATGAATCATTAAGTATGCATATGAAAAAAAAATTTACATGTTTCACCCTCACTGGGAAATATCCAAAGAGCATACACTGGCGATGTGCGGATGTACCAAATTCAATTGAAGCACACTTCTGTTTACAATTTCAGAGCAGACTCACTATCCCTCCAAGTTTACAACCACTCACAATATTAAAGATAATTTCTCTCTCAACTGATTTGTGCTCACTACTTTTTTAAAAGATCCACTATCAATTTAAATACATGTAGGTCCCTTCATTATCACTAATGAAATCTGCATCCTTAACTATAAATAGATGATATGTTGATGTCCCAGTTCCACCCATAGAAGAATATCACATTGCACTGGGTCTACAGGATAACCCCAATATTTTTGTGCAACCCTCACTGTGCCTTGCATGTAATTTTCTGCTTTTGTGTGAAATCCACTTTTTCCGAAACTCCTCTTTTAGGCGCAACCAATTATTTTTCATGCAAGAGCCTTATTTTATGTTTAACCTTTTCGTTACAAGTAAAAACTTCTTTTACACACAATAAATTATTTAACGTGAAATCGACTTTTTTTATGCAGAACCTTTTCATTACGCGAAAATTCTTATTTTATGCGCACCATTTTCGTTACGCACGATCAATTATTTTACGCACAAAATTATAATTTTCACGCAACAACCTAGTGCACTCCAATTTTGTGAGCCATATCTAGAATACTCTTTAGGACATCAGCTACGCCAAATGTGGGGGGTCACATCATATTTATTGGAAAAATCGACTACTATGTAAAAAACCCTACTTCTTTATTTAATCCTCATTAAGCGCGAAAAACACATCTTCCGTACAACACTGTTTTCATTGCAGGAATCAATTATTCATGCACCACATGCCTTTTCAATTTTTGATCTTCTGATTCCAAATCACCTCTTATGCAAAAAACATCATTCCCCTATTTTCCTCACCACTCCAATAATGCATGCACCACATTCATTTTTTCTGCACCATGAAAATATTTCATGCACCACATTCCTTTTTCATGCACCAGGAAAATATTTTTCACATCACGCAAATATTTCTCACCCCAAGAAAAATACATTCTTGTACATGAAAAATCAGCATGTAATCCCCCTTTTTCAACAAATTATACATCATGGTCTTCATTGTGAACAAACACAACACTGAGTCCCGACTTTTCAACAAACATTGTCACCTCCATAATTCTTCACTGATACCCTGTGGGATTTTTTCCCAAAACCAATCGACCCCAAATTAGTAAAAGTCTAATGTGAGTTAGTGGGATTTCTATTGGTTGGGTCATGGTTTGATTAACAATGTCATCCAACAATGTGATGAGTTCATTGAGGTAGTGGATGGAGTTTGGTTTTATCATGGTTTTCCAAAATATTCAAGATAACAATCCACAGATTGAATGTGAGATTATAAAATGGTGGATATATTTTGTATTTACCGTAATTATTCTTAATTTACCTCTATTTTGACTATAAGTGTATATATATTCCAAAATAAGGTTGAGGCATTTTCCCTATCAAAAAAATGAAATTTGAGGGAAATTCTTGCTGTGTTGAATCCATATTCCCTTAGTATGTCATTATTTCTATACTTTTTTATATTTAAATATCCATTACTATTAGTCAAATTATATGTCATGTCCTATGGGGATAGATCTATGATTTCTTATTCTTATAATGGTGTAATAAGGAATCTTTGATGATAGGGAAAAATATCTAATATTATTTTTTTTGGAGATTCAATAATTTATGATATTATTCATTTTTTCCATAATTCCCGAGATAGGTGGCTTAAATATTAGAATATATTATTTTAAAAATATTTATCATTTTCTAAATGATTAAATAGAATGATATTTAGTGTAATATTGACAAGAATATCTTGGAATAAACCATATGTAGTGATGGATTTTTATAAAAAATGGCTTTTGAAAAGTGTTTATTTATTAATTATAAAATGATGATTTTATAATGTAGAATAGTTTGATTTATGGAATAATGATTTTTAATGATTATTTAAATAAAAAATATGGTTTTATTGAAATTGATTGATTTTTTTTGGAATGGTTTTGGAACACATGGTTGTTTGAATTTATGATTTCGACGTGGCACTAAATAATGGGTGTGTACCATTGGAGTAAAAATTTACATGAACCTAGATTATGAGAACGTTTTATTTGAAAATGTGAAAATGGGTAAATAGTGATTATTTAGATGATGAATGAGAAACCACTCTTGTGTATGAAACTATCATAGAAGCATGAAGCTCTGCTTGTGATTCTATCATGTATTTGGTATTCAAAAAGTAAATTTCATGTTGTTTAAAGAATAATTTGATTGATTTCATTTGGAGATGTTTTTTTATAAAAATTGTTTAATATTATACTAAAATATATTTTAAATTGATTTATATATATTTTTTGATACAAAAAAGATAATATGTTCTATCCTAGTGGCTTGAATAGGGAATCCAAAATCAGAAATGAAAATGATAATCATTACCCACCACTGATTTGGTACATTGGTGAATTTTTAAATATTTTTTATCAAGACACATGGTTAAGGTATTGTATGAAGAATATTTACTTGAACTACATTATACCTGGTCATGGAATGTAGATTTTGAGCATTGATCCTATTGTGAGGTGTGGTGTTTTTCACTTAGAGTCAATTAGTTTGCTTGGTTTAGTCATCCTCATTGGAACACTGATTTTGGATATGTTGTTGTTTTGTATCATTGGATATTGATATTATAGTGAGATGTTATTAAATGAAATAATTCATCATATAGTTGTTCCATTGTTATAATATCAATTGTGGTTTTTTTCTTTTTAAAGGGGAATTTTACTAAAATTTTATTGATGCCCTTGGAATTTATTTTGAGCAATTGGAATCTTTGGGATGGCACTTATGGCCAAATAACACTTTCTCCAATACTCAAGATAACAACGAGGTGGATGATACATTTTAGTACATGCTATCTAGTGTCAATAAAAGGGATATGATTTTCATAACATGATAGTTTATGTTAAAATTATATTTATTCATATGTGTGAACAAGTGTTCAGCACCACAAGACATTTCAATAGTTTCCAATAGATTTTGTGGAAAACATTTTAGTAAACACAACACTTGACTTATAAAAATCACTATTTAGCCATGTATTGGAAAAAAAATTAAATTATAACACATTTAAGGATCTTATATAGTAAATTTATATAATATAATATATATATATATATATTTATATATTTACACATATCTAAAATATTTAATTGGTATAATAGGGGGTAAAACCCAACAATACATGAAAAATAGTATATATTTATAACCATAGTTTAAACACAATTTAATGAAAATCATATTGTAAATATTAATTTTGACACATTTATAAATTTAATTTGAAAAAATAAAATTAATTTCTCAATTTATTATTTAATTATTACATTGTTGTGCATTTTTGGACATTTATCTGAGAAACATCATTTTTTAGAAATAATTAAAAAAGAACATTTAAATTAAAAACAACATGTTCAATTAATATATTATTAATGACAAATTATATATTAAATTTATTTTAAAAAACATTGAATAAATTATATATATATATATATATTAGTATAACATAGATAATAAAAGCCATTTTATTATGAAATTGATTATAAATGCTTCAGAATCGTTTGAACGCATTATTACTAAAACGATTGAATTCATCTGTCGACGAGATTAGAATTAATCGTAACAATCACATTTCTATTAATTGAAATTTGAAAAATGTAGATAATCCACTATAAAAGACTATATTTACTGTATAATAAGATAAACATAGTTTTTTACCCGAATTACTTGTGAAAGTATATAAAATAATTTGCAATTAATAAGGAAAGATAATGAATAAAAAATGTATAAACCCTTAACATAAGGTAACAATGTCCTAGAGACATGTAAAAAACCCTTTTTGTGGAAATATCACTTCCATATAACATCCATTAAGTAGTTTCATTATTTTTTATTACCTTTTTAGGAAACAACATCTTTACACCATACTTGTTTCCATAAATTCGAAGTCAACCATTTTCACTATTTACAATAGACCAGTATATCTCCCACTTCTGGAATCTGTTGAAAACACTTAAAATCTTCCATGATATTATAGAATTTCTTCACAATAATTATGAGCACAACCTAGAATCATCCATTTGGACAAAAATAGTTCCAAGGATGTGGTTTGGTATCAATCATCAGAACATACACAATTTATAGTTAACATATTCTCTCAAGAATTTTAGTTTCATTTCCATTATCCACTCCCTATAATCTTAATATTATATGATTAAATAAAAACACCAGTATCCTTAATTTTCTAGTATTTTTTTATGTTATGACATTAACATACACTTTAACACAACTCCTACTAATGGGACGTTAACACACTGATATTTGTTTACGAAAAACCACTGCCTTACAAGATGATGGTTATTAATTTTCCCATTAAACATATTAGGGTATCCATTATGTTGTAGACTATATTTATTTATTTTATATAATATATCTAAAATGTCTATATGTTTCTATAATTCTTATTTATAATATAACATTATGATTTACATTTTCTGTAAATATGATAATTTCATTTGAGTAATTGTGGGGTACTTCCCCCTAAAGTCAATATGACTCATTCAGGGAATACATCAATCATAGAATGGATGGTTGTAACAATACTGTGTAACATATATAAAAATATAAGATAATATAATTAGAAAATAAATATTTATCATTTACCCTTCATTCTTTTAATACAAAATTGAAATGAAAGTTGTGTCCATGCATACGTATGGTATACCGTCTCCATGAACGGTGCACTTCATTTCTAATCTTAAAATACTTAGGAAAAAAATAAATACATAAGTAATGAATATATAAGATAATATTTTCATGGTTTAAATTCTTTATATTATGATATATTAATCTAGAAAATACAAAAAAAATAAATAATAAGAAAATCATAATCGGTAAAACTAGGTAATTAGCACCCAAAATTGTAAAATCAATGACAGTTGTTAAAAAATGGTAAGGACATATTATTTGGAATTAATATATGATATTATAGAAATTGGTATGGTTATATTATAAGTTAGTAATATATTTAAGACCACTATACCAGGTAATAATTACCATTCACTAAAAATAATGTTACGGTAACAGATTATTGTCTTACATTTTTTTCATAAGGAATACACCATAAAAACCATGCACGTCATTTGTATAGTGTGTATATTTAATGTTCAATACATTAAATCATCAATAAATTTTCTTTATGAAAAAAAAATTCATTCATGGTTATTATGAATTAATATTTTCAAGTTCAATGGCACACATTGTGATATTTGAGGGTTAATATCCAAAAACATTTCTTAATATTTATCTTTGAAATCTCCCTACCTTTTTGGATTGTCATGTCTCACTAAGAAATAATCACTTAATTATTATAATTTATCATTTTAAATTATCCTCAACATCAATAAACTCAATCATTGTATATTATAATTTTCTAAACATATATAATCTTATATAAGATGTTCTCTTTAATTGTTGTTTGATTAATAGGGAATTATTAATAAATATAAATCTTCAATTAAATACTGATACATTTTGATAAGGAAACAATATCATCAAAATGATGAATGATTTTGATTTTTATGACATCAATGGGTCTTAGTAGTGGATATTCCCTCAATGAATTATTATTCTCATAAAACAAATCATTTGGCCTGCCAGATGGGTTATTACAGTACAAGTTGTAAACCTTCTGATGAATAGAAATTTTTGTCAATGATCCATGAAATTATGATACATGGTTTCCAATAATTAGGTATTTAAATAATTTTGATTTATTAATTATTAATTCATGAGATTGTTAATCGAATTATATTTGGATATATTTTACTAAAGTTATTATTAATCCATGAGATTTTGCATCAACATATCTATGGAGAAATTATATTCAATGTGTATGGAGTTAAATGAAATGAGTTTCATCTTCATACCTTTACATATTGATATTTATTTATCTTGTTATTTGAATGGTTGGTGTTAATAGTTATTTACCTTTATATGTTAATTTATTATTATTGATTCATTGTTGCATCCTATTTACTTAACATTACTCATCATTTGAACTCACCCTTGTTAGGTTTATTTCCCATTGTTATAAAGAAGTAATTATTGAATAAGAATTCTTGGAATATATTTATTTCTTTTTATTATGTACCATTATTTTATTTCATGTTACCTAATATATTATTGGTAACATGTTTAAAATCTTACATTCCATTACTAATATATTGAATGGCCCTTATGTATTTGATTCCTGGAAATCATTGAAATGTAATTATACAATACACCAGATCCATGCTTCTAGGGTTTGGGAAATATAGTTTCAATCAGATGATGTTTATCAACAATCATAGAAACCATATTTAGAAAAATAAAATTAGCTAACATAACCCTATGATAGGCATTTATGAAAATTACACAAGGATATCCTAGAATATGGCAATGAAGTGACTATGTGGGTATTACATGAAATACATCCATGTCTGGACACAAACAAGTGGATTTGGTTTCAGGCCCAGATGGTCCTTAGAGTAACAACACGAAAAAGGTGTTTTTGGCCAAACTCCGGGTAACCTATAGAAGACATTGGGCTTTACTGTTCACTTGGTTTGACACTCATGGGGGATACACTTATAATAGTTTACATTTTCATTACATACCCTTATGAAGGATTTAAATGTAAACACACCCTCAATGTAACTAATGTTATCATTTACAAAAATATTATGTCTATTATTATACCATATTTTAAATTCATTATTTCAAGAGCTAATCCCATATATTACATTTCATTAGAAATGAAACCATGAAGGATGATTGTTATTAATCATCAACCAAAATGAAGAGATTTACCCACTGTGGAATCCAATACAACTAGTATTGTAAAGGGGAAAATTCTAGAAATATTTGAGAAGATTAGTGATGTTATAAAAATTAACAATGTTAAAAAACTGAAACCTATTCAATAGAGATAATATTCAATGAAATATTGTTGTATGTGAAAGAATATGACATTCTTTAGTGGGGATAGTAATCCGATAATATCTATGAAATGGATTATGTATCTCCAGAATATATTTATGGCCTTGGAATGTCTTGAAAAGGAATAAGAATCACTTGTAGTCTATTGTCTCCAATGTGATGATGATTAGTTGTGGTCTCTGATCCTGAATATAATGGTGCAAGAAAAATATAACCCATGGAATATATTACATTCTATGATACAAATTTCGCAAAATATATCCCACATGACCATCAAATTGTGACAATGAATATGTTCAATATGTTAATGAAATATGGATGAGTGTTGCTTTTTATATTATTATGCTTCTTAAATATGGAAATATTGGTATGCTACGAATCATATATGCCACACAGAAATAAAAATCAACCAACACTATGAATGTATTAATCCGAATCTCAAAAGGGAACCAGTTTAAATATTTTTTATCATAAAAAGAAATATTTTTATGTTCCATCAAGATTGAGAAATAATTATCATGATCGTATTCCATCAATGGAACCCCAGTGTATAATGTTTATTCTATGAACCAAGAAAATGGTAATGTTTCAAATAGGTTGATGAGGATTATAATGTTCCCATATTGTGATAACTATGGGAATAATTACCAAGGGATATGAGTAAAGGTAATGATAGTTTGTTATAAATTATTATGAAGAGGACAGTGTGTTAATGAATGAAAGTGGAATAATGAAAACACTATTATTAATTTTAATAACTGTAATGTGACATGAAACTATTAAAATAAATTCCAAAAATAGGTAAGGAAATATAACATAGAGGATGCCAAGGGGAAATGGTCAAAAATATATTCTCACTACAGTGGAGGTATAAGCACAAATGATGCTTTAGAAGGTATATTAATAATATATTATAATTCAGCTATTACATTATTCGATTTTGGATCACAAATCTCTTTTATATTTAACTAGGTTTCTATGAAAATTAGACATTTAACTTTTTATTTAATATGAGATATGTCATTAAAAATAGTTATGGGAAGTATCATGGTAATAATGATGTGTTAGTTAGTTCCAATTAAGTCTCAAAATTATGATTTATGTTTTGATCTTATCATCATAACCATGGTTTACTTTTACATAATCATTGTTCTTGAATGGATCTTAAAATATGATGCCCAATTTCTTTAAAAAAGAAACAATGTAATGAATTGTAAGGAATATATTGAATCCCTTATCATTAGTGGAGAAGTTTACTCACATTTTTCTTATCTAGATCTACCCCAGTGAGATCTAATAAATGTGAATTTTGTAAAATAAGAGAAAATAACTTATAATTATGAATAATTTAATCATAAAATTGAGTATGTACCAATTGTGATGAAATACATTGATGAATTTTCAAAGGATTTACCTAGACATTCCACAGAGCATGAGGTTAAATTTTACATTGATTAAATCCATACAGAACTCCCAACATCAGTGATACCCTATATTATGGCTGTAGTGGAATTAGTGGAATTGATGAAAAATCTAGAAGATTTTGGTAATGATGAGTTTATTATACCATGTGTTTCACCATTGAGCATAATTTGACTATGTTAAAAATAATGAGGGATAAATTAGTTTTTTATTTATTATAGGGAAATAAATTCCCTTACAATAAATAACAACTATCCTCTACCATGAAATTATGACTTATTTGATCAACTTCATGATGAAAATAATTTTTCAATGATTGCTCTTGACTTTGAATATCACCAATTGAAATTGAAGGAGTAAATTCTAGAGGTTTCATTTAAGATGAAGAATATAAATTATGATTTAACATTAATTCTGTTTGAACTGAAAAATGCACCCTCTATTTTTATGCACATAATGGATAATATATTCATATAATAACGAGAATTTTTTTTGGTATTCATTTATGATATTATGTTGTATTCTAAAACCTATAAGGACCATTATATCACTTTCATGTAATTTTTAATTTTCTTGGAATGGAAGAGTTATATGGGAAATTCAATAAAAACAATTATTGACAGCAAGAAGTTTCTTTTCTGGGCCATATTGTCACCACTGATGGATTTTTAGATGATCCTGCAAAACTAATATAGTATGATAATGGACTAAACCAGTGAATATAATGTAAATACTTATTTCCATTGGTTTGGTGGGTTACTCTTGATGATGCATTAATATTTTTTCTTCATTGTCTATTCCTTTAAAAAATCTTACATTTAAATGAGTTATGTATTTTGGGAAAAAGAAATGTAAAGAATTATTTTGATGAACTAAATGGATGTTTAGTCCAACTGAAGACGCACAATGAGAACTATCCATCCATTGATCTATAGTTAGTATAAATAATAATCTCTTTGAAAATATGAATACATCATATCTAATGTGAAATATTTTCGATATACATGGATCCAAATAGCCAAAAATACAGCTTTTCAGTGAATGATCTCAACATGATTAAAATTATATATGTTTAGCAATTGAATTATTTTTATTTCCCAATACACTAGTACATAGAGAATAAAAATATGGGCTTCATTCAATGAGTATGAATTATCTAGATGTTATAACTAAAATTTGGATAATAAATGATCTGTTTCTTTTGAATCTATTAAATATGTATATGGAAATTTTTAAGGAATGAGAGACTGTAACGACCCAGGTATATATAGAAAATAATATTTGATATATACAAATTTTTATAAATTGTATATTAATATTAAGTGAATGATTAATCTTTGTTCGATAGCATACTCAACACACAATAGTTGGTTTATTTGAAATCATATATTTTACGCAAATTTTAGGTATACCGAAAACTAATATTATAATAATATCATTTTCAATGGTAGATAACAAATAGAAATTTTATTCGATGGAATTAATTGAACTAACTAAAATATTATCACACAAGTGTTTTAATTTTTTAAACATTATTCCAATAATTTTAGAGTCTTAAAATAAGAATAAATCATATTTAAAGAATGAAATACTCTAATATTCTTAAAAAGTTGATTTACCATGTTTTGATGGAGAATAATTTTTTAATATATTTTTGACACATGTATATGTTCACTTTTACAATATAAAATTATTAATTTATATTCGGACATGAATATTTGAAATTGGTTAGATTTTTGTATTTTTCCGATAATGTTCATTTATTAATGAATAGTGTAAAATACTAAATTATAATTCAATACGACCATTTAATATAATTTATTTATATGGATAGATTTTATTATTAATTGGTTTTAATGTTTTATTAGATTATCCTTTTACCATTTAATCAAATTTTATTCAATTTTTGTTATTTAACTTTTTATTTAGACATTAGAAAATATCAATCTTTTTATAGTTTTTATTTCATAAAAACAATCTTTTTGGTTTTCAAAATAAGAATTAATTTGATATTAACTTCTAAAACTACAGTATTTTGAATTTTGAAAAATGGATTCCATATTTGGAATCATGAGGTCCAAATTGTGTAAACAATTAATGTTAATATTTAGACATTAGGAATAGTAACATGAGTAAATATTTTATTTACCATTGTTATAGTGTAAATCTAGTAAATAAAGGTAAAAAATAATATTATAATAATATTAAAATATATAAACACATGTCCTAAACATATTAGAAGACAAAGGTCCTATAATGGGTATCCTAGGCTGGATTTTGGGACCCCATGGATCCACTTGTTAGTTAAAATGGAACTTTTAAAACAATAATTTATTGATAAGGAAAATCTAACATAAACATATTTCTTTTAGTAAAACAATTTTGATATAGGGTTATATAAGTAAAAATTTTAATTATAAATATTTATTATAAATATGAAAATATTTTTTACTTCATGGAATTTTTTTTAAAATTTGGACTCATATAAAAAAAATTATTTTTGACACAATGATGATGTAGTGTTTACCTTATCAATGAATGCTTTATAAAAATGTGATAATAAATATAAAAATAAATTTATTTTAAAAAATTTTATGGCATAAATGAATTTTAGAGATTATTATAACTTCCTATATTTGAATTAATGATGGTGCTTCTAAATAATCTAGTGGTCTTGGTTTTAAAAATATTGTAATTATATAAAAAATATATAAATTGATAGAAAAGAATTTTTAAAAAATATTATTTTATTAATTAATATATAAAACTAAAAACATATAATCAGAAAATTGAAATAAATGATGTTACAAATGTCATTAATGATCCATTTTAGTATTCAAGGAATTTTATAGTAAATTTTTTAACCATATAGTATGAATATACAAGAAGACTAGGTAAAAGTTAAATAAGATAACAAAAAGGTAAATAAAAAATATAAGGACTAAAAAAATATACAAATATAGTCCAATTTTTCTTGGATGATTCTATTTCAACATATATTCATCTTATGTATTAATTTAATGAGTATTTTATCCTTATATACTAAAAATCCTTTTATAATAAAATAAAAAATTCAAACATTCCTAAAGATCCCATCCGCCCTCTTATAAAAGGACACAATATATAACCAAATACTCACAATAATCAAGAATATTGGATCATCTAAAATCTAATTCAAGAGTGTCCCAAAATTCCTCTCTTCATCCAAGATGACTTCTCCTATTATGAGTTCAATTCTATAATTCTTTTGGATCAAACCCAAGGGATTTACCCGATTTATAGGTATCATCTCCTATCAAATTATTTTCATTTATTTTCTTCTCCAATCCCAAAAATCTCATTATTTCATTATATTATTACAAAACCAGTATATTCATTGTTATAGGATATTTTAATGAAGTGTATTAAAAATACACATCCACTCACCCTTATCTAATGGATACAAACATATAGTTTCTGTGGACGACAAACTACTACCTTACGAAATGATGATTGTTTGAATATCTTTTACCAAGAATAATTTTGTATATTATGATGAAACTATATTTATATGTTATACATATTATATTTATATTTTATTTATTGTTATGTATTTTTCATTTATATAATACCATTATGGTTTCCATGATGAGTGAATACGATAATTTAATTTGATGATGTGCATACCACTGCACCCACAATGTTATATGACTCATTCATCAAATACATTGATCATATAAAATATAGAGTTAATTACATTATATATGATATTATAATGGAATTATAATATACTTTTTTAACATTAGGTATTAATTACATTAAACATGACATATAAATGAAAGTAGTGTTTATGTGTATGTACAACTTACCTTCTCCATGAATGGTGCATTTCATTTCTTATCTACAAATTTTATTTATTTTATAAATAAATATATATACTATATATATATATAATATACGACATCTAAATCATCAATATCATCATAGAGATAATTTACATTTTGACCACATGAACAATTTATAATTATAACAAGTTCATTTTGGACTGAAAATCGAAACATCGACAAAATAATTAATATTAACTCAAATAATTATCTAACAGTTATAACATGGTAATAAGTGATTTAAAACAATATTAAATGTTGAAAAAGTTTTTTATAATGTATAAATTAACTTAAATATATTATTTTTTAAGAACAATGTACAAAGAAGTAAAGTTGGACATGAGGTTAGGGAATTTCTTAACCCAATTTTCATTCTTTGGGTCAATCCTTAACTTCTTGATTATTCCATATTATGATTTTGTCTTATCATATATTTATGAATTAAATATATGTACTTATTTTGATTACACATTATTGGTCTATTTTATTTACAAAATGATATTTGTAATGGAACCATTCACCCTCCTCTTTTAGTCAAAGACTTATTTTCTATTATGTCTTGCAATTTCCATTTTATTATGTTGGGACATGTTCTTCTATATCCTTATTGATTTAAATTTTATGTCCAAGTGGGGAGAGATACTTTTCTCTCACATCAATTCATCTTCTGAATTTTAATTTGACATCATATGGCTGCCGATTTTGTTGGGTCGGAGAAAAACGGGAAGGATGGCAAGAGGGGGGGTGAATTGCCTTTTAAAAAATAATTAACAAATTAAAATCAAAGTGAAATCAAAGTATATGAAGCGGAAAATAAAGAAGGCAATCACACAAGAAATTGTTAACGGAGTTCGGCCAAAACTCGACCTACGTCTCCGCTCCCAACTAAACCGTTGAGAGATTCCTACCGCTTGCTTTTCAATGGTTTTAGCAAGAAACCCACTAGGCTTTGAGGTAGCACTAGGACCTATTACAGCTTGCTTTTGATGGTTGAGCAAGAACCCACTTGCTTTTAATGGTTTAGCAAGAACCCACTATCCTTCTTACAGGTGAAGGATAGCTCACCTATGTCTCAAGCTATTTAAAGGAAAGCTTGACAACCTTTTCACACCTTAATGGTGATGTGAAACCCAAAAGAAGGAGGGGATGAGAAAGAGTTTGGGGTTTGTAGGCACAAACCCAAATTTAAAGCTCAAAATAAATAAAACACTAAAAACCGTAATTGGGAGAAGCCTTGGGCGCCTTTGATTGATTGGAGATTTTGAAGGCCGCTTCCAAGCTTCTTTGAAGGAGCTCCTTGGATGTGGAAGTTGTTGGAGAAAGGTGGGTTCCTTTGAGGAAGTCCGCCGGAGGTATGCCAAAGATGGAAAATGTGTACGGTGGCTTTGTATATGATCCGGTGGGTGTCCGGGGCTTCCATGGCCTTTATTTATAGGAATGGAACCCTTGGGGAGTCTTCAGAGCCGTTAGAGAGGCTTAAAGAGCCGTTGGGAGCCAAGTGGGCCAGCCTGGTCAAACTGCAACGGCTAGTTTGACTGGGCTATCGGCGGGCCGGTGCAGGGCCACCGGCTGGCCGGTGCCTTGGTTGTTGAGAAGGCCTTCTGCCCAGGCAGCACCGGCTGAACGGTGCCAGAGCCACCGGCTGGCCGGTGGGCAGACAGTAGCTGCCACTGTTTCATCAGGTTGCCACCGGCTGGCTGGTGACAGAGCCACCGGCTGACCGGTGGAACCTGGAAGTGGGCAATGCCTCTGCCAGGTCCACCGGCTGGCCGGTGCTATCACACCGGTTGGCCGGTGGACTGAAATTCAGTCCACTTCTTGATTCTTTCTTGGGCCATTTTCTTGGAAACCTTGTGCCTATTATTCAAAAACACTTCAAACAATATTAGATAAACAAGAGGGTGATTGTGATCATGAAAATAAAACCACGAGGGGTTCGAGAGGTACAACAATCTCCCCCTATTTTGATGATCACAATCACCAAAACAAACAATGTAGAAAATGAAATGAAAAGCAAGCTTTAAAAGATTTCTCCCCCAATCAACCAAGAATTTCTCCCCCTTTGTGATTATCAAAATAGCGTGGGGCATAAAACTTGATTGAGAGAAAATTGAAAATCAAGATTTTTAAATCAATTGGAATTTTTGAAAATTGAATTGAAAAATTTGAATAACAGTTTGAATTGAAAGTTTTGAATCAAAAACCAATTGAAATTTGAAATTTGAAACCAAATTAAATTTTTGAAATTGAGAGTTTTGAATCAAAAATGAATTTAAATTGAAAAATGAATCGAAAGAGATTTTTGAATTTAAGAAAATTTCTCCCCCTAAATAAAAACAATAAGTCACCGGGGATAGGAAATAAATTTTGGCCCGGAGAGACTCGCCAAAAGGGATTTTTCAATCCAAATTTGTTTCATGGTGGGTCTTCTCCTATAAAACTCGTCCGAAAAGTAAATAGATTTAGGCATACCATAACGGGCATTTTTGCAATCGCATTCATAAATTAGGTGCCCGGATTTTTTACAATAATTGCAAAATTTATAACTAGAGCTCCCCCTTACAAAAACAGTGGGTGCATGGGAGGAGGAGGCTTGGTTGGAATAGCCAAGCCCTTGGGTGGTTCGGGAAACGCGTTGGGAACCAAGTAAATTGTTCAAATTTTGTTCCCCTTGGGTGAACTTGGCTAGAGTTTCTCTAAGATCCTTGATGGTTGATTCCAAAGAATCAACATTGGGGAAATTTTGGATTTTTAGGGAGAGTTCCTCCTTCTCTTTGAGAAGTTGGTCTTTTTCAGAGGAAAGATTTTTGAAATTCTTTTTTAAAGCAACAAATTTTGAAGAGAGTTCATGAAAACCATTTTCAAGTTGGTCTCTAACATGTTGGAGTTCTTCATAAGACAAATGATTAAAAGAATTTGAAGATGAGGACGAGGATGAGGAATCGGAAGAAGTTACCTCGTGAAATGCCATTAGGCATTTTGTACCTTGGTCGCTCGAGGAGGAGGAGGATGATGAAGAGGAGGTGTCACTCCATGTCGCCTTGAGGACCTTTTTCTTTCCTTTTTCCTTTTGCGTGGCCCGTTTCTTGTTTAGTGGGCAATCGGGCTTGTAATGGCCCTTTTCGCCGCACCCGTAGCATTTTACCTTGGGCTCGGATCTTGCGGTGGGTTCTTGCTTTCGCGCCTTGCGAGATTTCTTCTTCTTGTGCTTCTTCATAAACTTGTGCATTTGGCGGGCGAGATTCTCCATTTCCGAGTCACCGCTTGATGATGAAGAAGATGAAGATGGTGATGATGAGGAGGAGCTTACTTCTTTTTGTACCTTGAGGGCGATGTTCTTTGGTGTCTTGATTGGTGTGCCCTCCTTTTGAGCTTGCCTCCTCATCGTGATCTCGTAGGTCATTAGGGATCCAATGAGCTCCTCGTCCGGCATGTTTTTGACATCCTTAGCTTCTTGGATTGCCGTCACTTTAGGTGACCATGAGCTTGGAAGGACCCATAGAATCTTCTTGACCATTGCTTCAGCTGAAACATCATCACCAAGAGATTTTCTACCATTGCAAACGTCAGTGAAGCGTGTAAACATTTCAGAAATAGACTCATTTGGATGCATTGAAAAAGATTCAAAGTCTTGTCTATACATATCTAATCTAGTATCTTTGACTTTATTAGTGCCTTCATGGGTCACTTCTAAAAGCTTCCAAATTTCATGTGAAGATGAGCAAGTAGAAACACGATTAAATTCATTTCTATCTAACCCGCAATGAAGAGAATTCATGGCTTTGCCATCAAGCTCAAAATTCTTAATATCGGCGGGGGTCCATTCGGATTCGTCGGGGGAAGACAAAGAATAACCTTGCATGACAATTTGGTAAATAGGATATCCTATGCTTCTTAAAAAAGTGGTCATGCGGGTTTTCCAATAATTATAGTCGGTCCCATCAAAAAATGGAGCCCGACCCAATGAGTAGCCCTCGTGGGCGAAAGAGGTAGATGCCATCAAAAAAAATCTTTAATTTGAAACCGGTTAGGGAATTATTCAAATTTTCCCTCTGATACCAATTGTTGGGTCAGAGAAAAACGGGAAGGATGGCAAGAGGGGGGGTGAATTGCCATTTAAAAAATAATTAACAAATTAAAATCAAAGTGAAATCAAAGTATATGAAGCGGAAAATAAAGAAGGCAATCACATAAGAAATTGTTAACAGATTTCGGCCAAAACCCGGCCTACGTCTCCGCTCCCAACTAAACCGTTGAGAGATTCCTACCGCTTTCTTTTCAATGGTTTTAGCAAGAAACCCACTAGGCTTTGAGGTAGCACTAGGACCTATTACAGCTTGCTTTTGATGGTTGAGCAAGAACCCACTTGCTTTTAATGGTTTTGCAAGAACCCACTATCCTTCTTACAGGTGAAGGATAGCTCACCTATGTCTCAAGCTATTTAAAGGAAAGCTTGACAACCTTTTCACACCTTAATGGTGATGTGAAACCCAAAAGAAGGAGGGGATGAGAAAGAGTTTGGGGTTTGTAGGCACAAACCCAAATTTAAAGCTCAAAATAAATAAAATACTAAAAACCGTAATTGGGAGAAGCCTTGGGCGCCTTTGATTGATTGGAGATTTTGAAGGCCGCTTCCAAGATTCTTTGAAGGAGCTCCTTGGATGTGGAAGTTGTTGGAGCAAGGTGGGTTCCTTTGAGGAAGTCCGCCGGAGGTACGCCAAAGATGAAAAATGTGTACGGTGGCTTTGTATATGATCCGGTGGGTGTCCGGGGCTTCCTTGGCCTTTATTTATAGGCATGGAACCCTTAGGGAGTCTTCGGAGCCGTTGGAGAGGCTTAAAGAGCCGTTGGGAGCCAAGTGGGCCAGCCTGGTCAAACTGCAACGGCTAGTTTGACTGGGCTACCGGCTGGCCGGTGCAGGGCCACCAGCTGGCCGGTGCCTTGGTTGTTGAGAAGGCCTTCTACCCAGGCAGCACCGGCTGACCGGTGCCAGAGCCACCGGCTGGCCGGTGGGCAGACAGTAGCTGCCACTGTTTCATCAGGTTGCCACCGGCTGGCCGGTGACAGAGCCACCGGCTGACCGGTGGAACCTGGCAGTGGGCAATGCCTCTGCCAGGTCCACCGGCTGGCCGGTGCTATCACACCGGTTGGCCGGTGGACTGAAATTCAGTCCACTTCTTGATTCTTTCTTGGGCCATTTTCTTGGAAACCTTGTGCCTATTATTCAAAAACACTTCAAACAATATTAGATAAACAAGAGGGTGATTGTGATCATGAAAATAAAACCACGAGGGGTTCGAGAGGTACAACAGATTTTTCATAAGGAACTATGTCCTAAACTCCATTCCATTAATTCATATCTTGATCTTGGGCACCTTTATTATCATATAAGATTTTTATAATGCACTTTGACATATTATATCATCAATCATCCAATGACCATGATACTATAAGTTTTTTTTATAATTTTCTTCTTTAATTATATTTATTCCTATATTTTCTCATGTGGCGATGGACTCTTTAAATAAAATATTGTTTTTAATGTTTTAATGATTTTATCATATAAATAATTATTATTTTTGTTAATGTTTTCAAAATGGTTTTATGGATGTATTTATATAGAAATTAATATTTTGAAATGATAATTCATATAACAGTGTCCAATTGTTATGAGCCACATTGACTCTAAAATATTTTCATAAAAGTTTTTGAATGGTTTTCAAATGGAATCTTTTTCGGCGATGGGTTTTACTAATTGAAAAAAGGAATGTTTCTTTTTAACGAATGCGATGAAAACAATCTTTCTTTCACTATGAGTTGTATTTGATATTTTTATTCCATAATAATATGTATTATATTTGAAAATAATGTAAATTCCATATTATCTTTTTTTCACGACCCCCTCCCCATAAAGTGAACTCCTCCTGGGTCGGCAATGTTAAAAGGGAGATAATGACCCCCGAGTCCCACCTCCAGTAGGCCCGAGATAGGCGACTAGCACCGAGTGTATAATAAACACACAAATGGGAGGCATTACCCTCTTAGAGAAAACATGCAGAATAGAGAGATTAGATAGACCCCAAACAACTGCAACTCTGATCTGAAATATAAAAGAAACTCAAATACACATATGTAATTCCATGTAAAAGTACTACAGCTGAAAGGGGAAAAAATGGAAAGTACCCAAAAGAAAGTAAAAAAAGCAGCAATCCCAATCCTGAATAGGTCATGCAACCAAAAACTAGTAGAAACCAGCATGATCTCCAACCTTCACCATGTGACTTGAAAGACACATGTATATACACAGGGTGAGTATAATAGTATACTTAGTAGGATCCTCCCCAAATCCTCTAGTGAAAAATTAATGAAAGCATTCAAAACCACATTGAACAACGAGTGAAACTAACTCATCACCTAAACAAATATACTATTTGTCCATCCTCACCATGACTACTCTCACTAAGTAACACATACTAGAATATATCATATAAAAAAGAGTATAAAGGGTACCCCTCTATTTCAACCCCAGTGGTTTGCCTCTTTGCCCCAAAATCGCATGTCCTGAGCATCTCTCTCCAAAAAGGCTTGCCCGCAGACACCTGGGTGAAGCACCACACCATCATAACAACCAAAAGTCTCCAGGTTGGTTTCAGGAGCCACCACAGGTCGCATAACATGTGTCATACGTCGTGTATTATACCACAATCCATTATAGCCCATAAACCGATTAAGGACCCTCAAGCCATCACATACTATACACGTTACCCCTATAGTAGTCCATAGGATACTGTATCCAGAATATATGTGTGTGAACGAAACTATAAATTACATCCCTCTACACAAATATAGGGATAAAACATACGGTTGTGCCTACCATCACAAGTATATACCAGGAGAAGAGAGCAGGGCCAGATGGGGTAGTCAGCCATTCATCCTCCAACTGGAATATGGGGGAAAACACCCCCTGAGGGATCATAATCCCCGGGGTGTCAATTTCCCTTACTTACAGTGTAGAGAATCATATATGAACACAAAAAGTAAAAAATATACAATATCTCACAACCACACTATGGGCATAACCTAGTCTTAGACACAACTACAGCTATCGTCTCTCGGACTCCGGGCTGCCATTTCTAGGACTAGGTATCTTATAATCACACAACCATTTAAAGAGATTTATTAGATTACTTCATTCCCAATTTATTAGTTACATTGTACATTAATTAATTCATGGAACATTAATTATCCATGAACAATACCACTTTAAATTTCATTAGAATCACACCCAAAGTCAATAGTTCCTTCAAAAATTTCAACCTCATCATTATGTTCTGGCAACTCCAATCCCATTAGTTAACACCATTTAATCAAACACTCATTACAGAAACACATTCCCATATTCCCAGGTATTCTAGAAAAACATTCTATGCTACTAACACAATGGGTCTCAACACAATGAGTATATGTACTACCCATCGAGTCTTGGCTGCCTATAAAAAGAGTGTATACCCATTCTCTGTTAAGAATCTAGACATGGAAATCATGTGATGTACCCCACGTGTCCTCGCCTCTTTTAGAAGAAGGGTAATCAAGACCAGAATCCTTGAGCCGTGGGGAAATGTAAAATAGATAATCAAAAAATAAGAATTAGCAAGCATCCAACAATCATATCCATCCCATCCCATCATCACTAGTGTCCTCCCCGACACCCACATGCATAAACCGATGCAGCTCACCACTCTAGGCGTCATCCATTGCCACAACCAAAAGGCCTTTATAACCCCACATATCACAAAACCCCTCCGAGGGTCACGTCTCAACACAAGTAGCAGGAAAAAAACCATCAAATCAATTGGGCTATGGACTTTTAACAATCACAAGAGTAACTCAGAACCATTCAAGGAATTATCAAAAAATCAAATTACTTAATCCATCTTGAATTAACAGATTTATAATTTGTTGGTTCCAACATCAGGAAACATAACCAGTAAGCTATCACAAATGATTAAACATGCTTACTATGCCAATTTTATTAACATCAAATTAAAACAAGAACCAGATTTGTTTTCATGGCCCATTACCTTTATCCAAACAATTATCAATTAATCCCAGTATTCATTCTTTACCGATTTACATCAAGAACAACAATGTATAAAAGAAGACATAGATATCACACTATCTAGAAAAACAAGAGGGAATAACATACGATCGATAAAATTTCATTATCTGGTTCAAAAAATTTATTATGTCAATTCCTTGTTCACCCAATGGGATTAAACATGCTAGGAATACATTTTCACATAAAAGAAAGGGAAGCAACAAATCCCCTACCTCAATAGTTTTTGAAGAAAACCCCAACAAATAAAGAACACACAAGAAAGCTGGGTTGATTCTCCAAGAATCCTCCTTAGATATCTTCTTCTAAAAGAACCAAGACTAAATATCAACATATATGGCATCCACACACATAGATCTACCCATAACGGGTGTAGATCTAAGAAACTGATAGAAGAGGAGAAGAAGATCTAAGTATATCTAAGAAACCAAACAAGAATGATTACATACCTTAAGAAACCAGCTTCTATTAGCCAAAAGAAGCCTTCAGATCGCCTCCAAAACGTGTGGGAGAGGTTCTCATACCATCAAGAGATTTTAATCCCGAGTTATGGCTGCATAGGAGCTTAAACGATCAAGTTAGAGGAAAAACGGTTGAGATCCAAAATTTTAGGACCTAGTTTATGTGCCTGCAAGGTTTGCTCGCATGGTTAGACAAACCATGCGCTAACCATGCGGTCGCTACTGCCTCACCAAACACTCCTCACACGGTTAGGCTGCACGATTGGAAAAACAGTGTCCTAACCATGCATCGGCCACTTCCTCCAATATTAACTAGGCACGATATGGAAGCACGGTTTAGCCAAACCATGCGCAACCCTTGCGAAAGCAATTTCCCTTTAGTTTTCCTTAATGATTTATCCAAATGCACCCACAAGTCACTACTCCAAACCAAAGGTATTTAGAAACATCAAAAATACCTGATGACGTGATGTGATCTTACAGTTTACAATTTTCTACCATTCTAACTATTCACCTGAATGGAAAACTAGAAAAAGTGATGGGGATAAGACACCTTGACCTCCCATAACACCTCTAACATTAGATTTTTACAATTTAGTGGACAAGAGAGGTTTGGGCCATTATATTAGATACCTCTCAAATCATTATCATCCTAAAAAATCCAAAACCCACAGAAAGAGATAATGAAACAGGGTCTGAACAACCACCTATTAAGATACCTCTCAAAAGAGCACAAGCCTCCAAAACAATAATGGGAGCCATCCCATAAACATGAAGGTTTCATAACCAAGAAATATACATTGATACATAAAAAGAGTTAAACATCAAACAACTATGGGTATTGATTACGTATTTGTGACTCACGTTTCCAATTACACTCCTCCAAGCCACCGTGTTTCCAAAAGACACTAACTAAAGGAATATAACGCATGCAAACACCTTCTCCTTGAGGTCTTGGATCACCATAGGTCGCTCCTCAAAGGATGCATCATCATCTACATCAATCTATCCCCAATTGATAATGTGAGAGTCATCATGAAGATAACGACGGAGCTATGATACATGGAAAACATCATGTATCTGACTCATCTATGGGGAAGTGCTACTCGATACGCCATAACTTATACAGGAGCTAACACCTCTAAAGGGCCGACAAAGTTGGGAGAAAGCTTACTTCCACGACCAAACCTTCGCTACCCATGACGGGGAGTCCCCTTCAGAAACACATGATCGCCATACATAAAATCCAAGGGTCTCCTCCTTTGATCGGCATATGATTACTAATAATCATGATTTGTCTTCAACCTCTCATGAAATATGAGAACCATCTCTGTTGTATTCTTCACTAGTTCCTGTCCGAGAATTGCTGACTCTCCGACCCCAGTCTATCCCAACTGAGAACGGAAAGGCCGACCATACATTGCTTCAAACGGCACCATACCAACAATGGAGTGATAACTATTACTGTAAGCGAACTCCCCCAAGGGTATGTGCCTCATCCATGAACCTCCAAAAACAAGAACACAAGAGAATAACATGATTCAAGAGTCTAGATGGTTCTCTCTGCCTGACCATCCATTTGAGGATGAAAACCAGTGCTAAGTCATAGTTGAGAACCGAAAGAATGTTGGAGACCTCTCCATAACCTGGATGTTAAACGAGGATCTCAATTGGAAATAATCATCCTAGGGACTCCTTGAAGTATCACCACCTCTTCTAGATACTGCATCAACGAGACATCCACTGAGCTTGACTCCATGATAGCTATAAAGTTGTCTGATTTTGTTAAACCATCCCCCACCACCCAAATAGCATCATGTCCTCCTAGAGATCGAGGTAAACCTGTAACAATGCCCATTGAGATGTCCTCCCACTTCCACTAAGGAATCGCTAATGGCTGGAGAAGACCACCAGGAATACGGTGTTCGGCCTTCACCTTCTAGTAGACTAAACATGGTGAAACAAACTCTGAAACTGCACGCTTCAACCCAGGACACCAAAACTGACTCTTCAATGATCGATACATCTTTGTCACACTAGGATGTACTGTTAAGGGAAATCTATGGAACTCGTGGAGAACCGTCTCACGCATCGTCAAAGGAGAAAAAATCCTTCCATGATACAACACTCTATGTTGTCCATCCTCAGACCAACCATCAGGGGCCTCACCACAATCAACTCGGTCCTTCCAGACTTCCACCTCTAGATCTCCTAACTGAGACATTTCCACATTCTAAACTAGGGATCTCTGTAACTTCTTCTAAAAAATACAACCTCTACCACCAAATTATCCCATATGGAGATAAAATGCTAACAGTTCTTCCATTACTCTCTAGGAATCACCGGATTCATGCACAACATCACTACGTGACTTTAGGCTCATCCAATCAGCTACAAAATTTCCTTCTCTAGTTTTATACGATATTTAGAAGTTATATTCATGTAAGAACTCCATCCACCGACATTGTCGTAAGTTCAAGTCATGCTAGGAGAAAACATACCTCAATCTATTAAGATCATTCAAAACCACAAAGCGCTCACCAATGAGGTAATGTCTCCACAACATCAGAATAAATCACCATGGCTGCCAACTCAAGATCATGGGTGGAATAGTTTCATTCATGGTGATGTAACTATTGAGACCCATAGGAAACAACTAACCTTAGCTACATGAGAACACAGCCTAACCCCAAATTTGAAGCATCATAGAAAACATCAAACTGAAATCCCTTAGCTGGAAGGAAAAGAACTGGAGAACTTTCTAACATCTCCTTTAAATACTCGAATGCATCCTGACACTGATCAGTCTATATGAATTCATGATCCTTCATGGTAAAAGAAGTTAGAGGTGTTGCAACTCAGGATAAATTGGCTACGAACCTCATATAGTACCCTTCGAGATAAAGGAAACCTATCACCTCTGACACTGTCTTGGGGTATGCCCAAGACACAACTGCTTCAATCATCGATGGATGAAGAGCTACACCTAGTTGGGACAAACATTCCCCATGAAACGGACATCTCGTGCCCAAAATAAAAAAAATTGACAACTTCCCAAATAGCTGGTGTTCATGAAGGACTCCCAAAACGACATTTAGATGCTTTGCATGTTCCTCCTCAGACGTGGAGTACACAAGGATGTTATTGATGAAAACTACCACAAACATGTCCATGAACTCATGGAACACAACATTCATCAATCCCATGAATACAGCTGGAGAAATCATCATGCCAAATGGAATTACAATGAACTCATAATGCCAATGAAGAAAACCGAATGTAGTCTTAGGGATTTTCTCATCCTTCACATGCATCTGATGATATCCTGACCGCAAGTTTATCTTTGAGAACCAACTTGGACACTTCACTTAATCGAATAATTCATCAATATGTGGAAGAAGATAGTGATTCTGTATTCTCAGTTTGTTTAAGAGATGATAATCGACACACAACTGCAAACTACCATCGGCCATCTTCACAAACAAAATTGGTGCACCCCATAGTAACACACTTGGCCAAACAAAACCCACTAAAACTGACCATTAAGCTATATATGTAGATCTCATAACTCACAAGGGGCCATCCTATATGTATACATATATATAGGATATGCTACTAGCTGTAGCTCGATCTCAAAGATGATCTCTCATCGAGGGTGTAATCCTACAACCTCTTCTGGAAAAAAATCAGTGTACTCCTCTACAACCCATGAAAATGCCAACTGAAGAACCTTTGAAGAACTCACCATCATCTCTGCCATCATGGATGATAAGGTTGGAATGCACATGTGACCCATCTAAGGATCTCGCTCACCATCAAACACCACTGTCTCTCTATCAGCACCAATGAAAATGACTTTCTTCCTGAAGCAATAGCCTGCACCGAATACAACCAATCCATGCCGATGATAACATTATATGGTTTTATTCGTAAACATCCGAAATCTCCCCAAGAGTGGTGTTTCCCCTATACTAGATCACATTCTCTACATACATCAAACAAGTTAGCTCGACCTCCAACTGGCGTAGTCAATGCCAAGGGCACTCAAAGCCTCTTTACCTCAAGTCCCAAAGCATGGAAAATGGTAGGTTATATAAAGGAGTGTGTCGATCATGAATCAATCAATACATACACCAAGGTAGAAAACAAGAAAAGGGTACCTTGAACGACATCTGGCTCACCTGGAGATGGCAACACTATAGCATGAAGCTGACCAAGACCTCCTCCACGGCCACTCTCACCCTGATGGAGACCACCCCTAATGGCCACACTATACTCTATGAGGATGGGGAGTATCATGGGGCTATCCTCTTCCTTCACCATCTACACTCAGGTGATCTAAAGCTGGTGCAACTGGCTTCTGCTGCATCAGCTGGAACTGACTCAATGGAGGAAGCTGGAGCGCAGCACCTGGTGCACGATGACCGCTCTGGAAGTTCGGGAACTCGCTCTGATGTTGACCATGACCAACACAATAAAAACATGTTCCTGATCACTTGGAAATGGTTTGAGAGTTGTTGCCTCTGGAGAAATGTGATTTGAAGGTCTAGGGCCTATCCTCGGCTAAATGAAAACTCTTCCGTCCTTAATACCGGGAACCCCATACCACAGATTTGCTTTGTGAAGAATCTTGTAGATTCCCATATCATGAAGATCCGGTCCTGGGAAAAGTCCACTTCACAACCAAAGCCCTATCTAGTACCTCAGGATATGTCTTTAGCATAAATGGGGTGGCATGGAACTGGACCTCTAGATGCAAATACTCCTCAATATTCCTTGACATGGCCTCATAATTTGGTAACAGGTCCAAAGCATATCTTAAAAGGATCCTGAAATGGATTCCAAACCCTCGAACACTGGGGCTCCCATATCGAAGGGTAAGAACCTCTTGATGACTGGACTCCTTCACATTCGAATAAAGAATCATGAGTCTAAAACTATCTCGGAACTCCTCCCATGAGATTGTTGACTCCTTACGATCCCCGAGGTACAAGAACCACCACTACCTTGCTGCTCCACGCAGCATCATCACAACTAAGGACACCATGTGCTCTTTCCCAGCACAGATCGAACTGATTCCTAACTCGACCTCCTCCAACAAGTCTTCTATGACTGCATCTAAAACGGAGCCCTTGTACTTCTGTAGACTCGGGCACTCAAACTCTTGGAGTGTCTTCCTCCATGTGTCTTCATTGTTAAACTCTACCCTGTGGAGATCTGCTGGATCATCCTGCTAGACATTTTATGTGCAAACCTGACGAGGACGACGACTTGGTGCCATACTTGTAAAATAACAAACCGTTAGAGCTTCTAAAACTACAATATGAAAGACTCAACAGTAATTAATTAATTAATTTCTTTTATTCATTTTAGTTTAACCTATCCCAAGGTCTACCCATTCAAACATAGACCCAAATATGAATGATGCATGATCCTTTCCTAGGTCTCTACCCTGCAAGTAGTATAACCTTTTTTAGTAGACATTGTAAACATAATGGTTCGTAGATCAGATCATAGGGTGAACTAAATGCCTATGTCTCATCTAGTATCCATTGTTTACCTCACTTGATAATCATGAATGACATTGTTTCTCTACCAACCCATTCAACCTCAAATGTTCCAAAATCCATCCTATCCATCAAACTGGCCTCTCATACCACACTGTCACAACCCCCTCCCCACAATGTCTACCCCTCCTGGGTCGGCAATGTGAAAATGGAGATAATGACCCCCCCCCCCCCACCGAGTACCACCTAAAGTAGGCCTCGAGTTGTTGACTATCACCGAGGGTATTATAATCACACAAATGGGAGGCATTTCCATTTAAGAGAACACATGCGGAAGAGATGGATAAGATATACACCAACTAACTCCAACTCAGAACTGAAATATATATGAAACCAAACTGCACATATGTAATGCCATGAAAAAGTACTACAACTGAAAGGGGAAAAACTACAAGTACCCAAAAGAAAGTAAAAATAGCAGCAACCATATGCCCGAACAGCTCCTATAACCAGAAGCTAGTAGAAACCAGCTTGATCTCTAACCTTCTCCATGTGACCTAAAAACAGTTTGTATATACATTGGGTGAGTATAAAAGTATACCCAGTAGGATCCTCCCCGAAGCCGCTCGTGAAAAAGTAAAGAAATCGCACTAAAGAATAGTTAACAACAAGTAAAACTAACTCGTCACCTAAATAGGTATACTATGTTCCCAACCTCACTATGGATACTCTAACCAAGTAACACATACAAGAATATATCATATAACAAATAATATCAAGGGTACCACGTGACTACTTCCCCACTAGATTTCTGATTTTCCCCAACATCATATGTCCTGAACATATTTCTCCAAAAGGCATTCCCACAAACACCTGGGCGATGCACCACAATATGCACCACGTGCAACACAAAGGCTTGCCCGCAGACACTTGGGCGAAGCACCATACCATTATCACAACAAAAAGTAACCAGGTATGTTCCGGGAGCCCCCATGGCTCGGATAACTTGTATCATAGGGCGAGTATTATACCTCAAGCCATTACAGCCCATACAATGAGTAAGGATCCTCAATCCATCACAACCTATACATGTTACCCCTATAGTAGTCCATAGGATACTATATCCTGAATATATGTGTGTGAATAACCACAATACATTACAACTCATTACACACAAATAAGGGGAAAACTATCTGATGTGCCTACTAGTACAAGTTTCTACAATGAGAAGTGAGTGGGGCCAATGGGGGTAGTCATCCATTGATCCTCCCACCAGAATGTTTGTAAAAACACCCCACAGGGCTCATAATCTCCGGGGTGTCAGTTTCCCTTACTGACAGGTTGGAGTAGCATATAGAAACACAAAATGTACAAAATATACTATATCTCACAACCACACTATGGGCATAACCTACTCTTAGACACACATGAAGCTAATGTCTCTCGGACTCTGGGCTACCACTTATAAGAATAGTTATCTTATAAGAACACAAAAATTTAAAGAGCTTTATTTTATTACATCATTCCCTTTATATTAGTTCCACATTATGTTAATTATTTTTTGAAACATTAATTAACCATGAACAATCCCACATTAAATTTCATTAGCATCACACCCAAATTAAATTGTTCCTTCAAACATTAAAACCTCCTCATTATGTTCCATTAACTCAAACCCCATTAGTTAACACCATTTAATCAAACATTCATAACAGACACACTTTCCCATATTCCCAGGAATTCTAGAAAAGAATTCTATTCTACTAACACAAAAGGGCTCAACATGGTGAGTAGATGTAATACCCATCGTGTCCTTTCCGCCTATATAAATAGTGTAGACCCATTATCCATTGAGAAGCTAAACACAGAAATCATGTGACATACCCCGCGTGTCTTCGCCTTTTTTGGAAGAAGGGTAAGCAAGACCAGCTTCCTTGAGTAGTGGGGAAAAGTAAATCAGATAATCAACCAACAAGAATCAGCAAGCATCCAACATTCAAATCCATCCCATTCTATCATCCACGATGTCCTCCCCGACACGAACATGCATAAACTGATGCATCTCGCCACTCCAGGTGTCATCTGCTGCCACAACCAAAAGGCATCTATGCCCCCACATATCACAACACCCCTTTGAGGGTCACGTCTCAACAAAAGTAACAGGAAAAAAAACCATCGCATCAATTGGGGTATGGACCTTATAAAATCTAGAGGGTAACTCAGAACACTTCAAGGAATTATCAAACAATCAAATTCTTTAATCCATCTTGAATTAATAGATTTATAATCTGTTGGTTCCAACATCGGGAAACATAACCATTAAGTAATAAAAATGATTACAAATGATTACTACGCCTATTTGATTAACATCAAATTACAACAAGAACTAGATTCATTTTCATGCCTCTTTATCTTTGTCTAAACAATTATCCATTAATCCTAGTTTATGTTCTTTACTGATATCCATCAAGAACAATAGCTAAGAAAAGCAAGAATATATATCACACTATCTTGAAAAACATGAATAAATAACATACGATCAATAAAATTTCTTTATCCAGTTCAAAATACGTATTATTTCACTTCAATTGTCATCCAGTGGGATTAAACATGCTAAAAATATAGTTGCACTTAAAAAAAGAGAAGCCAAAAATCCCCTACCTCAATGGTTTTTGAAGAAAACCCCAACAAATGAAAAACTCCCAAGAAATCATGGTTGATTCTCTAAGAATCCTCCTTATAATTTTTCTCCTAACACAACCAACACTAAATCTCAACATATTTGGCATCCACAAAATTAGATCTACCCATTACAGGCGTAGATCTAAGAATCCGAGTGAAGAGGAGAAATAGATCTAAGAAACCAATCAATAATGATCACATACCTCAGGAAACCAGCTTCGATTCTCCAAGAGAAGCCTTTGGATCTCCTCCAAATTGCTTGGGAGAGGTTATCCTACCTTCAATGGAGGGTTATCCCTTGTTATGGCCACTTAAGAGCTTAAACGAGCAAGTTAGAGGAAAAACGGTTGAGATCCACAATTTTAGGATCTAGTTTAAGTGCCCTCACTATTTACTCTAACGGTTAGACAAACTGTGTGCTAACCGTGCGGTCGGAACGGCCTCGTCAAACACTCTAGGAATGGTTAGGCCGCACGGTTAGACAAACCATGCGATAACTGTGTGTTAGCAACTGCCACCAATATTAACTACGCACGGTATGGACGCACGGTTTAGACAAACCTTGTACAGCCCGTGTGAAAGCTACTGCCCTTTTGTTTTACTTAATGATTCACCCAAACTCACCCCCTAGTCAACAATCCAAACCAAAGGTAGTTAGAAACATCAAAATTACCTGAGGACGTAATGTGATGTTATAGTTCAAAATTTTCTACCATTGGAACTATTTCCCTGAATTGAAAATGTGGAAAAGTGTTGGGGATAAGTCACATTGACCTCCATGAACACCTCTAACATCACATTTTCACAAAGTAGTGAACCAGAGAGGTCCGAACCATAACACTTTTTTTCATATTTTTTATTGAAAATGGATTTCAGAAAGCATTGGTTACATTAATATATTGAAATGATATATTGTATTTCAATGTGGAAATGTTATATTTCATTTATGTTTTATGATTATATTATGGTTCTTGGGAATTGTTTATGTATACATGTGGTTCCATGATAAAAAATGGGTGGTTGAGCTCGATATAACTTTTCAATTCATTGGGTAATGTGTTGGAGGTAAACTTTAATGTATCTACAAAGGGAATTATGGAATATATTGTGAGGTGTATTCCAAATGTAACTCCCTACGTAGATATGAAAGAACAATGTGTGCATGTTATGTAATCCACATGTTACCATTATGATTTTTGATTTCCATTTGTTATTCATAAATATTATGATATTCTATGGTATGTTAATGACTGAAATGTATGATTTCATTGATTGTAAGGTATTTAGTTACTAATGAATTCATTCTTTGTTTTATAACCCTTAATGAGCTTTTTATCAGCACACCATGTTTTTGAAATGTTTTTCACAGGGTATAAAGAAGGGTATGAGAATGAATTAATTAATTTAGATTTATATCAAAAAAACTCTTGTATTTTTTTGGAATTTTTATTTTTTTTGATACATTTCATTATAGTAAAATTGAATATTTTGTTATTTTTTAGATTTAATTAAATAGTTTCAGCCTATTACTCCAAAAATCTAAACATGAAAAGATACTCAATATGATTTATTTACATTCTTCAAGACAATGTATTCATTTAGTAAATGGCTGGATCTAGCACGAACCAAAGTAATAATGAATTTGTAGAAAACTATGAAGATATTCTGAATAAGAAACCAAATGAGGTAGGAGATGCAATGACATCTCTTTTGGTTATTCTAAACAAACTCTCAGGAGTCAAGATTGATGACCTAAACCATGGGTATTTTTACTTGTAATCATATATGTGAGAATGAAATTTCAATGTGAGTTCACATAACAAACCTAAAGGAATGAATATTAAAAAACCCATGTGATAATCACGTGGGATGAAACTGATATGAATATTCAACAAAGGGACATGAAGATGCGATAGTTGTGATAATTAATGTCATAAAGCAATATCCTCCCATTGAAAAAGGAAGCGTCTAGTTGAATCTAGGATAGGTAAATAAGTTCTTGGAAAGGGATCAATTGAATGTTTTAAATGTGGTGTTCATGGTCATTAAACAAATAGATGTCCTATGAAGAAGTTTCTTGAATGGGAACACCGGGATAGTACAAATATATTTTTACCAATTCCAAATGTCGTTCCAATTAAAGATAAGGAAACTGAAAATGACCAATGAATGGTATGGATTATTTCGTAGCTCAAGTTTTAATAATAATGATATTTTTTGACATTATTCATGATTCTATTTCTATGTAATTTTTATAAAATAATAAGATAGAAAATGTAGGTAAATGATTTGGAAGAACATTCAATAATTAAGATGTCTTCATTTTAGCAATTGAAGAGTTATGTTGGTTGTATGTGTGATTATATGTTTACATGTATAAATGATATGATTAATTTGCATGACTATTTATATTATGATTAAAACTGATGTTTGAAATGAGAAAATTTTATTCAATGATGAAATATCTTTTATTTTTCGGATATATTTATAATGAACTATTTCGGTTAATCTGATCCTCGAATTTGAGGAAATTATTGATTAATACTTTTTGGATGAAAATGTGATGTATGTGATTATAATTGTGGTTAAAATATTTTATTGTTATTTTTGGGTAATTTATCACATTTCTGGGAATTTTATACGATTATATAATTTTTTGGAAATTGAGAACACTTAGATCGTGTGACAAGAAGTCACATTGGATATTGTTTCAGGAATCGAACCCAAAACCAATGTGTGATTGAGATTTATTTTAAACAACTCGACAATGTGAATTCGACGGTTATTATGACTTATTATGTTTGGTTAAATGATTTTATTGATTAGTAATATGTTTATTTTGGGAATATATTATTTTATCAAATTGATTTTCATATTATATGAAAATGATTTGGTGATTATGTGATGATATTTATTTAGGATTACATTATCTCTTTTGAGGAAACAAAATATACCTAAGGAAAATAGAATACTATGGGTTTTCATTTGTGGAGTAATAATGGAAATATTATTTTGGATGAATCAATGTTTTTATTGTGGATTTATAGATATTTCGGTTACTTCTGTGAATTGTTATCTTATCTATGAGAATATGTGATTATGTTAATCACTATTCATTATGAGACATTAAGAGTAGTAGATGTTATTTGGAGGTAAATGTTAAAAGTTACCATGGATGACTACCTAATCAAATTCTTATTAATTTTTAGATTCAATCATAGTTTAGATTATATTGAAGGATTTTTTAGACAATTATTTATTGAATGGTCATTGATGAACATTGGGTATTGTTTGTTCAATTTTGGAGATTAATAGTAGTATATTTTTTTATTAATTATTTTCCTTTTTGGGATTATCTGACCATGTACTAAATTTTTTGGATTCAGATAATTTATAAATATACAAAAAATATATTTTCCATATTTTTTGGATTATTTGATTTATAGAAGATTATTGTTGATCATCATATTTAACCAAGTCATCATGAATACTCATTGTTTGGATAAAATAAGATTTTTTGCAAGAAACTAAATAAAGGATGAAAATCTACACGAAAAGTAGGTATATATGCTTATTTTCTTAGTCAATCTCATAAATGAATTCATCTAAATTACGTAAGGGAACATAAAAAAATATATTGTATGTTTATTTTCCTACTGGGGAATCAAATAATGTTAAACCTATCAAATGTTTGTGGTTTTCATGTTGTTAACGTTCTCCAAGTCATGTTTTATATCACTATCCAATAGAACATGACACTTAGTTTCTCCTCCTAATTTTTTTAATACATATAATCCTAGTTTTTGTTATCTCAGGTTACTTTTTTACTTCTCATTATTTTTTTAATGTTAGAGTTATATAGACACTTTTTCCGATGTGGGACTTTCGATGAATTTTCTATGCTAAATTTTAAAATTTTGAGGATGAACTTTCCAAAAGGAGAAATGATGTAGTGACCTAGGTATTTATATAAAATACATTTTCCAATATATTAATATTTATGAATAAGATATTAATTATATGTTAAAGAATACACTTTGTTAAATATCGTGCTCAACACACAACAATGGGTGTCTATGAAATCTAATTTTGCACAAAACATTTAGTAATACAGAATTCTAATATTACAAGTTTATTATTTTAAATGGTATTTAACACCTAGAAATTTTATTGAAAGAATAAATAAAACTAACCACAATATTATTACACATGTTTTTTAAATTTTTAACTTTTATCCAATAAATGTTATAGGATTAAAATAAAAATTAATATGATTTTAAGCATGAAATACACTAATATTTTTTAAAAGGATGATTTCTTTCATTTTGATGTAGAAACATTTTTAAATATAGTTTTTATCAATTTTATATGTTACATTTTATAAAATAAACCTCTTCTTTTGAAGTGGGAAAAACAATTTACATTGGGTAAAATTTTGTATTTTTATGAAAAAAATAATGTTTTGATGAATAGTGTATAATACTGCATTTTAATTAAAAGCTACCTTTTAATCTAATATATTTATATGGGTAGATTATCATTTTAGATGGTTTTAAAGTGTTATTTGAGTTTTTTTTAACATTTTATTCCAATTTTATTAATTGGAAATAATTTCACGTTCTAATTAGACATAAACACATGTCAATCATTGGATTGTTATTATTTTTTTAAAACATGATTTTTTGGTTTTGACAACCAGAAATGATTTTTAAAACATTTCTACAAACTTCTCTGTTTTGAATATATAAAAATGGATTCAATTTTTCAAATTAGTCTGTCCAATTTTTTTAAAAAGATAAATTTTATTTTTAGGCATTTTCAATAGTAACTTTAGTAAAATATTTTATTTACCATGGTTAAAGGGTAAATTTAGTAAATAAGGGTAATTATTATTATTATAATAGTATTACAATACCCTACCATTTTTCATAACCATATTTTCAAATACATTTCTTACCATGGGAATCCTTGGGTCGATTTTGGGACCCCATGTAACAACTTCTAATTGGAAAAGACACTTTTATAAAATTTATTTAATATTAAGGAAAATTTAACGTAAACATATATCATTTAGTAAAATTATATTTATATAGAGTTATATAAGTGCTCAGTTAAATTATAAATATTCCATATAAATCTTTAAAAAAATTCATACTTAATGGTATTTCATTAATAATTTATATACATCATATAAATAAATTAACATATGACATAACATTGATGTAGTGATTACCTTATTATTGAATGATTTAAATAATTGAGATTATAAATATAAAAATATATTTATATTAAAATATTTATTACATATAAGAACATTTGAGATAAATATGAATTGATATCTTTAAATTAATAATGGTTGTTCGAACTAATAAATTTTTATTGTATTTTTTTATAAAAATCATGATACAAATAATATATAAATTGATATAAATGAGTTTATTAAAAAATATTACTTCATTAATTGATATATCAATCCAAAAAATATAAGATTCATAAAAATTCCATATATGATATTAAAATTTTCATTAATGATCCATTTTGGGTCTATTATCATTTTATATTAATATATTAACAATATAGTATGAATATACATTAAGATATGGTAAAAACTACATAAGTTAACAAAGGGTTAAAAAAATAAGGATTTAAAAATATCCAAAAAATTTCCAATTCTGATTTGATCATTTTATTTTGACATATAAACATCTTATCTGACAATGTAATGAGTTTTTGAATTTTTGAAACTGAAAATCATTTTATAATAAGAAAATACTTTAAACCATTCCTAAAGAGCCACTCCTCCCTCTTATAAAAGGACACCACCTCTATCCCATTAGTCATAACTCTAAATCCAGTTTTCTTGTCCAAACACATCTTCAATAAACTCCTAAAATCCCTCTATTCCTCCAATAATCCTTCCACTAGGCATAATGAATTTTATGAAATCCATATGTTTCAATCTATAGGGAGTAACCCGATTTAATATTAATGTCTTCTCTCAAGTTCATTTCTTTATTTCCTTATCCAACACCCAAAACATTCATTATTTCGTTCTTTAATAACATCACTAGTATCTTCAATATACATGGATTTTTCTTGAGGGGAATTCTAAATACACATCCACACACCCCTTCATCTAATGGATAAGAGCATACTATTTCAGTGGACGGTGAACTACTATCTCATGAAAAAATAAATGTTAAAATCTATCATACCACCTCCCATAGTAGCCATTTTGAAGAAACGATATTTATATGTGATATATATTATATTTATATTGTCTTTATTCTCTATTACTTTTAATTCATATCATACATTTAAGATTACCATAATTGGTAAATACGATAATTTCATTTGAGAAGGTGCGGACTACCGCCCCCTCAAAGTGATATGACTCGTTCAGGACATATGTGGAATGTATAATGGATGGATATATTGAAATTATATATTATATTATACTATAATTATAATATAACTATTTAGCATTATGTTTTCATTCCATTAAATATGAAATATAAATGAATGTGTCGTTTATGCGTATGTACGTCTTACCGTCTCCAAGAATGGAGAATTTAATTTTTTATCCCTATAATGTTATGTACTGTAAAAAATACATATATATAATTGATAAATAATATATATATAAATGATATATATATCATTAATATCATTCTGTAGATAATGTAATTTTTGACCACATAGACAATTAATAATTATAACAAGTTCATTTTTGACTCATGTTCTGAAAATCGAAAAAATATTTGATATGAACTCAAATAATTAAATAACTATCATTGAATGGTAATGAGTGATATAAAAGGAATAACAAACTTGAAAAAACTATTTATTAATGAATAAATTAACATAAATTTATTATTTATGATGAAAAAGGAACATGCAAGTCAAGTTGGACTTGAGGTAAGGGAACTTCTTAACCAAATTTCCATTCATAGGGACAATATTCTAATTATTGATTATTCCATTCTATGATAATTTACTATATTTTATTTATTAACTAATTATGTGTAGATATAGTGCATACATATAATATATCTATTTTATTTACCAAATGATATTTTTGATGGAACTTTTCACCCCCCCCCCTCTTTTAGTCGAATACTTATTTTATGTTATGTCTTTAAATTTCCATTTTCATATGTTGGGACATGTTCTCCGATATCCTCGCTGCTATTAATTTTATTACCAATTGATGATTGATCATTTTCTTTCTCATCAAATAATTTTTGGAAATTAAATGTAATGTCGTTAGGCTTCCAAATTTTCGTATGTTACAATGTCTCGATCTCCTTTCATTTGAGGCATATCAGGATCATTTCAACATTATTATCTTATAGGGTTTATATATTTCCCTTTGATATATTATATCATGAATCTCTATATTATCATTATATTATTATTATTTTTTCATTTTATTCCATAACTACTTTAATTAATGTATTTTCTCAAGTGGTAAGTTACACTTTAACTAAATCATTTTTTAAATTTCTTAATGATTTATTTTTTAAAATTTTTTCTATTAATTTCAATGATTTCCAATTAGTATTAAGGATTTATTTATATGGAAATTAATGTTTTAAAATGATAATTTCTATAATAGTATCAATGATTCATGGAACACTTTGATCTAAAAATATCTTTATTAAATGTAATAAATTGTTTTAAAAAACAATATTATTATATAAAGCATTTTTTATAAATTACAAAATGAAGGATTCGTTATAACGTATATGGTGAAAACATCCTTTCCCCAACTGTATAAAATATTTGATATTTGGATTCCATAACAAACATAGTGTTTTTGAACTAAATATAAATATCATATTCCCATTTTACTTATTTGTGTATTGAAAATGGTTTTTATAAAACAATTATTAAGTTAATATCTTGAAATGATATTTTTTTATTTCAATGTGGAAATGTTATATTTCTGTTATACTTTTTTATGTTGATATTATAGTTTTGGGTAATTGTTAATGTAAACAGTTGTTTCCAGAAAAAACTAAGGGAGATCTCTGGATAGCTCTCAAATTCATGGGTTAGGTGATGGAGGTAAACCATAATGTTTCCCCAATGAGATTTAGAGAATATACATTGATGGGTATTCCAAATGTAACTCCCTATATAGATATGAAAGATACAACATTTTTATGTTATGGACACCACACATTACCATTATGATTTTTGACTTCCATGTGTTATTCATAAATGATATGATTTTCTATGGAATGTTAATTAATTAAATGTATGATTTCATTTAATTGTATGTATTGAATGACTAATGATTTCATTACATGTACTATAACCATTAATGATATTTTAATGCTCATCCCATGGTTATGAAATTTTTTCACATTGTATAAGGAAGGGTAATAGAACGGAAGAATTAACAAATATTTCAATTAAGAAAAAAAATCATGTTTTATTTAAGGAGTTTTTTTTAATTTCGATAGAGTATAATTGTTTACTATGATATTTTTGAGGTGTAATTAAAGAGTTACGACCTAATACTCTAAAACTATAAGCCTGAAAACATCCTTAATAAGAATTATTAACCCAATTCATTACAAAGTAATGTTTTAGGCAGGGGCCTTTAAAGATAAATCAATAATTTATCAAATGATTGAAAAACAATTTCTATTAGGGATGAAAAATTATTATCAATATGATGATGGAGAATTTGGGAGAAAATTAAATGGCATAAATGATGGAAAATCAGCACATTTTGTTTTTGAAGTTGTTGTTATCAAATTTGAAATGAGGATCTACATTATATCATTACCTAATATTAATAAAATGATTTTTAGATGATGCTCATAGCTTAGATTTGACTATACACCATGGGATCACAATGATTAATAGGGACTCCAAGGATCATTTTTAGTGGGAATAAATGAAGTAGAAAATATCGGATTATGTGCCAATATGTTTTCTTTGTCAACAACTGAATGTTGTTTGGAAAAATTATATTCTATTCAGGAAACCTCTACCTATTATAGTGTGGAAAGGGGATCAAATTACTATGGAATTTTTCACAGGACTAATAATGACTCCCCAAAGGAATGGTGTAATATGTGTTATCATTGATCAACTTATGAAATATTCTCAATTAATTTTAATAAGAGAAGAACTACTTATTAAGTACACCAAATGGCTCTACGTTAACGATGTTTTAATAAATAATGGTGCCCCTATGTCAATTGAATTTTATGAAGAACCCAAAATTACATTTAAACATTGTAAAATTATTCTGAACATTTGTAACTCCACGTCCTAGTTCCCTAGGGTCGGTGAAATATTACATAACATTGAAATGATACAAGAAATCATAACCTAAAATATTAATAATTTATATAGACATGGATGTAATAGATACATACATATGTTTTACATTACATCATCAAATAAAAAACCAATATTATTCCACCTTTAAAAAAATCATCTCCCTTATACTAACATTACATGTCCTTCATAATATACTTCCTCACATCATGGGATAAATAAAACATAGAAAGGGGCGAGGTTAGGTGATCAGTAATGATAATAATATAGCAGAAACATTCATAAATATGCATAAACATTAAGGAAACATATAAGACAAACTCTCAAGCATTTTAAACTTAATCATGAGCATAATATGGCAATGATAAACCAAATACATACATTTATATATTACCATGGATATTATACTGGTATAATAATCACATGTGACATCAAAATAAAATTTTAGAATGATGGAATGCATAATGTTGGACACCATAATCACATAGTCAAGGCCTTATTCCATGACTACAAATAAGATTATTTCAAGGACTTGTTCGAAAACATTTTTTTAACTCATTATGAAAACTGATCCATCTAGGAGCTATAACAGGCTCCACCAGTCACTTACTATGTCCAATGCATTCCTCATGTGATTATGTTGAAATATAACATAATCCTTCATATTAAAACTGGCATACTAAATGTTAATATGTTTACCATAAACCATGAATGGTATAAAAATAACACATCCATAGTCATACATATAAAAAAATCTTTAATATAATATAATATATTGTATCATAATAAATCACCTTCAATCATGTCTATAATCCATCAAAGTATGTTGACATAAATGAAAATAAAACCCTTTGAGAGAAATATCTCTTTCTATTTTGAAATAATTTAAAAGTCACATAATTATACAAGAAAACAATTATTTTGAAAAATATTCTTATATTCTTGTATGGGAAGAATACAAGATGTTATAATGGTGGAAAATAGCCTCACCTACTGTATAAGGTAAAAAAACATTATTCCCTAAATTTTATTGAAATGGTCATAAAAGACCATATTTGGAAAACGACATAAAGATTTATTTATAAAAATTATATAAAAATTAAAACAAGTATATAAATTGCATTAACCCAATGTATAGTATATTTTAAATATGTTTTCAAATACATTTTTAGGAATCACTGATGTGAATGATAAATAGGTCCCATTACACACTCACAATTAAACATCCTCAGATAATGAAGAGATTGTAGAATTAACAAATTCCTAAAACTTTTCCATGATTGAGGGAATGTTAACCTATTTTAAAATAGATAAATCAATTTTAATAAATAATTAAAGAACCAAATTCTTAAATATGATATCATATATGATCTTCTAATACTTCTTTGTTAAAAATATTTCAGTAGATTCATTATTTTTAGGTGTTAAATGATTCAATTTCCATTATATGGTTGGTTACTTAATCCATATTAATTTTGAATACAATGTATTTTATTCACATCAAGAATTATATAACATTATTAAACATTATTTTAAATCATAAAATGAAAATTATTCTTCAAGTATTATATTGGGGAATGAAATTCATCGCGTTCGTGGAGGTGATAATCTGTACGTATGCACGAGCGAAAATATTGTTCTATTGATGGTTAAATAGTGTGTAATTGGTCGGTATATCATATATAAAGACTAATTAACATCTTATATTTTATACTTACATTAGTTATAAACATTATTTTAAACTTCCAAATAATGTTTTGTTTGAAAACAAATTACACCAAGACGTAGAGATGGTAAGTTGTATGTACACATGTATGGGGACTAGTCATTCGTAGGATTAATAGAATAATGAATATGGGTGTACCACATTAATAATAATATCAAAATATGTATTATTTTATAGATTTAATATTTTGGTAATGAAAAAACAATGAATGTCGAAGTGGATGATGAAATGATCTTTGAAAGAGGTGGTGAAATTATTACCTCTTATTCGAGTGTTTCATTTTGAGTGGATCAAAATGGATCTTTTGGATGTATTTAGGATCAATGTAATGCCACTAGGTAGAAATAAAGGTAATTGGGAGGATAAAGGAGTAAGGGTAGGCTGAGAAAAATGGATTTGGAGGTGTGATTTTTAGAGAAGGGGAAATACCCTTTTATAAGAGAGGTTAGGGTAAATTTAGGAAAATAAGGAAATATTAGTTTATTATACCATCATATTGGGTTTTTATTTTATCCAAACAAATTATTATTAGGATATGGTCTGGATGGGTCATAATACACTGAACAAATATGTTTTAAACAAGTTTAGATCATCATTTAATCCTTATATTTTATATTTTACTCTTAGTTAAATAGTGTATCTTTTACTAAGTATTATTGTATTATTATAATAAATGGTTAATAAAAATATTATATAGAGCCAATAAAACCCCAAGAAGAAAATTATTAATATATATAATCTTATATAAGTCCTTTGGACATACCTCATATTTTTAAGAACATTATATCCATTAATAGTATAGTTTTTGTTTCTAAAATTCATTTATGTCAATTCTGACATTATTTGGTATTTTGTTTTTGTAAATTTCATAACAACTGTATCACATCGAAAAAAATAATATTTATTAAACTTTATAATATCATATTAAGATAGAATTTTTTTTAATTCATAATATTTCTCAATGGACATTTATTTGTAAATTTTTAATATCAATTATTTTAATCTCTCATTAATATTATAATTATTGTATCATCATTGTAAAAAAATTTAATTACTTAAAATATAAAAATTATAAATAAACTACCATTTTTTAGGAAATATTTTTATCTTTATAATTAATATTTATAGTCGAATTAATTTTATATATATCCCAATATTTAAAAAAATAGTTATTAAACATTGAATTTAACACATTTAACTCTTCTTGAAAATAATAATAATAAATGTCCTAATCAAAAAAAAGTGGACCAAATGGATAATATTTTATTCATATGATGATTTTGGTCGAAAAATACAAATCCAATGAAATTCAGACATGTGTTAGGATAATAATAATATCATAATTACCTTTAATTACCCAATTTAGTTTTAACTATTGTAAATAAATGTCAAAAGTTAATATTCACCAAAATTTATTTTCATCTTATTGAAAAAAAATTTACATAATAAATTCTACAGTTTCTCGAAGATTATTAAAATTCAATTCAATGAAGTGGAATTTTTTTTCAAATTTTCAATTATGCCGAGAAGGTGCGTAAAAGATGGTAAAAAGTTCAATTAAATTTAACCTATCTAATATTTTTATAAAATGACATTAATTAATTAAATTGAAAATATATAGCTATTATGTTTCTATTTTTACGTAATATAGATTTAAATCATTTAACTAATTATTTAAATAAAAATATAGTTTTAAAAAATAATGTAGTTTTTTCACTATTCATCAAATATAACATGTTTTCAGAAAAATAACAAAAATTCACAGTAAACTAATCTTTATATTTAGAATCCAAAAATGAATTCCATTTTGAAAAGTAAAATTTATAAAATTTCAAAAGGATGGTATTAATATTCATAGTCACATGTTTGATTTATAGTGGTGTGTTAAAACTCCAAGTTTGATACAATGAATGCTATTGCATTATTCAATAAGAAACGCACTTTGGATGTTTAGGGTGTTAAATTATTTCCTCCAATGAATAATTATTTCCTTGATATTTCTTTAATATTACTGCATAATAATATTTTGGTGGTTCATTATCATATATTCCTCGGGTTAGCACATTGCCTCTTCCATCTTATGGTGTCTCCAAAGAACCTTTGCCCAACGACTCATCCAGTTTCTCAACACTTGATCTCTAGTATCAGGAATTTAGATATGATCCTCATAATAAGAGAGGTCAGGTTACAGTTCTATTTTTTCATAGGTGAGTACATGTGTTGGGTCAGGTAAGTATTTTCACAATAGTGATACATAGATCACATCATGATCATTGGAGATACATGAAGAATTTCTAAACGATAACCTATAACTCCAATTTTTTCTAGAATTTCAAATGGTCTGATGTACCAAGTAAATAAATTACACTTCTTAATAAAATTTATAACTCTCTTCCATGGAGATAACTTCAAGAAAACATGATCTCCAACTTGAAATACCAAATCCTTCCTTCGAAGATCATCATTGCTATTTTTATTACATTGAGCTTCTTGGATATGGGTTTGGATAACCATCACATTTTCCATTGTTTCCTCAACATATTCAGGGACAATGAGTTTTCTTTCAACAAAATCATCTCAACAAGTTAGTGTGTGACATCACTTTCCATATAATGCCACATATGTTGTCATCTGAAAACATTAATGGAAGTAGTTGTTATAGGAAAATTCTACCTGAGATAAATATTTATCTCACATACCGCGAATGTCAAGTGAGAAATATATCAACATGTATTTTAAGGTTTGAATAGTATATTCTGATTGTCCATCAGTTTGAGGGTGGCAGGAAATACATAAACAAATATCTGTTTCTAAGGAATTCTGAAGACTTTTCGAGAATCATGATGTAAAATATGGATCAAGATCAGAAACAATCGATAGGGGTACTCCATGAGGGATTAAAGATTCATTAATATATTTTCCTGTTATACATTCAAGTGGTAAATCATTATTTATTGTAAGAAAATGTGATGACATTGTAAGACAATCAACAATGACCCATATGTCATCATAACTTTATGGATTCTTTGGTAGTCCCATGACAAATCCCATCGTAATATCATACCATTTCCACTCCGATATGGGATGAGGATTCATGAAACCTCTAGGATATTGTATTCAATATTTCCTTTGTTGATAAACCATTCATCTTGACAAATAATTAGAAATTTCTTTTTTAATGTTGTCCCACCAATAATGTTCCTTAAAATCTCTATAGATTTTAATGCTATTAAGGTGTATAGATAAATTGGATCTATGAGCGGCATCCAAAAATTCCCAAAAATGATTAGGTATATAAGGAACACAATTCCTTTTCCCAGATTTCAAATTCCCATATTTGTAATAGAGGTCAATCAATATCCCTTCTTTCACAGCTTTAATTTTCATTTGAAACTATTTATCATCAGTCTTGGAGGATTTTATTCATTCTAGTAAAAATGATTTAGAAACCTTTGGATAATTTATTGTTGTTTCACCATAAATAATTACTCCCATCACTATCATTACTAAATCAATAATCCTAGGATCCCTTACAACACTAATCTTGTTCAAAACACCATGATCCTTTTTTATCAAAGCATCTTCCACAGTATTTTCCTTCCCTAGGTGGTAGTGTATGGTGAAACCATAATCAATGAGTAGTCTAAGCCATCTATTTTTCCTCATGTTGAGTTATTACTGTGATAAAATATTCTTTAAACTCTTGGGATCAGTATATATGTGACATTGTTCACCAAATAGATATTGTATTCATATCATGAAAGCAATGATTACATCTTCTAAATCAATATCATTCATGGGATAGTTTTGTAAATGAATTTTTAGTGGTCATGGTTCATAATAAATAACTCTATCATTTTTCATAAGGAAAAAACCAAGTCCTTTATTTGAAGCATCACTATATATAAAAAACCCACCCTTCGCTGATTGTAGAGTCTAAATAAAAGAATTGACTAATCTTATCATAATTTCATCAAAACATTCTTCAATCTCTTTTTTCCAAAAATATTTTTCCCCTTTACATGTAATCCTGATTAATGGGTTATCAAATCGAGAAACTTTCTAGATGAAATTCCAATAATAAACTTTTAAAAAAATAAAAATGAGTAACTCAGTCATACTCATCGGTTATTTACAATCTTGTATTGCTATTAAATTATAAGGATCAATAGAGATTCCTTAAATTGTTAAAATGTTTCCAAAAAACGAAATTTCATGATGCTCGAATTCATACGTTATTAACTTCCCATATAATTCATTTCTTATGAGGGTTTTAAGAATAGAGATCATGTGATTTTCATGATCTTCATTGCTTTTGGAGTAAACCAATATAGTTTCAATAAATACCACTACAATATCATCATAATATTTTATGAAAACAATATTCGTAATATGTATGAAAATAGAGGGTTCCTTAGTCAGTCCGAAAGTAAATACTATAAACTCATAATGCTTTTACCTAGATTGAAATGATGTTTTCAGAATGTCATCATTCTTAACCCACAATTGACAATATCTAGATTGAAGGTCAATATTTGAAAAAAAAATTGAGTTCTAAGAAGTTGATCAAATAAATCATCAATATGAGGTAGGAGATACATGTTCATTATTGTTATAGCATTGATCTTCTATTAGAAAATCCACATCCTCATAGATCCATATTTATCATAACAAAAAGAACAGGGGCTCCCCAGATAGAAACACTAGGTTTAAGAAATCCTTTATTACTGAATTTCTCTAGTTGTTAATTTAGTTCCAATAACTCCATATTGTTTATTTTATAAGGGGTCTTTGATATAGGCCTTGAACCAGGAATTAAATCAATCAAAAACTCAATTTATTATTCTAGAGGATGACCTGGTAATTCCTCCGGAAACCTATTTACATATTCTTTCACAATAGGTACATCCTATATTCCAACATTCATTTTCTCATCAATATTTATTTCTTTATCTTCCACACAAATAATTGTTTTTAGTTGAGTATCTGGGGTTTTATCAAGATATGAATTTCGATTTGATGTTTCTTCTCTAAACATAAGGTACTCTATATAATTATTGAAAATTGTAACAATATTCTTTTACAAAAAAAATTTCATCATGTTCTAAAATCCATTCAATACTAATTATTATATCAAATTCAATTATGGGTTTAATTATGAGATTGGTAGATAAAAACATATATAGGCCCTAGTGGGGACTGATTCAAAAAATATTATTGCAATGATACTTCCCCAAAGTGTTTTGACTCAAATAAACTTGTTAAATCAAATTGGAAATATCAATTTTTTTTAGAAAACTAGGAAGATATAAAACAATGTAATGATCCAGAAACAAATAAATAATTCTCTAAATTTGAGAAAACCATTAAATTATCTACCACCATGACATTCAGTGCATTAACCTCTATAGTAGAGATCATATAATCTTGGCCTTTATCCCTTGGCCCTTTCTGATATATGTTTCCTTAAAACATAGGAAATTTATTTTCATAATGCCCCATTTCTCTACAATTGTAGAATTCAACATTGACAACATCATTCTTTCCCTTACAGTCACGAGCATGGTGGGCTTTTTCACCACACATGTAGTAGACTCACATTCCCTTCAGGACTGTATTGGGGGTTTCTTCCCTCTTTTACCATAGGATGGAAATTCAACATTTTCGTTATTCCCATTATATCTATTTTCTAGATTCTTAAGTAGATATGTTATTCCCATTATTTTCTTTAATGATTAATGACATAGAAAATTCATGTTATATCTTGATATCATAGGAGATAATATCATCATATGATGAGAATGATTGTGATACTAATGCACAATGGAGAAATTTTTTTATCCCATAGAATAATCAATCAATTTTACTACATAGTTTATGTATCTACTTGTTTTCTTTCCTTTTCAACCTTGTAATGTTAGCCTTATACTTTGTGACAATATCATCATCATTTTTTCCTCAAACTCAGAAATTGTCTTTCCATGTATTCTTGATGATCACATGGAAAGTATATTTCTATGAAAAAGAACTTTAAAGTCCATCCATTACATTTCTGATAATTCTTCATATTCCATTATGTTTTGAATTAATGACCACCAATGATCTGCATCCCCTTTGAGGTGAGAAACAACCTTGGAAACATTTTATGGTTCATTACTCCCACAACATGAAATATTTTCTTTGAGGAACATATCCATTTATCATCTACGAATGTATTTGTAGTCCTATTTATTATTGGTGTTTGTAGCCTCATGAAGCTCTCTAACATTGAACCACAAAATTGTTGATCAAAGAGATCCATATGGTTATGTTTATTCTTCATAACCTGAGTGAGTTATTTCAATATAGTAATAAGATGATCAACAAAAGTTCCATGACGAGCTCCACTATAATTATCCTGAGTAGGAGGTAAATACCTACATAGATTATGTGGATTGATATTATTTCCACTACTTCCACTAGGTGAAATTTCTAAATTGTAGCATACAATAGAGTAGTTTATGAATCAAAATATATAATTACAAACTTCTGAAACACTTAACATAAAATTGAGAAGTATATGGATATAATTCCTAATCATACAAATGATTTCTTTGACGAGGTCTATACTTATAAATACTTCATAATTGTTTTTATTGAAAATGTGAATTATCATAATCATATCCCATGGGAGTGTCGTAACCATGAGTGCATCAAGGCTCGTTTTCATGTACCAGGATAACCCTGGTCAATCTCGAAACACCATGTCAGAGTTTTCACTCCTAGGGAAAACTATGCCAGAGCTACCTCTACCAAGTTCTATCAAGACCGGGATTTAATGCTTATAAAACTCAAAAAGTCTCTACATTAACCAAATTTTAGGAGTTATTCTATAATAATCCTCAATTTCTAACATAGGGTATTGTTCTCTAATTATAGTTTTTATAAAATTTTTCTTCCAATGTTTTTACTAAACTTCTATGATACCAACTATAACACTCCGACCCTAGTTATCTAGAGTCGGTGCATTATTATATAACATTTTCATGATATAATGAAAACATGTCCCAAATGACCAATCTAATTAATATCTTTATAAGTACTAGATACATACATTAGTTTAATATTAAATCATGAAATAAAAAACAACATTGTGTCTCCATTTAACACAATAACCTCTCTTAGAATATCACTATAAATCACTAATAATATACTTTTTCACATCATGGGAAAAATAAAACATATAAAGGGGTGAGCTCAAGTGTTCTGTAAGGATACAAATATAGAAAAATATTTGAAAAATAAGAATAAACATTTAAGGAAATGATTAATACTAAAAAACAAGCATATTAAACATAAAACAGAGAAATATTTGGCAATGATAAATAAAATAATTCCATTTACTTATTCACATGGATGCTCTACTATTCTAATAATCACATGTAATATCAATAGCCAAGTTTTTAATAATTTAATTCATAATGTCAGACATCATAACCACATGTTCAAGGCCTCATTCAAAGACTAAAAATAAGATTTTGTTAAGTCCTTATGCCAGGACAATAGTTTGTCTCGTGAGACATAGTGATGCATCGAGGAGAAATAGTAGGATCCACCTGTCACTTACTAAGACCAATTCATTCCTCATATCAAAAGGTTGAAAGATAACATAAACATTCATACTAAAACTAGAAAACAAAATGTTAATAAAATAACCATAAACTAATAAAGGTATAAAAATAGAGAATACAAAATAGAACACAAAAAAATAATTTTAATATAAAATGGAAGATTGTATCATATTAAATGAACATTAAACAATTGTATAATCCATCAACGGATGTTGATGTTGAGGAAATAAAAACCATTTTTGAGAAAAATCACATTCTATTTTAAATTCATTTAAAAGTTACATAAATAGTAATGAAACCATTTATTTTTAAATTATTTGTATAATCTTTTAAGGTAATCTTATAAGGTGTTTCAATAGTGGAAAATAACAAAACCCCCCTTATATGTGAAAAATTATTATTTTATTAATTTTTTAAAAAATGTTGTTAAGAAACATGTATGGAAAATTAATGAATGATTCATTTATTAAAATTCCAAAAAAATTAAAAAAAATGAATAAATGACATTAACCCATATTCCAGGAAATAATAAAAATGTTTTGACTTAAATTTTTATGAAACATGGATGTGAATGATAAAGACGTTCCAGTAGATACATACGTATAAAAAACTTCGGATAATGAAGGGATTGTTGAATTAACCCTTACCAAGTACTATTCATTGATAAATGGTATGTTAACCTCTGATATAATAGTTAAATAATTATTATTAAATTATACAACAACCAAAAACACATATAATATATCATATATGATTTTCTGAAATTTCCTGGTTTGTAATATTTCAGTAGTATAACTTTTTCGGGTGTTCACTGATTCATTTTCCATTTTATTCTTGGTTACATACTCCCTGTTATCTAGGAAGAGGATTTATTTGATTCATATCCTGAATGATATTAATTTATTAAACGTTATTTTTAATCATTAAATGAAATTTAGTCTTGAATTTTTATGATGGGGAATGAATTTCACCGTGTTCACGAAGACGGAAATATGAATGTACGCACGAGCGACAATATCACTTTATAGAGGGTGAAATCATATGTAATTTTATTTTATATCATATATCAAAAAAAATTATCATAAAATATTAATTATTTACTACATTTATACACATTTTTATACCCATCCAAATAATGAAAAGTTTGAATAAAAAACTACACCACGAGTTGGAAAAGGTAAGTCGTACATACACACATATAGTTAATTTCCATTCATATAATGTATAAAAAAATAAATATTGTTGTATCATATTTATAATAACATCACAGTGTGAATAATGGACTAAATTTATTATTAAGGAATGAAAACATCAATGAAATATGATGTGGAAGAAAAATAGAATGTTGTTATAGGTGGTGAAATTATTACCTCCTCTTCAGGTGTTTCCTTTTGATTTGATCAAACATTCTCCTTATGATGGAATAATAATCAATTTAAGGCCTCTAGGTCGATGTGAGGGTATTAGAGAGATTATTTGAGGAGGAAATTTCCTTGCCAAATGGAATTGGAGGTGTGATTATAAGGGAAGGGGAGGTAGCCTTTTATAAGAGAGGTGAGGGTAACGTTTTCTGAAAAGATTGAAATGTTAATTTCTTATACAATTATATTCCATTTATAATGGCTCCAAAATGATTTATTTTGAGGCTATGTTTGGTATGGGCCAAAAAGACTCTCAGAAAATAGGTTTTAGAAAGGCTTCAGTCACTATATTAACTATATATTTTTGATTTAACTCTTAGTAAAAGAGTTTATCTTTTAGCATGTAACATTAATTTATTAAAATAAATGGTTTACCAATATACAATAAAAATCCTAGCGAATTCCAAGTGGTTTATTATTAATTTATCTTACCATATCTATGTCCTTTGGCTGGACCTTATATTTTTATGAATATTATAACAATTAATAATATATTATTTGTTTTAAAAAATCAATTTTTTAAATTTTTGACATTACTTGGTATTTTTTTTGTAAGTCATAAAAACATTATCATATCGAAAAAAAATTCAGTTAATCAACCATAACATGTCATATGAAACAATAAAATTATAGTAATTCATCAGAATACCATATTTACATTTATTTGTATGTTTATAATATCAATTACATTATTCATTCATAAATAAGATAATTACTACATCATCATTGTATCATACATAAATTTAATTATTTAATGTCTTAAAATTATATATGAAATACCATTATGTAAGAAATATTTTTATATTCAATTAAATATTTATAGTCTAATTTATCTTATGTATAATCCAATATTTAAAATGGTTTATTTATTAATCATTGAATATAACAATTTAAAATCTTCTTGATATAAAATAATAATAAATTTCTTATTCTAATAAAAGAGAAAAAAAGGATCATATTTTATTTTAAGATTGATCTTGGTCGAAAAAACACTTATCCAATAGAATTAGGACTTGTGTTTGTTAATTATAATATCATTTTTACCATTAATTTCCCTATTTTACTTTAACCATTGTATATAAAGGTCAAAAGTTACTATTCACTGAAAAATATTTCCATCTTATTGTTCACTATTTAACATACTGATATGAACTGTGTCTCTCAGATATTTGATATTCAATTAAAAAACCTGAAAAATTATTTTTTATTCAAATTTGCAAATGTGCTTAGAAGGAGGTTAAAAGACGATATAACGTTTAATAAAATTTTATAAAACTAATATTTCATAAAATGACACCAATGAATTCCATTTAACTTATATATTTATTATGTATCTATTTTTAAATAATATAAATTTAAATAAAATAAATAATTATTAAAATAAAAAGTCGGTAATAAACAATAATGCAGTGTTTTCACAATTCAACAAAAATATATTAATTTTTAGATAAATACAAAAAATCACCCTAAGTTATTTTTGATATTCCAAATCCAAAAATGAGATAAATTTTTTAAAATAAAATATATAAAATCTAAAAAACTATGTATTAATAATCAAAACATCTAGTTAGACTAGTCGTGTTGTGTTAAAACTTCAAGATGCGTACAATAAAACTTTTGAATTATTTAATGGGTAACGTACTATAGATGCTCGGGGTGTTACAATGTTATTGACACTGAGCTTCATTTGATCACTTCCTACCATCCACAAACTAATGGTCAATCCTAAATAACTATTCAAACAATGGACGAAATGATTAGATCATGCTCCAATTAATTTGAAGGAATTATGTGTCATTACATAACTTTTGTAGTGTATTCCATAAATAATTGATTCTATTCATGTATTAAAATGGTGACATATGATGAATTCTATGGAAAGTGATTTCAGACACCAACATGGTGGCATGAAGTGTTATAAGGTAAACTCATAGGACTATAACTTTATGATGATATAATAATTATAGTGATGTTTATTAAAGTGAATATGAAAAAGGAAAAATATAGAGACAAGAGTTATGATGATGATCAGAGAAAATATTTGGTATTACAAGTGGGAGATCATGTCAAACAGATGTTATCTACATGGAAGGGTGTTATCAGGTTGGTTATGAGGGGGAAATTGTGTCCCTAGTACATTAGACCCTTCGATATTCTTATACGGGTTGGAGTCATTGCTTATTTTTTATCATTTTCACTAAATATCTTAATGTTAAACGGTGTCTTCATTATATTTTTTTATATATAATACCATTTTAGATCTGATGATTTTTCATGTATATGAAGTGATATATTTGAATCCCACACATTTATATTATGAGGAACCCATCCAGATATATGATACCAGAGAGAATGTATTGATGATCAGACGACTCACCTATTAAAACATATCTGGATGAATATGAAAATTGGAGAAGGAACATGAAAACTATATGATTCATTAAAGGAGTACTACCCACAACACTTTTGATTGTAATAACCAAAAAAATTAATGTAAATATATTTTTTAGGATCGATGAATGTAATACCTAATGATATTTTCATACTTTCCTCTAGATTATGATGACATCTCTGCAATACACACAACACGTAACATATATAAATTCTATTTAGTCTTATTTTTCATTATAAATTAAATTATAATACTTTTTGATATATTTAATAGTATATTTATATATTATATATCTATAAATATTTTTACAGTAATATAATATATTAGAAATGGATAATAACGGAACTAACCCAATATTACACAGAAAATAATATATTTTTATTAAAGTTGTTTTACAAACTTTTAATTCATCCCTATTTTAAATATTATTTATTAAACATATATAAATTCAATTTGATATAATAAACATAATATTCTAATTAGTTCTTTCAAAATTCTATTATGTTTTATTTTTTATATTTCAATGGGAAACATCATTTTTATGAATAGTGAAAATATTAATTTTAGTTAGTAACTGCCATTTTTATTATATAATTATTAATATTAAATTATAAAATAAATCTTATATGTGGTCATATTAGATCAATTATACATAAATTATTACAATTTAGTTCATCTGAATCAATTTGAATTTGAATTTGAATATAATAAATTTTTAATCTTTAGATCATTTTCTATTGAAACTAGTTATTTCATTCGACTTTTAGAATAGCATTTATCTTATTTTTTCTAATTATGTGAATAGTATTTTTAAATAGAGTCATACACCACATCATTACCATTATATTTAGATTCTATCAATATTAACTAATTTTTTCCCAAATTATTAGTGGTTGTAATTAAAATTAATAACAATTATTAAGGAAAAATTATGCTTAATAAAGATCTAAACATTATACATATAGGCCCAAACAACTGATCCACTTGTCCAAAACCCATTTTCAATCCATTGATCATCCATAAATCTTAAATTATTTATTTTTTCATGTTTTTGTCTTTTCTATGCATGAAAAAGTAAACACCAAACTTGTTCAGAATAAATTCGAAGTGAGCCTTTTTTTCCTTTAATATAAAAGGCCATAGCCTATCCCACTTCATCACGCCTCAAAAAACTCCTATAATTGGACTAGCTCTACCAAAATAGATTCATAATATCACTCTACTCATCTTATATTCCTCCCTTTTGGATTAAATCTTTCCATGTATTTATTTTACTATAATCCCAAAGAAGTTACATGATTATGATGTAACCTATTTCTTAATGATTTGTAGTTTAATTTCAATTATCAACTCCTAAAATATTTATTACAGTATTTTTTATAGAAAAAAATGTATAGAAAATATATATGTAATTTTATGATACCAAATTCACCTACACTTACTCACAACACAATCTAATTAATAAACAATAACATGTCTTAGTGTATAGCGAACTACTACCTCACGAAATGATGACTGCTAATTTTCAATTAACCGATATAATGATGACCATTATGATGGAAAATATTTTTATATATCATATATATTACATTTATAATTTATTTATTCTTCATTAATTTTTTACAAAATACCTCTGTGATCTCCATATTTTGGAAATAAGATAATTCCATTTGGGGTAGTGTTGACTTGTACACCCACAATTTGATATGACACATTCGTTCCATACATGGAACATATAAATAATGGTTATAATAAACCAATTTAACATATAAATTATTGATATTATACTATAATTATAATATATATATATATATATGTACTATTTATCATTATTTTGATTCATACAACTGAGAAGTAAAAGTTGCGTTATTGCATACATACAACCTACCATCCCCAGGAATAGTGAAATTTATTTATAATCTCAAAAAAATATCAAATACAATAAATATATATTTAATTAATATATATTAAAATTTAGTCATGATTTATATGTCATTTTATAATTAAATCATGATCTAGGAAATAACAACAATAAATAACAAGTTAATACATAGTTGTAAAAACTAGGAAAATAAAACAATAATAATAAAATTAATGAATGTTGATAACAAATGAGTAATAAAATATTATAAATAATTAATATATGATATTATAAATATCATAATGGTTATATTATAATTTATTAATGTATTTTAAACCCCTATACAGGAGGATAAATACCCCACACTAAACGGAAGGTTAAGGTAACAGATTCATGACTTACTTTTCTTTTCGTAATGAATACACCATATACCCCACAAAATTACTATATATTGTATATATGTCCCAATTTATAAATTATATAATAAATTATATTTCATCATCGAATTAAAAATTATTGTCCATGCATATTATGAATTAAATATTTCATTGGTATGGGACACATTGGTATGTTAAATGATTAATATCCTCTAACAAATTATAAATGATTAAATTTTAAATATCATATACTTTTGTGATTATTAACTATATATATGGAATAATAAATTTATTGTGATAATATTTCATTTTATATAAAATTTAATATCCACAGTATCACATAATGGACATTATTATTGAATAAACAAAATATCAATTTATATACAATGTTTACATTGATAGTTATTTTTATTAATTGGAGAACTATTGAATAATATTTATCATCTATTCAATATGGATTCATTTTGATAATAAATAATGTTCATGAATATGACAAATTCATTTGATAGGTATGTCTTGGGTGGGTCAAGGTTATATATATCCACTCGATGCATTAGTAGTCTCATGGGAAGAATGAGTTGTCCAATCAGATGGGTTTTTAACCAACATTTTGTAAACTGTCTTTTGATAGGACATGATCATAAGGGTACCGTGAATCTATGAAACATGGGGACCAATAATTTACTATTTTCCCCATTTAGATTCCATTATTAGTCAGCAATGATAACTTGTGTTGACATATCTATGGATACATTTTCCTTAGTTATTATTATTCCTTGGGATTTTACATCGACATGTAATTAAATACATTTCATTCTCAATTTAATATTTTAGATGGAAGTAGTTTCACATTCTTTCCCTTCCATAATGAAATTCCCTTATATAATTATTTTAATTGAATTGTCAATCAGATATTTTCCATTCTATATTAATTTACCTCTAGTTTTTCATTATTGATTCCTCTTTACAAACATGCACAGAACATTTTAACTCACCATTATTATGATAGTTTTCTCATATTATGAAGATGGAATCCCTGAATCAAAATTAAAGGATGCTACTTATTTAAATTTTTTATCAATCATGTTTGTGGTTACCTATATACTAATAAATTATGTGTATCATGTATTAAATATATCATTCCAATACAGCTAAACTAATTCGTCCTTCGGCTTTGGATTTTTTATAGTCATACCAATTCAAGAAAATAATACACCGACTCTGGTATTATGGTTTAGTTGCATTAAAATTTTTTTCTTTGGAATATACCTCTTAATAATGTGATATGGAACACATTGTATCCATTAGAGAGGCTTGGTTTCATTTTTGAATTGTATGTTGCATCTACGATTCATTAAATACTATTAACTATTTTGAATGAATATCTGATCAATTACCATATCATACAGAACCCTATTATTCACATCCAGGAGCATATTTTGATTATAACATGATCTATGACTAGAAATTAAAATTTATTCATTCGGATATCTAATTATCAAATTTTAATAAATTGATATTTAATAATATTAGTCTAAAAAGTTTTCAAAATTTTCATTTCCTCCATAACATGTTATTTCCCAAAAAGCATCATTTAACAAAATTACATCACAATATGTTGATGTTCATCATCACATATCATATAATGCATTATATGGTACTATTTGAATAATTTAATGGATGATATTTTACTAGTAAAACACTTCCAATGGTAAATAAAGATAACACAAACCATAAATGTATTTTAAAAACAACAATAAAATGATTTCTAATTTTTTAAAATTCATTTTAAATCATCGTTTAATTTTATAATGATAGGATTTTCTCAAATATATCATCTAATCAAGACATTGTAATGATATTTCAGTTATATATATGTAAATAAGACAAAATTTAATTAGGTGTGAAATGATATATATATAATTCAATAATATGGATTTTTTCAATATAAATAAGTGATAAATGTTTAATTATATCTTTGTAATGTGGTTATTTGTAAATAAATTAATATATAACCCATATTAAATCAAAGTTATAGTATTATACTGTATATTTTGGAAACATACAATAGTAATGTCATCAAATTTTTGAATTTTTATTGGTAGAGGTTGCACGACTCCTCTAGGATGTCATCTCTAATACTTATCCTAATGAAAATCCATGAATCATGATACAGAATCAATAAATTCCATTATTATATTCTCTATAATAAAATATTCCATCAAATACATATACATCATTGTGATATGATGTTATATAGAATAATTAGAGTAAAAAAATATCATATAATAATTAACTTATTATATCAGGTTTAGTTGTAATACATATCCTCTATCCAAATTTTATAAGTGAATCTTCTAATATTATGTTATCTCGTTTCCCATCAATTAGATCATTAATTTTTTTTTAAAAAATAATCATATTGAAGAATTATTTAATCATTTACAATAAATATTTTTAAAAATTAATTGGAATAAGTAGTGATTTTTCCTCTTCATTAATAATTTTCATATGTATATTTAATAAATCAATGATATAAAGACAAATTTCAATCTTACTTTTGGTTAGGACTCTATGATATTTCCAATTCAATTCATCATCTACCTTATTGAACATAAAAATTATATTTTTAATGAGAAATAATAATCCTTATGTATCTCGAGTCATCCCCTTCTCCTCATTTTGATATCATTTTATGAAAATATGTATTTCAGAATCTTATGATCTATGTAAATCACTCATCATTTGATACAGTTATAATGTCTCCAAATCAATATAGAAAATAATAGTAATTTCTTCCCATGATCATGACCTATATAGTAATATTCACTAATATATAATTATCTTTATGAATATCTAAATACTTTATAATTCCTTATAATGACCCAACAATTCCATTTTTTATGCATCAATATATATATATATCATTAATCCATAATTTTATTATGGTGAAGTCATGATCATTTCATTAATCAATATATTCTTTAATTAAACAATAAATTAATCATGTTAGTTTATCTATTAATATGTAACCCCTCTATGTCTGATATTGGATAATGAGTTATCCAAATAGTAAAAAATTTAAACAATTCATTGATAGTAACATACCAATCTAATTAAACTATGTATCACAGTTATGTTTACTATTATAGTCTATTAATTGATTACCATTATCTTCACATGATCCACTAAGATTGCATCATGGGAGATATTATGGTGAATAAATAGAATTTATAATTATAGAATGAATATTTTTAATTCATACCATATAAAAAGATGTCACTGATTATTTCATGAATAATTATTAAATGATTATCTTATTCCATTATGATTTTAGAGTACCCTAAGATGTGATCATTACATTTAACAATACATTATATAGATTTTACAAGAATACTAATTTCATTATATCCATTATAATCGAAGGCTAATTAGGTAATATAAAAGGAATTAATATTATCGCATTATTTTTATTCCATATTGGAAGTCATATCATTGGAATATTTTCCATCATTACTCATGATTGGTGATACACATTACAAATTTTAGCATTAGAATGAATTTTTCCTTGATAAATTGATGGAATTTTTCATTAAAGAACGAGAGTAAAACATGTAATTTATCATAAAAATACTTCATCACAAAACTTATCATGTGGTTCATTAGTCTACAATATTAACATTATGGTCAATTTAAAAGTACTTATTGATATAGGTGGTGCATCATTCATTAAATAAACTAAAAACTCATCATCATGATATAAGTGATTTATCAATCACTAAATAGATATGATAAAACAATTATTTTTCTTAAAAAAACCTAAGGCTGTCATCTTCAATTGAACAATATTTATATGTGAGGGTCAAATAAATAAATAGTTGGGTTTAATGGTATTTTAAGATGAGAATATGAAAATATATAGGAATTGTTTCCAGGCCCTATTTTCATAAAAATTACACCAAGAATCCTAGAGATGAAAAATACTGTAGTGTTTATATTTTATATATAGGGAAAGCATTGAGTGTTGTAATATGGAAATAATTCTATGCAGGTCGTTTGTTTTCCTCTATAGGAGGGGAGAATTGATCCATTGAATGCTCAAAATTATATTTTTGGTTTGTGACCATAATTCTAATCATAGGTATATATGTTTATCCATACCAAATAGTATATCTTAGTTGATTGGTATATTATGGAATAAATGAAAATAATATTAAATAATTGAAAATTTTCAACTAATCCATCAAAATGTGTTAGCTTTAGTGTTGATCATAAGATGATGATGAAGTGTCATAATCATCGCTTTGTGAGTGGAGGTTGATCATAGAAACAATCCTCCTCTCCCCCATAATAAGTTATACAAATTGATAATTCATCTTTCTACACATCTAGTACGTTCAGGAACACCTACCATTTTAATCCTTCACAGATATAGATTTTCAATGTTTGTGCCCTTGATGGAAATTTTATAAGTTTATACGATCAAATATCAATGCCACATTATATTAATGGATTATTGAATAATAATATCTCTTAATAATAGTTATGTGATTTATATTGCATTGGATACCCTCCATTATTCATTAGAGTGTAGTTCCCTCTTGCAGTGGATGAGTTTTTTGAAGTGATTATTGTAGGCCCATCGATAATGAATCAGACTATCATAGTCAAATCATCAATAAAATCTAATTTCATTGATAAAGGATCCAATAAAATGTTTTAATCCTTGTATATATTTATGTCATAAAAATTAAAATAGAACTAATTTCCTTTTTTAAATAGTTTGAGGAACCTTTTATAGAAATGATTGAGTAAGGGTTTTAGTGTCTCTTATTCTCTATATCGATGTATGATGTAGAGTTTGTTTGGGATTTCAAATTTATCATTATTGATTTTTTATGTCCTCAAAAGTATTTATATTCGTATTTATCATCAAGATGAGATTCATTGGTATTATTATAATGTTTCTAACTTTTCCCCTATAATATTTTTCAGGGTTTTTCGGGAGAGTCAAATATATGTTCGGGTCATGATAGACCGTGACAAAATCACATGATTTATTTTTCTGCATTTTAATTTTGATCTTATATAATTTCATCTTTTTTTATCATCCATTAGTTATTATGTTATTCCATAATGTATTCATAGATTATTCATCAGGTTATCAACTATTTATCGATGTACAATTTTAGATTGAAAATGTTATGGTAATTCATATTATCTTGGTAATCACATATCTAACAAAACAAATTATCTAAAATAACTCATTATTTAGTTAAATGAAAATATAAATAAGGTTTTTACCCATCCCTATAATTTAACATTGGGTAACCCCAATTCCCTATACCAGTAAGGATAGTGGTTTACAACAATTTCACATGTACTGCAAAATATGAATCGGGTATCTATTATTAATAAATTAAATTTTCCCTTTTAGGATGAATTCATTGATCAATTAAATGTGGAGATTTGGTTTTTAAAAATGATCGTTGTTAAAGTTATCATTAGATCATATCTTTCGAGTCAGATATTATATGAAATTATTTTAGCATCATGGATGTCCATAGTGAATATATTGTGATTACTTTTTCTCTAACTATTTCTCCTACTGTTATCATGAATTTGATGAAATGGATATTCGATAAATATCTCAACACCATGAATGTTGTGTTCACAGATGATATTTATATTTATCTGAAATTGGATCATGAGCATGAACACCAATAGTGTCTAGTTTAATAAAATTTCAGCAATCATTGTCATTGTTTAAATATTCGTATTGATTGTTTTGGATCAATGAAGTATTTCTATTAGGAAATATGATTTCTGGGAATTTATTATTAGTTAATATAAAGAAATAAATGTTAATGTTATCAATGTAGCATCCATTAATCATATTTAAGATATATTTATTCTTGTGTCATGTAGGATATCATCTGAAATTTTTGGAGGATTTATTGATGAAAGTGTAGCATCTGATTACTCATACCAATAAATAGTTATTCTTATCCTAGTGTGATATGTGTCATGTTTTATAGAAGAGTTCATAAGAATTTTCATATCCCGTATTTTATTTATCGTTCATATTCTTGGTATGGTACATGTGGTGTATTTTAATTATTTTACAACTTGTTTTGTATGTGTGATTATGTAAGATAATAACAATTCTTCCTATGTATGCCATTTACATTGGAATGAAAATAATAATTACACCACTCATGATTTGGATCTATCAATTATTGTGAATTAAAATAAGTTTTGGAGACTCTATAGTTAGGGGGAGTTTATCACAATCATTTCCCAATAGAATTGTCTGAGCTATATCATTTCTCAAAAGACCATAATATCTTGTATTAATGATGGTTTAAATAGATTTTAATGCAGAATTTGACATGGAATTCACTACAGGGGAGGGTAATGTCTTCACATATGATCATATTTTTAATTGTTCCACAATAGGCTACCATTGAATCAAAGAATTAGTGGAACCTAATGGGAATCTTAACTCAGATGCATCTTGATGATCAAGAGGGTGATTTTACTATAGTTATGAATAGTGATTCATTATTTTCATCTCTCCTTGAGCCTTTTATATATGTAAATAATATTGGATATCAGTTTTTTGTAATAGGTAAACCATATATGGAGGTTAGATCATTCCTGGTTAGTTTTTACCATCAGATCATAACAACAGATTTGAGAATAATTATATCATCCTATCATCACTATTGAATTTAATGTACTATGAAAATTTTAATTATTCATGGTTATTCATCCATTCACTATGAAGATGTTTTATGATATTATATTGTGATTATTTTGAATAATTATGATATGAGATATTGTTTTTTATGTGTCCAATGTTATACATTCCTTTACAAAAATGAAGATAACCTAAGGTCTTCTAGCCTGATCTATAATATTTTCTTAAATTTATGTACATTGGATCAGGTTTCCATGTAAATTTTCTTTATATTACCATTGAATCCATGAGGGGTGTTATATTTCGGTGGTGAATTATTATTTGATGAGGAAACCAAATTTTATAATGATTAGAGATACCACCATTTTTGATTATATGGGTATGTATTATGTATATGAGATCATGTTGTTACATAGATATCACTAAGAATTCTCATTGAAAAGAACCCTTGGATCACTTCAAGGTTAAATTAGAGTCTATAGGATGTGATGGTGACTCAAGTTCAATTTAGTATAGCTTAACATACACTGATTGATGGATATATGGTTTAAACATTTATAATGTCATATGGCATTCATTATTATTGAATCATTGATATTAATGTTTTTTGGTATAGCAATTTTGAAGTATTTTATTTTTATTATAACAATAGTTATCAATTGGATATCATATTAGAGACACTGAAGGAGATGAATAATCACCCATGTAGATCAACCGTTTATATGGGTAGAGATGGTCATGGAATGAAGCCTATTTAATGATACATGAGGAAGGATACAAGATATACATCAGATCATGTTAATTTTGTTGAATCATAATCAATATATTTGGGTCATCAAAACAAAAATTTGGATTTTTTAAAAGATGAACACAATTTCTTGATTGTTTCTCCATTGACGGGTAATTGTCATCTTGTAAAAGGGAATGATGGATCAATGATATGTTTCACCAATTTTGGGAACAGAGTGAGTTAGGATGGACTCTTATCTGTTTTAATTTATATCATATTTGATAATTAATCCTGATTAATCCCATATATCTCAACATAGGATGTGACATTATAATACTTCACATGTTCTATGTTTACAAGAGGATGAGTTAGAGCTAGAAAATTCTATTGTAATTTGACCAGTGGAGACTATGATGTCACATATAAATGTATTTAATGGGATGTATGTTACACTATTTAGATGGGTATGGTGACACTCATTAGATTATCATGAAACATGAGAGCACGATTTATCAGTGATGGAGGAGTGACCATACGACATTATGTAAAACCCTTATACATCAAAAATGAATAGTGGTGGAAATTCATATGAAGGGGAGATTATATCATCATTTCTAAAATGTAATACCATATTTTATTATATCGGTGTTAGTTTTAGGGATTCAAATGTAATAACATAAAAATTGGTGTTTTTGAAGGGCGTGACATTTCTAATACTGATAATTTCTAGAATTTTCATCATATATTACACATATAAGATATGTGATAAAAATTGGGCACAAGACAAATAGAGATTTTTATAGAGGAAAATTATATGATTTTGTCAAACCTATTTACTCAATAATTATGTCTCTTGGCATAAATTAACCATAGGTGATGTATTTTTTTGTATGAACGTGAATCACGAAGAATGTATCCATGAATAATTTATTTATATTAAAAACTCCTCTTTTCCTATATGTTTTATTTTTTAATACCAAAACAATCTTATCTAGTTGGGAATTTACATCATTCAAGAACTCTCTCTCACTAATTTTTTAGTCGGTTTCCTTCCCTTTTGGATCACATTGATCAATGCATGGCATCTATCATGGTTACTTTTATTTTTCATGTGTGTGTGCGACCATTATACTTCTTAATTTATCATGGATATTATAGAAGTAGTCAGATATATTTATGGAATTAAATGGTTTTATAATTTTTGTGTCTAATCCCTTATAGATTAATTATTTGTTCCATTTATAGGTGAAAAAGATTATGTTGGTGGTTTGTAATTGGTAATGTTCATTATAGACTATTTTGATCTATCCTATCCACCAACAATTTTATTTTATAATTTTACTCTATGTTGAGGGAATATATGTTGGGAAATTTGTTGGTTTTTTATTTATACCTCCAAGTGTGTGGATACTATTATTAGTTGTATGCAACCTTATTTTGAGGTGGGTGTTTCAGTCTCAAACATATATTGGAGGATATATAATTATAAATTTATTTATATATTTATTTAAATATATATTTTATGGATTTATGAATGTTATTAAATGATTTTTTTAAGAGAAATTGATTTTTATTATTTTGGAATGATATTTAATATTTTCATGTTATTGTGAATGTGATTGTTCAATGGGATTCCTAATCATGTTTTAATCGTATAAATTGATGTGTAGAATTCTTTTTGAAATGTAAATATCATTGAAATTTATTTTATAAATATAGTATAAATAAATCAATGGGTACTTATAGAGAAGGTGGATTATTGATACTCGTCTATTGTTTGGTTGAGGGATTACTTGTGGTGTGTTTCTATGATCCCTATGGTTTTGTCTACAGAATTTATCATGAAATTGTATTTGGGGGATTAAATCATTGGGTGCTACACTTCTCTATTGGCATGTGTTCTAAGTAAATGTGTTCTTACTTGTCTTTTATTGTGGTATAACTAATTTTATAGCCTATAATTAAGTAATTCATGACCTGTTTACTACTGTGATTTAAATTTTCATAAGTTCTTATTTGACATACATGATTTTATAATTGTTGGTTCTTCATTTGATTTAACAGTAATTATATTTTAATTATAAACGTGAAAAGGTTGAAATAACTTCCATGATTTTGGTAAAAAAATAATTTAAAACTTGAACACAAGGAGATGGAAATTATTAAGTTGTCTTTGTAAGGGTTTTTGGTTGGGATATGTTGTGAGATTATATAGAACATCATGTGGAGTATTGTTATCAGATTTTTTTCTTTATATGTTTATTGATCACGTATTATTGGTTTTACATTTCTATTTAGTGTTATTGATATCATATTATATATTTTGGTTTAAAATATAATACATTTATCATTCTTCCGTTTTTTGATTTCCATTTTTTATATATTCTATCTAGTTAGTCTCAATTTGGTAAAAATAATTCATTATGGTTTTTAATTATTATAGAATTTCAGATTACCATATCATGGTGATTGGGAATTTCCTTTTGGATTAAAGAGATTTGGTTTTAGTACCAGTTTCATGATGTTTCTCTATTTTTTTCATTAAATACATAACTTCAAAATATACACAATGTTGCCTTAAAAGTCAGAATGTCTTTTCATACATTTTATTATTTTTATTTTATGGATGATTTTTTGGAATGAAGTGTCTAGATATAATGCTACTAAATGAATGATGAGATTTAATCCCTACAGATCATGTATTATTTATATAAATAAGGAATGATATATTACACTTTATTCCCTTATAAAAAAATCATTAAGGTAAAAAAACATTTTCATCCATATTAGTGGATCACACTTAAGAAATGTGTCTTTATACGAAGAATTACATGTGTATAGACCATTTTTCAAATGAAATTGAATCTATTTTATTAATCTTCGAATGTACAGATATATCAAATTTCTATAATTGATTGGTCTAAAAAATAATATTCATAAATTTAAATAGTGTTTTCATAAAAATTCATGTAGGATGTTTTTAAATGTCAATGAAAAGTGAAAATGTACTATTAAAAGTAATCATTTGATAAAATAGATTAAAATAGTCACTTAATATATATGAACAATAAACATATACTTCTTCAATAAAATTATCATATATTGTATTAGGTTTTTTCCAGGCTAAGATAACAGATTTATAATCCAATTCCTCACTATCATTATTTCATTCTGTATAGTTTTATCACAAATTTGTTGACATTCAATTTATAAAGTGTGAATTTTTATTGCTATGGGATAATGAGAAATTAAAAATAATTATTAATTATATGACATTTTGTTACATTTATATTAGGCTTCCATAATGACAAAACCCTTTTATTTCTCCAATTTTTTCCCTACACATTCATCCCTAATTATATTTTATTCATATTAGAAGGCATGAATTTTTATATTTGAATATAAAATATGATAATAAAACTTTTATTTAATATAATTATTATTTGAAATTTTGTGATAAATATGATGTATGTCATATATAAGTTAAAAAAATTACAATCATGGTTTTATTGACTCACTACATTGTTTTCAATTAATACCAAAAAACAAAAAAAACACATCATGGTCATTTTACACTATGAAAAATATAAATGATTCATTATATATTCCATTAATGTTTTCAACAAATCAAAACAGTAATTATCATTATATTTATTGGGTGTATTAATATTATTTCCTTATTATATAATCCATCTTTCATACTCCTAATGATGAATAATTGTAATGCAATGAAACATTAAATTTTTATTCCACTCGATTCATTTCTGACATCAATAGTTCATTATTTGTTTTTATCTCTTTTTAAATACCAAACATAAGAGATACCTTGAAAACCATTATATTATCTTTCTACTCTCTTAATAATGAGTATTTAATCGTATTACTATATAGTAACATCATTGTCCTTAAATAAGACCTCCATCTCATCATTTGAAAATAAAAAGTAATATATAATTCCAACTCATTCAAAGACAATTTTGACGTCAAATCCCCTCCCTAAATAACCCTCTAAATAATTATGATAAAAACTTAATTTATTATTAGATTCATCAACGTATCATCTAATTATAGTATTCAATATAACCAAAAACCATTGAAATCCTTTTAATGTATTTTTTTAGTGTAACATTATTTTTTGATATCATATAATCCAAAAATGGTTTTACATTATTTTATATTATCATAAAATTAATAGTGTTTTATTAATTTTATAATATATTTTTATACTATTAAATTTTTATTTTTACAAATTCTTTCTATAATATAAAGTAAATGAAAATTATCAAAGTATTATAAAATATATTTATAATTGATACCAATACTTATTCTGGGTAAATTATAATGATTTCATTGGTTCCTGGACACATATCATCATTTTTTTACAATAGAGTAATAAAATTGTTCTTCATTTTAGTTTAAATGATTTCATTAGTTAGAAAATTATTTGAAATATGACTTATAATACCCATGTTATATTATGATATATATTTTTTCAAATTAAATATTAAGACAAGTAATTGAAATTATTTATTCAATTAATAATTTATGTTATTATTTTAAGAATAATAATTTTTATGATTTGTTACTTCATATTTATGTAAATTTGTTAATTTCAAACCATCAAAATCGTTATAATTTGGACTAATAAAAGTTAACTTTTTTAAAATATATTATGTCCCATAAAAATCATTATTTTTTTTAAAATATGACTACAATTTCATGTAACAAAATCAATTAATAACATATGTAATCATACAACTCAAAACACAATATATTAATATCAATTTATTCAAATTTTCCATAATTCAGGAATTTAAATAAAATTAATGAATAAAAAACAAATTTAAACTAATTAATAGAATAAACTAAAAAAATACTGGAAAAATAGATTAATGAAAATTACAAATAAAACATGACCATCGAAAATAATATAAACGAACAAAACAATTATATAAAAATTTAATATAAATTATCCATTTTCAATTAATTGGTGACCCAATGTATATTTCTTTCAATTTATAGAAAAAATTGTAATTGAGAATTTTAAGGGATTAGAGAGACCTGACAAAGAAGATTTCAACCCAACAACTGTGAACAATTTGTTTCTAACCTACAAGGAGGAAATGATGGGTAATTATTTACACATCAAATCCTATGGGGATGATATTATTAGGTCTCGTGAAATAAATATCCATATCAATGTAAATAATGAGAAAAATAAATGGAGTGATAATAAATATCAAGTTCTTCTCTATAGTCTAAGTGAAGGTTAATCAGTGTAGAGGAATAAATCAAGATCATTGACATGGTGGTTTCTTGGTTCAAGGACCATTTCGAAAAATAAAATAAAATAAATTTCTATTATGATCCATAGAGTCTATATGGATAGTGAAGCTTTATCCAAATATGTTTTTCTATGATGGTTTGGAGGTTTACATTAATTTAAAATTTAAATATTGATGATCTTATTTTTTTGGTTTCCAATTTTACTATTAATATGGTAATTCCATACACATGAAAAAAATATACATCGACTAGTTCACTAATTTGGGATTAATTTTAATCAAATATATACATTTTTTCATGTGGTATATAGGAAATAAAAAAACTCATTATAGACATTTACTAATTCAATAGACCATTAATATATAAATATTCAAAAGAAAATTCATATTATTTTAATGTATGAATATATAATATATATGTTATAATAAACAATTAATCATATATTATATTTATGTAGAATTATCAAAATAATAATTCTCTAAATAAACCATAGTTCATTGGAATTGAAATAATAATGAACAATGAAGATCATGGTTATCATATGAAATAAATTAAAAATTTATTTTATGCATATTATTAGGGACAATAGAACTTGAGTTAAATTAATTAAATTCAACTGAGGTACAAATGAATAAATAATTATGGGAAATCTCATTTGTCAATTGAAGAAGATGTGGGGTAGTAATAGTGGAGTGGAATGCGAAATAAGTGTCTGGGAGAGGGATTTTCTAAAAATATTGTTGATTATATACTATGTCTTTAAAAGCAAAATGTTATAGGGTTCCTGTACAAAAATTCGTTTTTAAGTCTAATTTATGACTATTACTCATATTTGGAACTATTGGTTTGAAAAATCATAAAACATTGGATTAGCCAGTATTTTAATATAGGAATATAATTATACCATTTAATTTTATTTATGATAGAAAATTTTCTCAATTATGAGGCTATCTTGCATAACTAATTTTCAAAGAAGTGGATTCATCGATAAATAGAAAATTTCATCCTATTTGATATGATCAATTTGAAAAAAAAATTCTAAATTGATGGTTTGATGGGTTATGCATATGTGAAATGAAGTTGGGGAAACACAAAGTGTAATTAAATGGTTATATAAAAGCATAAGAGGTTATCATAAAATATAGAAAAATATTACCATTAAATAGAAAGGGATCGGTACTATTAATTCAAAACTATGTATATTTAATAATTTAATGTCCCAAATTCCATGTTCATACAAATTTTATACATTCACCCCCAATTAGATGTCCCAAATATAAAAGTGTTCATTTTTCACCAAAAAACGATTTTTCTCATTAAATTTATTTCTTAAATTCACTTAAAAAAGGCCCAATGTAAGATTTCAAATCTCATTTATAAATCTATCATCAAAAACCATATTATAAATCGAATAATATCTGCCATTATTTTTGAATGAATGTTAATTTTTTTCATGAGAATGAAAGTTTATACAATAAATAAATTATCTAATTGATCCACTCCTCCATCTATCATACATAAAAAATTATTTTTAGGCCTCTTTCATGACCAACAAATATCGTATATTAGATTAGGAAAATATAAAATGATATATTATTACAATTTTTTCAACGCACTGTAATATTCATGCACTGAAACACACACCCCTAAAAAGATACCAAATTTTCTATGATTTAATATATAGAATCATAATATTCAATTGTGGATCAACTAATATAACTCAAAAAATTTATTTATGAAAAACTAAACAGATATTAAAACTCACTTGATCAGTTTTGATAGTGGGAGAATGTTAACTACAACAGATTTTAATATTTGAAAAACCATGTTTTCCACCAAAATTGAAGAACGTGATAATTTTTCATTATTTTTAATAGATATAAATTCATATATGGTGTGTTATCTGTATCCTAATAGCCACTAATGATACCGATGGATGATATTTTAAATTTGTATCCAATATTTTAAATGGATTATGTTATACATAAGTTATAACATATTCTTGAATATTCATTAATGGCAATTTTATGAAAATTGAACATTCATCATACTAACATGACGATTCTAATGAATTAATTATTATAAATTTATGTGATATTTATATTTCATTGTCCTTTTACATTACAGAATTGGATATACTAACTTTACCACATGACATCATAGTATGGGATATGAAGATATTTTAATACAACCATAAACAATTTAGAGTAAGGATCTTTCCAAATGGAATACAATTTTATTATACATGGTATGTTTCATAAATCCTTTAAAAATATGAAATTTAATTTTCCAAAATATATATAAATTCTTAATGAGTGGTCCTTGTCACGTTTTCTTTTAGACAGCCTGATACATCACATACATTACATGGTGGTGAACTATGTATCTCTACACTATACCTTTTTGAAATCCTAATCTAAATATAGGGTTTGGAAAAACATTATTACATATTCCTCAATTACTCAAATATTTCAAGTGTATGGTATGAACAATTCATATTGGGTTTTACCCATTAGAGACATTATAGTAAAATTTAATATTATTCCACAGAACTACATGTTGATTTTTTATTATAATGACAAAAAATTTAATTAAAAGGGTATCTATAAAAGTCAAAAATATCATAAAACACCTATATATCAACATCATTCATTCCATCCTCGTGTAAGAGGCAACTAATTCAATGTCATGATTTTCCCACTTGAGGCCCTTCAGATGGATAATAAAATATTCCCATGAACTAAAAATAAATTTATTCCAATTCTCAAAGGATACATTGTGAATCCCAAAACTCCTATCCAAGGAATATATTAAAAAATTCCTATAGATATCATCAATATTAAAAAAACAACCCATAATAAATTTATATTAATTTACAGTTGAAATCCATCCTTAAATCCTGAATTTGGATCTAAAGTCTATTTATATAAATATATATGGATTGATTCCTAAAACATATAAAATATAGTGATTCAGATATTTCTAATCAGTGGATCATCAATATGACTACACAATTTTTCTCCATATCATATATGCCACACTATTTCTTTATAACCCGAATTTCTATTTCATCTCTTTCATTACTAAAACAATAGAACACATCTTATACATTTATATAACTATATGTAGATTGATTTAAATTACCATTTGTTGTGTAGTGACACATGAATCATATATTCAAATATATTTCTCAACAATTAATAAACTTTCATCCTATTCATGGAATATTCTATCATCCTTTTTCAATTATCCTGATGTTGGAATATTCTAAATATCAATTAGAAAACATATTTCCAATTATAATGAATCATATTTGTTATATTTTAATAACATACAAAATTAATGTTTGTGGATAAATACAACGTCAGATCTATTTGTCAGGACATATCCCTGAGTGGCTTGTGTCATGGCTACCCCATTCCTTCTTTCGATTGGCATGGGGTGGATACTAGCACAGAGTTGGAATATCCAAAAAAAATGGGAGGCATTTTCTATATACAAGTACACATGCACACATCTCCAAGATAAAAATTATGAAACATAACAACACTAAGTATACGATTCATGCATACACTAATATACCAACCGTAGAGTACAATAGTAAGAATATAGTAATTCAATTTGGGATAGAATACAAGACCACCAAAATATAAGCCCAATAAAGTGATTTCTCATGTTTTTGAAAATCATCCATTGAAATTTCATCATGAATGGAAGTTATATGGAATATTTCTAATGTCGTTGGAGAAAAACACGACTTTATGATCACTCTAATAACCACTTGGTCCATGTACACCATGGACTCCGTCACAACGTATATCGTCATCAGAAGTCACAAAACATGAGGGAAGAAACAGTGACGATATGAGAACAAAAATACTCAGTAGGACACCCCAAAACAAAAATGGTAATACCACTAGGAAATACATGATGAATAAAAAAAATCTTATAAACAATGTACACCACAATGGAAATAATTGAAGTTCATTCAATACAGTCAGCTCACACAGGTATAAGTCGTAAGCACCAAAAGAATTATTTTTTGTTGTAGTCCATATATCATTAAATCTCCATGATCCAAAAGTAGTGATTTTTCATGAATCGTCGATGGTACATAGAGTTTCGATGGAGTGTGAGGAATATATGGCACATGTAGCTTTAATGGTGCATGGAGAATCGATGGCCCTATATTAGCGATAGCACACGGAGTGGTGATGGTACATGACATGTCAATAGAATGGGATGTATCGATGGATCATGGAGCCTCAATAGAGAATAGAGTATTGATGGATCAGACAATGTAAATGGTTCTTGGAGAACCCATGTCATGTAGTCACCAAAATCATATAGTCACAACCATTAACAAGATTCATCTATAGTGAACTGTTTCTGATAAAACATACTCCTCAATAAACTAGCTCTTTAAAAAATCATAAAAATATCATATAGATTATCTACAAATTATTTTCTCATCTCTAGTGTCCCATCACAGTAATCGTCTCATCAAACGGAAAAAAAATTGAAGGATATGGTAGTTTTTCTAAGATGGTCTGACCCGGGTTTGGTCCACATCTGATCTGACCCACCAGACTCAACCCGAACCATCGTCTATTATGACCTAGGACAGTTGACCCATCACAAAACTGTTCGAACAACCTATCCTAGTCTGAAGTGGTATCACCCAGACCGACCCTGCTCGGCACATTGTGTAGTTGGGTCCTTCCCACTAGGCCACTAGAGAAGCCCACCTTACTTGGTTTGGCCCATGTTGTTGCCCAGTTTACTCCATTAGATGTGTCCCACTGTGTCCATGCCACTGGTCTACATACACCACCATATTCCTATGGATGTTGTGTCACACACAACTGGCATGCACCTCAATGTACTCATATCATCCACTCCACATGGTTTAGATCTACCTCCCATTTTCACTACCATGACATCCAACTACAACCCCTAGTTGCAGCACATCACCTTCACCACTATAGGCTCCCTCCAATTATGACCCACTTGGACCAGGTCCCACTGCATGGGGCGGCCCTTCATGTCTCACACTTCTTATCCCATCATCCCAAGCTGGTCTGATGCTTCATATGCCACCAGCCACCCCCACCGGAAGCCTTTCCATGATGCACTACACATGGACTAGCTAGAGTCACTGCCTATGACCACTTCTACCTTGATCTGCCACCACCATGTGCTACCGTTTTACATTTGATGTATTTTCTAGGAATAATTTCCAAATTTAGATTTTTATCATAGGGTTTCAATTGTGAATAGAGAAGGTGATGAACACATGAAGAACACAAGAAGATCATGTGAGGTTGAGGGGAATGAAAGGGCACAAAGAACACCCTAAAATAAGATATTGGCATTGTTCATGTCATCCTAGATATTTTCGTGTTATAAGTTTTAGAAAATAACATGAAATAATAATCATCAATATAACTTTATTTTTAAAACCCTCAATAATGTATATGTCCCACAATAACAGACGAACAAAATATCTACATATTTTTGTATTGATCCACATTCATTTTTTGAATATATAAACAAGGAAGAAAATCATTTAGAGATTAAATACCCTATATCATGGTATAATTAAATTTTGACAAAGAATAGTAATCCATTTTATCAATGATCCTCATACCGCTAACATTAATAAAAAAAAGTGATTCCTTCCACACCATAGAAGAATTGTAGTGGTATGTTGATAACAAATAATTCCTGTAAAAATATTCATTAAATAAATCCCACTACATCCAATTAAATTTTTTATTAATTTTTTTTATGATTTTTACTTCCAATTACTAACATTTACATTCGTCCCATGCCGATTGATTTTAGTCATCAACTATTGTAAATTCACATCAATGGATACAACGATTCCATATAACATTCGATCTGGGAACCTGTTTAGATTTTAATCCTACATGGTGATGAAATAACCTACCTAATTTATTAAAAACATATCAATTTTCTACATATCATTCTAGGTATATCGGTCCTTAGAATCATTCCATCGGACTAGCGTATGGAATTTGAATATTACCAAATAATTTATAAAAATTAATCTTGGGAAAATTTGAGTCATTAAGTTGTCCACACATTAGGTATAGACATCCTCAAAATCCAATAGAAGGGTGACTCGTAATGATTAGGTTATGATCATGAATCTAAGACACCCACTATAATGTAATCTCTTGGTGATTCCTATATTTCCAACAAACATTCACTAAAGGAATCAAAAACCCATGAAGGATCATCTCCTAACAATCCTTGTCATCCATTGGTTACCCTACAAAAGTGGCCCCATCATTTATATCCCTCTCTCCCACGTTGATGAAGTCTGATAGATCATGCATGTACCTTTTGAGTTACAACACATAGAATAAACATGCACTCGATGAAACTACGAGGACAGAGCTAGGTAGAACTCATACATGTCCATTATTCCCAAAATCTAAAAAGTGCTGATGAATCTCAGAGATAACATGATGCATCGTTCCAATCTATAGAATCCAAATATATGTGAGACACAAAGGAACACATGGTATATCTCATAGTGCACTAGAGGCATTGTCTATAATCAAAATATGAATTATACCAGCTCTGTTCAGCCCTTATCTTCTACAAGAAGATCTAAACCTTCTCGCTAGTAGCCCCTACCGACTATAGAACAAGGATTTCTAACTCCCCCAGGTTCATCTAGTATTGTGGTATCCTACATGGATGAAAAAACAAGTCATCAAATGGTTCCATATTAATGATAGTGTGATAGTTGTTGTTGCGATTAATATCCACTAGTGGTAGGTAATCCTCGCAACTGGGGACAAAGTGTAGGATGCAAGCACATTATATGTCCTCTTGAACATGGATGGTTCCATCTATCTGAACATCCATCTGTGGATGAAGCATGATGATCAATTGAAACTGAGTCTCATGAACCTCTGGTAATTACATCCATAATATGGATGTGAAAAATCCATAAAAACTTGAGATGATCATAGGAGGAACTCCATGAAGTCTATCTAAATATTACACATTGAGGAACCACATGCTCTCTACTAAAAAAAACTCATGGATCAATTGGAATTGTTCCGACATGGTGACTCATTCAAAGATAACCCAAATGGTATCATGCCCTATTTACATGTGTGGTAAAACCATCACGATGTTCATTGATATCCCATAGCACATCCACTTAGGTATATCTAATGGTTTGGTAAATCCCACTAGAACATGGTGACAAACTTTCACTTGTTTGAAAATGAGGCATCAAGAAACATAATCATCAACCACTTTATTTGTCCTCAGCCACGATAACTAATGTCATATGTCCTAATAAATCTTTTCCATTCAAGGATGTAGAAAAAAATAGGATGTCAGAAACTACATTAGAAACACATCCCACAACATCAATTGTTCCAATGTGCACCCTTTGAAGAGAAGAATGTGATCCCCACCCATAAAATACCCATAAGGGTCCTGTCCCACGGACAACTAAGAACATCATGTCATGCAGTCAATATCCCCATGCTATGCCTCCCTAACACACTATAAGAGTAGAGGGGTGAAAATTATCGATTGAAGGTGTTATTCTCTATCTCCATCCACAAATGATATCGATAAATTTGACAAATATTCTAATGAATCACTCAATAACTTCATGATGGGTCTAATACTGAATTTTCGTACCACTATGTTCCACCTCTAAGAGTATACACAATATCATAGTCATAGTCATAGATGAACTCTATGAATCGTCTCTATTTCATGTTCATATCCATAGGAGGGAGAATGTACTTGAGACTCTTGTGGAAATAGTAGATGGTACATCACTCTCCCTTTAGGTAGTGTCACCACAACATCAAAGAAAATACTATCAATGTAAGATCAACAACATGGGACTTGTAGTTATTCTTATTCCACCTCAACTAGAGAAAAACATATGTAATCTCCCATTTCCCCTTCATAAGTACAATAACAATCTTTTTTCATGATGCACCATATAACACCATGTACTCAACACCCTCCTCCGGTAATCACAGGATTGGGAGATGATCAATCTTTGCCTCTGCACCTGAAATAACTAATTGAACTTCTCCATACACCTAAAATGATTCTTATTTTGTTTCAAGGTCATAAAGTGTGCTGGTAATATGGAAAATTTGGGTACAAATGTTAGATATTTCCTAGTAAATCCAAAGAAACTCCTCTCCATGATATCACACTAGGGTGGCTCCAAAGAAATCAACACATCAATATTCACCTGATATATAGCAACTCTTGACTAAGAAATGTAGTAACCCTTATGTGGACATAACATATCCTGAACAAACACTTCACGAGATTTCCATAAATCTCATACTCTCAGTGTTTTTCCAGGACCATCCATATGTATATCATGTTATCTTCCTATGATGACTAGTACCCAACCTTGTCATTAATCCTATCCATGATGAACCAAACAATGTAAGGATTGAATATCCTATTCGTGATACCCATGAGTACTATTTTGGAATTCATCACAAAAAATTAATCACTATGTAATCTTAATGGTAGTACTAGAATATTAAGGTGGTCAATAGTATAAACTCATCATGTACATGAAGCTAGTGATGGCCAGATCTGGGTTCTATCTTTGAGAACCACCTCTCTCAGTTCACCTAATCGAATAGGTCAACAATACATGGTAGTGAATATATATTCTTCATGGTGTCTTTGTTCAAGTTTCAGAATTCCACAAAAAATATAAAGGACATGTATTCCTTCATGAAAATAACGGTCACCCAAAGGTGAAACACTACATCTCTCAAAACGAATCATTTTCAATAACTATATCTGTAGAATCTACTCATCAAGTATTGTGGGTTCCATACATTAAGAAGTTGTAGATATCGATGTATTCATAGTTGTATAGATCATTTAATAAGTCATCCCCCCTATGGGTAGGTTATCCTAGGACATCCTCGAGAAAGTTGTTCGCATACTCCTCCACCACTATAGAAAACTGAGAACACATCTCATCTATTGTGTCGAGGTTCGGGTGATCCAATTTATGTGTAATAGATTTCACCAACTTATGTATAATTATATCCTAGGATTCATGTTTTTTTGTTTCACCAACAATGGAAAACCTTGTCCAATCACTATGGACACACCATACTCTATGTATAAAATAGTCAATATGGTAATGAACTACATATAACCACTCTATAATAAGAATTTTATTTTAGGGCCTCGACACTACCAATGAGAGATCCCAACCGAACCACTTGCCCCTAGAGTATGGGAGCATTGTAATCACCCATTTTTTATAATCGTGTATCCCCTGGTTAGAGTCTTTATGCATAGGTATTGAGTTAGAAATTCAACTGGAATCCCTAAGTCTCGAACAACAGTCATTGAGAGAAAATAGAGAATGACACATGTGTATATCAATATAGAATCTTGGGTTATGAATACATATATGATAACTCGAATAATATATAGAACATCACGGTTTTAATTACCATTCTCAGGATTTTTTCCCTATCCCAATCCACTAGTTCCTATAGCCCATGGTGGACCACCTGGGGGTGGTGGTTAAAGTACGTCGAACCTCCACGCACTGTATGCTACTCTACTTACTCCTCATCCAAGATCCCCACCTCATGGATAACCATAATCATGATTCATCCTCTTCCTTGGTACTCTATCACACATATACTAATTTTCCTCACAATGATTCAGCAATCTCATTTCATGCATCCCGGTATTCCACACTTGAAACATATCTCGCTTGTTAGGTGACACTCTTTTACCTAGTATACCAACATCTTTGATCCCATATCATAGGGTATTCCCCAAAGGAAGATGAAACTGTTGGGTTCTTAAGACTATTTCCAGCTACACAAGGTCAATAACTCAGCTCCATGGTTCATGCTGCTAGTTTCGAATTCCTTCATCAACTCTACGGGAAATCTCCACACTAAAAGGGCTTACATTAGTACCCCTTCATATGTTGAGATTGTAAGGGATATAACAGGTTACCTAATCTCCTAGTGTTTCCCTGATCTATGGTCCTTTCCCTAATGAAATGATCCCACACCATATCAGTGGTGTAGAGGGAATGATATGTATGTCTTTCCATGTACTCTTCTAATGATATATTGAATTGATACTATAGCATGTTCTCTTATTTATCCATAAGAAATATTGTTTCTAGAAAGAACACCTCTATGAAGAGGCTCTCAATGTTTAACCAATGTATATTCTTATCCAATTGTTTCTATAACACTACCCCCCCCCCCATCGATATGATTATCCTTGAGGAATGATCATGTATGGAATTTCCATCTAGTCGGATGGCCTCCTCACAAGGATGAAGACAGAAGTCACATTCCTCGGCCAGTCCATAGCTATACGACAGTTTGGTTCACACCTAGTCCTGGCAGTTCACTACCTAAGGAACCTAAGTAACACACTCAACCAATGTACATTATCTACCAATAGTGTTGATAGCTACTTCTTCTCTCTTGTTGGTTGTTAAATTTTAGACCACCAACATGTTCTACCTCTGGTACTAGTCCAAATATGAATTCTTCATTGCATGGTGGATAATCCACGAGATCACATATAATATTCCTAGATGGCTGTCTAAATGGTGGAATCTCAAAATAGATCAATTTTTATCATTTTTAATAGAGTATACATGGTGAGATTACTTTCAAAGGCCATGAGAACAAACTGAAAATCCAATATGATGCATGTTCTATTTATTATCCTCACAACTTGAATTTTCATGTATTGGTTCAAAAGAGTAATTAAGTGCCCTGGTGTATGGATATGCTGGACGCAACACCAACACTGGAACATTTGGTCTGAATGAATAACTTAAAGCACTTAACACTATTTACCCAAACCAATCTCCCAGACACACAGTTAATTTGGTAGCACCGAGCCTGCCTCTGATACCACAAGTTCACGACCAGTCCTATAGGGGCCCGTGTGTTTACTACCCCATTACCACGTCTAATAGGACACATGTTTTCTACTATAATTGGGTATTCATATCCAACAAATGAGAGTAATTTTCATAAATACATGTACACAAACACATCTCCAAGACAAAAATGCTGAAATGTATAAGCACTAAGTATAAAATTAATGAATACACTAAGATTCTATCCAGGGAGTACAAAAATTGGAATACTAGAAAGTAAACATGGATAGAATAAAATATAAAAAATTGTATATTCTTCCAATTATAATGAACATATACCAAAAATTCAACTATAGAAAATCATACCTGATTGGCAGGTGTGGGAAAGCAGTTTTAATACATAGGAGCATATCTCATCTGTCTAATTACTCTACAAACCACTTGGTCCATGTCCATATAAGACTCTATCAATGTGTCGATCATCTTCACATGACACGACACTTGTGGATGGAGCCTGTGTATGGGGGAGAAAAACAATTCTCAGTAAGAAACCCTAAAACCCCAAAGGTAATACCCCTATAAAAGACAATATGTAAACCATAAAGGATGACCAAAAAGTACACCACAAAGGAAATACACGAATTATTGTAAATACGGCCAAATCACACATGTATAAGTATGATGAATGAAGAAGTAAATTTTATGTTGTATATCATTGATATCTCAGTCAATGGGAAACTAGATGTTTTAACTATGTATAGATAATCAATGTTTCTTGGAGCGACGATGGAAAATGTGGCATCCATGGAGCACAAGGAATTGATGAAGGCCAGAGTGTATATGGCTCCCAAAGAGTGTATGGATGATGTAGAATCGATGTATCATGAATACATTTTTTTGAAAAAATATTAGATGGGTCATGGAGGATTGATGGATTATAGATCGTTGATGGGTCATGCATACCCCATGTCATGTAGTCCCTGAGATCACATTGTTACAGCCAGCTGTATGATTCTACATATATCACACTAGTTCCAGGAGAACCTACTCCTCAATCCATCAGGTCAGAAACCAACATTCACAAAAATAAAATTACACTACATATATCAAAATGATCATCTTTTCTTAAGATTCCCAATTAAATAAATAGCTCATCCAACAGACTCATAGTTTTAATGTAATAACCTTATTTTCTGAGAGGGTATAACATGGGTGTTTTAGGGGTATGATCTGAAATGGTGGGCCCGACCTGACCAGAAACAGATTCACCAACTCTAACATTGGTTCTAGCCTACTCTGTTGCTAGAGTGGCCTGACATACCTTGTCATGACCATACTGATGCCCAGTTTATTCTGTCATATGGGGCATACCCTTTTCATGCCCCATAGTCCATGAAATCCTCCTTGAATGTGTCTCTTCTTCGTCACAACACACTGGATTGTGGTCCCCATGCACTCACCACCTCCTCTCCATGTGGGCCTATGCCACTTCCCACTACCATTATTGTGGAATCCTGCCATGGCCCCTGGTCACCGCCCGTAGCCTCCACTCTTGCAGGCTCCCTTCAACATGGTGGTTGCAGCATGGTGTCTCGCTGCCGCCGAAGACCCCCCTACTAGTGGATCGTCCTACTCTCCTCTAACTGGCATTGCCTCCCTTGTTTGGATAGTTCTTCCTCTACTACCTATGAACTTGATGTACCACTCCAAGACAAATTCAGCTACAGCTGACACCCAAGCATTATCGCACAACATCATTGCATTTTCATCAGAGGTCTATGATTTCCTCACAGAATCATCCCTCTATTATGATTTCTTGCAAATGTTTTTAAATCCACATGGTGAATACAATGGAAACATAGAGAATTTACATAGTACACATGTTGTTTGTGGGAGTGGTATGTTAATAAGAATGCCCTATAAATGAATTATTTCATCTCTCAAGTCGGCCTTGATTTCTTCAAGAGATAAGGTATAAAAAATAATAAGAATATATAATAAAAATTATATATATCCCTTTTTAAACTCCACAAGAATTTATCAATCTCATTAAAACAGTGGATCCATGGATCACCCTATTCATGGTTTGGTCAGTTTTCTTCATTTGAATCTATGTACGGGGAAGAAAATCAAGATGAGATTGAATTCCCTGCCTACTGGTAGGATTAGTCATTGGAAAATAAAGGAGGTCTATGTCATCATCGTTGCTCGATACATAAATGTTCAAAATCAAGATAGTTTACTTCCACCCCTCATGGGTATTTCATGGTTTTGGTGATAATCCCGAATTCATGAAAATGTTTTATTAAAAAACGATATTGTGTCTAATAAAATATATTAATGATGATTACAGGAAATTTCTAACTTTCACTGTAAACACATGATAGTCAATGTTTGGCCCCGCCTAAGGTAATGTCGATGCTATTAATGCAATGGTTCCATTTGAAATTTGATCCGGTAACCCATTTAAATATTAATCCATTTTAATGAAGGAAAAAAATCATGTTATTTAATAAAAACATAAAAAATTTCATCATATCATTCTGACCAAACCAAACCCCATAATCTCATTGAATCTTTTGAGTAGTTAATTCATAGTCAAAAGAATCAATACATCACTATGGTTCCAAAAGTTATATATCATAAAATTAAAATCAGTTATTTGTTTCACATTTTTTTGGGATCGATTAGATAATGATTATCATAAAAATAACCTCAACAAGAACATTTTTTGTATATATTAGTGGTAATATGTTCAGTTATATCCATGTTATGAATTAAATGTTCATTTTCTAGAGATGATACTCATATTTCATGATTACTTTTATCCTTACATACATTGTATGGTAATTAATCATGTAGTACTGAAATAATAAGAACCCATTATAATTACAATAAAAATTGAAAAATTTAGTTGATGCAATATTATTACAGTTTAATTATAATGTGGTACAACACAATCTATTTATAGTGAGGTATAGTTAGTAAATAATTTCCACAACCATAAAAAATAAATTGATTCCCCACCATTGGTGTTGATTAAAACAAATTTCCTATAAACAAATTATCTATAAATGTATATTCATTTCCATATTGTAATTCACAGTAATATAACTAAATTAATTCCCATGTTTAGATATTCCAAACATCCATGAAGCCCTTAGTATCTATATCAAATTTATAATTATGTGTTCTATAGTACAATCAATCCTTCATTTAAATAGTGATATATTCTTAACTAGTACTAAAATATCCCTCGTTTGGTCATATTGCCTCCACTCGATATCTATTATAACAGACCTCTATAATTATCATTAACAAATGTTCAATATTATATTCTTCTATATAGAGATAATTGGAACATGAATGTGGCCTAAAATTTTCTAATAATCCATCAATTGATGACTATATTAATGTATTTATAAAAAACATTAAATTAATGGTAAATCGGGGTTCCCATAACTTCTATATTGAAAATATATTTCAATATTATCCTTTAAATGGAATCTAACTTCTAATGAGGAGAAATTATTCAATTCACATTATGACACTATGTAAATTTACATCAAGTTTAATTGGATTGAACCAATCATCTATAGCGCTAGATCCCCATAATTCATTATTATCTTGCTGAAATATTACATTATATTAAGGTGCTTCTTCTATGTGTGAATGATAGGATTTACAAACAATTTATTTTTTTATTAATTTTACATAATTAGAACCCTCCTTTATTTATATATTAATTTACTTCCTTAAGACGCTTATTTTTAATGAATTTATTCATAAATCCTCAATGGAATAATTCCCATCATATTTTACTGATATTGGAAATATTGATTGTAATATTGAAATATATCTTACATTTTTCCCTTTGATTGTAAAAATAATAAATTTGGTACTCTTAAATTTACCCATTGATTTAGAAAATTCTAAATACAGACACCCATGTGATGAATCAAATTTTTTGAAACATAGTTCTAAATTTTATTAACAACTGAGATATTGTGGAATCCACTTCATAGATTCCATTTTCTATATTCATGATTTATCAGAAACTATCTAATAACATTTACAAGATGCTCAATTTATATCCTTTTACAAATAATATCATTTCATACATCAAGAACCTAAACAGTATTGAAAACATAACATTATGCAATTAAATATCAATGAATTTTTTTTTCAATGTCATATACTAGGATAACAATATTTTATCAGACCATAGGGTAGACATGGTGTAATATCCATAAATTATAGTCCTCTATAGGAGCCTTTTTCCTACCAAGGATGCAAAAATATATTTATGGAATTGATTCTTTTTTTATCTGTATCCCAAAAATATTATTCTTTTTTTAATGATCCTTAATCATAATCTATCCATACAAATATTTTTTCCTTTTGAATCATTATCATGATTAGACCCATTATGAGTATATCATATATATATCATATAAGAATGATAAAACTGTCTTCCATAAACACATTTTGGAAGAATAAGTGGTATGTATTTCTCTAAATATAACCCTTATCAGATTTAATTCCACTTATTTTCTTATGTGACTTCCATTCCACTAATATCACAAAGTAAAGGATATGATTTATCTTATACATCATGATCTCATTCCATTTTTCCATGAATCCATCTAGATTCCTCTTATATATTTCCTCCTCTAAATATCCCTGATGAAATATACTCTACTCATCTTCCATTATTTGAAAAAATTATAGTTGAAATAAAATATAACATAGTATTTATTGGTTATACTATAAAATGGGATAAAATGTTTTGGGGAAATATATCTCTTCCATATTAAAAACATTTCACAAAAAATTTATCCTTATACCTTCTAAAATCATATGCATCCTCCATCTACTAGAAAATCCACTTGTAAAAGTTTTCATTCGTACGCTTTGATGATTAACTTACCAGTTATGATTATTTTTCATATATTGAATTATTTTCTTCATTCTTATATAAATCATAGTATATATAATCAATTATACTCTCCAGTAATTCTAGGATCTTAGTCCCTCTCAAACCACAAGAAGTATGTATTGACAATTAGTTCTAAACAATTGAATTGGTTAACCTCAACAATTCTTCCTATTATTGTACAAATTAATAAGAAACATCAACTTGAAAAAATTATGACAAAACATTGAAATAATTTTTAATATTCTTTGAGAATTCTTATACACCTTAAAACCTTACTGGATCTTCTGGATATTCCATAGTTCTGAATGATATTATAAATTCAGAAAATATATAATATTTTTCTCCTACACTGTGTTATGGTCCGATAAATTTTCTCTCTCAAATTTATCTTTCTATCCATCCCAAAAATTCATCTCATTGAATAGAAATTTAGGATTTCTAAGGTAATTTAAATTATTGATATACCAAGTCCATAACACAGTATTTTAATCCCCATATATAACAAAAAAAAATATTTTAAAGTTTATTCATGTTCATCGTAATATTTTTAAACCATATGTATATATGTGAGGCTTCCATTGTTCTTGTGTGAAACATTCATTTTTCTCTTTAACAAATTTATTCCAAAATATCCTACACTTATTATATCGAATGAATTTTATTCATTATATAAGTAATGAAATTGATATCTTTTACCAAATTATCCTTTTGGAAACCTATGTGAAACGTCATACTCAATACATCTCTTTCATTTTTATAAACATTCAAACAACTATCCCATTTTTTATATGGTTATTGAAATATTTTTCTCAAACAAGATTCTTTTTCTCCAAGAAAACATTTTAAAATCACTCATACCATATTCTACACCATTATAAAATTTAATATATATAGCTATATTTCTATCATATTTATAAACCATGTAACCACATCCTAAAAAAAAGACCTCAAGAACAATGCATTTTTTCTAATCTAAGTGAACTACTAATTCTATTATTAATTCATTGATGAATGAATCAATATAAAATAACCAACTAGGACGCCTCAAACCCAATATCTTAAATATGGTGATAAAAATAATTAATTTAATAACATAATTTACTACAATATCTGAATTTTAAAAAAAATAGATATATTTTCAAATTTTAGTTATTATATGACATAATAATCATATTGTCCAAAACCATAATGCTCTAGTTTATTTATTTACTGGATATGTAAACTAATTATTTTTTAAATTTTCTTATCGTTCATTTATAATCAAACTCATATAGAACACATTTTAGATTTTTCATAATATTAATCAACTTTATTTACTATATAAGCAATCTTATGAAATGGTTGAGATCAAATCGTTAATAATTGAAGACAAAATAGATAAAAAATGATGAAAATAAGTTATCATATTATAATCATGTGGTAATGATAGTTAGTAAAAGTCTGGGAAAATCAAATTATATAATTAAACTAAAAAAGTATATAATTAATTGAAAATAATGTAATAATGATAAAATTATAAAATTTTAAATGAGTCTTCACAACATGAGAACATTGAAAAAAATAACATTATAGAAAAATCATAGGCATGAAACATAATTTACATTATCTTGGATCACTTAAAATTCCATTATCATATATTATACAAATTCCAATAATAGATTCAGTTCACACCCAAATCTCATTATCATAGTGGATATAGTTCTATAGATGATATGGTTCCTTCCCATTTCCAGGACATGACATCAAATATGTTATAATTATTTATCTAATTCTTTAGGGTAGTATATAATTCTATTACCACTCATCACATGATTGACATTTCCAATTAGGTGACGGGATTCACTCCCCATTACAAATTTACAAAACAAAATTATATATTAATAGTACACTGGACAAAAATATAATTTATGTAAATAATATCAAAAAATAAAAACCATGCATAATTGGGAAAGTTGAACATGAATACATTTATTTTTTCATTATGACTAATTTAACCCATTGGGAAGAAATATTTTTCATGAAAAAATTCTTGAAAAAAATCATTATATATTATCCCAATAAAAAGGACGACAACATCATAATAACATATCCCATTTGTATGGTAAGGATCATCAAAGTATATTTACATATATTAAAAACACCTCTAAATTATTTCTCATTATATTGTATTGAAAAATATGATAAAATATACTTTTCTGACATTCTTGATATCACCACAAAAGTATTATATTATATAATAAAATTGAACATCATAAAACATTATAGAAATTTCAAATAAATTGTAAAAGTGTTTTAAAAAGTATATTTATTTAAATAATGATTATTAATAATAATTAATTAATAATACATAAAATAATTACAGGATTCAATCATAATAGTTAAATAATTTAAAATCCCTCTTAAATACAAGAAATCATTTTTATAATGAAATTTATACTTTAGAAAGTATAAAAAACATCAATATATATTAAAAATATTTATGAATTAAATATTTTAGTAAAAAAATTAAATGTGAAAGGGATTATTAAAAACCACTAATGATCATATCATTCAGTGAATGTGTTAACATGAAAATCTTTAAATAGGGATAATTTTTTTAGCATTTTTCATATGGAAAATACAAAATTATTCTTCTCAAACTATTGTAATGAAATTAAAATTTTAAAAAAAACCTCAAAAATTAATTGTATCCTGGAAAATGAAAACTATAAAATTAATATCGTATAGTGGAGGAATAATATATATAGAAAATAATAGAAAATTCTAGTTCCCCGTTAAAAAATCACCTATGGAAAATTATTTACAATGGAATATTAAATTGAATGTCTAATGTAAAACCCCAATATTAAATTCAGTATAATAAAATTGTTTGAGATTTAGAGATAAAATTTAATCAATTTTATCCCATATGGGTTTTCATTCATTATTATATCAAATTTTAAATGATATTTTCAATAAAATGTTTTGGGATTAGTAAACAATGAGTTAAAAGAAACTTTAAATAGGGTATAAGATATGGATATTTAAAATCCTATGATATTAATAACATTAAATACAAAAAAGACATCCAAGGCAGGTATATAATAAAAAAACAGGAATAGGTTTAAAATATGGACCATATCATAATAATATAAAATTCATATGTAGAAACCAATATGACTTTTATAACTCTTGAATTTAAACATATTGAGAGAGATAAATAGAGATTGAAATTTAAAAATAATAAATTATTGAGACAATCATGAAATTATTTTTTCATTAGTTAGAATACAAACTATATTGAACAGTGTAGGTTAAAAATATAAAACAAGTTTCTATGCATTTTAATTAATAGGAATCCCTTTATGTTGTACTCCAAAAATTTAACAATTTCAATTTGACCACCTATATAATAAACACAATAATATTAATAACTTATCTCAAAACAGTATTAATATATTTTACCTTTATATATGTTATGTACAACAAATAACTACACATGTATTTGTAATATAATGATTAATTTCAAAATATTATGTTAGAAATTTTTATTTCTTTGAGTATGTCTCGTAATATTGTTATTGGACCTCATTATCTGATATTACATTCCTAATATACATATAATGATTGGTATGTTAATAATTTCTCTCAGTAATATTTCTATCTACATGATAATATTATGGATGCAATAGGCATGGTTTATAATAAAATGGTTCATGCTGGAAAGGAGGTAATATTAACTTTATATTTAGAATCTAAATAATGTATTAAATTCCCACATTAATCAATAGATTCCCCTTTTAAACAACCTAGGTATTGAATTTTTTTACAAAATATTACACAGTTCATTTATGAAGATGTTCAATAATACACATGGATGACATTTCAATTATAATATGTAGAATGGAGAATTGTATACATAGATATTAACATCAATAAAATAGTAATAAGTATAAAAAGGAAACAAATTCTTATTTTTTTATTTTTTTAATTGAATTGGATTCATTTATATGTCAAATGTAAATAATTTAATGTCAGAGAGTGAGTAGTTCTCTTGTTGAGAGATTGAATCTACTCTTTAAATATCTATCATAAACGGAGGACATGGGGATTATTCATCAAACAATGTGTTGTGAGAAGTGTTATATAAATCTAGGGGAGGTCAAATTGATTGAGGTTTAAAATATTTTCAAATTTAAGGAGTGAATTGAATATGGTAGAAGTGATACCTTTTATGTGTAATAAAGTGGTGCTTTTAATTGGATTTAAATTTTAGGTGTGGGTAGGAATGAAATTTCAGTTGAGTTAGTAGATTATTTTTAGTAATGATTACTAAAAAGTGATTATGTAACATATAAACATAAAAAATTAACATTTGAAGGTATTACTATACATGTTTAACATGATTAAAAATTAAAAATTGTATTTAATGTTTTTACTAAAAATATGGATTTGAAATGAATTTAATCAATATAAATATCTCTGTTCATGATGGTTAAATTTTTATTAAATGTATAAACATTTTAAAATCATTTTTTGGTATGAAGAAAACATTGTAGAATATTATGTGTTTAAGTATATTTTCATATCAACTTTAAAGACCCAGAAATTCCATGTAAATTTTTTTCATATATTCGTGGGATTTTTTTAGGAGTCCGCGAAAATTTACGGCGCTTGATTCTGAGACCCGGTGTGCCCAACATCAATTTCTGAAGTTTTGTTCATGTACGTTTATTAAATGTTTGAGTGGGATTTTATATCTTTTGATCCATTGCTAAGAATTGAAATCTGAGGTAACCGTTGAACTCGCAGCGCAGTTATTCGCTTAAGAAGCCTTTCGCCTCGACGGCAGTGGGTTGAGAAAGAATATTAGTTTTTGATTTTTTAAGGAAACATAAAATAAAAATAAGTGTGAAACATATTTTTATTGTGGTTGTTAAAACCTCCAAGTAGAGGTTGGGGTGGGGTCCACCACACCATAACCTCCCATGAGAGGTTATGGTTGTGGGACTCAACCCCACATAACCTTGATTGGGAGGATATTCTTGGTGGGGCCCCAAAAGGGCTTTAAACCCCCCCCCCTTTAACCCCACATTTATTTGGGATGAAACTCTCCCCCTTCCCCACTAATTAATTTTTCTAAATCTATCGATTATTTAATTTAAATTATTCACTTAATCAATTTATATCCCATTTGAATTATTTTAAATTATTTTACCAAAAATTTATATAATGGGTTATCATAATAAATTATTTTTGGTTGGGAGATCATTTTGTTGGAACATTGGGGGAAAAAGAACTTCTCGAGAACCCTTGGAAAAATATCCTCCGATGAAGAAAAAATTCTGAATGAAGAACAAGGACAACACTTGATCCCGGATCGGGAGCATCTTGCGGGGGTGACGAACAACGACGACCCCACCATCATCGACTTAGTCTTATTCCACGGGCCACCTCCATCGACGATCGAGGGTGGGGTTGATTTTTGTATGTGTTTTACCATATGTTCTTCTTCGTTTGTTGAGCTCCTTATTGTTGATTGATATAATCATTATGAGGAGGACTCTGACCACAAAAAACATGGCCCGACCCTCCCCCTTTTTGTTGTTCTTGTTTGTTGATGTCGGATGTAGAGCAATGTTAGACGACATCAGGACGACCGCAAAGAAACTGTCACTCAAGGCCTCTGAGTCGCTAAGAGGGTGTGGCACTGCTGTGTTGCACGGAAGGTGAGTTGTGGCAATGCCGGGCTGCGGTGGAAGAGTCATGGCACTGTCACACTACACGTTGGAGAGCAGGTGGGCCACGGCCAGGCCGGGTCGTGGAAGCATAGGCACGGCGTCGGCCTGCCACGAGGAGGGTAGCAGAACCATGGCACTATCGTGCCACGGTGGAGGTGTGGAACCACGGATAGGGCAGGCCACAGTAGTGGGGCGCGGAGCTGTTGCGCCTCACTAGTGTTGCCGAACAGCTGACCGTTCAGCTAGCCGAAAGGAGCAGGACATCGCTGGGTCCCGTGTGTGCTGCACCGGATCCACTTGGCACCATTGGGTTCTATCAGAAAGGTTCAGCCATTCGGGGGCCAGGGGGTGCACGCCTCCCCCCTAGGCGTGGCAAGGGCAGGCCACCAGGACGTCATCCAGTAGGGCCGCTGGGTTGGCCTTCCCTCCTGGGCTGGGCTGCTATCGAGCCGGGCCACCCGAATGGGCTGGGACAGCAACGGTCCAGGACTTCCCCTCTGGCCGGGCCGGTTCATCGGACCCGGTCGGACCGAACCCGGACCCGTCTGGCAAATTTACAACTTTTTCACCCACATCTTGGGCTACAAGTGTGTGATCGACAAACCGTCTGTAGCGACAGAATGATTAGAGAGAGACAGTTCTATTGGGATATCCCAATTGAGGTTTGGATAATATTGGGATATGGTCGGTTTGGATTGAACCTAAAAACCAACCAGGCCCCGGGAACGAAAATGCCAATAACTCAAAGACTAGGCGTCCGATTGACGTGCCTTCTATTGTGTTGAGATCCCTTTGAAGAGACAGACCCTTGAGATACTCCTACATGGATATCATGACTGTTTGAGTATCTACCAGTAGCTCGTAGAGAGGATCCTCTCAAAGTCGAGTGTGCTGAATATGGAGACCTAGTAGCTGGCAGAGACCTGATGAATACTGACCTTTTTACTTGGAGTGTTTCGACTAGCCTAGTTGGAAGAGCCTCTGTGTGACGTGGCAGACCCACAATGGAGAGCACCTCTATGTGACGCGTCAGACCCATGATACTCGACAGGATATATACCGCAGTAGGCGATGAGGGGGAGCGCCTCTATGTGATGCGACAGACCCACAGTGGGGAGCGCCTCTGTGTGAGGCTGCAGACCCCTAGTACTCAACAGGAGGAGTACCACAGCAGTCTAAGATAGTGGAAAGCACCTCTGTGTGACGCAGCTGGCCCACATTACTCTATAGAGGAGGAGTACACCAGCTCCCAAGGATTCGGCAGTTTGAATGGGAGTGTTACATGTTACCAACCGAGAATAAAATCGTGGTTTAGAGCTAAGTAAATGACTTATGTGTTTTCCTCGTGATTGAAATGGGTTATAAATATCATTGGTATATATAAGGGAATATACCTAACTAATGGTTATCCATTTATTTCATATTTTTTGGTTATCATTGTTGTATTTTTTAAGATCTTGAGGGTCTTTGGGTCTCTATTGAGTATTGTTATACTCACCCCTACACTGGCTATGCCCGAACCTTGTTTTGTTGGTTGCAGACGAGGTACAGTGCTGATTGGGGCAGAGAGTAGCAGAACAGGACAGTACCCGCAGGTGGACCACTCGACGTGATGAACACGGAGCAGACAGACAGACGTGGAGTGTTGAGGAATGGATCTTTACATACCCTTTAGGTTGGAATCCCAAAGTATGACCCAGTAGCTATATTACTTATTTTCTTCAGTTGTACTAGAATATTAGTTGTATTATACTTTGCTGTTGGGCCTGTATTTCCATCCCCTTTACATTAATCACACTCTTTTGTATTCAGTTTTACATAGTGTTTTACATCCAGTTGCATACTCTATTGTGTTTGTTTACTGTTATAAAGGAAATGCCTTCTTAGTTTAGGGATTAACGCCTTTTGGTGCTAGTATCCTGCCCCTGGCCTTTGGAAATCGGTCTTGGGGTAGTCATGATACGGGCCCCGGGGGACGGGTCGGGACAAATTTGTATCGGATGAGTCGGTTCTACCGTAAAACTAAGAACTATGATCTTTCTGTTTTTTGTAGAAATAATGTTAAGGGCACTAAGTGTGGTTTTCAGTTCAGGGAGTCCATTGTTGGTGAAGGTGGCCGATGTAACCATACATCAGGACCCTGACATCTGATTTCCGACATAGTGCACGAAAACACCGATTGCGTGTGTGTTTCCAAAAGACATATTTATGTCAGCTCAACTAGGTCAGCACACCAGGTATAAATCTTTTGATCGTTTCATATCTGTTTCATTCTGGATGCCTCCCCATGGATGACCATTTAGTTCCCCGATATTCATATGCTCTAATAGCTCCCTGAGCGATGAGACTTTGGTGTATGACCCTTAACCAGCGGAGGAACCAGTGGTACCACTTCCAGTTCGGCCACCGATTCCACCAGCCATTGCAGCTGATGATGCATTCCACTTGAGCGCATTACATGAGTTCCAGTTCCATAGGCCACCAAGGTTCCAGGGAGAGACGGACCCACATGCGACTGAGGACTGGCTAGAGGTTGTGGTGAGAGTCTTCAGGCTGGTAGGGACACCAGCAGACCTCATGGGGATCCATGCTACGAGTATTCTTCAGGAAGTAGCAGAAAAATGGTGTATCCTGATGCTCCATGTCCACGACGAGGTGAAACTACACTAGAAAGACATTGAGAGCCTATTCCGGGGGGATTTTTTTCTAGAGACCCTTTGTGCATTGCATGTACAAGAGCTACTACATCTACAATAGGGTATCATGATTGTAGTTCAGTACTCAGTGAGGTTCACCATCCTCTCGCCCTACTCCATAGATATGGTGTGGGAGTCGTTATTCAGTGCTTGGACTTTTGAGAAGGGGCTCATGCGAGAGATCAGAGCCATGATGGTCTCCCTCATCATCCCAATATAGGCGGGGATGTTTGAGAGATCCCTCATAGAGGAGGGTATCCTTGCTATGCGGTCTCCAGCAATGAGACCCACCACTAGTTGACATGCATCAGAGTCTTATGTAGCTAGTAGTAGAAAAATTACACAGAGGTCCAAGAGGACAAGAAAAATGAGTGGATGACTTCAGGACTCAGGATCTGTTTTGTGGGGCACCCGGGGTAGTGACATATATGCCTGGAGTAGACATTGTTACTCATGCGGCGGGCAGGGTCACATCACAAATGATTGTCCGACCCCCCATTCAGGCGATCTGCAGATAGTTGAGGGACCTCCTAGGCATAGGTATAGGTTTGACCATGGCGCTACACAGGGTGCATGCCGACATGGCAGAGGGGTTGCTCGAGCAGGTGGCGGTGAACGGCGTTATGAGGTGCTACCACCACGAACACTAGGGGGTCCACCCTGACAGCAGCGAGCATGTGGACATGGGAGAGCTCAGCTTCAGGAAGTTGAGGAATACAACCATGGTGCTTCGGAGATGATATGAGGTACTATATTTGTCTAATCCACCTTACCTTCAGTTCTTATAGACACATGTTCCAGTAACTCTATCATAGCCACTACCCTCTTTCAGAGCTCGGAGTTTTGACGAAGCCATTGACTCGATCTTTACGGCTAGAGACTCCTACGGGAGCATACACGAAGATTAAAAAATAGTACCGGAAGTGGGAACTTAGTCTTGGAGGTGAGATCTTCGGCTGGGATCTCTTCGTAGAGGCGTCGAGGGAATACTACGTCATCATTTGTATGGACGGGTTATCTATAGTCAATCCTTAGATTGACTGTATTAGGCATAATGTGTGGTGTGTCTGCATGGATGGGACAAGGTTCACCTTCACCAGAGATATGGGATACTTTTTAGCACAGGACGAACTTACTCAGAAGAGGGGGCATCCGATCAATCACTAGTTGGTAGGTCTTACACTTTGAACAGTTGATGTGGACAGTCTGAATTATCCTGTATTGGTGGACTGGTACTAGGATGTTTTCCCTGATGATGTTCTAGGACTACCTCCTCGCACAGAGGTGGAATTATACATTGACATGTACCCCGAGACAACACCGATATCTACTCCAGCATATCATATGGCTCCCGCTGGGCTTCGTGAGCTGTGGGTATAGCCGGAGGACTTACAGGGGAAGGGATTCATCCGGCCTAGAGTTTCTCCTTGGGAAGCCCCGAATCTATTCAATAAAAAGGAAGATGAGAGCATGAGGCTTTGTGTTGATTAAAATCACCTGAACCAGGTGACTCTTAAGAACAAGTACCCACTCCCTAGGATTGAAGACCTCTTTTATCAACTCATGAGAGCACACTGGTTCATGAAGATAAACCTCAGATTATGCTATCACCAGCTCAAAGTTAGATTTGAGGATGTGTAGAAGACGGACTTCAGATGTCGATATGGCCACAATGTGTTCTTGGTTATTCCCTTCGGCATAACCAACAATCTAGTAGTGATCATGTGTCTCATGAACATGCTCTTTTAGCCATTACCCGATCACTTTCTCGTAGTCTTCATCGACAAAATACTAAACTACTCGACTATCGAAAAGGAGAATGACTACCATTTTATGGTAGTACTAGACACAATTCATGAGCATAGGCTTTTTTGTAATCTCTAGAAGTGATAGTTTTGGATTCTAGAGGTCCACTCCTTGGGGCATGTCATCATGAAGGTTGGAGTTGTAGTGGATCCAGCCATGATTGAGGTGGTACTTTCTTGAGAGAAACCCAGGAGTGTGAAAGAGGTACAGAGTTTCCTCGACATGGCTAGATATTACTGAAGGTTCATTCCAGACTTCTCAAGAGTTGTAGCACCCCTGTCAGCCATGACGAAGAAGAGTCAACCCTTTGTGTGGTTGGAGTGATGTCATCAGAGCATTCAAGATCTGAGGCAGAGGTTGACTAGTGCCCCCATATTGAGGATTCTAGATTATGGCATAGGGTACATTGTCTACTGTGACACATTAGGGACCAAAAAAGGGTGTGTCTCGATGCTGGAGCGAGCTGGGATCACTTATGGTTCTCGAAAGCTGAGACAACACGAGCAGAAGTATGCTACCCATGACCTGGAGTTAGTATCAGTGGTCTACGCCTTGATGATGTGGCAAAAATATCTGATGGGAATGTATTTCACAGTCTACTCTGATCACAAGAGTCTCAGGTATATCTTCTATCAGAAGGAAATGAACCTAAGGCAATGATGTTGGCTTGAGTTCCTCCAGGACTATGTCGTTGAGATAGTTTATACACCTAGGAAGGGGAACGTTGTTGTGGATGCACTTAGAAGCAGATATGGTATACAACTACTGTGAGAGGTGACAGAGAGTTCTCTACCTTAATGATATCATATGAGGACTGAGATGGAGTAGCCTTTCTATAGTCACTTATAGTCACTCCTCCACTTCTTCAGTGAGTCGCGGAGGTGTAGCATGGGGACGCTGACTGCGTGGCGTGTCATGTTCAGATATCAATAGGGCATTCACCTGAGTGATTTTCTTAATTTGGGGAGCATATCATTATCTTTATAGGAGGTACCTTGGTAATAGTTGAACTTAAGGAGGAAGTGTTGAGGGAGTTTCACACGTCCCCTATTACGATACATCCAGGAGTGACGATGATGTACCCGGACCTTCAACACCAACACTAGTGGCTAGGTTTGAAGAAGGAAGTAGAAGAGTTTGTCTCACGATGCCTCAATTGTCAGCAAGTGAAGGCATCGAACAAGTTACCAATAGGCTTAGTTCATCCCTTAAAGTTCCTAGAGTGGAAGTGGGATGGGATAACCGTGGACGTTATGATGGGACATCCACGTACATCCCGGAGTCACAATTCGATATGGGTTATCATTGACCGACTCACCAAGTCATACCACTTCCTACTAATCAGAGAGAAGGGATCAGTAGAGAGAATGGGACGCCTCTATGAACACGATATTGTGCATTTACATGGAGTATAATATTCTATTGTCTCCGACCATGACACGCGGTTTACTTCCCGGCTATGGAAGGGGTTGCAGAAGGAATTCATGACACAACTTTGTTTGAGCACCGCCTTCCATCTTTTGTCAAATGGTCATACTGAGCAGGCCATTCAGAACCTCAAGGACATCCTCCATGCATGTGTCCTTGACATTAGTTGCAGCTGGGAGGATCACTTCCCTTTTATGAAGTTTTCCTACAACAACAGCTATCAATCCACTATCGGTATGGCACCATTTGAGGCCTTATATATTTAACCTTGCAGATCTCCACTATGCTGGAGAAACCCAATGGAGTCAACACTAGTGGGTCCAGAGATGGTACGGGCTACCATAGAGAAAGTGTAGATCATGCAGGAGCAGATGAAGACAACACATACCAGGCAGAATTCGTATACTGACTGGAGGAGGAGACCTCTAGAGTCTGAAGATGGTGACCACATATTTATATGATTCTCACCTCGATGAGATCTATGAAGATTTGGATGAGGTGGATAGTTATCTTTGAGATTCATCAAACCTTTCCATATTATCATTAGAGTAGGCGAGGAGGCATACCGCTTAGCTCTTTCACCTTAGTTGCACCGGGTGCATGACGTCTTTCATGTATGTCAGCTGAGGAGAAAAGTGGATGACCTTTCCCACATCATCGACCATGGAGAGGTGGACATCGATGACCGGGAGAATTTTACAGATTTTCTAGTGGAGATCGAGGATTGACAAGAGTGGGTCATTTTTGTGCAGTCAATACCTCTGGTGCGCGTTCACTTACAGCACGGGAACCTCCAGGAGGGAACATAGGAGTGGGATGCTGAGATACAGGCTCTGTACAACCATTTGTTTTCATAGTTTCAGTTATTTCTTATGGGGACATAAATCCCTAAGGTGGGGATAATGTAAAGACCCAGCAATTCCATTGCAATTTTTTTCATAAATTCTTGGGATTTTTTTATGAGTCCGCAAAAATTAACGGTGCTAGATTCCGATGCCCGGTTTGCCCGGAATCAATTTCTGATGCTTTGTTCAGGTAAGTTCATTAAAACTACAAGAATGGTTTTTTGTCTTTTGAAATAGTGCTCAGAATTTAAATCTATGGGAACCATTGAACTCACAACACTAGTATTCCCTTAAGAAGATATTCACCTCAATAATAGTTGGTCGAGAAAGAATGATAGTTTTTGAGTTTTAAGGAAATTTTAAATAAAAATAAGTGTGAAACTTATTTTTATTGTGGTGGTTAAAAGCTCTATGTAGAGTATGGGGGTGGGGGCCACCACACCATAACCATCCATGAGAGGTTACGGTGGTGGGTCCCACTCGAACAGAACCTCCCTTGGCAGGATATTCTTGGTGGTTCCCATATGAGCTTTAAACACCCCTTTATCCCCTCATTTATGTGGGATGAAACTCTCCACCTACCCCACTAATTAATTTGGTCAACCCTATCAATTAATTATTTTAATTTATTCACTTAATTAGTTTAAAACCCATTTGAATTATATTGAATTCTTTAACCAAAAAATTAAATAATTTTTTATCGTAAACCAAAATATTTGGTTCGAGGATCCTTTTTCTGGAACATTGGAAGTGGAATTACTTCTGTAGAACCCTTGGATAAATATCCTCAAACGAAGAACAACATCCAAACAAAGAACAAGAATGATGCTCGAGCCCAGATCGGGAGCATCTAGCGGGGGTGACGAACACTGACGACACCATCATCATCGACTTCATCATCTTCCACTCACCACCTCCATCGACGATCTATTTGGGGGTTGAATTATGAATGACTTTTACCCTTTGTTCTTTGTCATTTGTTGAGATTCTTGTTTCTGAATGATATCATCATAATGAAGAGGGCTCGAACCGCACGAACACTGCCCGACCATCCCCATTGTTGTTGTTCTCATTTTTTCATGGCAGATGTGACGAAATGGCAGCCGGTGTCAGGATGATCGCGAAGATACCAGCGGCGCGAGGCCTCTTGGTGTCCAATAGGGCGTGGAACCGCCGTGCCGTGCGGAAGGAGAGTCGCAGACAACACGGGCCGTGGTGGAAGAGGTGTGGCGCTGTCGTGTCACGCGAAGGAGAGCAGAACTGCGGCGCCGTCGCACCGCTGTGGAGGTGCAGAACCGCACCTTGGGAGGGTCGCTGTGGTGGGGCACAACACCAACACGTCGTATCGGCGGTGCGGAGTGGGACACCTTCGGGTCCCAAGTGAGCGGGACCGGTGCCACCTGGCATCGGTTCGGTTCCAACCGAATAGTTCAACCATTCGTGAGCCAAGGGGGTGTGCGACTCCACCCTGGGCATGACTAGGGCAGGCCGCTGGGCCACCGAGCCAGGCCACCCTTAGGCAGGGCCTCCCACCAGTGGCGGGCCACCATTGGGATGGGCCAACCCAACGGGTCGGGCCTCCCACGAGTCGTGCCGCAATCAGGCCGAGCCGCCCAACAGGCCGGTTCGCCCTTGGTCCGGGCCATCCACGGGCTGGGCCGCTTCCTTAGACCAGGTCAGACCCGCAGACAGGGTCGGTCCGGGTCGGTCGGACTGGGTCGGACCGGACCCGGACTCCTTTGTCCATTTTACACCTTTTCGCCAATATCTTGTGCTACGATTGTCTGATCGACGAACCTTCTGCAGAAACGAAAAGAATAGAGTGAGACGGTCCTATTGGAATACCCCACTTGATGTTGGGAGAAAATTGGTATACACATGGGTTAGTTTGAACAAAAAAAGACCTTTCCCTTAGAACGAAAATACAAATAACTCACAGACCCGACGTCTGATTGACACGCCATTTGTTGTGCTGATATCCCTATGACAAGGCGGATACATGAGATATTTCTACATGGGACATAGTGAAAATTCTAGTATCGACCAGTAGCTCGTGGAGCGGATCCTCCTGGAGATGAGCGTGCGGAGTACGGAGACCTAGTAGCAGGCTGAGACATGACGACTATTGACAATTCGACTCTGAGTGTTTCGACTAGCCTAGTGGGAAGTTCCTCTGTGTGACGCGGTAGACCCACAGTTGGGAGTGCCTCTACATGACCTGGCAGACCCACGATACTCAAAATAATGATTACCTCAACAGGCTATGAGGGGGAGCGTCTCTATGTGACATGGCAGACCCACAGTGGGGAGCGCCTCTGTGTGATGCAGCTGACCCATGGTAATCGACAGGAGGAGAACCACAGCAGTCGATGACAGTGGGAAGAGACTCTATGTGACGCGGAAGGCCCACAGTACTATATAGAAAAATAATACACCAGCATCCAAGGTTTCAATAGTTCGACTGGGAGTGTTACATGTTACCACCCCAGAATAAAATCCTATTTTTGAGCATAGTCAATGACATATGTGTTTTTCTCATGATTGAGATGGGTTACTAAATAACTTATACATATGTATGCTCATATACCTAAGTAAGTGTTATCCATTGATTTATTATTTTCTTATTATACTTGTTGGATTTTGTGAGACCTTGAAGGTATCGAGGACCCTATTGAGTATCATTATACTATCCCCTACACGAGCTACACCCGCACCTCATTTTGTTCGTTATAGACGATGGACAGCGCTGATCGGGGCAGAGAGTATCAGAACTGGATGGTACCCGGAGGTGGACCACTCTCTACGAGATGTAGAGAGAGAAGACAGACGAACGTGGAGTTATAAGGAGGCCATCATTACATACCCGTTAGTTAGGAATCCTTGACGACAACACAATAGCTTCATTGCATCTTTTCTTCAGTTGTACTAGCATTTTAGATGTTTTGTACTTAAATGTTGGGTATGTTTTTCCGGACCCTTTACATTCAGCACACTCTTTTGTTTTCAGTTTTACATAGCGTTTTACATCCATTTGCATACTCTGTTGTCTTTTTTTATTCTTATAAAGGAAATTCCTTCCCATTTTAGGGATTTACATCTTTTGGTTCTAGTTTCCAGCCCCTGGCCTTTGGAAGGCGGCCTTGGGGTAGTCACGATACGGTCCTCAGGGGGCGGGTCGTGTCATCAACGACTAATTATGTTGTTTTTAATATAAAATTTTATACATAAAAACAAAAACATAGAGTAATTATTTAAATGATTGCAACATACATTTCAATTAAATTTATTATAAAAAAATATGTAATACTATTCTTAAGAAATAAAAATTTTGACATTATTTTCATACATAGATTTATCATCATTAAATTATATTTAGAAATCAAAATTAAACTGGAATATTTGTAATAAAAAATTATGAGTATAAAAAATAAAAATTTTGATTATGAAATTGATTTTTACCATATATTATAATTTATAAAATTTTCTATGCATATAGCATTAATTATGTTTTAAAGAATTATTTATTTTTAAGATGTAAATATATTTATTAAATTTATATTAACTATTATTGGACGGTAATTATTTTATTTCTTTGTATATTTTTCATAATTTATATTAATATTCTTACTTTTTAATTATATAATTAAATACAATGCAATAATAAATGAATTTATTTCAAATAAATTGTTGTTCCTAAATGATTAAATATGTTATCAAATGATATAAATTAAATTATATCAATGAATTAGTGTATAAATGAAATTTATTTTTGTTACAAAATATATTTCATAAATATGTTACCATATTTTTATCCTCTTTCTTAACGACATCGATATAACAGTCACGTTTTAATATATATAATTTTCCCTTAATAAATGTATTTAGGTTTTGATATAGTTTTTTGTTTCATAAAAAGAAACATCTTCAAAATGGTATATATTTTAAGGAAAATGTATATAATAAAATATCACGTTCTGACCTCAATCATGAGAGTAGACTATCATAGCCCCCTAAACGTTTGTATACATCAATAATAAATTCTGAATCAATCATTTCCTTGTATTTTATATAAATGAATAGTTTATCTACATTACTAGAACTATTATTTCGTATAACATCATCCACTATGATACACTTATATGGCCCTTATTGGATTCCAAAATTGAAATAACATACTTCCATGATATTGAATGTTTTCCTTAAATTCAATGTTGCCCCACCTATTCTTCACATTAGTTAATAAAATTATTGTTAATACCAATAACAATTACTAGGGATCCCTATGTAATATTTTATACTCATTCTGTGACCATTGAATTAATAAACTATTTATCAATATGAATAATTAAAATTTGAATAATCTATTACAATGGTATATTCCACACACATTACAACTGCAACGATATTTTCTTTAATATACTGAAATTATGTCTATCTCTACCATGATCTTGAGAGCATCATTTACATCATGATATACACTACCATACCATCCATACAAATTTTTCACCATGTAACCTTTCTCATTTGAAAAATGGAATCATGCTCAAGAATTAATTATCATTAATTCTAATTGAATGTTTACACTAAGTAGAAAACTGTTATCAACATTGGCTATAGAATTTATGTTATTTTAACTTCCCAAATCTCACCATTATAAATTCACCTAAAAATACATAAAAATCCTCAGATTATTACACTTTATCCCACAATTCCAATATATAGGTCTAGTTATAGTACTTTTACCTTTACAATCTTCCTTTAAATGACTTTTTATTTCCTATGACTATTCTATTAAACATAATTTCATCTACCATGAACATTAAGTATGGTTCTAATATTTTACAAGATATATCTTTTCCCAATATCATTATTATATTTATGTGGAAGAATTTATTTTAGCACAATAATGGTCTTTCTGAGAGAATTTATTATGTTTTTCACTAAAAAATACCATGATTCCTGAAATAAAAACTTCATTAAAAAATCCATATCGTAGTGTAGGAATTTCACATTATATAATTCATGATGAATCTTAATTCAATTAATTTCCATTACATAATTAGTTAGTGGTATTATATTTTCCAATTCCATGTATAATAACATCCAAATCAATAACACATTGTTAATTATTGTAAAATTATTATACATATTCTCTAGCATGTTCGTTAATTTAATATTCTACTCACCTAATTGATGTTTTGGATGATATTGTTACCTAATGAAATATATATCTCTCTAGGTGGATTCTTATAAGTGATTCCCATTTTAATTTATCCATTACTTATAATTTGACTCCTTTTATTGAAATCTATCATTTCTTTTGAAATAGACATTCCTACATAAAAAAATTTTATAAACCAAATTATATCCATAGAGATTTTATATTAATAAAATTTCTTCTTCTGGATAAATTACTTTCTAAACAATTTTATAATACTAAAAAAATGATTTGAGAGAAATATTATAATTGAGTGTAGTATAGTGATTTAAATAATCCAAGATATAACAAAATCTATAACATGCCATATTTGGTTCCTGGGAACCACTATTATAGGGGAAATCCACATGAAATTCATGTAAAGTTTTTATATAATCCTTACTTGGAAATACAGTGATGTGATTCATGAGAAATATTAAGAAAAACTCACTCCATCTACCACACTAATTTATAATGTTACTGATAAATAACTACTACTGAAAACAATCTCTGAAAATTGATAAATAATGTAAATGATAATAAAATATTTATGTGGTTATGAATTTATTGACGTATTAATATGAATAAATGGATTCAAATTTTTTCTAGTTGTTTATGAATGATCATACAACCACAATAATCAATGATAGTTTAAATTTTATTAATCAATTTTACATTAACATATGGCCCCACCCCATCTATTTATAATGGGGATTAGCCATGAATCATATTCTTCCACATTCCAAATTAAATAATGAGCCTATCATTGTTCTAGGACACTTTTTGTTTTCAATAAAAAACACAACCATAACTATAATATTTTGATATAGGGAAATTAATTAATATATATTCCCACGATTTTTTATAACTTCAATAAAAAAAATATTGGAATCATTGAATGAAAATATTACACAATCTATATATTAAAAACTTTATCATGTTAACATTACCACATTCACATGACCTTTTAGAAATTAATCTTCCTAGAAATTATCCCTCACATGAATTCTACTATCACAAGTATACAATATTATATTGAACACTGAGTTCTAATGGAACGTGATTTAGAATAAGAAATTAAAAAATATATATAGTTTATATGAATTATAGTATAAAATATATGATAAAATGATCCAATATTTATGATGACTTTTAATATATATCAATGATTCCCAAAAATCCAATGGATTTAAGTATATAGAATCATTATATATATTGTAGAGTGAATGTCTATTTTTAATCTTCTTGTTCATCCATGGTTAAACCTCAGCCATAAATACAGACACCATTGATGATCAATGTCAAGGGTATTTTCTCAAGGGATTATCAATATACAGATCCATCATATGAATTATTTGGTTATTTTCAACATGGTAAGGACCTATGATAGCTAGAAATATTTATGGCTATTTCTAGAAATAATTAACCTATAGTAATATATATGGGATAATTGAGTTTCATGAACATAATTATTTCCCATATTTTATTTCAATATATGGGTATCATTGTTGTAATGCATTGAAATTTTATCCAATATATTTTTTCAACTAAATTTAATTTCTTCACAAGATTGTGTTACAGGATACAATGAGATTAAAAAAATCATGATATACTATTAATATATTAATAATTTTGTTGAACATTATCTCTTAACCAATAGATTAGAATGGATAAATATGACTATATAAATTATAAATAAATATGGTCTACATATGACTGAATTTATTTTTATGGTTATCAATTAATTTTTAATGAAAATAAAAATCAATTAAATATAAAACATATATTTTTTTAAAGAAAAATTAAAAAAATTATATTATCTTAATAGAATAAATTATTAAACAATTGTGTATTATTTTTATGAAATGAATATATTATATAGCTAAAACACCATAACTTACTGTAATTTTTATTCATGGGATAAGAATAATCATTATTTATTGATTAAATGATTAATTTTTAATAGAAGTTTTTGTTATGTGTTCAACATTAATTTTAAAAATATTTAATTTAACTTATAGTTATTTAATTTTCGAAACATTATTCTATATATTGATTTAGTTAAATTATATTATAATAAAGATCATTTTTATTTTGGATCAACATTCATTGTAAATGGGGAATATTTATCACCTTAGTAATAATTAAATTAGGTAAATATTTTTTATTAATAATTATTAAGGACATAATTTTTCATTATAATTATTATTGTAAGAATTTAATGAAATCATTTTCAACATAATGTATAAAAATAGTTTTCTAAAAGAATATTTTCCTAGAAATATTAGAATATTATATTTAAATCAATGAATGTTACAAAATCTCTATCCCATACTTTAAAATATATTATATGTGACTTCATTGGGTAAAATGTGTGTTATGAATTAGTAAATGTATTTTTTATATTAAATAAATTATATTCAAGATGTTATTTAATTTGAAATTTTTAATAATTATATAATGGCCCCAAATGCTTATGAAACACTAAAACTGTATTCCCCCAATAAAAAATAATAAAATTAATTATTTAAAATTATTAAAATCAATTTCATGTCTAAAATTTATTTTTTAGATTAAAATGATATATTAGTGTTATTTTAATTAATAATATTATAATTAAAACCTCAAAATTAATAATATTAAGTCCAATTAAATAAATAGTTTCTTAATCGATATTAATGAAATTTTATAAAAATAATATTATACTAAATTAAATTAAAATCATAGAAGAATTTAAATTGGAGAATAGATATAAATGATAGTTCAAAATGCATCGATTTAAAATTTATAGTCCACTTTTAACCATTTATATTGATAATTTATTTAATATATTTTAATCATTTATGAAATTTCATGTGTACCACTCCCCTAAATTATAAAATAGAACACATGAATTCTATTCATCACATCAAATTGAACATTTTAGAAGACAAATATTTCACCAATTTCACTTCATTCCCCAAATCATATTTTTGTTTTCATAAAACCACTTTAGCGGTATAGTTGTACCCTCAAAATTTATCCAATAATGACATATTTCTATGGTAATCAAATTTTAAATTTGAAAACAAAATAAAAATGTGATTTTCATGGGGAACACATCCCAAAAATCCCATGAGCGGTCCGAGAAACACCGCATCAAGGTATGACACCTCGAGTCAAGTGTGCCACCCCCAAATTTGCAACCATCAACACATACATGTTTTCACTGTCGCATCCTTTTTGTCCACACTGAACATATTTGTCATCTCCATCACCTACCACCGAGCTATAACTTCCTCACTCTGACTGTCGTCGCCACTTCGCCGGTGAGGACCCACTTGTCATCGTCGACGTATAGAAAACATTGAACCCTCGTCCACTAAACCAGCCAATTTTTCATTGTAGCAGATCACCAGGAAGGACCCAATCAAACCACAAACAAAGAATCTCCTAGAAACAAAGAACGTGTTGTCAACACTGATCAACTGAGAATATCATCGTATTCGGGATACTAAACTAGTTAGCGTCACAAAACCTTTTACGTCGACGTGAATAAAATTCCATACTAACAAATGATCTAATGATCACCAAAAAAAATTAAAACACAAAAGAGGGAACTTAAAAATCAATGATTAAGCCCCCAAGCCAAATGATTTAAAAATCATGAAACCAGGAATAAATAGAAACAGCATTAGAACCCTGAAGGAAGGACCGATGCCTACTCATGTCGGGACTCCTAGTACACTATCAAAAGCTTAACCATGGCATCTGAAAACCTCGTAGTAAAATACCAGCACCACACTAACCAAGAGGGTTGGTGGAAAATGTGGAAGGATTATAGATTGAAGTAGGAAACTGTAACCATAACGATCCATAACCATCACCAGGACGACAATTCTTCCCTATGAATTGAACACCAAGAAAGACGTTAACACATAAAACACCATTAATAATGAAGAACCATAAGAAAATGAAAACCACCATAACATGAAGAAAACATCTCCATAAAGAAAATAATTACCGCCATGGCATCGCAGGTCGATCCTCCTCACCATCCAAATCTAGCATAATAACCCTGGGGCTAGACCATAGACGGATTCAAGTGTGAAGGGGAGGATCAAAAGAGCATAGGGATGTAACGATGGCTGCAGCTAGGAGGATAAATGTCTATAAATACTATAAGGAAGGCAAAAAAAAATAGGGGAAAGGGGGAAACAACAAAGCAAGAATATCAGGTAGATGCAAGCAGTATGACGATAATGAGTGGGGGAGATGATGCTAGAGATCTGTGCAGTGGTATCCTCCCATCCGAACAGCAGTTGAAGTGGAACCCTAGTGCGAGAGATAAATGGGGAGATTCCAATCAGTAGAATTTTACCATTTTTTCCTGATAATGTCCTTATATACATTCTATAGGTTCTGTAATTCCCAAAATAACAACCCAATATCCCTTAAAAAAGATTAAAATATTATTTTCAATAAACATGTAATCACTATAACAAATCAATTTATCTTAAATTATTATTTTTCACTTATAAATAATTTCATATTTTTCATTAATAATAAAATATGTTTCCCCAATATACTAAACATTATTATGATTATGAAAACACCGTTATTAAACCTCATTACATCAAAGGAAAAGTGAAAATAATGCTCTAGTGTGCGTACGAATTACAATATTTAGGTAGAGAAACAAATAATATTGAATCCCTCTATATTATTGTTTTATACTATGAAGGAATTAATTTTGATATATAATAATTATTACATAATTATACATTATGAATGATAATATCTTACATATGTTTTTACCTTTAAAAACATTGGAAAACAATAATGATGATTGTGAATATATATGGACTACCACAACTATGAAGTTACGTGATTCCATTATAATTTTTATATTAATTGGATAGTAATAAAGAAGGAAAAGTAATATATATGATATAAAAATTATTATATAAGTATGAGTTATTATTTACAATTAATTTCATCAATAATTCTAAAAATAGAAACAAAATTTATGGTTATGTACATTGTGCTATCTTCATGAATAGTGTTAATAAATTTTCAATGTATATCATTTGTGAATGAATATAAAAATTTACATAAATAATTTATATAATATTTATATCATTATTAAAATTATTTATTTCATGTATCCCTGATCAAAATAGATTTTCAAAACTGAAGACCAAAAATAGACATGAAAAATGAAGAAGATGTCACTAGGAACAATAATTTTATTAAATAAGTGCTAAGAAACATTGATTAATGATTAAAGTAAATAATATAATTAATAATATATATTATTATGGTTTTCAATAGATTTATTATAAAATAATTTCAATGTGTATTAATAAATTCATACATATGGTAAGGGGTTTTCTTCTCACATTTATTTTTGTGGGGACATTACTTATACAATACATGTTATTTTATGTGGTTTATATATAATCCTGATATTTTATTTTGAAATATTTGTATAAATTTTTTTATGATTTAAATTTCTGTAAATTAATCTTTCTTCATGTGAATTATTATTCAAATTATACCAAAGCGGAAAGGGGCAAATGTTATAATATAGTTATATATTTATATCGATTATTATTATATTTTTATGATGATGTATTATTATATATCTTTTATGAATGTAATAATTATGGATAGAAAAAACTCATTTCATCAAAATAAAATTTTTTACTTTTATTTCCATCTCTTTTTGTTTTTTGAATAACATGAATTATTTAAAAAAACACAATTTTATTTTTCTATTCGACTAAAAAATATTATTCTTTACTATACACATTTTCTAAAACAAATTTAATGATGGTTATTAATTTTCATATATTTTTATAAATTTATTTAAACCCTATTTTATCTATTAAAAATATATATTCAATTTTAATATTCTTGTTGTTTTCCAACGGTAATACATTTGAAATAGTGTAAAAGGAATGATTTTATCATTTAAATTATACAAATGAATGCAATTTATGTCCATCATTATCACTAAATAAATTTTATATTCCATTAAATCGATCCATATTATTTAAAAATAAAATTGTTTCAAAATTAGTTTTAGTATTATTGTATTAAAATAATGGTATGTTGAAAAGGATTATTTATTCTCCTCGAGAATTTCTTTAATGTCATTTTAGTGTAGTTGTTATTCATCGAAGACAACAAAAAATGATTTAACCTATGATTTTATGGGGATATGATATATGGGTACCATTATTATTCTTCATCTAGATAGTTTTGGTTTATGATGAAAATATGGTTATCAGTCCCAATCATTTTCCACATTCTATGAAATAATTAAATATTGTATGGATTATGTAAAAGGCCACAGCCTTAAACATTACTTAATCATGATGTATGTCCAAAATTTTCATTCATTCACATAAAAGATCATTGATGTTTTTGAGTTTTGTAGAATTATTCCACAACTCATGAATATCGTCTTAAATATTACAATTAGACACTTCTACTCAATATTTTTTTTTCATAAAACCAAACACAAAAAAAAGAAACACGTTATCACATCATGTTTAAACAACATAAATTTTCAATTATCCCATAATTGACTATATTATCCCTTAATTTATGTGAAAAAAATGTGAAAACATGGGCAACGCATGAAAATCTCAATAAGAGATACATAAAGATTGAAAATAGTTAGTCTTACCAAAACATTTAATCCATGAGTAATTAATCATAATGTAATATTTTTCAACTTCAAGAAGTAGAAAAAACACTTTATTGAATATAATCTCATTTCATACCCATTTTGTATGAAAAATATTATGACAAATCCCTTAGAAAGAACCATATAAAATATAAAGGTAACTTGGGAAATAAACAGACTTCAATGTAATAACTAGATGGTTGACTTACTCATATATCACTAGATGGAATAACCATATGGATGAGTTAGATATCAATAAATGGAATAATCATATGGAAGAATTACTTAAATAACTCTACATAGAATAACCATAAAGATGAATTCCATGAATATCACAAAATTGAATATCCATATGGGTGACTTTCATACCCAATGAATTGGAGTTTGTAATGTGACCAATCATCCAGGGTTTATCATGGAACCACCTATATGTAGTTTTTCGTGTAACCACTCATCATTGGTATATCATGTAACCACCTGTAAAATTTAAAAGTACATTTATATAATCATAACTCATAAAATATTTCAATTATCAACATTTCACTCGTTAAAGTTTATTTAAAATAAAAAAATCATTTAAATATATTTAAATATTCACTCTATTTCCATAACAATTTAAAAAAATTAATAAATTGAATTTTGATTCAAACTGTCCCACACCACATTAAAACTGCCGAAATAAATTATCATTTTAAAACAATAATTTCCATATAAATAAATAATTAAAACCCATTTTGAAATAATGGAAATTAAATAAATAATATTTAATTAATAAATATCTAAAAAATAACAATTATGTTTTAGTTAAAGTGTCTATTAACAATTGAGAAATACATGAAACAATAAGAATTAATGAATAACATTAATCAAAACATATAATATCATGTGAATAATGATATTTATGATATAGTTTTTCAAAGTTAAGTATATAAATCATATAAAATGGAATTTTTTCATAACAACAAAAAAGTCTCAATATAATGTTTTTGAGACATTTTCAATTAAAAATAAAATATAATTAAATCATGGATAAATAAATTACACTATAATGTATGAAAAATATAAATACACCCAATATTATTGGATATTCAGTGTAAAACAATCTTAGTACATTAAATCATATTCATGGAAAACAACCCCATTAACATGGATATTTATCTCAATGAAAGGATATTGAGTTATGATTACCCACAAAAAGATTATTGTGTCAATAAAATAATTAAATTATTTGAATTAAATATAAATATGAAAAAATCATGTATTTATACATGATATTATATTTAAATATATTTCATACATATTCATATTATAACATAATCATGAAGTAGGACATTACCCCAATAAATGGACATTTGGATAAAATATTCCCTCACAATGACCATATAAATGAAACAAGAATTTATAAATTAAGTGATTATTTGTAGAAAAAATATATACACAAAAATTAAATTTTAAATTATAACATAAATAATTACACATTGACTCCACACATTATCTTTTCATAATATAATAGTCAATGAAAGATATAATCCATAATTTGAAGATTAACCCAAAGAATGAAAATAGGATTAAGAGGTTCCCTACCTTAAATCTGACTTGTCATGTTCATTCATTAATATCCTAAAAAATATAAATAATTATAATTTTTACAATACTTAGAACGTTATTAATAATTATTATTCATTTAATAACTATTAATAATATTTCAGATAAATTAGTTTATTATATGAGTTCATATCGGACATTTTGTCAATGTTCTGTATTTTAATCTAAAATAAACTTTTATTAATAAATATTATCCTTCTGATCATATTTCCATTATCTCAAGAATATTATTAATTATATAAATATAATATATATCCATTATATGTGTATTATAATTTTCCATAACATTTGAGGATATGAAATTAAATTCCCTGTTCATGAAGAAGGAAGTTTGTATGTACGCATAAACACTAAAATCATTTCATTGACATATTAAAGTAATTAAAATTGAATAATACATTGGTATATTTTATTTATATTATAATATCTATCTTATATGTGTTACATATTTTCATTATCACAATCTTTTATATGTTCCATGTTTGGAATGAATGAGTCATATCACTTTGAGGGGGTGGTAGTCCACACATACTCAAATAATATTATAGTATCTACACATTGTGGAATGTAGATAGGTATGATGTAAATAAAAATTAAAAAAGAATTCAGATGTTATAAATATAATATATATCATATAAAAATATATTTCCATAATAATGTCCACCATGATTGGTGGTTGGAGAAAATTGAAAAATCATTGTTTTATGAGTAAGTAGTTTGTCGTACACATAAACTGATTGTTCATATCCATTAGATGGAAGTATGTGTAAGTGTAGTTAGAATAGTTATAAAAAATAGTATATTGAGGATACACAAATTTTTATGTCATAATTTAATAATAAGATCATAGAATGCGAATAAGAAAAATAATAGAAATGAACTTTAGAGAACATGCTACCTCTAAAATGGGTTACACCTTTTGATTTGAGCCAAAATGGTTTCTTGAATTTCCTTCTACCCAAGGTAAGGATTATATATAGAAATAATTGATGTTGGGAGATTATTTTAGTTGAATTTTCATGATAATAGGGTCTTGAGATGTGTGAGTATATTGGTTGATGTGGTATCCTTTTATAAGATGGAGGAGGGGAACTTTATAAAAAACATGAAATATTATTTTATTATAAATTTATATTTAGATTATAATTGTTTTAAACACTATTATTTTAAATATAATATATTTTTTGGTTTTATCCCAAGAATCAAATTAAATTTATACATGTTTTTAAAATTTATTTAATTATTATATGTTTTTTATTAACCATTATTTTAACTATTATTATCTTACCATGATATTTTATTATTTTCAATTTTTTTGTTAATTTTTTTTAATAAAATGTAAAAATTCCCAAAAAGGTTCCATTAAGGAAATATTTTTTACTTATTGGAACCATTTTTCTATATGAAAATCTTTTTTGGATTTTTAAAATTTTTAATAAACTATTTAATATTTTTTGTAATAAATTATGTCAATTTTGACAGGATTCATACTAGACATTTTCATTAATTAATAACAACATGATTACATCAAAAAAAGGCATTAAAAAATAATTAATATGACATAATAATACCCAAATTTCAGGTATGACATAAAAAATTTCAAATTACAATTATTTTAATATTTATTATATCATTTAGATGGATATTTCATTTATAAGGTAATCACAACATTATCATTATCTATTAAATAGATTTATTTATCTAATGTTTAAAAAATAAATAATATAACATGATATAGTAAATATTCTTATCATTGTTATGACTCTTTATATTCAAATTATATGTTATATAATTCTATATTAAATTTTTTTCGTAAAATAGACAAGTTTATGTTATATTTCTCCTTACATTGAATTTATTCTTATAACATGTCATTATCAAATCCATGTGGCTCCATGGGGTCCAAAAATATATCAAAGGATTCCCATGGTCCGACATATCTCATCAAATTTGATTAATTCATGTGTTAGGGTACATTGTTATAATATTATTGTTTACCCATATTTACCAGATGTACTGTTTAACCATAGTAATAATAATAATTACTGAATTTTTTATTCATAATGTCCAAAAATAAAAAGTATCTATTTACACAATTTTTAAATTATTATACCAAAAAAGAAATCCTTTTTTCAAAATTCAAAAAATAATTGACATAATTTATTTGAAATTATTTCATGTTGTCAAAACCAAAAAAACAATATTTTATGAAGTAAAAACTATGAAAAGACTGACATGTGTTTAAGTGAAATTTAAATGTGAAATTTAATACGATGATTATAATTGGATTAAATGATAAAACCAAAGTCTACATTTATTATATATCCAATTACAATGATAAATTTACTATATATTTAAATTATATGAAAAAGAAATTTGGAATTAAAATAAAGTATTTTTCACCGTTCATAAAAATATTTATTTTATCAATAAAATTAGAAAAATCTCAACCAAGGTAAATATTTATTTATTTATTATAATTAATATGCTTTTTAGGGAATATAACATATAAAAGTGATGAAAAATGTTTATAGAAGGGTTTCTTCATCAAATGGTGGTAAAAATACATTTTAATAATATTTTTTGTATTTTGAGCATGAAATTGAATTCATTCTCATTTTAATAGACATAAATTCATCAGATACATTTTAATACATTTAAAAAATATGTAAATTCACAATGCAATTAATTTTGTTTATTTCTGCAAATAAAATAGCTAGTGATTAACTACAAATTTAAATTATAATAACATTATTGTATTTTTTATGTATAACTCAACATTGTTTGTAATGATAGATTTTTGATAATCCAATTGATTTTTGTTCAGTAAACTATGAGAAAATTGACCTCTTTAATATAAAATTAATATGTTTTACCTAAATTTTAGTATATATGAAAATTTATTATTCTGTAAATACCTGGGTCGTTACATTATTCCTCTCTTTTGAAAATTGCATCCTCACAATTTTATAATTGGTCTTGGAAACATCATTAAAAATACTACAAGGGGATAGGATTCAATATAAACCTCTCCTTAAATGAATGAAAAATAAGTAAAACGGTAACCAGAGATAACACATACATAGATTCTATGTTAAAAAACACGTAAATGGAAGAATAAGTAACCATCTTAATTAGATGAAGAGTGCTAGAAAACAAGATCAAGAAATATATAACAATTTTAAAACCACAAAATGGGGATGGGTTAAATGGTATTCGATTCCCTAGTGGGAAATCTACATGTAATACATTTTTTAATGTACTTTTTATAATGTAGAGTAAATTGTTTATGAGATTGAATAAGAACATAAGGATCCGTACTTACATGGAATGTAGAGTTCCGTCCATTACTAAATATCTACCAAAAACTAATATTTTCTCCATATTATGATTATTCAAGATTACTTGGGAACATAAGACTTAGCCCGGTTGGTAAGGTCTCTGATGGTGCATCCAAGCGACCAGGGATCAAATCCAGACGGAGGAAGAATTTTTGGGAACTTTAGCAGGAACTGTAACGGGAACTGTAGTGGGAACTGTAGCGGGAACTATAGTTGTACTATAGCAGGCACTGTTTGGCACTGTAGAAGCCAGAGATATGCCCCCGTTTGGGCCTTTGGGCCTCAGATTTGGTCCCCGAGTCATTCATTAGCCTTCGGGCACCCAGGCCTTCGGGTCAGTTGGGCCTTCGAGACATCCTAATGGACTTCGGGCCACCTGCAGATACAAACCAGACCAAACTATAAGGAACAAGCTCTACAATGAGGATGAGCAAAAGAGATTTCACCATAGCAGAAGCTACACAGATTGCATGAATGAGAGGGTATGGCACCTGCCATCGGGACAAGCCTGTGCATGTACGGGAATGCCTAGCCGAATAGCCATGCAGAGGTGAAGAGCTGATTTCATGATGAAGATGCTGAGGAGGAGCAGTTCCAAGTTGTTAGTCTGGGTTGCATGTAATGTTTCTGCCTACGGGCAATGGTTCCTCTATGTCCTATGGGCATGTAATCTTTTGACTACTGGCATTGTAGGGATCCACCTCATCCATTGAAAGGTGGATGATCAAAATCAATAAAAAATGAAGGCCTTCGGGCCATTGGTGGTGGAAAGATTACTTGGTCCCACATAAAGTGCTAGAATAAACTTATATATAATCACATAATCCAAAAATGATGAACCACATATCTCCCTTGCCATTAGACATTAACCAAAACCAAAATGGTTAGTACAATATTAAATAATCCGATAAAAATAATAATTTTTATAAATATAAATACCAATTATAATCTGATAAAAAATACCTAATGTTTAATAAAGTCCATTGAAAAAAAATATTACACAAAAAATTTCATAATAATATAAACTAATATTTAAATCCAATATTTATAAATATTTTTTCACATAGTCATCCATGATAAATCTTACCGTAAATTTCCAAATAACATCGACTGCATTTAATGTCTCACACATAAAATTAATTGTCCTAATAACATATTATTGATGTTAGGTTAATAATTTCAATAAATAACTCAAATCTATATATGTCCACACAAAAAACATTGATTCATCCAAAATAATATTCAAAAAAATAATTTAATTAATCTAATCACATATTTTATGATAAAAATTGGATTCATTCTCATTTTTTGACACTTTAATTTGATGTATAAATATAAAAAAAATGTATCAAATAATTAAAATTATAATATATTTAATTCTGTTCATTCTCACCAGTAAAATATCTATTTTTTAACTACCATTTAATATTATAATAATATTATTGTATAAGTTTTTTGTATAACTCAACCTTTTGTGCATCTTGTGATATCAGATAAAACCCTTGTTGTGTGTTACGTATGATAACAGAACAACTGTCATCTTTAATGTAATATTAATATATTATTCATAAATATTTAAAGAGATGTGAAATTATTATTCTATAATTATATAGGTCATTACATTATGAATCCAATTTCATTCCCAAGGGTTATTCCTTGATAAAATGTTACTGAAGATCATTTATTTTTTGTGTCTACTGATGTGATAACAATTTTATGGTCATTGGAACACATATATATGATTATTATTATGTGATTGTGGTGATGAAATGATAATGGATTGTTATTATGTTTTATTAATAAAAGGTGGTTATTTAATAATTAAGGACAATCTTCATGTTATTCCCAATGATTAGTCCGAATAATATCTCCATCCAATCAAATGGTTAAAGAGTGATATATCATGGGATAAATAGTATTAAAATGGGAATTTATCACAATTTATTATGGGACTTTCCAACATTGACAAACATGGGTGTGAGCCTTTACTACTATGATGTTTTTTGCAGTGAACTCAATCTACTATGATAATATTAGTAATGACCCTTCCATACTATGATGGATTGGGATGTGAATTCAATAAACTATTGTAGGTTTGTAAATTATATGTTGCTAATTTTTATATAAATTTGTATATTTATCTGTATTCCATAATTCACCATTTTTTGAAAATGTTATGATTCAAGGAAATATTTTATTTGATCCATAATATAAATATGTCTAATTAATGTAATAACTTTTTTCCCTGACTCATGGTTTTTATTTATGAAATATAATGTAATTTTTTAAAATGTTATTCTCAGGTTATCATATAGTTATGATATTTTTATGCTCATGTTATTATTGATGTGTCCTTCATTTATCCTTACAATGAATACGAGAAGACACTTTCTTATGTTTATGTTCCCTAGGTTATGAATAAAAGAACTATGTATTATATTTCTATGAATGGTCCTATATATGATTAATATACGGGGAGATGTTATTTTCTTTTATGATTTTTGTTAATGTGTCAATTTTTTTCCATATTCATTAGACAATGATTATTATAGTTTGGTTAGTTATTTTATTTATTTAATGTCAATAAACTATGATTTGATATATCTATATAAAAAATGATTGCATCTAAAATTTTCGTAGGTTGGATAAATATGTGAGTGATCATATATATATACATTATTTTTTATAAGATTTTCCCAAAATCCATATGAAAAATAGAAATGTGATGGATATCGAAAGTATGTGGGATAAAAAAACCACAACGATAGTGTCCTTAACTAAAAAAAATTTACATGATTTGGGGCGTAAATTTAATATCATGCCAAAAACATTTCAACCACCTAAATTTGAGATCATATATATGAAGCACCATGAAGATGTATATTGAATCACTGATGGTAATGTATATAGAAATTTTAGAATGTCCATAACTCCTTTTCAATAAGCTAGATGTTTAACCCTAAACACCCAAATACTCTACTTTGGTTGGAACTCAACATACATGACTACTTATATGGGGGCATTCCAAATTTTCAAATTTCAAAAAGACTAATCCCAAATACCACATGCATAAATTGAATGATACTAACATTGGGAAACTAATACTTGGTAAATTAAATAATAAACTTAACATTATGATATACAATAAATTGGGATACATCAACAACCTCACATATTTTAGCTACCTTGACACATCATAAAAATTACACACCACTCTAATAAATCAAAATTGGACAAATATACCACAATTGGTGTTTCCCCTAGAGTAATTAATTCATAGTGAACACAAACATTTAATATAATTACTGATAAATATTATTTAGAAAATATAATAGTTATGGTAAATTTAGCATTTTGATTTGTTATTATAAAAAAATTCTAGATAGATGTAATTGATAATAAATTTTTCATGGGAACTCTTCACATGGGTTATGTGATTGTTTGGAATGATATTTTGTTAAGTGTCTATAGTTAATGGCCTAAAATTATTTTTTTCTATTTTCCTCTAATTATCTTATCAGTACATCATCTATAAGTCCAAACTATTGAACACTAATATACCATATCAGGGGTTCTGTATATATTATCCAATAATAATGTTTGACACACATAGATTCCCTAACTAAATATATGAATGAAAAAACCCATTTAAATTACTAACAAATTATTCATAGAGTTATAAAGAACTTATATATGTGTGTTGATAAGTAATTATATTTATTTTTTATATAAATGGGATAAAATGAAATCATAAATCATAATTTAGATGAAAATATTTATAAATTCACAGTTAATGCAGTCATTGAAAAATTAATGATACTGACCAAAGTTTTCAATGATGAATTAAGGTAGTGAAAAAGGATAATTAACTTCATTAAAATATATAGATCATAAGTAACATAAAAAATTACATTTTTTCTTGTCAGATAATGTGTAATAGTTAAATCAGGTACACCATGGGTATAAGTACATTCATATAAAAAATAACACATCTATAAAGGATCCATTGAATGGAGTTGGGTTATTTAATGTATTATAAAACATTATATTTAATGGAATAAGAGATAATTCATATTAAATTTCTATTAATGAAAATAAAATCAAACATAAATAATATTTAAGTCTCCTTTTTATTATATTCATATTTAGGAAAACAAATTTAACTATAATGAGGGATTTTCATAACATTAAAAATATGATGATAAATAAATTTCAGTGATCAACATAATTTTCAAAAAGTCCCAATGAAATGTGTCTCCATATTATTGAATAAAAACAATAATAAACATATTGATGTTTACATGTTCTAAAATTCATGGTTCATTAAAATTCAAATGTCACTGAACATAGATAATGTGAATGATAATAAGAACATGGATACCATGGAATTTCCAAAAATCCATCAGGGTAAAAATTTAGGGGCCATAAAAGTCAATGTTTCCCATGTATAATTTTAAAAAAAATTTATTCAAATTTAGTTATTTCCCATATACGGACCTCAACACTCCATGATGAGTGTTCCAGTTTATATCATTTTTTTATATACGGTTTTCTAATTACTCAAGCATGTATTTTCATTCATAAGGGGATTTTTTAAACAAATTTTTTTTCATTGAAATCAAAATACGTTCATTTCAATATCATTGACTATGGAACACATGTATTTTAAAAAATTATAAAAAAAAGTTTATCAGTTTTGGGATTATTGATTAGTCACTTTACTTTTCGAAAATCAAAACATATGAGAAAAATATAACATTCATATACTAAATTCCATGAATTATTGAAACCTTGAGACCCTCTCTCATATATCTAGTGCTGAAAAAACATATTAAACAACAATATCATTATTAAAAATATCATATTTTAAATTTATTCCATCATTTATTTTCAAATAACAAGTTTAATGTTTTAGAGAGTTATGAAAAAAGTTAGACATCAAAATATCAATTCTACTTAATAAATGTACATTTACACCACAATATAAAAATATAATTAATCCATAATATATCATAAAAATTTTAAAAAAAGTAATTAATCTATATAGACTTTTGGGATTAACTTACCAATGACCATCCTTTATATCCTTTTGAAAAGGAAACATTAGAAGGTGTGTGCTTAGATGCTATGTAAGGGCCTGGTTATTTCAATGAAAAATAGTGACACAACCTATAAATATCAAAAGGAATAACATGATATCATAATTAGAATATAATCATTGAATGGTATATGATACTATTTGAATATGAAATATTAATGACCATATTATAAGTTCATGGAATATAAGGAATTTGGAAACAATGTCAACATGATATCATTTGCAGAAGTGCATAGTCCCATATTCGTTAACAATTCATATATGGATAGGTACACTTCCCATAAACCATGATTTTAAAATATATGTAAATAATTCATAATGAAACAGAGTGTTATATAATTTCAGTCCCACCTTCCATATAATTAAAATTAAACATATGAGTGCCACTAACATTGAGTCAATATATCATAAAAATCAATGGAAACAAAATTTGTTTCATGTCATTTTAAACTACCTCCCTAAGGGTTAAATAATGACACCATCAATATTTGTGATATAATAAATAAAAGGACAATTAATTTGTTTCCATTGACGTTATGCATTAATCTAGGTAAATATAACCAAAATATATCATTACACATATTCTATTTACACCATGTAAGAAATTGATATGCAATATAGGTAGTTATTTCCCCAATAAATCTATTTATTGATCATCATTGTGAATACCCTTAAATGTTATTATGAAATACAAGTCATTCTTAGTGGAAAAAAATTAAAAGTAAATCATTCAAATAAAAGTGGGGGATTAGTTAAGATAAAAGACTTGATGGACCATACCTATGATGAAAAAAATCATAAGGCAAACCAATAGTGAAGGTGGATGGTATCTTTGGACGAATAACCGTGATAAAAAATATGACATAGATAATTAATACTCATAAAAGTTTTAGAATAAATTAATCTAAAATTATCCTTTTTTTCATTTGAATACATATAAACATAATATTCATTAAACAATGAGAAAACAAATTTATTAATTTCATAAACATTAAATCATTGGGAGGAATTCATTTATAATATGACCAATGGGGGTGCATGATACATTTACATTAAAATGTCTAAAATAGATTTAATTTCTATCAATAAACCACCCTAATTTAAAAAAATCATCATTTTTAAAATAGTTTTATTGATAATCAATATATTTTTAATTTTATTTGAAAAATTTTAGAATAAAATAATTATAGAAAATTTTTATTATTTACATTAGAAGAAAACATATTAAAAAACTAATAACCATAAAACAATTAATGATTATTATTACAGTTTAGTGATATCCACATTTTAAAAATGAATATAAAACCATTCATTGATAAGATGTTAATATAATTATGATGGAACTGTTAAACATTATATCGATTATTTTTATTAGTAAAACATGGATATGTAAAAAATAGTCATGTTCTTATATTTTGAATGACTATATTTGGTCCTATTTGAATCATAACATGATCCCCAAATGATAATAATTATAATAAACGTAATTATTTTCCAAAAATTATGGAAATAAATAATTTCTAAAGGTATATATTTTATAATGATGACTTCTAGGGATTAATTTTAATATGATAATTCATGAATAATGGAATGAGAAAAAAGTCATGATCTGAGTAAAATTTTAACATATAACCCATGAAGGATATTTCAGATTTAAAATAATCAAAAAATAAAATGAATAATTAAAATTGGACATCATATACCGTATATAAAAATGTATTATATTTTTAAGTAGGATTTATTTCATTTATGGGAGTATGTGTGAAAAATAAATTACCTTATTTTCCCACATAGATAATCACACTCAAAATTCATGTAAAATAATAATAAAAATTTAAAAAAAATTAATAAATTTCCTCATCTCTATAAACCTTTTATATACATCATATATTTTTTTTCTCTGAATATAGTGGTCCATTATATATTATATTTAACATCATGTCTACAAAATTGTTACCATCTTTTATATTCTCTATAATGTAAATTCATATCAATAATATTAGTTACCAATTTACTCATTCTAATATTACCTATTATTCTAAAATTCAAATACAATTATTATTTATAACCATTATCCTTTTTACTAAGAGTAATTTATATTTTCAAATCTTCATGATGATGATAGAGACAAAATTGTTATCGAAATTTTTTCTTGAAAAAAGATGATGTGTAATTATGATGTTTTGATATTAATAGTATAATAATAGAAAAAATAACACAATATAATAAAAATTAAAATTATATTAATTTATTACTGAAATACATTTTCCCAATATATCAACATATAATAATTACAACACCAATCAAGTAGGAGGTAATCTGACCAAAAGATGGCTATTGTAATGATCAAATGAATATGGATGTGGTATATTATTTTTTAATATTGAAATTAATGAAGTGTATAAATTTGATTTTTTATCATATATCAACAAGAAATACATTATTATAAACACTAATTATGCGTCATGTTTCTAATTGGAATTCATCATTTGAGGAGTCAGGAGTGTGCAAATATGTATAATTAATGGTCTCATTCCTTAATTACTGAAGGAATTAACATAAATTACATAGGTGATAATTTAATACTTTCAGAAGTGTTATAAAAAATTATCCATCAATACCATCATTGAAACAATATATGAGAGGTTTTAAATAAAACAAATTGTATCATGTGATGGAAGATGTAATCTGCACTTGCACATAATTGATTATCAAATTCTATGAGGAATAAATGGAATAAAGATAAATGAAAACAGATATTATTTCATAATTTTAAAAAGTGACCTAAAATCATAAAAAATCATCAAAATCATCCTTGTTAAGCACTATAAGAGGTGGTGACGAACAACAAACAATGTTGCAGATGATATTGAATATACATACACATGATTGATGCCATTGTATTTCATAAAAGAGTATAAATATTTAATTAATTATTTGTATTGTATTAATAAAATGAAATATTATTATCTATATGGAACCCAATTTTTTATATTAACAATGTTATTTAATTTTATATGATTGAAATTCAAAATATAAACAAATAATAGTGTAATAAAAATGTCTGAAAATTTTATGTAAATGGAAATTACCCATATAAATTATAGACATTGGATAATTAAATTTGTAAAATGTATATACATGTTAGGAAATGGTTATATGAAGTGTAAATAAGAATATTTTAATGATATAAAACTAATTGAATGTTTCATCAATCTATGATTGGTAGATATACATTTTATAACTGAATCAAAGGGATTTTTCCATGGGAATGAATGTTAACTCTGGGGTAGGAATAAAATGTCCGGAAATTTACGTGTGTTAGGTTAGGGAAGGATTGTAAGATAATTTTGAAATTCATTTAAACTAGAAATGTCATATATATTTCCTATAGGTTATATAATCTTTCTAAGAATCATTTCATAATAGAATTAACCTTTAAATAGTAATTATTCATAATTAAATAGTAATCATTGTAATAAATTTAGTACAAAAATACAATTGGACCATTCCAATTAAATGAATTTTAAGGATTCATATTTAACTATCTTATAATCCGATATTATTTATAAATGATATAAGATTAACTAAACTAAAACATATAATATATCAAAAATCAACAATCATAATAAAATAACACTTATATTCAAAAAACGATAATATTTAGTTCGTGATCATGATATATTAAATATATATATAATTATATATATATATATATTATTTATAAATGATTAATAAATATTTATATTAGACTTTTATTATGATAAAATCATAATAATCGATAAAATTTCACAAAAAAATTAATTTTGAATATTCCTCTAAAAATTAAATATTAGAAAAAGTACAACTAAATCATAATACTATTGTTTTTACACCAAATTCCAATATAGAAATATTTTTACATAAATCTATATCTAAAAATTATATACAAAACATTTCGTTGATTGATATATATAATGATGAAATAGTAATATTTAAAAATGAAATTTTTAAACGTTATGATTTACAAATATTATTTCATAAAAACTTCTAATTTGATAAGAATTAATATTTTACCAAATAAATTTATATTATATATTTATATATTGATAGTTTTAAGATTATTATTTTATTTCAATAATGAATCATGACCTTTCCATTACTATATGGAAAAAATATATCAAACACATTTTTTATTAATGAAACATATATATATATATATACATTATAATACAGAGATATAGAATGCATGAATCATAGACAAAATGTAATAGTAAAAACTAATCTCCTTTTGGAGAAAAATGTTTTCAATGAAAATGGTAACATACAAGTCAATAACCATTTTTTTGTTTTAATAAATAAATTATTTTACCTATTCCTTAATTATAAGGTAAAATTTATAAATTACCCCTGGGATACTTATAGATATAAGGATCAAGTGTAATACCCTTCACAAATACATTTTAAGTCCCAATGTGGGAATATTATAGTTTAATTTGTCCAGGCATCACATCTATCTACCGAATCATGAAAAATATCTTACTTATGAATGTTGTTTCTAAATTCCCTATGGATTATTTACATAAATAATTATCATGAAGGGATAACAAGTTATAAATAATCATCTATATTAAATTACTCAAAAATATATGTACATTTTTATAATTACACTTCATGAAAAAATAAAACCTTTTCCTTGGATGACTCCTACCCTTTCATGTCACCAATGGTGTAATCTGAAATTTTTTGCCTTTCGGATGGTAAAAAGAATTCTTAAATATCGTCTATATTAACCTAAAACATTAGGTCATTTTTCATATACATTGTAATTTTTATTCCTTACTTATGTGCTGCTTTACCAACCACTCCATTAATTTTAATCACTAATTTAAATTTATTATTCCTAACATAATACCCAATCATGTTATGGGTATTCATTATCTTTCATATATAAATCTAACTCCAAACACATGAGTTTATAATTATGAATTTGATACCTTTATGGAGTAATCAAAGCATGATCCAACTGGATACCATCTCTAATGTGTCAAATAATACTCCATTTATATTATCTATAATGTAATTAAAAACAGGATTAAATTCATGAAAAATCACTCAAAACCATCAAAATTTTTATACAATGATATTATTATACTGGGATTCCAACATATTGTAAGATCCTACCACTTCACCAGGATTATTTATTAGTATAATATACAATAATATTCTCATTAAAATTTTCAGAACAAAAGTCTTTTTATTGTATGTTTTTACATATGGCCATTTTATATGTTATTAATTTTTAAAAAATAGTGTTATAATGAAAAATACCTTAAAATTCATTACAACGTTGTTGTAAAAACATACCCATAGATTTTAGATAATTGTTCCTTGAAATATGAACAAAAAATAGAAATATTTTTCATTTATCACTAAAAAATACAATTTATTTTGAGGCTTATTAAATTGATTTAAACAATAATATAATGCTACTGAGATATTGAATATCGATATAAGTGCATGTATTAATACCCTTGAAGGTACAAAGTGTTGAAATCGTGGAGTCTCTCACTTCATCTCAAATAATACAAATTTATGTTATACCATAAACGCAAGATTAAACATCGTGGATTTCATGACAGCTAGGAACTCATGTATACCATTGATAATTGGTATTCCTCATAGATAATTTCTTCTATTTAGGAATTAATATTTTTATTGGGAAAATATACATGTGATGATATTTTATTATTCCAATACATTAAGAAAATACAAAATTTTTGTGGAAAAATAGTGATTCATTAAATTTAACAGTTACGAGAGAGTAATTTCCTAAATCTATTACTATTTATATAACAAATTGGTTACTATATATTATTTCCCTGAATAAATTTTGTATGATCAAGAATTCAATATATGTTCATGTAACACACTAATCAAATTATTAAGGAACAAAATTATTGGTAATGATTTATTAAATCACTACTTTTTTAGGTGACGTGAAAATATATTTATGAAATTCTTATAAATCATTATTCATTCATTTAAGGATCTTAACATCCAAAAAACCTATAATTAATGATAAATTATACGCATCAATCAACTAGTTTGGTTCCAGTTGTTCTTAATTATCCTAGTGAAATAGCATTACATTAGTGATGAGTAAAATGATCATGAATTTATGATTTTTATGCTAATATATAAATAATCCATTTTCAAAGATATTTATTTAATGTGTATCTCATCAGATTCATTATAATAGAAAACTCAATAATTATACTTGACCCTTATTAGAGGACAATAATCTATAGAATAAACCATAGTCTCCCTGACAAGGATCCGAGTAGCGTAAATATATGTGGGTGAAGAGTATATTCCTTATATAATTTCACAAAATCTATGGTTGTTTTAAAATATATATTTCATTCATGGATTTTAATTTTTTTTGTATAATGTCATGTATATATCTTCATTAAATAAGAATGAGGTTCTATACACCAAGAGATCATTAATATTTCAATTAATTCAATACCCAATCAGTTTTCTGGATCGACCATTCCCTTTATTAACTATTTACTATATTGATATGGGGGAAGGTTATATACATAAGTTTTGTATAGTTACATATAATGATTTGATGAGAAATTATTAAATATATAAGGAATTTTAATGATATTTAATAAACACTTTCTGTGATGATTAATCATCAATTACTACACCTATTTAAGTTAATAACCCAAAACAATTAAAATCCCACTTCATTCCCATATGAAATGGTAGAAAATATGAAAAGGATAGGAGAAAGGAGTAAATATTCAAGAAATAGTGTCATGTTTAACAAAACCACAATTAATAATATAAATATAAAAAATATCCATTTTTTTAATCATGACTCCAAAAAATGGGGTTTTATATATCAATTTTGTCATTCAACTATAATTTAACACTCTAAGAAGATGGCTCTTGAAAAAATTAAAAAATGGTTTTTATTATATTGTATTCCCAAATAACAAAATATGACTCATCAAATTTATATCATTTCACTAGTAATGGGTCATCCATAATCAAATAACATAATATAAAATACATGTCATTATATGAATTTAATAACTATAAAAACTCATGGTTCATAACAACATAATTATTATCTAGACAATATATCAAATCAAATACCTAACTTCACATCTAGTCAATTATAAGATGTAATGAACAAGAAATACTAAATCAAATACTTCAAATAGTTTATGCTAAACATAGTTTACTAGATTATTATATTAATATAATAATGCATCCTTAAAGTTAAAAATATTAATTTATTTTAGGGTTTCACCTGAAAATAATTATCTTTGTTCTCTCCACAACCAAATGACCATTCTAATAATGACCATAAATCTAGTAACCAAAAATTATAGTCTTACTTTATTACATTGTAATAGATCGAATGGGTAAAATCATAAAGGACCGATATGTTTAGAAATTTCTGTCAACCAAATACATACATGATAAATATTTAAAATTTATAATAGGAAATAAAAATAAAAAATTTAAAATGAACTCAATCCGTGAAAACACATTTTATAATTTCTTCATCATAGCATGGTGATGCAAAAAAAATTAATGGTGGTCCAAAATTTTTCAAAATCATTTCAGTACAGTGTAATATAACATGAATCAATAAGAATAATGAAAATATTATGTTTATTAATTGAACACACATTTCATTTAAATAACATTTTATTCATTGTAATATACTACACATGAAATATAAAAACCTAAAAAACTAAAAAGCAATCCATTTAATCAAAATACGAGTATAAAAATATCAACTATAAAAACAATAAATGATTTATTAATAAATAAAAATATTTTTTATAATACATTATGGTCTCCTGAATAATGAAACCTCGATCTTCAATTATTCTCACCAGATCGTTAAATACAATACGTAGAAACCTAAGTAATATTTTAATCAAATTTTCATCACGATACCTAATGATGAATCAAGGGGTTATATAATTATGGGTATCACACATAAATTCATGTATAATTAATTCCTAGTTTAGAAAATAAAAAATATTATTCAGGAATATATTTCCTGAAAATGAATATCTATATTGGGTGAAGGATACAAATTTTTCAATATTTTACAAGATAATGAAATTATTTTTAATGTTACCAATAAATTAGAAAATGGAATAATGTATTAGGAAAAAACATATCCAATAATAAATAATATGTATATTTAAGATAAATATTATTTACAATTCAATATTAACATAACAAAGATATTGTTTATATATATTGTTAACAACCACTAAAGAATGTGATATTGTGTAATAAATTTTACCACATGGTAATTTTCATGTCGAATCACCATGGGAAGAATAATCTAAAATGAAATATAAAATATAATTATTTATGAAAAAATAACTACGTTATGTGTAAAAATGTTATTATATACACAATATATTTGAAATTTTGTGCATAACAATACATTATGCATCAATAGAGGGAAATTCAGACACAGTCCCTTACCTAATGCGTGTATTTGGTTAAAGATGATTCAAAATCACCTATAATTGTTTTGAAAATATTAATAACTTCAAAAAGAATGATATTAATTTTTATATTATCATATATGATCCATTAATAACCTAACCTCATATATTTGAAAATAATCATTCATTATTTTCATTGTTTTGTGTGTTAATTTTCATGTTTTCTCGTTTATAATTTTTTAAGAATGTTATGGTTATTGTGAATATTATATAGTTTCAAAATATATAGAATAAAATTAATTATATATTTATTATATTTATATGTTAATTTTATATTTCAAACTAGAAAGTTAATAATATTTTTTTCAAATGAAAGACATTATGATCATTGAGAGGGTAGGTCATACATATACATTGGTAACATTTACAATTCTCTTAAATCATTATGGAAAGGAGTTAAGTAAAATATTACATAAAAATAATGATAATAATAAATTTAATAACATATAATGTAATTGAATTTACTTATATATACATATCATTCATGAGGTGGGGTGATAAAAATACAGTCATATCATTTTGTTAAGGTGGTAGTCTAGAGGAATATGAATGAAATTATCATCTTTAGGTGAGTGAAAATTTAATAAATAAAAAATATATTATCTTTTGAGAATGAAAAATATATCCCTAATAAAATTGTTATGTAATTTAAGAAAATATTCATTAAATTTATCCTTATTACGTTCCTTTGATATAATTTTTTAAAAAAAATCACATCGCTTCGTGAGGTGGTAGTTCTCCATAATCTCGAGCTACATTGTTGTATCTGTTATGTAATGAAATGAAAATAAGGTATATATATGATATAATTTACCCATATTTATAATAATGTCACAATCAAAAACTATATAATCTTAATCCATTATCCTACAAAACTTTGATATATTTTATTGAAAAAAACTAATGATGGTGCTTTATTTAGTGGTAGTTTTTCAAGCACATGAATGATCATTTTATAACAAATTTTTTCAGATATGGGGATTGTTTTACATTGTGACATAAAAAAATCTTTATAAGTGGGATATTGAGTTCATTTTTTCTGTATGTAATTACAATAATGGATGGAGATGGATTACCAAATAAAATTAAAATTCACTTTAATGAATGTAGCCTCTTCTTTATGAAATCTCTCTGGTTTTTCCCAATATTACGTAATAGCTAGTTTTTATATATAAAATAAGGATTCTTGGATACAATTATTTAAGTTGGTTAGACATTAGAAAAGGTTATATATGATAAAAAATGATTTCTGTGAATGAAAATGATATTATATGCGGGGGACATTTATACTTGATGAGAGTGGAACTTGGGTAATTTGTGAATAAAATTAATATACACAAATCTTTCACATGGTGAAAGGGTCCAAATGAATTAATCTCGAAAAAAAATATAAGGTCCAAATATAGACACAAAATATATTATAGCCAAGTACGTTTAGCCTGTTTTCCTTTATAATATTTGTTACAGCCCATGAAAACAGATTTTTACTAAACTACCGCAAATAATTAAATATTTAATAACATTCACTATTGTAAAAATATATATTAACATTATTATATAACATAAATTACTAATATTAAATATATGGAATCCATTTTTACAAATTCCATTCAGATATGTGGTATTATATAATTTAAAATCAATATAATGGGACAGATAATAAATAATGTTTTCAATAGAAAAATTATACCAAAAGATAAGATGAATATAAATAAAAATTCAAAAAATAAATAATTCAAATGTTAAAAATAATATTAGTTGATATATAATTTTAATAATTTTATTTGAAGAAAATTAAAAATGCAATTTAACATTATAAATAATTTATATAAAAATAATTTATTTAATTAAAAATAAATATTTTTCACAATTCATTGAAAAATGAATCATTAAAAGAAGAATCCCAATAAATCACACTATGGTAATTTTGATATAATTTATTAGAAAATTATATTATTTTAATAAAATAGATAAATTAATAATACTAAATATTTAATTTCGAATTATTTACACAATGTGTGACTCAAACAACATTTAAAAAATATTTTTTTCTCAAAAAAACTATTAAATTTCAATTATATTGTTATATTCTATTTTATATTGATAGATAAAAAATATTCATAATTTTGTTATTAATATTCATACTCTCCAACTCAATTTCTTAGGTACAATGGTAATTATTAAATATGGTGTCGTCTTTCGTTTAAACCTTGTGTTTCATGCATCACAAGAAACCCATGATATTACCTTTTTGATAAAAATATATTATAAAGTCATAGGGTGTTACATTATTCCACAAACAATCCATTTAAAATTCAAGGATATATAATTTTAAACCGATAAGTTGACTTATTTTGTTGGTCATATACTTCATTTAAAATGTTACATTAAAAAAATCATGTACATTAGAATTATTTTATTTTATTTTCATTGTATCGGATAATACTATTATTATTTCAAGAATATCAAGTGGATGGATGTACTTGAATCTTAGTTTATCTCTCTTACTGAACCGTATATCACCCTTTAATGGAGAAACATTAAGGAAAACCTGATCTTCCACTTGGAATTCAAAATTATTCCACTATATATATGAATAAATTATTTTCTTACAATGATCTACTATAATGTGTTCTTGAAAATCCATTCCCATTATTGTTTTATCTTCGATATGTTCATGTGTTATGAGATTCCTTTCATAAACTACATATATATATGTTGTAGTACCACATCCATTTACTTATTATTATTTATAAGGTACCATTTTAATCATTTAATGGAAACCATTATTATAGGAAGGCTCTACCAATTTGAGATACAAATGTTTTATTCCATGAAACCCAAGAGATCATGAAATAAAAATTTTGTCTACACGTTTAATCATCCTTTAAGATAGTCTATCAGTTAATTGAAAGTGTGATACACTCAAATGAAGAATAAATCAAGACCCTTCTTATAACTTTTCCATTATTTTGATGGAAAACTAGGATCACAGTAAGACATAATTGAATGTTTTGTTCCATTATGTATTAAAATAACACCAATATTGATCATAGGGTGGAATTTAAGAGGTAGATCATATATTATTATTAGTAAATTAATAGTTTTCGATAGGTGATCAATTGCATCCCAAATTTTATATTTCATTCTAGGATTATTTTTTTTTCCTATAAATATTTACATAGTAATTTAATTCCACTTCAACATAGGATTAGGAAGAGGACTCAAGACACTTAAATGTTCATTTCCCACATCATTCACCTATTGATAAACCAAACTACTAGATTCATAATCAACAAATTCCTATTAGTCGATATCACACTAAAAATGTACCCCCAAATCCCTATATAGAACTATGATTCCTAGGTAAATTGTGGAATTATATCTATATGGTTCATAAAAAAATTCTATATTTAGATTTCTTATATAATGAACATGTATTCTTTTTCAATAATTTATTTCCCAATATTAAAAAATATATGATAATTTCTCGACACATATTTATTTAATTATCTTTTGAAATATATCATCATTGGATTGGAAACATTCAATCTTTACTAATAAATATATTGTCTCCATCATTTAAAAAATGGGTGATTTATCACATTATTTAATAATTTTTATATCCATATTTACATGATTCATGACCATAACATACCTTTTAATCTTTATTTGGTTCAAAATTCATGATATTCAGTACTCAATAGATTTATGGCCATACTTTCATTCACTGGGTGGTAGTGTATTGTACATTCTATATCCTTCATCTTCTAAAGGTATCAACATTAGGTATTGTTTATCAACTTTTGTGAAATGAAATATTTTTGTATTTTATGACTCGTGTAAATAATACATCATTATAATTAGAAATATTATCTCTATATTTTCAATGAAAATTTTATAGATGAAAAACTATGATCATGGGATAAATATTTCAGTTAACAGGTCTTAAATTTCAATTATACATATGAAATTAATTTATAATTTATAATTAGATAACAACAATGTCCCTTATTAAATTAATCACTATATATCAGAACCCAGACATTTATAATTGGTAGTTTCAACATAATATCATTGACTATTATCCCCTTTAGTTAAACATAACATTCCTCAAATTTCTTTTTCCTAAAAAACATTAATCCCTTAAATGTTATCCTGGTAAATGGATTATAAAATTAGAAAATTTCTAAATAAATCACCGATCATAACTAGCCATACCAATGCAACAACGTACCTCTATTATATTCAATAGTGTAGACCATATTACTACCGTTTTCTACATAAGATCAACAATGATTCCATCTTTGTAGACAACATGGTCGTGAGAAGAAATTACTTGATGATATAATTCACACAAATTTTTTTCCATTTAAAACATTCATTCTATGAGGCCATTGAATAATTTTCAGGTTATTCTCATGATCTGTGTAGATTTTAAAAAAGAAAATATTTTCTATAATGAGTACCAAAAAATAATTGTCATGATATTTCATGAATATTATTTTAATTATATACATTACATAAATCTTCAAATTAGTCAATCCATATGGAATTTATATAAACATGTAATGTTTGTACCTTATTCTAAAAAACATCATCAGAACTTTTTCCTTCTATAATCAGAAATGATAATTACAACATTTAATTAAAATCATTTTAATATATTAGTGGCCATAATTTTAATCAAATATTTCTTCAATTTGAGGTAAACAACACATGTTCCTTATCAAAATATCATTGCATTCAATATAATCAGTATATAGCCTCATGGATCCATTATTCATCATAATGAATATTATAGGGGCTCGTTATCGTAAAACACAATTGAAAATACGGTCTGTATTACACTACAAATCTATTTATTTCATTAACTCAACAATTTTAATATTGAAAAAAATATAGGGTTTATTTGATATTGGTCTTGAATCATGGATTATATCAATGGAAAATATAACTTCTTACTCTAGAATATTTTAGGTATCTCTATAGTTAATACATAAATGTATTCTTATAAAATATATTCCAAACCAATTTGAAGAGTTATTTCACCATAACAATATTTTTTTCTGTTATTAAAATAAAATTACATTTAGTATAGATTTTGGGTTTATATCAAGATATGACTGAAAAGAATAATTTTCTACTTTATAGATAGTGAATTATCCATATCACTCCTAAATCATAATTTCCATTCCTTACAGTATTATTTTACATAATAATTTTTAAATCTAATCCAAAAAAATGATTACATTAAATTCAAAAAAAATTGATAACAGTTTAAAAAAATTTAAAATTTATGGGTTATAGTGGGGTCTTCATGACATAAAATTTTATTAGTGATACTTCCTTTAATAATTGTGAGTGACAACAATCTTCATTATTTTAAAATATAAATGTCTATTTTTCCATACAATATTGGAATGTATAAAAGAGTTAGTGGATAAATAATAAAATTATTAATTATATAAATATGAATATATTATTACTGTTACTTCCAACAAATGATTTGGTACACCGACTGTATAATTTGTTCTCACATAATCTTGGAATTCTCAACATCAACTCTTCAGTAGGTATTCCCTTGATTATTAAAGAATTAATTTGAAATATTAAAATATCATTACAACTGAATATAATGAAATAATTTATTTTTTATACTCCCAACATTATATATCCTACTTAACATCATATGCAGACTTTTATAAAACTATAAATTCCTTTAAGAATTCCCAATGGTGATTCCTTCAAATGTCCTCACATGCAATAAATCGATGTGTTATCTTATTCTTATTTGAAGCATTTCTTTTTAATGGTTTTTGAATTACCACATCTGATTATTATTTCAACTAAATATGTATGTTCAATATATTTATTTATTTATTTTGATGGAAAATAAAACAATTTTATCATCTTAAGAAGAAGGTTGAGATTATAACTAGTTTTAGATACATTGCTTAATCCCGTAAAATGTTCCATAATTCACTTAATCTTGTGTATCTAATTCATTGAATACTGATATCACCTTAAAAGGGTAGCTTCATTATATACAACAACTTATCATTTATTTTGAATAATGATAATGATCTTGATTGACAATCACTTTTTTTGCTCACAGAAGAAATATTTTTCGAATAATGTCCCTATAAATTTTTTATAGAGTTCTATTTCATCTTCAAATATAGAATTCTAGATCAACAAACACTATTTAATAGTATAAAATTTTAGAAAATATTCATCAAATATCTCCATTTCATTTTCACCATATATCAATGGAGTAAATTATTTTTATCAATATACTTAATCAATTTCATAGATTACATTTTATTAATATTACCAACATATTTTAAGGGATTTTAATTTTATAATGTAATAAAATATAGGATAATATATTATTGTAGATGTTTTCCCTATCTGAGCTACATTATTTATCGTAACTTGAATATGATTCCCTAATATAGCTATAGTTTTGGCAGTTCCTACACTATCATTATTAGATTCCTCATTAGGTAAATCTCTACATTTTCCATGAGCATTGACACCCTTATTCCTCCTAGGAACAATAAATGTAGAATGAAATATATTACATTATATCAAGTAATTATTAATTATAAACAATAATTTATAATTATAAATATAATGTAACACTACACATAAATTAAAATTTATTCAATTTTAATATCAAAATCATAATCATGGTTTCATTATGGGTATCATTATTTTAAAATAATTAATAATGTTTCATAAATAAATTATCAAGAATATGACTCATAATTTACAAACTAAGTGAATAATAATGTCTGTTATCGTTATCCATTTGAATAAATATTAAATATAAATATGGTATTTTCATAGTTTTTACCCCTATTCCCCTCTCTACTATAACCACTTCAACATATAGTATCAATAAAATCATGTATTTCTAGTAATAAACACATAATATCTTCCATAAAAACATTAAGATCATATTAATAATATATCATCCATTCATATCACAGGTACATGTTTCCTATAATATGGTTTAAATTATCTAGTTCCAAAAGAATCTTATAATCCTACAATAATACCAACAGTAAGGACCTCAACTCGAGTAACCTAGAGTTAGTGTCTTAATTTATTACATTATCAAAGGTATAAAGGATCAAACACCAAAGGACCTTCATTAGAGATTTTTTTGGAGAAATAGATATATAAATGATAACCATTCTATATTTGGAATATAAAATAGAATAATGTGAATATAAAAACCAAATGAACATCATATTTGAAAACACATTACATGAATTATTATTCATGTACTGTTTAATAGAATAATATAATGGTTACATAAAATAGTTATTAAGGAATATTAATTGAGTGTTAAATAATGAATAAATAAAAATAATCAATATGGTAGGGTATGTAAATGGACACCCATTTATTTCAAAAAATTTTCTTTCATTAATAGATAATGAACTATCAATATGAATGGTGAATAACTAAAAATGCATTACATTTTCTAGATAACTGAGAAAGACATGAAAATAAGGATATTATTATAGATAAAATCACTTGAAATATATTAATAACTGAATTACCAATGAATTAAATTCTTAATTTTCGGATTTCATGTGGTAAAGAATTACGATACATATACAATCAAGACAATTCATTATATATATTTAAACTAAATGTAGAATCCCATTTAATATTGTTATCTAACATGTCTCATGAATTCAACCGATACATCAAATGGATATACAATTACAGTACCCACCCATCAATTTATTCCAAAATAATAACTTATATATCTAATAATATATTTAAATAATGATTACTATTCCTATCAATTAATATTAGTATTGGCTAACATATAAGAATTTATTATTATTTCTCAAGATGACCAATTTATATTTAATGTTTAAACCATAGGTAAAAATTGTGAAACGATTAGAAAATAATATTATACATCATAAAAATATCAATATTCTATATAAATGTCATTTACGATGAAAATGATCACATGAATGTGATTTTTTCCAAATAAAGTTAAAAATTAAGAAAGTGAAATTTTAGAATAATTTTTTCCAGAATTTAATTTTCATATTAAATCAATGCTCTTAACATAATAAAAATGGAAATATTAAATACCATGATGTATTAATGAATCATTATAATAAATATATTGATAAAATTTTGGTTCAACGAAATATTATATGCCTCAATAAAGGGAAATTTAGATGAACTCCCTCAACTCATGCTTCCTTCTGATTGAAAACAATTTAACATCATTTATAACGGTTTTAATAATTTTAATAAAATATTAATGAAATAGATTATTATTTATAATATCATATATTATCCATTTATATCATATGATCACCAATTACATAATAATATTTAATTATTTTACATAACTTATAGGTTAATTTACTTATATTCCGATTTTTTCTTTGACAATAATGTTACAATTATTATACATATATATTAGTAACATAATTTAAAAAATAATTATAATGAAATAATTATAAAATTTATAAATCAGTAAATATATTATTTCCTATCATTAAATATGGATTTCAAAAAAATGTTATGATCATGGTGAATGTAAGTGGTACTTATGTATGGTCACGTTTTAATTTTTCAACAATTTGGTTTGAAACAAAAATATGATATATTTTAGCAAACCTGAATGATCATCATATCATAAATATAATATTATTTTTAAAAATAAACATATATATATCATACATGTGGTGTGACGAGGAAAACTGAGTCACATCACATTATATTTTTTTCATGAAAACATATAGGAATGATGTTTTAATTATTATGTAAGAAAAATTATTGATATAAAAATAATAATTGACCTTAAAAAATGAAAAATATTAACATAATATTTTTATTATATCATTTATTTAACATAATGTTTTTAACATTATACGTATTACCATCCATGTGAAGGGATAATGTAAAATGTATCACAGCTCTTCATGAGGAAGTAGTCCATCGTACAGAGGGGAAACTTAATATAATATCATATGTAATGGAATATAGTAAAGGTAGATATATATTATATAATGAATACATATATATAAAAATTTAAAAAAAATTAATTTAATTTATATATATCATCAATCCCAAATATGATTTTTTGAAATAGAAAAAGGAATAACAACGGTTCGCGATGCTGTATTCATTTGTACACACAATGGATAATTTTGAAACCCATTTGTTGGTAGTTGGGAAGAATTTATGTAATTTACTAAATAAAAAAATTATATATTTGGAAGAAACTTATTTAATTATATTATAAAATTTTAATAAACATTTATTTAGACATCCAGGAAATAAAATAAAAAACTCAATATATAATGTTACCTCTTCCTCTAGTAATATCCTTGGGCTTTAAAAAAATAATTCCTCGGATTAATTTCTTCCTAAAAATTACTATAATAAGGATTAACTAATTTTTTAATTTATTTTGGTAGGTATTAACAAATATAATAAGGGTTTTAATTTGTGAAAAATAGGGGAGAGGGTGAGGACTTTTCTTTTGAAAAGAGTGTTAAACTATTATGTTTGGAAAAGATAACAGTATACACAAATTTTTTAAGTGAAAAAATTAAAATGGAATATTATACAGACATGAAAATTATAAAATCTATATATTTCCAAAAAAATATTTTAGACATGTTTTTAGGTCATTATTAACCATATAATTTTAGTTCAACCTTCACTAATCACAATTTCACATTAACTACGATAAATAATTTTAGTATTTTTAGTATTATTTCAATTCATTATGGTCAAATATTTGCTAAACATTATTATATAATATAAATTATTATTATTACAAATATTTCATTACTTTTTCCAACTACCAATCATATAAGTGTGAACATTTAATTAAAAAGTAATCTCTCAAATGAAACTAGAAAGTGGGGTGTGAAAGTGAATATATTCAAATGATTACAATGTTTTTACATGAAAATTCAATCAAAAGATTATAATAAGGACAAAAATTGTATAAATTGATATAAATTTCAAATAAATTTAAAACAAAAAATTTAAATAAAATTTTAAATTTTAAATAATTTAAACACAACATAATTTTAAATTGAAATTCTATGTTAGTTAACATGACTGAAAATGAAAAAAATCTGAAAAAATCCAAAAAATACACGAAAACAAAATTGATATGGTTATTTAAAATTTTTTGTACATTTTATGAAATAAATTTACTAAATGTATTAAAAAATATTTAATATAATGTTTTTGAAGAATGGCTAAAATGCTATTTTCTAAAAAAAATTCTTATTAGATTTTTTTAAATGATTTTTATTTTATTTAAAATTCATAGATAATAATATTTTCATTATTTGGTTTTTACTACTCATACATTTAAAATTAATTACTATTCTATTGTGTTAAATCATAAATAATGTAACATTTTTTGAACTCGTTGTTTCATGCATCACAAGATATCAATGAAATTAAATTTATTCTATATGAAATATAATCATAGTTTTTTAGGTGTTTTGTTTATTGATTCACTTTAGGATCCAAATTTCATATATTCCATCGTCAATAAATTTTAATATATATGAATTTTTATCACCAAATTCAATGATACATATACTATATCTCATAATAATATCGATATATATCAAAATATTTTATAATACCACTTACAATCCCACATACATTACTCTAACATAACAAACTTTTTTGGGTAAAATAGGTATTTTTCAAAAAATGCAGTTTTGCAGCCTTTTGATGGTGCACGCACATGAAATCTAGTTTCTGACATGTTTATAAGTTCAATTTGACAAAATAATGTTCTTCTTTGGAATCCAGATATAAAAATTTACGTTGGATAAAATTTTCATATTATTCTGATAACTTTCATATTTTAATGAATAGTAAAAACAAGCTATATTTTAAAGAAAAAAAACTTTTTTCATCATAATAATTTATATGGTTAAATTATAACATTGAATGGTTTTAAAGTATCAATAGAATATATTTTTACCATTTAACATAATTTATGTAATTATTATTGATTTTACATTGAATTCATAGGTTAAATCAATTCAATCTTTGGAAATTTTTTAAATTTGAAAACCTATTAGCTTAACAAAGGGATTAATTTTAAATTAATTACTGAAACTGAGGTGTTTTGAATTTTGAAAAATGGATTACATATTTGAAATCATTGGGTCCAAATTATGTTAATAGGTTACTTTTATTTATTTTTTATTATGAATAGTAACTATGGTAATTTTTATTTACTGCGGTTAAAGGTAAATAGGGTAATTCAAGGATAAAAGAATATTATAATAATTTAAAATTACCTTGAAACTTGTCCTAACCTTATTGGATGAGTATTGGACGACCATGGGCATCCTTGGGCCGATTTTGGGACCCCACTGAGCCACTTGGTAGTGAAAATGACAATTTGGATTAATTAATTTAATGTAAATACCAAATTGACTTTAAAAAATCTTTTAGTAATTAATTTTTATAAGGGGTTATATAAGCTATATTTTTTACTATAAATATTCTTTGGAAAGATAAAAGGATTACCTACATCATGGTATTGTTTCATAATTTTTGGACATCAAATGAATTAAATTATATATGACACAATAATTATGTAGTGTTTACCTCATTAATAAATTATTTAAATATATAAGATTATAATGACTAAAATTTCATCCAAAACCTGTACAATTCCAATGGGTGATTTTTTTTGAATATTAGTCATCATATCTTCGACATTAATGTGTTTTGGACCTCTTTAAACTGATGATATGTTTATAATAAAATAATGTTTTCACAATTTCCTAAAGAGTTCCTCCTCTCCCTTATAAACTGAGACCGCTTCTATGCAATTCCTCACTCCTCTCAAGCCTTTTGGCTCGCCCAAAATCTTCCCAAATAAGCTCCCTACATCCCTATCCTCCCCCTTGAAGCCTTAGATTAGGCACAAGACTCTCCAAAAAGTCTTTTTGGTTCAAACCAAAGGAAGTTACCAAAATTAAAGGAGATTTGGATACGTACAAAGCATATCAGACCTAAGGTAAGGGATAATTTTGCAAATATCCTTTGTATCTAATATTGATTATTCATAAGTATTTACTAGGGTTATTGCAATCATCCATGTCCATGTTTTATAAAAGTGTATTCATGTGTGTTTAAATTCGTTTTTACCCATTCTAACTTTTACCCAATGGTATGGAAGGAATCTTTCTTTTATTTACCCTACAAGGTACTTTTTGACTTTTCTGACAAAAGTATGAGAAGAATGTTTTTTAACGTATATGGCATGAAAGTATTTTTACGGTTTTATAAAGACTTATTTAAATGAATCTTCCTCCAAAAGATTTCATGACTATTTTCAAAAAAAATATCTTTCTTTTAAAATTGCATGACGATTTGTGAAAAGAAATTGATTTTGAAGAAGAAAGGATATTTTCCTCAAAAATTAATTTCAAGTGTTTTATCAAAACAATTTTTCCATCTAAGATGAAATTATTTTATATGTGTATGTTTCAATTATAATTTCCCTATGATTTATATGGTTTCACTTTTCTTATGTTCATATATCCATTTGTTTTATATGGATTATGTGATGATGGGATGATGTTTATGAAACACATTTTATTTTTTGGGTTATGATGAATGTTTCAAGTTTATTTTGTGGCACAAGTAAGAATTATTTCATTATGAGATGGTTGGGACCTATATCTCCCTCCGATGCATTGGGTAAAGATTTATATCTCATTAGAAAGACATGGCTGGAATGACAAGTTAAACCGGTTTAGTAATACAGGACTGGAATGAGGAGTGAAATCAATTCAGAAAGGGACTTTTTCCACTAAGATGGTCTTGGGAGTAATGCCTTGGCTACTATGGAAATCATATCATGTGCTTAATTTTTTCAACAATTACAAGTTTTATTTTCATGCTATTTTATCAGGATTAATGTTTCATTATGATCTATGCCTTACGTATTGCCATGTTTTATTTCATTGCTCAAGATATTGATATTTAAACATTGTGTTCATGTTTTTAAGTTCAAATGTATATGTTTTGTTTTATTTTATCCATGCATACCCTTACTGAGCATTTGAGCTCACCCTTTATATGTTTTCTTTTCCCCAGGATATAAATAAAGGTTTTAGGTATGAAAGTATAAGGGGAAGATCTTTATAGGAGATATTGAAGATCTTTCACCACGATTGGAAGATTACATTCTGAGTTTCCAAAGACATTAAACTATTACGGTCCTTGGGTTTTGAATTTTGTTTTGTATTATGTATTCCACAAAATTAATTTGTTGTCCATGTACGTCAAGCTTCGGGCCTCTACAAAAACAGTTTTCCTATATAATAACCATGATAATATATCTAAAAAAATATTTTAATGTTTATTAATTTCCCATAAATACTTTAACCCACCTAACCAATTGGTGTCTTAGTATTGTTGTTATAAATTTATCCCAAAAGCTAGTCACTACCCAACAATTATTATTCACTAAATATCACTAGAGTCCAATAATGTACAGTAGGATATCTATAAATTATGTATTCCATGATTACATTTTAACCCCACTACATCACATAATTTATATAAAAGAATAAGAATTATGAATGAACAATGGACATCCTAGTAATATAAAAAACCATCCTATATGTTGGAAACCAAACTATAATTTTTATTCACTAATACTCAATATATTGAACGGAACAATGCTGTAATAAAAATAAATAAATTGTCCTATACCATCTATAAATTTATTTAAAATATAACACCAAATGGATTTCATCAATCATTAATATTGAATATTATATAATAAATAGTACATACACAATATCATTCTAAATATAAATAAAACTAAAATCATGCTATCATTAGACATATATCAATGGCCTATGGCTCACATGAATAAACTCATAGTTGTTCACTACATATATGTCTATCATATTACACATAGATTTTAAAATTTTCCTTAATTTAAGATTTATTCATAGAATTTCCCAAACTAAAACAAATCATATGATCTCGCAACCATTATGTGGCATAATAAATCACTAATAATCAATAAAACAATGAAACATTATTTTTTGAATCATCATTTTTACCTCAAATATTATACAATTTTCACACAAATTCCTTCATATAATATGAGAATGAGATTTCCATTTCAACATAAAACCCATAAAATTACCACTAATAGAATATTATTAATTTTTAACAAATAAAAAACATATACAATTACCAAATTTAATTTCTAAAAAATTCCCAAATTTACTCCATCATGATTAATCTAGTAATCAGTCTAATCATATCCTATTATAGTATCCAAAAACACACCCTAGCCATTCACATTAAATATAAAACATCATAATAAATATATTTTACAGTCTACTAATAATTGTCATAAAAAATCTGTGTAATCCTTACAAATACTAAGCCACATCCCATGTGAGATTTTCCTTTAACAAAACAAACTAATGTAATTTAAGGAATATATATACCAACTAATTGATTTAATATACCATAACTACCCCTAAATCATAATGTATAATTCATTAATTCACTTTGTATTTAAATTATTATTATTTAAACATGTTTACAATTTATAGGGTATATTTATGATTTATTTCAAATTGGGGTAACAATTACACCAACGGTAATATATAGTTTAATAAGTTATTAGTTAAAAATTAAACGAGTTCCATATACACGATGGAATGTATTAATTAAATGTGTCATTATGAATCATTTTCTTGCTAGTGTGGCAATGCTGGGTTGTTTGTGATCAATATAGGTGAATTTTACTAAATAAATTTTATGTATTTAACATCTAAAATAAACATTAACAACATTTTTAATCTTATCCATACAAATACAAAATTAAAACCAAATTTTTTTACTTCCTTCATGGTTATTTTTCCATTAAAACTTTTTTTCCACTAGAGAGTGATTAATATTGAATCAAATTATGTTTCGTTGTGATTCAACAACCAGTGTCTAGTGGTAGAATACCATTATAATGGTGTAGCATTGATAGGGTATTCAGAATGAATTTTGGAGGCTGGGTCTTGAGTATTATTGTTAGTATCCTACTAAATTTTTTGAGGTCTTTGATTATTTTAAACTTACTGAACTAACATGAACAATTTAGTTGATGAAAATACTAACATTTTGTGAAAAAACGACGTTAAAAATGAATTATTTTGATTATCTCTTTCCACCATTGATATTTTATTTTAAAAAATATCATTGAATTTACTTATTTTATCAAGGGTATGTTACCTTAAATTATGGTATTCAGTTATGTCATCCATTAATAAAATAAATTATAGTGATTTGGAATAGTTGAAGTTCTATATTTGACAATATTTTATTTTGATTGTTATAAAATGTTATATGTTTAGTTTAAAATATAATTATGGTGATAGATTATACTATTGATGGATAAAAAAATTTATTAAAATTGAATATAGTGTATTTTTAGACCATGTTAGGTTATAATCACATGTTAGGACTGATATAAATCCTCATGTACATTTTATAGTGTTTATGGTGTGGTTTGGTGCTTTTTTATTTTTGTTGGTTATGTTTTTGTATAGGTGGTTGTAAATGGTATGACTTCTATAAAATTTACTTAATAAAATTTTTATTTTGTATGTTTTTCCTTATTCATGAAAAAATTAAAAGGGAGGTAATTTATGTGACATATTCCATGTGACTTATACCATATATGGGAAGTTGGACGTGATATGAAGTCCTCAAGAACCAGTTATTGTATAAGATGTTTAATATGATACACTTTCCTTGGGATTATTTTATATTTTGGGATATTGGATATGTAACACCTCCAAATTTATCTGTTTCATATAAGGGATGTTGGATATTTTTTGAATTCCATAATATTAAATTCAAGAATTGTGGGTTATTATATCTTTTGTATCAGAGGACTCTTCCATCAGGAATTTTTTAAGGATTATATAGTTGACGTTGGTTTCATCTAAGTTAACATATGATATTCTAGCATTGGTTCATGATGGATTTTTTTTTACATAATGCTAGTAGATACACTAAAAAATATTACATCATGGGAGTAAATGGCACATTTCTAGTGTCCAAATAGAATTTATAATCATAGATAACATATGATATAAAATTGGAATATACACTTTGTATTAAGGTTTAATGTGATGTGGAATCCTACAATATTATGTAGATGAAATTGATCGAACTGGACTAGATTTTATTGCTATACCATGAATTTGACATGGATCTTTGTTGCATGACCCATATTATTATTTAATAATTATTTTTTCACATGTATCTATCTACCTCTTTTCATCATTTACCTTATGATTAAGGATATGTGATCCTTTTTTTATTCATTTATTTCAGAATATATTATTTATAAAATATGGAATAATGTAAGATTTCATGAAATCTTTTTACATATATATTATTTCTTATAATATTATTTAGATTTATATTCATGATACTGAGAGTTTAGTCTACCAAATATATGGATTTTTATATCATTATATTTTAGAAACATACTATATATGGGAAGTCACACATGAGGTGTCACAATTCTCTACATAATACAATATTGATGGTAATGAATAATTAAAAATTTGTATAAATTGCATTGAAACGTGATTTTTTTATGGTCCTTCATCGATGTAGAGGTTTAATGGTCTAAATTTTGGTTAGATTCAATTATTATGTCTAGTTATTGATTTTATAGTAGACACACATTTTAATAGGGTAATGGGATTGATTTTAATATCACTGAATTTATAGTTTTATGTAATTTAATAAGATATAATTTCAATTTATAACATAATGATTTTCTAATTCTATTATAATGATTTAGTTTGATATTATTATTCATGTAAGATAGTTGGTTCACATTTAATGTTCATTGTTTTCTATTATTATAAAAGGACTCTTTTTCTTAAAATGATGTCTTAAATAATAAAATAAAAATTTATTTCATCTAATGTTTAAAATAAATTAATTATTAATGACTTAAAATAAAATTAATTTTATAATTTTTATTATAGTTTTTATATATTTTATGCTACGAGGGTGGGTGAATGGAATGGATAACTAGAACCATGGTTAGATAATAATATATGGTATAGTAGTATCATATAATTTTATTAATTCGGGTATGTGTTATATAGTGAGTTATTTTTCTAGGGGTATAATGTTAAGAGGACAGCATGATATCAATTTATATATTTCTCATGATCAATCTTACATTAAATAAATATTTAAGGTATACTAATTTATTCTAATGATTATTTTTCCAATTTTGAATTTATGCCTTTATGAAACATAGTTGATTTACCGAGGGAATAATTTAAGGATGTTCCTAGTATTGGAAATTCTCATTTTATACATAAAGATAATTAAGAATTGTGATCAAAAAATTCACATGGGGTTGATCGTATAGAATAGTGTCAGAGAGAAAAATGGAAGCGTCCTTCCACTAAGTAACTAATTATTTTTATAGAGTATATAATGTCGAGGTCACTATGGTGAAAATCATATGATATTTTTTGATGGAGTATCATCTATATTTCAATTTAAATACAGACCCCCATAATATTTTGAATTCAAATTATAAGATTGGGAGTATGTATAATCATTCTTAATAACTAAAAAAATATATTGATGATTTTTGAATTTTTTTTAATGAATATATAAAATGATTGTTGGGATTAATGATTTAGGTGAGGAGGAACATGGTATTTTCATAGGAATTAAAAAAGTATATAATCATTTATTTTTACTTCCCAAATACCCAAATTATATATTATTATTAATAGTTTATAAATATCCATTATTGAACATTATCTACGACAGTGTTTTCAACTTGTTTCAATGAGAAGCTATAATTTTATCCTATTATATACATGAATGAAGACCAAAAAATCTAAAAACGTTATATTATTCATCAACCATATTTGAACCATTAGCTGAGTATTTCATCCTGATGTCTGATTTTGAAGTGTTCTGTTTGCTACATTTTAGAAATCCAAAATTTTAGTATATATATTTAAATAATTCTTATTTTTTAGGTGAATTATGATGCTCACAACACTAATAAAAAATATATTGTTTCGTATTTCACTATTTTGGATTATTATAATACAAAATGAAATATAATAAATTAAAACTAAAATAGTAGGAATGTTTTTAAAATTAAGAAAAACAATTAGTGAAAAAAAATTAATAAACGATTGAATCAATCATCATCGTGATCTCACAAGAAGAACATTACATGAAAGATAACAATTCAAATATTGTGATATATTATAATAATTATAAAAATAACTCAAAATTTATAGAATAATATTAATTCCATTATATAAGTATGTGTGGATATATATTGAAATGAAATATGAATGTTCATTATATGGTATGTATTTATTGGGACATTTGAAATATCTTTATTAAATATATCGATACAAATATATGGTCTATTGTGAACCACAAAATGTAATCAAGAAATGTCACCTGAGTTAGTGTGGAGAAAGGCTCAAAATACATTCCGAGTCTTCATTGAATGGTTCAATGAAAGTAGGTATTGATATAGAAACTAATGGGCCATATTTGACCACAATCAATTGTCTAATGTTAAAAATATTATATATATAAATTTAAATCCAAATAATAGTAAAAAATTATCTTAAAGAATGTATATGAAAAATAATTCAAAATACCAATGGTACAAAAATCATAATGTAGCACATTAAAAGTATATATATCCATGTAAAAATCTAAAACTTTCATCCCAAACATCATGAATATGATTTCTACTAAGAAGTGCATACAAGCTACTTGATGCCCCTATTTAGGTGACCCAATCATTACATAAATTAATATTATTCACTCACAAATAACATTCAATACACATCCCAATTACAAATGGTTGATGAATAGAAAGGTATATTGAATTTGAAACATTCATGAATAGTTAATGTATTTATTAAAATATCATTATTTATAAATATAAATATATTTTTATTTTTACCATTATAGATATATTATATTTTACCCTTAAAAAACCCCGAGGATGTACATGAAAATAAAGGGTAATCTATGATTTTTCTATAATGGAATTCATTATTTATATAAATAATATGATCAAAATATGATAGTAGTGATATGATAAAACAATCATGTGAATTTTCACAGCATAATATATTCTTACCTATAAAATTATTTTTCATAATATTCAAAATTAATTTGTAAACATATTCTTTGTAAATTAAGTGTTTAAATAAGCAATCACAATTAAATAGTCATAACATTGACTTGTCAAAACATATAGAAATTGGTCATAATATTGTGGACATAGAAATTCTCTATCAATTCCACAGAAAATTTATTGAGTATAGATTGATGTTACCATAATCATGCATCAAAATGTTATCATAGTTATTCATAATCATGTCCATACATTTTCATGTCAACCTAGCTAGAAAAAATCATACACATACACATAAATGTGATGAAATATATTCAAAATCATGTTCACACATATCATAATTGTCTAATCACGTATAAGTACTATGATACAGAATTTATTGGAAGCCTATAACAGTCCCAAAAACCACATAAACAAAATCGATTTATATATATTACACATGACCACAAAATATTCATCATCTCATCATAGAGTGACACATATAAAAAAATATGTTTACTAAAAATATTATCATGATAATCCTAAACCATCCCAAGAAACAGTATTTATGGTATCATTGGATCATATCCAATGTAAATAATAAATATAATAACAAGATTATTTCATTGAATTAAAATTAATTCAAATGATAACTAGAATATTATTTTGATGAATGTACACATTTCATTCAAATATTACGTATATAAAATATATTTATTTTCTGAATAATATGTAAAATAAATTTATTGAATGGTATCTATGAAACTAATAATGTAAAATTTGAATAATTGAATAGTTATGATGGTGGGGTATTCTGTTCATGATGTAATAATTAAAAACAAAAATATTAGCCACGCATTTTGGAAAAGCACCACATTCATAATGGAAAATGAAAAATTAATTTAAATTTATATAAATAAAGTAAAATATGTGTAATAATAGATATAATAATTGATTATAAAATATTAAAAAAATCAATAAATCATTTTTATGGAATAGGGTTATGGAGGATAATGATTCTCAACCAAATGTTGTGGTATAATGTTAGAATTTCATTAAAATGTTTTCTGAACCCCTTTGTAAAAAAGAGATTGGAAAATTTTACTAAAAATTCAGAATAATATAAATAATAATAAGGGATAAAAAAATGAATGTTATTAGATAAGTGTTATATAATTTCCCTTTAATTTAAATTTATTCATAATAAATCATGATTCAAATTACATTGAAAAATAAATCTCATTAATGATGTCTCATATTTCATCATACAAGTTAAACTATCCTACATAACAATTATATAATTATTGTAAATATATTTATGAACTGTAGTAATATGTATCATAAAATATTTGATTATAATTATAACATTTGTTCACCAATAAATTAAAATTCATTATTAACATTATTGTTTTGGGGTTAAAACACCATCATTTTCCATGGATGTTTGGGTTTTGTATTAATAGTCCTTATACTAGTGTAATTGTTCCATAATCTCCAAAATATTTACCATATAAAAATTTCCATATTTAATAATTATATATACATGTATATCTATTCTTAAAAAAGTATTAATAAAAAATAATTACATCACATCATGGTTATTGTTTTTATTACATATGGATGATAGATGATTAAACATATAAATCAGTAAGAAAGAATTCAATAAAATAATAATTCACAATTAAAAAACAAAAACGAGATCACATATATCATATATACTTGTTAAATCTATCATTATGGTAACAAATTTTAACAAATGATGAAAAAATATTCTTTCATGGAGGTTGTAGTCTTCACATACAAATTTTTGATGTTTAATTTTCTTGTATGATAGAAAATAGGATGATAATTGTTGATTCATCATCATAAAAAAAATTAATTATATTGAATATAATGAATTCAATATTTTATAATATATGTAATTGAATTATCATAGGTAGAAGAATAAATAATATTGAATGTACTCGGTTAATAATTATATATCATCATTGAGAAACCTTATTTGGATAACACCATAAAAAATCATTGTATAAATTATTTGAACGAATATAAATTAATGAAATTATATAAGTAAGAAAATATATTATTTCTGTAGTTCATTTTAAATATTTATTTCTCAATCTATTTGAATATGGAATGAGATGAAGTTCAATTTATATGTGTGGGTGGAGGAACCTTTGGAATTACCTAAATTATAAAAATAATATAAATCAATTATGATCTTCGTGTTTCTAAAATTTGAATTACTATGATGAGAAAAGCTAATATAATGAAAAAAAATCATTAAATTCAATTTAAATTATTTTTTATGGTTCAAAAATTATCTCGTAGTAGTAACCACCAACCCCCATTATACATTTTAACAATCACTAAAATACAATTGTATTTAACACTTTAGGTGTAACATACCAAGTAATTAATGAATAATAGGTATTTTTATCAATGTCTATTAATGATTTAGATATTGTTTTAGAGGCGTAAAATGAAAATAAATAAAATTTTATGCATGGAATACACTAATATTCTTAAAAGATTGTTTTACTGCCTTTTGATGGAAAACAATTTTTAAATCTATCTTTTGACAATTTTATAAGGTTTGTTTGTCAAAATAAACATATTATTTATGATTAGGACATCAAAATTTACTTTGTGTGAATTATTGGTATTTTTTATATAAAGTTCATTTTTTAATGAATAGTGAAAAATAGTGCATTTTACATCAAAACTGCTTTTTAATCTAATTTATTTATATTATTAGTTTATATTTTGAATCTGTTTTAAAGTTAAATTAGAATATATTTTTACTATTTAATCCAATGGTGGTCATATGGATTGATTTCACTTTAGAATTGGGCATAAACTAATGCCAAACTTTTCATAGATATTGATTCAAAAAACCCGCTATTTGTTTTGACAATGGAATTATTTCAATCATTTCAATTTCTGTGTTTGGAATATGGTAAAATGGATTACATATTTGGAATCATAATGTCCAAATTATGTAATCAAGACTGTTTTGTTTTTTGACATTATGAATAGTAACGACGGTAATTATCTTTAATTATCTTGATTAATTAGTAATCGGGTAGTTAAGGATAATAAAAGAATATCATAATAATAAAAAAATGACACCAACATGTGTCCTAATTCTACTGGTTGTCTCATGGGCGACCATTGTATGTCTTGTGCAAAACATGGGGACCCCATGGAATCACTTTTGTGGAAAGTGACTTGTTATCTTTTTATTTTTTTAAAGGAAAGTAAATATAACAAGAATGCGTAACCTGATTAAAACATTTTTAATTTTTTCTACATAGATGATATTTTATACTATAAATATTCATTGGAAATATAAAAATATTTCCTGCATCATAGTATTTTCTCCATAATTTTTAGACTTTAAATAAATTAAATTATGTTTGACATCATGATGATGCAACGATTGCCTCATTAATAATGGATTTAAATAAAATGAAATGATAATGTAAAATATATGACCAACACATGTCGAAAACCTATTAGATGGGTGGACTCCGAACCATTATCCCCTTACCCTCGAATTATATCAATGTGGGACCTTTTGAATCTGAAAATCATTTTCAAATAAAGTAAAATTTCATTACTTTCCAAGAGTGTCCCTCCTCTCCTCTTATAAAAGGCCCCCACCTCTACCTCCATACCCACACATCCAAAGCCTTTGGCACGGCCAAACCCTGCCCATTTTGTCTCTCAACTTCCCTCTATTACTCCTTGAAGCCTCACTTTGGGCAGAAGTCTTCCCAAGGAAGCCTTTGGGATCAAACCAAAGGGAGTTACCCGATTTTAAGGTAATGTCTTCACATGAGTCCTTTTGTTTTATTTTGCTTCTCCAACCCCCTAAACTCTTTTTTTTCATTTCTTTTGTAACAAATCCAGTATATTCAATATACTAGGTTGTTGTTATAATAAGGATTCGAGCTACTCTTACACATACCTACATCTAATGGTTAAAGTACATAGTATTTCTGTGGATGGTGAATTTATGCCTCCTGAAACGATGATTGTTCAACATTATTTTAACACCTTCAAAGGTGGAAATTATGATGTCACTATATTTATATATGATATATAATATGTTTATTTTTTCCTTAAGCTTATGTATTTTTCATTTTGGGCATACCTTTGTGGTTTCCATTATGGGTAAATGAGATATCTTCATTTAAGGAAGTGCGGACTCCCGCACCCTCAAAGTGATTTGATTCGTTAAATACCATATGTGGGATGTATAAAGGATGGAGTTATGATATTATATATGATATTATACTGGAATTATAATATACCTTTATATCATTACGATTCAATTCTATAAAATACGAAATAGAAATGAAAGTAGCGGTCATGCGTACGTACGGATTACCGTCTCCATGAACGGTGCATTTCATTTCTTACCTCTAAATGTTATATAATATTATAAATGCATGCATGTACTGGATATATATTATATCTATTATGTCTACATCATGAATACCATTCTGGATATAATGGATACATCAACAACTTGTAATTATAAAGGGTTCATTTTTGACTCAAGTACCAATGATCGTTAAAACGACCGTTATTAACTTAAATAATTACATATTGTTCATGACATGGTAATAAGTTATATAAAAGGAATAATGAACTTGAAAAAGGCTCTTAAGCAAGTATAAATTAAATCATGTTTATTATTCAGGACATTAAAGAATGATCGAGTCATGTCGGACCCGAGGTATGGGACTTCGTCTCAATCTCCTTTCATTGAGGCATATTTTATTTTATACACAACCTTCTTTTATACGGTGTATAAACCCCTTTGACTTTTACGTTTATCCAAAAGGAATCTTTTTTATACGAAGTGTTTTACTAAACAACAAAAGAGAACTTTTTTGTCGTACGTATGCGGCGACAACGAATTCTCCGTCTCCGTGACCATTATTTGAGTTTCGGCTTCCCCTACAAGCCATACCTTTTAAAAAAAATAAATACCATGTTTTACTTTTCTTTTGTTTTGGTATTGAAAATTGTTTTCATAATGTTTTTATATCAATGTGTTGTATTGATATCAAGTTATTGAAGGGTGGAAATGTTATGTTTCCTATATGCATGTTTCATGTGATATGATTATGTTGAGGTTCATGGGCATTATTATGAAGACGGGTGGTTCCGTGATAAACTAAGTGTGGGTGAGCCCGATATAGCTCTCCAATGCATTGGGTAACGGGATGGAGTGAAACTTTAAGGTTTCGGCGAAGCAATTTAGGGAATATACTGTGATGGGTATTCCTAATATAACCAAGAGGGTTACTCCCTACGTAAGAATGTTATGAATGCCTCAAGTTACCTTTATGTCTTATGATTTCTATGATTTATTCATGATTTGATGAGGTATGTTAAAGTGCTTATGTTTTATGGGAAATATATGATTTCATTATTATGTATATATGAACATATGTTTCCTACCCATATTTTTAGAACCCATACTGAGCTTTTTATGCTCATCCCAAGTTTTATTGAAATGTTTTTCACAGGTCAAGGGAAAGGTACATGATATGGTGATAGTGTCAAGGAAGTGTCAAGAGAGAATCCATGTTTTATTTTAAATATGTTTCCGTTGATGGGAAAAAATTAATACTATCTTTATGTAACCACTTTGTTTAAATGTGGAATGTAATGCAGGTTTTATGTTATAAATCTCTAAAGCTCTAAACCCTAAAATATCCTCAATGGGTAATCTTGTAATAACTCAAGATTAAGTAAGGTTTAAGGCTGGGGCCTTATAGTTGGTATCAGAGGTCGGTTTAGATAACTTTAGGAGTTAGAATTCTATTAAATGATTATCCAAAAATATTTTTTATGGTCAAATTTAAGTGATATAGAATTTGAATATTACCATGTTGCTTCATCTAAGACATGTTTGTTAAGAATGGCTTTCCGTAGAGGAAATAGGGAAGCGGTGCTAGGAAGGCATACAGAAGGAAATAACCTTCTGAATCAGCATCTTCAGATGGTCGGAATTGGAACTGAACAGTTTTTTTCAGTAATGGCGCAGTTTACTCAAGCGATAAATAGTGGTGGTATCTATGCACGAGATCAGCCAGATCAACCGCAGAGGAACATGTCAGTGGTGGAACATTTCATGAGGCAACATCCCCAATCATTCAGAGGAGCATCTGACCCTATTCTAGATGAAGGGTGGATTAAAGCACTGGATAAGATTTTTGATTTCATGGGGTGTTCAGACAATCAAAAGGTTAGTCTTGCTATTTACCGTTTGGAGGGTGAAGCAGATCAGTGGTGGTCGATGGTTAAAAATATCAGGGGTGCTAATGAGATTGATTCTCTTGACTGGGATGAATTCAAATGTATGTTTCTTGAGAAGTATTTTCCCAAGGCTGTTCGACTTAGGATGGAAAATCAATTATTGGAATTGAGGTAAGAGGAAGACTCAGTGGCTACCTATGAAGAAATGTTCACTCGATTGGCAAGGTATGCTCCAAATTTTATCTGAGACCTTGATAGTAAAATCAATCATTTTTACTCAGGATTAAAGCCAAAATATCGAAGGGCATTGGCTTCTCGTGAGTTCAAAAGTTATGAAAAGCTTGTTCGATGTGCTGAGATGGTGGAAATGGATTTTGCCAATGATCAAGTGTTCTATAAAACCCAACAGAAAAAGAGACCATGGTGGCATGAGAATGGGAAGAATTCTTCAAAAAAGTATGATGGTAAGAAATATAAGTTTCCATTTTGTGATAAATGTGGAAAAAGGCATGCTAGGGAATGTCTTTTGAATTCTGGATAGTGCTAATGATGTGGTATGATGGGACATAAGTCTTGTGATTGCACTGAAAAAGATCAAGGTGAAGGTAAGACCAAATTTGATTTACAGTTAGTGAAATGTTTTAAGTTCAATGAGATGGGTCACTATGCAAACAAGTGTCTGACAAAGAGCTTGAGTGATGGGAAGCGGTTAGACTACAAGCAGAAAGGGGTGGTGAAATCCTTTGCAACTACTTCAGTAGAGGTCGGGCCATCAAATGAAGTTGTATCAGGAACTTTGTTTGTTTTTTCAGATTATGCCAATGTGTTGTTTGATTCGGGGTCTACACATTCTTTCTTCTCTGAAAACATTTCTATTAAAATTGGAATACCATATCAAGAAATGACTCCTGAACTTTTGGTAAAAACACCTGGGGTAAATGTTGAGGCAAAAAGAATTTATAAGAATCTTCATATCCTTATCTGTGGAAAGAACCTACTTGAAAACCTTATTGTTCTACCTCTAGTAGAGTTTGATGTTATCCTGGGTATGGATTGGCTCTCTATTTACCATGCTAAGATTGACTGTAGTGCTAAAGAAGTTTCTTTTCAGAAAGACTTTCAGTTTGTGTACAAGATTGAACCCCTACCGTTGATAACATATCCAGAGGTCAAGAAACTTGTAAAAGATGGAAATGAATGTTACCTTGCACACATCGTTGAAAATAAAGGAACTATTCAGATTAATGATGTGAATGTTGTAAATGTGTATCCTGATGTTTTTCCTGATGAGTTGCCTGGAATAATACCAGATCGGGAAGTTCAGTTTACTGTTGACTTAGTTCCTGATGCTAAGCCAATTTCAAAACCCCCTTATTGAATGGCTCAAATTTAACTTTTAGTGTTGATGGAGAAATTTCATGATTTATTAGAGAAAGGTTTCATTCGACCTAGCACATCACCATGGGGTTCTCCTGTTTTATTTGATAAAAAGAATGATGGTTCAATGAGACATTGCATTGATTATAGAGAATTGAATAACATCACTGTTAAGAAACAAATATCATTGGCCTCATATAGATGATTTGATTGATCAGCTCTAGGGAGCTCAGTATTTTTCAAAGATTGACTTGAGATCGGGGTACCATCAGCTGAAGGTAAAGGAAGCAGATGTTCCGAAGACCGCGTTCTGTACAAGTTATGGCCATTATGAATTTTTAGTAATGCCTTTTGGGCTAACCAATGGACCAGCTGTATTCATGGACTTAATGAATAGAATTTTCCATCAGTTCTTGGATAAGTTTGTGGTGGTTTTAATTGATGATATTTTGGTGTTTTCTAAAAGTAAAGAGGAGCATGAAAGACATTTAAGGGTTATCTTGAAAACCTTAAAATAAAAGAAACTATATGGAAAATTCATAAAGTGTGAGTTTTTGTTGAAACAAATTTAATTCCTTGGTCACATTGTTTCTAAAGATGGGATAACTGTTGATCCTGCAAAAAAAAGTTGTGGAAGACTGTCCAAGACCCACAAATGTAACTGAGATTCGTAGCTTCCTTGGTTTAGCAGGCTATTACCGAAGGTTTTTATAAATTTTTCATGGTTATCTAGTCTAATTACTAAGCTAACTCGGAAGGGTGTTATGTTTATCTGGAAAAAAGAATGTGATGATTGTTTTCAGGAATTGAAAAGAAGATTGGTGAATGCTCCAGTTTTGGCACTACCTTCCAGGAATAGTGAGTTTGTTATATACAGTGATGCTTCATTGAAAGGACATGGTTGTGTCCTAATGCAGAATGATCAGGTAATTGCTTATGCTTCACGACAGTTGAAAACTCATGAGGTAAATTACCCTACACATGATTTGGAATTAGCTACTTTTGTTTTCGCTTTAAAAATTTGGAGGCATCATTTGTATGGAGTAAAGTGTGAAATATATACTGATCACAAAAGATTAATGTATATATTCACTCAGAAAAAGTTAAACATGAGATAGAGGAGATGTCTGGAATTAATCAAGGATTATGATTTTACAATTCATTACCATCCGGGAAAATTAAATAAAGTGGCTAATGCTTTGAGTCGAAAAAGTAACGCTTCATTAGCAATGTTGTGTTTGGAACGTGATCCTTTGGTTAAGGATTTGATGAAATTTGGCATAGAAGTTGTTAGTGCAAGAAGTTATTCTGTTTTTTTTTAGGTATCAGTGAGATCATCTCTATCAGATAGAATCAATCAAGCACAGAAGCAAGACAGTGAGTTGCAGAAAAAGGTAGAGTTGGTTCAGAAAGGTAAGTTGCCTGAATTAAACATTGATAATGATTGCGTTTTGAGATTTGGGAAGGGAACATATCTTATGAGGAAAAACCGGTCCAGATTAATGACCACAGGGAGCATGTGTTACGAAATAAGGTGATTAATCAGGTAATAATTTTGTGGAAAAACCACATGATGTAAGAGGCAACATGGGAATCTGAAAATGCAACGAGGGATAAGTACCCCCATTTATTCGATAATTAAATAAATTGCGGGGACACAAGTTTCTAAAGGGGTGAAGGATTTAACATCCCAAGTAAGTAATGAATAATATAAATTCTTATCTATGTCTATTAATGATTAAGATAGTGTTTTAGAGGCTTAAAATGAAAATAAATACAATCTTATGCATGGAATACAGTAATATTCTTAAAAGATTGTTTTACTGACATTTGATGGAAACCATTTTTAAATCTATCTTTTGACAATTTTATAAGATATTATTTTCAAAATAAAATTATTCTTTCTGATTGGGACATCAAAATTTACTTTGTGTGAATTTTTGGTATTTTTTCGATAAAGTTCATTTTTTAATGAATAGTGAAAAATACTGCATTTTACATCAAAACTTATTTTTAATCTAATTTATTTATATGATTTGATTATCTTTTTAATTGGTTTTAATGTTAAATTAGAATATATTTTTACCATTTAATCCAATGGTGGTCATTAGGATTATTTTTACTTTGTAATTGGTCATAAACTAATGCCAAACTTTTCATAGATATTGATTCAAAAAAACCTGCTATTTGTTTTGACAACGGGAATTATTTCAATTATTGAAATTTCTGTGTTTGGAATTTTGTAAAATGGATTACATATTTGGAATCATAAGGTCCAAATTATGTAATCAAGAATATTTTGTTTTTGGACATTATGAATAATAACGACGGTAATTATCATTAATTATCTTGATTAATGAGTAATCGGGTAGTTAAGGATAATAAAATATATCATAATAAAACAAAATGACACCAACATGTGTCCTAATTCTACTGTTTGTCTCATGTCCTACCATGGGATGTCTTCTTCAATACATGGGGACCCTATGGAATCACTTTTGTGGAATGTGACTTGTTATCTTTTTATTTTTTTAAAGAATATAAATATAACAAGAATGTATCACCTGATTAAAACATTTTAAATTTTTTCTACATAGATGATATTTTAGACTATATATATTCATTGGAAATCTAAAAATATTTCCTACAACATAGTAGTTTTTTCATAATTTTTAGACTTTAAATAAATTAAATTATTTATGAAATCATGATGATGCAGCGATTACTTCATTAATAATGGATTTAAATAAAATGAAATGATAAAGTAAAATATATGAACTACACATGTCCAAAACCTATTGGATAGGTGTATTTAGAACCCTAATCAACTTACCCTACAATTATATCAATTTGGGACCTTTTGAATCCGAAAATCATTTTCAAATAAAGTAACATTTCGTTACTTTCCAAGAGTGCCCCTCCTCTCCTCTTATAAAAGGCCCCCACCTCTACCTCTTTACCCACACATAAAAAGCCATTGGATCGGCCAACCCCTGCCCATTTTCTCTCTCAACTTCCCTCTCTTACTCCTTGAAGCCTCACTTTGGGCATAAGTCTTCCCAAAGAATCCTTTGAGGTCAAACCAAAGAGAGTTACCCGATTTTACGGTAATGTCTTCACTTGAGTCCTTTTATTTTATTGTGCTTCTCCAACCCCCTAAACTCCTTTTATTCATTTATTTTGTAACAACTAAAGTATCTTCAATATACTAGGATGTTGTTATAAGAAGTATTCGAGCTACACTTAAACACACCTACATCAAATGGTTAATGTACATACTGTTTTCGTGGATGGTGAATTTATGCCTCCCGAAACAATGATTGTTCAAAATTCTTTTAACACCTTCAAAGGTGGACATTAAGATGTCACTATAATTATATATGATATATAATATGTCTATGTTTTCCTTAAGCTTCTGTATTTTTCATTTTGGGCATACCTTTATGGTTTCCATTATGGGTAAACGCGATATCTTCATTTAAGGAAGTGCGAACTACCGCCCTCTCAAAGTGATTTGATTCGTTAAATACCATATGTGGGATGTATAAAGGAAGGAGTTATGATATTATATATGATATTATACTGGAATTATAATATACCTTTATATCATTACGATTCCATTCTATAAAATGCGAAATAGAAATGAAAGTAGCGTTCATGCGTACGTACGGCTTACCGTCTCCATGAACGATGCATTTAATTTCTTACCTCTAAATGTTATATAATATTATAAATGCATGAAATTACTAGATATATATGATATCTATGATATCTAAATCATGAATATCATTCTGGATATAATGGATACATGAAAAACTTGTAATTATAAAGGGTTTCTTTTTGACTCAAGTACCAATGATCGTTAAAACAACCGTTATTAACTTAAATAATTACATAGTGTTCATGACATGGTAATAAGTGATATAAAAGGAATAACGAACTTGAAAAAGGTTCTTAAGCAAGTAGAAATTAACTCAAGTTTATTATTCAGGACATTAAAGAATGATCGTGTAAAGTAGGACCCGAGGTATGGGACGTCTTCTCAATCTCCTTTCATTGAGGCATATTTTATTTTATACACAACCTTCTTTTATACGTTGTATAAACCCCTTTGAATTTTACATTTATCCAAAAATAATATTTTTTATACGAAGCGTTTTACTAAACGACAACGACTTCTCCGCCGCCATGACCATTATTTGAGTTTCGGCTTCCTCTACAAGCCATACATTTTTTTAAAAGAAAAATAAATAACATGTTTTACTTTTCTTTTGTTTTGGTATTGAAAATGGTTTTCATAATGTTTTTATATCAATGTGTTGTATTGATATATTGTGATTGAAAGGTGGAAATGTTTTGCTTCCTATATACATGTTTTATGTGATACGATTATGTTGAGGTTCATGGGAATTATTATGAAGACGGGTGGTTTCGTGATAAACTAAGGGAAGGTGAGCCCGATATAGCTCTCCAATGCATTGGGTAAAATGAAGGAGTGAAACATTATGGTTTATCCGAAGAGATTTATGGAATATACTGTGATGGGTATTCCAAACGTAACCAAGAGGGTTACTCCCTACGTTAGAATGTTATGAATCTCAAGTTACCTTTATGTCTTATGATTTCTATGATTTATTCATGATTTGATGAGGTATGTTAAAGTGCTTATGTTTTATGGGTAATGTATGATTTCATTCTTATGTATATATGAACTTATGTTTCCGTTCCATATTTTTATAACCCATACTGAGCTTTTTATGCTCATCCCAAGTTTTATTGAAATGTTTTTCACAGGTCAATGGAAAGGTACATGATATGGTGATAGTGTCAAGGATGTGTCCACAAAGAATCCATGTTTTATTTTAAATATGTTTCCGTTGATGGGAAAAAATTAACACTATCTTTATGTAACCACTTTGTTTAAATGTGGAATGTAATGCATGTTTTATGTTCTAATTTTCTAAAACTCTAAACCCGAAAAGATCCTCAATGGGTTTTCTCTTAATAACTCAAGATTAAGTAAGGTTTAAGGATGGGGCCTTATATTTGGGGCCACGAATGGTACTCTAATAGGAGTTATTAAAAAAAGGGAACAATAATTGATAGCTTTGAAAATATACTATTCTTTTTAAAAAAGTTAATATTTTTGTAAATTTTAACGAATATAGTAAAATACTATTCAACAAAATATTCTGTTAAAGTCATTTTGGGACTATTAAAATAGAATTAATTTAAAACAAAAAATTGAAATGAAAAACTTATATAATTCTTTAAGACATCACTATTATGTTTTATATTTCTATCAATTTAATTGATCACAATAATTATTTAGAAATATATTACGTGTAATATTTTAAAAATCATTTATTTAAATTTTTAATTACATTCTACATGTTCTATATAGGAATTATATTTGAATTTATGTTAATTTTTCATCACTAAAAAATTATTATAAATTTTCATGGGAAAATATAATTAGTATTTATATTAAATATTTATAATGAATCATAAAATATTTTTATCATTATGAATAAATATTAGAGGCATTTGAACAAAAAAAGATTCATTTATTATTTATTTTTTATATAATATAATAATTTGTTCATTATCATTGAAGAATGGGACAATGCATCCATATAATCAAATACTTATTGAAGATGTTAAAAATAAACTCCTCCAACAGAAATAACATAGGTTGTCAAATCCCTATAACTTTTATGATGAATATGGAATGACATATGGTACAATTTTATTTTTATTTTAGTAATTACACGTTGTGTTTTTCCTTGGGGTGTGTTTTGGTGAGTTTTTAAAGAAAAATTGATTAAATGGGAAGTGCACAGTTGGCACATAGTTTTCTATAACGCTCTACCACAATGTAGAATATCATATAACCCTCAAATTTGGGTAGTTTCATAATTTTCACTTAGTTTTTCAAACATTTCACCCACTTTGGAGGAATCGAGGTCCCCTATAATAAGGGATAATAGTTTAGGCACATAGTTTTGGGGAATTTTTCACACCTTTCAATAAAATAATGTGGGGAAATTTATTTACCAAGAAAATTAGTTTTAAAAATTTCTTAACCCCCATTTTAACCCGAATGCAACCCTCATTCAACAATTTTTCATATATCATAATTTTGGACTAATTAATATGAATTATAAGGCTAAAAGATAACCTTTCACTTTGATTTAAATCACATATAAAATATCTGAATCCCTCATGGTAAGTGGATCCTATCTCAATTATTTCCATTCATCCAACATTCTTCTATCATTATATTAGTGGGATTTTATTCATTGTTTTTCTATATCAAGTTTTATATTTGATATCTATAACTAAAAGTAAGTGATCTTGTTTCATAATCTTTCTTCATGGTTGCATATATGGATCATGATCAGCATTATTATGCTTATAAATTTTTCGGGATTTCTAATGGGATATCGTTCATCCATGAATCAAAGTAAGTTATCTATTATTCAGATCTCATAGTCAATATATTAAATTATTCTATGTATTTATGTAATTTCATGAATTCCTTATTAAATTATAATTCCAAAATTTTATTAATTAATGTGATGATTTAATGAATTAATGAATTTGGGATTTGATTTAATACTTGAATTGTGAATTTGAGATAATTAATGGATAAATTAATTGTCATTGTATTGAATTGGGAGTTGGGAATTATTAATTATTTAGTTAGTTTTTGAATTCATGAATTTTCAATTGAGAATAAACAAATTTTGAATTAATTATGAAATGATAAGATTGTGATAGGATTTATTAATTGTTGAATTAATAAATAGTTATAGAGTGGTTAATTAATTGATGAATTAATTAATGAAAGAGATATGATTAATTAATTGGTGAATTAATTATTATTATATATTTGTATAATTAACTATCGAATTAATTAATGCACATAGAATAATTAATTTTTGTGTTATTTTGTGGGAGTTTGTGGGGTTTCATTGGGATAAGATGATAAATTTTGATTAATCATGGTGGATATTATCATGCTAAAATAGTTTTTAATGAAGTAATTTTGAAAATGTATTATGTTATGATAATTATGTATGATTGAGAAATAGGGTTCTAGACATGACGATATACATCTATGAAAAATATACATGGTTGATAAATGGGTTTCCGGACCTGACATTCTACACTAAAAATGTATATATTCATTATTGATAAATTGGGTTCCTGACATGGTCTTTAATACCCTAGTATGCTTAATGGTCTTATAGGGGGATTAATTATCTAAATAATCACACGGTGATAGAAATGGAGTTCATCTCTTATGAAGTTTTCATTGGACTACATATCAATGTAGAAATATTAATGCATAGAAATAAAATGTATAATTTTATACCATGAGTTATAATGAAATATGAATTAAAATGTAACATTGTTTATACCTGAAATGAAATGATTAAGATATTGAGGTATAAGGGTCATTGAAAAACTAGTGTCTTATGTGATTTAACAAATATTAATTGATAAATTCACAACAGTTATCATATACATTATAATTATTTCATTATACAATTTCATACAATTTTTAATGACTGGATTTGTTTTAGACAACCATGGTGGTTTCCAATTATGTTGTACTCATAACCTACTCTTTCTACCTTATCATCATGTGAATAAACATTATTGTTGCGGGTTAGGTTACACGAAATGGCCCTATGATAGATGGTTGAGTTTGAAACGAACATGGATGTGGGCACTAGATGTTTTTTGGGAATTGAATGGTGGATTTTACTTTGTATTATTTTTTATGTTTTCAATTTCGGAACATGACACATACATTATCAACACATGTTTTTATATTTTGTTTGATATTGTATTTCCCCGTTTGATTATCATGAGATATTGGTATTTTTATGGTTGTATAGTCTTCTCATATTGTTTATTTCATTTTGATGGTGTATTATGATTATAAAAGAGTATATTGTCTCTCCGTGATCGACATGTCATACCCAATATAGTAGTCAGTATCCTCTAGTGTATAGGAAGTCTAGCATGAGTTCATATCACTAACCAGCTCTGGGCATCGATGCAAGACACCCATTCAGGACATTACAATGTGGCACGATGGTCCATTTTTCATTTTTCATTCATTTGTATTACTGTTTGTAATAGGTAAATAGGATACTAGGATGATTCGTCCCATGGACATGATATCATTAATGGGATTAGAAAAGACATTTATAAGGGAAAACCCATGTACCTGTGGTGGGATTTCTATTGTTTTTGTTTATTGTTACATTTTAATATTATTTCACCTTGGTTGATGAACTTGTACTATATTTTGAAAATTGTATTTGATGTTTTCCATGTAATGAATAATTTAATGGAATAAAATGAGGGTTAGGTCTGTATGAATCATTCCAGGATATCATGATTTATTTGTGACATTAATCATTTTGGGAAAGCACGAGAAAATGTGTTTTGGATATTTTGCTGAACTTATAGGTTGTTTAATTGTTTCCGAAATTGATTTAAAAAGGTTGATGAATATAAAATAAGGAATATTAAAATTTTGAAAATTTAGAATAATTTTATTTCAAATTGTGAAACATGATATCAGAATAAAAATAAACACTGATAACCATGACCTAGGGGTACAATTTTTAACAGTAATGGTAGTGCCAATGTTTTGACCATGAGAAAAGGTTTGTGGAAAAGACATGTTCTGACATTTTATTGTTTTCATCATATGTATATGTGTTAATGTTATAATTATTATATTGTTGTCTATGTTTTCATATATAGATATTCCTCCATGATGATTCCTGTTTATAGGAAGATAAGAGCATAAGGTTGGAGATTCAACAATATTAGTGGAAATGAGGCACTACTATTTTGGGTCCTGGTTATAGGTGAGTAGATCAATGAGAACATATACAACATCATGAAATTCATGGAAAGGGACCCAGGTCATGTAGTGGAAATAATGTATGACCCAATGAGGGTGTTATAGATATTTACTCATGGGAACATGTCTTTGATGCACTATGCTTGACGCTTCACAGTTTTTTAGTTATTTTTTCCATCATTAGAGGAAGATCTGTATACATAAGTGAAACTATTTCAGTATGTTCTCTTGTTTGAAATATAGTATCTGGTGAATATATTCAGGTTATATAAGGTTTAAAAATTTGTAAATTAGGCTCACATCTAGGATGGAATCCAGATTGAGGCATCCAACATTTGTCGAGTTGTTTATTAAATACGATCTAGAGGTACATATTACGATAGTCTGGAGTGTCCTTATGATGACTCTAACCAAAGCATTGGGATGAAGAGTGAAAATCAAGTGGTATATGTTACTTTGGATCTTACACTTTATTAATTTAAAATAGTTTTGTATGTATAGTCTCATTCCAAAACATTTATCCTTGAACACCCATAGAGTGTAATGCTTATAGGATGATGGTTCATTTATATAGATTTTCCCTAAACCCCATATAGATAGTTAATAATAGTGAAAATGGACAGAACCATAGTACAGGAAGAGGGTCTTCATCACCATATCAGTCTTGGTACTGGAGTTCTACTAGATGAGGTAGTGAAGGGAGTGGATGTGGTGCTTCTAGAAATGAGATCCCATATCAGCATTGTGTCACAACTTAGGGGAGTTTTACTACATATTAGGGAAGAGGGGAAATATAGATTTTTGTAATTCAATATACAATGTTGGATAGAGAGGCTGGTCCATTGACAGTTAGAGGTATTATTCTTATATCTTCTACATTATCTAGAGATTTTTTTGATATAGGTGCCTCACATTTTATTATATATAAAAAACATGTTAATTATTTGAGCACGTAAGTGGAGGTCATATATTGTATAATGATTGTAGATAAACCATTGGAAGTACAGTCTGTAGATATATATTTTGGATAGGGATGTACTCTTGATATAAGACAGTACCACTTTCTTTGGGATCTATATATTCTTGATGTGTTAGGATTCCACAAAATTATGTATATAGACTAGATAGTCACATACTGAGGCCAAATTGATTGTTACTGAAGACAATGAAAATTACTTCTTGGAAGGGTGAAAACTATATTCACCATGGGGAGTGAGATATCTAGTAGAAAGAGTGGGGAAAATTAATCCGAAAATGGGAGAGCTCACAAAGTAGTTTTCTAGTGTAATGCTGGATGATATAAATACGAAACATGATTTCATTCCACATGATGTGGACCTATTTTCGGATGAAATTATTGAATAATTCTATGGGTTTTCACCTGAGGGAGATGTGGAATTAACCATTAAACCCATTCATGTGGAAGATCCAATATCAATTCCACCATATAGAATAGATCCCGAAGAGCATCAGGAGCCCTAAAATATTCCCTATGAGTTGGTAGATAAGGGTAATTCAATCCAAGTACTTCCCCTTGGGGTTCTCCGTTGGTATTTTCAAATAATACATACATGATTTTATGATTGTGATTTGATTACAAGAGTTTGAACAAGATTACTATTAATAACTAATATCATCATCCACGTATCAATGATCTTTTTGAAAATTTCATATGATATTCAGAATTCTCAAATATGGAGTTGATATTAGTGTATCATAAAATTATATGTAAGAATTATTTTATACCAATTAATTCCATTGAATAATGTATGGATTATATGTGTTCATTGTGATTCCCATTGGGTTGATGAATGGACCCACAATATTAATGGCCTTGATGAACATAATATTCCATCAATATATATTTAAATTTTTTGTTGTTTATTGATGAAATATTGGTATGCCTTATGGATTAGGAAAATCATCCCCAACATATCAACATCATCATCAGTATAATGACAAATCCTCATATATACAAAAACTAATCTTTGGGACATTTTTGAATTGAACGCGTTCAATTCATGGGTCACATCATATCAGGGTAAGGTGTGTCTGGGGATTTAGAAAGTGTTTTGGAAGTGGATTATTGAAAAAAATAATTTTTTTAATATTTGTAGATTATAGGGTTATATAGATATTATATAATATACAACCCAGACTTTTCCAGGTTTGAAATGCTACATACGGGATTGACCAAGTAGGGGTAAAGATTTAATGGTTGAAAAAATTTCATAATTACATGCTATAGTAGAAGAACCACTTAACATAATCTTAAATATTAATATTACATGAGCATTTTGAGTACCATGCGTTGTGTTTTAATGCTTTTGGAATCATAATCTGAGTATTGTCTTGACAAGAAGATCGAGTTGTGGTGCTTTCATCTTAGAAATTCAGGCCTCCAGAATGGGTCTACCTAAGAAAGTCCTGCATTTGATAGTAGTAGTTTATTCCAAAATGTGTTTTAATAATTTCCATTTAGTGTTAAAATTATTCATTTTATATAGATCAAATAACCGTGAATTAAACCTTATTGAAGAATGATTTTATTCCTTGATAGCAGAGAAAGATTGATTATATGCATTTTTTAATTTTGTGCTTTATTATAATCCTAGAAAGGCAAGTATTTTTGTTGATTCTCTATGTTTAAAGGAAAATACTAATGTATTCTATGAGTCTAGTGTTTCCAGGACTTTGATAACTATACTTGTTGAAATTCATGTAGTGCTTCAGGAGAGTTAGGTGAATATAAACCTCTTATGGTTATATGTTGTGTCTACTATTTTTTATAAGATTAGATATAGATAGTTTTAGGATCTAGAGCCTTTGACCATGAGGGATGGACTTGAAGGTTGGGAGTCACCATCATATTTCAGCATATATTTGGGTGAGAACATTTATTTCATGAAATCGTTTCTTCTTCCATCAATAGTGTGACATGAGTGGATGTTGTAATTTCATTCCCTGAATTAGTTGATAGATATATGTGTGTATGACTTTACCATCACCTATTATGATGTTTTTGGTGGACATTAATAAAAAAATATTTAGAACGGTTATTGACACGATGCTATAGATGTCATTAGATGAAGGTCAACAACTACAACCTGGTGGCTTAATATTTTTTTCTATTCAATAATGGATATGGGAGGATGTGACCATGATTATTTTGGAGGATCACCCAAATAATCCATTGAAAAATTGTTTTATATTGTTTTTTTGGATTGACTAATGATTGTATAAATCTCCATTCTGATACGGTAGAATTTCATAGTGGATGGGTTGGGAGAATAATATTTTCTAGATATATTTCATTTTCATGGGGTGTTGGGTAAAATTTTTTAGAACAAAACTTGTGTTATTAGTTTCTCTTCTATAATATAATTCATAGGGAACTTGGTATTCAGGTTGTGTTATGTATGTATTTCCACCCAAAGACATATGGTCATTTAGTGCATCCAATATAAGTCCTTGAAGCTTAATGTGATTTTGTATCATTGTCTTTGAAGGGTATTGGTATATGCACAAGACTCATGGTCAATTTTTCTATTACAACAAATATCAATATAAAATAAATATGGAAAAATATGGGGTTCTTTATAGTAGTCCATGAATACCACCACTATGATGGATGGAGGAAGGTGAGTCAAAGTCGATGGGACTATGTCTCATACGAGATAAATTAAAATTGGTACATCATATTCAAAGATGTATACATATGAAAGAGATTATATTTATTTTTTAGGCTCAAAAACATCATGGACCACATGAATTTGAAGAGGATGATCTTGTCTTCCATTGGGTGTCACTTTGGTTAGATAATATAAGAACTCATCCTTCTCTAGAGTTGAATCAGGTTCATTGAAAAGTATAATTCTATTTTTTGGTGAGTAATTTTCGTTTTTGTTTTACATTGGTGTGTTATTTGTTATAATTTTGAGAAAAATGTATCAGATAGGGTAGTTCATTATTTACACATGGTTTTCCCAAACAATACACCCACAACCTGGAAAACTGTAAAACCCTAGATAGAGGTTAGTTACAAAGTTGGTGAATAGTTTTTGAAATTTTGAGGACTCCTTGGATTAATAATTGACCCCTATAATAGAGGCCCACATTTTTTAGAATACGGTTAAGGAAAACCATGCACCCCTATACAGAAAATTATTTATGAGAATATATTTATACCATTATTTATTTTTAAAGTTGACAAAACCCAATTTTTAATCCCAATTACACCACCATTCAATCCATTATCGTAATTCATGATTTTGGAGATCTAAAGATGTATTTGAATCATTCTGAATTTTTATTTTATAATTCAAAGACTTAATCGAATATCCACATCTTTTCGAGTAGGTGGATGTCACGACCCCCTCCCACCAAAGATGCCCCTCTTGAGCTAGCAATGGTGAAAGGGAGATAATGACCCCCGAGTCCCGCCTCCAGTAGGCCCCGGGTTGGCGACTAGCACCAAGGGTATGAGTTTTCACAAATATGGGAGGCATTACCCTTTTTATTATTTAGTATCGGGAAATAGGATGAGTGAACCACCAAAAAGGAAAAGAGAAGGTGTATAGAAATAAACCCAAACCAATCCCACATGAATGTTTATACAATTTTATAACAAGGTACAAGTACAAGAAACCTCTAGAGTACAATACCAAAAGAAAACAAGAGAACAACAACTGCAACAACTCCAACAGCCTGACTAGTAGGGTCCCGCACATCCCTAGTAGTCCTCCTTGAAACCTAAATGTAAAAGTAGGGTGAGAATACAAGAATAATAAGTTGGGAAACCTAAAGCTGTCGTTCACAAGTGGGGAGACAACCTAATGTCCCGTGAGAACAACAGAAGAAACCTAGCAAGGAATTCTATCCACCCAACCTCACCAGCCACACTCACCAAAACACAAGCACAACAGGTAGTAGTAGTATAATAACAATAGTATTGGGTACATGTCACCATTTCCCATTAGTTAGTTGAACGTCTTAACGTTGTCACACTCTCCCCGCCCGCACACACCTGGGCCTCACAACCACACATCCCGCCCGCACACACCTGGTCCTCACAACCACGTATCCCGCCCACACACACCTGGGCCTCACCACCACGTATCCCGCCCGCACACACCTCAGCCTCACCACCATGTATCCCGCCCGCACACACCTGGGCCTCATAACCACAACCACATCCCCGCCCGAAGACACCTGGGCCTCATCCAAAAGAATCGTGGGAATAGTAATAGTAATAGAACTCTTGCCAGAAGATACCTGGGCCTGAATAGAAACCTACCTAAAGAGTCTTGGGTGTAAGTTCGCCTCAAGCCCTTATAGCCTATAAGCCTGCCCAAATAGTCCTAGTCCTAATCACCCAAATCGAAATCTACCCGAAGAGTCTTGGGTGTAAGGTCGCCTCAAGCCATCACAACCTAGGGGAGAAGGAGTAGGAAGGAGCTAGTAACTATGGGAGAACACCCTCTCCCATGAAATGGGAGTGTTCGGAACTAAGTGCTCAACATGGATGTGGTCCGATAAAACAAAAAAGATACAGATATATATTTATATATATATATATATATAACAACCACTCAACCCAAACTATGGCTTCTAAGAAGAGAAACTGAGCACGTGCCTCGGCACTGCTACCACGAAGCATGCACCCAACAAACAACCCAACCCCCTTTAGGTTTTCACATTTCTGTAGAAATAGTTATTTAGTTCCTTAAAAACTGGGAAACTATCCACAACTAACCACACAAAACATTCGTAATACATATCCCTGCCATCCACAAAACATGTTAGGGAAACACAAGCAGCACAACAAAACCCTTCTTAACAACCAACCAACCCATAATTTATTATTTCTGTTTCATTACCAAGCCCCATCATTCATTAACTCTTCCACGTTTATTATTTATGAAACACAACCCATAGTCCGTTCACATTTAAACCCATCCCTGCAGCCCCACTGCCAACTATCATAACCACACCATACCTCATTATCCCTTTAATACCATTTATTGCAGCCCCACTTCCCATCACCATTAAACATTCGCACCTTCCCATAACCAAGTCAACTGCTGCCCCGCTGCTCACCCAAACCACAACAGCCTACAAAACACCCCCATCACATGCCACGTAACCAAGCCAACAGCCACATGTTCATTATTCCATTTTTGGTTCAACCGGGGTGACCACACAATGGTTTCAAATTTTCATTTAAATGTCCAACTTTACGTGATTAACCAATTTCCACATTCAACAAAGTTCCACTTACAAAAACGGTCTAGAAAGATAGGGCAACATTTAATTGCGCAAGAAAAGGCCCCCAACGACCGTGATTTTCAGTAGGCATAAGCCTATTCATTTCACAACATAATATCACAGGATATAAAAGGTAAAGTAACAGCAGTCACAACTTCCCATCCCTGTTCTTTTGACCTGTTATTATCTTTATTTAATGGTTCAACTGTTTCTCATGAAAACAAAAGGATACCTGCCCCGCATGATACCCAAATAATAGAGACAAAGGTGAGATCCCTACCTCAACAGGTTATTGTCACAATGCTCCCCCTGATAAACTTTAGAAGACGTTCATCGGTGTCCTTGAAAAACCTCCTCAGGTGGAAGTCGGAGATGAAAAGCCGATGTAAAGACAACGGATCCAAGCTCGGAGGTTCCGCCTCGTCGTTATGATCTCGTGGCAGCTGACGGATTGTAAATCGGAGGTCGGACGAAAAAGTTATGGAAGAAAGAACCTTCGAGTATCTTGAGAGAGCTCTGCTCAGAGGAGAGGGGAGGAGAGGTGTGAGTTGAAAGGAGGAGGGACCCCTCCTTTAATAGGCGTGAAGAGAAAAAGTACACGACGTGTACTTATGGTTCACGACAAGTACTCAGCTGTTTTCACGCTGTCTCCACACGGCCTCCAACATGGTTCTGCGACCGTTGACTGGTCAACACACGGTTTGAAGGTAATGCATACGCGGGGAAGGACTACACGGCATGTAGATTGGATACACGGAGTGTACCCATTTATGGAACTCGGCAGGGACACGGCTCCAACACGGCACATGGCAGTTGACTAGAAACGCGTACGCGGGGAATGACTACACGGCGTGTAGAACTGGACACACGACGTGCACCGATTATTCCACACAGCAAGGACATGGTCTGAAACACGGGGTATACCCGAGAAGGGGGTACACGGTGTGTACTCAAACTACACGGCGTGTAGTTTCAAAATTCTCAAAAGTGTGGGAAAAGTCCATTTTACCATCCAAAACAATGTGAGACCTTCTTTTGACAAAGCAATGGGCCGGATAGGTCTGGTCCATTACATCAGATACCTCTTAAAACATTTGCGTCCCCAAGAATTCAAAAAACAACCCAGGGGAACACAACAAGATACCTATTAGGGTCCTCGTTATAATAGTAACCCAACCAACAATCCTAATTATAGGTGTTAGGAATTCCTTCTCCTATGTCGAGATATTATCCACTTTAGGCGGCACTGACTCGCCTATACGGGTTTAATCGCATCCCCATTAACGCGTCTTAATTAAGGATTGAGTCTTCCCACTTCCATACATTAGGATTTTCAACTCGAACTACCCCCCAACACCACACAACCATCACACTGCCCGAACACATGGGTTTGGAAGATTCCTTCACCTATGTCGAGATATTATCCGCTTTAGGCGGCACTAACTCGCCTGCACGGGTTCAATCGCATCCACATTAATGTGTCTCGATTAAGGGTCAGGTTTTTCCCTTTCCCACACATCCGGACATGTTACACATTACAAGGGAACAGGGAAACAAAAGGTCTCATAATTGAAAAGCCAAGCATTTCATATAACAAGCGTACAGAGTACAACATCAACACAAAGCTTAGAAGAACAAGGGAAAAACACAAGTCAAAACAACTCCGAGTACTGAGCGTGCATCTGGGTCTCCCTCTCCCAAGTTCTCTCCTCGAGATCTCCATGACTCCACAACACACGAACCAAGGGAATGGTTCATCCACGGAGCACCTTCTCTTTACGATCTTCGATTCTGACTGGTTGTTCCTCGAAGGTCACATAGTCTCCCATATCTAACTCTCCCTAGTCGATAACGTGGGAGTCTTCATGTAAGTATTGACGAAGCTGGGAGACGTGGAAGACGTCATGGACATTCTCCATCTGAGTTGGCAGGGCCAGCTGATATGCCACCTCGCCGACTCGTCTCAGCACCTCAAAAGGTCCGATGAACCATGGTGAGAGATTTCTCCATTTCCCAAACCTCTGCTGCCCCCATCGAGGGGAAACCTTCAAGAAAACATTATTTCCCACCTCTAACTCTAAGGGCCTCCTCCAACGATCAAAATAAGACTTCTGTCGGTCCTGAGCCGCTTTCATCCTCTCACGTACAAGCTGGACTTTCTCTGTGGTGCTCTGCACTACCTCTGCCCCAAGAGCACTTGTTTCACCAACCTCTGCCCAGCAAATGGGTGAATGACATGGCCTTCCATACAAATCCTCAAACGGTGCCATGCCAATAGTAGAGTGGAAGAAGTTGTTGTAGGAAAACTCTACTAAAGGAAAGTTTCGTACCCATGATCCTCCAAAATCCAGAACGTATGCTCGCAGCAGGTCCTCTAGGTTCTTGATAGTCCGCTCTGTCTACCCGTTGGTCTGGGGGTGGAAAGAAGTGCTAAGGCGTAGCTGGGTGCCAAAATCATGTTGTAACCCCCTCCAGACTCATGAGGTAAACCGAGTATCCCGGTCGAAGACGATAGTCTTCGGGACCCCATGAAAATGCACCACCTCGTCTACGTACCATTGTGCTAAGGTACTCACCGGGCCCGACTCCTTGATTGCTAAGAAGTGGGCTGATTTCGTCAGATGATCCACCACTACCCAGATAGCATCATAACCACCCTGTGCTCTGGGTAGTCATGTGATGAAGTCCATTGAGAAGTCATCCCACTTCCACTCCAGGACATCTAAAGAATGCAATAAACCACCGAGAACACGGTATTCAGCCTTCACCTGCCGACACACTAGGCACATAGCCACAAACTCCGCCACTGCCAGTTTCACCCCAAGCCACCAAAAATGATCCCTCAGGCCTCGGTACATTTTTGAAACTCTTAGATGTACCGCCAAGGCTGAGATATGGAAGTCACAGAGAACCCCCTCATGATTCGCCTCTGGGACAAACAACCTTCCACGGAAAAGCATCTGATGTCGGTTGTCCTCTAACCATCCCTATGGAGAATTCCCCTGATTGACACGATCCCGCATCACATCTGCCTCGGAGTCCCCCCACTGAGACTCCTCCACCTGCTGCGACAAGGAGGATTGCACCATCATCTGGAACAAACATCCTCTAACACCTTCTTCCCTTGCATCTAAGTGCAGGGTAGCCAACTCTCCCTTCGCCTTCCAAGCATCAGAAAATTCTCGAACCACTTTCTTATGTGACTTCCTGCTCAGGGGATCAGCCACAACGTTTACCTTACCTTCAGTTTAAGAGATCTCGAAGTCATTGTCTTGGAGAAACTCGACCCATCTCTGCTACCGTATGTTCATGTCACGCTGGGAGATGATATAATGCAGGATCTTGTGATCTGAGAAGACAACAAAGCGCTTCCCAAAGAGGTAATGTTGCCACAACTTCAGTGGGAACACTCCTGATGCAAGCTCTAGGTCATGGGTGGCATAGTTACGCTCATGAGGGTGCAACTGCCTAGACCCATAACAAATCACACCCTTCATCTGAATCAGCACGCACCCCAGACCAAGGCCAAAAGAATCACAAAACACTTCATACATCAACCCTTCCTCTGGAAACCTGATCACATGAGCACTAACCAACTTCTCTTTCAGGTAGTCAAAAGCATTCTGGAACTGATTGCTCCATAGGAAGACCTAATTCTTCTTAGTCAAAGCTATCAATGGAGAAGCAACTCGAGAGAAGTCCGAAACAAACCTCTGATAGTAAACTACAAACCCCAGAAAACTATGAACTTCTGCCACGCTTTTGGGTGATACCCAAGAAAAAACTACCTCCACCTTCGACGGGTCCACCGATACTGCATGCTGAGTCACCACATGCCCAAGGAAGTGTACTTCTTGTGTCAAGAACATACACTTTGACAATTTCCCGTTTATCTGGTGGTGTCGAAGGACATCAAAGACTGCCCTGAGATGCTCAACGTGCTCCTCCTCTGATCTTGAGTAGATCAGGATGTCATCGATAAAAACAATGATGAACCGGTCCAGAAACTCTCGGAAGACAATGTTCATAAGTCACATGAACACATCTGGTGCATTCGTAACTCCAAACGGCATCACTACAAACTCGAAGATCCCATACCTGCACCAGAAAGCTGTCTTCGAGATGTCATTGCCCTTCACCCTTAGCTGATGATATCCCAATCGTAGATCAATATTAGAAAACCAACCTGCTCCCCTCAGCTGGTCAAAGAGATCATCTATCCTTGGAAGGGGGTAACGGGTCTTGACAGTTACCTGGTTCAGCCTTCGGTAGTCTATGCATAGCCTAAGACCACCATCTACCTTCTTCAATGAAAAAACTGGAACACCCCATGGCGACACGCTGGATCGAACAAAACCCTTCTCCATCCGATCGTCAATCTGAATCCGCAACTGCCGCAACTCCGAAGGTTCCATTCGATAAGGGGCCATCGAAATCGGTCAGGCACCAGGTTGTAAGTTTATCCCGAATTCGACATCACGTCGGGGGGGGGGGGGGGGGGTAGAGTCACAACCTCCTTAGGAAAAATATCTAGGAACTCCCCAACAACCTTAGGGACATCCATCATCTCTATATCGGCTGGAACCACTGACAACCCGCCCAACAAGGAAAGGAGAGTATCCACACACCGGATTCCCTCCTGAAAGCTCCTCTCGCCATCAAATGATATGTGCTGCCCATCCGTGTCGGAGAACACGAATCTTCTTCGGAAGCAGTCGATAACGGAACCAATAGAAAACAACCAGTCGATGCCTAGGATGACATCGTATGGCTGAATCTGTAATAGAAGAAGGTCCCCACTATATCGATGTGGTCCCAACATCAGCCCACATCCCCAGCAAAAAAAATATACGCTGTTCTGGCCTCCAACTTGTGTTCTCAGAACCAGTGGTACGGAAAGTCTCTCTACGTCTAGTCCCAAAGCATGGGCTAGACCAGGTGTAACAAAGTAGTGAGAAGCTCCCGAATCGAACAAAGAATAAACAAGAGTGCTGAACAAACAAATCATACCTCACACCACCTATGGTCCTGATGGAGCTTCCAACTCTACTGCGTGCAATTGTCTAAGCCCAACTCCTCTGCCTCTCTGATGACATCCACTTCACCGACCACGCCCTAGTCAAGGTCCCTGAGGAGAACCCTGAGGTTGGCCTCATCCCGCAAAGTCTGCCCTCGGAGGAGCATGGTCCTTCTACTGCTGGAAGGGCCTCGCCGGAAACTGGTGCTGCTGCGGTGGGCGCTGAACATGCCCACCTCCACTGTACGGAGCTTGGATCGGGAACCAACTCTGAACGTGCCCGAAACCTCCACAAGAAAAACACTTCAGTCCTAGGATCATGGAAAATGGACGAGGACCCAAAGATCTGAACTGGAACTGCTGGGGCCTTCTCCCCACTGGCATGAACCTGGAAGGACCTGTTGCAGGAGACCTACTACTGACTGCCTTCCCCTTCGACGAACCTGGCTGAAACACCTCACGCGGTGCGCCTCCCAGCGAGTGCATCCTCTCTAGAACCTCTGCCTTCTTCTGCACTGCCATGTACGTCGGAAGGGTAAAGGGGGTGACATCATACTGGAGCAAAGGACGAAGTGCCTCTTCCAAACGTCTCGCCCAAGACTCCTCATCCAGAAATAGATCCGGGGAAAAGTGCAGGAGATCCTTGAACTTGATCCCCAGCTCACGTACTGACATACTCCCCTGCTGAAGGGAGAGTAACTCCTACCGCTTCTCCGCCTTGATCATGGAAGAAAGAAATTCCTCTCGGAATTCCATCTCAAAGTCAGCCCATAAAACCTCTGCCTCTATCCTCTCTCCGAGGTAGAGCGTCCACCACTGTCGTGCCGCACCTCTCAGCTGACTGACTGCTAGGAGAACCCAGTACTCCCTCGGAGCACGGATCAAGTTAAAAGTGATCCCTAGATCCCCAATCCAACCCTACATCTCCGTATCTGATGTACTACCCTCGTAATTCTTGAGGGTCTTCCTCCAGAAGGAACGGAGAGTCTTCTTCCACTGGTTATCTTCCTCCTCTCGATCAATCCTCAACTGATCGACCGCCTGGATCTGATGGGCCTCGGCCTTCTGTGCCCCCCGGGGATGACGTCCAGGTACCATAGCCGTACCGTAAACAAGGATCTCCTAATCCCAAGTAGTAAGGAAATTTCTCAAAGTTTTTAATTATCATTTTATTTCAATTTCATTCCCAGAACACCAAAATCGAGTAAAACACAATCAGGATGATGCATGTACCTTCCCTAGGGTCTCTACCCTACAATCAATGTAGTCTCACTTGGTCGTTCAGTAGGCTTAGAGTCCTTGCATCGGATTACGGGGGGCCCTAAAATCCCGTGTCCTAGCCTGTCTTCCATGACCTATGTCATGCACCAAGATTAAATAACACTATTTCCCTACCATCCCATGCAATCCTCACTGTGCCTAACTCCATACTCCATCCTATCTCTCAACCATCACCTATGATACCATTCTGTCATGACCCCCTCCCACTAAAGATGCCCCTCCTGAACTAGAAATGGTGAAAGGGAGATAATGACCCCCGAGTCCCACCTCCAGTAGGCCCCGGGTTGGCGGCTAGCACCAACGGTATGTGTTTTCACAAATATGGGATCATTACCCTTTTTATTATTTAGGATCGGGAAATAGGATGAGTCAACCACCAAAAAGGAAAAGAGAATGTGTATAGAAATAAACCCAAACCAAGCCCACATGCATGTTTAGAAAATTTTATAACAAGGTACAAGTACAATAAGGCTCAAGAGTACAATACCAAAAGAAAACAAGAGAACAGTAGCTACAACAACTCCAACTTCCTGACTAGTAGGGTCCCGGACGGCCCTGGTAGTCCTCCTGGAAACCTGAAAGTAAACGTAGGATGAGCATACAAGTTTACACAGTAGGGAAACCTAAATCTCTCATGCACAAGTGGGGAGACATCCTAATGTATCGTGAGAACAACAGAAGAAACCTAGCAAGGAATTCTATCCACCCAACCTCACCATCCACACTCACCAAAACACAAGAACAATAGGTAGTAGTAGTATAAGAACAAGAGTATTGGGTACCCCGCACCATTTCCCATTATTTAGCTGAACATCCTGACGCTGTCACACTCTCCCCGCCCGCACACACCTTGGCCTTACAACCAAACATCCCGCCCGCACACACCTCGGCCTCACCACCACGTATCCCACCCGCACACACCTCGGCCTCACCACCACGTATCCCTCCTACACACACCTGGGCCTCACCACCACATATCCCGCCCGCACACACCTGGGCCTCATAACCACAACCACATCCCCACCTGAAGACACATGGGCCTCATCCCTAAGATTCGTGGGAACAGTAATAGTAATAGAACTCTCACCCGAAGACACCTGGTCCTGAATTGAAACCTACCCGAAGAGTCTTGTGTGTAAGGTCGCCTCAAGCCATTATAGCCTATAAGCCTGCCTGAAGAGTCTTAGGCCTAATCACCCCAATTGAAACCTAACCTAAGATTCTTGGGTGTAAGGTCGCCTCAAGCCATCACAGCCTAGGGGAGAAGAAGCACGAAGGAGCTAGTAACTATGGGAAAAAAACCCTCTCCCATGAAATGGGAGTGTTCATCACTAAGTGATCAACAAGGGTGTGGTGCGATAAAACAAAAAAAGATATATATATATATATATATAGAAACCAATCAGCCCACCCTATGGCTTCTAAAAAGAGAAACTGAGCACGTGCCTCGGCACTGCTACCACGAAGTATGCACCCAACAAACAACCCAATCCCCATTAGGTTTTCACATTTCAGTAGAAATAGTTATTTAGTTCCTTAACTACTGGGAAACTATCCACAACTAACCACACCAAATGTTCATAAAACATATCCCTACCATCCACAAAACATGTTACGGAAACACAAGCAGCACAACAAACCCCTTCTTAACAACCAACCAACCCATCATTTATTATTTTAGTTTCATTACCAAGCCCCATCATTCATTAACTCTTCCACATTTATTATTTATGAAACACAACCCATAGTCTGTTCACATTTAAACACATCCCTACAGCCCCGCTTCCAACCATCATAACCACACCATACATCATTATCCCTTTAATACCATTTAACGCAGCCCTGCTTCCCATCACCATTAAACATTCACACCATCCCATAACCAAGTCAACTGCAGCCCCACTGCTCACCCAAACCAAAACAGCCCACAAAACACCCCCATCAAATGCCACGTAACCAATCCAACACCCACATGTTCATTATTCCATTTTTGGTTCAACTGGGGTGACCACACAAGGGATTCAGATTTTCATTTAAACAGCCAACATTACGTGATTTACCAATTTCCACATTCAACAAAGTTCGACTCACAAAAACGGTCTAGAAAGATATGGCAACATTTAATTGCGCAATCAAAGGCCCCCAACGATCTTGATTTTCATTAGGCATAAGTCTATTCATTTCACAACATAATACCACAGGATGTAAAAGGTAAAGTAATAGTAATCAGAACTTCCCATCCCCGTTCTTTTAACCAGTTATTATCTTTTTTTAATGGTTAAACTGTTTCTCATGAAAACAAAAGGATACCCACCCCGCATGATATGCAAATTAGAGAGAAAAAGGTGAGATCCCTACCTCAATAGGTTCTGGTCACAATTCTCCCCCAGATCAACTTTAGAAGACGTTCTTCATCATCTTGGAAAAACCTCCTTGGGTGGAAGTCGGAGAAGAAAAGCCTAAGGAAAGACAATGGATCCAAGATCGGATGTTCCACCTCGTCGTTACGATCCCCTGGCCACTGACGGATCGTAAATCAGAGCTCGGATGAAAAAGTTATGGAAGAATGAGCCTTCAAGTCTCTTGAGAGAGCTCTGCTCAGAGGAGATGGGAGGAGAGGTGTGAGTTGAAAGGAGTAGGGGACCCCTCCTTTAATAGGAATGAAGAGAAAAAGTACACAGTGTGTATTTATATTACACAGCGTGTACTCAGTCTTTTTCACACGGTCTCCACACGGCCTCCAACACGGTTCCGTGGCTGTTGACCGGTAAACACACATTTTGAAGGTAACACGTATGCGGGGAAGGTCTACACGGCGTGTTGATTGGACACACGGTGGGTAACCATTTATGGCACTCGGCAGGGACACAGCTCCAACGTGGAACACGGTTGTTGATTAGTAACGCTTACACAGGGATGGACTACACGACGTGTAGAACTGGACACACGGTGTCCACCCATTATTCCACACAGCAAGGACACGGTCTGCAACACGGGGTATACCTGGGAAGGGGGTACACGGCGTGTACTCAAACTACATGGTGTGTAGTTTCAAAATTCTGGAAAGTGTGGGAAAAGTCCATTTTACACTACAGAACACTTCGTGGCCTTCTTTTGACAAAGGAATGGGCTGTAGAGGTCCTGTCCATTACAGTGGATCATATCCCATTTATTTATCATTCATTCTCCATTCTTCTCTCATTTATTTGGTTGGAAGATGTTCTATTTCTTTCTAGATTTAGATCTATATTTTATGAATCCAGATCAATGATTGGTGATCAAGATCTATTCTTAAGATATCTTATTTTATTTAATCATGATTTTGTGTTTTTAATTTCGATGTTGATCTACGTTATTATGCTACTCAATTTTTTTGATTTCAATTAGGATACCAGTCATCAAAAAATAGGGGTTTGTGGTATATTATTAATATCCAATAGCCTTGATATGAACTATATGTATATGATTTTTGAACTTTTATTGTTCGTTTATAAATTTTAATTCCTATAATATGATTAATTATTGTTGTTATTTAATGAATTTATGAATTCATGATTTGATTGAATAATGGAATTGTGCAATTGGGATAACTAAATGATGAATTAATTGTCAAGGTATTCAATTTTCTAATTGGTAATAATTTATTATTTAGATAATTTATTTATTATACAATGTTTCAGTTTTGAATTGAGAATACATAATTGGTGGATATATATTAGATTTTATGATTGTGAGATGATAAATTAATTATTTAATAAATTCATGTTATTTTGTGGTATTTTAATTTTTGAATTGATTTAAGAATGATGTGTGATTTATTAATTAGTTAAGTAATTAATGGGATAGATATGGTTAATTAATTTTAAATTAATTAAGTGGAAAAAAATAATTAATATATCAAAAATATAATTAACTTTTGCAGTGGGTAATTGTTAAAAGAATATTATTGTTGATTATTCTTCGTTGAAATTAAAATTTTAAAATAGGTGACAATATGATAATTCTGATACTTATGATATGTTATGATATATATTTTGGATGGATAAATGTGAATGCAGTCATGATGTTCTATGTACATGACATATATGTAATATTGATAAATGTGGTGCTAGAGAAGATGTTATGCACCCATGATATATATTCATGATTAATAAATGAGGTTCTTGAGCTATAGTTCTGCATGAAGTCAGGCTAAATGATGTCAGATAGGGACTAATTCTATAAATACACATGTGATTATAGACATGGAAATATACTAACAAAACATTGGAATTGGACTCTGGAACCAACTGGGATTATTAATGCATTGAATTGAGATGGATAATGTAATCCTATGAGTTACAATGTTATTTAGTTGAACATGTATCATGGTTCAGACTCGATGTGGGATGAAGGTGGTATTGTGGTATGGCAGTCCTCGGAAACCGTATGATCTATGTTGGTTAAAAATTATAAATTCTTAATATTAACAATATGTAGTTATGAAATTTAATTATTTATTTATACATCTACATATAGTTTTTAAATTCTACAATGGTTTTAGACATCATTGGTGGTGGCTTACTGATTTCTACTCACACCCTACTCGACATGCCTGATTAGAACCCAAATAGACATTATTGTTGCATAATAGGTTAAGGGAAATGTCACTTTTTTAGATGAGTTAGTTGGGATGGAACACGGATGGAGGGAATATATATTGTTTGGTACCCTTTTGAGTGATTTTTCAGTTTCATTAATATTATTTTTCATTTTATTCAAGAGTCGTGTACATAAGAATTGAATGTTTTCATCTTTAGTTTGATATCGTATTTTCTTCTTTGATTATTATGATTTATTGGTATTGTATATGCATATAAATTTTTATTCTATTGCCTGTTTATATTCATTGTTGTATCATTCTATTAAAATAGACTATTTTCTCCCAATGATTAACTTATCATAACCTCACTTCTAGTCGGCAGCCTCTAGAATACGAGGAGGTTCACTTGAGGTCATGTGACTAATCTCCTCGAGTCATAGGTTCATGGAACATTAATGATAAATGGAGGTCTATGAGAGTATTATACAATGTATTGTGAGGCTTTTACAATTGTATATTTAACATTGATGTATAATGGATATCGAGTTTTGGCCTACGAGTCTCAACATTTCATGTGTAAAGACTGGGACTACTCTTTGTAAGCCCTCTAGTTGGAAACATTAGTATATTCCATGATGTTTTGGGGACATTATCTCGTGGGTGAAAATATTACAATGTATATGGATCATAACAGCATGATGTTTATAATATACCAGTGATATTTGAATTTTTTTTAGTGGATATGGGCTGAATATATGTAGTATTTTGATTTTGAGCTAGTATATATTCCCAAATAGGGGAACATTGTTGTATATGACCTAAGAACGAATATGATGGCACTGGTAGTATAAGAATCTAGTGAAGAGTGGATAATGATGGCTATAATAGATGAAATTCATGTACTGGTTCGAGAGTGTCCTGAGAAATGAATCACATATCAGTTTCAATGGAGACTACAATTTTGAGCATGTTTAATGAAAAATGTTCTGGTGATATGTAGGGATTTACCATAAGGGTCATCCTTGAAAGTGGGGAGAACCTTTAGATAGAATCATAAATGAGGATGATATCATCTATGTAAATAATAGGGTTGTTGTTCCACCAAAAATTTGAGATGAGTTGATGTTGCAATTTCATGCCATAATGTGGGATGTGTGTCCTAGTGTGACAAAACATTACCCATAAAAATGATGATTGTATTGGGTTCAATGCATGAAAAATCTAATTGAATGATTCATGAATTTCTGATACACCTCTCAGAAGGTGAAGGATAAAAATCAATGACCTGGTGGTCTGCTACACCCTTCATCCGATCGATAATGCATGTGAGTTGATGTGACAATGGACTTTTTGGGGTCACCCATGGAATCCTTAGATGAAAAATTATATTTGGGTTCTTTTATCGGCTGATAAAGGTAGATAATTTCTTAAAAAGTTTATTGATATCCATAGTGGAGGATCTAGGTGGGTTTTAGTTTCATGAGATAGTATGTTTTTATAGCATTTTGTGGAATTTTCTTTTAGATAGTGACAAATGTATTACTTTACACTTCTGGAAAGTATTACCGATGGTAAATGGTATGCATTTTTTTATGCATGTCTTTCAACCAATAGAAAGAATTGTAGTTTGAGAATACATTATAGTTTCTTGAATATATGCTATGATCATGCTTCCATTACTATGTGTGGTGTAGAGTTAAGAACCATTCACTAGTGGATTTCACAATTAACAACATTTATTAATATATAATATAAACAAAACCTTATGAGTAACTCTATAGTGGTCCATGAAGATAACCTATATGTTGGATGGATGCTGGTGAATTTTTGGATATGAGTATTATACAACAGTCATTAGAACTGGTACAATAAATTCAAAAACATATGGCAATAACTCAACTTTTATAGAAGTCAAATTATAATTGAAATTGTTGACCCCAATATTATGAAGTGGGTGATTTTTTATTTCTTTATGTGTCACCTTTGGGTCACCTTGGATATAAAGTTAATTCCCATAGGATCCTTGGAATGTTGGACATTTTGATGTTATGGAGAGAATCATGTCAGATATGAACGAGTATGAACTTTTATATAAATACATGGTTATAAAATATTTTTTTCAGGTATTATAACTACATTGGTATCACCCTAAACAATTAATGTGATTGATGTAGATGTGGGTGACCTAGATATTGATGAATCCATTTAGGAGAATCTGATACATGTGATGGATCGTAGTGTGATTGTGTTTTGTGGAAAGACAATACTGATAGTTCATGAATGATTGAAAAACAAGCTTATGTAGGAGGAAACATGGAAATGAGAAGTTGGTTTCTGGGATCAATAACCCAATATTTCTTTTCAAGTGATTTTATATATAATTGGTAAGGAAGTTCAATGATGATATTTTATAATTTAGGGAGATTTTTAGTTCCTAATCATTTATATTGTTTCCTTGGTCCCAGTTACAGTTTCACTTTTTTTTATTATTGTGTATATCTTTTTTTGGGTTTTACGTTAGGGTGTGTTTGGGTTGTATTTTGAGAATGTTGGAAGAAATTTGGTAGTGGACCACTGGTGATTGGTTTTTCCTTACCGTGCTCCCCAACCAAACATACCATCCAACCCCATATAGAGAGGTGTTTCAATGTTGGCACAAATATTTACATCACATATGTCCTATTTGGAATAACCATGAACCCCAATTAAATTGTATGATGTTTTAGTCAAACGGTTAAGGGAACCCATGTTCCCTTGCAAATCAAATCATGAACAGGAATAAAATTACAATGAAAATTAGTTTTAAAAGTTCCCAAACACACATTTTAAAACATATTCAATCCCCACTCGACCCCAATTCCACTTTTCATGATTTTGGAGATCTCTATAAAAAATAAATTCCATCCAATCATATTTCATTCATGATTTAAATTATTTATCTATGATCTACATCAATCATAGAAGGTGGATCATATCTTGTTTATTTCCTATTCATCTCTCTTCTTCTATCATCTGTTTGTTGAGATGTAATCATCAATTATCATAGATATAGATTTATAATTGATGAATAAAGAGATAGTATTATCTATCAGAATCAAACATTAATATGACATATTGTTTTAATCATGGTTTATGGTTTTGAATTTTAACCCAAATAAGTATAGATATGTCTCATAATTTTCTAGATTTTGATTAGTTTATCTCTCATCCATGAATCATGGAAGGTGGTCTATTATTCAAATACCATATTCTTGATATCAAATTCATGAATGCGAATTTAAAATTTATTGGGTTTTTAGTAATTGGATTTCCTAAATCTGATTAATAATTGTGATGAGTTAATGAATTCGGAAACTAGGGATATGATTTATTAATGGAAGAGGGGTATGAGGATAATTAATTGATTGAATAATTAAAAAGGTATTTAATTGAATAATTGAGAATAATTATTTGTTTAGTAATTATAAAAATATTTTTTATAGAGATTTATTAATTGGTGAATTAATTATTAGATGTTTATATTTTTTGAGGATTAATTAATTATTGAATAAATTAATGGACTTAGTGTGGTAAATTAAATGTTGTCTTAATTAATAAAATAGATATGAATAATTAATTTATTTAAATTACTAATATGAATGATGTGGTAAATTAAATTTTTAATAATTTAAAAGTCATTCTTTTATTAATTTATGAATTTATTAATGGATGTTTGTGGTGGTTAATTTATATAATTAGATTAATGTTGACTAATATTTTATGACGTTATAATGTGAATGAATGATATTATATGATATAAGAAATAATGTGATATGTTATGATTAATATGTATAATTGGTAAATGGTGTAGTAGAAATGATTTTAAATGACCATGATATATATTAATTATTGATAAATGAGATGCTAGACATGACATTATACACACATAAATTATAAATTTTTTGACTGAGAGACAAAGATCTAAATATACATGGGGCTATAGACATGGTTTTTGATGCCCAAAAAATTTCCACTAGACTATGGTTACATGTGTCCATATTAATTATTCGAAATTAAATGGATAAGTTAATCCCATTACTTATAATGAAATGTTAATTGAATATTAATACTAGATCATCCCCAACGAGGGTTGAAGCTGGAATTGAAGTACTTGATTTGAAGGAAACAAGGTGGACTATATGGTTTAATTAATAATAATTGGTAATGTGACAAATACTTATTTATGTATTGTAATTATTTCTTCATTCAATGACATACACTTGTTTTTTCTATGTTTTTAGACAACGTAGGTCATGGATGATGGAGTTGTACACAAACTCTACTCGGGATTCCTTTTTGGTTCCTGAATAGACATCATTATGATAGGGTAGGTAATGGGAAAGCACCCAATTTTAGATGTATTATTAAGGAAATAAATTGTATAGGAAACTGACGTGGTTTACGACCCACTTGGGTGAGTTTTCAATATATTTATTTTTACTTTTCATTTGTGAAACATGATGTATAAGTTAACATGGAATGATTTTCTACTTCAGTTGAATATTGTATTTCCTTTGGTTATTATTATGATATAATTGTATTGTTTGTGGTTATTTATTCATCCAAATTTTTTTATTTATTTCGAATTCTGTATTACACTAATAATAGAGGGTTTCTAACCCCATGATTGACTAATCAGACCCTTGATTCTAATATCCACACTCTAGAATATGGGGAGGAATGCATGAGGTCATGTGATGCACTATCTTGGGGAACCAATGCATGGTGCCCATGATGTGAGATTATATATTACCATAGGATACTGAGATAGTGAATTTTGGTACAATTATCTTTTGTAACTTTAGAGGTTATGGAGATAATATGAATAGTGGAATTATAATTAACTCTTCTATAGAAATAAAGGGATATGAACAGTTTTTTCAATATTAAAAAATTTAGGTATTATAATCCTAACTATTCTAATTCAAAAAATATGTTTGAATTTGACCATGAGTTAGATGTGTCCTTTAGGAAAATTCGATACTTTTGAGAGAAGACTTTGAGAAACTATTGGGGGGAAGACTATGTTGATAGTTTGTATAATGTGTAAAAATGTTCGCCATCCAGAGGAAACATGGGAGTGGGAATAAAATATGAGGGATCAATGGTCCAATATTTTGGATGAATATTTGTATAGATTCATGGGAGTATAACTCTATAATGATCTGTTTGGTGGTCGGTAGTCTGTAAGATCCAGACCTTTTTCTGATGTTGACTCAGGTCAGATTTCACTTAACATTTTTTGTTTTTTAAATAATATATTTATCAAGTTTTAACCTGATTATTTTTTGGGCTAAATTTTTTTATAAATATAATAAATATGGTTTTGAATGGTTTGTGAATGGTTTTCCCACATAGGGTGCGACAACCTATCCAACTGTGAGACTATTTAAAATAGGAAGTTTCATTGTTGCTGTATTTTTTTCAAACAGTATTCCCTCTTAGGACAAACTATGAACCAATATAAATATGGCACAAATTTTGGGTGAATTGTGTGGAGAAAAAATTATCCCCAACATAGAAAACCATTCACGGGAATTTAATTTCATTGAAAATAAGTCTTAAAATATCATGAACCCCAATTTTAACCCAGGATCAACTAGTATTCGACCATTGGACCTATTTACAGATTTAGTATCTAATATAAAGAATTCAATGGTTTCTGGACCTTTATTCATCTTTATTTGTAGCATATATCGAATATCTTCATCCCTCCCTATATGTGGATCTTATCCCATTGATTTTTCGTTCATCCTAACATTATCTCTCTTTAATATGGAGGGATTTTATACTCTATTTTTTATAAATCTAGATGTTGATTTTATGAATATATATCTTGGTATTTTTATCATGAAATATAATTTGTAGATCATGTTTTTTAATTCATGAATAAGTGTTTTAGATCTGGAACCCAGACTATGTCATTAAGCTAGTAAAATTTGGTGATTTCAGTTCGGCAGTTGCTCATCCAATAATTGAGATATGCTTCCAATTATTAAAATCACCGAGTCTAGATATCCAATCCATATATATGATAGTATAATTTCTATGTTTTTTTTAGAAATATTAATTCCTAAATTTTATTAATTAATTTTTATAAATAATGAATTGATGAATTGGGTATCTTATTGAATAATAAAATTGTAGATTTGGTATAATTAATTGATGAATTAATTATCAAGAGATTGAATTGGGGAATTGGGAATAATTTATTTTGGTCTTATTTATTTATTCGTTGAAATTTGAATTGGGAATAATTAACTGCCGAATTAATTAGGATATGTTAATATTCTGAGAGGATTTATTATGTTTTGAATTAATTAATGGTCTTGTTGGGTATAATTAATTGATTAATTAAATAAATCAATATATACGATTGTTCAAAAGGATACATATTTAATGGGATTGATATGGTTATATAAATAACTATTTAAATAATATACATGGATTAATTAGTTAATTAATTAATTAAAGGTCATTTTGTGGGGTTAATTATGATAATAAGACAATTGTTTAATAATCATGGTTGACATGGAAATTTAAAAACATGTGATTATGAGATACTGTTGATATTGTTATATGTTATGATATAAATGTATTATTTTTAATTGGGGTTCAAAAAATGATGCTCTATGCCTTTGATGTATATGTATGATTTAGAAATCGGTTACAACACATGACATAATATTCCAATGAAATATTTAAATGTCAGATAAATGGGTGTCTATACATAGAGTTCCCCACTAAAGATTTATAAATGGTGGGAGATAAGGAATAATGCAACAAATAATCACAGGGTTCTAGTCATTAGGTTTTAAAGAATAAAAATTCATATTGGTCAATGGTTCCATGTGTTCTTATTAATTCATTTAAATGACATGGATAGTGTAATTCCATGATTTATAATGAAATGTGAATTGAAAATGTAACATGGTTTAGACCCAATGTAGAAAATGAAGGTATTGAGATACGAGTTTCCTCAGAAACCCAGTGGTCTATGTGGTTTAATAAAGATTAACTGATATTGCAATAAATATTTACGTAAAAATTTAAATTATTTAATTATAAAACTGTATATACTTGTTATTGAGTGGATTTGTTTTTGGAAACATTGGTAGTGGCTTACTAAGTTGTACATGTAGCATAATCATGCATCCGAATCAATAGCTGAATAAAAAATAATGTTTCATGAAAGGATATAGGTAATTCTTCTAGGTTATATGGATGATATGGAAGGTATAATGGATGAGGGTACCCGAAATGGATCGGGACTTGATTGGGGGTGGTGTCAGTGTCTTCATTTCATGATTGAATTTTAGACACATTGAGGGTTAATTAGCATGGCATGTAATCTTCTTAGGTTGGATATTGAAGTTATTTCTTTAATTATCATTAGATATTGGAATTGTTTATGGTTATATCATCATTATATATTAGTAATTGATTTCTACTACTATGTTAATCTGATCAAAGATTATATAGTCTCCCCCATTATTGACTCATCAATCCCATACTGCAAGTCAAAAAAATCTAGCATAAAATGACGAATGCTAGAGGTCATGTGGTTTTCTAGCTCGAGGCAATGGGTCATGGCACCTCAGATGGTATGTTACATAGTTGTTTATATTGTAAAAATAATATCACATTAATTTTAACAATAATTACATAATTTAACCATACAATGGAAAACAATAGTTTGCATGACCACTCTTCATTATGACAGAAAATAATGTTGTACTATTTGTCAATATAGTACATTCTAATTCCAAATGTTGATTCAAATTTCCAGAGTACATTAGTCTATTTTCTAGTAATTCAAGGTTAAATATTTTCACAAAATTAAATGAAAACTTTATTAGAATTTTTTTTATGTATCAATATAGTTTTATTACCATCCCATGAAAATTAAACCCCATTATATGAATATTAGAAAATTTAATCTATATGTAATGAAAATAATACATTAAATTGAATAATTAATAATTAATTATTTAATTTATTTATATAAAAACACATTTGGTGCATAAATATTTTCTAGAGAAACAGTATTTTATTTCATTGAAAATTATTTATCGATTGATAACTCATGATCACAAACCAATTAACCATGGAACTCTTATTTAAAGATAAGTATATTATGAAATCATGATACCCACCACCAAGAGGATAGGTTCTAGTGACCATAATTATGTAGGAATATAATATAAATAAGTAAAATTTTAATATGTAATTATACAGACAAACACATGAATTCCAACCCCTTATAATACTAGAATGTGAAACAACACATTTTATTCCCATGCATTCAGGAAATGTTTTTTCCAAAAACAATGTTTGAGAAAATTAAAAAAATTGATTTCATGTGATTAATAAAATCCCATCCGAAAACTGGTAATATAGCTGAACTTAATTAAAAGTAGGTGACTAATAACAAATAAAACATGAGTAATAACCTTAGTATGTCTACACCAATACAAATCTTTTCATCCTACTTGTCCTCTAAACTACCCATAAAATAGCTATTAGTAGACATATGATTTGAAATTTATAGGAAAACACCATGAAGGGGGGAGTTTAAAATTACATTAAAGGAAACCTCAAAATAACCGAATATAATTCTTCAAGAGTAGGTGTATCATAAAAAGAAATATATGTCAGTCAATATATGATAAATAATGAAAAAATAAATGAAACTTATATATAATAACAACAGACTCCATTTCTCAAAAGTTTCATCCATAAATTCTAGCCACATTATTTTACTAGGGGCATCAATGTAATGTTCATCGGGAGGACTCCCTCACGCACCATGATGCCACTGGATAAACTATTATGAGAGTTCGTTCTCTTTTTTTCCCACCTAGATTCAATCATTGGATATTCAATAATAAAATATTAAAAATATATAACCACACATATGACATATGTGGGAGTCTAATAACACTTATAGATCATATAACTAGATAAGATATTGATTCCCTATGCATGTCTGTCTCGTCAATACCACTATCCCCATGCATTAAATATATGATTATGGATCCCACCTGAGCCCTCATGGATGGATACATTGAACATTATCTAAAAGAGAACAAATAGAGGGGATCATAATACTATATCATAGAAATAATACTAAACATTACCCTTATAGGGATAGAAAAATGTATCTCACTCAACACAACCTAGTATATATTTAAGAATTAGGGGTATCAAAATAACTTATAAATAGTACAAAAACTATATTATGGGTACATGATGTGTCTTGATATCTCTAGATCTACTCATCTCTCATTGTCTCAAATTTAATTTAATCCTATCTTGGAATGGAATTTCTCTTAAGGGTACACAGTTTTTAAATATAATGTTTCAAGTTATCATGCCACCAACCCATGCCATTTTACTCCTGGTTTGTGCCCATGCACTTTGGTTCATTCCCATGTACTGTGGACATGATAGTGAAATATGTCGTTTCTATGAACCATGAACTCTAGTGTACTATACCAATTCCTATATGCCTTGTAATTTATATTCTCTGGTATACTATATGAAACATATTGATCCATAAACACAAGGTCACATGACATGTGATTTTTTGTTATGCTTAATCCATTTTAAAGTTATTTGGGAACCGAAAGGGAATTTGTTCATCAGGATGAAGAGTGTGTAAAATTATATTTTCTATAATCCTATGTTCCATCATAAATTATTCTGATTCCAAATCCACCACTATAACCCATTACTAGATATTAAAAAATAGGGGTCAACCATCACTTCCATCTTCACTCAATAGATTCTAGACATTGATCCACATAAAAATTGACCACCATCACATCATGTCATTTCCACATGTAAAACCATTTAGAAAAGGAATAATCATTCTCATCTATTCCACATATTATCATCTCCATTAATATACCTATACATAATCCTCTATTGTGTGATTCACCCAGGGAATTTTATCCATTTCACTGAAGAACTATCTCAAAAAGGTTTAATACTATAGATTCATCAAAGAACCTTCTGAATAAATAAACGGCGATGGAGAATTTTATGAAACAGGGGATAAAAGATAAAACTAGAAAACTTGGAATAATCATTGGTAATAATTTGGGCTGGACTCAATTACTGAACATTTGAATGATAAATTAATAGTACAAAAATAACATCAATCCCACCTAACCCGTAGAGTAAAATCCAAGACATGAACACTAGATTGACACAAGAATCCATCATTTTGAATAAATGAATTGTGTTCACCCTGAAAAAATGGTGAAATAATCCATTGAAAAAAAATTACCTACATCCGGATGTGTTAATCAAGAAGGAAGAATGAATCGTTATCATTATTATTGGAAAGGCCATTGAATTATGTTGGTGAAAAATATCCTTGATTCATCATAATCATTATACATTGTCTCATATAATGCACTCTATTAAAATACATGGGGTTATATGGACATCATTTAGAATCTCCATCCCATGGATGATCTTCTCTTACCGATCCACGATATCTATAATGTACTTTATAAAAATATATGTGTCTTGATGTTAGGCTCTCCCCGATCAATAATAAGTGATATAGAATGCACAAACCTCCTCAATTGTAACACATGGAAGACTTAATATTCCAAATATAAAATTGATATAGGTAAATTTAGTATACATTTTCACCAACCCTATGTAGTACTATGAATGGAAGAATGAATCACATATATAGATTTCAACCATGGACAAATTTATACTAACTATAGTAATGGTAGACACTCAAAACCCCATGGTCTCCATACTCAAACCCCAAAGGCCTCTGTCATTATTGTATTTAAGACTTCTCATTGAGGTGTAAAAACGTAAACAACTCCTTGATGAATTTACCATATTATATTCTATCTCAATCTAACTCTGTGACCATGGTTGTTGACTCCGTTGGATCTATCCATCAAAGTGGTGGCTTGCTGGGTCAGCCATACAATGCCTTCATTGGTGACATAACAATGCTAAAATTATTAATCCCCAGGTTTTTTTAATATTTATAATAAGTTAATTTTCATTGAAGAATTATGTTATATGAAATACAGAGTTAATATTGTGCTACAGGCAATACCACATTTTCTTTCATTACACGCAACTATGATTTTTAACCAAATAACGATATATGAATAAATTAGAAATTTATACAAAATTATTATAACATATACATCAAAATTTGTTATATTCATAGTATTAAATACTTTTTAAATATGTATTAAATATATTTAATTTTATAAACCACATTAACTATTAAATAAATAATTTTCGTTAAATTCATTTTTTTGAAAATACAATATTTTATAAAATTTATATTTTTTAAATTTCTCTTGTGAGGAAATTGTTATTTTTAATCATTTATAAGATAAATTTCCAAAAATAAACAATATATTGGAACTGAGACATTAAAAATTATCATAAATATCTTCTTAAAAAATCATTATTATTTAATTAATGATAAAAAATAATGAATTTTAACTGAAATTTTTGTTTAAAAATAATTTAATTATAAATTTAAAATATATTTAAAAAATTATTAAGGTATATTATTTTCAATCATATATATATATATATTAATCCAATTTGTTTCATTGAAAAAAATTTCATAATTAATATTGATAAAAAAATATTTTATTTATTGATCATTTTTTATTTAAAAACCTCATTTCCCATCACATTTACAATATTATATATAAATTAAATTTATCCACATATGTGATTGAAATATGATATTATTTATTAAATATTTTGAAGAAACATAATATATAACATCTAATTGGGTGAAAAATAATTTTTGAGAGAAATTTCTAATGAAATTAAAAAAAATTACCACAGTTATAGAAAAATTGATTTTACCATGTTTTAAAAAGAAAAGATAAATATAAACTTTTTAAATATACATATAAAAAAATATTTTAAGGACATATGTTAGTGTAATAATGATGATTCCAACGCATTTTCTGGGGCGCGCACATCTGTCTTGTTCGTGGATGAGGGACGCGGCTTTTTTGTTGCCCCGCATTGCCGCTTTCCAAAGGCGGGTGGCCTCTACTCCTTATTCAGGGTCGTCTTCTCCTTTATTGAAACAGGATGATGGGATGTCAGTTCATCCTTCCGAGGATTCTTCCTTGGTACTCATCCCCTAGTCCGAGTGTCCCTCATCGATTTAAGACATTGTTTGTGAAACTCTTCCTGGTACCATATCTTCATGGACACCAGTTAATTACGATGATTCTGTTAAGAAATTACAAGGGTTCTGGTTAGGGAAGCAAACTTTGGTTAGGGGATTAGTCATGTGGGGCATCACTGGATTGTCTGGACGATGGGGGAATGACGTGTCAATATTATGTCCATTATTATAAGGCTTCTTGAGGGAATGGAAGCCTGAGGAATCCCACATCGAACGTAGAGAATCATATGTCATCGGCATGTATATGATGTTTTCCTTAGCATCCCCTGATTAACATAGGGTATGACTCATGTTTAATGTCCCACGGAGATGGATCGGGCTTATCAGAACACTGACTAGAGTAAATGAGATGGTAGAATCCCCTGAAGGTAACACCGATATTGGGCCCAACACATAGGTGGATTCCAGAATGCTGTCAAATGGAATGGGGAATGGGGTGGAATGATTCCACCGGGACGTGGCAGCCCATGTATGAATCAGGATGGATAATGGAGTGGTTGAATGAAGTGGGTGGTAGATGGGGGGGGGACAGTTATGGGGTGACGATGGTTCTGTGATTGGGCCTCGAAAAGGCTTCCTACATATCCTCATTGAATGGAATCAAAGTCCACATTTTTCATTTGACGATGATTTTCCACTGATTATGGTTTTCAATGGATTACCGCTGGATAGGATTTCAACGGCTTACCGCTGGATGGGGTTTCAACATCTTACCACTGAACGAGGGCACAACAGCTTACTGTTGAATGGAGTCCCAACGGCTCACCACTAGATGAGGTTTCAATAGCTTACTGTTGGACGGAGTGACAATGGCATACCAGTGAATGGGGGGATAATGTATTATCGATGAAAATGGGCCATAGTTTAATGTCATTTATAATGTTAGTGAACTAACGTGAAGGTGGTCGGAACGCCCGGGTGGTGGTCTTGAGCCTCGTGGAGGTTCCTACAAACCTTTCCTTTGAAAGGATCAAATATCACATAGTTCAGGTGGGTGGAAACTAACGTGAAGGTGGAAATTGGTTCTGATGGGTCTGGGGATTGAACCTCAAGGAGGCTTCCCTACGTACCTTGCCTTGGCAAGGATCAATGACTATGTAGTTCAGGTTTGGGTGTGGGGCATACACTCTAGGCTTCCCAAGGTGTTGGGTTTGAACCTCATGGAGGCTTCCCACATACCATGCCTTGACACGAATCAAAGTCCCCATAGTTCGGGATGGAAAGGGGCTCAGTACACCAACGTTGGGTAGTCGGGACCAATGGATGGCGGGCTTGAACATCAGGGAGGCTTCCTACGTTCCATGCCTTGACATTGATCAATGTCCTCATAGTTAATGTGGCGTTTGAGGCTTACACTCTAGGATACCAATGGTATTGGGTGAACCACTATGAAGGGGGTCTGAACGACCGATTGGTGTGCTTCAACCTCATGGAGGCTTACTACATACAATTACTTGACATGGAAAAAATTCCTTCTAGTTCGGGATGGAATGGCGTTGCTGAACTGACACAAAGGGGGCTTGGAACAACTGGATGTTAGGCTTGAACCACCGGGAGGCTTCCTACATACCATTCCTTGAAATGGATCAATGTCCACGTTGTTTGAGATGGAATGGGGGTCTGTACACTAACATGGGATAGTCGAGACAAATGGATGGTGGTCTTGAACCTCAGGGAGGCTTCCTACGTACCATTCTTTTACATGGTTCAACGTCCTTATAGATCGGGATATGGGTGTGGGGCTTACACCCTAGGCTTCCCAAGGTGGTTGGTGAAGCGACGTGAAGGGGTCGGAATGACCGGGTGGTGGGCTTGATCCTCTCGGAGGCTTCCTATGTACCAAGCCTTGACATGGATCAAATTCCTCATAGTTCGGGTGGAAAAGGGGTTGTTGAAACGACACAAAGGGGGTTGGAACAACTGGAAGTTTGTCTTGAACCTCATGATGGATTCTTACATAACATGCCTTGACATGGATCAAATTCCTCATAGTTCGAGATGGAAATGGGATTGGTACACTGACGTGGGGTAGGCGGGACCAGTGGAAGTTGTGCTTGAACCTCCGGAAGACTTCCTATGTACCATGCCATGACATGGATCAATGTCCTCATAGTTCAAATTCCGTTTATCATGGTTTATTCTTGCTCTAAGACCACGTGAGTCATGCTTGGTGTGGGAAACAAGAGGCATCAAGGACACGATGATCACATTATGAATGGTGCATCCGTGGGAAGTAGTGTGGGGATTACGCTCTAAGCGGCCCAATATGAGAAAATATTGGGACTTGCTCTATGATGGAGGCCTAATTGCAACTAAGCCAGTAAGAGAGGGACTTTTCACCCAGAAAGAGAGGAGGAGAAGAGATGCTACCTTCTGCAAGGAATGCTAGGGGCATACTCAAAAGTGGTTTCCCTTCCCTAGAAGACAAACAACATTCCCATAAAGAGGATATCATCCCCTGTGGAAACCGGGGTGCTTGGAGAAGGTCCATCGTAGAGGCACCCCACATGCGATGCACAGGGTGATGTCTCAATTAAACATCACGTGCTGAGGATGATGGTTCTTGGCAGTTTAACATCCTACATCTCGGATAAGGTTTGATTTCTCCGCACCCCTAGTACATACCTAAACTCGTACCCTCTACTCCTTGTGGATGGGAAGTCATCGGCCACACCGTGGTGAGGGCGTGCCATGGAGCGAACCATCTAGGGGCACACGTTATCATGGATTTGTGAAGAAGAAATATCCATTAGCGTGCCTATGCGAAGAATCATAAGGATAAGCAACACAACAGGTAATATCGTCAAGGGGACTTTGAAATAACATTGTGAAAACCTGGAGGGTATCATGGGAAAATGAATTTACAAGAAAAGGGGTCCATAGGAAAAGGCCTAGTGAAGCTCTGTTGCTCTGCGTGGCAGAGGGAACTCGCTAAGGGCTGTGCATCGTGATGTGGGGTTCCTTATCCTAGTCATGGGGAATAAGTGAATATGGTAGGTGATTCATGAAGTGGAATGGCATTCGTGGAACACTGCCTCGACAAAAAAATGTTCCTCACGATATAAGGTGTTGTGAAGCAATGTGCTTTGCAAAGTACAGTGACCCTGCCTTAGTGTGGGGATCTTGTGTACATGAAGGGTGTTTCGCGAAGCATAAATTCTGTATGACGACCCAGGTCCCCTTGGAGATCCCCTTCCTTCCCGAAGGCCCATAAGATTCAGGGACGGTATCCCTCTCGGAAGATGGGATCTAAAGGGGACAAAAGGGAGGCACTTCGCGGAGAAGAAGTTCCTCGCATAGCTCATGGTTTTAAGAGAAGAAGGATGCTTCATGATACGGGAGTTGGGAAGCCAATAGATTGTATTTCCATCATTTGGGCTTAGGGGGATCCATATATTTATAGGAAAGAGGTGCAGTGAAGCGGAGCTTACGCGACATGATGAGATACTTGGTTACTTTGCAGCGGTCTCATGAAATTCAAATGTGTTCATAGAGTGTCCCACCTCTTTACTTCGTGGCAGGATTAAGAACATAAAATGCGTTCGCAGACATTATCTGTTGACGTGCTTCGTGATCTGGCGCCTAAACTCATAGGAAGCGCTCTACGAACAATCATCACGAACAGACTCCATGAACATGCTCTACTGATGTGCTTCGCGAACCAAACCAAAAAATCATCCAACTTCCAGAACCGAATGGCCCACCAAGAAGCTTCCCACAGGGTCCTTGGAGATTCCACCAGAAGGGATGAGATGGAGAACAGTATGGGGTTATGAGAGTTAGTCTATAGCCACCCTAACCATTGTTCATTAGTGGATCTACTGTCAGAGTGCCAGAAGAACTACCTTCTAGGTAGGAGGATTCCATTGTATGGATTCAGGATGAGGGGTGACTTCATTATCCATGAAGCTATTAGGGATGATCCAGCTTACTAGTTTTGGAGCATACTGTGTCAACACTGATGGTTCAGGGCGACTGATGGTCATGCCTGAGAGGTTCTCATGCCTGTCATTGCCGATAGCTTATACAATCATAGGAACAATGTTGACGGGAAGGCATTGCAGCTGGAGAGGTCTCCTCCTCTGTACCTAACGTTCCTCAAGGTGGCGATGGGGAACCTGAAGAAGGGGTCGTCTGCGGAATGGGACCAGTGATAGGGTGGAAATGTCAAGGGTGACTGGGCCTAGGCCGACTGGGTAGGTGCCTCGTGTGAGGAGTTCGGAGCGGGGCTGAGAAGAGTGGGCCTGTATGAGGTAGCCTGGGGTTCCTAGTCTCACATCTACTAGACAAAGAAGCTAGTGTCTGTGTGGTTGAGCCAATGGTCACCGTGGACCAATACCTTCCACCTGCATTATGGGGAGGTTGGAATCAGTTTATGGGATGTGCATCAGATCTTGGGGGTCCCGATATTAGGGGCGATGCACGATGAATTTCTCCCGTCTATGTTTGCATGGTATGATATGGTGAAGATGCCACATCTAGTTATGTCATTGATAAAACTTTTACCCAGGGTGGACAAGGAGTAAGTGAGGGTTGTCCAATTCAGGTGGTGGTTCAAGAAATTCCTAAATTTCATGGAAAATAAGAAATTTTCGACGAGGCCACTGACTTTCCCAAAGGGGGCCCGAAGTAAGTAACACTCGTACTAGTGGCTGTTGGAGGATATCCAATGGAAATCCTAGGGGTTCAGTGTCAGCACTGAGGAACCAGCAACAGTCAAGCTGGCCACATTCATCGCAGCTCTCATCGGTGGTTGGATCCTCCCAGTGAGGGATACCAACATGGGAGTGCAATGAAGAACATTCATCATGGCGTCCACATTGGCGATAGGGGGAGGGTCCACCTAGGGATCCTAATGTTTTCCAAATTGTATAAATTTTTTTGAAAATTAGCTAGGGGAAGAATCCATAGAGGGTATGAAGACCATTCCATCACTTGTACTGGTGGATGGCGGCACACATCTGGGGGATCTAAGAGTAATATAACCCCATCTCGCCTCCAGGGTCTAACTTCCTCCCATCGATCATGAATTTCATGGGGAGCATTCTGACTAAGCTGACAGCACCATCGGTACTGAACTCGGTGTGGAGGGTGGAGGAATTAAATTTACACCCATTCCCATTACCGAAGGGGGCCTTCAAAGATGATGGTCAGGGAACAGAAGATCACATGACCTAGCTCCAAGCCTTTCGAGGTGGAGTCTTGTTGGCCTGGGTGGACCGCGAGCATCTCTGGGAGCCATACACCCCACACTGGTTTGCAAGGAAATTCTGGTACTTGTAGCGACTAACCCCATAGGTCTACCTGGAGGTGATTTATGAGGAGCACCTGTGTTTGATGAGGAAGATGTGGCTCATGTTCACACAGGAAGATGATAATATTTGGAATGTGATGCCTCTACCGACTGTTGTCCATGGGATGGTAAAAGAATTTTCCCAGAGCTGGGAGGCGGCCTATCCGAGGGAGATGCTAAAGTGGTCAACCGTCCTAGTCGGTGATGATGAGCTTCCACGATCTCGGTGCTGAGGACGGAAGTTGGTAAGGTCATATCAAATTAACGGGGTTGCTATAACGATGAATCCCACACCAGTTAAGGGGGAAGAAGTGGTAGTGTATTCAGTAGTGGAAACGGACCACGTGGTCCCAAGAGAACAGTTTCATCCGTAGGGGCGTCCACCGAGAGAATTTCACAGGATTTCTAATCAAGCCCCAGGGAAATGGCTCTACTATATTTACATGTTGGGGAATGATGTCTTCCTGGAGGCCTGGGACATCTGGGAAGTCAACCGGTAATTACTCTGCACATCCAAGTTTTGGAATCACCATAACTTCCTTGGGATGGACATACTGGGGATTTTCCTTATTAGAGCCGGTTTTTCAGTATACCTGGTGGAGTCGGAGAAATACATGGCCGAACAGGAAGACTTCATCCATAAATGCGGTGCCCTGCACCTGATGAAAGACAGTGTCAGGGTGCTGTTGGATCATACGGTCCCTTTGCAACTTTTAGCTGCTGACTTGAGGGAGTACTTCCCTCTGCCGGAAGATTCGGACGAGTCCTCCTGGGTAGACGATGCTGGTGGAGGGAGTCCGTTGGAGGAGATTCAAGTCTACGATCAGTCATTGGATCTCAAAAATATCTCAGAGGCCCTCGAGGTAATCTCCAATTTTGCATCCTTAGTGACTACTATCAGGCTACCCTGAATTCTATGTCAGCATTTGCACTATATAGTAGGACCTTGTGCATAGGCCTTGTTCTCTCCCCTCAGTGGGTGATGACGGGAGACCTTTGGGATCCACACCTGTGGCTGAATCCACTTCCATGTATAGCGGGGCTAGGACACTTGAGGCGACTCCCAGGGAGTCTCAAGAACTACCAACCATATATGGGGGTCACGTCTCAGGGTCTCGACGACATCAGATTAAGAGTGAAACCAGTGATTCGACCTCTATAATTCTTCTATACTAAATTTACGACTGCCACCTCTTAACCAAATTAAATGACATTCACGTTCCCCTTTTTGGCATGTACAATCCTTCAATTGGATACGACCACTATGATTAAGTTAGTAGGGGCTTCTGGTAGAGCCCTTCCCAAAGGCATGCCAATGGTCATGGAGGTGGAAATCCAACCTGACCAAACTGCAGTGCTCCTGATCACTAGGAGGGATGCCTATGGGACTGTGCCTAAGTTTTTTGAGATGGGATCTGATGATGAGGATCAACCAGATAGTTGAGGTCCATTCATGCCTGATCAAAAGCCAGATGTGGACCTAGATGAGCAGTTCCTGGGGGCATTCCCTGCATATGAGCCCTCCAACCATGCACACTGGGATGAGACGACATCTGACGAGGAGGACAGCAAAATAGTATGTTGCCGATCATGGAAGCTGATCAAGAACTTCATCAATAACACCCCCATGGTTTATGGTTGTATGAGATGGATAGACATCACTTGCGGCAACATGAACTATGTATTGGGGGACTGGATGCCCAGCGTCCACACATGTTCTCCCAATATCTTATGGTAGAAATGATTTGGGAGTATGATTGTGTCCTCATCCTGGGATGGCCATGGAGGATGGAAGTAAATATCATGATGCTCAAAAAGGCTGAAGATGAGGTCCAGTGGCTGGAGAATTAGGTGGAAGAGCAGTCTCTCTCCCTCAACGTGCAATCTGAGGTAATATTGCGATTGAAGGCCCAACTAGAAGAAGCATAAGAGGGCATGAAGTGAGATTCTGAGGAGATGATCATCATCTGGGATGACATGGAGCTTGCCTAGATTGTGGCCAACGAATGGAACCCTCTCGATGTCGTGGAGGATCAGGAGCTGAACAGACGGTAGTAACTCCTGGACACCACCAACAGAGGCTGGAAGAGCTTCTATGCTCTTTTGACAAGGTCAATCTGTCCAAGGGGGAATCAACCCTCTGGCACTGTAATGATTACGAACCCTCAAACATAAATTCATGATGTAATTGTATAATGTCGTAGCAGAGATGAGTTCGGTTATTTACATTGGTTTATTGCATCCTCGTGATCTTCATGGATCATCCAATGATCCATCCCTAAGCTCACATGGGTCGGGACCAATGTGAGAAATAAGGGATGACCACATTATAACCCCATTCAAATATAGGAGTGAAAAACAATCTTTAGGAATCTATGATTTGAACAACCAGTCTGTATTTATGGGAAGAAATAGGTGAGGCCTGAATGCAAAATGAAGATCTCAGAATAGCCGAATTACGTTTTTCCCAGTGTGCTCGTGTGCATGAATGTGGTAACGCCTGGGGTTCTAGGATCAATCCGAAAATATGGGAATGATAGGTTTGAATCATGATACCTTAGTTTCAGAACACTGTGGGGGTGGGGTGTGACAATAAAGAATAATTGTAGACCACATTCGAAACACATTATTCTTATTATATTATCCTAGAGTGGGGATATAAAATGAGGGACGACCAATGACCATGTTCGAAACAAGGGGCTTGACTCAAATTGTCATCCATTAGTCTTCCAGAATGTTAGTGTAGGATAATAGGTGGGCCATAGGCTGAGCATCCATACTGTAAGGAGGTACCTCCATACCTGATAGAGGAAGAGGGTTAGAATAAGGGGCATGAAGAGTGTGGAATGTGGAGTGGGGGTTTGTTCGAATAGAATCCAACACCCTTGATGTTACACCACAATGGTGGAAGCACATTTGATAGAAACATCAGACTGGTCATGGATCATTCTTTCTTTTTTAGGTAGGACCTCTTAGGTGATGGATTCATTGCTTCCCAATGACATCTTGGGGTATCCCTAACTTGTTCAGGGAAAAACTACTGTTACATGGTTCCCCAAAAGGGGTCCGGTCAGGGGCAGGAAATGAGGAGGAACATGATTTATGATTCTTGGGGATGAAAACTAGGTGAAATGCCTAGGTGTCTGTACATATCTCATGAGGATGGGAATCAAGCCGTACATGTTTCCGGATGTATATTTTAACGTCATGTGGGATGATGAAAATCCTGGCTATGCCGGTACACATCCTACAAAACAACTAATCCCACGTGGTTCGTGCTCGATGTGGGAAACATGATGTTATGGAGGGACTTTCCCGACATAGGAAGGAACAAGTTTGGGTGAATGGACGCTCAGTGAATGTAGTCCAAATGATGTTAACCCATCCATGTAGTGTACCTAGATGCATAAACAAGTAAACCTGATTATGTCAGAATTCCACTTGAACATGAGGAAGTGGAAATATGTGAATCACGATGCTCATAATTTGGATCACAATGATGGTGTTGTGAAGATGAGGGACAACTGTTTAATGTGTTCGAAACATAGTATACATATCAAGTTTCCCTATAATGGGGACAGACAAATGAGGTTCAACTATTGAACGTGATCAAAACAGAAGATCTGTCGAAAATTTCATCCAAGATCCTTTGGAACATTGCCCCGAAATGTTAGGAGATCTCTTAGGCCTTGCATCTATTCCATCCGAGGGTCCTTTTGGATGTGGAAGAGGATGAGGATCCAAATAGAGAGCTCACGATGCTTGGACATGGAACAAGGGGAATGTCCCCATGAAAATTCCACACATCGGGCTCTTGGTCAAGACGCATCTGAATACGACAATGAGACAAGTTAGATAGAAGGAGTTGAGTCCCCTCCCATAGATTTATCTTATTTTAGGGTCATAGAATTCATAACATGGATGGTAGGAAACATGGGAGACTCATGGTGAGTTAATTATAAAACCCAACGTGGATGGGAACCTGGGGTTCTTACCACCACGTGTTCCCTAGGAAGATTTTAGGTCATGGGACCAAAAAAGATGGTTAAGCTCGGCCTGAGGCAAGATGCACTGACGTTCTTATGCAGCCAATGAGGATGGGGATGATGCCACACATAATTCAAATGTGGCACGGTAAGGTATTGGTGCTACAGACAAAATGGGCTTATGGGTGAGTCCCCCCACACCAAAAGAAGCGGTATTTGATATATCGTGTTTGTCCATTAATTTGAATGATGTTTTTTTGTGAAGTGACAGGCCTAGGATAGCAAGTCCCAAAAACACTACAAAATTACAGCCATATTCAGGCATTTAAAAATGGTATGGTGTGTGACCGATACTAAATATGGTGTCCCCTTGAGTGAGAACATCACGATGCAGTGTTGTGTTTCGTTGTGCGGTCAGGATGATAATGTCAAAGTTTAGGGTCATGTGATGGGACCATGCATTTTTTTAACGTTATGCAGCATAGATGTAGTAGAGAATATTCTATGTGGGTATTGTGTGTGGTGTAATAAAACATACCCGACGTGAATGAGGACATAATCCCATTCCACAACGTATGCAATTCTGAGAATGGAACACCGGCCCAAGGGGCCAAATAGGGGTAAGAGGGTAAGGAGAAAGAGAAAATAGCACCCAATTGATCTAGACATAAAAACTAGACGTCAGGGTGATCCTACGTATCCCATAAGGATGGGAATGAAACTATAAATAGATCTATAAAGGGGAAATACGAAAATATCTTAGTTTAGGGACATAGAACTCGGACCAAGGAAGTAGGACTATCCCAAGTAAAGGCGGACCTTAACCCAATCCCTAAGCCTACATGTGTTTAACTCAGTATAGAAAATAAGTGAGGTTATAGTATTCGTAATACATGAGTTGCAAGCAAGGGGGAAAATATGAGAGGCCCCAAGCGATTTGCTTGTCGTGGCTATTTTCCTACTAATGTGAGGATGCACACTGAGGAAAAATACCAAGAGATTCAAAGATCTACTTAGACATGATGAGGTGGAGAAGGATGTGAATCATGTAACTGACATTTTGGTATTAAATTGGTCGGCATGAAAATGGAGGATGACTGTTTATCATGTTTGAAACACAGTATCCATATCATGTTAGCCTGGAATGGGAACAACAAATGAGCATCTACTGCTGACCATATTCGCAATGCATGATTTGTATAGGCTTGTTTCTCAACATCCATTAGGGCATTGGCCCAAAGTGGAAGGAGAGCCCTTAGGCCTAGCATCCATGTCGTTCGGGGGCCCTTCTAGATGGGAAGCATTATAGAATCCCTAATAAAGGGGAAAAAATCCTGAGAAATGGGTGATAGTATGTCCTGGTAGAATCCAACATTCCCGGTGCTAAACCAGAGTGCACTTGGGCACATTGGTGAATCACCAAAGAGGATGGAGGGGCTCATCTTGAGGGATGTCGATTTGAAAAGACGAGTATAGAAAAAGGGGATATTGAACCCTCAAGAGAAATTGGTACATGGCATTTTTTTACAAACCTGACATGAACGAGGACATTATCTCGTGCCACACCATATATCCCTTTCATGGAGGAATGCAGGGCGAGGGGCCAAGATGGGGCTGGACCCGAATACAAGATGCTAGGGTGGTCCTATGTATCCCATGAGGATGGGAATAAATCCACACATAGTTCTAGAACCGCATATAGGGGTAGGATACCAAAATGGGGTGGGGGTGTACGACGTAGCGAGTAACCTGATGTGAATGAGAACTTAATCCCATATCACACCGTATAATCCAGATAAGGATTTTTGTTGGGCCTAAGAAGGCCAATGGGATTGAGGCTGAGCCTTGGTTAGGATGGCCCAACCAGTTTTGTAGTTCAATGTATTGAAGCGAGGATGAAGAGTTATCTCATCTGGGGATTTTTACGGCGTAACGAGTAACCCGATGTGAATGAAGATAGAATCCCACATCACACAATGAAATCCCATAAGAGAGAACCTGGGTCGGGGGCCTGAAAAGTCCAATGGGACTATGTATTGTCCTTATATGGGGTGGATATACACCCCCTTTTATAGTTACTACCTCATCACACCTCGTAAGACCAAGTGAGCAGTGCTTGGTGTCGGAAACAAGGAGCCGGTCTCGGCTCTCCCCGTCATATGTGGCATGATAGCTGGCATTTCCCGAAGGGAGTTCGTCACATTGAGATACAACGGGGCAGAATGAACCACTACACTTGATGTTTGGGACATCATGGGGTGGTCCCAACAATCTAGGATAGATGTTGACCATGATCGAAACACAGCGCCCCTATAGTGACCTGAAATTGGAGAACACATGAGAATCGACCGCTGACCATATTCGTAATGCTGGATATGTATCGGCTTGTTTCTCAACATCCTTGAGGACCTGGCCCAATGTGGTAGGATATCCCTTAGGCCTAGCATCCATACCATTTGGTGGCCCTTCTAGATGGGAAAGATGGTGGAATACCAAACAAACGAGTGGGTGAAGCATAGTTGTACCCATCTATGAAAGAGGTGAATGTCTCCAGGGAGCAGGACATACAACCAGATCAAGGTTAGCTCGACGTGAATTGGGGAAGAAGTTTTCACCCCACCATATGACTTGAGCCTGAGGGGACGATTCAGGCATTTGTGCTGGGCTAACAGACAAAATGTGTGGGTGTTATTATGTATCCTATAAGAATGGGAAGCAAGCTATATGTAATTCATGAAGGCCATGCAGTTAAAGATTGTGTGGTGAGGACTTGGGAGAATATAAGAATGAGAGAGCGAGCACATGCTGCAACCGTTATAATCCTGGAATGAGTGGGGCAAGGAATCCTACACCATATTATGCAATGATCCTCTACAAAGCTCCTCTGAGAGAACTATACCCAGGGGGAATAGTCAAAGAGAAGAGTTCGGGGATGGGCTCATGAAGAGGCATATGAGGGTTCCGACGTATCCCAAGTGAATGGGAATCAAGACATACATAGTTCTCAAAATGTAGTTTATCTTCATGTAGGATGATACGTAGTTTATAGTCTTGCAGGACCGGATAGTTTAAGGTCATGCAGGACTGGCGTGCAGTTTAATGTCATGCGGGACTATCCAGTTTATGGTTATGTAGGACCCTCTAGTTTAAGGTCATGCAGATATTTTAACGTCATGCCGGACTATCTAGTTTAAGGTCATGCAGGAACATCAAGTTTAAGGATGTCGAGGACCATCCATTTTAAGGACTGGCAGGACAATCCAGATTATGGTCGTGCAAGACCATCCAGTTTAAGGTCGTGCAGGACCAGAAGATTTAGAAAAAGTATCACTTGAGGAATTTGGCATTGGTGGGAGGAGTTATACGGTCACCATACATGGTCACTAGGTACTATGCTCCATTTGGGTAAACACTGTGAACTATGTAAGGACCTTCCCATTTAAGCACCAGCTTGGGCGGTTTCCTGCCAGGGATCATCGGCTCTCGGAGGTCCTATAACAAGTCGCGTTGTAGAAATGAGAGGAGGCGAACCTTCTTGTTGAAGGCCCTAGCTATCATTTTATGATTCCTTTCCAGATTATGCATGGCATGAATCCTATTCTTGTAAAGTGATTTCAATTAATCCAGACGAATTCCGGCCACCTTATCTAGCACCTGGTAGTCATATATCGTTGTGCGTAATGAAGGGAGCTAGATCTCGATGGGAAGGATGGCCTCAGCTCCGTACACCAGGGAAAATGTGGTCACCTGGGTGGAATTGCGAGTCGTCGTCTGATAGGCCCAGATGGAATGGAGGTTCTTGTCCGACCAACACTTCTTATTCGGACCAACCATTTAATGCAAGAAGTTTGAGAGGGTTTTGTTGAACACCTCGATTTGTCCATTGAAATGCACATGATAGCAGGAGGTATGGTTCGAATGAATGTTTTACATAGCGTAAAATTTCTATAGCTCTGCTGCTCAGAAGTTGGTACCGTTATCGGTGAGGACAGCATGAGGGACTACAAAATGATGGATGATGTTTGAGCTCACGAAGTCAACGATAGAAAGAGTCTTGATCTCCTTGAGCAGAAATGCCTATTCCCACTTGGAAAACAAATTTGTGGCGGTCAGGATGAACCTGCATTGGTGAGATGTCACTGGTGGATAGGGACCCACGACATCGAGTCCCGACATCCCAAACGGCTGAGAGTACTTGGTAGAGTATAGAGGTTCTGGTTGTCTATGCAAGAAGTTAGAATGTATTTGGCATGTTTGATATCACTTGGAGAACTTGATACAATCATGGATCATAGAGTTCCAGATGTTCCCCAGTCTCTGAGTCTGTTGGGTCAACATTGGCCAAGCCTGGTGGGAACAGTAAGAACAGGCATGGAACTTCTGCATAACCATAGAAATCTCAACTCCTTGGATGAAACAATGGAGAACACCATCGAACTCATTCTTTTAGAGGATCTTCTCGAGACACGAACAAATCTGGAGGGTATACTGCAGTGCGCAGCGTCGGAATCGATCATGCTTGGGCAGATCAGCTGGGAGGCATCCATTTTGGAGATACTCAACAAAAGGGGCTCTCCAGTGAGGAGTCGCTTCAAACACTGCATCTGAAGAACCTAGGGGTCTTGACATGGAAGATCTGGAGGTTATATGTCTTACTCACATGTCGTCATCATCCTCTAGGGTGATGGGTGAAATGACTCTCTAGTGTGCCACATGTATAATCAGATAATCCTTATCGGCTTCTGCAAGTGATGCAGCTATGCCATCTAGGGCATCTACTCGACCATTTTGAGATCAAGGGACATGAGTAACTTCTGGCCTAGATGGAAACATGTCCATTAACTGGAGGGTGTGCTCCAAAAATGGTGTGATCTATGGATTTATGACAAAATAACAACCATTGACTTGCTAGATGACTAGTTCGGAATCCGCTTTAGCATGAAAATGGGGTACATCGATCTCAAGGGACAACTCGAGGCCAGTGATATGATCTGGATACTATGCCTCATTGTTGGTTCAGTATTCTGAAAAAAGAAATGAGTATGGCATAACAACTTGCACTGGGGAAATCAAGAAGATACCCAGTCCCACTCTACTGAGCCTAGGATCATTGAGCCTCCTGCTAGGGGGGCTTCGACAGGCACCATCAAAGGGCATCTTCCAACCCAAGATGACATGATCTACTGAGAGGATTTCCTCATAGTGAAAGTCCAGGTCCAGGTAATGTTCCATGGAGGTCCGATGGTTAGAAATAATTTCTATCAATGCTTGTCCCTTGACGGCCTTCTAGGGGACAAACCTGATGTCGAACTGCTGGAGGATTACTGCCCACTGTGCTAGTCGGCTGGTGAACATGGGGTGGTTTTGAATGTACTTCAGTGGGTCTACACCAGAAACCAATGGTACCTTGTGGTTCCACAGGTAGTGTCTCTACTTTTGTACTGCAAAAACAAGTGCATGGCAGCTCTTCTCGATGAGGGAGTATCTGGTCTCAGTATCGAGGAGCATGCAGCTGAGGTAGCAAAGACTATTTTTCGTCCACTCAATGTTTTTCTGGGCGTGAATGGTGTCGAGAGATCGTTCCAGGGTTTTCACATACATGATTAAAGGCTTTCCAGTGATGGGTGGCATCAAGACCGGAGGCTAGAGCAGATAATGCTTGATTTCCTCAAACGTGGTGTGGCATTATTCGTCCCATTCGTAGGCAGAGACTTTCCTCATTAGCTGAAAAAGGGCATACACATGTCATAAAAATTCACAATGAATCATCTTATGTAGGAAAAGTGGACTTAGAAACCTAGAATCTCCGGAATATTTCTTTGGGGTGGCATCTGGCGGATTTCCTAGATCTTCTATGTGTTAATCTCGATGCCACTGTACCTAACAACAAAACCAAGAAACATCCCGGAGGTGACTGTGAAGGCACACTTCAACGGGTTCTTCTTCAAGTGGCTGGAATGGAGGAATCCGAACACTTTCTCAAGGTTCTTCAAATGGTCCCGGTGCTGGTGTGATTTGACCACCATATATCCTATATAGCATTCCATCAATGTCCCGAGGATTGGAATGAATATGCAGTTCATGGCCCGTTGATAGGAGACACCTACATTCATCTGGCCGAAGCGCATAACCTAGTAACAAAGAGTAAATTAGGGCACCATAAAGGTGGTGGAATCTTCATCCTCAAGGTCCATTTGGATCTGATTATATCCAGAGTAACCATCCATGAATGAGAGGGCCTATAAGTGAGTCGTAGCGTCAATCAACAATTCTATCACTAGAAGGGGAAATTCATCCTTCAGAGAGTGATATTTGAGAACCCGGAAGTCGATGCAGACACTGATATGTATGTTCCACTACCAGACAGGTACAATTGTGGATAACCACTTGGGTTACTAGACCTCCATGATGAAGTTGGCCCATATGAGCTTTTCATCTTCAACCTCGACCACGACACCGTGAGAAGGGTGCATCTTTCTTGGAGGATACTTGAACCCGTGATGATTTGCCGGGAGACCGAGGTGGTGGATCACAACCAAAAGATCTAGTCCTAGAATCTTTTCATAACACCAGGAAAACATTTCATTGTGTTGCTTATGAAAATCCACGTACCACTTCTACTCCTCGAGGGACATGGTGGCACTGATCAATGTGGGTCTCTGATCTTCCTCTCTACCAAGGGTCACTTGTACCAGTTCATCGATTGATTATCCAATAAAAAAAACATATTTTGATTACATTTTAATGGTATTAAAAGTTCATTTTTGATCTTATGGGCCTGAGTTACTGTATTATAATTTTGAACATCCATTCTCACCATTTGTGCACTTCATGCCTAATGTGCTTCAATTTAGGGCCAATGTTTAATTTGATTTTAAAGAATGTAATTATCCATATTATAATTTGATATTTGGTTAAATGGATATAAAATTAAATATGTACATTTTTTATTCAATAATCAATAGAGGATTCATAAAGGATAAAGGGAATATTTGGCGATGAAAGGAAACAATTCTGGAGAATGAAGATACGATATCATCCCACTGATGAGAATGTGGGGCCCACAATACTGGTCAAATGAAGCCCAAAGTTCATGTAATGAAAGAAGACATATATAGGAAGAAATCATTCTTCTAGATCCATTACAAATTCGTCCTAAATGGTTTCTATTATGGCGTATCAAGTGGAAGATACAATTCTGGGCCAGATTCTGCGGCCCAGAAAACAACATCCCACCAATTAATCATATCCCGCGAACAGAATATTATTTTGAGCTGAAATTTTACAAGATGGTAGGGGACATCAGGTGATTTATTTAGGTATTATATGGACCACTCTAGTTCTGCCTTCTAGAGGGTCCTTTTGGCACATCTTTCTGGTGGATTCATGCTGGATGCCACTTCGGGATAGGAATTGAAAGTTCACATCTCCATTAATTGTCCACCAACAATTCCCCAACACAATTAATTAAAGGCACATGGGATGATGGGGGCTCGTCCAAATACTTCTAAAATTACTATTTAAGGCATTAGTGGTGGAGTATTTTAAGGATCATGGAGTTTTACTTTCATTTTAATGTAGTTATTCCAAATTTCCTTTGTAACGTTCTTATTTCACATGTAAGTTGTTTGAACCAACATTGTTTTCAATAAAATTTCTTCTTCTTCTCTTTTTTTATTATACTTATTTTCACATTGATATTTTTTCCCAATGGTGTGATCTTATTCACAGAAACACTTGTGAATTTATTCACACAATAGTGGAGTGATCACTTCATTGTTTTATTGTTCTTCTTCTATTCCGACCCTATGAGTTTTCTTTCCGCTTCCTTTGAGATCATAGAATCAATGGAGGGATAAACCCTTATGGTTTATTCCTATTGATTTGCATGGGGATTATTGGATGTTATTTTATGATCTAAAATTATATAATCATTTCATTAATTTATGATTTCTATTTTATGATTATTTTCTTCTTCATCTACGTCAACTTTATCAATGAAATATTTCAAGAGATAGTACGATCCAATTTCTTGGAGTGATCATTAAATTTATCCTCTAAGTGAATTGGTTATTATACTTGGAATTGTGTAGTGGTTAAATTGGCGAATGATTTTGAGGATTTATATCATTTTGTGGATGCGTCTTGAATTACTGAAACAAACATTATAAGAAAATAAATACGGCCAATCTAACCCTAGTAACAGCTTAGGATCAACTCATCTCCATTAATTGTTTTAGACTAAGTAATTGTATGTTTTAATTTATTTTATTTAAATTATATCAGTAGTTATTTAAACAAATCAATCCAAATAATTGGCCACTCCATAGATAAATCCTTCAAAAATCAGAGTGCCTCTAGGTTTCTTCTTCAGTCCCTATGGATTCGACTGCTACCTATACTACAACGACCTGATACTTGTTGGGTAACTTTGGGTGAAACCAAATTTTGGCGCCATTGTCGGGGACCCAAGTATGTTACGTAAGACATTATCATCCTTTTCTCACCCCACATTCTCTATTCCCACCCCCATCTCTCATATCTTTTCCCCTTTCTGTTTGTGTGTTTCCTGAGAATATAGAATCCAACTTTATGTCTTCTCCATTGGAGTATCTTCCAATTACCATGTCACAAACTCATGTTGGAATAAAATGGAAAATCAATATCAGGAAGTCCTTAAATTATAAAATTTCTTTGATCAACCATTGATTAATTACATCACACCCAATGAGACGTACAATCAATGGGCTAATGAATGCTTAAATGATCAATTTCGTACCCTCTCTAGGATGATTGAAGAGTCCAATCTTAGTGAAGTCCATAATGTTAAACCTTCAATCCTATCTATTACTCAATAATTACTTGAAAAATTGTGTAATCAAATGGAGATAACGAATTTTGAGGTTTCATCTATGATGTTAGAACTAACAAAATTAAAACAAGTGAAGAACCCACTTTAGAGTCTGGGAAATCAGAGTTAGATAATGAAGTGAATTGGTAAAGTAATATTGATAGTCAAGCTGAAGAGTGTTTAAATCTGGATGAAATTAATTTTTTGAATTCAAATGATAATAAATTGACATCATGTATTGAGATTCCTGAACATGGCCCCATTAGTGAATTTTTAGGACCACTGATCCCTGAACAATTGGGAGAAATCTGAAACATTGAGGCAATTCCTACTCCTAGAATTCAAATGGACACATTTGGGGATAAAAAATAGTTTTATAAGGCACCAATTAATTATAATGTTTTTGTAGAAGAATCTAATTGTCAATCAAATTGGCAATTTTTTTCCGAAATTTCAATCAACATGTACTCAAAATCGTTGTCCTTCCTTCCCCACTCGAGTATCCCATCATTTGTGATAAGAAAGATATTGATGTGTTCATTCATTCATCTCATGAAACCCAAAAATGGGGATTTATCTTTGATTTATTAGGAAAGACTACATAAGATAAAAGTTCAACCATTTCTGATACTTCTTGCATTCTCCCATTCATTTGAGAAATTAGTTTTTTTCATGAATCAAATTAAAAACCTTCTTTCCAATCACAAGGGAGAATCATTCTCAATCATGTTGAAGTGGAGAAATATGGGGTACTTAAAATGTTTAATGTTGGTATTAGGTAAGTTAGGGGTCCGTGTTGAGCTAGCGACGATAAACAAAATCATTGCATGGGAGGCAAGCTGTGGTTTTCATATTTTATTTTATATAATTAGTTCTTCAGACTGTTGAACTATTCTTCTATAATGAGTAAGGATTGGTATGAAATGGGAGCACCATATTCTCTCGTGTCACATGGTGTGATCCCTGAGTAATAACTTACCTAGAAATTTAATAGAAGACAATGTATCAATAGTTTGTTTTATTTTTATTTATGTATTTGTTAGGTTAAAAACAAATAAATTAGATTGTTGGCATATTCTTCTTTTGTGAGTATGGATGGGTATGAAGGGGGAGCATTGTATTCATCTGTTTCACGCAGTGTGATTCCTGAATAATACCTTACCTAGAAATTTAGAATAAGACAATGTGTCATTGGTTTGATTTAAAAAAACAAAAAAAAGGTACAACCATAAAAATTATGATACTTGGTATGAAATAAATCATTGTGTTGTTTGTTTTTTCTGGTTTGGTCTTCTTTGTATGGTTCAGGTACTATTTTGGGTAATACATGTTCAATCAAGGAGGTTCCTACATCCCCCAAGAGACCAAAGGAGTAATCTGAAGCTTTATGATCTTCAACTTCAAAAACTAGGTGAATTTGTTCCATGTTTATCATTTTCAATTTTCTATTTGAACTCCTCTCCTACCCCCTTCTAACTTTTCCTTTATTTAAACACTGGGGGAAATTTTATTCTATGTTTGGGGGAGATGATATAAAAAAATTTGATCTTGTGTGCAAAAAAATGTGTGGAAGGAAAAATTTCATTAACCTTGAACATGATAACACACATTCCAATATCTAAAATTGTATATCAAATAATTTTGAATACCTTGTTTCTGATTTTAATTCATATTTATGTTCATGTGTATAGATTTTTGGAAAGTGCGGTTATCCTATGTGATTTATCACCATTTATATTTTCATCCATTTATTTAAAAAAACACAATCCATGCCCTTAAGATTGGGGGGGAGGGGTATTAGTTTGAGTTCTTTGGGTCCATAATAAATGATATAGGGTTGGTGATAATTTTAATTTTAACATGAGTATTCAAAAAAAGTCAATTGCATGTAGAGTAATTAATTGACCTAATGTGTGGCTTTCGACACTTGAGGACCGAGACTCCATAGTTGTCTGGCCTGGAGTTGGGCATTTTTTCTCTATTTGTGGTAATTTGAATTTGGATTTGATTTAGTAAACTCGAGATGGTCCCCGAGTATGTGAGCTTCACTTGGTGCCCTAAAATCATTGAGTCTGGGTGTCATTGGCAATGTCTTTCTACATGAGTTTACTTGATTGAGTTCAATTTCAATTACCATGGAAGAATTTCAACAAAAAAACAAAAAAACAAAAACAAATTTTCAAAAAAAATAAAAAACAAAAAAAACAAAAAAAAATTGATTATTCATTTTAATATTAAAATATCATTCCTCCTAGGGCTTCCATCTTTTCTCCAATTGAATGTAAATGAAACCTCCTGTCTATTGTGATGCACAACACTTCATCATGATTAATTGAAATTGGATGAAATATGGCGGTAAAATTAAACAAAGGAGTGGGATTGGGCATGGGTTATGCCGTTGGACTCAGCTTTTTTTAAATGATTTTGATGGGTTTAATTATATGTTTGAATGAGTTCTTTGGGTGAGCAATGTGTATTAAAATGTTTTTGGAAAATGTCATTTGAATTTAATTTTTGTGAGATATATTTTGCTCTGGACTAGAAAAATTCAAGTTGGGGGTGTGATTAGCCAATAAAAACACATATTTTGATTACATTTTAATGGTATTAAATGTTCATTTTTTATCTTATGGGCCGGAGTTAGTGGATATTAATTTTGAACATCCATTCTCATCATTTGTGCACTTTATGCCAAATGTGCACCAATTTAGGCCCAATGTTTCATCTATTTTAAAAAAAATGTAATTATCCGTATTTCAATTTGATATTTGGGTAAATGGATATACACTTAAATGTGAACAATTTTTATTTTGGGATCAGGGGAGGATTCATAAAGGATTATGGGGATATTTGGCGATTAAAGGAAAAAAAATTCTGGAGAAGGTGGATTGGATATCATCCCACTGATAAAAATATGGGGCCCCTAATACAGGCCAAATGAAGCCCAACTATTATAGGATTCTATAATACATATAAAGGAAGAAATAATTCTCCTGGATCCAGTTCTAATGCATCCTAAATGGTGGTTATTAAGGTGGACCAAATTGAAGATGCAATTCTGGGCCAGATTCTGCGGCCCAGAAAAAATAGCCCACAATTTAAATCATATCTCACGAATGGTATATTCTACTGGGCTGAAAGTTTACAGTATGTTAGGGGACATCTGGCGCTTCATTTAAGAATTATATGGGCCCCTCCAATTCATCTTTATAGAATTTCCTTTCGGCGCGTACTTCTATTGGATGCAAGTTGGATGACACTTCAGGACATGAATTGAAAAGTCATATCTCCATTAATTGTCCACCAAAATTTCCCCAACATAATTAATTTAAGGCACATTGGATGGTTGTGGCTCGTCCAAAGACTTCCAAAATTAATATTTAAGGAATTAGTGGTGGAGTATTTGAAGGATTTTGGAGTTTTACTTTCAATGTAATGTTGTTATGCCAAATTGCCTTTGTAACATTCTTCTTTCACATTTAAGTTGTTTGAATCACCTTAGTTTTCAATAAAAGTTCTTCTTCTTCTCTTTTTTTCATCTTCCATTCACATTGATACTGTTTTCCCATGGGTGTGATTTTCTTCACACCAACACTTGTGAATTTATTCCCACAACGGTGGAGTGATAATTTCATTGTTTTATTTTTCTTCTTCAATTCTGCCCCTATGAGTCTGCTTTCCACTTTCTTTGAGATCATAGAATCAATGTAGGGCTAAACCAATATGGAATGGTTCTATGGAGTTTCATGGGGAAGATTTGATGTTATTTTATGGTCTAAAATTTGGTAATCATTTCATTAATTTAATATTTTCATTTGATTGTTATTTTCTTCTTCATCTTCACCAAATTTTACAATTACACATTTTGAGTGCAAGTACGATCCAATTCCTTGAAGTTATCATTAAATTGATCCTCTATGTTCATTGGTGATTAGCCTTGGAATTGTTTAGTGGTAAAATTGGTGAATGATTTTGAGTAATTATATCATTTTGTGGATACGTCTTGAATTATTGAAACGAATGTTATAAGAAAATTAATGTATCCAATATAACCCTAGTAACAACTTAGGATCAACTAATCTCCATTAATTGTATTAGACTAAGTAATTGTATGTTTTAATTTATTTTCTTTAAATTAAATCAGTATTTTTTTCAAATCAAATCAACAAATAGTTGGCAACTCCATAACCAAATGCTTCCAAAATCAGAGAGTCTCTAGGCTTCTTCTTCGGTCCCGGTGGATTCGAACCCTTATTGTACTATAATGAACTCATACATGTAGGGTAAATTTTGGGGCAACCATCGATCGTTGCGGAGATGACTTCTTCAAAGGCAGGGAGAGCATCCTCTAGATCCTCTACTTCGCTTGTGAAGGAGAGAATCCTTGTGGGTGAAGCTTCACCTAGGTTGGAAGAACATGATGGGATTCTAGTACCAGCCCATATAGTAATAGACAACATATGAGGAGATTCACACACCTCTGAGACCATAGCGATAAATGCGGTCAATCCAATCCCATCCGGTCTTTGGACCAAGGGGCCACACTTGATAATATCAAATCAATAGTGGTGAGTCAACTTGTTCTGGTTAATTCTAGCCCGATGAAATATACATGAATGATCTACTATCGTTGACATGGAGTGGACATCCCGATACCGTACGGGGGTAGGAGGCTCCGGGATCACCTGAGCCTGCTTTTGGTAGGAGTACGAGGTGATTTTCCATTGTCTCATGGACATGGGAATATGCTTTCCTATAGTACCAGAGACAACAAAGAATTGCCCCATGTTGGGGGTTGTGGCATCCAATTGATGGATCAGGAAGAGGTAGGCGTAATCCAAACCCACCTAGGGGACACTTGTGACTTTGGTGTGTTCAACCTCACCTGCCAGAATCTGATTATCCTTTCTCTTGTACTAGTCAGTGTCTATATAATGGGTTTCAAAAGTGGAAGAAAGAGATTAATCACCATGGAGTACGCATACTCAACCGTTAAGTGAATACTTGGGTCATTGTTGATATGATGAGGGGGTCACCGCGTGCAGGTGGAGCCATGGTCCTCCCTTCAATGCATTGTATGCAGTGTACTGGGAGAGAACCATAAACTCTGTAATAGACACTAGGACACTGAACTGGGTCTTCAAACAGATCATGTTGATTAGGGTCTGTTCTGTCCTATCATATCCCTAGATCCTTAAATATAAGGGAGTCAGGAGGTCTTCGGATAATCCCAGCTTCAGCAGTGTCTGCATTAGGATAAGGTTGATCCCGGAGCCAGTGTCAAAAAGACAGAGTCGATCCTCCATGTAGTTATATTGGCTAGTGATGTAAAGTGGGTTGATGTGCCCCTGATGGGAGAGCCATCATCGCCTCCTGAGAATGAAATGATGACCTAGAATTCTACATTCTCAACTGCTTCAGAATGAAAGGCTTATGTAGCTATTATCTCCCTCTAAAACTGGAGGGGGCTCCTTAAAGCCTCAGTGAGTGATTCGTGCATATATGGCCACTAGAGGAGTGATTCAAGGTCGGAAAGCCACACTAGGATTGATGCAATGTGCTTGAGGATGTTGTACTTAAATTCCAGGTGCGAAATTATTCTTATAGAAGTATGCTCGGCGATTGGAGGCTTGGCGGGACCTGCCAGCTGGACCGGTGGCTGGATGGTACTGGGTTTATCCCGCTGTTCACTAGTCGATGCCCATAGATTCAATATCGGATTAGAACCGGATGACTACGATCAGAACATGCCATGAAATGGATCATATTCCTCCTAGATTGGGTGGAAAGAGGTTGTTGAACCGACTCATAGGAGGGTTGGAAGAACTGGATGTTGGGCTAGAACCTCAAAGAGGCTTCCTACGTACCATGCCTTGACATGATTCAATTTCATCATAGTTCGGGATGGAATGGGGTTCAGTACACTGATGTGTGGTAGTCAGGACCAATGGATGGTGGGCTTGAACCTCACGGAGGCTTCCTACGTACCATACCATTACATGGATCAAAGTCCTCATAGTTCGGGTGGAGCTTGTCATGGTTGATTCTTTCTCTAAGAACATGTGAGTAATGCCTAGTGTGAGGAACAAGAGGCATCAAGAACCTGATGATCACATCATGAGTGGTGCGTCTGTGGGATGTAGGCTGGAGCTTATGCTCTAGGCAGCCAAAGTTGTCAAAGATTAGGACTTACTCCAGGATGGAGGCCCAATTGCATCAAAGCCCAGCGGGAGAGGGACTTGGCACCTAGGAAGAGAGGAGGAGAAGAGATGCTACCTCCGAAAAAGAAGGATAGAGGCTTACACCAACGTGGTTTCCCTTCCCCTATGCAGAAAACACAACTCCCATAAGGAGAATATCTTCCCCTATTGATACCAGGGGGCGTGGATAATGTCCAAGGTGGGGATACACTACATGAAAGGCACGGGGTGATGTCATCGTTCAACGTCATGGGCTAAGGGTGATGGTTCCTGGCAGTTTAACATCCTCCAACTTCGACGAGGTGGATTTTCTCTGCACCCCTAGGACATACATAACCAGTACCCTCTGATCCTCATGGAAGGTAAGGAATCTACATTTCCATGGTGAGGGGGTGTCATGGAGCGAACCATTGAGGGGTCCACGTTAGCGTGGCTATGCGAAGTAGCAATAGCCATTAGCATTCCTATGTGAAAAATCATAAGGCGACGCAACGCAACAGGTAATATTGTTCAGGGGACCTTGATATCACAACTTGAAAACCTGGAGGGTCTCACAAGAAAATAAATTGCCAAGTAGAGGGGTCCATAGGCAAGGGAATTTTGAAGCTCTGTTTCTCCGCTTGGAAGAGGGCACTCGCGAAGGGGTGTGATTCACAAAGTGGGGTGCCTAAGCCTATGAATGGGGAAGAAGTGAATATGGGAGGTGCTTCATGAAGGGGAAAGGCATTCTCAGAGAACATCCTTGTAGAGAAAATGTGCCTCATGAAACAAGGTGTTGTGAATCAATGTTCTTCGTGAATTACAGTGACCCTGCCTTATCATGGAGATCATGTGTTCATGAATGGTTTTTTGTGATTAATAAGCGCTCCCCAAAGACCCGGGTCCCCTTAGGGATCCCCTTCCTTCGCAAATGCCCTTATCCATCATGAAAGTCAAACCTCTAGGAAATGGGGATCAAAATGTGAAAAAGGGGAGGAACTTCACAGACCATAAGTACCTCGCACAGCTCATGGTTCGCAGAGCGGAAGGATGCATCGCTATTCAGGAGATGGGAAGAAGAATGGTCAGATTTCCCATCATTTGGGCTCATGGGGAGACCAACATTTATATGCATGAGGCACCATGAAGTAGAGATTACGCGGCATGAAGAGAGACTTTGTTTCATCGTTGCGGGCTCACAAACGTCAAATGCACTCGCAGAGAGTCCCGCCTCCTTGATTCTTGGAGGGCTTGTGAACGTCAAATGCGTTCGTAGAGCATCCCTCCTCCTTGCTTCAAGGTGGGCTCAAGAACATCAAATGAGTTCATAGAGCATCATGCCTCCTTGTTTTGTTGCGGGCTCACAAACGTCAAATGCTTTCACATAGCATCCCACATCCTTGCTTCGTGGCGGGCTCGCGAACATGTAATGCATTCGCCGAGAATCACACCTTTTTGATTCACGGAGGTTGCGGTGTTGGGGGTACTCCATGTAATAGATTCGCGAGGTAGCCACCAGTGTTCCTATTTTGGCATCTTCTCTATCTGGAATTTTGGGGCAAACAAATGTATATTGTTATATTTTTTCCCTTTTAAGAATTTTAAATGTGTAAAACATTAGACCACTCAATTATATTTAAAAATACCATATGGGTACACTACCCCAAATTAGAAGGTTATTTCCACTCCTCCATTAATCACACTATAAATCCACTTTGGAACTACAAACGCTGAACAAATCACATAAAATTACATATCCTAATTCTAGGATAATTATTTTGGACATAAATCTATACTAGGATGGTTAGTTTTGAAAACTAAATGTGGATACACAAATAAGATGTAGCATTCATTAATGAGTGATATTATTTTATTTCATCTTTGTCCATATTCTTGGATGTATACCATACATATATAATAACATCAGTGTCAAACATATTGTTATTTGATGTTATGTTATGGGAATGAAATACAAAAATCTCTACATATATCAAATGGGTTTCAGAATCATTATTCTTGTGTATGGAAAACTACAGCATCGAGAGCCGATGGTGATCATTTTTTCATTAACACTTTGAAAAGAGAGAAATAATGTGTAATTTATTGACTAAATATAATAAATATGAAATATTGATGTTATAATGATTCTATAATTATTATATCACACATAAATTAAATCATTAATTTTTTTTGGAATATGATAATATCATTCATCTCTATAAAGGATTTCTACTATGTGAAGTGATGTGATAAGTTCATTCTTTATATGGGATGTATTTGTGATGTGTTTAATAATTATTTTTAAGATATATGAAATAGAAAATATTTTTCAATAATATCAAATATAATCTAAATTTCAACCATTCAACCCTATATGAAAATAAAAAAACATCACTCATGTATACATACGTCATATCGCCTCCATGAAGGGTTTATTTCAAATTATTACACATTATTTTATGGATTAATATAATTAAATATATAATGAATATAAATGTAATTTATATAATCATTATCAATATGGTGATTATTGGTCCATGATCATTTTTAGAGGATTAAAAATATATAAAATCAAAATATATTCCAAAAAAGACGTGGTTATTACATGAAACAGATCATTAACATGAATTTTTTTTTAAATATTAATAAACGATAAGAATAAAATAATACAAGGTATGGTCTACATGAATAATGTTTTGTAATATATTTATAATAAAATTATATTAATTATATATGATATTTAAATGTTTTTGATTGATGGAATGAATTATGTTTATGGATTTCTATATCAATTTACCTTCATTGGGACTTATGTAATGATGTGTTCTTATATTTTTTCACGATGTGTATATACAACCACATTGAAATGTAATATCATATTTTTTTTACAATTGATATTTTATATTTTTTTTTGTTTTATGTTTTCCTTAATGGTGTTATGAATAATTTTATGGAAGTGGTATATTTTATATGATACAATATCATACTTGTTTTAGAGATTTTATTTAATTTAGTCTTAAAAGTGGAAATCTTAAAATATATCTCTCTTGAATAATCATTACTTTTCATTCCCACTGATTATTTATTATATCATCATGTAATGGATTTACTTTTCTGCACTATAGTAATTATTTTTATTTAGTTAATGTTTTTATGGAAATATGAAATTATTTACTTCTTTGGAATGATATTTGTTTTCATCCATAATAATATATATATAAATGTTTTAAAAAACTCTGACACTTTTAATTTTAATTTTTTACCTATATTTTATTTTTTATTGTTTTTTAAGGAATCATCATTTATTTTTTCCAACCACACATGTTCTAAAATTAACAAAAATGTGGAATGAATTATTATTATAATGATTATGGTATGAATATAATCATTTGATATCTAGACCAAAAATTCCATTGATTCTTCCCCAATATGTTTTATGGTTTATTTTAATAGAAAAAGTGTCCTTATTTTTTTACATTTGATTGTATTTTTTATAACTGGAAAGGATATATTTATCAATAATGCTTTAAATGATGTTTACAAATTATATTCCATAAAGGAATAAAATTTTTGATGATAAAAATTAATTACTAGGTATATGGTCTAAGTATACAATTCATTTTATTTTTTAAAACGTTTTATGATTAACTACAATATTATTATGAAACCATTTCATTTACAACAGGTTGTAACTCAATAAAATTCGTAACAATTCTATTCATTTTTTCATGGGTTATACAATTATGATACGATTGTGGTACATTTATCTCATACATAGATTATGATATGATGAAATTATTTTTAAAACCAAAAACATTAATGGGATATGTTATATAAGAAACTGATTATTATATGGAGGTATGTGGTTTATTACATCCTTTTCCCTTTGAAATATTTTTTAGGAAAAATGAGGGAAAATTCTTCAAGGTACTTGAATCAGTGGTTACATGCCATTTAGTCCTATGTACATGTACTTTATCTTTGTCCATGTATGATGCAAATAATTTTGTATTGGAATGTTAACAAGGAAGAGAGGAAAAACAACTACATGTCATGTACATCCTAATACTCATTGTGTAGACTTGTTGACATGACTAGAAAAGTATTTAGACTGATTTTAGAAGCCACAAAAATAGTTAAATTACATAAAAACCATGTATATGGACATAACCACCATATATTTTTTCTTTTTCACATAAAATGGGAGTAGCCTCTCCATTCGGTGGATTGGACAGTGGGCTCACTAGGTGGACGAACAAGCAGTGCCAAGAGTGATTTCTTCTCTCATATCGTCATTCAGAAGTCAATTTGAACACAATCAGATCCATTAGAATGCTCATTGTGAGGGATCGATTTCTCTAGAGCCATTATTTTTGATTTTTTAATCTAACATATTCTATTTAGGGTTTAATTAAAATTCATTTTTCAAAGATCTATATCGTTCTATCAAGAATATTAAGTCGAGGATATATGAGGTGAGTCATACTATGATGAGGTAGGTGGTATCATGTTTCTTTCATATTATGAAATTATTTATATGTTTCATTGTTCCATGAAATGATTTTTAGGTTGACTATTGTTTGAAAATTTGAACCATGTTATTTCGTATAATTGATTGGGTAATTGGTTTGATGAAATAAAGCATGTTTGAGGTTTCATGATTTGATTAAGGGCCACCTTGTGGGTGCGTATCCCTTGAATAACCATATATTAGCCATTGGATCTAGGTTTATTATGAGAAAATCATTTTATTCATTGTTATGGGTTGTTATAAATTGAATTGGAAAATTCAATGTGATTCCATGAGAAATGATCAATTTTTTCCATGTAATATTTTAATTTAAATGCTTGTTTGTTATGTGATATGTATGTGGGTGAAATTATGATATGCCTGTTGGTGATGATCTGTTATGCCTACTAGTGATGAGTAGTTATTCCTGTAGGTGAGGATTTGTTATGGACAAGGGAGAGAATTGTTTATGCCTATGGGATAGTTTTTTTTATATACTTGTGGGAAGGATTATTACTTTGATATTGAAATCAAAAGATTTATGATCAGTATTCCAAGACAAAGAGGAAGCATGGATTCTGTCATGACATTATTGATTAGGTGGATTTTTGAGGTATTTTTTATTTTTTATTATATGGGGGATTAATGGACTAAGGTAGGATCTTGATATTTACATAATTTAACATAATTAATTTTTTGGACAAGGCATCATATACGAATATTGGAAACAAGACATCGAGGATTTTTTTACTTTTGAGAATATCATAGTTACGGTACTTACCTTTTAACATTATTTCCACATATACCCAGCGAATGATTCAAATAAAACATATCTTCTTCCCATGTGGGATTGATTCATACAAAATATTTTGGTTATGTTTTTACCCCAATAGATTATATTGTACTGGGATTCAGTAAAGGAATGATCCCTTTTTCTGATACGTGATTTCTATATAGGAGCTGGAGATCATGGGACATATCCTAATACAACAATGTTTTTGGGTTTCAATTTGTGTAACCGTACTTTGGTAATGTATTGTACAAGATTAAAGTGTACTTTGTGTTTGTTTCTTTCATAAAAGATTTTACATGATACGGCATTTTGATATTCTATGAATCATTGTTATCTTTATCTTTTAGTCTTCAATTTTTTAATTCTCTTTAATTTTGTTTAATGCCTCAACTATTTCTATTGTTTATGTTGTTGTGGTACACTCTTCCAGTGAGGTCATAGTTTCCACACTATCACATCCTAGGCCCTCTCTACAAGACGAAATCCTCTGGGGTATGGGGTAATGTGCTGGAGTCCATGTGGGAAATTGGGTATGGGGAACTAGTTGGGTGAATAACGAATCATATAGGGTTCAATGTGGATTCATATGGGCTTTAATTTGGCTTTCATTGATATTTTGAGATGATGTAAATGATATGGTATTTGGTAATTTGTTGTGCCTGGTATTTGGTAACTCGTGTACATCAAAAATTCAAATTTCCTAGAATTAATTTGTTCTTTTAGGTATTTAGATAATACAGATGATTTTCTTTCCCCATTATGTGACATATATGATTACTGCAATTATAATTGATTCAATTGTGGGTTCATTTTCATTTGAATCCTAATGAGATGAGGGTATTATTTTTCATGAATCATTAAAACAATTGTTTGAATCTTATTCCATGCATAATGCCATGATATCTAGGATTAATTAGATATTGAATGTTATTGTGATAGTTGATGTGATATTTGTGCATGTTGTTGTGTTAGTTGGGTGTAGTAGATATTTGTGTGGCATCATCTTTCAATCCATAAGCTGTTTGGGACCATAAAAATTTGGAAATGAAAAAATAATGTAATGTATATATTAAATGAATTGTTTTGAAATATGGAATTATTCGGTTCCAAAAATTGATTCGTATGCAGATTGGCCCCCCACAGATCAAAATTATGCATCACACTAGTTGGTTATTCTGTTGAATTGGGGTTTTGTAGGAAGTTTGTAGTTTTTTCCCTAAAACCCCAGTATACATTGTGTGTAGATTAACATAACACGTTGTGTGATATTCCTCTTTTGGGGATATGATGTTCTAACATTATGACGAACACACGGTTTACAATGTGTACACATCATTTAGTATCTAACCATGTAACTAGATGTGTGAGAGGAAACATGGCCTATAGAGTTTCATTCATAACATTCCATGTACATTCAGTGCATGCTATGTTTCCTACCTTGGAAGAACCCGTGTTGACCTAGCTGAGTGGGAGTACATGGCTAGGAGGATAGAAGGGTGTATAATCTGTGTACGGCTGGACCTTGCTTTGTACATAGGTTTGATACACACCCAGGATGGTAGTAGAACATGATTCAATAAGAGAATAAGGGTACACACCGTGTATTCCTTCTACACTCCATGTATCCCTTTTTTAAAGAATTAATTATCTTTTCCAATTCCATTTTGTCCCTATGGAATGGGAAAAATGACAATTAGTTTGAGCTAAGGCATTTTTTTACCTTATTGAGTGATGTCCCCGGGACAACAATGAGTTGTATGCCATGGGAGTGGAGATGATCATTCACTAGATATGGTACAGATTGGCTACAAATACCAGCTGTAATACTAGACGAAGGTGAAAATTAATAGTTTTGTGAACGCTTTGTGATGTTCATGAAAATCATTCATGGATCACCACATGTAGAAACATTTATGGAGGAAATAATTTTTATATTCTAGTAGTCGAATTTGCCTAATATATAAGGGGATAGAAGACCATAAGCTACAAACTCAGGTCTGGAATCTAGGAAAACTATCATCAAGCTTCTGGAGACCCCTCCTGGGAGGAGGTTCGGGATCACAACTCATATGTTGCGTGGTTATTAAATGAGATAGTGGGATGTTATCACTCAGGCATTACACCTTCATGATATGATATGGAATTAATATCAAATGAAATTATATGATTATTATTATACTAAGATACTATGGGCTGATTGATCCCAGGAGTTCATGAACCTGGAGCAGGGCACACTATCAGTTAAGGACTATTCTACATAATTTACTAAGATTTATCAATTCATGGATATTATGATTGTTGATGAAATATAAAATAATATATGATACGAGGATGGTATCAGGGTTTACATCTGATCATAGGTGATTGTTTTTAGGTTTTCTAATGTCTATGCTGTCATGAATTTGGCACAGATTACCAAGCATAATCAGTGAGAAGCTGGAGTTGAAAACAGGGATTGTTCATCACCGGTATTGGGTACAGTCCTCACCGAAGGCAATACGCATCGTATGGAGTTTTCATGAGTGTATTATTGTTGTTAAAATTTTATTTCCAGTAGATATGTCAGGTGATACCATCATGTAAGATCTAGACACTTGAGACCACAATGTCCGATGGACCTAGTCGAATGCTGAACATGTGGTTGGATAGGCCATGTATAGTGTTACTGCATTGAATTTCAAACCGCATGTATGGAGAGAGGATCTACACCAAATCCATTTTCAAGATTGTGGTCTTCATATTTTCACTAGTCAAGGAACTGGAATACGTCAGGTCATTCTAGTGAAGGATGTTGTTGTGGAAGTGGAATCCAGAACCAAGATTCTTTGAAACAACCCGACTAGTCAGCTTACGGTAGTTAGAATGTGTCATTGGTCCACGGTATAGGAAAGACATGTAACTCCCCAACCCTAGTTACCCTGATTTTTTGAATTATTACATTACATTGGCATGATCACAAGAGATCATATACCGAAAGACTGATAAGTTTAGTATCCTTGGAAGAACTAGATACAAATATATGTATTACATTATATTATGAAATGGAAAAAAACTACATAGTTTCTCATTTTAACACAATCATATCCTTTAAACTATCCCAGCAGGTTAGTCATAATATACTTTTTCTCATCATGAGAAAATTAAAACATAGATAGGGGTGAGATTAGGTGCTCAGTAAGTAAAACCATATAGTGAAAACATTCATAAATCAGCATAAACAATTAATGCAATGTATAATACTAATTCACAAGACATTCAAACATAAACATCAGAATAATATAGAAATGATAAAAAAATAATTCCATTTACTTATTCACATGGATATTCTACTAGTTTAATAATCACATGTAATATCAATAACTAATTACATAGTGACGGAATTCCTAATGCCTGACGTCATTACCACATAGTCAAAGTCTCGTGCCAAGACTACAATAATATTTTTCCATGGCCTTATGCCATGACACAATTTTGTAACATGACACCAACTGATGGATCAAGGAGCTATAGCAGGCTCCACCCATCACATATTAAGTCCAATTCAATCCTCATAAGAAAAGGTTGAAAATAACATAATCATTTATGTTATTACTAGCATACGAAATGTTAATAATTTAACTATAAACCATGTTATTTTATAAAAATTAAACATACACAATCAAACATACCAAAATACCTTCAATAAAATATACATGATTTTACCATAATAAATCAACAGTAATCAATTGTAACATCCCTCAAAGGATGTGGACATAGATGAAATCCAAACAATTGAGAAAATTATCCCATTTTATATTGAAATCATTTAAATGTCACATAATTGTAAAATAACAAATTTGTTTTGAAAAAATTATTATAAGATTCTAAGTAATGCTTCGAATATGTTATAATGACAAAAAATAGCTGCACCCACCGTATAAGTTAAAATAACATTGTTTCCATAATTGTTTCAAAATGGTCATAATGGAAATTATTTGCAAAATGACAGAATGATTCCTTTATGATAATTTTATAAAAATTGAAAATTGTATAAATTAATTTAAACCAATGTATATGTAATACTAAAAAATGTTTTCAAATATATTATTAAGAAACACGGATGTGGATGAAAAATTGGTCCTAGTAGATACTCACATATAAATAACCTCAGAAAATGAATAGATTTTGAATTAACACTTACCTTGTACTTTTACATAATATGGGGTACGTTAAACTTTGGTATAATAGTTAAATAATTGTTATTAAATTGTACTAGAACAACATACATATATATGATATCATATATGATCCTCTTATATTTCATTGTTAATAATATTTCAGTAGTATCATTATTTTGAGTGATAACTGATTCATTTTCATTTCTATTATTGGTTTGGTAAGCCACTAATATTAGGGATAGGAATTATTTAATTCATATCCTAAATGATATTATGTTTGTAAAAATTATTTTTAATCATAATGTGCAAATTACTCTTGAATGGATATGATGAGAATGAATTTCATCACATTCATGGATACGATAATCCGTACATATGCACGATTGGAAATATCATTCCTTTGATGGTGATTTTTTTTGTAATTTGATTGTATATCATATATAGATATTCATTAAAATGTTATACTTGTTATTTAAATCAGTTATACTAAGTATTATACCCACCCAAATATTGCAGTTTCTGAATAACAAACTGCACCACAACGAGGATACAGAAAGCCTTTTGGACGCACGCATGGTGACTTGTCATTCATATGATGGATAAAATAAAGAATATAGATTTAAAATATTTATCTAAAATAAGCATATGTAAAAGGTTTTGGAGTTATTATTTTGTTATGAAATCAAAAATGAATGTGTAAGTGGAAGAAGAAAAGAACATTGAAAAAGGTGGTGAAATTATTCCCTCTTCTTCTAGTGTTCCCTATTGAGTTGATCAAAAATGAAATTTATGATATAATTATGAAAAATGTAAGGCCTCAAAATCTATTTGATGGTAGATGGGAGGATATTTGAGTAGGGTTCAGCCAATATAAATGGCTTTGTATGTGTGAATTTGAGAGAAGTGGAAGTACCCTTTTATAGGAGAGGTGATGGTCACTATAGGAAATGCTTGAAATATTATTTTATTATACAATCATATTCGGTTTATAATGGATCCAAAATGTTTTATTTAGAGTATATGGTGTGGATGGGTCGAAAAAATCTCAACCAATAGGTTTATGATACAGTTAGGTCACCATATAAACCTTATCATTTGGATTTAACTCTTAGATAAATAGTTTAACATTTACCGTGTATTCGAGTATTTTTATAATAAATGTTTAATAAACAAAATATCAAAATCCATGATATCCCCATGTGGTTGATAATTGATATATCTATCCTTATCTATGTCTGTTAGCCAATATGTATATTTTTATGAATATTATTTCAATTAATAATATAGTATTTGTTTTAAATACTCATTAATGTCAATTTTGAAACATTTGGGTATTTTGATTTTGTGAAAGTAATAATAAAATTATCCCTTAGAAAAAAATTTATTTAATCAACCCTAACATGTCACATTAAACTATAATATTAGTTTAATTCAATAGATTTCATAATTTATATTTACTTGGATATTTATGATATCAATTATTCTAAACATTCATTAGCAATGTAATTACTACATCATTATTGTTTCATAAATAAATTTTACTTTATAATTTATAATAATTATAAATAAAATAAAATTATGTAGGATGTTATATTATAATTATAACAAATATATATACTCTAATTTATCTTCTGTATAACCCTATATTAAAAATGGTTTGGTTATAAAACTTTGAATTTAACACTTTTAAATCTTCATTTAATAAAATAATGATAAATGACCAAATCTAATAAAAGTTGACTAAAATGATAATATTTTATTCCAAAGTAAGGTTTTTTTCAAAATACACTTATCCAATATAATTATGATAATTTTTAGGTTAATTATAATATCATTTTTACCTTAAATAATCATATTTTCTTTTCACTATGGTAAATAAAAGTCAAAAGATACAATTCACCAAATATTATTTTCTCCACATTGAACAAAATTTGACTTATTGATCCTAACTTTGTCAATTTTTATTTTTATATACAATTCAAAAATTAAAAAAAAATTGTTTTATTAACATTTTCAAATGCGCCTAGAAGTTAGGAAAAAGATGGTAAAAAGTTCAATAAAATTTTATATATCAAATATTATTTTAAAATGACTCCAATGTAGTACATTGAATTTATATAGGTATTATGTATCTATTTTGACAGAAAATAAATTTAAATAAAATAAATAATTTATTAAATGGAAGGTTGGTTTTAAACAATAACGTTGTGTTTTTCACTATTTATCAAAAATTGATAGTTTGTAAAAAATTAAAAAATTCACCTTGAGATGATTTTGATATTCTAAATCCAAATATAAAGTCTATTTTGAAAAATAAATTTTATAAATTTTCCAAATGTGGGTATTACAATTCATAATGACTTGTTTTATTGGTTATGGTGTGTTAGGACTCGAAGTTGCGAACAACTCAAGCTATTCTATTATTAGAAGAGAAGTGTATCATTGAATCTTGGGTTGTTACATTCTTCCCTATTTTAAATAATTACTTCCAAGAAATTTCTAGAATACTATGTCATAAATGATTCAGGTGGTTTTATATCATAAGTTCCTTGGGTTCCCATATTGCCTCTTCCATCTTATGGTTTCACTTTAGAACTTTTACCAGATGAGTCGTCTGGTTTCTCAACACCGGTTTTCTAGTATCAATAATCTTGAGAGAATCATCACAATAAAATAGATCAGATTCAAGTTTTATTTCTTCATAGGTGGGCACATGTGTTGGTTCGGGCATGTATTTCCTCAATAGTGATTCTTGGAACTCATCATCAACATTGGAGTGACTTAGAGGCAGTTCGAAAATGATATGTAACAACTCTAATTCATTCTAGAATTTTGAATGATCCAATGTATCGTAGACATTATTTTACCTTCTTATTGAATCATATAACACCATTCCATGGAGATTCTATCAAGAAAACATGATCTCTATATTGAAATTAAAAATATTTTCTTTGGTTAGTGGTATTTCTCTTTTTCCAACATTGAGATGCTTTGATCTGGGTTTGGAAACCCTTCACCTTTTTAATTGTTTTTATCAACATGTTTTGGGAAATGAGTATTTCTTCACCAACATCATCCTAGAAATTGGTTTTCAACATCTCATTCTATATACCACATCATATATTTCTATTTGAATACATGAATGGTAGATATTGTTCTAGGAACATTTAACCAGAATTAAATAATGATTCTACATAACTTGAAAGTCAAGTGAGAAAGTTCTCATCATGTTTTTAAGGTATGAATGGTCTGTTTTGATTATCCATCAGTTAGATGGTGTCAGGAAGTGCTCATATGAAGTTCAATATACATGGCCTTCTAAATACATTTCCAGAATTTTGATGTAAAATGGGGATCATTGTCACAACCCGTCCTCGCGGCCTGTTCCGTGACTACCCCAAGCCCGCCTTCTATAGGCCATGGGATGGCAACTAGCACCAAGGCATAATTTCCAATAAAAAGGGAAGGCATTTCCTTTTTAATGAAAATAAACACCATAGATAAAGCAAGCAGAAGTAAACACTAAGTAAAACTAGGTAAAATAGAAAGTGTGGAAGAGTATGTGGGTCAGAGTACAAACTCAAACATAAGTAAAGTACAACTGAAAAAAGAAGTACATCAATTGAAAAGTAAGCTGCAACGTCGATCCGTCCACTGGTAGTCCCACCTGAAGGGTGGGTACAGATAGCCACCTCAGCTCCTCGGGACCAGCCGTCTGCTCCGTGTACATCCCGCCCAGTGGTCCACCTACAAGTACTGACTACTCCACTAGCCCATACCACGATCAGCGTTGTCCGTCATCTGCATCCAACACAACGTAGTGTGGGCATAGCCCGAGAAGGGGTGAGTATAATCTACTCAATAGAGACCCCAAGACTCTCGAAAGTCTCCCAGAATCCACAACGGATAATCCACAAAGTGAAGATACAATCATGAAGCAACATCTGACACTACATAGGTAAATGACCATACATATACCTAAGGCATCAATTATAGTTCGGCTCCAACTTCGGATCCCACATTCGATCACGTCCACATAGGATAGCACAACAAAATCCACATAGGATATCAAGTCAATCATATCGAAGATAATGATTGAAAGTCAAGAATCAGCTCACACAGGTATACTTCTTCGTAAGAAGATAGAGATGATCAGATGTAGCAACTGATTCATCTTAGCTGTTGGACCCACACAGGATCGTTAGGTAATAACCCCCGTTATGACCCACAAATGATTGATAGGTACTGACCCCCGCAATGAACCAAAAAGGATAGATATGTACTCACCCCCGCAATGACCCTCAAAGGATCGATAGGTACTAACCCCCGCAATGACCCACACAGGATTTGATCCACACTGGATCGGTATGCGCTGGCCCACACAGGACCGTCAAGTGCTGACCCACATAGGATCTGACCCACACAGGATCGGTAGCACTGATCCACGTAGGATCACTGATTGATGTAGTCGTCGTTGTCGAATCCACGGAGGATTTCAGTACAGTTGTCATCGTCGTCGCAGTCGCAGCCAGCTCTAGGGTTCCCGCACACAGCAAGCTCGTTCAAGAGGGCCCGCTCCACGAGCCGAGGGTCTGATACATTAACTAACACGATGTCCAGGGTTGATGTATCAAAAGTTCCGTATTGTCCACCGGAACACAACGTCACAGACCGTGCGTCAATCGGACGCCCGATCTGAGAGTTATTGGATTTTTCGTCCTAGGGGCCCGGTTGGTTTTAAAGTCAAATCCAACCCCACCGTACTCTAACTACATCCAAACCATGAGAGGAGTAAGCCAAAAGGTCTGTCTCACAAAGAAGAAAACATCAACGTCGGCGGAACGTCAATCGGACGTCCGGAGCTCATGTTATAAGCGTTTCTGCTCCGATGGCCCGGTTGGTTTCGTGTACGAACCAACCCTGCCCAACCAAAAGTTCTCTGAAACCTTGAGTATAATATACTGAAATTTCCATCTCGATACAGGGATCACATTGTAGATGATGGTGTGTCTATGGGAGGTCTGCAGCCTAAGTTATGGGCAAAATACCGAAAGAGCTCTGCAAATAGGGGGTTCGGGCCCGGTCCGACCCAGCCCGATATCCCCTGGGTTGGCCCAAACCGGGTCGACATGACTCGGTTCCAGCCCATTTGGGGACCTCCTATACCAGTGGGCGCATCCCAACCTGGGCGCGGATAGGCCTGGCCCAGATCGCTCTGCTTGGCCGACGTGGCCAGGCGGCTCGGCCGTAACGGCCGAGCGAGAGGGGGGGCGCGCTGCCCCCCTGTGTGTAATCGCATCCCCCGTGTGGGGGGATGCTCTGGTCGGCGAGCAGGGGGTTACAACCCCTGTCCCTTCTCCGAAGCCGGCCGGCCCGGTCCGGCCGGCCGGTTGTTGCTGCCGCGGGGCCGACGGGGTCTCGCCCTCCTACTCCGGCACCGGCAGCCAAAAGCCTGTTGCCGCTTCCTGCTCTGCCGCGGCCAAAGGCCGTGGCCTTGGTTTGTTCGACACGGTGTGACGGTACCCCACCCCTCCGCCGTGACCCCACTCCAGCTGTGGTCTCCTCTAGGTTCTCATGCGCGATGCGACGGCTCCATGGCTTGATCGACTTCAACGGCACGGTGTGAAAGCACCACGCTTCTTCGCCCAATCTCATTGTTTCTGTGCAGTGAAACGACACTATTCCACCTTACACGTGCCGCAACAAAATCAAACATCCAAGGGGGGGAGGGTCGGTCGTGTTCATGTGGTCCAACCTCCTCCGGTTATTGCGATAACAGGCGGCCCAATTGAAACGAAGAAAGGCGACATAAGTAATCACGAACAATCAAAAACCCCTACCTCGAGCGTCTTTTGAACGAAGGCTCATCGCGGATGAAGGTTCTGTACACGTTGATGGAGATCTTCTGAGGAGGAACGGTGTCTCCCTTCCTTTGACATGGGAAGAAGGAACAATGGAATGTGCGTCGGGTTGTGGATCTCTGAGGAAGGAATCTCTCACCATCGTCCGTCGTCGGAGGTCGGCGTTGTTCGTGTTCTTCGTCGAGGAAGAATAACATCAATACTTTGAGAAATTCTCTCCCAAAATCCTCTCGCACAACCAAGACAACACTAATAAAATATTTGTAGCCTTAATTTTTATTACTCATGCCAAACGTTTTGAAAATTCCAAAATTTAATCAAATAATTAATTGAATTAATTGAGATGTTTAAACCACCCAATTAATGAGGCGTTTAATAATAAGATAAATGCAAGAGTTGTCTTTCATTTAAACTGGGTGCAGGTACATTACCGTATTAAAGGAGGGGGGTTTGAGGGAGTTGAACAGGTGGGGATCATGTAGGCCCCAACCCACAAATATCCTACCTAGCGGAGTAGGATATACTGGGTCCCACTCCATCAACTTAGCTTAGGTTAAACTACATTAAATATAATAAAATTGGTTGCACCATATTATTTTATTCTTTTACTTAACCCAAAATTTTACTAACCACACCTGAGAAAATGCAACTCTGGAAAAGGTATTCCTAAGAAAATACCAGCGATGCGGTTCCATCGGTTCCCTCAAATTTTGATTCCGAGCACCGGTTTAAATGTTAGGAAAACCGGCTCGTTCGTTTACTGAATGCACCCGAGCCAAACATCGTAAATTGATTCCGGGCACACCGGGCCTCGGAACCAGTTGCTGTTAGAAACTTCGCTCATGTAAAATTCCAAAGAAAATTATGAAAAAAATTTCCTTGAATTTTACGGGTCTTTACATTACTCCCACCTCAGGGCTTTACGTCAACATAAAGATACATCATAAACTAGGGGATCAAATGTGGGTATTGTTCACGCATCTGAGCCTCTAGCTCTCAAGTGCTCTCCTTGAGGTTATCGTGCTGCCATCTGATGTGTACTATAGGTATCGAGTGTCCACGTAGGACCCGCTCCTGTTGATCCTCAATCTCCTCCGGGACCTCTGCAAAAGTCACCACATCATCAATGTCCAGCTGCCCATGGTCAATGATATGCGTCAGGTCATGAACGTATCTCCTCAAATGAGATACTTGGAAGACGTCGTGCACCCAGTGCAACTGAGGTGGTAGATCCAGGCGGTAAGCCACCTCGCCAATCCTATTGAGGACCTGTAATGGTCCGATGAATTGTGGAGATAACTTTACCCCTCGGCCAAATCTTTATAATCCACATCGAGTTGAGACCCGCAAGAAGACGTGGTCTCCATCCTCGAACTCCAGTGGCCTCCGGATCCTATCAACATAAGACTTATGCCGGCTCTGAGCTGTCCTCATCCGCTCCAGGATGACCTGGACCATCTCTGTCGTGGCTTGGACCATCTCCGGTCCCACAAGTGCTGACTCTCCAGGGTCTATCCAGCACATCAGTGATCTGCAAGGTCGGTGGTAGAACGCCTCGTATGGTGCCATCCCGATGGTGGAGTGGTAGCTGTTGTTGTATGAAAACTCCACAAAGGGTAGGTGGTCCTCCCATCTGCAACCGAAGTCGAGGATACATGCGCGGAGCATGTCCTCCAGAGTCTAAATGGTCCTCTATGTCTGACCATCCATCTGAGGTTTAAAGGCAGTGCTCAGACGTAGCTACATCCCGAATGCCTCTTGCAACCCCTTCCAAAGCCATTAAGTAAAGAATTAATCTTGATCAGAGACAATAGATTACGGTTCACCATGAAGCCGTACAATCTCCTGAACGTAGAGACGTCCCAAGCTCTCCACTGAGCCCTGCTCTCTGATGGGTAAAAAGTGAGATGACTTGGTGAGTAATTCGAAAATCACCCAAATGTAGTCGTGACCTCTAAAAGTGTGTGCAAGTCCAGTCACGAAGTCTATAGATATCCCGTCCCACTTCCACTCCGGGATTTCCAAAGTATGTACCAAGCCTGCTGGTACCTGGTGCTCCGCCATCACCTGCTGACAGGTGAGGAATCGAGAAACGAACTCTACCACAACCTTCTTCATGTCGAGCCACCAGTGTTGTTGTCTGAGGTCCAGGTACATCTTCGCCACTCCTGGATGTACTGCTAAAGGTGAAGTGTGGAACTCCCTCGTTACCTCCTCCTGTAAAGCAGCTGGTACCATGGTACGTTTTCTGAAAAGGATGACGTGCTCTCCTCCCACAGACAATCCATCAGGTGCCTGTCCTAAGGATATTTGTGCACGCCGCATATCATAGTCATCATCCCCACATTGCGCCTCTCTTACCTGTTGTAGAAGTGGAGGAGTGACTGTGAGTGACTGTAGAAAGGATTCCCCATCACTATACATGATGGATATCAGCAAAGCAGCTAGCCAATCTGTCGCCTCCCCAAGTAGCTAAATGCCCATCCTCCTGCTCAGAGCATCGGCTACTATGTTCCCCTTTCCAGGAGTATAGACTATCTCAACGTCATAGTCTTGGAGGAACTTGAGCAATTGCCACTGTCTCAGGTTCAGGTCCTTATGGGAGAAGATGTACCTGAGACTCTAGTGGTCAGAATAGATTGTAAAGCGCTCGCCCATTAGATAGTGTCGCAACATCTTCAGAGCGAAGACCAGTGCTGCTAACTATAGGTCATGTGTAGTGTCGTTCTGCTCATGCTGCCTCAGCTGACGTGATCCATAGGCGATCACGGCCCGCTACTGCATCAGGACACATCCGAGTCCAGTCTCTGATGCATCGCAGTAGACTACGTACCCTACTCCCTCCTCCGGTAGCCTCAAGATAGGTTCACTTTTCAATCTCTAACTCAGCTCCTGTAGCTCTACTGACATCTATCTAACTAAATGAAGGGTTTCCCCTTCTTCGTCAGAGCTAATAGTGATGTCGCAACTCTGGAGAAGTTTGGAACAAACCACCAGTAGTACCCAGCTTGCCCCATGAAACTCTGCTACTCCGTCACGATCCTGGGTGGATCCCAAGCAAGAACTTCCTCGATCTTCATGGGATCCACCGCAACATATGATTCAGAGAGTACATGTCCCAAGAGGTGGACCTCACATAACCAGAACTTACCCTTCGTGAGATTTCCATAAAGCTGCTGCTCTCGGAGTGTGTCTAGTACAACCCAAAAGTGGTAGGCGTTCTCCTCCTCAGTGGTTGAGTATATCAAAATGTTGTCGATGAATAACAAGACAAATATATATAGTTATGGATGAAAGATCCTGTTCATGAGACCCATGAACACTGCTGGAGCGTTGGTTACACCGAAAGGCATAACCAAGAACTCATTGTGGCCATACTGACATTTGAAGGCCGTCTTCTGCACGTCCTTTTCTCGAACTCTGAGCTGATGATATCCGGATCTATGGTCAATCTTTGAGAACCACCGTGATCCATTGAGCTGATCGAAGATGTCGTAAATCCTCGGTAGCAGATACTTGTTCCTCAAGGTCACCTTGTTCAGGTGACGGTAATCGACACAAAGTCGCAAGCTCCCGTCTGCCTTCTTGGAGAACAATATCGGGGAAGCCCAGGGTGAAACACTGGGTCAGATGAATCCCTTGACCTACAAGTCCTCCAACTGTACCCGTCACTCTCGTAGCTCAGCGGGGGCCATTAGATATGCTGTAGTGGATATCGGGGTTGTCCAGGGGTACATGTCAATATAAAAGTCTACCACTCTGCGAGGAGGTAGTCCTCAAATGTCGTCAGGGAAAAAACATCTGCATACTGATCCACCACTGCAGGAAAACCAGGACACCGCACGTCAACTTCTCCTAGGATGAGGCTATAAAACTGATAAGTGATGGGCTATCCTCTCCTCTGCATGAGTCCATCATGTGCTGCAAAGGCTTTCTTCTTGCCGGTGAAGGTGAACTTTCTCCTGTGGGTGCGTACACACTGCACCTTGCGCCTAATACAGTTAATCTGATCATGGACTGTAGATAACCACTCCATTCCCCAGATGACATCGTAGGGCCTCGACGCCACTACAAGAAGATCCCACCCGAAGCTCTTGTCTCCTAGAGTAATCTCACACTACTGGCACCAGCGCGTAATCATCGAGTCTACTCCCGTAGGAGTCTCTAGCCGTAAGGATCGAGCCAACGACTCTGTAGGAATCTCCAGCCACCGAACAAAGGCATTGGATATGAAAGAATGACTCGCTCTTGTGTCTATAAGAACTGCATAAAGGGTGGAATAGACACAGATGGTACCTCTAATCATCTTGGGAGCGCCGTGGTTGTAGGTCTCCGCTGCCTGGAGATGTGCTTGTCTCTGCCCACCAGCTCCCTGTGGTCGGGGAGGACCTCCTGGTGGTGGTGTTGGTAGAGCCTCAAAGCATCGCCCACCACTTGCTGCTCGTCCAACTCCCCTTCCTCGTACACCTGCTCTCAGCAGACCGCCATGGTCGACCCTCTTCCTCTACCTGGGTGGTCCCTCAACCGTCTGCTGCTCCTCCGCATGGCGGGTCGGGCAGTCACGAGTTATGTGGCCCTGCCCGCCACATGCGTAGCACTGTCTGCCTCTCGAAAGACTGGCTCTACACTGTGTGCCCCGCACCTTTGATCCAGTGTCCTGAGGTCGTCCACCTAGGGGTCTTGTCCGCCTGGACCCATGTGTCATCTGTCGACTGCCAGCTGCAGAAGACTCTGGTACGTTCCGCCCTACGGTAATTCTCGCTGCTGATGTAGGCTTAGAAAGAAATCTCTCGATGAGAAGGGCTCGCTCCAGTACCCATGCCTGTGTCAGAATGCTGAGGGAGATTAGTGATGCCTTGATCTCATGCCTCAATCCCTACCCAATGGTCTGGGCTCGGAAGAATGGGTCATGTATCATGTTCGTCGAATAGCGCGAGAGGTCGGTAAATCTCACCGAGTACTGGGCGACCGTCAAGCTGCCCTGCCGCAACTATAGAAGCTCCTTGATGCGCAACACATGGAGGGTGGTTAGGACAAACTCTGAGAGGAAGAGGCTCTCAAAGTCTGTCCAGAGGAGAGATGCCTCATCGTGCACCTGGAGCATCAAGCTCCACCATCTGCCTGCTGCAGCGTGTAGGAGACTCACTGCCAGGATCACCATGAGGTCTGCTGGTGTCCCTACCAAACAGAAAACTTGTATAACTACCTCCAGCCAATCCTCGGCTGCCTGATGGTTCGTCTCCCCATGGAACCTGGGCGGTCGCTGACGCTGAAACCCGTGCAGTGCACTAAGACGACGTGCACTATCAGCGGCTGGGGATGGTAGCATCAGGAGCTCGGTGGGTAGAGGTACTGCCGGTTCCATTGTTGTCAAAGGGCCCTGTACCGAGGCCTCGTCACTCGGTGGGCTGTCGTCTCGTACAAAACTCACAACCCTAGCTGGTTACTATCGTGGGGCCATCCTTAAAAGACACAGGTGCGCCACGGTCAAAATAGTATACCTGGTGAGCTGAAACAAAGTAATCAAAATGAAAATTTTAAAACACACATGCAATCAATGTTTTCGTGTATTATGTCAGAAATCTGAAGTTAAGGTCTTGTGTATGGATACGTCGGCCGTCGCACTAACACTGGACTCCCTGGACTGATAACCACACTCAATACCCTTAACACTATTGCTTCACATAGAAGAAAGATCAGAGTCCTGAGTTCTGCGGTAGAACTGAACTACTCTGATACCAATTTTTCATGACCCATCCTTGGGGCCCGTGTCGTGACTACCCCAAGCCCGCCTTCCATAGTCCAGCGGCTAGCGACTAGCACCAAGGCGTAATTACAGATACAAAGGGAAGGAATTTCCATTGTAAAGTAAACAAACACCACATATCAAGCAAGAAGAATTAAACACTAAGTAAAACAGGGTACAATAGAAAGTGTGGAAAAGTATGTGGGCTAGAATACAAACCCAAACTAAAGTAAAGTACAACTGAAAAAACGAAGTACAACAACTGAAAAGTAAGCCGTAAAGTCCAGTCGTCCACTGGTAGTCCCACCTGGTGGGTGGGTACAGATATCCACCTCAACTCCTCAGGTCCAGTTGTCCTCTCCGTGTATGTCCCGCCCAGTGGTACACCTCCAGGTACCGACTGCTCCAATATCCCCAACCACGATCAGCGCTGTTCGTCCTCTGCATCCAACACAACGTAGTGCAGGCATAGCTCATGTAGGGGTGACTATACTGTACTCAGTAGGGACCCTGAGACTCCCGAAGGTCTCCTAGAATCCAAAAATTATAATCCACTAAGGAAAGATACAATCACGATGTAACATCCGACACTACATAAGTATATTCCCATACATATACCTAAGACATCAATTCCAGTTCGGCTCCAACTTCCGAGCCCAAGTTCGATCACGTCCACACAGGATAGAAAAACACAATCCACATAGGATAGTAAGTCAATCATATAGAAGACAATAATTGAAAGTCAAGAATCCTCTCACACAGATATACTTCTTTGTAAGATGATAGTGATGATCAGATGTAGCCACTGATTAATCTAAGCAGTCGGACCCACACAGGATCGTTAGGTACTAACCCCCACAATGACCCAAAAAGGATCGATAGGTACTAACCCCCGCAACGACCCACAAAGGATATATAGGTTCTAACCCCCAAAATGACCCACAACGGATCGATAGGTACTAACCCCACAATGACCCGCACAGGATCTGACCCACATAGGATCGGTAGGCGTTGGCCCACACATGACCGCAGAGCGCTGACCCACATAGGATCTGACCCACACAGGATCGGTAGCACTAATCCACGTAGGATTTCTGAGTGTTGTAGTCGTCGCTAATGAATCCACGGATGATTTCTGTATAGTCGTTATCGTCGTCGCTGTCGCAGCAAGCTCTAGGGTTTTTCACACAGCAAGCTCATTCAGGAGGGTCCACTCCATGAGCCTATGGGCTGATATATCAACTGACATGAAGTCTGGAGTTGATGTATCAAACGTTCTGTATTCTCAACAGAAACTCTACGTCACAGACGGCGCGTCAATCGGACGCCCGGTCTGAGAGTTATTGGCTTTGTCGTCCCAGGTACCCGGTTGGTTTTTAAGTCAAAACCATCCCGAACGTACTCCAACTGAATCCAAACCTCGATAGGAGTAATCCAAAAGGACTGTCTCACAAAGAGAAAAACATCAAAGTCGATGGCACATCAATTGGACGTCCGGAGCTCATGTTTAAAGTGTTTCCGCTCCGAGGGCCCGGTTGGTTTCATGTACGAACCAACGCGGCCGAACCCATTGTTCTCCGAAAACATGAGTGTAATATACCGAAACAATCGTCTCGATCAAAGGATCGCATCGCAGTTGACGGTGTGTCGATCAGAAGTCTGCAACCCATGTTATGTGCAAAATACCAAAAGAGGTCCGCGAATAGGGGGTTTATGCCCGGTCCGACCCGGCCCGATACCACATGGGTCGGCCCAAACTGGGTATACCCAACCCGTGTCTGGGTCTGGCCAATTAGGGTGTGGCCCGGCTCAGCCTAGGCGTGGCCCGACCCGGCCAGAGTGGGCAGGCGGCTCGGCCCTAATGGCTGAGCGGTAGGGGGGGCTATGCCCCCTATGTTTAACCGCGGCCCCATGTGGGGGGCCGCTCCTGTTGGTCAGCCGGGGGTTACGTCCCACGGCCCTTCTCGGAAGCCTACTGGCCGGTTGCTGCTGCCGCGGGACCACCGGGGTCCCACCTGTAGAGACCCGAAGCTTGACGTACATTGACCTTACATTACATTTGCGGAATACTTAGTACATACACAAGGATCGTAATAGTTTGGTGTCTTTGGAAACTCGGAACGTAATCTTCTAATCGGGGTGAAAGATCTTCATCATCTCCTATAAAGATCTTCCGTTTTTTACCTAAAACCTTTCTTTATATCCTGGAGAAAAGAAAACATAAAAGGGTGAGCTCAAATGCTCAGTAAGGGTAAACAAAAGAAATATCAATCACATCGTATTCATAAGAACATAACATTTTGGAAATCTTAACCTGCAAAAGAGAGAATAATTTCATAACATGGGATAAATCATGGCAGTGAAATGTAATCACAATAATCATAACTTAAAACATGAAAATTTGTGGCATTCACACATAATCATAGAGAATCATTTCTTTTTAGTCAAGACTCATTGCCAAGACTATCTTAGTGGACAAAGTCCCTTTCTGAATCGAGTAACCCTCGTTTCAGTCCAGTTTCACTGAACCGGTATAACCTACCATTCCAGCCATGTCTATCTCATGAGATATAAAATCTTTACCCAATGCATTGGAGGGAGATATAGGTCCCACCCATCTCATAATGAATCCTTTATTATGTGTGCCACATAATCATAAACCATACATCATAGCGTAACCCACATAATAAAAATGGGATTCTTAAACAACATGACATCATAAAACAATTCATATAAGATAAAGGAATTAATAAAAATATTTCCATCACAACATAATCAAACCAATGTAATAATAGGGATAAAAACAGAACCCTTTTATTATCTTAGATGGAAAATAATTTTGATAAAATAGTTGAACTCCATTCTTGAGGAAAATATACTTTCTAATTCAAAAACACTTTTCCTTTCTTAACATGTCATACAATTTTAATCTAAAATAAGTTGATTGAAAATAAACTTGAAAACTTGTAAAGGAAGCTTCTTGGAAATAATGTTTTAAAAATCCATTCATTCCGTATAAGTTAAAAAAAACATTCTTCGTACTTTTGTCGGAAAAGTCAAAAAGTACCTCGTACGAAAAACGACAAAAGATTCCTTTCATACATATTACTAAAAACTCACCGAAGGGTAAAAATGGATTTAAACAATTTTAGGTGGATGGAAATAATATTAAATATTGATGAAACATGGATTTGAATGATAAAATAGACCCCAGTAATTACTTACGAATAAACAATCTCGGATAAAAATGAGATTGTGATATTTCCCTTACCTTAGGTCCGATTTGCTTTGTACGTGTCCGAAGCTCCTGTATAATGGTTTAAATAATGTCAATGACTTATTACAGAATCATATTCATTGTTATGATATCATATATGGTTCACTTATGACATTATATTACCCGTTCTTTTATAAATTCCATGTTAAAGAAGCGTTTTGGGTAAAATCGTTTCTTTTATCGTAGGTGTTTTGACTTGTTGTTCTTGACATTATTATTACTTATATCATGATTTACTTACTTCCAGAATATAAAATATGATTTATATATCATATATATTCAGTATATATATATATATATAATAGATAGATAAATGAAATGAAAAACACCGTTCATGGAGACGGTAGTCCGTACGTACGCATGAACGCTGTTTTCCTTTCCTTATTGTCTTGAATGGAAGTAAGTAGATGACATACATATATATATATATATATACATAAATCCAGTAGCTTTATAATGTCATATATTTCATTATTATTTCTTATATATACTTTATAATCATTCTTAAATGGTTAACATGGAGAATGAATCTCATCGCGTCGTGGAGACGGTAGTCCGTACGTACGCACGAGCGATGATATCATTTCCATAAATATTGAATTGAATTGGAGTGGATTATACAATATATCAGAATCAATATGATGTTGTAATAACTATGTATAGTTATTCTTTACACCATTATACCCATCCATGTAAGGTGGTGGTGGAAAATAGATTACACCACGGCGTGGAGACGGTATTCCGTACGTACGCACGCACGGTGATTTCTTTTTCTGTAGGATGGATAGATGGTGAAATAGGGTTATTTAATACTTATAATAACATATCAGTATATGAGTGATACTGATGTTATTACTTCATAATGAAACAAACTAAGAAGAAGAAGTGGAAGAATAAATAAAGATGAAAGAATTGGTAACGGTAATTACCTCTTCTTTGAAGCGCCTTTTGGAGACCTCCTCTTAGGGCACTAAAATTGGTCTTTGAGGAAGACCAGAACCTCTAGGATGTTGCTATGGAAGTGGAGAAGAGATTTTGGCAGGGGTTGGCCGAGATTGAGTGCTCAAATTGGTGTGAGGAGGAGGGGGAGGAGGTGTCCTTTTATAAGGGAGGAGAGGGGCACCTTAGGAATACCCCAAAATATTATTTTATATTAATGTCAAAATCGGTTTATAATGGTTCCAAAGGGTCTTATTTCGAAGCTAAAGTGGGGATGGGTCGAAATCCTATCAACCAATAGGATTTAGACAAGTTTAGGGTATTATTTTAACCTTATCAATTAGATTTAACTCTAAGTTAAATAATTTAACTTTTACCGTGTCTTTTTGTTTTCTTTCACTATATTGTTAATACACTTACTATAACATGCCAAACGAACCCCAAATTGTTTATTATTAATATATATATCCTTATCTAAGTCATTTGGCCGAACCTTAGATTTATAGCAATAAAATAACAATTAATAATATAATATTTGATTTAAAAACTATTTTGTGTCAATTTGGACACTATTTGATATATGATTTTTGTGAAAGTCATAACAAAATTATATGTTCGAACCAAGTTGATTAAATAAACACTAATATATCATAGTAACCTATAAAATTATTGGAATTCATAAAAAGTCTCAAATTACATTTATTTGATCATTTATAACATCAATTATGTTAATATTTCCTTAAAAGGGTAATTACTGCATCATCGTTGTGTCATAAATAAATTAATTTATTTAAAGTCTAAAAATTATAAATAAAATATCATTATGTAGGAAATCTTTTTAGATTTCTAATTAATATTTATAGTCGAATTTATCTTATGTATAACCCCATATTAAAAATTATTTACTTATTAAACTTTGATTTTAACTATTTTAACACTTCTTTAAATAAATTAATAATAAATGTCCTAATCTAACCCAAGTGGGCCTAAATGGTCATATTTTATTCCTAAGTTTGTTTTTGGTCGAATTAAACTTATCCAATAGAATTAGGACATGTTTTAGGGTAATAGTAATATCATTTTTACCCTTAGTTGCCATATTTACTATTAACCGCGGTAAAAAAAGTAAAAAGTTACTATTCACCAAAAAAATTATTTTTATCTCATTGAACCAAATTTTTCTTACTGATATCAACCGTGTCTATCGGATTTTCGAAATTCCATTCACAGAAGCGGTAAAATTAAGTTTTATGCAAAATTTAGTTTTTAACCTACCACTTAGTGGTTTCACTATTCATCAAAAATTGAAAGTTTTCAAAAAAATACCAAAATTTCACCCTAGGCTAATTTCGGTATTCCGAATCCAAAAATGAAGTCCATTTTGAAAAATAAAATTTATAAAATTTCAAAAATTGGTTAATATTATTCATAACAGCTAGTTTTAATAATATTTTAATAGCATATCGTTGTTTAGTGAAACTCGGTATTGCGTACGACGCAAGCTATCGAGGAAGGTCGCGATTGCGTGTAATGCAAGGAAAGTCAAGGATGAGTGTTGTGCAAGCTCCTTTTGGTGTAGCGTACAACACAAGACATTAGTGAAAAAAAGAATATTTTTCATAAAATCTCGGGTTGTTACATTCTACCCTCCTTAAAATGAATTTCGCCCTCGAAATTCGTCGGGGTTATAAATGGTTTACTATTCGAAAGTTTTTTTAATAGAAACCCACATCGTAAAAAAATACCAAAACTTGGCTTTAAAAACTAAAGTATGAAATGTAACGATTACCCAAATAAACTAATCACTAGGTTTCCACATAGGTGAAAATATGGATATGGAAGAGGAATCTAACCATCATGTTCTGATGGAGAGTGGTAGAGAACATGGCTATGGAAAAGCCAGTAATAAAAAAGCCATAAATTTGTGACAATCTAAGGTATCATCTGATTCATCAGATATAAGATCACTAGGACAACATTTTTGGTTTTCAAGATCGTTTCCCTAAATTTAAAGAAATTGAATTAGAATAAATACTTACTTTATTTGGTACAATCTCACTATTGTTCGTGCCTTTAATAATTTCCACTCCATCTCTTAAATAAATGAAGTTTAATTTGTTATTCGTGAAGTGTTAGCAGATCATGTGATAGAATGACGGGTCATTCCATCTGTCTCAAACAAAAGGTTAGTAAAAATTATAAACATAAGTCGATCTATATGGACTTATACTTCATATATCATACTGCTTAATATAATAAAACTAGTTTCTACTAAACATGGACTTCATGTAGGCCAGTGGTAGGCGATAAAGGCCAGTCGCACTTCGATTGTGGATTCGATTTCCACAGCCTTGTCCGACGCGATGGGCTGTCGCCCGTCCTGCAGGTTGTCCTTCTTCTAAAACTATATTACTATAACATCCCATCAATAATATCAAAAAAAAACTTCTATCATTAAACAATACTAACTTATATCCAACATAATCCATTCCAATCTTCAGGCTTATCCATAATACTGCAGTCCACTCTCATAACATAGTAAAAATGATTACCAGAGATTTAACACCATCGTCGATCCCCATATATCATAAGATATGTTTTTTTTTGTCACATTCAATGTCCTTAATCATGTATTCTCTTGAATACCTTAGTGAAAACATGAATGCAGTTAAAAGTTAACACTTTCCACATACCAAAATCCTCAAAATTCTATATACTCAAACCATGATATCACTTAGTCCTTATATCAATCATGAGCTCATGAATACTGTTAAACATTTCATTTTCTCGTTTTACCTTCATTATGCGCATATCATCTTATTTCCAAAAATATCTCAATCACTTTGAATACCACATTATACCAACACATAAATATTCCAATACTTTATGATACCACATTATTTTGGAATCCCATTACATAAACACTTAATCATTCCACCACATCGTTGTCATATTCAACATTGCCAATAGTGATCGCATGTGACTTCCCTTTGTCATTTGCCTTCAGTGGTTTCTCATGTTGATCATCACTAACCCTTGGATTAGGGCATTTAATAGCATAATGCCCCATCTCCTTGCACTTGAAACATTGAAGTGTTGGTGGTGTGTTCTCTGCAGTGTTTTCTTTGTTCACATCATTAGAAACCCTTTTTTCATTACTTCGGCACTCAGCTACTCGATGGCCTTCTTTTCCACACTTAAAACATTTTCTAGTCCCTTTAAGACAATCTCCGCCATGCTTCTTTCCACACTTTGTGCATAAGGAAACATTCATCTTCTTTTCACCATTATTCTGAGATTTCTCCTTGAACTCCATCTTTCGTTTCTTTTCAAAACCATGAGATGGATATGTAACACCAACTTCCATTTCTACCTTGATAGCACAACGCACAATTTCTTCATAGCTACTGAAGTCTCTTATAGCTAATTCCCTTCGAAGACTTGGTTTTAAGCCACTGAAAAATCGATCAACTTTACTTTCAGGTTGGATGATAATGCCAGATGCATACCTTGCAAGTCTTGTAAAATTCGCTTCGTATATACCAACAGATTCACCATCCTTCTGTTTCAGCTCAAGAAACTCCTTTTCCATCTTCGTTCGAAGAATACGAGGGAAGTACATATTGAAAAATAAGTTCTTGAACTCGTCCCATTCCATGGACTCAATTTCATCTCTTTGCCTTGTATTCTTGATAAGATTCCACCATTGATCAGCTTCACCTTTCAAACGATATACAGCTAAGATGACATTATCATGTTCAGAACATTGAAGAACTGAAAATATCTTTTCAGTGGTACTGATCCATTGTTCAGAAACAGGTGGATCAGAAGACCCACTGAAAGAAGGTGGACGTTGCCTCATGAAGGACTCAATAGAATATTGTTCCATTATCTCCTCATTTGGAAGTCCAGAATGATTCATAGCTTGTGTAAGTATAGCAATAAGATTTTGCACTCCATCTCCCATAACATTTGTTTGTTCAGGAGGGCAATCATTTCATTGTCCATTGCATTGATCAACACGGTTCCTTCGGGTTCCATCCATCTTCTAAAACCCAAAAAGAATAGTGTGAGAGGAAAAAATCATGCTAGGGAAAACAACATAATAAAGGGGGAGTACCCTCAATATCTAACATCTTATGTTAAATTCTATGATCGTTATCGTAGTTCTAGGACTGTATCCTATACGTATACTTATCCTTAGGGACATCCCTAGACATACCTTATAAATATCTCTAGGGATCTCACTAAAGTTCTCGCATCCTAGTTTCCAAAGGTTGACTAAACCTTTCCTCAGATACCAACTGTAGAGACCCGAAGCTTGACGTACATTGACATTACATTACATTTGCGGAATACTTAGTACATACACAAGGATCGTAATAGTTTAGTGTCTTTGGAAACTCGGAACGTAATCTTCTAATCGGGGTGAAAGATCTTCATCATCTCCTATAAAGATCTTCCCTTTTTTTACCTAAAACCTTTCTTTATATCCTGGGGAAAAGAAAACATAAAAGGGTGAGCTCAAATGCTCAGTAAGGGTAAACAAAAGAAATATCAATCACATCGTATTCATAAGAACATAACATTTTGGAAATCTTATCCTGCAAAAGAGAGCATAATTTCATAACATGGGATAAATCATGGCAGTGAAATGTAATCACAATAATCATAACTTAAAACATGAAAATTTGTGGCATTCACACATAATCATAGAGAATCATTTCTTTTTAGTCAAGACTCATTGCCAAGACTATCTTAGTGGACAAAGTCCCTTTCTGAATCGAGTAACCCTCGTTTCAGTCCTGTTTCACTGAACCGGTATAACCTACCGTTCCAACCCTGTCTATCTCATGAGATATAAAATCTTTACCCAATGCATTGGAGGGAGATATAGGTCCCACCCATCTCATAATGAATCCTTTCTTATGTGTTCCACATAATCATAAACCATACATCATAGCGTAACCCACATAATAAAAATGGGATTCTTAAAAAACATGACATCATAAAACAATTCATATAAGATAAAGGAATTCATAAAAATATTTCCATCACAACATAATCAAACCAATTTAATAATAGGGATAAAAACAGAACCCTTTTATTATCTTAGATGGAAAATAATTTTGATAAAATACTTGAACTCCATTCTTGAGGAAAATATCCTTTCTACTTCAAAAACACTTTTCCTTTCTTAACATGACATACAATTTTAATCTAAAATAATTTGATTGAAAATAAACTTGAAAACTTGTAAAGGAAGCTTCTTGGATATAATGTTTTAAAAATCCATTCATGCCGTATAAGTTAAAAAAAACATTCTTCGTACTTTTGTCGGAAATGTCAAAAAGTACCTCGTACGAAAAACGACAAAAGATTCCTTTCATACATATTACTAAAAACTCACCGAAGGGTAAAAATGGATTTAAACAATTGTGGGTGGATGGAAATAATATTTTATATTGATGAAACATGGATGTGGATGATAAAATACACCCCAGTAAATACTTACGAATAAACAATCTCGGATAAAAATGAGATTGTGATATTTCCCTTACCTTAGGTCCTATTTTCTTTGTACGTGTCCGAAGCTCCTGTATAATGGTTTAAATAATGTCAATGACTTATTAAAGAATCATATTCATTGTTATGATATCATATATGGTTCACTTATGACATTATATTACCCGTTATTTTGTAAATTCCATGTTAAAGAAGCGTTTTGGGTAAAATCGTTTCTTTTATCGTAGGTGTTTTGACTTGTTGTTCTTGACATTAATATTTCTTATATCATGATTTACATACTTTCAGAATATAAAATATGATTTATATATCATATATATTCAGTATATATATATATAATAGATAGATAAATGAAATGAATAACACTGTTCATGGAGACGGTAGTCCGTACGTACGCATGAACGCTATTTTCCTTTCCTTATTGTCTTGAATGGAAGTAAGTAGATGACATACATATATATATATATACATAAATCCAGTAGCTTTATAATGTCATATATTTCATTATTATTTCTTATATATACTTTATAATCATTCATAAATGGTTAACATGGAGAATGAATCTCATCGCGTCGTGGAGACGGTAGTCCGTACGTACGCACGAGCGATGATATCATTTCCATAAATATTGAATTGAATTGGAGTGGATTATACAATATATCAGAATAAATATGATGTTGTAATTACTATGTATAGTTATTCTTTACACCATTATACCCATCCATGTAAGGTGGTGGTGGAAAATAGATTACACCACGGCGTGGAGACGGTATTTCGTACGTACGCACGTGCGGTGATTTCTTTTTCCGTAGGATGGATAGATGGTGAAATAGGGTTATTTCATACTTATAATAACATATCAGTATATGAGTGATACTGATGTTATTACTTCATAATGAAACAACCTAAGAAGAAGAAGTGGAAGAAGAAATAAAGATGAAAGAATTGGTAACGGTAATTACCTCTTCTTTGAAGCGCCTTTTGGAGACCTCCTCATAGGGAACTAAAATTGGCCTTTGAGGAAGACCAGAACCTCTAGGATGTTGCTAGGGAAGTGGAGAAGAGATTTTTTCAGGGGTTGGCCGAGCTTCAGTGCTCAAATTGGTGTGAGGAGGAGGGGGAGGAGGTGTCCTTTTATAAGGGAGGAGAGGGGCACCTTAGGAATACCTCAAAATATTATTTTATATTAATGTCAAAATCGGTTTATAATGGTTAAAAAGGGTCTTATTTCGAAGCTAAAGTGGGGATGGGTCGAAATCCTATCAACCAATAGGATTTAGACAAGTTTAGGGTATTATTTTAACCTTATCAATTAGATTTAACTCTAAGTTAAATAATTTAACTTTTACCGTGTCTTTTTGTTTTCTTTCACTATATGGTTAATACACTTACTATAACATGCCAAACGAACCCCAAATTGTTTATTATTAATATATATATACTTATCTAAGTCATTTGGCCGAACCTTATATTTTTAGGAATAAAATAACAATTAATAATATAATATTTGATTTAAAAACTATTTTGTGTCAATTTGGACACTATTTGATATATGATTTTTGTGAAAGTCATAACAGAATTATATGTTCGAACCAAGTTGATTAAATAAACACTAATATATCATAGTAACCTATAAAATTAGTGGAATTCATAAAAAGTCTCAAATTACCTTTATTTGAGCATTTATAACATCAATTATGTTAATATTTCCTTAAAAGGGTAATTACTGCATCATCGTTGTGTCATAAATAAATTACTTTATTTAAAGTCTAAAAATTATAAATAAAATTTAATTATGTAGGAAATCGTTTTATCTTTCTAATGAATATTTATAGTTGAATTTATCTTATGTATAACCCCATATTAAAAATTATTTACTTATTAAACTTTGATTTTAACTATTTTAACCCTTCATTAAATAAATTAATAATAAATGTCCTCATCTAACCCAAGTGGGCCTAAATGGTCATATTTTTTTCCTAAGTTTGTTTTTGGTCGAAATAAACTTATAAAATATAATTAGGACATGTGTTAGGGTAATAGTAATATCATTTTTACCCTAAGTTACCCTATTTAATATTAACCGCGGTAAAAAAAGTAAAAAGTTACTATTCACCAAAAAAATATTTTTATCTCATTGAACCACATTTTACTTACTGATATCAACCGTGTCTGTCGGATTTTCGAAATTCCATTCACAGAAGCGGTAAAATTAAGTTTTATGCAAAATTCTGTTTTTAACCTACCACTTAGTGGTTTCACTATTCATCAAAAATTGAAAGTTTTCAGAAAAATACCAAAATTTCACCCTAGGCTAATTTCGGTATTCTGAATCCAAAAATGAAGTCCATTTAGAAAAATAAAAATTATAAAATTTCAAAAAGTGGTTAATATTATTCATAACAGCTAGTTTTAATAATATTTTAATAGCATATCGTTGTTTAGTGAAACTCGGTATTGTGTACGACACAAGCTATCGAGGAAGGTCGCGATTGCGTGTAATGCAAGGCAAGTCAAGGATGCGTGTTGTGCAAGCTCCTTTTGGTGTAGCGTACAACACAAGACATTAGTGAAAAAAAGAATATTTTTCATAAAATCTCGGGCTGTTACACCACCCTCCTACTTCGGTGCCAGTGGCCGGAAGCCGGCCGCCGCTTCCTGCTCCGCCGCGGCCAAAGGTCGCGGCCTTAGTCCATCCGGCGCGGCGCGATGGCACCGCGCCCATCCGCTGCGGCCCTTCTGCGGCCGCGGTCTCCTCCAGTTTCTCTGACGCGGCACGACGGCGCCGTGCTTCTTCGCCCAATCTCATAGTTTCTGCGCTGTGCAACGGCACCGCGCCGCCTTTCATGTCCCGCAACAAAATCAAACAAACAAGGGGGGAGGAGGGTCATCCAGCTTCATGCGATCCGACCTCCTCCCATTATTGCGATAACAGGAGGCCCAATTGAAATGAAGAAAGGCGAAGGACGTAATCACAAACAAATAAAAACCACTACCTTGAGCGTTTTTTGAACGAAGGATCGTTGCGGAAGAAGGTTCTGTACACGTTGACGGATATCATCCGAGGAGGAATAGTGTCTCCCTTCCTTTGACGTGGGAAGAAGGAATGAAGGAATGTGTGTCAGGTAGTCGATCTCCGAGGAAGGCGTCTCTCACCATCGTCCATCGTCAGAGGTCAGCGTTCTTCGCGTTCATCGTCGAGGAAGAACATCAAGACATTGAGAAATTCTCTCCCAAAATCCTCTCGCCCAACCAAGAAAACACTAATAAAATAAGCGTTGCCTTAATTTTTATTACTCACGCCAAACGTTTTGAAAATTCGAAAATTGAATCAAATAATTAATTGAATAATTGAGAAGTTTAAACCACCCAATTAATGAGGAGTTTAATAATTAGATAAACGCAAGAGTTGTCTTTCATTTAAAGGGGGTTTGGGTGTGTTACCTTATTAAAGGATGGGGGTTTGAGGGATTTGAAAAGGTGGGGCTTGTGTGGGCCCCACCAAACAAATATCCTACCTAGCAGAGTAGGATATAGTGAGTCCGACTCCAACCACTTAGCTTATGATAAACTACTTTAAATAAAATAAAATTGGTTGCACCATTTTATTTTATTCTTTTACTTAACCCAAAATTTTACTAACCACACCAAAGAAAACGCAACTCCGGAAAAGGTGTTCCTAAGCAAATACAGGTGTTGTAGTTCCATCGGTGCCCTCAAATTTAGATTCCGAGCACCAGTTTAAAAGTTAGGAAAACCCGCTCGTTCGTTACGTAACGCACCTGAGCCAAACTTCGAAAATTGATTCCGGGCACACCGGGCCTCGGAATCAGGTGTCGTCAGAAACTGCGCTCTTGTAAAATTCCAAATAAAATTTTGAAAAAAATTTCCTTGAATTTTATGGGTCTTTTCAATCACGATCCGAAATAATCGAAGGGGAACTCCACGAAGTACTACAACTTCATTATTATATAGTATCCTTAAACGTTCTAGTGGTATATCATCCTCTATAGCATGAAAATGTGTGTACATGGTTAGAAAATCAATAATGACCCATATTATTTCACTCATTCTTGGAGTCTTTGGTATCCCAATAAAAAAAGTCTATCGTAATATCATCCCAATTCCACTCAAAAATGGGAAGAGGTTTCTTGAATCCTCTTGGATGTTTTCTTCTAGACTTAATCTGTTGAAATACAATAAATATTGAAACATAATTAGTAATCTCCCTATAATGTTGTCCCATAAAAAATGTACCTTCATATCTCTATACATTTTAGTGCTACCAGGGAATATAGAGAAATTGGAGCTATGAGTATAACCCAACAATTCCCATTTTGGATTAAGTGTATCAAGAACACAAAATATATTCCAAAATTTCAATATTCCATATTCATACACAAATTCAATCTATCTCTCATCATTTATAGCTATAATTTCCTTTTCAAACTCCTCATCATCTGTTTGAGATCTTTTTATCTTTTCATATAAAGCTGATTTGGAAACAATGTGAAAAAGTATAGATGTTTCACCTTCCATGATTATTCCTATATCCATCTATACTAGAACCATGAACATATGATCCCTTTCTACTCTCATCTTTGTCAAATCTCTTTGATTCTTTCTACTCAAAGCATCTCCCACCTAATTTTCCTTCCTCGAGTGGTAGTGTATAGTGAAATTGTAATCATTTATTATTTCATGCTATCATATTTTCCTTATGTCGTGTTCTTTTTGTGGGAAAATATAATTCAAACTCATGTAATTGTTATATATCTCACATTTTTCACCATGGAGATAGTGTATGCATATCATAAATGTATGTATTACAGCTACTAAATCAATATCCTTAGTATAAATGTTTTCTTCATAAATTTTTAGATGTTTTCATGCATAGAAAATAACTCTATCATTCTGCTTAAGGACACAACCAAGTTCTTTCATTGAATCATCATTACAAATAAAAAACACATCATTCAATGATGGCTGAGTAAATATAGCATAATTGTCTAATCTAATATTCAGTTCATAAAAAAATTCTTCACACGCTTTTGTCTAATTAAATTTAACCCCTTTACATGTGATCTTTATTAACGGGTTAGCCAATCGAGAAATTTTTTGGATGAAGTTCCAATAATAAACTGGTAAAAAACAATATTATGTACCTCAATTATACTCATTGGTCCTGACCATGTTTGTATTTCTTGGTTCATTGAAGGATCGACAAAGATTCTATATATAGAGATAATTTTTCAGTGAAACTAAATTTCATGAAGCCAGAATTTACATATCCTAAACTTCCCATATAATTTATTTCTACTGAGGGTTTTCAGAATACAGAGAAATTTAATTTCGTGATCTTCATCACCTTTTGAGTATACCAATATATCATCAATAAATACAACTAAAAAGTCATCCAGATATTCCTTGAAAACACTATTCATTAGATACAGGAAAATAGAGCGTGCTTTAGTCAGTAGAAAATCAATTACAGTAAACTCGTAATGCTTGTACCTAGTTCAAGATAGTATTTTCGATATGTATTAATTCCTCACACACAACAGATTATATCTAGATTAAAGGTTAATTTTTTATGATATTTATCTCTTTGATATTGGTTGAATAAATCATCAATGAATGGTATGTGATACTTGTTATTTTTTATTCTGACTTTGATCTCCATGTAGTCAATGCACAACCCTATAGATCCAACATTCATCGTAAAAAAGAACTAGGGTTATCCATGGAGAAACACTACGTAGAATAAATCATTTATTACTCAATTCCTCTATTTTTTTCATTAGTTCCACTAATACCACAAATCACATTCTATAATGGGTCATCGATGTGGGCCTTGAACCCAAAATTAAATCCAAAGAAAACTCAATTTCTTGTTTAGAAGGATGTCTAGGTAATTCCTTTGGAAACACATTAACATATTCTTTCACAATAGATACATCCTCTATTGGACATTATTTTCATCACCCATAGTTATTTCATTTGCTTCACCCCAATAATTGAATATAGTAGAGCTTCTAGGGGAGGATCTAGATATGAAGAAGATGGTAATGTTTCTACTCTAATGATATGGTACTCATTATCAACATTGAAAATCACCAATAGAAATTTTGGCTATAAAAAAGGTTCTAACCCGTGGTTATGGGCCCAAAAACCGTGGCTATAGGTTATTGACATAGTTTCATGAATCATGGCCAGTATTGGCGTGGCTATAGCTCGGAGCCTATAGCCACAGTTTCAAACATTGTCTATAGGGTGGCCCAATATCCATGCCAATAAAGGCCACGGTTTATAAAACAGTGCCTATAGGCCTATAGCAATGGTTCAAAACATGGCTAGATTTCAATATTCAGGGTTTTAAACTGTCTTAATAGGCGTTTCCACTATATAAAAACTGGCACGGTTTACCATGCTAGATGTTGGGAGGACACTACCAACACCCCCTCCCCCACCAATAGCTCTGCAACTTGCACCAGTACCCCCCCCCCCTACCTGCTATTGCACACCTCTCATGCCCCCTGCACTTTTCACCCACCCTGTCCCACCCCCTGCACCTTTCCCCCTGCATGTTGCACCCCCGGCCCCCTCCTCACAGCACACACCCCTCCCCCCACCCACAGCTCCCCACCATGCACAACACTTCCACACCATGCTCCTACGTACCTCCCCTGCCCCACCCCCCTGCACCTTGCACCCCCCATTGCACCTTGCACCCCCACCCACTCCTCAATGCACACCCCCATACCCCACCCCTTGCACCTTGAACCCCCATACCCCACCCCTCTGCACCCTTCCTGCTATTCCTTTCACCTTCCAACCCCCTCCATACTGCACTCCACCCTACCCCCACCCACAGTTACCCACCCTTCACCAGCATCCCCACCCCCTGCACATGCACACCTCCCCTCAACCCCACCCCATTCACTTTGCACCACCGCCCTTCTCCACTCCCTACACCATTCCCCTAGCACCTTGCACCCCCTTCCCACATCCTCATCGCACTCCCCCTCACCCACCCACAACACCCCACCCTACACCAGCACCCCGCACCCCCCGCTCCTACAGACCTCCCCTACCCCCCCCCCCCCAACACCCTTCCCCCAACATCAGGCACCCCTGCCCCCCACCATACACCTGCACCCCCACCACCAGCTACAACACACCTCCCCTTCCCAACCCCCCTTCACCTGGAACCCTGCACCCTGCACCCCCTTCCCCCTCCTCACTTTACACCCCCTCCCCCAGGATATTCCCCCCTCCCTCCCCCGAGAAACCCCCCCCCCCCACTCCACCGACAGCCCTCCCCCCTCATCCCCTATAGAAACCCCCCTCCCCCACCAGCTCCCCTCCTCCTCCACCCTATACACCCACCAATCCCCCAATAGCCACCCAAACTTTCCCTAGATTGCCCCCTGAAGCCCCTTCCCTTTCTATGGACACCCCCAACCACTCCACCAACTGCCTCCCTCGCTCCATCCCTCGGGACAACCCCACCACCACCACCACCATAGCCCCTGAACCCCCCCCCCCACCCCCTCTATGGAAAACCCCCGCCCCCTCGAGCCCCCCTCCACCTAGAAAATCCCCCACTACCCCCTATAGCCACCTCCCTTTCCCTGGACAAAACCCTTCCCACTACAGTCCCTCCACCTCTCCCCCTGCAACCCTCCTCCCTTTCCCAGGAAAGAACCACTCCTACTCCCCCTACAACCTTGTATTCCTCCTATCGTGGACAGACCCCCCCAGACAAGCCCATAGCCTACACCCACCAACCAGGACAACATAGAAGTAAATTGAATTACGACAAAAAAATATGATAACATAACTATTATACAAAAATTTCAAGTTAAATGAAGTACACTAATAAATAACATGCTAATATTATTAGAACTAAATCGAACATCATGAAGCCAAGTTCACTAGAGTTGTTCCAAACCAAATGGTTTTGATAAATATGAAACTGAACCAAACTAAAAAAATGGTACCTAACTAACGCAAAAAAAATGATTTTAATAAAGCATAATTGAGCAAGAAAAAAATAAATCTAATGAAACATAACTGGATGAATCTAAAATTAATTTAATTGAACTAAATATCCCCAAACCAAAAAAATTATCCTATTAAAATTTACATAAACCAAAAAAAATGAACCCAATAAAATATAACTTAGAAAACCTAATATAGTGACCCATACTTTACATACATTGTTATTACTTAAAAATTGAAGCATAATTATTAAAAAATATAACGAAACCATGATAAGACCGTATAGGTATAATGTCATTATAAACTTGGAAACATTAACAACTGGCTTATAAATCATCTAAATTGTCTCTTGTTTATTTCTTCATATCTAGAGTCACATTTGGAATATCCTATATAATACCCTTCTTCCTGACCCCGAGAATATAAAATATAAAATAGGGTGAGCTGAAATGCTTAGTAAGGGTAAACAATTGAAATATCAACCATATCATATTCATAAGAACATAACATTTGGGAAATAATAACCTCTAATAGTGATCATTATATCATGACATGGGATAAATCATAGTAGTGAAATGTAATCCCAATAATCATATCTTAAAAGATGAAACATTTTATCATACACACATAATCAATGAAAATATTTTTATATTAGTCAAGACTCATTGCCAAGACCATCATAGGCAACAATTTCCAATACTGAACCGAGTTCACTCCTAGTTCCATTCTTATATCACTGAATTGAATTAACTTTTTGTTCCAGCCATGTCTATCTAGTGAGATATAAATCTTTACCCAATTCATTGGAGGGTGATATAGGTCCCAAACATTTCATAATGAAACCCTTCTTATGTTTTCCACAAAATCATAAATCATACATCATAGAATAACCCATGTAATAAAAATCCGATTCTTAAACATCATGCCCTCATAATATAATCCATATAAGATAAAGGACTTAAAAAAATAATTCCATCATAACATAATAAAACCAGTGTCATAACATGGATATAAAACTAACACTTTATCATCTTCGATTTTATATAAATTTGAAAAACCACATGAACTCGGTTTTGGAGGAAAATATCCTTTCTTCTTCAAAATCATTTTCATTTCTCAAAATGAAACACAATTTTAATGAAATGATTTTTTCTAGAAAATAATAATGAAATATTTCATAGGAATATTCATGTAAATGAGGTGTTATGAAACTATAAAAATATGTTCATCCCATATAAGTTAAAAAACATTCTTCTCATACTTTAGTCGGAAAAGTCAAAAAGTATCTCGTACTAAAAACGAAAACAGATTCCATTCATATATTTTACTAAAATTTATACTAATAGGTAAAATTTTATTTAAACAACTATGTTAGGATAGAAATAATATTACATGTTCTTGAAACATGGATTTCGATGACAAATATGCCCCAGAAAATACCAAAGTATAAACAATCTCGTGTAAAAATTGAGATTGAAATATTTTCCATTGCATTATGTCTGATATGCTTTGTATGTATCCGAACCTCCTAAATAATTATTTAAAAAATGGTACAGATCTATTAATGAATCATAATTATTTTTATGATACCATTTATGATCATATTTTTATCTTTATGTTCGTAACATTTCATTGTTACTCGTTGTTTGGGTATTAACAGCTTTATTTTCATACGTATGATTTGTTGGATAAGTTCGGATTCCTATTTTTTAGGTAATAGTTATATCATTTACAGAATGGTATTAGTATAATATATATCTTATTCATTCATTCCATCATTTTATATAATCATGGTTTAATGAAGATCAGGTATAATGAATCACATCAAACCATGGAGACTGTAAGTCATATGTACGCACGAGGGACGATATTGTTTGCATAATTATTGAATGGTATTAGATTGGATGATAGAATATCTCAGAATCAGTATCATGTTATAATATACATATATATATATATATATATATTCATTACACCATTATACCAATCCAGGTAAGGTGTTGGTGTAAAAACATATTTCACCACAGCATGGAGACAGTATTCCGTACGTATGCACATGCGGTGATTTCGTTTTTCGTAGTTTGGATAGAAGGTGAAATAGGGTTGAATAATATTTATAATAATATATCAGTATATTAGTGAAACTAATGTTATTAATTCATAATGAAACAACTAAATATTAGGAAATATAAGATGAAAAAAACTAGAAGGAATAGGTAGAAGAGATTACCTCTTCCATGACGCACCTCCTTTAAAAATTCTCTTAAGGGACTAGAGTTGGACTTTTGAGAATACCAGAGCCTCAAGAATGTTCCTAGGGAAGTTTAGAAGAGTAAATTGTAGGTTTTGTACATTTCATGAAGGCTCAATGTCGTGTGAAGTGGTGAGGGATGAGGTGCTCTTTTATAAGAGAAGAGAGGGGAACTTTTGGAAACCCCAAAAATATTAATTAATAATAAAATCAAACACCACCTAAAAACCTCCATATTTACTCTATTAAAATATGAGATGAGAAAGGGTTGTAATATCATCAAACAATAAAATTTAGACATGTTGGAAATTTATTTTAGACCTTATCAACATGATTTATCCTTATTTAATCTATTTAGTTTTATTTGTGGTAATAATATTCTAAATTTTACATTGTTATAAATAATTACTTATGTGTTGTTAATTTTCTATAATTTGATAAATTAAGAAATTTTCGACCATATAAATTTCAATTTATAACTTTTATATTTTTTTTGTGATTTTGAAAAAATGTTATAAAATTTTATAAAATGTTATTTTTATAAAATAACAATAGTGTCAATTTTAACACTATTCATTTATTTGCATTTAAGTAAAATCCAAAAAGAAAATATATTCGAAATTTTTTTTAATAGATTTCTAATATGTCATATTCATATAGAAAATTTGTGGATAACATTAATTTGTTCATATAATATTTATTTTAATATTTTTGAAACCATTTATTTGATATTTCTATCAATAAAAAAATTCTACATCACTATTGTTTCATCATTAATGATAATTATATAATCTCTAAAAATTATAATTTAACTATAAGGTTGTAGATAAATTTATTTTGTTTGTGTATACTATTTATATTCTAAGTTTTATGAAGTTTATCAGTAAATAAAAATTATTAGACTTATAAGATATAAGAGAGTGACATGTTGTCACTTTCTTTTTTTTTTTAATTAATTATATCATTTTAATTTTCAAAAGTCCAAGAAACAAATCTATATTGACACATAGGTGAAATGGGTCAACTTTTATTCATTTAATATAATTTTGGAAGGTGGTAGGGTAATTTTATAATCTTATTTTTACCCTTATTTACCAGATATACCTTTAAATATAGTGAAAAATATTATCGTAGTTACTATTCATAATTTCAAAAAAATATAAGTAACAAATTAACATAATTTGGACCCAATTATTCAAAATATGTAATATATTTTTAATAATTAAAAACACAGAATATGCAGTAATTACTTTAAAATTAATCTCATTGGTAAGCAACTGCGTTTTAAAAGTTAAAACAGTGTCAATGATTGAAATGTTTTTAACTATGAATTCTATGTAAAATTAATTGTAATAACATAAATTATATTAAATGGTAATAATTTATTCTATTTTAATTTAAGAACATTAAATTTTATCATAATCCATATAGATTTTCATGATGAAAAAATTTGTTTTTATGAAAAAATTAGGGTATTTTTACAATTCATCAAAATATGAAAGTTTTCAGAAAAGTATCAAAAATTTATCCAATGTAAATTTTTATATATTTATTCAAAAAAAGATATTTATTTTTTAAAATTTAACTAATAAACTTTTCTAAAATTAGATTTAAATGTGTTCGCCATCAAAAGGCGGTAAAACTACATTTTTTTGAAAAATAATTTTTTTATCCGAAAAATAGATTTTGTTTTCATAACACATTCATGAAAATGTGTATGATGAATTATAATGTTATCAAAATAAAAATTTAGTTAATACTATTCATAAAGGCTATTTCATAATATTATAATAATATATCATTTTTTTATTGAAACTCAGTATTGCATACAACGCAAGCTATCGAAGAATGTTTCTCTTGCGTGGAACACAAGACAAGACAATGTTGGGTGTAGTGAATGATTCTTTTGGTGTTTCATATAACATAAGACATAAAGAATATATATTTCTCATAAAATCTCAAGGTATTATATTCTACACCCCCATAAAATGAATTTTTCCCTCCAAATTCGTCAAATCGTAACAAAAAAATGAGGATACCTCTCCCTTATCATATCCTCAAGATCCCTTGTAGATTCATCTAATTGGTGGTTCCTACATTAAACCTTAACCAAGAAACTGGTGTTTTTTCGTAGAACTTTTTCTCTACGATCCATAATCTCTAGTGGTTATTCTTCATAAGAATGATCTTGCTCCAGTGGTACAACTTCTGAGCATAGTACATGTGAAGGATTGGGTATGTACTTTCTCACGAGAGATACATGGAACACATCATGAAGTTGATATAGATTTGGTTGATGTGAAAATTGGTATGCTACTTTCCCAACATGATCCTATATTTCGAATGGACCGCTATACCTAGGTCTCAGCTTTCCCTTTTTTCAAAATCTCATTACCCTCTTCCAAGGAGATATTCAGAAGAACACATTATCACCCACTTCAAACTCTATGTCTATTCTTCGGTTGTCAGCATAACTTATTTTGTCAACTCTGAGCTACTCTTATGTGGTGTTGAATAGATCTGACCTTTTATGTCATCTCATAAACAATATTAGGATTTAGTAGCTTTCTTTCACCATCTTCATCCCATCAAGTGGGAGTTCATCATTTCTTTCCATAGAGAGATTCATAAGGACCCATCTAAATACTGGAGTGAAATATATTATTATAAGAAAATTCCACCAAAGGTAGGTGATGATCCCAACCAACATTGAAATCCATAGAGAATTCTCTCAAAATGACTTCCAATGTTTGAATTATCCTTTTAGACTGACCGTCTATCTAAGGAAGTTAAGAAATGCTGAAACATAACTACATATCTAGAGCATGTTGTAGACTTCACCAGAACTTCGAGGTAAACCTCAGATCCATACCAGATATAATGGAAAGTGGAACTCCATTCAATCTTATGACATCCTTTACATATATCCTGGCATGCTGATCAATAGAGAAATCTTCTCTAATAGAAATGAAGTGTTCTGACTTCGTAAGATGATCAACTATAACCCAAATAGCATTATTGCATTTGGACGTTTTGGGAAACCTTATGAGAAAGTCCATAGTAATGTTTTCCCATTTCCATTCTAGTAAGGTTAATGGTTGTAACAGTCCCTTAGACTTCTGTCTCTCAGATTTTACTTGCTGACACACCAATCAATGAGAGACATATTCAGTGATATCTCTTTTCATGACATCCCACCAAAAGTACTCTTTTATGTCCCTGTACATCTTTGTACTTCCAGGATGAACAGAGAATGAATAACTATGAGCCTCATCTAGCAGTTCCTTCATTAATTATTATATGGTAGGAATACAAACATGGTCCCTGATCCTTATTATCCCATCACAGTAAAGCATGAATTCAGCAACATTTCTCACCTTCTTTTGTATCCCAACATCCTCCTTATGTGCCTCTATAATCATTACATGTATAGAATGTTTAACAATCAGTTGTGAAAGATAAGACATCTCCCCTTTCATTAAAATTCCAAGATCCATCCTTTTAAAATCCATAAATATTGGATATTTTTTTATCCTCATCAGGGATAAGCTAGCATGGTCTTGTCGACATAATTCATATGCTACGTTGTTTGCATTCCCATGGGTGGTAATTTATGGAGTAGTCATAATCATTAATCAGCTCCAACCATCTTCTTTGGATCATATTCTGCTCCTTTTGTGTGAAAATATACATTATAATTTTATGAATAGTATAAATATCACCCCTTTCACCATAAAGATAATTCCCCCAAATCATTAATGCAAATATTTCTGTGGATAGCTCTAAATCCTGTGTTGGGTAATATTTGTCCTGGATTCTCAACTATCTTGGGGAATAAGCAATCACCGTATCATTTTTCATGAGAACAAAACACAGTCCTTTCTTGGATGCATCACTATAGATCACAAAAATTTCTCCACTACAAGGTAGTGTGACCATAGGTGCACAGAATAACATTCTTTTTAGCACTTTGAAATTCTCTTCAAATTCCTCTGTCCAAACATACATAACTCATATTAAATTCAATTTTGTGAGTGTGTTAAATAATCTTAAAAAATCATTCTGAAAATGTCGATAATACCTAGCTAAACCAAGAAGTCTTCTAATTTCAGTTACTGTTGTTGGCCTCAAACTTCTTTCAATAACCACTTTTCTAGATGGATCTCTATATATCCCCTCTTTTGAGATTATGTGATTCAAAAATGAAACTTTTTGAAGACAAAATTCACACTTGGTAAATTTGGAATAAATCTTTTCATTTCTCAGGGTCATCAATACAATACTCAAGTGATCTTCATGTTCTTCCTTTATCTTTCAATATACAAGAATATCATCTATAAAGACTACCACAAACAGATCATGATAGTCACTAAAGACTCTATTTATGATATCCATAAAGATAGAAGGGGAATTAGTAAGACCAATAGGAATCACATTAAATTCATATTACTCATACATTGTATGGAAATCCGTCTTTAGTATATCCTCCATTTTGACCATTAATTGTTGATACCCTAAACTAAGATCAGTCATGAAAATGTATTGAGCTCTGCGTAGTTGGTAAAATTAGTCATCAATACGTGAAATATGATATTTGTTCTTGATAGTGATTTGGGTAAGTTCTCGATAATCAAAGTAGAGTCTTATTGATCCATAATTCATCATAACAAACAGAACAAGCACTCCCCAATGTGATGCACTAGGGCATATGAATCTCTTATCATTATTCTATTGAAGCTGCTTATTAAATTACTGCAACTCAATTGGGGAAATTGTATAAGGTTTCTTTGATATGGGAATAGCACCTAGTATGAGTTCTATTGAATACTCATATTCAAAATTTGGTTGATGACTTGGAAATTCCTCCAGAAAGACATCATTAAATAACCATACAATGGGAATATTCTTAATCGTGAGTTTCTCTCCAACAGTTTGAGATAAATAGCCTTCATTTATTTGAATCTTGACCCATAAGATAGAATAAATTTATACTGGAAGGTTATATTCATCCTTGCATCGATAAATGATCATAGATTGATCAGTAATATGAAATGTGACTTCCCATATTTGGAAATTGATAAGATCTCCATATATAGAAATCCAATCCATGCCAATAATCTCACCAAATTCCACTATAGGAAGGATCACAAGATTTTTATGAAGAAAATCCCTAAAAACATCAATCGGAGAAGAATTGTAAACTTTCGATGTGACTGTAGTTCCATTAGGAGTTGTCACAGCTAACTCAATATCTAATTTTTGAGTTAGAATGGCGATACCCTTATAAAATTATTTATAAATAAATTAGTGGGTGGATCCAGAATCAAATAAAACATTTTCTACTTTAGAGTGGATGGTAAGTGTACCTTTCACCACTTCGTTATAGTACTTCACATCGCTGATAGAAATTGCATGTGACGTTCTTTTTTCTTTGGACATAAGTGTTTGTTGATTTCGATCATCATCAACCACCCTTGGATTAGGGAATTGATTAGCATAATTCCCCATTTCCTTGAACTTGTATCATTTAAGTGTAGGAAGTGAATTATGTTTATCCCTTTCTTTGTTCGCATCATTAGAAATCTTCATCCCATTACATCGACATTCTATTTCCTGATGACCATCTTTTCCACATTTAAAACATTTTCTTGTCCTATTAAGACAATTCCCCCCATGTTTTTTACACACTTTAGGCATAAGGGAAGTCTCATTTTCTTTTCAGTGCGGTCTTTAGATATTCCAATGAATTCTATTTTACTCTTCTTATCAAACCCATATGACTGATGGGTTACTCCAATCTCCATCTCAACCTTGATAGAACATAGAACAATTTCCTCATAGCTATTGATGTCCCTTATGGATAACACCCTTTGAAGTCTTGGGTATAAGCCACTGAAGAATTGGTTAATCTTATTCTCATGTTGGATAATAATTCGGGAAGCGTACCTTGCATGTGTTGTAAAATTTTCTCCATAGGTACCAACAGATTCATCATCCTTTTGAATAATTTCAACAAACTCCTTCTCCATATTTTTTCAAAGAATACAACAGATGTTCTTATTGAAAAATTTGTTCTTGAACTCATCCCATTTCGTGGACTCAATTTCTACTCATTTCCTCATATTATTGATAATATTACACCATTGATCAGCTTCATCTTACAAATGACATACTACTAAGATGACTTTATCATGTTCAGAACATTGCAGAACTAAAAATATCTTTTCACTTGTTCTGATCCATTGTTTAGCCACTAATGGATCAGAAGACCTGCTAAATGAAGGTGGGCACTACCTCATGAAGGATTCAATAAAATGTTTCTCCTTCCATTGCTCGTTTGGAAGTTCTGCATGATTCATATCATGAGACTGTTCTGTGTGCATGGCTACAAGATTTTTAATTCCATCTCCCATAAAATTTGGTTGCTCCGGGGGGACAATCATATCATTTCCTGTCGCATTCATCATTAACATGGATCCTTTAGGTTCCATCCATAAACTAAAACCAAGAAGAATAGTGCGGGAAACAGTAATTAAAAAAAGAAAACCACATAATTAGTAATAAAATTTCACACTTTAGTTCTTACCATAGGTTATTCATGGCCATTTCTAAGACACTATGATTTTATTCTATGCTTAGACATATCCTTAGGGTTCTTACTAACCCGTTCACATCCTAGTTTCCAATGGATAAATATACCTTTCCTCTGATACCAACTATAAAGACACATACTTTATATACATTGTTATTACTTTATAATTGAAGTATACTTCATAAAAAATATAACAAAAACATGATAGGACGGTATAGGTATAGTTTCTTCAGAAACTGGGATACAAAAACAACTGGTTCATTAATCATCTACATTGACTCCCATTTATTTCATCATATATAGAGTCTGTTTTTGCATATCCTATTTAATACCCTTCTTCCTGACATGGGTAAAAGAAAACATACAAAATGGTGAGATCAAATTCATAGTAATGGTAAACAACAAAAATATCAATCATATCATATTTATAAGAACATAACATTTTGAAAATCATATCCTGCAAAACTGATCATAATATCATGACATGGGATAAATCATAGTAGTGAAATGTAATCTCAATAATCATAACTTAAAACATGAAACATTATAGTATACACACATAATAATAGAAAATGATTTCATATTAGTGAGGACTCATTGGAAATACCATCATAGAGGACAATGTCCATTACAGAACCGAGTTCACTGCTCTTTCTAGTCCTGTATTACTATACCTGATTGATATTCCATTCCAGCCATATCTATCACCTGATATATAAATCTTTAACCAAAGCATTGGAGGGAGATATCGGTCCCACCCATATCATAATTAAACCATTCTTATGTGTGCCACAAAATCATAAATCGTACATCATTGCATAACCCATGTAATAAAAATGGGATTCTTAAACATCAAGCCAACATAACACAATCCATATAACATAAAAGGAATAATAAAAATAATTCCATAATAACATAATAAAATAAATTTAATAATATTGATAGAATCCTAACCCTATATCATCTTAGATGGAAAATAATTTTGATAAAACACTTAAACTTAGTTCTTGAAGAAAATATCCTTTCTTATTCAAAATTACTTTCTTTGCTTAAAATGAAATACAATTTTCAAGAAATGGATTTTTTTAGAATAATCCTGAAATATAGGATAGGAATATTTATGTAAATAAGGAGTTGTGACACTGTATAAATCCTTTCATGCCATATATGTTAAAAAACATTCTTTTCGAACTTTGGCCCAAAAAGACAAAAAGTATCTCGTACTAAAAACGAAAACAAATTTCATTCATATATTTTACTAAAATTTTCCCTAATAGGTAAAATTGGATTTAAACAATTTTAGGTGGATAGGAATAATATTACATATTGAGGAAACATGAATATTGATGATAAATATTCTCTAGAAAATACAAAAGTATAAACAATCTCAGATAAAAATTGAGATTTCAGGATTTTCCCGTACCTTAGGTCTGATATGCTTTGTATGTATCTGAACATTCTCTATATTGATTTAAATAATGTTATGGATCTATTAGAGAATCGTAATTATTTTTATGATAAAATTTAGGATCATATTTTCATCTGTTTGTTAGTAACATTTCATTGATAATCGTTGTTTGGGTATTAGCTGCATTATTTTCATACGTATGTTTTGTTGGATAAGATCATATTCCTATTTTTAGGATATAGTTATATCATATACAGAATTTTATTAGTATAATATATATATCATATATATTCATTAAATTTTTTTATATAATCATGGTTTAATGAAAACCATGTAGAACGAATCACATCACACTGTGGAGACGGTCAGCCGTACGTACGCATGAGCGACGATATCGTTCACATATTAATTGAATGGTATTGGAGTGGATGGTAGAATATCACAGAATTATTATCATGTTATAATAATCATATATATCTATTCATTACACCATTATACCAATACATGTAAGGTGGTGGTGGGAAAACAGAATACTCCACAACGTGCAGACGGTATTCTATACGTACGTACGTGTGGTGATTTTGTTTTTCATAGGATTGATAGAAGGTGAAGTCTGGTTGTTTCATATTTTTTTAAAAAACTCAGTATATTAGTGATGCATATGTTATTAATTTATAATGAAACAACTAATTAAGAGTAAGTAGAATAAGAATGAAACTTGAAAGAATTGGTAGAAGAGATTACCTCTTCCTCGACGCACCTCCTTTAAACATCCTCTTAAAAAACTAGAGTTGGTCTTTTGAGAAGACCAGAACCTCCATGAATGTTACTAGGGAAGTTGATAAGAGTAATTTGATGGGTATGGCTAAGCATCAAGTCTCAAATTTTTTTGATGAGGAGAGGGATGAGGTGGCCTTTTATAAGAGAAGAGAGGGGCACTTTTGTAAACCACAAAAATATTAATAAATAATAAAATACTCCCCCACATAAAAACGAAAAAAATGACTCAATTCAATGTTGATATAAGATAGGGTTGTAATATAATCAAACAATAAAATGTAGACATATTGGGAATTTATTTTAAACAACATCTACTTGATTTATCGTTATTTAATCTATTTAATTTTATTTGTAGAAATAATATTTTAGATTTTAAATTGTTATAAATAATTAATTATGTGTTGTTAATTGACCATACTTTGATAATTTGTGATATTTAGACCATATAAATACTAATTTATAATTTTTAAATAATTTTTTGATTTTTAATCAAATTTATAATATGTTATTTTTATAAAATAACAATAGTGTCAATTTTGACACTATTCAATTATTTTCATTCAAATAAAATCAACATGGAGAATATATTCGATCAAATTTATTTAATAGATTCCTAGTATGTCATATCCATAAGGAATTTTTTTTAGAACATTAATATGTTCATATAATATTTATTTTAATAGTTTTAAAACCATTTATTTGATATTTCAATCAACAAAATAATTTCTACATCATTATTGTGTCATCATTAATGATAATTATTTAATCCCTAAAAATTCTAAATAAATTCTCATTATGTAGATAATTTGATTAGATTTCTTTAAAATATTTATATTAGATTTTTTATGAAGTTTATCACTAAATTATAATTATTACACTTATAATATATAAGACACTGGCATGTTGTCACTTTATTTGGTTTTAATAATAATAATATCATTTTAATGGTCAAAATTCCATGAAACGAATCCATTCTGACTTTTAGGTGATATGGGATGACTTTTAATTAATCTAATAGAATTTTTGTAGGTGTTAGGGTAATTTTATAATCTTATATATACCCTTAATTACAAGATTTACATTTAACTATAGTAAATAAAAATTACCATAGATACTATTCATAATGTATAAAAAATAAAAGTCACCTATTTACATAATTTGGACCCACTAAATACAAATATGGAATCCTTTTTTTAAAATTCAACACACAGAAGTTGATGTAATTAATTTAAAATTAATCTTGTTGTTAAGAAAATGGGTTTTAAATGTTAAAACATAGTCAATGATTGAAATGTTTTTACCTTTGAATTAAATTTAAAAGTAATCATAATGACATAAATTATATTAAATTGTTAAAATATATTCTATTTATACTTTAAAACCATTAAATTGTTTCATTTATCCATATAAATTATCTTCATGAAAAAAGTTGTTTTCATTAAAAATTTACCGTATTTTTACTATTCATCAAAATATGAAAGTTATCAAAAATTTATACAAGGTAAATTTTTATATCATTATTAAAAATAAATGGTTTAATTTTTAATAATGAACTTATAAAATTGTAAAAAATTAGGTTTAAAATGGGTACGCCATCATAAGGCTGTGACACTGCATTTTTTTGAAAAAAATACTTCTTTTATCCGAAAAATTGATTTTGTTTTCTTACCAAATTGTAGAAAATGAGTATGATGAATTATAATGTAATGAAAATCAAAAAAACTTAATACTATTCATATATGATATTTCATTATATTACAATAATATAACATTTTTTTAGTGAAACTCGGTATTGCGTAAAACGCAAGCTATCGAGAAAGGTTTCTCTTGCAAGTAATGAAAGCAAAGCTAGTGTTGTGTATAGTGAAAGTTTCCTTTGGTATTGCATATATCATAAGACATAAAAAATATATATTTCACATAAAATATCAGGGTGATACAACTAACATGACCCAAACATAACCAAGGATCCTGGCTTTGTGATGAACGTTTAGAATGCCTCATACCCGAAGCTTGAGAGGATATCCCAGTCATATGGTCCTTCAATGTCCACAACGTGATCTAAAACACGCAAAAAATAGATAGGTAACCCAAAAACAACAAAAACCTAATTAAAATATATCCAAAGAATAGATATGGAAGAAACCTTACCTGATTCTGATTTTGAACTCACTGCCTTCTATTGTGGTGGGTAGGATTGATGTCATCATAAGTAAACACCTGTAAGTAAATAATGGGAAAAAAGTGACATATAACATCCTCTTATATATATGTGAACAATGTGTCAACTCTACATGATAAATGATACATAACTCCATATCCAAAAATGAACAATGAATATTCATATTTATATGTAAATCACAATACAGATTAAAATTATTTTTAATAGAGGATTTTTGTTCAAATGAAATAAAATTTCAAACAGAAAAATAGACCATAGATGTGTTGGAGTATTATTATTCTGTATATGGTGAGTATTATATAATAGTGTAGGTTTATACACTATCAATGGGAAACATGAATGATGTGAGGGTATAATGAAATATTTTGACACCCCTAGGGTTTTGTTTTATATTTTGACAAACTGTGTGGCACTTTTTCCAATATGATTTGTTGAAAAGATATGGAGATTGATCGACACCCCGAAAGTGAGATTGATTTAGACTTGTTTACATTGTGGTTGAGGAGGAAACATCAGATCCCATCAATCGGCAAATAATTCATCCATGTTTCCCACCCCCTCTATGTTATGGTATAAATAAAATATATGGGGATGAAAAACTGGAAGATAGAATGGTCGCTTGTGTCGTGGGGATGTAACATCTATTTGAATGGGTTATTCCAAGAATCATCGGCATTTCAGAAATTAGAGGATTCCATGGTGACATCTCATTTATTGGCCGTATTACCTCATTTTCTGAATCATTATCCCCCAACAGCTCCCACACCTCCCCCTACATTGTCCCCCATCTTCCCCACTAGAAACCCACCTACTCCTTCCCCACTAACCTGAAGACCCCCATCCCCTCCCCCCAGGCCTCCCTGCATCCCACCTGCACCCTCCCACTACCCTAAATAACCCCTCCCCCCCCACCGCACACCGCCTGCACACTCCCCACTACCCAGTAGACCCCCCTTCTCTCTTACCTCCTCCACCCTCCTCAACGTAATCCAAGATGCACTGCAAAAAATATAATGAATACAAAATTCAAAAATTTCATAATTAATATTGGACCAAAGATTAAAAACTGAATTAACCATACACAAACACGATATTGAACACACCGTCATCGATGGTGGTGGATAGAAACATCCTCATCATATGAAACAACCAATTTTAAAATAGTGGGGAAAAACGAGACATTATGGATTCTTATAGATATGTGATTACAGTGTTAACTATACATGATAAATGATACCTGAATCCATAACCAATAATGAATAAATAATATTGAAATCGATATGCACATCCCAAAACTAAATAACATAATCATTAATAAACCTCTATTTTTCAGAAATCACCTTCAATTTGTTTTTAAAATATCAAAAATCACCAAAATATGGTAATAATATAAACTTCCATCAGTACTTAAATATGAGAAATAGGGTTTAGTCATTGTTCTTATCCTAGAAAAATCCATTCCTTGAATATATAAAATACCTAAAACTCTTCATGCCAATATCCTTCATCATTTTCTAGATTGAAACCTCATTTTTTATCATGTTCTTCTTCTGGAAATAACCATTATTCATTGATTATATAGGATTATCAATTTTATAAAGTATAGAATTTTCCTGGATTTTTTATTACAAAATCTCATAACTCACCATTCACCACCACCCCCTATACTAGCCTCCCCCCAAAGTAGCCCCCTCCCCCACAACCACCCACTACCCCCCTGCACCACCCCCACCCCTTCCCCTTGCCTGCACCAGCCCCCCTAGACTACACCAGCCCCAAACCCCTGCACTTGCCACTCGAACCCCCGCCACCACTCCCACCCTATCCCCTACACCACCCACACCCTTCCCCGATAGTAGCCTCCCCTCCAAACCGGTCCCCTCCCCCCAAAACCAGTTCTATCCAAATCAGTCCCCTCCCCCCAATCAATGTCAGCTCCCCCACCTCCAAAACCCCCCTCACACCTCCCCCTACACCTCCAATCCCCATAGCCTGCACTAGCCCCAACACACAAGCCTACACCAGTCACAACATGAATAGTCACACCTTTCTATGACCACGTAATATTATTTCTGTGTACCTCCAACACCCTGATTAAGACCATGATGTTTGAACAATGACCTATTATGTTTTTAATAGAATTATATGATGGGAACCCCCCTCCTGGACACCCCTCCCACCTCCCTCTTGGAACCCCCCCCCCCCTGATACCCCCTCCCTCCTCAACAGACCCTGACCCCCATGGACATCCCCCCTACCCCTACACCCCCACACCCCATGCCCCACTCCATGTACCATACACACTGATCCCCCAGACCCCATCACCCCGCTCCTGAACACCCCTCCCCCCTGGACCCCAACACCCCATGCACCCGCTACACCCCTACACACTGCACCCCACCTCCCACACCACCTCATGGATATCCACCTTCCACATGCACCATCTTCCCCTCCCTATACAAATCCCCTTGGACACCCCCTGCCCCTACCCACTCCCCCCTACACCCCTCCTTGCCCCCTACACACTGCTCCCCTGACCCCTTCACCCCCTCCTTGACAGCCCCCCTCCCCTTGCACCCCTTCCCCTTCCTTCACTTTACCCCTGGACCCCCCCCCCCCCCCCCACCAAGACACCCCTCTCCCTAGACCCCCACACCACCTGCACCCCATGCTCCCTACCCCTACCTCCCACCCCCCTTTCCATGATAGCCCCCTCCCCCTGCACCCCCTACCCACCATCAGGAACACTACCCCTTGACAACACGCCCCCCTGAACCCCCACACCCCCTGCCCCCCTCCCACTGCAACCCCTACACACTACCACTAACCCAACCTTGGACACCACCTCCTAGACAGCCGCCTCCCCCTTCATCCCTATCCCCCTCCCCCTGCACCCCCACACCCACTACTCCCTTCACACAGCCCCCACCTCCCACCCCCTACTAGATGTCCCCAATAGACGCCCAACCCTGCCCCCTCCCCGAACACTTCCCACCCTGAACACTGCCCCCTACCCCCCCCCCCCCCCTCCCGACACACTACCCCCTCCAGGATATCCAACCTCTAATAAAAGATCACTTCTTTCTTAAAAATTTGGGACTAAATAAATTTATAGGATGTATAGGGTATCAAAACACCTGAACATCATGGGAACATCATCCTGATCAGTGTTATATGAAATATTTTCAATATCTCCCAGGATAATATAACATAGAGATGGTCATTAATCTATGAATACAAGATCAAGAATCAAACTACTATCACTAGACACATATGGTTTTTTGTATCATTTTTCCAAGAATATGGGTGCCGCTTGTATTGAAAAAATCATTCCCATGATTCCCTATAGAAAAAATGCATGTTTATCCTCCATAATTCACCAGAAATATGGAACTAAAAATTATAGAGTTTTATTGCCTCAAAATAATTATATAATATTAATACATTTGGAGTCATCAATTTGAAAATAATGGATGGTCAGATGAGATAACATGTAGATAATTATTCCAAAGGAATGTCTGTCCCACATAAATTATGAATTACATGATGATCATTTCTATAAAAAGAATCCAATAATTGCACAAACACTGATCTAACCAGGGGGTTATTTTAAAATCTAAGATTCCTAAATGGAATAAACATCACCCAAATAAAACAACACATATTAAATTTCTTAGATGCATTTTTAATTTTTTTAATATTTTGAGGGAGCTAACTCCCATAGGTTGGACCCTTACAAAAGAAGAAAGCATCAACAACAAAGCAATGTTATGCTTAAGAGGTCACTAGTCTCCAAAATGATTCAGTTTTGTTCAATTGATAGATAAATAATCCCAAGGGACACACTCATATACCCTGTCTAGGGAAATTATCAATTGAACAATATAAATTCTACTACGTGAGGTTGAAAACTAAAAACACCGCATATAGGTTTCTTTTAAGGCATTAAACATCTTAAATTTATTTCATAAAATATTCCAATGATTAGTTTTATTGAACATCTAATATAATTCATGGAAAATAAATAAATAATTTTCTTTATTTAGATATTTCCCCAATGAAACAATGAAAATCTATCTCAAACATATTTTCAAGCATTAATTATTTTTCTACCATTCAATAAAAATATATGGAAATTTATCTATTAATTTCATTCTCCATTTTACCTATACATAATTAATTTCATATTTGGATTAGTTAAATATGATTTCAATTTCAAGTTCTAGTGGAAAAAGACCTATATGTTTCAATTGTAAATTCAAATTACACCATCCTTCAAATAATACATATCAAAATATCTAAATCATATTTTATTAATTGTATTAAACATGTTATGTAATATTCCACCATAAATCTATACACAACATCATATAAGAGGCTACAAAAATATTAAAAACTATCACTCCATGGAATAATCATACACCAACTGGGTTATGTAATATATAATATCTAAATAAATGCGACCTAGGTGGGTCCAATCATATCCATCCTCGGTTCATATAAATACCACCAAAGAACAGTTGATTTATTTATTAATGTTTCAAAACACCATTAATGGGTTATCTCATTAGAATCTTACCACAAATGACCTACATGGGTATAGATGTGTATTTAAGAATTTATTAACATCAGTTTTCATGAAAATATACTATAGGTACTATAATTAATAATGGAAAACATTATTTATATAAATTAACTTTTAGTAAATACCATGGTTTGGTATGATGAATTACCATTTCTAATCAAAATTGGTACTTGTATTTATATGTCATTACTGTAATTCATTTTCAAACAACAAGGTATTCATCTTTGACATAAGAATATAGTAAGTCCATTTATAATGGTTTGATTATATGGTTTACTCTTCCAAATTTATAAAGGCCCGAAAACTTCTTAATTTTTTTTGTACTCCTATTTAACCATTAACATAAATTATTTTGCATATGTAACATAAGGTTCGTCATTTTTCATTCTCAATATTGGTTAGTTATGGAAGCACCATAACACCATATAGTAAAAACCCATGTAGGATGATTCTAACACATTAATAACGAATCCAATATCACAATTATCACAATGAATGATATCACATGTTAGAAAATAATAATGATTTATAACTATGAAACCAAAAAATAAAATTATATAGGAAAATAATGATAAATAATAATGAATAAATTAATAAAATCACCAAAATAAAATATCACATATAACATAAAATAATGGTATGAAACCCACATATCATGGAATAACCCAGACATTAGAATCTCTATGTTGCTAGAATGATGAATGAAGGAGAATGTTCATTCCATGAAACCCCAGGATAATATACCATAATATCATCAATGTATATGGCGAGTAATTTAAATTAATCACTCAAGGGGAAATCATAATCATTTTTAATTACAATCAATAATACCATAGACTAATACTGTAACAATTAGTATTTTCCCCTTGCATGGGATGAACACTCCAAGACATGATTTTTTACCCTGAACATACACATTCCTAGAATCATATATATTATAAAAAATGTAACGATTATATAATAATAATACTCTTATGCCACATTGTAAATTCCCACTCCAAGAACCACTAAATAGATCCCCAAGATAGTTGGTTACATGGCTACAAGAGTGTCACTACATATGTTAGTTTCATCTGACAAATAGTGATTGTATAATTATGTTACAATAGATAGTCTATAACCTTATAAAAATAGTATCATATTACTATAAAATTACAATATCAAATAGAACAAGAATTATGTATGAATGAAATATAATCAAATGATTACAATAACTGATAAAATAGAAAATTCCAACTATACAACAATGCATTCAAGTCCATATAAGGCTTTAAATTCTAAATCAGCAAACTTACTAAATTCATTAATATAAAATACAGTACATGTTTATTAAATGATAAAGAAATGTCTTCATGACTATCCTAATTTACATCTCATCATTGTTCTCTTAACTCCCATATTCAAGAAATATTTCATGAATGAAAAATACAGAACCTAATCTAGTTACCACTTGGTCTTTTCGGGTAAAATAGTGGAAATCCATCCCAAACAGGGCATGAGATATAATTTTTAGGACAAAACCCATGGTTTCTAGATCTATTTTTTCATTTATTATAAAATATAATAGGTTGAATGTATATCAATAAGGTTATAAAACATAAATAAATGTAATCATTTAAGTCTCATTTTCTTCCAGGACACCTGATCAACCATATTTTCATTGGTATAAGATTATATATATCTTCACACCTTCTATCATGTATATATATGAATTTTGAAGATAATATATTTTCTATATATAGATTAACTATTGTTGGGTTTACGTTTAGATCCACAGAATCCACAAAGATGGTCACATACCTTATAGGGGTGATATGTACAAGGTGAAAGACCCTTTGATCACAATATAATGAACACAATACCTTGGTTATCATAATTTTTAAGGGGTTCTACTGATGTGGGATACCATACCTGAGTGTCACAAAATATAATGGACCCCATTCCTAATAATCACAATATATATTTGAAACCATTCCCATATGTCACCACATTTATGGGGCACCATGCATGAGAGATTCATTAGATGAGTATCAAAATTCTTACAGGATTCCATTCTTGAGTACCCAATATATAAAGGATATCATGATCGATGGACACCATTACCATGTATCAAAATTTATATAAGGGAAATCATGCCTAAATGATTTTATAAAAATTCTTCAAAATATATATGGGACTCCATGCATGAGTATTATATGGTAATAAAACAATGCCTAAGCGAACTGTTTATAGGATGTTTTCCCCAAACATGCATAGGTATATCATAGTCTATGAAAGTATCTAGGGTGAAATGATTCTCCATGATCATTATTTTTAGTCAATTTAATGTACTAATGAAAATAGTGTCATGTGAGAAAATATTCCCAACTACATTTCAATTCATTACATATAAAATATATATTCTGATAAGATTTCAATTAATAAATTAAATAATCTTAATAGGGATGTTTCTTTTATTATAAAAACAATATGCCCATGGGATGGTCCTCGAATCTCATTAATCAAATATTATTTTTTAGATACAAAATTTTATTTAATAAGACAACAAAACTCAATTGTGGTTAATTATAAAATTATTTAGGTTTGTTATAATTCTCATGGTTCATAATTAAATATATGAAACCCTTACGTCAATGATTAATCATCACACCTCCAATTATAATCAAAATTTTGGAAGGGATTATAATTATAATCAGTTTATTTATCGACCAAAATGGTTTATTAATATTTTAGATGAAGCATAGATCACAACCACAAAAACACACACAACCATTTTGTGGGTTTTTTTAGGAGAAAACCCAATAGTTATACTATGCATACAATATTTATTTAATAAATTTCATTAGTATAAACAATATTAACTTCACATTTTAAGGTAGAAAAATATAAATTAGAGTTTTAAACACAAATATATTGTTCTATAAAATATATACAGTTTGGTAAAATACATGGACCACCAACCTTATTCTAAGGACTCTTCAATTGTCCAAAATCAAACTTTGATTCTATCTAGTTTGATGGAAATCAATGAAAAAGGAAAACGAACTAAAAATAGTATGAATTATCTCAAATAAAGATATAGTAGAAGATGGAATGATAAATGATGAATTAATGAAATAAAAATCACAAGATAACCATGGTATATCCAACATAACCACTTAAATGGGAGAAAATAATAAATATCTATGATGGAAAAACCATAATTTATAATCCATTAATAATTTCCAATATTTGTATACATGGTATGAAAAACTAAATGAAAATGGTGCATTTCTACTTTGATAATTGACCAACAATGAAATTAAAGAACACAGTCTTCCAAAATCTGCATAACCAATGGATGACCAATACTGTTTTCTAATGAAATATCCACACAACCATTCACATCCTTTATAATGGTTACCCATTATTGATGCACTGATAACACCTGAAACAAAAAATCACAATTCGTAAGATTGATGAAATAATATGTAATAAGATAAATGTGTTGATTGGAATCATCTGGGAGGATGGCGCCATGGTGATAGGTGAGAGGAGTGCTCCATGATGTGAGATGTCTCGTGGGAGGAGGGTGGCACTATGAGAGAGGTAATCAGGGAGGAGTGTGCCACAGTGACAGCGTTCTTCGAATTGGAGGGCGTCGCAGTTAGGAGAGGTCGTGTAAGAGATGTCGGGTAGGATAGATCAATAATGAGAAGACGTCAGTGAGGAGGCTGCCACAATGAGGAGAGTTCGGGGAGGAGAATTCGCATGGGAGGAGGAGACATTAGGGGGGAGGGTGCCGCGGTGAGGATAATTCGTCGGGAGCAGGGCACCACAGTGAGGAGAATTTTTCAGGAGGAGGGCCTCACTGTGCGAGTTGAGTATCTAATTACAGAGGAAGATCCTGATACAAAATAATTGATGTATGCGGTATAGCCACAGTTGATTAATAAAACAATGCAAATTAGAAATATATAGCCACAAACCAAAAAAACGTGTCTATAGGTCTGTGGCTATAGGTTTAATTTCTAGTAGTGAATTCTAACATCCTTATTCTTACAATAAATTTTCACTTCATGGTTTGAAATAAAATCCATACCATGGATTATATCAAATTCAATAATGGGTATGACAAAGAGATCCGTAAATAAAGAATGTTTAATATGACCTAATGGGAACCGATTCTTAAAATTTTGTTGCAATGAAACTTCCCTTATGATTTTTGACTAACAAATCCCTTGTAAAATCAAATTTGGAATATCTAATTTTCATAGAAAATAGGGTATATATGAAACAATTCGATGGTCTAGAATCCTAAAAATCATTGGAAAAAAATGTGGAAACAATTAAATTACATGTCACCACATCATTTGGAGTTTCTATCTAAGTAGCAATTTTTTCATAATCCGGGCCTTGTTCCCTTGGCCTTTTCTAATGGATGTTTTCTAGGAACTTAGGAAATTCATTTTCAAAATTCCATATTAATCTACAATTGTAGTATTCAACAATTACATCCTCCATCTTTCTCTTGTAGTCACAAGCTTGGTATCCTTCTTCACCACAGTTGTTACAGAATCTAATTTACTTGAGGCAAGTACAAGGGTGTTTCATCCCACATTTACTGTTGCCAGGGAATTTAACTTTTACCTTCTTCACCTTATTTCCAATTATATATTGTTCTATATATATCTTATTCTCTTGATTTTCATTCAATTAGCAGGTCTTAAAGAATTATTTTTCTATCTTCATAGCAAATGAGACAATATCTTTATATGATGAGAAGGATTTTGAGACCAATGCTTGATGGAGAAATGGATTTACCCCATCATTGAATAGATAAATATTAATCAATGGGTTATGTATATTAGTTGATGCATTCCTTGATATCCTTCTGAAGTTAACCTCATACTTTGTGACATTGTCATCCTTATTTGGCCTCAGACTCAGAAATGTTCTTTACATATCCACTCAATGGTCATCAGGAAATTATTTTTCTTTGATAATATCTTAAAACTTAATACATTCCATATTTTATACTTCTTCATCCTCCTCTATGTTTTTAATTAATACCACCATTGATTTGCATCTCCTGTGAGGTGATAAACTACCATGACAACATTTTCCATTTCACTACTCCCAAAGAATGCTATATTTTCTATAAAGAACATATCCATTCCATAGCTAAAAATTGAATTTTAGACTCATTGAATTATAATGGTTGTTTACACATGATGTGGTCTAACATTGATCCTATGCATTTTGGATCAGGGTACTCTATAGGGGTAAGGATATTATTCATAACCATGGTGAGTTTTCCCAATATGGTTATAAGTTGGTCAGCACTGGTTGCATCACCCGCTCCAATATAATTATCTTGTGTATGAGGGAAATACCTACATAGATTAAATGCACTGATACAACTTCCAATCCTTCCACAAGTCTCTATTTATAAACAATGGAATACAATAGATTGGTTTATGAATCACAATTCATGATTACAACCTTGTAAAACACATTACATTATTTGTACAATTTCTGGATATAATCCATAATCATAAAAATGATTTCTTTGAGGATTCATATACTCATAACTGCTACATAATAGTTTTTAAATAAAATTTTATTTATCTTAATCATATCCCCTGAGAGTCTCATAACCAAGAGTGCATCATGACATTTTGTCATGTACTATGATACCACGGGTCAAGCCCGAAAGTCCTTGTATGTGTTTTCACTCCATGGTACATCTATGCCAGATATGCCTCTAACTAATTATATCTCAACATTAATTTATTTCATGAAAAACTCCAAAAATCTATACATAACTAAAAATTTAGAATGTTCTCTTATACTAACCCTCAATGTCTATCTTAGAGTAATGTTTTCTAATCAGAGTTTCTCTAAATCTTGTCTCCAGGGTTTGTACTAAACGTTCACATATACCAACTATAATGCCCAAACCCTAGTTACCCAGAGTAAGTGCATCACTACATAACATTGTCAGGATATTAATGGATAATATCCCGAATGACTTATCAGTTTAGTTTCTTTGAAAGTACTAGTTACAAACATATGTTTTACAATACATTATGAAATGTAAAACAACAACAATCTGTCTCTTTTTAAAACATTTATCACCATTAGACTATACCTACAAGTATGTTGTAATATAATTATTTGTATCTAGGTATAAATAATACAACGAAAAGGGTGAGCTTAGGTGATCAGTAAGGATAACAATATAGAGAAAACATTTATAAATAAGAATATAAATTTTAGGAAATGTATAATACTAAAACCAAAGTTTTTTAAATTTAAACATAACCATAATATGTAAATGATAAATAAAATAATATCATTTACATATTCACATTTATATTCTACTAGTCGAATAATCACATGTAAAATCAATGAACAATTTCAAAATTATATAATTCATAATAGAAGACGTCAAATCCACATAGTCAAGGCCTCATTCCAAGACTACAAATAATATTTTTTAAGGCCTTGTTCCAAGACACTAGTTTGTCTAATGACACCTACTAATGCATTAAGGAGATATAGAGGGCTCCATCCATCACATATTAAGGCTAAGGCATTCCTCCTATGATATGGTTTAATCATAACATAAAAATCCATATTAAATCTAGCATACGAAATGTTAATACATTAACCATAAACCATGAATTGTATTAAAATAACACGTCTATAGTTAAACATATAACAAAACCTTCAATACAACATGGATGATAGCATCATAATATATCAATCTCAAGCTACTGTAAAATCAAATAAATTATGTTGACATATAGGAAATCAATACAATTGGGGGAAATATCTTTTTATATTATGAAATCATTTAAAATTCACACATTTATAAATAAATTAATTTTGAAAATATTTTAATCTGATTTTAGGGGATGATTAAATATTTTTATAATAGTAGAATATAGCCTCTCCCACAGTATATGATAAAAAAAATTCTTTCTTTAATTTTGATGAAAAAGTCATAAAAGACCTTATTTGGAAAATGACTGAAGGATTCCATTTTAAACATTATCTGAAAAGTCAAAAAAATCATATAAATTACTTTAACCCATAGTGTAGGTAATAGTAAAAAAATAGAAATACATTTTTAAGAATCACAGTTGTGGATGATAAAGAGGTCACAAAGGATACTCACGTATAAACAACCTCAGATAATGAAGATATTGTATAATTAACCCTTACATTGTACATTTACAGGATAGAGGGTACGTTAACCTCTTGTATAATAGTTAAATATTTATTATTAAATTATACATGAAAAACATACATTATTATGATATCATATATGATATTCTAATGTTTCATTGAAAATTATATTTCAGTAGAATCATTATTCTGGGTGTTAACAGATTCATTTTACATTTTATGAATAATTACATAAGCCATATTTGTTATGGATATGATGTATTTGACTCATATCCAGAATTTTATTATGTATATAAATATTATTTTAAATAATAAAATGAAAATTACTCTTTAATGGTTATGAAGGGGAATGAATTTCATCGTGTTTGTGGAGACGATAATATGTACGTACGCACAAGGGACAATATCATTTTATTGATGATTATATCATATGTAAGTGGATGTTATATCAATTATACAAAATAATTAAAATATTATGTTTATTACTTAAATTATTTATACTCAATATTACACCCATCCAAATAATGATGTTTTTGAATAACAAACTACACCTTGATGGGGAGATAGAAAACCGTATGTACACACGTATGGTGATTAGTCATTCATAGGATGGATATAATAATGAATATTGTTTTACAATATTTATAATAACATCACAATATTTATAATGTACCGAAGTTATTATTTTTGTATGGAAATGACAAAAAAGTAGAAGAAGAATAATAAAAGAACTTTGAAAGAGGTGGTGAAATTATTCCCTCTTATTTGGTAGTTTCCTTTTACGTTGATCAAAAGGGATCCATATGTTGTATTTGAAATCAATACATGGATTCTAGGTAGATTTGATGGTATATGGGATGATATTTGATAAGGGGTTGGCCGATCCAAATCACATTGTCAGTGTGATTTTTAGTTAGGGGATGTACCCTTTTATAAGAGAGGTTAGGGCCACTTTTGGAAAATCTTGAAATATTATTTTATTATACAATCATATTCAGTTTATAATGTCTTGAAAAGGATTTATTTCAAGTTTAAGGTGGTTTTGGGTCAAAAAACTATCATCCCATTGGTTTTAGATTGGTTTAGATCACCATATAAACATTATCTTTTTGATTTAACTCTTGGTCAAATAGATTAACCTTTATCATGTATTCTTGTATTATTATATTAAATGGTTAATAAACATAATATAAAAATCCAATAGAACCCCAAGTGGTTCATTATTGATATATCAAAACATATCTACATCATATGGCCAAACCATTGATTTTAAGGAATGTTATATAAATTAATAATATTATTTTTTTAAAAACTCATTTATGTCAATTTTGGATCTATTGGGTATTTTCTTTTTGTGAAAGCCATAAAAAAAATATCACTTCACGAATCATCTCATATTAACCTATAAAATTAGTGGGATTCATCTAAAGTCTCAATTTACTTTTAATTTGATATTGATAATTTCAATTTTTTTAATATTTCATTATTAAGTTAATTAAAACATCATTATGTTGTTTTAAATAAATTTAATTATTTAATGTTAAAAAATTATTTATAAAACATAATTATATATGAAATCATATTATCTTTCTAATTAATGTTAATATTATAATTTATCTTATGTATAACCCTATATTAAAAATTTGATAGGTATAAAACATTGAATTTAACACTTTTAACTCTTCTTTAAATAAAATAATAATTAATGTTCTAATCTAATCCATGTGGTCCAAAAGAGAAATATTTTATTCCTAGGGATTTTTTTGGTCGAAAAAAACATATATAATTGAATTAGGACATGTGTTGGGGTAACTGTAATATAATTTGTTTACCTTTAATTACCCTATATACTTTTTTCCGTGGTAGATAAAAATTAAAAGATACTATTCAACAGAATATTATCTTCAGTTTATTGAACCAAATTTTACATAATGATGTCAACTATGTCTCACATATTTTTGAAGATCAATTCCCAAAACTTGAATATTTACTTTTTTATAAACATTTTAAAATGCGCCTAGAATGTAGCTAAAATAAAGTAAAAAGTTCAATAAAATTTCATAGATATAATTGTAAAGACCCATAAATTTCAAGGAAATTTGTTTCTTATTTTCTTTGGGACTCTACGAGTGCATAGTTTTTGACGGCACCTAATTCTGAGGCCCGGTGTGCCCAGAATCATTTTCCGACGTTTAGCTTGGGTACACTCAGTGAACGAACGAGTAGGTTTTCCTAACTTTTGAACCGATGCTCGAAATCAAAATCCGAGGGCACCGATGAAACCTCAACATCGGTTTTTGCTTAAGGAGACTTTCACTGGAGTTGAGTTTTCTCGGGAGGTGATGCTAAAATTAAAGTGGTTTAATTGAAGAGTGAAATAAAATATGTGCTGCAATTTTATTTCTATTCTGTGTAATTATAACATACGTGTGGATATTGAGGTGGAACCCCTAAATCCAAAGTCCTCTTGATAGGATATTAGTGAGGTGGTCCCCAAACGAGCCCCACCTTTTCAAATTCCTCTATCATCTCTTAAAGATGAAAAAACCCCCATTATTTTGTAACTAACCCACTCTCACTCTTTAATATAGGTCAACCCCTCAAGTTTATGACGATCATTCCCTCCCTCTCCTTAATTAAATGCCAACATGTTTAATTAATGAGGAACCTTCCTACTTTTTATATGTTCCACCATAGCAGATTAATTGGTTGGGGCCCTATGTCATAAATCCCCCATTTATGACTTGCGTTACAACGACGAATCCACCACTCCTTTTTAAAGGAGGCTAGGGGGAGTAGTTCTGGACGGCTTCTTCAAGCGGTGGAACGCTAGCAGCGAATAACGGCACCCAGCACATGGAGAGTTTTCCTCTTCCTCTAACGAAGAACGAAGAACTCTGATGCCACACTCGGCTTCATCCTTCTCGAAGTTGATGGAACAACGCCCGTCTACCACGACACCGTCTACCGCGACACCGACGAATGCCTTCTTTGAGGATGGGGTTTGGTTTTGTGTTCATGAATATTATTTTTCCATCCAATTTTAAATTCTTTAGATTCTTGTTATAGAAATAAAGGGAGGGGGCCGGACCGCATGAACACGGCCGACCCTCCTCCCCTTGTTGTTGATCATCGACGTGGTTTAGAACGGAAGCAGCCCGATGCAACGACACCGCGCGGAAACAAGGATGAATGAAGAGAAATTGTGTTGTGCTATCACACAATTCAGCGAAGCCTTAGGAAGCCACGACGAAGGACGTGTCGCGGCGGAGGAGCGCGGCGCCATCGCGGCATGCCGGAGCATCACAAAGGGCTGCGGTCGGGGCACGCCATGGTGGAGGGGCGCGGAACCGTTGCGCCGTGCCGGTTGGACTACGCCACAGTGGTGCAGGGAGGGGCGGCCGGAACTGCCGGCCACCGGCGCATGGAAGGCGGGACCCGGGAGGGTCCCACGGTGGCACACCGGACGGCCTACTTGGCCGGCCGTTTTTGGAAGATCTAGTGGTCGTAACCCCTTGATGGCAGAGGAACGAGCCCCCACCTGGGGACCACCATTACAAAACCTGGGGGGCAGCGCCCCCCCCCCCCCCTTTCCGCGTCCGCTCGACCAGCGCCGAGCCACCCAGGCCGGACTTGTCGCACCTGGTCGGGCCACGCCGGCTAGGCTGCGATGTGCAGCGCCCTAAGGGGCCGGACCCGGACCCGGTTCGGGTCGACCCGGTTCGGGCCAACCCAAGGGGTCTTGGGGCTGGTCGGCCCAGGCCTAAAACCCCCTAAAATCAGACAGCTTCGTTCAAATGCACGTAACATGGTCTATAGAACTCCGATTGACGCTCCGTCAATTGCGATGCGATCCTTGGATCGAGACGGTCGTTTAAATATATTACACTCAAGGTTTCAGAAAACCCTGAGTACTTCTGGGATGGTTCAAACACGAAACCAACCAGGCCCTCAGAGCAGAAACACTTATAAATTGAGCTCCAGACGTCTGATTGATGTGTCGTTGACTTTTTTGGTTTCCTCTTAGTGAGACAGACCTTTTGGCATACTTCTCTCGAGGTTTGGATGCAGTTGGAGTACATTTGGGTTGGTTTTGACTTAAAAACCAACCGGGCCTCTAGAACCAAAAAGCCAATAACTCTCATATCGGGTGTCCGATTGACGCATTTTTTGTCATGTTGAGTTCCTTTTGTCATGACATAACTTTGGGACACATCAACTCCATACTACGTGTCAGTTGATGTATCAAACCCCTTGGCTCATTGAGCGGACCCTCCCGGAATCCAGCATGTTGTGTGTAGGAACCCTAGAGCTGGCTGCGACTGTGACGACGATGACGACTGTACGGAAATCCTCTGTTGGTTCTGCAGCGACGATGACTGTACTGAAATTTTTTGTAGGTTCGGCAGAGACAACGACCTTACTGAAATACTCCATGGGTTTGACGGCGATGACTACTGTTCTTGTATCCTTTGTGGGTCTGACAGTATGATACTACTGTTCTTGTATCCTACGTGGGTCCGACAGTATTTGACTCTGTACTTGTATCCTACGTGGGTCCAACAGAGTAGCTGGTCTTGTATCCATTGTAGGTACGACAGCTTAGCTGGTCTAGTTTCCTACGTGGGTCCGACAACTTAGATTAATCAGTGGCCCCATCTGATTATCTTTATCGTATTACGAAGAATTATACCTGTGTGATCTGAGTCTTGACTTTTCAATCATCATCTTTGATATGATTGACTTGCTTTCCTAAGTGGATTGGGTTGTGTTATCCTTTGTGGATTGGTGGTGTTATCCTGTGTGGACTAGATCAAACTTGGGCTCAGATGTTGTAGCCGAACTGGAATTGATGACTTAGGTATATTTATGGGCATATACCTATGTAGGGTTGGTTGTTACTTCATGATAGTATCTTACCATTGTGGATTATCTTTTGTGGATTTTGGGAGACCTTTTGGGGTCTTGGGGTCCCTACTGGGTAGTGTATACTCACCCCTGCACGGGATATGACTGCAATAAGTTGTGTTGGATGTAGATGGTCAACATCGCTGATTGTGGTTGAGGCTTGTGAAGAAAGTTGGTACATGGAGGTGGACCACTAGGCGGGACGTGCACAGAGCAGACGGATGGACCCGAGGAGCTGAGGAGGCTATCTATACCCACCCTTCAGGTGGGATTTCTAGTGGACGGCTCGGCGTTGCAGCTTTACTTTTCAGTTTTCTATACTTTCTTATCAATTGTAGATTACTTCAGTTGGGTTTGTATTCTGTCCCATTTACATTCTAGCACTTACAGTTGTACCCAGTTTACTAAGTGTTTACTTAATCTTACATACTTTGTGGTGTTTTTTTATATTATAAAGGAAATTCCTTCCCTTTTTATTGGGAGTTACGCCTTTGGTGCTAGTCTCCATCCACTGGCCAATGGAAGGTGGGCTTGGGGTAGTCACGACACGAGTCCTGAGGATGGGTTGTGACAAATTGGTATCATAGATGATCGGTTCTACCGCAGAACTTAGGACTCTGATCTTTCTTCTATATGAAGAAATAGTGTTAAGGGTATTGTGTGTGGTTATCAGTACAGGGAGTCCAATGTTGGTGCGGCGGCCGACATATCCGTACACCAGGACCCTGACTACTGATTTCTGACTAAGTCCACTAAAACACTGATTGCATGTGTGTTTCAAAAGTTTTTTTTGTGAATACATTGTGTCATATCACCAGGTATACTGTATTGACCGTGGAGCACCATTTATTTTTAGGATGGCCCCATGATGGCAGCTAGCTAGGGTTTACAGCTTTGTACGAGAGGACATCCCACCGAGCGACGAGCCCTCAGTGCATGACCCTTTTATAGTGTGGGTACCGGCGGTACCTCTACCCGCTGAGCCACCGATGCCACCAGCCCCAGCTGCTGAGAGTGCACATCGCCTTAATGTGCTGCATGAGTTTCAGTGTTAGAGACTGCCCAGGTTCCGCAGGGCGATGGACCCTCTGGCAGTCGAGGATTGGCTGGAGGATGTAGTTTGAGTTTTTAGGATAGTGGGGACACCAGCTGACCTCATGGTGATCTTTGCAGCGAGTCTCCTATACGCGGCAATAGGCAGATGGTGGAGCCTGATGCTCCAGGTGCATGGAGAGGCATCTCTCTAGTGGACGGACTTTGAGTGCCTCTTCTGCTCGAAGTTCGTCCCAGCCACCCTACGTGCGGTGGGTATTCAGGAGCTACTACAACTGCGGTAGGGCAGTATGCCGGTAGCCCAGTACATGGCGAGATTTACCGATCTCTCGCGCTATTCTACGAACATGGTACGAGACCCATTCTTGCGAGCCCGGACCTTCGAACAGGGACTGATGCATGAGATCATGGAATCTATGATCTCCCTCAGCATTCCGACGCTGGAAGGAGTACTGGAGCGAGCCCCTCTTGTAGAGAGATTTCATGTTGAGCCTACACCAGCAGCGAGACCTGCCGCTGGGCGGCACGTAGTAGAGTCATCTGTAGCTGGCAGTCGACGGTTGTCACAGGGGTCCAGGAGGACCAGACCATCAGGCGGATGACCTCAGGAAACTGACTAAGATGTGTGGGGAACATGGCGCAGAGCCAGCTTTCTGAGGAGAATATAGTGCTACGCAAGCGGCAGGCAGGGCCATATGGCTCGTGACTGTCCGACCCGCCATGCAGAGGAGCAGCAGATGGTTGAGGGACCACCCAGGCAGAGGTAGAGGGTTGACTGTGGCGGTCCGCAGGGAGCAGGCAGACGAGGAAAAGGATTTGGCCGAGCAGCAGGTGGTGGGAAACGCTTTGAGGCTTTACCACCACCACCACTAGGAGGTCCACCCCGACCATAGGGAGCTGGCGAGGCAGAGGCAGGCTCAACTTCAGGCAGTGGAGGCCTATGACCACAGCGCACCAGAGATGATTCGAGGTACTATCTGTGTCTACTCCACCCTTTCTACAGTTCTCATAGACACAGGAGCAAGCCATTCATTCATTGTCGTTGCCCTTGTTTAGAGCTTGGAGATTCCAACGGAGTAGTTTGCTTGATCCATACGGCTAGAGACTCCTACGGGAGTAGACTCGATGATTACGCACTAGTTCTAGCAGTGTGAGCTTACTCTAGGAGGTGAGAGCTTTGGCTGGGATATTCTTGTAGGGGCATCGAGGCCTTACGACATCATCTTGGGCATGGATTGATTATCTACAGACCATGCTCAGATCGGTTGTATTTGGCACAAGATGCGATGTGTCTGCACCGATGGGAGATGGTTCTCCTTCACCGGTGAGAAGGGTGCCTTTGCTGCGCAGGATTGACTCACACAGAGGAGAGGACATCCAATCACTCATCAGTTGGATGTCCTCATCCTAGGAGCAGTTGATGTGTAGAGTCCGATTTTTCCTGTAGTGGTGGATAAGTATGCGGACGTCTTTCCTGACGACGTTCCAGGACTACCTCCTCGCAGAGAGGTAGAATTTTATATTAACATGTACCCCGAGACAGCCCCAATATCCACTCCAGCATATCGGATGGATCCCTCGGAGCTTCAAGAGCTGCTAGTACAGCTGGAGGACTTGCTGAGCAAGGGATTCATCCTACCCAGTGTTTCACCCTAGGCTTCCCCGATTTTTTTTTGCCACGAAGGTGGATGGGAGCTTGCGACTTTGTGTCGACTATCATCGCCTGAACCAGGGGATCGTGAGGAACAAGTATCCACTACCTAGGATTGGAGACCTCTTCAATCAGCTAAAGGGAGAAAGGTGGTTCTCGAAGATAGACCTCAGGTCAGGCTATCATCAACTCAGAGTTCGGGATGAGGATATGAAGAATACGGCCTTCAGATGTCGGTATGGCCACTATGAGTTCTTGGTTATGCCTTTCGGCATAACCAATTCTTCAGTTGTGTTCATGAGCCTCATGAACATGATCTTTCCACCTTACCTCGATTGATTTGACATGGTATTCATCGACAACATATTGATATACTCGACTACTGAGGAGGAACATGCCTACCACTTATGGGTTGTACTAGACACACTTTGAGAGCACCAACTTTATGGTATGATTTCGAAGTGTCAACTCTGGATACGTGAGGTCCACTTCTTGGGACACTTCATATCTGAGGCGGGAGTTGCGGTGGATCCTGAGAAGATCAAGGCAATGATAGCTTGGGAGCCACCCAGGAGCATGACAGAGGTATATAGTTTCCTAGGACTGGCTGGATACTACTGGAGGTTTGTGCCAGACTTCTCCAATGTTGCGGAACAACATTCAGCTTTGACGAAGATTAGGAAACACTTCATGTGGTCAGATAGATGTTAGAAGATCTTATAGGAGGTGAGACAGAGATTGACCAACACACCCATTTTGAGGCTACTAGAGGAAGGACTAGGTTACGTAGTCTACTACGATGCATCAGGAACCGGACTCGGATGTTTCCTGATGCAGGAGCGGGAAGTGATCGCATATGGATCATGATAGTTGAGCCAAACTGAGCATAACTACGCTACCCATGACCGGGAGTTAGCAGAAGTAGTCTTCGCTCTGAAGATGTGGTGGCAATATATGATGGGCGAGCACTTTACAGTCTACTCTGACCACCAGAGTCTCAAGTACATCATCTCACAGAAGGAACTGAACCTGAGACAGCGACGATGGCTTGTGTTCCTACAGGTATATGACTTTGAGATAGTATATACTCCTTGAAAGGGGAACGCAGTAGCCGATACTCTTAGTAGGAGGACGGGCATTCAGCTACATGGGGACGCGACAGAGCAGCAAGCCGCTTTGCAGATATCCTTTGTGGATAGAGATAGAGCAGCCTTTATTCAATCACTCACATTCACTCCTCCACTTCTTCATCAGTTCAGAGAGGCACATCATGGGGATGTTGACTATGAGAAGATGTGTACACTGATATCCCCAGGACAGGAGCCTAATGGATTCTCTTTGGGAGGAGAGCATGTCGTCCTTTTTAGAGGACGTACCATGGTACCAGCTGCTTTACAAGAGGAGGTGCTGAGAGAGTTTCACACTTCCCCTTTAGCGGTAAATCCTGAAGTGTCAAAGATGTACCAGGATCTCAGACGACAGCACTGGTGGCCGAGTATGAAGAAGGTTGTGGCAGAGTTTGTTTCTCGATGACTTACCTGTCAGCAAGTGAAGGCGGATCACCAGGTACCAGCAGGCATGGTACATCCCTTGGAGGGATAGGAGTGGAAGTGGGATGGTATATCTATGGATTTCGTGACTGGAAATCCACGTACTTCTAGAGGTCACGACTCCATTTGGGTTATTGTCAAAATACTCACCAAGTCAGCCCACTTTTTACCCATTAGAGAGCTGAGCTTAGAGGAGATCATGGGATGCCTCTACGTTTAGGATATCGCACAACTTCATTGTGTTCCATAATCTATCATCTCCGATCGAGATGCTCAATTTACTTCCCGGCTTTGGAATGGGCTATTGGAGGCATTCGAGACGCAGCTACGTCTGATCACCGCCTTTCACCCTCAGACAGATGGTCAGACGGAGATGACCATTCAGACTCTCGAGGAAATGATCTGTGCATGTGTCCTCGACTATGGTCACAGCTGGGAGGATCACCTACCCTTTTTGGTGTTTGCGTACAACAACAGCTACCACTCCACCATCAGGATGGAACCATACGAGGCATTGTATGGATGACCTTACAAATCACCTCTTTGCTGGACAGACCCTGGGGAGTTAGCACTCGTGGGACCAGAGATGGTCCAGGCCACAAAAGAGAAGGTTCAGGTCATCCAGGAGTAGATGAGGATAGCTCAGAGCCGATATAAGTCTTATGCTGACAGGAGGCAAAGACCACTAGAGTTCGAGGATAGCGACCATGTCTTCTTGCGGGTCTCACCTCGGCGTGGATTACAGAGATTTGGCATGGGTGAAAAGTTATCTCTGTGCTTCATCGGACCATTCCAGGGTTTTAGCAGGATAGGGGAGGTGGCCTATCTCCTTGCTCTACCACCTCAGTTGCACCGGGTGCACGACATCTTCCACATATCTCACCTGAGGAGAAACGTGCATGACCCAACGCATATCACTGACCATCGGGAGCTGGACAGTGATGACATGGAAACTTTTGAGGAGGTCCAGGCGTAGATCGAGGATCGAAAAAAGCGGGTCTTACGTGGGTAGTTGATTCCACTAGTGTGCATCAGGTAGCATCATGGGAACCTCCAGGAGAGAATATAGGAGAGGGAGGCTCAGATGCGTGCATAGTACCCTCATTTGTTCCCCTAGTTTGTGATGTATCCTTATGGGGACGTAATGCCTAGAGGTGGGCGTAATGTAAAGACCCGTAAATTTGAAGGAAATTTTTGTCTTATTTTCTTTGTGATTTTACAAGTGCACAGTTTCTTGACGACACCTTATTCTGAGGCCCGGTGTGCCAAGAATCATTTTCCAAAGTTTAGCTTAGGTACGTTCAGTGAACGAATGAGCAGGTTTTCATAACTTTTGAACCGGTGCTCGAAATTGAAATCTGAGGGCACCAATGAAACCGCAACACCAGATTTTTCTTAAGGAGACATTCACTGGAGTTTCATTTGCTCGAGAGGTGATGTTAAAATTAATGTGGATTAATTAAAGAGTGAAATAAAATATGTGCTGAAATTTTATTTCTACTCTGCGTAATTATAACCTACATGTGGAAGTTGAGGTGGGTCCCACTAAATCCTAACTCCTCTTGATAGGATATTAGTGAGGTGTGACCCACATGATCCCCACCTTTTCAAATTCCTCCGACCTCTCTTAATGTTGGAAAACCCCCCTTTAATTTGTTACTCACCCACTCTCCCTCTTTAATACAGGTCAACCCCTCATGTTTAGGAGGAACCTTCCCTCCCTCCCCTTAATTAAATTCAAACATGTTTAATTAATGAGGAACCATCCTATTTTTAAAATATTCCACTGCAGTGGATTAATTAGGTGGGACCCTATGTCATAAATCCCCCATTTATGACATGCGTGCCAACGACGAACCCACCAGTCCAATTTAAAGGAGGATAGGGGGACGAGATCTAGACGACTTCTTCAAGCGGCGGAATGCTAACAGCGAAGCACGACGCCCAGCACATGGAGAGTTGTCCTATTCCTCTAACGAAGAACAATGAATGCTGACGCCACCCTCAGATTCATCCTTCCCGACATTGAAAGAATGATGCCCGTCTACCGCGACACCATCTACCGCTACACTGACGAACGCCTTCATCAAAGTAGGGGCTTGGTTTTGTGTTAATGAATATTATTTTTCAATCCAACATGAAATTATTTAGCTGCTTTATCGAATTAACAGGAGGGGGTCGTACCACACGAACACGGCCGACCCTCCTCCCCTTGTTGTTGATCATCGACAGGGTTTGGAATGGAGGCGACGCGGTGCAAAGACACCGCGCGGACATGAGGATGAACTCGGTGAAAGTGCAGGGCACCGTCGCGCCGCACCGGCAAAGCCTTAGGAAGCCACGGCCGGGGCGAGCCGCAGCGGAGGGGCGCGGCGCCGGCGCGCTGTGCCGGTCGTACAAGACCGCGACTTATGTCCACGTCGGTGCAGGGAGGGGCGGCCGGATCCGCCGACCGCCAGCGCAAGGAAGGTGGGACCCGCTGGGGGTCCCGCGGTGGCACACCGTCCGACCAACTCGGCCGGACGTTTTCTGATGATCCGGGGGTCGTAACCCCTTACTGGTAAAGGAGCGGGATTCCATGTGGGGCCACCGTTAAAAAACAAGGGGCAGCGCGCCCCCCCTTTCCGCGTCTGCTCGGCTTGTGCCGAGCTGCCCCGCCCGCCCAGCGCTGAGCCGCCCAGGACGGACCGACCGCACCGGGTCGGGCCGCACCCTAATGGGCCAGACTCGGACCCAGGTCTGGTCAACCCGGTTTGGGCACCGTTAATTGAGATTCAATCCATGGATCAAGACAGTATTTTCGATATGTTACATTCAGGGTTTCAAAACACCTTGTGTAGGGATGGGTTGGTTCAAACACGAAACCAACCGGGCCCTCGGAGCGGAAACCCTTATAACATGAGCTTCAGATGTCTTATTGACGTACCATCGACTTTGATGGTTTTCTATTAGTGAGACAGACCATTTGGCTTACTCCACTCGAGGTTTGGACACATTTGAAGTATAGACGGGTTGGTTTTGACTTAAAAACCAACCAGGCCTCTGAATGAAAAAGCCAATAACTCTCAGACCAGGCGACCGATTGACACACTGTCTTTCACGTTGAGTTCCTTGTGGGGAGACGGAACTTTGGGATACATCAACTCTAGACTACCTTTCAGTTGATGTATCGACCCCCTTAGCTCATGGGGTTGACCCTCCCGGAATCGAGCATGCTGTGTGTGGGAACCCTAGAGCTGGCTGCCACTACGACGACGATGACTACTGTAATGAAATCCATTGTGGGTTCGGCAACGACGACGACTGTGCTAAAATCCTCTGTGGGTTCAGCAGCGACGACGACCGTACTGGAATCCTCCATGGGATCAATGGCGATGACTAATGTTCTTGTATCCTTTATGGGTCCGACAATACGTGACTACTATTCTTGTATCCTACGTGGGTCCGACATTATTTGACTCTATAATTTTATCCTACATGGGTCCCGCAGAGTAGCTGGTCTTTTATCCATTGTGGTTCCGACAGCTTAGCTGGTCATATATCCTATGAGGGTCTGACAGCTTAGATGAATCAGTGGCTCCATCTGATCATCTCTATCATCTTACAAATAAGTATACCTGTGTGAGTTGAGTCTTGAATTTTCAATCATTATCTTCGATATGATTGACATGCTTTATTAAGTGGATTGGGTTGTGTTATCCTGTGTGGATTGGTTGCTTTATCTTGTGTGGACTAGATCGAACTTGGGCTCTGATGATGGAGCCGAATAGGAATTGATGACTTAGGTATATGTATGGGCATATACCTAAGTAGGGTTGGTTGTTACCTCATGATTGTATCTTACCATTGGGGGTTATCCTTTGTGGATTCTAGGAGACCTTTGGGGATCTCGGGGTCCCTACTAAGTAGCGTATACTCACCCCTGCATGGGCTATGCCCGCACTACATTGTGTTGGATACAGACGACGGACAACGGTGATCGTGGATGAGGCTTCTGGAGCAAGTCGGTACCCGGAGGTGGACCACTGGGTGGGACGTACACGGAGCGGACGGTTGGACCCGAGGAGCTGAGGAGGCTATCTGTACCCACCCTTCAAGCAGGATTTCTAGTGGATGGCTCGATGTTGCTGCTTTACTTTTCAGTAACTGTACATTCTTTTCAGTTGTACTTTACTTCAGTTGGGTTGGTATTCTGGCCCATTTACTTTCTATCACTTACAGTTGTACCCAGTTTACTCAGTGTTTACTTTATCTTGATTACTCTATGGAGTTTTTTTACTTTATAAAGGATATGCCATTCCTTTTTATTGGGATTTATGCCTTTGGTTCTAGTCGCCAGCCCCTGGCCTATGGAAGGCGGGCTTGGGGTAGTCACGACACGGGTCCCGAGGACGGGTCGTGACAGTAATATTATTATAAATGTCTCCAATTAATTACATTGAACTTTTATAGGTATTATGTAATTATTTTTACATAAAATTCCTTTAAATTAAATAAATAAATATTTAAAAAATATATGTTTTAACCAATAATGCATTATTTTCACTATTCATCTTTAATTGAATGTTTTAAGAAAAATACCAAAAAATCACCCTATGATAATATTAATATTCGGAATACAAAAATGAAGTCCATTATTGATACAAAATTTTATAATATTTAAAAACATTTTTATTACTATTTAAAATGGATTTTTTTATTAGACGTGGTGTGTTAGAAAACGATGTTGCGTACAACGCAAGCTATTGTATTATTATATTTTTAGAGGTACTAATCTAGTCACCTATATTGTATCTTATGAACATTTCTATATAGGAGGTTCGAATAGTTTCATATCACATTCTATTGTAGAGAACCTTAGGCGACGTGTATTTACTTCTGATGATGTCATGATGCTAGACACAATGTTAAGGATATGAACAACAGGTGTGAATCGATGTATAGAGTTCCCCCTTGAGGATGGTGGCTGTCATTTTCTTTGGAACCTCTTTGTATGAGGGATGACAGGTTTCGATGTCATTCTCGAAAGAGACTAGTTGACCTCCTTTCATGCCTTTTTTTACTGCTATCCCCATATGGTGAGTTTAACATCACCATAATACCGTTCTTATCTAGAAAATGGATAATAGAATGTCCTGACAGAACTAAGCTACACCCCATCATCGTGGATTGGGAGGAATGACATCCATGTTTGTGAGTATATATCTAAATATCCAGGGAACATTTCTGGAATATTTCCCTGTAGTGGTTGATCGTTTTTGGGATGTTTTCTCAGACTATTTCCCAATATTACATCTTTTATGTTGGTGTATTTAACTATTTATCTAGTTCAAAGATCTAAAACGTTATTAATTCCATTTTAATGGATGGATACAGTGGATTTTCAAGAGCAAAAGAGGCAGTCAGAATATCTGGAAGCAAATGTTTTTATCGTAACTAGTATTTATACATGGGGTTTTCCTATCCATTTTTATTAGAAGGTAAACGATACCAATAAAAAGTTAATGGATTTTTAGAATATGAACTATTTGATTGTTAAAACCCAGTATCAATTACTGTGGATCAATGAACTGTTGATCAACTCTGATGATCTCAAGTGTAATCAAAGATTGAAATAAGGTTAGGATATCACAAGGTATGTGTTCGACCTGCAGAGGTACCTCGTACAACCATTCGAAGAAGTTATCATCTCTATGATTACTTTTTATGTAGTTTGGTATATATAATGTGTGAACAGTTTTGATTGTAATTATTAACTGAGGGTTCCATACTTACATAGATTTTTTGTTGGTTGTTTTCTTTGATAATATCTTGTTGTATTTCCACAGTCAACGAGAACTTTCCAAACATCTTGAGATCGGTTGGAATACATTGTGGGAACATCTGTTATATGTTGATCTTGCAAATTGAATCATTTGGATATATAAAATTCACATCCTTTGTCAATTCATCTCATATTCATGAGTATAAGTGAACCTATAGAATGTGAGGGTCGTTGTTAACTGGGAGTAGTCCAAGAATGTATTTGTGGTGTAGAGTTTTCTTAGCATTGATGGATACTACAAGTGTTTATAGAAGACTTCTCACTCATAGAAACACTGAGTAACTTCTTGAATAAGAAGGGTGTTATGTTTTTGAAGTCATATATTTTTGAGTATAAAATTTATGATCTAAAATGGAAGTAGAATTCAGGGCTGATACTGATATTTGCAGAGCTGGGAAATAATTAAAACATATATTGTGATGCATTAGGTATTAGGCTGGGAGTATTGATTATGTTTGGGATCACGTTCTTGGTTATGTGGCTCGGTACCTGGGGCCACATGAGAGGAATTACCATTTTCTTGATCAGGAGTTAGCGGTGGTTGGTCATTCCATACGCTGTTAGAGACATTACTTATTGGGAGATCATATTGTGGTTTACATGGACTAAAAAGCCTCATCTATATATTTACTCAGTGGTATTGGAATATGATATAAAGAATGTGGGTGGAATACATTCATTCCATTTGTTTTGATCTTGGCTATATGCATATAAAATGCAATACAGTGGTTGAAGAACTGACTAGGAGGACATATATATTGACAATTCTACTGGCCAGTGCTGAGTGCGATCGTATGAAATTGTTCTCTAAGAATTTTTGGAAGTTCATGACATACATGGACAAACTTCTCATTCATCTTGGGTTTTTAACTATATCATTTTGGTAGGAGTAAGGATGGGGCATATATCATAGTTTTCAGGCCTAGTACTACGTGAGAGTGTGGCAGGTGAGGACCTTTTTACTGGATGGATAGTAGGTGAGGATGACATCCTATATATCCATCGATGCATTTGGGTTCTAGTATACATATATGATGATATGATGTGGTATTATCATGTCTCTTTATTGGAAATTCATTCTAATATCACCCAGAAGTATCAAGATTTACACCGCCAATATTGGTGTCATGGTGTGAATATGGATGTAGCTGGTTTTTTCAGGAGATTATCAACATTCCTGCAAGTGACGGTGAAACAATAAATACCAGAAAGTATTTTATAGCAGTTATCCATTCCACAGTGGAAAAGGTATAATGTTGAAATGTATTATGTGAAAGGTTAACTCATATTTCCTTTAGAAAATTATGTCGTATGGGTTATTGTCGAAGGGATCATGAAGGATGAACATTTCATGGAGGCCAAGGAAACATTTAGTATTAATGAACATGGGAGGTGGTACACCCTCGAAATTTTATGACTGCATGGGGTCCTGCATTCTGTCATTTTATATTGGGACGCCTGATTCCATTATCCTTTATAGAAATGGAAAAAAGGTGATTTAGATAAATAGGTGCTTCTGTATACAGTTTACTACACCCAAACAGATGGCTTGTCAGAGCAGAAAATTGATGTTCTATATTACAATATTTGGAAAAATGTGCTGGATTTCTGGGGATATTAGGAGATACACTTCCCCTGGTTAAGTTCACCTATAATAATATATTCCAAGATACTATTATGACGTCTCTATATGAGTATTTATACGATAGACCATTCCAATCACCCATATGATTGATGGAGACAGGAGATGTAACTATGATGAGACCTCATATTTTTTCAGAGACCACTGAGTATGTTCAGTTGATTCAGAAGTGGATGGCTACTATGCAGTTTCTTCGGAAATCATATGATTATCGTCATAGAAGACATCAGGAGTTCATGATCATGGATTGAATATTCTTATATGTTGCACCGAGGATGGAACACAAGAGGATCGTGATACATGGTATTATTTCACAAGGAAAATTCGGTATGTTTAAAAATCTAAATATACTCAGTCTAGTTGCCTATACTTATAGATACCTCAAAGGTATCAATCCATGCATGACGTCTTCAATGTATCTTAGCTATGCCTCTATCACAGAGAGCCATCTCACATTCATCAGCCCTAGGAGGATGAGATTCATAGTGATGCATCCTTTGAGGGGATTCTAATTCATATAATTGATTAGATCATGATGGTTTTTTGTGGCATGTATGTTCTTTTTATATGGGTGATATGGCAGCACCATCGAGTATAGGATGAGAGTTGGGAGAGTGGGGCCAATGCATGTGATCAGTGGCTGTATTTATTCTTAGATATTTTCTTCACCACTATTTGAAGGGAAATTTGGTGAAACATTTCATGAAAGGAGAGTGTTTGTAAGATCATGGTTCTTACATAGAGTTATTATTTTCTTTGATTCATTTTAACACGATTAGGTTATGAGAAAATGAGGGAAATTTTGGAAATATACTCGAATCAGGTTTTACACGCCATGTTGTCCAAAGTACACATTGTGTATATATGGCCGTGTATGACATGAATAGCTGATGTGTGTGACAGTAATCATGTAAGAGGTTAAAACCAACAACTGGTCATGATCTTCCATGTACACATCGTGATGACATGTATGTAGGGCCTAAATTTTATGTTGACAGATTCAAACATTTAGATGAATGGTTAGATGATATAAACACACTATATATGGACTTAAATGCCATGTATTTTGTTTTTCTATCTTAAAATGGGCAGTAGCCTATCCATTCAACATATTGGATAGTGGGCCTGTCACGACCCGTCCTCAGGGGTCATGCCGTGACTACCCCAAGCCCGCCTTCCATAGGATAGGGGTTGGCGACTACAACCAATGCATAAATCCCGGAAAAAGGGAAGGCATTTCCTTTGTAAAGTAAACAAGCAACACAGAGTAAGAAAGCAGAAAAAGTAAACACTATGTAAAAGCTGGTACAACAGTAAGTGTGGAAAAGTAAAGGTGGCCGGATATACAAGCCCAACTGTAATGTACAACTGAAAGGGGAAAAATAGAAACTGAAAAGTAAAGCCGCAACATCGAGCCGTCCTGTAGAAGTCCCACCTGGAGGGTGAGTACAGATAGCCTCCATAGCTCCTCGGTCCAGCCATCCGCTCCGAGTACACTCCGTCCAGTGGTCCACCTCCAGGTACTGTCCTGCTCCGCAATCCTCCACCACGATCAGCGTTGTCCGTCGTCTGCAACCAACACAATGTAGTGCGGGCATAGCCCGTGTAGGGGTGAGTATAAGATACTCAGTAGGGACCCCGAGACCCCCGAAGGTCTCCCAGAATCCACAAAGGATAACCAAAAAGGAAAGATAAAAATCACGAAGTAACATCCGACACGGCTTAGGTATATGCCCATTCATATACCTAAGTCATCAATTCTCGCTCGGCTCCAACATCCGAGCTCAGGTACAACCCTGTCCACACAGGAAAGAAAAACGTAAAATCCACACATGATAGCTCAACACAATCCACAAAGGAATTTAAAATGTAAAATCCACACAGGATATCTCAACAGAATCCACAAAGGAAAGTAAAACGTAAATACACATAGGATAGCTCAACACAATCCACAAAGGAAAGTAAAACGTAAATCCACACAGGATAGCACAACAAAATCCAAAAAGGAATGAAAAACATAGTTTCAGCTCACACATGTATACTTTTTCAAATGAAGATAGAGATGATCACTGATCCATCTAAGTCATCGGACCCACAAAGGATCAAAAGATTCTAACCCCCGCAAAGAGCCACACAGGATCGGGCCCACACAGGACCTGTAGGCGCTGCCCACATAGAATCACTGAGCGCTGACCCACACAGGATCGGACCCACATAGGATCGGTAGCACTGATCCACACAGGATCACTGAGTGCTGTAGTCGTCGTCGTCGAATCCATTGAAGATCTGTGCACAGTCGTCGTCGTCATAGTAGTAGTCGCAGCCAGCTCTAGGGTTCCCGCACACAGCAAGATCATTCAGGAGGGTCCACTCCACGAGCCGAGAGGCTGATACATCAACTGACAATAGACCAGAGTTGATGTATCCAAAAGTTCCGTATCGTCAACAGGAACTCAACGTCGCAGACGGCGTGTCAATCGGACGCCCGGTCTGAGAGTTATTGGCTTTTTCGTCCCAGGGGCCCGGTTGGTTTTTAAGGCAAAACCAACCCAACTGTACTCCACTTGTGTCCAAACCTCAGGCAGAGTATGCCAAATGATCCGTCTCACATAGAGGAAAACAACAAAGGCAACGACACGTCAATCGGATGTTTGAAGCTCATGATATGAGCGTTTCTGCTCCGAGGGCCCGGTTGGTTTCTTGTACGAACCATCCTAGACGAATGCAAATTAACCTGAAACCTTGAGTGCGATATACCGAAATGACCGTCTCAATCCAAGGATCGCATCACCGCTGACGGCGCGTTGTTTGGAGGCTCGTAGCTCATGTTACGGGAAAAAGACCGAAAACGGTCCGAAGGCGGGGGGTCTGGGCCTGGACCGACCCAGCCCAACCCCCCTGGGTCGGCCCGAACTGGGTCGACCTGACCCGGGTCCGGGTCAGACCCGGTTCGGCACGGCCTGGACTGGCCAGGGCGCGACCCGGCCGGTCGGGTCAGCCTGGCTCGGCTCGGCCGAGCGGCCGAGCGAGGGAGCCGTGGGGCGCTGTCCCCGCGGGATGAAGTTGTCGCGGCCCCGTGTGGGCCGCGTTGGATCACCGAACGCGGAAAAGCCACGTCCCGTGTGTGCCGGACCCGCGCGGCCGTGGGTCCGTTGTCCGCCGCCGGCACCGCCGCGCCGGCGACCCGCGCCGCCGGTGGGTACCGCGGGCCACTGGAGTTGCTCCGGTGGTCCGATTTCGTTTTCGTCTGCGTCGTAGCTCCTCCTGGGTCTCGTACTTAACTGTTGAAATAAAGAATCACCTCTACGGCATGTTTTGTTGTCGCCTGCCAATCCGCACATCAACGAAGATTCGCGGAGGGTTGTCGGGCTGTGTTTGTTTGGCCCACACCCTCCGCATTAGGTGATAACAATCGGGAATAAAATATTCAACACATGAATAACAATCAAGGCACAATTTTAATAGAATTAAAATTGAACTTGACCCAGGTTCCTTGTTTTTAAAAGAAACAATCATGGGAATTAAGGATTGTTCTCAAATAAAAATCCCTACCTTGTCAAGTCGTCGCACGCGCGTTCTTCACGGAATTGATCATCGCGGAATGAGGCAATCGTCGCGTCGCGGAAGGGCGTCATGTCATCGCGGAAGGGCGTCGCGTCATCGCGGAAGGGTGTCGGGTCGTCGCGGAAGGGTGTCACGTCGATGAACCCCGAGGTTCAAGAACATGTAGATTTAATTATATTAATTAAATCAAAGATGTTGTTAAAACCCACAATGAGATTTAAAAGAAGAAACCAGAAATCTCCTACCTCAAGCAGTTGGTGATTGGAGATCGTTGCGGGGAAGAACGGCTCAGAAGAAGCGTCGTCGATATCTGAGGATGACGGCGTTCTTCGCGTTATTCGCATTCTTCGCGAAGGAGGATGAAGGCACGAAATTTTTCAAAACCTCTCAACGAGCAATTATCTAGAAGTCGTGTGTTGGTCTTATTTTATTATTACACCAACAGATTTTAAACAGGTTAAGAAATGATTAAATTAATTCATAGAATTAATTCAACAAATAAAACCGCCCAATTAATTGGTGCATTAAGAATTTAATAAAACGTGTCAATTGACTTTCATAATGACGAGTTTTCGCGGGTGGGTTACTTAGCAGAAAAGAAACGGCGGGGCTCGTGTGGGCCCCACCTCACAAATATCCTACCAGGAGGGTAGGATATTTCGGGTTCTACCCTATCCACTTCAACTCTGCTTAAACAGCTTAAAGTGGCTTTTAATGGCTTTAAGTGAAATAAAATAAAGTTTTTCGTACCAATTATTTTATTTCTTAACTTTAAGCCCAAAAATTAAAAACCACACCCGAGAAAACGCAACTCCGGAAGAGGCCTTTCTAAGAAAATACCAGCACTGCGATTCCATCGGTGCCCTCAGAATTTGATTCCGAGCACCAGTTCAAAAGTTAGAAAAACCTGATCGTTCGTTCACTGAACGTACCCGAGCCAAAATTCAGAAAATGATTCCGGGCACACCGGGCCTCGGAATCAGGTGCCGTCAGAAACCGCGTTCTTTTAAAATTCCCAATAAAATTAAAAAAAATTCCTTGAAATTTACAGGTCTTTACATCACTCCCACCTCAGGTCTTTACGTCCCCATAAAGATACATCATAAACTAGGGAAACAAATGTGGGTACTGAACACGCATCTGAGCCTCCCGCTCCCATGTGCTCTCTTGGAGGTTCTCGTGCTGCCATCTGATGCGCACTTGTGGAATCAATCATCCACGAAGAACCTTCTCATGTCGATCCTCGATCTCCACCGGGACCTCTGCAAAAGTCACCACATCGTCCACGTCTAGCTCCCCATGGTCAATGATATGCGTCGGGTCGTGCACGTATCTCCTCAGCAGTGATACATGGAAGACGTCATGCACCCGGTGCAACTGAGGTGGTAGAGCCAGGTGATAAGCCACCTCACCAATCCGGATGATGACCTGGAATGGTCCGATGAAGCGTGGAGACAACTTGCTGCCTCGGCCAAATCTCCGTAATCCACGTCGAGGTGAGACACACAAGAAGACGTGGTCCCCATCCTTGAACTGTAGCGGCCTCCGCCTCCTGTCAGCATAAGACTTCTGCCGGCTCTGAGCTGTCCTCATCCGCTCCTGGATGACCTGGACCTTCTTTGACGTGGCCTGAACTATCTCTGGTCCCACAAGTGCTGACTCCCCAGGGTCTGTCCAGCACAAAGGAGATCTGCAAGGTCTTCCGTACAACGCCTCATATGGTGCCATCCTGATGGTGGAGTGGTAGCTATTGTTGTACGCGAACTCCACCAAGGGTAGGTTGTCCTCCCAGCTGCGACCAAAGTCAAGGACACATGCGCGGAGCATGTCCTTGAGAGTCTGAATGGTCCTCTCCATCTATCCATCAGTCTGAGGGTGAAATGCGGTGCTCAGACGAAGCTGCATTCCGAACGCCTCTTGCAACCCCTTCCAAATCCGGGAAATAAAGTGAGCATCTTGATCTGAGTCGATAGATGATGGCACACCGTGAAGTCATACAATCTCCTGAACATAGAGATTCCCCAAGCTCTCCACTAAGCCCTGCTCTTTGATGGGTAATAAGTGATCCGACTTGGTGAGTCGGTCGACAATCACCCAGATGGAGTCATGACCTCTGGAAGTGCATGGAAGTCCAGTCACGAAGTCCATAGGTATCCCATCCCACTTCCACTCCGGGACCTCCAAGGGCTGTACCAAGCCTGCTGGTACCTGATGCTCTGCCTTCACCTACAGGGAGGTGAGGCATCGAGAAACGAACTCTGCCACATCCTTCTTCATGTCGGGCCACCAGTGCTGTCGTCTGAGATCCTGGTACATCTTCACCACTCCAGGATGTACCGCCAAAAGAGAAGTTTGAAACTCTCTCAGAACCTCCTCTCGTAAAGAGACTGGTACCAAGGTACGTCCTCTAAAATGGATGTCATGCTCTTCTCCAAAGGAGAAGCCATCAGGTGCCTGTCCTGAGGATAACTGCGCACGCCGCGTCTCATAGTCGGCGTCCCCATGCTGTGCCTCTCTGACTCGCTGCAGTAGTAGAGGAGTGATTGTGAGAGACCGAAGAAAGGCTACTCCATCCCTATCCACGAAGGATATCTATAAAGCGGCTAGCTACTCTGTCTCCTCCTCAAGTAGCTGGATGCCCTTCCTCCTTCTGAGAGCATCGGCTACCACATTCCCCTTCCCATGAGTACACACTATCTCAAAGTCATAGTCCTGGAGGAACTCGAGTCATCGCCACTGTCGCAGGTTCAGGTCCTTCTGAGAGAAGATGTACCTGAGTCTCCGATGGTCAAAAAAGACTGTAAAGCGCTCACCCATCAGGTAGTGTCTCCATGTCTTCAGAGAGAAGACCACTGCTGCTAACTCCAGGTCATGGGTAGCGTAGTTCTGCTCATGCGGCCTCAACTAACGTGATCCATAGGTGATCACTGCCCGCTACTGCATCAGGACACACCCTAGTCCGGTCCCTGACGTATCGCAATAGACTATGTACCCTAATCCCTCCTCAGGCAACCTCAAGATAGGGGAGCTGGTCAATCTCTGTCTCAGCTCCTGGAAGCTCTGCTAACATCTATCTGACCACACAAAAGGTATCCCCTTCTTCGTCAAAACTGAGAGTGGTGTCGCAACTCTGGAGAAGTCTGGCACGAATCTCTGGTGGTATCCAGCTAGTCCCAATAAACTCTGCACCTCCGTCACGCTCCTGGGTGGCTCCCAAGATAGCACTGCCTTGATCTTCGCAGGATCCACTGAAACGCTCGCCTCAGAGATGACGTGCCCCAAGAAGTGGACCTCACGTATCCATAACTGACACTTTTAGATCTTTCCATAAAGCTGGTCCTCTCAGAGTGTGTCTAGTACAACCCCTAAGTGGTAGGCATGCTCCTCCTCAGTTGTAGAGTATATCAAAATGTCGTTGATGATGACCACGAAAAATCGATCGAGGTATGGCTGAAAGATCCTGTTCATGAGGCCCATGAACACTATTGGAGCATTGGTTACGCCGAATGGTATAACCAAGAACTCATAGTGGCCATACCGAAATCTGAAGGCAGTCTTCTGCACGTCCTCATCCCAAACTCTGAGCTGATGATAGACTGACCTGAGATCTATCTTCGAGAACCACCGTGCTCCCTTGAGCAGATCAAAGAGGTCATCAATCCTCGGTAGCGAATACTTGTTCCTCAATGTCACCTGGTTCAAGCGAAGATAGTGGACACACAGTCGCAAGCTCCCGTCCGCCTTCTTGGCGAACAATATCGGTGAAGCCCAGGTTGAAACACTGGTTCGGATGAAACCCTTTCCCTGCAAGTCCTCCAACTGTACCCGTAGCTCTCGAAGCTCAGCGGGGGCCATACGATATGCTGGAGTCGATATCGGGGATGTCCCGGGGTACAGGTCGATATAAAAGTCTACCACTCTGCGAGGAGGTAGCCCTGGAACGTCATCGGGAAAGACGACCGCATACTGATCCACCACTGCATGAAAACTAGGACTCTGCACATCAACTACTCCAAGGGTGAGGCTATCCAACTGATGAGTGATGGGCTGTCCTCTCCTCTACAGAAGTCCATCCTGTGCTGCGAAGCCTCCCTTCTCACCGGTGATGGTGAACCTGCTCCTGTCGGTGCGAACACATCACACCCTGCGCCTAATACAGTCAATCTATGCATGGACTGTAGATAACCAATCCATGCCAAAGATGATGTAGTAAGGCCTCGACGCCGCTACAAGAATATCCCAGCCGAAGCTCTTGCCTCCTAGAGTAAGCTCACACTGCCGGCACCAGTGTGTAATCGTCGAGTCTGTTCCCGTAGGAGTCTCTAGCTGTAAGGATCGAGCCAACGGCTCTGTCAGAATCTCCGAGCTCCGAACAAGGGCAGCGCCTATGAAAGAGTGACTCGGTCCTATGTCTATAAGAACTGCATCAAGGGTGTAATAGACACAGATCGTACCTCGAATCATCTCGGGCGCGCCGTGGTCATAGGCCTCCGCTACCTGGAGCTGTGCCTGTCTCTGCCCGCCAGCTCCCGGTGGTCAAGGTGGACCTCCTGGTGGTGGTGGTGGCAGAGCCTCAAAGCGTCGCCCACCACCTGCTGCTCGGCCAGCTCCCCTACCTCGTCCGCCTCCTCCCTGCGGACCGCCACGGTCGACCCTCTGCCTCTGCCTGGGTGGCCCCTCCATCGTCTGCTGCTCCTCGGCACGTCGGGTCGGGCAGTCACGAGCCATGTGGCCTTGCCTGCCGCATGCGTAGCACTGCCTGCCTCTCGAAAGACTGGCCCTGCGCTGTGTTCCCCGCACTGCTGAGCCAGTGGCCTGAGGTCGTCTGTCGGAAGGTCTGGTCTTCCTAGACCCATGAGTCATCCCTCGGCTACCTACGACCGAAGACTCCACTACCTGCCGCCCTGTGGTAGGTCTCGCTGTGGACTCAGCAAGAAATCCCTCGATCATAAGGGCTCACTCTAGTACCCCTACCTGCATCAGAATGATGAGGGAGATCAGTGATGCCCTGATCTCGTGTCTCAATCCCTTCTCAAATGTCTTGGCCTGGAAGAATGGGTCCTGTACCATGTTGGTCGAGTAGCGCGATAGATCGGTGAATCTCGCCGAGTACTGGGCGACCGTCAATCTGCCCTGCCACAGCTGAAGAAGCTCCTGGATACGCACCGCACGGAGGGTGGCTGGGACGAAATCTGAGCGGAAGAGGCCCTCAAAGTATGCCCAGAGGAGAGATGCCTCATCGTGCACCTGGAGCATCAATCTCCACCATCGGCCTGCTGCCGCATGCAGTAGGCTCACAACGAGGATCACCATGAGGTCTGCTAGTGTCCTCACTAGCTAGAAAACTCGTACAACTGCCTCCATCCAGTCCTCGGCTGCCTGGGGGTCCGTCTCCCCACAAAACATAGGCGGTTTGCTGGCGCTGAAACTCGTGCAGTGCACTGAGGCGACGTGCATAGTCAGTGGCTGGTGCTGGAAGAATCGGTGGCTCGGCAGGTAGAGGTACCTCCGGTGCCTCTGCTGTCAAAGGGCCTTGTACCGAGGCCTCGTCGCCCGGCGGGCTGTCGTCACGTACAACTCTCGGAACCCTAGCTGGCTGCCGTCATGGAGCCATACTAAAAGGAAACAGGTGCGCCACGGTCAGAAAAGTATACCTGGTGAGATGATACAAGTAATCACAAAGAAAACTTGAAACACGCATGCAATCAATGTTTTCGTGCATTAATTCAGAAATCAGAACTCAGGGTCCTGGTGTACGGATACGTCGGCCGCCGCACCAACACTGGACTCCCTGGACTGATAACCACACCTAATACGCTAAACAATATTTCTTCATATAGAAGAAGGATCAGATTCTGTGGTAGAACCGACCACCTCTGATACCAATTTGTCACGACCCGTCCTCGGGGCCCGTGCCCTGACTACCCCCAAGCCTGCCTTCCATAGGCCAGGGGCTGGCGACTAGCACCAAGGCGTAAATATCGGAAAAATGGAAGGCATTGCCTTTGTAAAGTAAACAAGCACCATAGAGTAAGCAAGCGGAAAAGGTAAACACTAAGTAAAAGCTGGTACAAAAGTAAGTGCGGAAAAGTAAAGGGGGTCGGAAATACAAGCCCAACTGTAAAGTACAACTGAAAGGGGAAAAACAGCAACTGAAAAGTAAAACCATAGCGTCGTGCCGTCCTCTGGTAGTCCCAAATGGAGGGTCAGTACAGATAGCCTCCACAGCTCCTCGGTCCAGCCATCCGCTCCATGTACACTCCACCCAGTGGTCCACCTCCAGGTACCGTCCTGCTCCGCAATCCTCCACCGCGATCGACGATGTCCGGCGTCTGCAACCAACACAACGTAGTGCGGGCATAGCCCATGCAGAGGTGAGTATAAACTACTCAGTAGGGACCCCGAGACCCCCGAAGGTATCCCAGAATCCACAAAGGATAAACCACATCTGAAAGATACAAATCACGAAGTAACATCCGACACGGCTTTGGTATATGCCCATACATATACCTAAGTCATCAATTCTCCCTCATCTCCAACATCCGAGCTCAGGTACAACCCAGTCCACATAGGAAAGAAAAATGTAAAATCCACACAGGATAGCTCAACACAATCCATAAAGGAATGTAAATCGAAAATCCACACAGGATAGCTCAACACAATCCACAAAGGAAAGTAAAACGTAAATCCACACAGGATAGCTCAACACAATCCACAAAGGAAAGTAAATCGTAAATCCACACAGGATAGCACAACAAAATCCACAAAGGAAAGTAAAACAGAGTTTCAGCTCACACAGGTATAATTATTCGAATGATGATAGAGATGATTACTGATCCATCTAAGTCGTCGGACACACAAAGGATCAAAAGGTACTAACCCCCGCAAAGACCCACACAGGACAGGGCCCACACAGGACCTGTAAGCGCTGGCTCACATAGAACCGCTGAGCACTAACCCACACAGGATCGGTAGCACTGATTCGGACAGGATCACTGAGTGATGTAGTCGTCGTCGTCGAATCCACTGAGGATCTCTGCACAGTCGTCGTCATCAAAGTAGTAGTCGCAGCCAGCTCTAGGGTTCCCGCACACAGCAAGCTCGTTCGGGAGGGTCCGCTCCACGAGCTGAGAGTCTGATACATCAACTGACACATAGTACAGTGTTTATTTATCCAAAAGTTCTATATCATCAATAGGAACTCAACGTCGCAGATGGTGCGTCAATCGGACACCCGGTCTGAGAGTTATCGGCTTTTTCGTCCCAGGGGCCCGGTTGGTTTTTAAGGCCAAACCAACCCGACCGTACTCCACCTGCGTCCAAACCTCGGGAGGAGTATGCCAAATGATCCTTCTCACTTAGAGGGAAAAAAAGTCAACAGCATGTCAATCGGACGTCCGAAGCTCAAGATATGAGCGTTTCTACTCCGAGGGCCCGGTTGGTTTCGTGTACAAACCATCCCAGCCGAACCCAAGGTAACCTAAAATCTTGAGTGCGGTATACCGAAACGGCCGTATCGATCCAAGGATGGCATCGCCACTGACGGCGCATCGTTCGGAGGCCCATAGCTCATGTTACAGGCAAAAGACTGAAAGCAGTCCGAAGACGGGGGGTTTGGGCCCGGACCGACCCAGCCCACCCCCCCATGGGTCGACCCGACACGGGTCCGGGTCCGACCCGGTTTGGCGTGGCCCGGACCGGCCAGGGGGCGACCCGGCCGGACGGGTCAGCCCTGCTTGGCTCGGCCGAGTGGCCGAGCATGGGAGCCGCGGGGCGCTACCCCCGCGAGATGAAGATGTCGCGGCCCCGCGTGGGGCCGCATTGGATCAGCGGACGCGGAAAAGCCGCATCCCATGTGTGCCAGACTCGCGCGGTCGTTGGTCCTCTAGCCGCCGCCGGCGCTGCCATGCCGGCGACCCTCGCCGCCGGTGGGTACCGCGGGCCACCGGAGTTTCTCCGGTGGTCCGATTTCGTTTCCGTCTGCGCCGTAGCTCCTCCCGGGTCCCATACTTCACTGCAGAAATAACGAATCACCTCTGCGGCATGTTTTTTCGTCACCCGCCAATCCGCACATCAATGAAGATCTGTGGAGGGTTGTCGGGCCGTGTTTTTTTGGCCCTCACCCTCCGCGTTAGGTGATAAAAATCGGGAATAAAATATTCAACACATGAATAACAAGCAAGGCACAATTTTAATAGAATTAAAATTGAACTTGACCCGGGTTCTTTGTTTTTAAAACAAACAATCATGGGAATTAATGATTGTTCTCAAATAAAAATCCCTACCTCGTCAAGTCGTCAGACGCGCGTTCTTCGTGGAATTGATCGTCGCGGAAGGAGGTGATCGTCGCATCGCGGAAGGTCGTCGCGTTGTCGCATAAGGGCGTCGCGTCGTCGCGGAAGGGTGTCGCATCGTCGCGGAAGGGTTTCACGTCAATGATCTATGAGGATCAAGAACATGTACATTTAATTATATAAATTAAAACCATGATGTTCTTATAACCCACAATGATATTTAAAAAAGAAACCTGAAATCTCTTACCTCAACCAGTTGGTGATCGGAGATCGTTGTGGGGATGAACGTCTCAGAATAGGCATCGTCGATCTCCGAGGGTGACGGCGTTCTTTGCGTTTTTGCGTTCTTTGCGTTCTTCGCGAAGGAGGATGATGGCACAAAATTTGTCAAAACCTCTCAATGAGAAATTATCCAGAAGTCGTGCGTTGGTCTTATTTTATTATTACGCCAACGGATTGTAAACAGGTTAAGAAACAATTAAATTAATTCATAGAATTAATTCAACGAATAAAACCGCCCAATTAATTGGTGGGTTAATAATTTAAGAAAACATGTCAGTTGAATTTCATAATGACGGGTTTTTGCAGGTGCGTTACTTAGCGGAAAAGAAACAGCAGGGCTCGTGCGGGCCCCACCTCACAAATATCCTACCAGGAGGGTAGGATATTTCGGGTTCTACCATATCCGCTTCAACTTAGCTTAAGCAGCTTAAAGTGGATTTTATGTGGCTTTAAGTTAAATAAAATAATTTTTGTCGTACCAATTATTTTATTTCTTAACTTTAAGCCCAAAAATTAAAAACCACACCCGAGCAAACCAACTCCGGAAGAGGCATTTCTAAGAAAATACCGGCGTTGCGATTGCATCGGTGCCCTCAGAATTTGATTCCGAGAAACGGTTCAAAAGTTAGAAAAACCCGCTCGTTCGTTCACTAAACGTACCCGAGCTAAACTTTGGAAAATGATTCTGGGCACACCGGGCCTCAGAATCAGGTGCCGTCATGAAACTGCTTTCTTGAAAAATCCCAAATAAAATTAAAAAAAATCCTTGAAATTTACGGGTCTTTACAGGGCCCACCAGGATGATGAAAAAGTACCAAATTGATTTATTTATTCTCCCATTTCATTGTTGGAAGGCCAATTGGAACACCTTCAGATCCCTTGAAATAATCTTGGTGAGTGGTCAATTAATCATGAACCGTTATTGGTAATTTTTGCATTCGATGATGTCATTTAGGGTTGTGTAAATATTCTTGTTTCGAAGATCTATATCATTCTACCTTGAATTAGAAGTCGATGTTGGGTGAGGAGAGTCATAATATGATGAGTTTGGTGGTCTTGTAATTATTACATAATGTCAAGTTGTCAATATGTGTCGTTGTTCCACACACCTATGTCAAGGGGGGCGATTTGATGACAATTTTACCCGTTTTATTTCCTAATGTCTGTTGGGTAATTGGGATGACGATACAAATCACGTTTTATGTTGCATGATTTGATTAATGGAAACCCTATGGATGAATTTAAATTGAATGATCAATGATTACTAATTATGCCTTTGATTCCTATGAGGGAAGCCTTATTTTCACTATTATGGGCTGTTAGAAATGGAATTTTCCAATTTAATGTGATTTTATATGAATTGATCAATGATTGGCATGTAATAGTTTAATATACATGTGCGTTTGTAATGTGATATGCATGTTGGTGAGCATTTTTGATTCCTAAGGGTGAAGATTTGACTATTCATGTATTAATGGTGATTTCTATGCTTTCTAGACTGGTTTTGAGTTGGATATTCAAAATTAATGTCTTATGACACATCCACCAATCCAAATCACCAAAACGGATTGAATCATAAATTTATTGTTTATATGTCCTTATGATGAATCAAAGAATCTTTATTATAGTGGTATTAATGGGTTTAGTCTGAATCATAAAATCAACATAATTTAACATAATAATATTGTAGGTCTAAAAAGTATTAATGACCATGGGAAACAAAACTTGTATTATTGTTTACTTTTGAGTACTTCCTAGCTATTGATTTTCCATTTGTACACTATTATTTCATATACTATTTCAATGATTTCAATCTAATGTTATGTGGTTTCCAAATGGGATTTATTTGTCACTCCATATATGGGTCTAGTTTGTTTCCCAATAAGACAATATTTTTGCAGGTTTATATAAGACAAGGGCCCTTTTTCAAGTACTCAATTTCCTCTTATAAGAAGATGATCATGGGACCCAGCCAAGGCTTGCGATGCTATATGGTTTCATTTTTTGTTATATACGTTGGTATTTTATTGTACATGATTAAAGTGTATCATTTTTTTGTTTTTTTCTTATAAAAATTCACATGCTACATCATTTTGGTATTATATGAATCCTGGTTATCATTATATTTCAGTATTCTGTTGTTTACTTTAGATTCATGTTCTTTAATTCTTACTCTATTGTTATTAATTTTTTCTATTGTGTTACACTCTCCCAGTGATGGAATATATTATCCACTTTCACCCATTATGCCCTCTCTACTAGTTTCCTACCTCTAATGTTTGGGGAAATACATTTGAGGCCATATGGGCAACCGAGTATGGGGAACCAGTTGAGTGGATTCCGGATCCGAGGCGTTAGATAATATGATGGTAGTTTTCATCTTCAGGAACAAATATTTGTTATTTACATTATGTGAAGGGTGGGAAATATATTTCCCTCCAATACATTGGGTAATTTTTACTTTCATATAAGATCAAATTGTACATGAGAGGGTATCCCATGCCTAAAATTGGGTAAATAGTATGTCATGCCAATTCCAAAACTTGTACAAAAGGGTATTTATTTATTTTGTAGGAAAAATGTGCACACAAACTATTATTATAAAAAAATTACAATTAAAACAATGTATAAGAAGGGTTTTTAAATATTCCATTATTTTAAGTTGGTAAATGAGTAAGAATAAGTGTATCATCCTGGATAAAGGCCTATTTGAAAATAGCTGTTTTTGCAAGAGAATTTGCAAGAGTGATGCATTAATGAAAACCATGAGTGATTATGTAGTTCATTGGATGATATTAGAAATGATGTATCACCATATTTTAGTGAGATTCGAGGAAAAATGGTTGTTTCTAGGACACATCACTTTATCCAGATTAATAGAGCCAAATTCGAACCAAACATCAGTCTAGTTTAATTTTCTCCCTATTTGTATAAAATTTATGAGTCCAAGCATTTTTTCTTCAAGAGAAGTGAAATTTTAAATTGTATTGTAGATATAATAAATAATTTCACTATTTTGGTACCTGGTATAATCCCCAAAGCTCGATAGGCCATGATCCCATTAGAAGGTTTTTCGGTGTTTCACTATATCAGCCCAATAAATTGAGGAATCCAAAACCATAAAATCATACCACACGTGGGAGAGTAGTTTCATGGAATTTTCAGGAATATAATTATAGAAAAACCCAGTGATAATTGTTTTAGTATTCATTTTAATGTTAGATCTCATTCTATTTAGACAATATTATATTAGATAATGAAAATTGGTGGAAATAATGTGAAGAATCGTTGATGGTATTGATTATCCCATGTAAAATGACTTGTAAGAGATCTACACAGGTTTCACTATATAGGTTCTTCAATTTAAAATATATATTGAAAATTGGATCCTCCTGCAAGAGGGTTTCATTTCTATCCATGTTCAGGGAATGAAGATTAAATAGTTCAAAGAGTGTATTCTATTGGGATGAATCCATTTTATAACATATGAGAAGATGTTGTGAATCTTCCATATGTTTGTACAATAAGGCCGACCTATGTTGAAAATATTTAAATCAACTATGATGTCATGTGACTACTGAAACATTTCAAAATAATATTCAACAATATTGTAAGCATCTGAATGGTTGAATCCATTTGTTGTTATACAAACCAATAAAACAAGGATATGATGCTTCTCTTGTGCATATAATTTTATTGAGTCTAGTAATCTATTAGGGTCCAGGTCCCAAACCAATAGGCCATCCTTTTCATGAAGAAATAATTAGATATGGATGGTATAATTTCATCTATGAGGGAGTACATGCTTGTCAACTTATCACTAATTGTTACGCCCCGACCCCAGACCTCCACAGAGCCAGTGTGGAGTCAATAAAACTTGGTGTGTAATTTTTTTCAAAATTTATAGATGATAAGATACAAATAATGTTCCACTAAAGGGGATATTTTCAATTCAAATTCTAGAAAATTTGATACATATATAACAATACTTCAAAACATAAGGTGAAAAAAACTCCACAAAGTTTCCACCAAAACGTTTCACACAAATATACTAAACTTATAAAATTTATATTAATATATATGGTTTAATACTATTTCTTATTAAGGGGGTATTGAAATAAAATAATATTTTTATTGAAATATTTTCTAATAATTCCATTAAAATAATTGATAAAACATTTTCTTAACATAAGTTGCAACACATGAAGAAAAAAATAACATTCTGTCCAAAAATTATAAGTGAAAATTTGAAGGAATATTTTCACATTTATAATGAATCATGTTCCAATAAGAATAATTATTACAAAAAATATATGTTGTGAATAATATAGTGAAAGATTTATTCTAACTATAATAAGTGTGACATGGTAATGTTCAAGTAAAAAATTTTCCAAAGAAAATTACACATTATGAGATTTTCACAGAATATTACAAAATTAATTTATTCAATTAACAAATGATTATCATTTATTGGATAATAAATATACGAGGGATAAATAAACATTATGCCAAAAACAATTACTTCTTCTGATACTCATAAGTATATGATCATAACGAAGTATATTATATTATTCAAATAGTAAGTTGGACAATTAAATTTAATAAAACTAATTTTGTAATTTTTAATGCTAGATTGTGCCAAGGCCTCATGCCATGTACTAATTATTGTCATGAGAACTACCGATGCATCAGATGGATTTTATTAAATGGTTCACAACCGGTAGGGATTTCATTAACAGATCCCAAAACTATCATATATTGAGTCCAATACATTTCTCATATTCCATGTAAGGGAATATATACAAACTGCCCCATAATACAATGAAAATTTCATTTCTCATTTCATATTTTTATAAGTGTCTCCTAAGACAATGAATAATTTATTTCTAAACTTCATAAAATTTCAAAAGGTTTTTAATAATATTCTATAGCATTTACATATAAATAGTGTTTCATTAATTATATACCAACAAAAAAATATCTACATTTTTAGGGAAATTTAATAAAAGAAATGTATTAAAGAAATTTTAGAGCACATGTAATGATATATAATGCACATAAAATACAGTTTTTCTGACATAAAATGATAACCCTTAAATCCTAATGTCATAATTATTAAAGTAATCATTTTATCTTCCAAAATTCACTATTTGTATTTATTCTTGATGTCATTTTTTTAAAAAAATGGAGTTATAAATGGGAATCATAGATGTTTATTATAATCTATGTGAATATATATATATATGTTTGTGTGTGTGTAAAAAGGAGAATAAATTATGTATAAATATGGTTTTCACAAGCCAGAAAAAGTATTTTAAACCATTAAAATTAATAAATACTTCTTAACATTATTTAATACCCAATAACAATAGTTAGAAATAGTAATCTTATTAGGTTTTAAGTACATAAACACTGGGATATACATAAATAAAGAAATAATGTTGTTCTTAAGAATAAAAATCCATATTAACAAAAAACATTATCGTATCCATAGATTTATTTATTGATTTAAAATAAAATTAAATAACATGAAAAAATTTCATAGGAAGTAAATGTGAATATCTAAATATTCATTAAGTGTATATTTTGTTTTTTATAATCAAAAATAATTTTAATTGAACACTTATATCATTATCGAACATTGAAATATTAATACACACTATCTTTTATCATTTTAAAACCTGGATTCACCATAGAAATGATATATATATATACACACCAACAAATATATATAAACTGGATATACATATAAAAAAATTAATGGGTTATTCACATCACATTTAATCTCATACATATTTTTTTGAGGAAAAAGTAATCTTTTGGAAATATAAACACACCCTTAAGAATATTTTCAAAACACAGGTATAAATAAAATTTAAAAAATATAGGTTTAATGATTTAAATGAAAACATTTCCCTTAAATTTTTTGTTTTAAAAATAAAATAATTTTATTGAGGACATAATATTGTTTGAATCAATGAGATATTCATTCAGATGTATAAATCATTAGATATATATATATGTGGGTGTATACGTCCTCAAAAACAAATTTACCTCCTCCATAATTGTTCCATTAATTGGAAATATATTTAATACATCTTTAAAATACAATAACATTAAAGATAAATTATTAAGAAGTAAATAATCTCTTTCTAAATAAATTCAACCATGAAAATAAATATTAATTCCTTTACGTAATCATCGACACAAAAATAAAACACCCATATTGAAAGTGTAAGAACACGAAATAGGAATTATCGTAGTTCTTAAACATGGATGAAAATTTATGTATATAGAAGGGTAGATCCAAAATATGTATGTGGTAGAGAAGTGAGAGGAGACTTCCCATTAAATAACATCCTAATTTATAATACAACAAGATTTCTGAGCAAGATGTGAATCATGAGGTGAAATGCACTGGTTGAAAATATATTTGATATTTTCAACATAGAATCTTCCAGATAAAATAACAACACCAAAATTTGATATAAATTATTTAAAATGAAGATTAATTGAATGGTATTGGAACTGGAGGCCCAAAGTATGATGAGTGACGTTTTTACAGACCAAAAGCATGAATAATTTTAAATGAGGATAGATAGAGGGTATTCTATAAATTGAATGCAAAAATGATTTAATGATTAAAATAAAAGAACACAAGAATTTAATTTAGAAAAAAACAAAACCCCACATCATTCAAAATAAATGAAAACAAAACATCACCAAAATCAAAACCGAAACCCGGTCAGACTCGATCCACTCCGACCAACCTCACTGTCCCCGGATATTTATTCATGATGAACCCGCAACTATGACCAAACCCTATAAGGCCCCAGCCTTAAAGATTACTTAATCCTGAGTTATTTCAAGAATACACAGTGAGGATCCTGTCATATTTAGAGTTTTATATTACTAGGACATAACTATTACATCTCAAAAGATTACAAAGTAGACACATCTACTCAGTTTCCATTTTTTTCACAAAATAAAAACTCTTGAACAAAAGAGTCATGACTAGTTCCATGTTTTAAACAGCATGACATTTACTTGAACCCATAATTGACCCTATTCCACTTTCTATCCTATGAAAAACATTTCAAAACATGGGATGAGCATAAAAAGCTCAGTAAAGGATAAAAATACGGAAAGGAATCATTGGTACATGAATACATAAGAATCATTGAAAACATACTTTACTCATAAAACATAATAACTTTAACATACCTCATGAAATCAAATTATTTATGAATAACTCAAATAAATCATAAGACATAAAGGAAACTTGAGGCATTCCTAACATTATTACGTAGGTAGTAACCATCATGGTTTCGTTTGGAATAACCATCACAGTATATTCCCTAAATCTCTTCGAAGAAACCATAGAGTTTAACTCCTTTACGTTACCCAATGCATTGGAGATATATCTCGGGCACACCTTCCCTTATATTTTCACAGAACCACCAGTCTTCATAAACAATTCCAAATAACCACAACATAATCGTATCAAGTAAATCATGCATAAATGAAACATAACATTTCCACATTTCAATCACAAGTTATCAGTACAACACATTGATATAATCAAAACATTATCAAATCCATTTTCAATACCAAAATACATAAAAGACTATATGGTATTTATTTACCTTTTAAAAACATTGTGGCTTGTTAAGGAAGCCAAAGATCAAATAATACTTGTGGTGGCAGAAATGTCATTGTCACCAGATTCGTTAAAAAGAAACATTCCTTTTTTTCATTTAGTAAAATGATTCCTGGAGAAAAATTCCTTTTGAATAAAATTAATAGTCAAAGGGGTTTATACACCATATAAAATAAAGTTGTTTATAAAAAAAATATTCCTCAATGAATGGATAATGAGACAAAGTCTCGTACAAAGTCGGTATCCATAGATTAAGGTTAAATAAATTACATACTTATGTGTGACAAATAAATATACACACAATATAGGTGGATCTTATGTTTAAAACAATCAGAGTCATTCACACGTATTCATAGAATGTCATATTCATGGAGTACAATTTTAACCCAATGTATTGAAATTAAATTAAGAAGTTCCCTTGCAAAAATTCGACAGCCTGATGACATTACATTAAAATTACAAATACGAGTTGATGAGAGAGAGAATGGTATCTCATCACTTAGACATAAAATTTACATGAATAAGGATATATAAGAACATATACAAACATAATAATATTTAAATTAAAATACATAACAAAATAATTCTTTTAAAAATAGGAGGGTGAAAGGTTCCGTTACCGATTTGGGTAACTTCTGAAACGTACACCCCATGAAAGAAGTGTCATAAAATGAAGATGTAAATACCCATAAATTAAATTATATTACACAAATAATACAATCATGGGCAGTACATCCACCACACAAAAAAAATAGTGGATAATGTAGCACGATTCTCACGGGAACAAAAAGTTAAATAAAAACTCCTTACATCGTGGTAATCAATCGAGTCTAATAACCAAAAGATAATAGGAAAAAAAATGAATCACAGGAAAAAATGAATATAATGATAATATATATATATATATCAAAAGGCAGTACGCAATACTCCACATGAAATAAATAAGTGGGGAACAACAGAAATCTCACGGAATTAAAAGTGAGATAAGAAATCCCTTACGAAAATTCGGCTGCCTAACTGCGCCACATAAAACATCCAAAAATGGATTGATGAGATAAAATAGTGTATCTCATCATATGAACATAATATTACTATATTATGGATATATATATCACACCCCAACATAAGAAAATGTATCTTTAAAGACTTTACATGAAAATAGAACTTTAAAGATGAGAAAGGTGAATGGATCCCTTACAAATATCCGGAAGCCTAACGACGCCACTTAAATTTTTTTAAAATGAATTGATTAGAGTAATAGGGTGTCTTTAATATTATGAAAATACTAATTACTGTATGGTGAAAATATAATAACATACTCCAACATCATAACATGGAGCATAAAATATATGACATAAAAGTGAGTACTTGAAAAGAAAGAGAGAGGTAGGATCCCATACCTCAAGTCAAACTTGTCTTGTTCATTTCCTTATATTCCTGAATAATAAACATTATTAAATTAATAATTTCTTATGTAGCTCCTTTAAATATTATTATTAAATTCATATCTCATATTATAATGTTATAATAATTAGTTAATTATGTGATTTCATATCAGAAGTTTTTGTCTATGTTCAGTACATGAGTCAAAAAATGAACATGTTCGAAAAGAATTATTCATGTAGTTAAATTTAAATCATCTCCAAAATAGTATTAATAACTTAAATATCATATATATTAATTATATATTAATTTCATACTATTACATATCATTTGGAGATAAAAAATGAAATGCACCGTTCATGGAGACAGTAGGTCGTACGTACGCATGAACACTACTTTCATTTCATTGTCATATTAATTGAATTAAAACAAAATTATAGATATATATATTATAATTAATTATTTATATTCATAATTTAGTTGTAATATATTTCATATATATCCATTATATATATGTACTAATAATAGTACAGAACATTTGGAGATAAGAAATGAAATGCATCGTTCGTGGAGATGGTAAGTCGTACGTACGCATGAACGTTACTTTAATTTTTATTTCACTTATTAAAGTAATGAAAACATAATGATACATAGGTATATCATAATTACAGTATAATATCATATATAATATTATTAACTCCATCCTTTATATATCCCACATGTAGCATTAACGATTCAAATCACTTTGAGGGGCGGTAGTCCGCACTTCCTAAAATGAAATTATCGCGTTTACCCATTATGGAAACCATAAAGGTATGACATAAATGAAAAATAAATAAACATAAGGAAATAATAAAAATAATATATATCATTTATAAATAATGTGACATCTTAATTTCCACTATGAGAGGTGATAAAAGAAGATTGAGCAATCATCGTTTCGTGAGGCAGTAATTCCTCATCACCATAAACAGTATGTTTTTTAACCATTAGATGGAAGTGTGTGTAGCTGTAGCTAGAATCCTTCTCATAACACCATCAAAGTATATTGAAGATACTGGTGTTGTTACAAAAGAAATCAATAGAAAGAGTTTTGTGGGTTGGAGAAGAAAAATAAAACTAAATAACATAAGAGAAGACATTAACTTTAAATCTGGTAACTCCTCTTGGTTTGAACCAAAAGTGTTTCTTGAAGATCATTCTGCCTATGGTATGGCTTATAAAATGAAAAGATAGATGTTGGGAGCTTATTTTAGTAGATGTTGGATGATCCAAAGTTCTTGAGAAGTGTCAGAGATGGGTAGTAATGGGGACTTTTTTTAAGAGAGAGGATGGGCTCTTTTGGAAATCTTGAAACTATTATTTTATTATAAAATGAAATTAGGTTTCTAAAGCCCCAAAAATCATTAAAGATGATTATAAGGTGTCCCATGTTTTAAATAAAATCATCCAATAGGTATTAGACAAGTTTTTTATATTGTTGTAAACATTATATTCTAATTTATTTAATTTATTCTTTTATGACGTAAAAACTGCATCATCATTGTGTCATACATAATTTTATTTATTTGAGGTCTAAAAATTATAAAAAAATTACCAAGTTTTAAGAAATATTTTTAAATTTCTAATGAATTTTTTTAGTCTAAATTATTACTTTTTTAACCCCTTATGAAAATTGTTTTAGTAAAACAATATATATTTGTGACATTTTTATTTTTACTTTAAATAAAAGGTGTTAATGTCATTATCTTACCCAAGTGGCGCCATGGGGTCCCACAAATTGACCCATGGATTTTCTTGGTCTTCCATGACTCATTAAATATGGTTATGACATGTTTTACGATATTTTCATATTTTTATAATATCATTTTTACATTAAATTACGCTAATTACCTTTAATCGCTGTTAACAAAACTAAAAAGTTACTATTCACCGAAAAAAAAATTTCATCCCATTGAACCACATTTTACCTACTAATGAAAACCATGTCTGTCAGATTTTTGAAATTAAATTCAATGAAGCCATAAAGATTCGTTTAACGAAAAATTCAGTTTATTTATCTACCACTTAGTGGTTTCACTATTCATAAAAAATTATGTTTTTTCAGAAAAATACCAAAAATTAACCCTAAGATATATTTGATATTCCGAATTCAAAAATGATTTCCATTTTACCAAATTCATAACATACAAGTGTCATTAATTAATTTTATAATTAATTCCTGCTATCAAAACAAATAGAGTGTTTTTAAGAATCAATATCAATCAAAAGATTGACATTTGTTTTTGTCCAATTTCAAAGTGAAATTAATTACAATGACCACCATTGGATTAAATGGTAAAAATATGTTTTAATTACAATATAAACCAAATTAATATGATAATATAACCATATAAATAAATTATATTAAAAAGTGTTTTTGAATTAAAATACAACATTTTTCACTATTCATTAAAAAATGAGCTTAATCGGAAAAAAACCAAAAACATACACAAAGTAAAATTTGATGTCCCGATTCTAAAAAATAATTTTATTTGGTCCTATAAAAAGTATAAGAGTTACCAAAACTATATTTAAAGAGGATTCTCCATCAAAAGAAGATAAATTGACTTTTTATTGAATATATGAGTATTTACACTTAAAATTGGATTCATTCGAATTTTAAGCCTCTAACATTTATTGTGTAAATGTAAAAATATTAAAAACAATATAAAATAATTTTGTAGTTAGTTCTGTTCATTCCTGCTATTACAACAGCTATGTGTTAACTATGATTTAAAAAATAATATTATTATATTATTAGTGTGCAACGTATGATTTCAAGGAAACTCGTTGTTGAGTATTGGGTATGCCGTCAAACATAGAATCCCCTTTAAAGTAATATTAATATTTTATTCACAAATATTAATAAATATGAAAAATTAATATTCTTTATTTACTTGGGATGTTAGAAACCCTAACCTCTACGTCTTATGCGCCTCATCTCGACCAGATCTGGACATCACCGTACAAACCTTGCTCGACCTGCTTGAGATCCCCAGTGTTGTGATGTCCCTCAATGCCACGTTCAATCATGACGCACCCCAACACCCTGGCCATGGCCTGCACGACTCTGATGAAAACCCTCTAATGTCACCAACTCGTCACCTTTACCCTTATAGCATACCCCCCTCTCATTACAGGTCTCCACACTTGCAACGTGAGACCCCAATTCCCATTACAACATACCCTATATTGTTTCCAATTATAATACTCTATTAGGTTTATTATATAACTATTATTATATTATCTTTTAAAAGGTAAATTGTTATATATATAAATATTATAATAATAAAATTATTTAATACTATATTTTATCATTAAATTTTTAAAAGAAATATTTATTATTATTATATGATTTTATAAAAAATATACTAATATGTTTCATTTTATATACATATATTGTAGTAAATAAGATTATTAATTGTAAATTTATTATGTAGAAGTTAAAAATTATAATAATTCTCATAATTTGTAAAAAAATATTAGTAAATTTTGAAACAGAATTTTTAAAAAAATACATATATATAAGATTCAAAAGAACAATAATTTTTATCAAAAGATCATTCACATATGTATAATTTTAATCATTATACTAAAATAGTTTTATTATATATTCAGAATTTAAATATTGTTATGAAACATTAATTCAATCAAAAAATTATAATATAATATATGTATGTATGTATGTATGTATGTATATATCATACTTTTTGAAAATATATAAAACTCATATAATAGAATATGTAATAGTTCACATAATTAATATAGTACAATTTTACAAAATAATGTCCCTGTGATATTTAAAAAATAATAATATCTAATGTCATATATATCCGCAATATAAAATTATAGTATTATTTTTATATCATAATTGTAATTAAAATCTAGTATACATATTTATATATGTATCATATTTGGGTAATTAAAAAACAAATTAGATATATTAATATTTTAGTATAATTATTATTTAAAATATCCAATTAAATTGTTATTTGGTAGGAATAAATTTCATTTCATAAGAATCGTTATTTTAAATTATTCTTTAAAAAGGTGTGATAATATTTACATTGGTGACTGTATTTATAATAAAACAATATTAAATTTCAATTATTATTTTAAAGCAAAATTGTCTTAAAATTTATTTAAATTATATATATATCAATAAAATAAAACACTAAAATTCAAAAAAAATAAAACATCCGTCATCTTAATTCTATACTTAAATAGATATACTAACAGTCACAAGTATTTATAGTGGTCAAGAAAACTCATATAAACACCATTTATGGTATTTCATTCCTCTATTATTGATTGGGTTATAATGATGGTTATCTACATCCCTTTTCTGATTTGCATGATTACCATTGTTCTGTCCATATTGTTTTTCGTTATGACCGAATCGAAGGATCTTCGCTACTTACTACATAATGTAGTAGTGTCAAGTGTCCTCCTAGTTTCTATAGTATGTTGTTGAGTAGGTATTTTTGGTTAGTCAGGTTCTTTTGTCCTTTTTTCAATGTAATTGTGTCTGTTTTTAATTAAATAAAATATTCCTTGTTTTTATTTTTCAATCATTGTTTGGATAACATAGAAATTAAGCGTTGTAACACAATAAAATATTATTATTACACATGAAATAGGTTCGGGGCGTTACACCTATAGTGATATTGGGATCATATGGCTGATATGAGATGTTGTTAATGTTAAACAATAGATCCCCCATCCAAATTCACTTATAAAAACCAAGAGAGGAATTGGAATTCGATAGCTATAGAGCGTGTATCTACACATTGGTAAACATGGTTTTCAATAGAGTCCATTTTTAGGATTCTATATATTGTATTATTCTGTACTTCAATCAGTCCAAAAATCTAGTATTGATAATTTCAATGGATATATATTATAAGATATAATGATTCCATATGAATTGGTTTTTGAGATATTAATTGAAATTTTTCACGTTTTTGATGTCCTACCCCCAATGGTTGTATGGGTTGCAACATTGCTTCTACTTGACGATGAAACAATTCAACTCTTGAATGGTACCACACCAAATATTTTTCCTCATAGAGATTTGATTTTCATGATCAATGAATCTAGCCATATGTACTACATAAATGAGTAAAATAATTTAGAGATCACCATGTGTTTTACTATAAAAGTTTTTCTTACCAAAGAGATAGAATATCCATTCCATGATGAAACAATTCTTCTAATCTAACTCGAGATATCAGTGAAGTGTGATGCATTAGGTTATACCCACAAATGAGCCCCCACCTAAATAATTGAATGGGATTGCACCCTCCCATATACCCAAATCATTAATAATGTTCTCTTTTATGATAAGAGAAAAATTCACACAAAAATAAATGAATGATTTCCCCTAGTTAATCTCTTCTCTTGAAAAGAATTCATATTGAAAGAGACAATTAATTATATTCTATATGTTTTTATTATCTCAATAACTAAATCTAATAATGTGGTCCACATAAAAGAAGTCAGTTTGTATGGAGGGACATCGAGCATCATTCATATTATTCAATTCCCCCTCTCAATCCATATCAATATCGTGTTTTCTAATATAGTCGTCAGTAATGGGAAAAATGATAACATATATGGGTTCTCCATGACCAAGTCCAATTGACTATGTGATATATAATTCTAGAGAGAATTTTATTTGAATATATATATATGTGAATAACCATGAAGTTAATTTATCTATATAGTTAATTTCATGTCAAAGTAATGGAAGGATAAGGCCATACCAATAATTATCAAATCCATTTTATCAAAGGATTTTTTGATGTCAAGCATTAATGGAACACTACCTCCCTCAGTTGAATTCATGTGTAGGAACACATGTTCACTGTAATTGAGTAGGAAATCTTGGATAATTCATCCCTTCATAAATATCTAAATTTTTTAAAGACAAATTTATCTAATATTTAGGAAATCTTATTTGAAAATATAATAGTGACCCCATTTTGATATGTAAAATAATGGTTCTATTTATGATGAATGTATTGGTAGATGATGTAACTCAGATATAGAGATGAGTTTACTTTTCCATCATTCCAAAGTCATTAAAAAATTATATTCCATATGCATTTGTTTGTGTAATGTAATGATTATTCATAAAATCATGTAATTTGTATATATGAAATTATTTAGTTTCAATATATTCAATAAAATTAATAGGTTAGTTTAACTATATAAAAATGGATGTGAAAACCATTGTGAGATCTCTAATGAGATAACAATGGATTAGTTAATGTATTATTAAATGCATTGGAAAATTTCCATGAATTATGGTGAAGTATAGAGATTGTGGTTTCTTGGAAATTCAGAAATTTATGGATACTATAGATGGATGTGGCATTGAAATAGATGTAAACTTGGGTAACTACCTCCAAAAAATATTTTAGATTTAGGCATGATTCAGAAAGGGTAAATGATAATGGGCCTTGTTGTATAGAGGGTTCACCAATCTCGGGAGATATTCTTGGAAAATTCACAAACTCGTTATGATAAATCATGTTGTATTTTAAAAGAATATGACTATGAATGACCTAGGATAAGAAAAGTATCACATAAAAATTCAGGTGTCTCAGTTTGGGATTCCTATAACTTATTTTTCAAGATTATGGGGATCATAATTATGATTCTTCATTGTTAATCGTCTGTTTTGGGTTTTAGTCATTGTTAGAATTGGATGTAAACATGTTAATACTGAGTACATTGGGAAAAGATATTATCTTCTCATAATAATGTAATCATTTCTAGAGACAGAATAAAAATTCACATTATAATGCTCATAAAATTTTATAGAGAAATGAATTATATTAGGCTTCTAGATGAATAATGCAATGAAATAATTTCATTGATTCCTTCACGAAAAAGTCCCACAGTCCATTATTGAAACCACTAATCAACTAGTTTCTGAAAAATAGAACAGTACCACATAAAAGATATTTTCCATTATCCAGTCTTCAAAACATGAAAAAAAAAATTTATCTTTTATTTCAATGATAGATGATATCAATGGTGGAATATAATACATAATATGATGAAACATGTTAAAATTTACTTTATTTATTTGGATGAGTTAAAGAGTTTGTTTTAACATAATTTCATTGCTAATATACTTCATACAAATAAAAATAAGGGGTTCATTCAGATATATTAAAAGGATGAAAATCAATTATTACCAATGTGGAATATTTTATAATCCTTTGATGTGTGATTATGACATTATCATCCTATATTAATGTATGTTTTACTGATTCATTAGTGAATTAAAACACGTCTCAGGAAGTTTTTATCCAAAATCGACATCATAACAAGGATGATATTTTCAATGTGAAATTAATGTTGAAAAATCTGTTAGAGTTATGCATCTATCTATTTTTTTGATAAGTAAATTATGATTAATATTAAATGAAAATCTTAATATTATGGATATAAGAGTATGTTGTTTTCTTAAGGAATATTGTGTGTAAAAAATGGATAATGTTTTATAAAGTGGACTACTGAGTGTTTTAAATGAAGAAGTATTGTTCATCGAGTAGCTGATTTCAAATGTGATGAGAATATGTAAGTTAATGACATGATTAATGAGTATTCTATACAGAATACATCATCTATGATTAATTGATACAAATAAAAGGATTTATGTAATTATTTTAATATGTTATAATAATTGAGCGTTAATTTTGGTGACCAATTCCATTATTATCTTAATCCATTAGGAATGTGGAAATCTAATGAGAAAACTATTTATGATGAGTGGAGTGATAACATCATAGTGACAAATACACTTACAAGTCAATCTAGAAATTATAATTCCATATTTGCCATTGTATCTAGTCATTCTTACATATATAATTAATTTTAAAAGGGTACCAAGATTACACAAAATCAATTAAAATTTGAATTAACAATGAAATCAAAAACTGTTATTTTAATATTATCTCAGGTTTATGATTCCACCTTGATTCGCATTTTTTTAAAATTTCTTCCTGAAAATATTTTCATTCATTATCAGGTATAATTGTCTTTTATCTTAGGAATTTGTTAGCATTCCCTTCAAAAAGCCCACATATTTTTTTGAGGAATGGTACACATGGGTGATATTTCAAATGATCTTATCATCATCAATAAATGTGATGATAATTATAAAAATGATATGGAAATCATGACCATTTTATAGATCTTTATTCCCATTAAGAATATGTGGTTATCAAAATAATTTGGTTAGAAACAAGGAATCATTGATGTTATTATTGTTCAGGAAAATTTCAATGTTTTCCAAGATGAGTTTCTTATTCATACAACAAAAACTATTATTGAGTTATCTTTAAAAATCATTTATATATACAAATAAATTTCAAATACACTCTATATAATGGAATTTATTGAGTTGGTGGAATTGAACAATGAATTCTAGGAAAAAATTTATAATGGATTCACACAGATATGTGTTTGAAATTGGGATGTACATATTCTTTCTGTTAAAAAAATGGATGGATCGATGTGACACTACATTATTTATGTTGAGATGAAAAAAATCACTATTGACAACAGTTATCATATTCGCTTTATTGATGACTTTTTTTATCAAATGCATGTTGATTATTATATCTCCATGATAGAACATAATTTTTTATATCATCAGTTTAGGGTCACAAAGGATGATAAACAAAAGATGGAATTCTATACAAGGTATAAAAACAATGAATATACAGTGATTCCCTATGGTTTTACTAATGACCTTACAATCCTTATGGATTTAATAAATAGAGGCTTTATAAATTACCATGATCAATTTTTAAAAGTAGTTATAGATTATTTTCTTATCTAATCAATTAGAACAGATTAACATGATGAAAAATTGATAATTATACTAAAGGCTAAACAGAAGGATAAACAATATAAAAACATACAAAGTGTAAATTTGGGATGCATGTATTTTAATTTATGTGGCATTTAATCTCAAGAGTGTGTATGTTTGTAAATCTATAAAAGATAAATACTATTGAATGTTGGCCTAGACTAACCACTATTTCTGAAATCAACTGTTTTTTGGATTATCTGGATATTTTGGTTCATTTGTTGATAATTTCCCATGACTATCTTATCATCTGAGAATGTTAACTTAGACGAGAGCCAAGATCATCTTGAATGATGAATGTAGAATGTTATTTATGATATCTTAATAGAATATTAGTTATCAAATTTATTATTACATTACCTAAAAATAGAAAAGGTATTGAAATAAATATTGATGCATCAATATTGGGATTGGGAATTATTCGTATATTGGATGAGGTGTTTAAATATTATTCCTAAAGAAAATCAATATTTATTGTTAAAAATTACATAGCACGTGATGTTGAGTTAAAAATGAAAATTGAGGAACAAATGATATGGTGGAATTATCATTATGGAGAAACATGTCATATATAATTTAATTTTAGATGATAAATAAAATATTCACACAAAAAAAGTTGAATATACACCATGGAAGATGGTTATATATGAATAACCATTATAATTGTTCTATATATTACCACCATGGAATGAATAAAAGGTGGTTGATTCCATATGTGAGAAGGTAAAATATTTCTTATCCATGAAAAATAATAAAAAATTTACAAAGTTTCTATGTTTTCAAATGATGGAAATGGAAATCCTAAGGTAATGTAAAAAATCATATAATTCCCAACAGAATTGTCAACCATATTTCCATTGGAAGATTGAAGAGGTTCATAAAGATGTTGTAGTTCTATAAAATACAATTACAAATGCTCCATATTTTTACCTTGATCATGATAAAATGAAATAGTTTAAGAAATTTATATATGTTCTATCCATAAAATACATTAAGAATATTTTTTAGAGGAATATCATAGTTATACATTATCTATTAATCATTTTTGTAGAAAGATGTACAATGATTGAAGGAGTACTTTTGTTGGGATTTTGTAAAGAGAGATAACATGGAGTTAACATCTTGGTTCTAGTAACGTCAACATGTTAAGGATTAATGAATAATGTCTAAGGGGATTTTTAGTCCATTAAATAGACTAGAATAGAAATATCATAACATCTCCATGGATTTTTTCATTGGTGTCCCAAAAATATCTCTAGGAAATAATGCTATATGCCTTGTAGTCGACTGAATTAAATGATCATAACAATTCTACATTATTAGATAATACTTCTCTCTCTATTATCAGTAAAGGATATATATTATTGGAATGGATTAATGGAGTAAAACATTCCATTATGCTTATCAGAATCTGAGGAATATTTCAATTAGCTAGTGAATTTATTACCTATATCATGATATAGAAATAAGTTTTAACACAATGTATCATCCGCAAATAGCTGTAAAATATTAATTAAAAATTCAAATCCTGGAGGATATGTTGAGATATTTCTATATTTATTTCAAAGGAGGTTGGGATCAAAAAAATCCCATAGAAGAGTTGTCTTACAATAATAAAATCCAAAAATTATGTAGTTACGATTCATATGATGAAATATGTTGAAGGAATAGAAAACCTCTAATACGGAGGACTGAATTCCAAGAAAGAAATCTATTGGAAACTATGATTTTAGAACACATGTTATAAAATATTTTATCCATTAAGAAATAAATCTATTCAACATAGAGTTGGTATAAATGTGATGATATTAATCTAAAAAGTGATCATGAATTACCATTTGTCAATAAGGTGTTTCTGTGAAATTCTTCAAGGAAGAAGGTTGTTGTTAGTTCTAATAGAGGCCTTGATTCTCTGAGAGGGGGGTGAATCAGGGTATGGATATTATTTTTCCAAATTCTTCCTACCCCACTAGATCTTGACCTCATTCTTACAAGGGTCACTTTGTTTGAACTTGTGTGTTAATTATGATCACATTGTTTCTTCTTCATCTGATGTTGATGCTTTGAATGTAATGTAGGAAAGAGAGCAGGCAGAAACATATATTTTTACATGGTACACCTTCAATGGGCTACGTCCACGGAACAAACACATGTATTGTGTCGATGTACCAATTCCACTATATGTGCACTACTGTTTACAAGTTTGAAGTGGACTCACTATCCCTCCGGGTTTACAACCACTCACAATTTGAGAACTCACTTATCTCTCAACTGATGTGAGATCACTTCTTCTATAGAAGATCCACTCACAGATTATAGACATGTAGGTCTTTTCATTATCACTAATGAATACAACCACAACTATAGGTAGATACTCTATTGAAGTCCAAATTTCATCCACTGATAAACACCGCTTTACCATATATTTTATGGGAAATTTCTAAATTTCACCCAACCCTAGGGTGACATGTGTTCCCCTTTAACTATTACACAATCTATGCCTTCATTGCAGAAAAACCAACTTGCACGCCAAACATTCACGCCACACTAGCGCACCAAATCTGCGTGATACACATCTTGCGCAGCACACTTGCGCGGTTGCGCGGTACACCTGTGCGACACACATGCATGGTAAAGTTTTGTGGGACACTTGCGCGACACACTTGAGTGGTACACTAGCGCGATAAACTTGCATGTCACACTTTCCCTGCAGAGTTGCACGCCCTACTTGCATGCACACTGAACTTTTCACAGCACTCCCACTTGCACGATAAGATCTCGGATTTTCTCTATGTGATGATCTCATTAATAAATGAGGAGGGTATCCATCTATTTATAGGAATTTGAGGACTTGCGTGCCACACTTGCGCGCCATACTTTCACACCAATTTAGGACTTTCACGCCTCTTTCTTTGCTTTGTCATATTTTTATATGATGATCTTAAAATTTGACTATCGTGTCGCACATGTGCAGTAGTACCTGCATGCCAAACATGTGCGTCATGACTTGCGTGCCACACATGATTACCATAAATTGTGTTCCACACTTGTGTGCCACTTTTGGACTAGCACACCACTTTTCATTTTCCAAATTTTTTATGTTCTGAATTCAAAATATTCCTAGAGTAAAACATTACAAATATCTTTGACACAAGAACACAACTCCCTTTGCCAAAAACACTTTTCCCCATTCTCTAGGGAAACCCCCTTTGTCAATAGTTTGTGTCATTGAGACTCACTTTTTCAAAAAACACAACATGGAGTCCTGTATTGTCAACGAAAACAATAATCTCAAAAATGATTCAATAATACCTTAAGGGATTTTTTCCGTATAATATCCACCTTTGTTTATGTTCAAAACTCTTCTCAAAACAATTATACATTCATTGATACCTCATTAAGGATTCATTCATCTTCATCCCCCATTCTCCTATTGCGATAATGATATCGATCTAATATTTATTCAACAGATAGTCTAAGACCACACGGGCAATGCACATCATGAAGAACAAGGGTATCATGAAAAGATCATCTATGAGTCACTTATTTTCTGACACCACTGTTGAAACAAACCTGATACCAATTGAAATGTCTTCTTTTATCATGATCCTCAATATTCATGATATCTATTCTTTGATCGATCACATTTAGCATTGTCTAATTTTATTTTCTCCCCCTATCTTGCTGATCCAACCAATCAGCTTCTCCCCGTATCATGACTAAGAAATTGTCCCCCCTTGAAAAATCACATTTTCTCATGTTTATCCCCCTTTGTCAATGAACCAAAAGGGAACTCATTTACAGTCTACATTAGGTTAAAAACACATATCAGATCATAAGGGAAAAACACACCATACCTCAGGGAGAGGGGAGTGGTCCCACATAGACACTTTTCCTATGTGCGGAGTCAACTGGCATCCCAGGGCTAGTCAATGCCTCTCGAAAGCTTCTTTTGGTAAGGCCTTAGTCAGAATATCAGCAACCTATATCTCTGTAGGAAAATACTCCAACTTCACAATCCCTTTCTCCACCGTCTCCTTGATGAAATAATATTTGATCTCAAGGTTATTTCTCCTTTAGTGATGAACATGATTTTTTATATGATTGATAGCACTTGAGTTATCACACTGGATTCTAATCAAAGACTTCACTTCAACTCCAATATCTTCAAGCCACTGCTTCATCCACAATAATTGTGTGCATGCTTGTGTGGCCGCAATATAATCTGCCTCTGTGGTTCTCATAGAAATGTATTTCTTCATTATTAGTGATGAAATAAACAATTCACCAAGATAGAATGCACCTCCTGATGTTGAGATTCTGTCATCTGTTGATCCAGCCCAGTCTACATCTATATATCCCAATAACTCTGGCTATGATTTTTCATTATACATTAGACCAAAATCCATGGTGCCTTTTATATACATAAGTATTATTTTTTACTACGATCATGTGAAATTCCTTTGGATTTATTTGGTAACGTGCTTCTTGCCATTTGAGAAAATAATATTTGGTCTTGTTACTATTAGGTATAGTAAACTATAGATAATCTACATATATTCAATGATATTAACTTCCCTGCCACTGTCATTTTTGTTAATTTCATCCAGCTATCAACCAGAGTCTTCATCTCCTAGGAATTATCCATTCCAAATATTCTCATAACCTCCGTGGTGGAATTGGATTGATAAATGAAAGTGTCATTACTTCCTTATGCCACCTTCAAACCAAGGAATATTGTTAGCTCACCAATCATGGACATTTCGAACACACTTTTCATGAATTCAGAAAACTATTTGAATTGTGCTTCATCTAATCCACCAAATATTATGTCATCAACATAAACAAAGAAAATCATTATTTGATTACTGTTGTTGTTGAAATAGGGATTGCAATCAACTCCTCCACATAGAAACCATGCTTTATCAAGTATTGATCAAGCCTTGAGTACCATGCTCTTGGTACATGTTTTATCCCATACAATGCCTTCCTCAGGCCGTAAACCATGTTCTCATCCTCATAAATGAGAAAAATATCTAGCTGATCGATATACACTTCTTCCTCCAGAATCCCATTAAAGAATTCTGATTGGAAATACATCTTGAAGACTTTGAAGATCCATTGCACTACAATGTATTTGAATAATCTGATTGTCTCCAGCCATGAAACAGGTGAAAATGTCTCATCGACATCTATTCCCACTATCTGGTAGTATCCATTTCACACCAGCCATGTTTTTTTGAATCATTTTTCCATATTCATTCATCTTGTGGTGATAGACCAATTTAGTCTCAATGAAATTATTATCTGATGTCCTAGAAATAATATCCCAAGTCCAATTACAAATTATAATATTCATGTTCAATTGTAGCTTGACTCTTCAACATTCATGATGATATAGAATTTAATTCCTCAGGTTTTTATCAGTATATGCTTCTAAATTATCGTTTTCAACTTCTCCCTGAGTCTCTTTCCACTTCCTCACATTCAATAGAAAACATTTCATTATGTCACTATCCAATGACATCATTTATTTCATCTAATTTTCTGATCTTCTTATTGAAACATTGTGGATGCTCTCTTTTATAATCTTGGTATCCTGAAAATAGTTAGCTGATATCACATTGTTAGAACAAAATGGATAAGCAAGAGATGCATGATTATTGATGCTTTTCCCAAAATATGACTTCTCTCGATAGATGCCTCCTGAGCTGAGTCATCCAATTATTTCATTGATAGATCTAGCGTTTTATTATGATATTGAATTATCCCTCTATGTTATGTGACACTTCATGTGGATAGGCCCACTATTTCGACCCATAAACCATCTTCTCCTCTTACATAAGTTATTCTCATATGGCACTTTTCATTGAGCCATCAACAAAATCTCTAATCCTAGTGAGGTGGGACTTAGTGTAAGAAATAAGAGAGAGAGTTAATAACAAAATAACTTTATATTGTGCTATGTTTCTCACTTTCTTCATCAACTTGGTACCTGATTTGAGTAAATGAAAACTCTGATGCAAATTATCTCATCCTTTCGAAACATTAGATGCCACATCCCCTTGGATCGTATCTCCCTAAAAACTGAAACACACAAATCGTTAGATATCAAAATTTATTCACATAGGGATATTGTTCTTCTGGAATCCTCAGGATGAGGATTCTGGGTGATCTTGATGGGTCAACCCTTTGACACTTTCTTGAAAACCATCACACTCATTTTTTGTTTCTTCTAGCTGCCTAGCCAATATTAACTACTCTGGCCATATGACTAAGCATTATATACCCACCTTCTGAGTCCTTTTCTGATATGTAATCTTTTTAGGCTTTGACTTTCTCATAGTTTGTGGTTTAATCCAAACGTTAAACATTTCCGTCATTGATTTTCCACCAAAATTCCATTTCTCTAGATTCCTTCTCTGTGTAGGAATCATTCTACTTGTCACCTTCCCTTTCTTCTCCCCCCATTGCAGGGGTCTTTCTCTTTCTTCCACTTCTCATTGCGGAACACTACATTTGAATTTTTCAATGTAATCATTGTTCATCTTTCTTTTATTAGATATCTAATTCACCACACTATTTTTCATGGGTGGTAGGTCCTCCACTGAATGTTAATTCTTCTTACTCACAGCTGTAGCAATTCCACCTTTTTTCATCGAAGATTTGTTCATGTTCATTCATAGAGAGCAGCTGTGAGTGTGATAGAGGAGGTGATTGATAAACCTTTTATTCAGCTCAAAGTGATTCCCCCTAATGCTCTAAGCCTATTTTCTCATTTACCACTTTGCCTTCCAGTGTACGATTTCTCATTATACACCACTGAGTTGTGAATCTCATTTCAAGTTCGTTTCCCTTTCATGCTTTCTTCATGCTACAATGCCTTTCTAAATCCACATAATCAGAACATACAAAACATTTTCCATCAAAGTCATTCCTCATTTCATCATTTATCTGTCGAGATGTTGATGCATATTGAGTTATTCCTCTCACATTGAGCTCCAGAGCATCCTGACACATAATCATGGTGTGTCTTATTCTTCCACAGTAATAGAATCTAATAAATGCTTTCCACTGAGGGACTCTTATTTCAAATTTCTCATAGCACTTCTTCTAATTCTCAGATTTAGTAATGTCTCTATTTTCCAAGCCCAAAATTTATTCCTTAGGCTTTGAACCAAAGCATGATGTATGACCATGAATCCCATAGAAATAGAACATGTCATCACTAATTCTTTTAATTGTCCTCTTAGGCCTATCTTCAGCACCTATAGGTCTTTTTCCAAATCTGGAACTATTCAACGCTCTCTTTCTATCATGCATGGGAGGTAATTAATCAATTACAATACCAGTTTTTCCCAAACTATATGGTATTTGAGCTGAGTAAATTTCTTGTTTCTTATTTTCAGAAAACAAAAAATTTGATTTTCATTTCATCATCACCTACCGATGGATAATAAAATAGTAAGTGTAAGGCATCATTCATTTTGGTATTTACTCTAGCATTGGTTTTCTCCACATCGTTATTTACTCTTTCTAGATCTTCTTCTGACTTTTGAATCTTCATATCAAATGATTCAAGTTGGGCATTGAGTTCTCTTCTATGATTCTTTCCACAACTAATCTCATATTTCAGTTATCGTGTGAGATTTTCTGCCATATCACTTTTCTCCTTTACTTTCAATTTTTCATGAGAAATATATTTAGAGACAGATACATTCTCCTGTTCTAGCCTTCTATTCTTCTGAACTAGTTCAAATAGCTATGTAGCAAGATCATTATTTTTTGATTTCAAAATTTTAATATCATCTGCATTTAGATTCTTCCCCTTGACCCCAACTTTTCATTTTTTTTACCATTGCAGATCTCTCTCACAATTCTTCTTCCTGAGAATCATTTTTCTCCCTCATATAAATCGCTACTTCAATAAGCCTTTGATTGAAACCTCTTAGCTTGTTGATCATAGTTTCCTGTGCTTCGATCTGAATATCATTAAATTTAATTTCATTACCGAATTTCTGATCCAATTCATTCTCTTAGTGGAAAACACATATTATTTGACTTCTGGTAGTTTCATCATCATTAGTTGTTCCAACATCACTAGTAATGTCAGGTTATTTACTCATTCCTTCAGCATCATTGAATGATTAAGTATTTTAACTACATGATTCATCAATCTCATTCTTTTTTTCACTACACGATTATTTTAACTGAATCACACTCTTTCTATTGAAACATCTACAATGAGGGATATCGCATGACTTCTGATTCTTCTTTGATGTTTTTACCTTTTTAATGGCACACCAAGATAAGAGCAGACTGATTTAACCACACAAATCTACTACACCAAGTCGGAGAAAATAAATCTGATAAAAGCAACCATCCCTTTGATACATATTGTTAGTACCAACAGAGGCCTAGATACCCTAAGAGGGGGGGAGGAGGTGAATCCGGGTATGGATATTATTTTTCCAAATACATCATGCCCCACAGGATCTTGACCTCTTTATTGAAAAGGTCTCATTGTTTTCACTTGTTTGTAAATTATGATCACATCTTTTCTACTTTATTTGATGATGATTCTTTGAATGCAATGCAGGGAAAAAAATGTAGACACAAATTTTTTTACGTGGTTCAACCTCACTGGGATACGTCCATGAAGCATACACCGGTAGTGTGCCGATGTACCAATTCCACTATAAGCGCACTACTTTTTACAAGTTAGAAGTGGGCTCACTGTCTCTCCTGTTTTACAACCACTAACAATTTGAGAACTCCCTACTCTCTCTACTGATGTGAGCTCAGTACTTTTTCAGAAGATCCGCTCACAGTTTATAGATCTGTATGTCTCTTCTTATCTCTAATGAATACATCCTCCACTATATGTAGATGCTATGTTGAAGTCCAAATTTTATCCACTAATAAATACCGCTTTAGGATAGATGTTCTGGGAAAATTTTTAACTTTCACAGAACCATATGGTGACTTGTCTTTCCCATTAACTAGTGAACAACCTCTGCCTTCATTGCGGAAAAACCAACTTGTGTGCCAAACATGCACACCACACTAGCGCACCAAACTTGCACGCCACACAACTTTCGTGGCACACTTGTGCGGTTGCGCGGGACACTTTCCCAGAACACTTGCATGGTACACTTGCAGGAGACACTTGCACGACACACTTGAGCGGTACACATGCGCGGTACACTTGCCCTGCACACTAGTCCACCCCACTTGTGCGCACACTTAATTTTGCACGGCACTCCCACATGTGCGATCAAATATCGTAATTTCTCTAAGTGTAGAGCTTGTTAATGAATGAGGAGGGTAGCCGTCTATTTATAAGAATTTTGAGGACTTGCGTGCCACGATTGCGCGCCAGACATGTGTGACTCTTTAAGACTAGTGCGCCGATTTCATTCCTTTGTAATATTTTGATATGATGATCTTGAAATATGACTTACATGCCACACTTGCATGCCACACTTTCACACCATGACTAGCACACCATGACTTGCGCACCACACTTACGTGGCAGGACATGCATGCCACAATTTGTGTGCCATGACTTGCGCGCCACATTTGGACTTGCTTGCCACTTTTAATTTTCGGAATTTTTTATTTTTTGAATTCAAAATATTCCACGTGTACAACATTAGAATCCTCCTTAACACAAGAGAACAACTTTATTTTTCCAAACACACTTTTCCCCATTTTACAGGAAAACCCCCTTTTTCAATAGTATGAGTCATTGAGACTTGTTTTGTCAACAATCATAACATGGAGTCCTGTATTTTCAACAAACACAATCAACTCAAAAATGCTTAAATGATACCTTGAAGGATTTTTTCCCAAAAGTTGTGTGATTTGAGATGAAAGGGAAAATAATCCATATATAAATCAGTCTATTTTATATTCATATTCATTTCTATATATAATCCTATCGATTGGAACATTAACCAATCCACTATCAACACTTATATGTTTTTCATTTCTTTCTCCCGAAGAAGTACATACTGTTGGATCAGGATCTACAGATTATACACAAGAGGGGGTGAATTGTGTTTTTTGCAATTTTTTGATAACTCTTTTCTTGAACGAGTTCTGTCCTTTATAATTTATCAGATTTGATCATGCCATGGAAAAAGTAAAATAAAGAACATAGAGATTTATAGTGGTTCGGGGAACAGAAGGCCCCTAGTCCACTCCACCAATGCTCAACTCCATGAGCTTGGTGATTTTCACTATCTGGTCCTCTTTTCCAAGGACTAGTTCACAACTGATTATAGGAAGTTGACACGTTTACAATCCAAGGAAAAAAAATCCTTATGGTTCAAACACGAACCTACACAGCTTAGAATGAGAAACTGGTAACTCAATAACAAAATTAATTTCATAAATAAATTTTCCAGTTGATCTTCACAATTGAAACAGAATGAAATTTACAACAGATGTATCGAGGTCTCTAGAAATACTGATCTTCAAGACGAAGCAGTTCTGAGTTGATCCAGTTGTAGTAGATGTAGGGATATAGTTAAAAACTTCAGCAGTAGTAGATCCACAATAGATATTCGATGTATAACAGGTGAATCTTCTATCGAGTTCCTCCTTCTTGAACAAACAGAGATTTTATTCTCCTTTTGAATCAGCAGATCAATCGTGAATAGTTGCAATCTCTATTTTCCACCTTTTTCAACAATAGATCGATCATATCCTCATGCACCTGATGTTTCATAGAGAACATATATAATAAATAATATCTCCTACACATTTAGATCCATAAATGTCGTCTTCTGATTCGCGATATTCAAAAATTTTAATTTACAGTGAAGTTGTAACTTCCCTTAAGACTCTCCATAAAAAGATCCTTTTAATTTGATCTTAAATCCATTAATAAAACAGATTTGAATTAGTCAATGTTGTAATTTAAAAATGACTTTAAATCCGGCATGAAATCTGCCCAGAAATTAGCTTACTGATCGATGCACATAAATATCGTCTGTCAAAATTTCCGACGCGAAAAGTAAGGTTGACGACGTGACCTCCAAATGTAGGGTTAATAACATAGTCTTCAAACATAAGGTTAACAACATAAGGTTGACAGCATAAGGTTGAACACAAGCGTAGGGTTGATCCTCCATACTTTTTCTTCAACACTCAAACGTAGGGTAAAATATCCATACTTTTACATGATCCATACTTTTCCAAGAACGTATGGTTGTTTACAAAAGTAAGGTTGATGAACCATAATTTTGAGAAACAAACGTAACGTTTAGAATTTACATACGGTTATCCTTCCATAATTTACTGATAACCAAAACTTAGGGTTCCTTCCTAAAGTAAGGTTCTTCTTCCATACTTTTCTGAAATGTATGGTTGTTTAACCATACTTTTCTCTTATATCAAAAAGTATACACGCTTTTCATCCTTACGTTACGTTTATCCACGTAGGGTATGAAAAATGATTCCAGAATGCTCTACTGCATATTCCGCACTATATTTATCTATGTAAGATGTGAATAGTGATTCTAGAACGTGCTAAAGTAGATTCCTCACTAAGTAATAAATTCTCGTTTTATCCGGAGCAAAATAATTTAATAAATTCTTGCAAAATACTATGTAAACTGATTTGAAAATAACTAAGGGTATTTGTGAGCATCAAAATTATCAAAAAGAGATGGAGTATTATTTTCAATAATCTTCCCCTTTAAATAACATTAAAATGTAATGTTGAAAACAATAATTTTCTCAAAAAATCTCCCCCTTTTTGATGATCACAAAACCCACAAAATAATTAAAATTAATTAAACAAAAAAATTAACATTCAAAATTAATTATAAGGTTTTAAATAAAAACTTCTCTACCAAAAAAGAGAATTATAAATCCAAATTTATCCTTTAATTTTCTCCCTCAATAAAATGAATTCTCCCCCTAAATAAAATAATTGTTTTGATGTTGTGTTTATCCAAATTCTCCCCCTTTTGTGATATCAAAAATAATGAAAAATCATGAATTTTAACACTTTTAATATTGCAATGAACTATTAGTAAATGCTATTATGAACTGTTTATCAATATTTAAATTTGGAGTACTGTATTATTAAAAATAAATTCAGTAAAACAAATAAAGAAGGAAACAAATAAACAATGAAGGATATTTTCATTCAAAAAATAGCTTTATATACATGACAATGATAGACACATGAATCATGGTTTGGGTAATATAGGCAACACGGTCTATCTCTTCTAGATTGTAGACTTGATTCCTGTAAACGTTTCCCGAAGTCTCTTCATCATACCATCTCCAAGCTTGATAATGAGCTCTATGTTCTCTTGAGTCATATGAATATCATCAATTAAATTTACTCTGAAAAACTCATGCATCCTTTCCTATTTTTCAACAAATAGTGATAGCTTCTATGATAACTGATTTAATAGAATTTGGATTGATGGCTCACCAGATGTCAGTTGATCCACCAAGAACTTCTGATTTTCCAGCAACACCGACAAAGGAGCAATGTTACATTGAAGATCTTGTATCCTGTCATTCATGTTGCTCAACGTAGCTGTGATAGCCTGAAACCAACTAATTAAATCAGGTGAAGTACCTGATCCACTAACATCATTATTTGCAACTGATGCAAATTGATTCTCTATAAACAACTTCAGATCTGATGAATCTGACTTCATAACCATTTTAGATTTCAATTGTGTAACAGCAGTCAACATATCCTCTTTAAAAATTTCAACTTCTTTCCTTGAAACTGTACACTCCTTCAGTTTTTGAAACATTAAATGTTCTAAATCTAAGGAATTTCTCAGAGAAATATTCTCATATTTCAACTGAGATACCTTTTTATACAGTTCTTCAACATCATCTTTTATTGAATCAGATTCACCATGTGCTTGATTCACATTCTCAAGTTGATGCAGCAGTACCAAAGGAAATGATTCAGCATCAGATTTTTCTTTTTCTTTGTCCTGAGAAGGTCGGCCCACATATTTTTCCTTAGATTTTTCAAAATCTTCCACAGAAAACTCATCTTGAAGTTCCTCTATTTGAGCATCAGAAGAATGATCATCACATTCATCTACATCTTTGTCTTCCAATGAAATTTCAAGAAAAATATTTTAAGAAGTTTCTTGAGGTCTGGCCACTTCTTCACCAGGCACTGCCTCCATCTCGTGTTCCTGTTGAAGTGCAACTTCAACATTAGATACAATGTGTTCCTAATTTTCCCTTTGATATTCTTCTTGAGCTCCTCATTCCTCTACTGGAGCTGTTATCTCAGTAACATCTTCCATGGTCTTATCAACAATAGCTTCTCTCACAATAGAATAAGAAAATAAAGATTCTGTTGTAGTTTCCAAAGTAGGGGAAGTGATTTCCTCATTTACTGGTCTTTTTCTTTCTGATTGAAGCCCCTCTAGGCTTCTTTCATCCTCAACATCTGCCACTTCAAAGAGAATCCTTCTTGCTACATTGCTGACTCTGGATTCAGCTTGTCCCTCCTTGGACTTAGCAGGTTGAGCCTGAGAACTCTCCGATTATTCCTCAGATCCTACTGGAAAAAGTTTTCCTTTAATTGTGCTCTAGAAATATCCAACATTCCTCAACGTTCCAGCATTAAACATATTCCTGTTATGACAGCTAACTCTAGCTTCCACTAATCTCACCATGTCTTTCTTAAACAATAGTTTAGAAATAAATATACCAAAATGGTAGAAAATCATTCTGGCCTCGCTTTGACAGCATTAATTGAGATACCTTATCATGTATCATGGAAAGTTTAACTTAATATCAATTAACATAAGAAACATTATATACATATCAGGGTACAAAATCTTCTCCATTTCTGCCATCCGTGGAGCTATTCCAGTCTGAAACAATTTGAACAAAATCTTCTGATTACACTCCAAATCCTTGACAAACATTTATTTTATTATTATGGTACCAAAAATAAAAGACATGATGTCTTGGATTTATGCACAGAATCTCTTATATTCTTCAAGTCGAAATGAAAAACTCCCTCATGAGGGCAGTTGAGAATCTGCCTAATCTCTACTGATGAGATTGAGAAATCCCTATACTCTATCTTAGCCATCACACTGTCCTCAGTATCTTCTAGACTAAATTGTACAGATTTGAAGAAATATCTAAGTTCTAATTCATACAGAAATTCCATATTTTCACTGTTGAAAATCTATTCAGGATTCTGAAACGACAGTGCTTGCTTCAATAACAGATTTGTCTGAAATAACCAGTCGAGATAGATTACCTTACCCTGTAAGATTATTCTTCCCTCGGTGTGTTGTCTCTTGGCATTTCTTGGCTTGGCCTCACTGGCTCTTTTAGTCCTTACCATTTCTGCGAGAGTCTATGATGGTTTGAAGGGTAGGGTTTCAAAGGTTCAAAGTTTAGGGTTTATGAGAGAAAGTGTGATTTTCTAATTTCAAAAGGGTTTCGATAGAAGTGAAAGTGTTTAGAAGTATAAAAGGCTCTAACAACCTTGATTCCTGTGTAATCACTAATAATTACATTTATTTAAAAAAAAATAATGTTTTATATGATGAAAGAAAGAAAAACATAAAAAGTATTCAATAAACAAAATAAAATATTCATAAATAAAAGTAAATAAAAAAAATTATTTAATATTAAATAAACCTAGCTCCCGCTTAATAAAATAAAACCTTGAAGTGGGACGTGGTTTAGTAAAAATATCTGCTAATTGAATTTTGGTTTTTATAAATTCTAAAAATATATCATTTTTAATAACATCATCTCTTAAAAAGTGATACCTTATATCAATGTGCTTAGTTCTAGAATGACTAAAAGGTCTTTTTGAAATATTAATTGCACTAGTATTATCACATAAAATATGTGTATTATTAAAATTCAATCTAAATTCCATAAGAGTGTTTTTCATCCACAACACTTGTGCACATCAATTGCCAGTAGAAACATATTCTGCCTCAGCTGTTGACAGGGAAACTGAATGTTTTTTCTTACTAGACCATGATACTAAGGAATTTCCTAAAAATTAACATGTACCTGATGTACTTTTTTTATCTAATCTACAACTTCCAAATTCATCATCTGAATATGAAATAAAAATAAAATCATAAATTTTAGGATAAAGAAGAGATTGAAAAACAGTTCCTCTTAAATATCTAAAAATTCTTTTAACAGCAGTTTGATGAGAATCTTTAGGATTTGATTGAAATAAAGCACAATGACATACTGAATACAAAATATCTGGTCTGCTATAAGTAAGATATAAAAAACTACCAATCAAACCTCTATATAACTTGTTGTCAACTGATTTCCCAGTTTCATCCAAATCATGTTTTATATTAGTACACATAGGAGTTGTAAATGGCTGGCTGTTTTCAGGACCAAATTTCTTAAGTAAATCCGTAATGTATTTTCTTTGATTTAAAAAATTTCCAAAATATTTTTGAAATATTTGACGACCCAAAAAGAAATTTAATTATCCCATGATACTCATTTCAAATTTTTCATGAAGTAATTTTGAAAATTCATGACAAAGTGTTTTATTAGTTGATCCAATGATTACATCATCAAAATAAATTTGAACCAATAAAACATTATTTTTCACAGTTTTCTTAAAGAGTGCTGGGTCTACCATTCCAACAGTAAAATCATTTTTCAAAATAAAAGAACTGGATCATTCATACCAAGCTCTAGGTGGTTGTTTAAGGCGATAAAGAGCGTTAGTATGTTTAAAAACAGAATCAGGGTTTTGAGAGTTTTCAAAACCAGGAGGTTTCTCAACATAAACGTCCTCCATTAAATAACTATTTAAAAAGGAAGATTTAACATCAATCTGAAATAATTTAAAAGTCATATAAGATGCATAGGCTAAAATGATTCTAATGGCTTCTAACCTAGCTGCAGGTGAAAAAGTCTCATCATAATCTATTCCATCATCTTGATTATATCTTTTATCTATTAGTCTTGCTTTATTTCTAGTTATTGTTCATTGGTCATCCTGTTTATTTCTAAAGACCAATTTGGTTCCTATTACAGGATAATTCTTAGGTCTTTCCACTAATTCCAAAACATCATATCATTTAAACTAGTTTAATTCATCTTTCATTGCTATTACCCTACTTTCATCATCTAAATCTTCTTTTATAGTCTGGGGTTCTGGTTGAGATAGGAAGGCAGAGAATTCCACTGGGTTTCCTAAGTTTCTTCTAGTTTGAACACCAGTTTCTTGGTTACCTATTACAGTTTCTAAAGGATGATTCTTTAGGGTTCTAGACTGTCTAAGTAATATATTTAAAGGTTTTTCAGAATCATTTTCCTCTGAAATGGAATGAATTTCTTTTATATCATTTTCAAAATCATTCTTAAAATTCTCAAGTCTCATGTTATCAATAGAGTCAAGTTCATCCATTTGTTCTCTCATTTTCTCAAAAAGATCATATTCATCAAATTTCACATGAACTGATTCTTCAAAAATCCTTGAATTCCTATTATAAACTCTATAAGGTTTGGAGGTAGTAGAATTTCCTATGAAAATACCTTCATCAGATTTTGGATCTAACTTACCAAGATTATCCTTGGTTTTTAAGATATAAACCTTGCGTCCAAAAACATTAAAGTAATTTACTATAGGTTTTATGTTATTCCATTGTTTATAGGGTGTCTTTTTCAAAATAGGTCTAATTAAAACTTTATTCATTATATAACATGCTGTATTCACAGCTTCTGCCCAGAAATATATAGGTAGGCTATATTCATTTAACATAGTTCTATCCATTTCTTGAATAGATATATTTCTTCTTTCAACAATCCCATTCTATTGAGGTGTTCTAGGTGCAGAAAAGGAATGTTTAATACCCATATTTGAGAAAAAGGAATTAAATTATATATTCTCAAATTCTCCACCATGATCACTTCTCAATGAGAATATATTGAACCCTTTTTCATTTTGAACAGATTTGCAGAAACTTTCAAATAAATTAAAAGCTTCATTTTTAAATTTCAAGAAGAAAATCCATGTAAATCATGAATAGTCATCAACTAAAACATATACATATAAATTACCAGTTAATCTTGTTACTCTTGAAGTTCCAAAAAAATCCATGTGAATATGTTCTAGAGGTTTAGATGTAGCAACCTTATTAACATATTTGAAGGACGATTTGTGTTTCTTGCCAAGTTGACATGCATCACAAAATCTGTCACTTTCAAATTTGAGACAAAGTAAATCAGAAACTAAATGTTTCTTAGATAAATTATGTGAATCATATACATTGAAATGACCAAGTCTTCTATGATAGATCCATGATTCATTTACTTTAGAAGTCAAGAAGTTTACTTGTTGTTTACACAAGGAATTTAAATCCAATGTATAGACATTTTCAGTTCTTGGTGCTTTAAATTTAAATAGTTTATCTTTAGAAATAGTACAACATTTGTTAGTAAAATCAACAGTGTATCCATCATCACAAAGTTTATAGATACTAATAAGATTGTGTTTTAGTCCTTTTAAATAATGTACTTTGCTGATTGAGGCTGTTTTTGGATCTCCAATAGTTCCAATGCCAATGATATTTCCTGTGGAATTGTCACCAAATGTTACAAGTCCTCCTTCCTTTTGAGTGAGTGAAGTAAAATTCAATGAGTTTCCACTCATATGTCTTGAGTAGCCACTATCCATGTACTATATATCTTTTCTTCTCTGGTGGCCTACTACCTGCAAATACATTCAAACAAATTGCTTTGGTACCCATATTTTGTTGGGTCTAGGGGTGTTAGCTAGCAATGATCTGGGTATCCAGATTTTCTTTTTTCTATCAAAATATTCTGAATCATACAAGTCTTTTGAAACATATGCTTTCTTAATACAACAAATTTGAGGTTTTCTTAAGAAACAGTTTTTAGCTACATGTCACTTTGTCCCACAAAAATTACAGTTAACATTTTTAGGGCTAGGAACAAAATAATTTTTATATAGCTTTGGTTTTTCTCCTTTACTAGAAATTCCAAATATCTCCTTTTTAGTGACAGTTTTGTCATTAATTTTATTTAATGAATTCTCTCATTTTGTAAAAACCAATGCATCCTGTTTGTAAGATTCTACTTCATCCTCCAGTTTTTTTATTCATGATTCAAAATTAATGTATTTGGTGTTAATAGAATTGTATTTATTAGTTAATTCCTTATGTTGTTTCATCATTTTATCTCTTTCATCTGAAATGATTTTATTTATATTTTTCAGTGACTTATGTTTCTTAAATAGTGAGTCATATCTTTCTTCAAGCATATTGAAGTAAGCTGTATGTTTTTCATTTGTGTAGCTTGATTCAGAATTTGATTCAGAGGAGTAATATGAGTGTACCTCAATAGTTTCTACCATGAAACACATGTCTACCTTTAGATTGACTTCTTCTTTATCTGAGATTGATTCAAAAGAGCTTCTAGAGTCTTCAGACACACTCCAAGTTGTAGTCATAGATTTCTTGTCTTTCTACTCAAAGTACTTTCTTTTGAAGAAATTATTCTTCTTTACATCCTTCAATTGTGGGAATCTGGTCTGATATGTCCCATATCTTTGCATTCATAACATCTTACTTCCTTATTATCTCCCTTAAAGTATTTTCTGAAGCCTCATTTCTTGCTGTACAATTTTGTAAATTTTCTGGCTAGTTGACCCAGTTCTTCATCTTAGTTGAATGAGTCAGAGCTTTCTAAATTAGGTTTGACTTCATTGCTCTTCATCTTTTTAATCTTTTGTTGTGAAGTTATATTCAAGGCAGTATGTTCTCTTTTTATAAGCACTTTCTGTTCATTAGCCTCATCTTGCATTTCAGCTTCATACATTATCATTGTAACAATGATCTCTCTCATTATTAGATCTATGATAAGTGTTGATTTTCTGATTGCAGCAAAGATACCATTCCATCGAGTAGGAAGTACTCTCAGTAATTTTAATGCTTGATCATCCTGCTTGATAGGTTCTCCTAGAGCAGTTATGTTCTTGACAATTTCTGTCAATATCCCATGCATTTGGGTAATGCTCTCACCTTCAACCATTCTAAAAGTGTCATATTTCAGTTTTGTAGTTGCATATCTCATTTACCTCACATTGTATGTTCCATCATATGCCACAACTATAGTTTTCCACAACTCATATGTTGTCGGGCACTAAGATACTCTGTTAAATTCATCTGGTTCTAGAGCATAGATAATATCATTCATAGCCTTCGAGTTCATATCGTACTCTGTTTCTATAGCAGCACTCCATGTCTCAGGATTTTCGGGAATTTCATAAGGAGTCAAAATCATTGAATAGACTCTATATCTGAGGGTTTACAGATATATTATCATGCGCGATTTCCAGCAATCATAGTTGTCTTCATTAAAATACGGTGCTCTGACCATCAACTTCCCTTCTCTTGTATCAGTCATGATACTCTATTTTATTATCCTTAAATGCTTCTATATTTTTAAGGCTCTATCAGAAGCTCCGCCTATGATATCAATAGTTGAATCTGAATCTACAGATTATACACAAGAGGGGGGGTGGATTGTTTCTTTTACAATTTTTTGATAACTCTTTTCTTGAACGAGATCTGTCCTTTATACATTATCAGATTTGATTGTGTAGTGGAAAAAGTAAAATCATGAACACAAAGATGTATAGTGGTTCGGTGAACAGAAGGCCCCTAGTCCACTCCACCAACCCTCAACTCCACGAGCATGGTGATTTTCACTATCTGGTCCTCTTTTCCACAGACCGGTTCACAACTGAGTACAGGAAATTGACACCTTTAAAATCCAAGGCAAAACAAAGCCTTCTGGTTCAAACACAAACCTACACATCTTAGAACGAGAAGCTGGTTACTCCGGAATAAAAAGAATTTCAGAAAGAAAATTTCCAGTTGATCTTCACAATTGCAACAGAATGCAATTGACAGCAGATGGATCGATGTATCTAGAAATATTGATCCTCAAGACGAAGCGGTTCTGAGTTGATCCAGTTACAGTAGATGTAGAGATATAGTTCACAACTTCAGCACAAGTATATCAGAAGTAGATATTCGATGTAGAACATGTGAATCATCTATTGAGTTCCTTCTTCTTGAACAAACAGAGATATTACGCTCCTTTTGAATCAGCAGATCAATCGTGAATAGTTCCAATCTCTGTTTCCACCTTTCTCAAAAATATATCGATCACATCCTCATGTACCTGGTGTTTCAGAGAGAAAATATATAATAAATCATAACTCATGCACATTCATATACATAAAATTCATCTTCTGATTCACGATATTAAAAAATTTTAATTTTCAGAGAAGTCGTAACTTCCCTTAAGACTTGGTATAAAAATCTCCTTTTAATTCGATCTAAAATCAATTAATAAAACGGATTTGAATCATTCAAAGTCGTACTTCAAAAACGACTTTAAATCCATCTTGAAATCTAGCCATAAATCAGCTTACTGATCATTGCACATAAATAAGGTCTGTCAAAATTTCTGACGCCAAACGTAAGTTTGATGACGTGACCTCCAAACGTAGGGTTAATAACATTGTCTTCAAACGTAAGGCTAACAACGTAAGGTTGACAACGTAAGGTTGAACAAAAATGTAAGGTTGATCATCCATTTTTTTCTTCAACACTAAACCGTACGGTAAAATATCCATAATTTTACTTGATCCATACTTTTCCAAGAACGTATGGTTGTTTACAAATGTAAGGTTAATGATCCATACTTTTTAGAAACAAACGTAACGTTTAGAATTTACGTATTGTTCTCCTTCCATACATTGCTGATAACCAAAACGTAGGTTTCCTTCCTAACGTAAGGTTCTTCTTCCATAATTTTCTGAAAACGTATGGTTGGTTAACCATACTTTTCTCTTATATCAAAAAGAATACATTCTTTTCATCCTTACGCTACGTTTATCCACGTAGGGTATGAACAGTAATTCTAGAACGCGCTAAAGCAGATTCCACGCTATATTTATCTACATAAGATGTGAACAGTGATTCTAGAACGCGCTAAAGCAGTTTCCTCGCTATGTAATAAATTCTAGTTTAATCAAGAGTAAAATAAATTATTAAATTCCTGGAAAATACTAAGTAAAATCTTTAGAAAATAACTAAGGGTATTTGTGATCATCAAAATTATCATAAAGAGATAGAGTATTATTTTCAATAATCTCCCCCTTTAAATAACATTAAAATTTATTATTGAAAACAAAACTTTTCTCAACACATACATGACCCTCCACATGTACTCAACAAAGATATCATACAACTACAATATGATCTTTCATATAAAAAACTTCTAGTTGATATTCTAGATCATACATAGATTGTTCAATGAGATAAGACAGCTGACATTGTCAATTTTCTATAGCAAAAATAAATGTTTTAGGATGGTACATGGTATCATTATTATATGATGAGGCTGATGTATCCCCATTTTCTTGTATCAATGTGATGAATTTCAATGGTGAAATTAATTTACAATTGGTAGAATTTTAAACCAATGTTTTCATGATTTTTTCAATAAAACAAATTTCATTCATGGTTTTCAATATATTCAACACCATGTTAATATTTAACTACATGAAAAACATATATATATTGTGTTATAAACACAACCTAGTTTGTAAAACAACGATGTATTATTAATCTTATTATTAATACATGATTTTTATAGCGTAGTCATTAAAATTAATTTTTATCAATAATAACCAATAATTTTTATAATATTAAAAATAATTTTTTATATTAAAAAAACATCTTTGTAACAAAAATTAATAATTTCTTGCAATGCTTATAAATGTAATCAAAATTATATTGACTCAAAAAATGGCTCGTTTTGACTTTTTATAAAAAAAATTATTCTTCATTATCATTTCAAAAATGTTTTTTTATAAAATAAAATCCATTATATAATTCATAATTTCATAGTTATAATGTGAAGTTTTATTATAAATTTTCTGAATAATATAATTTTTTTGATGAAAAGTAAAAAATAATAAATTTTAGCTATAAACTAAATTTTAGTTTTAATTATTTATAAAAATTATTTTATTTTAATATATTTTAATGATTTTATTGATCAACTATAAAAATATTATTAAAATTCAATTCATTTGATTATATTTCAAAACAATATTGGATAATAAAACATTATAACCTATTATCATTTTCTATTTGAAAACCACTTTTTATCCTCACATCTTGTAGATTAAGAGGAAATTAATATTTTCCACTTATGTGAATGGAATTTTTGAATATGGATTCAATATTTTTTAAAATATATATATATATTCTAATATTTTAAAAATAAATTATTATGGAAATTTATAACTAATGCAGTAAAAATTAATTATAGTGGTTATAGTTAGATGAGCTTACCTAGTAGTTAAAATTAAGATATAATGGAATAAAATATATATTCAATAATAAAAAAATATTGGATGGCCATATTTAAACCTTATAATATCCAAGGATCTAATGTTATCGCTTTTTATCCATTATCAAATTGAAAAATGTGGTATTTTTTAAGTCATTTAAAAAATTCCATGTTTGACCTATGCCCCACTTATATAAGATGACCATCTCTCATCTCTAGATTAAATAATCATAAATCACTGGTATGGACAATACCTACCAAAATGATATTCCAAATTTTCTCCACTCATCCTATACTACTTATTTTAGGTATAAATGCATCATTGGAAGGCTTCTCGTGAAAACCTAATGAGGTAACCTAAAGAGGAGGCAATATTCATTAATGAATGCATTTATAATATTTCAACATCCTAACCCATAAATTCTATTTATATCATTAATATATAATAAAATCAATAATATATATATACTAATATATTCTATGACATTTTCATTAGCAAAAATGATCTTCACTACAGTGAAATGGTTTATGAAATCATCATTTGTGAAAGTTGTGGACTATTGCATTGTGAACATAGGTCATTAGTTTTTCCATTTTCACCTATAATTGTTTTTCAAATTTATGGATTTATTTTAACAATATATATATGTTATATATATGTTTTCATTATTATTTTGTAATTTTTATATCACGCATACCTTCATTCATTCCTTTTTGTGTGAAAATGATAACGTCGTTTATGTGTTCAGTGGACTATTGGCTCACAAAGCATCACTATTTGTCTATGATTTACATGGATTTTCATTAAAATTATTTTACAAAACTAATTGTATATATATATATATAATATCCATTATTCGTTAATTATAAAATATATCATTTAGTCGTCTATTATTCATCGCTATATGAAAATGATAAAAAAACATCACAAATTGATTTATACTATTTACATTCTCCTTGGGAAGGGTATATCATTTTATTTCATTAAATATTATGAAATAATATAAATAAATATATACCGAATATATATTATTTTTATATCATTTTTTATTTAGTTTTTTTACCATACTCATAATATGTGGACAAAGAATATATCCCATCAAATGATATATGAAAAAAGCAATTATCACCCAAAACAAATCCTTACATGGAATTGTTAACAAATGGGAAATAAAAGGTCATATTAATATAATATATGGTTTCTATATAATAATAATGTCCAATAATATATAAACAAAAGGAGCAGAAACATTTAATATAGGAGGTTTCAATGAGTACGCTAAAATCATATACATAACCTAAGAGATTCTTATCTTAATTTTACTTCATTGAGATATATGATATGTTATTCAACAATATTCTTTCAGGACGTGTATATATATACCATTTTTCAAGGAATATCATATATTAGATTAGAATCAAAATATAATAAGATTCATATTAGGTTATTCTTTCTGGGGTATTATGATTCAATGTTACCAATGTGGAAATTATTTTATGTTACAATCTCATAATTTATCGGGATTGTATAAAAATTTGTTTCTGATATTGAATTAGTATGATCTATCTCGAAAGAATTATAATGTGTTATTTCGTACTCTAGTTATTCAAGATATCTATATAAAATGTTACCTTTTTTAAAATAGTCATTACTCAAAACTATTAATAAAATTTCATTATAAATTTTTATTTAATTTCCCATCCTGATAAAAAATATGGTTTTATCCGAAACCATATTATCTAAAATCCATTTCATTATTTAATTACTATATTTTTATTTCGAGATATCATTTATACCCATTAATTAATTTTTAATAAAATTACTTTATACTCATCCTCATTTCATTTTCTAGACAATTCCTATTCGGATTTTATTTAAAATGATAATGGAATATTCATTTTAACATGTTCAACATGAACAGAATCATTCAACAACCTAAAGAATCAATAAATCCATGTTTTCATTATAGTTTTCTTGGTTAATTCTCATTGAGACATGTTTAAAAAAATTATATTTTAAAAAAGAGTTTTAAACTGGGATTGTATTTTTCCACATTAAACATTATTGTAGAACATTCAAAATTATTTTCCATTTATGATGTCATTTTATTATTTACATATGTTTAATGTGGATATGGTACATCTATAGTAAATCTAAAATTTCAATGATTATTTTATGTTTTCATGGAATTATTATAATAAAAGAAAATTTTTTCCATGGGTTATACGATGAAATGATTATTATGAAATATATACCTTTACATTAGTTATGTAGAGATGAAATGATAATGATAACTTTCTATTTTCTATAGTATATAATTTTATGCATTATTTATGTTACCCATATAATCTAATGGTATGTAATATGAATAATGTTATGATCTTTTTGGATCTAATATGTATGATTTATGTTATCTGATTGTTGGGACATATTTCTCCCTCAAATAATTTAAGAAATTATGAATGTTATATGAGGTAAATGGATACATGATAGGTTATAAAGAAAAGCAATGTTGTTACAATAGATGTCTTATCAATAATGAAGTAGGTTCATGGGATTTTATCCCTATATATTCAGGTTATAACAATCCTTTTGGGTTTCTTGACATTGTATCTTATATTATTATGTGTTTGCAACACATCTGTTTGTTATGATAGTGATATTACCTCACAGATAGTGGTATTTGATTTAATTATGATTGATATCTTAGTAAAAACAAATTATTATGTCATGGCTCATGATTATTATGTTTAATATGTAGGTAATGTTTTTAAAATTTATTCTCATGTTTCCATAACTTAATATTCATGCAATGATTATATATCTCCATTGTTTACTCATAATGAACATCTTATCACACAAAATCATACATTTACATTCTATATTTTATAATGATTGGTTTTTTTATGCTATATCTTGAAAAAGTCATAGTTGTGATGAATGTAGTGAGAGATAATGTAACTCACATATGGAAAAGTGTTAGTGTTCTCAGGATTCCAATGATACTTAACTATTTCCATCCATAAGCATGTGTTTCATTAAGGTATTCAATATTCATAAAAAATAATGATATACATATTTATAATTATACTATGTACATATATGAATATTATATTTTGTTGAAAAAAACTACACAAAGGGTACATGATACTCGAAAATATGTCCATTGTTAAAAATTCAACCCATAGTCATGTCCTCAAGAAACTAAATGGTCTAATAAAATATTAAATAATTATAGAGGTAGAAAACCATTCTCACACCAAACTAAATAACAAAACCAATAGATATCATCTCTATAATAATGACGTGGATTGATCATCAAGTCCTAAAATGATCATCAAATGAAACTCAATGATCCATAAAATCTCATGCACATAATTGAATCTCATTATGTCAATTTAATTGTTCATTCTAATGTTTTGGATGATTGGTGACATGGTTAGTTAGTCTATGATCATAAAGATTGAATCATTTCCATTATATGTCTTTGGAAACCATATCACAATATATATATATATATACCATCCTAGTTTCATTTTATCTCCACAATGAGTTAAGAAGAAAATATTGGAACCTGGTGCTCAGTCATCTGACACTAACAAGTGTGTCATTGAATGGTTTACTCTTTTACACACATCTTCATTCATATCCACTAGAAATTAAATTTTTTCAATGAGTATAAAATTTTCACATCTAGATATAGCTCAAAATAGGATTTACGATATTATATAAATAAATACTAATCCCAAAATCAATATAACCATTTTCAACCTTATAAAAATTATAATTTTAGTCCCATCATCATAAAATCCATAATGATAATTTCCAATATATATATATATGCATGTAATGCCTCATTGTAGGTATCACCATGTTGAGCCTCTTTCACAATCTATTTATGAAAAGTGGTAAAACCCATAAAAAATAAATAAGGGGATCCATCCCCATACACTTTAGAAAATTATAATGAGGATAACTATTGTGAATAATATATCAACTATCAAAAAGAAGATATATTTGTAACAGAATCTTCAAAAATTCTCCCCTTCCCAATTGTATAGACTATCTCTATGTGATAATCATTGTGGAGCTAAATCCATCACCTCTACCCCTAGACATGATCATTCTATAATAACATCTAATTGTGCCCCTAATGGTTAGAATATATGATAGAATACTCTTTAAAGTATCAAAATCTCCAAATATTTAGGGATAAAACTACATCTAGCAAATATAATTCATTTGTTGTGTGGTTATAATCCATCTATCACAGTTTTAATTACACATTGGATATGAATTCTATCATCTGCATCTAAACAAAACTATGTCATGTCCCATTGGCATGACATAACATTAGGTACCTGATACTATCCTCTATAAATCTCATGATTTGTGATCTATTTAACCTCTACCTAAACTCCTTGAAATCTAACTAAAACCTCTCTATATAGATGATAGGCCTCCCATTCTAGGTTAATATAGTAAAAAATAGATGATATCCAATAAGAAATCAGGTATAAATCTGTTTTCATCACCTTTCAATTATAGGGAACTTGGTCCCATCATCACACTATTGGTTTGATCCAATTATTGCACTACTAGAACCTTCATTAAGACCACTGTCACACCCTTTTCAAAGATGACATGTCTGAAAAAGTTGGTCAGGTGAATCTAAATGTGACACTTCAAGTTCATTCCATTAATATGGTTCTCTTGGATTATTTCTAGTATCATCCACAGTGTCTCTCAAGGACCTCCATAGATGTGGTGTATATTATAATTTTCTCAAAGAATGCATCCATAAAATTGTATAGGAAGTGAAAAAAATTATTCATGTATCCCATGAACAAATATAGGGTGTTGGTTATTCTAAAAGGTATTACCATGTACTCATTGTGAACATAGAGATATTGGAACATTTTCATTGGTATATCCTCATATTCTCAAAGATTGTGACTGTTGAGGTCATTATTTGATAACTAAATCACCCAAATTAACTAACTGAAAATTGCATCAATACTCTATTTTTTGATGTATTAATCATGGTAACATGGTTTAGGTATCAATAATCCCCACATGTCCTCAAGATAATGTATTCTGTGTTAGTGAAAAATAAATGGGATTCCTAGGAGACACACTAGGTCTAAAAAAACCTTACACTCTTTGATCTATATTGTCACCTTCAGTTCATAATTCACTGTAGTGGACATATGATATACTTTCATAGATAACATTCAATTTTCTAGGTGTAATTAAATATGAATCTAAATCATGTAATGTAGGTATGGTTGATAGGTCATCAAGTAATGCATTCTCATACTCCCCCACTACTATTGGAATCATATGTCCTACAGAATTATCTAATCCAAGGGAGATACCAACTAGTAACTGAGTAGTCAAATGTACCATAATATGTATGACACCATCCTTATCTACCTAGGTTTCATTATCTCACATGAATTAATACCATGATACGTCTCTAGGGGTACACTGCATCCTGAAATGAAAATAATCAATCAGGTCAGGAACAATTGATATCCATTCCATAACAAATAGGGAATTGTAAGGCCTCAATAATAATATAAGGATATATCATAATATTTTTAGTGTCACATGTGCCATTTCATCCAATATAATGAATGTTTTGATCACTAAAACACAACTAGTTGGTGTCCCAAAGGAAACTTTTCATCCTAGTAGCTCAACAATAATATCTAAATCTCGAAGGAGTGAAATGGAAATAATAGAGTGGATCACATACTTGTATTTACATACATTATATAATGTATAGAAGATATATTTCATTAATAAAAAAAATTTATTTACTCAAATCAATGGGCTTCCACAACCTATACTAGTCCTAATCTCTAACCACACGATCCTAAGGACTACTACGGACAACCCCGTGGTGGTTGTGGTGAAACAAAATCAAAACATATACCACATCCATATTATATACCAACTTATCACACATGATTGATACCATAATTACCTCACTTATCCTTAATAAATATCTATATAGGTGATACATATTCAATATACATATATGTTATACTGTGGGTTAATCAATCTCGAGAAAGATGTCCATGTCTATCACAAAGAAGCATCGCCACACTCTAGTCTAACTTGAGCCATCCTGGGAGAAATTAACCACTTATTATATGTCCCAAAATCATATATTGTTTCATCTCCCATGCCTCCAGACCCATTAATTCCACCATCTACAATACATCAATGTATTACGTCCTCCCTTCCAACTACCAACAAGAACTAATGGCGGCGTCCCTATAATGAATAAATCCACTTTAAATTCATTCCTAAGTACATCAAAATAGGTGGTAATACAGAGAGGTATCTCTATGAAATTGATGTCTCTCTGTTAGATCTACTCAAATGTACACTATCTGATGAAATGATATAGGACTATATTAAGTGAGTAACAATTTTTTTAGAAAACCTCTTCGAATGCTCTTTGATGGTCATACATCTATAATTCAACTGTAGAAGAACAAAAATGCACACTGATACTTCCCTAGACTTTTAGAACAAAATCTTGAATTTATTATGAAATAATACAAGGATAAGGCTTTCTCATAGTGTTTATGAGTCACCCGAATCATCTTTTTGTCATCGTATCCTTAAAATGACTTTCCACTAGGAAAATAATATTATATGGAGGTGTCCCAGAAGGATGATGGTCTGGGTTCGAACCTCAATCCAAACATTATAATTTTGATGTTAAATATCACCATTATTCCATCTAGGCATATCCATCTTAAACTGATTAGTTTGGAGATATTATGGCCATATAATGATTTTTTGTTGATATAATTTGATGTTTTTTATCTTTTACGAGGCATTTTCATATTCTATTGGGATGAGAATCAAATCCCACATAGTTTAGAGAGCATGGGGCTTACATGTACATGGGATTCAAAAATTAGTGTTTTTCCATGCATGTTAATAAGTAAATAATTGCCTCAAATCCCACATGAGTCTATATCACTATGAAAATAAAGATATTGAGTAATATCATTACATCAAAAAATCATTTTGGGGAATGGAATAATGCATAAATTAGAATCCCATGATGTGTATTATTCTAGATACACTCATGGAAGTGGGATAATATAATGAAATAAGAAAGTCTAATAACAAGATATTTTTAAAATATATTTTTTAAAATGGATTTAATCTTTATGTATTTTTCATTTAACATTACATTGAGTATACATTTTTCCTGATAGATTTTATACATACCATGTAATATTTTTGAAATTTTATTATAAAATTGAAATCCACGTGCCATTATAATTGAGATCTGAATAATATTATATAAATAATTTTGTACAAACATATATATATATATATATATATAATTATTTTGTGACCAATTAATTGAAAATGAAAAAAGGAAACATTTTTATTAAAATCTATTTTTATATAAAATGACGAGTTTAACCTCCACTATTTATAAAAACTAAAATTAAGGAATTAATCTAACAAAATATAAATAGTTTATATTTTGATAATAAATCTAATACTCACTATATGTTTATGTTAGATTAGAGATTAAAATATGTCCAATTATATGCTTGAAAAAATTATTTTCTTCTAAAAATATTTTTGTCTCCTTTTACACACTAACTTTTTAAAATTTATTTTTCATAACATAAAAAAAATATTTGAGGAAATAAACATTACATTTGAAATAAAGATATAAAAATTACAATACTATTTTTTGTAAATTTTTTTCAATTGTTATTTTTTGGATTACTATTGAAAAAATACTAAATTTAAATAAAAAACAATATTTTATTTTAAATTATAAATAAGAACAAATTATATTTTATATTTGATAGAAATTTAATTTATTTATAATATATATATTAATCCAATTTATGTAATTGAATTTAATTTTTTTAAATTTTTATATTCATATTTATATTCATATCATCATTTTCCCGTTGAAATTTATCTTTCATATTGCATCTATTTTATTAATTATCAATTAAATTTTCCAGAATATATAAAATGAATTTAGTTTAATGTATACTATATTTATATTTATATTTATATATATTATATAATTTTATTAATAAAATATGTCACCATGATTAAATTTGAAAAAAGTAAAAATAAAACTATCATGTTTATGTTATAAATTAGTTTATAGATGGGTAAACTAAAATTTTATTGTTAAAATGACGTAAAACCAAATTTAAAATATTTTTTATGGATATATTTATGCCTTATAATTTCAATATTGGATAATTATTCATTTAGTGGTTTCATAATTTGTAATAATATGGATATAACTTTTTCTTTTCCAAAATTATATGTGTACCACTCAACTCACTTATAAAATTCGATCCCCTCTCATCATTTATTCAAAACATCAAGCACAAAAATGTTATTATTATTAAAATCCCAATCCCTTAAAAAAATTTACATTAATAAATTAAAAATAATTGTAAATAAATCAAGCATATGAAGTCGTTTGGTGGATTCCTAGAGAGGATATCCTAATATAAAGTAACGGTCTTCAACATGAGTTTTTATTTTATTTATCCCTCCAACTCCATTAATTATTATTAAAATAGTAATTTATAATAACCATTGTATTTTACATAATATAAGTTATTGAAATGTTAATTTAATGATTATAAAGCACCTCCACCTTAATTTATAATAACCACTGTACACAATATTTATATTTTTATTATTAGGGGATAGAACCAGAATGAATATTGTAAAAATTTTATATGAAGTAAAATGTGGTGACTATGTGAAACTAAATTGGATGATGATAGGTGTAAATTAAATTATGATAATTCCTAACCATTTGATTCGAAATATAATTAAGAATCAATACCTTCTACAACTCTTGGACTCACTAATAAATATAATGATGGTTTAATATACGATAACAGATGATAGATACCATAGAAGAAATAAATATTGATTACATTCTTGTAAAAAATTTTGTATGTGAAACACAATAAGGTGTCTCAATTGACTGTTAAAATTCTTTTTGTGTGGAAAAAGAAGGAATAAATAAAATAATTTCAAATGAATAATAAATAATACAAATGAAGGAAAGAAATCACATCATATCGATACATTTATAGATTATTAACTTAATTGTTGAGAACTTCTGAATTATACAACTCGATTACCATTTTAAAAGATTATCCCCTGGAATAAGGTAGGACCTATGCCAAAATAAAATTAATGAAGTAGTTACTAGGAATACAAAATTAAATAATGGATGAATTTTTAAAAAATTTATTTTAGTATAATAATCATGAATCATTTAGGTAATTTTTTACGTTTAATATTAATATATTTATTCATTATTTTACGAGTTATGGGTATCATCATGGGTTTCTGAGATTATGATTGATCATAAGGTCAATGTCTTAAACGTGACTTTTGTGTGTTTTTTTAATTGGGTTCTTTCATGATTAAAAACATTTTTATAAATATATGGAAATACAACCCATTGGATTTGAATAAATTTTTATGAAAAATTAGGAGTGTAATAATTAACATACATTATATATACCTATAATTAAATTTATACAATACAATTGTGGTTGATATCACCATTAATAAAATTTTAATAACAATGAGATAAGATTATTTAAATTTGTAAAAAAATAATTTCTATTGATTCCATTGTAAAAAAAATATATAACAATTAATTTTATTTCAACTATATAGATCGTATTCTTAATGGAATGTGGTGGGAACTATAACACTATAGATTTAGAAAAAATGATAACCTATGTAAATGGTAAAAAATATATTGTTTGGTAGGGTTGTGGAAATTGAACAAATAATCAAAAGATGGTACAGATTTAAAACCTATTAGCATGCTATGTGACATCGATGTTAATATTTCATTAGATACAAAATTTTTATAATAATTATTAATGATGAACTAATGGTATTACTAATGAGTTTCATTTATTAATGTATATTATTTGATATCGTGTTCATTCTATATTTGTTTTAGATAATTGTATGAGATGGATAAAATTATTTGTCACTCTATTAAAGTTGATAAGGTCAATTAATTGTGAAATTTAGTTTTCTAATAATAGTGAAATCAGTTTTTTATTTCATAAAGATATTGAGAAAATGGAATTTTATTAGAGCCCAACCAAAATATTAAATTGTTCTTATGAAATATAATCATATCATGTATGTATATTTCATTGTATTCATAGACTGTAGAAAAACTCATAAACATTAGTGAAATGATCCTAAAACCAAAAAAATTCCCTATTAAATTCACTTCCATTGAATTATATAGTCCTCTAAAATCATCATAGATTTAGGATTTTAATGTATATAACATTAATTTTACCATTCAACTAATTATACTCAACTTCATTTATTATTCTATATAATTTTTTATGTTTCCCATGCTTTTCTGTATCTTCACATATGCATAATCTTCTATTAATTAGAATACAAGTAATGTTTTATGATATATTACCTTTATACATCCATTTATGTATTTTTAATAATATTTTTATAAACTATAATAATGATTTGGGTTTTCATAAAAAAATAATAATATCAGACCCTTAATATGGGGATCAATATAATGTTTAATGATGAAGTTTAATTATGGTGGGGAGTGTAACAACAAAAAATTGTTAAATAATAATATTTTATGGGAGAAAATTTCTGACAAAAAACATCATGAAAAAGAAACCGTCAAATAAATTTCAATATTTTTATTCTCTTCCACAGTTTGTGAAATATAAAACCCAATGCCTAATTGAATCATAATATAATATATCATTATTTGTTAAAATGGAGTGTATGAATAGTAATAAATAAATTATGAGTATGTGGTTTAAAATTGTAAAAAAATCAATTAGTTAGGAATTTTTTAAAAAATAAATAAAATTAATATAAAAATTATATGAAAATTGTATGTTTTCTGAAATGATTCCTTTTTTTTTGAATTGTTAAAAACTGAAATTTAATAGAAAAATGTTTCTTCATTAAAATTATTTATAAAGGTAAATTACATTTTAAATTTATTTAAATATAACAGTATATCAATTAAATATCTATTAATATAATCTATTTCATTGGAATCAATTTATTAATTAATTTTTTTAATTAATCATTTTAATCTTATAAACATTTTCTCTTTTCAAACTAGCATTCTCTTCACATTTTTTGGATTAAATTATCGTTATATTTTTCTATGTATGTGAAGTTATTTTTGAAAATGTATTCTACAATTATAATCAACATAATATTTATTATATTTTATGTTAAACAATATTTTTTTACCGAAACTAATATAGATAAAAATTAATATTATTTACCATGGTTAAGGAAAAAAATGGTTTATTCATGGGCTAAAATGAGAAGAAAACTTACAAAATAACCAAAAAAACAAGTCTAAAATATAATGTATGACCATTTTTAATACTCATATTTCTATGACTCACTAATACCTTTTTTATGCTTTTTTATTTGATAGAAACATGGGTATAACCTTTTATTTTAAAATATTACAACTATGTCGCTCACACAACATTAAAACTTCCACCCCAATCCAGTATTCTGCATAGATATTAAACTCTTTATTAACCCATACAACCTCTAATCATGTCCCAAAATTCAAATCATTGACCTAGAATTCATATATATTTCATAAATATATCATATGAAGTCCTCTGGTGCAATATGAATTAGTATACCTGAAGTAGAGGCATTATTCTTCAATGATTATTTTTATATTATTATTTATATACACAGTTCAATTATTATTAAAAATAGAATATAAGATGGACAATTTTTTGGAAAATAATTTTAATTTTTTAGCTTAATTTTATTACATACAAAAAATCACTCTACAACAAAAGGGGTTATGAAATTGCCTTTCATGTGTACTGTATAATACAACCCTATGAACCAATGCCATTCGTTTTTAAAGTTCCATCTATAATAGTTGTTCATAATGATAGATATAATGTAATTAAAATATATTTATCACATTATTATATATATGGAATTATTATTTAATATATACCTTTTTATTTTCCATTTTGCAGGGGATATTATAACATTAATTGTGTGAAGGGGGGCTAATAACTCATGAAGCAATGTGATAAAAAAATTTCTTACTCTTTACATGGAAATAAGAAAATTAATTTTAATAAATATTTGGTAAATAATTTATAGAATTTAGAAAAATAATTACATATTTTTCATTATAATACTATAATATATCATTTTCAATCTTATATTTTTACTAAATTAATGATGAGATCATTATCAATGTATAGGTGGACTGCCACCATCAGGAAGCGTTGCAACTATAATTTCATCACCCCACCACATGGATCCTACATCTATAATTATATTTAAATAAATAATATGTTCTTTTTTAAAATTTTATCATTACATATATATATATAATATTACTTATATATTTTCAATAATGATCACAGAAAAACTAAAAATGTTACCTATGCTTACAAAAGACCTATCATCATAAAGAACATAACATACTTCATTTCTCCAAAACATACATCATGATTGGTATTAAAATAATTATTTTTTTTATAAATATTGAAATTCTGTTATAATTATTATTATAGATATTTTTATTAATTTAACATACACTAGAACCGAAATGTTTATGACATGACATTAATGAGAAAAACATGTCAGTAATGCCTAAATCCATGAAAAATATGAAATATTAATAAATAATTTGAGATAATATGCTATAATGGATAACATATTATATCATATAATTTAATTTTTTTTTCAAATCACTATATAGTTTATTAAAGAATGTTATACTAAAAAACGATTTAGGTAAAAGACATAATGTCAATTTCACTTCGTTGAGACATATTTTAATGTTATGCACCTAATTTATTTTATATGGTTTATATACTACCCATTTGACATTTAATATTATTATTCCTTAATAATTAAGGGTAATTTATGTTTCTATATGATTAATTTTATCAAATGGTATTTAACGTAAATTTAACCAAGTAGTAAATAATTTTATAAACAAATTTCATTTCATTATGCTATATTACTTCATCACTGAAATTTATATTACAAAAAAAATTGGTCAATGAATTTTTATTATATTATATTGTATTTCTACATATTTTTTTTGTATTTACACTTGACAGACATAATTTATTCACTTAATAATTTTCACTTCATTATTATGATAATTATTATGTTTTTTACAATTTCAATTTAATCCGGATAATTTATACATGTGTTATCATTGAATGAAATAACATGATAATTGTCTAGTGAAAATAATTATTTTCATAAAATCTATTTATTAATGATATTATCATGTAAATTTATGATTAATCAAATCATTGGTACTTCTAATGATTGAGATTATTTTTCTGCTAATATGACTTGTTTTCTCTCTCTGATATCAATTCTATTTGTACCTAAAATCACATTTTCGAAAAAACTTATCCAAAATATTTTTTTAAATATTAAAATGATTTATTAAATAAATTATTACACTATTTTTTTATAATTATAATTCAGAGGAATTTTTATGTTAAATTTAAAATAAGGATAATTTAGAATATCTAAAAAATGTGAAATTAAACATTGTTTTAACAAACATATCATATATAGTATTTCCTCCCATAATGATCACTATAAGATTTAGGTTAACTCTTACAAAATACAAATATTATTTTAGTTGAAATTAATTTCAAATGGTTGTATGAAATTATATTTTTAATCAGTTATTTTCAAAATGAAAAATATTTTTTCATCAATAAACATTTTAATATAATCTTAATAAATTTATATTAATCAAAGAAAAAAATATTTATAAATAAATATGTATATTTTGGATTATTAATATCCTTATTCTTTATATGGAATCCTTACGTTAATTTAATCGGAGAATGTATCAACATTAACATACCTGGTTCATTTTTTAGTTAATAACATTCAATGAAAATATTTCATCACCAATTACCATTGGATAATAAATATCCCCTAAATATCCATATTAAATTTCATGGATATATTAATTTTATAAACGTATATATCTTCTCTATATGGTGATTTCTATTAAAAGTCAGTTTTTTATCTGTGTAAATATTGATAAATTTATATTCTTTAAACAATATAGATATTTGATGATTAGTCACATTGTTCATGATTTCAATCAATAATTTTATACATAAATAAGGATTTGGACATGAAAACATAGGTAGGGCCCAATTATATATTAACTCTAAACGCATAAATAGTCTTATTCGACAAATCCATTGGATGGATAATGTTAAATGGGTTTGTAATCATGAGTTTAATGAATTCTTGATGAAAGAAGATGACGATAGAGGCACCATCATACTTGGTATCATGACGTCCAATAATTAATAATTTCATCAATTATGAATTCATTAGTTGTGAAAATTTATATTTATTCCACAATATAATAATTAGATTAATTTAATTCTTATTTTATTTATTATATTGATTTTTTTAGTTATTTTCCTTTCAATATTGATTATTCCTTATAATATTATCTAGGAGTTTTCATAATTATCTTATCTCAAGATTAATTTAATTCATAGAATTTTGAAATTTAATTTTTGTTAATTATTTACTATTTTATAAGAATAATGTTTATTGGTTAATGATATCATCCATTATTCATAACCATTACTAGTAATTTGATATCACCATTTTATTTTCATGTTGATATGTATCCATGAAGTGTAGTACTACTAATATGAATCGATATTCTAGAGAGGATAATTTTATTCTAGAAAAAATAAATATTTTCTAATTTTTTTATTCAAATATAATTTAAGAATAATGTAGGTATATATTATTCCAGGACTACTAATATATTCCATCCTTTGAGATACAAATCTTTTCATCTTATGACAATGTAATATTTTAAGAATCTGGTTTCATGTTTCTGGGGTATGGTTCATTACAATCATAATCATGAATATAAATTTTTAAAATTTCATCATCACATGAGTAGTGGTGATGAATGTGGTTTATGTATAAATAATAACTTACCATGCTACTTATAATATATTTATTCATTTTTGAAATAGATATTTACCGAATACATCCAACATTACCCTCTATTTTGGATTGTTAATTTTTAAACAAATAACATGTGGTATTTTGGATTTTCACAAACATTGATGGGTGGACACCATTATAAGTTAGATGTCTAGTTCCATGAGACTGTTGATAGTAATGACTAGTGAGACTCACCAAAAGAGAATAGAAATGGCTTGGTTGGAATCACTATTTACCAATCATGAGATATTAACAATAGAGAATACACATAAAATAAGACATTTTTCAGTGATTATGTGTTGTGGAAGGACTCGTTTATAAATTTCATGAAACATATATAATCATTAGGTGTGGAATTTTTGGGTATCAAAAATAATATTTCAGAAATCATGGATCTATAATATCACATAATTATTATATGGGTAGAATTGAAAAACCACATTTATTAGTGGTAAACAAGATCAACATGTTGTGTCATAAGAAATACATTTTTTCCATTGTAGTACATATCATGAACATATAAAACTAGAAAATGAACAATATACATAAGTGTTGTTACATTTTGACCCTTTAATGACATATGATGTATATAGAAAACACATTAAATATTATATGGTTGATTATTCCCCCGGTTTGGTGAGTAAATTGTTTATTTACAAGCACATCTCATGTATTATTCCCTTAACCATCCTTTTTCTTAACATATCAATCATTTATCATTTTTACGATCATGTTTATTCTATTTTGAAAAATATGCTTTATAAAATTTTATTTTACATTTTTCAATGATAGTTACTGCAATTTATGTTTATTCTAGGATATAAAATGTTCATTTTGTTGAAAGAGTTGATGTTGATACTTGGTTGAGTAATTTAGTGTTGGTATGGGGGCAAAAAACCTAAAGATATGTTCTTATGAAATGGAATATTTCCCCTAAATTTATTATATATTATGTAAAATTATTACTAGAATAAGGTTAAAATATTTCTTTCCCCATGTTTTCTATAATTCATTGAGGCATAGAGTTAGAACCACATTGATCTAAGAGATGTAAGAGTCCTATATTATATATGTGGAGTCGATTCATCAACATGTGTTTAGGTGTTGGACCAACGATTATATATTTTAATTTTCACCTATGTAATAGGTTAAAAGTATTTAATCTATTACGATTTAATACACCCTAAATGATATGATCATTTAAATGACGTGTGTGACTCCTATTGAATCTTTAGTGTGGTAACATGTTTTTTTTTTGTGTGGGTTGTTATGTTATGTTTGATTAAATTTATAGGATATGTGACATTGAATATAGACTCATTTTATTTTTTTACATACTATACAGATGTAATATCATTATGATTTAGGATAATTGGGATATCCCGGGTATCTCTAAATAATCATGATATACTATCATTTATAATGATGAGAATAATATATATTTATTTTTCATTGTTCTTTTGTAAACATTTCATTGGAATATATATTCTACCATTGGATTTTCCATTTCATTTCCCTTAGATTTTAGTTTTCATATGTCTTACTATAATATATTAACATAGTGATTTCAATGCATCCAAATTGGTATGTTTTTATTGACCATTATATGGAATTTGTTCTCACAACTGCTATGTCTTATAAGATGTTGAAATATATTTATTTGAAGTGGTATGCATGGGTTCAATTACAGAGCTTATAACTAATAAATAAACACTACTAATTGTGGTGTAATTTTTCTAATGGAATTAGTTCTAGGATTTAAAATATAATTCAATTGTCTTCCCAAAAGTATATTCATTAACATCATTGGGATAAATATTTTTAATTTGTATTTTCTGTTTGGTGAATTCAATGTACAATTCTATCATCCATTGGATATTCTAATAAATAATTGTAAATAATAAAATTATTTTTATACATATCTACCATGTTGGATATTATTATGTTTTGGTGGCTAATTATTATTATAGGATCTAATACGCTGAGTCCCCTTATGTATTTTTTACTATGTAATGGTGGTTTTCCATAGCCCTTAACTTATATGCTGTGGGATTATAGTGGAATATGAAGAATATTTCATGATAAAGTTGTTTCATGTTTGGATTGGTAAAGTCAACATCAATAATATTTTTCCTATACTTATGAAAATGTTACTAAATTATTCATGGTTGTGTAACCAATAACAAAATTGTCAGAGCATAGTTCTATTTGATGTAAAGAAACAAACTATTCTAACACATGATTTTTAATAATGATAATGGGATCCTAGAAGATAGATTATCATGATTCATCTACATTTTTATTATATGGATTTGTTCGTATACCTCAATGGTTGTAGTTAGAGGTGCCATATAGGTTGACTCCATATTACCATTTTTGTAAATAACTCCAAGATAGATTGGATAATATTCTTATAATATAACATAGATTATTAAGAGTTGAATTTCTCTTATCTTAAATTATAGATTATATCAAAATATAGTCAGGTGTCATTAGAACACTTTCTTGAAGATGTTTTTTTTCAACTGAATATGTAATGGTTCTACAAATAATTCCCCTAATCATAGATAATTTATATGTTATATTCATGGATGAAAATTCAAAAAAAAATCATTCTATGAATATAATGTATTTTATTGTTCTCATAAATTATATTGTGCATATATTGATACATTATTTTCATATGGCTGAAAACAATGATATTTAGGTACATATTTTCCTTTACAAAAATTATTTGTGTTTGATAGATTGTAATATTTGAAACCATGAATTAAATCAAGAAGGATATAATTTATCGATTGAAAATTTAATACTTTAAGAAAATTATATATATATTGTTATAATCACATATGAAACATCAATAATAATATTTTTAAAGGAATAAAAGAACATGAAAGAAAAAGAAAATAAGATAGAAACATTTAATTCCCAAAATTTTAATTGAATATTATATACCCAATTATAAATATTAAATTATTTTATAACATGAAAAATATAATATAAATTTTTAAAGAGAGTTAAATTAATATAATGAATGATTTTTGATATTTTTGATTATTTTTATAGGAATATAATATGTTTAATTGATATATTGTCTTTTAACATAGGTCACATGGATCATTAGACCATAGATATATAGTAATTGAATATAAATTTATCCAGTTATACATTTTTTTATTTTTTATAAATTAATTATATTGTAATTGAATCAAATAATATAATCACAAAATGATATAATAAATTAATAATAAATTAATATATTTGTTTATAAGAGTATTTATATTTATTCATTATATTTTATTATATTCAAATAATGATACTATGTTCTCATTATTTTCAATGATAATGAAAAAAACTATTTGATCATAAAATTTAATGTTTATAAGATTAAAAACTGAATGTTATCAGATTCATCTAAAAATGTGTAATTTTTTAAAAAAGCATAAAATCATTTGTTATTATATAATTGATTATATAATCAACTTGAATGTTTTATTTTAAGGAGAAATAATTTATATATAATCTCAAAATTAATATTAATTAAATGGTAATGTTGTTTTGAATAAGAATAAATCTATTATTGGTCTTAAAAATATATATTTCTAAAAACATTTTTTTGTAATAAACATTTATTATTTATTAAAAAATTACCATTTCTAAAAATTTATTCCAATAAAATTGATTTCATAATTGGAATAATACCTTTCAAATTAGTAAATATGATAAATTTCATTTTTGTTATAAAAAATTAGTTCTTCCTAGAAATTAGGAAATGAGGTAAATGAGTCTAAATAAGTGGTATAGATCTAAAATATCATCATAAAGTTTCAATAAATTGTTGAATGATGTATTTTTAAAACTAAAAATATAAAATTTCAATTATTTCCCCACTTTTGATACACATTACATGATGAAATGTATTTTCCATTTATTAAGGAATTCAAATTTAAAAAATCACAGTCATGTTCAACTATAAATGTACCCATACCATAAGCACCTCAAACCACACATTTGGTTTTATATCATCCTTAATTCATATACAAATAGTCTCCCTAAAAAAACTTATCCAATGTATTGAAATATTTAGTCATATAATGGTGTATTAAATCCACCATTTCCAGGTGGAAGTCTTTGAGAAGACTCACTTCATTAATGTAAATTTTATCTTATCCTTATTCATATTCCCATAACTTATTCATATAGTTGTTCTCAAGTATAATATAAAATATTATAAATATGATTATGTTGGTCGGAGTGGTTAACTCAAGAGGGGGGTGAATTGAGTACCAATTAAAATTTCTGTATTTAAAAACAGTGTCTTAAAGAACCCCAGATAAAATAATAAATTAAACTGTAGTGAATTTATATTAAAGCAGAGGTTCTGTCAGATTCTCAAGGGATTTATTAATTCCCAGTTAATCAACACAGGAGTGTGTGATTATCTTTTGAAACTAACTTACTAATCTACACTTAACATAAACACTTGCTAATTTAATTATCAAAGTAACTTTAAAAATAGTATTAGTTTTAAAGTGATTAGCTGCAGAATAAAACTTTGAAAGAGATGGCACAACAATGTAACCAAGAGGTTCAGTCTCAAGCCGAGACTTAGTCCTCTCAAAAGTTTATATAAAAATGATCCACACCCTGGATCGGGGTTCAACAGTTTACAACTGTCCAGGTTCAAGACCTCTACCACTGTTCTTCGTGGGAAACAGTACAACAGCAACCAGCTGTCCAGGTCACACACGACCTCTACCACTGTTATTCGTGGGAAAGAAAGAATGAAAGAGTTTGGTAAGGATTTACAAATCCTTCAGTTTGAGTACAGGAGACATTGTATGTGTTAGATACAGCAGATAACACACACTGCTCGAAAAGAGTAATAATAAATCACAGAACAAGAGTTGTAGAGTTTAGAAGTGGTTCTGGTGATTTCAGTGTAGCTCTGGACTTCTTTGGATTCGATCAGAAGTGAGTTTGAGTCCTCTTCTCGTTTCTGTTTGAGAAACAGAGTGTTGTATGCTCCAGGTTCGTAGGTAGTGAGATGTAGTCGATGAAGCTCTTTGATATTCTTTTGAATGCACAGAACTCTTCTTGAGTAGGCTTAATTGTATATGTGATTCTGTCTTGCTTGGTTCTTCTTGTATGCACAGAGATTTTCCTTGAGTATGTCGTATATCTTTTTTGTCTCTGTGTGTGTTGTCTCGCTTATCTCTTCAGCAAAGTCTTCTTGTATTTATGTCACGTGCAACAGGAGACAGAAGAGATTTCCTTTCTGCAGGTACGAGGTACGGGTTCCTGACATCCGACAACCTTTATCAGATATTTGACAAATCATTAAAATGTACATGATATGACCGTTGGATAGATTAAATAAAGATAAATAAAGAAATTCAAACAGTGCATCGAGTGATCGGTAGGTGATCAGCATCGGTAGCTTGGACATCGGTAGTTTGAACATCGGTAGCTCAATGTCATTAGTTGCTTTGACTCTATCGGTGGCTCTATGCGTCGGTTGGTACATGCTTGTATCGGTGACTTTGTTTATCGGTAGCTCCATTCGTCGGTAGCTGCATGCGTCGGTAGCTTCATGCATCGGTAGCTTCATGCGTCGGTAGCTTCATGCGTCGGTAGCTTCATGCGTGTATCGGTAACTTTGATTCTGTCAGTAGCTTTGTCCATCGGTGACTCTTATTCCATCGGTAGCTATTTATACTTACACCGGTAGCTCTATGTTTGTATCGGTAGCTGTCTGTAAGTCAGTAGCTTACATTTAAAAGCACATCGGTAGCTGTGTGTTAAGTCTATCGGTAGCTCTGAGTTAAGTCTATCGGTAGCTGTCTATCGGTAGACTAAGTCTATCGGTAGACTGGTTACCGGTAGCTATTTATCAGTAGCTATAGACAGATTAATTATCTGTTTTATGCAGAACACATCTGATTGTGTTAGAATCAATTTATAACTTGTATGAACATGGATAAATGAGGATTAACATATTCCAAAGACTATTTTAAAAATTATTATTGGTTTGATCACATATTTGAAAGAATTAAAGTATAGATCAATGATACTTAAAAATATCATAGAGAGTGAAAACATAATTGGGATTTTCAACACATATGAATACATGATTGAGATTATCAAAACAGGTGAGGTCAACAATCTCCCCCTTTTTGATAATCACAATTTATGATATGGGCATTTAACATAGTGAAAATATAATGGTAAAGAGTATAATATTGAATTCATTTTTCTTATTGAAAATAGCATCAGAGATAATAAAAATAGTATGATATAGACATAAGTTATCAGAGGAAACAATCATAAGGTACTAAATAGACATAAAGTATCAGAGGGAAAAATGAAGAGAAGGGTAAAGTGTCTCCCCTTATTCCTTATTTTTCTCCATTGAAAATATATTTCATTCTCTTTGTTCTCCCCCTTATTCTCGCATTTTGTTCTCCCCCTTATTCTCCTTATTATTCTCCCCCTTTGTGATAATCAAAAGGCAGGAAAGCATATATATATATATAGGAGAAAAATAACACATGAGAAGTAAAAAGAGTTCTGTATTAGAGTAGTCAAAAAGTAAAAAAACAGAATACAAAGGAATTCCTATCAAAAATCTTGGCCACTGGATCATTCCACCTCTTCCACTTGAGATTTTCCTTTGGGATCAGAAGAAGGTTCGGGTGGTGAGGATGTAGGCGAAGGTTTTGGAATCCCAGAAAAGATTAAAGGTGGATGAGCCACTGACACAGAGTCAGGCCTGTAGGTTGAAGATCTTTGGGTGATCATCGGTGTGAGGCTGCGAATAGCTTGAGCAGGAGTCAGCTGGACTGTGGAAGCAGCTGAGGCAGAAGCAGGCAAAGCAGGAGGGATGATGACTGGTCTGGCATCAACATGCAAGAAGGGCAGCAGCAGATTTCTAAAATCCATAATAATTCCTCCTCCTCTTTCCATAGCAGAGATGAAATCATCTTTGTTCTCCATGAATTTCTCTAAGGCAGGAGTCAGTTCCCTTAGCTTGCTCACTTGTTCTCTTAAAGCTTGAGTTACTGGTGGTAGCTTCATGTTTTCCAACATCAGCTTGAAGTGGTATTCGAGTTGATGCTTGGTGAAAATTTTGGTGAAGTAGTGGTCCACTTTTCTCTTAATGGCTTCCTGAGAGGCAGAGGCTTCTCTCATATAGTCTTGAACAATCTTCATTATTTCTCTGGCAGAATCTCTTGTAGAAAGCACCAATCGACTCAACTCTGATGAGTCCACAGGGCCACTGGTTGAAATAGAACCAATCTCCTCCTTCAACATTGCTTGAACTTGATTCATGTCAACTGAAAGTTTGGATGTGAGAGGCCCAAGAGTGAAAGAAACAGTTTCTTTAAAACTCTTAGACAAACCACTAACTAGGCTTTGAACTTGAGAGTCTTGTAATTGAACATGATCCTTCACTGAGGTTTTGAAACATTCAAACACTGAGACAAACTGGCTTACTACACTCTTCACATAAGCTAGGTCCTTGTCAGCTTGAGACTTGGAGCTCATATAAGAATCCAAAGCAACAACTGATGTCTTGAGAACTTCAAGATCTGCTTCGATCCTAGAAGACTGAGTCTGGCACTCTTTCACTTCTTCCATAAGCTCAGACATAAAAGAAGATAAATTACAATCCAGAGATAGCTCGAAAGATCTCTCAAACATTTTCATTTCTTCATAAAAGCTTTGCTTCATCTCAGCAACTGATACACTGAATGATTCTTTCAGATCATTCTTCATGGATTCAAGATCAGATTTAGAGACAAAATCATTTGAGACAATTGTGGCAGATCCTCTTGCTGAGGCCAAACTAACTACAGAGTCAGTCATTATTGAATTAATTGAGGATGCAAGAGAGGTTTCCATTAACTTCACTTCTATAACAAAACTGGTTTTGAGGTCCTCTTTCAGCTTATTCAAATCATGAAATCTGACCACATCATCTGGAAACATCTCAGAAGCAAGATCATAATTGGTCTTCGGTCTATTCACAGACATCTCATTATCTGAATCCGGATAATCCAATCCACAGACTATAAACCCTGGGTCTTCTACCCAGTCTCCAAGTTCAACAGCTAATGTAACTTTTCCAAGCACAGACTGATGCTCCCCCTCAATGGGTGCATTCTCATGTATCACAACAGCATTTGGTGCTGGATTCTCTTCATCAGAATCTTCCATAACAACATCCATCTCAGCAGCAGTAAGGAGGTTTTCTGAAACAGGTACAGCTTCTTCTGTAACTCTTTCTACTTCATCAGCAGGCATAGCTGAGTTCCCAATCAAAGGGCTCATACTTAAACTACCAGAATCAGACAATTCAGATACATTTTCCTTTTCCTCTTCTTCTTGGTGAGGTACAGACTGGTCTTCCTCATGAGTAGATACAATTTCCTCTACCTTTCCTTTCCTAGAATAAACCAATTCTGCAACAGGACTTGGGGGCAAGTCTGGATCTCCTCCAACATCCATAGGAGTTTCTTATTCTTCTTCTTCTGTTTCATCACTATAAACAGGTTCCTCTTCATCAGGTCTCAGACTCGGATCTCTCTCATCCTTTGGTCTTGAGGGATGATCCACAGGATTAAACCTATCATAAATCTTCTGATCATTACTGACCCATTCACCCTTCTATGGGTTCTAGTTAATTTTCATGTACTTTCAAACAGTCGAGGTGATGCAGAAATTGTTCTTGATTACAACTGTCTCATCCTGAGACTCAGCTATTCCTTTCACTTTTATCATCACTGAAATCAGCTTGGCAAAGAACAAAGCATTAGTCTTTGACTTTGGTCTAATCATGTCTTCCATTTGAAGCATTAGCAATCTGCACAGATTGATTTTTACACCATTTCTTAGAAAATTAAGAAGATAGATATCTTGATATCTCAGATTTGAAAAATCTCCTCGCCTCAGTATCAACACATGCTGAACAAACTTGAAAAGCAGTCGATTTTCTCCATCCATTTCAGCAGCAACCACTTGCCTTTGATTCCCATTATGAATCAGTTCTTTTAAGGTAGTTTCATAATCAAAGATGTCACTGCTAGGTGGCATTGCTCTTGATACATACCCAGAAACACCTTCATGTGGTACTTTCATACTCTCAGCCCACTCTACTGAAGAAAAAGACATCTCTTTTCCATTTACAAAAGAGCTTACTCGATTCTCATTATCAGACTTCTCAAAGGTTACAAACTCATAGAACTACTTTACCAACTTCGGGTAGTATGGGCCATTGTTATTCGAGAAACAATCCACCCATTTCTGGTCCTCCAGAATCTCGAGTACTAACGATTTGCTAGGCAGTAGCCATTCCACGCACAGTTCCTTTTCGATTACTATGTCTCTATTCTGCAAGTGAGGATTCACTGGTCGCCTTCCCGATCTAGTTCTGACTTCACTAATACTGGCTTTATGCTGTGTCTTCTGCTTCTTAGCATTTGGTTCTACTCTTTCATCTCTGACGATAGGAAGATTGGTTTTTTCCATCGCGGGTTTAGGGTTCTTGGTCGATTTGGGAGCTAAGGTTCGAAGGTGAGGGATTTTGAGCTCGGTGAGGTAAGAAGTGGCTTAGACTTAGTTTTATCATTTAGGAATTCCAAATAAACGACTGAAATAGAGTAATAATATAAAACGATTCGTATTTTTGGTGGCAGACAGATGTTTTAAAAACATTGCATCGGTGTGAGTTAATCATCGGTGAGAAAAACAAATCGGTTAGAATTATACATCGGTGAGAATTTTCACATCGGTGAGAATTTCCACATCGGTGAGAATTTCCACATTAGTGAGAATTTTCACATCGGTGAGAATTTTCACATCGGTGAGAATTTCCATGTCGGTGAGAATTTCCACATCGGTGAGAATTTTCACATCAGTGAGAATTTCCACATCGGTGAGGATTTTCACATTAGTGAGGATTTTCACACCGGTTGTAATTGAACATTCCCAGTTCGTGTCTTATGTAACTTAGCCTATCCGAACTTAAAGGTTTAGTGAAAACATCAGCCAATTGATGTTTAGTGCCAATAAATTCAAGAGAAATATCACCTTTTTGATAGTGATCTCTTAGGAAATGGTGTCTTACATCTATGTGTTTGGTTCTAGAGTGAGTTACAGGATTCTTAGAGATGTTTATTGCACTGGTGTTATCACAGTTGATTGAAACATGTTTAAAAACATATCCATAGTCCAAAAGAGTGTGTTTCATCCACAGAATTTGTGCACAGCAACTACCAGCAGCTATATATTCTGATTCGGCAGTAGATAATGCAACTGAGTTCTGTTTCTTACTACACCAAGAAACTAAGGATTTTCCAAGCAAATGACATGTTCCTGATGTGCTTTTTCTATCTAACTTACAACCAGCAAAGTCAGCATCTGAATAACTCATTAACTCAAATGATTGTACTTTTTGGTAAAACAAACCTAAGTTAACCGTGTGTTTGAGATATTTAAAAATTCTTTTAACAGCAAGAAAATGAGATTCTTTTGGATTAGCTTGAAATCTAGTACACATACACATACTAAACATAATATCAGGTCGACTAGCAGTAAGATAAAGTAAACTACCAATCATACCTCTGTAATTTGTTTGATCAACTGGTTTCCCAGTTTCATCTGCATCCAATTTACAGGTAGTACTCATAGGAGTTTCACATCCCTTGATACTATCCAGACCAAAACGTTTTAAAAGATCCTTTGTATATTTACTTTGATTCAAAACAATACCATTTTCATTTTGAAATACATGAAATCCAAGAAAGTACTTAAGCTCTCCCATTAATCTCATCTCAAATTCATTTTGCATACTTTTTGAAAAATCAGTACATAAAGAGTGTTTAGAAGATCCAAAAATTATATCATCAACATATATTTGTACAACTAAAACATCATTAGAAATTCTTTTAATGAAAAGAGTTGGATCAGCAATCCCTTTAGTAAAACCTTTTGAAATAAGGAAATTGCTAAGTCTATCATACCAAGCTCTTGGATCTTGTTTCAAACCATACAAAGCTTTAGAAAGTTTAAAAACTTTATTTGGATAATGGGGGTTAGTAAATCCAGGTGGTTGTTCTACAAAAACATCTTCAATTATAAAACCATTTAGAAATTCACTTTTGACATCCATTTGATATAACTTGAAATCCAGATGTGCAGCATATGCAAGTAAGATCCAAATGGATTCTAGTCTAGCTACAGGTGCAAAATTTTCCTCATAGTCTATACCTTCTTCTTGACTATATCCTTGTGAAACTAGTCTAGCTTTGTTTCTAACTATATTTCCAGATTCATCTACTTTATTTCTAAAAACCCATTTTGTGCCTATTGTCAAAGTGTCCTTAGGTCTGTCAACTAATTCCCAGACTTTGTTTCTTTCAAACTGATTTAATTCTTCCTGCATAGCTATTACCCAGAATTCGTCATTGATAGCATCATTGAGATTTTTGGGTTCCAGCTGTGAAAGAAAGGCTTGATGTTCAACCTGGTTTCTTAGAGAAGCTCTAGTTTGTGTTCCTCTATCAAGATTGCCGACAACAGCTTCTAAAGGATGATTCTTTAGAATCCTCATTGATCTGGTAAAGGTTGGACTAGAAATTTCAGGTTCATCTATAGGTTCGGGTTCAACAGAAGCAGATTCTGGAAAAAGTCCAGAACTGGATGCTTTTATAACAGGTTCTTTAGATTTATCATTAAGGTCCAGAATAGAAAAATCTTCTTCAAGATTCTCAAGAGCGGTTTTAGGCTCATGTGGATCAGTTTCATCAAAATTGATGTGAACAGATTCTTCCACACATTTGGTTTTCTTATTGAATACTCTATAGGCTTTACTTGAAATAGAGTAACCCAGAAAAATTCCTTCATCACTTTTGGAAGCAAACTTATCCAGATTATCTTTAGTATTCAGAATAAATACTTTGCAACCAAAAACTTTAAAGTAATTAACCTTAGGCTTTCTATTTTTCCACAATTCATAAGGGTTTTTCTTAAGAACAGGTCTAATTAAGACTCTATTAATGACATAACAAGCTGTATTTACAGCTTCAGCCCAAAAATAAATAGGCAGGTCATATTCATTGAGCATGGTTCTAGCAATTTCTTTAAGGGTTTGGTTTCTTCTTTCTACTACACCATTCTGTTGGGGTGTTCTAGGGGCAGAAAAGTTATGAGTATAGCCATTGTGTGAGCAATAAGATTCAAAATCATGATTTTCAAACTCACGACCATGATCACTCCTCAAAGTTTTAATCTTAAGTCCACTAAGGTTCTCTACAGACTTGGAGTATTTGACAAAGTAAGAACAAGCTTCACTTTTGTGAGCTAGAAAATATACCCAAGTATATCTAGAAAAGTCATCTACAAGAACATAAACATAGTGCTTCCCATTTAAACTAGAAACTCTTGATGGTCCAAACAGGTCCATGTAAACCAATTCAAGTGGTTGAGAAGTCGAAACTTCTTTCTTTGATTTAAAGGAAACTTTGTGTTGTTTTCCCTTTTGACAGGGGTTACACACTCTATCATTTGGGAATTCTAATTTAGGTAGGTCTCTAACTAGGTTTTTTCTAGAAAGTTTTCTAAGTGAGTGAATGTTGCAATGTCCTAATCTTCTGTGCCATAGCCAAGATTCTTTATGAAAAGCATTCAAACAAGTAACATTCTGCTTAGCTAAAGAATTCAGATTAACAGCATAAACATTCTCATTTCTTAAGGCAGAAAATACCAAAAAATTATTAGAATTAAAAACATTGCAAGAATCATTTTCAAATTTAACATGAAAACCATCATCACATAACTGAGAAATACTTAATAAATTGTATTTAAGGCCATCGACAAATAAAACTTTAGAAATCAAAATTGAATCAGTGTTACCAATCTGGCCTAGGCCGATGATTTTTCCTTTTGAATTATCACCAAAGGTGACAAAGCCTCCATCAACTGTTATTAAACTCTTAAAACAAGAGAAGTCTCCTGGCATATGTCTTGAACATCCACTGTCTAAGTACCATATCTTCTTGTGACAGCTCTTCAAGCAGGTCTCCTACAAAACAGATTTAGATGGGAGATGATTTTGGTACCCAGATCTTCTTGGGTCCAGACAGGTTAGCCAATAGCACTTTAGGTACCCATATTTGTCAAATGGGTCTCATATAATTCTTAGAATTATCATTCTTTGAAAGATAAACCTTATTAGATCCATAACTATGAATATAAATAGTTGAGGCATATGAAGTTCCAGAATTAACTATCTTCTATCCATATTTAGGAATGAATCTAGTTGTGGCAACTTTCCTTTTTCCAGGTTGGTATCCTATACCAGTAGTATATTTAGGTGCAACTTGCTTTCCTAGCATCTGTGTTAGAGTATTCTTTCCATTTGTGAACTTCTCTAAGTCTTTTCTGAGTTGTTCATTAGACAATTTTAGTTCAGTATTTTCTTTAAGCAACTGAGCATTCTTTTCTACTTCTATATCCAGATCAGATTTATGCTTAACACTTAAAGCATATTGTTTCTTTAAACCTTTATATTTATCCTTAAGCTCATTACAAGTTTCTTCTAACATGTCACAGTATTCAAACAATTCAGATTTTGATATGTTTTCTGAGTCAGAATCTTCTCCAGAATAGTATGAATTAAAAACAGGAGTCTCTGATGTTACCTCAGAAGTGTTTGTCATGAAACACATGTTGGCCCGATTCCTTTCAGAGTCTGAAGATTCAGCTTCACTTGTGCTGTCTTCTGAAGCACTCCAAGTAGCCTTCATGGCTTTCTTAAACTTATTGTCCTTATATTCATATTTCCTTTTATACTTTAGCTTTGGACAGTCGGCTTTAATGTGTCCTTTTCTCTTGCACTCATAGCAGACAACATCATCTGATTTGTCATTCTTCCAATCCTTTTTCCATTTTCCTTGGTGATCATACTTACCCTTATAATTTGTTTTTCTGAAGAACTTCTTTTTCCTATAAAATTTCTTAAATCTTCTAGCAATGTGAGCCATCTCAGCATCACTGTCAGAATCACTTTCACTGTCTTCATAGCTTGAACTTTCAACTACAGCTTGAAGCTTTTCTTTGTCCTTATTCTTTGAAGTTGAGGATTTGAAAGCGACAGACTTTCTTGCAGGTTCATTTTCTTCCTATTTGTTCACTTTAAGCTCTTCTTCATACATCATCAGCTTTCCAATTAGTTCATTGACAGGTAGAGCAGCAATGTCACATTATTCTCTGATTGATACAGATGTGCCTCTCCATCTATCAGGTAGACACCTCAAAATTCTCATAATTTGTTCCTTCGATGAGACATCCTTTCCCAGCGAGATCATTGTATTGACAATTTCATTGAACCTGAGATACATGTCAGAAATGAGTTCATCGGGATTCATTTTAAAATTATCATACATGATAGTATAAGTGTTCAATCTCATTTCTTTAACATTCGTTGTTCCTTCATGAGAAACAGCTAAAGTATCCCTAATTACATAAGCAGTTTTACAAGCAGAAATTCTATTAAACTCTTCATCTCCTAGAGCACAGTACAAGGCATTCATAGCTTTACAATTGTTATTGTAATCAGTCTTTGTAGGTTCATCCCAAGTAGATCTAGCAGTAGTGGGAATTTTGTATTCTGATTCAATAGTAGTCTAAATATCAAAACCTATGCTTTCTAGATGAATTTTCATTTTCAGTTTCCACTGAGCATAATTAGTTCCATTGAAGAAAGGTGGCCGGTTAGTAGCAGCACCCTCAAGTCTATTGTCCATAATGAGAAAATTTTAAAGAGATAAAAATTTAGATATAACAGAAATTTTAAGAACATTAAAATACAACTACAATCACAGTTCAAAAGCAGAGTACGGTTAGAAAGTATTTTCAATCCTCTGATACCAAGTGTTGGTCGGAGTGGTTAACTCAATAGGGGGGTGAATTGAGTACCAATTAAAATTTCTGTATTTAAAAAAAGTGTCTTAAAGACCCCTATATAAAATAATAAATTAAACTGTAGTGAATTTATATTAAAGCAGAGGTTCTGTCAGATTCTCAAGGGATTGATTAATTCCCAGTTAATCAACACAGGAGTGTGTGATTATCTTTTGAAACTAACTTACTAATCTACACTTAACATAAACACTTGCTAATTTAATTATCAAAGTAACTTTAAAAACAGTATTAGTTTTAATGTGATTAGCAGCGGAATAAAACTTTGAAAGAGATGGCACAACAATGTAACCAAGAGGTTCAGTCTCAAGCCGAGACTTAGTCCTCTCAAAAGTTTATATAAAAATGATCCACACCCTGGATCGGGGTTCAACAGTTTACAACTGTCCAGGTCCAAGACCTCTACCACTGTTCTTCGTGGGAAATAGTACAACAGCAACCAGCTGTCCAGGTCACACACGACCTCTACCACTGTTATTCGTGGGAAAGAAAGAATGAAAGAGTTTGGTAAGGATTTACAAATCCTTCAGTTTGAGTACAGGAGACAGTGTATGTGTTAGATACAGCAGATAACACACACTGCTCGAAAAGAGTAATAATAAATCACAGAACAAGAGTTGTAGAGTTTAGAAGTGGTTCTGGTGATTTCAGTGTAGCTCTGGACTTATTTGGATTCGATCAAAAGTGAGTTTGAGTCCTCTTCTCGTTTCTGTTTGAGAAACAGAGTGTCGTATGCTCCAGGTTCGTAGGTAGTGAGATGTAGTCGATGAAGCTCTTTGATATTCTTTTGAATGCACAGAACTCTTCTTGAGTAGGCTTGATTGTATATGTGATTCTGTCTTGCTTGGTTCTTCTTGTATTCACAGAGATTTTTCCTTGAGTATGTCGTATATCTTTTTTGTCTCTGTGTGTGTTGTCTCGCTTATCTCTTCAGCATAGTCTTCTTGTATTTATGTCACGTGAAACAGGAGACAGAAGAGATTTCCTTTCTGCAGGTATGAGGTACGGGTTCCTGACATCCGACAACCTTTATCAGATATTTGACAAATCATTAAAATGTACATGATATGACCATTGGATAGATTAAATAAAGATAAATAAAGAAATTCAAACAGTGCGTCGAGTGATCGGTAGGTGATCAGCATCGGTAGCTTGGACATCGGTAGCTTGAACATCGGTAGCTCAATGTCATTAGTTGCTTTGACTCTATCGGTGGCTCTATGCGTCGGTTGGTACATGCTTGTATCGGTGACTTTGTTTATCGGTAGCTCCATTCGTCAGTAGCTGCATGCGTCGGTAGCTTCATGCGTCGGTAGCTTCATGCGTCGGTAGCTTCATGCGTCGGTAGCTTCATGCGGGTATCGGTAACTTTGAGTCTGTCAGTAGCTTTGTCCATCGGTGACTCTTATTCCAACTGTATCTATTTATACTTACACCGGTAGCTCTATGTTTGTATCGGTAGCTGTCTGTAAGTCAGTAGCTTACATTTAAAAGCACATCGGTAGCTGTGTGTTAAGTCTATCGGTAGCTCTGAGTTAAGTCTATCGGTAGCTGTCTGTCGGTAGACTAAGTCTATCGGTAGACTGGTTACCGGTAGCTCTTTATCAGTAGCTATAGACAGATTACTTATCTGTTTTATGCAGAACACATCTGATTGTGTTAGAATCAATTTATAACTTGTATGAACATGGATAAATGAGGATTAACATATTCCAAAGACTATTTTAAAAATTATTATTGGTTTGATCACATATTTGAAAGAATTAAAGTATAGATCAATGATACTTAAAAATATCATAGAGAGTGAAAACATAATTGGGATTTTCAACACATATGAATACATGATTGAGATTATCAAAACAGGTGAGGTCAACAGATTATTTTATCAGTATTATAATTAAATCATTATATTAAAATTAGTTTTAATTAAAGGGTTTTAATCATTTTGAAATTATATCACATTATTTATTTAGTCATTTTTACCACATTAATGAATTTTGTTTTAACATTTAAATCATAAATGACTATAAAAATAAAAAAATGGTATATAAGAAGTAATAATGATTAATTTTGGAATTTTTTCAAAATAATTAAATGGTAATTTATATAAATATGTATATCAATAAAATCAAATCATTTAATTGAATTAAAATTGATAAAGAAATGATATTATTATTTTTTCTATTAGAAAAATCCATGTAATTTATATAAAACAACTATGGGATGTTAGATCTGAATTTAAAACATTATATAGATCTTCATGTAAATGATTATGGTTATATACCCATTATTATGGAGAAAGGACTAGAATCATCAATATGAGTCTAGAAAAAATTAGACATGGCAATTTACAGTCAAATTGTAATTATATCAAATAATGATTATTTATTGTGAAATAATTTATTTTTCCAATTAATGGTATTAACAAAAATATTTAAAAATATTATTATAATATAAATTTCAAAAAAATCCTAAATTTATGACCTTTGGATTCAGAATTTCAATTACAATACAAAAATATGAGTTCAGGGTTTCTTTTCTTTAATCACATTGTATATTGAGAATTTCTACATTTCATTACTTCTTTTTTAATGTTTTCTATTATATCTCCCTAAAATAAAAAATATATTCTTCTTCCTATTTACTTGTTAGTTTTTTAATATATTATTACCATTTCACTACTCGTTGGTACAAAACTCATCCAATATTTTTATTGTATGTTTATACAACCTTATCTCATCAATATTACTATGATTAATTATAATATATTTGATATTGTATATATTGATTCATGGTTATACTTATATATTTTTATATTTTATTATGTATTGTCTTTATTTCGACTGCCATTAAAAAGGATTGAATGGAATCATTTTTTTAACATTTTCAACATTGGTTGTTTTTAAAGGACTTTCATTACTAGTGAAAAAAGGAATACATTTTAATGATTCTTAAAAGATAACATTTTCATGTTATATTATGTAGATATCGTAATGAAGATACTATTAAATGTTTCAATGCATTTTGAATAAAATTTCAATTATTAATATTTTTAAAAAAAAATTCAAATAAAAAATATTTTATTAAAAACATACAGGATATTGAATCATATTTTTAATATATATTTATAATGAATTTATAATGAATTATTACATATATCATTATAAATTAATTTTTATTATTCTTCATAGGGTATATTCCTTATTCATACAATCCAAAATTTCATTGAATATTCCTTATAATCATGTTATATGGTAATATTCCTTAAATATAATTATTTCTCAGCCGTTAATTATGTTTTGAGAGTATTATGAATGTTTTCTTATTTATATGTCTAAAATATGTATTTTTATTTGTTATTTGAAATTTAGGGTTGTTGTATCCCCCCAAAATAATTGTAGATGTTTTATATAACATAAGTCTAATATGTGATAAAGGTGGAAATTCGAAGCCCAAAATGTTTCTGGGTATATGTTGTTATCCAAAGTCCACATTATTTTAATTGAAAGGCTATCACAGTCCAATATGCTTTGAATATCATGGTTATTAACCATGAAAGATGTTGTGATTTCTCTTTTTATTTTTACTAATGATTTTTTTATTCATTCTAAATATTTTCTGTTCACAAAGCTTATAATTATTAAACCCTTTTTACATACTCTTATGAATCATTTCTAATATTATTAAAAATAATAAATTCATTATTAATATTTTTGCATCAATTATTTTTTTGGTATTTTATTCTTTATTTATGATGAAATACCATTAATATTTTTTCATACCTACAAGTTCTTTATATGCTCACTTTTTTTATCACCATTTGAAATTTCATACGATTACCACATACTAGTAATCTATGATAAAAATATCATACAATTTCAGACCCAATTTCATTAAGAGAAATATTATGTTTAACATGTCTATTAGGGTAACATTTTAAATATTTTTTGAAATATGTTGAGGATTATTTTTAAAACAATTTCATTTTATATATATCTTAAATAAAGTGAGAGCCTATAGGATATGTTGTTTTATTTATATGGAGTTATAATGAATATTGTAAAATAAAATTTATTTTTTGTGTATTTTATATTTGTGTCATCCTAGTAACTTTAAACTCTATGTTAGGTGATTTTTTTTATATTAGGGTTTAAATAATATAAAGACATAATGTAAAATAATATACATTTAACCAAAATCATTGTTTGAAGGACCTAAATTGATATATGTATAAATAAAGGTTACATAATTTCAGTCATTTTATTCATCATTTTTATTATAATATTATCACATAAATTGATAATTATTTATTGATACTAAAAATAAACATTTATATTTCTATAATGGTTTGGAGATAGAATTATGATTTTTGAATTGTGACAAGAACAAGAAAATTGAAAACATCATATCTGATCATATCCCTTTGAATTCATTTAAATCATGAAAGATGTATATGGTTTTTTTATCAATATAAAAATGTATAAATATTGAATTATTATTGATAACTCCATATAGTGTGATAATTTAATTAAATTTTTTAAAATCTACTCTCTGTGATATTTTTTTTGGATTTTCAACATGAAGATATTTTTCATCTCCATTCGATCGACATTGATGGAATTTTTATCATGTATTGGATCTATCTAAAATGCACCCATGTGTTTTTATATATCAAAATAAATTAATTTCATACAAATAAACAACCTATGATGATTTATCCAAGATTGGATGTTAATGGACTTGATATGAATGTTTATTCCAATATATGACACATAGTATCCATTCATTAGGAGTTTGTAGATTATATGTTTGTGGGAAATAAATATTTACTATATGATTCATAGTACCCATTAATCTAGAAGTTATTGATTTCTTGTTTGATCAAAATTGTGGGGGTTAAATTCATCTCTAGGATTTCCCTTCAATCTGGTTGACATCAGTTATTCCTGAAAATGAGGTCATATAAATGATATCCTTCCTATGAAAAAAATCAACAATATGAATTCATATTAACAACTTTAAGAAGTAAAAATTACCCTCTATCATCATTGACTAGATGAATAATGTCCTAAATAATTTACTATGTAAATTTTTGTATATTTTTATTGATTATATTGTAAAATATTTATATAATAATCGATGAATGTGAATATCATTTTAGTATTTTTCATTTTACATTGTTAATGGAAGAGTTTTAAAAAAAAATTTATCAATTGGGAAAGTTGATTATAAGGTGTAATTATTCGATAATTTTATCACAAAAAATAATATATATATGTATATATAAAAGAAAGAGGTACTAAAATAATATCAAATAATAAAAAATAAATCATATATTAATATTTTTAATTGATTTTAAGGATACTAATGTTGTTTTGTATGAAATTTTTCAAAACCTTAAAATCCAATAACCATGATATCTTATAAGGTAGCTATGTTCATCAATGAAAATGAAAATGATAAACCTTTCAAATATCTCAGTAGAAAATTTTTCAGTATAAAAAATATCACATTACCCTAAAACCAATAATGTCTTGTTATTTATACTAATTCATTAAATAAGTAGCATGGATTTTTCAAAAATAAATATAGCATGGTTATAGCTTATTCCACACATCTATAAATGTTTCAATATAAAAATTACCAATGGAGTTTCTTAGATTATGACATTGAATTTTTTCCTTAAATATATGTTGGAATTATTTTTATAGTGAAACAGTAGAAATATATAATAGTCATATGACAATAAATTTTATATTAATATAAAATAACTTTATCATTATCCAAATTTAATGGTTTGTTTTTATAGAGTACTATAACATATCAATATATTACTAACCTGGGAGGGAGAAAAAGGATATTGATTCTTATAGATTGAATGATCATTTTTCATCTAAAAGAGACCCAATAAACTTTGTTTTTTAAGGGTATAAAATTAAATAAAAATGGAATGGTATAAATCATATATCAGAAAAAAGATTTTTTTAAAGACCATGAATTTCCATGTAATTTTTTTTAATATATTGGAATTTTACGATTCCATGAATATTGACAACAAATGATTTTGAGGCCCGGAGTGCCCGAAATGAATTTTTGAGCATTATTTTGGGTACGTTCAGTAAACGTGTGAGTATGATTTTTCTAACATTTGAACTGGTGCATGGAATTGAAATATGAGGGCGCAGTTGAACTCATAGTGTCGATATTCACTTAAGGAGACCTTTACATTGATCACATTTTTTCAGGGATGAAAGTAAGTTTTTGATAATTTCATGTGAGAATTAAAAGAATAAAAATAAAATAATGAACAACTTTTATTTTATTTCTAAAACCACCCAATTTGTATGTGGAGTTGTGGAGACCACCTAACCCCCTTGAACTCCCTCATTAATGTGATTTAACACTTGGTTTCTTCCCCATATTAAATGTTCCACCATTATTTTAATTAATGTTCCCACAATTAATTGAGTTATTATACTTAACACAATTAAAATTGGGTCCTCATCCTTTTGGTGGAGATGTTTGGTAAAGGAGATTTTGGGAGAGCCTGGGAGAGTAGGGAAGATCATATTTTAAATGAAGAACCTCTCCAATGAAGAAGTATTCTTCGAATCAAGGAACATGGAACCATCTTCAGGAGCATGGTGTGGGATTGACGAACGCCAACATCATCAACATCATCCCCTTATTCACACTGACACCAATGAGAAATAGAGGTAGGGGATCTTATATATGTTTGAATTTGTTTTCATGATTCTTCATATCTAGTATTCATAATGACAATGTCCAAATTAACATGTCCATTGTCCCACACATAAACCATGCTCCATTTTCTTTTTATTCTTCACGCGTTCTTCCTGCATTCTTCAACATCTAAAATTTTTTGTCACTGAAAACAAAGTGTTTTGCTGAGAACGATATATGTATGTTAATACCTCGATTCAAGTATCACAAATATGCGATGATTTAATTTTTTTGGGCTTGGAACAAAGCAACAATGGCTCGCAGAAGGAGGTAGGAAAATATTTATTAGTTCTAGAAACACAATATTCTATTGAGTGTGACATATGGATGCAGATCCCTCGACCCAAGGATCATAAATATGTAATTTTCACATTTTTTGGGATTATAATGAAGATGTAGTGGACTGAAGAAGGGGTATTTTGGAGATGCAATTTCAGAATGTCTTTAGGGTGTTGCTCCAGGCGAGATAGATGATGTGACGGTAGTCAGGTTCGGTTGGTGCTTGTGGTGAGGCGGCTAGGCGGATTGCGGAGTGTAGTTTTTCTGGTGATGTTACAGGGAAGTGAGAGCAAGTCAGGTTCATCCCAGAAGAAGTGTGATGGGAAGCTAGAGGATGAGAATATACATTGATAACAGAGATGGAAAATCATAGAATGAGTTAAATGGAGAGATAATGGATTTGAAAGTAAAAAAAATTAAAAGTAAAATGAATAGGAAAATAAAAGGGGTATCCGTTGTGTGAACTTGTTTGGAGAAAAGGATACCATTCGTGATATTGATTAAGAAAAAAATTAAAAAATTAAATATAAATAATGTTATTATTATTTTTGTTTTTAAAACCATAATTCATTCGTAACATATCCATCCGACCATAGTTTCATGAACCGTCAGTTGTAGTACAAACCTGACTTCAAGATGGAAAGTATGAGTCCAATGTTGGATGTCTTTTTTGGTTTTTTTGATCAGGTGCTTGAAATGCACAAATAATAATAAAATATTATTATTATTAAATCAATGACCCACTATAACTCTTGCGTGTGATGGCTGTTTGACTTAACTTATGAGGCCACATGATCTTGACATTAATGCCTTCAATTTAAGTCTAATTATGAATATTAAATTTTTTTTCATGGATTGGGTCTATTAAACAACCAATAAGATTGTTATTATTTTTGCAGGATCTTGTATTCGACTTATCTCCCACATACGGTGTCAAAATGATGAACTGTCTACGACACAAAAATACTTGATATGAGGAGGTCCTTTTGAGATAATCCACATGACATTCAAAGAATGCTAAATTTTGGCTGGGTTGGATCGTACTCGAATCCAACCCGGCCCTCGGCACTAAAACACTTATAACTCAGACACTGAGCATCCAATTAATGCACAATCTATTTCATTGAGACCCCTTTTATGTGGAATACCATTGGTATACTTCTTCATGGAACATTGTGGTAGTTGGAGTATTGAACAGTTGATTGTGAATAAGGCTCTCTCGGAGACGAGAAAGCATAGTGTGGGTACCCTATATGTGGCTATAACGATGTACTTGAATCCTTTGTTGGTATGACGACGTAATGACGATGTAATATGATCTTTTGTGGGTTTGACGATGTAGTGATGATGTAGTAGGATCCTGTGTGGGTTTTATGATGTATTAATGATGCCCTACCGATCCTTCATAGGTCAACACTGAGCGATCCTATGCGGATCACCACCAAGATATCATGTGTAGGTTAACAATTAGCGATCCTGTGTGGGTTAGTACCTAGTGATCCAGTGTGGGTCACCACCGAGTGATCCTGTGTGTGTCATCACCTAGAGATCCAGTGTGGGTCAGCACCAAGTGATCATGTGTGGGTCAGCACCGAGCGATCATGTGTGGGTTAGCACCGAGGGATCCTCTGTGGATCTACACTGAGAGATCTTGTGTGGTTTATCACCTAAAGATCCTATGTGGGTTAGCAACTAGCGATCCCATGTGGCTCAGCCCCGAGAAAATCGGTGTGGGTTAGCAGGAGAGCCACTTGATAGAATAAGATGATCTAACTTTACTGCTAATCATTTATACTTTGGTACATAATTTATACCTACTGTGAGGTGAGATAGTACATTTTTTGTATGAAACTGTGTGGTTTACTTGTGTGGTACTTATCTTCGTGGTTTTCTTTCCTTGGTGGAACACTTGAGCTTTGGGTTTTTGAGTTGGAATCTCAGTTTCCTCATGATTGAGATGGGTATACATGATAACTTAGGTATATGTATGGGAATATATATAAGTTGGCTTGTTATTTGATTTCATGCTTTGTTTTTTATCCTTTGTGGACATTGTGAGACCATGAGGTTCTTAGGGTCCCTATTGAGTATCTGCATACTCACCCCTACACTGGCTATTCCTGCACCACGTTGTGTTTGGTGCAGACGACAAATAATGATGACGGAGGATGAGAGTTCTAGGACTGGAGGTATCATGGAGGTGGACCTTAGATGAGGCATACCACATAGACGACCATTCAAGATCTGAACCTACCATTCATGTAGGATCCTTGGTGGGTGATCACATGACCTGTTCCTGTTAACTGGTACTTGGATTTTCTTGTTCTTTCTAGTTTGGATTGTATTCAGGCACCTTATACTTACTGTATTCATCCTATTTACTATTCAATTAACATGAGTCCATATCATGTTGTGTGATTGGTTGCGTGAGTTTACAGGTTATAAAGGCAATTCCTTCCCAGTTTTAGGGAATACGCCTTCGGTACTAGTCACCAGCCCATATCCTATGGAAGGCGGGCTTGGGGTAGTCATAGCATGTGCCCCCAAGGGACGAGTTGTAACAAATTGTTATCAGATGATTCAGTTCTACCGTAAAAAATAGGACTCTGATTTCATATTAACATCAATAGTGTAATGTTTAGTGAGTGTGGTTATCGGTTTATGGAATCTATTGTTGGTGTGGCGACCGATGTATCCATACACCAGGACCCTGGCTTCTGATTTATGACTCAATGAAAGAAAAAACTGATTGAGTTTGTGTTTCGAAAAAGTTTCTTGTGATTTCTTTGAATCATATCATCGATTATAACATAATGACTGTGACACACCTGTTCTGTATCAGGACGCCATGACGTAGACTACCAGCTATGATTCCCAAGAGAGTACACGGTGACGGCCCACCAAACGATGAGGCTCCGGTATAGGGACCTCTTATAAGTTGGATTCTTCAGGTCATGTACCAGCAACACCACCACCCATTGGGATACATTTACCACAAGCCAAACTAGTAGACAGTGCATGAAGACTAAGTGAATTTCATGAGTTCCAACGGTAGAGACCTCAGAGGTTTTGAGGTGAGACAAATTCCCACGTGGTTAGATGCAAGCATATTTTAGTGTGTGGCCATGAAGATGGTTCACATAATGATGAGGCTTCAGTACGTGGACCATTACCCGAGATAGTACCTTCGTGTATTGTGTCAGCTATATAACTACCCATTGGTGAATAGTTACAACTGGCGGTACTGGTTAAGGAAACATATAGGCTTATTGCCTTACACGTGATTAAACAACAGATACCGCTCAAGTTCCAAGGTGAGACCGACTAACATGCAGCTGAGGACTGGCTTGAGGAGGTGGCTAAGAGTGCTCTATAGCTTCTATATCTTTGGAAGGATGACATGTAGGTAGTTGAGTATTCATCAAGGTGTACCCATTATTCATGGAACATGACGTATACAATATGATCAGTGCATCAGGACTCAGTCATCTGAGTGATGTGTGATTACAGACATCCATGATAGCACCATTCCCCTATGTATTCCTATATATGTTAGGGTGATATAAAGAATAATTACGGTTGAATATTAAATGGCTGAGTGGATGCATCCATTGAATGTTCGTAGTGGGAAATAATGAAATAGGCACCAGTATTATAGATTTGGGCATGTAAAAATGTTACGAGAAGAAGAATTTTTTGGGACATATGAATCTCTCAGGATGAAGACATGGAAGGAGAGCTAGGGAAGAAACATGGTGTTGTTTACATTTTGACATGGTACAACCAGCCCACATTGTGGTCCCCGACATGCCCAGGGAGCTGGAGGGAAGGGGAAGAAAGTAGCTCCACGCGGTCAAAGAATGTGTCCCAAGGGCTCAAGGAATGATTTAAGGTACGCCATGTGACTACTAATAGTTGTATTATCAATAGTAAAAGGTAATAACCATTCCTTCCTTCCATGAATCTTGTCTACGACCTAGAGTTTCTGGTTAAACAATTAACTTGACTCTCTTGTCAATATATACATTTGCGAGGAGACGCAATAATCACACATACACCGATGTTGTGAAATGACCATTGAGGAGAGAGTTTCAGTTGGAACCCCTTGGTGGAAGCGTCGAGACATTACAATATTATTTTGGGTATGAATTTACATCCACAATTCATACACAGAATGATTTTATTAGGCAAAAAGGTTTTGGTTAATCTACAACGTTGTGATGTGGTTCTCATTAGTCTTCAAAAATGGAAACCCAAGAAGAATAGGATAAACTCATGCATTGGAGGGGGTATTCGATCACTATTGAGTCAGCCAACCGTACCCTCATGGTAGTAGGAGTTTTGATTTTTTATGTTCCAAATGGGAGTGGATAGAGATACTCTAGGATTAACATTGAGATAGTCTATATTCGTGGGATGGGAAACGTGGTTGCAGATTCACTCAGAAGGAGGTCTGTCCTGTAGCTACTGAGTGAGGTGACAGAGCTACTAGGAACATTATGGAAATCCTATGTGGATCAAGATAGAGTAGCTTATCTTCATTCTCTGATAGTCACTCCCCCACTTCTTCAGCGAGTCAGGGAGGCGCAGTGTGGGGACACTGACTATGATGCTTGACGTGTTCATATATCATCAAGGATTCAACCTGATGGATTTTCTAATGGTGTAGAGCACATCATATTCTTTAGTGGATGTACCATAGAACCAGTAGAGGAGGGGGATGAGCTATTGAGGGAGTCCCAAACGTCCCCTCTGATGGTAAATGCTGGTGTGGTGAAGATGTATTAGGATCACTGATGTTAGTACTGATGGAATGGGATGAATGAAGAAGTGGCAAAATTTGTATAACAAAGTCTCAATTGTTATCAAGTGAAGACTGCACATAGTTGGTATAAGTCTTCTGTAAACAAGATACAGAGACCTCTGGTGTTTGAGGATGGTGACCACATCTTTCAACATGTCTCATCTCGATGAGGTTTGTAGAGATTTAGCTGGGGTGGCATGTTATCTCTGAGGTTCATCAGACATTTTCTGGTCCTTAGTAGATTTGGTGAGGTGGCATATTGCCTAGCCCTTCCACCACAATTGGATATGGTGTAGGATGTCTTCCATGTATCCCAGTTGAGAAGATACATACATGACCCATCACACATCATCGACCATGGTGAGCTAGACTTCGAGGATGGACCGATGTTTTTGGAGGTTCCAATGGAGATTGAGGATCAATAGGAGAGAGTCCTTCATGGGAGATCGATACCTTTTGTGTATGTACGTTGGCAGGACGGGAACCTCCAGTAGAGACCATTGGATAAGTAGGATCAGATTCATGCTCAGTACCCCAACTTGTTTTCCTAGTTTCTGATGTGGCTTAAAGAGAAATAAAGCCCTATGGTGGGGAGAATGTAATGTCCCGAAAATTCCATGTAATGTTTTTTAATATGTGGGAATTTTATGAGACCCCGAAAATTGACGACACATGATTCGGAGGCCCGGAGTGCTCGAAATTAAATTTTGATCATTATATCGGGTATGTTCAGTAAATGTGTGAGCGGAATTTTTCTATCATTGGAACCGGTGCTCAGAATTCAAATATGAGGGCACCGTTGAACTTTTTGCACTGATATTCGCTTAAGTAGACCTTTACCATGACTGTAGTAGGTCGAGGGTGAAAGTTACATATCGTGAATTTAATGGGAGAATTAAAATAATAAAATTAAAAAAAAGAAAAAATTTTATTATATTTTTAAAACCACCCTATTTGTATGTTATGTGGTGGGGACCACCCGACCCCCTTGAACACCCTCTTTAATGTGAGTTAACTCTTGGTTTCTCAACCAAATTAAATGATCCAACTTTATATTATTTAATATGATAACAACTAATTGAGTCAATAGACTTAACTCAATTAGATTTGGCTCTCATCCTATTGGTGGAGACTGGTGGAAATGGATAATTGGGGGGTGCCTTGGAGAACTGGGAAGAACATCCAAAAAATGAAGAACCTCCACAATGAAGAATCATTCTACGAATCGAGGAATGTGGAACCAAATTCGGGAGCATGGTGTGGGAGAGACGAACACTGACATCATCAACATCATCTCATTCCTCACACCGACACAAACAATCAATCTAGGTTGGGGTTTTTATATATGTTTGAATTTTTATTATTGATTCTTCATATGCTAAATTCACAATAAATATGGCCAAACGAACTTGGTCATCATCCTGCACATAAACCATGCTCCTCTTTCTTTTTATTCATCACATGTTCTTCATGAATTCATCAACACCTAATATTTATGGTGATGGAAACATGGGTTTTTCTGAGCCTGATATAAGGATGTAAATCCCTCGACACAAGGATCATAAATATGTGATTGTTTAATTTTTCGGGCCTGTAATGAAGTAGCAATGGCTCATGGAAGGAGGCGGCCAAATATTTATTGGCGCTTGAAACACAATATTCTATTGAGCGCGACATATGGACATGTAGACCTACACCCGAGGATCTTTAATCATTGATTGTCACTTTTTGGGCTTAGAATAAAGATGTAGTGGACCGTAGAAGGGGAATTGTGGAGGTGAAATTCCCACATGTCTTTGCAGTGGAAATTTGGGAAAGATAGGAGATGCGATGACGGTCCGGTATGGATGGGGCAGGTGGCGCGGTAGCAAGGCAGAAATCTGGGTGCAGTTCTTCCGGTGCTGTAATAGGGTGGTTTGAGAATGACATGTTCATCCCATCGGAAGCATGCTGGGAAGCTGGAGGATGAATGATTACATTGATGATGGAGTAGAAAAATCATTGAATGAGTTAATTGGAGAGGGAGGGGAATCGAATGAAAATAAAATCAAAAGTAAAATGAATAGGAAAATAATAGGGGATCCACTGTGTGGACTTGCGTGGAGCAGAGGATACTATGCGTGATAGTTATTATGAAAGAAAATAAAAATAAAATAAGTATAATATAATTAATTTTATTATTATGTTTAGTTTTAAAACCATAATTCATCAGTAAAATCTCTGGGTGACCTCTGTTTCACAAACATTCAGCGACAATATGACCCTATCTTCGAGAATGAAATTTTGAGTCCAATATTGGATGTCTTTTTTGTGTTTTTGGATCAGGTACCCAAAACACTCAAATAATAATAATATATATACTTTTTAATCTTCGAACCTATATAACTCCTTCGTGTGATGTCTGATTGACTTATCGTAAGTTTCGATGTAATCCTGACATTAAGACGGTCGATTTAAGTCAAATGTTGAATATTTAGTTCTGGTTCGTGGCTCGGGTCCAAGAATCTCCCAATATTGTTATTATTATTATTGTGGGATCTTGTATTCGACTTATCTTCCTAATACTGTGTCAAAATGTAGAACCGTCTATGAAACTGAAATCCATGAGATGAGGTAGTGCTTTTGAGATACTCCACATGGATTTTTAAGAATGTTGGATTTTGGACGAGGAGGATCGTATGTGAATCCAACTGGGCCCTCGGTAGTAAAACACTATTAACTCACAGACCGGGTTTCCGATTGATGCACTATCTGTTGAATTGAGATCCCTTTTACATGGAGGTCCTTTGGGATACTTCTTAGTCGGACTTCATAGTAGTTGGAGTATTGAACTATGTATTGAGGAGAGGAATCACCCAGAGATTAGCAAGCTTAGTGCGGGTACCCTGTAGCTAGAGGTGATGATGTACTTGGATCCTGTGCGTGACTAACGATGTGCTGATGATGTACTAAGATCATGTGTGGTTATTACGATGTACAGACAATGTACTAGGGTCATGTGTGGTACAGAATATGTACTAATGATGTCCTAATGATCCAATGTAGGTCAACACCGAGCGATCTCCTGTGGGTCGACACCTAGAGATCATGTGTAGGATAACATCGAGGGATCCTTTGTGAGTTAGTACATAGGGATCCTGTGTGGGTCAACACCTACCGATCATGTGTGGGTAATCACTGAGTAATCTTGTGTGGGTCAGCACCTAGTGATCCTGAGTGGGTCAACACTGAGCAATCTTGTGTGGGTGAGAACATAGTGTTCCTGTGTGGTTCATCACCGAGCGATCCTGTGTGGGTCAACACTGAGCGATCCAGTGAGGGTCACCATAGAGTGATCATGTGTGCATCAGCACCGAGTGATCATGTATGGGTGAGAACCTAGAGATCATATGTGAAACATCCTAGATAAAAAAGGAATAAGACAATTTTCATATTTATTTATATTTGTGAATTAAATATTAATTTTACATTAATGGGGACGCTATGTTCGATGGCGCAACTGATACACAACAACAGGTTTCTTTGAAATCTTACATTTCACACTAATATTATAATATTTTTATTTTATATGGTAGTTAACCTCTAACTATTGTATTGGCGGGAATGAATATAACTAACTAAAATATTATTATATATGTTTGTTAAAATTTTTTACAATTACCCAATAAATGTTAGAGTCTTAAATAGTGAATGAAGCTAATATTAGGCATAATTTTATTTATAAGGTTGATTTTCCACCTTTTAGTGGAAGACACTCTTTAAATAGATTTTTTTTTCACTTTTATATCTTCAATTTTACAAAATTTAATTATTCATTATAATCAGGACAAAAAAATTTACTTTGGATAAAATTTTAGTATTTTTCTAATAAAGTTAAATTTTTAATGAATAGTGAAAAATATGTATTTTAATTCAAAAGTTCCTTTTAATCTAATTTATTTATATGGTTATATTATCATTTTATTTTTTTATTAAAGTGTAATTAGAATATATTTTTACAATTTAATCTAATTTAATCATTGGGAGTAATTTAATTTTGAAATTGGACATAAACAAGTGTCAATATTTTGATAGTTATTATTTATTAAAAACACGCTATTTGTTTTAACAGCGGGAATTAATTTTAAATTATTTTCTGCAAATTCTATGTTTAGAATTTAGTAAAACGTATTCCATATTTGGAATCCTTAGGTCCAAATTGTGTAAATCAATAGCTTTTATTTTTAGTCATATAAACTATTTACTTTAGTAAAGATTTTACACACATTGGTTAAATGGTAAATATGTTAAATATGGGTAAACAAATATTTTTATAATAATATTAAATTATCCTAACAAGTTTCCTAATTCTATTGGTTGATACATATCTGACCATGGGAACCTTTGGGGCGATTTTGGGACCCCATGGAGCAACTTATGAGTGTTAATGACACTATAGATTAATTAATTTAAAGTAAAGACAAAAATTACACAAACAAATATCTTTTAGTAAATTAATTTTTACAAGGGGATCTATAAATTAGCATTTTGACAATAAATATTCATTGGAAAACTATAAATATTTCATAAATCATGGTATTTTTTTATAATGATTGGAAATCATATAAATTAAATTATATATGACACAACAATGATGTGGTATTTACCTCATTAATAAATGATTTAAATAAATAAGATTATAAATATTAAAATAACTTCCAAAACGTATCCAATTCATATGGGATAATTTTATTTCGACCATGAGTCATTTTATCTTCATATCTATGTTTTTTAATCTTCAGAAACCGAATATAGGTTTATTATAAAATAATATTTGAAAACATTTCAAAAGAGCCCCTCGTCCCCCTTATAAAAGAAGACCATTTCTAGCCTATTCATAAAACCTCTCATGCCACTTGGATCTACAAATTCTTCCCAATTAATTTCAAAACATCACTCTACTCATCTTAGAATCCATACCATCAGCATAAGGCACCTCAAGAAGTCTTTTGTGGATCAAGACAATGGAAGTTACCCAAATTAAAGGTAACAGTTTCCTTTAACTTCTTTTAATTTATTTTAATAATCCAACCCCAATTCTATTTTTATTCCTTTATTTGATAACAAAATCAGTATCCTAAAAATACTAGTATTTTTTTATGAGAGTTATTCAAACTACACTTACACATACATCCATCTAATGGGTGAAGAACATACTGTTTTTGTAGATGGTAAACTAATGCCTCACGAGACGATGATTGTTCGATTATATCCTATGACCTATCTTGGTGGCCATTAAGATGACACTATATTTATATATGATATATATTATGTTTATGTTTTCATTATTATTATTTATTTTTCTCTTATTTCATACCTTTATGCTTTTCATTATGGGTAAACGGGATAATTGCATTTGAGGAAATGCGGACTACCACCCCCTCAAAGTGATATGACTCTTTAATGCCATATGTGGGATTTATAAAGGATGTAATTAATGATAATATATATATATATATATTATATTATATTATACTGTAATTATAATATAACTATATATCATTATTTTTTCATTCAATTAAAATAAAAAATAGAAATGAATGTAGTGTTCATGTGTACGTACGGCTTACAGTCCCCATAAACGGTGCATTTCATTTCTTATCATCAAATGTTATGTAATGTTATAAATACATATATATATATATATATAATGAATATATATTAAATATATGATATCAAATTCATGAATATAATATTATAAATAATGTACTCTTGACCACATGTTCAACTTGTAATTATAAGGTGTTCATTTTTTTACTTAAGTACCAAATATTGACAAAACAACATTTATTAACATAAATGATTAGAAAATGTTTATAACAGGGTAATAAGTGATATAAAAGGGAATATAATCTTTAAAAATTATTCTTAATCAATTACAAAATTTTCTTATATTTAATATTTAGTAATAACAAGGAACAAACAAGTCAAATCGGACACAAGTTAAGGGATTTTCTTATCTCACTTTTGATTCCATGATATTTCCATTGTTCGCCACTTGTTCATTGCATGTGGTTTATTGTTTACTCACATTTGATATATGATTCCCATTATATTCATGGAATTATATGAAATATTTGGTGGTTATTAACTTTTGTTCAAACAACTCAGTTGATTACAACGTGGTAAACAGTTTCATCTCAATTTTTATTCTCGCAAGATTCATGCTATATTTTACACAATTTCCTTTTGTGTGGTGTATGTACTTCCCATTATTGTACTCTTTGGGTAAAATAATTTCATTTATGAGTATTTACATTTTCATTCTATGATCCTTCTTTCATGGGTTGTATGTTTCGTAAGTTTCCAAATCGGTTAGGGAACATTTTATCCAAATTTCAATTCCATGTGATAATCTTATAATACTTAATTATGTGATGCTGTGATTTTGTGTGGAATAACTATTAAATTATTAATGTTTTAATTTCCACTCCACTTTATGTTTATATACTTTTGATACTCATAATCACTACATTTATAAATTCTCATGTCATTGATATGAACTTTATAAGAGTAATTTATCTCAATTTCCATTCATTGAGTTAAACATTCAAGTCATTGGTTGGGTCATGAAAAGAACATGTGTGAATTTCCTATGATTTATTTACACTGAATATCAAATTATATTTATTGTATCATTATTTTTCAAAAATTAAAATGTAATTATTTTATCCTAAATCCTAGGATACATTTTTATAAGTGATTTCATCTCAATTTACGTTCCATTGAGCCTTCACTGTTGTTATGCACCAATTCACTCTTATAGTGTGTATATACTATATTTTTCCATATTATATCATGAATACCTTTATTCTCATGATATTAAAAAGTTCTTATTAAATTTTATTGCTCAATTATTTGTATTCAAGCATCTCTTTTTTTTATAAATCTCTTTAACTAAAATATCATTTTAAATGACTTTATGATTTATTCTTCTAAATATTTCTCATTTATGTTAATGTTTTAAAAATGGGTTTTAGGATTTTTATATGGAAATTAATGTTTTAAAATTACAATTCATTTAAAAGCATAAAATTTGTATGTGACACTTTGATTTAAAAATATATTTTAAATGGTTTTGAATGTGATTTGATAAATCATTGTTTATTTTAATATCTTGATTTGATATATTGGAATGTGGAAATGCTATATATCCTTTATAATTGTGTAATGTTTTAGGATTATTTTATGGTTATTGGGAATTTTTTATGTATACGGGATGATCTGTGATAAACCTAAGGTGGGTGAGCCCGAGATAGCTCTCCAATACATTGGGTAACGTGACAGAGGTAAACATGATGCTTCTCCCAAGAGATTTAGGTAATATAATTTGATGGGTATTCCAAGTGTTACTACCTATGTAATTGTGATAACTACATTTTATGTTTTATTTGGATTCCAAAAGTATCCTTTATGATTTATCAAATGTGTGTGTTATTCATAAATCTTATGATTTTGTAAGGAATGTTATGATTGAAAAGTACGGTTTCAAATCTTTTATTTATTGATGGGATAATGTTTTCCATCCTTATTTTATAACCCTTACTGATATTTGTATGCTCATCCCATGTTTTTGAAATGTTTTCCACCAGATTTAAAGATGAATAGGGTCAAGGATGGGATCAACCAAAATTCATTCTTTCTAAAAAATGGAACTATACATTACTCTATTTTTCAATAGTTTATATTTTATGAAAAAATGTAAAATGACTAGTAGTGTATGATTTTTTAATTTTGAGATGTAATGAAATTTTTATGCTTAATTCTCTAAAACTCTAAACCTGAAAGATCCTCAATGTGAAATATTCATTTAATTCAATATTATGTAATGCTATAATGTCAGGTCCTTATAGTTGGTATCAGAAGTCGGTTTATGAAACATTAGGGATTACGAGTTTTGATAAGAAAAATGGTTAGTCCATATCTATAATATCAGTAAAATCCATTTTATAACTTTTTCAGATCAAGGAAATTCAGTTACAAATTGAAGGAGGAGGATCTCAAACGACATTCCTATCTCTTCCTGATGACACACTTGAAATAATTATTGAAATTTCCTTTTCATGTGAATGTGAAACTTTTTCTAGCATACAACTCACTTGAAAATAGTTTTTGGAGATATCAAACACGTCCACTAAACCTTGTTATCATCATAGATTAAGGGCTGTATTTCGAAAAATCCAATATTCACAATATTCTCATATTTTCAAGAAAGGTAAATATTATCAAGGAGTTTTCAGATATTTTACCTTATCACAAGATTTTGAAGCATATTTGGATTTTAAAAAAATGTTCTGAAGAAGGATACCCTTGCGAAACCTATTTATATTTTATTATACAATATAGTCTCTCCTCACATTCTTATGGTATTTAAAAACACCGTTAATTGAATGTTCCAACTCAAATTCAGTCTGACTATTTTATATTAATCATTTTTTGTCATATGTTTTTAAATTTAATGTCATACATTATTATGTTCCAAAACTGGTCTTCTATGATCATCCATATGTCTCAAGTTATATAATGTGTATTTGGATGAAGGAGGAAAATGATTTTGAAGGATCTCTAAATCATTTTTGCAATGCATGGACCATCTACCTACACGAAGAAGATAACAATGAAACCAAGTGGACACCATGATCAAGGTGTGATGTTATTTATTTTGGAGATCATTTTAGTTTATCATATGGTGGTGAAATAAAAAAATGACAATATACATATAATACATCAAGAATTATGATGTTGAGATCATAATCAATTGGGATGAAAATGAGAGGTATAAGGAAACCATTGAGGGTAAAACATGTAAGGGTTATTTTTTAGTTTTATAAAAAGGAAAACCCATAGAATGGGTGAAAACCCATCGCGTCCATCAATGCCGCCAGAATCGAACACATAACCAAAGGGAGACAAGGGCGCATCGCCCACCATTGGCGTACACGAAGTCCCCGGTTACTATGACTTATTTTTTAATTTAAATGGATTTATTTTTCAAGAATAATTTGATTTTTGGATGTTATATTTTATCAAATGGATATCCATAGTATATAAAAATGATTTAGTGAATTATTTATAAAGGATGTTGTGGATGATGTTCTCTCTTTTGAGGAAACACAATATGCCTAAGGAAGATATAATACTATGGAATTTCAATTGTGGAATAATGGTTGAAATTTCAGTTTGGATGCATCTATGTTTTTATTGTTGAAATATGATGATTTTATTTTTTTATGAAAATGATTAAAATGTCTTAGATAATATGTGATTAGGTTAATTACTTTTTAATATGAGTCTTTAGGAGTAAATGGGGTTATTTGGGGATAAATAATAACATGTATCTTGGAAGACTAAGTAATTAAATCATTATGAGATTTGGGTTACAATCATTGTTTGTATTACTTTTGAATAATTTTAGGGACAATTGTTTATTTAATGGACTTTATGGATAATTGGGGGGTTTTCGAGACTTTTTTTTGATTAAGAGTAGTTTTTTATATTTTAAAATATAGTACTTTTGGGTATTATAAGATATCACACTAACCTTTTTTGTTTTAGTTGATGTCTCAATACAAGAGAAATATATAATTCTTCTTTTGTATATTATGTTATTCTCTATAATATGAATCTCGTGATTTTGATATGACCAAGTCTTTTTTGAATCCTCATCATTTGGAGAAAAAATAAGTTTTTGGTAGAAATTTACTAAAGGATGAAAGTCTACATGACAAGTAAGTATGTTTACTTATGTTTTTATTTAAGCTCATAAATAAATTCCTAAACTTTATGAAAAGTATCTTAAAAAAATACTCTGTCTATTATCTTTTCCTACACAGTAATCAAGAACCATTGAACCAATTACATGTTTGTGATTTTCTGGTGGTTAACTTTCTCCTAATCATGTTTTCTATCACTCTCCATCAGAACATCAGCATTTGTTATCTCTCCCATATAAATTTATTCCTACATGGAATCCTAGTAAGGGTTACCTCAGGTGACCTTTTTACTTCTCTTCCATTATTTTAATGTGATTGTTTTATTGACTCTTTTCTGATGTGGGACTTTTAATGAAGTTTCCAAACCCACTTTTACAATTTCGTGGACGCAATTCCCAAAAGGGGGGAAGGATATAACATCCTAGATAAATAAGTAATAAGAAAATTTTCATATTTATTAATATTTGTGAATTAAATATTAATTTTACATTAATGGGGACTCTATGTTTGATGGAAAAAATGATACGCAACAACAGGTTTCATTGAAATCTTATGCTGCACTCATATAGTATAATAATATTTTTTTAAATGGTAGTTAATGCCTAGACATTGTATTAGAGGGAATGAATAAAACTAACTAAAATATAATTATATATGTTTGTTAAATGTTTTTACAATTATCCAATAAGTTTTAGAGGCAAAAAATGTGAATGAATATAATTTTAGGCATAAATTTTTTTAAAGGTAGATTTACCGTCTTTTAATGGGGAACCCTATTTAAATATAGTTTTTGTCACTTTTATATGTTAAATTTGACAAAATAAAATTCTTCTTTATAATCTGGACAACAAAATTCACATTGGATGAAATTTTGGTATTTTTTTAATAAAGTTCATTTTTAATGAATAGTGAAAAATACTGTATATCAATTCAAAAGTGACATTTATTATAATTTATTTATATGATTATATTATCCTTTTAACTGATTTTAAAGTGTAATTAGAATATATTTTTACCATTTAATCTAATTTTGCTAATTGTATGTAATTTCATTTTGAAATTTGACTTAAACAATTGTCAATTTTTTGATAGTTATTATTTGTTAAAAACATGTTATTTGTTTTAACAGTGGGAATTAATTTTAAATTAATTTCTTCCACTTCTGTGTTTTGAATTTGGAGAAATGGATTCCATATTTTGAATCAGAAGGTCCACAATTTTTAAATATGTAACTTTTAATTTTATACATTTTAAATATATACTTCAGTAAAAAAATTATCTACCATGGTTAATGGTTAAATCTGTTAATTAAGGGTAATAAAATATTATAATAATAATAATAAAATTAACCTCACATGTGTCCTAATTCTATTGTACGATACATAACATACCATGGGAATCTTTGGGTTGATTTTGTGACCCTAGGGAGCCACATATAAGTGATAATGAAACATTAGATTTATTAACTAAAAGTAAAGACATAAAATGACACAAACAAATATCTTTTTGTAAACTTATTTTTACAATGGGTTATATAAATTATATTTTAGAATATAAAAATTAATTTGAAAGATAAAAATATTTCTTACATCATAGTATTTTTTTCTATTTTTTTTGACATTAAATAAATTAAATTATTTATGACACAATAATGATGCAGTATTAACCTAATTAATAAATGATATAAATATATAAGATTATAAATAAAAAATAACATCCAAAACCTGTCCAATTATTATTTTATTATTCTATTTCGACCATTATTCATCTTATATTCATCTTTAATGAGTTTTTTATCTTTATAAACCGAAGACATGTATATAATAAAATAATATTTGCAAACTTTCGTAAAGAGCCTCTCCTCCCCCTTATAAAAGGAGACAATTTATAACTGATTCCTTAAACCTCTCAAGAAACTTGGATCTTCCAAGATCTACCCAATTAATCCCCTTATATCACTATACTCCTCCTAAAATCCTTATCTTAGGAAGAAGGCACTTCAAAAGTCCTTTAGGTTCAAACCAAAGGAAGTTACCCATATTAAAGGTAACTGTTTCTCTTAACTTCTTTTCTTGTATTTTATATCTCCAACCCCTAAAATATTTTTATTCATTTATTTCATGACAAAAAAAGTATCCTAAATATACTATGATGTTTTTATGTGAAAAAAATAGAACTAAAATTACACACATCTCCATCTAGTGGGTGAAGAACATATAGTTTCTCTGGGTGGCAAACTAACCTCTCACGAGAAGATGATTGTTCAATTATCTCCTACCAACTATCATGGTTTACATTAAAATAAAACTATATTTATATATGAGATATATAAGGTTTATGTTTTCTTTATGATTCTGTATTTTTCTTTTATTTCATAAATTTATGGTCTGCATTATAGTTAAACGAGATAATTTCATTTGAGGATCTACGTACTACCGCCCCCTCAAAGTGATATGACTCGATAATAAAATATGAGGGATGTATAAAGGATGGAGTTAATGATATTATATATGATATAATAATTCAATTATAATATTACTTTATATCATAAATTTTTCATTTAATGAAAATAAAAAATTGAAATGAATGTAGCGTTCATGCGTACGTACGACTTACTGACTCAATGAACGGTGCTTTCATTTCATATCTTCAAATGTTATGTACTATTATAAATACATATATATAATGAAAATATATGATATATATGATATCAAAATCATGAATATCATTCTGGAATTAATGTACTCTTGACCACATGGACGACATGAAATTATAAGGTGTTCATTTTTTTACTCAAAAACCAAATATCGACAAAATGACCCTTATTAATTTAAATGATTATAAAATGTTTATAACAATATAATAAGTGATATAAAAGGAAAACTAAACATTAAAATGGTTTCTTAATCAAGTATAAAATTAACTTATGTTTATAATAATGGAAGAACAATGAACAATCATATCAAATCGTACACATGTTAAGGGATTTTCTTATCTCACATTTAATTCTGTGAGATTTCCATTATTCGCCACTTATTTATTGCATGAGGGGTATTTATTACAGCCATTTGATATATATTATCATGATTTATATTATATTCATGTTCTTTTGTGATAAATTTGGTGGTTATTAACTTTTGGTCATACGATTCAGTTGATTACCACATGGTAAATGGTTTCATCTCATTTTTTATTCCAATGAGATTCATGCTATATTTTCCACAATATCCTTTTGTGTGGTGTATGTATTGTCCATTATTTTAATCATTTAGTAATATAAATTAATTTATAATTATTTACATCTTTATTGTATGATCCTTCTTTCATGGGTTGTAGGTTTCGTAAGTTACCAAATCAGTAAGGGAACCTTTTAACCCAATTTCAATTCCATGTGATAATCATCCAATTCATAATTATGTCATGATAAGATTATGTGTGGAATCACTATTTAATTATTTATGTTGTAATTTCCACTCCCCTTGGTGTGGATATACTTTTGAAAGACATAATCACAACGTTGATAAATTCTCATCTCTTCGATATGAACATGATAAGAGTAATTTTAACTCAATTTCCATTCATTAACTTAAACATTCAAGTAATTGTTTTTGTCTTAATAAGAACATGTGTGAATTTACTATGATTTATTTATGATTGTAATCTAATTATATTGAGTTTATTATTATTTGTCACAAATTATTATGGAATTGATTTATCCTAAATCTAATGAGACAGTTTTTATACAGGATTTCATCTCAATTTATGTTCAATTGAGACTTCATTGTTGTTATGCAATAATTCACTCTTATATGGAGTATATACTGTCCTTTTCCATATTATATCATTAATCCATTTATTCTCATGATATTATAATGTTCTGATTAAATTTTATTCCTCAATTGTTTATATTCAAGTGTCTCACTTTTTGTTAAAAACACTTTAACTAAAATATCATTTTAAATGATTTAATGATTTATTCATATAAATATTTCTCATTAATGTCAATGTTTTCAAAATGGGTTTTAGGATTTATTTATATAGACATTAATGTTTTCTAATGAGAATTCATTTAAATGTTTTAATGTGGTATGTGACACTTTGATTTAAAAATATCTTTTTAATGGTTTTGAAAATGAATTGATAAAGCATTGTATATTTAAATATATTAATTGAATATATTGGGATGTGGAAAATTTATATTTCTATTGTACTTGTGTTATGTGTTATGATTATGTTATGTTTATTGGGAATTATTTACATATAGAGGTAATTCTGTGATAAACCTAGTGCGGGTGAGCCCGAGATATCTCTCTAATGCATTGGGTAACGTGATAGAGGTAAAAAAGATATTTCTCCTAAGAGATTTAGGGAATATACTATGATGGGTATACCAAGTGTAAATCCCTACGTAGATGTGATATCTATAATGTATGTTTGATTTGGAAGCCATAATTATACTTTGTGATATATAATTTGTGGGTGTTATTCATAAATATTATGATTTCGTAAGGCATGTTATAATTGAAAAGTATGGTTTCATTTATTTGTAATTATTGATGGGATAATGTTTTCCTTCTTTATTTTATAAACCTTACTGAAATTTTTATGCAAATCCCATGTTTTTGAAATTTTTTCCACAGGACATAAAGATGAATAGGGTTAAGGATGTGATCAAGGAAAATCCATGCTGTCTTAAAAATGGAACTCGACATGACTGTTTCTTTCAAGAGTTTTTATTTTATTAAAAAATCGAAACTTAGTAGAAGTGTCCACTTTTTAATTTTTGTGATGTAATGAAATTGTATTCCTAATTCTCTAGAACACTAAACAAGAAAAGATACTCAATGTGAATTATTCATTTAATTCAATATTATGTAATGTTATAAGGTCGGGTCCTTAGACTATGTGGGTCAGCACCGAGTGATCCTATGTGGGTCAAAACTTAGCGAACCTTTGAGGGCCAGTAATAGAGCCTCTTAACCGAATATGATGATCTATAATTATGACTAATCAATTGTACTTTTGTACTTATGTTATACCTAGTGTCATATGAATCAGTTCCATTGTGGTATTCTTCTATGTGGTGTAACATGGTGGTACTTATCATTGTGGTATTCCTTCCTTTATGGAACATTTGATATTTGGGCTTTATAGTCAGAAATTGTGTTTCCTCATGATTGAGATGGGTATACATGAAAACTTATGTATATGTATGGGAATATACTTATGGTGGGTTGTTAGTTGATTTCATGCTTTGTGTTTTATCTTCTGTGGATTTTGTGAGACCTTGAGAGACCCGAGGTCCTGACCGAGTATCGTTATACTCACTCCTACATGGGTTATGCCCGTACCTTGTTGTGCTTAGTGAAGACGATGGACAATGCTGCCAGAGGAAGAGAGTACCATGACTATAGGAAGCACGTAGGTGGACCATAGATGAGATATACCATTTAGATGACCATTAGAAATATGTACCTACCCTTCAGGTAGGATCCATGGCGGGTGATCACAGGAGCTGTTCCAGTATATTTGTACTTTTAGTTTCTTGTACTTTTTAGTTGGTCTTGTAATATGGCCCCTTTTATTTACGGTACTCACTAATTTTACTATTCAGTTTACTTGAGTTCATATCATCTTGTGTTCTTAGTTGTGTGTGTTTACAGGTTATAAATGCAATGCCTTCCCATTTTGGGGAATAAGCCTTCAGTGTTAGTCGCCAACCCCATGCCTATAGATGTCCAGCTTGGGGTTGTCACGAAACATTCCCTAGGGGATGGGTCGGGACAAATTCTCAACCATCTTTCCATGTGTAGATCAAGGATATATTGAATGAAATTTTGGTTATACACAGGAAGTTAAGCAATATTTTGTAGTTTAATATTTAAAATAATGAAAATATAATATTATTGGAAATAATATATATCCCTTCAATAATATAATTAATGATGTGTTTATTGGATTATGCATATAGATCATCATTAATTTTCCATTATAAATGAATAATGTTGTTTAAATATCCATTATATTATATTTTTCGAACGAATAAAAAAATGTAGATTGAATTTATATATCATTAATCCAGTTTTTTAAAAATGCTAAGGATAAAATTCATAAATCTATGTTTATAGTGACACTATTAAACATAGTTATATGGAAAAGGGAGAACACATTAACCCATTTATTCACTATTCATCACACGACATCTAAAATCCACAATTATATTTTTGATTTAATTTTTTTCCATTTGATGATGGAATATTTAGCATTGATTTTATAACATTTATCCCATGATCAACATTCTATGATATTGATTAAAAAAATTTATGTCTACATTGTGTACCACATCCTATCACAACAAATTGAGATATGAGGTTTACCTCAAATTTCTAGAGAATTCTAAAACAAACCATATATATGGAGATTATCATTATAAATCCTTATCATCCTCATATTTATTTTAAATCTAAATTTACCATTTAATTGATATATGATATGTTGAGATAATGTTAAATGGATTTTATAGGAGGTTGGATTCAACATATTCCATGGGTATAGTCGAAAAATAAAAATAATCTCCATTTAATCATTCAAATGAAATCATATGAGTCTCTGAATGGGATGAGGCAAAAAAATACATCATTTTGGTATGAAATTGGATATGAGATGATTTTGGGGAATGTAATTACAAAATATATTTCTATGGTGATTAAAACCATTAAATGAAACATTACTACATTAATCATTAGAAATAATATTTCTGTTTAATAACAAACATGAGAATTTGAATTTGATGTTGTGGAAAATTCATTCCCCCGAATATCATAATAAATTAATTTCATAATAATCTTGATTAATAGAGGGTGGAGACCTAGATAGATTGGACACTTTAAAACCATATTCTATGAGTGGTGTAGTTTCCCAAGCATGAAATACATGGAAATTACATTACCTTTGCGAAAAATGTAATACATGACCCAAACAAATGCCCAAATAAAGTATTAGTTAAGTTACTTTGGAAACTCATAACATAATATTATAATCAAGGTGAAAGATCTTCAAAATCTCCAATAAATAGCTTCTCATTTTCTTCAAATCTAAAACATTTAGTTATTTCATATAGAAAATTAATCTTAAAAAGGTTGAGCTCAAATTTTCAATAAGTGTAAAAATTCTAAAAATAATACCAACCATATATATTTTAATATAAAAACATTAACATAATGTTTAGACATCAATATCAAGAGTCATGAAATTAATCATAGTATTACATAAGGAATATATCATAAAGAAACATTAACCCTGATATAATATCATTGTCTTAAAATATTTAATTGTGGAAAATTAATAAGAACATAGTATTTTTTACATAGTATCTATGGAATTTTTACCAAGACCATCATAGTGGACAAAGACAGTTACTGAACCGGTATTGCATGTCATTCCTGCCATGTATTACTGAACTGGAATTACATGCCATTCCACTCATGTATATCTAATGAGATATAAATCATTATAAAATAAATTTTTGGGTGATATAGGACCCACCCATCTCATATTGTATTAATTCTTATATGTGCCACAAAAACATAATTCATTCTGCATATCATAACCTGTGAAAAAAAAATGGATTCCTAAACATCATCTCATCATAACATAATTTATATATGATACATGGGAAACATAAAAATTATTCCATAAAAAATAATCAAATAAAAGTACTATAAAGGATTTAAACATAACCATGTGTCATCATAGATGGAAAATAATTTTATAAAACACTTTATCTTAATTCTCGTGGAATATATCCTTTCATCTTTAAAAACAATATTCTTATCTCAAAATGTCATGCAATTTTTGAAGAATTAAATAATGATCAAAATAGACATGAAATATTATATATGAATTTTCATGGATATAAGGTGTTAGGAAGATGTAAAAATACGCTCTTTAGGTATATGTTAGAAAAATATTCTCCTCATACATGTACTAGAAAAGTCAAAAAGATTCTCATATGGTAAACAAAAGAATTATTTTTTCCATACCACGTAGTAAATGTAAAAAATTGGTGAAAATCACTCTAAAAATACATAGAAGAATATTATAAATTTTAATAACTCATTTTTATAAAACATGACAATAGATGATAAATATTCCACCCTTAAAATACTTACGTATAAACAATCTCAGAAAAAAGGCAGATTGAAAAATTGTCCCTTACCATAGGTCCAATTTCTTTGATACGTGTTCAAAACTCTAGTATAGTCTGATTAAACATATTAGGAACTTGTAAAAGAACCATAATAATAAATATGTTATCATATATTAATCACTTATGTTTGTATATTACTGGTTTTTTTGTCAATTCTATTTTAAAGCAATGTGTTGTGTAATAATCGTTTAATATATTGTATGAGTTCGATGATGTTATTCATGATATTATTACATATATCATGATTTAATTTCTCCAAAAATTTAAAACATAATTTATTTATAATATATATTATGTATATAGATATATATAATAGATCGATAAATGGAATAGAATACATCGTTATTGGAGATGGTAGAGCGTACGTACACGTGAATGCTATTTTTGTTTCCTTATTAAATTGAAAGGACGTAAATAATGACATATATATATATAAATAATATATAATTAATATGTCATATATTTAATGAATATTTATTATATATACATTATTGTCGTTTATGAATGGTTAACATGGAGAATGAATCTCATCATGTCGTGGAGACGGTAAGCCCTACGTACGCAAAAGCGACGTTATCGTTCCCATATTTGTTGATTGGTATTGAAGTGGATGGTGTAAAATATCCCACAATTAGTACAATGTTATTATAATAATATATAATTATAATTTCCAACATTATACCAATCCATGTAATTTGGTGGTGAAAAACATATTAAACAATTATATGGAGAAGGAAAGTCGTATGTACCCTCGTGTAGTGATTTCATTTTCCGATGGATGAATTGATGGTGAAATAGTGTATTTTCATTTTTATAAAAAAATATCAGTATATAAGGGATACTGATGTCATTACATAATAATGAAAAAAAATAAAAAAGGGGAATTATTAGATGAAAAAAATTAAATGCATATGTAGAAAAGATCACCTCTCCCTCAACTCGCCTCCTTTAAATTTCTTCATTGGGCACTAGAGTTGGTTTTTTGAGAAAACCACCACCTCTAGAATCTTAATAAAGAATTTGTGAATAGAAATGGTTAGGGTATGGTCGAACACGAAGGTTCAATGTTGACATAATATAAGATAGATTAGGTTCCCTTTTATAATAAAGGACATGTGCATATTAGGAATGTTCCAAAATATTAATTTATAATAAATTCATTTTTATTAAAAATTGTTAAACACGTATTTAATTATAATATAAGATTATTTTGGTTTTCAAAACCATCCTCCAATAAATATTTTACATGTTTTGAATATTTTTTTATCCCTATATTTTTCTATTTACCCTTAGTTTATCATTTTTAATCTTGCCATTATATCATGTCATTTACACATTCAAGGTTAATGTAATTACTATATCATGTCAAAATAACAACAAAATGTTATTTATGTAATATTTGTCTTATATTTACCATTTTTTAAAATCGTTTATTTTTATGTATTTAATATCATTTTAAAAACTATTTTATGTTTTGATTTTTCAATTCTCTCAGTTTTTCACACTATTCAAAAATGAATTTTTTTTAAAAAAATTCATAAAAACCGAATTCTTTTGAAAATATAGAATTAACTCAAAGATAATATTTCAATATCCTATAAAATGTTCTTGGATGACATTAAAATAATCAAATTACATTTGTTTTAATATTTATATATTCATTTCATTAAATCCTAAATTAATGAGGTAATAATTACACCATCATTGTATCATAAATAAATATATTTATCTAAAGTATCAAAATTATAAATAAAATACCATGACATAGGATATATTTCTTGATTTCAATTTAATATTTATAAAAAGATATATCTGTTATATAACCACATATTAAAATCAATTTAATAAAAGATACATCTTTAGGATAGAAATATAATTACATTAATTTAATTATTATAAAATGAAATTTTCACATCCAAGAGAATCAATGGGGTCTTAAAATATACTCAATTATGCTCATGTATGAAAAAATATCATTAAATTATATTAGGACATGTTTTAGAGTAATTTCATATTATTATTATAATATTTTTACCCTTATCTACCAGATTTACCCTTTAACAATTTTAAATAAAATAATTACTAAAGTTTCATTCATAACATTCAAAAATAAAAAGGTACCTATTTAAAAAATCTGAAAATTATGATTCAAAATATGGAATAACTTTTTCCAAATTCAATATACATAAGTTGTAGTAATTAAATAAAAATTGCATCCCGTTGTAAAAAATAAAAATAGGGTGTTTAAGAAGTAATAACAATCAAATGATTGACATATTTTTAGGTCCATTTTAAATGTGAAATTACTTACAATGAACAAAATTTGTTTAAATGATAAAATCCTAATATTATTACATTTTAAACCCAACATAAAATATAATCTAACTAAAAATAAATTATATCCAAAGGGAGTTTTAAAATAAAATTATGTATTATTCATTATGCATTAAAATTAGATGTGTTTTATCAAAATACAAAAACTACATCCAAAGATAATTTTTAATTTATGATTCTAAAGAAGAAGTTTATTTTTCCAATTTTACATATAAATGTTTCAAAAATGGATTTAAAATGGGGGCTTCATCAAAAGGTTGTAAAACTGCATTTTTTTAAAAAAATACATCTCTTATACGAACAATTCATTTTTTTCACAAACCGTGTTCAATAAAATGTGTAATATAAATGATAATTTTATAAAATATAAAATTTGGTTAATAATATTCATAATGTAATGTTTATATCCCATTTAATAATAATATATTATTAATATAACGTAGTTAAATTAAACTCGTTGACGCGTACAACACATGCTATCCAGGAAGGTCACTATTGCATGCAACAAAAGCCATCTCCATATTTTATATAGTGAAAATATCCTTTAGTGTTGTGTATAACATAATAAAAATATGGTTCATATATACATTGAAAATAATCTGTACTCAGTGTAGTGTCAAATCAATTCGATCAAAAAAACATGAAATTGTGTGCAACACAAGCCAAGTATCTTCATGTGTATACTCCAAGCTACTATGGTGTTGTGTATAACACAATATAATCATGTCATAGAGTTCAACAAAATGAATCAATGAATAAAATCTAACTCATAAAATCTTAGGGTGTTATATTCAATCACCCTTATAATGAATTTCCCCCTTGAAATTGTTTAGGGATATAATGAGTTTTCTAATAGAAAGTTTCTTTCATGAAAACACACATAATAAAAAGTGATAATAAGAAATAATTTTAAAAATGAATGTTATAAATTTAATGGTTAACTAATATAACTCATCACTGGGATTCCACATTGAAGAATATAGTTGGAATGTGAAAACATATATATTGAAGTGAAATCTAACAATCATGTTCTAATCGATAATGACATGGAATAAGGTTTTGGGAGGGATAACTACTAGAAATCCCTAAATCAACGATAATTTAAGGCACGATCATATTCATTAAATATGAATGAAATAGGATATCATTTTTCAGTTTTCAGGACAATTTTTCCAAAATCATATGAATGTTTTTCATTAGATGAAAGAAATACATGATTTTAGAACCCTTGATCATTCCCTAAAAAATATACACTTAAACTATTATTAGAATAATGAATCTGAATTTCTAAATCTTGATGTATTAGCTAATAATATGATAGATTTATTGGTCATTCTATATTTCTCTATCACAATAAGGATAACACAAGTTATTAAATTTTCATAAAATGATCTATGGTGAGATTAATAGAATATGGTTCATAAAATGAACATATACATCATCTATCATACCACATAAAATTATAAAACTAATTTCTACTAAATAAGGACTTCATATAGTATAGTGGTAGGTAATAAAGCCCTATCTGACATCGATTTTCGGTTCGATTCCCGCACCCTTCACCGAGGTGACATGTTTTCACCTGACCTATTGGTTTTCATTTTTATAAAACAATACTATTATCACATTCTATAAAAAATATAGAAAAATATTAAATTCTTCAAAAATAAAATAGGATGTCCAACTTTATACATTCCAATGTTTATTTTTATCCAAAAATACATATGTCCAGTCAAACATTACAATGAAACCAATTACCACCAAGGTCATATAAAAATAATGTGAATACCATCATTTATCCCCCATATATCATAATATATATAATTTTGGTCACATTCCAAAAAATTTAATGTATTTATCATGAATTCACTTGATTCATGGTAATAAACTAAATATGATATATCATTATTGAAAACAAGCTTGTTTCCTTATTAAAAAACATTTTGGATATATTCCTTAAGTACTAAAAAGTTTTATACATCATATGTGACAAAATAAACCACATTTTAAAAAATACTTCTTCACTTCCATGGTAACTACCATTTTCAATAATATCAATAAAAAAATATCATTATCTCAATAGTATTATCATATTAAGGGTTATCCTTCACTTAATCACGTGTTTTATAGAATATCACCTTTTTGTTAAATCACTTTTCGTATCCATTATAAATAAAAACATAATGTTGGGTATCCAAAGAAAAAACATATACCAATAACTCTTATGTAATACACCATTCATCATTCATGGGTTCAAATACAAAAAAAATTGATTCCTTATACTTTAATTGTAGGAAAGGAATACGTCCTTCCTTGTCTTAATGGAGATCCATATGTCTTGGCATTAATATGGGTAGTGCCCATGTTTTCAACATAGGAGACATTGAACTCCATACCAATTCGTCAAAATATGACCGTTTTCCCATTTAGATAACATCTTCCCCTCTATTTGAGGTATTCATCAAGGTTATTATTCCCTTATTCTTGATATGTAGTAATCTTAACCTTCCTTTATCTATGATCCATACCATGGGAGCATTCATGAATTAACATATTCCACTTAATATATGACATATAAATACAAATAATGTTCAAATTTTTAATCATATAACAAAATGATTGATTAAGTATAATCAATATATCATTCACTCGAGTCATTACACAATTTCATTACTCATAGTAACCAATTTTATCATTTGATTCAATATTTCCCAATTCCATCTGGTTATGTCCATCGAATAAAAGGCACAAAGAATGGAGTGAGAGTGAAAATTAATTCTATGAAAACAACATAATCATGGGGGAGTACTTTAAATATCTGAAATCGTAGGATTATTCCAATATTATTTATTATTTATACAATAATAATCAAATTGTAAAATATATTTGTATATAAACTTTTGTTATATCCCTAGACAAACCATATAAATATATCTGGGGATATCACTAAAATATTCATGTCCTAAATTCCAAAGGATTACTAAAACTTCACTCTGATACCATCTGTAGAGACCCATTCTTTACATACATGGACATTACATTACATTTACATAATACTTAATAAATGACAAAACAGACAACCAATGAATTTAATACTTTAGTGTCTTTGGAAACTCGTAACATAATCATATAATCATAGTGAATGTTCTTCAACATCTCCCATAAATAACATCCCCTTTTTTCTTATATGAATCCTTTAATTATATCCTAGGGAAATGAAAACATAAAATGGGTGTTCTAAAATGATCAGTAAGGGTTATGATGGTTAATATAAAACAATCAATATACACATGAACGTAACAACATTAACATACAGTTTAAATATCAAAATATTGTTTCATGAAAAAATAATTTCTGTTTGTAAGGAATTCATCATAATGGAACATTATCCATGATACAATATCAATGTCATAATACATGTAATAATGGAAAACTAATAATCACATATTATTATTTCTATAGTAGCTATGGAATATCTTCCAAGACCATCATAGTGGACAATGACCTTTACTGTACTGGGTTTACTTGTCATTATAACAATGTATTACTGAACTAGATTTACTTTTCATTCTATCCATGTCTATCTAATGACATATAAATATTTACCCAATTCATTGGAGGGAGATATAGTTCCCACCCATATCATAATGAAATCATTCTTATATCTTCCACAAAAAATTGAATCATTCAGCATAGAATAACCCATGAAATAAAATAGTATTATTAAACATCATACAATCATAACATAATCTATATATGTTAAATGGATTTCATAAAAATTATTATGTCATAAAAATAATCATATAAAAGTAATAATTGGTATGGGAATATAACCTTATTTCATATAAGTTGTAAAACAATGTCACGACCCATCCTCGGGGTCCGTGTCGTGACTACCCAAACACCACCCTTTATAGGCTAGGGGATGGTGACTAGCACCAAAGGAGTAAATCCCAAAAGATGGTAATGCATTTACTTTATGAAGTAACATACAAAACAGAGTATACAAGTGAAGTAAGCACTAAGAAAAACAGGGTACAATGTATGTGCTAAAATGTAAATGGGCCAGCATACAAATCCAACTGAAAATACCATACAACTGAAAGGAATGTTCAATAGAAGTAAGTAAAGCATCAACACCGAGTCGTCCTCTAGAAATCCCACCTGAAGGGTGGGTACAAATAGTATCCTCAGCTCCTCGGGTCCGACCGTGCGCTCCGTTAACATCCTACCAAGTGGTCCACCTCCGGGTACCGTCCTGCTCCACAAGCCTCTACCTCGATCAATGTTGTCAGTCATCTCCATCCAACAAAACTTATTGCTGGCATATCTCGTGTAGGGGTGAGTATACGATACTCAGTAGGGACCCCAAGACCCCTGAAGGTCTCTCAAAATCCACATAGGATAAACCACAAAGGATAGGTACATACATGAAGTATCAAATGACTCTACATAGGTATATGTCCATACATATACCTAAGTAATCAGTTAAAAAATGGTTCCAACTCTCGAGCCCAAGCATAACCTAGTCCACACAAGAAAACACAACCTAGTCCACATAGGAAAGCAAGTAAAACAAAAAGAAGATAATGATTGAGAGTCAAGACGAAGCTCACATAGGTATACACTTCTTAAGGCGATAGAGATGATCAGATGTAGCCACTGATTCATCTATGTTGTCAGACCCACAAACGATACAAGACCATCTACTCTGTCGGACCCACACATGATACAAGTACAGAGGTAAAAACTACAGGACCCACATAGGATAGAAGAATAGTAGTCATCGCCGTCGAACCCACGGAGGATTCCAGTATGGTTTTCGTCGCTACCGAACCCACGTAGGATCCAAGTACAGTTGTCCTTGCTGCAGAACCCACAGAGGATCCAAGTGCAGTCCTCATCCTCACAGTCGCAGCCAGCTCTAGGGTTCCCGTACACAACATGCTCGATTCCAAGAGGGTCCCCTCCTCTAGAAAAAGAGATTAGATACATTAATAGTCATGAAGTCCAGATTTGATGTACCCAAAAGTTATGTCTCGTCAAAAGAATCCTAACCCGACCGACAATGCGTCAAAAGGACGCCTCGTCTGAGAGTTATTGGATTTTCCGTCCAAGGGGCCCAGTTGGTTTTTAAGCTAAAACCAACCTAACCATACACTAGCTGCATCCAAAACTCAATCGGAGTATGCCAAAAATACCATCTCATCAAAAGGAATTCAACGCAGTTGACAACACGTCAAATGAATGTCCGATCCTTAAGATATAAGTGTTTCTGCTCCAAGGGCCCGACTGGTTTTGAGTTCGAACCAATCCTTCTATACCCAAACTTTTCCAAAACCTCGAGTGTAATATACTGAAATGGCCATCTCGATCCAAGGATTCCCACCCAACTGACGGTGTGTCGATCGGAGGTGAGTAGCTCATGTTATGGGCAAAGGACCAAAAACGGTGCGAAGTGGGGGGGCCTGGACCCTGTCCGACCCAGCCCAACCCCCATCGGGGTCGGACCGAACTAGTTCGACCCAACCAGGGGTCGGGTCCGGCCCGGCATGGCGTGGCCCACCCCGGCCTGGCCTGGGGGAGCGCTGGCTTGGCCAGCGAGCCGAGCAGGGGGGACGTTGTCCCCCCTTTGCATTCCATAGACACAGCGACTGACAACGTGTCTCCCCTAGATCCCGAAAGGTCGCGGGATCTCCTTCCTCACCTCCACGACTGAAGATGCGGCGGGCTCCTGCCAGTGCCGGCCGATGACCCGTGCCACGTGAGATTTCTGCGGGCCACCTGAGTCATTCTGGTGGTCCGTTCTTGCTCTTGTCTGTGCCTGCGGTCGTCTTGGGACCCATACATCACTGCGACGACCTCCAATTGAAAAATCAGTATTGTTTCATCATCACGAAGGATTTCGTGCATCAAGTACAAAATAGCAGTGAGTTCATACTTGTTCGTTTGTCTGCTCCCACCACGTTTGTGGTTCTTAACATCACCAATAATAGAGCATGCCATGCCAAGGGTATAAAAATCACATGATGAAATTTATACAAACACCCCTACCTCAACAGTTGATGTCGGATGTCGACGCCGCAATAGACAACATCGCGGGGAAGAGGATTGTAGGTGTCGTCGGATCGTGCCAAGTAGGAAGTGGCGTCCCCTCTCTTGTCGTGGAGTATAGAAAGGGTGGGGTGTCGTCAAAACGGGTATTCGTCGTTGTTCTTTGTTGGAGGTCGGCATTACTCCCAAAGGCTCCAATATCCCTCGATCTCTCTCGCACAACAAAGGCTCTTCCCAAATTAAATAATAGGTTCCTCCTATTATTTAATTACACGTAAGAAACTCCCCGAATTAAATCATCCCAATTAATAAAACATGTCGAAAATTTAATTGGGGAAGGGAGATGGAAGGTCCCTATTCAAAGTACCTGTTGGAAAATAAATAAAAATGAGGAAATAGAAAGGTTACTCATATTATTATGGGTTGTCATAAATTTAATGGAGTGATTGGCATTTAATGGAGGTTTTCACATATAATGATGGGATGATAAAGAGATTAGAGGGAAGATAATAGTGGGTCTCATGTGGCCCCCACCTCTCTAACCTCCTCACTTGGGAAATTAAGTGGTTTTGGGCCCCAACCTTAACTACCCCTAGGAGGGAATAATCTTATTTAGAAATAAAAAAAATTTCCAAAAAATTTTAATTATTTAGTAAAAAGACCACCAAAAAATATCTTCTTCTCTTTTGCAAACGAATCAACGGTAAGTGTCCCGTTAAGAAAATACCGGTGCGGCGAGGTCATTGATGCCCTCATATTTTAATTATAAGCACCTGTTGAAAAGTTATAAAAACCAGCATGTTTGTTCACAGAACGTACCCGAGTTAAACTTCGAAAATTGATTCCGGGCACACCGGGCCTCAGAATCAAGCGCCGTCAGAAGCCACAGACTCGTAAAATTCCAAAGGATTTAAAAAAATTACTTGAAATTTCCGGGTCTTTACATCACTCCCACCTCAGGGCTTTATGTCCCCATAAATCTACAACATAAACTAGCAGAACAAAAGAGGGTACTGGCCACGCATCGGAGCCTCCCACTCCCACGTGCTCTCTTGGAGGATCCCGTGCTGCCAACAAACGCGCACCAGAGTAATCGACTGTCCATGTAGGACCCGCTCTTGTCGATCCATGATCTCCATTGGGACCTCCTCAAAAGTCACCCCGTCATCGATGTCCAGCTTCACATGGTCGATGATATGCATTGCGTCGTGCACGTATTCCCTCATCTGAGATACGTGGACGGCGTTGTGCACCAGGTGCAACTGAGGTGGAAGGGCCAGGCGGTAAGCCACATCACCTACCCTGCTGAGGACCTTAAATAGTCTGATTAAGTGAGGAGATAACTTGTCGTCGTGGCCAAATCTCTGTAAACCACGTTGAGGTGAGACTCGTAAGAAAACGTGGTCGCCATCCTTGAACACCAGTGGTATCCACCTCCTATCAGCATAGGACTTCTGTATGCTCTGATCGATCCTCATCTGCTCCGGGATTACTTGAACCTTTTCCGTCATAGACTGAACTATCTCTAGTCCTACGAGTGCTGACTCCATTGGATCAGTCTAGCACAGAGGTGATCAATACGGTCGGCCGTACAGTGCCTCGTAAGGTTCCATCCTGATGGTGGAGTGGTAGCTATTGTTGTACGAAAACTCTACCAAGGGTAGGTGATCCTCCCAGATGCGACCAAAGTCAAGGACAGATGCACGGATCATTTCCTAGAGTGTCTGAATGGTCCTCTCCGTCTAGCCATCCGTATGAGGGTGAAAGGTAGTGCTCAGGCATAGTTGCATCCCGAAATCCTCCTATAACCCCTTCTAAAGCCAGGAAGTAAATCAAGTGTCTCGATCGGAGACGATAGATGATGGCACACCATGAATCCATGCGATCCCATGAACATAGAGGTGTCCCAAGATCTCTACTGAGCCTTTCTCTCTAATCAGTTGGAAGTGGTCTGACTTTGTGAGTCGGTCTACGATCACCCAGATAGCGTTGTGTCCTCTGGAAGTACGTGGAAGCCCCATCATGAAATCGATGGATATCTTGTGCCACTTAAACTCAGGGACCTCTAAGGGTTGTACAAACCCTACCAGCACCTACTGCTCTGCCTTCACATGTTGATAAGTGAGGCATCGAGAAATGAACCCTGCCATATCTTTCTTCATACCCGGCCACTTGTACTGTCTTCTGAGGTCTTGTTACATCTTCTATACCCCCAGATGTACCACTAGAGGAGAAGTGTGGAAATCCCTCAACACCTCCTCCTGTAGTGAAACTGGTACTATTGAATGTCCCCTGAAGAGGATGACGTGCTCCTCGCCTTCAGAAAATCCATCAGGTGCTAGACCTGAGAATATCTGAGTACATCACGCCTCAAAGTCAATGTCACCACATTTATCCACGAAGGATATCTGAAAAGCGGCTAACTGCTCTATCGCCTCCCCAAGTAGCTGAATTCCCGATCTCCTGATGGGAGCAACATCCACAACATTTCTCTTTCCAGGAGTATAGAAAATCTCAAAGTTATAATTATGGAGGAACTCGAGACATCATTGCTGTCTCAGGTTCAGGTCCTTGTGTGTTAAAATTTACCTGAGACTCTGGTAGTCAGAGTAGACAATAAAGCACTCGCCCATCAGATAGTGTCGCCACATCTTCAGGGCAAAGACCACATCTTCTAACTCGAAGTCATTGGTAGAGTAGTTCTACTCGTGCGGCCTCAAATGCTGTGAACCGTAAGTGATCACCACTTGATCCTTCATCAGTACACACCTGAGTCTATCCCCTGATGGATCCTAGTAAACTACGTACTCTACGCCCTCCTCTGGCACCCTCAATATGGGTGCACTGGTCAATCTCCGCCTCAGCTCCATGAAGCTCTAATGACATCTATCATACCAAACAAAGGTTTTCGCCTTCTTCGTCAAATCTGTAAGTGGTGCTGAATCTCTGGAAAATTATGGAATAAATCTCCTATAGTACCGAGCCCGACATAGGAAACTCCACAAATCTGTCATTCTCCAGGGAAGCTCCCATGGATGTACCACCTCGACCTTCACGGGATCCACTGCAACTCCATCCTCTGAGATGACGTGCCCCAATAAGTGAAACTCTAGAATCCAGAACTGGCACTTTGAGATCTTACCGTAATGCTGGTGCTCTCGGAGTGTATCCAATACAACCCGTAAGTGGTAGGCGTGCTCCTCCTCGGTAGTCGATTAAATCAGTATGTCGTCAATAAAGAAACCGATCAAGGTAGGGCTGGATGATCCTGTTAATGATTATCATTAACACTCCTGGTGCATTGGACACACTGAAGGGCATTACCAAGAACTGATAGTGGCCATATCGACACCTCAAGGATGTCTTCTACACCTCCTCATCCCAAATTCAGAACTGATGATTGCATGACCTGAGGTCTATCTTCGAGAACCAACATGCTCCGATGAGCTGATCGAAGAGGTCGTCAATCCTCAGAAGCAGAAACTTGTTCCTCACGGTCACCTGGTTCAGGCCACGGTAGTCGACACATAGTCGCAATCTCCCATCCGCATTCTTGGCAAACAAAATCGTAGAAGCCCATGGTGAAACACTAGGTGGGATAAAACCTTTACCTTGTATGTCATCAAGCTATACCCGCAGCTCACGAAGCTCGAAGGGAGCCATCCAATATGCTGGAGTAGATATCAGTGATGTCCCGGGGTACAGGTCAATATAGAAATCTACCTCCCTACGAGTAGGTAGTCCTGGGATGTCGTCCAGAAAAACGTCTGCATACTGTTCCACCACCATAGGAAATCCTGGACACCGCACATCAACTGCTCTGAGGACGAGAATATCCTACTGATGTGTGATAGGCAACCCTCTTCTCTATGTGAGTACATCCAATACTGTGAAGGTTCCCTTCTCGCCGGTGAAGGTGAACCTATTCCCATCCATGTGGACACACCACACCTTGCACCTAATACAGTCGATCTGAGCATGGAATGTAGATAACCAGTCCATACCCAAGATGACGTCATAAGGCCTCGAAACTGTTACAAGAAGATCCCAGCCGAAACTCTTGAAGGACCCCGGGACACCCTGAGAGGGGAGGAGTGAATCAGGGTGAGAACTTTTTCTTTTAATGTGATGGATCTTGTTCCCACGTTGGTAGGAACTTGTTGAACCTGTAATATGAATATGATCAGAAAGAAAACATTCACATGCATAGAGAAGACACAACACTTTTTACTTGGTTCACCACTAAGGGCTACGTCCAAGGAGCATACGACGACAGGTTGTCGGTCGTACCTAATTCTACTAATCATCACTAGCTGTGGATAACAAAGGTTTGGGCATTGTCACTCTGTCCTAGGCTCACTGCCTTTACAAAGGTTCGGGGATAGCTCAATGCTTCCCTTGGGTCACTCCAATTGACTCCCCCTAGATCACTGCCCTTAGGTGAAGTCCCACTCAGTTTATAGACATGAAGGTCTCTTCATCATTGCATATGAATGCATCCTCTGTTGTATGTAGATGCTCTGTTGAAGTCCAACTATTACTAGAAAACTAATCTCACTTTGCACTGAAAGTATCAGGCAATCTTTCAACTCTTGTGTAGCTCCAGAAATACAGTCGTGCTTCAACAATATATGGCTCTCCTTTTCATGTCCGGCGCGCGACGTCTACTTGCGCGACCCCACTACCACAAGCGCGGCCTATTCACCTGTGCAATGAGAGCTCGAACAATCTCTAAGTCTTGAACTCTGTAATAAATGAGGAGGGGTGGTCTAGTATTTATAGGAAATTTGACCATCCTGGGCGACGGCACGTAAGTCAATCATTGGCGCGCAAGTCTCTTCCCCTGCTATTCACTTGCACGACCAACTTACAAACTTGCAGGAACCTCATTCCTTTTCCAAATTTCGATCTTCTGATCTGTTAAAACCATAGGCGCACATGTTATGAAGCATCCAAGTCATCCACACGCAAGTATCTTTCATGGCGCGCAAGTCACCTGCGCAACCTCACAAAAACATGCACGAACCTTATCCCTTTTCCATATTTTGATGATATGATCTTTAAAAACATATGGCATGAATGATTCCTCTTCATTCAGTACACGGCGTGCAAGTCACATTGCCAAAAAAACACTTTTTTCCATTTTTTGATTTTCAGGCCCAAAAATTTGGCAAACACTGGGAAATGGCGCCACCTTCAATACAATTGTCTGCTTGAACTGTATGATCTCTTGGCAAGTACACATTCTGAACATCCACTGAGGATTGACAAAAAACACATGCCATACTCTAAAACATGTATAGAAGACCTTGGTTCCAACAATCTCCACCTTTGGGTTTCTTGGAAATCAGAAAAAAATTCAATAGATCTGAATTTTATTCCTTTCTCCCCCATTGACAATAAATCCAAATACCAATAATTTGTTCAATGTTCAGCTCAAATCATACTCCCCCTGGATAGTATTTCCCCCATAAACCTACATCATAGCCATAAACAGATAAAAACAGTTATCACAAACGGGGAGAGGGGTATTGTGTAACATCCTTATGCACTGGGAGGTGGCTGAACACCAAGGATCAACTGATGCTTCTCAAACACAGCTGCTAACAGTGGTTTCATCAGGATATCAGCTATTTGCTCATCATTTCCCACTTTATCCATTCTAATCACCCCTTTCTCAACTTTTTCTATGATAAAGTGATACCTAATTTCAATATGTTTCGTACGAGAGTGCTGAACATGATTTTTTGTAAGATCAATTGCACTCTTGTTATCACAGTAAATCACCATTGGTTGCTTTACCTCATCACAAATATCTATTAATTGTTGCATCATCCGTAGCAGTTGAGTGTATGCCTTTGTGGCGGATATATACTCAGCTTCAGCAGTACTAAGAGAAGTACATTCTTGTTTCTTACTCAACCAGCCAACACAGTTATTCCCAATAATGAATGCTCCACCACTGGTGGAATTTCTGTCCACAACATCGCCAGCCCAGTAAGCATATGAAAATGCTAAGAATTCACAGAACCTTCCTGCAGCAAAGTATAATCCATAATTGTGAGTACATTGAATATACCTCATGATTCTTTTTACTGCTGCCAAATGTTCCTCCTTTGGATTACTCTAAAAGCGGGCTGCAAGACAGGTGGCAAAGACAATATCTGGCTGTGTCACTGTAAGGTACAATAGGCTCCCAATGATCCTCCTGTACATGGTGGGATCTACAGATTTCTCATTCTCATGATTTCCATGTTTGGTTCCAACTGCAATTGGAGTTGACATTGGTTTGGAGTCTTGCATATTAAACTTCTTCAGCAGCTCTCTTGCATACTTTTACTGAGAGTTAAAAGTGTAGTCTTTCCTTTGAGTCACCTGCAGTCCCAAGAAATATGTGATCTCCCCAATCATTGACATTTCAAATTCTGATTTCATATGATTGGAAAATTCATCAAATGATTTCTTCATGCTGCCCCCAAATATAATGTCATCGACGTAAATGAGAACCATGAAATTATCTTTCAGAGGATTCTTCACATAGAGATTTTGATCTACTCCTCCTCTTTTGAATTCATGCTTCTTGAGATAAGAATCTAGTCTGGAGTACCACGCCCATGGTGCCTGTTTCAAGCCATAAAGTGCTTTCTTTAGCTTGCAGACCTTTGATTCATCAGCACCAAGAAGAAAACCCACTAGTTGTTCAATGTATACTTCTTCATCGAGTACACCATTTAAAAATGTTGTCTTAACATCCATTTTATATACTTTATATCCTTTCTGGAGAGCCATGGAAAGGAACAACCTGATTGACTCCAGTCTAGCCACTGGAGAAAAGGTTTCTTCAACATCGACACCTTCAATATGAGAATACCCTTTACATACCAGTCGAACCTTGTTTTTGATAACACGTCCATGATCATTAAACTTGTTCTTGAATATCCATTTTGTTTCAATCACATTGTGACCCTTGGGTCTCTGGACAAGATCCCGTGTCTGATTCTTGTGAAAATGATCGTATTCTTCATTCATGGCTTTCACCCAGGATTCATCCTTTGTAGCTTCTTCAAATGAGGAAGGCTCCACAACTGATAGAAATGCAGAAGGTGTGTCATTACTCATCCTCCTTGTCTGAGTGAGTGCATTCTTGTCTCCAATTATGATAGATGGATAAATCTATTCTCTTTGATTTCTCCTTTGAGGTTCAGTCGCATTCTCACCATCCAATATTTCCCTTTCAGATTCTTCATCTCAGTCAACATCATGATGTGACTGCTGAGTGTTTTGAACAAATTCCTCTATTTCAACATTTTTATTTTCTTCCCATTCACTTTCTTCCTGAATTTCTATCACATCAGCATATGACGTCGTTGAAGAATTTGTAATTTTCTATTCAATTATCTTAACATCACTGCTTTCCACAATCCTTCTTAAATGCTTGATGATACACTTGTAATCTTTTCTGTTCATTGAGTAACCGAGGAAAATTTCTTCATCTGCATTGTCGCCATATTTACCTTGATTTCCTTCTTTGTTCATAATGAAGAATTTACTTCCAAAGACACGAATGTATTTTAATGAAGGCTTTCGTCCATGCCAAAATTCATATGGTATCTTCGTCTCACCCATATAAAGTCTCGTTCGATTCTGAATGTACATTGAAGCTTGAATAGCCTCTTTCCAGTAATTTCATGGAATACGACTCTCAATCAGCATTGGTCGTGCCATATTGTTCACCTATCGATTCCTAAATTCAAAAACTCCATTTTGTAGTGGAGTTCACACAGTAGCTACCTCATGCTGTATCCCATGCTTCTCTAGATAATTTTCAAATTCAATGGACGTGTATTATTTTCCATTGTCAGATCGCAACACATTGATTGTTCGTCCAGTATCATTCTCTGCGATTCGCAGATATGTTTTCATGTAGTCAAGGACTTGTCATTTCTGTGAATGACCATCACACATTCCATTCTACTGTAATCATCTATGAAAAGGACAAAGTACCTTTCTCCATGAGTTCCGACAACATTTATCGGTCCACATACATCTGTATGAATCAGATCAAGAAAGTGATATGCCCTTTTCTTCTTTGTACGATATGAACTGCAGACCAGCTTCCCACTAATGAAAGCATCACAAGATTTTTCATGCTCACGCTTCAGGTTGAAAATGTCCATGACAATTCTCAATTTTGATATTTTCTCCATGTCTTGTGGATTGATGTGTCCCAGTCTTCGATGCCACAAATTCTTTTCTTCTTCAACAGTCATGTAACATACATTCTCTTCACTATCAACCTGATACAAGTTTCCTTCTATTTTGCATCCCTTCAAAAGTGAATTGCATGTCTTTCCCTTGATAGTGCAGCCTTTCTGATTAAAAGTAACTATAAGTCCTGAGTCACAGAGTTGACTCACACTGAGGATATTATGACATAGACCAACTATGTAAAGGAATTCATTCTTCTTTAGTTCTCCATTAGCTAACTCGGTACTTCCACACCCTTTAATTTTCAGAGCCCCATCATTACCAAATCCTACTGTACAATCAACCGTCCTTTTGATATCCGTTAGCAGGCCCGCATTACCTGTCATACGAGATGAACAACCGCTATCCAGAATCCAGGTACTGTTTTTCATTGTAGCATTGAGGGCTACCACTGCAAGGTTGGATTTCTCAAAATTATTCCTTTCCTTACATGAGACATTGGATTGAGTATATAGTACTGATGGCCTTTCAATTATCTCTTCCGCATACCCAGGTTCTTCATAGTCAAAATCTTCTTCGAGATGAGAAAACATGTTTGAAAGAGCAAAACTATCTTGCTAACGAGACTTGACTTGTCTTGAACATCGGTATGAGGTGTCCATGTCCCTTCTCTACCTGCAATTACCATCCTTATGACCAATGTTAGAACAACGAAAACAATATCCATAGAAATTGTTTCTTCTATAAGAATTATGATATGAATTTTATCTCCTTTGTTGAACTTCTATATCTTCTCCATTCATATAGCTTCTTGCCTCTTCACAATAAGACATGGTATGACCTAGATAGCCACATAACTGAAACATCATGAGAGGAAAAGTCTTCTCACATGAATTTCTCCTCATACCTTCTTCCTTGGGAGAAAAGTTAGACTATCTGTCATTTCTGAATATTTGAGGATAATTTTCAGTTCTCCTTTTAGTTTGGATTGAGGGTTCCTTTTTAGGCACCATAGGTAACGTTTCAACATGTTCAAATTTCATCTTATCTTTCTTTTGGATCTTTTCACTTCCAGCTATTGATGTCTCAGACTCACAGCTAATTCCACTCTTTCCCATACAAGAAAGTCTTTTATGACTCAAGAATTTTCCAACCCCATCTGAACCACACTTGGCTCTTGGTAGTAATTCTGCATCTGAGAATCTTCCAAACTGTATTTTCTTCCTCGATTCTTTTAAAATTGATTCAGTCTATAGTTTAATCCTTAGAGTAACAACATCCTCTTCAAGACCCTCAACATTCTTGGATTTTTTGTCATGAATGGAGGTGAGGTCATTAATAACCTTTTCCTGCTCTTCAATTCTCAGCTTCAGATCCACTACATCATCATTGCTTTAAATTATTTTAGATTTTACCATTATAAATTCTTTCAGTAGTTCAATTTCATCTTCATGTTGTTCAACGTATTCAGTTGATTCTTTTACAATTGATTTCCACTTATTGCATCTCTTAAATTTAATCTTAAGATTCCTAACGACATACTTAAGTTTCATCTCAGGATCTACACAAGTACTCAGTTGTTCTTATCCACCTATATCTTCTGACTTTTCAATAGTGGCCATCATGGAAGCATGGTTCCCAGTTTTGAATTCGGGTTCTTCTTCATCACAAAATTCATTATCATCTACTTCTTCTTCACAGGAAAATCTCTTCCTTTTCACTTTCATTCCATATTTGAAGTCTCCCTTTTTGAAGAACCTTATCTGTGGCTTATTGAAGCTTTAATCTTCACTATATTCATCATTGATATTTCTTAAGCACTGAGAGGCAATGTGCCCAACTTTTCCACAACAAAAACATGCGAGAGGTAATTTCCCTTTGAATTTCCCTTTCCCCTTCTGGAACTTCTCTGCAATGAGAGAAAGAATTTCTTTTTCTTCTTCATCTTCACTACTACTATATTTTGATATTTTCATTTTATCCATGGCCTTGAATCCCATTTCCTTGATCACATGAGTCGTAGAATCTTCTGGTTTGACTCTCATTTCATATGCTACCAAGCTGCTAAGTAGATCATCCAGATAATGTTTTGAAAGATCACTTTCCTCAAGGTCTGACACCTCTGAATTCAACAGAGGTGGAAGTCATATTAATATTTTCTTTACAATATCAATATCTTTTATTTCTTCACCTAGACCCCGAATTTCTCCAACCACTTCAGTAATTCGATTGAAGAAAGGGTCAACATTCTCGTCTAGATGCATCTTCAGATCATCAAACTGATTGTGCAGCACGTGTAGTTTTACCTCCTTCACTTTGCTATCTCCTTCAAAAATATTCTCAAGTTTATCCCAAATGGATTTTGATGAGGTCCAATTCTTCACCTTTAGGTAGATCTGATCAGAATGGGCTGCAGTGAGTGCATTTTGTGCTTTAGCATTTGCATCAAGAATTTTCCTGTATGTTTCAGTCATAGCCAAGCCTGTTGGATCAGTGACTTGTATTACTTGCAGAATAGAAAAGAGAACATCCATTCCAAGGGATATTAGATGAGATCTCATTCTGTTCTTCCATATCTGGAAATTAATTCCATCAAAGTGAGGGACTCCCCTGACATTTATTACATTATCCGCGATGATAAAGGACCGATTCAACACCAGAAGCCTGCCTCTGATACCACTTGAAGGACCCCGGGACACCCTGAGAGGGGAGGGGTGAATCAGGGTGACAACTTTTTCTTTTAATGTGGTGGATATTGTTCCCACATTGGTAGGAACATTTTGAACCTATAATATGAATATGATCAGAAAGAAAACATTCACATGCACAGAGAAGACACATCACTTTTTACTTGGTTCACCACTAAGGGCTACGTCCAAGGAGCATACGCCGACAAGTTGTCGGTCGTACCTAATTATACTAATAGTCACTAGATGTGGATTACAAAGGTTTGGGCGTTGTCACTCTGTCCCAGGCTCACTACCTTTACAAAGGTTCAGGGATAGCTCATTGCTTCCCTTGGGTCACTCCCATTGACTCCCCCTGGATCACTGCCCTTAGGTGAAGTCCCACTCAGTTTATAGACATTAAGGTCTCTTCATCATTTCATAAGAATGCATCCTATGTTTTATGTAGATGCTCTATTGAATTCCAACTATTACCAGAAGACTAATCTCACTTTGCACTGAAATTATCAGGCAATCTTTCAGCTCTTGTGCAGCTCTAGAAAGATAGGCGTGCTTCTACAATATCTGGCTCTCCTTTTCAAGTCTAGCGCGCAACCTCTACTTGCGTGACCCCACTACCACAAGCGTGGCCTAATCACCTACGCGATGTGATCTCGAACAATCTCAAAGTCTTGAAATCCGTATGAAATGAGGAGAGGTGGTCCAATATTTATAGGCAATTTGACCATCCTACGCGATGGCGTGTAAGTCAATCATTGGCGCTCAAGTCTCTTCCCCTGCTATTCACTTGCGCGACCAACTTCCAATCTTTCGCGAACCTCTTTCCTTTGCCTAATATTGATCTTATGATCTGATAAAACCATACGCGCGCAAGTTATGAATATTCCAATGCATCGACGTGCAATTATCTTTCACGGCGCGCAAGTCACCTGCGCGACCTCACAAAAACTTCCATGCTTGAACTGTATGATCTCTTGGATGGTACACATTCTGAAATTCCAATGAGGATTGACAAAAAACACAAACCATACTCCAGACCATGCATAGAAGACCATGTTTCCAATAGCTCTCGCCTCCTAGAGTATGCTCACACTACCGGCACCAGTATGTAATCGTCTAGTTTGCTCCTGTAGGAGTATCTAGCCGTAAGGATCGAGCCAACTGCTCTGTCGGAATCTCTGATCTCCGAACAGGGGTAGTGACAATAAATGAATGTCTCACACCTGTTTCTATAAGAAGTGAAGCAAGGGTGGAGAAGATACAGATAGTGCCTCGAATCATCTCAGGTGCGCCGTGGTCATAAGCCTCCACTGCCTGGAGCTGAGCCTGCCTCTGCCTGTCAGCTCCCTGTGGTCAGGGTGGACCTCCTGGGGGTGGTGGTGGTAGAGCCTAGAAGCATCGTCCACCACCTGCTACTCGACCTGCCCCTCTGCCTCGTCCGCCTACTCCCTGCGGACCACCACGGTCGAACATCTGCCTCTACCTGGGAGGTCCCTCCACAGTCTGCTGCTCATCTGCATGACGGGTCGGGGTAGTAACGAGCCATGTGGCCCTGCCAGCCGCATGCAGAGCACTTTTTGCTCTTCATAAGGCTGGCTCTATGCCGTGTGCCCCGCACAACTGATCCCGAATCCTGTGGTCACCACCTATCGGCCTAGTCCGCTTGGACCCCTCCGTCATCTGTCGACTACCAGCTACAAAAGACTCTGCTCCATGATGTCCTACAGTGGGTATCGCTGCTGATGGATTCTCGGCATGAAATCTATCCATTAGCAGGGCGCCCTCCAGCACCCCCGCCTGTGTTGGGATGCTGAGTGGAATGGGCAAAGCTCTGATCTCATGCCTCAGTCCCTACTCAAAGTTCCGGGCCCAGAAGAATGGCTCTCGTACCATGTTTGTGGAGTAGAGAGAGCAGTTGGTAAATCATGCTGAGTACTGGGCAACTTACATGCTGCCCTGTCACAGCTATAGAAACTTCGGGATGCGCACCACACAGATGGTGGCTGGAAAAAACTCTGAGTGGAAGAGGCTCTCGAAGTCTGTCCATATTAGAGATGCCTCATCATGCACCTGGAGCATCAGGCTCCACCATCGACCATCTACCGCTTCGAGGAGACTCGCGGAAAGGATCACCATGAGGTCAGATAGTGTCCCTACCAACCTGAAGACTCTGATGATAGCCTCTAGCCAATTCATGGATGCCTGAGGATCCGTATCTCCGTGAAATCTGGGTGGCCTCTATCTCTGAAACTCGTGCAACGTGCTCAGGAGTTGTTCTCTCTCTACCGCTGGGGCGGGTAGCATCAGTGGCTCAGCAGGTAGAGGTACTGCTGGTGCCTCCTCTGTAATGGGGCCCTGTACAGAGGTCTCATCTCTTGGTGGGCTACCATCCCACACATAACTGGGAACCCTAGTTGGATGCCTTCATGGGTCCATCATGAAAATAAACAGGAGCACCACGGTAAGCTCATTTTACCTGGTGAGATAACACAAAGTAATCACAATGAAAAAATTTGAATGGAAACAAACACGCAAATGGTGTTTTTGTGTACTGAGTCACAAATCAGAAGTCAGGGTCCTGATGTATGGATACGTCGGCTGCCGCACCAACACAGGACTCTCTGGACTGAAAACCACACTCAATACTCTTAACAATATTTCTTCACAGATAATAAATTATCAGAGTCCTGAGTTCTGCAGTAGAACCGACTCCTATAATACCAATTTTTCAAGACCCTTCCTTGGGACCCATGCCGTGACAACCCCAAGCCCCCCTTCCATAGGCCAGGGGCTGGCGACTAGCACCAAAGGCATAAATCACAAAAGAAGGGGAGGTATTTCCTTTATGAAGTAACATACAAAATAGAGTATGCGTGTGAATTAAGAACTAAGTAAAACTGGGTACACAGTAAGTGCTGAAAATTAAATGGGCCAGTATACAAAACCAACTGAAAATACAGTATAACTAAAAGGAATGTACAATAGTAGTAATTAAAGTAGCAACAACGAGTCATCCTCCAGAAATCACACCTGAAAGGTGGGTACAGATAGTCTCCTCAATGCCTCGGGTCTGACCGTATGCTCTGTGTACGTCCCGCCATGTGGTCCACCTCTGGGTACAGTCCGGCTCCACAAGCCTCCACCTCGATCAGTGATGTCTATCATCTACATCCATCACAACGTAGTGCGGGCATTTCCCATGCAGTGGTGAGTATACGATACCCAGGAGGGACCCCAAGACCCTCGAATGTCTCTCATAATCCACGTAGGATAAACCACAAAAGAAAAGTTACAAACATGAAGTATCAAACAACTCTACGTAGGTATATGCCCAAACATATACCTAAGTCATCAGTAACAGAATGGCTCCAACTCTTGATCCCAAGAACAACCCAGTCCACACAACAAAACACAACCCATTCCACATAGGAAATCAAGTGAAAAACATCGAGGACAATGATTGAGAGTCAAGATGCAGCTCACATAGGTATACAATTCGTACGCAAATAGAGATGATCAGATGTAGCCACTGATTCATCTACACTATCAGACCCACAGAGGATACAAGACCATCTAAGCTGTCAGACCCACAGAGCATACAAGACCAGCTACTCTATCGGACCCACACATGATACAAGTATAGAGGTCAAAACTGCCAGACCTACATAGGATACAATAATATTATTCATCTCCATAGAACCCATGGAGGATTCCAGTATGGTCATCGTCGTTTCCAAACCAACAAAGGATCCACGAACAGTCATCCTCGCTGCCGAACCCATAGAGGATCCAAGTGCATTCGTCATCGTCGCAGTCGCAGCCAGCTCTAGGGTTCTTACACACAGCAGGCTCGATTCCAGGAGGGTCCGCCCCTTGAGAAAAAGAGAGTCGATATATCAACTATCACAAATTCTAGTGTTGATGTATCCCAAAGTTCCATATCGTCAAATGAAACTCAATGTGAATGACGGTGTGTCAAACAGATGCATGGTCTGAGATTTATCGGCTTTTCTATCCCAGGGGTCCGATTGGTTTTAAAGTTAGAACCAACCCGAACGTACTCTAGCTGCATCCAAACCTCAATAGGAGCAAGCCAACAGGACCGTATCATCAAGAGGAATTCAATGATGTTAACGGCATGTCAAACGGATGTTGGGTCCTTATGATATAAGTGTTTCCGCTCCAAGGGCCCGGTTGGTTTCGAGTTAGAACCAATCTGGCCGTACCCAAACATCATGTGTACTATACCGAAACGATCGTCTCGATGCAAGGATTCATACGAAACTGATGGTGCATCGATCGGTGGTTCGTGGCTCATGTTATGGGGAAAAGACCTAAAACGGTCCGAAGTGGGGGGTCTGGGGCCGATCCGACCCGGCCCAGCCCCCCTTGGTCTCCCCGAACAAGGTCGACCCAACCCGGGCCCAGGTTTGGCCCGGCTGGGCGCGGCCCAGCCCATTCCGTGCGACCTGCCCCGGCCCAGCCGAGCGGTGCGCTGGCTCGGCCCACGGGCTGAGCAGGGGGGGACTCGGTCCCCACTTTGCCTTCCGTGAACGCAGTGACCGACGCCACGTCTCCCATAGATCTCGCGCGACCGTGGGATCCCATGCCTCGCCGCCATGGCTAAAGCTTCGGTGGGCTCCTGTAGGCGGTGCGCCAGGGCACGGCCGCTGGCGACCCGAGCTGCCAGAGATTTCTGCGGGCCACCGGAGTCATTCCGGTGGTCCGTTCTTGCTCCTGTTTGCGCCTATGGTCGTCTCGGGACCCGTACATCACTGCGACAACCTCCAATCACAAAATAGGCCTATTTTTGTCATCGCGAAGGATTCATCCCATCAAGAACAAAACAATGGCGGGATCGGACTTGTTTGTTAGTCCGCACCCACCGCGTTAGTAGTTATAAACGTCACCAATAATGATTCACGCCTTGCCGAGGGTATAAAAATCACATGAAGAAATTTATATAGAAACCCCTAACTCAAAAGTTGATGTCGGACGTCGTCATCGTGGTAGACGGCGTCACAGGGAAGAGGATCGTAGGTGTCGTCTGAGCCCACCGAGGAGGAAGCGGCTTCTCCTCTCTTGTCGCGGAGAAGAGAAAGGGTGGGGCGTCATAAATCTTCGAGGAACCATCGTTCTTTGTTGATCTTCATCGGAGGTCGGCGTTCCTCCCAAAGGCTCCAAGATCCCCCGATCACTCCCGCACAACGAATGCTCTTCCAAAATTAAATAATAGGTTCCTCCTATTATTTAATTACACATGTAAGAAACTCCTTAAATTAAATCAACCTAATTAATAAAACGTGTCGACAATTTAATTGGGGAAGGGAGAGGGAAGGTCCCTATTCAAATTACACATTGGCAAATAAATAAAAATGAGGAAAGAAGAATGTTCCTCAAATTATTATGGGTTGGCATAAATTTAATGGAGATATTGGCATTTAATGGAGGACGCCCAAATTAATGAGGGGATGTTAAAGATATCAGAGGGAATTAAATGGTGTGGCTCATGTGGGACACACCTCTCTAACCTCCTCACTTGGCTAATTAAGTGGTTGTGGGCCCCACCCTTAACTACCCATGGGATGGAATAACCTCCTTTATAAATAAAAAATTGTTCCGACAATTTTTATTTATTTCCCAAACAAACCCCTAAAAAATATCTTCTCCTCTTTTAAGATTACATCTACGGTAAGTGTTCCCTTAAGAAAATACCGACAATGCTAGTTCATCGGTTCCCTAAGATTTTAATTCCTAGTAGCGGTTGAAATGTTAGAAAAACCCACTCATTCATTCACTGAACGTACCAGAGCTAAACTTCGAAAATTGATTCTGGGCACACCGGGCCTCAAAATCAAGCACCGCTATAAGCCACTGACTCGTAAAATTCAAAAGTATTTAAAGAAATCCTTGAAATTTCCTGGTATTTAAAAATAATATTTATAAAACACTTGAACCTAATTCCTATGGAAAATATCCTATCTTATTTAAAAACATTTTATTTTATATAAATGTATTTAAAATTTAAAAGAAAATAATTTAGGGTAAATTAAACATGAAATATTGTAGAGTATGATTCATGGAAATAATTTATTAAGAATACATAAAAAACATTCATGATGTATAATTGAAAAAAACATTCCCCGAGTACTTTTACTGAAAAATTCAAAAATGATGTTGTAGGGTAAGAGAAAGAAATATTCCTTCCATAAAATGTAGTAATGTCAAAAATGTGTAGATATGTCACTAAAAATACATAGACTAATTTTAAAAATTTTATAAAATATATTATACAAAACATTTACATGGGTGATTAATATACCCCAATTAAATACTTATGTATAAAAAATCTTAGATAAAAATGAGATTGCAAAATTATCCCTTATCATTGGTCGAATTTCTTATTTGTGTAAGCAAAACTCTTTTTTAGTAGTTTTAATGATTCAATTAACATGTAAAAACCATTATATTATTTATGATATCTTACATGATTCATGTAAGACATTATATTACACATTTATTTGTCAATTACAAGTTAAATAAATGTTCTGTGTAATAATCATTTTATTTATCGTTCGTTTTTAGACTTGTTATTCTAGATATTATTACCTAGACCATGATATAATTAATTAAAATAGTTAAAACATTATATATATATATCATATATATTAATTATATAAATATATATAATATATTGATAAATGGAATGAAATACACCGTTCATGGAGATGGTTGGTCGTACGTACACATGAACATTGTTTTTGTTTCCTTATTAAATTGAAAGGAAGTATGTAAATGATATATATATATATATACAAATTCATTCAGTTGATTGATTATGTCATATATTTCATGATAATATATTATATATACATTATAATCAATCTTGTACGGTTATCATGGATAATGAATATCATCGTGCCGGGGATAGAGTAAGATGCATATACACCTTAGCGATGATATCATTTCTAAAGTTGATGAATGATATTGAAGTAGATGGTGTATAAAATCTCATAATTATTATCATATTATACTAATAATATAGATTTATTATTTCCACCATTTTACCCATCTATGTGAAGTGGTAATGAAAAACAGATTACACCAAAAGGTGGAGACGATATGTCGTATGCACGCACCCGCGGTCATTTAATTTTATGTAGGATGGATAAAGTGAAACAGGGTTGTTTAATTTGTATATTAACATATCACTACATTATTTATACTAATTTAATTAAATTATATGAAAAAATAATGAATATAAACTAGAAGTATAAATAATTTTAAATGAATCAGTTTAAGAGATTACCTCTTCCTCAACGTGCCTCCTTTAATTTATTTAGTGCAATAGTGTTAGTATTATGAGAAAAATAGAACCTAAAGAATATAACTATTTATGTTTTCAAAATAAATGGGTATAGTTTTGACGAGCATTACTTCTCAAAATGGTGTGATGATCAGAGGTAGGATGTCCACTAATTTAACGAGGAGATGGGAACATTAATAATGTTCAAAAAAATTAATTTATTATAAAATTAATTTAAACTTAATATGGTCAAGAACATATTTTATTATAAAATAAGATGACTTTTTTTCAAATAATCATCATATATTAATTTATTTACAGGTTTTAAATATTTTTTTATCCTTATATTTTTTGTTTTACTCTGATTTTATCCTTTTTAATCTAATCTTGATATCTTGTTATTTAAATATAGTGGTTTAATATAATGACCAAATCAGGTAAAATGAGCGACATAAATTTATTTATGACACATTTGGAAAAATATTAACCATTTATCTGAATCATGGATTTTTAGGAATTTAATATCAATTTAAAAACAATTTTATGTTTTGAGTTATGAATTTTGTCAATTTGGGACACTATTCATACTTAACTATTTTTTAAAAAAAATCATTACAACCACATTACTTAAGAATTATAAGTAATTAACTCAAATATATTATTTCAATATCATCTAAAAAGTTCAGGGATGACCTAAAAATACACAAATTACAATTTTTTTAATATTTATAAATTCATTTATTTGAATCATTCATTAATGAGGTAATCACTACATCATAATTGTGTCAGATTGAAATATATTTATATAATGTTTAAAAATTATAAATAAAATACCATTATATAGGAAATAATTTTTTCATTCCAATTAATATTTATAGACCAATATATCATTTATATAACCCCATATTATAATCATTTAACAAAATATATATTTTTAGGTTATAAATATCATTACATTAAATTAATTATTATAAAATGTCATTCTAATATCAACTGAATCATGGGCACCCAAAATTGAAAAAATAATTAAAATGGTCATAAATATCATTAAAATAGTATCAGGAGTTAATATTATTATAATATTGATTTTTACCCGTTTTTACATGATGTACCCGTTAAATACGGTAATTTTTTTGTTACAATTATTAGCATCCAAAAATAAAAGGTTCCTATATAAACAATCTGCACCTTTTGATTCCAAATATGGAATCCATTTTTCAAAATATAAAATATAGAAATCTTAGTAATTAATTGAAAATTTATTCCCACTAAAAAAATCCAAAAGTGGGTTTTTAGGATGTAATAAAAAACCAAAGATTGACTTGTTTTTATTTCCAATTTAAATGAGAAATTACATCAAATGAACAAAATTATATTAAATAATAAAAACATAATCAAATTAAAATTAAAAAAATAAAAGACAATATATATATATATATTAAAGTTAGATTAAATTGAAGTTTTGAATTAAAATGCATTGATTTTTACTATTCATTAAATTTTGAATTGTATTAGAAAAATACAAATATTTCAACATAAGTATATTTTTAATTCATGGCTTCAATGAGTAGGATTTTTTTTTCAAATGAGCTAATAAATGTGTCAAAAGCTACATTTAAAATGGTTTCTAAATCAAAAGATTGTAAAACTTCATTTTTTAATACTTGTTTTATCCAAAAATTTCATTTTGTTCTCATACCATGTTCTATAAAATGATTAAGATGAATGATAAAGATAAAAAATAAAAAATATGAAAAATATTATTCCTAAAAAAAATTTATATCCAATAATTAGTAATATTTTAATAATATATCATTGTTTAGTGAAACTCGGTACCGTGTATAACACAAGCTATTAAATAAGGTCACTATATCGTGTAACACATGCCAAGTTAGTGTTGCATGTAGTTAAATTTTATTATTTTTGTTTTTTATTACATAATAAAAATTTAATTCTGTTATGCATTGAACAAATTATATACACAATGCTATGTGAAATTAATTCTATAAATGGAATATGAAATTTTGGGCAACACAAGCCAAATATATTGTTGCATATAATAAAAGATAATAATGTATTGTGTATAACAAAAGATAATCATAGTGTAGCATAAAATACATGATATAAATTAAATTAAAATGAATATATCTCATAACATATCAAGTTATTACATGGGGAAGCTATCTTATCACCATTAACAACCATTAAAACAACTCTTATGTTACATATTTGTTCAATATATCACTTTTAAGGATGTAAATGCATTTAAATTTACTTTTTCATAATACATTGTTGGTACAATTGGAATGTGATTTCTCTTAATTGTATTAATTGGTAGAAATATTAGATCATATAGATAAAGGCCTGTGAAAATATCACACTCATTTGATTAAATCTCCGATGAGAAATCCTTTGTCTGAGGAAGAAATATAGCGATATAAATAAGTATTTATCTCCCATTGAATATGTAATATATAATCTATAGATTACAATACTTGAAAATGTGAACAAAAATTAACCATGGTATATATTTTACAAATATAAAATAATATAGTCAATGATAAATGTCACAAAATTATGAGAATGAAATAATGAATCAACACCTAGAAGACTATATGTAGAACAAAACTGAAATAAAATAAAAATAACATGAAAATGAAACTTTTATTCTCAATATCATTATTCAATAGCATATATCTAGTTACAAATATGGATGGATGGATAAAAATTATAAATATAATATTAATCTTCCAAAAATAATTAAATTAATAGGATAAATGATTCCAAATATCTATGTATTGAAATATATATAAATATAATATTATAATTGATATATGGTTTATGTAATTTTTTCCATTTTAAATATATTCATTGGATTTACATTCATTGTATATTATTTTGTCAAATATGTTACACATTGATATTTCACAATAAGTTTTCCTTTAAATTATTATTGTACAAAAAACTACATTCACACAACAAGAACAAGATTATTTGATTTGTGATATCTTAGAAAAATATTACTTGGGAAATAATAACAATTTTCTAATTTTTTTTACTATTTTATAAATTACAAAAATATATGAATAAGAACACCAAATGATTTAAAATGGTCATCGTTTAATAAATTATTTATTTTCATTAATATATTGTTTTTTAATTTAAAATATAATTTTATAAAATTTATTATTATAAGTTTATAAAAAAATCTATTTTTTGGTTTATAATATCAATATTAAACTAATATTAATTATTATTATTTTTAAAAAAAATATTATTTATATTAATGGTGAAAATTACAATTTTTAATAAAATTAGCATTTTTGTGATTTTCTAAATACATGAAAATACCTATAAATTTATAAACCATATTAATTGATTATATAATGATTTCTATGTATTTTAAAATGCCAATTAGAATAGAGTAATCCATTGCTAATAATTTTAGACCATAAGTGACATTTCATTATAATTTAGAAACAACATGAATTCCTTTTTTATTAAAACAATTTTATAGTGAAATTATATTTTGTATTACTTTATAATCCATTTAAATATTATTAATTTTATAGAATATATATATCCTGAATTTCAATTAAAAATATAACATTATGTTATTAATAATATTTAATGTAAATAAAAAAATATATCCGAAAAATGGAACTTTTTTGTTATGTAATGTAATATTAAAATTAACCTTTATAAAAAAAATTTATTTTATATGATAATATTATTTTCATATATATGGTCACTATTGAATTATTATGTAATAATTTATATTTCTTATTTTTTATTATATTTATGATAACCTATTAAATTTTAATTCCCACAGTATAATGATTTTTATTCAATTAATTGTGCATTTCATCATATTATGATTTCAATAATAAAAAGGATATACATTAATTTAAGATAGTTATAAAATTACTAATTACAAAAAGAAATAAATTAACTCTCACTTAATTTATAATCAATTTAGTTTAATATTAATAACACCCACAAGTTAAAACCTCAACATTCCATTAAACACCAGAAATCATTTGTTGTATATTTTAATTTTCACATATTTTAAAGAAAATATTGTGTATAATGGAGCCCAAATTTGGATTAATTGTTTGGAAATTTTATAATATGTTCAATATTATATTGGTATTAATATATTAAGTACAATTTTTAAACATTAATCATGATTATTATTTTTGAAAAAGGTTATGTAGAGTATATGGAATTTTTATTAATTAATAGTTCTCATAAACCATCATTCAAACAATGTAATGACTGTAATTTATACCAACATGTATCACCATTAGTTTCCTTAATATCTTACCCAAACCACCAAAAAAATCCATGTGATATCATTCTTATCCATTACAAAACATTAGTTTCAATGACCCCCTCCCCCCTCACATAAAAATAATGGTCTCTCCCACCCATTCTCCAAAATCTCTACACAAAAAAGGTATTGATCACAATGTTATAATTATCAAAAATCTCTAGATTCATAAAAATTATTTAATATGGTTTATATGATTCTTTATAATTATTAAGTACCTAAATTTTTTTAATGGTTCCTTACATCCCTTTGTGTTGAATGTAACTATTGGGACAAATCAGGTATGGAAAAATATCATATTTAACTATTGTCTTCTGTTATTAAGATAGTTTGAGAAGAAAATAAATCACCTCAAATTATAAAATGGGATGATCAGACCGACCATCATATTGATGAAATCAGAATCAAAATTCATAAGGAAGTACAATTTTTTTGGAAGGAAATTTTTTGCTGGATTATATGGAAGTTTCAATATATTATTTGGTAAATATGATGATTCTAAATTTAATCAAAAAAATTTTTTGTATCATATATATGGGGTACATGATGACTGGTGATGGTAATAATAATTATTAATTGAATTTGAGAAGTAACATCATGTGATGGTTTTACAATGATCATTACGACAAAGACAAATTTCAAAGGGGCATCATGAATGGAGGGGCACCACAAATATAATATTGATGATCTAAAAATTATTTTGATCCCAATGGAGAATCTAGAATGGGTGATCATATATATATGAGGTTAACCCTACACCATTTATATCTAAAACAATATATAAATTTTATAATTTATCAGATTTTACTAAGGTATAGGATACCATGATGCTCGATTTCTATGTGATCAAGAGAATCAGAAAAGAATAATTTAGTATTGACTGAGGAAAGTTATTCTCAGTAATAGGAGCTTCACAATGATTGGATATTCCAAATTTTTATAGTGAGAGTAATGAAGTTTATTTGTTCTACAAAGGAAATGATCATCATAATTGTGATGCACTTCATGAGAGAGTTTCAGTAACATTAGTTTTGAATATATGATTTTTGTGAATATGGATTTCAACTAGAATCATCTTAGGACAATGAGAACATTGAAATGAAACTTGGGTATCATAGTGGGTATCATTATGAAATCTATGAAGTTCATACAAACTTCTTGGTATGAAAGTGAATCATTTATTTGATAGATCAAATATATTAATGTTGATCAAGAATAATTATAACATCATATTTCATAATATTTGGCATGAAGAATCACACATTATGTTGGATTATATTTAATGAAAAATAAAATATTTACGTAATATCATACTCATTGTTTTCCACCCAAAGTAACTTTTCAAGTTGATTTTTTAATTGTTGATTTCTTCCAAAACCATAACAAGGACATATATATTATTCTTCAATAGGGAACCTTGTAAATATTTGTGATCCAGTAGATGTGTGTTTCAATATTCTTCAACTAGTAATGAAATATTTAAAAGGAGGTGAAATTTGTTTAATATTTAAGGACTCATAAATGAAAATTATATCCCGGATTCACCCCTACCCCTCTTAGTGTTTCATGAATCCTTACATGGAATCCTAAATTGGAATCAATAGGGATGGTTCCAATAATTTATTCTATGATAAATTTCATAATAGAAGTTGTGATGTAGAATCTAAATTTACTGAATATTAAGGGGTTTTTGAAATTCAGTGGACATGTAAAATGATTATTAATCTTATATATCTTGGTTATGATTTAATTGAATCTATAACATTTGGATTTATTTACTATTGATGGCATGGTTCCTTTTACACAAGTCAATATGAACAATCTTCATAATGAAGGAAGATAACAATATTTAGTACTCTCATAAGTTTCTAAAAGTGTTTGTTAATATTGGAAAATGATATCACATTTAATGGTATCTATGGTAATCTGGGAAAAATCTATAAAGGAAATACCAGAGTGAAGAAGAAAAAATTAAAATTTTGGTGGATCTAGTATGTTCATCTGCAAATGGGTGAATATGATTTTGTTAGGGGATTCTTTACTTGGGTAAATGACATTTTTAGCAATATATAATGTCTTGGTTAAAATTTGGATGATTATAATGTTGATGAAAAGATCTTTATAATTTTGTCGAACATGTTTTCTGCTAAGTTATCTTAATTACATTAATGATAACTTGAAAATTTTTCTTTATATTATAATCATATCACTCTAATAACATATGAATTTATAATGGAGAAAATGTTTAATACAAAAAATATTTGATAGGGAAATTTAATTCAAATATATCTGGATTAAAAAGCCTAAGAAGGTTATTGTGGAGAATTATGTTGCTGACTCAGACTCAGATACTATGGTATGAAAAAATCATGATGATATTTTATCATTGTCTTCTAAAAATTTTAGAAGAGGTATTTTTAATTATGAAGGGAAAAATCCATCGAAGATTTATAAATATGGAGCAGCTAGGAATAATTTAGATAATTTTCCTCAATGAAACAAAGAAAAATAAATTTATTAATAAGGAAAATGGCCGAAAAGGACCTAGAAGAAACATGGTTAAAATGAAATATCCATTTCTAGAGGAAAAGAAAAAATATACATCAAATCAAAAAGATTTTTTTTACGAAATATGGAGAAGAAGAAAATAGAGATGTTGAATCCTAAAAAAAAATTCTAAGAAATATGGAGAGAATACATCTATTTCAGTAGTGAATAACATAATTTTTTGAGTAGTAGTATTTGATAAGATGAATCTCAACACAAATCAAATATAATGTAAGAGTTTTAAGAATATTTATTAAACATTAGAATTCTTGAGATGGAAACCATGTAGTTGATAAATGAAAATTCCACATTAAACAATCAAGAAGGTTATCATTATTATAATGTATAGATGGAAAAATAAATTGATGATTTAAATAATTATAGTTGGAATCAAAAAAATCATAATGAATATCATGATGTTAAGCTGAATGATCAAAAATTAAGTGATATAACATTTCCCACAAAATCATTCAAAATATTTACATAATGGTAAATGTTTCCGAAACTCTATCATTGAATTGGTAGAATATTTTGTAAAGGATGAACCCATGAAGGATCCAAAAATATTTCATCAATGTATTAGAAAAATGATTGAATAAGTTATGCAGGGAAGAATTATTTGAATTTTATGTATGTTTCAAATGTCAACAATGTTGAAGAATTATATGTTTCTATAAAATCCATGTTTGGAATGAAATCTCAGATGAAGTAGAGTTTTTCATTTGAAAACCGAGATTTTTATGGTTATAAATGTTCTATAAAGATGTTTTTTGAGATACACACTCACAAAACCAGTGATTATGAAACAAAAAGTGGAAAATACCATTTCTATTGAAATTGATGTTATATTGGTGGATTAGTAGATACATAAAATATGTATGAATATGGAATTTTCTAAAGTCATCTCAATAGAATTTTTAGGTACTTTTTATTGGTTTTGAGGATGAATTTAATTGGAATTGATGTTTTAGGTGTGTTTGGGTGGTGTTTTAATAAAAAAACATGGACATAGAGTTATGCCTAGTTTTTCAAATTGTTTAATAAACTGTGTGTCCAAACCCATGTTTCTTTGTGAACCATACAAACCCGGATAGTGTGGTCTACATGGTTTCCTCACAGTTTACATAATAGTGAACCGCTATCAGGTAAAACTAAGCATTTCGAAAAAATTTCTGGGAAAATTATTTTTTAAATCACCCAATCCCTTCACACCCCACTATTTGGACCAAGGCTCGTTATTGATGTATTCTTTGAAATCCAAGATCCTTTAGGAGGTATTCAATGGTGATTCGAAAACCATTATTCAATATCAAAATCTGAGATTTAGGATCCACTCACTTCCAGGAAAGTGGATTTCTCTAAGATGCTTCATCAATTATTTCATATAAAATTCATTGTTCTTTTCATTGAAGATGTCCATTGTTTCACTGGATATAAACCTATGTGATGAGATCTAGATCTAGCAATTTGATTCTATATCAATATTTTAATGATCTTTATTCAATTGATCTTAATTTTGGGTTTAGGGATTTAGATCCAGATTTCTACTAACATTGATGTGCCACTTCAATTTTGGCGGTTTTTTCTTGGAAACACTCCCTCAAAAACGTACTCCGGTGGTATAAATTGAACTCTTATAGTCATGGTTTTGATATGTCTATGTTATATTATTGATTTGTAAGATTCCAATATTATTTGATTTCATAAATTAAACTAATTATGATTGTTGAATTTACTTTTGGAGACCATATTAATTCAATTTATAATGGATCCATGAGTCTAAGGGGATCTTGAAATAATTTATTGATTTGGGGAAATTTTTTATTTGATGAAATATTGTAACTAATATAAAAAATTCGGTTGGGTTCGAGATAATAAATAGTGGAGAATTAATAATGAGATAAGGATTGGATATGATAGATAATTAATGGTGTATTAGTTATGTTCGTTATTGTTTCATTAAGATAATTTGTAGTGTAATTAATTATTAAAATTTTATATTTTATTTAGATAATTAATTATGGAGAATTATTTATGGAATGAGATTAATGTTGATTTATAAATTAATTAATTTATTAATTAATAGGTTGTGCACTTAGATAAAATGGGATAACTAATGGGTTTTGATGAATTTAACTAATAATTTTATTAATAATGTATTTATGTCAATAAATATAGATGAATTCATAAATGAAGTAAATGATTAAGGGTGTGTGCGCTATACAAGTTGTTCTAGAACAATGGAGAAGTTGGGGCCCATAAATGGCGTTCTACACAAATAATTATCCATGTGATTATGAGGTGAGGTTGTATTTGTGGAAACTAACACTATATGGGATTTGAGGTTATAGAAGTGGTCACTACACTAGATGAGATTTAGTGTATTAGGCATGGTTACCTACTCCAAATTAGATTTAGGGTGTTTTATATGGATTTCAACACCAAATTAATGAAAATAATAAATTGTAAAATGAATGAGGGACATGAATTAAACATCAGTTTAATGAGTTTAAAAAAATAATAAATCACATTTTGATAAATATTTAATTATAAATTGTTATTTTGATTTATATAATTTCATACACTATCTTTTGTTGGAACATGTTTTTGAAACCATTAGTGGTGGTCTACTAACTCATAATCACACTCTAATTGGTCTGGATTATCACCACACGAGTAGAATTTTTTTTGTAGGAGAGGATAAGGGAATGTCACTACAATAGGTTGTTATTTGGAAATAGACCATGTGTGGGGAAACCATATTTGGTTTGATACCCTCTATGGAGTCATTGCGTCTTTACTTTTAGATTCATTGTAGTAAGTTGGTATTTTCATTTTTACATCATGTTTTACCTTTCTGTTTAGTATGGAATTTTCTATTTTGACTACGTTGTGAAATTGGTATTTTTCAAGTAATTTTTATGCTCCTACACTAGTTTATTGTTGTTTGATTCTATGTAATATTACTTTGATAGATGAAGGTATAGTCTCCCCATGAATGAATTACCAGACCATTGATGATATTCATCACTCTCTAGCTTATGGGGAGGCATGCATGATGTTATGTGACCAATGAACTCAGTGTCTCGTTGCATGGAATAATGGTTTGGAAAATACAATATAGTATTAGAGGGGTAAACATTCTTCCATTTTATATTCCCATAATATTTAAGGAAATGTATATCGATGTCTAGGAAGAATCATGTCTTGGTAATGAGATCATGCATGTGAGTTGCAATCCCATGTACGAGGGAAAATCAGGGATCTTAGTATGGAGTTGTTGTTATTGTTTTCTTGTTATAATTGTATATTAATTTACCTTAAGTGGTTCACTTGTATTTTTATGTGATAATTTTTTTAACAATTTTTGAGTATTGATTTCTGGCTTAAATAGGCTTGAGATATGTGTCTGCATGCATCATTATAGGCACATAGGGTTGTGGTGACATTAATTATTAGGGACTCACAGGAAAATAGGCTATGGGTAATCTACTGAACATGATCAGGTTTCCTTGTTATGTGATTAAAATTAAAATAGTTCCTAACATGAATTGAGAAATTTTAAAAAATGGTACAAATTGAGAATAACTGGGTTTCTAAATGAGAAACCTGATACTGAGAATGTGTTTACCCTTGAAATCCATGATCATTGGGTAGGATTGTTGATGGTAGTGATAGAACCTCATTGTTGACTACGTGGAATGAAATGAGGGAAGAACATGTCTACACTTATAGTTTTTTTCTATAACATAATTGTAAAATGTATTGTAATTAGACCTGAGCCATTTTTTTGGTAATTATTGAGATTATGCCTCTAGGACACATTTTGAGGGGAGGACCGATGGTTGAGGATCATAATGAACATACAGAAAATGAACATGAGGAACACTTAATAACAATTGAAGTGGAAGGGAGGAGTTCCGAGATAACTCTCACTTTTCATTCAGTAAATCAAGAGAGACCTAGGTCAGGATATAAAAAGAATGTTGAAGTTTACGTGGGAGTATCAACTAGTGAATCAACATGATTTTACTATATAGATTGGAACTGAGGGATCAAAATTATTGATTGAATCCATAGAGACTATATATGACCATTTGGAGGCTCTAGCTGAGAGGAGGGTCTAGTTGACTGTATAAAGGATATGGGGTTCATTGATTCACTGTTGGGACTTTCATGTATGATCTGGATAGGCTTATGATATGTTATGGATTGATATTATAGAGTAGGTATTTGAGAACGTCAATCCAGAGACACTGATACAGGTGAAGGCTTCACAAGTAATGTATCTAGCCCATATAATCACGTCCAAAATGGATTATTCCAATTGGATTAATTATTTTCAGCGTTTTTCTCAAGAGTATGTAGGTGATGATGATAAATCAACAAAACGATATTTACATGGAATTATATGTAAAATTATGTCCCAGGTGAACATGTTTTGAAAGAATATGTTCTCAGATGTAGAGAATCTCACTCTCATTTAGAAGGGGAACCTAAATGAGGAATATGGTACAATACAAGAAGCATTCACTGGATGACTAGAGTGTGCTCTTCCTACGAGCAGGAGGAAATATTATGAGATTCATAGTTAGGAAAACATAAATCAAGGTTTAAAATAATGAGGAACAGTTTCATAGGACAATACACAAGTGTTTTTTCACTAGTGTGCAAGGTCATGACACTATCCGATGTATTTTCCTTGACCAAAAAAGGAGTGAAAATGTTTCTGAAAGATGGGGAACCTATATAGGTTCTGCAGTTTTATGCGAAATAATTGTTTTGGGTAAGAATCTACATAGAGTCATAATGTGGGAATGAGATCTTCTACACCATATATGTTGGGCAACTGGAGTTCTTTTGGAAGAAGCAGTAGAGGTAGTGGATGTGGTGCTTCTGGGAAAGAGAACATGTATCATCATAGTGGTTCTACTAAGGGGTGTTGATCAAACACAAAGGAAAGTGTAGTAGGAGAGTCACATGATGTTTATGCTACATTTTTGAAGAGAGAGGATGGGAAATCAAGAGTTTGATGTGCTAATCTTGAATATCATTATATAGCTAGATCTTTGTTTGATAATGGTTCCTATCATTACATTATATATCCAAATATTTTTAATGTATTTATCATGGAGGTGGAGTCAATGAATGGAGTAATGAAAACATATACACCATTGGGAACCTAATCTAGAGATATATGGCTATGTAGAGGTTGTTCACTAGAGATAAGATGTTAATGTTTTCTTTGGGATCTCCATGTCCTTGATATGATGAGATCTGACAAGATTATGCGTGAAGACATATTATTTACATACCAAACCCACATCAATTGTTATCACTCGATATTGAACATTTTGTTTTATTTGGGTAACTAGTATGTTCATCCTTGAATGTGGGATATCGAGGAATGCTTTGCAGGGAAAATAACTCAAAAATGGTTAAGATCCCAGTCCATTGTGTAAGTCATTAGTTGAATGATGGTGGTGGTAGGAAATAATTCCTTCATCCACTTGTAGAACAGTTCAAATATGACTTTCCTAAAGACTTCCCATAGTTTCCAGATTAGATATATGTGGAATTCACTATTGATCGTGTACATGGGGATGATCCCTTATATATTCCTCCATAATGAGTGGCACCAACTAAGTTTCAAGAGATCAATAATAAGTTTGAGGAGATGAAGGATAAAGTGTTTATACTTCCATGTACGTCACCTTGGGGATCACTTGTTTTGTTTTTAAATAAGGCCAACTGGGGATTACACATGGGTGTTGATTACCAAAAGTTGAATATGATGATTGTGAATAACTGATATCCTCTTCTGCGCATTGATGAACTATTTGACCTGCTAATGAAAGGTTATGTTTTCTCAATGTTTGATTTTTGATTAGGTTATCATTAAGTGATAGTTCATACTTCGTATATACAATGTATTTAATTAAAAATAATGTATCTACTTTATGAGTTTGACTTAAGGTCTTTTGGGATGTCAATTGCTATAGAATTTTTTATGGACAGGATAAAAAATATCCATCATCTGTACATTGATCAGATTGTGGTAGTGTTCGTGTATGAAATATTTGTGTACTTCAAGACTCAGATGATCATTCCCATCATCATTATATCATCTTGATTACACATAAAGATCATCAGTTATACACCATGCTATCGAAGTGTCAGTTATGGGTTGGTCAGATACACATTTTAGGGAATCTTATCTAGGAATAAGGTGTTGTGGTGGACCCATAGAACATTCACGTAGTTGTTACTTGGTAGAATAACAATAATATTTTTTATATGCAAATGTTTTTGGGATTAATTTGACATTATATGAGTTTCAACCATGAATTTTATACATTATTACTACCATATTCAAGTTTGAAAAAGAAAGGGATAATGTTTGAAAGGACGAACCCATGCGATAATTTATTATGAGAATTGAAGTAGAAAATGAAAACAGAACCAATCATGATCCTACCAGAGTTAGGTGAGGAGTACATGGTGTACTTTTACACATCAGGAATAGGAAATAAAGTTATTTTGATGTAGGGGGATCAATTAGTGTTGTTTCTTTCTTGTCATTTGAGGCTATAAGAACGAAATTACCACATTCACAACCTTGAGTTGGATGTAGTGGTTTATGCTCTTTATTTTTGGAGAAACATACTCTTAGGTGAAAATTTATTGTTTTTTCATATCAAATAATCATAAAAAATATTCTTTCACTACATGACATGAAAACTTGACAATGAAGAAATGTAGTGTATAAGAATTCCTTGGATTTGGAACTAGTATATAAACTGACAATGGTTAATAGTGTGGCTGATGCCTTGTGTAGGAATACTCTGACATAGTTGGTGCATTAGTTGAGTGAGGAGTAGGTGATGATGAATTTCTTAGATGAAATGCTTGTGCTGGTTTTGAAGAGTACGGAGAAATTAACTTTAGTTTCAGTATAAGTACAGTCAAGAATCTTGAGATTGATCATGAATTGTGAGTATGATGATCTGGAGTTCATAGCCATGAGTGAAGCCCTTGAAGGCGGGGATACACCTTCGTACTAGATGATATATGAGGATGATGTCATATATAAGGAAATATGGTTTGTTGTCCCTAAAAATAACCAATATTAACACATCAAATAATTCATGCCTCAAAGCTAGTTATAGATCATGTTTTGAAATAATTTACGGTGACATAAGATGATTGTTTTTGTGGCTAGGAATGAAAATGGAAATAACTGTTTTAATGACATGATGTTTCACCTGTCTGCTGGTGAAGACGGAGCACCAATGACCTAGAGGATAACTTCTGCTATTTCCTTTTTTAGGAAGGATGTGTGATGATGTATCTTTTGATTTTATGGGAAATCGTCAAAATTAACCAATTGGAGAAACTTTATATTCAGGAGATAGTTTATTTTCTTGGAGTTCCAAAAAAAAGAGTATCGCATTGTGATCTTCACATTACATCATGATTTTGGTAGGGCATGCAGAAAGTGATAGTCACAAGAGTTTTTTATGTACATACATCAACCCAATGACATATGGTCAATCGGATCATACCATACATCTTCAAGAGGATATGTTGTAGGAAAGTGTTCTATATTTTTGTGGTTCATGGTTGAAGCACTTATCATTAGTGGAGATCACCTATAACAATAGTTGTTTATAATCTATACAGATCCAACCATATGAGGCACTTTATGGAAGGACGTACAGAAAACTACTATGATGGATGGATGAGGGAGAGTCAATGTTCTGGGAATGAGTCTCATGAAGGATACATTGGAGCATGTGTAGTTCATTATGAAATATATGGATTCATATTAGAGTAGGAATAAGTCATATGATGACATGAGAAGAGGACCCCAAATTTATACTGAGGGTGATCATGTTTTCCATTGGGAGTCACCTTGGTTTTTTCACTTCTAGTTATAGAGTTATGGAATGTTGGCACCCAGTTATTCGGGACTGTTGGATGTTGTACAGAGAATTGGTCTGGCAGTGTACCAATTAGCCCTCCGACAGAAATACAACATTGTGTTTACCTCCCATTATGTGTCACAAATACAGAGGTAAAACCCTTTCCATTATAATTTTATCTATGTGAATTAGTTTTACATTGAGGTATATGTGTCCCATGAGGATCATTTGACATGTGTCCCAGATCATAATTTCAAAGTGTTTCAAGGAATGATTCTGCTTATATTTCATGTGTTATGAAAAAATATACGTGTTCAAGAGGAATCCATGGAATGAGAAGAAGAAATGAAGGATCAATTGTGAATTAGTTTTGGATTGGAACAATATTGATGTTCAGGAGTGAACAACGACGGTGATATGTTATATGGTAAAATATTGTATGATCTCATAATATTTTGAGCCATATCATGTGTAACTTCCTATACTTTTTGTTTTTTTGACGAACCATTATCATGGAATTGTGGTTTGATGTGTGTTTGGGTGATGTTTTATGAAACATATATAGAAAGAGGGATGTTTATGATTTGTTGATATTTTGAAAAACGGTGTGCCCAAACCCAGGTTATTGTGCGAATGAAATCTAGGATAGTGAGTTCCAAATGGTTTGTTCACAGTTTCCTAAATCATATATGGACCATTTTTTTTACGAAAATTATTTTTTAAATAATCCTAAAACCTAAATCCCAACTATTTAGACCTCATATTGGGATTGACAAATTATAGGCAATCCCAGTTCCATTCAGAGGGCTTCCATGGTGAATTGAATGTCGTTATTTAGGATCCAAAGCTAGAAACAAAGATCTTCTCTCGAACATGTAAGTGGATTTCATTCCAAACATTCTTCCATTATTTCCTCTATAATTCATGTATCATTTAATGGATTATAAACACTATTTCCATTGATCCAAACCATTGTTTTGAGATCTAGATATATTATTATGGATGTAGATCTAGAGTTTAATCTTCTTGATTCCTTTGATATTAATTATTTCATTTTAGATTTAGATCCTGATTTCGACAACATCATTGTGCCACATAGATTTTAGGGATTATCAATGGGAAAACATAAATCAAAAAACTGAGGTTGGTGGTCTTAATCAAAATCCCATATTCTTGTATTTGATATATTTATGTGACAATAATTATTTGATATCTTACATAAATAATTGATTTTATAAATTAGACTAATTGGGAATGTGAAATTTACTCCATGACACCAGAATGAATAAATATGTGATTGAACAATGAGGCTAAGGGGTTGTCCAAATAGATGTTTGATTTAGTGATATTATTTATGGGTTGAGATATTTTGATTTTGTTTTTTAATTTGGTTGGGATCAAGATAATTAATCAATGGAAATTAATTATGAGATATGGATTTTCTAAGTGAGCTAATTAATGGAGGATTAATAATGTGCCTTGTTGTTTCATTAATATAATTCATTATGGATTTAATTTTGATAAGTTGATATTTTATTTGGGTATTTATTTTAAGATAATTATTTGTGGAATGAAATTAATGTTTTTTGACTAATTAATTTGTGAATTATTTAATGGGTTGTTCACTTAGATAATCATGGGATGAAAAATCAATTTTGAGATATTTATCTAATAGTTGTATAGGAAAGGTATTGATGTTAATAATTATTTATTAATTAATAAATTATTTAAATGATTAGGATTTTCTGTTCTAGACATGGACTTATAGACAAATAGAGATTTTGGGGATTAATTATCGAGTTATACCACAATCATTTATCCAATATCTTGTGAGTTGAGTTGGTACACATGATGATCTACACAAAACAGGATTTGGGGTGGTTGAAATGGTGATCAACATCAGTTGAGATTTTTGGTGTTAGGAATTTTTATCTACACTGAATGAGATTTGGGTTGTTGGCATGGTTTTCAACCCCAAATGAATGAAAATAATGAATTATTAAATGAATGAGAGATGTGATTAAACCTCGAGTTTAATGTGTTTTAAAAAAAAGAATAAATGACTACGTGATAATTGTTTAATAATGAATTTTACTTGTAGTTTTATATAATTTCATACACTATCATTTTACTGGACTTGTTTTAAACACCATTGGTGGAGTCCCACTGAGTTATACTCAAACCCTACATGGGCCACCTGAACAATACCAGAGAGTAATTTGCTATTGAATGTTAGAATAATGGTAGGGCCCTGAGATTGTTGTTGTTTGGGAATATATCATGGGTGGTGGAACTGAGCATGGTTGATGATTAAATATGGAATCTTTTTGTCATTAAATATTGTTTCATTGTTGAAATATGGCACAAGAATTGTTACGTCTCATTATCCATTTCAGTTGAGTATGATATTTCTTATTTTGAATATATTATGGAACTGGTATTGTTCTTGTGATTTGTATTTTTCTACACGTGTTTATTTTTGTTTTCATCTAATTTTACATTAAATTGAAAACATATTGTATAACCTCATTCAAAATTACATTCCATTAAATTGTTTCTATTCGACACCCACTACAGTATGGGGAGTAATGCATGCAAGCATGTGACCGACCAGTTAGAGGCCCTGTAGCATAACACCAAAGTCAGGTCATTTGAAAATAGGTGTTGCTTCAAAAAACAGATATTAAAAATATTCCACATGTGATGTAAAGACTTATATTATGGAGTGTTACTAATCTCAAATGAATAATTATAAGAAGTAAGTTCCGATGAAATATGAAAATATTGGTGTAAAAGTGGGGAATATGTTCCAAGCATTAGAAAATATTTGTTAATGGTGTGAGAAACCTAGGAATATTTATTACAGGTTTATTTTTTTGGTATCATCACAAAAAAAGTTTCTTAACTATTCTCGTGATATGAAGGTGATGAAATAATATAATGATGAAAAACCACATATCATTGAAAACACTTTTAATGCTAAAAAGGATAATGGCCAAGGATATTTGATTGTTGGTGGTCATTTATGAGGATAGGATATAGAATATTATTGAATAATTTTAACAAATTCATATAAGGGATGGTGAAATTTTGGAATGTTGGAATATATCACAATAAATGGTGTTGTATTAGTCATTATTTGTATAAAAATGATGAAATTCATGAAAAAATTCTATGTTGACCGGATGAAACACAACCTGATTAGTGTTTCACTTCATTTTAATAAGGGTAAAAACTTATCTAATAAAAGGATGTGTTTTCTATAAAATTTTTGTAAGATGGAAGGATTATAATAACAAGACAAAAAATGGAAAATTATTCCAAAATAGTGAAAAGAGAAATAATGTATCTAAGGAATAGTGGATGAAAATCAGTCTTGCCATATAATTCTGGGACACATGTGCTAATGTAACATTATCAAGTTACAAAATATTATAGTTTCTGTGATGTTCGTGATATTTTCATATGATGGTTTTGGTGTTATAATATTTTTCAAAAATAAAATATTACAATTGTTTTTCATAAGAAATATGAAATTTTTTCAAAATAACCACTAGAAATTATTGATTCAAATATTTATGGGGCAATAATAAATCTATCAACGTGTCTAGATAAGTATATAAGAAAATAAATTGATGAATTTAATCACATCAATATTGTTATGTATATTAATAATAATTAAGATGCTCTAAAAATAATTTTTCATTTCAAAAGGAAAGAAAATAAATAATGTGAGTATTCATTGAATAATGTGATAACTAAAAATGTTTGTGAGTACAAAAATGAAAATTCTAAAAATTGTCTTAAGAAGCATGGAATTCATCATGAGTTCATTTCACCATACAGACATTTGAAAAATGGTGTTTCTAAAATAGATGATAAGAGTTTGATGCAAATGGGGAGAACTATGTTGCATGAACACGGAAATTCTCATAACAAATTGAGGCAATCCATGAGTACAGTTAAAAAATTTTAAAAATTATTTTTATATATGCCATGTTAAGATGTGACTCTATATGAAATTATATTTATTAAAAATCCATGTTTTATACTCATAATATTTTTTGGGATTCCATTTATCATAAATAAGAATAGTGGAATCCTTGAAATTTTTTAATAATGAGTTGATGATTAAATTTTTCATGGATATTTCCTAGACGGACAATGATATATATGTTTTAGAAAAGACAGAAAAATAATTATTTATTTTAATTATGTGATTTTTATTCAATATGAATCGGATTAACCAAAAAACTTATGTAGATTTGGATGTTCAGTTGGATAAAGAATTTTTTGATAAATTTTATGATAATTCTTCAAACTGTGGCAATATACTCAATAAGAAGAATCAACATCATCTATTTCCAATGATAAAGTGGAAACTCTATTAACTCATAAAAGTCTAAGGAAAATAGATAGGATCATAACATTTTTTGTGTTCAACATCAAAACTTTCAAACTTGAAGAAGTTCAAAATTTGATACACAAATATCATTTTATTCAAAATTATAGGTGAATGATTAGAATGAAACATTTGAGAATATAGAGTGAGTTTAGTCTATGAATTAGGAACATGATCACATATTAAATAATTATACATTATAAATTATTCCCAATCTGGAAAAAAATATCTTTATTTCTATAGTATGGTTTTTTAAGAACTAGCTGATTGTAGCAGGAGAAGTGTTCAAGAAAAAGGTAAATTTTTTGTGAAAAATGATTCTCAAAAAATGATTATGTTAACTCTGATGAGACCTTTTCTTCTCTGAAAATTTTAAAATCAATCAATATATTTTATTCTATTTCAATAAAATCATGTTTTAAAATCAGTCATATGGATGTGAAGACTTCATTTCATAATGTGGAACCTGTTTTGGATGTTAACATTGATGAAACATGTGTTTTTGTTGTTAAGAATAATGAAATCAATTTTTTTAGCTTTAATATAACCATTTATATGAAAAATATCAAAAGGAACGGTAATCAAAATTGGATTCATGATTAACGATGATTTCTTTCAGGAATGAATGATTTGAAAAAAATCATTACATACAATAAATATAAAAGTTTTCACTCATCGTCATTTTTTATATTAATGATTTTACCTTTGTTAAAAATGATAAAACAACTTCCGAAGTATTTGCTGAAGAGATGAAAATTTTGATTCAGATTTCCAAGGATGTATTGGGATTTACATTCTTGTGTTATAATTTTTTCAAAATAAAAATTAAATTTATTTTTCACAAGAAATTCATTCTAATGAAATTAATTTGATATTTTGCATAATAAATTTTAAACTGGTTTTCATTGAAATTTTAGTGGGAACCAAGTGGTCTAAAGATGTTGAAGGTAAATAATTTACACATAAATATTTTTAATATATGATTTGATGTTTATTATAATTAAATGACCCTAGAAAAGAAGGTCCTTATGCTATAACATAATGTTAATTATTTTAGAGTTCTAATAAATAATAAAATTTCGTTTCTCAAAAAATATTTCTTAAATATATCTATGATACTGAAAATTTCAACATCATGTTTGATAACTCAGAAATTATTGACTTTTTTTGGTATTCAAATGATGATTTTGCAAGAAATTTTGATGATTAAATATCCATATCTAGTTTAGTTTTCTTTCTAGGTAAATGTTATGTTAGTTTCCATACAAAGAAATTGAATTCAGTAACTCTTAGAATGGATAATGATGAGTGTATTTCTATATATCACGATACTACCAATCATATGTTGATGAAAATTTATTTTGAATACCCACTTATTTAAGTAATGTTTTCCTTACTCTCAGGTTGTGATAATCATGTTGAAATTAATAATACAATGAATCTAGAAATGAAATGTCATATAAAACTAATTGACATAATGAACAACATAATTAATTAGAATTTGGAGATGAATGAATTATATCCAGAGTATGTTTTTAAAGTGGAAAAAAATACAGAAATATTTACGTCACCATTTCCAAAATTACCGTTTTATATGTTGAGGTTGAACATTGAAATCCAAAATCATTCTCATCAAGGAGATGATATGTATTCCTATCACATTTCTCAATATAAATTTGGACAGTGTTGTCAAGGGGGGATTATTTCCTTAATCTATCATCATGGAAGAAATTATGAAATGAGTGTAGTGAGTATTCTATAAATCTGTTATGATTTTGTGTTAAATATCCTGAGTTCTTGTTGGAGCGTTTTTATAATAAAAATGTATTTCATGAAATCTGAAGAAGTAATAAAAGATGAAGATGAAGGATAAGGAAGACATAGGATGATGTTTTCTAATAACATGAAAAATAATGAAGTGGAGAAAGGTGAAGAAGATATGATTCACCTATTTGTAAAAAATGATTATTTCTATTAATAATTATTATTTCCTATAAATATTTATCTCATGTAAGAATAAAACTATATATGATTAATCAATTCCATTAGGTTATAATGTTATGTAATATTGGAATATTTTTTGACAAAATAATTCAAAGGGGGATATTGTTAGGAACAATATGATAAGAAATATTACCATATATAGTAATTGTCTTTTATTATCAAGGATTATTGAAAAGAAAAGATATCACCTCAAATTTTTTAATGGGATGATTGGATGACCAATTAGATTTCATAAAGCAGATTCAAAAATCATAAGAAGGTAAATTTGATTAATAAGGAACATTGTTGATGGTATATTGGTATGTTATAAAACATTACGTGGTAAATATGATGATGTTTAAGGTGATCGATCGACGTTAAATTACCACCATATTTGATATTCGTGCTGAAGTCAATATAGATATTTGGGATGGAGATGGATTTTTAATGGTTGTTGTTATCGATGCACATTATTTATGTGGCATTGTTTCATAGTTTTTGAAAAAAATTTGGGGTAAAAAAATATGAGGATAATTATAGAATAATGAAAGGTTAATTAATTATAATGAAATGTTATAAAAAATGTAATTCCATAGGTATCGTGATTGTTGTGGTGAGATTGGGGAAGTTGTGGAGTATCGTGAATATTGACAGTAATCTCCACAATTTTGAGAAGTGGATCATTGTGAGCGTGTGACAGTTTGATGGTGATCTCAACATCAACAAAAAAAGATAAACGGATATCATGATAGGTGGGTCAACATGAAGATATTTTTGAGTGATCCAAAAAATGAATTTATGATGGTGGAGAATCATGAACGATAGTGCCAATAAATATTACGTAAGCCCACATAATTGATTATTAAAATAATACAGATAATAATGAATTTATCTAATTTCATGGAGGTATATGAAATTATAAAACTAGATTTATATGATATCATGACAATCATGATATTTATAATTATGTCTTGAGAAATTCCTATAATTTTAGAAAATGGGTGCTTTTTGATAATGGGAAATTCTATTTTGAATTCGTAAACATTGTGAAAGTATTTTGTTCCATTGTGGTTTTTTTCATCACAACGAAATTGAGCTTCATAAGGGAGCTTCTAGAACATCAGTTTTTGATATCTAATTTATGTGAACAATTCATTCAATGATAATCAACCTAGGTTTATATGAACATGGAAATCTGATTGGGGTATTAGTCAGAGTACAATAATGATTTCTGTAATGTTCGTAACATATTCTAGAATAGAAATTGAGGAACTGTTTTGAAAGATCTTATTTGATAGGATGATCAAGAAGAACAATTACATTATATTACTTAATTTTTTTCTATAATATTCTCAAATGATGTTGGATTGTGTTCATAGTTATATATGAGTGTAAGTAATATCCTACTCATTTTATTCTACAAAAAATTATTTTTTTATTGGGGATTAAGTGGTATTGGATTATTTCAATACCGTACTAAGGAAATATATACTCATTTTGAGTAGTGTTCCCTATAAATTCATTTATTTCAATGGATTTTTGTTTTAATAATGTTCTTTAGGGAAATAAATTCTTAATAAGAGGATATTTTTTTCATATTTATGTAAACATAAAATAAATAGATACCACTAACTCACCCCTCTCTTTATTAGTGATTCTTGAATTCTAAATAGAAAACATCAATTTCAACTTGTGGAGATGGTTCTGTTAATATATTATTTTCTAATGTTTTCAAGATAATTTGAAATTGATAATGTGAATTAAGTGAACATTAATGGGATTATGATATTCTAGGGATGGAAATATAATATCTCGAAATGTTAAATGATGAATTGTTTTATATATAATTTTTATGAATTTCATAAAGCTAAAAAAAGTTTTTCTTCTTATTGATGTAAAGGTTCTACATACACTAGTCAAAAAGATGAATCATGGGAATGTTGGAAGACATAAAAATTCATTAATCTGATCACATTATAAAAGTTATTTTTAATAGTGAATAATTATTTAATAGAAAATGTTATCTAGGATAATCTAAAAGAATATATGATGGAAATTCCCACGTAACGAAGGAAAAACAAAATATATGTGGACTGAAGCATGAGGATTTTAAAATGGGGGAACGTAAATATTTTGGGGACTTTTTATGATGTTAAATGAAATTTTCAGCACTATCATATGACTTTTAGAAAATATGGATGATTTTAATGTTGTTTAAAATAACGTCTGAATTCTGATCCAGAAGATTGATTATATTGTTTCTTCATTAGAACATAATTAACAAAAAACAATATCAATTGATTATTTTTATATTACACTCATTATAATTTAAATGATAAGGGAAAATATTATTAATTGAGAATCAAATGATGAATGATAAATCTCATAGAATTCCATTGAGATTGAATATGCTATGATGTTTCTTAATGATGATTGTATGACTGTCTCTGACTATGAATATGAGGTATATAAAAATCATAATGAATAGTTATCGTTTTTTTAGGAAAATCATCGATGATGAATATATAAATCTGATGGAAAAACCTTGATTATTTAAATGTGGGCCTTTTGGACAAATTATTAAAAATTTAAATCCATGAAATAAAGAATAAGATTGTGATAAAAAAGAAACAAGGCCATGAATGTCCTGGAATAAATATGGTGGTAAAGAAAAATCATTTCCAAATTGATTGATAATGAGATATTAAAATATAAAATAATAATATTTGTTTCCGAAGATAAAGAAAAATAAGACAGTGATGTTGAATCCAAAAAAAATATTTTACTAATAAAGATAGAGAAAATATGTAATACCCCAAAATTTAATGAATGTATTTTGAAAATTAAATGATATTAATTCATCACTAAGATCTGAGACAGAATATAATTTTTATTTCTAGAATGGTTAGACAATATTTTTGTACCTTTTTAAGGTTTAATAAATAAATTTGAGAGAAGGTTTTGTTAAATTTTAAACTAGTGCCCATTTAAAAAATATGATGACACTGTTGAACTCAGAACCTCAGTATTCTCATAGATACGGAAAAAAATTGGTCGGTCTGGGACAAAAATAGAATGTAGATTTCAGTCTTAAATAAAAAATTGAGTAATGATTAATTTAGTTTGAAATTTTTAGAACAAATAAATGATAACTAGAATCAGAAATATGAGAGTATAGTAGATCTCATGAGTGAATTTTTTCGCTTTAGCAAAGCGTAACCTCGACCGGTGTGGGTCGAGGGATAATGCTAGTCGTCAGACATTTCAGAGGAAATAATAAAATAAAATAAAATTTAATGTTATTTTTTTCTTTGTTGTTATGTAGTGACATGTTAGTCCTACGGTGCAGCGATAAGAAGACCATGAATATCATTAATGAATCACCGTAATGATGTTGGAATGAAACATAATAGAAACTCCAATTTACATTTTATGAATTAATTTCCAAAGAATAAATTAAGGATTTTTGGCACATTATTTGTATCGTTTTAAGGATTTTCTTGGTGGAAACAAAGAATGAAGATGGACTAACACACATTATTTCAACATTCGAATAATTGATCTTAATGGATGGATATTGATCCAGAATGAAAAACAGAGGTGTGGGATCTCGTTCTTCCTCGATCAACTATCCTATCCCAGGTAAGGTTTTGATTCATTTTTTTGAGAGTTTTTTTCGAAGTTATTTTTAAAACGATGCACGTGGGTAAACTCAGTATCATGTCATCTTGTAGATCGATCATTCATGTGGTATTGTTAATTATGTAGGATAAAAGGGATATATATCACAATGATTATACCACTCTATTTTGGATTTTCATGATCATGCTAATAAGAACACATCTGGGTCAACTAGAACAAATACCTAGATCATTCTTTGGGTGTTCATATGTGTAAATACTTCCCCCTTTTCCATCTTGCATTATCTAGCTCATCGAAGAGAAATGGTCAATGGCACATTGGCCATAGAGGAACATCGTGGATTAGTCATGGCAAGGTATGTTGTTGCTTTGGCACAGTGCCGCATCAGCCGTACATTGTGGCGATAGTAGGAGGTAACACCGGGCCGCACCACCTGGTCAGGGCCACCGGTCGTGGTAGATAACCCAGGCTATGATAACCTTGCACAATTGCGGGTGGGAGGCATCGCATTTGCAGTGTAGCGCGATGACGATTGGGGCCACCAGCATGGAGGATGCCCGAATGCAGTAGAAGGACACGATTGGCCATCCCCGTCGTAGTTTCATGCCATGGTCCACAGACTATAGAGGTGATTTGGACCCCCGGCTTGAAATGGGTTACATGGAGGAACCAGTCTTCCTGGCCATATTGGATGGAGGAAAATGTGGAACCCCAATAGAAATGTGTGGTTTCACAAACCAGACCATGCTTGACATCTGGGATAGGATCAGTCAAGCACTCTAATGTGGGTTGGGATGAAGGGGAAACATGGTTTCCAGATTCCCTGGTTATGTAGTACAGATTAGACTATGTCAGATAGAGGAAAAGAAAGCGGACTGTGTCACTAGGCATCCCGGTGGGATGGACCCACGGCTGAACCATGCTAGGTCCAACAGAGCCAAATGTGTCTGGCCAATGGGCCATCTTGGACCGGGAGAAAGGGTGATTCTGGATCTTTCCAACCAAGACCCAACAAGTTTGGGTCAGCTGAAATGGGTTGGTCCGTACTGGACCCTAAGGGTGGGTTGGTTGGTCAATCCTACCAAGTAGGATTGGGCCTAGACACAACCATCCATTGTTTACTAGATCACTAGTATCATTCATATTGGGAATCTAATTGACGTTCCTTCATTGGCATTGGTAACATTGAGATAAGAAATGCCTTTTGATATATGGTAAGTGATATTTTGTGACAGATGGGATATGAACAACTGATTGAGGAGTAGATTCTCCGGGAATCACGCGTTCTGGAGAGCGGGAATCCTACAGTTAGTTGTGACATGATGAATATGATGAGTGGGCCTTAGTGGTCCAACAGATGTGTGTACCTACAGGGTTTAAGAGACGAGCGTAATATAGTGATTCAGTAGACGATTTTACATTATTGGTTCTCTAGAAGAGCGTACCATAGTTTTTTAGAAGATAAGAATAACATAATGGTTCGGAAGAGGAGCGGACCTCAGTGGTGTATCAGATAATCAAACCTCATTAGTCTAGCATAATATAGGATCTTTGTGGCCCAATGGAATACAAATCCTCAATAGGCCAACAGAAGATCAGACCTCTATAGACTAGCATATGAGTGTACTTCATTGGTTCTACAGAATAGTGGACCACAATGGTTTGGTAGTCTAGGGGACCTCAATTTTCCAATAGATGAGTGGACCTCAGTGGTACAGTAGCCGATAAGACCTCATCGACTCATCAGGAATGAGTTATTTAGTTGTAAAAGATGATTCAACTTTACGATTGATAAATATTACTTTTTATAATTTTATTTATCAAGTTGAAAGCTGTCATTGATTTGTGGTATTGTTTTCTGGTCGTTATTCATATTTTTTCCATTGTGGTTTGGGTTCCCTACTTAGTATTGTGTTACTCAACCCTGAACGAGCTTCACCCACTTGCGTTTTGTCTCACGCAGGTGATTGATTCTTTGATGGAGTCTTTGGTGGTCCTGGACTAGGTGGCTCATAGTGTGTTAGGTTATAGGTGAAGTACATATATGGATAGAGACATCTACCATTCACCTACCAATCAGGTAGGGTTTGAGAAGATATAACATGGATGCTTTGCTTATCATTGGGGTTCTGCAGTTCTATTCAGCCCCCCTTGTACTTTTCTGTCTGTATTATACTCCCTATATTTTTTTAAGTGAATATTGTGGTTTACATTGTGATAACTATATATAGATTGATATTTTTTCATGTTTATAGGATTGAAGGAAAATTCCTTCCTATTTTTGGATATGCCTATTTGGTGATAGTTTCAAGCCCCTAGAATATGGAAAGCGATATTGGGGTAGTCACGACACGGGCCACGAGGGGGATGAGTTGTGAAGAAGTGCAATTAGAGGGCATTATGTTATAATAGAATAACTAAGAGACTAAATATTTATAAGGAAACAAATTTAAGTGTTTTGAGTAAGAATTTCAGGCTAGAGAGTCCATTGTTGGTGTGGCAGTCGATGTATCCACACAACAAGATCCTAAATTATGTTTTCTGACCTAGTACATGATAACATTATTTATAATCATTTTTAGTGTTTTCCCATGATATTTTTGAGTCCTATTCATCGTACTAGGAATAATAAATTTATTGAGGTTAATCTTGAACTATTTATGGATTCCCCCACAGAGGCAGTAATCCATGATTCCAGTGTGTGGCCACAAGGATGGTCTATAGAGCAATGAGGCTTCTGTACAATGATTGTTACCAGAGATGGAACCATCATGCAGTGTCCAAGAGATACCACTACAAATTGGTCAGCAGTTACATCCAGTTTACCAGTATAGGACGCTCAAAAGAATAGTTACTTACACGAGTTACAATGAAGTAGACCTCCCAGGTTTAGGGATAGATAGAACCTTATGACACTAAGTATTGGATAGAGGAAGTGAAGGGAGTCTTCTTCTTAGTGAGGAGACCAGTTTACTAGATGGTGGTTCATGAAGTGCGTCTTATGTAGGTCTCATCAATTATATGGTCTTGTTTTACCATCCAATAATATGAGGAGGTGAACCTCACCTGTTCTGAATTTGAATGAATTTTTAATGAAGTGATCTTCCCCACGACATTGTGCTCAAAGTTCTTTGATGAGCTTATTCACTTACAAAAGTGAAACCTAAGAGTGTATGAGTACTCTATGAGTTTCATAGACCTCTCTTGTTAGCCTATGGGTATAGTGTGGGACCCTTTATTCTAGTGCTCTATCCATTAATCATGGACTCCGATGGTAGATCAGGGAATCCATGAATTATCTCAGAATTCCTATGCATGACGGGGTTTTGTAGAGAGATTTTGTAGTTGAGTAAGAATAAATGGTAGGAGCTACATCCATTTGATGTTTTGTTGAGTCATCCATGATTGGATGCTGAAAAATGACATAGAGGACCAAATATTCCACACCATTCATAGGACGAACCTATGAATTAGTGTCAGATGTGCAAAATACCCTGAGTATAGAGAGTATTTATGACAGAAGAGTATGCTACACATGAGGTGGGCAGTGGTATATGGCTCAGGATTTCCTGCCTCGCTCCATATAGAACCGAAAAATAGTCAAGGGACCCTTTATTAGACAATTGAGATAGGAACATGTAGATATGCTAGATGGATGCTATGAAAAATGGTTGGAACAAGCAAGAAGAGAAGGTTGTAGGTATTAGGTACTACCACTACAACACAAAGGGGGTCCTCCATGGGATCCAGAAGTGGTTGGACAGTGGTGGTCTCGAATTCTAGCAGTCGGGGCCTATAATCTAGGTGTACCAAAGATGATACATGGTGTGATATATGTCTTCTACACATTATATAATGTTCTTATAGACATTGTTCTAGTCACTCATTCCTTTCCATTCACCTTGTTTGGAGATTGGCGATTTTGATCGAGCCATTGGCTAGATTCATACAATTAGAGACTCTTACAGGAATAGACTCAGTGACTACACACCAATTATGATAATGTGAGATAACTCTTGGAGGTGAGATATTTCGCTTTGGAATCCTAGTAGTGATGTTTATGCTTTAAAACATCATATGTCATATAGACTGCCTATCCACAGTTCATACCAAGTTTGAATGTTTTAGCAGTACTGTGTATTGTGTCCATGGAGATGGTGTTAGGTTTTACATTATCGAAGAAAATGAATTTATAGAAACTCAGTATGGAAACAGGCATATGAGGGTTCATCAAATCCCTAATATTTTGGCTTCCATATCCCTCAGTGTAATGGATGAGATGATTCCATAGTTTCCTTTAGTGGTGGATGTGTATGAGGACGTCATTCTAGAAGATTCTCTAGGAAAACCTCCACACAGAGAGGTTTACATCTGCTTTGATTTGTACAATGAGATGACATTGATATCTACAACTTCATATAGAATGGGTCCCATATTACTCTAGGCACTGAGGGTACTGAGTGAGAACATGAAGAGGATGGGGTTTGAATGACCTAGAGTTTCCCCATGGGTGGCCCCTCTGTTGGTGTCCATGAAGGTAAGAAGATGCACGGGGTTATGTGTGGACTTCCGAGACCAAAATTACGTGACCATGAAGAACATATAACATCTATGAATGATTTAGGTATTTTTCGTCCTGTTGAATACAGTGAGACGGTCCTCTATTATGGACCTCAGATCAGTATGTCACCTACATCGTGTACATGATGTGGACATCTCGAAGAAGTCATTCAATATATTAAATGGTGACTACGAGTTCATATGTATGATGTTCGGTGTGATGAACACCCTATTAGTACTCATGGGACTCAGGAATAGGATATTCTAGTTGTACATTGATATGTTTTAGTGGTCTTCATTGATGAAATTTTATTTTATTCATCATTCAAGGTAGAGAAAGTGATATACTTGAAGTTGGATCTGGACACACTCTGAGATCACATATTTACAGAAATATCTTGAGGAGTGAGATTGGGACATGGATGGTCCACCACATGGGACATGACATCTCAGAGGCTAGAGTCTATGTGGATCCAGTGATGATAAATGTCGTGCTTTTATGGGTTCCCCCCTATAGCATTCCAATTATGCAGAGTATCCTTGTATTTTCAGGGTACTATCAGACGATTATAACCGAATTTTCTAGAGTATTATCTCCAATTAAGGTATCGAATAATAAAGGAAGACCATAAAAGTTGGTAGAATTATTTCGTCAGAGAATTCTTTATTTGAGGAATAACTTGAATAATTCTCACATAATATTTTTTCCAGAGGAGGGTGCTGACTATGTGGTGTATTTTGATGAATCATGAACCTTGATTGGTTGTGTCATGATGTAGGGGGAAGTAGTTGTTGCTTAGGGGCCACAATAACAGATACCACATGATCAGATCTTTGTGACACATGACCATTAGTTGGTAGCTATAGTCTTCACACAGATGATGTGGCGACACTACCATATCAGTGAATGATTCATTCTCTTATCTGACCACAACAGTCTCAATTATAGTATTTCTCAAAAGGATCTGAATCAGAGATAGGGTCATTTTATAGAGTTCTTCATGGAATATTACTTCGATATAGTCTAAAATCCTTGGATTGGGAACACTGTGGAAGATGCTCTCAATATGACATCGAGTTCAAATCTAATGAATGATGCCTCATAGAAGTTGTCCTTGACTGATATATCCTTTAAAGATAGAGATTAGGTTTCTTATCATCAGTTTTTGGTAGATTCCCCTCCATCATAAAATGTCCTATAGAGGTGCATCATGGAGATTCTAGATACAAAATTACAAGGGCCTATATGTCCAAAGGGCATGCCCTTAATTGATATTCTAATGGTGTGCAACATGTTATCCTTTTCAGGTGACACATCATTGTACTAGTGGTATTGAAAGAGGTGTTTTTGGGGTATTTACACACATCCCCTTTGACAGTACATCCTAACGGGGAAGAGATGTACTAGGACCTCTTACGTCAGTACTCGTGGCAGGCGATAATGAATCCAGTGGGAGAGTTTGACTCGAGATGCCTCACTTGTTAGCAAGTGATGGCTGATCACCACATTCTAGTTGGTTTAAAAAAACCTATCATCTTAATGTAGTGGATGTTAGATAAGATATATATGGACTTCATGATGGTATTACCACGTACTTTAAGGGGTGCAGATACCATATCGATGATCGTAGAAAGACTAACCATGTCATCCCACTTTCTACCCATTCGAGAGTATGGTTCATTAGAGATGTTCAGATGAATCTATGTGTTTTACATAGTTTGACTCCATGGATTCCCGTCTATGATAGTCCTAGATCGTAATGCAAACATTATGTATTGGTTATGGAAGGTATTGCAGGAGGAATTTGGGACGCATTTTTTCTTGAGAACAACCTTTCACCCACAAATGGATGGTCATATGGAGTGAACCATATATAATATAGAGTACATGATTCTTTATTGGGTCCTTTAATTTGGCCACAGTTGGGAGGACCAACTACCACTGATGAAGATTTAGTAAAACTACATATACCACTAAACCATCAGTACAGAACTGTTCAATGCACTGTACATATGAAAATGCAGGTCACCCTTGGGCATGACAAATCCAAGGGAGTCAGCACTGATGGGCCAATATGAGGTACATGATACCACTGAGAAGGTGTAATTCATCTGATAGTGGAAGAAGACTGCATAGATCCTACATAAATCCTACGCATATAGGTCATGAAGACATTTAGGGTTCAAAAAATGGGGCTATTTATTCATACAATTCTCTCCACGATAAGGGATACGATGATTTGGTTAGGGTAGAAAGTTATCTCTAAGGATAATCAGACCTTTCCTAATACAGCGTAGAGTTGGTGAAGTAGCATACTACTTTTCTCAACATCCATAGTTAGAGATGGATTGTGATATCTTCCACACACACAATCTTATGTGATATGTGCATGAAAAATCACACATCATCAACCACAACGTTCTGGAGATTGACGACAAGGTTATATTCAAGGAGTACTTGGTAAAGTTAGTGGATGGTTATGAGTGTATCCTTCCGGGATAGTCGATTCCTCTTGGGCGTGCTCTTTGGTAGCATGGGAATCTCCCAAACAGAATGTGGGTGCAGTAGGCTCGTATTCATTCTTAGTACCCCCATTAGTTTGATTAGCCCTTGTTTTGGATTTTGATGGTGTAAAGCCATCATGTGGGGAGTAAAGTAATACCCTATAATTACATGATTTTTTTGAATTTTATATGAGATTATTTAAATAAAATGATCTTTGGTAGAATGTAATACCATGGATTAGAGTAGATGGAATGCAATTTTGAACTTTTAATGATCATTAAATAGACATGTGATTGGGGTTTTATAAATTTAAAAATGGTGCCCAGATCAATACTATGATGAAACCATTGAACACAGAGAATCATGATTCACCTAGAAAGGTCCAAACAATGGTTGGTGTGGTATTACTATGGAAATGTTTTTTGGAAGTATATAAAATAATTCAATAATTATTATTTAAACTTAAAATCATTCTAATTCCTAAATAGTAACTCAGATTTGAAATCTGAGGGTACAATTGATCTTTTGAGGGCATTATTCCTATAGGCGAAGCCTATCCTAGATTGATGCGGGTCGAGGGAGATTGTGTATTTTTTAAAATTTTCATAGGAAAAAATATCATAACATCAAAATTTATTTTATTTGTTTTCTTCATTATTTTGTAGTGACATGTAAGCGTTGTGGACCAGTAATGAAATGATTCCTAATCAAATTGTTGAATCATCGTAATGATTCTACAACACAACATAATAGTAATGATGATTCGGTTTTTGATAATTATTAGCCTAACATGAAAAGCTAGATTGTTGGAATGATCCTGGGATTTCTTTGCAGCTTTGGTGGATGGAAAAAATGAAAAATGAATGAAGAATTCACTTACGTCCACCCTTTGGTCAATAACTCGCAGTGGTGGGAAATAGACCATGAATGAAGATTTGAAGCACACAATCTCATTCTTCCACCTCCAAAAGTTCAATCCCAGGTAGTGGTTTGATGCTTTTCTATTGTAATTTCTTTTCACCATTCGTTCTTTTAAATGACCAAGGAAGCTTAACATGCGTACAAGTAAACTGGAAGATCAATCATTCATGTTGGTTGGTTAATTGTTCCATATAATGATGGTAACTATCTAAATTATTATTCATCATATTTTATTTCTTCATGAAGCTGCTAATAGAAACACATCTAGATCCACACGAACAAATACGCAGATCAATTTTTGAGAGTTCATAGGATTGGCTCCTTCCCCATTTTCCTTTTTAATTTTTCCTATTCATCGTGGCACAACGGTTAGTTTCACATCTGCCGCAAAGGCACCATGTAGAAATGTAGTGACCTAGAATGTTGTGTCACCATGCCACACCAACCACCTATAGAGCCCGACCATGATGTCAGGAGGGAGTAAAATTGCTGGATGCATAATGTAGTAGCAACAGGTTCCATGGAAACAAAGGGCGGAGACTTACCGTAGGCGAACACGGACAGCCTGCAGCATTAGAGGCACATGCCATGGTCTGTGGACTGCGATAGTGAACAGGTCCCATGAATCGATATTGGTCAAGCAGAGGAACTGATTCCACATAAGGGGACCAAATTTCCGATAATGGGGAACCACCCTAGCACACGCCTCCCAACATCTGAGCTCGGAGCAAAATTTCCCAGCTTGGTAGTTTCAAGTGACCTGAGCTAGAGGAGAACCATCCCATAGATGCATAATGGGGTAGTCTAGTAATGATGTACTTTCCAGATTGAGTCAGACCGTACCAAAGAACACAAACCGGGTCACTGGGCAACCCGATAGATGGACTCACAGCTGAACCGGGTTGTTTCCAGCATAGCCCAACTGGGAATGCCAAACTGGGTCAGACGACAAACAACTATGTCGGGTTGGCCGAAATTGGTTGAGCCATGCCAGACCCATGGGCCGAGATGGTAACGGTTGTCTGACCAATATGGAATGGGACCAGATGTGATGTAAACTATTTACTAAGACTCTATATCATTCAAACCAGGATTCTAAATGAAACTATCTTTATGGAGTTGGGACCCTTGAGATAAGGCTATCCTTTGGAAATATTCTAAGTGATATTATATGAGTGTAGAGATATTCTGGATGGCATGAACTGTATATATTTATTAAATCATGAGCACTTGAGGGTGGTAATCATTTGAATGGATGTGACATGAAAAATAAAATGAGTGGACCTCATAGGTCTAGAAAACGAGTATAACACAATGGTTCATCTAAAGAGCATACCATAGTGGTTCAATAGATGTGTTTACCTTAGTGGTTCATGTGGAGATAATATCCCAATTTTTCAGCATACGAGCTTAACTCAGTTGTTTCGTAGACGAGAGAATCACAGTGGTTCAGCAGATGACTATACCTATATGGTCTAGCAGACGAGAATACATCCTTACTAAAGAAAACAAGTGGAACTCTATGTTCCACAAAAAGAGTGGACTATTGTTGTCCAGCATATGAGAGTACATATGTGGTCCAATAGACGGTCAGATCTTAGTGGTCTAGCAGACAGGCAGACCTCAATGGTCCTATAGATGAGCATACTATAATGGTCTAATAGCTTATTAGAACTCAGTGACAAATCAAGGATGAGTTTCATAGCTGTACAAGATGATTCACCTTTACGAATGATAAATATTACATTTTTTAAATTGAGTTAAAAATACTATGAGTAATATTTTCTCTGTGGTCTTACTATGGGATCTTGTTGTGTGGTATTTCTACTTTTTCATTCCATTGAGGTTTGGGGTCCCCATTGAGTATTGTGTATCTCATCCCTATATAAGATTTTATCACACATGTCGTTTCTCATTCAGGTGATCGATGCTTAGATAGATAACTTTTTTGACAATGACCTGGTGGATCCTAGTGAGATGGGAATGAAGGTATGTATATCAATAGCTACAGACAGCTACCCTCTTCCTATCCTCTAGGTAGGGTTTGAGCAGACTGACCTGGGTAGCTGTACATATCTTGTGGTTTTGGTATTGTATTCTGGAACCTTTTTAATTTTCAGTTTCTATTTTACTCTTTGTATTATTCTCTGTGATTTCTGTGGATTGCATTGTGATTATATTTCACAGTTTGATCATTTTGTTTGTGTACAGGTTCAATGAATAATTCCTTCCCGTTTGGGGTATGTCTATTTGATTCTAGACTCCATCCTCTATCCTATAGAACGTGGGATTGGGCTAGTCAGGGCACGTGACTAGGGGGATGGGTCATGAAATAATAATTTTATATTATTACTGAATAATGGATATTTTAGGATCATAATTTCTAAAAAGAACAAACTAAACATGAATTTAATCTGAATGAAGATTGGAATGAATGTATGATAAATATGGTAAGGATTGAGAATTAAACATGAAGGTGATAACTGAAAATACATAACTAAAAAATAATGAAGGTTTTCCTAGTGATAAATTATAGATCAAAAAATTAGATGATGAATTAAATAATTACCTCAAGAATGAAAATAATCTTAATGATCAAAATATATGTTATGATGAAGATAAAATGAATAATAGATAAAAGATTTCCAACAAAAACATTCAAATGTTGAAAATAGTGGTATAGCTTTAAAAAACTATTTCATAGAATAAGGTTGAAATTCTAGTAAGGATGAACATGATATGTATAAATAAATTACTTTAAAAGTTGAGAATAAAGATAAAATTGGTTATGTGAATAAGGAAACATAGAATATCTTATATGAGGAAAAAGATTTCAATGTTGAAGAATCATAATATTTTATAGAACTTGAGATTTGAAAATAAATATACACTGAATAGAGATACTTATTTTTAAAATAGAATATTTGATGATAAAAAAATTTCTATTAAGAATGCTTATGAGAAATTTTCCTCATCACCAGTCAATCTGAATATTTTAGATGGAAATACTCTTTCAATGTATATTTCTTGTATTTTGGTGGATTCATGAATATTTAAAATATGTTTTGGATCTACCAAAAACATTACTACTATTACACACCTTAGGGGTGGAAAGGCTTGAGGTGAGTAAATCCTATCAAAAGAAGAATTATGTGATGGTTACTCTGAATCCTAAGAATAGGTTCTAACCACTGGAAACTATTAGTGAATGACCTGAACAAAATGGACATCTTGATTAGGGTAGTTTCATTTTTTTATAACCATAAAAAATATTTTTTAAGAGTTTCTGGAATCCATTTGTGAAGAAGGATAAAGAATAATTCAAATCCATTATTGTTGATACCAGATTGAAATCTATAAGAAGGAAGACCATGGATTCTTAAATGTTGGTGTTCAAGTCATATGATATGATATGAAATTATTTTGATTAAGGAGAATTAATTCAATGATGGAATGGTGACATTTGGAAATTATTAATCTCATAGAATCAAAGGTGTTACATCAGCCATCATTAGGAAATAAAATATGCAATCCAGAAAAACATTATATGATGATTGGTCGAAACACAACCTGCTAATTTTATCTTAATATAATTATGACATTAGAATAAATTAAATTAATAAAAGAAAGGGTTCATTAAGAAAAGTGTTGTTGATTAAAAGATAGTTAAGGGAGGACAATGTTAAATTTGAATCATTTTGCACATTGGTTAAAAGGAATACTATGGTCACTTGGGTATAGTGGAGGAAAATCAATTATTGAATAAAAGGCTGAGATATATTTCTTAGGGAAACATGTGAAAATAATCAATGATAGATAGTGTCAATGATTTTATTGATATTTCAGGAATATTATATTTGTGTTTCTCAATTTGTCAAAAATTAATGATTACAAATTCTATGCATAAGACAATTAACATTTGTTCTATACGATCACATAATATTATTCATTATGATATTTATGGGCTAATGAGAGAACAATCAAAAAGTTGTGATTATTACCTCATCACTTTCATTTATGATATTAATAGAATTACATGTGTTATGTATATGGATCATAAGTTAGTTTCTTTGAAAATGATTACTATTTTCAGGAGTAAAATAGAGAAGGAATGTGAGTATTCATTGAAGAATATGAGAATTAATATTGGTGGCATGTATAAGAATGAGAAAATTGATTATTATCTTGATAATAATTTTATTTCTCACAATATATGTTCACCATACACTCTTCAAAAAAATGTGTTGGATAAAATAATGAATAGAAATATGGTTGTAATGTGGAGTACTATATTACTATAGCACATAAAGTATCAGAACTATTGGAGGAAATCAATGCATACTGCTTGGTATATTCAAAACTGATGATTCAAGAGACCAATTTAACATATGAAACCGTATGAAATGTATTATGGAGAAATTTCATGTTTAAATCAGTTATGTTTTTCTTATAATCCATGTATCATAATGAAGAAAGGTGCGATCATTGGAATGATTGTGAAAAGTGGTGGTGATAGAATTATTCTAGGCAATGATCTGGAAAGAAGATGAAATAGATATTTCAACAAAGATATAGGCTATATTTTTTATTACTTTTCATTGAATGTTGATCAGAATAATGAGGATGAAAAGAAAAATTATGTAGATAAGATTCCTGAGAATTATAAAGAATGTTTTGTTTAAAATTTTGAAAATGCAATTTAATATTGATATCCAAAACAATAATAAGATTCGAAATCATTTATTTCTTGTGATAAGGTGTAAAATCATATAAATAATCATATGAGAAGAAGAAAGTGGATTATCATAACTATATTTGTGATAAAAATAAGAAGGTTAATACATGAATAATTACAAAAGATGTTATACACACTTATTTGAATTCAAATGTCGATCCAAATGATGTGAATGAATATTTTGAGAATTTGTAATGGGTCCAGGCTATGAATGGAGAACTGATCAAATATAAAATATTGATTCTTCCGGAAATCATACGAATTCCAAATAAAATTATTGGAACAAAATGTGTTTTCTGGAACAAGATCATTGATGAATGTTAAGGTATATGGAACATAGAACGATAAGTTTGAAAAGGTAAATCACTATTTGATGTTGTCTATTTTGATAATAAATTTTCTATGATTGAAATGATAGAGAAAAATGAATATTTCTTGATATTGTTTCAAAATGAAGATATAAATTAATTAAAATTAGTTGAAGTCTCAATTTCAATATGGGGAACATGATGAGGATGTTTATTTTTACCTACCATGTATATTTTTTTGGGAATGATGAATGTCAATTTTATAGGTTGATGAAATCCTTATAAGGGATAAAACAATATTACAGGGAATAGTACTAAAATTTGGATACATGGTTAAGGATGTTGTGTTTTATTAATAGAATAGTTCATAGTAATCATTCCCTTGATGAAAATTAGGAGTTTTCACTCATTATGAGTATATATTTTAAGGACATATTCATTGTTAGAACTGATGATAGATCTTATGAATGATTGAATGAAGAGATGAAAAAATTGATGTTCATGCTGGGGGAAATGAAATACATTAATGGGTTATAAATTATACCAATAATTAAACACATCTTTTTTTCTAATAAAAAGTATTATATGTATCCTCTTATAATATTTCACATGGAAAATTCAAAAACATATTCCACAACAATTTGAGTGGGGTCGAAGTTGTACAAAGGGGGATAGTATATTGATGTTGATCAAAATGAGTTTCAAAAACTGTTTGGATGTTTTTTTATTTGAAATCTTCAAGACCTGAATTTTTTTATGTCGTTTCCTTATGTATAGGATTTAAAAGATCAGATAATGAAATAAATAACATTTCTGGAAAAAAATTTCTCATATATATCAAGGAACAAAATATTTAGGAATACTGTAAGATATCATAGAATGTATTAAATTGTTTGGGTATTTAGAAAATAATTGGATATGAAATGTGGATGATATAAGATCTATATCTGGGGGTTTTTTATTTCAAAGGGAATGATATATTATTTTCAATACAAAGAAAAAACATAGTAAATCATAGAACTGTTGAAGCTATTTATTTTTCGAGAAATAAAGCTACTAACCAAGATATGTTTATTTACACTATGTAGAAACACATAATAATTGAATAAAAATTACCCTTTATCATATGATGTGATAATAATGGTGAAACTAATCTACAATAGAAAGTGATTCAAAATTCTTGGTTGAAAAATATTTAAATAATGTACCACTTCATCAAAGAGAATGTGTATAAGAATGAATAGATGATAAAGAATATTCCCACATCCTAAAATTTTTCTTACATTTAAATGAAACCCTTACTATAACATCCATATTATAAATTGAGGATGAAAATGTTCGTCCAACATCATTCATATCATAGTTATGTTATTTGATTCATTCCCCTATCTCATCTAACCATTTTATATGGTTGTCTAGTGGGAAGATTATTTCATAAATATATCATTATGTAAGCATGAATAAAGGGGGGGTATGGGATATGCAATGAACCCATAATCTATGTATGTGAACTATTCTAATAGTTTGTTGCAGATGTTTTTGGAATTAAAATAAATTCTAGTATGGGTTACAATGTATAGAAATATTTGGATGAATTCGGAGGAAGATGGCTTTGGAAGAAAGATGTGGTTGTTCCAGAAATGATATGAAAGTGGGCTCTGTATACATTTGATGATGAATTGTGTAACTTCTTTTGGACAGCAGGGTTTTGTGTACCAAAAATTATTTTTTTCCAACAGATGGTCATACTATGTATGATTAGAAGTATTGAGTAGAAATCAATTGCTTGAAGCTAAAAAAAATTATGTTTTAAGAATCATGGTTGTTAACATTATCAAAAATTGGAGAGTGATAGGACCATGATGATAAGGAAGAGTATCCTGCTTATATATTGTATTTGTTTGCGATGGATGTTTGAGAAGAAAAGAAATCACCTAATTTTCTACATGGGGTTATTCTGAATGACCATTATATTAAAGAAAATATATTCACAATTCGTAAGAATTTATATTTGAATTGGATGGAAATATGTTGTTGGAATATTCGTAAGTTACCAAACATTCCTTGCATAAGATAACTACACTAATGAAGACCTGTCAACGATTAAGTATCAAGAAATACGAGATCATGATAATAGAAATATAGTAATATTGAAATGAAGATGATTTTGAATGGTTGTAGTTGTTTAATTATATTTTTAATGTGGCATCATTTCCCAGTGTTTTCATAATATTTAGTGACAAATATATGGAGGAAGTGGCCCACATCATGAATGACAATTTCCAGAGAATGAAATATAATAAACTGGTAAAGAAATGAATTTCATGAAGGACAAGATGAGATTCATGATGATGTGGAGAATCATGAATCATTATGTTATTCTATCAAATTACAAGAAGTGGATAATTGTGAGTGCTCAATGGATTGTGAGTGCACAATGGATGGACATTGAACATTGTGATAATGAAAAATGTAAATGGTGTATCCTGAATGGAGGAACATCTTGATGATATTATTGAGTGATCAAAAAATGAGATGAATAATGTATAAACTTTTGAATCGGTGATCCTATAAATATTAGGCTACCCCAAATCATTTATAACTAAAATAATATTGAAAATCTAGAATATCTCTGATTTCATGGAGGTATAGTTTTTCCAATGTAGTGGATTTATATATTAACATGATCATTATGAAAAAAATCCTTCTGTATTAACTGATTCCAATTGCACTAAGACTTGGGTTTTTTCATGATAATGGGTTATTATATAATGAATTTGTGATAATCGTGAAGATTGTTTGTTCTGTTAAGTTATTTTCTTTCTCAGTACTGTGAGCTTCGAATGGGATCATCAAAGGCATCATTTTTGGATATCACATTAATGTAAACTAAGATTTAAAAGATCATAAAAATAGGTATATACAAACATAGAAATCATACATGGTTTTCAGACTAAGTATCATTATTTAGTCTAGTGATTTTGTACCATTTTCTGGGTAAGAATGTTATGAACTATATTGAACAATAATAATTGTGAACGATGATGATGTATCACTGTAACATTTTATTACGTTATTTTTTCCAAGAATAATCACACCCATTATTTGATTGCATTCATAGTGATACAGGAGTTTAATGTAATATAATAATAATTTTATTCCATAAAAAAATATTTTTTTCAAATGGATTTTGTGTTATTGGAATAAATCCAAACCATACCATGGACGTAGCTATTCTAGTTGATCTATTAACCATTTAAATTTTTGTGTATTTTATGGACCTATTTTGGAATTATTTTCAACAATGGAAAAATTCTATAATAGGAGGTGTGTGAATTTTTAATAATTACGGAATCCTAAAAGAAATAGATTTGACAAATTCACCCATACTAATCTTAATGATATTTGAATCCTTTTGAGTAATCATCAGTAATTATATTATGAATATCCATATTGAATTACATTTCATTATTATTCTATGTGATCACAATCAATCATATACAATGAAAATGATGAATGATTTATCAAATACATCACTTCTCCAACAATAACCTAATTTTATATTCCCTTTTATATAATCATATTTCTAGAAAAATAAATATTTGTTTCTTGTAAAACACGAAACCAAACCATAAGATCTTTTCCAAAGACATACAATAAATATTTTGTATTTCCATTGGCATAAGAGTTTACTATATAATAGTCATAATATGAATCTCAACATTTGATTTAAAATACCATTATTATGATTATTATAATATATATATATATATAATAAAATTAACTAATAGTAAACAAGGATGAAGATAAACTGATAAAATGTTACAAAGGATCGAACACATTTCCAAACATAAAATATTCTAGACTCCAAATGTGGAAATCCAAACAATAGTGTAATTTTGTATGAAAATTAAAACTATAACTACAAAATTTTAATGTCTCCAAACCTGTATCTAAACAATATTCATGATCTACATCACAATAGTCGACCAGGGGTCCATTACACTTACCATATTCCCTATAATAGATTCATACACATGCATCAAAATGTCCATTTAAGTTGTGATTAATAAAACATGATTTGAAACTAATAATTCATTTTTTAATGTCTTACACATGTCTAAAAATGATACTCATGAATAAAAAAATATAAATTGAAAATCATAAAAAATAATTGATCTAGTTTCTATATGATAATCAAAGAACAAAAAACCATTGTCAAACATTCATCACATCAAATCCATAAGAATTATTAGGATTTGTTCAATGTGATCAAGAAATATACACAAAGATAGTAATAATGTTATTGGGAATCCATAAGGTCTCATGTTTCATTTCAATCCATAAGGAATACTTTGAACATTTTTCTCAACATCCTCCAGAAATCTGCTGTTGTTATTGCTTTCATGGATCTAGCCATAAAGGATATTTCACCCACCCTATAAATAGGCCCATCATCATCATCACCACGTGATATTTTCACTTTATATATAAGGGATACGAATTTCCTAACATTCCACCTTTTATGAGTACCAGGATTATACCTCAGTGACATGGTACATTTAGCCAACATAGAAGACAAGAATATTGCATTTCATGTAATTAAATCATGAGGGTAAAGTATCAAAATATAACAGCATGTTATCAACATAAAATTTTTTAACATTATACACACAAAATAACAATGGATTCCAGAATAAGATATGGGTATTATGGGTTACAACCAACCATAAGAAATCCCCATCAATAATTTCAAACAAGTTAACCAATTACAATATGAAATCAAGGAAACAATAGTATATGAAGTACTCAAATGGTAAGAAACTTCCTGACAAAATATAATTCTTTAATTACTATAAAATTTATCAATGAACCAAAACCAAAAATATTTTTTTACCAGTGGAGGGCTATTTAAACCATAAAATATGCATAAATCAAGTTTTGGATCATTTGAGATGACTTATAAAGAAGATACATCAGAATATTCAATGAATATAGTGGTATTTCTTGAATCACATGTTGCCCCAAATCTTTAAATTGAACTAATTTTGGGAAATGTTAATTATTTGGATTTAAATTCACCTAATTCAACTTCAATAGAAGAATAAATTTTGAATTCATCATCAATTCTAGAGAAAAACATAATTTCAAATTAGTATAAAATTATCCTTCATCAAACCATCCTCTAAAATGATATTTAAGTTGAAATTATCATAGAATAAAATCAACTGATGGTCAATGTACATAGTCATACCAATAAACATCCATAATTCATAAGGGATCATGACCAGGTTATGTAGATGTTATCATCACCTCAAAAAAAACTATTTTTCAAAACAATAATCAATGAATTAATTATTTTATGTGATTTTTACCTATATATTCGGAAATAGAATATCATACATGTGATTTATATTATGGTCAACGTTTCAAATCTTGATTGTACCAAAATTATAATGGTTTTAGACCACATTTCTCAGTTTCTAGTCTACTATTATCTTGGATCCATCAAAATATATTATTAGTGGATTAGAATGTATTATATGATGTTGGAGGATTCATAGGGTTTTAAATGAAACCTATAGTGATAATTATATTTAAAAATGGGCTAGAAATAGCCGTTATGGTGGATTTTAAGATCATTTAATTCACACATCTATTATTGGGAACTTTTTCTGGATAATATTTTATGATTTTGGTTTGGAATTTTCAATTAAATTAGAAACTACATGGATTGGGTGCACTATTTTACAAATCATGCACCATTATTACAATTGGATATATTGTGTGTTATATGTTTTTAAGGGGTTCAATACAATTTTTTATACCATTCCCTTTAATATATTTACACACCATGGTCAAATACCATATGGTGCATGGTTTCATCCTAAATTATCATAGTATGGGGAAACCTAACTCAAACTAAACACCCAAAAAATCAATAAAAATCATTGAAACCAACTAAAATATGCCTCAAAATTTCTAATTAAATACATTTCTCGCAAAAAAAATTAAATAATGGAATGAAATTATAATGAACATGAAATTTCTAATTCCATTAAAAATTATCTACATAAATACATAACAACCATGAGAAGCGTATCTAGAAATCCTTGTCGAATAACATGGGCCACTGAGCCTGATCATCAATCGCATGATCTCAATTTCCCCCTTTGATTCTCCCTTGAAACTACATGATTCATATAAGTCGTACATTCGTCCCCAACAATATATTCTTACTCTAGTTTACAATCTGTAGTAAGTGGTCTATATATAATGCATAAAAATACTAGTCAAAAGCTTCACAGTAATTAACATGTGTAGATCAATAATGTACTTCAAGAGATAGGATACATGAAACTGATCATACATACCTCCATTGTGGTAATGATGATCTTGATTGTATATATCTATACCAATACTCTCAGTGATATTAAAGCCACTATTATATAATTTTTTTGGATTCCATTTCTTCCTCAACAATTCTTTGATTATCTGAGGATACAATATCATAAAATCCTAGTCAATATTTGAAAAATATATATGTATTCTCTTGTAGATAGCATAATATTTTAGCAAACAGAGTGAAATTATAAAATCTATTTTTAATCATTTTCAATCCCTTAGGGTCCCTTCTATAATATTGTTCCCTATAACCAACTCGACACATACATCATTCCAATTAATAGGTTAATGACATCGGAAATCATAATGATCCTCATACGTTTAAATCATAATGAAATACTAGAATTTTTTTTCTTACATACTGAATTATATCTATGTGATTATCAAATGATCCATTTAAATTCCATATGAAATCAGTGATAATATCCTCCAATATAAAAATTGTCTACTACAACTTTCTATTTTATGGGGACGATATTTTTTTCTGAAAATCATATGAGTACCTCGGTCTTTATAAATTCTCAATAAATTTAGAAATATAAAAAATGTATTTCAATTAGATTAAATTAGAATGAAAACTATGTAAAATTACAAAATCCAACAAATATAAATTATGAATGTCCCATCCATTATGTGAATCTCAAATAATAGTATAAAATGAGAACCATTTATTACATCATCAATAATTACCCAAAAAAATTATTAAATACATTTTTCATGGGATGACACCAATAATAAGTCCATTGTGACATCATAGTAGTTATACATTAGTATATGATGTAGTTGGGTTAACCACCATCATGTTGGTGTAGGGACTTTATCCTATGGAAAGTAAACAATCTATCAAAAAATCCAATATGGTCTTTATTCATCGCTTTCCCTAAAATATACCCCATAAGGTCATAGTATATGTTCTTCTATATATTATTAATATAAAACATTGTATTATCCAATTCACACATTATTATTTCACTAATGGTTATAGGGACTATTATTCTCCCATGTAAAATTATCACATCATTATCATTCCACAACAACATAGTTATCAACAACCAAAATTATACATATTCCCTCATCACAAAACTAAATCTAGGATAGATTCCATACTGTCCATTAACGAGACTAGAAAATAAGATTAGATTAATGATGGAAAAATATGATAAATCCTTAGTTGTTGAAAAAATCCACCCTTCAATCATCCAATAGGGATATTGGGAGCCTCAGTTCACCCAATTATCATTCACTAATATCATTTGTTACTTGTTACTTTTGGGTAAGATCAGTTATAGTGATGTCCAATTTTCCTGGTGTATTACCCATTATTAATTAAAATTGCCTATATGTACTCTACATTGTATAAAATCCTGATGTCCTAATCCCACATTGAGAAAATATATAAGGGAAACATTTGAGTTATTTAGATAGTAAACCTCCCAAGAATGTTTCTATTCTAATATATCATAAAATTGTGGACCAAAAATAATACTTCTATGTCATGGATTGAAATGTTCAACTCAATGTATTTTATGTGATTGAACCTGAATATTTTACCTACTCCATCAGAATAAATATTAAAATAAAAACAATGCATGATGGGTCACAATATATTTTATTACCAATCCCAAGTACATGACGAATCAATAATGTTTCCATTTTCAACATCCACAGTAACATAAGAAAATCCAACTCACACCAATCTGTTCATCGAAACATCTCCCCATTCTTCATCAGTGTACTCATGGGTGTTAATAAAATTGATATGTTATCGTTTAAATGGTAATGGATTCCCCTTAAAAAAAATTCTCATAATTTTGAACTTAGTTTATGGATGTTTAGTGGACACCACCACCTCCATTTTATCAAGTTCTGATGATAAACTGGCCTCTAAAACTACATTCCCAAAAAATAACAACTTTTCTATCCAAAAATGTCACTTAAATATCATAGAATGTAATTTCTGTTTTCCAAGTGAAATAATGAATATCATGACATATTAAGCATGATAATCGAGGGTTCATTAGTAAATGAGGATATTATTGATGAAAACCATAATACACAAGTCATTTTATGGGTTGAAAATATTTTTCATTAGAAGAATGAAAATGATTTCTGGAATTTTTTAGTCCAAAAAAATCTTCAATTACTTTAATTTTTCATTACAGTGCAATAAGGATTTATTTTGGATTTCATCCATTCTATAATAAAACGGTTGATAGAATGATGAGAGAAAATTGATGGATAGCCACTAGCCTCTCCACAAGTGATCAATGATATCATCGACCTGAGGAAGAGAATAATTATTCTCCTGAGTCACATGATATTGAATTTGGTTATCAATAAATTGTTCCAGAAATATAAATAGATTATTGGAAAATAAAAAAACTACACCATATGATGATGTAATAATATTGATAAAACCCTCTATTCCATGTACATGAGTTCTATTTAATACATTATATATTTTTTCAATTCCCATCAATACGGGGTATCAAAATGTGTTATGCATTAAAAATTAGTTCTAAAAAATATAAATTCGTCTATCATGGGAGAGACTAATAATTCTATCTATTAAGACCTATGGATAGAAATCCACAAATTGAGGAAAATATAATTAGTTACCACTTCTTTTACTAAAATAGATAAACCTAGAATATATGACATAATTTGACCAATAAAACATATATTTGAAACAAGTTACCCTGCTCCCAACTCCTACTAAATATCATCCAAAAAAATTCCTACTTAGTCAATATTAATGGCACCCCTCTCTGCTATATTTCATTGTATGGTTGAATCCTAGTTATCAAATTCATTCTAGGAATCACATAAATTATTTATTCTAATGGGGTAGTATTGTACATATGTCTTCTATAATTGGAGATAAATGTATAAACACTAAATCATCATATAATATAGTCTATATTCATTTAAATTTGTGTATAAATATATAGACAATCATATGATAAAATGACCACTAATATATTCTCAAGAATAATTTGTGAATGTATAATGAAATTGGAAATAGTGGTTTCAAAAAATGTAGTACACACTACATAAGCGATCAATAGTTGACCAAACACTGTATAAATATTCTCATTTTTATTTTCTATATTATAACAAATTACATATACTTTCCTTAATAAAAACCATATACCTGACCCTGGGATGCCAAACAAAACATTTTCAATATCATACGAATGTATTACTAAGGACCATAGATGGATATATGAGTTGTTGATCATGTATGAAAACATACCTTGTAGAATCGCATCCATAAATATATAGAAATGAACTACAATAGATATCAAAAAATTCTACTAATTCAACACAATATTTATGTTACTGTGAAAAAATATAATCCTATTTAACCATGACAATGTCCATGAACAATGGAAATCCTCCAAAGGGTGCTAAAGATCCAATATGTAGCTCAACCTACTTACCACTACATTATTGTATGTCTTGAATCATCCTATTCCAACAACTGAATGTTAAATTATTCAGAGTATTATGAGGTCCTCTCCTATGATTACTGAATAATGGTAAGATACAAACTTCTAAATCCAATTATTTCCCCTTGTCAAAAGACGTGGTATTTCATAGAACCAAAATGTCATTTTTTTCATTGATGATATGAGAGTAGGAAATAATATCATGACAAAGAGAGATCATTAACATTCTAGAAATCTGTGTCTTGTATCAAGTAAATAGATGACAAAAACTATGTACATTATTGAAATGAGTTGTGTATGCCATGATTATCATGGAACCAATTGAAACTCAATAAATTACTTGTAATGTTATCCCTTCAGTGTATTATGAAATAATTCATCAATTAAACGATCCTTGAAGGCCTTCAATTTGAGACCCTCATGTTTACCACCTTCTCCCATTGTGCCCCACCATCTCTTAGTTGGTCCTTATAAGATGGACACTTATTTAATCACAATTCAGACCTCTCAAAACGATTAATTACACGCCCAATGACTTCCATTAGGCCTTTTACATCCTAATTTCCCACAATAATATGAAAATATAGATTACTCTAATGTTATAGGTATCAAGAAAAGTTTATTTAGGATCATGGTTCCCCTCGACACTTAGATAGAAATATTAGAAAACCCTCTTCTACAGTGGCATCACATTGTGTACCACCAATGAATGTATAGTTGAACAATGTATTTCACACTCATGCCCAATGTGATGTGAACAAGAGAAACCTCCCATGTATAAGAATCGTGAATCACACTAGTTGGTAGTTAAATAAATATTCATCATGTAAAAATATTATGAAATATTAGGGGTTCATTTAGAACATCCAATCGATGAAGACATATCATAATCAGTATATGGGTTCACTCGAATTTTCAAATATTAGGGAACCCATAACACTTGGTTTATCACTCCAATAATTATATGAGGTTATCTAATCCAACACATTAGTCAAATTCTGTTGTATATAAAAAACATTACATCAGGGTATATTTCAAATAATAGATTCTAATATATGCATAATAATTATTAAAAAATGTTATATAAATCTATATTAAATAAAAATATATCTAAAAAAATACAATGAATATCAGAGAATTAAATTAAATAATTTCCCTATAGAACGAAATAGTTATAAATACGACATGCCATCCTCTAGGCCTAATCAATTCTCATGAACACAACCAAATCATATAAAAATGTAACACAATCCCCATCAATGGTAAGTTGTTTGTCGATCACAAATGAGATGGAAAGTCAAGAAGAATCTCCCCTACCTCATTCCAAAAATAATATTATCAATTTTAACTATTCCTTGTGTATCTATGAAACAAAAGAAGAAAATTATGCTCTGATTCAAGTTTGTAACACCCCATCCTAAAGAACCTAGTCCAACAAAAACTGCCACAAGTCCTCATATGTGCTTCCCCAAAAGAAAGAAGTTACAGACTTGCATTGAGTGTCTAAAAAAATTAATACGGAGAGTATACATTTTTAATTATAGTCATACAAAACAATAAATTATATATATAAATAATTCATTGTTAATAATGTGGATAATAAATAATCCAAATAAAATAATAGATTGGGCACATTTCATTCAAATAAATAAAACCTGATACATATTTGGAAACCCAAACCATAGTATAAGGGTAAAAATATATCAAAATAAACACTACATAGACATTAATAATTCATAGTGATTCCATAACAAGATATATGATCTATTTCAATTCTATCTTACATGGTCCCATTTCCCTTATAGGATCTCTTTACAGAAATTATTTATAAGCATCATGATGTATATGTGGGGTGTGAGTTCTAATACCCAATAGGACACCATATATGAATCCATAACATAGGTTAAATATCATAATAGATTTTGTAAATGATAATATAATATATGGAATGAACAATAAATAACCAGACGATGAGCGTCTGTCTTCTAATCAATCCACCCCAATCTCATGCCATAAATGATTAATATCTATACCATAAGATAATACAGAAGATATCATAAGTTATAAAGATATAAGTATAATGGTATTGAAAATCATTCCAAACATGTAAATGTCATCAAATTTTATGTTGGGATATAATTCCAACTGTGATCTCATTACTCAACATCCTCTAATTGTCAAGTGAACATGTCACTGTCATGGATATGGTCGTAACCCTATAATTCCCATTCTCAATGTATTAACCCTTCAACATTTCATAATTTTTGTTCACTACTCTAGTATAGTGTAATAATATTATTATAATCCACCTATTACAAATACCCATACAAAGACTCCATGTTGTGCTAAATTCATACAAAATTTCAAAAAGATTAATATGTCAAATCCTGGTATAATATAATGTGAATAATTTAGAAATATATATAAAATAAGGATCATTATAAATCATCATGGTAATCCACATAGGTGATCAAAAGGAATTATGAATTTTATATCAGTTTCAAGGGATAATAACACACCCCTATGAAATCACAATCAAAAAAAGTTAATGTGATATTCCTTAATAAAATGAAATCAAGGTAACCAGAGTATATGTGGGCCTAAAATTTACATGATCATAAAATAACATGCTCATTCATTATGAAATATTTTACTCAATAAAATAGTACCACTTGAGTTAACTTTCACACCTACACTGAACTAGTTTCCTTGTAATTCATACATATCTATGGTTTTTTTCAAAAAAAGAAGATGTTATATTTGGATCAATGATCATGATTTCAGGATATTATGTGTAAATAAACAATAAAAGGCCACATCGATGCCATAAATAGAAGTTAATTTGATATTTTTCAATGAATATTACATCATTTCACCCAATTCATTATTGACACAATAACTAATTGATAATTTCTCATAAATTCTAGACGATAACATCAGTTTTGCTGAAAAGAAATAAATTTATCACCCCATTGCATAAAAAAGGTTTTCCATTATTAGGTTTGACATATATAGAATACAAATATAATTGATCAATAGTGGAGATCATTGAAAAACACGGCATTCATGAGTTATCTATCTCCAATTAATAGTAAATCATAATTATATCATAAATGAATTGATTTTATCTACAATCAATGACTTCCTCATTATATGGATTTGAAATCCTTGTATTCAGTAATATAATGTCACACATATGATTCATTTAATGAAATACATGTATATTTATATGTAACACTAATAATAATTTTTTTTTCCTCATTCATAACTTTTTGGTCAACAACACATCAGGAATGATTAGAATATTGATTTAGAAGTGACGTGTTCCTAATGAAAGGACATCAGATTGAATATGTTACATATGAGATCCTAGGGAATTAAAAATGAGTTTAAACAATTCATAAATTTTCTACATTGCAGAATATTTATCATTAAATTTATTCCCACATTCTTTGAGCACATGGTTTGGAAAGCCAAACCCAAAACATGCAATACATTATTCACCACATTATATCCATCATGGTTTGGGAAGATAATTTTTCAACCAATTCACAAAACCTAATATTGAATAAAGGGGGTGTAAGATATTTCTTTATGGGGATATCAAAGGATATTCCAATCATACACCATAATTGTGTGCAACCAATGGTTTTATTTACACATGGTTCAAGGAGTTCAGTAGAATAACCATGTTTTGGACACACCATGATAATACCATGAACTAGAATAATGGCATAAAGAACAATTTTTAACCCCTGGTAATTATTAAAAACTCTAAAAAATCATTCCATATCTCAAAAAATGATTAATGTATGACAATAGATCGCTTTTATGAAGAAAAATATGATGTCATTACAATTGACCTCCACATTCTCCCAATTATGTCAATTTCATATTGTAATCATTTTAAATTACATGTGAAAGTCTAAAATATGTAACTAATCAATAGTTTTTTATCCATATTAATATATATTTAAGAGTTAAAAATTATATCTCTCATTCATATCATTTCATTGACCCTTTTTCATAGAAAACATGCTATCCATGTCTCTAATTGATTCTCTCTTTTATATTTTCAATGAAATATATCCCATTGCAATAAGCCATTTTATTTCCATGTTATTATTCATAAATTTTTTTATAACCAATCCTTTACCATAATTTTTATTAAAAATTAATGAGAGATTAAATTTGTCAATCATTTTTTCCATTATTTTATCCCTTTGAATACCCAACATTCTTCTAAGAATATTTTTTAAAATTTTACCTTATTTTAAAGTGGATATGAAAGTCTAATAGCATACATGATAATTGATATAAATGAATATTATTTATGTTTAATGAAATGTAAATGATATTGATACATGTGATTATGATATTTATGGAGCCTAGGGTTCATTTAACTATGTATAGAAACAAGTTAAGGGTTTTTTCTCAATTATAATACCCATAGGCTTGCATTGATTTTATGCATCAGTTATCATTTTTACAATATATATATACTATCCCATTATCATATAATACATTTATTTAATTTTTAATGAAAACAACCAAGTATAAAAAATATAAACAATTCAACATTTTTTTGAATATTCAATACGTTTAATAATAATAAATTCTTGAGGACCGTAAATTATTATTTAATTTGGATTTTTGATAAATACTCTTATTATTTCATTAAATAAATCAATCCTCTCCAATTATGGTCATCCCACTAATTTCAGATATCTTACATACCCTAACTATATCGACACATAAAAACATATGAAATGGTATCATTATAATGATTGAGCTCAAATACTATGTAACGATAAACATGTGAGATACTAATCATTAGTGGATAATTTGTTCTCATGGGATTGAAATAATTTTTAACTACATATTCTCAACCTAAAATATAACTACCTAAAAATATCATAGATAATAAGATCAGAAATAAAATCATATCTAGAATCCTGATCAATAATGATAATAAATTGGTAATCCACATCAAAGAGACAAAATATAGGAATGTTTCATCATAATCATAATAAATCATAATAATTAATACATATATAATTGATATTTTTTAAAAATAATAATGTCATTATAGATGGAATAAAATCATAATTAAGAATGGAAATGTGTAATAACATATTAAAAACAATTTCCATGAATTTTCTATTAGTCATATCTTGAAGAACATATATTTGTGGATCAATTTGTGAAAACAATATTTTTCATCTAGTCCAGGAATATAATAATCATCCCAAGAGAAATCAATATAACATTAACAAATCCATTATCAGACTATAATGGTCCCAACCATCACATAATAACATTTCATTAATATAAATGTTAAGAGATGAGGAACTGCTCATCATATCATCATAAAATTACCCATTGATGATTATTTAGTTTCAAAAGTGTCTCAAAATAATAATAATAGTCCATAAATAAATTGAATATGTTTTGAATAATTAGATCATATAACCAATAAATTATAACTAACTTTGTGTTTGTTAATATGGAATTATAATTCCTTCAAAATATCTCTGGGATTATTTTTAAGGAAATACAATTTTCACTATAAAATATCACAATTCAAATCTAAAAAAATAATAAATATAATGAAAAATATATTTCATGAAGGGATACTTGGAAACCTATAATTGTATTTTAAATTCACTTATTATTATGTGTGGTACTAAATTTCATTCATGCCTTAAACATTAAAACAATGGATTTTTCACTTTTTAGTTAAAAAGTAAAAAGAACAATATTCAGAAACTAAAATGAAAATACATTTTAAACAATTTAATAAATATAACAAAACGGGTGAATATGAAAATAAAAATTATTTTTTCCAAAATAAAAAAATTCTTGAAAACTTGTTTTGGAAACATTGATATATAAGAAAATGGATATCCGATCAAATAGAGACATAAAGTCAGTTTTCTATATTAATATTATTTTATAGTAATGATTTCATAAAAATTTGAAATTGATTGGAAAAATTGTATTCTCTAGAAATAACCTATAGATATGGAAAGTAATGGTTTTAATTAGACGATAATTTTATAATTTTAAAATATAAAAATTCATGTAAAAAATCATTATTAAATTATGATTGAATTAAATAACCTCTAATGATATGGTAACCTTTGAATCATAATCCCAATAAAATAAAGGAAATATGGTGGATTTTTTATAGAATAATTTTCAGGATAATAATAATAAATTTCATTGATGATAAATATATACACCACAGAAGAGTTTAGTGTGGGGAATATGACATGTATCTCACAAAAATAAATGTGAGAAATAATATATTAACTCATTATTGAATTTTATGGAAAATGGTATAAAATTAAATAAATTATATTTAAATTTATTATATGTCAATAAATAAATCATGGAAATATATCAAATATAATATTAAATCTACCTAAAATATTTCAATACCCATTTATTACAAATTAGTTGTCAAAAGCATTTGTTTCTTAGGTTTAATGATAAATTTTTTATAAGAATTTATATTATATGATTCCAATCATTATAATGAAATGATGGAACTATAAAATATAGAATATTACAATGAATATAAATATCATTTATATTAATTATTATATAATTATAGTCATCCATAATGTTTTATAAAAAAATGAATGAAACCATTCATGGAGATGGTGGCCATATTAATGATTGAATTTTGTTTTCATGTTACCAATGATTTAACAAAATAAAGATAAATAATAATACACCTATAAATATCAGTATTATACAATATATATCTTATATATTTATTTATTCCATCCTTAGTAACATCCATTTAAATTAGAAATTAAAAACTTACTGTCTCTTTGTAAAGTTAGTAGTCCATACATTCTCATGATGATCATTATAATTTTAAAAAGGATAGAATCATATATTGGTAGATGTGATAGTATAATTATAAAATAATATTGACGAGATAAATATCATTCACAAATATAGAAATCATCTACATAACCCTCCATGAAAGATGGTTATGGAAAATTAATTGTATCACTATGTGAAGATGGTAAGCCATACATATGCATGAGTGATATGTTCAAATTACATTTAATGGAATGAGGCTAAATGAAAGCAAAGTATTAATCATAATAATTTTTATTTATATTCATTATATAGAATTAGTTATATTATTTATAATATTAATGATTTATAAGTGGTAGAAATAGAAATATTTTGATTAATTCGGTTGAGGGGATTAAAACATTTTCAGCAGGCCTCCTTTAGAACCCTCTATTAAGACCATAAAAATGGTTCTTTATGAAGTAAATAAATATTAATTAGTGTATATATATGATCAGAAGTAATTGTTAGAGATATTATAATAAATAAGGCTCAATGTGGAATTAATATGAAAATTTATATATTCCATTTTTTAACTGAGGGACAGGGCACTCTTGAAATTTCATAAATGATAAAAAATTATTAATGAAATTATTTACCAAAATGCATAATAATGACCGAATATATTAATATGAAACTTATTTAAGTTAAAATAAAATCATAATATTAAATTTTTATTGGTTAACGTTGTGTTTTAAACAATATCATTATATCCAACCTCTTAGTTTACCAAATTTAAACATAGTCATTATAATTTTCTGGTCATTCTTAATAGGTTATAAACAAACATATACGATAAAAAATTGATCATAACTCTCAATGAAATCATATTTTAGACTATTTATCAGCATACATGTCCTTATTCAATAATTTAATTATTTTTAAATAACATAATAAGAAATTATATATCATAAAATATTATTATTGTCAATTTTGATATTAATCAAATATTTTTACAATAAATGGAAATTTAAAATATGTAATTTGAATATAACCATTAAGAACAAAAAAATATATCTTATTATTTAATAAACATAATGGGACATTTTAATATATACATATTCACTTTCATTCATTATTCTTAATATCATTTTCATTATTTTTCATTTCATTGAAAAAATATTCACTCACCATTGAGTAAGATATTAGAATAATTATTTGTTTATAAAAAATTACAAATAAATTTTTGTGGTACACACAATTAATTTATGTTTCATAAAATTTTTTAGTCGAATAATATGCTATTATAGGATTATGAAAAATATCAATGATATTAAATTCAACAGAGTGACATATTGTATTCATTATTTTCATAAATAAATATAAATGACATAATAAATGGATTATGGAACCATGTATCCATATATTTGGGAATTGAATTTAATTATTTGAAAACAAATATACAATATGATAAATTCTGGAGTTAGATAAATTTTGATTCATTGTCCCAAAGCTTTAGGCATATTTTACACATTTTTCCCTTACCAAAGTGACATGTATTTATTGAGGTTGTTATTCATAATAATAGAAAATGGGCATATAAAAATAATTTAAACCTTATTATTAAAAATATTTGATTAATTTTTAATGATTTTATTTCTATAAGTGGATGATATTTATTTATTATAAAAAATTCAATGAGAAAACAATTTTATAATTAAAAAAAATTTAGTATAATTTGTTTCCTTAAAAAATCAATTCTAAAATTTATATTGTTGAACATACGTTACATAATAATACAAAATGAGAATTATTTATAATTATACAAAAATGATACATTATAAATTACTAAATCAAAAATCATTATTATATATAATTTAGTATTTTTAACAACTCATCAAAAAATTAGCCCTTTCTGAAAATTCATAGAACTTCTGTATAAGGTAATTTTGAAATGATGATTCAAAAAATTGAATAAATTTATAAATATATATATTTTTTAATATTTCAGAAAATTTAATATAATATTTTATCAATAAATAAATATAAATGATGTTTGAATGAAATGAATCTTTGAAGCATAATAAGAATTTCCAAAAAAATGAACAATTTTTAAAAATTTGTTAATAAAGTCAACATTTAGGGATTATGAAAATAATATATTATAAATCATTTTTTTAATATTATTACCCTCTAATTCAATGGCTGTGTAATAATGGACATATAAAAATAATAAAACTGTGTGTTTCATTAATGATTAGTTTTTCATTTTTTACGCCATCAATCAATATATTAATAATTTGAAATAACTGTGTGTTAAATTCTCCCCATCCAATAAAAAATATAAGCCTCATGATTTGTAATTTTTCATAGAAATCATGGGTTTTAAATATAAAAATTAATTTATGAAACCCCACATAATAAAGGTAATTATATAAATCACCCTTTAAAGGTGAGAGAGTGAAATATAAATTTTTTCCTTAACAACAAAAAACTATATTTCCTAAGATGATAACATTACTTATAAGATAATATATAGACATTTAGGGTTGAACTATTGGCCATAGAAAAATATTGAGAGATTGAGGATTTATTCATGTTAAATTTGGCTACAAAAAAATCATAAATCATTGATGGCAGAAAATTTCATTAATTAATCATGAATAATGGTGATTATAATAAATATTTTTTTCCAGAACATATTTATGAATTAATTATATTGTTTTAAAATCTATATATAGAACATAGGAAAATATTCATACATTATTTCTTTTCATAATAGAATAATAATTTCCCCTAGGTGTTGTGCTCCGACCATTTTAAACTTTTTATCTTACTCCAAGAACATAATAATAAATAGTAATTATCATTACTAAATTAATAAAATAAAAATTAATAAGTCATGAAATCTATAAAAAAATAAAAAATAATTAATTTATTCTATATAAAATAATTAAATCCCAAATGAATACCAAAAGATAAACAATCTGGATGGAAGGAAGACATTAATAACTAAAACCTAAAAAATATAACCAAAAGGTCAACATAATCCATTCAATGAAAATTTTACATTATGAAACATAAAATATATGTATATAGAAATTACAAAGGCGAAAATATGAATTATTTGATAACATTTTTTAAGATAATCATTATCAATTATCATCAAACAACAAAATGATTCTATTCATGATACATACCAAACCTGAAAATAACATTATAAAATATTCTCATCTATTATATTAATAACATCAATTTGTATTAATCCTCAATGTAAATATATACACTTATACAAAAATATATATAACTTATTATTTAAATAAAATCAAAACTGTAGTTTACATTAAAAAAATACAATAGTAATTCAAATAAATAACATTTTCGATGAAATCAATTATATTGTCAGTAATTCTTTCCAATTTACATAATAATCATAAAAAATATATTTTTACAATATAAACATTATTAACCTATCATAAGACACATGTGTGGTGGTCCCCATCCCCAAATAATGTCTTTTAAAGAAATATCACATTTCCTTGAATAGACAATTATTTATGTCCATATCATTCACTTTTTTCTTGATAATAAATAATTAAGAACAATGTGAGAAAAATAAATAGTTATTTCAAGATTATAATAAAATAAATATGGTGGATATAACACTTTAATTAAATTTTTATAGAATACCAATGCAAACACTCTTCAATTATTTCACATTATTGATTCGAATAATATAGGTCCAAACGTTTTCGATGATTTAACTCTAAGAATAGGTAATTAACTCAAATAACTACATCTCCCCCCATACATAATCCATTGAATTTATTGGAGATTTGTTGACCTATGACATTCAGTACAGAATGAAATCATCATCCCCTCCCATTGATACATTCTCTTAGGAGCTCCTTTCCAAAATATTAACATGGAAAAATTAAAAATTCATTCTATTATGTTCATTAAAAATTGATCTATCATAAAATTCCATATTCCTTTTCATTGATTCATAAGTACACTTACTGATGATTACATCATTAATAATATATTTTTATTCCCTATTATATACAACCATATGTTTTAATCTTATGGTTCCAACTTTTTTTAGATTTCCATGAGCGAAAAAATTCCATTATTTCACATTCACCAATAAAATTAATCAAACTAGTTCTTTTCATTTTCTAAAACAAAAAAACATAGTGTGATGAATAATAATAATAGTTTTATATCATGAAAAATAATTTGTATAATGTATAAATAATAACCAATTCATCTAAATCCTTGATACTATATGATTTTGCAATGTCTTCCAAGATTATATTCTATTTAAATACTTCATATTTGTTCAAAAATAAAATTATAGACTAAGACAAGATTTTCCCAATGATTTTAAAAATAGGTGTATAGTAAGATCACATACATCGTACAAAAATATAAAAATCAATATATACTCCAAAAACAATTTTAAAGGTTATTAACCCCATGTGCATATTTTTTTAAATATTTTCCACTTTTGTTACATGGAAATTTTGTTTTTCTAGAGAGACCATAGTCACATCATTACAATAATTTAGTAAGTTATCCTATATAAAGGATTATCCTACAGGTTCCCATTATTTTTTTTTCTCTTATTAGTTTTTAATTGATATTAAACCATTCATTGATTCAAAAAAATGATATGTGAAAAACATTCATATATATGACATATTTTTACATTAATATTAAATTCATTTGAAAATAATACATTATTAATGATCATAACATTTTAGTATCATTAATGACTTGATACATGATCAACCAAATTCAAAAATTACATTTATGTATCATATAATTATTTTTACACTTAGTATTCCTCTAAATCTTACCCTATGTATAAAATTTCATCATAACATGTGGGTAAGAATCATAAGAATTGTTTAGTTTCAATTCTAAGATAGGGTAAATATTGGAGATATCAATCACTAGATGGTAATATGATTACAATTATATAGTTACATATTAAAGGTCATCTTATCAATATAAAATATTAATACTAGAAAAATTATCATAGGTTTCAATATACGTTCATATCCTGAATCAAGATATATAAAGTTGTGCATGAAGTAATGAATATCTTAGAGACTGTAAAGAACTGGAAATTCCGTGGAATTTTTTTTGAAATAATTTAGAATTTTACGAGTATGCAAAAATATATGGTAGGTTATTCTGAGGCCCGGTGTGCCCAAAATCAATTTTTAATGTTTTGTTCTGGTACATTCAGTAAACATATGACCAGATTTTTATAATTTGTGAACTGGTGCTCGGAATTGAAATCTTAGGGAACCGTTGAACTTGAAGTGCCGATATTTTCTTAATAAGAATATCATTTCGATGGAAATGGGTCGATTTTAAAAGATTGTGTTTGGTTTTTATGTGTAATGTAGTAAAATAAAGTGAGATTCACATAATTTTATTTGAGCGACCATGTGGGTGTTTGGTGGTTAAAACCTTGTTATGGATGTTGGAGGTGGGGACACCACACCTTAACCTCCATGGAGAGGTTATGGTAATGGGTCCCACCCGAACATATCCTCCCGCGAATGGTTACGATGTGGGGACCACATGGGGCTTAACCCCCTATTGATGGAAGAGAGTAAAACATCTCAACTCTGCCTCATTAATAAGGTAGAGCCTCTTCAGCTCCCCTAATTAATTCCTTGCCAACACCTTGAATTAATTAAGGGGAGAGTATATAATTAACTAGTCCAATTTGAATATCATGCTAATAAATTAATATGATATTTCAATATATAATTTAGTTCGTATATTCATTTGGGACAAATTTTGTGAAAATGAGGGATTGAGAGGATTAGAATTCTCCCAATGAAGAATGAAGAATGAAGAATGTGTTCTTCCAACGACGATCGGGGGCTATGATCCTTTTTTGACTTCTTCCCTAGACACCAACTTATGTGGAGAGACTTCCACAGCTATTGCAACTTGGGATTGGAAGCGTTCAATAGACGCAACGAACGACAAACTCCTTCTCCTTCTTCTCGAGACTTCAACGTCGACAACAGACAATTAAATGTATAGGGTTTTATTTTTCATTAATCCTTTTCATTTATAATCTTCGTTTGGAAATGAACTGATGTAGAAATTATAAAATAATTGTTGTTCCTTGTACTTCATTGATGAACTAATTTATTCCACCCGAAACGTAGACAGTGCGGGCCAAACCAACATGGCTCGACACCTCTGCCGATCATGTTAATGATAAAGTTAAGCATGGCGATGAGGCCATGGTATGAATAAGGCGGGGAAGAAAAAGGCCACGGTACCTATGGCCTCCATGAATTGTGCCGCCCTGTGGCACTCTAGTGCTCCCGGCCAAACACAGTTGGCCTGCTACAGCCCGAGCCGTGCCGACCCAACCAGCCATGCCGCTTTCCCGCTGTCATCCCGCTTGGTTGCGCCCTGCCCAGCCGAACGCCGACGACCCGCCTGCCAGCCTCAGCACATGCCCCACGTGCCTCCCTGATCCATCCCACCTGCTGGTCTCCAAGCGCTCCCCACATGCATCCCTGAACTAGCATGCTTGTTGGCCTCCACATGCACCATGCACGCCTCCCCGAGTCGTCCCCCCTCACGGCCTCCCGTCCGAGCCAGCATCCTCACTCCCACACGACAACACGGCAGAGCCAGTGTCCAAGCCTCCTCGTGGCCTCTCGACCGAGCTCATGTCTCGAGCCCCATTGTAGCACCCTGGCTGAACCGTCTCGGCTACGTCCTCCGGGCCGAGCCGTTCTGGGTCGTGCCCTCACGACACTCTGGGCTGAACCGGCCTTGCAGCATGCTGGGATGGGAGCAGTAAGCCGAGACGATCCTAACATGATGGCCCTCTCGATGAGCCATGATTTTCCCAAAATTTATAACCGGGTGGACCTAGACCAGTTCAACATAGGCTGGGTTGGCCCAGGTCGGTCAGACAGGGTCGGACCAGACCCGGGCCCACCATGACGCTTTACTTTCTTTTGGCCATATCATTGGCACCAGGCGACTGTTTGACGAACCATCAGTGGAACTTGTATTATTGGAGCACGACGGCCCCTTTGAATATACCCCACTAGATTTTAGTATTATAGTTGAGATACGGTGAGGTTGGGTTGTGCATGAATCGAAGAGGGCCTATCGGGACGAAATGTTTAATAACTCACAGACCATGCATCAGATGGATGCACCTTCAGTTGTATTGAGTCCTTAATGACATGGAGGACCTTTAAGATACTTTTTTCTGGGACTTGGTGGCAGTTGGATAATCGACATGTAGTTCGTGGAGCAGATCCTCTCAGAGAAGAGCGAGCAGAGTGCGGAGACCTTGTAGCTGGCTGAGACCTAAAGACGGCTGACTGCTTTGACTCAGAGTGACTCGACTGGTCCAGTAGGGAGCACCATGGTGTCGCTGAAGAAAAATAGTGCAGAGCAACTCTGTGTGATGCGACATACCCATGGTACATGATGTGAGGAGTACCTCAGGAGGCTATGTGTGGGAGCACCTCTATGTGACACGGAAGACCCACAGTGGCGAGCGCCTCTGTGTAACATAACAAACCCACGTTACTCGATAGAAGGAGTACCTCAACAGTCCAAGGTTAGTGGGAAGTGAATCTATGTGATGTGGTTGGCCCACTGTACTCAATAGATGATGAGTTCTTTAGCAGCCTAGGTTTCGACATTGTGACTAGAAATGTTACTTGATACTACCCCTAGAATAATATCCTAGTTTCAGCTGAGTCTGTAACTTTTGTGTTTACCTCATTATTGAGATGGATTACATGCTAACATAGGTATATGTATGGGCATATACCTATGTGATGTTATCTTTTTATTTTATACATTGTGGTTTATCCTAGATTGATTTTGTGTGACCTTGAGGGTCTCAAGGTCCCTACTGAGTATGATTATACTCTCCCCTTCATGGGCTATTTCCGCACCTCCTTGTGTTGGTTGCAGACAACGTATAGCGCTGAATGAGGACTATAGTAGCAGGACTGGATGGTACCCAGATGTGGACCTTACGATGAGTCAGTTCACGGAGGTGATTGACAGATGTGGAGTGCTGAAGAGGCTATATGTACCTACCATTCAGGTAGGAATCCTTGGAGGATGACACAGTAGCTGCTTCATCTATTTTTAGTTGTACTAGTTTTTCAATTGTACTTGTACTTTCCTATTGGGCTTGTATTTCCGGCCCCTTTTACTTTTCAACACTTCTTTGTATACAACGTTTCTTAGTTTTTTACTTTCATCCTATACTCTTTTGTGTGTGTTTACATTTTATAATGTAAATGACTTACCAATTTTAAATATTTAAAAAATTTGTGCTAGTTTCCAGCCCCTGGACTATGGAAGGAGGGCTTTTGGTAGACACAACACGGGACCCGGGGGACGGGTCGGGACAAATTAGTATCATAGGAGTCGGTTCTACTATAGAACATAGGGATCTGATCTTTTATTCCTGTGAAGAAGTGTTGTTATGGGTACTGATAGTGGTTTTTAGTTCTTGGTGTCCAGTGTTGGTGCAGTGGATGACATATCCATACACCAGGACCCTGACTACTGATTTCCTACTTAGTGCATGAAAAAATAGATTTCTTGTCTTTTTTAAAATATTTTCAGTAAGTTAGCTCAACCAGGTCATCTCCCCAGGTAAAATCTAAGATCTTGTTGTATTTTTTTACTTTAGTATACCACCCTGAGGATGACCAGCTAGATCCCCAAGAGTTGTACCTACATATATCCCACTGAGCGATGAGGCCACGGTGTAGGGACCTTTCCCAGTGGAGGCACCAGTGGTACCACATCCCGTTGGTCCACGAATTCCACCATCTCCAGCAGTAGACTATGCACGCCACTTGAGAGCATTGCACGAGTTCCAACGCCTTAGGCCACCCAGGTTCAGTGAAGAGATAGACCCATAGGCAGATGAGGATTTCATTAAGGCTATAGTGAGTGTCTTCCGACTGGTAGGGACACCTGCGGACTTCATTGTGATTCATACTTCTAGCCTTCTAGAGGAAGCATCAGGAAGATGTTGGAGCTTGATGCTCCAGGTTCACGATTAGTTGACGCTTCATTGGGCAGATTTCGAGAGATTGTTTCAGGCGGTGTTGGTTCCAACGACTCTTTTCACATTGTGCATACATGAACTACTTCATCTACAACAAGGCTGCATGATAGTGGTATAGTACTCACCGACGTTCACTGGCCTCTCGTGCTACTACACAGATATAGTGCAGGACCCATTATTTAGGGACCTGACCTTCGAGCAGAGGCTCAGGCGAGAGATCAGGGCTTCGATGACACCCCTCAGTATCCTGACATAGGCATGGGTGTTGAGGGGTTCCCTCTAAGTGGTGTGTTTCCATACTGAGCAGTCTCTAGTTGTGAGACCCACCACTAGTCAAGATGTAGCGGAGTCCCCTATAGCTGCCAGTAGATAGATGTCTCAACGGTCAAAGAGGGGAAGACCCATGAGTGGACGACCACATGACTCATGATCGGTTGTACGGGGCACCCGAGGAAGAGATACACATGCCAGAAGCGGGCAGTGTTACTAATGTGGCGGGAATGGTCACATGGATCATAATTGTTCGGACCGCTATTCGGATAATTAGAAGATAGGTGAGGGATCTCCCAGGCAGAGGAAGAGTTTGATTGAGGAATTCCGTAGGTAAAATGCGGACGTGGCAGAGGAGCAGGCCGTGTAGCTGGTGGTGGATGACGTTTCAAGGAGTTACCGCTACTACCACCAGGTGGTCCACCCCGACCCCATGGACAAGGTGGACAAGGGGAGAGCTCAGCTCCAGGTAACTAATGATTATGATCAAGACACTCTAGATATGATTAGACATACGATTTGTACCAAGTCCAGCATAGCTGCTTTTCTTATAGACCCAGGTTCCATTCAGTCATTCCTTACCACTACCCTTGTTCGGAGCTCAGAGATTCCGATGGAGCCCTTGGGTCGATTCTTATGGAGAGAGACTCCTTCGGGAGAAGACTTGATGATTTTACAATGGTTCTAGTAGAGTGAACTTACTCTAGGAGGCAACAGCTTTGGCTGGGATCTCCTAGTAATGGCGTTGAGGCCTTACGATGTCATCTTGGATATGGAATAATTATCTATAGTCCATGTTCAAATCGACTGTATTAGATTCAGATTGTGGTGTGTCTGCATGGATGGTACTAGGATCACCATTACTGGAGAGAAGGGATCCATTTTAGTATAGGGACGAATTACACGGGGAGGGTGCAGCTGATCACTCATCAGGTGAACTGCCTCACCCTCGGAACAATTGATGCGGAGAGTCCGAGATATCCTGTATTGGTGGACCAGTACGCAGATGATTTCCCTGAAGATGTTTCTAGACTACCTCCTTGAAAAGTGGTGGTCTTCTACATTGTCTTGTACCCTGGGATGACAACAATATCTACACCAGTATATCAGATGGCTCCCACTAATCGTCGTGAGTTGTGGGTACAAATAGAGGACATTAAGGGGAAAGTATACATATGGCCTTGTGTTTCTCAGGCGGTAACCCCAATTCTGTTCTCCAAGAAGGAGGATGGAATATTGAAGCTTTTTGTCGACTACCGTCGCCGGAACTAGGTGACCGTGAAGAAAAATTACCCACTCTAGAGGATTGAAGACCTCTTTGATCATTTGAAAGGATCATGGAGGTTCTCAAAGATAGACATCAGATCACTCTATCACCAGCTCAGAGTTTGAGATGAGTATGTGAAAAAGACGTCCTTCAGATGTCGGTAGGACTACTACGAGTTCTTGGTTTTGCCTTTTGGAATAAGCAACGCTTTAGCAGTTTTCATGGGACTCATGAACATGATCATCCAGCCATACCTCGATCACTTTGTTGTTGTCTTCATCAATGACATTCTGATCTACTCGACTACTTAAGAGAAGCATGCCTACCATTTAGAGGTAGTACTAGACACCCTCTGAGAGCACCAGATTTATGGTAAGCTCTCGATGTGCCCGTTCTGGATTCGAGAGGTTAACATTCAGGGACATAGCATCTTAGAGGCTAGAGTTGCAGTGGATCCAGTGAATATTGAGGAAGTACTTGCTTGGGAGCCACCCGGGTGTGTGTCAGAGGTACGGAGTTTCCTGGGATTCCCTGGTTACTACCAGATATTTTTTCAGATTTTTTCAGAGTTGCAGCACCACTATCATCCTTGATAAAGAAGAGGCAACCCTTCATCTGGTCGGAGAGATTACAACAAGGATTTCAGGATCTGAGACAAAGGCTGACTAGTGCCCCCATCTTGAGGCTTACAGAGGAAGGAATAGGGTATGTAGTCTGCTGCAATGAATCAAGGACCAGACTCAGGTGAGTCTCATGCATGAGCGAGCAGTGACCGTGTATAGTTCTCGGTAGTTGAGACTACACGAGCTGAACTAAGGTAACCATGACTAGGAGTTAGCAGCAGTGGTCATCATCTTGAAGATGTGGTGGAACTATCTGATGGGTGAGAGTTTTACCATGTACTCTGATCAAAATAGACTAGTGCATATATTCTCTGAAAAAAGACTTGAACCTGAGACAGTGGTGATGTCTTGAGTTCCCATAGTACTATGAATTTGAGATAATCTATACTCCTGGGAAGGGGAACATTGTAGCATATGCACTCAGCAGGAGATCAAGTATTCAACTTCTTGGCAAGGATACAAAGAAGCTATCTGCTTTACAGATATCCTTTGTGGACTAAGATGGAGTATCTTTCCATAAGTCCCTTAGAGTACCTCCTCCACTTCTTCAGCGAGTCATGGAGGCACAACATGGGGACACTCACTAAGAGATATGGAGTGGTCAGATATCCACAGGATATGCACCTGATGTATTTTATGATGGTGGGGAGCATATCATCCTCTTCAGAGGACGTATTGTGGTACCTGTGTCAATTCATTAGGATGTTTTGAGGGAGTTCCACACATCCACTCTAGCTCAACATCCAGGAATGGCGAAGATGTACCAAGATCTCTGATTACAACACCGGTGTCCAGGTATGAATAAGGTAGTAGCAATGTTTTCCTCTCTATGCCTCACTTTCCAGCAAGTGAAGGAAGAGCACCAGGAACTAGAAGGCTTCGTTCTGCCTTTAGAGGTTCTATAGTGGAATTTGGTTAGGATATCGATGGACTTCGTAAAAGGACTTCCATGTAAATCCATGGGTCACAACTCGATTTGGTGATCATCGACAGACTCACCATGTCGGCCCACTTCCTACCGATTACAGAGCAAGGCTCGGTTGAGATATTGGGACACCACTACATGTAAGAGACTGAGTAGATACATGGAGTACATCAATATATTTTATCCGATCGCGACGCCCGGTTTACTTCCAGGCTATGGAAGAGGTTGAAGGAGGATTTCAAGACACAACTTCGTCTGAGCACCACCTTCCATCTTCAAATGGATGGTCAGACTAATCGGACCATACAAACCATCAAGGACATGCATCGTGCTTGTTTCCTCCACTTCGAACGTAGCTAGGATGATCAATTACTTTTGGTGGAGTTCGCCTACAACATCTATCACTCGACCATTAAGATGGAACCATTCATGGCGTTATATTAGAAAACATGCAGATCAACCTTGTGCTCGACTAACTATGGGGATTCATCACTTGTGGGACCAGAGATGGTACGAGCTACCAAATTGAAGTTACAGATCATCCAGGAACGAATGAAGACTAAACAGAGCAGGCATAAGTCATATGCTGACATGAGATGGAGACCTTGGGAATTTAAGGATGGCGACCTCATCTTTCTATGGGTCTCACCTCGATGAGGAATATGGTGATATGGTCGAGGTGACAAGTTATCTCCGAGATTTTTCATACCATTCCAGGTCCTTAGCATATTTGGATAGGTGACTTACCGCTTAGCTCTTCCACCTCAGTTGCACCGGGTGCACAGCATCTTCCATGTATCTCAGATGAGGAGATACGTGCACGACTCTTCTCAAATCATTGACCATAGAGAGATGGACGTTGACGATATGGAGACTTTTGCTGAGGTCCCAGTGGAGATTGAGGATCGAAAACCGCCAATCCTATGTGGATGTTCGCTACATCTGGTGCACATTCTCTGGTAGCACGGGAACATCCAGGACATCACATGGGAGCTGGAGGCTCAGATGCGTGCTCAGCACCCAAACTTGTTCCCTAAGACTGATTTGTAGCTTACGAGGACATAAAGAACTGAGGTGGGGAGAATGTAAAGACCCAGAAATTAAGTGGAATTTTTATTTCATAAATACATGGGAATTTTATGAGTCCGTGGAAATTTACGCTGCGTGATTCCAAGTCACGGTGTGTTCGAAATCAATTTCTGATGTTTTTTCAGGAACGTTCAGTAAATTTAAGAGTGGGTTTTTATAACATTTGAAATGGTGATTGGAACTGAAATTAGAGGGCACCGTTGAACTCGTAGCACCAGTATTTACATATAAGACTTTCACTTCGATGATAGTTGGTCGATGTTAAAATATAGATTTTTGGTTTTTCGTGGAATTTAATAAAATAATGTGACCTCCAATTTATTTTATTTGAGTATCCATGTTGATTTTTTTTGTTAAAACCTCCTTATGGATGTTGGTGGTGGGGCCACCACACCTTAACTTCCCAGGAGGGGCTATGGTAGTGGGGCCCACCTGAACATAACCTCACGCAAATGTTTACGACGTGGGGACCACATAGGGCATAACCCCCTATTGATGTAAGAGAGTAAAACCTCCCAACAATCCATCATTATTGAGGGTGAGCCTCTACATGTCCACTAATTAATTCCTTTCCAACACCATGAATATATTAATGGAAGGGAACCTAATTAATAAGTCCAATTTGAATATCGTGCCAACAAATTAATAAGAAAATTTAAATCTATTATTTCAATGGAATATTCATTTGGGTGGATGTTTGGGAAGAGAGATTGAGAGGATTATAATTCTCCCAATGAAGAAGGAAGATCGAAGAACACGTTCTTCCAACGGAGAACACCGGCGATGATCCTTCTACGAATTCTTCCCCAAACACCTAATGATGTGAAGCATCTTCCACAACCGATGCAACTTGGTATTGGAAGCATCCGACAGACGCAACGAACAAATAACTCCTTCGCCTTCTTCCCACGAATTAATCATCGAAAACCACAAATTAAAGTTAGGGGGTTTTATTTGTGAATTATTTATTTTATTTTATCATATTCGGTAGTGAAGGAATAGATGATGAAATTGTAAAATAATTGTTGTTCATAGTACTTCATCGATGAACGAATTGATACCACCCTAATTGAGAAGTGTGCGGAAAAACCAACATGGATTGACCCCTCCGCTGATCTTGTCTATGATTAACTTTGGAATGACGATGAGGAAACGAAATGATGAAGGCAGTGATGAAAAGGCCGCACTACCCATGGCCTCTCTGAACCGTTCCACCATCGCGGTGCTCTTATGCTCCTGGCTGAACACTACTGGCCCATGCATGCCCGCTCACAGCCGACCCGGATAGCTCGGACGCGCCCCACCTGGACAAACGACGTCGGCCAGCCTGTTGGCCTCCGCGCACGCCCCCCACGCCTCCCCGACCTAGCCCACCTGGAGGCCTTCGCACACACACATCACACCTCCCCGAACTGGACCGCCTGACGGCCTCTGTGCTCGCCCTGCTTTCCACCCCGAGCTGGCCACCCCTCGCGGCCTCCCACACGAGCCGGCATCCTAGCTCCCTCACAGCCACCCGGCCGAGCCGGTGTCCTGGCCTCCTCGCAGCCTCCCAGCCGAGCCAGTGTCCTGCACCCCTCGTAGTGCCACGTACGAACTGGCATAGCTGCACCCTCAGGGCTGAACCACGCCGGGCCGCACCCTCAACCTGCTCCGGGCTGAACCGACGCCGAACCCGGGCGGAACCGCCCTCACGGCCTGCTGGGCTGGGCCAAGCAGGCCAGGCCAAACCTAACAGGATTGACAGCTCTATAGGACAAGCCAGATCCAACATGCCTGACCAGGTTGGTCCGACCGGGTCGGACCGCACTTGGGCCCACCACGACCCTTTATTTTAATCTACTATATTGTTGGCACCAGAATACCATTTAATGAACCATTAGAGATGTTGGTATTCTTGAAGCACGAAGGCCCCTTTTAGTATACCCCAATGAAGTATGAGATAATGTTGATATACGGTTAGGTTGGATGGTGAACGAATCCAACCAGGCCCCCTGTGGCTAAAAGGAAAATAACTCATAGACCGGGCGTCCGATTGACGCGCCGTTATTTGCATTGAGATGTCTATGAAGTATCAGACCTATAGTTACATATTTCTGGGACTTCGTGGAAGCTTGATGATTGAACTCTATTTCATGGAGCAGATCCTTCCAATGACAAGCGAGTAGAGTGCGGAGACAAAGTAGCTGGCTGAGACCTGACCACTGGGGACCATTTCGACTCGGAGTGAATCGACTAACCTAGTGGGGAGCACCATGGTCTCATGGTAGACCCATGGTGGGGAGCGCCTCTATGTGACATGACAAACACATTGTACTCGACAAGAGGAGTTCCACAACAGGCTATGAGGATGAGAGTCTCTGTGTGATGTGGCAGACCCATAGGGGGGAGTGTCTCTATGTGACGCAGCAGACCCATGGTACTCGACATGAGGAGTAACTCAGTAGTCCAATGTTTGTGGGAAGTGCCTCTCTATAACGCGGCAAGCCCACTGTACTCGATAGAGTTGGAGTTTTTTAGTAGCTGAGGATTCGATAGTGTGAATGGGAATGGTTCCTGATACTACCCCAGGAATAAAATCCTGGTTTAAGCTGATTCATTAAATTTTGTGTTACCTCATGATTGATATGGATTACATGGTAACTTAGGTAAATGAATGGGAATATACCTTTGTCAGGTTATCTGTTGATTTCATACCTTGTGGTTTAACCTTGTGGGATTTCGTTACATCTTGAGGGTCACATGGTCGCAACTGAGTATCATTATACTCACCCCTGCATGGGTTATGCCCATAGCTTATTATGTTGGTTGCTGATGACGGACAGTACTGACTGAGGATCAGAGTAGCAGGACTGGATGGTACCCAGAGGTGGACCTTACAATGAGTCAGTACATGGAGGAGACTGATAGACGTGGAGTGCTGAGGAGGATATCTGACATACACTTTAGGTAGGAATCCCTAGAGGATGACCTAGTAGCTGTATAACCTATTCTTCAGTTGTACTAGTTTTCCCATTGTACTTGTACTTTCCTGTTGGGCTTGTATTTCCATCCCCATTTACTTTTCAACACTATTTTATATACAGTTTTTCTTAGTGTTTTAATTCCATCTCATACTCTGTTGTGTGTGTGTTTACACTTTATAAAGTCAATGCCTTCCTATTTTTAGGTATTTTTGCCTTTGGTGCTAGTCGCCATCCCCTGGCCTATGGATGGCAGGCTTAGTGTTTTCATGGCAGGGGCCCCAGGGAAAGGGTCATGATAAAGACATAGTATAGGCAACTGACATCATAAGATTATGAAAATATAAAAAATTTAACATAGATAAATTATATTATGTAGAATCAAAATATAGTTATCGCAAAATGAAATAAATTACACTAATAAATTAAGATTTGAAGAATTATACTTATATTCACACATTTACACAAACACACACAGACACACACACACACAAATATATATTCCAATGAAAATAGATTGATGAAATCATACTCATGAATAAATATGTGAATAGAAAAATTTCAATCATGTCCATGGTTACCATCACAGACTTTTGAGACATCAATATCACATTACCTATATAATTGGTGGGGATATAAATCAGAAAACCATCCATAATATTAACAATTTCTTATAAATTTCATTATAAAAAAAATTAATCATATTATAATATCCTAGACCATGAAAATAAATAGGTTTCTTATTAAAATTATAACCATAATTGTATAACATATAATGAAATAATAATGATATAACCATTGATCATATCATTATTAATTAATAGTTAACATCAAGTATTTTATCAAAGAATAAAATTTTTCATCAAAATTTATTAAAAATAATTCTGGAGGAAAATTAACATTTTTGTTTGAAATAATTTATTTAAGATAAAAAAATTTAAATATATTATGGAAAATATTTACATTGAAAAGAAAATTGAAATCTATTAAATTAATATTTAAATAATTTATCATATAAGAGCAATGTAAATATTGTTCAACTGTTATACATAAAAAAACTTTTCCTCACATTTATTGTGAAAAATGTCAATTGTATATCATATTAAATCAAACAAAATGAAATTTAAAATATTTTTTAGCATAAAAAATATGTCAAAATTACTTTAAACCATCAAAAGTTAATAATAAAATAATTCTTCAAAACATTAATTTCAAATACGGTCAAGGAAGAATAATTTCAATGACCAAATATTAAATAATGTTGACATTCCATAAAAAACATATCAATTTCATGATTTCATTAATATGATAAATTTAAAGGAAAAAATTAATTATCATGGAGTTATTTTAATGTAATAAAATTAATGGATTATATTATAAAATTTTCATATAATTTCCTTAAATTGAAAATCATGAATAAACAGTCCTGATAAAAATTAGACTGAAACATAAATCCATTACTTATATGTTAATTTTGTTTAGGTGGTTTTGATCCCTTTATATTGATCATGGTTAAATAATATCCATAATTTTAATCTTGAAATAAATTTCATATAAATTTTATTTATATATATAATTATATTCACCCCTAAAAGGATAAGATTAAAAAAAATGAATTTCACCCTTCATGGATAAGGTAGTCCATATGTATGCCTGAATATTGTATTCACATTTCAACATATAGAATGAAATTAAGGTATGAAGTAATTTACCATTAATAAATATTAATATATTTAAAAAAATAATATATATTTATTATATCAATTATTATTATCATTCAAGTAAATGTAAAATGGAAAACAAATCAAATATCTTCATTGGGGTGGTAATCTAGTTATATGAATTAGCGATGTTATATTTTAATTTCCAAAATACTACAAATTAAGATGTTAAATATTATATAACAACTTTAATATTAAAATTATTCTTGAAATATAATTTATAATAATGAACCCTTTCATTAAAACCATACATTAATTAATACTACATGGACAAGGTAAATTGTACAAAGCACGAGTGATACATTCAAATATAGTTTGATGGAAAATAGGTTGACTAAAGTATTAATAATAATAATATTTTTTAGTATTAATTTTAATTAATTTATTAAAAAATAAATAATATAATAGATTTATATTAGGTAACTAATAAATACGATGAAAGAGATCAGGTAGGAGGATTTTTTCTTCAACGGTTGGCCTGATTTAGAGAAATTCATAAGGATCCTTGGAATCATATTTTAGGAATAATAGAACATATACATAATGTATAGTGCAGTTGAGGAAATATTTGGGTTGATTTTGGCGTATATGTATATATCAAAATGGAGAAGATAAGAGAATGGATAGATAACAATTTATAAGAGGGGATGTGAGGTACTGAAATTTTTTGAATGAAAAATTATAAATATTTTGTTACCAAAAAAATTTCAATGATATTACTATATATTATATTATAATATATTAATTATAGGAAATGGCATAAAAAATAAAAATTGTTTCAGAGTTATATAGTGTTTTAAACGTTATATTTATTTCTTATCATAATAACCCATTTTTAACCATAATGATTGTAACAAAATTTTCAATGTTAATATATAATAATTTTATAGTTAATGTGAATATTGGAAAATAAATGGAAAATATATGATATTTTTGTTAACATTTTATCCATTATGTATTTTTTATTTCAATAATTATTAAATTATATAAATGAATATTATTTTTCATAAAATACAATTAATGTTTTCTCTAACACTAGTGAAATAATTTTACATTAGTGTATCAAAGAAAATGATTGAATTAAAATATAATATATTTTTAAATACCAATTATGTAATTTGTATATAATTTTTTTATCATAATAATTTATCCAATTTGTGTTTGTTTTATTATTTTAGGAATTATTTTCCAGTAGTTGAATATATATTATGTCGTTTATATATTATTTATTGTAATTATTCAATCACTGAAAATTAAAAATAATGTTAAATGATAATTATAATAAATTTATCTATGAAATATACACTTATAACATGAAATGATTACTTTTTCCAATATGATATAATATTAGAGATATTAACATAAAATGAGAGACATTTTATTATTATTTCCTAAAATAAATATATTTCTCCTAATAATATTAAAATGGAATCAAGTTCAAATATATTCGATAATTGGATAAAAATGTAAAAATAAATCACAATAATTTTTTTAATGAAGTATTTTTGATAAATTTTAATTCCATATACAAAATTATTATTTCAATTTTATCAATTTTACCCTTATCTTAGTGACATGTATTTTCTAATTATGCTAATTAGAATGATAATGTGACCGATTTAGCCTATATGGATCTCTTGACCAAAAATATAGAATCTAATTTTCAGCATTAAATTTGTATATGTGTCATTAAATAATTTATTACATATGTTTAAAATTTAAGGAATGATTATATTTTTATAAAAAAATTCCTTTTCATCTATAAAAATGATTTAAACCAAATTCAGTCATAAAATTTATTCTAATTATCATAATTGAATTACTAATATTATATTATAATTAATTTTACTTTTCATATAAAGCGAACATTTTTAATGATTCAATAAAAAATATTCTGTTAATTAGAAAACATCATTTTCATTATTGATATAAAATAATTAATTTCAATAAAATTATAAAATTACCTCCAAGATAATATTTACATATTTATTTCATATAATAATTTATTCTTATATAAATAATATCAAAATATTTTCAAAAATTAAGTGTAATATTTTTATCATAAATTTTAGAAAAAATCATGTTTGATGGGTACATGTTTTTGAATCATAATATTAATTTATGAAAATCTGAATGATTATTTACAAATAATTAATCAGCATAATTTTATATAGTGTGAAATATATATATATATGACAATATGGTTATTCATATTCATACAATCCAATTCAATATATATATTATGATGGTTATATTTAAATGATAAAATTTTATTGCACGTTTAAGCTCAGTGCCAGCAGTTGTACACAAAATTGAAAATAATGTTCATCTATTTAACTCACATAGTGTTTATTTGAAAATAGAATTTTCTCATTCGATAATTCCAATCCTTTATATAAGATAAACATGATTTAAACACTATAAGGTAAATTTTTTTCCTATCATAATATTCTTCTTTAGTTATAATCTGTAACATTGTGCATCTTCATTCATTTTATATATTGTTACCTATTTATGTCTTGGGAGATAAATTCATATTTAAAATATACATTATTAGAGAGTTAATATCATTATTTAAAATATAATAATGTTAAAAATAATTTACATCCTCAAAATTGATGGTTCCTCCTCATTTCCTATATATTCATTTTCCCAAATTTTATCCTTTATAGATAGAGATAAAACTATGTGTTTTCTCATGTGAAATTGATATTTTTATCATACTCTTTTTATAAAAAATCAGGTTAATCCTTTTTATGTAGGTTCTTAATAATTGTATTTAAATTTTATCGAATGCCCCTTCATCCTTTTAAAAATTATTTTTTTATCATCCCCTCTGTAACACCCTGGGATTTTGTGACATATTATTTTGACGAAATTATATATTTTTTTATTTTCATTTCACAAAATACTAAAAATAGTTTATTTAATAATAATGATAATTTTATGGATTGTTCTGTATGAATAAGAATGTTTGTCATGGACTAAAATAAATATAATTTTTTTATTGATCTATACATAATATTAAGGTAATCTAGTGTTACATGAAATAATGTATTTATTCAATGGATTGTGTAACATGAAAGTCATTTTTTATTGTATAATGATATATTATTTAATAAAAACTAAACATGCAATTAATATTTATGAAAAGTTTTATCTCAATTATGAAAATATATGGTGTATAATATATAACATGAATTTTTAAGTTACAAATAAATTATAAATTAATATGAAAACTGATTGGATATAACAAAAAATAATAGTATAATCACAATTATGTTATATCATTATAAATTAAGTTAACTAAAATCGGTTATTGATATCAATGTTATATATATACATATATTACATAATGAGTCATATATTTTTTATATCCATCCAATGTATTCTATAGGATTAATATAAGAAAACACATAATTTTATGCCGAAAATCGGTATTTTTATAACGGTACTTATATAGCATTTTAATGGAGATACCATTTTAAATATTATTATTGGAAAGTTTATTTATTTAAAATTTCCAAATAAACATAAAAATTTGATAAAAACCAATGAATAATGACTGGATATATTTTTAGTATTTTTCAGTAAGGTTTTATTTTTTAATTATTGGTTAAAAATACTGAATTTTAATTCAAAACTACATTTTCATGAAATTAAATTATTATAAATAATTAAAATTTTAATTTATTTAGAAAACTAATTAGATTATAATTTTATAAATTAACTTAATTTAGGTAATTATAATCAAACTGATATTGAAAATTGGAATAAAAGATAGTAATCTTTTGGATTTTTTTACACAAAAAATATTCATTATCTTCCTTTCAAAAGGTTAAAATTTAAATTAATTTCTTCCAATTTTATGATTTGAATTCGGGTAAAAATTATTACATATTTTAAATTATAAAAATTTATAATTTAAATAATTTCTACATAGTTTTTACCAAAAATATTAGTGAATGTAATTATAATTAATTACTCTAAATAAGGTAATATTATGCATAACAAGGGAATAAACCTTAACCATAAGGGCCCAAAACACATATATAATTGTCTAATACCCATTTAAGTTTCATATATTGGATTTAAAAGAAAAATATTGTGTTGTTTTGTAATTTTATGTCTTTATTCATGTAAAAAAGTGGGTACAACTATGTAGTTTTAAAAAATGTCATGTGTGTCCATTCCCATCCCAATAAAGGCCAACCCCACTCCTTTTTCCACATCTCACAAAAAAAATATTTGATGTCACTATATTTCGAATAAAATTATGTGAAACCCTTATTTACTATTTGATTCCACCATTTTATCATTTATCATTACAAGGAATCCAATTTTTGCAAACAAATACTATTTACCTAAATAAGAGGTAACACTCTCCCTCAAGCTCCATTATTTTATATTATTTCTCCACCCCATAAAATGATCTTATTATATTAGTATACAACAAAAAAGTATACAAAATACAAATTTATTTTTTTATTCTATTGGTTTTACCTACATTTACACCCACGCCCAACTAATGGGTTACTAACTTAATATTTACTTGTACATCGATCTACCACGTTATGTAATGATGATTGTTCATTTTTACTTTAGTGCATATCATGGTGGAAATTAGGATGTAAACATTGTTTATATATATTATATATTATATTTATTATTATTTTAAATTCCCTTAATTATTTTACAACATATACCTTATAATTTCAATTTGGTGTAAAAACAATATTTTCCTTTGAGGATGTGTAGACTAACATCCCCTCAATTTGATGTGATTCATTCACATACATGGCGGAATAAATTATGTATGTGTTTATTGAAATTATATAATATAAATTATAGAATAATTATACATGAATAATGATATATATACATATGTACATATATATCATTTTCATTATTTATTTCAACAAGATAATAAAATGGAAATGACGTTCATGTGTATATTCGACCTACAGTCTCTATGAATGGTGTATTCAATAATTTAGTTATATATTATATGAATTATTATACTAAAAATATATTGAAATATGATATATTTAAATAAAGGATTACATTTTTGGAATCATTATATATGTTTATGGAACAAAGAAAAAAAACTAAAACAAATGTGAAAATGAAAGAAGATATTACTAGAAGTGAAACTGTAACATAGAATAATTAATAAGAGGTTAATATAAAGACACAATAGATAAATATGTGGAATTTTGATCAAGAATGTGGTTCTATATAATAATAATAATAAATTCATTATACATGATATTTTAGTTTGTGTGACGATATTCAAGACACAAGGTAAGGGGATTACATCTCACATATTATTTATATGAGATACATGTATTATTCACCAATAATTTTTATTTTGTACTATATATACACTCCCTAAATGTATTATATTGCAATAATAATTAAATTTATGTGTATCTACAAATCTAATTTATGATATTTTTTCTTGGGGTTTATAATTCTAATGATACAAAATTTGTATGAATGTGGTTTCATAATTTTTATTTTTCAGGGAATATACATTATTATGAACCTACAATATACTCTAAAGTCATATTTGACATGATATGTCTTGAATCCCATTATTTTAATTATATTTTTTACATAATATAATTAAATTTTCTTACATGTAAACTATGATCTCATGTATCATGGGGTATGAATTTATTGAAATAATCATTTCGTTTATTTGGATTGTTTTGGAATATGCTTCCATTAATGAAATGTTATGATCCAAATGTCAAGAAAATTATCTATATTTTTTATCCAATATTAATTCAACATCTATTCATTCATTAGAAACATTATTAAGTCAATGGTATTTAGGATAACTAATAAAATGTTTGTATAAATGTTCGACATTACCTCTCTCTTCGGTCAGAGATTTGTGCTCCTTACAAACAATATTTTCTAAATGGTTTACAAAATAATTCTATTATTTTCCTAGGATATTTAAAATATATTTACCCCCTGTTTTAAAATTTAATTAATTTGGTCTTTCAAATCGAATAATCAGTTAATTTTTTGGATCAAGGAACATTTCTAAACATTTTACGGTGAAAAAGGAATTTTCGGCAAGTATAGATTAACCCATTATTATTACCATCATTCCATTGAAGCTATAAGAAAATATATCATCTCGTCAGGTATGTTCTTATTTTATGATCTTATTTTAGGAAAATATGAATTTCTGGGAAAACCTATTAATGCTGTGGAGGTTGTGCAGGGGCGCACAGTTGGCACATGGTCTGAACAAACCATGAGGCCAGCGTATGAAATTGTGCATCCTTGATAGTAGGCTCTGCACGGGCGGCGTACGGTTTGTCAGACCCTTTGGGAAAGCCATGAGAAGTCCCCTGGTGAGATAGTGGGGTCCGTACGGGTGGTGTACAGTTTTCCCAAACGGTGCGGGAAGCCGTCCGAAGTTCCTGGGTAAGACATTGGAAACCGCAAGGTTGGCGCACAATATTCTAAAATGTGCGGGGTTACCGTATGACCACTTTATGATAGGATATTATGTCCTGGGCCACTCGAGATTTCACATTCTCCCACCTCTCTTCATCCTACTATTGGTTCATGTGGGAGTTGCAATTTTCTTAGGTAGGGGGAGCTCCTTGGCATGTTTTGGAGGCAAATCGAAGGGCTTTCTTGGAGGATCAAGGTGGTTCTCCAATTGTAAGTCCCTCTTTTGGTTCTTGGAGGTTTTGGTTAGGTTTATCCCTATCCCTCTCTTAGTTTCCAAGATATACAAGTGTTTCACATAGATCCAGGGTTGTGTTTCTTTTGTGTGTTAATGGTTGACATTTTTTATTATAGGGAAAGAGATTTAGAGTAACCTTTCATGAAGAGGTTTCCTGGATTTATGGGTATGGTTGATTGTGGATTGTTTTTCCAAATCCTAATGGTAGTTGGTTTGGGCCTTTACGTTGAATTCCTTATAGTATTATGTTTAATTATTCCAATACCATTGAATGGTGTATTGTGCATTTACCGTTTACCCCTAGGTTTTTCCTGCCATGTATGTATTCTTGTGTAGAGGTAATTTGGATATGAATTGGAATGATTTCTATGATGTGGATGTTCTTCCCTTGCATGTTCTATTTACGATGGGTTGGTCCTGATTAGCCTTTGGCTGACTTTCCTGTTATCGAAGCCTATTGTAGTTGGATAGTGAGTATATATTCTGACAGGATTGATATGATGTATACTGTTTAGCTAAGTCATTCTATTGGTTTACATTGGCCATATAATACCACTATTCTCATGGACATACAAAGGGCCATGAGAACCTGGTGTAATAGACATTATGGGGAATTGGTCGAGTGAGTTTCCTCAGAAATTCTTTGAGAAAATTTGGCTTTAAGGGGGATTAACTGAGTGAGAATCCTCAGATAGAATAGAACCACATGGGTCTATATGGGTAATTGACCAGGTGAGCTTCCTCAAAGAGTCCTTGAATGTTTTATACTATAAGCAGATTTGACCACGTGAGCTTCCTCAGAGAGTCTTTGTTTGAATTGAATGACCTAGGCTATAAGGGGAATTGACCGAGTGAGATTTCATCAGGGAGTCTGAGACTATGGGGCTATAAGGGGAATTGAGGTGTGAGCTTCCTCAGACAGTCCTGGACTACCTTAGATTATACAGGGAATGGATTGTGGAATCTTCCTCAAAGAGTCTTACTTTACATGGAATATACAGGGAATGAACTATGTGAGCTTCCTCAAATATTCTTGCTTTACCATTTACTATGAGGGGACATACTATGAGCACTTCCTCAGAGAGTCTTATTAAATTCCTATGACCGAACTAGAGGGGTAGACTATGTGTACTACCTAAGGGTTTGTGTGTACATATTAGGTGGGAAACGTGGGGAGGGCTGCAAGTACTTCCCAGAGGGTTACCTATTTGAGATTTAGCTATTTTTTCACTGCTACTTGATTGTGAACTGTGGATTGTTTACAGTGGAGTACATCCTTGTTTACTTCTTCTGCACTTTTACTAGCCATATATTCTCAGACTACTGGGCACTGATCTTGTGGTGGTTGCCTACTGGGATTCGCCTCACACCCAGTTTGGGTCATGCTTTTGGGCCCAAACAGATTATATTGTTTCAAGTATAGATAAGGTAATGTGCCCTTATACATGAGGTACTAGACTTGTTGTGGAGAATGAGAGCATGGGACCAAGCTATGGATTGCGATGCTGTAGAGCTATTTATCATTCTTTTTGTAATTTAGTTTAGTTCTGTTAGTATTTCCATCATTGTGACATGTTTGGATATTGTCATAGACATATGTATTATGCAACATTTCATAAATATATGTGCCCTAGTTGTTTATTATTCGAGTGTTCTGCTGTTTACTATTGATGGATATTTATTTCTTTCTCAATTGTATGTTTTGTTTACTTCTGTTGTGTACTCTCCCAATGAGGGCATAGTTTCTCCACTATCACATCCAAGGTCCTCAGTGCTATTCGGTAGCCTCTGGAGATTGGGGAAATGCACGTGAGGCCATGTGACCAACCAGGTACGGGCCACGTCTAGGTGGCTTTCAGAACCGGGGCATTACTAAGTGGTATCAGAGGAATTATTTTCTCTTGATTTACTATTTGGTTCCTTTAGCTAGTGATAGGATGGAATCGATACTTGGTAATAAGCTCTCCTTGAGTGTAGTTAACCTGTGTACAGGGAAAATCCAATCTATCTCATTTATAGCAGTTTTTTTCTTATTTGAAATTTTACAGTTGATTTGATTTCACCATTGGGTGGTTCACATGTTATGTGCTATTATCATTGAAGATATTGAGGTTCTATTGTCGTCAGAACCTGATGAGATGAGGGTCTACCATCTCATTCATCATATAGGCACTTGCTTGAAATCAAATTTCATGCAGTTTTTCCATGCCATCTATGATGCAATAGTGATTTCATGTAGTTGTGATAGATGTTGTGAAAAATATGAATGATGTTGTGATATTTACTTTGATAAAATACCTATTATTTGATATGGTATTGTTTTTGTGGAGGTTTTCTTGAATGAACACCAAATATTGGTTCCTTAGGTGTTATGGGCCCTCATGAACTGGAACATGGTTGATCATTTCTTTTTTCCCTCGTTATAGTTTGTGTACGATGCAGAAAATTGATTCGTGAGGATAATGGGACCTCACAGATCCAAATTTGGCACTTTTAATGTTCATTTCAGTATTTCTCATGGGTTTAGGAGTAGCTTCTGAGGCCTGTTATCCGGAAAACCCAAGAATTCACCCCATGTAGTTTTTACTACACGACATGTGTTTTTTCTGTTAGGGATGAAACAATCTATCTTATGTACACACTGTGTACTCCTATGTTTCAGTCCCTATTAAACGTTATCTGAGGTGTGTATTTGAACTTGTATGTTTTTTCATCAAGACGTCCTCTAGTTGTACTCATTCCACAAGGTGGTTTTAAGACACCAGATATGGCAGACCAGGGACTTTCTGTAGATCCTCCTAATGCGACTGTCTTGACACTTGCAGTTATACCTGCCCAAGTGCAAATGCACAGCTCAGGGATGGATTAACGACGATGATGAATACCTTTCAGGGAAGGTCACCTCCTACCTCGTCGATGGCCTATTTGACGCAGGTCTTTCAATAGTAATATCCTCACACTTTCTCAAGGTATGGGGGACCCCAGGCAGTAGTGTCGTGGATAGAATCCACACTGACAATTTTCGATTATCTGGAGATACCTCTAGAGGAGAGGGTGAAGCTATCTACCTAAATGCTCCATGACTCCTCCAAGAGGTGGTGGGATGTGATCTCACATGTGGGCTACCAATAGAATCTGACTTTGGATGACTTTTGGAGTATCTTATATGACTACTTCAATCTAGATACCTTGAGTGCCGATCGGGCCCGGGAGTTCATAAGTTTTGAGTAGGGTACTCATTCTGTTATGGAGTACATATCTCTCTTTACTGATTTGCATAATTTCACTCCTATTATAGGAGGTGATGATTTGTTCCTTGCACGGAAGATTGAGGATGGTCTTAGGCATGAAATCCGATTGCAGGTAAACATATTTAGGATGTCTTCTATATCCTTCATCATCAACAGTGTGTTGATCACTGAGTGCAATCTGAGGGATTCTAGAGCTGTGGTCTAGGGCGGTTCGACATCCAAAGTTTGTATTCCTCCTCCAGATAGCAGGAAGTTCCATGGGGAGTCTTCACGAGGAGATTAGAGTAGGCAAGATTCTTTTTCTGGTAGCCTGGTGTTGTGCCACCAGTGCGGAAGTAGTGGGAATATTAGGTTGCTGTGATGGAGTGCTGATCTTACAGCAAGATGGGCTATCTGTAGTGTTTCAGTGAGATCTTCTCACCAGGAGCTGCTGACTGGGGTTCGTCTACGGATCCTCATACAAGAGCAGACCCACCAGTTTTTCACCACTCTGGGAACTGGTGTTCTTTTGGCCGTTTAGGCCGAGGTGGAGGTCGCGGCTATAGCGGCCAATCATCAGGCTATCAACGAAAGTAGGGTGGAACTACTGAGAGCGGTCTAGTAGGGTCACATGGTAGTGGAGTAGGCTAGTATATTGTGGTGGGTTAGACCCAATAGAAGTAGGATCACGAACCCTCTACAGTTCGAGGTACCATTCTAGTTTCCTCAGTTTTATCTTCTGCTCTTTTCGACACAAGGGATTACCATACCTTAATATCTATTGATGTCGTGGAGAGCCTTGGGATTTTTATCTTTTACTCTACCAATATCTTGAGGTTAGAAACTCCATTACAGATGAGTACATATAGTGTATGTTCGTGCAAGGAGTGCCCTCTTGAGGTCGGTGGGTGTTACTTCATTTGGGACCTCTATGTTATCGAGATGAAATTATATGATGTCATCCTTGGAATGGAATGGTTGGTTCCCTTTCAATAATTCTTCGATTTATATCATTGTAGGGTGAGTTTCATATCACCAGAGGGTGGATCCTTTCCTAATAATGTAAAATGGTATGTCTAGGAAAGTAGAGCGGGTCCAGAGCATCCTGCATTTGGAGCAATTATAGCCCATATATCCAGTCTATATCAAGATGACGATGGAACTTCACCATTATACTTTAATCCAGTGGTGTATCATTTCATAAATGTCTTTCCAAAAGACATTTTAGGTTTTTCTCTAGAGTGAAAGGTAGTCTTTTTGATTGAGCTTGTTCTAGGAGTAGAAATGGTGTCCATTCCTCTTTATAGGATGGCTAAAATTGAGTTGCAGGAGCTTCGGAAGAAGCCAAAGGAGTTACAGGAAAAGTGTTTCATCCGACCCTATACTTCTTCTTTGGGTTCGCCTGTCATGTTGGCTAATATGGCAGACGACACCCTCATGATTTGTGTAAACTATCGGTTGATGAAGCAGTTCACGGTCATGAACCGATATCCCTTGACTGGGTTTGATGATCTCATTGATCATCATCAAGGATCCTTGGTGTTATCTAAGTTTGACATGATGATCAGTTACAATCAGTTGCGTGTTAGACCATCTGATACACCTATTACAACTTTATGGAGCAGGTATGGTCTATACGAGTACTTGGTTATGTTTTTCGGTCTCACAAATGCGCCTACAGTTTTCCTGGAACTGATGAACAAATTGTTCCATCCATACTTGGATTACATCAGGGTGGTCTTAATTGACTATAACATGGTGTCCTCTCACACTCGAGATGATCATGTTACCCATCTTGATATTGTTCTGAGTGCATTGATAGAGAATTAGTTATATGATAAGTACTCAAATTGACACTTTTGGATGAATCGGAATCACATTATGGGTCATGTTATCTCAGAGGCAGGAGGGTTAGTTGACCTATAGAATTTGAGGGAAGTAGTTTCCTAGGATCATCCGAAGAACATCATTGAGGTGCAGTGATTTCTTGGGCTGTCAAGATACTACAAATGATTCATTCGTGAATTTTCAGGCTTAGCAGAACCGCTGAAGGGACTGAATAAGAAGGGTACAAAGTTCTTGTAGTCAGATTCATGTTAGTCATCCTTTCATGAGTTGAATGTATTTGGACATCATCACTAATACTAGTCTTTAAAGAGACAGAAAAAAGAAATACTATTTATAGCAACGCTTCATGTATCGATCTGGGAGTTGTGCTCATCCAGGGATATGGAGTCGTTGCATATGGGTCTCGGTAGTTGAGCTCACAAGAGAGGAATTACCCGACGCACGATCTGGTGTTGGAAGCTGTTGTTCATCCCCTACTTTTTTGGAGACAATATCATCTGGGAGAGAATTTGGCGGTTTTCACCGACCACAAAAGTCTCAAGTACCTCTTCACTCTGTGTGATCTGAATTTGAGACAGCACAAGTGGGTTGAGTACCTACAGTACTTTGACCTTGAGCATGCCTATACGCCTGGGAAAGACAACGCAGTGGCTGATGCATTGAGCAGGGGGAATCTGATACATGCAGTTCAGCAGTCCAAAAGTTAGTGGAAGCTTATGGCTCTGTTCTCTAAAATGCATTTAGAGGTGCAAGAAATTCCAAGGAAGATTTTTATTTCTTCTTCAGCTATTGCCTTGACTCTTCTGGATCGAGTTTGGATGGGGCAATAATTAGATTATGAAGGCCTATTCTTTAGGGAAAGCATGTCAGGAGATAACCCTATTCCTGGATAGACCGTAGGCATGGATGATAGTTTGCATTTGTAGTGGCATGTATGGGTTCCATCAGATATACGTGAGGAGGTGATGCGGGATTTTAATTCTTCAGATTAGGAAGTCCCTCTTGGCGTCACCAAGATGTATAACAATCTACACCGTCAGTATTGGTAGCCAGGTATGAAAAGGGACATTTCTTTTTTTGTCATGAAGTCTTCCACTTGTCAGCAGGTGAAGGCGGAGCACCAGAGACCGGCTGGGATTTTGTAGAAATTAACCATTACTGAATTGAAGTGGAATGATGTCTCGATAGATTTCGTGACCGATTTGCCGAGGTCACTCGATGGAATGACGCAGTCTGGGATGTCATTGATAGATTTAAGAAGGTTGATCACGTCTTTCTAATCAAGGAGTCCTTTAGTGTTGATGAGTTGGGATGGTTGTGTATCCGTGAGATTGTACGTATACGTGGTGTTCCACACTCCATTGTTTTTTACAGGGATGCATGTTTTACATCTCGGGTCTAGAAGAGTCATAAGAAGACATTGGGTGCACAGGTACTTTTGAATATAGCATACCATCACCAGAAAGATGTCCTGTCTAAGTGTACGATTCAGGTGCTTGAGAACATACTTATAGCATGTATTATAGATTTTGGATGTTCTTGGGAGATACATATACCTATATTAGAGATTTCCTACAACAATAGTTTTCATACAACTATTCATATGGCACCCTATTTGGTGTTCTATTGTAGGCCATTCCAATCACCATTGTTTAGCTTGGAGGCAGGAGAGGATGTTATGCATGGAGCTCATCTTGTCCTGGAGACCAGAGAACATATATTGTTTATTAAGAAGAGGATGGCTATTGTGCAGTCACGTCAGAAGTCTTATGCTGATCAAAAAAGATGAGCTCCAGAGTTCGAGGTCGGAGATCAGGTTTTTCTATGTGACGCACTGAGGTTGGGGCACAAGATGATCAGGAGACAGGGTAAGAATTCACAGAGGTACGTCAGCCCGATTGATGTGATGGAGGGAGTTGGTCCGGTTTCCTATCGGTGGTAGTTACCTCAGAGGTACCGGGATATGCACGACGTCTTCCACTTTTCATAGCTTCGAGGTTACTTTTCAGACTCGTCTCATGTCTTTCAACCCTAGGAGGTTGAGTAAGAGGTGGATTCCTCATTCAAGGACCATCCTATCTGGATTTTCAATCACAATACAAAGGTTCTCCATGGTTTGTCTATTCCTCTGGTACAAGTGTTATAGCAGTATTGGAGAGTACAAGACGAAACATGGGAGAAGAAGGCCGATGTACGAGCATAGTTTCCGGAGTTGTTCTGGGTTTCTGCTTCTACACTACGATTGGGAAATTAGGGGACATATTTCTTTAAGGGGGGAAGTCTGTAAGAACCATGATATTATCTTTATGTATGTTTCTCTTTTATGGTATTTTTTTAGAAAAAGTGTAATTTCTGGGGAAAACCTTTAATATTGTGGAGGTTGTGCAGGGGCACAAGGCTAGCCCATGGTCTGAACAAACTATGCAGCTAGCCTAGAAAATCATGCACCATGGACAGTAGGCTCTACACAGGCGCCACACGGTTTGTTAGACTATGAGGGAAAGCCGTCAGAAGTTCCTGAGTGAGACCGAGGGCTCTGCAAAGGCGGTGCACAGTATTCCCAAACCGCGCGGGAAAGTCTTTCAAAGTTCCTGGGTAAGACAGTGGAAACCACACGGTTGGTGCACAGTTTGAAAACCCGTGCGGGGTAACCATGAGACCAGTTAATTCTAGGGTTTTTATGTCTCGGGACACTCAAGATATCTCATTCCTCCACCTTTAATCCTCCTACTCATGGCTCACATGGGAGTTGAAATTTTCAAAGGTTGGAGGTGCTCCTTGGCTCGAATTTGGTGGAAAATCGATGGGGTTTCATGGAATATCATATGTGGTTCTTTGTGGGTATGTATTTATTTTGGTTTATTGAGGTTTTGGTTAGGGATAACCCTCTTCCTCTCTTATTTTCTATGATCTAGAAGAGTTGAATATATATATAGGGTCTTATTTCATTTGTATGCAAAAGTCTGACCATTTTGGCGAATGGGAAAAAGATTTAGAGCGGCCTTTATTGAAGCGGTTGACCAGATTTGTGGGTGCGGTTGATTTTTGATCATTTTCACCAAACCCTAATGGCAGGTGGTTTGTGCTTTTCCATTGATTTTCTATGAGTTTTATGTGCAATTGTTCCAATACTCTTGAATGGGGTATTGTGTGTTTACCATTTTCCCCCGTGTTTTTCCTTCCATGCTTATATGCTTGTGTAGAGGTAATTTGGATGTGAATTGGAATAATTGCTATGATTTGGATGTTTTACCATTGAATGTTCTGTTTACGATGAGTTGGTCTTGTTTAGCCTTTTGCTACCTTGCCTGTTTTCCATGCATGTTCTTGTAGGATAGACTATTTGTATTTTGACATTCTTGATATGTTGTAGACTGTTTAGCCAACTAATTATGTAGGTTTACTTTTCCCTCATTACCCCACTATGATAGTTGATATACCCTGGTCTGTGAGAACCTGGTGTAAGGGGATTGAGTGTGTGAACATCCTGAGAGAATCTTTATTTGAATTGAACGACCTGACCTATAAGGGGAATTGAACGAGTGAACTTCCTCAAAGAGTCCTAGACCATGGGGCTATAAGTGGAATTGATGTGTGAGCCTCCCAAGAGAGTCCTTGAATACTATAGAATATACAGGGAAGGGACTGTGCGATCTTCTTTAGATATTCATGCTTTACCTAGACTATTGGGGGAATGGACTATGTGAGATTCCTCAGAGAGTGTTGCTTTACCTTTGAATATGAGGGGATAGACAGTGAGAACTTCTTCCGAGAGTCTTATTAAATTACTATAATATAAATAGAGAGGTAGGCTGTGTGTACTACCCAGAGGGTTGTCTGTACTTCTTAGGTAGGACCAGAGGGGATGGCTGTGAGAAATTCCCAGAGGGTTACCTATTTGAGATTTAGCTGTTATTTCACTGCTACTTGATTTTGAACTATGGATTTTTTATTGTTGAGTATTTCCTTGTTTACTAATTTCTTAACAGTTACTTGCCACATATTCACTGTCTTTTATGAATAGATATTGTGGTGGTTTCCCACTATGATTCGTCTCACAACCTATTTGGGTCAGGCTTTTAGGCCGAAATAGATTTTATTATTGCAGGTATAGATAAGGGTATGCACCCTTATACATTAGGTATTTGACTTGATGTGGAGCTACAGAGAATGGATCCAAGATATGGATTGTGATGATGAGGAGATTTTTATTGTTTTTTTGTACTTTGGTTAAGTACTATTAGTATTTGTAGCATTGTGACATATTTTGATGTTTTCCTAGACATATGTATTATGCAACATTTCATGTATATATGTTCTCTAGTTGTTTAGTATTCTAGTATTCAGAAGTTTACAATTGTTGTTGGATATTTACTACTTCTTCTATTGTTTGTATTGTTTACATATTCTATGTACTCTGCCAATGAGGGAATAGTTTCTCCCCAATCACACCCAAGGCCCTCGCGGCAAGTCGGTAGCCTCTACAATTCGTGGAAATGCGCTGGAGGCCATGTGACCAACCAGGTACAGGGTTCCACTCAGTGGCTTCTAAAACTGAGGTGTTACATAAGCATACATAACTTTATTAAAATGTTATTATTTATTAAAAATTCTTCCTAATGTTATACTAATTCAATTTTTTAATGTGTTCGTCAAGAAAAAGGTTTTTCAAAATGTTTTGAATATTATTTCTTTTGTTTTCATTGAAAATTATTTCCAAATCATAGTTTAGATTCATTCATAGGATGTAATGTAAAAAGGATTAACAAATGTTATAATGATTTATTTATATGTTTTAAATGTATTTTATAATTATTTGGAAACAAAACTTTTTCAATATTATTTCATAAATATTAGTGTAAAAAGGATTTAAAAAAACGTTTCTTGATTTATTATAATTTTACAATGAATTTTAAATAAAATTGGATTAAATATATTTTCCTGATTCCATTATAAATTTTAATGGAATGTTTCAATAGAATCAAGGACATGTTATATTTTTTTTCAATGAAAATGGTTTCCAAATGTTTTCAATTCATTCTATATAATTTTTATTGTTTGTTTCCAATAAAATGGGTTTTAAAGGATTTTATTTTTTAACAAAAAAAAATAATGAAGAAAAGAATATCATTCCATTTTATTTTCCACCCCCTAATCTAATGGATCCATTCATATTATTTATTGATTATTTTATGTTTTTATGGAATTATGTGTGTGACAACTGTTTCTCTTCCACGTGATATATATGCTTTTGTATCCTATATCGTTTCATGGGTTATTATTTGATGATTTTTAATCCCATCTCATTTTTATAGGTTATGATGTGATGAAAAGTTATTGTTTCCCATATAATATCATGGCATCATTATAGAATTTTTATGAAACCCATATCTTTTAATGGGTCATAAAATTATGAATGTTTTGTTAACTTTTTTCACACGTATGAATTATTTTATTATGATATCATTCATACATATATATAAACCAATTCATTTGGTAAATTTTTATTTCCCTTAATCATAATATGTTAATTAGTTCAACGAGATTTTTAAATTATGGGATGATCGATAAAACCGTTCATTTGAAATTAATGGATTTTGAATAGGGACAATGGTGTGCCCCACCCAATAGGTAAAGTCACCCAAAAGATGGATTATGGGGAATCCAAATCCACTATGGGATTATGTGGAAACATAATCCAGTATGGGAAGAAGGAGGATCTAGATTAATTATAAAGAAATGACTATGATTAGGGATAGTGATGTGTCCTTCCATGTTGGTGTTGTTCCCATGAAGTTCCATCAAATTTTATAGTAATGAGTATTAACTTATATGTAATGATATTACATGTATATGTATGTAAATATTCCATTTCATATTCATATTATATTTTTTACTGGATTATGTTCATTATTTACATATGATTCATGGCATAGGAACTACCATGATTTAATTTTTTTTTGTATGTGTTCCATGATATGAAAGGTATGATATTCTAAGGTTATGATAATGTTCTCATATCATTATTCTCATCTAAAATTTTCAAATTATCACTTTTTTACCCTCATTATACAAATTAGATCACCCCTTATTATGTTTTCTTCCCCATGTTATGAATATTCATATTATGTTTCACATATCTATGTAGGGTACTAGTCATGAAGAAGGTAGTGGGCATAATGTAGTTCACTTATGTATATTATTTATTTTTACATGTTTCCAAAGAAACTATAATAACATGGGCTTTTGGTGTCAATTTTTTCAATGTTTTATGTGATTTAAAAAGTGATGTAATGTCATTGTAGGTTATGACTAGGTTGTTATTGGTTATATCTAAGAAGTGATTTAGTTATCTGTATGAAGATAATATGATAAGATCTTATTACAAACCCTATGGAAATGTATAGGGTTAAGTATAAGCTTAAATAATAGTATAGGAAAATGTTCAACAATTTTGATAGTTAATTTTGTAATTTTTGTCCAAGAAATACATCCATAAATGGATACAACATGTGGATATGGTTCTAGAACATATCTCCATATGAGAAATAAACATGATAAGATGTTCATGGATTCACTCTGGGATATCAGGTAAATAACAATAGGCATTACATCACACATGGTTTGACAATCCTAAGGGATTTGATTTTGGAATTCATGAACACCCCAGGATACATCATGAATTATTTATGTAAAATTTGTTTATGAATAACTAGGGATAAACGTAATGTTCCATTTATTGTGGAAGGATTCCTAATTTAGTCTTCCTATAAGTTACTTTTCTTGATTATGTGGTTCCTTATTATTTATAATTTTTTACTCTATGAATTTGGTTTTATTAAATAGATTAAACCTAATGGAACTGTGTTAATGATGATTGAGATATACAATGCAATGACTTTTTCCCTAGGAGATCTTAATTATTGAGTGCATATAATAGTAAAATTACTTACAATACTCACACAACATTCTCAATCTATGGATCAGGCGGAGGGTTTATATGAAAAAAGGAGTGAACAACGTTCTATTGAGTCCTTTTTTAGGCAATTTCCACATACATTCAATATGTCATATTATCCCTTTGTTTTATAACCTCAGATCAATACCACTAGGGAGATATTATCCATTCCCCATTGTTCCTATGATGATAATGTAATTCATGATGTTTATCAATAAGAAAGTGAAGTAGACCGCTGGTGGAATCCAATCAAGAATATGTGGAAGAAATATTGACCAGATTCCATGGATTGGTAAGAGTTCAAGAAAATATTTTTCATCATGTACAATTCATCATGTTATTCAAACGATGAATGAAAAATTATTTCCTTGTGATGATGAAAAATTATGATAAATATATTGGTTTCATTGAGGACAATTTCATAAGACTTGTGAGGTACGCCTCTAGTATTACTATTCATCCAGAATGTAATTTTCATAGGCTCATCAGTGTATTAATTACAATTTTCAAAAGAGAAATGGACATAAGATAGATTCATTACAACGAAGAGATTTTTCATTTTTACATTAATAATGAAATTGAATATGGATTTATGTACCAATAAAATGCATCTAACAAGATCATGAAAAGGGATTTTGAAAGGGAACCTAAAAAACATAGAGGGAAGAAAAATACTATAACTCCAACATTAAAAATATATATGAAATATATGTTATAAGAATTCTTAAATGGAACAAGAAGTAATTTTATGTGTGGTAATCCAAGACACAAATAAAAATAATATAGAATTGAATATAAGATATATTTAATTAAATTAGTGGAGAGAAAGATCAAAAGAATAATGACTCACACTACATTGTTTCATGTTCATTAATTTTGGTTCCTGTGATTATATCCCAATACATGGATTTTTTGGATAGAAAAATCAGAATGTCTCTTTTATTAGTGCATGGATAAACTTATGTATCCAATAAAAATATTTTCCAAATATTTGAAAATCATATTTTTATTAAGTGGGTAGAATATATATTATAAGGATTATAAAGTTTACCATTTATGGAAGTTCTAATATAAAAATAAAATATTTTTTTTTTGATATTAATTTTTTATATCACCACATGAGATGATATAAAAAGAGGATTACTACTGATTGATAATGGTAACTGATGATAGATGGGAAAATGTATCATGAATCTCATGATCTATTAATACTTCAAGAAATGAAATTATATTTTTCACTTCACAGGGTAAGTTATCAGGTGATAATATAATAATAAAAATAAAATGGTTGATATTGTTAATATAAAATGGAGTAAAGTAATGTACATATAACATCTCTTAAAAATCGTTAAATATTTCAATAAAATCCTGAAACAGAAAAGGTTATCCTATTTTTTTATTTTCTGATGAATCAAATAATCCCTTAGATTATCATAGATTGATGCATATTTGACTTTTAAAATAATTCTAATGAAGTTCTCTATAAATATCATACAGAACAAGATAGTTAAATTAATCATCCGTGTCTATGTTTTAACATTCCACCAATGTTCCTCTTGTGGGAAACCCTACTATGTGTTACTTTGGTGAACCGTTATTGTTCTAACATTCTTTTATAAAAGATTTTTATGTGCTCATTTTTTTATGTCAGTTTCATTAAAGTGACATAACATTATTTTATCATTGAAATCCCAATGAATTTATAGGGTGATATGCATTTTAAAGTTTGTAGAATGTAATACCCTGATACTTTCTGGAATATATTATTGAAATTTATTTAATATTTTTGATATTATTATTTTTTTGACATCACTAATAATTATTAATTTTATATTATAGAACATTGATTGGATTTATTTATACGAAATATTATGTTAGTAATTCATTATACGAAATTGAAATATTATCTTTCTCTATACGAAACAATGAGGTTAACTTGAATTAAACACAATAATGACTTTCCTTGATGACTTCTGTAAAAAATAAGATGAATTTTTATCAAATAATAATATATAATATAATATAACCTATCCATTAAATTAGAATTTAAGAAAATGGATTACTAACATAAGTCAATATTTTGATTACATAAATAAAAATTAATTAGTTGGTAAAAAATTAATTATAAATGATTAGTGAAAACCTATTGAATATTAATGAAAATATAATCATACCCAACAATCTAATTTTACTTAAAAAATTAAATTAATGAAAATTACTGACTGATTTTTATGAGAGATAGATAAATATATAATATTAGATAAAATATTTTTGATATTCATCTTATAAATTTTGAAGGCATAAGATAAGGACAATCCCAATTTAATGCTTGATAACGTAAATTTTTTAGAATTCCATTTTAACATAAACTAATAGAGAACCAATTTAAAATAAAATTTTCATAACTTTTATATATTTAATATGTGGATATAAACATCATATTTTTTAAATAAATATAAAAATTATGTTTGTATATTATTTTTTTATATTTTTCTATAAGGTTTCATTTTTTTAATAGTTAAAATCTGAGTTTTAATTGAAAAATTATTTTCATCTAATATATTTATAAGAATAAATTAAATTATAAATTGATTTAAAGGTATAATTATATTTGATTTTGATCAATTATTTCAATTATCATTATTATAATCATTATAACTTTTAAATTGTTTATAAAACGTATCAAATTATTTTAAATTCTAATTAAAACACCTTCTTTGTCGTCCGGTCAATTGTATTCAATTTAATTTAACTTTATTACAATTTAGTGAATGTAATTTAAAAAAATGGTTTCAATATATTAATGCATAATATTTTATAATTTCTAAAATTTTAAACATATTTTTCACTGATAAGGTTTGTGACTAAAGTTAATTATATACAGTGTATAAGGTAAGATTGAGTTTGAAAACGGAAGAAAACATAAACTTAATATCCCAAATGACATAAACACATCTTACAATCCAATTGGATAGACATATTACGGCCATAAACATTCCATTATGAATTTTGGTTGGTTTTTATGATGATTATTTGGTGGAAACAGGTTTACTCATAACATTTTAAAAAATATATACAAAGTATGTATTTCCCTTTCGCTATGAAAGGCCCACACCACTACCTCTTATCCCAACATACTAAACAATATAAGTTAAGATAATATAATTTAATCAAAATTAAATAAAAACATTCACTAATCATTCAATACTCCCTATGGTCAAAAAAAATTTCCAAGAATGTCATTTCATGTAGAGAAAAAGGCTTTACTAGATTAAGAGGTGACACCCTCACTGAACCTCCACTATATTATTTAAATTATACACCCCTCGAATCCCCTTATTCAATTATTATAAAAAAAATAGATCCCTAAATATAATGATTTTTTATGGTAAGGGTTTAAACTATACTTATAGGCATTTCCATATAATTGGTGAAAAACACACTATATACGTATATGGAGAACAACTGTATCACAAAATGATGATTGTTCATTTCTATTATACCACCTCTCATGGTGGATTTTATTTAGAAAAAATATGTATATATGTTATATAATATATTTATTAAATATTTAATTTTATTTAATCATTTTAATTCATATATCGTTATACATTCAATCATGTGTAAATACAATAATTTCCTTTGGGGAAATGTGGACTACCACCCCCTCAAAACGATGTGATTGGTTCACACACTACATGGAAATGATTTTTATGCATACATAAAACCTACCATCTAATGAACTTTATAGATTCCATTATATATTTATATATAATAAATTATAATTGTAAAAATACAATAGATATAAATGATATCAATATCATATTTTACATTAAGGAAATAATGATATAAGTATAAGGTCAAAATATATAATAAATCTATACACATGTGAATAAAAAAGGAAATATTACATGAAGTCAAAAATTAACATTAAATTCATAAAATTTGGTTAATTTAATGTCATAATAAAACAAATATATTTTATAATATATAAGTATATGTTTTTGTATAATAAAAATATATTTATTCTATTATAGTATTTAACATGTATGATGGGAGTAAAGAAAAAAGGTATGAGAATTTCATCTCATTTTTTTATTTCCATCAGATACATAACTTATTCACCACTCACTTATTTTGTGTGGTGTATGTACTTCAAATTAATGTAATATATTAATATTATAATTAAATAAATAGTTATATATATTTTTATTTTATAATCGTTCTCAAATGGTGTTTATGTTTTAAATGATACAAAATTGGTAAGAAGGTTTTGTGTAAATTTTTCTTCATTGAGTCATATGTTTTTTATGACCCAATATTATTTATTATTTTTATTTCAAAAATTAAATAATTAATATACTTATTTTTATGAATTTTTATGCTTCATGTAATTTAATTTTAATACATTTATAGTTTCATCCCATGTTACAATATGGAATGTGTTTATTGAAATATTCAAATAGATTTTCAATATTGTTTATCACTATGATAACACTGATGAAATATTATGACTCATGTCTCAAGAAAATTTGTGATATTTATTTTCCTCTATTTATTCAAGATATAGTCATGCATTGATACAATTGTTCCCCTCTTTGGTAAATTATATAACATGTTATATGTTTTTTAATGAAATACCCACATTACCTATATCTTTAATCATAAATTGATGTTCATTAAAAACCATGTTTTTTGAATGGATTCCAAAATGATTTTAGTATTATCCTATGTTATTTAAAATAATTTTTTACCCATATATTTCCATAAAAATTATTTTTTCTAAAAAGCAATCTTATTGTAGTTTTTTGGTCGATGAACTTTTCTATTATTTTTGTAGCAAAAAAGGAATGTTCAGTAGGTACATATTTACCCTTCATCATGACCAGGATTCCATTAAATCTTAATATACAATATTAAAAAGTGATTTTATAAAAATAAATGATTTCATAATATTATGTTATTCCTTCTTTTAATTTTTTCTTCCGAAATCATGTTTTCAAAATGTTTTCAGGATTAATTCATATTTTTTTCAATGTAAATGTAATTTAAAACCTTTTCATGTTTCATTCATATGATTTAATATAAAATTTTTATCAAAGCGTTTTCATGATTTATTTATATGTTTCCAATGTATTTTCAATGAAATGGGCTTCAGAAAATTTCATTATAATTTCTTAAGTATTCAACTAAAATGGTTTTTAAACATTTTCAAATTTATTCATATGTTTTTAAGGTATAATCTATGAAATGGTTTTAAAAAATTTCACAATTACTTTATTAGTTTTCTAGGACAATTGTTTTCAACAAAATTTCATTTTATTTTTATATTTTATCATTCTAAATGGTTTAAAAAATGTTTCAAGGGTTTATTTATATGTTTTCAATTTTATTTTCTGGGAAAAGGATTTAAAATGGATTTAGGTATTAGATAACTTTTTTAATGATGAACAAATATTTTATTTGTCAAATATTTTCAAAATATTTTTCAAGGTTATTTTACAAATAAGATGAAAATAGTTTATGTTAGTCATCTCATTATTATAAATGATCAACATTTTAAATTAATATTATTACATAAATGGTTTACATTTTCAAGGAATATTTCGTATGGCACCCATTTATTTTCCACGAGTTATAATCTTTCAAATCCTCCAATTATCCATGAGTATTGATTTAATGATAATGAAACCTATCAATTTTCCACTAGTTATTAGGTGATGAAAACATATTATAGCACATTGAATTTCATGGTATTATGATATGATTTTTATTAAATAAATCTTGTTTTATGGTTCATGATATGATGAACGTTTAAATGTATTGTGAAAAAATTATGAATGATTTTATTATGAAATTTTTGGTAATTATATCTCTCTAAATTTCATTACATAAATATTTATATCTGATGAGATAATTATTTGAATCATGTGTATGGGCTTGACCAAGTATGTATATATTTGGAAACCAAACCCCTTATATGTAATGGAAAATTAATGGGTTAGGTGGTGTGTCCATAATAATTGGTGTAGTCAACATGATGACAGAATACAGGGAATCTCAATCCACAATGAGAATATCGGTAAACATGATCTACTATGGGATTAGGTGGAAACCTGATCACAAACATGGAAAGGAATGTGACTGGGGATTTTTTATTATCATTCCTAGTTGGTGTAGTTCCCATGAAGTGGCATGAAATGTTTTAAAAATTATTATTGACATATAAGGAATGATATCATGTGTCTCTCTATGACACATGTAAATGTATTATTTCAATTATATGATATCATGTATTATTTTCATTATTTCAATATGATTCATGCCTTATTAACTGCCAATATATATGTAGTTATTCATTTTTATAATCATTGATATAAAATTTGTGATCTTGTAATGTTATTATATTGTTATAATACTAATATGGTCATTATTATACTTACATGCCTCACTTGTTTAACCATTATAAGAATATGATGTCTCAAATTTTTATGTTTCCATCCCCATGTCATGAATATACTTATTATGTTTGTTGTGATCAAGAAGGGTTATAGTGAAGAAGAATCTAGTGGGAGATAACATAGCTCACATATATACCAGTGATTATGTTTACATGTTTCCAATGGTAACAGAATAATACAGTAAATGGAATATGTTTTTGTAATGTTTAATGTATTTCTCAAAATTGATATAATGTTTTCAGACATTAATACATGGCTATTATTCATTTCACATGTTGTTTGATAATAGTTATATCTTATATAATCTCACTTATTGACTAACCATTTTAATATTAATACATTCTAATATAGTTCTCACGAAATCATAAATAATTGTTATATATATCATGGATACATAAATTAATGTTTTTTAATGAAATATATTTATTAATTTTCAATTAAACAATTAAAAAATAACTATTCATGGTTATTGTAGTTAATTTTGTATGTTACAGATAAAAAAACATTAAAAAAATTTAATTATTTCAACATAGTTTTTATGTTTATCTATAATGAATTTATTTCCTTGGAAATTATTTATGATGAATCCCAAAATAAAGTTTCTTATAAAAAAATCCATTGGGGATGTTGTGATGTAGTTTTTTGTTGTTTACATTTTTTAGGTCATTTTCGGTTCAAAAATATAGAAATTTATTCAATCCAATTTTCTATTCCATGTGTTCTTGATAACATGGTATATAATTTTTTTCATGTTTAATAGAATAGAATTGATAATGAGTAATTGGTCCATGTATCACCCTCAATGGAATTAGTTTTCAGATTTTATATCATGATATATTAATGGCAAAATTATAGTAATTCTCATTCAGCTATGTTAATCAAGCATATAATGCTCACTCCCCAATGGTAATCAGGTAGCAATGATTAATCCATTATTGGAATTAGGAAGTGATGTCTGATGCACTGTGGGAATTAAGCACAAATGACTTCTCCACTTTGCGAATCAGTTTGTGATTATATGTCCACTATGTAAATCTATTAGTGATACATTTTCAAAAATGTTTTACAAATCATGTTGTGTATCCTCATCTATAATATTATTTTTATCTATGTTCATGTTTTTGGATGTTATTATTCTTAATACATGAATTAATTCCTTATTATTACAAATGATTATGAAATTATATTTTCTGATGTTATTCTTCTTTATTATGTAATTATTTTATTTTCTATTTTCCCCTTATATCCTTATAACCATGGTTATTTTAACCATTCATGATAATGGCCTTGTGGAAAATGAATGTGGAGAAATATAAAAGGTGCTGTAAAATATGATTTTTATGTAGCTAGTCTCTTTTAAATAAATTCCTCACCTTCTGCAACAATTTTTCAGAGGTATTATATAAAACATGGTATCAATTTATAATTTATATACGTTTATCTTGGGTTATTATTATTGGTATCAAAGTTATTGTTTACTTTTTTTGGATATTTTTTTAGTTACCATCAATTGTATGGATAGATAACCTTATTAAAAATACAACCGATGATTCTATGTTTTTTATGATTTCCAGATAGTTTGTTAAATTAATGACATAGATTATTGTTAGGATAAAAATTATAATATGAATTATACAATGTCTATGCAGCTATGAAACATATGCACTAATGTGTAATCGCCCCTGAAAAAGTATGGTTGATACGTTCCTTGAACATTACTCAAGTATAATAATGGTGGGCCTAAGAAAACACACCTCTATAGACACACACACAAAATTTGATTTGCTTCATCACATAATCAAAATTAAAAACAATGAAGTATTAATTTTTTGGTTGCGTTAAGGTATTAAGTATATATTTATAGGGCACATAATAAAAAATCATTGGTAAAATTAGGAATGATAATGCTTGGTCTAAATGTGTCACAAGATAATGTAATTATTTAATAGGGTAAATGGTTATAAGGTTGAATAAATATTATGTGATTCACTATAATAACCCCTATTGAATTAAATTATCATTATTAATGAAAAAACTTTTGGTTTTTTAAATAGTTGGATCAAGGAGGAACATTTTTCATAATTGATGTGATCAAAAATGAAAAAATATTTTTATTGGGATGCCAAATTGGATAAAATCTAGAGTTAACATTCTATTGGGTATTCAAACAAAATTATATAGTTTACTATTTAATAACACAACTCATCTAGGTCAATTGAACCAATAATAGAGAATATGGATTTGGTTTCATATAATATAAGCTGATGATAATACTTAAATAATTATCATTCAAATTTCATCATAAAAAATGTTTAATGAAGAACCGTTAAACACGAATAAAGGGCCAAGTGGTTTTTGTGTGTGTAGATGAATTGACAGTTTATCCCAAGATTATATCGGGGAGATGAAGTGTATAATGATTGAATTTTGGGACAATAATGTACACTAATTAAAATAGTAATCATTTTGAAAATATGGAAATCAGTTCCCTATTCTAATGAATTATTACAATATTTAGTGCTAATATTCCCTTATGCCAAGTGAATAAGGTAAAGTGATACCTAAGATTTATGTAAATATTTTTTGGTATTTTAATTCAATAATATTACAAATTGTGTGTATGTTGATTGCAATATTTTCTAGTTATTTTGATCAATGTAAAAAATATTTGCAGAAGGACACAAAATTAGATGACATCATGCTGAATAGTATTTGTGCCCTAGAACAAAGTGTGGTGGTGTAACAATAGATGTTTGATGTCCTCATAGAGATGAATTGAGTTGAAGATTCTGAATAGTGAAATTTTCACAATGAAAACTAACATTTATTTCATTTTCATAGAGGTGTATTAGACACATCATAATTAATGTCTCTAATTAATGAAATTAAAGTATATTTTATGAATTACATAATGTCACCATAAATGTAAAATATTTCGTGTAACACATAATTAAAATGTAATTATTGTGAGGGAGTAGATTTTTTTCATTGTTTATTCGATTTCAACTATATATTCACACAAAGAAGAATATTATTGATACAAATGTTGATCTAATCATTACAAAAAATCCATACTTATGTCCAAAATAAACCGTCAATAGATATTCTAATTACCCTACATGATGTTTTTTTGGATGAGGCAAATTTATTCAGACCCTAAAATATATAATTGGATAGGCAATCAATATAGATTGAGGAGATTACAAGAGATGAGTGCATGATAATACATGATGAATTCCATTTCCCAATATTTCCACAAATCATCTTTGGGTGACAATCATGGCATTCATCCTCATGATTATCATGGAGGGTTGTTTTTTTAAAAGCAATTTTATTGTAATGGGATGTTATGTATTGTAATCATTCATCTATTTCCATTAACAATTTGGGGTGTTCAATAATATTTATTTATTCTAAATATAATTTTCCATTCAATGTTAATTGAATTACTATATGAAGATTATTTTTTATTTTTACATCAATTAATCACCCTAGATTTTGTATTATCATTATAAAATCCATTGAATTTATTTTTCCAAACGGGTCAGGTGTTAGTACCTTAGGATCAACTCCTAGAATTCCAAAGGCTTCCTACTAGAAGTGAGGGTCTGTTAGTTATAGTGGGATGCTATACCCTCTCGGAGGATCAAAATAAGGGTACTGGTCCGAGTATAATAATAGTTACACAGTGGAAGTAACAACTCAATAGACTCGAACCTGACCCGTTGTAACATCCCAAGTAAGTAATGAATAATATATATTTTTATCTATGTCTATTAATGAATTACATAGTGTTTTAGAGGCTTAAAATGAAAATAAATCCAATCTTAAGCATGGAATACACTAATATTTTTAAATGACTCATTTACTGCCTTTTGATGGAAAACCATTTATAAATCTATCTTTTGAAAATTTTATAAGATTTGTTTGTCAAAATAAAGTTATTATTTATGATTGGGACATAACAATTTACTTTGTGTGATTTTTTGGTATTTTTCTGACAATTTTCATTTTTTAATGAATAGTGAAAAATACTGCATTATACATCAAAACTGCTTTTTAATATAATTTATTTATATGATTAGATTATCTTTTGAATTTATTTTAAAGTGAAATTAGAATATATTTTTACCATTTAATAAAATGGTGGTCATTAGGAGTAATTTCACTATGGAATTGGGCATAAACTAATGCCAAACGTTTCATAGATATTGTTTCAAAAAAACCCGCTATTTGTTTTGACAATGGGAATTATTTTTAAATAATTTATTGAAATTTCTATGTTTGGAATTTTGTAAAATTTATTACATATTTGGAATCATAAGTTCCAAATTATTTAATGAAGACTCTTTTTTTGGACATTATGAATAGTAACGACGGTAATTATCTTTAATTATCTTGATTAATGAGTAATCGGGTAGTTAAGGATAATAAAATAATATCATAATAATAAAAAATGACACCAAAATGTGTCCTAATTTTACTGGTTGTGTCATGGGCGACCATGGGATGCCTTGTGCCAAACTTGGGGACCCCATGGAATCACTTTTGTGGAAAGTGACTTCTTATATATTTATTTTTTTTAAAGAAAGTAAATATAACCAGAATGTATCACCTGATTAAAACATTTTTAGTTATGTCTACATAGATGATATTTTAGACTATAAATATTAATTGGAAAGAAAAAAATATTTCATACATCATAGTATTTTTTTCATAATTTTTATACTTTAAATAAATTAAATTATTTATGACATCATGATGATGCTGCAATTACCTCATTAATAATGGATTTAAATAAAATGAAATTATAATGTACAATCTATGACCTAAACATGTAAAAAACCTATTGGATGGGTGGATTTAGAACCCCTATCACCTTAAACTTGAATTATATCAATGTGGGACCATTTGAATCCGAAGATCATTTTCAAATAAAGTAACATTTCTTTACTTTCCAAGAGTGCCCCTCTTCTCCTCTTATAAAAGGACCCCACCTCTACCACCTTACCCACACTTCCAAAGCCTTTGGCTCATCCAACCCATGACCATTTTGTCTCTTCATATACCTATATTACTCCTTGAAGCCTCACTTTGGGCAGAAGTCATCCCAAAGAATCCTTTGAGCTAAAACCAAAGGGAGTTACCCGATTTTAAGGTAATGTCTTCACTTGAGTCCTTCTGTTTTATTTTGATTCTCCAACCCCCTAAACTATTTTTATTCATTTATTTTGTAATAACTCCAGTATCTTCAATATACTAGGATGTTTTTATAAAAATTATTAGTGCTACACTTACACAAACCTACATCTAATGGTTAAAGGACATACTGTTTCCGTGGATGGTGAATTTATGCATCCCGAAACAATGATTGTTCAACATTATTTTAACACCGTAAAAGGTGGTCATTAAGATGTCACTATATTTATATATGATATATAATATGTTTATGTTTTCCTTAAGCTTATGTATTTTTCATTTTGGTCACACCTTTATGGTTTCCATTATGGGTAAACGTGATATCTTCATTCAAGGAAGTGCGAACTACCACCCCCTCAGAGTGATTTGATTCGTTAAATACCACATGTGGGACGTATAAAGGATGGAACTAAGATATTATATATGATATTATACTGGAATTATAATATATCTTTATATCATTATGATTCCATTCTATAAAATACGAAATGGAAATGAAAGTAGCGTTCATGCGTACGTACGGCTTACCGTCTCAATGAACGGTGCACTTCATTTCATACCTCTAAATGATTCTGTAATATTATAAATTCATGTATATACTGGATATATATGATATATACATCATTATTATAATTATGGATATAATGGATACATGAACAACTTGTAATTATAAAGGGTTTATTTTTTACTTAAGTACCAATGATCGTTAAAACGGTCATTATTAACTTAAATAATTACATAGTGTTCATGACATGGTAATAAGTGATATAAAAGGAATAATGAACTTGAAAAAGGTTCTTAAGCAAGTAGAAATTAACTCAAGTTTATTATTCAGGACATTAAATAACGATCGAGTCAAGTCGGAACCGAGGTATGGGACATCGTCTCAATCTCCTTTCATTGAGGCATATTTTATTTTATACACAACCTTCTTTTATACGGTGTATAAACCCCTTTGACTTTTACGTTTATCCAAAAGGAATCTTTTTTATATGAAGCATTTTACTAAACCAAAAAAGGGAATGTTTTTGTCATACATATGTGGCGACAACGACTTCTCCGCCGCTGTGACCATTATTTGAGTTTTGGCTTTCTCTACAAGCCATACCTTTTTTTAAAAGAAAAATAAATACCATGTTTTACTTTTCTTTTGTTTTGGAATTGAAAATGGTTTTCATAATTTTTATATATCAATGTTATGTATTGATATCTTGTGATTGAAAGGTGTAAATGTTATGTTTCCTATATGCATGTTTTATGTGATACAATTATGTTGAGGTTCTTGTGCATTATTATGAAGACGGGTGCTTCCGCGATAAACTAAGGGCGGGTTAGCTTGATATAGCTCTCCAATGCATTGGGTAACGCGAAGGAGTGAAACGTTAAGGATTCTCTGAAGAGATTTAGGGAATATACTATGATGGGTATTCTAAACGTAACCAAAAGGGTTACTCCCTACGTAGGAATGTTATGAATGCCTCAAGTTACCTTTATGTATTATGATTTCTATGATTTATTCATGATTTGATGAGGTATGTTAAAGTGCTTATGTTTTATGGGTAATTTATGATATCATTCATATGTATATATGAACTTATGTTTCCTTTCCATATTTTTATAACCCATACTGAGCTATTTATGCTCATCCCAAGTTTTATTGAAATGTTTTTCACAGGTCAAGGGAAATGTACATCATATGGTGATAGTGTCAAGGAAGTGTCATGAAAGAATCCATGTTTTATTTTAAATATGTTTCCGTTGATGCGAAAAAAATTAATACTATATTTATGTAACCACTTTGTTTAAATGTGGAATGTAATGCAAGTTTTATGTTCTAATTCTCTAAAAATCTAAACCCGAAAAGATCCTCAATGGGTAATCTTGTAATAACTCAAGATTAAGTAAGGTTTAAGGCTGGGGCCTTATAGTTGGTATCATAGGCCGGTTTAGGTAACTTTAGGAGTTAGAATTCTATTAAATGATTATAGAAAAATATTTTTTTATGGTCAAATTGAAGTGATATAGAATTTGAAGATTATCATGTTGCTTCATCTAAGACATCTTTGTTCAGAATGGTTTTCCGCAGAGGAAACAGGGAAGTAGTGCTAGGAAGGCATAAAGAAGGAAATAACCTTCCGAGTCAGCATCTTGAGATGGTCGGAATTGGAACTGAACAGTTTTTTGCAGTAATGGTGCTGTTGACTCAAACGATAAATAGTGGTGGTATCCATGCACGAGATCAGCCAGATCAACCACATAGGAACATGTCAGTGGTGGAACATTTAATGAGGCAACATCCCACATCATTCAGAGTATCATCTGACCGTGTGCTAGCTGAAGGGTGGATTAAAGAACTGGAGAAGATTTTCGATTTCATGGGGTTTTCAAACAATCAAAAGGTTAGTCTTGCTATTTACCATTTGGAGGGTGAAGGAGATCAGTGGTGGTCGATGGTTTAAAATATCAAGGATGCTGATGAGATTGATGCTCTTGACTGGGATGAATTCAAAGGTATGTTTTTTGAGAAGTATTTTCCTAAGGCTGTTCGACTTAGGATGGAAAAGCAATTATTGGAATTGAGGCAATAGGAAGACTCAGTGGCTACCTATGAAAAAAGGTTCACTCGATTGGCAATTTATGCTCAAAATTTTATTCGAGACCTTGATAGTAAAATCAATCATTTTTACTCAGGCTTAAAGCCAAAATATCGAAGGGCATTGGATTCTCGTGAGTTCAAAAGTTATGAAAATCTTGTTCGATGTGTTGAGAAGGTGGAAATGGAGTTTGCCGATGATCAAGTGTTCTATAACAACCAACAGAAGAAGAGACCAAGGTGGTAGGGGAAAGGGAAGAATTCTTCAAAAAAGTCTGATGGTAAGAAATCTATGTTTCTAGTTTGTGATAAATGTGGCAAAAGGCATGCTGGGGAATGTCTTCTAAATTCTGGAAAGTGCTACCGATGTGGTAAGATGGGACATAAGGCTCGTGATTACAATGAAAAAGATCAAGGCGAAGGTAATACCAAATTTTATTTACAGTTAGTGAAATGTTTTAAGTGCAATGAGATGGGTCACTATGCAAACAAGTGTCCGACAAAGAACTTGAGTGATGGGAAGTAGTTAGAGTACAAGCAGAAAGGGGTGGTGAAATCCTTTGCAACTACTTCAGTAGAGGTCGGGCCAACAAATGATGTTGTATCAGGTACTTTTTTTTTGTTTTTTTAGATTATGCCAGTGTGTTGTTTGAATCAGGGTCTACACATTCTTTCATCTCTGAAAACTTTTCTAGTAAAATGGGAATACCACCTCAAGAAATGACTCCTGAAATTTTGGTTAAAACACCTTGGGAAATGTTGAGGAGAAAAGAATTTATAAGAATCTTCATATCCTTATCTGTGGAAAGAACCTACTTGAAAAACATATTGTTCTACCTATAGTAGAGTTTGATGTTATCTTGGTTATGGATTGGCTCTCTATTTACCATTCTACGATTGACTGTAGAGCTAAAGAAGTTTCTTTTCAGAAAGACTTTCAGTTTGTGTACTAGAATGAACCCTTACTATTGATAACTTATCAAGAGGCCAAGAAACTTTTAAAAGATGGAAATGAATGTTACCTAGCACACATCGTTGAAAATAAAGGAACTGTTCAGATTAATGATGTGCCAGTGGTAAATGATTATCTTGATGTTTTTCCTGATGAGTTTCTTGGAATAATACCAGATTGGGAGTTTGAGTTTACTGTTGACTTAGTTCCTGATGCAAAGCCAATTTCAAAACCCCCTTATCGAATGGCTCAAATTGAACTTTTAGAGTTGTAGGAGCAATTGCAAGATTTATTAGAGAAAGGTTTCATTCGACCTAGCACATCACCATGGGGTTATCCTATTTTATTTGTTAAAAAGAAAGATGGTTCAATGAGAAATTTCATTTATTATAGAGCCTTGAATAACATCACTATTAAGAAAAAATATCCTTTGCCTCATATCGATGATTTGTTTGATCAGCTCTAGGGAGCTCAGTATTTTTCAAAGATTGACTTGAGATCGGGGTACCATCAGCTGAAGGTAAAGGAATCAGATTTTCCGAAGGCCGCATTCCATACAAGATATGGCCATTATGAATTTGTAGTAATGCCTTTTGGGCTAACCAATGCACCTGATGTATTCATGGACTTAATGAATAGAATTTTCCATGAGTTCTTGGATAAGTTTTTGATGGGTTTAATTGATGATATTTTGGTTTTTTCTAAAACTAAAGAGGATCATGAAAGAAATTTAAGGGTTATCTTGCAATCTTTAAAAGAAAAGAAAATGTATGGAAAATTCAGCATGTGTGAGTTTTTGTTGCAACAAATTTCTTTCCTTGGTCACATTGTTTCTAAAGATGGGATAACTGTTGATCCTGCAAAAACAAAAGTTGTGGAAGACTGGACAAGACCCACAAATGTAACTGAGATTTGTAGCTTCCATGGTTTGGCAGGCTATTACCTAAGGTTTGTTAGAAATTTTTCGCGGTTATCTAGTCCAATGACTAAGCTAACTCGGAAGGGTGTTAAGTTTATTTGAACAAAAGAATGTGATGATTGTTTTAAGGAATTGAAAAGAAGATTGGTGAATGCCCCAGTTTTGGCTCTACCATCCAGGAATGGTGAGTTTGTTATATACAGTGATGCTTCATTGAAAGGATTTGGTTGCGTCCTAATGAATAATGATCAGGTAATTGCTTATGCTTCACGACAGTTGAAAACTCATGAGGTAAATTACCCTACACATGATTTGGAATTAGCTGCTGTTGTTTTCGCTTTAAAAATTTGGAGGAATCATTTGTATGGAGTAAAGTGTGAAATATATACTGATCACAAAAGTTTAAAGTATATATATTCACTCAGAATGAGTTAAACATGAGACATAGGAGATGGCTGTAATTAATCAAGGATTATGATTGTACAATTCATCACCATCCGGGAAAAGAAAATAATGTGGCTGATTCTTTGAGTCAAAAATGTAATGCTTCATTTGCAATGTTGCGTTTGGAACGTGATCCTTTAGTTAAGGATTTGATGAAATTTGGAATAGAATTTGTTGGTGTAGGAAGTTCTTCTGTTTTGTTTCATGTATTAGTGAAATCATCTTTATCAGATTGAATCAATCAAGCACAGAAGCAAGACAGTGAGTTGCCGAAAAAGGTAGAGCTGGTTCAGAAAGGTAAGTTGCTGGAATTCAACATTGATAATGATTGCATTTTGAAATTTGGGAAGATATTGTGTGTGCCTTGTGATTCACAGTTGAAGAGAGAGTTGTGATGTGATGCTCATAGTTCTCTGTTTTCAGTTCATCCTAGTAGTACTATGATGTACAGAGATCTTAGGGAGTATTATTGGTGGGATTGAATGAAAAGAGATATTGCTGATTTTACTGTGAAGTGTTTGACTTGTCAGTAGGTTAAATCTGAGAGGCAGTTACCGAAAGGGATGCTTCAGCCTCTACTAGTGCCATAGTGGAAATGGGAGAATATATCCATGGACTTTGTTGTGAGATTACCGAAGACATCTCTAGGTAATAATGCAATCTGGGTTATTGTTGATCTCTTGACTAAATCTGATCATTTCCTTACTATACGAGATAATTTTTCCCTTGATCAACATTCCCATTTGTATCTTAAAGAGATAGTCAGCTTACATGGAGTTCCCCTCTCCATTGTATCTGATCGTGATCCTAGTTTCACTTCTATCTTTTGGAAAGGCCTTTAGAAGTCGTTGGGTACTGAATTAAATTTTAGTACAACATTTCATCCTCAATCAGATGGGCAGTTAGAACTAACAATTAAAACATTGTAGGATATGCTACGATCTTGTTCAATGTATTATCATGGAAGTTGGGACCAAAATCTTTTTTTGGTTAAATTTTCATATAATAACAGTTTTCATTCCAGTATACAGACGGCACCATTTGAGGCGTTATATGGGAAGCGGTGTCGAAATCCAGATTTCTGGGATGAAGTGGGTGAAAGGAAGTTGATGGGACCAGAATTGGTAGAAGATATGGCAGAAAAAGTTCAGATGATTCTGAAACACATGAGAACAGCTCAAAGTAGGCAGAAGAGTTATGCAGACAACAGGAGGAAGGATCTATCTTTTGAGGTAGGTGATCATGTTTTTCTCAAAGTCTCACCATGGAAACGTGTGATGTGATTTGGTAAGAAAGGAAAGCTGAGTCCAAGGTTCATTGGACAATATGAAATTATGTAAATAGTTGGATCAGTTGCATACCGGGTGGCTTTACCTCCGAGTTTATCTCAGGTACACAATGTTTTTCACGTTTCGATGTTGAGGAAGTATATGCCAGATCCATCTCATGTTTTGAGTCCAAAGGTAGTTCATCTGGAAGAGAACCTATCTTATGAGGAACAACCAGTCCATATTCTTGACCACAAGGAGAAAGTGTTATGGAATAAGGTGATTAATCAGGTAACGTTTTTGTGAAAAAACCACATGATGGAAGAGGCATCATGGGAATCTGAAAATGCAATGAGGGATAAGTACCCTCATTTATTCGATAAGTAAATAAATTATGGGGACACAATTTTCTAAAGGGGGAAAGGATGTAACATCCCAAGTAAGTAATGAATAATATATATTTTTATCTATGTCTATTAATGAATTAGATAGTGTTTTAGAGGCTTAAAATGAAAATAAATCCAATCTTAAGCATGGAATACACTAATATTTTTAAAAGATTGTTTTACTGCCTTTTGATGGAAAACCATTTATAAATCAATATTTTGACAATTTTATAATCTATTTTTGTCAAAATAAACTTATTATTTATGATTGGGACATCAAAATTTACTTTGTGTGAATTTTTGGTATTTTTCTGACAATGTTCATTTTTTAATGAATAGTGAAAAATACTGCATTTTACATCAAAACTAATTTTTAATATAATTTATTTATATGATTAGATTATCTTTTGAATTGGTTTTAAAGTTATATTAGAATATATTTTTACCATTTAATCCAATGGTTGTCATTAGGATTAATTTCACTTTGGAATTGGGCATAAACTAATGCCAAACTTTTCATAGATATTGTTTCAAAAAAACCCGCTATTTGTTTTGACAACGAGAATTATTTTTAAATCAATTATTGAAATTTCTATGTTTGGAATTTGGTAAAATTGATTACATATTTGGAATCATAAGGTCCAAATTATGTAGTCAAGACTCTTTTGTTTTTGGACATTATTAATAGCAACGACAGTAATTATCTTTAATTATCTTGATTAATGAGTAATCTGGTAGTTAAGGATAATAAAATAATATCATAATAATAAAAAATGACACCAACATGTGTTCTAATTCTACTTTTTTTTTCATGGCCGACCATGTAATGCCTTGTGCCAAACCTGGGGACCCCATGAAATCACTTTTGTGGAAAGTGACTTGTTATCTTTTTATTTTTTTGAAGAAAGTAAATATAACAAGAATGTATCACCTGATTAAAACATTTTTTATTTTGTCTAAATAGATGATATTTTAGACTATAAATATTCATTGTAAAGCTAAAAATATTTACTACATCATAGTACTTTTTTCATAATTTTTATACTTTAAATAAATTAAATTATTTATGAAATCATGATGATGCAGCGATTACCTCATTAATAATAGATTTAAATAAAATGAAATGATAATGTAAAATATATGACATACACATGTCCAAAACCTATTGTATGGGTTGGTTTCGAACCCTTACCACCTTACCCTCGAATTATATAAATGTGGAAACTTTTGAATCCGAAAATCATTTTCAAATAAAGTAACATTTCTTTACTTTCCAAGAGTGCCCCTCCTCTCCTCTTATAAAAGGCCCCAACCTCTACCACCAAACCCACACTCCCAAACCCTTTGGCTCGGCCAACACCTGACCATTTTGTCTCTCCAAATACCACTATTACTCCTAGAAGACTCACTTTGGGAAGAAGTTTTCCCAAAGAAGCCTTTGAGCTCAAACCAAAGGGAGTTACCCGATTTTAAGGTAATGTCTTCACTTGAGTCATTTTGTTTTATTTTTATTATCCATCCCCCTAAACTCTTTTTATTAATTTCTTTTGTAACAACTCCAGTATCCTCAATATACTAGGATATTGTTATAATAATTAATCGATCTACACTTACACAGACCTACATCTAATGGTTAATGGACATACTGTTTTCGTGGATGGTGAATTTAGGCCTCCCGAAACGATGATGGTTCAACATTCTTTTAACACCTTCAAGGGTGGCCATTAAGATATAACTATATTTATATATGATATATAATATGTTTATGTTTTCCTTAATCTTATTTATTTTTAATTTTGGGCATACCTTTATGGTTTCCATTATGGGTAAACGTGATATCTTCATTTAAGGAAGTGTGGACTACCACCCCCTCAAAGTGATTTGATTCGTCAAATACCATATTTGGGACGTATAAAGGATGGAACTATGATATTATATATGATATTATACTGGAATTATAATATACCTTTATATCATTATGATTCCATTCTATAAAATACGAAATATAAATGAAAGTAGCGTTCATGCGTACGTACGGCTTACCATCTCCATGAACGGTGCATTTCATTTCTTACCTCTAAATGATTATGCAATATTATAAATGCATGTATATACTAGATATATATGATATATAAATCATGATTATAATTATGGATATAATCGATACATGAACAACTTGTAATTATAAAGGGTTTATTTTTGACTCAAGTACCAATAATGGTTAAAACGACCGTTATTAACTTAAATAATTACATAGTGTTAATGACATGGTAATAAGTGATATAAAAGGAATAATGAACTTGAATAAGGTTCTTAAGCAAGTAAAAATTAACTCAAGTTTATTATTCAGGACATTAAAGAATGATCGAGTCAAGTCGGACCCGAGGTATGGGACTTCGTCTCAATCTCCTTTCATTGAGGCATATTTTATTTTATACACAACCTTATATTATATGGTGTATAAACCCCTTTGAATTTTACGTTTATCCAAAAGGAATATTTTTTTTATGAAGCGTTTTACTAAATGACAATAGGGAATGTTTTTGTCGTACGTATGCGTCGACAACGACTTCTCCGCCGCAGTGACCATTATTTGAGTTTCGGATCCCTCTACAAGTCATACCTTTTTTTAAAAGAAAAATAAATACCATGATTTACTTTTCTTTTGTTTTGGTATTGAAAATGGGTTTCATAATGTTTTTATATCAATGTGATGTATTGATATTTTTTTATTGAAAGGTGGAAATGTTATGTTTCCTATATGCATCTTTTATGTGATACGATTATGTTGAGGTTCTTGGGCATTATTATGATGATGAGTGGTTATGTGATAAACGAAGGGCGGGTGAGCCTGATATAGCTCTCCAATGCATTGGGTAACGCGAAGGAGTGAAACGTTAAGGTTTCTCCGAAGAGATTTAGGGAATATACTGTGATGGGTATTCCAAACGTAACCAAGTGGGTTACTCCCTACGTAAGAATGTTATGAATGCCTCAAGTTACCTTTATGTCTTATGATTTCTATGATTTATTCATTATTTGATGAGGTATGTTAAAATGCTAATGTTTTATGGGTAATGTATGATTTCATTATTATGTATATATGAACTTTTGTTTCCTTTACATATTTTTATAACCCATACTGAGCTTTTTATTCTCATCCCAAGTTTTATTGAAATGTTTTCCATAGGTCAAGGGAAAGGTACGTGATATGGTGATAGTGTCAAGGAAGTGTCAAGAAAGAATCCATGTTTTATTTTAAATATGTTTCCATTGATGGGAAAAAATTAATACTATCTTTATGTAACCACATTGTTTAAATGTGGAATATAATGCAAGTTCTATGTTCTAATTCTCTAAAACTCTAAACCCGAAAAGATCCTCAATGGGTAATCTTGTAATAACTAAAGATTAAGTAAGGATTAAGGCTGGGGCCTTATACCCGTAGTGTAGAATCACAACAATATTGAAAATTATATAGTGGAAGCAATATAGAAACAATAGTAGAAGAAACTAAACAGAAGAACTCACTGAATGTCATAGAAAATACTACTGTAAACAACAAACATGTGTCCATAGCAAGTCGTATATATCAATATACAACGACACCAATGGATAACCAACAGTTAATACATAATAAGGTACGCATGATGATACAAAAAGAAACTACACAAAGTAACTCTAGCTAGGTATGACCTCAAGGTCAACAGCATCTCCATGAAACAACTAACGCAGCCTAACTCTTGAAGCTGGCCCCTTTCCTACACTGAAATCCATATAGTATGCACGTGTCCCAAAGGGCCTGTGCAGGGTGTGAGACAAGTCTCACTAGGATACCACCCAATGGGTGTATACCTAATATAAGAGTTTAAACAGTCATGCAGGTGTAGGAAAAACTGTAAGTAGTACAATGGAAAAATAAAAACTGACTCCACTGGTGCTCAGCAGCCACCATGGAGTGTCACCTGCTGTGGCCAATGCTAGAATCTCTGCCAAGGAACCCGAAACCATGTGCCTCCTGACACCTCATATCTCAAGTACCGAAGTCCCGAAGGCACGCCCAAGAAATGTAGAAACCCGACACCAAGTGCCTCATGACACCTCGTGTCTCAAGTACAGACGTCCTAAAGGCATGCCCAAGAATTAACCCAGAGGAATAGAGATACCGTTCCTCAAATAAGAATCTAGAGGGACATCGATATCTTCCCTTAAATAAGTAACCGGAGGGACAAAAATGTCTTCCCTTAAATCACGGTGATCCTCACCCCCCAATGCGATATCCTCAATGCTATCCCATGAAGGCTCCTCACCTTCCACGTGGATTTCTACGACTATCACCCCCAACCAAAATTCCTAAACCGCATCTACGGGGGGGGCCTTTACCCATATGAGTGGTCAAAACCACCTCATCATGGAGTATCTTTGTGTGCACACTACTCAAAGTTCTAGGTGAGCGGTCATCACCAAAATATCACCTAAGCCACCACACATTTGACACATCATGTCCCTCTGACAATGCCAATCATGAGTAACCCGGTTCATGCCCAACCTGACAGTCACCCTGCCTCAAGCCAACGTCCATGATGCCCAATCCTGTGGTCAAAACCACCCAACAATACATGGTCCATGAACAACACCACCAAATGGTTCAAGCAGATGTAATTAAACAATTACATATATCACTTATATCATTAAAGGAAAAATACTTAAAATAAGAAAAAAAATAAATAATTGAATGCCTTAACTATGTGTTGTCCCATACTAACACAGAGGTCCCTAATTACTCTATCAATTCTTCTCACATTTTAATCAACTAAACTCTACAGTTTGAAAAAAAAATAGTTCAATTAAAATCATTTTGGAACCTCCGCCAAAATGCCCCATATGAGAAATGGCCTCTAGCCTGGCCCTACTCAATCAAAACAGGAAAAATGTCATACACAAGGTATCCCATTAGTCTAATAAGTAACTTAATATGCAACAATAGATAAAATAGGGTGTCTCTCAAAAATACATGAAACATGCCATAGGTTGCACCACCCAAAAGTCCACGAAAACAAAAAATAAGGTATGCAGCACCTACCTCATACTAGTACAATGTAAATCCTCAGATGGAAACCACAAATTAGGTTTAAAATGTGGTAGATCTACAAATGAATCAAAACTACTCAAAACCTATCAACTCTTTCTAGAATAGAAATCAAGAAAAACTACTAAAGGGGAATCAATTCCTTAATAATGGGGTTCCAATGCATCAAACAGTGTTTAGATCGGAGTTCGGACGAAGATCTAAGAGCAAGAAGAAGTTCAGGCCGGCTCTCCCCGCATAAGCCACGAGTGGGAGGAAGAATGGAGAGATGAAAGGGAATTCCCAGGTGGCTCGGAATTAAAATACCTAACTTTAAGTGGCTGTACGGTTATCCCGCCCGGTTTGGAAAACCGTGCGCCAACCATGCGGTTTCCACTACCTCACCCAGGAACATCGCACGACCAACCCGTACGGTTTGAAAAACTATGCACCGCCCATGCAGAGCCCACTATCTCACCCAGAGAATTCACACTTTATGTCCACACGGTTTATACAAACTATGCGCCAACCATGCACACCTGAAAAACCTCCCCATAAATTTAGGTTTAATCCATCATTGTCCAATTTCTCTAGTTTCTCAGAAACATGCCAAAAATTTAAACAGGGTCCGGATTTTGACCCGTTCCAAAAACTCAGGTTCTTACAATCTCCCCACCTTAACCTAGCTCATCCCCGAGCTATCAAAAGAAACCCAGAGATGGCACCGATCATACCACCCCAATCAAAGCAACCAGGACTTCCCTAGTCACAAGATTCATGCTAAATTCCTAAAGGGGATCCCCACCATAGGAATCACCTAACTCGGTCTCAAACAGAGAAAACTAAGAACAAGCAAAGGTTCGCAAACCTGTGTTCATGACACAAGGTCCTCCCGTAACACATCAACACCCCTACCCCTAATTGGAGCTCCCGTGTCATTTTGGACACCCAAACGTATCCCGCACCACATCAGTGTTCTCCTCCACATGGTCCTATATCCCATGAAATCCTACAACAATCATGGTGCCTAGCACCTCATGTAACATGCATCCACGGTGCCCCGATGCCCATGGAACCACAAGTAACCCACATCATCGATGGCCTTGATTCTACGCATCTCATACATATATATAAATATATCACACACCCGATATGGTGTCAATCCAACTGACTAGAATCTAGTCAGTCCACATAGATAATGTGCATTACGTGCACTCAAAACGGACATGCCTCTACAGGTCATGCAATAAAGAAAACATGAAATCACGACAACACCCAAGGTGTACCTATAACCATCATCGACTCACCAGCCTTCTCAGCCTCTAGCAGCTCCACAGTGTGAACTTGGCCTGAAGTACGTATGCCCGATGCCTAACCTCCCTGTGGTACTGCTCCAGTCACTGGCCAAAGACCCCTCAACTTGGTCCCTCTATCTCTATCACGTTCGCTGCATGCAGCTAGACCTTAGCTACCCTCACCTGGTACCGAACCTGAACCAACTCTAGATGTTACAGTTTGTCCATGTCCCTACCTGCTGGCTATCTGAGAAGGTTTCCTATAAAACCACTCCAGATGCCCGACCTATCCACATGCCTGAAACTCATTAGGAAGCCTACCACACTGAGTCCGAACATGTCTCGGCTATCCGCACTAAAATATTATCACTGAAAAACTACCAAAATGTGGTCTTGCTGAGTCATTGTCCTGACCACCCTTTTGGAACGCATCCCGTCCTCGCATCCTGCTATCTGAACCGTGACATGAAGTAGTAGTCCAGCCAACCTGGGGCCTATCCCTCTAGTTGCCCTCCGCTATGAGCGTATGATTCACTGCCTCTGAGAATAAACCTAACTAGAAGATATGATAGTGGACCAGAATGATTTGTCGTAAGCCATCCTCTAAGCGCATCACCCTAGTGGCGTCATCGCTTACCATACCAGGTGCCAAGGAAGATAGCTCAGTGAAAGTAGTTGTGTAGTCCACGATAGACATGTCTCTCTGCTGAAGGCTCATGAACTCTTGAGCTCTCTCTGTCCTCAGTGTCTCCGGGTAAGAGTTCTCAAAGAACATGTCCGCAATATCCTTCCATGGAAACCCCTCATGTCTGCGAGCCTAAACCTGCACATCCCACCAACGCTTTGCCAGTCCTCGCAGCAAGTACGTCACCGGCTTGACCCTCCGCCCTAGAGGTGTCTCGAGCTGCTCGAAGATCAACTGCGTGCTCTCTATCTAGTTCCCACACACATACGGACCACCCTCACCATGAAAAAGTGGTGGGTGATGCGACTGAAACTCCTGTGTTAGATACTCCATAGCTAGCTCTATACCCTATGCACCTCTATCGATCCCCTGCAAGACACGGACTAGGCTAGCTCAGAGCTTCTCGTCGAGTCACAGCTCGAACACTGTCAAACCCGGCTGCTCTCCTTCCTGCACTCGATCCTGAACCTGATACTATCCTTGAGCCTGTACCTACGTCTCATGCTCTTCCTATACCAAATTCTGAGCATGATCCTGCGGAACTGTATAATCTACTTCCTGATGCTCCATCAAGTCGTCACGGAGTAACCCGCCAAATACCATAAATGGTCAGACAACCCACATATATAACAATATAATCTATGTAGATAAGGAAAGCAGTAAAAGGTACTGTATAACAACTACCCTTATTACCTCACCAGAAACCATTCCACATGGCATCCCGGCCTCATGGTCTCCTTACCCACCCTGAACAGAGCCATGTATCAAAAGTACCTCGGCCTTGCCCGTCCTGACAACTCACGTTGCCTCGAACCGACGACTGAGTCGCCCAATCCTGATAGTGACACTGCCTCAACCGTAGTACATGCCTGCTCTCATAAGAGTTAGACCCAAATATCCTATTGCATGAAATTCTACAAATAAATAAGGCTTGGCATACACATTTCAAATCAATAAATTCTATCAGGAATTTCACCAATTCATATTTCAGAGAATACAAGCATGGCAATTGATTTTTATTCACATGGTATTATCACTTCACAAAGCATACGTGAAATTATGAAATTGAAATACCCTAAAAAGTGCATTTCAAAATCCATCCAAACAAACCATGCCATACGGGGCCAAGGTCTGATTCTCCTCTACCACACCAGGTCAAGGGTCACATATCACAATCAATAACATCACAAACCAAGTGAGCCACCGAGGTGGAAATCATATAAACTATAATCTAAGCAAAAGCAAACAACAATTCCCACCCAGGACAACCTGGTCCATCCCTAATACCTGGGGCTGCAGGCACCCAAGCACAAGCTAGAAACCCAGTTCCAGTAACAGCCTATCCCCAGTCTACCATATCCCAAGTAGTAAAGTCAGCAGAAATAAATGAGATGCCTCAATATCATTAGTATCCAGCAAGACACTAATACTAAATACATATCAAGAACTCCTCTGATAACACTTTCTAATGAGCTGGACCTGGTCAACCACCCGAAAAATTCCAAACGGGTTGAGTGTTACTACCTTAGGTGCACCTCCCCGAACGCCAAAGGCTGCTGACTAGTAGCAATGATCTGTTAGGTATAGTGGGGAGTCTATACCCTATCGAAGGATCAAAATAAGTGTACTGGTCTGAGTATAATAATAGTTATCCAACAGAAGAAACAACTCAACAGACTCGAACCAGACCCAAAGAGAGCAGAAGTACAAAAATATTGACCATTAAACAGCGAATGCTATATTGAAACAATAGTTGTGGAATGATAACATAAGAACACATTAGATGTCATAGAAACTACTACTATAAACAAAAAACATGGATCCATAGAAAGTCATTCATATTGATATTAAACGACGCCAATGGATAACCAATAGTTACTACATAATAAGGTAAGCATGATGACACAAAAAGGAAACCGAACAAAGTAACTTCAGCTAGGTATGACCTCATGGTCAATACCATCTCCATGAAAAAACTAGCCCAGACCAGCACCTGAAGCTGGCCTCTTTCCTGCATAGAAATCTATATAGTCTGCACGCATCCCAAAGGGCCCGTGTAGGGTGTGAGATAAGTCTCAGTGGGATGCCACCCAATGGTGCAAACCTAATATAAGTGTTTAAGGAGTCATGCATGTGTAAGGAAAACTATAAGCAATATAATAAAAAAATAAACACTAACTCCTCTTGTGCTCAGCAGCCACCATGGAGTGTCACCTACTTCGGCCCATGCTAGAATCAAATCCAAGGAACCCGGCACCATGTGCCTCCTGACACCTCGTGTCTCAAGTATCGATGTCCCGAAGGAATGCCCAATAAAAATAGAAACCAGACACCAAGTCCTTCCAGACACCTCATGTCTCAATAACCGATGTCCTGAAGGGACGCCAATGAATTAACACAGAGGAACAGTGATTCCTATCCTCAAATAAGAATCTGGAGGTACAAAGATATCTGCTCTAAAACAAGTAACCGTAGGGACAGTGATGTCTTCCCTCAAATCACGTTGAGCCTCAACCCCCAACCTGATAGCCTCAATGTTATCCCCTGAAGGATCCTCACCTTCAATGTGGCTTTCTACAGCATGCACTCCCAACAAAAATACCTAAACCGCATCTATGGGGGCCTCTACCCACACGAGTGGTCAAAACCACCTCATTATAGAGTATCTATGTGTGCACACTACTTAATGTTCTGAGTGAGCCTTCACCACCAAAATAGTACCTAAGATACAACACATCTGACCCCTCATGTCGCTGCGACCATGTCGCTCATGAGTAAACCGGGCCATGCCCAAACTGACAGTTATCCTACCTCACGCTGATGTCCATGATGCCCAATCTCATGGCCAAAACCACCCACCAATACCTGGGCCATTCCCAACAAAACCAATTGGTTCCAGCAGATGTAATTCAATAATTAAATACATCACATATATCATCAAAGGGAAAATACCAAAAATAAGTAAAACAACTAAACAGTTGAATGCCCTAATAATGTGTTGTCCATTACCAACAATGAGGTCTATAAAGCCTTTATCAATTCTTCTCAAGGTTTTTTCAACTAAAATCAAAAGTTTGAAGAAAAAAACAGTTCAATTAAAACAATTTTGGCACCATGGCCAAAATGCCCCATATGAGCAACATCCTCTCACCCGGCCCTACTCAATCAAAACAGGACACAGGGCATACCAAAGTTATCCCATAGGTATAATAAGTAACATAATATGAAATAGAAAATAAACTACGGTCTCTTTAAAAAATTCTCGAAACGCGCCATAGGTCGCGCCACCCAAAATTCCATGAAAACACGAAAGAAGATATGAACCACCTACCTCATACTAGTATGATGTTACTCCTCCAATGGAAACCTTCAATTAGGTCTAAAACGCGGTAGATCAAAAAAATAATCAAAACTGATCATACCCAAACAACTCATTCTAGAATTGGAATTAAGGAAAATAGCTAAAGGGGAATCAAGGCCTTACTGAGGGGGTTCTAACGCAACAAACAACGTTCGGATCAGAGTTTCCAAGAAGATCTGTGAGCAAGAAGAAGGTCTGGTCGGCTCTCCTAGTGTAAGCCACGAGTGGGAGGAAGAAAGGAGAGAAGAATGGGAATTCTCTGGTGGCCCATAACATAAAAAAATATCTTTATGTGGTCGTACAGTTAACCCACACGGTTTGGAAAACTGTGTGCCAACCGTGCATTTTCCACTACCTCACCCAGGAACTTCACACGAGAAACCCGCACGGTTTGACAAACAGTGTGCCGCCCATGTAGAGCCCACTGTCTCACCCAGAGACTTCGCATGGTTTGTCCGCACTATTTGTACAAACCGTGCGCCAACAGTGCGCACCTGCAAATCCTCCCAAAAAAAATTAATTTATTCCAGAATTGTCCAATTTCTCTAGTTTCTCATAAACATGTCAGAAATTCAAATAGGTTTGGGATTTTGACCCGTTCCAAAAACCTGGGTTCTTACATGGAATGTATATTATGAAGGTATAATTGAGTTTTCTAGGACAATCCATGTTACTAACTTTGACACGTATTTATAAATCAAATCATTTTTCATCTCTATCTTAAGGATAAAAATTTCTATTTTAATATTAAGTAATAATTAAATTAATGAATACATATTTTTTAAGGGTGGAGAATGTAACACCCATATATTTTGGAAAATGTATTCTATTAAATAAAAACTATTTCAAAAGATTGATTCACATGAAACAAAAAAATTTAACCAATATGTTGCATAAAAGATAAATAATTTTTATACATAAATAAGACCATTTGAAAAAATTAAATATAGAAATAAAAATGAAATTCATAAAAAATATTATGAATGCATAAAAGATTAAATGTGTAATTTTTTAACAAACTAATTTTTTCGATATATATTGTATATTCATTAAAATTATGAAGTTGTAAATTTAGAAAAAAAAATAATTAAAAGGAATATATTTTTTGGAAATTTTCATATTAAATTTTTCTTATGATGATTTTTTATGTTTTTTATAAAATACATAATTTTTTATTTCAATATTGAAAAATAAATTTTCAAAAAAATTATTAAATTTTATTACAATATAATTAAATTTAAAATAAATTAAATATTTAAAAACTTTTCTAAGGATTAAATATTTATAAGATTATATTTTAAAATAGTACTATGAAATTATAAAAGTTATGTTATTATTTTTAGAAAATATGTAATATTTTATTAAAATTGAAAAAGTATTTTTATTTATTAATTAAAAATAATACTTATATTATTCAGTTTTTGATTTATTTCGAATACACCTAACTGTTATTTTTTTATATCATACCAATTAAATTCATTAATTTAAATGAAATTTATGTGAATATACTAAATATATTTTTTAATAATAAATGAAACTGTTATCTAAAAATTGGGTTTAAATGATATTTTTGATCATATTAAAATTAATGTTTACAAACCATAGAAATAATATTTAATAAAATAATTTTTATATTTATATCATAATTTTCTTATTATGGATTATATTAAATTTCATTTTTGTTATAAAATTTTATTTCCATAATGTATATATTACTTATTATTGTAAAAAATTTATTTTTTCAATAAAAAAATACCATTCAAAATATTTTATATTTCAGTACATAAATTTATATATATCAAATTGGGACAATTATATAATTTTTAAATTCATATAATAAAAAATAAAAAATAATTTAAATTAGAAATCAGTGTCAAATAACATTAATATTACCAAAAATCTAATGATCTTTTTTTCTATAAAAATTTATTTTCTACAAATTATTTATTATGAGTATAAAGTTAATTCTATCATATATAAAAATTGAATATGGTTATGTTGATAAAAAATTTTGATTAAACACATTAAAATTATAAAATAATTGTATTTATTTAATTTTTACTAATAAATATGTAAAATTGGTTATTTTTACCTAATATTAATAATGTTAAAACTAAGGAAATGAATAACATGAAATTTTCGAAAATTTATGGGTCATGTAGAGTCTATAGAAAAATTTTGTAGTCATGAATTTAATAATAATATTCCTCACTACAATTTTTCCCACTAAATTCACCTAAATCACAAAATCTATCTACAGACACATGATTCTATTATTTCCCCATAATAAATGATAGTTTGATTTTAAAATACTAATTTTTACCCAAAAAATGATATCAATACAAAAAGACATCTAATCCCTCTCGACCAAAGATGTATTGGTAAAAAATTTAAAAACAATATCCCTACATAATCACTATTAATTAAAATATAACATTGTTTTTATTCCACAATATTATTCGGATGTTACATATATTAATATTGGTACTCTAACTCATCCTTTTGATTCATTTGGTTATTTTTTGATAGTCCAGTATGGATTATTAGTGATTTTTCTTCCTTTTCATAATAATATACCATTTAATATACAAATTATTCTATATTTATTATGTTATACACTGATCTCACATTAATCCAATTTAATTTTTCCTTTGGTATATTGTTCATGATATTGATATTTCTCCATGAATCTTTCCCCCTTCATTTCTATTCACGATCATCCTTATTGTAGGGATTTTTAATTCCAATGAACATGGTTAAATATCTTCAAAATCAATATATTATTTATTTAATACTAAAATATTAATGTATTATTATATTCTCTCTCAAATTTATGTCATTTTGTTGTCCCTTTTTATAGAAATCCTAATGAAAAAATAATTCATTTATTTTCACCATATTCATTTCAATTCATGCTCTTTCTTTATTAGGAAAATTTATTTACCTGTAATTTTTAAACCACATGTTTATAAAAATTGATTTACTACCCATGTTATTTAAAACTAATTATAGACTATGATTATCACTTATAAAACACATTCCATGACCCATTAAAATAAACATTCTGTTGCTGAAATTGTTCCTTGATTTTATAAATTCGTTTTGTGAATACACAACTCTAATAAAATTCATGGTTATTCTTGTAAATGAATTTATAAAATGATTATGGTTGTTAAATGGGTTATGATATTGGTAACTAATGTATTTTGTAATCATATGGGGAATTTATATTGGCATGCAATCTGGGGAATTGATTCCATGTTAATAAACCCTTATTTGTGAATGATTTGATATTAAACAGAAATATTAATTTGTGTAATTTCACTATAGCCACATTTTCATATAATATGAAAAATAATTTCTGAATATAGAATTATTAAATTTATTCAGTCCATTTATTGATGTATTATATGATATATATCTTCCATAAAATGAAAGGGTTTTTTCATAACTCAATCAGTACAAGAGTTATAATGTTTCTCTTTTAGCATTTACATTTGTATGAGATGGAATACCAAATTTCTAGCCTAAGATATCAATTTTAATTCCAATATTCATTATTAATGAGTTCTCCTCTAACATGAATATGAATATATCTTAAGAGTAAGAATCATACCCAACAATAATGGCTTCCCATACATTTATTATTTTCCATTCTCTTTAATGTTATTCATCAAAATGTATGAAATAAATTCTATTTTATTTTCTAACATGACCTTTATAATTCGATTATCCTCCTTTATAAAATATTTTTTTATTAGAGTTTTTCCCATGGGGTTTCTATAATAGTATTTAAAAAGATTCATATTTTTTTATAATTAAAAAATATATATTTTTATCTACCACACAATATACTTTTTAATATTATGTATTTATTTTTAATAATCCCTAATTGAAGAGTTCTTATATAATCAATATACTACATTGAAATTTCCATTATATTTTTTGAAACCTATAATAATTTTTTAATGTTCAATAATCATATGATCTTAATCAAAAATATTAATTCATTTAATCATTTTTTCACTTAATCATTAAAAAATAAACTTTTAATTTGAAAATCACTTTTTTACTTTATTCATTGGATAAATGATTTTCATAAATAACACTAATTAATTCTTTAACAAAAAATTTAATATTTACCAATAATGAAATTGTTTAATTGGAAATTATTTTCATTGAATCAAAAATAAATTTTCTTGTGAAATTTTCATTTTGGGTTTTTGGTGGGGGGTATTGACCATTCAGATTCCTAAGGGTATTTTTTTTTATCTCGTTAGAAATATTGTGACACAAATTTTTCATTGCATGTTTTATTTATAATTTGAGTAATTATTATTTTCATATATCACACATACATATGGATAATTATTAGAGGGTACTATATCTTCTCCAATTTAATTGGTTAATGATTTATATCTCAAGATATGAAAATGAAAATTGTTACATGGAATGGTTTGTCTACTATATGAAATTAATAGGGAAACTATGCTCCATAATGGGAATCAGGTAATGATGCATTCTAAATATTTATAATTAGAAATAAATTACAAATTAATTATGGGAATCTGGTCATGATTTCTAATCCACTATTAAAATAATTAATTCATTCCTTTTCTACTATTGGAACCCGTTAGTGATGTATGATCGACTATTTGTAACACTTACTAATATATGCTCCACTTTGTTATGAGAATAAAGTATTTTATCTATCTTGATAATGTTATATTAATATATTCTTTTTTTCTAACCACATAACATTCTTATGATGCACTTTATCGTCAATATATTGTGAATATTTATGCTATTCCATGTTTTAATGAAATTACACATTCTTATGATACAATTTATTAATTTTTAGGATTTTTGTTATATGTTTCAATGATAGTTTTATAATTAAATTTATCAGATCTTATGTTTCTATAACCTGATACATGACCATCCATAATGTTTTATTATTGAAAATTTTGATCAATTGAACTTTTTATAAGGTATTCCTCTTTTATACATGTTTTTCAATATATTTCTGATCAAACTATTTTTACTAGATTTTGTGTTTCCCTTATTTGACGTTAAATGTCACAAATTTAATATAATTACATTACCCTATTAAATAAGTTGAATAAATAACATAATATATCAATTATTGGTTCAACACGAGATCATTTATCAAAAAAATGTAAATAGGTATTGAGAAATAAGATGTCTATATATATAGTTTCTAAGACGCAAAAACTATTAATCCATATAATGTGATACTATTTTGGAGATGGATTACCTAAAACATGGAATCAATGTAATATTTGTGGATGTATATCATTGATCTATATAAAATAGGTGCATTGTGTATTTTTCAATTTTCTTAAAAATTAAAATAATGTAATGTTGACATAATAAATAAACATTGAATGGAATGAAAAAGATAATAATTAATCAAAATATTTTTTTATAAAAAAAATATATTTTTTAATTTGTTTTGTACTATAATGTATATATAGTTATTTTATATGTTTATATAATTCTATGAATATTTATTATATATATGGATTAATAATATTGTATTTTTAGTAGATAAATTATAGGACAAAGTTAAATTCATATTATTGGGATTGTTTTTAAAGAATTATTTCATTATGTTTTGTAATTATATATTAAAAAATAAAATTTATAACTATTGAAGATTTATTTAGAAGATATATATTTTTATATATATACTAAAATAAATTATTATACTTCTAATTGTTATTTGGTGGACAATAATAAAGAATCTATTTTAAGGCATAAATAATATTTTTTTCTGAAATATTTTATATTTCATTTTAAATTTGTTGTGTAGAAATTAATTTCTTCCAAATATATAGAAATAATAAAATAATAATTATATAATATTTTAATTCATAAAACACTAATTATTTAAAAGGTTAATTTTCAATTTTTTGATAAAATCAATTTACAATGGTTAAATCGAGTATCGACGATAAAAGTAAATTGTAGTAAAAATTTATATAATGGGTTATATAATATAATATGCCAATCCATTTTTAGATAATTAGTAATAGAGGTTATCATCAACCTAATAATACAATATCAATTTTATTTATATACATCGGATCCACCAAATATGGCCAATTATATAAATTATTCATTAAGTGATGGTTATTTGAGAAAATTCAACTGAAGATCATCTATAAATGGTTCCCAGATGTACCACCTAAATACAAACATTTATTTATGTTTCATATTCAACTTCCCCAGAAATTATGTCAAAAATAATCTACCATCGTTTGGGAAGATATGTTCACAAGGAGTCTCAAATTTGATACTTCCAAGATTCCCAGTATGAGAAGATTCAAATCATCAACATAATTGATATCAGAAACCAAATAATTCATCATTATATAATTCATCCACTTATTCCAAAATATTATTTGCCACTTGAATTTTTTTATTAATTAATAACATATAAATGTGATATTATTATAATGAAATATTATGATCATACCAATTCTGTCATTATATTGTGTTCTTGTTTGGGATAGTTTTACCAATTACAAAATTGATGTTATAATACATACATCATGAATGTCGTTGAAAACATAAATATAAATAATATGATATAATTATGAGTTTAATATTTTTATACTATTATAAAATCACATTACTTAGAGTTATATTCATTTGTAAGTTAAATTATTTTTATTGAATGGAAATTCACAGAAATGATATTTTTATGTTTTCAATGTGAACTATAACATTAGTTTCTATAAATGTTAGTGAGACTATATAAATATATAAAAGTAATATATGAAATATTTATTATCATTATATATGTGATTAACCTCCTATTATGGATGAAGGACTAGACTCTCAATATCAATGTTAGCAGAAAACAAATAGTGCAGCTCACACCTAAATAAGAATGTTGACATTGAATGAATAAAAAATGATGAATAATAGATTATAAATGTATGGTATAAATTTACATAAATAAATGTATATTACTGTTTTAGTTTAATAAAAACCATATATTTAATATTAAATGACTAATAGAATTATTGGAAATGTAAAATTCTATGATATGTGTTTATTATTCAATACACTTTGAAAATAGAGGTTGTCTATATATGAAATACAAATCATAGAAATAAAACATTTTTTACTCTAAATTCTGATATATTCTATTACCTTATGGTAATATTTTTGTTTCCATTATCAATTTCAATTTTATATTCCTTTATCTCAAAAATCAACTAAAATGATTCCTCTATGTAGAGTTGAACTTATATCATATTTTCAGTGTTTAATCATTCTCCTTAAATTCCATATTCATTATTGATATAGGTATTTTAATGATTTAAATAAAAAACTAATGTTATTTTTATTCACATTTAGAATCATCTCAAAATTATAAAAGAAAAACCATTTACATTTTTTATTTTGGTAATATCAAACTGTCATTGATTTCAGCGTCAGAAAGAAATTTTTTAAAAACTATCATCACAAATTAATTATAAAACATTCATATACATTTTTTGATGAATCTTTAGTTCCTTTTATAAATTTCTAAATGAAATTTGTCTTGAAATATTTTCTAAAATAATTTCCTTGGAAATAATATTTATTAAAAACATGAGGGTAATTTCTTCTATTTTTTCATTTGATATATGTAATACTTGTGTAATTTAGTATTCATATATTTAAGAAACAATTGATGTTTCATATTCATCATTGGGAATATTTTTAATTGATAAATTACACCATAATTCTATGTATTGATTATGAATATTAATGTGAAATATTTCATGAATCTAATTTATGTATTATGGCATAATTAATTTATGATGATTCTATAACTTTTTTTGTGGAATATATTTGTATGGTTTATCATTACGTAATTGGGGAATCGATTATAACCCTTAAATTAGTTATGTATTTTAAAAAAAATTGTTATTCCAATTAGAGACGAGTGTTAATACTATGCCTTAAATTATTTTGGGAATATATGGTGATACCAAGTCGAATATGTTATAGGATGTTTCTATTATAGACAATTATGATATGAATGTTGTATTTGTTAAACTAGAAATATTTGTTATTACAAGAGACTCATGTAATGAACCATTTATTATGATATATTTTATATTATGTATGATTATCTTTTTTTATGTTCACGGACCTTGATTTTTTTTATCATACCCATATATTCATCTTATTCTTACTTTTGATTTTAGGATGAAACCTATTATGGTCACAAATTACGTAGCATATGATATCATCACTTATTATAATTAATATCATCAGATTATCTATAGAAATGAAATGTCTTAAATTTTTATAATGGTATCTTGTGTGTGGATCAATTTCTAGTAATATTGATGAATTTTTTAAAAATATGTTTGATTGGTATTATTTTCTCCAAATACAAAAAACCTAACGTTTATGGGTACGTAGTTGTTGTGACATGTAAATTATATTCATGTAATGTAGTGTAAAATACATGTTTATTATGGAATATTTATCTCATATTGAACATGCCAAGATGGGTTATTTAAAGCTAAAACTCAATGTTCATGAGGTCGAAGTTTTTATCTATCTAAGTGAATTTGCTTGGATTTGTCCTATTATATTCACTACAAAAAAATAATTGTTGATTCAGTTAGTGAATATATAAAATGAAACTAAATATTGTTACAATAAAGAATAGGAATCCACTACCATGGATAGATGATCTGTTTTTTCAGTTTATTTGAGTAAATTAATTTTCAAGGATATATTTCCCATCAATATTACATTAAAATTGATTCAATAAATAGAATATATCATGGATTTCAGTTATTATTATATTTATAGTGTAACTTTTTTTGTGAAACTATTTATATTGATTAATGTGTATATGGGGTTTATCGAATTCATGAACTAGGTTTTCCATCCCTCAATATAAAAATGTTCATGGTGTTTTATGATAATATACTAATTTATTAAAATAAAAATAATACCGAAGAGAAATGTCTTAATATTGGAGTTTGTGTTCCACATGTCGATTTTGAATATAAAAAATTATCAAATTTTTATTTATGGATTTAGATATAATTAATTTTGAATATTATTTTTCTGGTGGTAATATTCATGAGACCAATGAATGTAATGGTTATGAAATATTATGATTATAATAATATTGTTTTTGAGATTATATTTTTTTATTCCTTGGTTGGATGTATAAATATTATTCATTCAATATTTCTCCAGATTGGAATAACCGATGATAACCTAATATTAGAAAGGGTTAAACACACCATGTACCAATAAATGATAGCATACGTTTCAAGAGTTAAAAAATTTGTTTATATGTGATACTTTTCTTATTTTACCATACTAAAATAATTTTGAAATAAAATGATTTAATAAAACATTCATTTTTATTTCAGGATTCTTTATTTTGGTATACTATGTTGTATTTTATGTATCTATTTAGCTATGGTGTTATTAGAGGAACTACCCTACCACTGATTTGGAGAGATCTATAATGATCTAACCTCTAAAATGTTGAAATAACTATTAATCAATCTCTAAATTTGAGGATTTTATATTCAATGAATCCTGAGTTAATTTTATCCCAGATATGTAGGAACCTATTAAAAATAAATTCACAATTACCACCATATGTTCATTTTGTATAACATTCTTCCCTTGCGATGTAGAACATAATAAAAGATTAACATTATTGGTAGACTTAAACTTAGTTATTTCAGGAATCATGTGTTGAGTTATGGTTGAATCCCCTATTGATGGAATGTACATTGGATATGATAGCGGTTCAGAATCCCATAATGTTCTATCTTATATCCAACATCATAACGATGGATTATTAGGTGAGATCTATCTTAGAATCTATTTTGATATTCTTTTCATGATGATATGTATGATATTTCATGTAGATTTATTTTTAGAGTTTACCCAGTGGAGGATATGGTTCCCTTTAATAAATTTAGGCTGGTAGATTCATCATTAATATTAGTAAAGTTGTTGAGGAGCTGTAATTACTCTCAATGGGTCATCCTCTCAATGATATGAATGAATTACCAGGGTATCAAAAACCTCTTCTGGTGTCCATGAATGGGGTGGGAACTATATTATTATATGGATCATTTGTTTACCATATATAGTGTAATGATAGTTTAACATCCCACATTTTTATTGAATATTCCTTCATATAATTAACATTTTGTTAATATCTTATTTCAGATGAAATGATAATCCCAAAAAACCCTCAATACATTTTAATAATATAATCATATGTATCGTGAAGTAGAATTTTATTTGGTGGATATATATAGAGGTAACTAATACATGAAATATTTCTCAAAAAATATATTAGTATTCTTTTATAATGAATTCAAAACATTCCTTTTTAACTATCAATTCCATCATTTTATAAAAACAAATTAATTAAATTTTTAGGGTCACAAAATTTTAATATTCTATAACTATATTTATTAAGTTTTAATATATTTTTTATATAAATATTATATAATTACATAAATATTAATATTATTAATGAAATAATAATAATAATACTTAAAATATTAGAAATAATTTTATTACTAAAAAATAATTTTCATTTTAATTTATATAACCATTAAAATGATAATTTAAAAAATAATACAATTTTATTCTAAAATAATTACATTTATTTCTATGTTATGATTATTAATATTATAATATGATTAATTGTTTTATTTTTCTAAAAATATTAGTTTTTAGGTGAATGGGGAAAAATACCATTTTTAAATAATACATTTTATTTTAGAACATTACCATAAACATAAAAACAATTAAACAACATAAAGATTTGATAATGAAAAATACATTTATGTCCTAAAAAATATAAATTTAATTTAATACTATGTTGAATTTATGAATCCCATGTTTATGACTTTTTAAATAAGTTATAATTATTTTAATAAAAATTATTTTTGAAATTTTTATTTTAATTAAATTTTTTAGGATTATTTCAGATTTTGTTTTCATTAAAATTTTCAGAACCCGTATTTTTGTAATTATAGCACAAATAATTTCATAGAAATAAATAATATTTCAAAATTTATCTTAAACATTAATTTTTTTAAATAGAATATTTGTAATAAAATTACATATTAGATGTGAAAATATTGAAAATAATTTCTACCCCCACAATAAATATTATTTTAAAATATAAATTCCATATTTTTAACAATGACTGTCAAATTATAGAATGAGGACAATAATATTTCAAGGGATTATAATTAAATAAGTTTATTCAAATAAATTTGCATGGTAAAAACAAAAAATAATAAATGTTATACATATAAGAGTAAAAGACATAAAACATTAAATATAAGGTGACCAATATATTGTATAGGATTTATTGACCATTAATATTTATTTTTCCATTATTATAAATTATTGGATTCATATTACCATTTAATACATAATTTACCTTTTATATTAAAACAAAATGACCACTCATCTCCCTTTTAAAAGGTTCTATGGCCACCCCCACTACTTTTCAAATCCCAGGACAATTATATTTTGAATATATATATACAAATAGATTTAAAACACTTATTAACTTTTTATACATTTTTTCTTCTTCTATTGAATCCTTCTATATAATCCTTAATCTAATATATAATGGATATCTTCCATGGATAAATTTATAAATCTCAATTTCTATATTAAAAAACAATTATATCATTAAATATATCATCTAAATATAATTTAAAAATGTGTAAATAATTAACTTCATATTATATATATTTTAAATGTTTATTACATTATCATGTTAAAAAATTTCTTCTTTCCTCTAAGTCACTCTCTAACTTAAAATGTCAAAAAAAAAATTTAAAAAATAACACTTTCTTAATAGAGGTGACATGTTTCTCAAAAATGATTAAAATTAATAGTTGAAACAAGATATTATTTGAATAAATATTTTATTTAAATTATTATGTATATTTTGAAAATATTAAGAACAATTATAACATGTTTTTCATATTTGGAAATTAAAACAATTATTCTTTATACATGTGGAATACTGCATCAAGATGTTAATGTTTTGTGCTTTACATCATGTAAATTAATATATTTAAAACAAATTTAAAATATATTGAAAAAGCAAAAAAAATATAAATATTAAAATTTTATTTTATTATTATTTATATTATTAAAATTTAATACATTATTAACCATACTAAATAATCGATTATAACATGTTCTAGTTTCGGTCAGTTTAAAAACCTATTTGTATAATCCAATAGATATAGATAATTGAATTTTATAGAAACATAAATACATATATTATTGTAGATAAATGAAAAAAAAGATAAATTTTTTTGTTCTATAATATTTAATTAATTACTAACATACCAAATATTTTTTAAAAAAATAGAATAAACACGCACATCATTATTTATGGTATCTTGAATCATGACTTAAATCATTCTAGATCGAGAATTGTACTTTTTAGCTCATCATAAATCATAAATTATAGAACATGTATATTCAATTGATGTTAAAATTTTTATAATTGAATTAGAATCATCATTAATAGTTTAATAGAGTCGTGAACAATAAAAATCAATGACATCTTGTGATGACGATAAACATTTGTTGAAAAATAAATTATAAATAATTGATTAAAAATAAGGTGTATGTTAGTAGAAAAATTAAAAAATTGTTAAAAAATAATTTATTAGTTTTTTAATGTTTATAAAAAAATATATTAATGATCTTTTATGGATGTTGGAATTTACAATTAGATATTTTTCATGCTTCTAAATCTTTTCTTAGGTGAGAATGATTCCTCGTGACCAATGTTTTTCAAAAAATATTTCATATTTTCAATAATTATATTATAATGAATTTTTTCCTCAATTTTTTTTGATAATTTCATTTCAGTATTTCCTTCATCATTAGATGTGATTATGTGGTGAATAATTCAAATCTTCATTAAAATGAGCACTTTATCTTCCTAGTATACTTTCATAGATCCTTATATGGCCATCAATTTTTTTTCATACAAATAGGTTAATTTAATTTTATTTTATAAAATTAATTTTTTTTTTTCAAATTAAATATTTATTACTATTTTAATGAAATGATATTCAATATAGGTATTTTAAAATTTTGAAATGGTTTTTCCATTTTGGCTCTTCTATGTTATCTTCAAATACACAATTTTTTTATATTTTCATTATTTTTTTAGTGTGGTTAGTTTAGATTTATTTTAAAATATTTCATTAAATGGAAAAAAATTAAGTATCTAAAAAGATATGTTTTCAAAATTGACTCATAACAACTTATTTTTTAAAAAATTCTATGAAATATATTTTATCGATTATTTTTTTCATCCTTTTTTTATATTCAATTCACTGATTTATCACTTAAAGTGATATAATATTAAATAAACAAATTTTATTTTATGAACTACTAATTTTTTTGGAATATTTTTTTATTAATTGATACAATTATCATTTCATGGTATGTGATAAGGTTTTGAAATTATATATAACACATTTCATTAAATTTATCCTCCATGATATGATATATGATTGAAAACACATGTAAAATAGATGTATTAATATTTATTAATGGGGTCTTATATCTCCATCTAATCTATTGTATATTGGTTTAGATATCATAATAAATTGATGGGATGATATGCTTGGATTATTAAAAATATATAATGACATATTTATTTCATTTGTTCACACACATAAATAGTTTTCATGGATAGATATATTCACAACTTAATTCTTATAAATACATTATTTTGTTCATAATATGATACTTCCATAATCTTTTATTAGATACAAAGTTTATTGAAATTCTATATTTAAAGGTACAGTCACATTTCTATGTAATATAAATATGATTACGCTCCATGGATCAGAATTATTTATCAGGAATATAAAATATTTTTCTTATTGAGTATATTTTGTTCATTTGAGATTACATGTCGATTTTTCATGAATTATTGATAGATTATATTATTCGATGTTTATTTTAATAATACATCTATACCATTATAATCATTTTTATATGCATATGATTTTTCCATTGATGTCATGTTGATGATTATTTCTCATAATGACCAAATCATATGAAACAATTAATATGTATTCATTACATTGTTGAGAAATATGACTATAACATATAAGAATTATAAAAGGAAGTCAATTGTGAATCAATTATTGAGAAATCATGGATGTATTTTAAAATATATAATGTATCTTTTTCTCTAATACAGGATCCCTATGGTTCAAGGCATTATGTGTTTACTGTTGGACTTAATGATTAATATTTCAAAATTATGTAAAAAAATGAAATTTTTATACAGGTTCATATAACATGGATTGAATTCCAATGTTCAATGTTTATATTTGTATTCCAATATATTGTAATTTGGGTTTGGGGAATATCAATTTGTATTATATAACAATATAGTAATTTTTGAATATTAGTATTGTTAATATTTAGGAGAATAATGTGATATATTTATGGAAACCATTGTGGATAATTCCAAAATATGAGATAAAATGGAAAAAAATTGTTATTTTACATAAGCTTTTCTTATTTGAGATATTTTTCCATAAAAAAATAATGTAGGATGAGTCTTTAACATATATGAACCAAGGTTTCATATCCCTAATAAGGGATTATTTTATATTAACTTAGTGATTATTCAATGTAAAAAAATGGTTAAATGTCACATTTAATTTGGCAATCCTAGGGGATATGAATTAGATACATGAAATTCTATTTATGATTCACTATAATGGATATGAATATATTTTTAAATTAATGTTAGATATACAGTTTTGATATATAAATTTAACAACATTTATTGGAGATTAAAATTCATATGTTATAGTAAAGGGAAAGTAGTTTAACATATATATGAAGGAAAATATTATTGTTTTTGTAATGAAAAACCAAATGGTATTAGATTGAGGGTACAAAACCATGTGTAAAAGTATTCCCAACATACACAATAAAATAATAATAATAGAAACCATGGTGAGGTCCTGAGAGAATTAATGATATAGAAGCATGAAACAATGTCCTTAATACTGAAACATAAACCATCATTCAATGTATCTATCAATCCACATATTGTTGAGAAATAGATCAATGTGATGAAAAATTTATATTTTAGTAACTGTTACATAGAAAATATGATGTAATTTTTAGTAGTTTATTATTTTGACGGGGATGCTAACCAATAGTGGAGTCTTGATGATAATACAATGGTAAAAGATGAAAAATACTCAATTTAATTGGGGGAATTCATGAATGTTTTCTTCATCTTGTATTTCTCAAAAACTCCCATAAAAATATAGATGGGAAATTATTGTGGTTGAAAAAAATGGTTGTTTAATCAATTATCATTTAAAAATAAAACATCACTTTGTTCATGATGTTAAAAATTCATTTATCATTAACTGTTGTCTTAAATTTTATTAAATCATTATTTGATTAATGAATAGTAATCAATTTTCAATTGTCATAGGAGAAATTGTATGCTATAATGAATTTTTTTTGTTCACCAATGGTGGATATAGATACTAATAAATTACTTTTTATAGAGTGATTAAGGTATGTGTAGCTTCATGGAATCAATGATGATATTTTGTATACACGAAATAAATTCTCACCATATATATGTCATAAATGTTTTGAAAAGGACCCAAGTAATTGAAACAAGAGAATATCAGAAGGTTTTAGGTTCTAATTACTTTTTCACTGAACTCATGTATATCAATGTTGGAGGAAGAATATAGGGTAAATAATACACCCTTGAAACATAAATTATTAAAATTAATTTATTTTTGGAATTAAAAAACCATTTCACTAACCCTAGATCTTGTGAAAAGAATATGACACAACTACCTCTTAAACCATGGGTGAAAGGAATAGTCTTTTCAATAAATATAATGATGTTGTAGATGTTACATAAGTGATTAATGATAATATTATTATACACACCAATGATATTAATTCCTTATTTTATATTTATCAATAATATTTTTTCATGTCATGTATGTTGTATAACAATATTTATTCACCACCTCATGAATTAGAAATTAAAATATAGTTAAAAACATAAAGTTTCCTAATGAGCAGGTCTATTATATAAATATTTTCTTTTAAGAATTAAATAATGATACTATATTTTAATATACTTATACATACATATATGGAATTTCACTTAAAATTTTGAATAAATTTTATTTACATATATAATTATCATTACATGGAATTATCATTTCATATCCTGTATCATATTTTTATCAAATTTCAATGTATATATGGCCCAGACCTCTCACTAAATGAAAATGAAATAATAATGGTCATGATACATAGAAATGTGGGGCTTCTAGAGATAATTTTTATTGAGGAAGACAATATTGTTTACAAGCCAATTATAAGAAAATATATCTATGTATTTATTGGCGAACAACCTCAACATCCCCAAGAGCAAGAGATTGTGTTTTTAATAGACCTCTTTCTCCGATCCATTCATATATTATTGATTCTATATAGAATGGAATTCATCAAAAAAAATATTTGATAATAAAGAATCATTATGAGAATATATATAATAGATCATAATTCATGAGTTCTTCATCATGGGGTTCAGAAGTACAAATTTCCAAATGGAGGGATATATCAATGCATCATTTACATTGTTCATCCCAAACATAAAAAAAACATAGTATTGAACATGTATCATCTTCCACATATCAATGATGTTTTAATTCTACCCATAGGATCTAAATAATTATCATATATTGAATTTGTTTTTGTATAAAATATATATTTTTAAAAAAAATCCGATATTTCTATGAGTACATTCCTAACACAGTTTGTACACTATGAATTTGTCATGTTTCCTGTTGGAATTACATATTTTCCAAACTTCAATGTTGAAAAAATTAATATAATCATTATATACCTCCTTGATAAACTTTGGTTATATTCATATATAATATATTCATATATTATATGAGAAAGGATGAATCTGATGTTAATTTGTTGATTGTGATTATCTCTATAAGTATAAATTATATTATTTATTTATAAAGTGTGAATTTTCATAAGAGAAAGTATCATTAATATGAAAAAATATCAAAACATATGATATATAAATATATATATTTATATAACATTAAAAAATAGATGTTTTCAAATAATATCCCATACCAAAAAAATCGAGATCAATATTTTTCATAGTTTATATGGATACTATAGACACATTGTGATAAATTTATCAAATCTATCAAATACAATGACTATTTTATCTATGAAATAAGTGATGTAAAATAGGATAAAGGAATGGTAAAAACGTATAAATTCTATTAAGAAGAGTTTAGTGACTACACATGCAGTTACATTACATTATAGTGTATATGGGTTAATATTTTATTGGGATGCCTCATTAAATTTTTTCTGACATGTCCTCATTATCAATGAAAAGGTAATTTATTCTAAATGATTTAAATAAATAACTCCATATATAAGTTACCCTATGAAATAACGGTTTTAACACCACAGGATTTTATGGGATAGATCATTTTTAATTTCATTGATGCTTTACGTTATATGATCCAACAATATTAGATTTTTCTAAATGTGAACTTGTGTTAGTTTAATGCATACACAATAGTATTCATAGATTTTTTAAAAAATCTTTTTTATTTTGATATAATTTGTTTCCTGGAATACTGAGTATATTTGATAAGTAAATATTATAAACTAGTCATTATAATGGCGGGTCTTAGTAGTGTTTTTTTCTGAAAAACTATAAAAATGAAAATATGAGAGTCAATAATATAATAAAATCACTTTTTTTATTTTATTAGTTAAAAATATAATTTATATATTCAATTTAATATATAATTTTCATATTATAGATTTTATTGATAATATATAATAACAAATACAATTTTATGTATAAAATGAGTGTTTTTCTTAAAATGTAGATTTACCACCGATTGATGGTGAACTCATTTAAATATATATTTTTAACATATTTGTTTTTTGTTTGAAAAATATAATTACTAATTTCAATAGAGATATTGAAATTGACCATGGTTGAAACATTGGTATTTTTTCTGTGAAATTTAAATTTTAATGAATAGTAAAAAAAAATTGTATTTTAATTCGAAACTACCTTCTAGTCTAATATATTTACATTGATATATTATATTTATAGTTGGTTTTATTGTGTAATTAGATTATGTTTTTATCATTTAATCAAATTTTCGTAATTAGATGTAATCTCACAAATAAATTGGACAAAATCACAAGTTAATCCTATTATAGTTTTTAATTCTCAAAAAAGTTTTTCTGGTATAGAAAACAAGACATAAATTTAAATTAATAATTGAAAAATATGTGTTTTGAATTATTAAGAAACGATTCCTTATTTTGAATCATAAGATACAAATTAGGTATATAGGTATATTGTATTTTATGATATTATGAATAGTATATTCAATAATTATTTATATTTACCACGGTTAAAGGGTAAATAATGTAAAAAAGCTTATAAATATTATTATAATAATATAAAACTACCCTAACTCATGTCCTAATATTATTATATGAGTCACTGTTGACCGAAAAAATACATTGGAATAATTTTTTTCATTTTGGAGACACTAGGAAGTGAAAATGACATGCTATAAGAATAAATTTTGTGTTATGGAAAATATAAATAAAACATGAATCTTTTTAATAAATCAATTTTAAGGTTGGATTTTATAATCGATCTATTTGACTATAAATATTCAGTGGAAATATAAAATTATTTCCTATATAATGGTATATTACTTTTAATATTTATAGATAAATAATTAAATTTATTTATGACACAATGATGATGTGATGATTATATTATCTATGATAGATTCAAATAAATGTTGTTATTAATAAAAAATAAATGTAATATGAAATAATTACTACCGTAATATAATTTTATGGATAATTTTGGAATATTATATTTTTTAATGTAATTTTTTATAATCAATCATTTTGTTATTTCATTAAAAAAATCATTTACTAAATAGTTTCAAAATTGACCTTAATGTCTTTTTTAAAAAATATTTACAAAATGATATAATAGTCATAAAAATATAAAATTTTACTAAATGAACTATATAATGTTAAATGTTTTATTAAGGATCCATTTGAGTATCACTGACATTTTATATTATCTTTGATGGCAATATTGTTTAAAAATACAAGAATATGTAACATGTTTTAATTTATTTATCTATGGGTTAAAGTAAAATGATATTGTTTACACTCTTACCTAACCTTTTATCATGTGTATTGGTTTAGTGGATTTAGACCCATCATTATAATTTATCCAAAATATATCACATTATATCTAATTTAATTATAAAATAATTTTTCAATGGAATAATATTTCAAGGAATTCATAAAGTGACAATTCTCCCACTTATAAAAGGACACCACATATAGCCACTTACTAACACCAACCTAGCCCCTTGCCTTATCCAAATTTTTATTAAATTATCTCCAAAAATCCCTACATTTTTTGTAGAGTCCACACTTTGGGAATAAATCAATCCAATGGAGAACATTTGTGAAAATCTAAATGAGATACTCGAGAAAGAGGTAATTAATTTATCACCTATTACAAAATTTATTTCTTCTTTTACTTACTCTATTTATTCTTTTTCCATTCTAACTTAATAAATCTTGTGTCATCCAGATTGGGAGATTTATTATAATTATGTCGCTACATTATACATCCTTTTATCCATTCTATGAATAACAATGTCACTATTCATGCATATGTATGGTTTACCATCAATACGTTGTGGTGTAGATTTTTATTCAACAATACATAATTTGGATGGAAATAATGATGAGTATAATCAATTTCAATAATTAATATAACATGATAAATATTATTTATAATTAATATACCATCTAATTAAATACCTTTTAACCAATATATTGTATGGTATTTTCTCTTCTGAGTATATATGGCCTACCATCACCATGATGCAATGTGATTAATTCTACATGATCTCCATTGAACAACATTTATATAGATGAATAGAATAAATAAATATGATATATATTGTATTAATATAATTCTTTAAATTATTTATCTATAAACCATAATGTTGAACATGAACTTAAATGAAAAAACCGACATAAGAACATAAATATGTTAATATCGGTATAATGTGAGACAAAAAAATGTAACTAATAATTGATGATAATATAATAATATATGATATCATAAAAATTATTATGATTCTGGAATAAAACAATAACGTTATATTAATTTTTATATAGTAGGATTGGATAAAAATAAAGGATATTGGACCTATGGTAATGTAAAAATTTCAATCTCATTATTATCTGATATTTTTTATACACAATTATTTACATGGGAATATTTATCATCAATGTCTATGTTTTCTAAAATGTTTTTTATAAAATAATAACTATTCATCCATTAATTTTTAATTTTTTCCCATTTTGAATTTTACTAACTTTATTTATAGAATAATTCTTTCAATTTCAGTAAGATTTATTTTTTTTACTTTTTTGGAAAAAATATTAGAAGAATGTTTTGTAAAATATAAAACATCAATGGATTCTTTCGAATTTATAACACATTATTTCCACGAAGCATAATTTAAAAAAATTCATTTGTATTTTTCATTAAATGATTTTATTTTAAAATTTTGTGTAATTTTTGGGGAAATTGTTTTTGAGGAAGAAATGATATTTTCCTAAAGACTTAATTTCAAGAATATTGTCAAAATTATATTCCATATAAATGACAAAGGGTTATGTTTTTATCCCTATTTTTACTCTGATATGATTGTTTTTTATGGTAATATTTTAATAATAACCATTTATTTTATATGTATTATGATGGAATTATGATTTATAATCCTTTTTTATTCCTTTGGTTATGTGGTGATTAATGATTCATGTTATTGTAGAACATATATGTATAGTTTTTTTATTTAAAGGATGGAAATATATATCCCTCCAATGTGATGGGTAAAAATTTATATCTTATGGGATAAACATGCCTATATTTCATGTAAATATGGTATATCAATATAGAGATGGAATTGCAGGTAAATCATATTATATTAAATAATTATAAAATGGAAATTAAACATAGTTTAGTTATGGGAATTGTCAACTATGATGTTTTTTTAATTATAATTGGCTATTTTGGAAATAATTTTTTTTGATTAATTTTTTGTCAAAATTCCATGTTTTATTTTATTATAATTTTATCATAGTTTGTGTTCATTTATTATTTTTTCCTTATGAACTGCAATGATTTATTTCACTCTCACAACTTTGATATTTAAAAATTTATGTTCATATTTTAACATTCTTATGTTTATTTTTTGATTGATGATGTAATTTTTCACCTTTACATTGTATTTGTGCTCACTATTATTATTTTATCTTATACCCATTATATAAAGAAAGGATTTAGGTAAGAAAAATAATGGGGATGTTATTTATGAGATATTTGGATGGTCATTCACCATGTTCGATGAATGCGTTCAATGATTCAAAAGAAACTATACAAATATTGTCTTTAGGAGTCTATTTGTGTAATGTATTAATTATTACTCAAATGAAATATCATGTCTATATACCTCAAACATGAATCATTCGATTTGGTATCCGAGTGTAGGTTTTGGTATCCTTTGAAATGTAATATGTTAAAACATTAGTGAGATCCCTATAGTCATTTATAATGATATTTCTAGGCATGTTCCTAAGGATAATTAAAACTATAGGTTACTATTCTATAAATATGGTAAAAATAATGAAAAACCTATGAATAAACCAATAATATTAGATATTAAATGTATTTCCCCTTGATTATGTTGTTTTTCTAGTATGAATTTTCCTCCCACATGAGTCGTTTTTGGATTTCAGATATTGATGGAATTAAGGGGATTCCTCTTAATAATGAATATGATGGACAATGCCATGATATTATTCTTGAGAAAACAAATGATATTTTAGTTTGAAGGTGAAGCATTGGTACTATTTCAAATAAGGAATATCATAATATGATCATTAACCTCACCACAAGATTATATCCTAACCAAGATAATAATAGAAAGAAGGAGTTTCAGGTTGATTATAGAGGAAACAATGTTCAATTTTCCTCATCAAAACCATGTGGGAAGATGAATCCAAGAGAATGTTTCAATGTAACTAGAAGATGATTTGGGTGTTGAAAATAATGACATAAATCTAGTAATTTTAAATGAAATGGATTCTATGACCAAATTGACAAGTATAATGGTATTGTAATGAAATTAATGGTGAATAAATGATTTAAATTTGGAATGTATGGTAATTATGAAAATCCATCACATGAACAAAAATATCATGAAAATAGTCATCATGAACGTATATGTAGTATTTATGATGCTGAAAATAAAGACCGTAGAAATGATATATGATATGAAAGAAGTGTTTTGGAAGAAAATGACGAAGCTCGACCAATGTTTTAAGAAGACAATATAATGATTAGATGTCTATCATGAATAATGTTGAATATGTAATTTTATAGTACTATCAAATAATGAAACATCTATGGATTATTACACTATTGGTTTTCCTTAAATATTTGAAAGTATATGTTGAATGGTACTGGTAACCATGAAAATTTATTCTTATATTTTTTTTAAACACTTGATATGTGCATAATAATGGTTTTGGAGATAATGAGATGTTTGATAGTATTAATGGCCTTAGGACTGAAATATATTCAATGTGATATCATTTCCTGAGTAATAGAAATTTTGCAGACATTTGGTATGGTAAAAAAGGTTATTTTTGACAGCATATATATTTTCACTATGATTATATGGTAATCCAAGTAAGTAACATGCTTCAAAAAAAAATACATGAGTATGGTATTTAAATTTTTGGTATGTAAAAACAATGAAGTGAATAATGAGATATGGGATTTAAATACTAATCTGATTTGTTTCACGTATTTATAATGTTGAATATTTTTAGTTTATGTATGGATTTTATGGTTATACATTTATGAGTATTGTAAGATATAATCTAGTATAAGTTTTTTAGATTAATGTATTATATCTCTATAGTTGGACTTATGAAAATGTGATGACTGGTTCTATAATTTTGTTGGAGATAGATGGAATGATCTATCACTCTATTTATGGATCGCAATATCTACTAACACATCAAAAATGAAAAATTCAACTTCATTTATTTGAAATAGATATGAAGTGTAAATTGTTCAAGGCGCAACTAATATTGATATAGAACTGAAATCACGAATGTATTTTTTATCATAAAAAATTCTTCATCAACATTAGGAAAATAATTATTTAAATGAAAAAAATTATCCTTTTACCTTATAATCTGATGAATCAGTTGGTCTCGTCCATCATTGTATATTTATGGATTTCTGGTTGTCAACATTCTCTAAACCATGTTTTCTCTCACAATCAATCAGAACATGACTGAGATATTTTACTTCCATATCCATGTTTTCACAACCCAAACATGTTTATATATTATGAATCACAATTAGGAGTTACATTGGGTAACCATTTTTTATATCATTCCTTTATATAATGATGTTTTATTATTCCATTTTTATGACAGTTTCTATGAAAAGAACATTAATATAGAAATCCTTTTATAACCATGATGTATTTTGAGGGTGAAATTCACTTTAAGGGTGGTAGAATGTAACAACACAAAATTTTATGATATTGAATCTTTTTAATTTCATTGTCATCTTTTTTTGTACACTACACCTAGATTAGCTTGTGCGATACACAACATCGTATTATCTTGTAGTATATGAAACACTATAAATGGATATTGTTACAAAAATATCATTTTCTTTGGATATAATTAATTTAACACAAGGACTATTATATTATATTATTAAATATTATAAAGATTTATTAATAATTGAGGGTATTAATAATAATAATTTAAATGTAAAAAATTATTTAAAATAAAATAATTGAGTCTCTTAAATAATAAAATCACTCTTTATGGATTTTATTAGTGTAATATATATGTAATGTATTTAATGAATTTTTTAATCCATCTTATATGTTTTCTAGATAGGATTTATGTTAAAATTTAATTTTATGGATAAAGGGAGATTTTTTATAAAAATGAAGCCTTTCAACATTTTGAAGGAGAAACAATTTTAAATAAATTTTATAATCATTTATAAGTTATTTATGAAAAAAAAATTATTTGTAATATTAAAAAAATAATTTTACTATTCTTTTTAAATTTTCGAAATTTTCTAATTAAAATCATATAATAATGAATAGTGAACAATACAGCATTTTAATATAAAACTTCTATTTTTTCTAATATTTTTTTAGATAGATTATATTTTTAATTGGTTATAGATTAAAACTCTATTATATATCTGTATTTGAATAATTGTTTTTCATTGTAAATAATGTCACATTTAAATTATACATTATCAAATGTCAATATTTTGATATTGTTTACTTCTAAAAACCATGATTTCTGGTTTTGACAATGATAATTGATTTTACATTAATTAATGAAACATATGTGTTCTAAATTTGGAAAAATAGATTCCATATTTAGAAATATATTGGCAAAATTATTTAAATTTGTCCATTTTATTTTTGGACATTATGAATATTATTTTTAGTAATTGTTTTTATTTAGCACGGTTAAAATATAAATTAGGTAAATAAGGGTAAATATAATATTATAATAATATAAATCTACATTAACAAATGTCATAATATAATTTTATGAGTCATGGTTTTTCAATAAAATCCATAGGATGATCTTTTGGCATATAAGGGCCACTTAGTTGTGAAAATGACATGTTATATGAATTAATTTAAATTTAAGGGAAATATTACTTAAAATAGTATATTTTTACTAAAAAAAATTATGGTGGGGTTATATAATTAAATATATTACTAAAAATTTTAACTAGAAAGACAATATATTTCCAACATCATGTAATTTTATTTATAATTTTCATACACTAAATACAAAAATTTATCAATGGCATAATAATGATTTATTGTTTAAATTATTAATGAATGATTCCAATAAATGATATTATAAATTTTCAAATAAATTTAATTTAAAAATTATGATGATAATAAATAATTTTATGGATGATTATGACATGTTATGTTAGATTTAATGAAGATTTTTCGAATCAATGATGTTGTTATATATTTAACGAAAATACATTTCTAAATAGTTTCAAAATTGACTTAAATGATTCTTTTTAAAGAATTACTATTTTATTAAATGATATAATAGTCCTAAATATATAGGTTTCTTAAAACTGACATAGTTAATGATGAAGATTTAATTAATTATCTTCTTCATATTCTCTTGTCTTCTGATATTAAATATTTAAAACATGTATAAAACATATTAGGTGAGAGTATTTAGACCCATACTCATCTTAATATATAAAATTATCACTTTTATGATATTATATTTCTAAAACAAATTTATAATAAAAAATTATTTCTATAAATTCTTAATGTTCCATTCCTCCCTCATATAAAATGACACTATATCAATCCACTTACTCACACTTCTCAATCCCCACTGGCTTGTGCAGATTATACACAAATTTTCACTTAGCATCCCTACCATCCTCCTAGAATAAATTTTTTTGGAATAAATGAATCTTATTGAGATATTTTCTACAAATAAAAATGAGACACTCAAAATATTGGTTATAGTTTTACAACTTCATTCAAAATTAATTTCTTCTTCTACAACATCTTCTTATATTGTTTCTATAATAATGTATTAATTACAAATTATTATGCATTATGAGATTTTATTATAATTATGGTAAAAATTATTCCCCCTTTTATCCATCCTATTAATAAAAATATCAACATTTGTACATACGTAAACCTTACCATCTCCACGTTGTGGTGTAATTTGATATTCAACACAACATAATTTGAATGAGAAAAATGATTATTATAATTGATTTAAATAATGATTATAAAAAAATTATTCTTCATAATTAATATACAATCCAATTACTTACCATTATGCATTAAATGAATTATAACGTCACTTGTGCATATGTAAAACCCACTACCACCATGATGTGATGCAATTAATTTTACATGATCTTTATTAAAAGACAATTTTATACTTTAATGGAATTAATAAATAAGATATATATTATAAAAATATCATTCATTTAATGATAATTCAATAATTTATGATGTGTTACATGAACATAAACAAAAAAATTATCCTTTTAATAGAAAGTCATTAGAATCCGAATAATGAGTGATAATGAAATGTTATGAAAAATGTGTGATAATATGATAATATAAGATATCCTAAAAATTATTTTGACACTCTAATAAAATAATAACTTTATCTAAATTATTATAAATTATTTTTAAATTAATACAAAGGATATCATACCCGAGGTAATGGTAAATTTTATTTTCTCATTATTACCTGAAATTGGTATATGTAATTATTTACTGTGGAATATTAATCATCCATGAACATGTTTTTCGAAAACATTTCGATAAAATGATTAATAATTATACTATGTATGTTTAAATTATTTTTTACCCATTATTAATTTTACTACATGTAATGGAAGGAATATTTCAACCAATTTATGTATGTGGTAATTTTTTATTTTTCTAGAAAAACTATGAGAAGAATTAGTGTTCCTTATACAACATGAATGTATTCTTATTATTTGATAACAACTTATTTCCAGGAAGCATATTTTAAAATATTTCAAAATTATATTTATTTAAATTATTTTCCTTTAAAATTTGAATGCATTTTCCGAAGAGAATAATAATTAAAAAGAATGGATATTTTCCTCAAGAATTTACTTCATGAATTTTATCAAAATTATTTTACATATATGTACACATAGGGTTATGTTTTTATCACTATTATAGATTTTATTTTATTTTTTCATGATGAAAATATTTTTATCAAATCAATTTTTTTCATATGGATTATGATTTTTTGATGTTTATGAAACCCATTTTATTCATTTGGTTTGGTTGTGATGAATGATTTATGATATTTTGGAACACATATGTATTGTTTTCAATATGTCGTGATTGGGTCCCATTTATCCCACTAATTAATTGTGTAAATATTTATATCTAAAGAGATATACACATCTATAATGACATATAATCCCAGTTTAGTAATATAGGGTAGAACGACATGTAAATCTTGTTTAGTAATACAATTCTGAAACAACATGTAACTACAAAACAGTAATGGAATTTCTCCACAATGATGGTCTTGGTAATGTTCCTTTTACAATATGGAAATGATTTTCTATCATTTTTTTGTATTAAATGTTTCCATGATTTTTACGAATATTATTTTAGCTTGGTTCTTGCTCATTTATGATTTATTCCTTATGAAATTCCATGATTTACTTCCTGAGTCATGATTTTGATATTAAAAATTTATGTTCATGTTTTAAAATTATTATTTTTTTGTTCTGCTTTACTTTCATCATATTTACCCTTACATATAATTTGAGATCACCATTTTTATGATGTCTTTTCCCAAAGATATAAGGAATGGTTAGAGATTAGAAAACTGAAGTTGAAGATCATTGTGGGTCATTTAGAAGATCCATCACTAAGCTTGATGAATGTGTTCTTAGTTTCCAAATACCATAAACTAATACTATCTTTGGTAGTATATTTGACTACCATATTATGTATTCTGCTAATTAGTTTTAATTTATATGTATGTTATGTTTAGGTAGTTATATTTGTAGATGGTTTTAGTGATATTTTCAATAACAATTTTGCTTAATTATGTATTTATTGAAAATTGGGATATATATACTGATTCCATGTCATTAAAATAAAAATTTACATAAATGAGTAAAAAATAACTGAATGTGTATGCTTATAACATATACTAGATGATGACTCATCAAAACATACCCCTGGGAAGGAAAATATGATTACTGATGAACATAGAAGGAATGATCATAGTACCTTATCCATAATGGGGTTCATAAATGATCCATTACTCATGGAATTTCAATGTATTATCCTTGAATTCCTCAATGAAATAGATAAATAATATATTTTACCATATTATACATAACCAACCATCAATATAAATATCAATGTAATTTTAAAATATGATGTGGAAATATAGAAAAGTATAGTGAATATTAAAGAGATAACCATTATTAAAGTTGATGTTAAAAGGATTGGAATCAAGATATTCATACAAAAATACTATATCTGATAACAAATATAATGGATTTTGTAGATATAACATCCTTTTATATTAATATAGTAGTTAAAAATATTTCTATATAAATAACGACGATCATATTGTGGGATATCATGAATAAAAAATTGCGGAACACATATCATGATGCATATTATGATAATATGAATCGTTTAATTGATATGAACGTTGAGGGAATGTGATAACTTTACACAAAAAAATAACGAAATATAATAATATAATCTTGACTTTTATATTATGTCTTTGAATTACATTTAATGCCCATGATTCCATTTGAGATATATTCACTCTTCTTACAAAGTTAGATCATTTAATTTCCTTCATATATTATTCCTAACATGAAAAATAAAAATAATATACTTGTTGGTGGTGGTAATAAAGAAAACGGTACCACTATTTGTTCTAAATTATTAGGATAATATTTTTACCTAGATGTTCCTAAGAAGTACTATACAGACATTTAAGACTCTGATGAACTTCAATTTTTCTTTTCAACCACAGACAGGTTGTCTATATGGGAGAGTCATCCAATCTCACCAGGTCATATTGAGTTATTCTTCAATGGATTAACAAGGATTTTTGGATAAAAAACCTTGACATTTTAGAGTTATAATATATCAATATTTTACATTTACAAAATTATATAGGACCATATTATGTTCTTTATGGGAAGAATCATATTGAAATGGCACAAATAAAAAATATTTTTTATGGAAAAAAAAATCAACGATATGTATATTTTGAATATATTGAAATGTTTTACTTCTTGATATATCCTTAAAATATGGTTATAAACCTTGGTGTGATATATAATTTTATTCCTTTTTATATTAGTCCCTTCAATTTCTATGAACATTTAAATTATAATTAATATATTTTTAGGACATCCTCTTGACCAATCTCATTGACATGATGTATTCAATGTTTATATTTAGTGGGTATTATACCATTATTATATAATAATCATGAATTTTCTACAACTAGAACAAGATATATTACATTAAAATCTATAGAAACTTTTTGAAGAAATGGAAAAAGTGACATGTATCTAGAAAACCATTGTAGTCCATGGTCTATTGAAAAATAATATGTTTGATAAAGCTATGAGAATACCATAATATTTAATTAGGCCAAAATATCATCACCTCTTTCATAAATGTAAAAAAACATAGGTTGAGATTATTTTTATGTATGATAAAATCTAACAACACAATATTTTAGAGATTATTCATTCTTAAAATAAACATTATGTAAAATATATTAAATCACACTCAACCTAAAATAATAAATGAATTGTGACATATTTCATTCATATAATAATAACTAATGTGAACTCTTCCTTGATTTGGAGGGTATATACTCATAAAATCTCTTAATGAATCAAATGTAAAAAATTATTTTTAATACAAATTCATTTATTACATTAACCGAGTAACTAATAATTTTATTTTAAGAATATATATATATATCGACTTAATATAATATATTATATCATGAAATGTATTTTTTTATAATAAACTATTTAAATATATTGGATTAATATATTGTGGACATGAATAACCAATTATACATAATTAAATTATTTAGAGATGTGAAATATTAATAACGTTGTATAATATCAAAAATCCATTTTTAAATTACAAATTAATTTTTATTTTATTTTATATTTACAAATAATATTCTTATTAAAAAAATTTATTATAATTTGAAAAAGTGAACACATTTTCTTAATATAAATTGTCTATATTAACATATGATTTCCACTTATTGGAAAATAGTTTTTAGGCTAATAGTAAAAAACTCCCTCTTAAAAAATTCCATTGAATTAATGACATTACCCATAATAGTGTATTCAATTAAAGTATATTAAAAAATCTCTATTAAATATAATATTAACATAATATATCATTAATTAAATCAAATTCATTGATAAATTTTAAAAATGATGTTTAATATTTTAAAACAAAAGTAATATTAATTTAATAAAGAATTGTGTTTTCTAAATAATTTAGTTATGTTTTTTCATGGTGGATTTTTTTTAATATTCTTTATATGGAAGCATAACTGTTATTATTTTAATAATAAAACAATTAGTGTCATAGAAATCAACAACAATAATAATTTTTCTTAAACATTATTTTCCATTTAAAAATACAGTTTTACAAAATATATTTTTTCTCATTATGGTAAACCATATTAAAAAAATCATTATCAACAATGTTTATATATTTTTTCAATTATATTATATAAAATCAATATTTATAAATTATTGAATATTTTATAATTTTATTATTATATATTAAAGGTATATTATATGTGTTAAAATTTATTACTGTAGAAAAATCCAAGAATACTAAATGTAAAAAATTCTAACATTAAAAAACATAAAAACATGTTACAAAATGTAATAAAATTTTATTTTGAATTTTTATTAATAATACCCCATTCCCACACCATTATTATACATTATTGGATCCAATGGAACTTAGAATAGTGAATATATCTTCTATATTATTTTAAAAAATACCACTCTTATCTCATATAAAAGGAACCACTACCAGCACACATCTCATCACACAACAAGCCAAATATATTTTATTAAAAACTAACCACATAAATGACAAACACATTTATACACTTTTTATATGTTATATCATTCTATTAATATGTCATATATAATATATAGTGAAATTATTATTTGGGATCTTCAAAAGAGTAAGGTAAAATTATCAATTAATCATATTTCATTAATTTTTATTTATTTGTTCTTATACATCCTACAAATCTAATTTACTAATGTTGAAATAATTATATCAATATTATTTTTCAATTGAAACGATTTTATGATTATTGGTTATCAATTTTATACCTTTATTGGATCTATCATTTTTAAGGTGTGATTCTCTTTATAATCTAGTTTGAACAAATTAAGTATTAAATAATCCATATTTATCACGTTAATTTATTCTTGTTTTATGTAAAATTTTTTCGATTGTGTTTGTAAAAATTACATTCTATTATTGTAGGAGGAAAGATGTGGCGTATGACAACCTTTGTTTTTTATTACACAATAAAACATAATTTATTACATAAAATTTACTTGATACAACATAGAATATCAAGTGGTCCAGTGTCTTTGGGGATTATGATCATTAAAAAAACAACTTAAATAATTAAATAAAACATATTTATTGATAAATCCCTTTACATGACCACTACATTCTTTCTTACTAACATTGCATGGGATAACCTGAGTACATATTTATGAAAATGGTGAGGTATAAATCCCAGTAAGGGAATAATCATCGAATAACATGAGTATTAAAATAAATGTTAGAAAATAGTCATATCAATAGAGAACAACAGAAACATAAACTTAAAGGCATGATAAACCATGATAATCATAACATAGAAATGGGGCAACAACACTTATCAGGGAATTAGAATGACCCAAGGCTCATTATACCTGGAGAATGAGTAAAACCACATTGCACATTAAGCACATGTAAAACCTCATTGAACATGAATTAGAATGCGTAAAAAGCTATTTCACATGATGTATCATGATACTATACATTTCCCAATTCATTGGATCACTATCAGGGCACACCCTTCTTAAACAATTCATTTCATGCATAAGTGTGCCACAAATATCATTAAACAATGAATCATTAAACATAATATATTATTCCACAATAAAAGAATGTGTAATAAATACATGAAACTCTTTAAACCGTATGTAAATGTGCATAAATGTGAATATCCTTGATTGAGAAATGTGCATGGTATTCATTACACAATGACTTTGTGTTGGAAAAACGCGGTGCAATTTCATCACCATAATGTCTTGACAGACGAAGTCATAAAAATTGTAGATGAAAGATAAAGTAGAGACTCTCATATTTAAATGACATAAACTTTAATGGGGTAATATAGAGACATGTACCAACAAATGTAATGGAATTTAGTTGTATAATACAAATGAATTACATGGATGTAAAATAGGAGACTGAATTCCCTCAAAAAAATTTAACATAGTAACATGCATACAAGGGATGCATTAAATAGAGAGAAATGGGACTCTAGTAATCAAAAAATAAATAGTACAATATGGGGGAGTCATGAAATCTTAACCAAAATTTGTAATTGGAAACAAAAGGTCATAACAATGTAAATAAAATTAGAAAAAATGTGAAAAGAAGAAATCCCATACATGGAAGTGTGCATCCAAATGATTGAGAGAGGCTTTAAGGAGGTTTCATGGGAGCTAGGGGAACCTTGGTAGGATTCTTGATAGAGGAGGGAAGTGTTTGGATGAACCCAAAAGGCTTTGAGTGAGGAGGAAGTGGGGTCATCGGAGGGTTTATATAGGAATGGTGAGGGAATTATTTATTATTTAGGTTTGGGCCATCTCACATTAAAATAATCCAAACCACATACTACCCAATGATTTTTGCCGATGGTTTTTGGAAAAGGAATGTGGAAAACAATATTTTATATGTCAAAAGTCCTAAGTTCTTAAAATAATTGGGTTTCTTATGTGGAGGTGATTCACACTCCCAAGGAAAACAATTTTAATAGACAAGATGTTTAAAAATTCTTTAAGGGTCCATTAATGCTTTGTTAAATAAGTCAAACAAACCCAAAATAAAATTATTTTAATGGTAAAACATATATTGGGAAAACATAAGGCTTATAGTATTTTAGTACATCACTAATAGGTAATTATGATGTCATAAAACACATTATATATTTAAACGATATTTTATTTTTACCCAAAAATTTGACTGTCTAAAAAAATTATGTAAAATTAAAAATTTGGATAATTTTGACATCCTAATTCTAGAAATAACATTTGTTTTATCTAAATAATTTTCTAGATATGTTAATTTTCAATTTTTAATATAAAAACAAACATTTATTGAAAATTCACGGGGTTTGAAAAAAAATCGATTTCAAACCTTAATACAAATTACAATTTCATTCATCAAATTATACAATCATGTATATTAAATAAAAATTAATTTAATAATAATAAGTTTTTACTAAAATATTATATCATTATAAAATCCACTAATTCATCAAAATATATTTCATTGTTGAATTTTAACTAAAAAAATACTATTTGAGCTTTATAAACTATTTACAAGCTAAAAATAACAAAAATATATTATATTCATTATTATATAAAAAAATAATGTACATAACCATAGTTTTAAGGTCTTGTTACATAACCCCTTATATCACCTGCATAAAACCGTAGAGTAAGGTTTGTGATGGTGATAGACTCCTGGGGTGGCTCAGATAACATTTCTCGGGTGGTAATCTCTATAAACATTCACTTATCTCGTAGGCAGTTCCGTTCGAGCATAAAATAGTCAACCTCGTCTTGGTCTTGGTCAAAAGCGACTCCCAATGACACCACCTCCTTTCCGATCTCTGGAAAATGGGATTCGTATGGGGCACAACTATTGGATGAGGCCATTGCATCCTTTTTCTGAGTAAATTTGATTTTTTAAAACCATATATTTATACTAATCATGTGATCACTATTAAATGACTATATTTGAAATGGTCACAATTCATAACATAAAACCAATGAAGTGGACATTTTATATAATCATTTTATATAAAGAGACATTTAATTAGACCAATAGATATTTTCATTAATTAATATTTGGGTCGTTATAATCTTCCCACCTTAAAAAAAATTTCACCATTGAAATTTTCATTTCCCAAACTAAAAAAAGGTGGGTAACTATGCATCATCATTTCCACTGATTCCCATGTCGCTTCTTCAAACCTGTGGTTTCTCCACAACACCTTGATGAACGAAATTGTCATATTTTGTAGAAAATTTTCTCTATGATCTAATATATTAACTATTTGCTCCTCATAAGAAATATCATCCTCTAACTGTACAACATATGAATAGTGTACAAGTGAAGGGTCTGGTATGTTCTTCCTTAAGAGTGATACATGAAAGGCATCATATACATTGACCAGGGTAGTTGGAAGTCCTAGTCGATAGGACACAACCCTAACACAATTAAGAATCTCCAATGGGCCGATGTACCTTGGACTGAACTTCCTTATCTTTACAAACATCATGACCTTCACCATCCTCATCCCAACATGTTAGTGTTCTGCACCATTTCCCATAATGGGCTTCATATGGTGCAATTTGGATGCTGGAGTGGAAACTGTTGTTATATGTGAACTAATCCAGAGGATGATGTTGATACCATCCGCCTTTAAGGATTATTTAGCTCGCTATCAACATGTACTCAAGTATTTGGATAGTCTGCTCGGATTAGCCAACAATTTAATGACGATAGGGTATACTAAAGTTCAGTTTAGTATTCAGAGCATGTTGAAGACTCTTTCAAATCATATAGGTGATTCTTGGATCTCGATAAGACATAATAGATATTGGTACTACATGCTTCTATACCACTTCCCTGATATATATCCATGCACATTGATCCAACGAGAAAGCCTCCCGAATTTCAATGAAGTGTGCAGCCTTTGTAAGATGATCCATAACAACCAATATTGCATTGTTGCCTTTGGTCGTCTTTAGAAGTCTAGTGAAAATTTCCATGGTGTTGTTTTCCCATTTCTATTCTTGTATGGGAAATGGTTTCATCATCCCCTTATACTTCTTCCTCTCTTCCTTTACTTGCTGACTCACCAGGCACATTGATATATATTCAGATATCTCCTTATTCATATTATCCCACTGATAATTCTCTCGGATATCTCGATACATCATTGTGTTTCATGAGTGTATTAAAATTTGGACTATGTGCATCATCCAAATGATCCTTCTTCAGATCTGGAAATGATGAAACAAATTTTCCTTTTTCAAATATCACAATTCCTTCTTCATTAACATTAAACATCGAGGATTTCCCTTTCTGATAACTTCCACTTTTTCATGAATTCCCACATCATATTTTTTAGAATCCTTTAACCTTTCCAAAAGTGATGATTGAGAAATAATTTGAGAAATGATTGAATAAGTACCCTACTTTATGATTCCCATTTCCATATTCATAAAACCTATGAAGATTGAATCCTTTTCAATTATCAACAATGGTAGAATCACTCTGTCCTTTCTGCATAGGGCATCCACCACCTTGTTCAATTTCCCAGGGTGGTAATGTATTGAGTAGTCACATGCTTTGGTCTGATCAAACCATCTTCATTGGTTCATGTTCAACTCTTTCAGTGTTAATATATACTTCAATAATTTGTGGTCCATATATATTTCACACTTCTCCCCAAAGAGATAATTCCTCTATATTTTCAAAGTGAAGATCACTGCAGCCAACTCGAGGTCATGTGTTGGATAGTTCTATTCATGAAATTTCATTGGCCTTGAATCATAAGCCATGACTTTGACATTTTTCATCAAAACACATCCCAGTCTATTCTTTGAAGCACCACTGAATACCACAAAAAGTTGTCAACATGTGGGTAATGTGACCACTAGGTCAGTGATAAGCTTCTTTTCCAACTCCCTGATGCTTTATTTTCATTCATCACTCCATGAAAGCATTACTCCCTTTTGAGTTATCTTGGTAAGAGGGTTGGAAAATTGTGAAAAATTTATCACAAATCATCGATAATATAAATCTAAACACATAATGCTATAGATATCGGTTACCAATGTTGTCCTTGTCCATCCCTCAATTGCATATATTTTGGAGGGATCCAAATATATCTTATTTCTTGTGATGATATATCCAATGAATGAGACCTCTTTAAACTAGAACTCACAGTTGTTGTACTTTTCATAGAGCTTATCCTTCTGCAACGTCTTTAGTACAGTTCTTATTTTCTCTTCTTCATCCTCCAATGTTTTGATGTATATCAGAATATCATCTATATTGATTACCCAATTTTTTTGAGGTAATCTCTAAAGAATCTATACATAAATTCCATGAATTTTGATGGACCATTAATGAGTCCGAAAGGAATTTCTATGAATTCATTGTGCCCATATCTTGTAGGAAAATCATTCTTCGGGATATCTTCCTTCATCACCCTTACTGGATAATATCATGACCGAAAATCTACCTTGGAGAAGTATTGGTCTCCACGTATTTGATCAAATAAGTAATCAATTCGTGGGAGAGGATACTTTTTATTTATCATGATTTTGTTGAGCTCACTATAATCGATGCAAATATGCATTGACCTATACTTATTCATGATGAAGAGGACTGGTGCACCCCATGGTGAAGCACTTGTCCGTATAAACCCTTTATCCAGATATTTCGATAGTTTTTTCTTCAAATACTCATGATCCACAACATCAATTTTATAATAATTCTTTGATATTTGTAATTACCTACGTATAATATCAATTTAGAATTCAACATATCTTTTAGGAGGAACACTATGCAATTCCTTTGGAAACACTTCCGTAAATTCTCTAATAATAGGCCTGGCATCTAGGATCGTATCCTCTTTAGAGTCAATCATCAGATCCTGATACGCGTGGTCATAGGGAAGTAATATCCACTCTAGAAATGATTGAGATAATGATTATTTATATTCCTCCATGCACTTGTATTGAATTGGGGTTCGATTCTCCACATGGAGAGTGATTTCCATCTCATAGAAATTTATGTTGGATCTATATAAGAAAAGACACTGCATGACCAGAATTGCATCAAATTCAACAGAAGGAGTATGATGAGGTTTTATGGGATGTTTAACTCGCATATTATGATAGGGGTGGATTTATATTCATGGGATGCAATGATTTCCCCATTTTTTGTACTCAACAACATCATCACTTGCAAGATTTGTGTTGGTGTTGGGATTATTCTATTAATCATTCGTGATATAAAAAAACTGTTCAACTTGAATCAAAAAGTAGGTTTGCTATTCATGAATGAATAACTACCGTACGTGTCACCACTTCATATTTGGGGTTCACTTTGGAAGTAGTGATGGATAAATATCTCCCTTGATTCCTTGAAGGATGTTGGATGCCTCCGACAACTGTTGGATTAGGGAACTAATTTACAAGATGCCATGTTTCATTGTTGTTGTAGCAATGTACCATGCGTTGAGGTTCGAACAAAGATTTACTATCCTCTATCATAGCCATGGGTCTTTCTTGATGATAGTTGACAGCTAGGTGACCTTCTCTTTCACACCTAATGCATTTCGTCGTCCCCTTCAGGGAATTTCCATGGTGCTTCTTTCTACACCATTGGAAAGTGGGGTGCTAGATCTTCTTAGTACCATTGGATTTATCAATCGGACCACCAAAATTACTGTCCACCTTATGCTTCTTATCCCAATGATACCCATGAAATTCTTTGATCTTCATTTTGAACTTTAAGGCACATAGAACTACTTCCTTATACCTATCCAAGTCACGAATCACCAGCACATTCTGTGTTCTAGGTTTCATCCAACCAAAAAAGCAGCCAACTTTGGATTCGGGGGTAACGAAAAAGCCAGAGGCGTATCATACAAGCCTTGAGATGTTTTCCTCATACCCTCCAACAGATTCGTAGTCTTTTTCCTTGAGGGAATGGAAGTCTCTTTCCATATTAAGCCCGAGGGTTCACAAAAAATATTTATATAAAAAAATCTTCCAGAAATCCTTCCATTACAACACCTCGTTCCCCTCCTCAAGATTCATATTTTTGATCAACATCCACCAATAATCAGATTCACCCTCCATATGATATGAAATCAGGATAACATTTTCTTGTTCATAACATTAATGGATTGAGAAGTTCATTTCAAGGGAGTTCATCCATTCTTCAGTGTTTGAGGTATCAGATGATCTATTAAATGTAGGAGGCCTTTGTTTCAAGAAGCTCTCGATAGGGACTTGTTCTTTCTTGGGGGGGGGGGTTGAAAGTTCCTCTGGACCCATGATTCAATTCAAATCAGGAGTTTTCTGAGATAGAAGAGTGAAAAAGTTTATGATTCTAGCACCCATTGGATTGGGCATCACATTAGTGCAGTCATCACATTGATCATCATATCGGTAGTTAGCCAGAGTCCCCCTATTTATTGCAATTGGCTGGAAGAAAAGGAAAGTTAGGTGTAACACAAAAGGGTAATACATGTACAAAACTGATGAATTATAAATAAATTTTATTTCCATAGCACATGAATCTATTTGCATCAGTCTATGTAATCCATGATATACTTTCTAACATATAATCTTAGTGAATTTTTTGGTCTCTTAATAATGTTTCACACTAAATAAGTTAATTTACCAAAGCATATATCCCGGAAGTTTTGTAACCAAGAGTGTGGAAAATACCAATGTCGTGATCCAGTTCCCATTCTAGTCGTTCTCAAGGATTATTTTTTGGGTTTTACCCCTAAGATACATCTGAGCCAGATCCGCCTCTACCTTCTCCTATCCAAACAAGGATGTATTGGCTTGATAACACACATACTCAATACTCAAAAAAAACATAGGGATGTTTTTATTATACATAGTCTTGTCTCTAAGACATTACATGGTTTTTTTATAATCCTATTCTAAAAAATAACTAAACCTATCCCGTGATACGAACTAGGACAACCATGCTTTTTATTAAACAATTAAACATAAGTTATTACATAAAATTCACTTGATAGAACATAGAATATCGAGACGTCTAGTGTCTTTGGGGATTAAAATCATTTCATAACTACTTATAACATGAAATACACCATCATTATTGAAAACGTCCTTTACTGGACCACTACATTCCCTCGTACATAGCATTGCTTGGGATTACCTGAGGACATGTATAAGAAAAGGTTGAGCTATAAAGCCCAGTAAGGGAATAGTCATGGAATAAAATGAGGTATTCAATACATGTTAGAAAATAGGCATATCAATATAGCACAATAGAAGAATAAAAATAAAGGAATGATAAAGCATTATAATCGTATCATAGAAATTTGGCAACAACACTTAACAAGAATTAGCATGAGCCAAGGCTCATTGCACATGGAGCATGCATAAACCCTCATTGCACATGAAGCATGAGTAAACACTAATTGTACCTGAATTATCATGATTAAACACCCATTGCACATGACGTATCATTATACTATACTTTAACCAATTCATTGGAGCGCTATCAGGGTAGACCCTTCTTAAACATTTCATTTCATGCATAAGTGTGCCACTTGGATACTAAAACATTGAATCGTTAAACATAATATTTTATTCCATGATAAACGAATTTCGAATACATATATGAAACTCATTAAACAATATGTAAATGTGAATAAAGTTGAATACCCTTTATAGGGAATTAGCCATGGTATTCACAACACAATGACTTTATCATGGAAAAACGCAGTACAATTTCGGAAGCTAAACAACATGACATAAGAACTCATAAAAATTGTTTATGAGAGAGAAAGGGGTGTCTCATTATATTTAAATCACATTCACACTATAGGGGTTCATACAAATACATTTCCCAAAAAATGTAATATATTTTAGATGCATACTACTAAATAATTACTTGGATGTAAAAGAGGTGAGAGAAATCACTCATGGAATTTCGGTATGGTAACTGATGTACATGGGAGGGTTTAATGATAGAGAAAGAGGTCTACCATCATCCAAAAATAATGATAATAGTATGGGGGAGGTTCAAAATCATACCCCAACATTTTTCATTGAAATAAATGGCATAACAACTTTATAAATATTAGACAAAAATGGGAAATGAAGAAATACCTTACTTGGAAGTGTGCTTCCAAAGGCTTGAGAGAGACATGAGAGAGGAATCATGGGAGAATGGGGAGCCATTGGAGGAATTTAGGGAGATTAGGGAATACGTTGGACGAACTCCAAAGGCTTTGAGTGGGGAGTAAGTGGGATATTGAGTGGGTTTATATAGGAAAGGTGAGGGAATTATTTATTTTTTAGGTTTGGGACACCTCACATTAAACTAATACAAACCACAAAGCAGCCCATGGTTTTTCCCATGGTTTTTGGAAAAGGGATGTGGAAAACAGTATTTTATAAGTACAATGTACCAAATTCATAAAATAATGGGGTTGATTATGTGGAGGTGAGTCACACTCCCAAAGAAAACAATTTAAAATGTCAAGATGTTTAATAAGTCTTGAAGCATCCATTAATGATTTTTAAAATACATCAAACAAACCCAAATTCAAATTTTATTAATATTAAAACATAAATTGTATGAAAATAAGGCTTATAGTATTTTATTACAGCACTATTGGGTCATTACCATGTAATAAAACACATTATATATTTGAACACTGTATAATTTTTATACAATAATTTTATTATCTCAGAAACTTATGAAAAATTAACTTTTGCATAATTTCAATGTACTAATTCCAGATATATTATATATTTTATCCAAATAATTTTCTAGATATCTTAATATTCAATTTTAAAGTAAAAATAGGAATTTATCAAAAATTCATGGGTTTGGAGAAAAATGACTTTCAAACCATAATACAAATAACAATTTAATTCATAAAATTATACGATCATTTGTTTTTAATAAAAATTAATTAAATAATAATAATATTATATTAAATTATTATTTATTTCAAAAATCCATTGATATATTAAAATATATTTTTTAGTTGAATTTAAATTAAAAGTATAATTTGTGCTTTAAAAAACAATTTACTACGTAACAATAATAAAATTAAAGTATATTCATTATTATAAAAAAAATAATTTACAGATCCATAGTTCAAAGGTATTGTTACATTACCCTTTATAACACCCTCATAAGACCGAAGAGTATGGTGTGCGATGGTGATATACATTTGTGGTGGTTCAGATAACATTGCTCGAGCGGTAATCTATATCATCTTCAACTTCTCTCGTTGGCGGTCCCGCATGAGCTTCATATATTAAAGCTAGGCTAGGGCTTGGTCAAGAGTGAAGGTGAATGACACCACCTCTTATCCGAGCTCAGACAAATGGGCTTTGTATGAGGCATGTCTACTGGATGAGGGCATTGTTTCCATTGTTTGTGTAAATTAGATTTGTTAAAACCCAATATTTTTAATAATCATGTGATCAATGTTCGATTAATATATTATCAATGGTCAAAAATCATAAAATAAAGCAATTTAATTTGACATTTTATATAATAATATAACATAAAAATAAATTTAATTAGATCCAAAGGGATTTCCATTAATGAATGTTTGAGTCTTCACAAGGTGTGTATTAATGAATATGTTGTAGCATCATTAGATCACATGTTAAGAGAATCATCAAGATCGTGGGCTACCTAGAATCTTATCGAGCCTTCTAGATTACAACCAACATCATGGATTTAATTTATTTGATTGAGTATCTTTTTAAATACCAACTTACTATCTAGTACAAACACATTGGCATTCTGGTGGGATTATTAACATTTCAAATTCATTAGAGGATACAATTTTCTAAACGTTTTTGCCCAAAATCAAGCATGTTGCGTCTAATTAAGCGGTCGATAAAAAAGTAATATATTATACCCCACACAAATTTCAAACAAAAAAAACCAAATTTATCCTATGTAAACCATAACTTTTTATTTCTGATTCATAATGATTCTCCAATTCATTTGTGGATTCTCCAACTAAACTCATTTGTTTTGTGATCCATTATTTAATCCAGTTTTCTAATTTTTATGTTATTTATTGATCTAGGGTCTTCCTATTTATTTCTTCATGAATCCTCTACCTCGATACATGTTTATATTTTTATCACATTTAATGATATTTATTGGTATTTTTAATTGATCATGTTCTTGATATTTAATTTATTCTTCTTTGATTCATAAGGTGGGTCATCTAAGACAACATCTAATAGTATATTTAGTTCCTCCAATATGAGAACCATGTATGATAACAGTAAAACACAGTGATTGTTACCTATTCTAATAGATAACCAAACGGAATTGGTGAAACTATATTGTATTCCTTCCTCAAATATTATTGGGTCTATTGGTGTTGAGACAATGACATGAAACCACAAAAGGGGTTTTTCATACCAGGACCATAGGTTAAATAAGCAGTATAATGACCCTAGATCCATATGACGAATTAGAATTTTTTATTTATTTTAAAGGAAATATGAATTAGATTCACATTATAATTAATTGTATTTTCATAATAAATAATCCACTACTAGGGATGTTTTTATTTTTAATATATGTGGCATTCACATGATATAATTATTGAATATAGATATAATTGATTAAGAATGAGATTTTTGAAAATTTGATCTCTAAAATGAAATTTATAAAATTAAAATAATAATGTGTAACTTTTATTATGGTAATTATATGGTTTATAAATGGTAATTGTTATAAATTAATTAAAATCTAATATGATCAAATGTATTGAATATTTTAAAATTTTTAATTCACAAACTCCAGATTATATATATTTTATTAATTTTATAATTTGACATTTCTAGGGAATTTTAGTATGGCATAAATTCCTTCCAGGGTTCATGTGTCCCTAGTAGTGGAATTTACATCGGCCCATATGATACTTCTACCCTTGATATGATATTTCTCCCATGGAATATGAATGGTGCCCTACCATTGGAAATTTTATAGATTCATGTATGATATAGATTAGTTTTCCTTTGGTGTGGTGTTGCACCATGGGATCATGTATGAAGATCTATAATTTGAATTTTCATAGAATCGATTTTTAATTTGTTACATGAATCTTGAGGGAAATTTGATTTGATACATTAATTGATATTGGAGATTTATCCTAGGTTGGAATATCTAACCTCGTAATTTCTTACTAGGTACCTAATATCAATATGGGTTATATAACATAGGATAATGAATACATTATTCGATTGTGATATGGAATATGGGTATATTTTTTTGGAATATCCCAATTTCAACACATAATTTAAGGTTTTGTAGATATAATTTCATATTACTCATTAGTTAATAGATTAGATATCCCATTTTATCATTAACTTTCCAGCATTATTTATTATTATGGGACTTTTTAGAAATAGTGGGTGTCATCCTACTGAATTTTACTAAAAATATATTTCGCTGCCATTAAATAAAAAAACATGTATCAAGGTTGTAGGTCTAGGATTCATATTGTGGAAATTTTCTAGTTTGATTAATTTTCTGGATGGGATTTGGGAATTGTGGTGGATTTAGGTTGGTGGTTCAAGACTATGGTTTTTGATTCATTCTTTTGAAGTTTGTTTTTTGATCAATAAGTTAATGAATTTCATCAGAAAGTTTATTTTGGAATATAAAATTTCATGATTTGGTTCATTTTAGTTATTATAGTTCTTTTTATTCATATTTTTTCTCTCAACATTTATGTCATTATTGAAAAACGTTATGTATTTCATTAAAAAATCTATATTACCGAGGGTATTATTACCACACTATAACCCCATGACTATATATACGTGATATCATTCCCATGAATATTGTGTGTAATGCTTTATTTCATTTAACAACCCATCTCATTCATGTGACGGGATACTAGGATGGGTACATTATGAACACACTCCCCAAAAATTTTAAAAACTAAATCTTTGTCACTATTACATCTGAACTACAACCTTCATAAAACAACATAACAAATTTTACAAAATCACCATAAATTGATGGTTGTATTTCTTTTTTAAAAACTTATTTTATATTCACAAGATTATTATAATTCATAAATTATAATCAAATTCCATACCAATATATATTTTAACCGAATTAGGATCAACTTTTGCGTGGAAAAGAAAACTTCAACTTCAATGAAGAAAAGTATTTAATTTTTGTCGAGGAATTTCTTCAATATAAAAATATTGTTCAAAATGACACATCTTGTTATGAAAAAAATTAAAATTATTGTTATAATTTTTAATTTTGATATTATTATAACAGAATCGATTTCTTTTCCAGACTCACACATTGATTATAGCATGCTCATATTTTAATCTATTTAAATACCAATGTGAAAAATGTTAAATATTTATATAATGGACGAATATAGGGAGATAAATAATTTCATCATCAAACATAAATATGAAAATAATATTTTTTAAGTCCAATGTAATTATATATTATTATTTAACTCACTATTAACACTGTAAATTATTTTAATAAAATATACATAATTGTTTTTTATCTGTGACAAAATTCATGAATCATTATTAAAATTATTATTAAATGAAATTTTTTATTTATAAATGAATATATAAAATATATTATAGTACATTTGAAATTATTTTTATTGTTTAATTATTATTAATGAAATAGATTATGCATGAATACTTTAAATAATTCATGAGAAAAAATCATAATCACTAACATTTTGTGGTGAAAATAAAATACCAATAACAGATAAATTTATAATAAATAATTATAAATGAATATAAAATAAGTTAATAGATATAAATATTATTTATTAATAGGTTATTAATATGGTTATGTTTCATAAATAATACATTAATGTTAATTCACATACATAAAGTGTAAATGTATTGTGTTTTTATTTACTTAGATTCTTTACTTGGGTCCAAATGATTCTTAATAAGTATTGTTTTTCAAAATTATTTTATTATAATCTATTATTATTTAATAATAACTTTCTTTATAAATTTCAAGGGAATATAATATATGTATTAATATTAATAAAAAATTTAATGATGTAAAAAAAATATAATTCAATCAAAATAATCCCCTTCTATTCCATATTAATATTCTCTCTTAAAGACAATGTTATATTTCTTAATTTATTTTAGTTATTTTTTATTTCCATAAAAAATAACTTTATCAATTTTAAAAAAATAATTATCACTATTTTTATAACATGAGATTCAATAAAGGAATTTAAAAAATTATTAAATTGATTCCCTTTATCTATTATACATGTCATCCTCCACTCCATATTTCAAAAAAAAATCTATTTTGATTTTCTAGGGTTATTTATTTTCATTTATAATTAAAATTTCATAAGAAAATACAATAATTAACTTTCCAAAAACCGGATACTGTTAATAGTGTTTGGAAACATTTTCATTTTAAAAATTTTGGAATGGAATTTTTTTAAAAAAAATTCTTATGAATATTTTTCAATTAGCTCCTGAACTACAAAATATATAGCTCAAGTAGAGTTTTTTTCGATGAATCAACTTCTATGCGCTTATTTGAAAATCTCATTTTAGGAGATTTAATTTATTGTATCACTCAATATTTTTTTTGATTTCATGTTATGCATTAGTATCATTAATTGATTTCGATATCATTTTTTATCTTGGGGTACTACAAGATTTGATAAATTATTGACTTATATTATAAATTATATCTATGTATAATTATGTAAGGGATCCTGTATTTCCATCTAATGAATTTCTAATTGTTTTATATATCATGAAATAATGATTCCGAGACTTTATTGGATTTATTTACAATATAAAATATAGAGATATGTGAATATATTCACATCATAAATGGTGGAAATGATTGAATTTTTTCAAAATAAAAAGGTTGTACTTACTTCTATTTGTTCAAAATATGATGTTTCTTTGTACTTATATTTATTAAAATGATTTCTTTAATTTTAACGTTCAAGTTAATATATCATTTTTTATCATTTTCCTAATACTATAAAATATAGTTCATGTTAAATATATCGTGAATCCACAAAACATTACCACAATATATTTTTTTCATTTGAAATTACATGTCATTCTATTATGACTTATGGAATGAAATTATTATTCCTTGATATTTTTTAATAAGAAATTTATACCTTGATCATGTTTTCTCAATTTATTGTGATATTTCCCTTGAAAAAATAATAATAAATTTTCAATTTTTTTGTTGAGAAAATAACCATAATGGTGATCTCTAAGTATAATTTATGTGTGAGTGTATTTATTGACAAAGCCAGATGACCATTAATGTTTAGGGTTTCTATTTTATGATGCATTTGTTTATGGTGGAAGAATTTCCAAATGTTTTCCAATTTTTTTTAAAAAAATTGGTAGTTTAATTTCAAAATTGGGTGAATTTCTATGTATGAGTGATTAAAACCTGAACTAAATATGACAGTTTATGGGGAGAAAATAGTTTTTTGAAATTTCATGCAGTACGTTGAAGGCTTTTAATATGGGGGATGGCATAACATTGCAGAAATGAGGTGGAGATTTGAGAATAAATGAAGGGCATCATTTGGGAAATCATGATGGTGAGTTGTGCCGCAGTGAAGGAAGAATGTTTTTTCAAGGACCATTTATGGAAGAGTTATTCATTTAATATGCACTGTATAAAATGAATGCAGTAACACATTGATTATTTTGTAAATCTCGGATTATCTGTTTTAAAAGATATATTTTTCCTTATAAGGAGGATTACTGCAATCATTACATTGAGTAATTTTTATAGTAAAATGTATTTTATATAAGAATTAGGATAAGATCTGAAGAGGTTCACTGGGGGGATTATTTGAAGCGAAATGTTGTTTCTAAAAAATTATTAGGTGAAAGGGTGTATTAGAAGATTTAGTCATTATGGGAAGAAGGAGGTCTATATAAGAATATGTTCACGGAAAAATTAATTCCATAGAAACGGAAGAGATACTTGAAAGAGGTTTGTGGAAGTAGTACGCAGAATAGGTACAAAGAAATTTTATGAAGAATTTGTACGTTAAAGCAATATACAGAATGGGAATGAGGAATCAGTATGAGGAAGTGGTTAGGAGAAGCGGTATGCAGAAGTGGTCCATGTAAAAAGTACATGAGATCAGTATGTGGGATCAGTTCATAAAGGTGGTAAACTGAGGTGGTATGTGATGATAGAAGCAGTGGTAGTTCATGGAATAGGTGGTTTGTGAACCATTTGTTCAACATAGATTGAAAAAGAGTATGTTAGTTCAGAAAAGTAATTTACACATTCAAAACGTACATTGAAAATTGAATTTCATCTATGAGTTAAAAATGGAATTATATAGTGTATCAAAATACAATCTTGGATGCCTGCTTTCATGGAAATAAAGGGACCTACGAGTCCACAAACTGTGTGTAGATACCATTCAAGAGGGGTGTGTAAAGTATTGGGATGACATTGATCATTTCTGCCCAGTAGTGAACCTAAAGAAGAGACCAAGGGAGTTTCCCAAGGGAATACACTGAGAGGAACCTACATTTGGTATAGGATTTGAGCATCTTCTTCTTAGAATATCTAACCCAAAACATGTATTTGGTAGTGAGATTTAGGTAATTTTCTATATCTCTACATTTCCATTGTATAGACCTTGGACATAAATTATTAATAGTGAAACATGTAAAAAATCACTACGTATGATGCATGATTTTATTTCTATTCATGTATTTCTATTTTATAAAGAGAGAAGTGTGTTTGGTTTACCGATGATACAATATCCAATAGTGTAATTGATTTAATATATCATACCCTAATTCATCCCCCATCTCATGGTCTCTAGACTTGAGGGAGTAACAATGTATTGTAGAAAACTCATTTCTAATTATTGTAATCCCACGGTTTGGACTATTTTTATAACCTATGGATGAATAGAATGGATTCTATTGTGTCTTAGTTATTAATTAATGACCATAATATTTCTAAAATGTGTCACATATGATTATAGTTTTAAAATATATAAAAACTTTTGTTCATGGGGTCATGATATTATTAGAAGATTAAATATTTTATTTAAGGACATTTGTTAAAATAATATATGTTATTCATGGTTAATCACAAATATTATACTTTCCAATATGTGAATTTTTTTTTTATTGAATGTATGAGTGTGGGACTAGGATGTCTCAGATATTGCTGTATAATCTATGAGTTTTATATTAGGAACATACCATTCTCATTAAGAAATGAGATTATGTTACCATGGATTTTATTATTATTTTTCTTATAGAGTCAAAGCTTTCATGATATATTATTCCTGGTGTAGAAAATTTGGGGAAATCTAGTCAGTTCGTTTCTGTCACATATAACCATTTGATGGATGAGTTTGGAATGTTATATGTGTATAATATTATGTGATTTCCTAAAATAGTAATGTGAATTTTACTAAATAGAAATTATTTTTTCACATTTTTATTCTATATAGGGTTTTATAAATCTATTGGAACTCGAATAAAAATTATTATTACTAATCATATAAAATCATATGGTTAGTATATATAGGGATATACATATGACAAGGAATATTCTATGGTAATTTATTTTAGAATTTTACGGAGTATGGTATGACAATTTAGAATTAAAAAAAATTAAAAAGTAAATATTTGTATTTTAAATACATTTATCAGTTTAAGGAAATATATAGTCTGACTACCTCTCAACTATGTGTTATTTTTAGGTGGAAAATTCTGTTATTATCAAAACAAACATACAAAAAAATAAAAATTTGGGGTCTTATTGAATTATGAATTAGTTTTTTATTTATTAGCTTATTAAGTATTACTATATAGAATTAATTGTATTAACTTTGTGTTTACCATGGAGACTGCATATTATTATGTGTATCACTATGATTAGGTATCTTATTAGGGAAATTAACAGAATCTCACACTACAATATGATTCTCTACTCATGACAGTGGATAATCTGTTAGGTCGGAGAGTGATGGAAAGAGGGGGGGTGAATTGCCTTTTAAAAAATAGTTAACAATTTAAAAACAAAGTTAAAAGTGCAGCGAAAAAAAAGAGGCAAGACACAAAACATGATAACGGAGTTCGGCTTAAACCAAAGCCTATGTCTCCGCTCCCAACTCAACCGTTGAGTGATTTACTACCGCTTGCTTTTTAATGGTTTTAGAAAGAAACCCACTAGACTTTAAGGTAGTCTAGAACCTATTACAGCTTGCTTTTAATGGTTTAGCAAGAACCCACTATCCTTCTTACAGGTGAAGGCTAGCTCACCTATGACTCAAGCCTTTTAAAGGGAAGGCTTGACTAACCTCTTCACACCTTGAAGGTGGTGTGAAAACCCAAACAAAAAGAGGATGAGTGAAAGAGGGGTTTGTATGAACAAACCCAAATTGATGCTCAAAATGATAAAACGATAAAAACCGTAATGTGGAGAAGTCTTGGGTGCCAATGGATTGATTGGAGTTGATGAAGAGTGCTCCCAAGCTTCTATGGTGATTCTCCTTGGATGTGGAAATGGGTTGGAGCAATTGAGGTTCCTTGGAGGAATCCGCCGGAGGTTTGCCGAATGATGAAAAATGTTCCCGTGGGATTTTGTTGGCTTTGTTATAGTTCCACTATTGTTCCGGGGCTTCCTAGTCCTTTATTTATAAAGGGGGAACCCTCATATGGTCGTTCGGGGTCTTTGGAGCCGTTGGAAATGTCTTCAGAGCCGTTGGGAGCAGGCTGGTCAAAGCCCAACAGCTAGTTTGACTGGCTCCACCGGCTGACCGGTGCTTGGCCACCGGTTGGCCGGTGCTTTGGAAAAAGGAGAGGCTTTCTGCCCAGGCACCACCGGCTGGCCGGTGAGGAGGCCACCGATTGGCCGGTGGTGAGACAGTAGGTGTCCCTTCTGTTTGGGTTCCACCGGCTGGCCGGTGATGGGACACCGGTTGGCCGGTGGTCTGGACAGAGGGGATGCCTTCTGTCAAGATTCCACCAGCTGGCCGGTGGTCATCCACCGGTTGGCCGGTGGACTGAAATCAGTCCACTTTTGCCTTCTGGCTTTCTTGGATCAATTCCTTGGCAACCTTTAATCATGCCTATCATCCAAAAACACTTAAAACAATATTAGATAAATAAGATAGTGATTGTGATCTTGAAAATTAAACCACGAGGGGTACGAGAGGTACAACAATCTCCCCCTATTTTGATGATCACAATCACCAAAACAAGCAATGTAAAAGACTGAAATGAAAGGAATTCTTTAAAGGATGAATTGAAAAGTAAAGCAAAGCATGAGAGAAAGATTTTTCCCCCAATCAACCAAGAATTTCTCCCCCTTTGTGATTATCAAAATAGCACGGGGCATAAATCTTGATTGAGGGAAAGGATTGAAAAACAAGATAGAGATTTTAAACCAATTGAAATTTTTGAGATTTGAATTGAATGTTTTGAATTGAATGTTTTGAAAAGAATGTTTTGAATTGAAGGTTTTGAATTGAAGGTTTTGAATTAAAGGTTTTGAAAATAAAGCAAAAAGGATTAAACGATCCTAACTCCCCCTAAATAAAAACAACAAATCACCGGGGAGAGGATTTTAGAACCGAGACAAATTTTGGTCCGGTGAGACTCGCTAAAACGGATTTTTCAATCCAAACTTGTCTAGTGGTGGGTCTTCTCCTATGAAATTCATCATTAAAGGAAATGGTTTTGGGCCTTCCATACCGGGCATTTTTTTAATCGCACTCATAAATTAAGTGCCCGAGTTTTTTACAATAGTTTCAAAATTTATATTGGGAGCTCACCCTTACAAAAATAGTTGGAGCATGGGAAGAGGAAGCTTGCTTGGAATAGCCAAGCCCTTGGGTGGTTCTAGATATGCATTGGGAACCAAGGAGCTTCGAAAGGTTATGTTCACCTTTGGTGAACTTAGCTAGGGATTCCCTTAAATACTTGATTGTTAATTCCATAGAATCAACATCGAGAAGGTTTTGGATCTTGAGGGACAACTCCTCCTTTTCTTTGAGAAGTTGTTCTTTTTCAGAATAAAGTTTTTTGAAATTCTTTTTTAAAGCAATAAATTTGGAAAAATCTTCGTGAAAGCCATCCTCTAATTGATTTCTAGCATGTTGGAGATCCTCATAAGATAAATTATTGAAAGAATTTGAAGAACAAGAGGATGAGGAGTCGGAAGAGGATACCTCATGAAATGCCATTAGGTATTTTTTACCGTTGTCACTTGAGGAGGAGGAGGAGGAGGATGTGGAGCTGTCACTCCATGTGTCATTGAATGACTTCTTCTTTTCCTTTTGCTTGGCCTTTTTCTTGTTGAGTGGACAATTGGGCATGTTAGTGCCCTCATGGGTCACTTCCAAAAGCTTCCAAATTTTCATGAGAAGTGGTGCAAGTAGAAATACGATTAAATTTATTACGGTCTAACCCACAATGAAGAGCATTCATGGCTTTGCCATCAAGCTCAAAATTAGCAATGTCTTCGGGGGTCCATTTAGACTCATCTTTGCTAGAGAGAGTGTAGCCTTGCATAACAATTCTAAATATAGGATAGCCAATACTTCTAAGAAATGTAACCATGCGGGTTTTCCAATAGGTATAGTCGGTTCCATAAAAGAATGGAGCACGACCCAAAGAATATCCTTCGGGGGCGAAAGAAGATGAATCCATCACAATGGATCTTGAATTTGAAACCGGTGAAGGTATTACTCAAATTTTGCCTCTGATACCAATTGTTGGGTCAGAGAGTGATGGCAAGAGGGGGGGTGAATTTCCTTTTAAAAAATAGATAACAATTTAAAAACAAAGTTAAAAGTGCAGCAAAAAAAAAAGAGGCAAGACACAAAACTTGATAACGGAGTTTGGCTAATACCAAAGCCTACGTCTCCGCTCCCAACTCAACCGTTGAGGGATTTAGTACCGCTTGATTTTTAATAGTTTTAGCAAGAAACCCACTAGAATTTAAGGTGGTCTAGAACCTATTACAGCTTGCTTTTAATGGTTGAGCAAGAACCCACTAGCCTTCTTACAGGTGAAGGCTAGCTCACCTATGACTCAAGCCTTTTAAAGGGAAGGCTTGACTAACATCTTCACACCTTGAAGGTGGTGTGAAAACCCAAACAAAAAGAGGATGAGAGAAAGAGGGGTTTGTATGCACAAACCCAAATTGATGCTCAAAATGATAAAACGATAAACACCGTAATGTGGAGAAGTCTTGGGCGCCAATGGATTGATTGGAGTTGATGAAGAGTGCTCCCAAGCTTCTATGGTGATGCTCCTTGGATGTGGAAATGGGTTGGAGCAATTGAGGTTCTTTGGAGGAATCCACCGGAGGTTTTCCAAATGATGAAAAATGTTCCCGTGGGATTTTTTTGGCTTTGTTATAGTTCCACTATTGTTCCGGGGCTTCCTAGTCCTTTATTTATAGAGGGGGAACCCTCATATGGCCGTTCGAGGTCTTCGGAGCCGTTTGAAAAGTCTTCGGAGCCGTTGGGAAAAGGCTGGTCAAAGCCCAACGGCTAGTTTGACTGGCTCCACCGGCAGACCGGTGCTTGGCCACTGGTTGGCCGGTGCTTTGGAAAAAGGAGAGGCTTTCTGCCCAGGCACCACCGGCTGGCCGGTGATGAGGCCACCGGTTGGCTGGTGGTGAGACAGTAGGTGTCCCTTCTGTCTGGGTTCCACCGGCTGGCCGGTGATGGGACACCGGTTGGTCGGTGGTCTGGACAGAGGGGATGCCTTCTGTCAAGATTCCACCGGCAGGCCGGTGGTCATCCTCCGGTTGGCCGGTGGACTGAAATCAGTCCACTTTTGCCTTCTGGCTTTCTTGTCCCAATTCCTTGGCAACCTGTAATCATGCCTATCATCCAAAAACACTTAAAACAAGATTAGATAAATAAGAGAGTGATTGTGATCATGAAAATTAAACCACGAGGGGTACGAGAGGTACAACATAATCTTGGTATCATATCCTACCTATTGTCTATTCCACTAAGGAATTATTGTATTCCATTTATATTTAACCTATAAAAACTCTATAACAATTATCAAAATTCCAATACCATAATTTTTATTGAGTTTTTTTAATTCAAGATAGATTTATAATTTGATGTGATATTGGTATGCTTTATAGACCATGGAATGAATAGGTTAGGGGAAAATATATATTCCTCTTATGTGTATTAGATGGATGAATGGACCTATTTAATATGTCACCAGAGTCATGAAATTTTTATATGAAACTATTGGATGATATTATTTTGGTCATGAGTGTTCGAGATGCTCAACAGTGATGAGATTCCCTTAGTTGGGAAGTTGGTAACCACCTGGTAATTTTATAACACAATTCATGGCTCAATTTTTGGATTTTAATTTAATTATTATTATTTAAACATGATTTTTATCATGTGGTGATATGAGTTGGTGGATGTTAAGGGATGTTTAATAGGTTGTGTGATAACAATGTATATAAGGGGGATCCATTATGTGTCTTGTGCCATGTCCAGGGGGTTATCATCCCTTGGACCACAATCGACCAGCCTGTGGTGTTTTACCGAAAGTAAATTTTATTCCTATGTGCATAATATTTATGGTATTCATTGTGTTGGAAATATAAATTATATTTTACACCACTTATAATCCTCCAATAAATAATATATGTTCCAGAATCTACTTTTGGATCCCAACATGGTTCTACGTTCATTATAAGATTCATTTTATTCTATATTAAATCACCATAAGATACAATTATATTCATTAAATATTATTAAATATATCTAAACATGTAATGAAGAGAAATTGTTTTTGTTCCATCATCATATATATTTCAATCAATATTTTGAGGGACATAATATTTTCTCATTATTACATGTGATAGACCATGAATACGAAGATACATCATTGTGAATTAACTCCTAGTTCTTTAAGAAAACCCAAAAATCATTCAGCTATGTATATATGCCTTCAATTATTCCAAAAATTATGATTTTGACATTATATAGGTATTATAATGCAGAATTAACCTCATGTGGAATTGTTATGAATGTAATAGAATTTTTAGGAATATCACGAAGTATATATAAATGATTTTAGTTAAAAAAATTCATGGTAATTTAATAATAATGTCTGATTAATCATATTATTTATAAAATACAGTGATTTTTACTTATAAATATGGTTTTGGGTTTTAAGTTTAATTAATTCATAATAATATGGGGATTGATAAAAGATAATTTATTATAATTTATATTATTTTTTTTATAATTATCCATGTTTATAGGTAATTTATAAAGAATTATTATAATGATTTATCATAGAATGCGAGGATAGACCAATGGAAGACATGAGAATTTTTTTTCCAGACCATAATTGGTTCACATCAAATGTTAGTAATGAGATTAATTACTTACACCATAATATAGTAAATATTCTATGTGATGGAAATATTACTTTGTTGGATATGCAATTTTTAAATGTATGGTCATGTATGATACATAATATTCATTATCTACTTACTATATGGGATCTTATGAATATTAAACATTGATCGAGATCCGTTTTATATAAATAAATGTGGTTATGTTATTCATTCCTTGTAATATATTTATTATACACGTGGATGGTCGTGTTATTACATTCTCATTATCTATTTCATATAATGAAGGATGACTATGTTACAACACCCATAGTATCCAATTCAATGTTGGTTGGTGACATTATCATATGTATGAGATAACTGTTACAATATGAATTGAATAATGTATGTATATTCATGGTTTATAAAGTCTTCGTAAGGACATGGTGACCTGACTTGGGAATGAGATTGCATTTTTATTTATTTACAATATGTACTAGTATCGTTGTAGCACAACGGCGATTATATTTTTGTTCTATTTTATATTTCATGTGTTGAGGATAATCCTATGGGGATTGTCTATTGAATGAAAAAATATGAGTTGTTTTTAAATTTATTGTTATAATTGATGTTTTTATATGGTAACTTATAGTTTCAATTATATAATATCACCATATATCATTATTCTTTCTTCAACAATTATTATTATTAGATTTAATTATACTAAATATGTAGTCCCTCTATGTATTGATTTAGATCCCCTTAATAATCGAAAACTACATTTATATTTAGTGGTATTCATGATTTCACAAACTTATCCTACTATAGTCCTATGTTCTAGACTAGGGAATTACATAAACCACATGTGAATATAAAATGTAACATCAAAATATAATAAACTCATGCAACCAAGTGTTGGAATTTTTTGATAGGTATGTAATGTAAAAATTAATAGAATAACATATTAGAAATGTTTAAATTCTCAAAATATTAAATATCTATTATTAACATTTATTCATAGTACAAATTGTACATTGACTCACCCTCTAGGATCCACTCACATAAGATAGATCATTTTTTCAATAATGTGATTCTACATAAACAATGTCATATAAGTTATAATTTCACATCCCTACCTACCCACTATGTGAAGATATTATGTACTAATAAGTTATACTTTATCATATAACGGATACCACCTCACATTATATAAGGGATCCTTTCTTACATTATTTCCAAAAATATCAACACATTCCAATAACCCTTAATCTTTTTACAAATTCCACATGCTCTTCCAAAAAATAAATCAAAATTTATATCCAATAAATACAATATTCCCAAACCATCCCCCACCAATTATATTATAGATAAAAATATATATATAAATATTGAAATACATCCTCTAATTATCCTATGGTAAATCACTCTCCTATTAATGAGAAAACATACTGGGATTCCAAATATTTTCATTTACTTAAAAATATTTGTGTTCCTCTACAGAAATAACCCAATTTTCCATTTTTACACAACTATATCATATAATATATTGATTCCAATAAAGAATAATATCTTGATATCATTAAAATATATAATAATTAAAATGAAACTCCATTACAATATGACATTATTCCTTGTTACTATTTTCCAAATAAGTAAATCAATGAACCTTTAATTATCTCTTAAATATATCATTCCAAATTTCTTACAATGTAACAGGAAGGTCCACACCCTATTAAACCTTTACTGTTGTATGTAATGAACAATGCAGGGAATCCTGTAATTTATTTCATGCTAAAAAATTAATTTAGGGTTTATCATTCCTAGAAACTAGACATTTCCCTTATTAATGAAATTTGTACAAGATCCTAAAATCACCACCATTGTGTTGTGTACACGTTCTTAATATAAGTGTCACCTCTTATGCCAACTGATAATTTTAAAAAACATGTAGTCCAATTTTGAGTCACCCAGTCCAAAAACCCCTATATAATACCATGCCATATCATATAATATAATTTACATTGACAAATATATTTGGAATAAATTTCACTAATTCTATTTTTTTCATTCTTTGTCTACATTCACACTTCTATATCCAAACCCACATTAATAATTTCTTGTCTTGTGCCCATATTTATAAAATAAATATTATAAATTAATTATTTTTTTTAAAAAAACTAATTTTTTCATAAATTTAAACAATTCATAATTCAAATGGAATGAGTTATGTAAGACTCATACTAGACTAGAATACACCACCATCATATACTATAGTTGGATGAAAATTCATCAAATGAATTATAAACTCAAATGAGTTAAACACTGATGAATTTAGGCTCAATAAATATATTTTAAAAAAAACATAGTTATCAAAAATAATATTAACTATCTGATTATCCCTATTTTAAAAGTTGATATAACATGTATGTTCTTCTTCCATCTATATTCACTTTCAATTGAATAAAAAATCCCCAGCATTTAGGAATTATTTCTCTATGTTATAGGAAAATCCATCATTAAATATATAAACAAAATATCACATAGACAAATGAGGCAACGATGATATTTTAATAGGATTATTGGCTGGATATTCCATTTAATTCAAGGTGATAAATATTTCTATGTACCACCTAGATAAAAGGAAAACCTATATATTCAGAATAAAGGGATCATTATATTGAATATAAATATATGGCACCCCAAAAATTTCAAAATTGGTCCACAAATAACCATAAAACTTTAATTATTACTAGATACAAAAAAACATATATGATTCTAAGGATAATATTGGTAGTCTACAAGATAATCATTGATGATAGAGTTAGAGTTACACACTATGTCGTAGCCCATAAAATTTATTATATAATTCTAGTAATAACTAATTATAATATTGTTACTCAATACTGGACAAGGATACATAAAAACCCTTATGTATATCAACTATCCATTTTAAACCAATTCAGAAACATCATTAAAAAAATTGAGGCATATTAAACATGAAAAAATATCCTCACTTCTGTTTACCTTATTATAATTTTAAATTATAAGGATTTGGAGTTCCTATTCCATTCATTTGTTCATTAATAAAATAATATTAAAATAATTTCGATCATCTGTTAAAATTAATAATTTCTCAATTGGAATACCGTTTATTGAAATGTCATTCAATAGTGGATCAACTATTTTTTGGATATGAATAAAATTTTAATCCTTAGAATAATTGAAATGTATTGGTTTGAATGAATCTATATTATGAAGAGACACACATTTCCAGTATTTACGATGTTTTTAATTGAATATGCAATGGTTTATTATATTATTGAATTGGTAAATAATGGTTCCATTTTTAACGGATTTATAAAATTTATAGAGTTAGTTTTAAAATACATATATATATTTTATTCTTAACTAAATAATTCACCCAACCTCTTATTTATTGTAAATTCCCAACAATTTATTTCATGTTTCTTCTCTTAAGGGATATGTCTAAAAACACATAATTTCTCATGGGGTTTTCATTCTAATATATGTATTGGGTGGTAATAAAAATAACATCATTCAATATCTATAGTGATAAAAACTAATGAACACTACTTTATCATTACCAAAAAAATTATCAATTGTGAAATAAGAAAGATAAAGAAATAGCTTACCAATTAAATCAACAGAAAAAAATGGTAAAAACATAAAAAAATATAAACCAATTACTTCCTAATATAATAAAATAATCACTCATGGGATTAAATTAGAGGAAATATTGTACCTAATTTTATTGGATGACAACAGTGATGGGGGGAAACATTACATAGATCATACAAATGATCTTAAATGTAAAATAATATATATGAATATCATAGTTACAATGGTAGGTGTAATTAATGACCCCCATTACATAAACATATTATATCATTTATAGTGAAAAAATGAATGATATAGAATTATTCATGGAACATAAATTGAGTCTATAAAGGAGAGAAATATTGAGATGATTATATGTGGAAAACATATATAAAAAAATATCTCATCATATTGGGGCCCTATAGATCTTTCATAAATCCATGGTCCTCTAATGATTGTAATTTATTCCCTATGGGGATTTACCTACCTCTTTACCTGAATTGGAAAAATCTTGAATAGATGATTATATTAATATATATGAAACTTTATATATAAAAAACTTATTCATGGATTACATCAAAATGTTCATAAGAGTATCACGAATTATCCATTTGGTTTATAGAATTATCTAGACGTTTAATTCAGACTAGTTAGTGAGTTATGTAGATTCAATACATATAAGATGAAAAAAAGTATTAATTACCCCATACAAACTCTCTATCACTAACATGAATATAATTATTCATAATGTGTTTCCATTTTAATATTCCCTAGGATCTTATGTTTTTATATATACCACCCAATTTTATAAATAAATATAGGGTGGATTTTTAGGGGTAGAATTAATCATACATTGCATATTTTTCCTAAGGATAGAAATTAAATAATCATCTAATATATTCTGATATCATAGTTTCAAGCATGGATTTAATATCACGTATTAAAATTTTTGATATTTTAATATGATGTTACAATAAAGTTATATAGAAAATGCATATGTGTATTCTTAGGGTGGTATTTTTTTCTAACAAACGGATGATTTATCTGCTGCTAGCCTTATGTCACAATGTCTATTCTAAGAATACACTATTTTTGAAACACCTAGATATTTTACTATTTTCATTAAATAATTTTAATTCTTCAAAATAATTCATTGCATTAAATCATGAGTTTAGGAGCTCCATGAGATTCCCTTATAATAAAATAACTATTTTAACCTAGAAATTTGGTAAATGGTAATAAATATAACTAACTTATAAGAATCTATGGTGAAGTCATTATCCACCAATTATTTAAGAAATGTATAACTAAACTATATATTTGTATTTTTTTAATAAATATACTTAATTAATATAAATAGATGAAATTAATGAACTATATAAGTTACAGACGAAATAAAATAATTTATATATTCGATTAATTTTTTTTAATTTGGTATGTAGTAACCATATTAGATGAATAACATCATATATTTCTCGAAAGGGTGATTTTCCTCCTTTCAAGGGTTCACCACTTTTAAATTATGATTTTAATACATTAATATTTTTTTATAAGTAAATATATATTTTCATTGTCTAAGTATTGTAAAAAAATTACATGTGATAATTTTTTTTAAATTTTCTGATATCATTGAGATTTTAATTAATAATAAAAATACACCAAATATTAATTGAAAGATATAATTCATAAAAAATTTATTTTTAAATTATAATAAATAATGGTTTTCATGTTGAAATATAATATATTTTTATAATTTAATAAATTTAATGTCAACAGAATTAATTTTAAATAGAAATATGATGTAAATATATTTCAATTTTGGAAATGTTTTAACTATTAAAAGTCATTATCTCATTACAAAAATGGTTATATTTTAAAATTAATTTCTGTATTTTTTAAATTTTGAAAAATGGAATCCATATTTGGAATTACTATTTTAACGTTTTTAAATCAGTTTTATTTTATTTTTGGGAATTATGAATAATAACATTTGGGATTTTAATTAAATTTTTTAAAGGGTAAACCAGGTAATTAATTGCAATAATAATTTTATAAAATTACAATAAAACATATATTAAACTCAATAAATGATTGACTTTTGATATGAATCATACTTTGGTCTATAGGTGTCATTTGGATTCCACATGGATGAGATTAGTACATTCAATTTATTTTCTTTTAACAAAACGTTAATTATGTTACAATCAAATTTATATTAATAAATCATTTTCTTATATAATGTTATACATAAGATAAATTATATTATAAATAATCATGTTATGGATACTTTTTTTATTTATCATGGTTCTTTATTTGTAATTTTTAGGAAATACATAATTTTCTTAAAGAAATATATATTGTTGATGTAAAAATTATTGAATTAAGGGCAAATAACAATGAAAATTTATATTAAAATTTTAATAAAGATAAAAATACAATAAAATCTTAAAAGATCATTTTTTGATTATATCTAGTCCGAAAAAATACATGGGTTGAGTTAGATACTATTTTAAAAGTTATATAAGACATAAGGACCCATATATTGTTTTATTTATTTTTATGTTAATGTTGTCGCATTCGTAACATTAAATATATAACATTTTAAATTTTGGATTTTCCGTAAGATAATTTATAACAAAAATATTCATAAGAAATGTACAAATTAATCATAATCATAGTGTTTTATTTTTAATTTTTATTCAAAAAACAAGTTTATTAAATAATTACTCCAAATTGATGTAGAAATTATTTTATAATTAGAGATAACAAATAAATGTTATTAAAAATATACAAATAAATTAATTTTTTCAAATTAATATATCTAATTAATTTTATAGAGTAAATTGACTTATTTTGAATAATATACTATAGTTTGTTCAATGTTACCTTGTTATGACAATATTTTTTATAATTAATTTATTGAGATGTGTCGAAATGGAATGAATTTTTTTTTTATCAGAATAATGTTTTATTAAATTATTTTAAATTCAAAAAACATTTTATAAAAATATAGAATAATTATTCTATGTTCTAAAATTTTTGATAGTATTTATTTTTTGTCTAATTGATATCACATAATTAAATATTAATCCCTCTTAATATTGAAATATTTTTTACCCTAATTAAAAATTAAATTGATCAATTATGTGTTACCTAAAATGATAAGGCTTAAATTAATCTAAAAACTCATCTATAATCAATTTTTTCAAACTAAAACCCAATATCATCTCATTTTGGAAATTGCGTCATTTTGGACTTTTTAATGTATTGGATTTCGTTTTATTATAAATTAATATTTTATGAGATCCCAAAAAAGGCCCCTCTCCACTATTATTATAGGGGACATCCTTCCTCACCTATTCACATTAAATTGAGTCTTCAATCTCAAACATAGCCTACCAATTTTCATTTTAATCATATGTAGTTACATTTTAGGGGATATTATCTTCTTCAAAGACTAACCCTAGTGCTCTAAGTGGATATTTTGAGTAATCTTGTCAAAATAGATGTAATTTGTTCAACGGGTTCCTTCATACAATTTTCCTTCTAATACTTCAAATTGAATATTTCTATAATTATAAATCAATAACTCTATTATAATTTATATAATGATATGTTTTTATCATTATTGAACACCAATATTTCTCTTTCTATCCATTTTACGATAATTGAGATAACCACATGTGCATAAGTATGGCATACAATCACCCCTCCATGGTGTAATTTGTTTTTCGAAACCACCATAAATGGATGAATTTAATGATGAAACTTATAAATATATATTATTATTATAACATGATATAGATTCAGAAATATAATTCCCCATTCACTTCAATACCATTCAATAATTGTGGGAATGATATCATCGCTCGTACATATATATGGTGTACCATCTCAATGATGAAATATGTATCATTATACATGATCAAACATTTCATAATTATTATATAAATCTATATAATTATGAAATATGATATATAAAATATTATTATAATATTTTAATGATATAAATATGACCTATGACACATAACGATAACTTATTCGACAAAACATGCATAAAAATGAAGGATTTAATAAATGAATGAAATGTAATAATGAAAATTCATTACTAAATAGATGATAATATTATCCTATATTAAATGAAAATTAATATGACTCATAAATAATTTAATTACATTATATAAATAATTATATAGGATGTTCAAATACAAAATAAATCCGACCTACGATATGAGATAATTTCTCAATCTCTTTATTATCTGAGATTGTTTATAATGTTGTATTTAAAAGGTTATATTTATATCCATGTCCTTGTCTGCAAAATATGCAGTATTTTATATTTTATTCTACGATTATTTAGTGTCAATTTTACCCACTGGATAATTTTAATTACTGTTTATGAGTGTAAATTTTTTTTCACGGTTCTTTTTGACTTTTTTTGGAAAAACTATGAGGATAATGTTATTTTTTCTTATAAAACATCAACATATATTTCTATTTTCATAAATCGTTATTTCTATGATTCTTCTTATAAATTATTCCATGAATATTTTTCAATAAATTCTATTAATTTAAAAGTGTGTGTTATTTTGAGAAATCCAAAATTATTGAAAAAGAATGTATATTTTCTTTATGAATTAATTTCAAGAGTTATATCAATAATATATTTCATATAAGATGTAATTATACAATTTTATTTTGTTAAAAGAATAATATCATTATTGTTCCAAAGGAATTATTGAATTTATGTTGGAATTCTATTTATAAAATCCATTTATTTTACATGGATTATGTTTGGGTGGAATATTGTTTAAAGAACCCCATTTTTTCAATGGTTTATGATGAATTTTTTATGTTATTCTGGATCACATAATAATGGTTCCATTATGAGATGGGTAGAACATATCTCTACGTAAAATTAATTGGTTATATATTTACATCTCAAGAGATAGAAATGGATATAATGGGAAATGATATCGGTTCTGTAAAACAAGGATTGAATGAGGAGTGAAATTAGTTAAGTAAAAGGATTTGTCAACTATGATGGTTATGTACATTATCGATGACTAGTATGAAATTATTTTATAAGCATGTTACTTTTAAAAAATTCAAGTATTATTTAATTAGTTTTGAGATTACTTTCATTGAATTTATGATGTTTAATGATTTATCCCATGGCATGACATCGGGATATTTCATATGGATGATGTGATTTTCAAATGTTATGTTAATATGTCTTGTGATTGTGATGTGATTGATATCTACCTTATTTAACCATACTGAGAATATGATCTCAACCTTTCATCTGACTCATTTCCCAAACTCTTGAAGTGGGTATTACTAAATATATGTAAAAAAAGTGTCTAGTTATGATGAAATAAGTGGGTTAAAATGATGATTTGTTATGAACCAGTTGTTTATTCATAGTTTTTAAAGACAATATACCTATACAATCATGTCATGACATTATTATATATTTTTAATAAATATTATTAAAAAATGTAGTAATATCATTGTATATAAACTATTGGAAGTTATAATTGGTATCAGAATAGATGTATAGGATTTCTTTGGAAACTACAATGAGAAAACATTGATAAGAACCGAAATTAAGTGTCGATGTAAAGGATAAAATAATAGTTTTTTATAAATTATTATGAATGTCCTTTAATAAACCAAATCTTTCATAAATTGAAATTTTATTCATGATAATTTGGTTTTCACATTATGATTAGTGTCTCTCGCACAATGATTCTTGGTTTTAGTCCATTGTTGGAAACAGAAGGAATTATAGAAATGATGAATGAAATAGGATATGAAATTATTTCTTCATGAAAAACAATTTATTATGGTATATTTAGTAAATATATTATAGATATGCGCAAAATACTTTCTCAAGCTGTGAACCATGCAAGAATTTGAATCAAGAAAATGAGGAAATATTTTCAAAACATGATAACTTCATCCTACCCGTTTATCGTTCGGAAGTAGAAACCGATCAATAGTGTAACCTTATCCATAATATAAGTAAGTTATATGAAATTGAATTGATGGAATGGATGTGTTCAATAAGAAATTTTTCCATAAGTACATTCCTTTTAATCATTGAACACATATGAAGAATGAGTTCCTTGAACGTAAGTAAAAGGATAATCAATTTTTAGGTTCTTATAATGAAAATTTTATAACACATTCATGCTATGATTATATAATTATAAAAAAACTTTAGAGTTAAATTACTCAATTCATTACTTTCTTAAGATCATGTATTTAGACACCATTTTTTTAACAGATGTCAATAGATACCATTAAAGCATTTGATGTGTTCGAAATGTTGATATAGAGATTGGAGTTTCCAATCTGTCATATGGGATTGATATGATGTGAAAAATGGAATTTAACGGAAAATATAATTAAAACACACAAAATAAGATGAGTTTATCCATATTATAAATGTGTGGCATGAAACATAGATGAAATTTAATTAAATGGACTAGTTAATGTTTTAAGTGTTGAAAATAGGGTCATCATTCAGCTGAATTCCAATGTTGTGGGAAAATATTTTATAATGACGTGAATATAGAAATTGTTACACAGAATGAACCTTCTACAATTCAATGTTACATGTGAATTTTAATGGGAAAGTATGTCAATCTATTCTCTAGTATAAGGGTTATTTATGATGATCAATGTTAGAAACCATAAAGTCCAAGGTCATAAAAAAGTCACAATTGAACTCTATTGGAGTTGTGGAGATTGTTAATGAAGTGGTGAAAGGTAAAATATATTGTCCACTATAAATTAGAAAACAATATATTGGATTGTAGATCTACCCACTCTATTATTTTTGATGATTTTTCTATGGGTATCAACATATTATCTCAACAATTAGTCTGTTAGTTATATGTGACAACAAATAATGGAAAAAATGTAGCATAAAAAGTTTTTATATTCTTCTCTGGTTGATGATAATGAGAATGTGCCTCTTGATTTTTTTATCCTTCATATTATAGAATTTGATGTGAATCTTTTCATGGATTAGAATTATATATATGGTGATCATATAAGTTTCCTTGAAAGGGATGTCACATTTAATTTTCCATGTCGGTCTATGATCATCTATCAATTCAAGGATGAATATAACCTTCTAATAGAAATGTATTTGATCTTATGGGTCTTGATACCTATATATTAGGGTAATCTATTACATATGGTGGGGGTGAAACTCGCCATTATGAATAAACCCATTTTATGAGTGTTTGATGATGCCTTTCTGGAATAATTAATAGGTCTTCCACCCAATTTTATAGTGGGATTTTGAATAGAAGTCATACGCAGTCCTATTCCTATATCGTAAAAACTGTATACAATGGACGGATTTGAGTAGCAGAAATTGAATTATAAAAACCAAGAGAATTAGGGCAAGAAATTCAAACACCCAAGTTTTTCACCTTAGGGAGAACATATTATATTTTTTAACAAGTAATATGGATCAATGATACTCTTCATTGATTAAATATAACACAATAATATGGCTATAAAATAAAAAATAATCCTCCCCATATTTATGACTTATTCCCCAATATACATGGAGATTAATACCTTTCATTGATTGTTAATTGTTCAATATTTCATCAATTAAGTATCATGAAGGATTTTATGACATAAAACTCATTCTGTACAAGTTATGGACACTATAAATATATAGTGATGTACTTTTTTCATACAAATCAACCATATGTTATCATGGATATAATTAATGGATACTTTACATAATATCTTGACAAGTTTGTGGTAGTTTTTATAGATAATAATATTTTTATGAGAAATTTAATGAAGATCATGATGATCATATGATAATTGTAATTTATACCATGATATAGGACATTCCTTCGGAAAAATCTAACATGTTTGAATTTTGGATTCTAAATGTATTATTTTTTGGTCGCATAATCTCTAGATAAGGGATATCTGTGGATCCAGAAAAAAATAGTTATTAAAATTTGGATGAGACCTATAATTGTAACTGAGATCCAAGTAATTCATGGTTTGTATGGATATTATGAAAGTTTTTGAATTGTTTTTCACAATTTTCAAATCCACTCACCATGCTTTCTAAATATCTTTTTATGTTCACATCAAAAGTGGAATGTGAAGAGAATTTAATTGAGCTAAAAATATGGTTAGCTAGTGCACCTATGCTAAAACTACCTTATAGTTGAGAATGACTTGTGATCTATTGTGATTCATCCACAAAGGGGTTGGGTTGAGTTCTCATGTGAAATGATATAGTGGTTGATTATGCCTCGTCAAAAATGAAAATCCATATGCAAAATTACACAAATCCTAATTTCGAGTTAGACGTGGTAATAATTTCAATAATTAAATTGTGGAATTATATTTATGGGGAATGGTGAGATATTTATACTGTTTAAAAAATATAAATTTATATTTTCACTCAAAAGGAGATGAAGATGCATCAATGAAGATCGCTGGATTTGATTCATGCTTATAAATGTCCAATAAATTGCAACCTTGTGAAAGAGAACAATGTGGAAGATTTTATTGGTCAAAAAACAATGATATCCTCTGTACGATAAGGATCTCTAAAGATCCAATATTTATATATTTCCAAAATGATTGATCATAAAATTTTTAAGGAAGGGGTGAAATCATTTCATTCCTAATTTAATGTTAAAACATCCATTCATGTGATGATTATGAAGGCATTGAATGATGATGTAGCGTTACAAATGATAGTGTGAAATTTTCTTGAATTCATCAGTGGTTATGTTGAAATCAAAAGGATCTAGAACTATGCTGGTATTCTTCCCATACTAGAATCACTACTAAACAACTAGATTTATCCAATAGTAGGGATTTAGTAATGCTAGAAAAAAATGCGGTTAAAGTCCACCTTTGTTTGCACTAATAAAGAAAACATTAAAGGGGTTCATTAACTCTGCAAAAAACAGATACATGTGGACATTTACCAGGACTTATTTAAAAGTTCTCATAAATTATGTCATTTAACAGATCATGTAATAATGCATTGATACTGGGTTAACAGCACTTTTTTACATGGGTTGATAAAGACCCCAGGACTATAGTGGTTTTTAAATGTTCAGGGCTAAAAATTATATTTATTTAAAAATAATATATTAATATATTAATATTAATATATATATATATTGATACAAATAGAATATATATTTTCCAAAAAATATAAGATAACTTAAATATGAATATTCAAATAATATAGAAATGTTGTAGTGTAAATGGATTATATTATAATTAAAAAATAATTTAAATTAATATTTTTATTTTTATTACTGATTAATAGTCATATAATATCAATTTAAAGGAAACAAATTCATAAAATTAAAAAAATATCAAAAATAAGTTCAAATATTATCATGAACATCAATCGACCATAAATTTTGATATGTGCATCAGTTTGGGAATGACTACATATCAAACCAAAATGTGATATCATCTGTTTATGTCTACTACTAGGTATTTGAGCATTGTACTCCTTTTATTCCTCATAAATGAAAAGAATGCCTCCAAAATAGACTTTTTTAGTTCTCGACCCCTATTTATTAAAATTCAAACCAACATAACTTTGGATCCATGTTTCTATTTAGTCTGCACCACATTCCATATTGAATCTCATTTAACAATTTTCTATTTTACATGATGTGGTGCTAAAAAAGGAGTCCAAGATCATATTTTATGGTCATTTCAGTTTTTGTTGTTTTCACTATTTCTAAACATTTTATGAGTTATTTATTTATTTATTATTTATTTTTGTATTATTCATATATTTAGTAATTTATTTTTATATTTTTATATATTTAATATTATATATTATTTTTAATGAATTTTTAATTTCTATTAAAAATTTATATATATATATATATAACTATATATATATATGACAGAAACACTAATTGTATAAATGTATTAAGAAATTATCATATAAGTATAGGTACAAATATATATGTAATGATATATTTTAATAAATAAATATATCATTAAACTAACAAAAAATCAAAAAGGATAAGTTTTTACGATGGTCCATCTTCAATAGAGAGGTGTAGTGTTTGAATTTTTCTTAGGGCACAAATGTGGATAAAAATATTGAAAGTGTTGTTTAAGGTGTGGGGTAGTGAAAAGAACGAATAATGGATGTGTGAAGCACTATTTATGGGGCTTCAATAAATTGGTAATGGTGTCAGGCATTCTGGACATCTGAATTTTTTTCCCACATTAATAGTGATGGTAAATGATTTAGGCTTTTAATAGCACTCAAATTATCACTGTCTTTTTACAACTGATATGGAATATACAATCACTGTTAAAGTAATTTCTTGTAGCTATGAATTACTGAAGGAGAAATTGGATGACTATCATTGTTCTTATTTCTATATTAATACTAAATGATTAACAATGTACAAGGACATTAAATAGATGTTTTGAAAGGAGTTAATGAATAGTGATGTTTCATAATATCTCTCTTAGTTCTTGGTTTTTCAGCAAGCTAAAGATGAGAGATATGTGAATAAGGGTATATTTCAACCATTTCCCATACTAGAATGGAAATGGGGGAACACTATCTAGATATTTTCATTGGAATTTTCAAAACAACTGAAGGCCATAATTCTATATGGGTTATAGATGACCACCATACAAATTTGGCTTACATCATTTTTACTGGAGATGATTTATACCTTGATCGGATTTTCAGGATATATGTTATGGAAGTTTAAAGATTGTATGTAGTACCACATTCTGTTATATTGGAATGGGATCTATGGATTACGTCACTCTTTTAGTGATTTTTTCAGTAGTCTCTAAATACATATATATGATTTAGCACTGCATATAATACTCTGACAGACTGTCTATTTGATAATATAATTCAAACACATTATTACATGTTCATAACATTCTTTATGTATTCTAATGATTGTTTGGATCAACACCTACCATAGGTTTAATTTAAAAAAAACATTAGATTCCATTATAGTATTAAGATAACTTCCTATGAATCCCTATATAGAAAGAAGTTTATAAATCCATATTTATGGGATGATGTTTGAGAAATAAATATAGCAGTACCTGATGATGTTGTTGAAATGGAAGAAAATGTTACATCTATTTAACAACACATCAGTGCATCTCAGATTTGAAAAAATATGTTTTGATGAAAACCGATTAAATGGTATAATGTTTGATGTGCGTGAAACAATTTTTCTATTAATATCTCCATGGAAGAGAGTACTGTGATTTTGGATGACAGAAAATGTAATCCCTTGGTAAATTAGTCCTTTTGAAATTATATATAATGTTAGGAATATAGCTTTTTGATTGGTGCTTCTTCTGAATCCCTATCATGTTCATGATGTATTATATGTATCTCACTTAAGAGATTACATACATGATCCCTCACATGTACTCAACTCAATAGTAGAAGCATAGATAATGAACTTTTTTGGTCAACTGATAGATATTATGGGTCATATCCAAAATGTTTTGGGAAATAAACCACTTTCATGGGTAATGTTTTTTGGCAGAACCAAAAATTTGAGGACACTATATGGGATCAAGTGGATATATTGAGGGAGAGAAATCCTCATTATTTTGCATCCATGTGAGGAATTTTGAATTGTAATATTCAGTTTAATGGGGATAGAATGTAACTCCTTGAAATTTTTATATTTTTTAAATCATTTAAATTCTCTAATAACATCAATTTCATTCGATGATGTTTTTAAGATAAATATGAGGGACCCACAAAATAAATTTTCTATTTTATCCTTGAGGTTTGGTTATCGGGAATATATAGAACTAACATATGAAAATTTCGGGTGATGTCATTCGATACCAATTATTTTTAAAAAAAAGAAATCAATTATATAATTGTTTTTTTAATAAAATTATCAAATTACTATTAGTAAATTGAATTAATTAAATATATTTGTTTTGTAACTAATAATATTTTTTGATATTCATTAAATATATATTTGTGTAATATGGAATGTATATACTATGTTTGATGTATTAAACCCTCAATGTTTCACAAGTGTAATTTTCTTCAATTTTAATGGGGAAGGCCATTTAAATTATGATATTGACCCATTAATAATTTTTGAATGGAAAAATAAGAATTCTCATTTCATATGGGATATAAAATTTACTTTGGAGAAAAATTAAATATTTTAATGATAACTTTAAAATTTTGATGAATACTAAAAATATAGTAAATTTGTATTGAAAACAACTTTATTCATCAAATTAATTTATAACATTATATTATAATACTGAATGATTATAAATAATAAATATAATATATTTTTTCAGACAATATTATTTAGTCCATTTCAATTAATTTTATGTATAATTCATATTTAAAAACATTTCAATATTTTTCAATATGTTAACATTAAAAACATGTTTTCTCTTTCAAACCACAAGATTAATTTTGAATTCATTATTGAAACTCATATGTTTTGAAATTTGAGAAATTTATTCCATATTTGTAATCTGTAGGACCAATTTATCATAAAATATTAATTTTATTCTTGGTGATTATGAATAATTTCATTGATATTTTTAATTTATTCTGTAAAACTGTAAAAAGGGTAATTATGGATAAAAATTAAATCATAAAATTACCCCAACACTTTTCTATAATAAAAACTAATACTTATTTTTTAAAATAAATCATTCTTTGGTTGAAATTGTTTTTTCTCTTAGCCTCTTGGAAGATAATAAAACATTAATTTTTTTATGTAAATAAATGTTCACTGTCACTCTCAAATATTAAGAACTAAATAATTTTATTATATATGTTTATAATGAAGTTAAATTTTATTATAAATAAACATTGTAATTTTAAAATTAATTTATTTATCGTGGTAATATATTTTGAACTTTTTTGAAATAAAAAATTTCTTTAAAGACTTATATATTGATGGAGAAAAAATTAATTAATTGATGAGAAATCAAAGAAATATTTTGTATTAAAATTATATAACACATAAAAATACACAAAGACATGACCAAATACAATTGGTAGATTATATATTGACCATAACCTGACATGGGTTGATTTAATGACTACTTGTTGCCCTATAGAAGATATCATGACACTTATATTATTTTTTTTAATGTAATGATAATGTTATAAAATTAATAATTCAAGAATTATATCATTTAAAAAGATTGATATTACAGAAGATAAATTAGACTAAAAATATTCTACTAAAATATTTTAGTTTTATATTCATCATAGTATATTGTTTTGTAATTTTATTCTACAAATAAGGATATAGAATAATTACACAAATATGATGTTGTAATTATTTTATTAATCAATAAAACAAATTAATATTATTAAAAATATTAAAATAATTATAAGTTGGGATAATTAATATTTATAATGACATTTCAATACGATATTTACCTTATATAAATATAATAAAATGTTTTTTGTGTTAATTTATTGTCATTATTTTTTAAAAAATCGATGAATTGATTAGTGTCATAATTGAAAATATTGATTTTTAATCAACATTATGTATTATTAAATTACATAAAAATAAGAAAACATTTTTTAAATATATTTAATAATTATGAAGTTGTTTAAAATGATTGATGGTATTTATTTATTGTCAAATTTAAATCACATAACTTATCATTTCACCCTTTTAATATCAAAATAATTTATACATTACTTAAAAATTATATATAATAACAAAGTGATAATTAAAATGACTAGGATTAAATGAAATGGAGAACATATATTAAATATATTAGTTTAGGATACTAAAAACATATCTTATATCTTCTTTAAATGTGTGATATTTTGGATGTGACTAGATAGATTATGATTTTATTATAAATTAATATTTTAGAGATCCCAAAAATTTCCCTCATATCAATTATAATTGGGAAAATACTACATCTCCTTATCACATAAGTTTAAAACTTCATGGAAAAAATTACCATTAATATTTCCTTTATTAACTTCCTTACTTACATTCATGATGTTCTGGTCTTCTTTAGAGATCATAATTTGTTATAAATTAAGAGATTTAAAGGATGTATGTTAAAGAAGTGGAAATCTCTACTACTGATTCATTCAAACTTCATTCTTTTTCTACATCCACTTGATATGTTGATTCAATGTACTGAAATAAATCCAATATTTTTTTACAAATATTTTATTATGACAATGGAACAACAATTTTCCTCTTTCTATCCATTCTATGAAAAACAAAATCACCACTCATGCGTGTATATGACTTACCATCTCTATGCCATGATGTTATCTATTTTTCAACACCACCTTACCCAGATCATTATAATGATGAAAAAAATAAATAAATATGATTATTATAACATTATATGAATTTTGAAATATTAAATTCTATTTAATTTATTTCCATTCTTCATTTATGGGAATGAAATCCTCCCTCATCCATACATAAAAACTACCATCCCCATGATGTGATGTGATTAATTATTCAATATGTACATTAAATCAACAATAAATAAATATTTAGAATAGAGAAATATTATATATACAATGTTAATATAATTTATTAAGGATATAAATATGACTATTATGGTTAACCATAACTTATTTATAAAAACATTGATTTGACAATGAAGTTGTTTATACCAGAATAACATATAATGACAAAATTTTATTAAAAACAGTTGATAAGATGATCATATAAAATATCATAAAAACAATTATTCACCTAAAATAAGTCAATATCATTATTTAATTCAATATACATGAGGTTTTGATACATATAAATGAAATTGGACCTAAATTAATGGATTGTTTAACAATCATATTATAATCTGATATTTTTTATACATAAGTATTTACAGTAGTATATTAATCATCAATTTCCATTTTTCCTAAATATTTAATATTATTTATATTTATATAAAATTATTTATATTCAATTTTACCCATTGGTTTTATTATTTAACCGTATGAATTATTTTTTTGTCTTCTTTGATATGGGGTAAATTTTGACTTTTCTGGAAAAAGTACGGGGATAATATTTTTTAACATATACAATATGAATTTATTTTTACGATTTCACAATTACATATCTCCATGAATATTTCATTACATTATTTAATGTTTAATTTCATATAAAATCAATTTTTCTGAAATTTTGAAACATATTGATAAAATAAAACATTCTTGAAAATGAATGTATATTTTATCAAGAATTAATTTCAATTGTTATATAAAAATTTCATTCCATCTAAAAATAAATTCTTTACAATGGTTATGTTTCAAGAATAATATCCTTATTTTTCTTATGGATTGATTGTTTTTATGATGGAAGTCTATTTATACAATCATTTTTTAAAATGATTATGTTGTGGTGGAATTATGTCTATAGAAACCCATTTCATTCATTGGGTTATGATAAATAATTTATGTAATTGAGGCACAGGTAATAATGGTCTCATTATGATATGTGTGTGACCTATATGTCACATTAATTAATTGGGAAATGATTTATAACTATAGTGGTAGAGAAGGATGAAATGGGAAATGATATAGCTTATGTAATACAATGATGGAATGATGAGGGAACTTAGTTCAGTAATAGTCTTTGTCCACCTTGATGGTATTGAAGATAAGCCTTGAATAATAGGAAAAGGTATTATATACTTATATTTATTCCAAAACACTTCATGTATTTTTTAATGACTTTTGGGATTATGTTTATTGATTCTTATTAACATTCACTGTTTATCACGGGTCATTATATCATGATAGTTCATATACAGAACAAGATTTTCAAATGTTATGTTGTTATGTATTATGTTTATGATATGATTGATATATAACATTTTTACCATTAATTAACACCTAATCTCACCAATTCATTTTTTTCCTCTCGCTATGAAAATTTATATTAAGTATGATAAATCAAAAAGGGTTCTAGTTATGATATAATATGTGGGGGAAAAAATATATGTCTTATCAACTAGTTGTTAATGATTACATGTTTCTAAATACACTATATATAAAATCCCTATCTTGACTTTTTCAAATTTTATAATTAATATTCTCTATATGTGAATTAATATCAATGTTTGTAAAGTATCTGACATTAAATTTTTATTCAATGTTAATACTATGTACTTCTCTCTTAGCTAGTACTTCTCACCAAAAAACATATAAAAAATTATAAATTGGCATGTTCTCATATTATCATTGATCTTAGAATGAATAATTTCTTACAAAAATATGTGGTAAATACTTTTATTAATAAATTTATATAAAAATTGAAAATTTATCCATTTTTTGGGAATAAATAGAAAAATGATTTTTTTTTAAAACCTAATAAAAAACAATGATAATGTGGCAAAATCAAAAACAAGAAATTTATTAATATCATTCCCTCAAATTTATAAAGATATCATTACCCCTAAATTTTTATTTCTGATTTCATGACTCCAAAACAAATAAGAATTAGTTGTATGAAATCCTAAACAAATTGAGAATTCATTAATACCTTTCTATAAATATATTTTTATCGATGATATATTTAAACATCCATTATTATTCACATATGATATTTTGATATATAATTTTCATATTCATCATCAGTGTTTATAATCATTCAAACTGTTCCATTCCGTTATGTTAAATTTGATCTTATTTAAATTTCCCATGCCATTTTTTTTAATATTACTTAATTAGGGAGTGAAACAATCCCAAAACTAAATCACCCCATGAACCACTCACCCAAAAATTTTATATGGTAGCTCATAAAATGAGGAATGATTTGGGTAGCTGACTCATATGTATCCAAAACAATTATTGATGTTTTTAGGAAAAATACAATCCATATATACTTTATAATATTTATTGATCAATTATTATCTACTTTTATTACTCTAGTTCAAGTATGATGTTATAATTCTATTTATTATGGCTCAAAAAGCTATTAATTATTCTCAATAGACAACTATCAAGTGTTTTTTTAAAAAATATGCCATTTTCTAGGATAAAACTTTTGATTTAACTAAAATTCTTCTATTACGCCCATATTTCATGTTCTAAAAAATGATACCAAGATTTCATTATGATTTTTTAATTTATAATTGTGGATTTTTATTAGATTTTCATTATTAATGGAAAATAAATAATAAAACAAAAAAAATATATATTAATTAAATTTATTAACATCATATTTTCTCCACCCCTACTCATATATATGATACTACACCTAGTAGACTAAATGATTAATGTTTCACAAAATGTAGATAAATGATAAAAATTTTATGAACAACTAAAAAACCTATATACGTAAGTAGAATTATTGATTTATTACATGGAATATATTGATCCCATATACAGGTTTCTTTGGATTGGTCTATGTAAAAATATTCTATCTTAATCCATTTATTGTGAAATCATGTTAAATGTTCCCCATGATATCCACTACAACAAAAATAAATACCGCTATGAAAATGGGTAAATCCATTTCTAATAAATCGTACGTATAGTATAATTATCCCATGAAGAGAATTACACAAAAACATACAAACAAAAAATCCTATTTTGATTATTAATTTTTAATATCACTCTGTCATTTCTATGAAAATATATCAATTTTCCTAATCTTCATTTCACAACTCATCCAAATTTTTCTTTTTAAAAATTCATTATTCCCTAAAAAAATTCGTAATTATGTTTACAAGTAGTGTATCTCCAAAAAATAAATACTCATGTTCAATTTTTTAGTGACACTATTTTCCTTATGAAATCCTTAATGGGAACATATAATTTTTTTTGAACATATTATTTTATCCCTAAAATGAATTATAAATTTTTATGCTCCAATAATTTTGATGTGGTTTAACTATTTTCTACAATATTATTTTAAAATCCTTGTTCAACAAATCACCTTTTCCATTAGATTGTGAATAATATTTTTTCAATGTCTAGTTATTCATTATGTAATTCCCTAATTAATATTTCATGATTAATTTATCAAAAATAGTTATATATTAACATATGATGTCCTTGGGAACTTTGATACTATAGAAAATCTATGATCCAAAAAATCAAAAACAATTTGGCTGTAATCAGTTATAATAAATGTCTATTTGAACCACTTTTAAAAATAAATACCTTCATATATATGGTAAATAAATCCAACATATATCAAAATTTTCACTTAAAAATATTTAAAATAAAAAATCAAAACATCAATTTTGTTGTTACAAAATCTTTTTTTCCTAATTTAATGTTTCTATAAACAAACATGGATGGAAATTTTAAAAATAAAATGTGATTATTTTTAATAGTAAATTATTGATAATTCCTTAATCATTTATAATTCAATTTAATATTTATGAACATTAATGTTCCCCATAAACAATTGGGTGGTAAAATTTAGGGACAGAAAAATTCTCACTTATGATAAATCACCGAAAAAATATGATCCCTATAAATTTTATATTATATGTGGTAAAATAAAATGACAATTATTCCAATTTAATAATATAAATATAATATTTTTTATATGTTGTGATACAATAAAATTAACTATGATTCGGAGTATGTCAATATATTAAGGATTCCTACAAAATACCAATGGGAATTTCTCCCCTAGATATATTTCTTGAAATCTTAACTCATCTGGTATGACTACCTATGTTTTTTATGGATATACACTCATGTTATTGGATATAGGGTTCTGGTGTCCAGATTATCCATAATGTCTTTATTGAAACATTAGAGAATGGAAATACATAACTAAATTTTTTTATCCGCTTCCTCTTTCTTAAATATGTATCATATCACTCCATGGTATGAATATAAATTAAATATTATAATAAAATGATATGAAATTTAATTATCTGGGGTGAAAAATTGATAATAAACTCATTATTTATTATTTTATAGTTCACATGATTTTGATCAAAAGTCATAATATTTATAAGAAATAATATATGATCTTCCATCCACAATTTCCAATATAAATAATACCAATACATGATTTTATGAATTTAATAATATTATATATGATTCTCACATGTAATTAAATTTATTCCCTATGAGTAAAGGGTTATATTTTAATGGTTCCATAGTGTAACAAATGGGGTTCACAAAATAAAACCATCTACTGACATTAAAAATTAAACAAGGAGGGATGTTGTCAATAGAATTAATTTCTTACATATTTTCCAGCCCATAAAATAGGAATTCCATATATTGGTGATGAAAGGGATCCCTCATAGTGAACATTACCATGATTCAGTGATCCAAAGATGACAAAATTATTGTGGAGTGTTTATATCTTGAATAAGAATACCAATTTGAATTAATTCCTATTATGAAGCCTTTAATTTGTTGGTAAGTCACAAAGGGTTATAATTTGAGATTCCCAATTCAAATGTATGACATTCCTTTGGGGTCTGGGAATGTTTTTGGTATGTTATCATTGGATGAACATGGTTTCATGGTATTATCCCTTCAACCCGAGTCTTGTATCCAATATATAGGGGGTGTTGATAATATATTAGATGTTTTAGATTTCATACCCCAAATAAGAAGTACTTTTTATAAATCTAAGGAGTTAATGAACACCAATGTAATGTTAGACTTGCTGATGTAATAAACACTAAGTTAGAGTCTTATAGAGTATATTACGATTGAGGTGGTTATAAATACCCAATTCACCCAACATGTTCTTTTGGAAACACCTACTAGAGTGGTAGAATAATGGATAGTGTAATTTTTCTCCCCTTTAAATAAAAACATTTCACCATTTTTAAACTAATACAATAAAAAATTGTGATTTATATGATTTCTAGTGATTAAAAATTATCATACTTATATTTGGAATGAACCACCTATTGTTCCATATATTGCAAAAAAATGAACATAAATAATGTTTATGTTTAGGATTTGATGAATTCATGATTGAGTAAATTATATATTTATCCACTAAAATCCCTTTTCTATAAATATGTTTTAAAACAATCCATTTCTCATCCATGAAGCAGAATATATAATAATTAAAGATTTCAAGAAATACAATATATTATTCCATGATCATGTTAGTGAATATTATTACCATTTACCAAATTTCTAGGTTAAAATGATTATTCCATGTATAAATACAATATATTATTCCATGTATAAATACAATATATTATTCCATGATCATGTTAGTGAATATTATTTCCATGAACTAATATAATGATTATTGTGAAATTACTTATTTAAAAAATATCTTCTATTGAGTTAATGTTCAATATAGACATGTGAAAGTAATTTTTTCTGGATAATCATATTATATGTGAACATATAAATATCATGAAAACCCACCTATAAAAATACAATGTCTCTTACCTAAGTAAAAAAATTAGATTTGAAATTTTAAAATATATTGGAATGTGATATTCATAAATAAATTCATTTAATTTTTCATATCAGGTAGACTTCCACGAACTATTTTGAATTCTTATCAGAATAACATCATTCATAAATATTTTAGTCATTTTAATTCTGTAATATTATAGAAGAATTTTTTTGGGGGATAACCTATTATGATTTAAATATTTGATATATTATTCTAGCTTATATTAAATTTTATAGTTCATCTTTTCATTATAAAGAACAATAGTGTTTTGTCTGGAATGGCATTTTTCAACATTATAGAATCATTTTCATCTATAATTACATGTGTGATAAATGAAATTAAATATCTAGATATATTTATATTTTTTTATTTAATGTTAATAATTTTTTCATTTAGTACTGTTAGAAGTTTGACTTCTTATTAAAGACGATGTTGTTTTCTATTGAAATTTTTAATTAATTTTCACCCATTAAATTATCATATTTAAAAAAATCTATATTAATTTTAGTTCTAGAGGATGTATTACTGATTATATTAGTTTAAGTTTATATACATATTCCAACCACCAATTAAAAATTCATGCTTCCATTTCAATGACAACATTAAATAAGAATGAAAATTTACCTATGAAATTATACAAAAAATTCATTATCCCAATCACACATTTTTTCAATGATCTTTTTGAAACAGTTTAATTTTAATCTAATGACCTTGAAGTCATAATTTGAGATCCTGTTATCAAAATAAATATTTTCTACTCATTTTTTCACAACATTAAAATATTTAATGAAATATTATTGTTAAAAAATAGAGTCCTCCTCAGAGTGTAATTTCATTGAATAAAAAAATTAACATGAACAAAATCTTAAATAAATACTATTAAAAAATATTTCATTCACATTTATTAATTTATATGTAGTTAAAAAATTATATTCCATGACTGATATGATTAAAAGAAATACCTCATTCTTTATACTTGTTTTAGATATATAACATAAAAGGTAAAATTTAATAAAATTTAAAATAATGGAATATAAATAGTAATTATTGAATATAATTGAAAACCAAACTACATGAACTCTAATTATATTAATTTTTTTAATTGATCCTCCAATAATGTTAGGTTTATGATCGATACATTGATATGTGAATTTTTTAATCTATTTTATGGTATTTTAATATATTAATATCTATATGTAATTGATTAATCGTAAAAATTTGTGAATGTATTTACTTATTTAATTTTTTATCATAGGATACACCCTATCCATGGAAAAAATTAAGGAAAATTTAAGAGAATGTCACTTTTCGGGACTTCACGGCATGAAACAAAAACATTGATGAAATAGTAGATCTAAGAAACTGGTGAATCACAATTATATATAATGTAGTTTATTACATGATGAAATTATATTAAGTGAAATTGAAAAAACCCCATCAATATTTTAGATCGATTACACACTATTAAAATTCATTATGAGACATTAATACAATACACATAATGAACATTTCAAGGGAAAAATATATGATGAATTCGTTTCTGACATAGATTAATGTCTCGTAAGATTACATGTAGTTAAATTTTTTGGATGTAGAAAAATTAGATACATTGTACCACTTATTTTAATGATTTTTATAATATATAACCATTGGCCATACAATATATATAATCATGAAATAATGGGAATTTGGGGCAACATATAGACAATGCATACACCCCTGTGGATCTCTTTTTCGTTGCCTTTATTTTCCACCAATACTTCTCATGTATCAATGATTCTTGTTCTCAACATGCCTAGAACGAGTGAGTAGCATGATCCTTGTTAGGTGATTTGATCTCCTAAAGATGTATTTTTTTATTTAATATTCATGATTAATATTTCTATACATCATATTATCATTTCCTTTTTTTTCATGATTCCAATTATAATAACATTGGTTGTGATATGAGTTATATTATTTTATTTTATCAACTAATATCAATTTATTACATATGATCATTATAAATCTAGTGTTTTATTATGATCACATATTTATCATACATCACCTATTATTTGATCGTTCCATAGGTGAAATCTCATGATTAATATGTGTTATAAATACCAATGATCCCTTCCAACCCAATTACAGAACCAAATATAAATGAACTCGCAATAAATTTAATGTCTATTTTAAAAACATGAAAATTACTAATCATAGAATACCTCATCTCAAAACACTAATATTTATAATTTTTTGACATTCTCTTTCATTCTCCAATCAATCAATATAATGATTTTTATTTCGGTATTTAATTTAGCACATGCATACTACCATTTGGGTTTGACAATTGTACATTCCATATACCACAATTGATTAGTTATTTTGACTATGTTATATTATATATTATATTTTTTTAGACCTATATTATTTTAATGATGTTGTAAGGGTCGTCATACCTCATTCAAATTCAATTTTTAGGATATTAATGCCATATAAGATATTCATGTCCTAAATCATTGGATCGTCATTCAACTATAATTTCATGGAATGTTTGTGGATGGAAATTTTTTTAATGATTTTATATTGTAAAATAATAGTAATTTTATAAAAGATTTTTAATTAATAATTTATTTTATCTTATGAATATTGGAACATTCTTTGGTTTATGTATTTGTCGTATTCAGTGTCTTATACATTGTGGATGTAATTTTTCTTCTGGTTTTGAGATATAAAAACATGAAAGACACAAGGGGGTGTATTTGGTGATTAAACTACTAGATTAATTTTTTTTTATCATTAGTGTTTTGGGTTTCATTGTAATTCCATTATTTATAAATGATTTATGTATTTTTACTTTATGAGAACATCATGTGGTGATATTTTTAATCCAAGATTTTATTAGTTTTTAAGTATCTATTCGATTAATACCTTGGAGGTGGTAGGATAATTTTCAATGTGATATCCCAATGAAGAAGTATCCCATTAGTATACGCCATTTTCCATTATTCATTGGATGAATAAAACATGCTATAGATATAATATTTGTATTTATATAGGAAAATTTCACATATTTTATATAACCATTCCCAATTATAATTATTATTTTCTATACTATCAAGCCTTATACCATCTGAATAATTAAATATAATCAAAATAATTAATGGTATGAAGAATTTTGATGAATTATTATCTGAATCTCATATCATCCTTTCACATTACGTAATTATGTATTTTTCATCATGTTCTTGGTGTCACCCTTAAGGGGGAATGGGAATGATTTCTCCTTAATTAGAGACTTGGGTAACTATATTAGCATTATGATTATGGAAACATTACAAAAATCCATCATTTTATAATTGGGATCTTCACCTAATAAAAAATAAAATTTTAAAATTATTTAAATAAATTCATTTTTATCACAAATTATACTTCATTATTTTGAAACAAAAAATAATTATTTTTTCAGTTCATATTTTGTTCAAAAAAATTCTTAAATATTTAGTTTAATTTAAATAATCATATTTACCATGTTAATAGTTAATGAACATATAAAACTAGTAGAATTTGATGAGGTTGATTTTTTTTGATATATTATAAAATTAAGGTTCCACGTTCATTATATCTCTAGCTATTCATTTCAATAAAGGAAAATTCCACAAAAATACTAATTTTAACCAAAGAGTTTACTATTAAAATATATATTTCTATATTAAATCCATATAAATTATTCAAATCATAAAATAAACAATAATGTTAAATTTTCATCCATAATAATGGTCAAAAAATGATATTTTTTCTACATTCAATAAATAATTAAATTTAAATCACTATATGAATTTAAATTGATTGTTGTGGCTAGGGTAATCTAATAATGATACAAACATTTGAAATTTTAAATGTGTGTAAGGTTTAATAAAAATATAGTTTATTGTTTATGATTTCAATCTATATAGACACCAGATGAGAAATATTATCCCATACTCATTTATTACACCATCCTATCAATATGACATATTTTATTAATTATAAATCAACACATTATTCTCTCTAAATATCTAATATGATACCATTTTAATCTTACATTTCATTTTTTATCAATTATATGTATATAAAGACAAGCACATTTAATAATATTCATTATCTAAGGGATCAAAAAAACCATGATCACACCCGAATCATTCTGATAGATATTTATAAAAGTGAAATAAGAGATATCATGGGATTATATATAATATTAATAAATATAAATTAATTTACAAAAATATCGAAAAATATAGACTAACAATATCTTCATACCATTAAATAACGAAACATGTAATTAATAATGAGATAAATTATAACATAGTTTAATTATAATTAAGAGTAATACATGGTTTATGTATCCTAATGACAACAACCAAGGTATAGAACTCATCCATTGAACAATTATAACCTTTTCATAAATATTGTTAATGTGGAGAATGGAAAAAATAGAAAATTGTATTTCCATTTCAAATGATTAAAAAAATGTCCATGAATGATTCTAAATGTTTGGGAAATGTCCATGTAGGGGTTAATTCATATGAAGATAATCCATGAATACCATTTATAAAAACATCAATGTCTAGATTTAGGCTTAATAAAATATACCTCAACTCATGACCCATAAATTTGACAAATGATCCCCATTTGGAAATCACACTTCCTATTTACATGATTTTTCCGAACCTTTAAAATGTGATTGGGTTCTATAATTGTACCCCTACACTTAAAAATGTTTTAATATCTTATGTATGATATATATAAATGATATCCCCTACATTTTTTACTCTAATATTATTTCTAAATGTGTTCAATGAGAATTCACGATCACCATAAGATGGAAACAAGCATCAGGGTATAGAAACATGACCATTAGGAAAAATTTCACTATCAAAAATAAAAACCTCACATCATGGATTCCAACTGAATATCCATGATGAATCATCCATAGGATATATACCCATGAAATATATAAATATAAAAACCATCTACGTAAACATGGTATAATTAATAAAAGGGGATAATGAAATATATCACAAATAATATCAAATTAACTATATTAATAAAAATAGAAATCCTAGTTAATGAATCTCCTATATAATAATTACACGATTAAAATTAAAACCCTAAAATAAAATTATTGATCTCATGACCAGGACACATGTTAAGGCACTTAATCCTAGTCCAACAACCTTTGGAATGACCAAAATATAAAATGGATTATATCATCATGATTACCTGAATGATAAATGTGAGAACAATATACACCCTCAGGTATATCTATGGTGAAGGAGAAACTTAACCCACTAAGACCATAATAATATTTTTTAGAAATTCATTTGGAAATAAATTTTATATATTCTAGATTAATATAAAATAATAATATAATATTTTATATTGATTCATAATAAAATAGGTAGATCATTTGATTATTTATTACATATATTATGTCATTTTATAATAACATTATCATATTCTCCAGTGATACTTTTTTAAATAATATCCCTCTGTTCATATCCATTATTAAATAAATTCATTTGACAACTCAATTTTAAATTATCCATAGTATATTTAAATTTGTAAAATATAGTTATGAAAAATTTATAAATAAAACAATGAATGGAAATGAAAATAGATCCCAACTAAATAGTGATTAATTTATGGAAAAAATCCAGTATAGGTATCTAATGAGTTGCTAAAATAATCCTCAATATTTTACCCTCAATAATAACAATGTACTAAGAGTGGATCTAAAAAATCGAGTCTAAGATATCTGTTGAAAGTCTAAAATATGGTATCAAAATGTGACCTATATTGCATCCAAAATTAAATAATACATTAGACTATTCAATACTTACATAGTTATATTAGAACCTACCAACTAAACATAAAAACCAAGAAACTAGTAGTTCACTACCATTGTTTATAACAGTTATATTATCATAAATATATATTTATATCTTATTCTAAGGATCCCCAGAACAAAATCAATAAGATGTGTTGAAATAATTGAACCACTAGATCAATTATAACATAAAAAAAATATCACCCTCACATCCAATTCCAATGCCAGAAGAAACCAATTTTTAAATAATTATTAAATAATAATATAGATCATCACCCTAAAAGGTCACTACTTCATAAATAATTATGGGGTATAATTGAGATTCACTCAATCACACCATGAAAATAACATTTTTATGGAAACAAATAATCCATTAAGAAATTAATTTAATAAAAATTTATTTATCCAATTTCAAAGACCATATTAAATCATTCTCAGAAATAAATTAATAGAATACACACATTAAATCATTTAAATCATAACATATTCTCCATTTTAACACATTTTGGAAATCAAATTTTCTATTTGTTTTATATCATTCCATTAAAATCCATGTTATCACTAACTTCATTATGCAAACAGTTTTAGGTACCTTCTAACATAACATTTCATTTAATGTAAACCCTTTAATAATTTTTATAAAAAATTGGATCTCAAAAACACAATGAATAATTGGAAATTCATTAAAAATAATTTATTCAAAGTGAAGATTCAAAATAAGTCTTTGATAATAATATACATAGTTATCATAAGTTCATGTAATATTTCAAAAAATTGATTAAGAAGCCTCAATGATCCAATGAATTTTAAAATAAATAAAGATAAAAAAACATATCACAACCTAATAATCAATCCCTCCTAGAATGTTCTAACATGTTTCCTTGGATGTGGAATGTTAATCAATGAAACACCAATCTCTAAATAATCACTATGAATAAAATCAATATAATACCTAATTATAACCCATACAAGGATTACTATTCCCCAAAATGAAATCATGGAGGATTTGAAGAAGGGAGAATAATAAAGGAACAGCACTACCAGATGATGGATGTACCTCATAAAACGTTCCAATATCTATGGTTAAAGATCATCAATTCAGGATAGGGTATGTAGATAGATTCAATATAATACCAATTATTTTTTAATAAAAATAATGTGTGGATGAACGAAAAATATGACTAAAAATCAATGATGGGAAATTCATATTAATATTATTAAAACAAACATTGTTGTCTGTGTTATGGTGTGGCCTCCACCACTATGAATCATCACAAAATCACAATGAACTATCCCAGATACATAATTGACTTCTATTATATGCTTCATCATTGCATGGAATTTTTATAGAATGTTCATAACACCCCAGTAAATGGAATCCTAAAATAGTTGGGGAGATGCACCTCACATTAAAACCCTCTATAATAAATAACATCAATGATACATGATAACCCTCACTGGACAAATGATAAACACATTTTAGTTCCATCAATTGAATATTGGAATTATATCATTCCCAAACACAAAACTTGGAGTACCCTATATTAGGATTTTCCCCATTTAAATTTCATATTTTTTAAAAAAACACAAATAAAACTACATTGAAATAAATTATAAAATAAAAATTAATGACTCATGTGTGATTCAATCATTCCTCACATGTCACATTCTTCACCAAGAAATTATTATTAGGATTTAAGTGTAATGAAGAGGAAACACAAATGACACCTCACAACAAGGGGCGTGTGGGAATTGTAACCCCATGACCTAATTGATTTATTATTTGTAATTTTTTTAATGATTTTTTTGAGTTTTGGTATCCGACGGGTTGAGTATTAAAATTTTGGATTCTCGTTTCACGGTTACGCAGTCAGCCCGCATGGATGCCCCAGGGAATTGGGTTATTGTGTGCAAGTTGTTCATGTTTTTAAGAAGTGTGATGAGCACATGGCTCAACACTGTAAGTGTGCAGTGTCAGGTGATGCAGGATGAGCATGACTTACACAACTGTGCATCCTGTTGGAGGTAATCATGTGTGGCCCATAGTGTTACCTAGATTTTAGAATAATTAATGCTATTGTTTTTTTAATAAAATAAAATAATAATGGGTTAAATAAAATGAAATAAATAAATAAATTTTTTATAATAATAATAATGATATGATTATGATTATGATGATGATGATGATTATTATTATTATTATTATTATTATACATGTTTTTAATACTATTTTAAATTATAAGATAAATTGAAAAAAAAACCCTAGACTTAATCAACCAGGTGGAGCTTTTTCCCCTATCCAATTTTCGCTACACGAGCCTCCCCTCCTTCTCCCATCTCTCATGCCACTCTCCCTCCCCCTGGATTCCTGCACGCAGCGCCCGACCACAAGCTACCGGCCGACCTTGCCAGTGGTCGCCTGTAACCCCTTTTCCCATCACCCTCGTTGCGTACCACTGCACCGGCCCTCCCCGTCGCCCTCACCCAGCATCGACCTTCCCTAGGTCCTCCTTGTGATCCGCTCAGCCGGCTTGCCCAGCACCTCCGTGACCCTTCTCCCCTCAACCGGCTCTCCCTCCTCTTAGCCGCAACCCCACACCCCCTTCCACATCTGGTGCATAGCCAACCCAGCCGGCCCTTCCTAGTCCGACATTACTTATCCCCAGTCTAGAAAACCAGATCCCTCCCAATAATGTTGTCCCCTTTTCCTTACTGGAAATCCGATTTATTTCTGACCGTTATCTGGCCACTGCTCATTTGCACCAGTGCCCCGACCAGCCCCCCTCCGAATCCCCCTCCATACAGTTTTCTTATCTTCCGACATCCATGGTTGCACAAAGGTCCACTCAAGACCCATTGATGTGTGTTCCAGCAATCTCCGCCGAAGGCGAGGTATATTCGATCCACATCCAATATCCAAGGTATATTTTTATGCCCATTGTATGATTTTGTAGCTTCGTTATACACTTAATTATCTTGTTATAATGTATTTGAATATTTTTTAATATGTTAAAAATATGTTTGGATTGAGTTCCTAGTTCGTGTCTATATTTTTCTACGTTGATATTCTTGTTTTTATTATTAATCTTCTATGTTCATTAATTTATTTATGTGGAGAGGATTGTGTTTTAATAGTACTTTGAGGCACACTTGATTTAAAAGGTAGAATTTTGGTTAATAGTTTTTAAAGAGGTGTGTGTATGGTTTCAAAATGGGTTTTAAGATTGTTTGGAAGGTGTAAAATGCACTTTTAAATTGTTTCGGCATGCATGTATGATGAAATTGTATTTTCTATTAGAAATGGTATGTTTTTCATTTTGCTTTTGTTTAGGGTTATTTTATATATGTGTTTAATCAATTGTTTATTCTGTTTGAATTAGATTTTTATGTTGGTGAACATGATTATGTGTTGCGAACATAATTTTTAATTGAAAGAGTTGGTGTTTTCTGTGTGAAAATGGGTGTGTTATTTTATAAAATGTTTAATGGGTTGGTTGTTAGGTGCAATACATGTTTTTGGTGTGATGATGTTTTGTGTTTTATTTTAATGTTTTTTCTTATGAGAAGTTGAGTATGTTTTGAAGTGAACCTTGGTTTCACCTTTTGGGGATGTCTTATAAATTATTCAAATGGTTTATTACTTTAATAATGTGGTGTTTATGATTTATGTAAATTTTTTGGTGTGTCTATAGGTCCTAATTGGATTCTAATAAAGCGATTTGTTGTGTTTTTATATGTGTTTTGATGTGATATTTTAAAAACATTGTGAGCATGTTTTTTTGGTTTGATTGTTCGTTGGATCATTTTATGTCTATGTTTATGTGTTTTAGTTGTTTGTGTGGTTGTTGAAGCATGTCGGTGAGGAATCCCGTGATAATACGATCATCGATTTGTGCGTGCTTCTGCAAATGTGAGAGGCGTGTTTTTTTTTCGCGTTGTCGCGTTCGAGCTGCGAGTTGAGGTAGGTTCCCATTGCACTACTTTTAAAAATTTAAGTTACATTATTTCTTGCTATATGTGCACACTAGTAGTTAAAATTAAATATTTTATTAATTTTAATAAATGTGAGATAATATAATATAGTTAATTTTTAATCTATGAAAATTAATTTTTAAATGTTTATTTGGTGTAAAAAGAGTCATTTATTATATACACCACACTTGAAATATTTTCTTGATGAGAAGACACTAAGTAGTGAGATATTTCTCATTTGGATTTTAAACATAATTCAGGTAATTTAAACTATAATTATGTTTTTAATGATAAATGATTTCTTATGATGCGTGTACAAGTGTTTTGGCTCTTTTCAAAGTGGTGGTTGTGAATTATATTTAATGATCATTTGGATCATTATGGAAAAAGTTCAAAATGTTTTGAAAAAAACACTCCAAAGATAACTCTCTTGCCTTGGTTGGAATTTATTGTTTGGGAGGCCGGGCTTAGAGGCTCCTAGGTACTTGAGTAGTTTAAAGGCAAGAGGTTGTCCCATGGAGTGACCCAGGGTGATGCCTGTTGTGCTTTATATATATATTTATGATTGGATGCTCGGTTGGCATCGGTTGGATCACCCCCTTTACAAACACATATGACATGGTAATTTGGAATATTGTGATAATATTCTAAGAATTATTGATGTAGTGGTAGGTTATGGTATTGACCAGTGGCCTATAGTAGGTGGATATGTTGTGTTTATTACTATGGGATTATCCCTTGGCCTGCCTGAGAAAGGACGGTCGAGCATATTGGGAATTTTTATTTCATCATGTGTGACATATCAATGAGGATGATTTCTCATATATTGGTGTCTTCTGGTTTATTCTTGATCTCCTTAGTTCACCCATGTCTATTGGATTTCAATTACATGTTGTGACAAATATGGTTCTTGTATATATTTTCTACTCATTGCCCCGACTGTGTAACAACTGTAGTGTTTTCATGTATAGTATTTTTACTATAATGTGATGTGTGTTTTTATAGTGGGTTATGAATACTATTTTCAATGAATGGAGTTTTATACTTTTTGAGAAAATTGAAAATGTAAACATCACTTCCGATTTGAAAAATGCTTATGTCTCACTAAAAGAATGACTTGGGTTTTTTAGTAATTAATGGGGGCAATGAATCGTACATTATTTTTAAGTAATGTGTAGAAAACCATACTTGTATAAATTGTAGTTCAAACTTGAAATGATGTTCCTTTAATTTTAATGGTAGTGCATTGGCAATAGATATCGGGAGAGCCTATGGGGTTTTAATGCTCATGCCTATAGTTCTTTTCTATTTTTAGTGTTTTTGAAGGCTACAGCTTGGGTGTGTTATCCTTGTGAGACTTTTGGTCTTTAGTTAGAGAGAGACCCATGAGGTCACATGGAGATAGTGGTAGTCTCTTTCGGTTAGTTTTATTTTCATTTGTTCATGTTTAGTTACTTTAATCTGTTTATTTATTTTTCACTACTCTGTTCGTTTTCTGTTTCTTTATTTATTTATTTTTACAGGGTGAAATCATTCCCACAACCTCTTTTGATTCCATAGCACTTGTCGCCATCCCAGGAGGATCAGGAACACCTCTCGGGCCATATTGTGGACCGGCTCGGGTGACCGGTTCAGGGTCTACCCAGGTTGGTGCCTGACATGAATAGAATATATATTAAATTATTATAAGGTTAATAACTACTAAATATAATAATATATCTGAAAATAAATTGTATAATCAAAAAAATTCTCCAAATGTAACTATGTATAATTTACACAAAACATAAACATAAAATCACATAGTGAAACTAAGACCACAAATATATAACACCACAATTCTGAGTTCATATAAAATGGAAAAAAATAATATAGATATAATTGATAGAAAAACACCTCTATGGCCAAATTTGGTGGTATTTAACGAAAAAACAAAAAATCTCATCCATCAAACTCGTTCAATATCCCAACGAAATGACTCCTCCCAATATACACTGATTGATATTAAAACAAATTAAATCCTCAAATTTGTTAACACTAATAGACAAGAAATGAAATTAAACTAACAAAAATTAAGCCATAAATGATCAACATGGTTTCAACATTTGATAAAAAAAACAATATGGTATCCTATGACCTCATTAAAGAACAACATACCATGGTGAACCCATTAAAATATAGATCATGAATTTACTATACTTCATAAATTTAATACATTTCCTAAAAACCGTATTATAGACCCATGATTTCGCGTTGTTTAACTCATAAAAAATTCAATGTAAAACAACCATTCATTAAAAGATACTTAACACTCACATAATCTTAATCTAAAAATGGTTCACTTACATATTAATATCCATATTATCCATAATTGAATATATGAAAATAATCCCAATTATATACCATCCATATAAATAAATATAAAACATAACCATATTTATAAAAAATATTTCCCATAAATTATAATCAAAATCACTATATGAGTTATGATTTATTATTAAATTAAAATTTCAAACGTAAATTTTGATTATTACCCAAGTATATTCTCAAGAAATAGGCTCTAGGAACATTCATACAAGAGATAACACTAAAGGAACATCTGATATTTATTTATCTTATGAGTGGGGGCAGCGTAATAAGTAACCCATACTCATCAACCAGCCCATTATGGTCAGTGTCAACAACCATATAATTTAATTTAAGTGATGCATCTGCATTGATTACATATATATCCAAATCAACACTCATTATATGCTTAACATAATTATCATATTCCACCATCATTGTCCTTTATATTACATCCCCATACGATTTCTGTCAAGAAACAAATATATTTTCTTAGTGGTTTGGTAAATGTATTCATAAAATTTAATATTTTAGGGTTCCACTACATTATAAATTTCATTATAAAAATTAAATCATAGATAAAAATCAACATAATCCTCCACTAACCACATCCATTAATGAAGGATCATGAATGGTTAGGATTTTTTGAACTACATATATCATTAGGAGGTCGAGCGTTGAGAGGGAATGTGGAAAAAGGTAAAAAAAACCAGTAGAAGGAAAGGTGAATGGTTAGGATTGTTTGAACTACATATATCATTTAGGGATTTTATAACTAAGTAATAAAAATTTAAACGTGGAAAAATGGGAGTAATCCATCATATTTTTATTTAAAAAGAGACGTAATTTGATAAAAAATTTAACAACATCGGTGGAAATAAATAGGTTTTGAGTAATCAGTTTCAAGGATCAGTTTTAGGAGATCAGTTTGACAGGATCAGTTTCATAGATCAGTTTCAAGAGATTGGTTTCAAGGGATTGGTTTCAAGAGATCAGTTTCAAGAATTAGTTTCAAGAGATCTGTTCCAAGAGATCAGTTTCAATCAATATGTTTCAAGTGATTGGTTTGACAAGATTGTTTTCAAAGATTGGTTTCAAGAATATGTTTGATTGGATTGGTTTAATATGATCATTTTCAAGGATTGGTATCAATGATTAGTTTGATAAGATCAGCTTGAAAGGATTGTTTTTAAGGATCATTTTCTGATTTATCATTCCATGTTCATTTTCGAATGTAAATCATTATCTCAGTATTAAAGGTATTTGTGAATATATTATGAAGCTGATGATAATTCCTAATAAACTCAAGAGGTATTTAACTTTTTTGATAATGTTGTCTAAAAATGTGATTTCATACACCAATATGCATTGTTCTAAAATGAGTAATTTTATTTTTATAATTTTTAATAACACTTGTGATGTTATAGTTTATGGGGATATGGTTGAATTGAAATCCATAGTATAATAAGATGTGTTTCGTCCACAACATTTGTTCACAACAACTACGAGTAGCAATGTACTCCACTTCTGTAGTGGATAGCACATCTGAATTTTTCTATTATCTATACCATGATATCAATGAATTTCCCCAAAAGTGACAAGTACCGGAGGTACTCTTTCTACCTATCATACATCCACCAAAATCAGCATCTGAATATCTAACTAAATCAAAAGCTTGTCCATTAGGATAGAATAATCCTAAGATAGTTGTATACTTGTGTAATTTTAAAATACATTTAAAAACATTTAAATGTGACTCTTTTGGATTTTCTTGAAATCTCAAACCCATACACACACTGAACATAAAATCTGGCCTACTATTAGTTATCTATAGAAAGCTCACAATCATTCCTCTATAAGAAATTTTATCCGCTAATTTTCAACATTCATCGAGATCTAAATTAAATTTAGAACTATAAGGGGTTTCACTACTCTTAATGCTATCGAAGACCACTCATTTCAAAAGATATTATTTATACATACATTTATTTAATATAATACCTTCTTTATTTTGAAATATTTTAAATCCAGAAAAATATTAATTTTCACCCATTTAACTCATTCCTAAGTCACTTTTCATTATTTTTTAAAAGTTATTACATAATGAGTTTTCACAAGTCCCAAAAATAATATCCTTTTTATATATTTTTTCTATTTAAACATTTTTTTAAACACGTTATTCATAATGTAGGATCTGATTATCCTTTCTTAAAACCATTGGAAATAATAAAATAACTTAACCATTCATACCATGCACTTGGATCTTGTTTCAAACCAAATAAAGATTTTGATAATTTGAACATATGATTTTGAAAATGTGGATTGGTTAAACATGGGGGTTGTTCAATAAAAACATCCCCAATTATATAACTGATTATGAATGCACTTTGTACATCCATTTGATAAAGTCTAAAATCCAAGTGTGCAACATTGAAATGTAATATATTAATTTCCCCAATCCTAGCTATTGGTGAAAACGTCACTTCATAATCAATTCCATCTTCTGGATTATATCCTTGTGCAACTAGTATAGCTTTATTCCTAATTATATTTCCAGCTTGATATACTTTATTTCTAAACTCCCATTTTGTTCCTATGGTCAATGTTTCATTAGGTATATCTACATGATTCCAATATTTATTTAGATCAAACTGATTATGTTCTTCATTCATAGGCATTACCCAAAACGTATCACTGATCGCATAATTTATATTTTTAGGTTCATGTTGTGAAAAGAAGGATTGATGTTCAACCTGGTTTCTCAAGGAAGATCTTTTTTGTGTTCCTCTATCTCAATATCCAACAACAACATCTAGGGGATTATTCTTAAGAATACCAGTTATACTAGAGAATCTAGTATATGATATATCAGGGTGGTCAAGTTGATCTGGTTCAATACAGTGAGGATCTAGAAAATTTTGAATACTGGTTGTTATCACAGCATCCTTCACATGATGATTGGAGGTGTTATCATTAATGTCCAAATAGGACATATCCTCTTCAATTTTTTCAAGTGAGGTCTTGGGATCATATGGATATTATTAATCAAAAATTATGTGTATATATTCCTCCATACATTTGGTTCTATTATTAAAAACTCTATAAGCTTTTCATGATGTAGAATATCCAAGAAATACTCCAACATCACTTTTGAGGGAAATTATAAATACATTATATTTATTATTCTGAATATATAATTTACATAAAATCACATTAAAATAACCTACATTAGGTTTCCTATTATTCTATAACTCATACTGAGTTTTCTTAAGGGTGGGTTTGATTAAGACTATTTTTATTATATAGAATGTTATATTCACTGCTTCAAAGCAGAAATAAATGGGTAGATCATATTCATTAAGCATTGTCTGAGAAATTTATTATAAGGTTCAATTTCTTCTTTCTACCAACCCATTCTATTGAGGTGTTCTAGGAGTAGAGAATATATGATTATAGACATTTTTTATCAAAATTCTTCAAAATATTAATTATCAAACTCAAGGCCATGATAACATCTTATGGATTTTAATATAATTACACTATGATTTTCTATAGTACTAGAATACATTGTAAATTGAGAACATGATTCCCTTTTATGATCCAGGAAAAATTTATAGGTATACCTAGTGAAATCATTTACAAGAACAAAAAATAGTGCTTCCCATTGAGATATGAAACTCTAGATGGTCCAAACAAGTCCATGTGAACCAACTCAAGAGGTTGATAAGTATATACTTATTTTTTTGGTTTGAAAAAGATTCTATGTTTCTTTCATTTTGAACAAGTATTACACACATTGTTGTCTAGAAAAATTAATCTGGGTAATTCTATAACGCATCTTTTTCTAGTTATGTTCATAAGAAAGTGAATAAAACAATAACCTTGTATTCTATGACAGAGCCAAGACTCCTTGTGAAAGGCATTTAGACAAAGACATTATGTGAGCCTAATATTTCTCTACTTATATGATATATATTATCATTTATAAAATTAATAAATACTAAATTATTCTTAGTATAAAATACATGGAATGCATCATTTTTTAATTTAACATTAAATCCACCATCCCACAATTGAGATATGACGAGCAGGTTATTCTTTAATCAATCAACATACAGTACTTTAGAAAATGAAATGGAGTTATGGTTACCAATATAGCTTTGGACGATGATTTTTTCTTCTCCACTATCACCAAATGTGACATGTCCTCCATAAATCTTGATAAGACTCTTAAATATTGAAAAGTTTCGAGTCATATTTTTTGAATAGCCACTATCCCAGTACCAAAGATTTTTACTGGATCTCTTTAAGCAGTTCACCAACAAAATAGTTTAACCCTGAAACTACATTGGTCCCCATATTTTTTTTGGGTCCAGTAATATTAGTATAAAGTGATTTTGGAACCCATATTTTCCGCATAGGTTTATTATAATAATTATGTAAATAATTTGAAAAATAAAATCTATTTGGTCCAGAAAAGCATGAATCATTAGAAAGTGTATCATAAATTGATAAATTTGATTTGTTTCTAGAACTGAGAGTAAAACAATATGTCCTAGATTTAGAAATAAAATTTGATATACCAATGGTTCTATTTCTAGGTTGATAATAAATTCAAGTGTTTTAATCAGGGGAAATTTATTATTCATATAATTTTAGTAAGTGTATTTTTCCATTGGTAAACTTTTCTAAATCATTGTTCAATTGCTCATTAGACATTTTTAATTTTTTGTTTTCATTGAGAAGTTGAGCATTTTTTTCAGTTGTGAGTTCATATTTAATAGTCAATGTAAGAGCATACTATTTTTTTCAATGATTTATATTTTCCTTTTAGTTCATTGAATGTTTCTTCACACATGTTATAGTGTTCAAACATTTCATTATTAGCCATATTTTCAGAGTCACTATCATCTCCATAATTGTATAAATTATGTACAGGAGAGTCTAGGGTTACCTTAGATGTTTTTTTCATAAAACACATATTTGATTTATTAGCTTGTTTATCATGTGATGTTTCTATGTTTATTGAACTGTCCTCAAATTCACATCGGGTTTATTTCAGTTCCATTTTATATATCTTATCCTTGTCCACATATCTCTTTTTGTACATGAGATTTGGATAGTCAGTCTTCATATGACATTTTCACTTACATTCATTGTAGAAAATTTCATCAGTCTTGTCACATCGTTTCCAATCCTTCTTCCAATATATTTTTTGGACATATTTTCCATTGAAGTTAGGATTTCAGAAAAAATCATTATTCATGTAAAACATATTTAATCTTATAGCTAATTTTTCCATCTCCTCATCACTGTGAGGTGATGATTGTTCACTACTAGAACATTCTACATAAGCTTCCAATTTCAGTTTTTCTTTGTGTTTAGAGGAGGAGATCTTGAATGAAACAAAGTTTTGTTTTAGTTCATCCTCTTCTTCAATGTTGACTTTCATCTCATCTTCAAACATCATCAGTTTCCCAATGAGTACTTTTAATGGTAGCTTTCTGATGTCGGATGATACCTTAATAGAGAATGATGTTCCTCTCGATTTATCAGGCTTGCATCTGAAAATTCTCATGATCTGTTCCTTAGAAGTGACTTCACTTCCAATAGAAATCATTGTGTTTAAAATATCATTGAACCTATGATTCATTTCATAAATAGGCTCATCATGTTTCATTTTCTAGTTTTCATAAAGAGCATTATAAAGTAGTTATACCTTTGCGAATTGTAATTATAATAAGTTTTGATAGTTTCATCCCATGTGTTTCTATTTGTAGTTAGAATATTATTTTCATCTATAATTCGAGGCCAAATTTCAAAACTCATACTTTCTAAATGCAATTTCATGGTAATGTTTCATTGATCATAGTTGGCTACACTAAAAAATGGTGGTTTGTTGGTTCCAGAACGTTAAAATCCATTATCAATAACACATAAATACTTTCAAGGAGCTCTACTTTTAGAAATAACCTAAATATATCATAAAAGTACAACTATAATCGCAGTTGACATGAAAAAAAGAATAATAAATTTAATATTTCCTCTGATACCAAATTTTAGTCTCAGTATATGACTCAAGAGGGGGGGTGAATTGAGTATCTATAAAAATATATATTAAAATTGGTTCTTTAAAATAAAATCCCTATGTTATAATAAAGTCAAATTCATTTTTTTAGTGAATTTATATAAATCCTAAACATTCAATTAGTTTCTCTGAAGATTGATTAGTTCTCAGTTTTACCAATCTAAAGATCAGTCAAACATCTGAAACTAATCTCTTAATTTAAAATATATATAAACACTTTATAAAATTACTATCAATGTTCTGTTTATCTTAATGGAATAAATACATAACAGATAATAATATAAGTCAAACGGAATAGGAGTCAAAACAATAGGTTCAATCTCAAGATGAGACTTATTCCTCTCCACTACGTGATCACCTACCACCAAGAAATTTATATAAATAAATTTTAGATCCACACCCTAGATCAGGGATCAAAACAACAAACAAGGATGTCCTGATTACACCTGACGTCTACCATAGTTATTCATGGTAGAATATAAAAAGAACAGACAAGATCTCTTCAATAGTTCTACACTGGATACAAGTGTAAGAAGGGATTGAGAGTGAGGATATTTTTCTATCATCTAGTTTAGCTTAGGTGATAGTGTGTGAGATTAAAAGAGATATACGCAATGTTCAAATAGTTATGATATGAACAATATAGTGTTATGAAGGAGAATAGGTATTAGAATTCATTGGGTTTTATGCAGCGACACTCTGGATTAAATGGATGTTGAGGAAATGATATTCGAGTCCTCTTCTAAAAATTGGAATTAGAATAGAGTGTCACAGTTTCTTAAGAATGTGTTCATCTTTTCTTTGTGAGGATGTTATGAAATCTCTTGTATGTAGTTGATAGGTGAGATCAAGGTTCGAGTTCCACAATTTATATATTCTCACAAAATGTATTTTAGTGTGTTCTTCACACTCTATGTGTATCTGTATGTATCTGTGTATCTGTATTTTTAGTGCTCTGTTTGATGTCCTTTTATACATAAAGATCCATTAGTCTTGAAGATATCCACACGTGCGTGTACCACATACTTTCTACGGATTTTCATATATACAACATTAAATATGGTCAGAAACATTAATTTTCTTAAATATGACTTTTGGAATTAAATTTGAATTAAAAAAATAGAAATAGTTATTTATGACTGTCGGTGAGTCGTCTTCGGTCTATTGTCATCAGTTTGGTATCATCGGTATGTCATTATCATTGTTTCATATTCAGTGTGTCGACTTCGGTCTATCAACATTATTGTGTCAAATTATGTCTGTCAACTTTGGTGAATCATCTTCGGTGTGTCGACATCAGTTTATAAACTTCTATGTGTCGACTTCATTCTTTCAACTTTGGTGTGTCGACTTCGGTCTGTCAAACATCTGTGTGTCGAACATCGGTGTGTCGAACATCGGTGTGTCAAAATTAGTGTGTCAAATTCGGTTTGTCAACATCGGTCGGTCGAACAACAATGTGTCAATATTCAGTGTGTCGAACATCGGTGTGTCAACATCAGTGTGTCGACTTCGGTGTTTCAGGGAACCTAAAAAGGTTATGAAGTGTCTGTCTTACACATATCATTACCATACTATGTGTTGTCCAAAATTACTTGTATAAATAAACTTGAAAAAATATTTATTCAGGAATATAGGAAATGGAATTATTTAAGTATATTTATTTTAAGAAAAAATTGATTTACTTAGAGATATTAATCTAGAATGAAAGAGTAGAATCAGTATATTGATATTATTTGTAATTATGAAAACTATATTATCATAGAGGGCCCAAAAAATAAAATAAACATTTGTTTGAAAAATATAATATGAAATTTAAATACAATAACTATAAACAATGAATTTTATAAAAATAACACATCTATAGTAAAACATATCACAAAAACATCAATACCAAATGGAATATTCTATCATAATAAATCAACTTCAAACAAGTGTAAAATCCATCAATGGATGTTGACAAAGATGATATCAAAACCGTTTGAAGGAAATATATATATATATATATATATTAGAAATCTTTTAAAAGTCACATTATTATAAAAGAAAACATTTTTTTGGAAATTATTATAATAAGTTTTTATGGTGTATTTCAATGGTGTTATAATGGCAGAAAAAAGCATCACCCTCTGTATAAGTATAAAAAACATACTTTCCTTAACTTTTTCAAAAATATCTTAAATAATTTTTGGAAAATGACCAAAATATTTATTTATAAAAATTCTATAAAAAATAAAACAAGGTTTAAAATGACATTAAACAACAGTCTAGGAAATAGTAAAAAAATCTGAAAAACGTTTTTATGATACACAGATTTTGATGATAATAATGCCCTAGTAGATACTCACATACAAAAAACATCAGATAGTGTAGATATTGTTGAATTATCCCTTTTTTGTACTATTTAATGATAGAGGGTATATTAAACTATTGTATAATAGTAAAATAATGGTTATAAAATTATTCAAGAACCATATTCATAAATTTTATATAATATATGATCTTATAATATTCCATTCATAATAATATTTTAGTAGTATCATTGTTTCTGGTTTTAACAGATATTCTTTATTTTATATGCAAGGTTATTTAAGTCAATTTTGTTATGGATGAGATGTATTTGAATCATATATATAATTAATTTATGTTCATATAAAATATTTTTATTCATAAATTAAAAATAACAATTGAAGGTTTATGATGGGGAATGAATTTATCGCGTTCGTGGAGACGGTAATCTGTACGTACGCACGAGAAACAATATCTTTCTATTGATAGTAAAACCACATGTAATTGGATGTTATATTATATATAAAGAATCATTAAAATGTTATATTTCTTATTTACATCATTTATAATCATTATTATACCCATCGAAATAATGAAGTGTTTGAATAAAAACTACACCACGACATGGAGACGGTAAGCTGTACGTACGAATGTATGATGAATTTTCATTCATATGATTGATAAAATAACGAATATGAGTGTACCATATTTATAATACCATAATAGAATGTATAAGGAAATGTATTTATTATTTTTTTATTTAAACAACAATGAATGTGGAAGTGGAAGAAGAAAGAACATTGAACGATGTGGTGAAATTATTACCTTTTCTTCGAGTGTTTTCTTTTGAGTTGATCAAAATGGATCCATAATTTGGCATTGTGATCAATGAAAGGCCTTTATGTCGAAATATGGGTATTTGGTAGGTTATATTTGTAGGGGATGGCTGAGAAAAATGGATTTGGAATGAGATTTTGGGGGATGGGGAAGTACACTTTTATTAGAGAGGTGAGGGTCACTTTAGAAAAAACATTAATTATTATTTTATTATTCAATTAAATTCTGATTATAATGTCCCCAACATGATTTATTAAGAGTATAATGTGGATATTGGGTGATGAAAGCTCATACAATAGGTTTTAGACATGTTTATGTTCCATATTAACCTAATCTTTAAAAGTTAACTCTTGGTTAAATAGTTTAACTTCAACCATGAATTTTTTATTATTATAATAAATGGGTAGTAAACATAGTATAAAAAAACAACTGAACCCAATTACATTCATTATTAATATATATGACCTTATTTATGTCCTTTAGAAAAACCTTATATTTTTATAAATATTATATATTTTAAAACTATAGTATTTTTTAAAGCCTCAATTATGTCAATTTTGACACTATTTGTTATTTTGTTTTTGCGAGGGTCAAAAAAAAATTATCGCATTGAACTAAATTTATTTAATCATTTACAACATGTTATATTAACCTATAATATTATTGGAAAACATCAAAATACTCAATTCATTTTTATTTATATATATATATTATCATTTATTTTAATCATTCATCAATAAGAAAATTACATCATCATCATTGTATCATAAATAATATTAATTATATAATATATAAAAATTTAAAAATAAAATCCAGCTATATAGGAAATATTTTTTATCCTTATGATGAATAATTATAGACGAATTAATCTTATGTATAACCCTATATTTAAAATTGTTTAGTTATTAAACATTGAATTAAACACTTTTAACTCTCCATGAAATCAAATAATAATTAATGTCCTAATCCAATCCAAGGAGACCAAAAGGATAATTTTTTATTACTAAGGTTGGTCCAGAAAACTTACAAAAATATAATTAAGACATGTTTTAGGGTCATTATATTATTTTTTATACCTTTAATTACCCAATTTACTTTTAATCGTGGTAATAAAAGTGAAACGTTACCATTCATCAAAAATTATTTTCATCTTATTGAAACACATTTTATTCACTAATGTAATCAGTGTCTCAGATTTTTGAAATTCAATTCATAGATGTTGTAAAATTACAATTTATGAAAATTTTCAAGTGCATCTACAATGTGATTAAAATACGATAAAAAGTTAAATAATATTTTTTCATATCAAATATTATTATAAAATGACTCCAATGAATTAAATTGGACATATATAGGTATTATGTATCTATTTTTACCTATTATAAATTTTAATAAAATAATTAACTATTTAAAAAAATTATTTTTAATCAATAACGCAGTGTTTTTAACTATTCATAAAAAATTTTATGCTTTCAAAAAAAATATAAAATTTACTCTAAGATAATTTTGATATTTAGAATCCAAAAACGTATTCCATTTTGAAATCCAGAATTTATAAAATATCAAAATTTGGGTATAACTATTCATAACTTCTATTTTTATGGGTTATGGTGTGTTAAATGTTTATGTTTCATTCAACACAAGATATTTCACTATTCAAAGTGAAACCTATCATGGAAGCATGGGGTGTTACATACATCCCTCAAAAAGATTAATTTCTTCCTAAAAATTTCTAGTATATTACTGTATAAAATGATTTCAGATTCATCATAAGATCTTCATATTCCCATATTTCCTCTTCTCTCATATAGTTTATCAAAAAAAATCGGCATACGAGCCGTCCATATTCTCTACACATGATCTCAGGTATCAAAAATTAGGATAGGCTCTTCACAATAAGTCTGGTAAGGTTCAAGTTCTATTTCATCATATTTGAGAGTATGCATTAGGCCTAGCATATATTTTCTCAATAGTTATACATGGAACACATCATTTATTTTAGAGAGACTTGGAGGAATTTATATACAATACGCTATAACTCTAATTCATTCTATAATTTTTAATGATCCGATGTACATGGGAATTAATTTTCTCTTTTTACCGAAACATATAACACCCATCCATGGAGATTACATCCAAAAATATGATCCCCTAAATAAAATTACTAATCCTTCCTCTAGATATCTGTAAAGATCTTTTTCCTATATTAAGCTGCTTTGATGTGGGTTTTGATAACATACACCTTTTCCATTTTTTCCTCCACTAGTTTGGGCCAACAAGTTTTCTTTCACCAACATCATCCCTACTAGTTGGTGTGGGATATCTCCTTCCACATAATGCTTTATATAGGGCCATCTGAATAATTGAATGGAAGATATTATAATAATAACGTTCTACCGAAGGTAAATATTGATCCCTCATAATGTAAAAGTCAAATTAGGAAGATCTAAACAAGTATTCTATGGTGTGAATAGTTTTTTATGAATGCCCATCAGTTTGATGGTTGTTAGAAGTCCACAAACGAAGTATAGTTTCAAGGCCTTCTGATGACTTTTCAAAAATCATGATGTAAAATGGGGATCATGAAGTAAAACAAACTATAGCAGTACAGTGTGAATTTTTATAAGATCATTAATTTATATTCATTATAATTTTCAAGTAGTAAATATTGTATTATATTTTGAAAATGTTCTGACTTGTTAAGATGATCAACAATGACACATATTGCATCAATCTTTCTTGGAGTCTTTGGTAGTCCCATGAAAAATATCATCGTAATATAATCCCATTTCCACTAAGGTGTGAGAAGAGGTTTCTTGGATATTCTAGGATGTTGACTTCCAGCTTTCACTAGTTCACAAACCTTAAATCTTGACACATAATCTGTAATATCACCCTTCTTGTGGTCCCACCTAAAATGTTCTCTCAAATCTCTATATATCATAGAGATAACAACATTTATAGAGAAATAAGATCAATTAGCATCTTGAATCAATTTTTTTTAGATCAGGTATGTCAGAAACACAGTGTCCCATCCCAATTTTGAAAATCCTATCTTCGTATATCAAGTTGAACAATCCCTATTCATTCCCAACATTAATTTTATTTTGAAAATACTCAGTATTAGAGCAGTTTTTACTTTCTAGTAATTATGTTTTAGCATCCGTTTGAAAAACAATTGATGTTTCATCATCCATGATTACTCCCATATCCATCTATACTAGATCCATAAATATACGATCGCATTATATTATCAATTTTTTAAAAAATCTAATATCTTTTCTACTCATATCATATTACACATTATTTTCCTTCTATGGGTGTTTGTGTATTGTGAAAATAGAACCCTTTAGTAGTTAAATCCATCATCTTTTCCTCATGGTGAGTATTTTCAGTGAGAAAATATACATCAAACCCTTGTGATCGGTATATATCTCAAAATTTACACCGTTGAGATACTCTCTCCATATCTTCCAAGAAATTATCAAAGATTCTAACTCCAGATAATGAGTTGGATTGTTTTCATCATAAATTTTTGGCTGTCATGATTCATAGGAAATAACTCAATCATTCTGCATAAGGAAACAACCACATCTTTTCTTTGAAGCATTGCTATAAATAACCAACCCATCATTCCTCGATGGTAGAGTAAAGATAGAATAATAGAATATTCTTCTCATCAGTTTTTAAAAACATTCTTCATAATATTTTATCCAAACACTTCTAACCCCATTACATGTGATCCTTGTTAATGTGTTAGAAAATCAAGAAATATTCTGTGTGGAATGCCGATAACAACTGACCAAACTAGTAATATTGTGTACCAAAATTATACTCATCGATGATGGACTTTATTGAACATCACTTTCCTAAGAAGGATCAACAAATATTCCATCCTTAGGGACAATATGACCATGAATTTTTTTACTAAAGCATGAATTCAAACTTCCTTATCATCATATATAATTCATTTCATTTGAGGTTTTCCAGAATTGCGTGCAAGTGATTTTCATGATCTTCATAACATTTTGAGTAAACTAATATAACATCATTAAATACCACTTAAAATTCAACATGATATTCCTTAAAAACTAATTTCATTTGTTCCATTAAAATAGATGGTGCATTAGTCAGTCCAAAAGGCATTACTGTAAACTCATAATGCCTGTAACTGGTTTGAAATGATATTTTAAAAATGTCTTCCTTCATCACACACAACTGATGATATCCCAATCCAAGTTCAATCATTGAAAAATATTGATCTCCCTGATGTTTGTATAATAATTTATCAATTGAGGTTGGGGATACTTGATATGTATTGTTGTAACATTAATCTCCCTGTAGTCAATGCACAACCTCATAGATCAATCTTTCATTTCAATCAAAAGAACATGGGCTCCCCTTGGAGAAACACTAGGGAGAATAAATCATAAATTACTAAATTCCTTTCATTGATTCTTTACTTCTTCTCATTCCACAGTAGCTAGTAATTAATTGGTCTCGGATATTGGCCTTGAACAATGAATTAAATTAATGGAAAACAAAATTTCTCATTATAGAGAATGTCCAGGTAAATCCAATGGAAACTCATCAACATATTCATTTAAAATAGATAAATCCATTATTTGAACAATCCTTTATCACCCATAGTTTTTTCATTCTCTTCCTCCCCAATAATTTAATTTAGTTGAGAAACTAGGGGTGGATCTAGATAAGAATCATGTGATGATGTTTCAGCTCTACAGATATAGTACTCATTATCATCATCGATAATTGTAACCTATTTATTCATAAAATAAATATTCACATCATTGTATTCAATCCAATCTATACTGAGGATTATATAAAACCAAATTATGGTGTTGACGATGATATCAGCAGATAAAGATCATTTATATGCCCTAATGAAGCCTGATTCACAAAACATTATTGCAATGATACTTCTCCCCAATGTTTTTAATGACAACATCCATGATAAATCAAATTGGAAATATCTAATTTTCATAGAAAACATGGAATATATGAAACAATGAAATGACCCAAAATAAAATAAATCATTTGTTAAATTTTAGGAAACCATTAAATTACCCTCCACCATGTCATTCGGAGATTCAACCTTAGAAATAGTGATCTCTTAAAAATCATCATGCTCCATTTTCCTTTTTTTGAGGAAAGATTCATTGGTGAATAAGAAATTAATTTTCATAATGACCCATTACTCTATAATTGTTTCATTAGATATTGACATCCTCTTTCATTCCCTTACAATCATGAGCTTAATTACCCTTTTCACCACACTTATAAAAGACATTCATTCCCATCAGGCATGTACCGAGGTGATTCTTACCATATTTAAGATAAGATGGAAATTAAACTATTATATTCTTTAAATTATTTTCATTTCTAGAGTTTTCATAAAATCTATTATTCTCATTCTTTTCATTGATGTCTTAAGACATAGAGAACTCATTTTCTATCCAGATAGCCCATGAGACAATATCTTCATATGATGTGAAGGATTCATATACTAATTCTCTATAGGGAAATGGTTTTAACCCATCAATGAATCGATCAATCTTACACATTAGGTTATGTATATAATACACTGCATTCCATGATAACCTTGTAATGTTAGACTCACACTTCGGTACATTCTCATCCATTTTTCCTCAGACTCAGTAATTGTCTTTCCAAATCTGCTCGATGGTTAGGAGGAAAGTATTTTTATAAGAAATTCTCTTTAAACTCTGAACATTCTATATTTTATACTTATTCATCATCCTATTTGTTTTGAATTAATGACCACCATTTAACTACATCTCTAGTGAGGCGATAAACTACCAAGACAACATTTTCCCTTTCTCTACTCACCAAAGAATGAAATATTTTCTATATGGAACTTATCCATTGCTCAACTATAAGTTTATTTGTATTCCAATTGAATGTTGATGGTTATTTCCTCATGAAGCGGTATAAAATTGATCCACCACATTGTGGATCAGGGTTCTCCATATGGGTGAGGATATTATACTAATCCCGATTGAGTTTTCCATGTATGGTAATAAGTTAATCAGTACTAATTGCATCACGAGATCTACTATAATTATATTTACTAAGAGGGAAATTATTACATGGATTATGTGTGTTTATATAGTTTATATTTTTTCCAAAAGCATCCATATCTAAATAAGGGAATTCACTAGATTTGTTTATGGATCACAATACATAATTTCAAACATTTATAACACATAACATAAATTGAAAAGTATATGGGTATAATACATAATCATAAAAATGCTTTCATTGATGATGTATATATTCATAAATATTTCATAATAGTTTGTAATTAAAATGTGATTTATCATAAGCATATCCCCAAAGATTTTCGTAACCAAAAGTGCAACATAACCTATTGTCATGTACCATATGGTCAAGCCAAAAACTTCTTGTCGGTGTTTTCACGTCTAGGCATATCTCTTTCAGAGTCTCCTCTACCTACTCATATCTAGACAGAGATGCATTGCTTATAAAACTCACAATGTCACTACATTACTAAAATTATATAATGTTCATCTATACTAATACTCATAGTCAATCTTATGGTTATGTTCTCAAATTAGAGTTTCCTAAATCTATATTCCAATGTTGGTAATAAGAATTCTATGACACCAACTATAATACCAAGACCCCAGTTACCTAGAATTTGTGAATTATTATATACCATTTTCATGATACAAGGAATCATGTCCCGAATGACCTATTAGTATAGTAGCCCTAGAAGTTCTAGATATATACATATGATTTACATTACATACTGAAATTAAAAATAACATTGTGTCTCATTTTGAAACAGTCATATCCAGTAGACTATCCTTATATGTCACTCATAATATACTTCTTCACATCCTGTAAAAATATAACATTGAAAGGCGTGAGCTCAGGTGCTCAGTAAAAATAACCATATAGTATAATCTTTCGTAAATAAGCATGAACATTTCTGTCAATTTATATTACTAAAACACAATACTTTTAAACATAAACATTAGAATAATATGGAAATGATTAATCAAATAATTCCATTTACAAATTCACATGGATATTATACTATTCGAATAATCACATGTAATATCAATATTCAATTTCATAATGATGGAATGGATAATGTCGGACATAATAACAACATAGTCAAGGCATCGTGCCAAGACTACAAATAAGATTTTGTCAATTCATAGTGCCAAGACACTAGTTTAACTCATGAGGCCTACCGATTTATCAAAGAGCTATAGCGGGCTCCACCCGTTAATTAATAAGTCCAATGCATTCCACATATGAAAAGGATGAAACATAACATAAATATTAGTATTAAAACTATCATATGAAATGTTAATACGCTAACCATAAACCATATATGGTTTAAAAATAAAAAATCCACAACCAATAATATCACAAAACATTCAAAACAATATGGAATATTTTATCATAATAAATCAACTTCCGACAAGTGTAAAATCCATCAATGGATGATGACAAATATGAAATCAATACCATTTTAGAGAAATATATATTTCTATTTTGAAATCATTTAAAATTCACATAATTAGAAAAGAAATCATTTATTTTGAAATTATTCTCATAATTTTATATGGGATTCTTCAAAGGTGTTATATCGGCATAAAATAGCTACACCCGCCGTATATGTTAAAAAAAATTCTTTCCTTAATTTGGTCGAAAAGGTCATAAAGGACCATGTTTGGAATATGACAGAAATATTCATTTAAAAAAATTCTATAAAAAATCAATCAAGGTAAGAAGTTGCATTAAACCATATTCTAGGAAATATTAAAAATGTTTTGAAATACATTTTTTAGAAACACATATGTAGATGATAATGAAGTCCTAATATATACTCACTTATAAACAACCACATATAATGAAGTGATTATAGAATTAATCCTTACAATATACAATTCCACGATTGATAATATTTTAATATTTTGTATAATTTTTAAATAATTGTTATTTTAGTATACATTAACCAAATACATAAATATGATTTCATTTGAGATATTCTAATATGGATTTCTAAATTATATTTTAGTAGTATCATAGTTTCGGGTGATAACTGATTAGTTTTCCTTTTTATTACTGCTTGCATAACCCATGATTTTTATTGATAGGATGTATTTGATTCACATAAGAAATGATATTTAGTTCTTAAAACTTATTTATATTCATAAAATGAAAATTATTCTTTAATGGTTACGATGTGGAATTGATTTCATCATGTTCATATAGACAGTAATCTGTACGTACGCAAGAGCGACAATATAATTCTATTGATGGTGATATCATATTTAATTGGATTATATAACATATATACAGAATAATTGACGTGATATATTTGTTACTTAAATCAGTTATACTCATTCTTATACCCTTCTAATTTAAAAAGTTTTTGAATAACAGACTACAACACGACTCAGTGACGGTAAGATGTACGTATGCACATCTAGTGGCATGTAATTTATATTATGGGTAAAATAATTAATATGGTTGTAACATAATTATACTAAAATAATAGTATGAATAAGGAACTGGAGTTAATATTTTGAGATGGAAACAACAACGAAATAGGATGTTGAAAAATAAAAGAACTCTGAAAGCGGTGTTGAAATTTTTAACAATTCTTCAGTTTTTTGTATTACAGTTAATCAAATGGTCTCCATAGGATGTGTTACCAATCATATTAAGGAATCTAGGTTTATGTGAGAGTAATTGGGAGGATATTTGAGTAGGGGTTTTCTGAGGAAAATGTAATTTGATGTGTGATTTTGATATAAGGGGATGTACCATTTTATAAGTGAGGTTAGGGACACATTTGGAAAAGCATGAAATAACATTTTATTATACAATCATATTCATTTTATAATGGATCCATAATTATTTTATTTGATGATAAGGTGGGTATTGTTGAAAAAAATATCAACCAATTTATTTTAGATAGGTTTAGGTCACCATATTAACCTTATCATTTAGATTTAACTCTTAGTTAAATATTTTATCTCTTAACATGTATTCATGTATTATTATAATAAATGGTTAATAAAAATATAATAAAATGGGAAGAAAACCCCATGTGGTCTATTATAAATATATCTAACATTATATATGTCCTTTTTTATAGCCATAGAATTTTATAAATATTATATCTATTAATAAAATATATTTTTTTAATCTCATTTATGTTAATTCTGACCATTTTGGTATTTCTTTGAGAGTCTTAAATACATTATCACTTATAAAAAAATTATTTAATAAACCGTAAAATTTCATATTAAACTAAAAAATTAGTGGAATTCATTATAAGTCTCAATTTAAATTTATTTTTATTTTTATAATATCTATTATTTGAATCACTCATTAATAAGATAATTACTGCATCATCATTGTATAATAAATAAATGTAAATATTTAATGTCTAAAAATTATAAATAAAATACATGTATGTAGGAATTTATTTATCATTCTATGTAATTTTGATAGCCTAACTTATGTTATGTATTACCCTTTATTTAATAAAATATAGATATTAAACATTGATTTTAACAATTTTAACTCTTTTTGAAATAATATAATAATAAATGTCCATAACTAATAAAAGTTGAAAAAAAGGATTATATTTTACAATTATGGTTGATTTGGTCAAAAAAACATGTTCAATATAATTTGTACATGTGTTTGGGTAATTATAAAATCATTTTTACCTTTAATTAGCCTTTTTATTTTTAATTGTGGTAAATAAAAGTCAAAATTTACTATTTACCAAAAATTATTTTCATATTATTGAACCAAATTTTGAATAATGATGTCAACCATATCTCTTGGATTTTTTTAAATTCAATTCACAGAAGTGATAAAATTTTGTATTATGCAAATTTCCAAATTCACCTAGAAGGTGGGTAAAAGACTGTGAAAGTTCAAAAAAAAATTAAATATCTAATATTAGTATAAACTTTCTCAAATGAATTAAATTTAACATATATAGGTATGTGTATGGATTTTTACCTAATTTACATTAAAATAAAACCAATAATTATTTAAATAAAAAGTCTAATTTAAACAATAACTCAATTTTTTTCACTATTCATCAAAAATTGAATGTTTTCAGAAAAATAAAAAACAAGTCAACCTATGTTAATATTGATAATACGAATACAAAAATTATATCCATTTGGAAAAATATAATTTAAAAAAATTAAAAAAATTAGTTATTATTATACATAACGGCTAGTTTGATTGGTTTAGGTGTGTTAAAACTCCATGTTGTGTACAATGCAATCTATTGTATTAGTCAAAAGGAAACATACTATTAATGATTATTGTGTTACAGGCTCTGTGGATGTTGAGGAAAATAGTTTTCAATTAAATGTCCACTCTTGCAATAAAAGTTGTGGTGTGAACATGAATAAATTATTTCATAAGGCTGATAATGTCAATAATAATATTACCACCCCTCTACATAACACTGGTGAAATATTCTTTCTTTTCCATATAAATTTTCCACACTGGAGTGAGGACCTTCAGTTCACACACCTATTCATTACAATACCTTTTTAATGGTGGTATTTTTATGTTGTCTTCCAGTAACATGATGTGAGCATTCCGCTCAAAAAATGTATAGACCATTGACAAATTATATTTTATATCTTTATTGACAATGTCATTATCTGTCCCTTCATCAATGAAATAATCAGATATCATATTATATATGTTATCTCAATCATGGATCATCTTCCATAATTTCACTTACTTGGTGAAACGCAACCCTAATATGAAAAAAGTTCATCTATTATAATTCATCCAAGCATATCCCTATCAATATGTATAGAATATGTAGGAGCAGTAAATGATGAGGTAGCATCAGAACTGTTTTCCAACATCTGATAAATATAATTCTAACTCCATGCGAAAGATAATTTCATTTCCCCTATAATGTGTATTACACATTGCTAATTTTTTTTAATATATTATATTTTCCACTTTGAGATAATCAATATGAAACCAAAACATTAGTTTTAATTAAAATATAACAATATCAAGGAAATATAGTGTGTTATCTTCACTTATTTTGGAAACCTCATATGGATGAGTGATCAAGACATCATGAAAATATAAAAAAACATTTCTTCTAAAGGATTACATATTAGAGCTGACACATTGTTGAAAAGATTAAAAATATCATTTTATATAAAATTAGATGGAATAAAACATTGATTAAGAGGGTGACCTCAATTATATTGTCATACAATAACCTCAGTTGGACTATTGGAATCCAATTCAACAAAAGTATTAAAATACCTAGCTCTATCAATCTAATTCTCAAATGATCCTTCTTCTCCTAGAGTAATTTCATCATATTCTGAATCACTTTAATCTACAAAAAGAGTAAAAGAACTAGGAAACTTTTCATATTGATCAATTTTTTACATCATTACGTATATATTAAATAGTTGTTGGTTTGTTATTAACAGGATATGGTGCACACAATTCTAGTATATAAGGGATTATATTTGTATGAAATTTCTTTGTGAGATCATGTATCTCTATGTGATATTTATGGTTCAAAAACTTCTCCCCCCATGATTATATTGATTATAATATATATAAATCATTGGTGTAAAATAAATCCCACCATATATAGATCTATCATTATCCCTAATAGTACATGATTCTAATTGTGATGATTGATGTTGCTACACCATGTGATGATCATGATCACTGTGACTATCTAAATTCTTAACATATCATTCAATATGACTATCATCAAGATCATTTCAGGATCATAATTTTTTCCATATATCTTCTCATGATCATCAAATATTATTTACTTCCTTAGAATTATTAATTTCATTGAAACATTCAATATTTTTTTAGTATTTTGATGATTTTGAGAATGATGTCTTGAAAAATTCCTCTATATATAATTCAATTTCCTCTTCATCATTTTTATCTATAACTCAATCCCTGGTTGTTAGAGAACTAGGTGTAGTAACATGTTCAAAAGAAACATTATAAGTATATTTAGGGATATGTGGATCATTAAACACATTAATTTAGAAATATTATCCTTCTTGTTTAACAATATCCATGGATTTTCATTATTATCATGATAATAATATTCATCTATTTTCTCTATCTCAATACCAATATCCACGATAGACATTATAACAACCTGAAATTTTGAATAAATTTTGTTTCCTGACATTCTATGTTATTTTATTTTATACTCATCAAAACTATTTCTTTCAATAAAATGAGTATAATTAAAATAAGACCATTGGGTTTACACAGTTATATAACTGTTGGTCAACGTGACAGTGGGAAACAAAATGATGTGATTATTTTCTATAAATGCAAGTGATCTTCATTAATTAATATAGAATGAAGATTTGATGGCCCTATCTAGTAGTTCGGACCGATCGAATCCCATCTAAAGGAACTTGGGAAGGAGGTACCACCATTGGGCTTTGCTCTGGACCAAACCCAAGACAAAATTCTTCATGTGAATCTGGAACGGAATTTCCCTCACGAGAAGTTCAACTTGATAGAAATCACTACTCGGGCAATGTTTTCCAGACCCTCCCTTAGATTCTATCACCCTAGCACAACATACTCATAAGTCTTATGTCGGTGTTATAAGGGGCTATGTATGAGACCATAACTGCCTTGTGTAATCCATTGATTTAAATAAATATAGTCATTTATTCTTATGGTGATGTTTGTGAATCTCAAGTATCTAGATAAATATGGGATGTATATTATTGATGAATTTTTGAAAAAATATATTTTAAAATTTTTATGTAACCCTTAAATAAATATATATGTGTAATGATTTTCACAAAAAGTTTCTCTATAGTTGTTTTCAATATGAAATATAGAGTGTAATAAGATCAACTAAATTTTTTATGAATAGTTAATTATGAATAGTGGCTTTACGCTTATGAACATAATGTGATCAAATTTATTATGTAGCCTCACTTAAGAAACTATTAATATAATATAGCTACTTTGATTAAATAATGTGATTCCAGAATTTAGGTAAATAATTGTTTCATAAATTATTTGTTAAGTATTACTTTTTTCGGGTGAATTGTGTTTTTATTTAAAAATTAAATTAAAAAAACTAAGAAAATTATTTTCATTAAATGGAGTTCATTTTTGAAATCAGAGCATTGATATTTGGTTGAGGTGAATTTATGGGATTTTTCTGAAATAGTTGAATATTTAGTGAATAGTATTTTTATTTAAAAATAAAATTAAAAATATTTAAAAAATTATTTTCATAAAATGGAGTTCATTTTTTAAATAAGAGCATCAATATTTTGTTAAGGTTATTTTTTGGGATTTTTCTGAGAAAGTTGAATTTTCGGTGAATAGTGAAAATATAATTTTTGAGTTTCAAGTGTTTAATGACATCTTTATGGTTGTAATAATTATGCAATAATTCCGGACAACTTATGAATAGTAAGATAAGGTATGAGGTGGTCCATGTGTCCAACACCGTGGTCATATACCATGGGAAAGTCCATTGTTTTTTCAATACCACCGATAAGGTGTCCCCTGGCAATTAATGCTTTGTCTCCTCACTTCTCCAATAAATACCAAACCATTCCCTCATTAATTTAATTTCAAAATTCTCCCCAACTATGTTCTGGTCTCTTTACCTCCCATGTAGTCATCACATGGTTCCCTCAAGCCTCCCAAGGTCCTGATCTTCAATCTTTCAAAGTTACTCATTAAGGTGTGGGATCCATTCACTCTCCTCATTTAAGTCATGACTTCCTTTATCTTGTGTCTTATTATTTCCATATCTATATGTTGAGGGTGTGTTCATATATGTTCTCATTTCATTCCATTTCATTTCTAATTGTTGAGAGACCCATTCCACTCTCATCAATTTATTTTCTGAATTTTTAAGTGACGCTATTAGGCTGCCAAATTTTTCGTAAGAGAAATATCATATTCTCTTTTCATTCATGTTTTATTTTTCATGTGGTTTGTAATTAAAATATCTACACCATGATCATATTCAGTACCCACTAGGTATTATTCGTTATTTATGAGTGGGTGAACCTTTTCCCCTATATTTTCAATGTTTTCTAACACCATGTTATATAGTCGTTATTCTACAGAAATTTTATCTCAAAATTTATATCACTTTCCCTTAAGAAATTTTATTGTCTTTTAATATGAATTACTAGACTTATTTAATTTCCATGGGTGTTACGAAATATATATAGATGTTATATTTTATTTTTCAATTTACATACATATAACCCTCACTCCCTTTCCATGGGTTATAAATGACATAATTACATTATTTTTAAGCTCTTTTTAAACATCAATATTTTGACATGAAACCGATTTCATTGATTCCATTTGGGTTATTTAGGAAATTTTTGATTATTATATATGTGTCTCAAATGAATTTAAATACATATTAAGGGTTTTCCCTGATAACACTCAAATTCATTGGGTAATGAGTTAATCTCTTGAGATGATATGTTTTATGATACCTTGGTGAATAACCTTGGTAATTTTTATGACACCTTGGGGATGGACCTTGATGATATGTTAATGAATGTCTAAATGAATTTTTTTAGCCTCATATTCAAGTTATGATTCATGTTATTATCATTAAGATAGTCATATTCTTTCATTTCTCATGTCATTATGTTTTTATTCATGTTCTTATTGATATCACAAGTACATTGATTCCCTTGTTTACCCTTACTGGGACTTCTTTTCACCCTTTCCTTTGATATCTGTCTCCACGATTTGAGATGTAGTAAATGTACATATGATAAACTTATGATGAATCCATAAAAGTGGTTTATAAGATTTTTTTATGTTGTTTTCATGTTTTATGTTCATGATTTCCAAGAAACTATACTTTAACGATCCTCTGTATGTAAAATGTAATGAAAAGTTATGTATTAAAAAGTTTGGATTCCATTATTAGTATCAAAGGATTGTATAGTTATTTATATAAATTATGATATGAAAACATTAGGAATATCCCTATATAAAAGTTTAAATATTGGAAAATCTTCTAGGTATTTTGGTGATTTTATAGTTAGTGGTTTATCAAAAAAATATATCCATGTCCAGATACGAGCAGGTAGAGGCGGCTCTGGCATAGATGTATATATTGATAAAACCGAAAACACCGCTTTGAGCTAGACTCGAACGGGAACTGGTGTAGGACATCGGGCCTTACTGCACTCTTGGTTACGAAACACCTGGGGGATATGTTTGGTTAATCACAATCATTTTATGAATCATTATAAAGGAATTATAGAATAATGTAATTATCTAATCATAATGTTTTAAGACATAAAATCCTTTTTAGTTAGAAGATTCGTAAATGAAATATGTTTCCCACAAAGGATTTATTATTTTAGAAATTTTCCCGATCGTCTAGGAAGACATTAAAGTATTTCCTGAGTAGTTACCTTTTCCTACCCTAGAAAGAGAGGTAGAGTTCTCCATTGAAATCGTACATGGATTTCATCTGATGTCAACGACCCACTATAGGATAGAAAATGTAGAGCTAAGGGAATTAAAGAAACAACTCCAAAATATTTTGGAGAATGGGTTTATCTGACTAAGTGTGTGTCCTTGGGGAGAACCAGTTCTCTTTATGAAGAAGAAGGATGGATTGTTGCATCTAAGAATTGATTATAGAGAACTGAATGGGATCACAGTGAAGAACAAATACTCTCTTCCAATAATTGAGGACCTATTGGAAAAACTTCATGGGGCTCAATTCTTCGATTATATTTATCTTCGTTCTGGTTATCATCAATTGAGGGTGATGAATGATGATATTACAAAAACTTCCTTCTAGTAATTATATGGGCATTATGAGTTTGTTGTTATTCCCTTCGGACTAACTAATGTGCCTTCTATTTTATTGGATCAAGAATATGATTATTTTGGAAACTTATGTTTTATCTAATGGATATCCTTTTTATAGGAAAAACATTTGGTGATTTATTGATAATGGTTAATTTGGATGATGTATTATCTTTTGGAGTACTATATTACTAAGGGAAAGAAAATACTACATGATTTAAATTGAGGAGGAATGGTTGAATTTTTTTTGTATGAATTTTTATATTTATTGTGGACATATGGTGATTTGGTTTATTTCTAGATGATGATGAACCGGGCATAATGAATAAGTTAATAGGATAATTACACATTAGTATGAGACCTTAATAGTAGTCGATGTTATTTGGAGATAAATTTTCTTATTTATTGGGGAAGTCTATGTGATTAAATCCATTGGAGGTTTTGGTTACAATCATAGTTTGGATTATTCTAATGAATTTTAGGGATGATTTTGTATTGAATGGTCTTTCAGGAACATTGGCTACTTTTGTTGACTTTTTGATATTAATAGTCATATTTATTTTTTTAAATGATTATACTTTTTGGGGATTATATGATCACGTACTAACCATTTTAGTTTTAGTTGATTACTAAAGAAAAGGGAAATATATAGTTCGTCTTTTGTCTATTATGTGTTCTCTAAAAGATGATTCTTGTTCTTCTGAGAAGACCGTGTCTTTTTGAATGCTAATTGTTTGGAGAGAAGATTATTTTTGATAGAGAATTATTAAAGGAAATACTCTACTTGAAGGTAATTATATTTCCTTATGTATTTATTCTATGTAGTAAATGAATTCCTCAAAATCATTAAAAGGAACGTAAAACAAAAGTTCTCTTGGTTTACATTTCCTACTGGGTAATCAAAGACAGTTTAACACATCAGAAGTTTGTGATATTCTTATGGTTAATTTTCTCAGAATCTTGTTTTATATCACTCTCCCTGAGAACTTGAACCTTTGTATTCTCTTCCATATACAAGTTTTCCTACATGGAATCCTAGTATGGGTTAACTTGGCTGACCTTTATACTTCCCTTTATTTCTTTTAAAGTAATTGTTTTACTGATTCTTCTTCTAATGTGGGACATTCAATGAAATTTCCAAGCCTAATTTTAAAATTACGAGGACACAATTTCTTATTGGGGGATGAATGTAACAAACTGAAATTTTGAATAAATTTTTTTCCTAACTTTTTGTGTTATTTTATTTTATACTCAATAAAACTATTTCATTTGATAAAATTAGAATAATTAAAATAAGACCGTTGGGATTTGATTTTTATATAATTGTTGGTCAATATGAGTGTTGGAAACTAAATTTTGCTATTATTGTCTATAAATACAAGTGATATTGATTAATTAATATAGAAAAAATATTTTATGGCCCCATCCAGTAGTATTGGGAAGATCGAAGCCCATCTGACGGAACTCAGGAAGGATGTAGCACCGTTGGGATTTGCTCTGGACTAAACCTAAGCTGAACTTCATCCTGTGAAGCTGGAACGGAATCACCTTCACAAGATGTTCAGGCTGATAGAAATCACTACTCTGGAAATGTTGGCCGAGCCACCCCAAGATTCTATCACCCTAGCACACCTTAGTCTTTGGTTCTATGCCGGTTTTATAAGGGGCTATGTAATGAGACTATAACTGCCTTGTGTAATCCATTGATTTAAATAAAAACTGACATTTTTTTAAATGGTGAAGTTTTTTGAATCTCATGTATCGAAATAAATATGGGATGTATATTATTGATGAATTTTTTTAAAAGTATATTTTAATATATTTATCTAAACCTAAAATAATTAAAAATGTGTAATGATTTTCATAAAATATTCGTCTCTAGTTGTGTTCGTTATGAAATTTAGAGTCTAATAAGATCAAAATAATTATTTATTAAATGTTATTTTAAACTTATGATTAGTAATTTTTTCAAATGGATTATATAACATCACTTAAGAAAGTATTAATATAATTTAGGTACCTTGATTAAGTAATTTAATTCATTAAAATAGGTAAATAATTGTTTCTGAAATTATTGGTTAAGTATTAATTTATTAGGGTGTATAGTTTTTTTATTTAAAATTTAAATTAAAAATATTTAGAAAATTATTTTCATAAAATGGAGTTATTTTTCAAAATCAGAGCATCGATATTTGGTTAAGGTGAATTTATTGGATTTTTCTGAAACAATTGATTTCTTTGTGAATTGTTTTTTTAAATTAAAATGAAATTAAAAATATTTAAAAAACTATTATCATAAAATGGATTTCATTTTTGAAATCATAGCATCGATATTTGGTTAAGGTGAATTTTTTGGATTTTTCTGAGAAAGTTGAATTTTCAGTGAATAGTGAAAATACAGTTTTTGGGTTTCGGGTGTTTAATGACATCATTAAGAATGTAAAAATTATGAAATAATTCTGGTCGACTTATGAATAGTAATATAAGTTTTGAGGTGTCTCAATTGGACAATACCATGGGATAATACCATGGGCAAACCCATAGTTTTTCCATTACCACTATTGAGGTGTCCCTTGGCAAATAATTCTTTGTCTCCTCAATTCTCCTATAAATACCAAGACATGGCCTCATTAAATTCATTTAAAAATCCTCCCCAAATATGTTTGGGTCCTTTTACCTCTCATGGAGTCCTCTCAAGGTTTCCTCATTCCTCCCACGGTCCCGACCATCAAGATTTCGAATTTACTCTTCAAGGAATGAGATCCATTCACCCTCATCATTTTTGTCATGACTTCCTTTCAGTTGTGTCTCATAATTTCCATCTCATTATGTTTAGGGTATTTTATATTATTTTCTAATTTATTTCCATATCATGTACTATTTTTGAGAGACCCTTTCTTCTCTCATCAATTTATTTTCTGAATTTTAATGTGACGTTGTTATGCTGCTGAATTTTTCATAAGAGAAATCACATATTCTCTTTTATTTCATGCTTCCTTCTCATGTGGTATGTCATTAAAATATGCATACCATGATCTTATTCAGTAACCATAAATTATTATGATTTATTAATGAGTGGGGGTCCCTTTTCCCATCTCTTTTAAATGTTTTCTAAAACCATGTTATATAGCCATTATGCTGCAGAAATTTCGTCTCAAAATTTCTATCTATTTCTCTCAAGAAATTAAATTGTATATTTATGTGGAAAAACTGAATTATTTATTTACTATGAGAGTTCATAAATATATATAGATGAAATATTTGATTCTGTAATTGACATACAAATAACCCTCACTCCCTTTCCATGGTATATAATTGACATAATGGTCTTATTTTTAAGCTCTTTTTAAAAGTCATGATTTTGACATGAAACCCATTTATTTGATTACATTTGGGTTATTTATGAAGTGTTTTATTATGATCTATGTGGATAACATGAATGTAAATACATATTAATGGTGCAGCTAGATAGCGCTCCAATGCATTGGGTAATGAATTAATCTTTATATATGATAAGTTTTATGATACCTTGGTAAATAACCTTGGTACTTTTTATAAAACCATGGGGATTGACATTGGTGATATGTTCATGAATGAATAAATGAATTGTTGTATCAACATATTCATGTTATTACCTATGTTTTTTTCATTATGATATGCCTATTTTTTCATCACTCATATCTTTATGTTTTTATTCATGTTCTTATTGATATCACAAGTATATTGATTCCAATGTTTACCCTTACGGGCCTTCTTCTCACCCATTCCTTTGATGTCTATCTCCAGTATATGAGATGTTTTAAATGTACACAGGATGAACCACTGATGAAGCCTTACATGTGGTTTAGAAGAATGATTTATATTGTTTTCATGTTTTATGTTCCTGATTTCCAAGAGACAAGACTTTAAAGATCCTCTATATGTATAATGAAATGAATTGTTATGTATTAAAAACCTGGGATTCCATACACATTTTTCATGATCGATGATCAGTATAGTTGAATTAATCTTAAATTTTGTCATTATCTCTCACCAATCACATATTCCATAGATTCCACATTACATAAACTATGTTTAAATATAATTTTTATAGATTGAAAGCACCACACTTATCATTAGATTCTTCTCCTTATTTAACCAATCCAATTTCATCCAACTTGGATGATAACATCCTAGTGTATAACATAGAATTAAATATTGATCTTTTATTGGATATTTCATACAAATTTATCATCATAAATCTAAAAAGATAGATTAATTAACTTTTCATCCTTACAACTATGAGTAATTATAAAAATATCACATAGTATTGAAATATCCATTTATAGGAAAAAAATACATTTTATACAAACATGAACAATATTTTAAAATCACCATCGATTTCAGCATCTATAGGAAAACATAGAGTATTATCTCATGTTAACAATAAAAGTTCTTTTATGTAATTAAGAATCCTACTAACACTAGGTATACTACCTTGGATATCTTAAATAATCCATCATGAGGTACACTAAGAAACATAGAACATTCCTTCGATGTCATATATAACACCTCTCTATCGATGAATCATATTATTACATCCTCCCTATATCCGAAAAAATATTTATTTTTGATAGGAATCATAAAATTTCATCAGATAATAAAAATGGTAATTTCTTGTTAACCAATTCATCAATATTTGATTATCTATAACATTTAGTATGATAAAATGTCTAGATGGAATCCATTTTGAGACTATTTAATTTTCTAATTAGGAAACCCAATTCTCTAAGTTCAGGTTTCATTAAAAAAAAATCAATCATCATGAAGATCCTATGTGTTTCATCGATGGAATCACCCCTTCTAGAGATGATTATACTAGTGTCATCAGAAGGTCCATACTAGTCGGTTGATGATTTATTTTGAATAATAGAGTAAGATAAAATGATCTGTCTAAGTGGAAAAGATGTATTTGGGATTTCAAATGATTTTTAATTACATGAATCGATAAATCTTATGCAGAGTTATATCTTCTTGGAATTCAATAACATATTAATATAAAAAAAATTATCCTAAAAAATAATTACTGTAGTAAAGCATCAATCAGAAAGTAATCATTAATCATTTACAATGTTTAATCAACCAATGGTGCCTCGTCCAAGATGAATCATTGACCATGAACTATTAACGACAATTCATAAATAGTAACTCATCAATGGTTAATCATTTATGGGGACTCATCAAAGGTGACTCATAAACTGTGACAAATAAATGGCGACTTTTTATCTGATACATATCATACCTACGCCATGTTTTATACAGTTTTATATTATTGAATTTAAATGATTCTTGAAGATATCTGAAATCTAATGTAATGATCTAATAAATTCTATAGTTATATATACCTTTTGATAATGATATGTTAAAATTTTATTTCTCCCATAAAAGTGAATTTATCTATAGTGAGATATTATATTTTTATGAATTATTATAGATGTATTGTTATCAAAAAAATTTGGGTCATGTCTAAATTGGTATCTAGTTTCTAGTAATGTTTATTTCTTCTAATGAATTTTGTAGAAATCCATCTAGCACTATTTATAAGATTTAAAATTAGAAATAATAAAACAAATATTTATTACCATAACATGATAAAATTATTTTTTCTAAATGATAAAAATTTATTGAGAATGCCTTTCTGCCTAAATTACATCCACCATAGTCATAATTTAAATAAATGACTAAATAAAAAGGTTATCATATTTTATATAGCAATATTCAATTAGTTGTATGTTTGAGGTATTTAAATAATACATTAACAACTAATATATTTAATTCATTGGTATTTTGTTGGAATATAGAACACATAAACACACATAACATTTTTTTTATTAATACATATATCAAAATTATTTTTAATAAGAGATTTGTAACATCAACAAATTTAAAAAAATGAAATATGAGAAGATCTATTCCTATCATACCGAGCACTGGGAGGCTGATTTAAATTGTAAAAATCTATTTTTAATATAGAAAAATGGATTGGAAAATTTCGATTTTAAAAACAAAGTGGTTGTTAAATAAAAATATAAATATAATCCCATTTAAGAATAATATTCTAACATCCATTTAATATTTTTTTTACATCAAAATGTGCTTTATATGAATGAAATATCCTAATGGAATCATGTATATATATACGTTTAATTTTTACTTCAAAATCATTACCTTATTCATGATTATAACATTAAGAAGATAATTTATCCTTTTTATTACTATGGATCATGATTCATACACCATGTTTCTAAATAGAAATTTATATCCACTAGTTAATGATTCCTTAGGTCAATCACCAGGTTCTGAAACAGTATTTCATTCATATTGGGGATGTTATTATTACATAGATATTATTGAGCATGCATCATTTATGGTATTTTGTATCATTGTGACATGAAATCATGTTAATAAATTTCACCTATATAGAAGAACTAGTATGTATAACTCTATCTAGTTCCCCTACAAAATACCTAAGCGGTGATATTTTTATATACTTATATTTGTTTGAAAATATAGGCCAGATGTTTCGTTATATTCTACAGATCAGGGTTCTTGCTATTAAATGGATGAATCTCATCATTATTTTACATAACGATCATATTATTTGGAATTATGATTCAAATTTTATAGATCATCCTCAATATTAGTTAATGTTTTCATAGATTCATTACGGTCAGTTTTATAAAATTTAATGTCAAAACAATCATTTATTGTTTAAATTATTTTATTAAATCCGTGGTAATACATATTAGATGTTGAATGAACATAAAAAATTCTTTCATCACTCATGGAATAATGGATTTCATGATTATCCATAGTATGTAGAATAAATACCTTTTACCAAAAAACTCTAAACTAATTGACATTTAGGTTACTATTATTTTATTAACCATAAGGTGTTTATTTTATGAGCGCTATAATTATGACTTTATTTATCATTTAGTGGACTATATTAATAGATTATACACAAAATAATTCATATATTTCAAATTAATATATCATAGTTTTGGCTTTCTATTGAATATTTATATTTTATCTTTCTAAAACATTATTTCTTTGTGTACATGGTGTATAAAAGTTGTGAATGTTACTATTTTGAGAAAAAATTTATTAATGTATTAATTTTCATATTTAGGGCAATAATTACATCTTATGGTTATAATATTAAGTCTACATAGATTTACAATAGAATTATCATAATTAATAAAACAAGAAAAAGCTTCAATTTTTCGAGATATAATAAATACCGAACTGTACATAATGATGTTGTATTCCAAAACATAAAAATATTATTTTCCAATTAAACTAGAAACTATAGAAGCTCCAAAAAAGTCTATATGTACAAACAATAGTGGATGAGAGGTAGAAATATAATTCTTATATTTAAAATAAATACTTTTTAGTTTTTCATTTTGGATGGGATCCCATAATTTATCATTTGAGTTTTTTAATTTTTTTAGATCATTAAATAACCCCTTTCTAGTTATATTTCTATGGGAAGGAATATTAAAATAGTCTATTATATTATGCCAAATTCATGATTCATTGTGAAAGGGGAATAAGTGTGAAATATTTTTAAAATATAATGAAGTCATTCTAATAGAATATACATTGTCATTTAAACATTTTTATCAACAAAAAAATTAAAAATTCAATTTTTTAATTTTAAATAAAACCAACATCACATAACTGAGATATTATATGAAGATAATATCTTAAACCATATAAACAATTAACAAAAGAATTTATTAAAGTATTATAAATAATGATTTGGCTATGGTTGATGATTTTCCCTTTATCGTTGTATCTATAAGTGACATGATCACCCTCAAAATTGATCAAAATTTTAAAATTTAAATAAACTAATGTCATATTTATAATAAAACCAAATTTTAGATACCATTTTATCTTACTCTATGTTTTAAAATAGGATTCCTATAATTAAATTTATTTAAAAACTGGTTTTTTACACAAATCCACATTCATCTAGTTTTGTTAGTAATTAGAGATTTTGGTAACCATAATTTTCCACTTTTTTCTGTTTAATATATTGTATAATTCTATAAATAATCAATTTATTTTCTTTATTAGAGATATAATTAAGAGTATATGAATTTTTAGAACTGGTATTGGATATAAGCCTCATTTTTCTATTTTTCAATACGTAGGTGGATATATTATGCCTATTATATACATGGTAGATTTTTTCATTCCAATAATTAATGGTATAATTTTAATTGCAATTTTAATGATTTCTATATAAATTTTTTATTTCTAATTAGACATATTTAATTCAATGATCTATTTCAATAGTTTATCATTTTTTTCCTTTTATAATAGTAAGGATTGTTTTAATATTTACTATCCAAGAAAGATATTATTTATTATATTTGTAATTATATTTCATTTCATGAATGGTTTATTCCGATATGTTATAGAAATCATAAAAATAACCATCTGTCACATTTTCATCAATACTAATATTATCATTATTTGTAGATTTTATTTAAATATTATTAGTAGAGGCATGAAGAATATTCATTACCTCATATGTGATTACTAAAAATGATATATTTTCTGTTTCAGACTTATCTGTTTGATTAGTTTAAGAGTCACTTGAACTATCTCTTGAGTCACTCCTTATTTCATTCATTAGTTTTTGAACCATCTTTCATTATCCATCTATATCTTTTTATATATCAATTTTTTATAGTTATATTTAAAATGTTCTTTCATCAGAAATTCATAAAAAATGATTTCATTTTGTATATCATCCTTTTAACTATCTTTTTTTCTACATTCCATTGAATTCATAATTAGTTATAAAATTTATTTCTAGATGAACATAATTTTATTATAGTATTTCATAAATATTATGGACATGTTGGCCATCTATTCATAGATATCATCAATAGATTCTAATTTACTATTATATTTATCTCGTACATTTTCCCATTGTTTGTAGTTTGTCATTATGAATACTATTAATATTCATTTGGGTTTATCTTCATTGATCTCCCTATTGTATTGAATATCATATTTATACATCCTAATAATGATTGTAAATTCATCGAAAGGTAGTTTCCATAAATCACAGTATTCCTTGATTGACATAGATGATCATATCCATCTTTTTATGTTGACATCTAAGTAGTTTTTTCTTCTAATATTTTTTATCCACTTATTTCATGAGTGAATGAATTTTATTCACTATTTCAATGTTCCCAAGATAAATTCCAATTATAGGTTTAACACAAATCATTTTAAAAGTATTATATGTAATTTTTTAGGTATTTATCCTCACTTCGTTAAAATTTTATGTTACTTCTTGAGTGACAGTAATGGTACCTCATATCTCAAAATAATATTTTCAAGTAGATATTCTATTTAATTCATCACCACTAAAGGTTAAAATTAATTAATTCATTGATTTATTTTTATTATTTTACGATTTTTTCATGATTTATCCTATTTAACTCTAGAATATGGTGGTATTTTATCATGATTTTCTATGAAAGTACAAATTTAAAAAATATAATCTCTAAATTTATTTTCATTTTGATTTAAAATTCAGAATAATTTGTGAAACTAAATTATAATGGTATATTTGTATTGTATCCTTCTTTTCAATTATATATAATAAACTAAAATTTAAATATTTTCTAAATTTTTTAATATTATATTAAAACTAAATTCAATGTTCAAGAGATAAACAAGAATGAGATACCAAATATTGGGAAGATTGAGTTTCTCAAGTGTGTGTATGTGGGGGGTGTGGGTGAGTACACAATAAAAAATAAAGTTATAAAGTTAATATAAAATCACATTAATAAAATAATTTTACATGTTAATCAATGATGAAAATTGATATAATAGTTTTCCTTTCCAAATATTTTCCGTTGTGTAATTAAGACTATGTTAAATTAATGATTTAAATTATTATACCTTTTTCAATCAATTCACATAATCAAAAAATTATATATAAATCTAATTATTATTATCTATCAATGTAATAGTTTTTATAGATTTAAAGAATAGGGTTTTTAGTAATAAAACAAAACAAAATAACACATCTAAATAAAAATGTAGTTCATTCATAATATGTAACATAATCCCCTCCACATTAAAATACCCTTCTTCAATGATGTTTATAATTATCAAAAATAAATAGATCAACAACCACAATTAGGTAAATGAATAGATGAAACAACCTATCGGTTCTAAAAATACACTTCTACAGTTATAGAAGGGAAATAAATGGAACAAGACAATCAAGGTCCTCTTCCATAGACACCAAGGGCACACAGTTGAAAAATGAGAAAGTGAATAAAATGTATTCTCTATTTTATGTGCATGAGATAGTGTGTGTTTGACAACTCAATTTTATAACTCTAATAAAAGTATAATTGTAGTAATTTTTATTTGAAATTAAAATATTTTGAACAGAACGGTGATGATCAGTTTAGTATTATCATTATTGTTCAAATACTCATATTAGTATTGATGGGGAGTACTATATTCTATTTTGAAATTTTATTCAAAATATAGGATCGTATGAATTAATAGGATTGTTGTAGTTGATTTTTATTAATATCTCAATCTATCATTGTAATAGATTTTGTGCTTTCATGTCATTATTCCTTGAAGAAGATGATTTTGTAATAATGTTTAGGTTAGTAGATTCAATGTCACAATTATCCTGTAGACATATCAAATAGTTATAATCATACATAGATAGATGGTCCTTCACATATATATAACATCACTGATTGAAAAGATCGACAATACTTTGAAAATATTTGAGTGTGTGTTAATTAATTGATAAAATGACAAAATATTTTCCATTTATATGTGAATGGAAATATATGATATTCTATTAATGTCTAATTCCTTTAACAATAATGGTAGCATGAAACTAGGTGTGACTAAGCGTCTAATATTATCTTAGGAAATAGGTACTTCTAGTTGGCGGTGAGTCAGAGTACATTGGACACTCAGTGTTTGGAGGATACAAGTCATTGACTATAGCTTATCCATAATGACTGCAGATCCTCATCTGTGACTCAGATGGTGAAAGCAAGATTGTTTGTGACTCTATTGGAGGTAGCTCATCCTCAGCGGTAGCACCTAGATAGAGGTGCCTCTAATTCTTACAAAACAGAATTATTATAAATATTGTCCCATATAAAATACTTTCAAAAAATATATAAATTATATTTAATAAAACAGTAATGGTTTGTTAAAATAATATTATTTAATTACTAAAGTCTATACATAGAACGAGGTTCATATAGTGATCCACTCATAATCATGTGAAAATTCAGTTTTGGATGTCAATTATTGAAATCACAAAAGATTCATATGAGGTTTCACACTACCTTAAAAGAAGGAAATTATTTACAGCAGAGTTTAATGAATTATTTATCAAAGGCTACTTTTTCTATCTAAATTATCTACACATAGCTACGTAATCCTTGAAACCATTTCAAATACGTACAAGAGAAATAATTTTATAACGTAGGACTTTTAAGATTTAGATAAACCATTCCAATTCAAGAAATAGAAATACTCACCTAAAGAATCATTCTTATAGAAATTATTCACTATGTACATTCTTGGTTATTTTAATAGATTCTCCTTCGTGATTCCCACCCTATAAGGTCCATTAAATAATAATTCTTATAGAAATCATTCACTATGTTATTCCCATGTGTATATCTTTGAAAACTGACTTTTATCCATTCCAAATTGTATCTTGCCCCCTTTCTCACATTAAAATATTTATTGGTGAGGATGAGTTCTCTTAGGGTAATAATTGGTGACTACCCAATGGTTTTCAATTAAAAGGATGGAACATATTTAGTTTATATCACAAAACATATCAATTGTTTTTATCTAGACCACATTCATATCCCTTATTTCATTAATGCTTCCTCATCTAGTAACCAAAAGACAGAATTTGAACATCAATATACTTGGTTTCATCAATTTCTAAACCAAAATCCTTTAAATTATTATTCATTATTTGATCACTAATATGAAATTCATTAAATAGCAATATATTTTATTTTTTCTTTCTATGAACAAAAAGCCTTATCCGATCTAGATAGTGGTAAATATGATGGATTAAAAAGATCCCATCATCAATAATACCCACAAAATATATTATTGTAGAAATTTTTTGAAACATTAATCCACATTACAAGATGTTAAATAGCATAGATGGATCCACCCACATGGTTTTAAAATATAAAATATTATATATGTGGGATTTAATTCTTAATCTAGTGTGATACATTAGACTCCTTATAGTTGATTAATACATAAATCATTATCATTTGATATTTCCCTCAAGATGCGGTCACTTCATTCAATGATTATTTCCATGATGGCCCCAAACATTCAAAAACATTGTCTATGATGTTAATCCATCTTTTCTCTTATGTTAATACATTATTTAGACTATTAATTCATAATGTATTGAGCTTGGGATAACACTAGTAATTAATGAGTGATTCCTTAATTTGAGAGCTAGAGGCCAACACTTATTGTTTGTTTAGGGATGCTATTGGGGGTGATCCATGGAAAACTCTACTAATGAGCTAGGGATACCTTTCATTCATATATAAATATTCCTCTCATGATGGTCAATGGATCCCTTTATTGATGAATTAGTGATATTTTTGTTAAATATCAAACGACCCCTAATTTTTTGATCATAAGATACCATATGTGAGGAGCATAAAATGGCCCATTATTCCTTTTCTCATGAGTGTAGAATACCCAATTGATTTAATGTGTGTAAGATAAAATATCATCTGACTATGATTTTTCCTAATCCATTCCCTATTATATTTCATTAGAGACAAATATGAGTAACAAAAATAGCCTCTCCTATATATTTAAACTCCATCCATTTGAAGTAACAATGTCTCTATTAGTCAATGTCACTTGATTCTAGACAAATAGGAATAAATTTTTGACACCTTAAAAAAAACTACCCACACATTTTGATGTTCTCTCTACCATAAAAGCTACCATAATTATTCTTTTCATTCAGCATAAAAATAAATGTTATATCTATTTATGTGACTCTAGAATTTGTGCTATATAATTCCCTTCATTGGAATATATAGGATCCCATTCTCATTGGGCATAACATGACATAAAATAACATAATACTCCTTTATCATGATCCAAATGCATCCCTATATGGATATAAATTCCACAGAAACATCACACATGGATTCAAACTATTGAATTATCATATTATATGATTAAATATGATAGATTATATTTTCAACTTTTGGTGACCTCCAAAATGATTTGTTTTATTTAATAAATTTAATAATGGTAACTGGTAGTCATATTAAATCATCTACAAGGATTTATAAATGTGTCTAAAATGATTAAGATAGTCCTAGAGTATATAATGAATCTCCCTAAAATGGTGATATAGGGCCCACTTCAAATTCCATCTACTAATTCCTAACACAATGCATTATTGGTTAGGGTTTAGAAACCCCGTAAATTTAGAGAGTAGGTCTACGCATACTCAAAATTTCCATGTCTGCGGGAATAATGGAAATCAAAATATAGACATACCATCCTAATGATTAAAAATATATCCTCATATTATACTTAAAAATTATAATAACATTTAAAATATCTCATTAATGTTGTCCATTACTTATAAATGAAGTTATTTTTTTATATATATTATTTAATTACAGAATAAAAAATAATCATTGATGTGTTCAATTATTTTTATTTAGTATCCAATTTTAAAAACCATTTTTTTAAATGTCTAGTAACATCATTTTTTCTGTATCAATACATTAGTGTTTTTTCTCTCATCAAAAGGACCCCAATTGTAATTTCATTAATCAAGTGGACATTAATATCTTCTAACCACTATTAGTAGACCACATCAATCATCATCATCCTTCATTCACCATCAACTAACCCCTTTATTTACTCTACAATTCATTATAACTATTGATTTATTAATCCTATGCCCCTCATGTTTTTTCCTTTATAAAATGATATATGTATTCATAGAATATGATAGTAAAAACATAATAAAAAAATATGTAAAAAAATATTTTAATTATTATTACATATCACCTATTGTTATTTTATGTTACATTATATATGTTTTATATAGATATATGTTTTTTACTATCATTTTATTAATAAAAAAATCAATTTTTATTATTAATCATAATATTACATTCATTGAGTAATTCAAAAATTGAAGATATATGTTGAAAAAAAGTTACTAGTTTTTAAAAATCAATACTAATATTTAATACAGTTTGATATGTTATACTAGTCACCATTTTTTTAAATTTTATTTTATTTTACTATTCATTGAATATTATAGTTTATAAAACATATTTGGTTCTATTGAAAATATATTTGATGGAGAAATGATTTTTCTTATGAATATAAGAAAAATTATTTTTATTCATACTCTGAACATCAGTTATTTAAATGTGATAAAAATGTCATTTCGATCCTTTAATTCTTTTAATTTAAATACATGATCTCTTTTTTTAAACTCTCTTTTATTGATTCAGTTCAATCGCCACAAGAAGTATGAATAAATTATTTATATTACATTTAAAAATATCATTTGGGTATATAATCTATTCCTAATAACAGGTAAAATATAACAATTCATATTACATTATTGATTATTATTTACTAATCATTTTTATGTGATTAATATTATATAATATAACATTCTTATCTAAAAACAATTATAAATAAGTTAAACTTACTAAATCATAATTAATTATCATTATCATCGATTTTTATTACTAAATGTAAATCATAATTGTTATTCCTTATGTTATTTTATGTTATCATTATTATAGATTATTTTATAATCATTCTAATCATGAATATCAAAAAATTTGATATTGAACCCTAATATTTCATTATTTGACACAATGAATAACTAGATATAGGTTTTGACATATTATAAAACAACATTACAATCTATATTAAGATATGTTACATTATGATAAAAACATCTAAATTATCATAATCAATCACTATTCATTATAAATTATACTTCATATTAACAAAATATATATTCTTTGGTATTCAAAAATAATAATTCTAAAATAATTTTAATATAATTTTATATGTTTAATTAATATAGAAAAAATTTATTATCAAAAAGTTATATAATTTATAATTTAAAATATTAGAAATAATTTTTTTGAATTGTTTGATTCCATTTATTATTATTAATATTTAATATTTAGTGGTTTACATTATGAATTTTAAATTATAAATTTTTCTTACATAGTTTTCTATTTTGAATTGGTTAATTTTTATGTTTTGATAAATAAATAAATTTATATATTTTATGATTTAAATATGAAAATAAATATTTTTTAATTTTTTGTAACTACAATTTTATATTTTTTTCACTCTTATATTTGTCATAATAAAAAATATTTAGTTAAAAATATTTAATATTTTTTAAAACAATAAAAATATGATTTTTGTTTTTTTGAATAAAAAATTTATTTATAATTTTTTGGTGAAATTTTTTGACAAACAAAATATTGTATTTAAAATAATATTTTCATAAAAATTTGATTTAATAATATTTCATTATATATTGAATAATGATATTAAAATAAAACAGTTTTTTTTAATTTTTTATCATTATACTATTTTTAATTTTAATTGTTCAAATAACATTATTTATACATAAAACATGATATTTATTATAGGTGATAGCGGTTCATATTTATATAACCACATGGTGAACAAGTTTTTATTATGAAAAATGGTTTATCATATTCTAATGTTTTTAATGAAATTATTCTCAGAAATAAATTTATTTCAAATAAATTAATTAAATATTTATATATGTGAAATATGAATATGTTGTTATATCAATGATATTTTGATTTAAAATTTTTATAATCCATGTTACTATCCTAGGATTTGGCATATTTAAATTGGGAATAATTAAGAATCCCTTGGTGATGTTGATTTTCGATATAAAAATACTCATTAAAATGAAGAATTTTTTTTATATTTATGTGTAGTAAATTGACAAAACAAAATTGATTGAGTACATATACAATGATTCTATTAAGGCATTGAATCAATATTATATTTAGTTTATAGATCCATCAGAATTCAACAGATTAGTGTACCTGGAATCCATGAATAGTTTTAGTGATAATTTATTTCTCAAATTTCAATATCTATTGTAAGACATTAATTCTAAATACAATGATTATATATTAAAAAAATAAATAAATAAAAATTTATGATTGATTGTATTTCTGTAATAGAAGAAACATATCTTCCACATTGATTTTATATTACATTGGATTGAGAATTTTATTTATTTCAATGTGTCGTAAATGTGGAATATCAAATACAATGTTTAATGAAAAAACTAAAAAACATTATTATAGTATGAAAATTATAAATATTTTTTCAATGGATATTTTTTATTCTATTATAATTCATTATTATAATTATTTCTTTGAGAATTCAAATGATGAAAAAATATTACGATTTTTTGAAGATGAGAAAATGTATGTGAGAAAATTATGTCAACCATTGGAGTTTCTAAAATGTTTGAAAATGGATCTTAAATTTCCTAAATTTAAGAATAATTTTATAAATATGATGAATTGGAAAGGAATATATAGATTGTAAACATATCAGATCCTTAATAGAAAACAAGGTTCATGTCTATTTTTTTAATATAAAACATATCTAATAAATTTTATATGATTAAAAAATTAATCATGTTCCATATAAGGATATAGGTGTAATGACCCATAAAATTCAATGAATTTTTTTTCATAATTTTTTTTGGGAATTTTACAGGAACATAGTTTCTGACGGCACCAGATTCCGAGTCCCGGTGTGCCCGGAATATTTTTCCGAAGTTTAGCTCAGGTACATTCAGTGAACGAACGAGCGGGTTTTTCTAACATTTGAAGTGGTGCTTGGAATCGAATTCTGAGGGAACCAATGGAATCGTAGAGCTGGTATTTTCTTAGAAACACCTTTTTTGGAGTTGTGTTTTCTCGGGTGTAGTTTTTAATTTTTTGGGTTAAGTTAAGGAATAAAATAAAGTGGTGCGACAATTTATTTTATTTTACTTAAAGCGTCTTAACCTATGTTAAGAGGATAAGGTGGAACCCACAATATCTTACCCACTTGGTAGGATATTTGTGAGGAGGGTCCCGCATGAGCCCCACTGTTTCTTTACTTTTAAGTAACGCACCCGCACCCCCCCCCCCCCCTTTTAATGAAGTCAAACCGTGCGTTTATTCTGTTTATGAAATGCATCATTAATTTGGGCGGTTAAATCATTACAATTAATTCATTGAATTAATTGTTTTTTTCTTTTCATTTAAATTTAAAAATCATAGGTTATGATAATAAAATAAGTGTTGAAATTATTTTATTTCGTTGGATTTCTGGTTGTGGAAGCCTTTGGGAGAAAAAGAGAGCCTTGAGGATTCTTCATTCTTCGATGAAGAACGCGAAGAACGCACCACCACTGATGAAGAAAGCCGACCTCCGAAGGTGGACGATGGCGAGAGACACCTTCCTCAGAGATCACCTAATGCCAACGACACTCATTCAATGAAACATTCTTCCGTGGCGATCCTCTTCTTCCACAATGATCCTCTTCTTCCGCGACGGTTCATTCCACGACGAACTCTCGTTTGACGACAACGCTGAGGTAGGGGTTTATTTTGTGATTTCTTCCATCGCCATCTTCCTTTCATTTGAGAAGCCTGATATTTCAATAAAGAGAGATGGTCAGACCACACGAACACGGCCGACCCTCCTCCCCCTTGTTGGTTTGATTTTTATTGCAGCACGAGCAAGGCAACGCGATGCCGAAGCACCACACGGAAAATATTAAAGAAGGGGAAGAAGTGCATCGCCATCACGCCACGCCGTTGAAAATGAACCAAAGAGGTGGCGTCGTCGCTCCGCACCAGAGAACTATGAATGCACCACAGCCGTAGCGGGGCTGTGGCAGAGGGGCGTGGGGCCGTCGCGCCGCGTGGGATGGACGAAGGACGCAGCCGGTTCTGGGCCGCGGAGGAGGCGGGAAACTGGGGGACGGTTATGGGCAGCCGGCATCGGAGGAGGGGGGATCGGCCCTGCCAGTCCCGTGGCGGAAAAAGCCAGCTAGCCGGAGCGGGCCGGCCGGACCGTGGATGAGCCGGGGGTTTGAAACCCCCGAATGGCTGGACGTGAGCGGCCCTATTAAGGGGCTGCAGTTGTTACACGCGGGGGCAGCTCCCCCCGCATCCGAACGGCTCGGCCGTTCGGCCGAGCCCCTAGATAGCGCGCCGCGCGCTTGGTCGGCTTCCCTGGCCGGTCCGCCCGACCGGGCCACCAGGCCAGGCCGGGCCGCACCGTGCCCATGTGGGCCAGACCCAGACCCGGTTCGGGTCGACACGGTTCGGGCCGACCCTGGGGGTATCGGGCCGGGTCAGGCCGGGTAGGGCCGGCCCCGAACCCCCTAATACAGAACCTCTTTGGTCTATTGCCCATAACATGAGCTGCAGGCCTCCGATCGATGCACTATCACCTGCGATATGATCCTTGGATCAATACGGTCTTTTCGGTATATTACACTCAAGGTTTCAGAAAACTTTTGGTTCGTACACGAAAACAACCTAGCCCTCGGAGCGGAAACACTTATAACATGAGCTCTGGATACCCGATTGACGTGCCATCGACATTGTTGGATTCCTCTTAGTGAGACAGAACTTTTGGATTACTCTACTAACGGTTTGGATGTAGGTGGAGTACGTTCGGGTTGGTTTTGAATTAAAAACCAACCGGACCCCTAGGACGAAAAAGCCAATAACTCTCAGACCGGGTGTCCGATTGACGCACCATCTGTGGCGTTGAGTTCCTATTGACGATACGGAAGTTTTGGATACATCAACTGAGGACTATGTTTCAGTTGATGTATCAGCCCCTCGGCTCATGGAGCGGACCTTCCCGAACGAGCTTGCTGTTTATGGGAACCCTAGAGATGGCTATGACCGCAATGGCGATGAGGACTGTACAGAGATCCTCAGTGGATTCGACGATGATGAATACAACACTCAGAGATCCTACGTGGATCATTGCTACCGATCCTGTGTGGGTCCGATCCTATGTGGTTCAACGCTCTGTGGTCATGTGTGGGCCATCGCTTACAGATCCTGTGTGGGTCCGATCCTGTGTGGGTCATTGCGGGGGTTAGTTATCTATCGATCCTATGTGGGTCAGATCCTTTGTTGGTCATTGCTGGGGTTAGTTATCTATCTATCCTTTGTGGGTCAGATTCTTTGTGGGTCATTGCGGGGGTTAGTTACCTATCGATCCTGTGTGGGTCAGATCCTTTGTGGGTCATTGCGGGGGTTAGTACCTATCGATACTTTGTGGGTCTGACGGCTTAGATGAATCAATGGTTATATATGATCATCTCTATCGTCATACGAAGAAGTATACCTGTGTGAGATGAATCCTGTTTTTCTTTCCTATGTGGATTTTGTTGTGCTATCCTGTGTGGATTACATTTTTCTTTCCTGTGTGGACTGGGTTGTGATTTCCTCTGTGGACTAGGTTGTACTTGATCTTGGATGTTGGAGCCGAAATGGAATGGATGACTTAGGTATATGTATGGGAATATACCTATGTAGTGGCAGATGTTACTTTGTGATTGTATATTTCCTTTGTGGATTATCATTTGTGGATTCTAGGAGACCTTCGGGGGTCTCAGGGTCCCTACTATGTAGCTTATACTCACCCCTACAAGGGCCATGCCCGTACTACATTGTGTTGGTTTTAGACGATGGACATCGCTGATCATGGTTGAGGCTTGCGAAGTAGGACGGTACCCTGAGGTGGATCACTGGGCGGGACGTACACAGAGCGGACGGCTGGACCCAAGGAGCTGTGGAGGCTATCTGTACCCACCCTTCAGGTGGGGCTTCCAGTGGATGGTTTGAGGCTAAGGCTTTACTTTCAGTTGTTGTTTTTCCCTTTCCAGTTGTAATTTACATTCAGTTTGGGTTTGTATTCTGGCCCACTTACATTTCCACACTTACTTTTGTACTCAGTTTTTACTTATTTTTTACTTCTTCTTTCTTGCTCTGTGGTGTTTATTGTTTACTTTATAAAGGAAATGCCTTCCCATTTTTACCAGGAATTACGCCTTGGTGCTAGTTGCCTGCCCCAGGCCTATGGAAGGCGGGCTTGGGGTAGTCATGACATAGGCCCCGAGGATGGGTCGTGGCAAATGGGTATCAAAGGAGTTCGGTTCTACTGCAGAACTTTGGACACTGAACGTTTTCTATGTGAAGCAATAGTTTTAAGAATATTCGGTGTGGTTATCAGTCCATGGAGTCTAGTGTTGGTGTGGCAGCCGACGTATCTGTACACCAGGACCCTGACTTCTGATTTCCGACTTAATGCACGAAAACATTGATTGCATGTGTGTTTCGAGTTTTCTTTGTGATTATCTTGTGTCTGCTCACCAGGTATACTGTTCTGACCATGGCGCACCTGTCTCTTTTCAGGATGGCCCCACGATGGCAGCAAGCTAGGGTTCCGATAGTTGTGCGTGATGAAAGCCCACTGACCGATGAGGCCTCGGAACATGGCCCTTTGACAGTAGAGGCACCTGCGGTACCACTACCCGCCGAGCAACTGATGCTACCATCCCTAGCCGCTGACGATTCATGTCATCGTAGTGCACTGCACGAGTTTCAGCGTCAGCGACTGCCCAGGTTCCACGGGTTGACGGACCCCCAGGCAGCCTAGGATTGGCTAGAGGCAGTTGTACGAGTTTTCAGGTTAGTGAGGACACCAGTAGACCTCATGGTGATCCTCGCAGCGAGCCTACTACATGCGGCAGCAGGCACATGGTGGAGCTTGATGCTCTAGGTGCACGATGAAGAATCTCTCCTCTGGACATACTTTGAGAGCCTCTTCCACTTGGAGTTCATCCCAGCCACCGTCCATGCGGTGCGCATCCAGGAGCTTCTACAGTTGTGGCAGGGCATCTTGACGGTCGCCTAGTACTCGACGAGATTTACCGATCTCTCGCGCTACTCGATAGACATGGTACGAGACCCATTCTTCCGGGCCTAAACCTTTGAGCAAGGATTGAGGCATGAGATGAGGGCATCACTGATCTCCCTCAGCATTCTGACCCAGGCAGGAGTACTGGAGCGAGCCCTTTTGATCGAGAGCTTCCTTGGTGAGCCTACATCAGCAGCGAGACCTATTGTGGGGCGACACGTAGCAGAGTCTTCTACAGCAGGTAGTCGACGGATGACTCATGGGTCCAGGAAGACCAGACCCTTTGGCAGACGACCTCAGGACACTGGCTCTGCAATGCAGGGCACACAGTGCGGAGCCAGTCTTTTGAAAGGCAGATAGTGCTACACAGGTGGCGTGCAGGGCCACATGGCTCGTGACTGCCCAACCCGCCATGTTGAGGAGCAGCAGACGGTTGAGGGGCTACCTAGGCAGAGGCCGAGGGTCAACCGTGGTGGTCCGCAGGGAGGAGGAGGATGAGGCAGAATAGCTGGCCGAGCAGCAGGTGTTGGGCGACACTTTGAGGCTCTACCACCACCACCACGAGGAGGTCCACCCCGACAACAGGGAGGTGGTGGGCAGAGACAGGCACAGCTCTAGGCAGCGGAGGCCTACAACCACGGCGTGCCCGAGATGATTCAAGGTAATATCTGTGTCTATTCCACCCTTCTTCAGTTCTTATAGACACAGGGGAGAGTCATTATTTTATAGCTACTGCCCTTGTTCGGAGCACGGAGATTCTGACAGAGCTGTTGGCTCGATCCTTACGGCTAGAGAATCCTACGGGAGCAGACTCGACGATTACGCACTGGTTCTGGCAGTTTGAGCTTACTCTAGGAGGTGAGAGCTTTGGCTGAGATCTTCTTGTAGCGGCGTCGAGGCCCTACGACGTCATCTTGGTCATGGATTGGTTATCTACAGTCCATGCACGGATCGACTGTATTAGGCGCAAGGTGTGATGTGTACGCACCAACGGGACTAGGTTCACCTTCACCGGCGAGAAGGGAGCCTTCACAGCATAGGATGGACTTTCGCAGAGGAGAGGACATCCCATCACTCATCAGTTGGCTAGCCTCATCCTAGGAGCAGTTGACGTACGGAGTCCTAGTTTTCCTGTAGTGGTGGATTAGTATGCAGACGTTTTTCCTGACGACATTTTAGGACTAACTCCTCGCAGAGAGGTAGACTTTTATATTGATCTGTACCCCGGGACAGCCCCGATATCCACCCCACATATCTGATGCCTCCCGAAGAGCTTAGAGATCTATAGGTACAGTTGGAGGACTTGCAGGTCAAGGGATTCATCCGACCCAGTGTTTCACCATGGGCTTCTCCGATATTGTTCGCCAAGAAGGCGGACGGGATCTTGATACTTTATGTCGACTATCGTCGCTTGAACCAGGTGACAGTGAGGAAAAAGTATCCTCTACCAAGGATTAAAGACCTCTTCGATCAGCTCAAGGGAGCACGGTGATTCTCGAAGATAGACCTCAGTTTAGGCTATCATCAGCTCAGATTTCGGGATGTGGACGTGCAGAAGACGACCTTCAGATGTTGGTATGGCCACTATGAGTTCTTGGTTATGCCCTTCAGTGTAACCAATGCTCCCGCAGTGTTCATGGGCCTCATGAATAGGATCTTTCAGCCATACCTCGATTGATTTGTCATAGTCTTCATCGAAGAAATTTTGATTTACTCGACGAATGAGGAGGAGCACACCTACCACTTGCGGGTTGTACATGACACACTATGAGAGCATTAGCATTGTGGAAAGCTCTCAAAGTGTCAGTTTTGGATACGTGAGGTCCACCTTTTGGTACACGTCATCTAGGAGGTGGGAGTTGCGGTGGATCCTGTGAAGATCGAGGAAGTGCAAGCTTGGGAGCCACCCTGGAGCATGACGGAGGTGCAGAGTTTCTTGGGACTAGCTGTATACTATCAGAGATTTGTGCCAGACTTCTACAGAGTTGTAGAACCACTCTCAGCTCTGACGAAGAAGGGAAAACCCTTTGTGTGGTCAGACAGATGTCAGCAGAGCTTCCAGGAGCTGAGACAGAGATTGACCAGAGAGCCTATCTTAAGGTTTCTATAGGAGGGAGTAGGGTACGTAGTCTACTGCGATGCATCAGGGACCGGACTCGGATGTGTCCTGATGCAGGAGCGGGTGTTGATTGCCTATGGATCACGTCTGTTGAGGCCACATGAGCAGAACTACGCTACCCATGACCTAGAGTTAGCCGTAGTGGTCTTCGCTCTGAAAATGTGGTGACACTATCTGATGGGCGAGCGCTTTACAGTCTTTTCTAACCATCAGAGTCTCAGGTACATCTTCTCACAAAAGGACCTGAACCTGAGACAATAGTGATGGATCGAATTCCTCTAGGACTATGACATTGACATAGTCTATACTCTTGGGAAGGGGAACATGGTAGCCGATGCTCTCAGTAGGAGGACGGGCATTCAGCTACTTGGGGAGGTGACAGTGCAGCTAGCATCTTTGCAGATATCCTTCATGGATAGAGATGGAGAAGCCTTTTTTTCAGTCACTCACATTCACTCCTCCACTAATGCAGCGGGTCAGAGAGGCATAGTGTGGGGACGCTGACTGTGAGTCGCGGCATGCACATATATCCTCAGGATAGGAACCTGATGGTTTCTCCTTAGGAGGATAGCACGACGTTTTTTTCAGAGGGCGTACCTTGGTACAAGTTGATTTACGAGAGGAGGTGCTGAGAGAGTTTCACGCTTCTCTTTTAGCGGTACATCCTAGAGTGGCAAAGATGTTCCAGGATATCAGATGACAGAACTGGTGGTCGGGCATGAAGAAGGTTGTGGCAGATTTCGTTTCTCGATGCCTCACCTGCCAGCAGGTGAAAGCATAGCACTAGGTACCAGCAGGCCTGGTACAGCCCTTGGAGGTCCTGGAGTGGAAGTGAGATGGAATATCTATGGACTTCGTGACTGGACTTCCACGCACTTCCAGAGGTCATGACTCCATTTGGGTGATTGTCGATCGACTCACCATGTCGGCTCACTTCTTACCCATCAGAGAGCAGGGCTCATGCGAGAGCTTGGGAACTCTCTACATTCATGAGATTGTACGACTTCACGGTGTTCCATCATCTATCATCTCTGATCGATATTCTCGCATTACTTCTTGGAGTTGCAAGGGGTTAGAGGAGGCGTTCAAGACACAACTACGTCTGAGAACCGCCTTTCACCCTCAGACGGATGGTCAGATGGAGAGGACCATTCAGACTCTTGAGGACATGCTCCGCGCATGTTTCCTTGACTTTGGTCGCAGCTGGGAGGACCACCTACCCTTGGTGGAGTTCGCATACAACAACAACTACCACTCCACTATCTGGATGGCACTATACGAGGCGTTGTACGACCGACCTTTCAGATCTCCTTTGTGATGTACAGACCCTGGAGAGTCAGCACATGTGGGACCGGAGATGGTCCAGGCCATGACAGAGAAGGTCCAGGTCATCCAGGAGTGGATGAGGACAGCTCAAAGCCGGCAGAAGTCTTATGTTGACAGGAGGCGGAGGCCATTAGAGTTCGAGGATGGCGACCACGTCTTCTTGCGGGTCTCACCTCGATGTGGATTAAGGAGATTTGGTTGAGGCAACAAGTTATCTCCTCGCTTCATCGGACCGTTCCAGGTCCTCATCATGATTGGCGAGGTGGTGTATCACCTGGCTCTACCACCTCAGTAGAACCGGGTGCACGACGTCTTCCACGTATCTCAGCTGAGGAGATACATGAACGACCCGATGCATATCATAGACCACAGGGAGATGGATGTTGATGATGGGGAGACTTTTGTGGAGGTCTCGGTGGAGATTGAGGATCGACAGGAGCGGTTCCTACGTGGATGGTCGATTACTCTAGTGCGCATCAGATGGAAGCACATGAACCTCTAGGAGAGAACTTTGGAGCGGGAGGCTCAGATGCATGCTCAGTACCCACATTTGTTTCCATAGTTTCTGATGTATCTTTACGGGGACGTAAAGCCCTGAGGTGGGAGTAGTGTAAACACCCATAAAATTCAAGGAAATTTTTTTCTTAATTTTCTTGGGATTTTTACAAGAACGTAGTTTCTGACGGCAGCTGATTCCGAGGCCTGGTGTGCCCGGAATCTTTTTCCAAAGTTTAGCTCGGTTACGTTCAGTGAACGAATGAGTGGGTTTTTCTAACTTTTGAACCAGTGCTCGGAATCAAATTCCAAGGGCACCAATGGAATTGTAGCACCGGTATTTTCTTAGAAACACCTTTTCCGGAGTTGCGATTTCTCGGGTGTAGTTTTTAATTTTTGGGGATAAGTTAAGGAATTAAAAAAAGTTGTGCAAAAATTTATTTTATTTTACTAAAAGAGGATTAACCTATGTTAGTCGGATAATGTGGAACCCACAATATCCTACCCACATGGTAGGATATTTTTGAGGAGGGTCCCGCACAAGCCCCACCATTTCATTCCTTATAAGTAACACACCCACACCCCCCCTTTTAATGAAGTCAAACCGTGCGATTATTCTTGTTAAGAAATGCCTCATTAATTTGTGATGTTAACTCATTACAATTAATTCATTGAATTAATTGTTCATTTCTTTTCTTTTGAATTTCAATACCTTAGGTTATGATAATAAAATAAGTGTTGAACTTATTTTATTTCGTTGGATTTCTGGTTGTGGAAGCCTTTGTGAGAAAAAGAGATCCTTGAGGATTCTTCGTTCTTAGATGAATAACACGAAGAACGCACCACCACCATCAGTGGACGACGGCGAGAGACGCCTTCCTCAGAGATCACCTAACTCCAACGACGTTCTGTCCCTGACACTTTCATCCGCGGTGATCCTCTTCTTCCGCGATGATCCTCTTCTTCCGCGATGGTTAATTCCGCGAAGAACTCTCGTTCGACAACAATGCTGAGGTATGGGTTTATTTTGTGATTTCTTCCTTCTCCATCTTCCTTTCTTTTGAGCCTCCTGATATCACAATAACAGGAGGAGGATGGACCGCACGAACACAGCCGACCCTCCTCCCCCCTTGTCGGTTTGATTTTGATTGTGGCACGAGCAAGGCAACGCGGTGCCGAAGCACAGCGCCGAAAATATTAAAGAAGGGGACGAAGCACATCGTCGTCGCGCCGCGCCATTTAAAACAAACCAAATATGAGGCGCTGTCGTGCCACACCAGAGATCTACGAAAGAACTACGGCCAGAGCGGGGCCGCGGTGGAGGGGCGCGGAGCTGTCACACTACGCCGGACGGACGAAGGACGCGGCCAGGTCTGGGCCGCGACAGTGGCGGGAAATAGTGGCCCGGTTCCGGGCTGCCGGCATCGGAGCAGGGGGGACCGGCCTTACCGGTCAAGTGGCGGTAGATGCCAGCTTGCCGAAGCAGGCCGGCCGGACGGTGGAAGAACCGGGGGTTCGAAACCCCTGGCTGGACGAACGTGAGCGGCCCCATTAAGGGGTCGCGATTGCTACACTCGAGGGAAGCGCCCCCCGCATCTGAACATATCGACCATTCGGTCGAGCACCTAGCCAGCACGTCGGGCCGACTGCCCTGGCCGGTCTGCCAGACCGGGCCACCAGGCCAGGCCGGGCCGGGTCAGACCATGGCTGAACCCCCTAATACCGAAACTCTTCGGTCTGTTGCCCATAACGAGAGCTGCAGAACACCGTTCGATGCACCGTCAGCTGCGATGCGATCCTTGGATTGAGATAGTTTTTATGGTATATTACACTCAAGTTTTCTGAATAATTTTGTTTCAGCCGGGTTGGTTCGTACACAAAACCAACCGGGCCCTCGAAGCAGAAACACTTCTAACTTGAGCTCCGGACATCCGATTGACATGCCTGAAACTTTGTTGGATTCCTCTTAGTGAGACAGAACTTTTGGCTTACTCCACTCGAGGTTTGGACGTAGATGGAGTACGGTCAGATTGGTTTTGACTTAAAAACCAACCAGGCCCCTGGGACGAAAAAGACAATAACTCTCAGATCGGGTGTCCGATTGATGGGCCGTCTGTGGTGTTGAGTTTCTATTGACGATGCAGAACTTTTGGATACATCAAATCCAGAATATGTGTCAGTAGATGTATCATCCTCTCGGCTCGTGGAGCGGACCCTCTCAAACGAGCTTGTTGTGTGCGGGTACCCTAGACCGGGCTGTGAATGCAACGACGATGGCGACTGTACAAAGATCCTCAGTGGATTCGATGGCGATGACTACAACACTCAGCGATCCTATGTGGATCTGTGCTACCGATACTGTGTGGGTCCGATCCTGTGTGGGTCAGCACTCAGCGGTCCTTTGTGGGCCAGTGCCTACAGATCCTGTGTGGGTCCGATCCATTCTGGGTCATTGCGGGGGTTAGTTACCTATCGATCCTATATGGGTCAGATCCTTTGTGGGTCATTGCGGGGGTTAGTTACCTATCGATAATTTGTAGATCAGATCCTTTGAGGGTCATTACGGGTGTTAGTTACCTATCGATCCTGTGTGGGTCAGATCCTTTGTGAGTCATTGCGTGGGTTAGTACCTATTGATCCTTTGTGGGTCTGATGACTTAGATGAATCAGTGGCTATATCTGATCATCTCTATCATCATATGAAGAAGTATACCTATGTGAGCTGAATCCTGTTTTGCTTTCCTATGTGGATTGTGTTGTGCTATCCTGTGTGGATTACGTTTTTCTTTCCTGTGTGGACTGGGATGTGATTTCCTGTGTGGACTGGTTTGTACTTGAGCTCGGATGTTGGAGCCGAACTGGAATTGATTAATTAGGTATATTTATGGTCATATACCTAAGTAGTATCGGAGGTTACTTCGTGATTCTATCTTTCCTTTGTGGATTATCCTTTGTGGATTCTGGGATACCTTTGGGGGTCTTGGGGACCCTACTGAGTATCTTATACTCACCCTTGCACGGGCTATTCCTGCACTACATTGTGTTGGTTGCAGATGACGGACAGCGCTGATCGTGGTTGAGGCTTGCGGAGCAGGACGGTACCCTGAGGTGGATCACTGGGAGGGACGTACATGGAGCGAACAGTTGGACCCGAGGAGTTGTGAAGGCTATCTGTACCCACCCTTCAGGTGGGGCTTCCAGTGGATGGCTCGAGGCTGTGGCTTTACTTTCAGTTGCTGTTTTTCTGTTTCCAGTTGTAATTTACTTTCAGTTTGTGTTTGTATTCTGGACCACGTACTTTTCCGCACTCACTGTTGTACTCAGTTTGTACTTAGTGTTTTCTTCTGTTTTCTTTCTCTGTGGTGTTTGTTTTTTACTTTACAAAGGCAATGCCTTCCCTTTTTTTACCGGGAATTACGCCTTGGTGCTAGTCGCCAGCCTCTGGCCTATGGAAGGCGGGTTTGGGGTAGTCACGACACAGGCCCCGAGGACGGGTCGTGACAATAGGGATCAATAATATATAGGAAGAAATATTAATGTTCTCTAATCCTCATTAATTTATGATTCGATAGACTGATTATGGGATGTTATATAATTTAATGGTTCATGTTAAAAATATGATTTTGAATTAAATGAAATAATTATAACAACTATAAATGTCTACCCATCATATGGAACTTTTTCTAAAAAAAATTTATGTGTAATAATGTTGTTCTGGGTTTTTAATAAAAATATTCATTTATTTAACTAAAACAATTTGTGTAAAATATTTTATAAGGGAATCTAATCTTTGTTCAATGGTGCAATATTATTACTGATTAAACAATAATTCAATGTATCACAATTATTTTTTAGGGCACTAATTCCTTTGTTAACTGGTTAATATTTTTCGAATCTGAAAACAACGCAATAATATTTGTAAAGACACATATATCATGAAATTATATAAATATGTGGAAGAAACAATAAATATTTTCTGAGAATCCTTATTTATAATATAATTTGATTGAACATAACATTTATGTGATGCATGATGAGAATAATATATATGACATTTTTAATGAAAAAAAAATTGTCTATTAAAGGAATCATAATAAATTATTTTAATAAATATATGTATTTATTATCAATAAGGATTCATTTGAAGTTATCCTCTACTTCCTATAAGAAATGGACATACATTCCTATATCATTTAATAGGTTATTCCATAGGGATAAAATATTTATTTTCAGAAAATATATGGAATCAATGTGTCACAGGGTTATTCTTCATTTGTAAAACAAGTTATAATAATACTATTTAATTTTTATAGGAATGAAATCCAATTTCTTTCATGTTATGATACTACTGTTATGACCAGTTTAATTTATAATAATACTAAGCATTCAGGTTAGAATTAAAGTCTTAATGGAAACATATTGATTCGATTATATTTGGAAATTTTAATTAAAATTAAATCATTGAATAATTTAGATAAATATATAGTGTAAATACTATTTTTTTATAAAATATTCACATTCTACATTTTTTTGATAACATGGCGAATATAATGCTTCATTTTCTATGAGAAATGAACAAGATGGGACCCATATACCATTGTTTGTATATCCTTGTGAATTTATAATAAAGATATTGAAAGTGATTTTTAAGAAAAAAATATATATAATAAATCCCTATTGTTGAGAGGTATATGTCTCAGGAGGTTAGATTGTATTGTAAGGAATATGTTTTTTTATTGGATCACAAAAATTTCGCTTTATCTTGCCATTAACCAGCCAGTTTTGTGGGAAAGGGGATTCATATATTGAATATAAAACTATTTATATGAGAATAAATAATGACAGAATATTTAAATATATTTAGTGGCATATATTTTTTTATCTATATATAATTTTACATATTGAATTATTAAAATAACATCCACCAAATAATAAATTTTTGTGGGTATTGACTGAGAAAGATCATATGTATTAAGCTAATGGATATACATTTTATAAAAAATATTAGGACAATAAAATGGATGATCCTAATTGAGTTATATTTATGTTTTCTATGGAATATCACTTTTAAAATGAAAAAATAATAAACAAACATCAAGGTTCATTTTGAATATTAAGGAGCTAATTAAGAAATATGGGAGATTAATTATATTAAATATTACCCATTTTCCAACATTAATTCGATTTATATAAGTTATATAGTAAAATATTATGAATTTAGAAACACACTAGTAAATTTGAATAGATTGGAATAGATAGAAGACCATTTTAGAATGGCACCCATATAAAAAATATATTACGATCTGCATCAATAAATTTTTTGGTGGTCTATCATTTTTTCGAAAAATAAATATTGGGGATGAAAGCATCATTATCATGATAAATTATGTGAGATGATGAAATCCATATAATGTATTCCATAGGAAATTTGTGACCACAACATAGACTTGTTTTGTATTATATAGAATGATCATGATAAATAATACATTGGAAAAAAATACATTACTAATATCCTAATTTTTTCGGTAATATATATAGTTATTTTTTAACATTACCAAATTTGAAAAAAAAAATTGATAAATTATTTTCAATAATATTACTTATGTTAATTATTATAACAACTATTATAAATTATTTTTTCATATTATTTTTATCATTTTCAAGTAATTCTGTATTATATGTTACTATTGTATTTTTTATAAATTTTGATTTAATATTATTTTTTTCTAACAATATTTTAAAAAGAATCACATTTTTATGTATATTAGTATAGTCAGTGTTAAAAATGGTAACAAATATTGTAAGGATTTCATTTTTCATCATTTAAATATTTCCATTAAATTGTTAATGCGATAGTTTTATTTTCATATTCATTTATTGTTTTTTTCTAATGTATTTATAATTTTATGTCCCATAAACAATGTGATACTTTTTTTAAAAAATTAGATAACTAGTTTCTCAAATATGAAAAAATATATTCATATTTGTTTATTTGTAATGGATGAATTATATATATATATATACATTTAGAAAATATATATATTACTATTGAAATTTTATATTATTTTGATATTTTTTTATATGTAATATAATTTTATATCCAATTGAATAATTTCATTGAATAAAAAAGAAGGACAATAAACCTACATCTTCTTAGGATCCTTATCATTCCTCTATAAATGATTTCTTTACATCTATAAAGTAATCGTATGATTAAGGGGATAAATAACATTGTAAATATGTTTACATAAATTATTTCAAGATTGTAGGTAAGACCTACTAATATATCTAATTTATTATTGAAATATTAATCATAGGGCTAAAAATTGGAAACAATTTAAGATATTTCTATCAATATAATCTAAATAGATAGTATGAATTTTTTTGTAATTTGAAATTTTATGAGAAGATAAAAATACATCATCTATGATAGGGAATTTTGGTAAGATTATTAATAATTATATTAGAGATCATGAATTTCATTTTATATATACTTGTTTTCCTTCTCATAAAATGACATATGATTTACAAAAAACTAATGAAGTCAAATGGACATGTTTAACTTTTTTAAATATATATGGATAGATTTTATTTCAAAGAATACTTTGGATTTCATTTTTTGTTATAGATAAAATTCAAATCAAGTTGGTATAAATGATTTCTAGATAAAATTACATGGTATAATTTTTTATAAATTTTTTGATGGAATAATTGTTTTTCTCTAATTTCATATTTTTATTTTTCTGTATTATAATATAAAATGATAATATTAATGATTCGATTACAATTAATTAATAATAAATTATGTGATTTCATAAAGAGACATAATAAAAAATATATACCCCCATTCATTAACTTAATTTTGTTATCCATTAATGCATGACAATACAATTGTTGGAAATTTATTAAAATATAGCTTCAATTTATTGGATTAGTAATGATATACCTTCCTTCCCACAACTATATATGGAAACAATTGGGGTCTACAAAAAATAATAATGAATATACCATAAATAATTCATAAGGTCTGTACTTTATAATCTTGTTTGGAGCTATTTATTTTATTTTTGAAATAATTATATATTATAAAAAAATAAAAAATTATTAAATAATCATATTTTGGAAGAACCATTGGATAATATTTCATAGGTGATGTTTATACCTGGGGGTAGGAGGGATATTTTAGATACTACATTAGGAAATCCTGAACACATGGTTTCATTCGAGTATATAAGGAGAGTGTGTTAATTTAAAAATATTTGGTCATTCGAGAAATTCCAAAATTTTGGATGTATATAAATTACAAATATACTCTTTATAAGATAATGTTGAGGAGATAGTAGAGATGATGATAGAATGAATTATTTCATAAACATTTCCATTGTTTTATGAAATTCATAGACCGTTCATAAAATATATCTCACTTATCCACTGTAGACTACATATTCCACTACTATACCTCTAAATGTATATCCTAATTGTAACGACCCGGTTCAGGAGCCACTCAACTGGTGCCCCGTATGCAGTTCTCCAGATGACCTCAAGCACATTCCCCCCAATGCTAGAGGCTACCGACTAGTAGTGAGGGCATTGGGTAAGGTTGATGGGGGAACTATGTCGTCATAGGTTATGAAAATAAAAGAAAGGAAACAATATATAACAGTGGATACAGTAAACATCATTCTCATCCTAATTTAACAACTGAAACCTTTATAAATTAATAAATAACTGGAACAGATGATATGATGCATGGCATGATATAAGCCTAATAAATTAGCCAAACCAAAAAATAGGTTGGATGCAATACAGTAACCATGAAAAGGAAAAACAAAGAAGCCAAAAGTATCCTCAGCATCCCAAGCCTTAGCTTGGTCCCTTTCTCTCCTACACCAAGCATTCAAGTACCAGAAATCGAAGGGCACTTTCCCTTATCAATACCTGCAACAACATAGTCTGTTTGGTCCCAAAAGAATGACCCAAATAGGGTGTGAGACTAAATCCCACTAGGCATTCACCCAAAGATCCGTGCCTAACATGAAGTGAGTATATGGCAGGTAATTGTACAAAAAGCAGTAAACAACAGAAGCAAAGCAGCAAGGAGTAAATAGGATGATACACAACAGCATTCAACGGACAAACAACAGTAGCAGTGAAGCAAATAAGCCAACACAAACATGAAACCCTCTGGGATGTATCCGCAACCATCCCATCTTCCTAACCAAGATGTACCACCACCCTCTGGGCAGTGCACTCAGCCTAACCCATCTGGCTTAGTCAAGCGAAATTATAAGACTCTCTGGGGAAGCTCACTCGGTCAATTCCCCTTATAGTATAGGGTAGTCATGGACTCTCTGAGGAAGATCACGCGATGTAACACTCTTATACCCAAGGTCTAGATACTCTCTAAGGAATCTATCTCATTCAATTACTCTTATAGCCACTGGTATGCCATAGAATCTCTGGGAAATCTCTCTCGGTCAATTCCTCCTCTAGCCTGGGACGTTTATTCAAGAGAAATCAAACAAGGTAATACTCTCTGAGTAAGATCACTTGTTCTACCCTCCTGTAGTCTATAATATATGAAGGCACTATGGGATAATTTCTCTCTATATCCCATGAGGCCTATAATGTCTAAGACTCACTGAGGAAGCTCACTCGGTCTACCCTCCTGTAGCCTGTAATGTCAAAGACTCTCTAGGAATCTCACTTGGTCTATCCATTATAGTATATAGCACCATGTTCTCTCAGTACCATCCCAGTCAGTGTATAATAATGATACTATTCCAAAGTACACCTATAATTCTACTTGGATAACCAAAGTACACCTATAGATCTACTTGGCTAACAGTCTACTGGGCAACAAGCATGTTATGCAAAAACACTCCATCCTATAGACACAAGGCACGAAAACAGGTGAAATAGCCAAGGAAACGAATCCCAAAGGACATAACTAGAACAAAGCATGGAAAAAAATCCATGAACAACAAAATATCCTCTAACATGATTAATTTACCTCTACACAGTCATACAATCATGGTAGGAAAACAAAAACAACAGAAAGGCAAACACACTATACCTCGTTCATGGGTATTGGTGGAATTTTCACATAGAAATCAATGACATTGAACAGTATGGAACAAACCACCTACATCAAGGTGAGAAGGATGATGTACTATGATGATGGCATTCGATTTTCCCCCGTAGTGGACCCAGGTTAACACGCCTAGCTTTATCAGCCACACAGCCACACGTGCACGACATTGATGTGCGTATATATATATATATATATATGAATATATATATATACACCTATACACATACATGTTATGTGTATATATAACCTAAAACATAAACTGCAATATATTCCTAAAACATCGAATCCAACACAGGAACAGATAAAAAGAACTATAACGGTGTAAACACACTTTCATACTCAAACGACGATAAAATGTAATTACACTCACCCGCGGGTGTCGGAGTGTGGTCTAGCGTGTCCTGCGATGCTATTCAAGAACCATGAAATCCGTAGAATGCAATAATTTATAAAACCCTAATCGAGGATTTCGGTCTATTCCAAATTGGCATCGAATCCGCTTTCAATCACAACCACGATGATGAAGACTATGAAGGAATGTCATACCTCCTCAGATTGGACCCAAACAAAGAATGTCGTTGGAGAAAACACTGGGCAAGAATGACCCGTAAGATTGGGGTCGCGCCGCCCTGCCACTATCCGGGAGGGTTGAGCGCTGCACCAGGAGGATGAGCAGGGGTGTCGCGCTAGGGGAGCAGCATGGAGGAGACAGATGCTGCATCGCACGCCTGGTAGCTGGACACCCATACCCATGTGCATGGTTCTGCAGGTCGCGCTGCACGGACGCTGCATGAGCTATTCTGATCAGGCCTGGTCGTGCTCTAGTTAGGAGAGAATACCAGGGGTGTCGCGCAGCATGACTGCTCGGAGGAGGTCATGCGCTGCTCACCTGAGGAAGGTTGAGCCTCACACGGAGGTCCGAGAGAGGGTTTTCACATTGAAATAGGAATCACGCAAGGGAGGAGGCGAGTGTTGATGTGCTAGAGGTAGAGTATGGAGGGGGTGTAGCGACACAGAAGTCCATAGTAGTTGTTCGCATGGGGGAGGCCACGCCTCATGTGGAGGTCCGGAGGAGAGCTGGTCACGTCGCGCCATGAGAGGAAGGGGAGAATCATGTCACGCCGGGGGAGATGGAGATCAGGCCACTGGTCTTTGTTCCAAAGGGAGAGCCGCTGTACAGGGGGGCCATGCCAGTTGTACGGAGTTGCACCGCTCCGCAAGGTGGTCCACGGAGGGAGGTCTTGCGCTGCTGCAAGAGAGAAGAGAAGGTGGCCGCATGGGAGAGCAGGCCGCTGCTGTAGGGGTGGTCTGGATGCGGTTCTGTGTAGGGTTTGAAGGAGGAGGCTTCTTGTGCGATTTTGGGGGAAGAAGGAAGAATATATAAAAAATTAAATAAATAAAAGATTAAAGACACCATGTGCATAGGTCTTGTGTGATTGAAGAAGGAAAAAAAAGAAAAATGGGGAAGTCATGCCCCCTAGCCTAGTGCTTCTAAAAAACATTTCTTTTTATTCCATTTACTAATATATATATATATATATATATATATTACAACTAATATATATATATTACTCTCTATGTATATATATATATATTTATTATAGGCCATCATTAATGTTATATTTATACAAACATTCACAAAAATAGAATAATAATAATAATAGTCAACAATATTTATTATTAGGATTTATTACACATAAATCCTTAAATGGATTCTTCACCCATCTATTTAATTATGTAAGACAACCATAACCCTTATTTAATTACCGAATTAATAATGTTATCTAGAATAATAATAATAATGATCAAAACTAATAATTATAACAAAAAATTTAGTCAAACTCTCTTGTATAATTAAACGCTTCATTGCAAAGCCACCACAATTAATATAATGCCTTATTAAAATAACGCGCCTTTAGATAAAACCCATCGTCAATTAAAATCCACTAACACTTGATTTTAAACTGGAGTTCTTTGTCAGACTACAACGTCACATTTAATGGCGTTTGACCGCCACATAAATAAACACGTCTTCGTAATATTTAATAATAACAATCTTCCAAAATTAATATTATTAAAATATCCACATTTAATCTCATTTTACATTCATTTTATTAAATTCATTTTCAAAAAATTAAATAAAAATAATCTCTCAATATTATTATTATTAAAACATCCATTAATTCAAATTAATTAGATAACACATTTTGACAATCAGTCAACTGCGCGACTTGACCCACATGGTCTAACCGGCCATGTACAGCCCTATGTCACAGCTTGAACTGGTTCACACACTCGGAACCTCGTTCCGATGTGTGTTTCTAAAACTGACCCACCGATAAATGAAAATTAAAAAAAATCGTATTTTATCCGTTCTAAGAACGGAGGTTCTTACAAAATACCCACCTTAAAAACTTCTCGTCCCCAAGAAGTCTTCAGGAACCAAATAAAATGTCACCAAACCAATAAGGGTTGTGAATTTCCATTCAAAAATATCACATTTCTTTCTCAATGCCCAATTCATCTTTAAGTGTTTCCTAAGAAAACCACACTTGATCTTTTAAAACACGATCCAACACCCACAATAAAACTCAAACACCAAAACGAAGCTTTACATCTGAGGCCATTACAGGGACCTCATCCACGAAAACGGCCAATCTCAATCAACCACCATAAAGAGGTTACACATGCTTCCTCAGAAGACATCACTAACCCAAAACCCACACTCGTCCTTTAACAGACGACGTGTCTTTAAAACCATTAGATTACCAACTGTCCGTACACCAAAGATGTGACCTGATCTTTGTTGACTTTATAAATACAAACCTTCACAAGTTTAATGAAATCAACCATGCCTTATCATGAATAAGTTCAATGATTAAGGTAACCACACATCCCGTGTAAACAACTACGAAGGAGATCATAAGACAAGCCTATAGCTTTAAAACATAACTGTGGCATATAACTGACCATATCCTAGTGCCTCTAGCATGAGTACAAGATGGGGGACATGCTCGTCACAAAATGAGAGCGCACTAATAGGAAACCAAGATCATCAAGAAGATCAGTAATGCTACCAAGTAAGCATAGACATGTTTATGGAAACAAAAGCGACACTACCCACCATAATATTTTCCATGTCATTGTAAAATAGAGTTCAGTCGCTAACCAGAGTGATATATGAGAATATCTTAACCCATGTGTGATGTTCCAGGAACCTCGATCACCCCGTGAACATCTTAAACAGAATATGATAATTAAACCAGCTGGTGTGTCAAAATACCCAAGGCAAAAGTTCTCCCATGCAGTGGGATGCAACTTATTCTGTAACGCATAGGTCACTCTACCATGGAGGAAACCCGAAATCATACTACGTATCACAAGAAGGTGTATATCAGGTTCATGTGACGTCACACGACGATTGTCCCAGATGACGTCATAACAATTCATCCCTTTAAGAAGAAATGAAGGGGTTAATGACCACCCATCTGAACGAGGATGTATTTCTAAACTGAAAAAGTCCTATTAGGAACAACGTCATGAAAGGAACCAACCATAAACGTTCACAACTGAAAAAAATCCATATTAGGATCTAAGGGTGATATCTACCATGGGCTAGCCCTTTGTGAAGCCCACACATTGACTCTATCTCTTGGTCACACAAAGCAATTTAAATACTAGGATTAAGATCCATTTTCATTTTAACCATTTAATTTTAATTCATTTCAACCCTTTAAAATTTGAAAGAATTCTAAAAACACCCAAGTATTGTTCAGAACATGTTAACATAGTTTTTAATCAACACCCATGGAAAAACCAGAAAGGCAGAACAAACGTCCTCTTAACATTTAACCATTCAATGTTATTCAAACATTAGTAAGAAATTTAGCATCTATATTCCTTTTACTAAAAATGCAGCCTCCAAGGGTCCCATTCATTTAATCCGGGTTCATCAAAAAATCAATCGTAATATAGTTCATTTCAATTAAAAATCAACAGTTTTATACTTATAAAAATTTTAAAACACACATAGTTATAAAATCCTTAGTCACATGGGTGGCCACATACCAATCAATATGGCACTTATACACCTAACCGATGACATTTGGCCCCCATTAAAGATAAATTCACTTTATGATTTACTTTAGCAACCTTTTACATTAGTTCAAATACACGGGTTTCCCTTTTTCCCAGTTATAAGGCACCCACACACCATACAACTAAAAAAACAGGTTCTGTCGTATTCGCAACCAATAACATTTATCCATAACAACCTATCATTTATCAGTAAGCTACAATGTCACTACAAATAACTATCACAACACAACATGTTTAAATAACCAAAAAATGTTATTACATAAAATCATGGAATATTACAAGATAGGAAACCTCACATTTTATCACACAAGAATGCTAATTGTATCACCGAACTTGCTATCTAATCAATACATACTAAATAAATGAAAGGAATTTCATATATTAAAGGAACACAATCAATATTAGAAGGCAATTTTCTAATGAAACTACATGGCATGACACAGATGCATGCATATGAATCTCTAAATTTTTAATATGATGCATGTAATGCAATTTTTTTTCATTCCATAATAGGCCAAGGAAAATTTTATTAAAACTTTTAATAATCAATAAGTAGCTGAAAGTACAACATTCACCTAAGGTGAAATAATATCAAGTGTAACAACAACCAGTATGAATATCAATCCCAACCCTGGTCACTTGGTCATTTCCCGTACATGGGGTGATCAATACCAAGCACACATATTAACATAAGCACCGACACATTCATATTATCTTATTTACCAACCCCGAAACAGTATGTCAAGAGGAAAAGAATGTACAACCTCCCTCTTATACCACTTTGTAACAACATGAATCTGGAGCCACTCAACTAGTGCCACGTACCCAGTTCGCCACATGAACTCAAGCAGATTCTCCCGAACGCCAGAGGCTTCCTACTAGTAGCGAGGGATTTGGGTAAGGTAGTTGGGAGAACTATGCCCTCATAAGTTATGAAAATAAAAGGAAGGAAACAATATGTTAAAGCAGATGCAGTAAACATCATTCTAATAATAATTTAACAGTGGAAGACTTTATAAAATAATAAATAACCGGAACTGAAGATATGATGCATGGAATGTCATAAGTCTAATAAAATAGCCAAACCAAACAACAGGCTGGAAGCAATAAAGTATAAATGAAAAAGAAAAAAATCAACCAAAAGTATCCTCAGCATCGCATGCCTTAGCTTGGTCCCATTATCTCATACTCCAATCATTCAAGTACGAGATGTCGAAGGGTGCTTTCCCTTGTCAATACCTACAACAACATAGTCTGTTTGGGCCCAAAAGCATGACCCAAATAGGGTGGGAGACTAAATCCCAGTAGGAATTCACCCGAAGATCTGTACCTCACAGTCAGTGAATATATTGGAGGTAAAAGAACAGTAAGTTGTAAACAACAACAACAAAGAAGTGGGTAGTAAACAGGATGATACACAGCAGCAATCAACCCACAAACAACAGCAGCAGTGAAGCAAATCAGCCAACACAAATAGGAATCCCTCTTGGATGTACTTGCATCCATCCCCCCTCGTCCTAACAATGAAGTACCACAACCCTTTGGGCAGTGCACTCATCTTAACCCCTTTGTCTTGGTCATACGATATTATAAGACTCTCTGGGGAAGATCATACATGCAATTCCCTTTATAGTCTAGATTACTCAGGGACTCTCTGAGAAATATCACACAGTTTAACACACTTAGCCCCAATGTTTAGAGACTATCTACGGAAGCTATCTCGGTAAATTACTCATATAGCCTCAGGTATACCACAGAATCCCTGAGGCAGCTCACTAGATCAATTCCTCCTCTAGCCTGGGAAGGTTCTTAAAGAGAAATCAAACAAGGTAAGACTCTCTGTAGAAGCTCAACCGGTCTACCGTCTTGTAGTAGATAATATATCAAGGCACTCTGGGAAGCTCGCTCGGTCTATACCATGTGGCCTATATTGTCTAAGAGTCACTGAGAAAGCTCACTCAGTCTACCCACCTGTAGTCTATAATGTCAAAGACTCTTTGGGAAGCTCACTCGGTCTATCCCTTATAGTCTATAGCACCAAGTTCTCTCAGTCGTGTGCCAGTTAGTGAATAATAATGCTATTAGGACAAAGTACACCTATAGAGCTATTTGGCTAACCAAAGTACACCTATAGAGCTAATTGGCTAATAGTCTATAGGGCAATAAGCATGTTATGAAAAAACACACCATCCTATAGACACAAGGCAAGGAAATAGGTGTAATAGCCAAGGTAATGAAACCCGAAGGTCGTAACTAGAACAATGCACAGAAAAACATCCAAGAACAACAAAATATCCTCTAAAAAGATTTATTTACCCCTACACAAGCATACAATAAAGGCAGGAGAACAACAAGGAAAAAAAGGTAAACACACAATACCCCGTTCACAGGTATTGGGGGAATTTGCACATAGAACTCGAAGACTTTGAACGGTAAGGCACAAACCACATAACTCTAGGTGAGAAGGACGGTATACTGGGATGTTGGATTTCAGTTTTCCCTTGGAGTGGACACAGGTTAACATGCCTTACTTTATCAATCACGCAGTCGCACGTGGGCGACATTGATGTGTGTGTATATATTTATGTATATATGCATATATAAATATAACTATAAATATACATGTTATGCGTATATATAACATGCAACATAAACAAAAATATATTGCTAAAACATCGAAACCAACGCTGGACCAGAGAAAAAGAACCATAATGGTGTAATCACACTTTCATAACCAAACGACGATAAAATGTAATTGTTCTCACTTGCGGGTGTCGGAGTGTGGTCCAGCGTGTCTTGAGATGCTGTGGTATAACCGTGAAATCAGGAGAATGAAATAATTTATCAATCCAAAATCGAGGGTTTTGGTCAATTCCAAATTGGCATCGAATCCGCTTTGAATCACGACAATGATGATGATGACTATGAAGGAAGGACATACCTCCTCGTATTGGACCCAAACGAAGTACGACATAGGAGAAAACACTGTGCAAGTAGGACCCACAAGATTGGGGTCGTTCCGTACTGCCACTATCCAGGAGGGTTGCGCGCTACACCAGGAGGACGAGCTGGGGGAGTCGCACCAGGGGATAAGCATGGAGGAGGACAGCTGATGCGTCACACGCCTGGTTGCTGGCCGCCCGTACCCATGTGCGTGGTTCTCTAGGTCACGCTGCATGGCCGTTGCATAACATGTTCCGGTCACGCCTGATTGTGTGCTAGTTAGGAGAACAGACCATGGGTGTCACACTGCATGACTGCTCGGAGGAGGCCGTGCACTACTCAACTGAGAATGGTTGCGCCTCACAGGGAGGTTTGGGAGAGGGTTTGCACGTTGCAACTGGTATCATACAAGGGAGGCATCGAGTGTTGATGCACTGCAGGTAGAGCATGGAGGGGGGTAGCCGCACAGAAGTCTGGAGAATCTGTTCTCATGGGGGAGGCCACGCCTCATGCGGAGGGTCGGAGGAGATATGGTCGCATCACGCCATGAGAGGAATGGGAGAAGCAGGTTGCGCAAGGGGAGAGAGAGAGAGAGCAGGCCGCTGGTCTGTGCGCCCAAGGGAGAGTCGCGCTATAGGGGGGTCATACCGGATGTCCAGAGTTATACCACTCCGCAATGCGGTCTGCCGAGGGAGGCCTTGCGCTGCTCCAAGGGAGAAGAGAAGCTGGTCGTGTGGGAGAGCAGGTCGCCGCTGTAGGGGAGGTCCGGATGCGATTCCACGTACAGTTTGAAGGAGGAGTCTTCTTGTGTAGTTTGGGGAGAATAAGGAAGAATATATAAAATAAATAAATTAAAAAAAGAGGAAATACACCATGCATGTGGGCCCTGCATGATTGAACAAGACGAAAAAAAGAAAAATGGTGAAGTCACACCCCCTAGCCCAACGCTTCTAAAAAAAAATTCTTCTTATCCCATATACTAATATATATATGTATTACAACTAATCTATATATACATATACATACATATATATAACTCTCTATATATATATATATATTATAGGCCATCATTAATGTTATATTTATAAAAACAGTCACAAGAATATAATAATAATAATAATAATGGTCAAAAATATTTATTATTAGGGTTAATTGCACATAAATCCTTAAATGGATTCTTCAACCATATATTTAATTAAGTAAGACAACCATAACCCTTATTCAATTACCCAATTATTATTATTATCTAGAATAATAATAATAATGATAAAAAATAATAATGATAACAAAACATTTAATTGAATGGTCTCATTTAATTAAACACTTCATTCTGAAGCCGCCACAATTAATATAACTCATTATTAAAATAACGTGCCTTTAGTTAAAATCCAACTTCAATTAAAATCAGATAACACTTGATTTTAAGTTTAAGTTCTTTTTTAAGACTACATCATCACATTTAATGACGTTTGACCGCCACTTAAATAAACAGGTCTGCGAAATATTTAATAATAATAATCTTCCAAAATTATTATTAATAAAACATCCACATATAATCTCGTTTGACCATAATTTTGTTAAACTCGTTTTCAAAACATTTAATAATAGTAATCTCTCACTATTATTAGTATTAAAACATCCATTAATTCAAATTAAATTGAAAACACATTTTAACATTCGTTCTACTACGCGACTTGACCCACATGGTCTAACCGCCCATGTGCAGCCCGATGTCACCGCTTGAACCGGTTCGCACACTTGGAACCTCGTTCCGAAGCATAGTTTTAAAACTGACCCACCGATAAACGAAAATTAAAAAAAAATATTTTATCTAGTCTAAGAATGCAGGTACTTACAAACTACCAACCTTAAAAACTTCTCGTCCCTGAAAAGCCTTCGAGAACAAACGAAAACATCACCCGACCTACAATGGTTGTGAAGTTCCTTTCAACAAGATCGCATTGCGTTCCCAAAGCCCAATGCATCTTTAAGCATTTCCTAATAAAACCGCACTTGAGCTTTTAAAACCTGAGCCAACTCCCACTTTAAAACTAAAACACCAAAACAAAGCTTTACATCTGAGGCCATTACAGGGACCTCATCAACGAAAACGGTCAATCTCAATCAACCAACATAAAGAGGTTACACATGCTTCCTCGGAAGACATCGCTGACCCAAAACCCACACTCGTCCTTTAACTGACGACATGTCTTGAAAACCATTAGATTACCAACTGTCCGTACACCGAAGTCCTGAACCGATCTTCGTTGACATTTCGAAGTCAAACCATCAGAAGGTTATTGAAAACAACTGTTCTTTAGCATGAATAAGGTCAAAGATTAAAGATAATCACACATCCCATGAACAATTATGAAGGACATCGTAAGACAAGCCTACAACTTTTAAAATTTAGTGTGGCATATAACCGACTCGATCCTAGTGCCTCTTGCATGAGTTCAAGATGGGGTACATGCTCGTCGCAAAAATAGAGCGCACTAAGAGAAAACCAGGATCATCAAGAAGATCAGTCGTGCGACCAAGTAAGCATCGACACGTTTATGGATACAAAAGATACACTAACCACCTTAATATTTTCCATGTCTTCGCAAAAAGAGATCAGACACTAACTAGATTTCTATATGAGAATATATTAACCCATGTGTGATGTTCCAAGAACCTCGATCACCAAGTGAACATATTAAACAGACGATGATAATTAAACCGGTCGGCGTGTCAAAATACACAAGGAAGAAGTTCTCCCGAGTAGTGGGATGAAACTTATTCCTTAACGCACAGGTTAGTCTACCACAGAGGAATCCCGAAATCATACTCAACGGCACAAGACGTTTTACATAAGGGTCATGTCACGTCACACGATGATTGTCCCATATGACATCATAACAAGTCATCCCTTTAAGAAGAATATAAGGGGTCAATGACCACCCATCCGAATGAGGATGTATTTTAAAACAGAAAAAGTCCTATTAGGAACAACATCACAAAAGGAACCAACCATAAATGTTCACAACCAAAACAGGCCATATCAGGCTCTAAGGCTGCTATCTACCATGGGATAGCCCCTTGTGAAGCCCATGCATTGACTCTATCTCTTGGTCATGAAAATCAGTTTAAATGCTAGGCTCAAGATCCATTTTCATTTTAACCATTTAATTTTAATTCATTTCAACCATTAACCATTTGAAAGAATTCTAAAAACATCCAATTATTGTTCAGAACAAGTTCACTTGGTTCTCAATCAACACCCATGGAAAAACAAGAAAGATAGAACAAACTTCCTCTTAACATTTAATCATTCAATGTTATTCAAACATTGGTAGTAAATTTAGCATCTAAATTTCTTTTACTAAAAAGGAGGCCTCCGAGGTTCCCATTCATTTAATCTGGGTTCTTAAAAAAAGCAACCCTAATATAGTTCATTTCAATTAAAAATCAATAGTTTTATACTTATAACAATTTTGAACCACACATAGTTATAAGAGTCTTACTCACATGGGTGGCCACATACCAATCGATAAGGAACTTATACACCTAACCGCTGACATTTGGCTCCCATTAAAGATCAATTCACTTTATGATTTACTTTAGCAGCCTTTTTCATAAGTTTGAATACACGGGTTTCGCTTTTTCCCAGTTATAAGGCACCCACACACCATACAACTAAAAAAATTTGTTCTGTCATATTCGCAACCAATAACATTTATCCATAACAACCTATCATTTATCATCAAGCTACAATGTCACTACAAATAACTATCACAACACAAAATGTTTAAATAACCAAACCATGTTATAACATAAAATCTTGGAATATTACAAGATAGGTAGCCTAGAATTTTATCACACAAGCATGTTAATTGTATCAGCGAACATGTTATCTAATCACGACATACTAAATAAATGCATGAAATGTCACATATTCAAGGAACACAATAAATATTATTAGGAATTTTTCTAATGAAACTACATGGCATGGAACATATGCATGCATATGAATATTTAAGTGCGTAATATGATGCAAGTAATGAAATATTTTTTTTCTTTCCATAACATGCCAAGAAAAAGTTTCTTAAAACTTTTCATAATTAATAAGCAGCGGGAATTACAACATTCACCCAAGGTGAAATCATATGAACTGTAACAGCAACGAGTATGAATATCAATCCCAACCCTGGTAACTTGGTCATTTCTCATACGTGAGGTGATCAGTCCCAAGCACAGCTATTAACCCAAGCGCCGACACATTCCTAGTATCCGGTCAACCAACCCCGAAACCTTAAGACAAATGGAGAAGAAAGAACAACCTCCCTCTGATACCATATTGTAACGACCGGAATTCGGAGCCCCTCAACTGGTGCCCCGTACCTGGTTCACCTCATGACCTCAAGCGCATTCCCCCAAACACCGGACGCTACCGACTAGTAGCGAGGGCCTTGGGTAAGGTAGTTGGAGGAACCATGACCTCATAGGTTATGAAAATAAAAGTAAGGAAACAATATATAACAGCAGAAGTAGTAAACATCATTCTCATCAGAATTTAACAGCGAAAGACTTTATAAAATAATAAATAACTGGAACTAATGTTATGATGCATGGCATGTTATAAGTCTAATAAAATAGCCAAACCAAACAAAAAGATGGAAGAAATACAGTAACAGTTAAAAGGAAAAACAAATCAGGAAAAAGTATCCTCAGCATCGAATGACTTAGCTTGGTCCCTTTCTCTCCTGCTCCAAAAATTCAAGTACCAAAAGTCGAAGGGAGCTTTCCCTTTTCAATACCTGCAACAATATAGTATGTTTGGTCCCAAAAGAATTACCCAAACCGAGTGTGAGACTAAATCCCAGTAGGGATTCACTGGAATATATGTTCCTAACAGTTAGTGAATATATGGCTGGTAAAAGTATTGTAAGCAGTAAAAAACAACAGCAAAGCAGCACGCAGTAAATAGGATGATACCCATCAGCAATCAACCCACAAACAACAGCACCAGTGAAGAAAATCAGCCAAAAATAATAGGAAAACCTCCAGGAAGTACCCGCAGCCATCCCCTCTGGTCCTAACCATGAAGTACCACAACCCTCTTGGATGTGCACTCAACAGAACCACTATGGCTTGTTCATAAGAAATTATAAGACTCTCTGGGGAAGCTCACTCAGTCAATTACTTTTATAGTCTATGGTAGTCAGGGACTCTTTGAGGAATATCACGCAGTATAATCCTCTTAGACCCAAGGTCTAGAGACTCTCTGATGAATCTATCTCAGTCAATTTCTCCTATAGCCTCAGGTATACCACATACTCTCTGAGGAAGCTCACTTGATCAATTCCTCCTCTAGCCTGGGAAGGTTCTTAAACAGAAATCAAACAAGGTATGACTCTATGAGGATGCTCAGTCGGTATACCATCCTGTATTCTATAATATCTGAAGGCACTCTGGGAAGCTCACTCGGTCTATTCCCTATGGCCTATAATGTCTAACACTCACTAAGGAAACTCACTCAGTCTACCCTCATGTAGTCTATAATGTCAGAGACTCTCTGGAAAGCTCACTCGATCTATCCCTTATAGTCTATACCACCAGGTTCTCTTAGTCTTGTTCCAGTCGGGGAATAATAATGCTATTAGGCCAAAGTACACCTATAGAGCTACTTGGCTAACCAAAGTACACCTATAGAACTACTTGGATAATGGTCTACAGGGAAACAAGCATGATATGCAAAAACACTCCATCCAATAGACACAAGGCATGGAAACCGGTGTAATAGCCAAGGAAACGAAACTAGAAGGTCGTAACTAGAATAAAGAATGGAAAAACATCCGAACACAACAACATATCCTCTAACATGATTAATTTACCTATACACAAGCACACAAGCAAGGCAGGAAAACAAAAAGGGCAAAAACGTAAACACACAATACCACATTCACGGGTATTGGTGGAATTTGCACATAGAACTCAATGACATTGAATGGTAAGGCACAAAACACCTACCTCGAGGTGAGAAGGACGATATACTCAGATGTTGTCTTTCGGTTTTCCCTCGGAGTGGACCTAGGTTTACACGCCTTGCTTTATCGGTCACACAGTCGCACGTGTGCGACATTGATGTGAGTATATATATATATATGTATATATGAATATATATACATATATATATACCTATACACATAAATGTGATGCGTATATCTAACCTTCAACATAAATAGAAATATTTTTCTAAAACATCGAAACCAATGCAGAACCAGATAAAAAGAACTATAATGGTGTAAACACACTTTCATATCCAAACAGCGATAAATCGTAATTATGCTCACCCGAGGGTGTTGGAGCGTGGTCCAGCGTCGATGCTGTTCCACAACCTTAAAATCAAGAGAATGTAATGATTTATCAAACCCTAATCGATGGATTCGGTAAATTCCAAATCGGCTCAAATTCTCATTGAATCACGACAGCGATGATGAAGACTATGAAAGATGGTCATACCTCTTTGGATTGGACCGAAATGAATAACGACGTCGTAGAAAACGCCACGCAAGAAGGACCCACAATATTGGGGTCGCACCGCACCGCAACTATCCGGGAGGGTTGCGCGCTGCAACAGGAGGATGATCAGGGGGTGTCGTGCTAGGGGAGAAGCATGGAGGAAGACAGCTGCTGCATCGCATGCCTGGTTGCTGGCAGCCCGTACCCATGTGTGTGGTTCTCCAGGTCATGCTGGACGGCCGTTGCATGGGATGTTCCGGTCACGCCTGGTCATGCGCATGTTAGGAGAGCAGATCGTGGGTGTCGCGCTGCATGACTACTCAGAGGATGTTGCGTGCTGCTCACCTGAGGATGGATGGGCCTCAGACAGAGGTCTGGTAGAGGGTTTGAACGCTCCAATAGGAATCATGCAAGGGAGGCCGCGAGTGTTGATGTTCTGCATGTAGAGCACGGTGGGGGGGGGGGGGGGGGTAGCCACGCAGAAGTTCGGAGAAGCTGTTTCCTTGTGGGAGGCCATGCCTCATGCAGAGGGTTGGAGGAGAGATGGTCGTGTCATGCCATGATAGGAAGTGGAGAAGAAGGTTGTGCAAGGGGAGAGGGAGAGCCGCGCTATAGGGGGGCCATGCTGGCAGTCCAGAGTTGCACCGCTTCAGAAGGAGGTCCGCCGAGGGAGGCCTTGTGCTATAACAAGGGAGAAGAGAAGCTTTCCACATGGGAGAGCAGGTCGCCGCTGTAGGGGAGGTTCGGATGCGGTTCCACGTAGGGTTTGAAAGAGGAGGCTTCATGTGTGGTTTCTGGATAATAATGGGGAAAAGGGAAAAAATAAAAAAAAAGATGAAAGACACCATGAATGTGGTCCCTGCTTGATAGAAGAAGAAGAAAGAAAATGAAAAATGTGGAAGTCACGCCCCCTAGCCCAGCGCTTCTAAAAAAAATTCTCTTTATCCCATATACTAATATATATATATATATATATATTACTACTAATCTATATACACACATATATATATATGTATATATATATATATTATAGGCCATCATTAATTTTATATTTATAAAAACATTCACATGAATATAATCATCATCATCATCATCATCAAAAATATTAATTATTAGGATTAATAACACTTAAATCATTAAATGGATTATTCAAACATCTATTTAATTATGTAAGACAACCATAACCCTTATTTAATTACCCAATTATTATTATTATCTAGAATAATAATAATGATCAAAACTAATAATTATTACCAAACATTAAATTAAAAGCTCTAATTTAATTAAAATATTCATTGCAAAGCCGCCACAATTAATATAATGCGTTATTAAAATAACACACCTTTAGTTAAAATCCATCACCAATTAAAATCCGCTAACACTTGATTTTAAATTTATATTCTTTGTTAGACTGCTACGTCACATTTAATGGCGTTTGACCACCACTAAAATAAACATGTCTACGTAATATTTAATAATAATAATCATCCAAAATTATTATTATTTAAACATCCACATTTAATCTCGTTTGAACATCATTTTATTAAACATGTTTTCAGAGCATTTAATAATAATAATCTCTCACTATTATTATTATTAAAAAATCAATTAATTAAAATTAATTAGATAACACGTTTTGACAATCGGTCAACTGCGCGACTTGACCCACATGGTCTAACCACCCATGTGTTGCCCGATGTCAATGGATGAACTAGTTCACACACTCGGAACCTCGTTCCGAAGCGTGGTTTTAAAACTGACCCACTGACAAATGAAAATAAAAAAAAATCGTATTTTATCCCGTCGAAGAACACGGGTTCTTACACCAATCCTAAACCTCCTCCTCCATAGCATCCCATGTACATTGAGTTATCTATTATTGATCCCCAATATCATATTATAGAATATTTGAACTAATATTATATTGGTGATAAATAAAATCATTAGATGCAGGATATGGATCATATTAGAGTAATGGTATTAGAAATTATTGATTCCATACAAAGAATCTCATTACATGTAAGTTATGATTCATGTATTTAATAAATTGTTACACATTATTTAGATTGGATATCTAGATATTTATTGAAAAACTATTGATGTATAAATGGATTTTATTTTTTATTTCCTATTCATTTTAAATTTATTATTATATTTTAATATATATAAATATATTAAAAAAGTTAAGGTAATGTGATGATTTATAAAATGAAAAACATGTTATGTCCCGTTCAACATTATATTATACTCTATTTTCAAAAATTTATAAATTATCATCATATGAATATATGTTATTAGAGGTGTATGAGAAACCAAGGGTTCTTGAAATTTTGGGGTTTGATAACATTGTGATTATTTATAGGATTGATATCATAAATATTGTATATATAGATATGTTGTGTATCATAGTGTTGCAAGACTGTACATGTATATAGATTATAATATTTCATTAAATTCTATATATTTGATAAATTTATCATAATAAATATGAATATTTTTATTAGTTATATTTATACACTATTTCTTTAATATGATCAGCCATATATGTATAGATTCAAGGATCTTTAATTTATCTCTTAAATAACCAAAACAATTATAAATGAAGAAAAACTGGTACATATATATCATTTATTTTAGATTAATGAAAATATATGTTTGATGGTTCATTATCATTTTGGGAATGAAACATATATTTAATAAAGTATTATTTAACTTAATTTACTTACCACTCATAATATCTTTTTATATAATTGAGATAATTAGTTGTGGGGTTTTATTGTGCCATTGCAAAACTAGAATATATATTATCCCCTATATAAGTTATTGTGAGAGATAAAATTGAACAAATATTATATATGTATTTTTGATTATTTGAATACATATATATTATAATAACTTTTTATTTTATATCACAAAAATAATATCATTCCGTTTATTCGGATTACGATTAAAAGTCCATGGGAAATAGAAAAATAAATAATAAACATATTTTTACAAAGGTTATTGAATATTTAATTACTCTTATATAGATATACAAAATGTTTTTATAAAAAAAATAAACAATTCCAATTGAAATTTCACAATCAATAGTGAGTATTCTGATGCGGGTTTCAGGATCTATGATTTCTTCTAAATAATAATTACAATTTTTTAATTTAATAAAAATTAAAAAATGATATATTTTGTTATAATATTTCATATTATTTATCTATTATTTATTTTGAGAGTAAATTTATAATACATTCCGTTACATTTTTATCATTTTTATACACATTACTTTATAGTTGCGAAGATGTCAGTAATTTTATATAGCCATGTCGGGGTGTTTTTATTTTTCTCCATATGTAATAATGAATTTGATTATTAATTTAAATTTATATATTGAACATAATTATAATAATTTCTTATGTAAATATTTTGTAAATAATTATATTTTTCTTTTAGTATCTTACTTGTATTCATCGCTTCCCTTCTAGTGGTTTTATCAATTAATGTTTTGGTACTCTATATTTTTAAATTATTTAAAAAAAATATGTCATTTTTAAAAGTTCTGGCAACAAAACCAACCAATTTTACATATACAAAGGTATTCCTCAGAATTTTTTTAATTATTGTTTGAAAGTATTCATTTTACATAAATTAAAATAATGGACTTAAAAATTTAACATATTTCATCTTATATAATGTTGGATTTAATTAAGAAAAACTAAAAGTTAAAAAATTTATGTTGAAACGCATTTTCTATAATATTTAATCAATATCAGAAATCTCTTCAAATTGTATATTAATTTTTATCAGGACTGATGATAACTATGATAGATACCAAGGTAGAGGTTTCAATGAGCAGTTTCTACTCCGAATTATGGAGAGCCCTTTTTCAACATGAATTTTAGTTTGTAAATACTTGATATAGAGAATAAAAGTTTAAGTTACATGCTACATTACTAAAATTTAGGTTCCCAGATTCTTCACCCAATAATAAGTGTCCAAATGCTGCAACTAAGATGAGGAACTCACCTGCTTTTCCATAGTCTAATCACCCATCTACCTCACAAAAATATATGAACCCACAGACTTTTCCTAGGACCCGGGGCCCTTCTAATTATCATAATAAATTCTTGAACACATTTGGTTTTCACCTAGGACCACCCAAGTGGATCCTTAAACCGAGTTCACCCATAGCCTTTAGATAAATCAAAGTACTTCCCCGTTAGATTATTTTGAATATGATGAATGTATATAAATCAAATTTTCTCCACAGTACACTCTTCCAATATGATTAACATTATTAATAAAAAAAGAAATATTAGTAACATATTTTATAATTTAATTGATTCCCTAGATAGTATAACACAATAATAACATAACAAAAATCATTTTTAAGCATAGTCTAAAACAATAATTGTGGTGAACACCCACACCACCCCACCCCTATACGATTCACTGTATGATTCCACTCACTCAGGTCAACACTGATGTCTTTTTCATTAGAGTAAACTCATAACTCGGTCTCTTATAATATGTATATTCATTTAACTATATTTCAATTAGTAATAAAATTCACTTAGCCATTATATGATGCTTCAATTCACCAATGATCAATATTTTTTGACCACATCACCCTACATCCCTAATAGGTAGACCCCATTACATTTAACACATTATAAGGTGCATACCATTCCCTAACCATTAATAGGGTAACAATGGTTCATAAAATCAACTGGTGTCACAGATCACCATTGAATCTCTACAATATTCCCTATTTAGCATATATGGTCATTATGGTTCCATTCTCCATAAACATCCACTGGGGATACACCACATCATAGTTTTGAACATGGGATCCCTTGTTGACCTTAGTCCCTTATTTGGGTGAAAATTTTCAAAACTAATCATTCTCAAGATTTATTATCTTTCTTGATCTAGCTTGTGTGATACCAACCCTATCACCTCATTAACATTGGAATCTCAAAAATCCAAACCCTATTGACCAAAATACCATTCATGAAATCATTAACCATGTCCAATTAATTACCCATAAAAAATTATATAGTCCTCCTCCAGTTACTCTTGACTTATATGATCAGATTATGTAAATTATTATACAAACTTAAATAATTTTTATATACATAAATGGTTTTTCCCAATTAACCTTCCCAATTTCTGGGCCCCTAATACATTTTATAATCATTTTCCACCTTTATAATATGTATCCTCATCATGATGATAATAGTGGACCTTCATGAAAAAATTACATTACGTCTTGTCCATTGATGGGTTATATGGTCTGACCCCATTCCACCTTGTAAACCATACAGTTGTGGGCCTCATTATTGGGTTTAATTATAATCCATTTTCCAAATGTTGATTTCATCACTATGATTTGATCAATCTAATATGTAAATCTATTCACTAAAATCCTATGCATAAGCCCCGACCACATTTCTGTTGGACCATATTCCTCTTTTGTTATTCCATACATCATTCTAACAAATATGATATTGGATGTTGACTCTTGCAAGGAACTCATTTTACATTTAATACACTATCCATATTTAAAGGTCCTCCCACAATATAGAAGTCCTCTAATCATACCATCAAATAACTCACCTACCAATTCAAGATTATATGGGTACAATCCATACAATTTTACAATATTTTTTCGAATCTCATTGAAGAATATATGTAATATGTACATATATTTTTGCAATTATTCTTGGAAAATAGTTTATATTCATGTAAAATACCCAGTCAATCCATAATTTCTCCAATTTTTGGAAATAGATGTTTTTCACACGAAATTAACTTCTACAACAATTTTTTTATAAAAAACACTAAACTATATAGTAAGATCTAATCAAGAAACAATAAAATGTGTCACTTTTACTATGTGGGCATCAATATATATTAAACATGCTATATAAAATTCCACCTTATATTTCAACCCCAACATTTTAGAACCATTTCCTCACTAGACCTTATTCGAATTGAATATTATCATCATCATGTTATTTTTTTAGTGAGAACCATAATGACCATGTAATATTCCTTATATGACATATCACAAAACATCACTCCATATTCCTAAAGAGTCATATATTCCATCAAATAGTTTTCTCCCTATCATAAGAAATAGAATTGTAAAATCATAGGTTACCTCAAACAAAGAATTACTAGTCGTATTTTGTATATTTTTAAGCATTCCCTGCATGTATAATCTTATACACAACTTCACAAGGTCAAACACTCATAAACATAAAAGGAACTATGTTAGTCCATGTCACATGAATATATAATTTATGGAGTACCTTGTTATGTGTAATATAATTCTCTATTTTCTAATTACATTTATTATGATAAAGTGGAATACCCTATTAAGTAGATAATTCGGAAATCGAAATTAATTTCCTTCTCCCATGATTGTGATTAAAAAAGGATCCTAGTAATGTGTGCATAAATAAAAGGATCATTAATGAAAAAAATATTTTGGGGAAAATATGTAATATAAAAATATGGTTCCATTAATGTAAATTCAATTATTTATTCGAAAGATACCAATGAAAAATTAGCAATGATATATATATATATATATATAATGATAATATAGTAAATATTGATTCCAAAATTTTCATATATAATACCATTAATGGAGAACCTTTCAAATATACATATGTTCACATTGACACAAGTAATCCATAAAATCATCTACATATTTTTATTTGTTATGAATTGGGTCATAGGAACTATTAATGACAATATCATAAATATGTAATAGATTTCTAATGTAGGTAATTCCCCCCACCAATGTATAATGATCTAAACCTCATAGCAACTGAATAAATCTACATTTCATAGTGTTTTATTTAAAATAACAATGACAAACTTCCATTTTATATCAGATATATTATGACACAAAAACCACTGGTTATGAATTGAAATGGGGATTCCATTGGATAAAAAAATTAATATCCCTATGTGAATCCTATATTTAAAAATTATATTTATTAGTTAAGAACATTTATATGAAGTTTTATTTATGGTTTTTCATTTTTCATTTTTTTGATCCTCTATCAAGACATCCAAACCAAGAAAATATATCCATTTATTCATAATGCTAGAATCATCGGTGATTTATACATTTTTCATAGATACTAAGCTGATTTTTTACACAACAATAGAATCAAATTTCCAATAGAACAACATCTTTGGAAATAGTTTTCAAATGATCCAACTATAGATTAATACCTCAATGATAATATCCCAACTATAGTGGAATGCTAAGAAAGACTACATGCTATTAATTTTAATAGACCACCTAAAAAACAATGGAATCGAGAAAATCTATTGTAATGGTCCACCAACACCAAAAAAATATAAACCATGTCTCTAAAGGGAAATATCCCTACATCCCATATATTAGGAGACATTGAATTAGAACAGATGCATCCACACCATAGAAAAAAATTTACCTAGGATGGATATTTGCGATAACTTATGATGAAAATTCCATGAGCCCCCCCAATCCCAATTAATTATATATAGAGGATGGATGGGTCATTTTAGTGATAGTCACTCAAACCTGTGTTCCCATGTGGACATTACTCTTGGGTCATTAGTTACCTATGGGTGGGGAGAAAGAATATATTATAATTCAAATTGAATGTGGTAACATTCATATATTTAAAAACACTATTGATATCAAATATATAGATAATCATGATCAATAAACATTCTGTTATATTCTATCTTCAATAGAGGAAGAATGAAAATTTTTATTGGAAACAATCTTGTAGAAACATAATATTATCTCTCATATAGAAATATATGATCACCATATTATTATTAATAATAAATGAAACATTTTTTCTCATATACCAACTCCCTCTAATGATAAATCATTTATTATTTTTCCATATAAGAAACTCATCACCTTATAATAGCAATCTCCCCATGGATATCTTATATCCCTTCGATTTATTTCCAAAGCGATCATCATATACGAGAAGAATTAATAGGGGAGAAAAATTTACATATTATTGAAAAAAAAATATTGAAGTCATAGATTACCACTACAATGATGAAAATTACTCCATATTACATATTTATTACTAGTCGAGAAATGACTACATTCCAACTGTCATTTAGGTTGATCAGAATCATAAATTTATGAGTTATGAAGAGCCGCATCTGGAACAAATTTCCACTCCAATAGATGTGTTTCATAATATCCCAGTACCCATTATTGGGTAGTATTATATCCATAAAAATTTTATATTATATTTCTAATATATCGTTTAATTCTCTCAATAGTTGGATCAAATTTGTTCTCTCCCTTGTTTGAAGGAATTTTATCAATTCACCCAAATGAAAAAAGAGTGGAAGGTTCATATTTCATCCCATTATGATAATATCAATCAGTTTGTAATGGTGATTTATAAGGGTAAAATTCATATTATTAAAAAATCTCTTGAATATCATTGGCATATTATGATAGAAATATAATAGTCAATGTAGATGGATTCCACCAGTGAATTTCATTATCCAAATTTAATAAACTCCAATACATGATGAAGAATATTCCAAGGAAAATTATATTTAAAGATCCAAAAATTCTAGGAATAGGCTATTATTATTTCCAAAATTAAATTTGTCCATCATGAGGCCCTTCAAAACATATTAATATTATATCAATAATAATCTTTCACATCATTAGAATGAAAAAGTACTTGTTTTAATAGTGGTCCTCCAACTGTAGAGATAAAGATTCATCATTGTAACTCTCTTTGTGGTGAATGATTTTAAAGTCATCCTCATGTACTGAAAACAAATTATTATTTCTCAACTACTCATATCATTCTATAAAATATTTGTATCAATGATGTTATTCCATGTGAAACCTAATTTTTTCAACATAGAGGTCCTCCATAGAGAATATGTTTTAAAAATACTACAACTAGTCAGAAATCGAGCCCGAATAAAATTTCCCCTATGATAGTGAATATGAGGATGAGTGTAGAGTTACTCCCATAGAATACAATGTGATGGTACTCCTCATACTTATGTCTCACCTTGATATGAAGGTCCCAGCTTTTTCCAAAAATCTGAAATAAAACCATATTATTATGATTCACTTAATAAACAATGGTCATATCACCCATGTTCGTGATCACTAGCTATAGATAATCTCATTTCATCTAAAAGATATTTTGAGAGAATAGTCATCCTTAACACCAAAAATTGGATTACATATACCTCAACATAATTGAGGGGATACAAAATAATCATCACCCCCTCAATAAGGATATAGTGATATTTCCACTCTTGTTATACCAATTAGAGGATTATTTTAGAGAATATGAGGAGGTTAATGATGTATTTAGAATAGAACCGTGTGATTAAAATATATGTGTTTTTTGGCCCATGGAATAATTTTATAGTGAAATTTTAATGACATTGAAAGCGGTTTTCATATATTATATTCACATTAATCTATGTAAATAATTTTATTTCTTTATGAAATGATGTCTACCATGTGAGGAAAACTCAAACCACATCATGTTAATAGGAAAACACTTCCTCCATATTGAATTATTCTCACTTTCTATGACACAACTCCCACTGTCCAAGTGGTAGTATGAGGATATCTGGAAAGAATTCCGTATTAGATTAATATCCATATTCCAAATCATAATTGATTCGAAGCCTGAAATAAACATATATGGTCGGAATGCATAAGGATTAATACATTTTCACATCCACCATATCAACAAAATAAATCGACATAGAAAGATAAGAATCAATATCATATCCCCAATACATGTTATTATCCTTTTCTTTTCATATTCCTACTAATATATTTAACAATATCATGCAATCTCTATAGCCTTGAATTTTCATACTCACGAAGAGTCTAATATTGAAATTTTTTATAATATTATCCTTAAATAGCCATTTGACGATCCATTTTAAGTGATATAAAGCTCTTAAATATAGAGAACCCCTAATGGAAAGTACTCTTGTTCAAATCATGTGTGAAAACCATTTCATGCTTTAGATATAGAAAAAAATACCTGACTGAATCCATAATACCAAACTCAATAGTGATATGTGATAATCCCTAACCCTTTGGGATTAGGAAAATTGAAGTACCATCATGTCCTGAGGAATCATAAAATCACCAGTGGTTATAACATGTGATAGTTGTATTAACATGTCCACATCATCCATCCGTGCAATGGGAATTTATATCCAAACTGTAATGGAATGCACCACTTATGTCCATTACATTGTGAAAATGTTGTGTTGGAGGTGTTATGGGATGTCAAGGTGACTTAACCCCAACACTTTCCCAAATTTCTAGTTCTGTGAATAGTTTTTCCAGTTTTATGAACAGTAACAGTAGTTGTATAGTGTAACACAGATCGGTAGCAGAGATCGGTAGCACAGATCGGTAGCACAGATCGATAGCACAAATTGGTAGTGGAGATTGGTATCACAGATCGGTTTCACATATCAGTAGCACAGATCGGTAGCACAGATTAGTAGCACAGATCTCTAGCACAGATCGGTATCACAGATTGGGAGCAGAGATCGGTAGCCCAGATTGGAAGCACAGATCAGTAGCATAGATCGATATCACAGATTGGTAGCACAGATCGGTAGCACATATCGGTAGCACAGATCGATAACATAGATAGGTAGCACAAATCGGTAGGTGTACAGTAACGGTAGGTGAACAGAGTGTTCAGATTCCCTTAGTTTTGCCACATTTGACGTTTCCTTTGACGTAAAATACATTTAAAGCCCTATTTTAAGGACTCCTAATTCTGAAAAAATGCCATAAATCCTATATTAATTAATTTTTTAGGCTTGGAATGTTTTACTTGGTCAAACCGTGTGGGTTAATGTGATCCGTTTTTAATGTAGAATTAAGCGCATCTTAAACTATCACCCCATTAAATCTTCAGAAAGAAATGAGATATCATTCTACCATGTTCATCCTCTTTTTTATCGCCTATGAGACGCTAGAACCTATCAATCCATCCCATAGGATTTTCACAATCAAACATTACACCTAGGATTGGTTCTGCTCTATTTTGATGCTACCAAGGTGTATCGATCAATCTTCGATATAAGTTATGTTGTATCGTCATTCTTTTGGGGTTCAATTTCTCCTGTTTCCCATTCATTATTATATCATGTAATCTCAATGCTTCTAATGGGTTTTTCTTGGGGTTTGGTTGGTTTTGTTGTGTCGTGGCATCCTTGGGTGGATGCAGTTGTACCGAGGGGAGGATCGTGAGCCGTTGTGCGGATAAAGAACGTCATGAACTCTTCGAGGTAGGGGATTCGTGGATTCTATAATTGTTTATGTACAATCATAGAGTTAACATGATTTATCCCTTTGGATCATAATGAAATTGACCATATTAAATACCTGAACCGGATTAAAAGAATAGGTTTTATCGCATGTTATTTCTTTGTACCATGATAACGGTTTGCCTCATGTTTTTCTAGATAACGTGATATCTATGCTTTCTTTGATTAGTTTTTCTTTATTTATGGAAATTGATAAATAACATAAATATGGAATTAATTGACAATTAATTGGCTAAAGATAATGAGTCATGTAAATGAATCTGGTTGTTACCGTTGATGTAGTTTTTCTAATTTGATGTTAATCAAATTGGTATAGTAAGAATGTAAAATCATTTGTTATAGATTAATGATTAGTTCCAGGAAGACTTTGAGTATCTAAAAGAGAATCTAGTAAGTGCTCTCGTTCTTTGTCATCCAACTGAGGGAGTCCAGTTTGATGTTTTCTGCGATGCTTCACATCTGGGGCTAGGTTGTGTTCTCCTGGAACAAAGGTCAGTTGTTTCTTATGGGATTCGACAATTACATCCCCATGAATGTAACTATGCCACCCATGACCTTGAGTTGGATGCCGTGGTGTTTGCGCTGAATTTGTACAGACATTACCTCATTGCTGATCACTTCTTGGTTTTCACCGATCGTAAGAGTTTGAGGTTTGTTTTCTCCCAGCGGGACTCGAACTTACGACAGCGCTGACGGATGAAGTTCATACAGGAATACGTCTTCGAAATATCATATATACCTTGAAAAGGAAATGTTGTAGTTGATGCACTGAGCTGAATGTCAGGTAGTGATGCTGTGCGTGAATCCTGAGATTCATGGAGAGTAATGGAAGAACTGTCAGCATTACATCTTGATATGGGAGAAGTTGTGTGTAGAGGTTTTCTTTTTTAGATGACGGTGCAGTCACCCCTAATGCAGAAGTTGGTAGAGTATATGATTTGAGATCGAGAGGTAGTGGTTTGGAGAGACCGAGTTGTTTGTAGTGAGGCCCCTCATGGTTGGTCAAAGGATGAACAACACTGAGTGTTGTATCACAGAAGGATTTTTGTTCCCTTGGAGTTGTGCGAGATGGTTCTAATAGAGTTCCATATTTCGCCTTTAGTATTACATCCTTGTGTGACAATGATGTACCGATCCTTGAGGAGTCCGTTTTGGTGCCCTGGGCTGAAGCGACCAGTTGCAGAGTTTGGGTCTCGATGTTTAGTCTGCCAGAAGGTGAAGGTCGAACACTATGTTCATGGGGGTCTTCTCCAGCTGTTAGAGATTCCTCAATGGAAGTGGGAGGACTTCTCAATGGACTTTGTAACAGGTTTACCTCGAGCTCCGGGAGTACATGATGCTATTTGGGTGGTAGTGGATCGTTTAACAAAATCGTCCCACTTTATAGCTATCAAGGAATCGAGCTCAGTGGATGATTTGTCGAGGCAGTATCTAGAGGAGGTGGTGAGTCTTCATGGAGTACCTAGGACTATCAATTATGATCGAGATCATCATTTTTCCTCCAGGGTGGGGATTGGTTTCCCACATGCTTTTGTTTCTCAACTATGCCTTAGCACTGCTTCTCATCCTCAAATGGATGGTCAAACTGAGCGAACCATCCAATATTTCAAAGAAATGTTATGATATTGTGTTCTTGATTTTATAGGTTCATGGATGAGGAACATACCCTTGGTGGAATTCGTTGACAATAATAGTTTTCACTCCACCATCAGTATGGTGCCGTTTGATGCCTTGTATGGTCGGCCTTATCGTTCTCCGTTGTGCTGGACTGGGGTCGGAGAGTTAGCAATTCTCAGACCAAAAATATTGAAGAATACAACAGATATGTATCAGGTGATTCGTGATAGGATGAAGATAGAACAAGATCGTCAAAAATCATATGCTGATTAAATTAGGAGAACCTTGGAGTTTAATGTTGGGGATCATGTGTTTCTGAAGGTGACTCCACGTCATTGGCAGCGATGGTTTGGTCATGGAAGTAAGCTTTCTCCAATATTTGTTGGGCCTTTCGAGGTGTTATATCATATTGGAGATGTGGCATATCGAGTAGCACTTCCCCCACAGATGAATCAGATACATGATGTTTTCCATGTATCACAACTCCGTCGGTATCTTCATTATGACTGTTACAACATCGATTAGGGAGAGATCGATGTTGATGATGATGCAACCTTCAAGGAGCGACCTGTGGAGATCCATGACCTAAAGGATAAGTTGTTGCGTGGGTGTTCTATTCCCTAGGATCGTGTCTTGTGGTGACACGGTGGCATGGAGGAGAGTACCTAGGAACGTGAGTCACAGATGTGTGTCCAGTACCCAGAGCTATTTTAAGATATTGTGTTGTGTTTTATTTGATCCATTATATTATGTACCATTGATGTGATGTTATTCTCGAATGGTTTGGATAAGGATTGTTTGTCCCCATTCTCTCGGATGTCGTGGTTTTGTTCCAGCTTTAGAACAACTCAGGGTGGTTTTCCCCTAAGAGATATCTTACATGGTGGTTGTTCGGACCTCTCTTTTCTTTAGTTTGGTTTTAAATTCTCGAGGATGAGAATGTTTTCAGAAGTATCTTATGTAATGGCCCGGACCACTCTGGTCCATTAATTTGTGAAAATATGGGGTTGGAGGTGTTCTGGGAGGTCAAAGTGACTTATCTCCAACACTTTGCCAAATTTCAGGTTCTGTGAATTGGGTTTCTAGTTTTATGAATAGTAGCAGTAATTGTATAGTGTAGCATAGATCGGTAGCACAGATCGGTAGCACAGATCAGCAGGTGTACAGTAACGGTAGGTGAATAGTGTTTCCAAATTCTTATAGTTTTTCCCCTTTTGACGTTTCCTTTGATGTAAAATACATTTAAATCCCTATTTTAAGGACTCTTAATGCTGATAAAAAGGCCATAAATCCTATATTAATTATTTCCTAAGGCTTGGAATGTTTTACTTGGTCAAACCAAATGGGTTAATGTAATCCGTTTTTAATGGATAATTAGGCGCATCTTAAACCGTCACCCCATTAAATATTCAAAAAGTAACGAGATATCATTCTACCTTGTTCTTCCTCTTTTTTATCGGCTATGAGACACTAGAACATTTCAATCCTTCTTGTAGGAGTTGCACAATCAATCGTTACTCCTAGGATTGGTTCTGCTCTATTTTGATGCAACTAAACTGTATCTATCAATATTCGATATAAGGTATGTGGTACTGACATTATTTTTGGGTTCATCATCTCTTGTTACCCTTTCATTATTATAGCATGTAATCTCCATGTTTCTAAATTCTTTTTCTTGGGGTTTGGATGGTTTCATCACACCGTGGCATCATTGGGTGGATGCATTTGTCCCTAGGGGAGGATAATGACCCGTTGTGTGGATAATGAACGTCAAGAACTCTTCGAGGTAGGGGATTTGTGGCTTCTCAAATTCTTTATGTGTAATCGTAGATTTATCATGATTTATCCCTTTGTATCCCAATGAAATTTACCTAATTAAATACTTTAACCGGATTAAAAGAATTGGTTTGATCGCATGTTGTTGCTTTGTACTGTGATAATGGGTTTCCTTATGTTTTTCTATACATAGTGATATCTATGCTTGATTTGATTATATTTTCATTCTTGATGGAAATTGATAAAGAACATAAATCTGGAATTAATTAATAATTAATTGGCTAAAGATAAAGAGGGAAGTAAATGAATCTAGTTGTTGCGGTTGTTTTAGTTGTTCTAATTTGATGTTAATCAAATTGGAAAAGTATGCATGTTAAATCTTTTGTGATAGCTTACTAATTAGGTTTCCTATAATTGGAACCTACATATTGAATATATTAATTCCATAGGGATTAAATAATTGGTTGGTTGATAAAATATAACGCCTGGTAAGGTTCTTAGTAACCCTCTTGTTCATAAGTCTGATTTCCTTGTGCTTTTGAGCCATGAGTGCTCATTATGTATGAAGGCTGGATGCCTTGTTAAAGGGAAAAGAGCCCATTTGATGTGTTGTTTTATTTCCTACTGCTTCTCCTGTGATGTGACCCAGGAGGGGTGTTGTGATATGTGGAGGCAGAAAGGTCTTGTGGTTGTGGGAGTGGATGACGCCTAGAGTGGAGAGATGCATTGGTCTATGCATGTGGGTGTCGAGGAGGCCACAAGTGATGATGGAATGGGAAGGCTGTGTTTGTTGGATTCTTGGTGACATTGATTGAATGTATATCTGCATTACTTTTCCCCACTGCTCAAGGAAGCTGGTCTTGCTTTCCCTTCATCCGAAGGAGGTGAATACGCGCGGGGTATGCCACGTGCATTCCCTGTCTAGCTTCTCAAAGGAGAATTGGTCTATGCGCTTGCTATAGGCGGCAAGGACTCGACGGGTAGTACATCTACTCACAGTGTTGATCCCCATTGTGTTTAGAAGCACAGAATTATTTTCTAGAATACCTGGGAATATTGGAAGTAATTTTGAAATGAATATCTAAATAAATGGTGTTAACCCAAGGGGTTGGTTTTTTCTGAAACATAATGATGTGGTAATAATCTTTTGAAGGAACAATTGGATTTGGGGGTGATGCTAATGAAATTTAATGAGGAATTGTTCATGGTTAATTAATGTGTAAAGAATTAATTAACGTAAAGTGGAATTGATAAAAAGGTAATGAAGGAATCTAATAATGTTCTTTAATTGGTTGTGTGCTTATAGTATACATATTCTTAGAAATAGCATCCCAGAGTCTGAGAGACGTTAGCTGTAGTTGAGAATAATACTAGGTTATGCCCATAGTGTGGTTGTGAGTATAATATATTATGTACTTTCTGTGTTTCAATATGCTACTCCACCCTTTTCGGTAAGGGAAACTAACACCTAATGGATTCTGACCCCTGGGGGGTGTTTTCCCCAACGTTCTGGTGGGAGGATGAATGGCTGACTACCCCCTTTGACCCCGCTATCTTCTCTTGGTAGATACTTGTGCTGGTAGGCAGAAAGGTTAGTTTACCCTATATATGCGTGTAGAGTGATGTAATGGATTAGGGTTATTCACACACCTATATTCTTTATATAGTATCGTATGGACTACTATAGGTGTAACATGTATAGGCTATGATGGTTGGAGGATCCTTACTCGGCGTAAGGGCTGTGATGGCTTGAGGTATAATACCCGATGTATTGTACACGTTATGCGAGATGTGGTGGCTCCCGAGAACTACCAGGTTACTTTTTATTGAGAGGATGGTGTGGTTCATATCCCAGGTGTCTGTGGGAAAGCCTTTGTGGTGCACATGGTGCAGATTGTGGAGTATAGCCCAGGTGTATACGGGAAAGCCTTTGGAGTGAGATACACAGTACATATGTCGTTGGGGAAAAGAGGCAAACCAGTGGGGAAGTAGTAGCGGGGTACCCATGATATTCTTTATTATATGATATATTCTTGTATTTATTACTTGGTGAGAGTGTCCATGGTGAGGTTGGGAACATAGTATAACTGTTTAGGTGACGAGATAGTTTCACTTGTTTTTCATAATTTTTTATCATGATTTATTTACATTTTCATGATAGGCATCGAGGAGGATCCTACTCAGTATACTGTTATACTCATCCTACATATATATAAACTATTTTTCAGGTCACTTAGAGAAGATTGGAGATCAAGCTGGTTACTACTATCTTGTGGTTGGAGGGGGTGTTCGGGCTTGTGGTCGCTTTCGTTTTACATTCTTTCCGGTACTTGTAGTTTTCTTATCCAGTTGTAGTACTTTATCCGGACATTTAATATATGTACATGGGTTTCTATTATATTTCAGTTTTGATTTGGATTTGGTTGGTGTCTATCTTATCTCTATCTTCCACATGTGTTCTCTTAGAGGGTAATGCATCCCATTGGTGTGTTTATTAAACCCTCGGTGCTAGTCGCTAACCCGGGGCCTACTGGAGGCGGGACTCGGGGTTCATTATCTTTCTTATCACATTTTCGGCCCAGAAGGGGTACAATTGGTGGGGAGGGAGTCATGACAGCAACCTCTCCCATTATCCCCATTAAATTAAACTTCTCCAAATTTTGGTGAACAAAACAAGAGATCCACATATAAATCATTTTATTGGATAATCCACCCTACTCATTGGGTACACATTCAGTAATGATCATTGGGTATTATATATGGATCACACTTCATAAATACATTCATAAAGAACTAATAGATGTGAATGAAATACCCAATAGATGACATAATCTGAAACAATCCATTAATAATGGGAATAATACAGGGGATTCTAATTTTTTCTTGATTTTTTCTTAGATGTAGATAGATACCCCTTCCCTTATGATAAGAGTGTGATAACTACAACATATTATTAAATAGTAAATTTCATTTTCATCATCCATTCAAGTAAATCAAACCATAAAAACAAATATTAATGATCATGATGAGGATGTCTATGTTGGAACATTCATTGACATCGAATGAAATGACTAATGTCAATGTACCAAAGATCATTGGAAAACTAAAATACTATGATATCATATTGATACCCAACTACCAAAACATGGTTTACCATTGACTGATGAATAAGTGAATGACATGAGCATATCCATTAATCCACCTATAGAATATTTGGATACCAATTCTAATGGAATGATACCCCGATTATTTTTTTTGGTGGAATGTAGGTGAATCATTGTAGAATTAATTATGGTAATTAATCATATATAGTATAACATAATGATAGTTATTAATATTTTTTCTTTGGTTGATGCTAAAAAAAAATGTGAAAAGAACTCTACAAATGATTTTAATGTCCAACTATAGAAAAAGATATAGTTCCATGATAAAGGTTTACGTACACCTGGTGGTTAAATAATTTCAATTATTCAATCGGATGAGGTGGAATCCATATAAAAATCATGAATTTTACCTCACACTATCTTATAATGGATATCAATTGTAGACATATGTGATTTGACCAAATCATGATCCACCATCAAATACATAATGTTTCTTCCCATCCAATAATATATGTATAAATAATTTATTTTAACATTTTATTAGATAAATAAATGGAATTCATGGAAAAGAGATGGACTCTAGTGAAAACTAAAGGGAATCTATATACAAAGTGTGTAGATGTGACTCATCATCTAGCCACCCTTAGGAATCCATCATTCTTGATTTTCACCTGAACTACAAAACCATATGAGTACATTAAAAACCATTTATAGTTATAATGAACCATTATTAGAAGACCTAAAGAGAATGAAAAAGATAAAGTGATGGGCTTCAATTAAATTTTAGAAGGAACGCCATGTATTGTTATAATAGCCTACCATCAAGGCCTACCATTGATTTGGAATACCATTTTTTAATTTCCTCTATCAATTCAGCATCACAACATGAAATATTACAATCTATAATCTCTAAAATTTAAAATATCATTATATTGAACTAGTATCATGTTTCATCACTAGATTTAGGTGTTTAAATTTATCCATGATCATGTTACTATCACAAAATTAGTTACTAAATATTTTTGTATAGAATCCCTTTGAAATGTTTTATATGTTGTTGATCTCATTTAAATATCAATGAATATTTTGAGACCTTAAATTATTTTCACTATGGTGATACTATGTTTTATGATAGTCCAATCCAAATATCATTTAATATAGTTATCCCATGGACTGAGGCCTTGTATATTGGAGAACACAATTATCATGCTCATAATACAAACGTATTATCTTTGGTAACCAAAACCATGCAGTATCACATGGTTCCTATCCCTTATTATAAAAACTACCACAATAAAAATATCATGAGGTTAAATTCATCAAAATATTGGTTGCTATATGAATTAACCAATTTTTAACAAAAAATTAATTTTCTTATATATCATCATCATTGTTATAGCGATCGACATGTCAATGTTACATAAGGTTGAACCAATTAATTCTTCTCAATGAACACACTAATTTTTATCCATGTCATATGTCAAGAGATTATTTTTTCATAAAAACATAATGTTAAAAATAAACATAAAAATATTGTTTATTCAAGGAATAAAATTTTGGAAAAACTATGGAACATAAATTTTTTTTCTCTTCCATCCCAACTAATTATAATAGACAATAATTTGAAGACATAGATATAGGATAGTGTGTATTTGATGATTATACGAATAGAAAAATATCTAAAAATGTGAATTTTTTCCTTAGGGTTCAAATGAATCCTATAATCATGGACCCAGTCCCCATTGAAACAATTGAGTCACCTTATTTGGTTTCACAATATTATAGATTATGATAATTTATGGGATAAAATAACCAATGAAACATGAATAAGGAACTAGAGGTGGATCCTATCATGTGTACAAATACATTGAAGACACATAAAATCATAACATATCCATACTAATAAAGAATCATATATCTTTATAAAATTAATAAACTGGAAATTCACAACAAAATTGGATCCTCATCAAATAAAAAATAAAACTAAACTTCTATCAAAGTAATTAATTTCAAATAACATCACAATGTAGATGAAAATATTTACTATCCATTGTTACCTAAAAATAATCATAGATGTTGAGGGAGTATCCACTGAGTCCAAGGTGGATTATATAGAAGATTTCATCATAGAAACAATAATTTGTTCAATATCTCTATCAAATCCATATAGGATACCAAAACCTAGAGCCATGAACATTAGTGGGATCAAAAGGAACACAGACCAACACCAAGATCACTATGGGCCAATTCAAATCAAATTATATATGAGAAAAAACAATATAATATTCATTCAACATCTCATAATTAGAATGATTGATTTTAAATATATCCTAATTATCAGACTATAATAAACATTCCCAAATTATGGTTTGTGTATTGTACCAATAGAATGATGATTCATGATCAAAAGTCATTGTACTAGGGTATAGAATCTTATTTGGATACATAGGTCCCTAGTCCAAAAATTTGATATATTAAAACATCATAATGTTTTTATTGTTAAGCTATAATATATGGATCCACCATTAAAATTTTCATCATTAAACATTCGTTGACACCCATTTCATACGAAGATAAATCAATGATGAGCTGCTACTAAAAAAGTGTACTATACTAAAAAAGTATATGTTGGGTGCCATGTGGTCATATCATTTATATAATTGGATTACTAAGCTTACATAATAGGAGTCATCAAACCCTTTTACATATCACACTATATAGATACCAATTATGGAATTTAAGATATCATTTATAATCCATTAGAATCAATATCATAACAGTGTAGACCCTCCAATATTTGTGATATCATTAACCCATATTCTCTCGCACTTTTCTGATAATACAATTGTTTGAAAATAGAATTAATGTTCACCTTTATCGGATCAAATATATTCATTAGTTTGAAGACCTCTGCCGTAAATTTTAATTTTTCCCCCACGATATATATTTCAACACATTGTTAAGATACTTATGGATTTATTTTCATTTGAAATTCATTTTCCATACCACCAATTATGAAAATACTCTATTAGTGAAAATATGGATATTATTTTGGTGATAATACAACTCTATAGTCATTATAATTTAAATAAAATATGTTGTTTTATTATTAATAATATATTGAAAACATACCTTGATAAGTAAAGCCATCGGAATCACCAGCACTGGTGGTCTAGATACGAAGAATATCAATCCTTTAAATGATCTCTATGAAGAATAAAAGTTTTCTAAAAGATGAATCATGGAAATTACCCATGATTTGATATATTATTATGCAATCAAGATTTTATTTGAGTTTTAAAATCAACTAAATACCTTCCAGTTATGCAACTATTATAAATATTATCACACTAATAACCCATAATTTATGATGAATAATATAATTATAACATCCATAAATATTAATATCTATGGTAAATTGCACAATATAAGGTATGGTCATCCCAATTGGTAGATCAAATTGTTAAGGCTATTCATTCAAATTGGCCTCAGTCATATGATTACGAAATGAGAACATGACCTAGGAAATATTCCATCCTTATTTATGACAATTGGTTTTATCATCTATTCCCAGTAGTGTATATGAAGAATGCGAACTTGGTAATTATAATGATTCCCTCATTGTAAATACAACTTCATTATCATTTGGATCCAAATATTCCAATACATAATTATCTATTAGATAAAATGATGATTTCTCATCAAAAAAATGATTATATAATTCCATATCATCATACCATAAAACCAAAAATGTTACATCATCATCTTGAAAATATGATATCAGGGATAAACGAGAAAATAAATAAGATGAACCTAATATTGATTCCATTGAACTATATAACCTAGATCAAAAGACACCTCTTCATCATTTCCATGATAAAAAATGTCCCCATGTCATCTTATTTATCTATAGATTAACCTTCATCTCAAATATATGATGATACTAGGGAATATAATGGATGGGAACAATATCTATAGAAAATCCCTCCATAATTTCAGTAAATAATCTATACCACTATTAATGAACATAATCATTTGAGTATGGGTATAGAGGAAGTCCCTCTAATGACATTGATTAGTTTAACTCTTTCCTTTAAGGAACGAGACACATATTTTCTATTCATCTTGTGTAACGAAGAAATATTATCATGTAACAATAAAGAGACACTTGTATTATATTCAACATTGGATACAAATAATTTTGTCCATCAATTTATTCATCATACATATATATAAGAAGTAATGATAAGGAATTAGTCATTTTCTACATAGGTCGGACCATATTATTATAAGATAATAAAATATATCTTCTTTATATGTGTTCAGTAAAATTAGTGGAAAGGCAATATAATCCACATCATGAATAATATTGGACCAATTATATTATGTATTGACGTTTGGGATCTTAAATCAAGTATCCCAAATAATGAATGTTATATGTAAACATGAATCTTATTAATGATGTGGATGTTGGTTTTCAATACCTATATTTCCTCAATATATAATAGAGCTCAAATTAGATCTTGGTGTCCCCTACTAATGAAGAGGCCACTAAATTTAGGTAACCCTAAGGGATATAAATATTTTGAGTAATTCCATTATCTTGATGATGTTCGGTGCTACATAACAATTCACTAAGCACAATATATTTGATATCATCCAAGATAAATCTTTATAATTACAAATTGGTAAATACATATTGAAATTAAATGAGTTATATATATATATTCCATTCGGTATAGTTTTCCACAATTTATACCAACACACCCTAAAGATAAATTAAATACAATGTACTTTTATTGTGATATCAGGGAGATTCCTATGCTTTATAGTATTTCTTCAAGAAATCAATGTTGACCCAAAAAATAAATATATTTTCCCTGATATTCCACCTCCTAGAATCCGTAATTCATTGAGAGGGATCCGTGGATATACCACCAAAATTCTAATCTTCCTAGAAATTCCAATTGCGATGTCCTTACACATCACAAAACTTATGAAGAAAAGAGCACACAATTAATGGGGAGAAGATTATCCAATATTCTATGAGGATTTAAATCATTCTTTTTTGAGACTATATTTTTTATAAGACCTCTATAAGGAAATATTCTCAATTTATATTTGGTGACTTCTGAGGGATAAATTGTCACTATCCTCAATAAAATTAATAATACCTTAAATAGAAATAGTATCTATTATATCATTATAATAATGCGGTATATAGAGTCATGATATTATGATATAGAGAAAAACATTATTACATTAATTGTTATGATACAAAATTTGTAAAAAAACATACAACATCATGAGGTCCTCTTGAACTCTCACATTAATTTTATCCAATTTATCATTAATATTCAAATGCTAACTAGAAAATTCACTTAGAGTGAATTCATCCTAAAATATATCGAAATAAATTTTGATCATTATATTGTACTAAAATAGTATTTGTTGGAGTATTTCATATACCATACCCAAATATTGAAAATGTGTTAGTGAATAAAGGGATCCACAATGGGGAATATTCATTATCCATGGCAATTCCAAGATAGGGGAGATGTACTTTTATGGTCCTACAATCCACATAGGAAGAAGAATACAGAATTTAATACTCAAAATAGTTTAAATGAGGATTATCCTTGTCCATCTAGTTAATGTGGTTTTATCTAATTCAATTTTTTTTTCATAGAAATCAAAATAAATTGTAAAAGAATACTAACCATATATACCAGTCTTCGAACATGATCTATATATAAATATATCCAATTTTAGTATCATTGTTGGTTCTGAGTGGGTGATCAAGCCTTTTAATGGTATACATTTCATTAAGAAGGAACATTTAATACCACAACATGATAACAAAAAAGGCTTGATGGAATTATGACCCATTGATCCATTATTTTCTCAAATACTATAATCAAATTAATATCCAATAAATTAATTTGATAATGTAGTCCCATCCATGGATAATTCCGGAAATGATGAAATATATATTTTCTTTGTAAACTATCTAGTGTTCTCTCTATTCATCGGCATTAAGAGTGATGAAATCAATGTCATCATATTAACTGAATGTTAAGAAAAAATCTTATCCAAGCTAACAATTTCTGTGATTGATTGAATTTTCCCCATATTGGACTACTTCTTAAGACTAATTATTCTACATGAACAAACCATAAAAGAATATTTCTAAAATTTAGTTTTATGGTTTATCCATTATAGAATGACTAATTCATAGATGTTAAAATAATTTTGATGAATTTAAAGAGTCATATTTAGTTCCATTTATGGGTGATATACCATTTACATAATAGAAGAGTTCAATGTGGTTTGTTGTTGATCTCACCAGTTGATATCCATATAGTCCAAAAAATTAATGTCTTTTATATTATTTCCCTTTAATGAATGTTGGCCTCATATTGTTCACTAGGATATTATGTAAATCCCAGGAACAATAATGTTTTCTCCATAAATCCTTATATATTTTCTATTCTGCTAAATATTTATGTTCATTTATGGGTTGGGGAATTGATTTCATGGGTTCCTATCCATTAGTTTTGTATGGTCATTTAATTAATTCCATAACTGTGCTACATATTCTCCATGTTGGTGATTTACAAATTGCACAATGAATATAGTAAATGATCTATCATCAATTTAATTAAGTCAATCATCATTATAAGATTTGTTGTACCTCATGAAATATTGATGGAATAAGATTACAATTTCTAATATTTTGAATTGAAAATATTATATTTTCAACTAAAAGGAATGCTAACAAATCATTCTAATATCTTGTGTTTAAACACTAATAAATTATTGATATTAACAACTTTATAATAAATATCATTCCAAATATTTTGGAAAAAATAATTGATGCATAATCTAGACAAACATACAAATTCATTATAGTTTTATCACACCACAACCAAAATTACATTTTAGGAAAAAATACATTCTCTTTTATTTATAATTAATGATACTATACCTATAATGGTCCAATTTTCCATTCTCCTTAATTCTATCATTAATCGATTTTGAATAGATGCATAGTACAACATGTGATTCGGTGAATTGGATAATATTAATTACTATATTTTGGGTACATTTCATAACATTTATATCCATTGGATCTGCGATAGGTATGAATTAAATAAAATATTATCCCATAAATAAACCATCAAGTAAAATTTATTATATCTATAAACAATCCAGTTATACTAGGAAAGAATCCTATGAAACATGTACTAAAATAAAAGGGACTATATACCATACGTATGATCTAATACAACAATGCATACTATCTAGAAATGATAGATAGAGAGAAAATAATTCCATTGATAAATGTAGGTATTATCAAGATGTGATTTCCATAAATTCACATTAGCATCATGTAATTTGTGTGGTATGATTCTAAAATGCATTTAAAAATTTCCCAACTACAAGATATCAAACAGTAAAGAACTATTATCCTAGTAGAATAATAGTAATCCTAATAGACTAAAGTCAAATATGATTAACTAAAATATATATAGAACAATTATCTCAGTGGAAATACATAAAACATAAAACAAAATGTCTGAGGAACATAGATGTCAACATCATAGAACTCACACCCATCACACATTTTGTAAAATTGATCAAACAAATCTACAAAAAATGATGTATAATTATATGATGTGTGTTATGAATACATGCCTAATATTTTTATTTATGAAATACATGTAATATTATATAATTTTTTAATAAATCACATAGTGATGGATTCATGTTATCATTGAATTTCCGGTTAATTTCATTGATTATAATAACTGTAATCCAACATTATAAAGTGTAGTGAGACTTGTAATGATAAAATTAATTAAAAATACATGAGATTAGTATTCTATAGGTAATTTATTATAATTTTTTTTTTATTTAATTCCTCTCATAGAGATACTCATGTATCGTCCATATAAGTCTTTTAATGCATGTTTGCATCCTCAATCACTTAGTGTAAACTGAGATGAAATACCCTTATAATAAACACATCATGTTTGTTTATTTCTAGTGATTTAGGTTGCATTGTAATGTTATAATATCTTATTCCTCTAATATAAATATATTTTAAATTCACTATTTATGATCAAGGTTGAAAGACCATTACCATTTATGTTTGGTTGTACCCATTGTTCTATCACCAGGGCACACACAAATTTCACCCATCTTCTTCTATATACATTCATGATCTCTTTAGATAGATTCATATAAATATAACTAAATGTTGATAAATTTACATTATTATTAAACAAATAGTTATTCTACATATCATATAGCATGATCAATGATATTTTTAAAGCAGATCCACTCATTTCATCGCAATAATTGGACCTATTCATTCATGTTTGGTGTGCCCAAATAGAGAAAATGATGAGAAAAAGCATTTTTATCATTGTCATAATAGATATATTCTTAATACCCCTAGAATATGAATAATCATCAATATGATGTTAAACATTAATAAAAATTCACTATGTCACATTATATTTAATTATACCACATATGGTATACTATATATGAAGTTGAAGGCTACTCAAAATAGTGTTTTACTAAGATCTATTTATTTTAGGATCAATATTTATTTATATAATAATAATCATATTTTGATTCATTCCATAGATAAATGTATGAATATAGAATCATCCCCACCTCCATTTTACAATTGATTGTTCTATATAGAGGAATTTATAAGAACTATGTGTTACTAAATTAGGGATGTTATAGGAAATGTAGTGACACCCGGATCACATATCATGAACCCTTACAAGAATCTCAATCAATGTACTTATTTTATTGATACTGGGATACTCTATATTATGATACCTTTTACGTCATCAAGTCATTCAATAATGAAATTCCATATTATTTCATGTATCGACGTCATCCATACATGAATCCCAGTGCATGGTTTCTCATCTATATATATAATCCTATGTCAAAATGCCCATTTCCAGACCTAACCGTTTGAAATTAATCATCCATATATAAAATTCATTGTTTTTTATAGTAAACTATATTGAATATATTCTTTTTTTATAATGTTAAACTAAATAGTTTATTGTCCATCCATTATGATCATAAACAACATAAATATACATACCCTGTGTATGATAGAATCATTTCCTGAGTTACTGATCCATGTATGATCATCAGCAGAATATGGATCTCTATCCATGCTTTCAAGGTGACCAGATTTTCTTCATTTCATATGCTATGGATATTATCTCATTTTAATCTACTAAATTTATGTACCACAAATTCTAGGAGATAAATAATTCCCCCATATTATTAAAAGTACATGTTTCGTAATGTTTTCCCTAATGAATCATAGTTATTCGATGATATCATATATTACATCCAACCAAAAAACACCATCTACCTAATAAGGTTCTCACATTAGGGTTTCATGTACAATCTATTCATTTTTGTATTTCTCCAATAATCATAGAAAAGGACCTTATAAGAACACTGTTTCATGTTTTCTATTTTCTAGGATACATAATTAATTATAAACCATATAATTCATTCTAATAATAATTTCATCATCTATATACATTTTATATTAATAATCCCTAAACACCATTTACTATATGTGTGAATGATATTTCACACAACATTTCATATGTTTCGGAGTTAGTGAAACCCATTTAAATTTTTATATAACGATAGTATTCAACTCTAAGGGAAACTTCTATTTTCTAATGATCATCAGTGGAATCATATTTATCCTAGTCATCTAAAGTTATGTATCAAATCATGGAGACGGTACATTAATCCTTATACACATATGATGAAATTTTAATGGATCTATTCATTAATATTCTACTTAGTGGTTATCCTTTGAAAACAAGTCCCTTTTAATCTTCCTAATTCAAATACATTTGGACATTATTGAAATTATTTTCATTCCACATTCAATGAATTTTTTATGCTTTTAAATATCAAGTCCCATGTGTAGGTTCATATCACACCCCCTATTTTTTCCGCATACTGTGAACATAAATTATGTAAACCCCATTTTGAGGTGTTTTATTTTATTAGTGACGTCTTTAATTCATATAGAATTTTACATCTCATATGCTCTGTATACAATCACACATTAAGTTAATTCTATTGATGAACCAATATTTTTATACATTTTTTCTTGTATACTGGTCTTAAACTATGTACATTCCCTCTATTGATGTTCTATAGTAGCATTGGGTATAATTTCCAATATATTCCCTTCATTACCAAATCAGTGATACTATATCACTAATCGTCGAACGTTTCATGACCATAAAATCTAGAAAATATGGGTAACGGATCTATGGAATTAAAATATGACCCCAAATGGTCTTAAATTAAAAATACTAAAAATGGAGATACAGAATATATTATGGTAATTATGTAAACCCCTTCTAAAGCGTATCTTGGGAAGAATTCATGTCTCAATATCTCTACTCAAACAATTTTATAACCATTATCAAATAATTTTTGGAAATATAACAACGATTGAAGCTCATATAACCCACCATATGTCTGTACAAAAATTTGAACTATTATTAGTTGAACCTGTAGTCCAGGAAATAATAAAGTAATACCTTTTTTCTTTGATACCTATGTGCATATCACCATCATTTAGTACCATAAATTTATTCAATATACTATGTGTAACAATTACTGTACTTTAACCTTATTGAATAAAATTTTCAATATAATAATTCTACATTCTTCAATTATTGGAATATTGGATATTCTAATTTTGACCCTAAAAACTCTATGAATATTTTTACAATATTATAAGTAACTCAAATCTACGTGCATTTTGAAAACAAAATTGGTGGACCAATTATTTGGATAAAGTCTAATGTCACCACATATATTCGTTATATATAACATCATATCATGATTTGAATAATATATGATGTAATTTATATATTCCAAAGTACATCTATAAAATTGTATTTGAATATATTCAATGTTAAAAATTTATAAATTAAACCCATTTACTATCAATGTATATGATATTCATTCTGCATCCTTCAATTAGTCTTTGTTTTGAGACACTATAATACCTGAATAATCAGTCAATCCACCACAACATTGATCTATGTTCCCTCATTTTTAGGTTATAATACACTAGTAATAAATAATTCCATAATGTTTCATTGTCAAATTTAACTCACAATATAATTCATCCAATCCTTTTAGTCCATGTTTTTCATCCTCAGACATCACCAAACATTAGTCCAAGAATCATGGAAATTAAATACATGCACAATTCATTTATAATACTAGAATTTGTGACATTATTATTCTTATTTAAAATATGTTCTCTCTTCTAAATCTATTATGTAAGAATCCTCAATATACATTCAATTTTGAATAACCTAATACACTATCAACATGGTTTCATATGAAATTAACTTAAATAGCACATGTAATGATACATAACACTCACTGGGTTGAAAAACCATAGTTGTAACCCTTTGATAAATAAAATTATAAAATCATTGGACATGCACCTGTACTAATAAATGAATAATGTAATCATTAAAAAATAAAAGGCACAAAATTCATAGAATAAAGAACCATAAATGGAGAATTGAGAAAATTAATCTTCCTTGTTTTTATGTCTCAACCATATAAAGCGTATGAAAAGATAATGATATTAAAATGATTAATGTGACCCAATTATAGTCAATACCACAATACAACCTTGGAAAAAGTGTTAACATTTGTATTATATCTCTTAGATAGGGAAGGCATTTGAGAAAAACTATATTCCTAGTAGATAGGTAAAATTATTTTTTAAATTCGCTCAAATTTTTGACTCCCTTGAATTTGATCCATTTCAATAACTGGAATCCTCATTCAAAAATTTATATTTTTAATTATTATTTTCTAACTATCAAATATTTCATATCCAAATAGTTCATATCTAGTGAATGGTAACGGTATATATTCCTATACAAATCTATGATCACACTCACAAAAGAAATCCATTTTACATGTATGAATGGAAAAAATATTATGAATGATGGTGGTACATATGTCGTTAACCATTTATGACATCACACCCAAGATAAAATCAAATCATGTTTTCCCCCACATCATTTGAATATCCTAGTATTTTTGGGATGGTGTGAGTGTTTCTATTTTCATAAAAAATATACCCATATTTTTGAATATTAATGAATGATGATGGATTTAACTATAAAAATGATAACAAAAATTGATAAAACCAAGGATTAGCCTTATTACTTTCACATTATATTTTTATATAGATTCAAATAACATTTTATTATTTTTATTGAGATTCATAGATAATCAAAAATTGATGATTAAAATGATACATGAGAGTTGAAGAATTGATATTTATGGGAAATAATTCCTTTATATATTAGACCAAAATTGGGATGAACATACACAAGTTATAGTCTATATCTATGAAGGTTGAGAATTAAAAAATAATTCAAAATAGATTCCAATGCTCTCTAATAAATCTTATAGATTCATTAATTTTTTAATTGAGTGTAGCTATTTTAGTAACAAGAAACTCATCTGCAAGGAATATCTCATTTACTCTGGTAGTGTAACGTGCTCCAATAATATGGTTATCCCCAAAATACATTGATACTATTGAAATTATAGTTCTATAACATTTATATACTTTTTTAGGTGATCCACCGAATTTTCCACTCATCATCTCAAAAATATTTATCCTTCATATTCTCTCTATAATGGGATCTCCATTGATGTAAGGTGGATGTGGGATTATTTGAATTCACTCTCAATAAAAAAGTTGAAATGTTAAATAAGGACACATGTTACTACTCCCATTCATAAATAACATCTTTTAAAATATCATGGATGGTATAATAAATGAACTTATCAATATTTTTAAACCCCGAGAATATAGGGAATCCAAATCAATTTCTATTAAGATTATCCATTGTAGTCTTATGTATTATATTTAGTACACACTTACATCCATGATGTTTAGGGATATATAGAATTTCAAGAGACTCCAGGTATATATCATATTTACATTTAGAAACTATTATGTATTTTGAAACAAGTTCACTGATAAATTATTCTCCCTATGTGACAATAGGTGCTAAAAACATCTGTTTCTCGATGAACCCTATACTCTAGAGCGCTAGGATAAGATCCCCAATTATTTTAAATTCCAATTGATATTATATTACTAAATTTGATATAAGAGGTATATATTAGACAGTTACTACCATGGTCAATTGGATAATTTATAGTTTGTAATCCATCTTTTATGAAGTAAATGTCTTTATAATTATTGACACTCAATGAAAACATACATGAAATTTTCATCAAAAAAGATTCATCTAATTAACACCAAATGGATATTCAATAAATATTATGGTCTCATATGTCTATATTATAATTTAATTATCATGACCATATATATTCTTGACATCCATTCATTTCTGACCACTTTCATTAATGGATTCCAAAATGGTGTCTTAGGAAAGGATTTACAAGGCATTGACATAACTATTGTATAACTCATGGCTCACATGAATAAGGTAATGTGCGTTTACAATAGTTTGTGCTTTGGAAACCTTGGGATTCACATGGAGAACTCAGATCATTATAATATTCAATTGGTGAAGAGTTTATTGTATATTATAATTAAAAAAAGATGTATATGAAGGAATGTAAATAATAATATGAAATTTATTAAATTGTTTAATCAAAATAATATGTCTCACTTCCATATAGTTCTGTATTCATCTCTTTGAACTCACATAGAGAGGAAGAGACATCAATTTCAAAACATTCTTCAGCCACCAAGTCTGTATCATTAGAAACCTGAGAGATCTCTATCCTAAAAAAGGAATGTTCAGTGGGGTGATATGAAATGAAAGTATATTACTAGATAGTTATACCTAATAAATCATCCCCTCCATCTAATGTGATGACCCAAAAATACATTATTAAAATTCCATGTAACATATTAAAATTTTCTGTTATAATGGGAGGTGGGGGTTTATCTATATATTTCCCTTTGTGTAACTCTGAGTCCATTTAATATGGGACCTCGTAGAAAGTAATTGTTCACCTAAAATTTTTATTTATCATCACTAAAATGAATATTCATAATACAAAAAAGGATGGTTAACATCAAGAAAAACATCAATTTTATTTACTAATATACATCATCAGTATCTCAATCATCCCCTAACACAAAAAATATTTAGGAGGAGTCTCCCATCACAAACTTTTTTTATTGTAACTAATAGGCAGGAAGGGTGAAAATGCATTCAAGCTCTTTACATAGAACATCACCATCTCATGTGATGATATCTCCTCCTCCATTATTGTGGTTGATTAACAAATCCCTATAATGGTTCAAAATTTAGTTTATCATAATTATTAAACTATAATTACCAAAATATATATTTCTTACCAGGTTAATTTAAACTTTTAAATAATTTCTAAATATAAAAATAAGTAATATCTAATTAATATTTATAATAAAATGTACACATGTATTATATATATCCAGAACATCACCCTATGATTGTTTAATTACCATATAATCATTTTTTCATTATATGACATCTTTCACGAACATTTTGGTTGAAACCCATTTTCAATAGATATTACCAAAATCTCTTACTCTTTAATTTGATAGCCAACTTTTATGTGGTCATTCTTTAGGTTGTGTTATGTGGATTCCATCATGTCACCCAACACGGAAAAATTATTTCCACCATGATGTGAATATCACTAGTATATTTACTTCAAACTCATTGAATATTTTTCAAATATTTTTTATTTCACGTTATTTAATTTATAATATGGATCATGACTTATTCCCCCACCAATTATTAGTGAAGACTCAGACCCCTTTTACATAAGTTGTTTCCTTAGTCATTCATTTTATATAAGATCATTTATCTCTATTCATGATCAAAATTCCCTTTAATATAATTCATGGAATGGTAAATCAATAATAATATGTTTTTAGGAAGGCTCTGGGTAGGGTTGATATGAAGAAATAGGTTCCATACAATTTGTTCCCTTGTTGTGTGGTTTCTTTATTTATATCTTCTCTATTTTGATGAGTGAATGGTTCATGACCATGGAGAAATTAGTTGTAAGTATCCCATTTCAAAAAGATTATATATATGATTTGTAATATCCATAACAATGATGTATGAGTTAATCCATTAATTTGTTTTGATTTTATCCCAACCATTATCATCAACCATATATGCCTCTCTGATATGGGTTGTTTCACTATCTAGACATATATCAATGAAACTACAACATTTTTTCTATAAACATATAAATATATGTTAATGTTGATATGGTTCATGGTAATTATAGACAATAAAATAATTAATTCCATATACTATAATAAAACCCCATATAAAAATCCTTTATGACCTTGATTTATAGTCACCACCATTGTAACTAATTGTCATAATAGATGGAGTGTCTATATAACGGAATAATTTGAACTCAAAATATAGGTTCATTTGATTCCATGCCTTTTCAAGCATATTGATAGTTTCATTATAATAAATAAAACATATATAAATGATCAAAATCATCCAATTATAATTCAAAAATCTCAAATGATCCTATATAGGTTGAAGTGTGTTGTTATTCAACCATTAATAACACATAAAATTTTCCCAATAAGTGAAATATACCATTCCTCCTATTGATCTACATAATACACCTATTTATACTCAATATTTGTAGAAAAAATGGGCTAAAGGATTTCTCATTGTCCATTTTATCCCACATCCCATATGTGAACATACATACACTAGTATGGGAGTTATTAACTACTAATAGATACCCACTCAACCACATTGTGAAGAATATACAAAACTAATTCTAATGATGAATTTTAGGGATGAAAAAATAACCTCTCTCTTAAAAGCATACTTTCTCTAGTTTTTCACAATACATAACTTGGACTCGACTATTTTTCATTATAGGGAACCCATTTGGATATCTACATCCTAGAACCATTCCTTGAAGAACAACGAGAACATTCATCCATATTTCGATATTGACATCCGACAATTAATATTTCTCCTTCCTGTAATACTAATGACATCTCTCAATATTTCATCATCTTAAATGTATTTTATCATACAATATACCTTAAAATATACTGGTATAATGATGTTTTCATACATATCCCTAATAATTGGGGTTATAGAGATAGTGTACCTGACCCATAATATTATTCCCAACACTCCACTGACAAGACAAAACATGTTCATATATTGACTCCAGCTGCTGAGAATCACTTTAATAATGTCATTATTATTATATACGCACATTTTTTTATGTCAAAACATCATCATAAATTAACAACTACATCAGATAATTCTCCTAATCCATGGACTTATGGGAATCCAGTATGCATGAATCCTTCTAGGCCTCAAACAACCATCAAGATTTACTTCCACTCCCCCAAATCATACTATTATTTAATCTTTATTGATTTGGTATAGGATGACATGTATTAATGAATTTTTGGCACTGAAATTTAATCATGATTTTTATGGCATCCTGGGGAATATTGAAATGTATAGAATGAATTAATGTCCCCATCATTGTAGAATCTCCCCTTTGAGGATATGTTAGATTATCCCACATTAGCATACAAAGTGACCACTAAATTTAGTATGATGGAATTAAAATTTATTCTTTTCATGAAACATAAGATGATGTAAGAATATATTAGGGGTAATAATATATTTCGTAGATTTGGTGGTACATCCATATAGTTGTCACAAGATTGATCAAATGTGGCCTACATTTACGGCATCTTACATGGCTAATATCTTGAGATAACTATTCAATGTGGGTAAAACTGTTGTCATATATAATGGATATCACATATTATGCCATTTAATTTCTAAAAGAAGTAATTAATAATTAATAACGAAAAACTTATGAAAAAATATATAGAATAAAGATAATATGGAAGCTACCATAAAAGGATATCATTGATGAATCACCCATAAATGGATATAATTTAAACTAAGTGTGTTACCCAATTACATTTATGAGATATTTCAGATAACAATATTAAAAAACAATATTACTCTGGGCCCTTTATCACAAGTAAGGATGTATCCCTCATCCTAACATGCATAATGATATGTGATAAGTGTTGATTAAAGGTGAAATGTTATAGCCTCAATTTGAATAAAGTACTATAAGGAACAAATATAAAAAAGTTTTAATTTTTTCATAAATATAGTGTAGAAGTGTTAAATAAAATTAGTTTGGATCTCTTTATAAATATTTAGGTACAATTTTTAGGGTATGAATCCATCCTATATCACTCATGGTTCCACACATCCTTTATGAAATTTTTGTAGTGTGAACATGTCTTGTTCTCAATAAAGTGCGCCCACTTCTAGTACTCAACTCAATGACCTTGTATCATACAATGATCTACAATCATGAATGAAAATTAATATACAACAATATTTTTTCTAATCAATAATTCGAATAATAATATTTCACTAATTTCATGTCAACATTAGAATTCAACCCTCATAGTGTCTTTCAAATCAAATTTTGAAGGTGACGATTTGTTAGGGATATATTTTTTATTCTATATAGAGTGGATAAAATTCATTTTGTACACACATAATTTTATTTTCAAATATCATTTAACCAAATAAAATAACCAATATACTTCTACCAAGTCTAGGTTCCCACCTATTTTTCATTTTTCCAAGCACCTAGTAGCATCACATATGTCCATACACCCAAGGATGGGAGCCCTGTTGACTAGCCTGATCCATACATGATCACTCTTACCATTTTTTCAGGTACCCCCAAGGCGATCCATGTTTATAGGAAACATTTTCCCTATAAATATCACCCAAATGGCCGTCATTTACAAAATTTATAGATGAAAAAGTGAGACATAAGGATCACTATTCTGTGTTACTCTCTTACAACATTAGGGGGGTTTTATGCCAAAAACCATTCGTAATATAAAATATTATTTCCGTAATTGACTCAACATAAGTGTTTACAAACCTAAACCTTCACAAAAAATAAATTTGACCCAATTACATAACAAATAGTTCAATAGATCCACACTGAGGGATACCAAAATTGGAAACACCCACCCAGGTCATCGCTTGACGCCTCATCTTCAAGGACTATTTTTTCCCTGATCTCACATATTAGGGAGATATTATCATGTTGATTCATTTAGTATATGATTTTTTAAGAATGTACAAAATATTGAATCTTATCTGATTCAACATATGAGGTAGATCGCATTACACAACATCCAAAAAAGGTGACCACTTCCTCAAACATACATACTATAGAAAAACCATATCAAAAAACTCCACTAGGTTTAGATTTAACACTAATCACCACTAGTAAACCACATCACATTATTCTCCGATTATGTTGAAACAGTCACACTAACATACTATTCAGGTTCAATATCTATTTAATATCCCACAAGGGTGATACATTTCCCTTGTATCCAAATAGTGAAATGCATTTCACCAAAGTATCCTATTGGGGTTATAATTCTCCCATGAATAGATAATAATGAACCATTAGTCCATTTTTCTATATAAATACCATGTGACACATTCCTAGAAACAACATTCGAATAGTTCTCCCAAATAGATAATAGGGTTTCATAAAAGACCTAACATACACTCATTTAATGAGATTAATTATTTAATTAGTAACACATTCCAATGACTCCACCACTACCACCCAAAATTAATGATCATTTATTACACATAAATTTTCACATTTAAAGCCTATCATCCCCTATTAAAATGTGTTGAGTAATTCTCCTCTCTAACTAATATAGCACTTAGGGGATTACAATCATGTATTCCATTGACAATGAGGGTCCATGATGTCAGGATATCAGTGAAGCATCCCCTATATCAGTTAATCATATATTTCCTTGATGTGTTGTGTTGGATGACGTGATACAATCAATGAGCCATTAATTCATACCATATTCTATTGGATAAGTGTGTTTCGACAACAATCAACATTAATAAAAAATTATGATCGTCTTTTTCCACATATATTAGATTAGGACATTTATTATTTTTTTTTCAAGAAGAGTTAAAAGTGTAAAATTCAAATTTAAATTTTTTTTAATATATGGTTATCAATAAGATATATTAAATAATTAATATTAATTATAAAGAGAAAAATATTTCTTACATAAGGGTATTTTTTTTATTTTTTAGACATTAAAAACTTATATTTATTTATGATACAATGATGAAAAGGTAATTACCATATTAATAAACGATTATAATAATATATATTATAAATATACAAATAAATTTAAATTGAGAATTATGATTAATTATAATAATATTTTAGGTTAATATTAAATGATATGGGTGATTAAATAAATTTTTTCGATGTGATAATGTTGTAATGAATTTCACGAAAACAAAATACCAAATATTGTCAAAATTGACAGAACTGAGTTTTTAATACACATACTATATTATAAATTGATATAATATTCCTTAAAATCTGAGGAATGACCAAAGGACATAGATAATGTGATATATAATAATAATTAATCAATTTGTGTACTCTTAGTTTTTTTATTATGTGAATTAACAATTTATTGTAATAATACAAGAATACATGGTAAAAGTTAATATATTTAAATATGTGTTAAATCAAAATGATAAGGTTAATATGGTGAACTAAACTAGTTTAAAACCTATTAGATGATTTTTTGTGTGACCCATACCCACCTTAGACTCTATATAAATCATTTTGGATCGATTATAATCTGAATATGATTGAATATTAAAATAATATTTCAATCCTTTCCTAATGTGACCCTGACCTCTCTTATTAAAGGGTACATACCCTTATAACCAAATCACATATCCAAAGCCATTGGGGTCGGCCAAACCCAACTCAAATATCCTCTCAACTACTCTCATTTTGACATAGAGGCCTTAAGTTGAATAGAAAGACAACCTATAGATCCCTTTTTATCAACTCAAAAGGAAACACCTGAAGAAGTGGTAATAATTTCACCATCTCCTTCAAAGACCTTTTATTCTTCTACTTCATCATTAACTATTATTTCAATAAAAAAATAATTATAGTACCTTATACACAATATGATGTTATTATAAATATGGTACAAACATATTAATTATTATCTCTATCTTATGAATTACATGAAACTATACGTGCGTATGTATGGCTTACCATCTCAACATCGTGGCGTAGTTTGTTATTAAAACACATCATTGTTTGGATGGGTTTAATAATGAGTATAACTTGTGAATGTAATAAATATAAAATGTTACTAATTCTGTATATATTATATAACATCCAATTAAATATGATTTCACCAACAATATAATGATATTTCCACTAATGCATACGAACGGATTAGAATCTCCACAAACACGATGAAATTTATTCCCCTTAAAAACCATTTATGAATAATTTTCATTTTTTGATTAAAAATTATTTTTAAGATCAAAATATCATTTTGGATATAAATAAAATACATCATATCAATATCATACAAGTATAATGTAACCAATAATATAAATGAAAATGAATCAGTTAACGCCCAAAATAATGATACTACTAAAATAATATTAACCAAGAAATATTAAAAGGTCATATATGATATCATATTAATGTATTTAGTTCATGTATAATTTGACAACAATGAATAAACTGTTATACTGGAGGTTAATTATTCCAAATCTTCATTTTCCAACGTTATTTATACAATAATATCTATGGGGACGACTTTATCACCCACATCCATGTTTGTTAAAAATGTATTTCAAAATTTTTATACCATTTCCTAGAAAATGGGTTAAAGTCATTTATACCCTTGTTGGATTATTTATATAATATTTCTAATGGAATATTCCTTCTCATTTTCCAAATAAGGCCTTTTATGGCCTATTCGACAAAATAATTTAAAGAATATTTTTTAACTTATATGTCCAGTGTAGTTATTTTCTACAGTTATAACACATTAGAATCTTCCCTTGAAAACGTATAAGAATATTTTCAAAATAAATGTTTAATTTTTAAATTATATTAATTTTCAATTTTTTTAAATATAAAGAGACATTAATCTCAAATGGTTTTGATTTCAATCATGTTTACATCATTGGATGGATTTTATACTTGTATGAATTGATTTATTAGTATAAAATATTCTATATTGTATTGAAGATTTTGTGATATATTTGACCTTGGAAGTGTTATTTTTATACCATTAATCATTTATGGTTAAATTATTAACATTTTTGTTTTCTATTTTTAATAAGAATGCATATGTTATTTTTCAACATTTTCATATGAGGAATGCATGGGAATAGTATGTTATGGGTGGATCCAGTTATAGCTTATCTATTCATCAATAGATCTCATGAGACAAATATTTTCTTGGCACAAGGCCTTGAAAAAAATATTATTTGTAGTTTTGGAACAAGGCCTTGAATATGTGGTCATAATGACCGACATTATGAATTCCATCATTATGAAACTGTATATTGATATTTTATGTGATTATTCGACTAGTAGAATATCCATGTAAATATGTAAATTGAAATATTTGATTTATCATTTCCATAACATGCTCTGCTAAAATTTTAAATGACTATTGTTTTAGTCTTATACATTGACATTGTGATTATTTTTATTTATTAATGCTTCTGCTATATTGTTATCCTTACTGAGAAACTGAACCCACCCCTTTAAATGTTTTATTTTTCATTGTATGCGAAAAAGTATTTTGTGATTGACATGCAAGGATATTTTATATGAGAGTATTTGTTTAAAAGGAGAGACAATTTTTTTTTATTTCTTGATGCAATGAGAAACATATGTATGAATCTAGTACATCTAAGGATACTAAACTGATCCTTATTTCAGGACCTGATTCCATGTATCATACAAATATTATGCAATAATGCACCGACTCTGGGTAACTGTGGTCGGGGAATTACAGTAGGTATCATAGAATGTTTAGTACAAATCTTGGAAGCTTGATTTAGAAAACTCTGAGTAGAGAATATTACCCTAAGCTAGAAATTGAGATTTATTATAGAATAACATACTAAAATTTTGGTAATTTAGAGAATTTTTGAATTTTCTAAACAATTAATCCATGTATGGATATGACAAGGTAGAGGAGGCTCTAACACAGATGTACCTATTAGTGAAAACTCGGACATATAGAATAGAGCTTGAGCCTAGATATCATGGTTCACAACAACGAGACTTTCTCAATCATGGTTATAAAAATATTGGGAGATATGCTTAGGATAATTTAAATTTTAATTAAAAACATTTTGAAGGATTTATGAGAATATACAACCTCAAAGAAAACATTTTTATGATTATCGATTATAACCATAAACTCTCCAATTTATGTCAAGTGTTTTACATGTTTAGAATTATATATTGTAACTCATTATCCATTCTAGTGAATTCCATTGTATATAAATGGTGCCTAGTGGATGGACTAGAAACTATATCATCCCATGTAATCCATGTTGGGGTCTCCCTCATACTCATGATAATTATAGTGGAGCGGGTGTTGAAACTAGCACTGATCAACATATTAACATAATGAGATAACTCAATCAGGTTATGAATAATAACCATAACAGTATGGATAACCCTGATCCACAAAACTAAGGATCAATGATAGATAGCTTCATGAGGCAACAACCACCATAATTCAATGGGACTACAAATCAATTTTTACTTGAGAAATGGATAAGTTCGTTAAAGAAAATATTTCATCCTTTGGGGAGTAGCGAAAAGGGAAAAATTTTCATGGTAGTATAACGCCTCCCGAGATATGTCAATCAATGTTGGTCATTAATTCAAAACACAAAATAAGATGAAGAAGTATCAAATATGGAATAAAAGTAGTTTAATGGGATTTTCATAGTGAAGTATTTTCCTCGTGACCGTCGTACAGATTTTGAATGAAAATTTCCATGTCAAAGGACAAATATAAATGACAATGTCGAAAAGTATGAGGTGTACTTCAGAAGGTTAGAATTTCATACAATAGAATATATCTATTACCCATTGAGTATGATTTATCAATTATTAAATGGGATAAAGCCATTTTTATGTGAAGCATTAGTCCCACAATTTTTCTTATCATAAGATTATGTTGTCTCATGTGCTATCATGATAGAAAATAAATTCTATAAGCCTTATGGATTTAATGAAAATCAAGATAATAAGATATCTATTTAACTATCTAGAAATTGAGATAAGGGGAATAATAAAATATTTGAATTTATATGTTGTGGTAAATTTGGGAAGAAACACCCCAATACTTTCCTAAAGGTATTGGTTTCTTGTTCTATGTGTGTTGTAAAATGACAAAAAGCTCATGATTTTGAGGGAAATAAAAAAGTTTTCAATGTTTAATGATACAATAGTAGAGAAATCTGGAATTGTGAACAACAATTTCCTAAGTGCAAAGGAAACATACCATAGAAAAGATCAAGGTAGAAATCCTATGAAAATGTGATCACCACTGCTGTGGTAGAAGATAATTTATTGTAACCTCATATTTTTCCAATGCTTTATTTGATTATATATCTTCTCATTTTTTCATATCCTCCCAATTCTATTGTAAAATTAAATCTTTCAAATTTTATTTAACAAGGATGTTTTAATTTAAAACTCCTAAAGGAAGTATCTTTGCAACAATATTTTGTTAATCTGTCAGAATTAGGCCATATAAATGTTAATCATATACTGATCTCATTGTCATACTGATGATTGTTTTTTACATAATCCTTTGTATGTATTGGATTTCAGACCATGATACAAAAATTTATTTTAAGAAGAAATAGGTTACATTTTTCGATGATGATATCGAGTACCTTATCATTAGAGCAGAAACGTGACTATATTCATATCTATATCCAACCCCCAGTATCTCAACTAAATTCAATTATTAATGTGGGAGATAATGAAATATATATGGGTGAGGAAAATAATGTTCAAATATAGGTTGTACATATTATGAAAGAAAATGTTTATGTGTTTTTAGTGGATTTACATGGCAATCCCTCAGAATGAGAAATTGAGTTTTCTATTGATTCAATTCCTAGTTGAAGGCCAATATCAATGACTTCATATAGAATGACCACTGATTAATTAGTGTAACTAAATACAAAACTAGAGGATTTGAGTAATAAAGGATTTAATATCCCTAGGGTTTCTTCATGGAAAGACTATGTTCATTTTGTTAAGAAGAAAGATCGATCTATGAGGTTGTGGATTCACTACAGTGAGATCAATGCTATAACAATAAAGAAAATGTATCCCCAACCTCACATGAATGATTTATTCAATAAAATTCATGGATATAAATATTTTTCAAAGATTTAACTTTGATCTGGATATCATAAGTTGTTTGTGAAGAATGAACACATTCATATAACAACATTTCGAACTAGGTACCTGTATTTCATGTTAACAGTAATACATTTTGGACTGTCAAATGAACCCTCTATTTTTATAGATCTATAAAATAATGATTTCAATGAATATATTTATTATTTTATAGTTTTATTTATTGATGATATCCTGGTATATTCCAAAAACTATTAATATAATGAAAATAACATGTGCACTATTCTGCGAACCCTCAGAATTAATGAATTACATGGGATTTACGAAAGTGTGAATTCAGGCTTAATGAAATTTCATTTCATATACATATTGTCTCTATGGATGAAATTTCTTTTGATCCTTCTAAGACAATAAGTATAAATGAATTTTAATCTCTGAAAATTATATCTAAGGTATTCAGTTTTATAGGTTCTGTAGGTTATTATCTGTATTTCGTCTTAAATTTATCCAAATTTTTTAACCCATTAACGTAAATCTCACGTAAAGGTGTTAAATTTTCTTTTTGAATAAAATAGAGTGAAGAATGGTATAAATAACTGATGATTAGATTTGTCAATTCTCCTATATTGACAGTACCATCAAGGAATGATAAGTTTTTTATTTATAGTGATCTTTCAAATAAAGGACTCAGTTTTATTCTTAGGAAGAATGATAAATTTATTTCCAATGCATCAAGGTTGCTAAAAATTCACGAAAAAAAAACAAACACAATCTTTATCATGAGTTTGAATCTATAATCATTTCTTTGAAAAAATGGAGACACTATCTCTATAGTGATAAATGTGATACATATACCTATCACAAGAGTTTGAAGTATATTTTCTCAAAGAAAGAACTCAACATGAGGCAAAGACGATTGCATGAACCCCTCATGGATTATGATTTCACTATACATTAACACCAATGGAAGGTAAATAAGTTGTTAGATGAATGGAAATGAAAGGATCAAGGAGTTTTGAAAATGATGATAGTTGAAAGGGATACTATGTTAGTTGATCTAGTAATTATGGATATGGGAATTATTAGGGAAGGTGAAACATCAATACTATTTCAATTGGTTGATAAACTATCTATACTAAAAGGATAAAAAGTTACCAGACTGATTAAGAGTAGTTTCCAAAGAATATTAATACTGTGTACGCTGGGATATTGATCGGCTTCATATATAAAGATGGGATTTCGAAATTTCAGAAGAGGCGTTGTGTTCCAGACATACCAGATCTAAAAAGGGAATTTTTTGTTGATACTAATTTCCCCAATTTCATTATACATCCTACGTGCACTGTACTGTATAGAGATATTTAAGATCATTTTTTGTGGGACAACATGAAGAGGGATATTTCCTATTATGTTTCCACGTGTATGGTTTTTAAAAAATTTAAAGCTAGAAGAAATCATCCTAGAGGATTCATGAAACCTCTTACCATACCTCAGTGGAAATGGGATGGTATTACGATGGTCTTTTTCATGTTACTACCAATGAATCTGAGAAGGAATGATGCTATATGGGTCATTTTTTATCATATTACCTTGTCAGCACATTATTCGTGCTATAATATAAGATTAAAACATGGATGTCTATGAATACATTATACTAATGAAGTTGTATGACATTATTGAGTACCAATATTGATTTTTTCTGATCATGATTTTCATTTTAAATCATGATATTAGAAAAAATAAAAGAGGCCTTGGATACTAAACATTGTTTGAGCACTTCCTACCACCATAAAACTAGTTGACAATCAGAACAGACTTTTCAATCCTTAGAACATATATTGTGATCCTATTCAGATAACAATCATTATATTTGGGATCAATATTTACCTTAGGTAGAGATTTTTGATAACAATATCTTTCATTCAAGTATTCAAATGGAACCATATTAAGCATTCTATGGAAAGAGATGTCACACAATAACTTATTGGGATGATGATGGTGAATGAAAACTCGTAGGCCTAGAACATGTTGGGGAAAAAATGGAAAACGTGAATGTTATCCAAATACACGTCAAATCATCTCAATGTAGGAAAAAGAGATATGACGATAACCAAAGTAAGGATTTTTAATTTTATGTTTATTATCTTGTTTTCTTGATGGTATCTCCATGGAATGGTGTTATATGTTTCGGTATGAAGGGTAAATTATGTTCAAGGTTGATCAGACCTTTCAAAATTCTAGAATGAAATGGAGTTATAGCTTAACATTTGGAAATGCCTCCATGTATCTACAAAGTTCATGATGTGTTCCACATTTCAAATATGAGAAAATACATGCCTGACACAATGCAAGTACTCACCTATGATAAAATAGAACTGGAACCTGAACTGTCTTTTTGAAAAAGCATATCGGAATTTTTAATACCAGAGAACATGTGTTTTCAAACTTGACAACCCATCTGGTGAATGTTATTTGGGGAAACCATATGTTTGAAGCGACAATATTGGAACCCTAGGAAATTATGATGAATCACCACATGAATCTTTTTATGTAGTTATATTATAGAAATTATGAGGATGAAATTATTTTACAGAGGGAAGAATGTAACACTGCAAGCTTCCTCGGTATGTTTCCCTTCGAATAATCTAATAGCCTGTGTTTGTGTGCAACATTGAATTTTGACACACCACGACCAATAAAACTAGCTGTTCTGAATTGTAGTACCCACCTGGGGAAATTTTTTAATTTTTTTTCAGAATTGGCATCAATTTTTGATTCAAAATATCAAAATTAACATAAGTTGATTTTTTGGAATTTTTCTGAAAACATTAAATTTTTGATGAATAATTCAAAACATTGAATATTTGTTTAAAATTGACATTTTATTTATATAATTAGTTGTTTTATTTATATTTATACATGGTAAAAATAGATACATAATACCTATATATGTTCATGGTTTCTTAGTGGAGTCATTTTAAAAAAATAATAGATGTGTAAAATTTTATTGAACTTTTTACCATCCTTACCAAACTTCTAGGAGCATTTACAAATATCCAGAAAACATAATTTTATCATTTATGTGAATTGAATTTCAAAAATTTTATAGAGCAGCCGACATTAGCAAGTAAATGTTGTTCAATAAGATTAATTTTTTTTGGTTAATAGTATTTTTTTACATTATTTACACAGTTAAAAATAAATTGGGTAATAGAAGATAAAAATGATATTATAATTACCCAAACACTTGTCCTAATTCCATTGAAAAAGTTTTTTTCTACAAAAATCAACCTTATAAAAAAATATGATCCTTTTGGTCCACATATATTATATTATGACATTTATTATTATTATATTTCAAGATGAGTAAAAAGTTTAAAAATAAATTTTGGAAAACTAAACCATTATTAATATATGGTTATACAAAAGACAAATTAGAAAATAAATATTCATTAGAATGAAAAATAAATTTCCTATATTACGGTATTTTATTTTTAATTTTTAGACATTAAACGATTAAATTTATTTATGATACAATTATGACATAGGAATTATCTTATTAATGAATGATTAACATATTTGTTATTATAAATATAAAAATAAATGTAAATTGAGACATCTGATAAAAACCACTAATTTTCTAGGTTATAGTTATATATTTAATTTTATTAAATATTTTTTTTAAAATTGATAAATTTTTTTGACTTTCACATAAACAATATACTAAATTGTGTCAAAATTTACAAAAATGAGTTTTTATAAAAAATACTCAATTACTAATTGATATAATATTTATAAAAATATAATTTTTAGATAAAGTACATAAATAAAGTTATATATATTAATAATGAACCACTTGGGGTTCTATTGTATCTTTATAGAATGTTTATTTATAATTTATTATAATAATATGAGTATAAGTGGTAAAAGTTAAAATATTTAACTAAGAGTTAATTCTAAAAGATATGGTTAATATGGTGTCCTAATCCTATCTAAAACAAATTGGATGAGATTTTTTAGACCAATACACACCTATAACTTTAAATAAATCATTTTGGATCTATTATTAAGAGAATATTATTGTATTGAAAATATTATTTCAATCTTTTCCTAAAGTGTCCCTCACCTCACTTATAAAAGGGTTCTTCCACTTCACTAAAAATCACACCTCTAGATCCATTTTGATCTTCCAAACCCTAATAAAAAATCCTCCCAAATTCCCTCACATCATCCTAGAGGCCTTACATTTATCATAAATCTAACCTATGGATCCCTTATGATCTACTCAAAAGGAAACACTTGAAATGATGTAATAATTTCCACAACTTTTTTAATGTTATTTTATTCTTCACTTCATCATTAATTTTTTTCCATAAAAAAATAATAAATATAGTACCTTATAAATTCTGTGATGTTATTATAAATATTTTACAATCATATTAATTGTTCTATCCATCCTATTAATGACAAGTCATCATACATGCATACGTATGACTTACAGTCTCTACGTCGTGCTGTCAATTGTTATTCAAACACATCATTATTTTGATGGGTATAATAATGAGTATAAATGATGTAAATAAAAATTATAAATTGTTAATGATTCATTATTTATGTTATACCATCCAATTACATTTTTTTTCTCCATCAATATAATTATAATTTTTCTCATACGTGCAAATAGATTACCATCTCCATGAAAGATATGAAATTCATTGACCAAAAAAACCATTCAAGAATTATTTTCATTTTATGATTGAAAATAATGATTAATAACTTAATATAATTATGTATATGAATCAAATACATTGTATACATAAAAAAATGGATTATGTAACCAATCATATAAAGTAATACAAATCAGTTATCCCTTGAAAAATGATACTACTGAAATATTATAAACAAATAAATATTATAAGATCATATATGATATCATATTTATGTATTTGGATATTATATAATTTAATAACTATTATTTAACTATTATACAGGAGGTTAACATACCCTCGATCAAGTAAAAGTACAAGGTAATGGTTAATTCTATAATCTCTTCATTATCTGGGGTTGTTTAATCATGAGTGTCTTCTGGGACCTCATTATCATCCTTATCTGTGTTTCATAATAATTTATTTAAAAAAAATTATTAATTTTCCTAGACTTTAGGTTAATGTCATTTATATCCTTTTTATATTTTATATAACATTTATAAAGGAATCATTCCGTCATTTTCCAAAATATTTCATTTATGACCATTCGATAAAAATAAATAAATAATGTTTTTTTACATAGACAGAGAGTGCATATATTTTCCATTGTTATAATACCGTTGAAGATTCCCTTAAAATCGTATAATAATATTTTGTAAATAAATGTTTTCTTTTATAATTATGTGACTTTTTAATGATTTCAAAAATATAAAGTGATATTTCTCTCAAATGGTTTTGATTTCATCAATGTCAACATTATTTGATGGATTTTAAAGTTGTTTGAAGCTGTTTTATTATGATACAATCATCAATATTGTATTTATGGTTTTGTGATATGTTTTACTGTGGATGTGTTATTTTTATTACATTAATGGTTTATGGTTAATTTGTTAACATTTTGTTTGCTAGGTATAATATGAATATATATGTTATGTTTCAATCATTTCATCTAAGAATATCATTGCACTTCATAAGTGATGGGTGGATCCCACTAATGCTCCTTGATCCATCACTAGGTCTCATGAGAATAACATGTGTCATGGCACAAGACCATGAAAAAATATTATTTTTAGGCTTGGCACGAGACGTTGAATTTTTTGTTATGATGCCTGCCATTATGAATTACATCATTATGAAATTGGATATTGATGTTAAATTTGATTATCCAACTAGTTGAATATCCATGTGAATATGTAAATTGAATTATTTGATTTATATTTTCCATATTAATCTCATATTTATTTTTAAAAGGCTTTTGTTTTACTCTTATACATTTCCTTAATTATTTTTTTTATTTATGAAATATTCCACTATATATTTATCCTTATTGTTCACCTATGCTCAACTCTTTCTGTGTATTTTTTCCTAGGATTCGAAGAAGTACATAATGACTTACCTCTATGGATAGTCTAAGGGAGATAATTGAGTTAAAAAGAGACAGAATGATATTTTATTATTTCATAATGTAATGTGAAACTTATTTATGTATCCATTACATTCATGGATACTAAACTGATCGGTCTTTTGGGATTTGATTCCTTTTATCATGACTATGTAATGTAATAATGCAAGTAGTTTGGGTATTTGCGTTCAGGGCATCTTAAATAACTTATGAGGTAGTGATCCATATTAAAATATAACATACTTATTGTGGAGGGAAGATTCTGTTAGTAGGTATTTGACTAAATGAAATATTTCTAAAACAATTTGGTTAAACTTTTAAATTATAATGTACTATATTAGAATTCTTAACACCTTAAGAATTCATGGAAAGGGATTAATAACACTCAATTGATAATATATGTGGTATATAATGATCTAAACAAGGCATGCCATAGTGTGATCCCGTAAATAACATATACATTCCGGGGGAGTTCCATTATATCCGCAACAATCTTAAGGTAAGTATCATCAAGATGAATAAATTTTCCTATTATATAATGTGATCTCTATTAAAAACAAAATCATGCATGAGTAAACAAAAGTAGACAATAACATGTTTAAATGGGTAGGAATATATGGTTATCTCCTTTCAGAGTGTGGTATAAGTAGAATACAACATGGGTAATGATAGGGGGTAAAATGATTCATATATAAGTACAATAGAACTAATGGTTTCAATAAATGGAATTAATCTCCCATTTATATGAAGATTGAGGACACAACATGGTCCCAAAATGCCACATCTTAGTGTGATGCTACATGAACACTATTGGGTGATTGGGAGTTCTATAAACTCATAAAAATTTCATATGGGAACTATATCCTGGAATGATTTATTTATTAGCAATGAATGGTTATACCTAGTAATGATAAAAAAATTTCAATGTTGTTTAACGCGGATAATATCATTCATAGAGTGGTGGATTGAAACTATTAAATGATATCAAATTATACATATGATGGATAAAAATATGTGTGTAACCGTAGCGGGTAATTTTTTATATAGGATTCTATTGCTCCAATATATTTCATGATATGGGATTAACATACCTCATATAATAATGTCGACACTGTGAAATTGTATTAATAAGAAACATCATGGTGTGGAACCAAAAATCCCACATTAGGTTAAGGGAAGCACCATGATATGATATAAATATTATATTTTACCATTACTCCATTGTGAGACCTCTCCCACTAGTGTGTATTTATACATAGAAAACAATCTTGTGGAAGTGTTCCACAGTTGACAATAGTGTTCTTATAAGGATGTGAATATCTTATTAACTAGTATAAAATAAGAATAATTTTTTTAAAAACCACGCAAGTAATTTTTATTGATTTTATATTTGGTATAGGTAGGAAATACTCAACGAGTCCTCATGAAATGTTCTTAACATCTTACATGGTATAATTCAAGAATAATGTTGTAGTGTTAACATGGCACATCATTTTATGAAAACCCATTACCCACATGGGGTTAGGGGGAGTTCAATTCCAACATTTAAATATAATATGGTTCAATACAAACACATGGAATTTTCATGGGAAGAAAATTGATACCTAGGGGAAAATCATTATGTTGTGAACCAAAGAGATTAAAATTTTTTCAGGGATTGGTGGGTATATCTATTTAATTATTATTAAAAAATCCATGATGTGGTTGTTGATGTTTTTATTCACAATAATAAATAATAAATATCAAAATAAATTTAAAGGATGTAATAAAGTATTAAATAATTTTAGAAAAATAGGATAAAACATTTATGTATATAAACAAAGAAATACAATAACACTCATGATTGTGTCATCAAGTATAAGGACCCATCCTTTAACAATTTAATATTGAATTAAATGAATAATTCACATAGAGTATCTTTTCATGATTAGAATTTTAGAAAATTAGGACTTAACAATTACAACTGAAATGATTACAAATTAGACACTTCTACATAGTTTCCATTTTATTACAAAACATTAACTATTGAAAAAAATATTCATGTCTAGTATATGTTTAAGACAACATGCCTTTTCTTTGATCCCATCCATGACCCACTTCCACATTATGTCATGTGAAAAACATTTCATAAAACATGGGATGTTCATAAAAAGCTCAGTAAGGGATACACAAAGAAGTAAAACTGTTAGTTTTTCAAAACAACACGTAAACCATGAATACATTAACGTAAGTAATACTTTTCACCTTTATGAATTAGTCAATACTCTTCACTGAATAAATGATCATTACATACCCTTTTGTAACCAAATTATTACCATAAAACCCATATAAAGAACACATAACATATAAAGGTAACTTGGGACATAAACATACATAAATGGAATAACCATACAATGAACTTCCACACATATCACTAAATGGAATAGCCATATGGCCGACTTCCATACCCAAAGTATTGGAAGTTATAATGTAACCACACATACTATTATTCACGGCACCACCCGTCATTTGGTTTATCATGTAACCACACATCAAATATCCAAGTACCATTATAAAATAATAAGACATAAAACTAATATAAAGGAAAGAAAAAATTTCTATATTCCAGTCACAATATATCACTTAAATATATTTACATAACAATTCCATTATAAAAATCATTTCCAATAGAAAAATTCATAAAAGAGTATATGGTATATATTTTCTTTTAAAAACATTACAAATTGTTGAGGAAGCAAAAGATTAAATAATACTCACAGTGGAAGAAGAGGTTGTTGTCACCACTTTGGTTAAAGGAAACATATATTTTTGTCATTTAGTAAAACTCTTCATAGAAAAATATTCCCTTTGAAAATTCAAGGGTTTTTATAAAATGTATAAAATAATTTTGTGTATTAATACAAAATGTACCTCAATGAAAGGAGATTGAGACAAAGTCCCTTACCTCATGTCCGACTTGAATTGATCGTTCTTTAATCTCCTAAATAATAAACTAATGTTAATTTATACTTTCATAAGAACCATTGTAATGTTTTTTATACCTTTTATATCCCTCAATACCATGTAATAAACATTATGTAAACATATTTAAGTTAATAACATTCGTTATGTAGATATTTGGTACTGTAATAAAAAATGAACAACTTATATATACAGGTTGTCCATGTGGTCAACATTCCATTATATCCAGAATTACATTCATTATTTAGATATCGTATATATCATATAGATCCAGCATATATAGGTATTTATTATAGTACATAACATTTTGTGGTAAGAAATGAAATACACTGTTCATGGAGATGGTAATTCGTACATACGTATGGACGTTACTTCAATTTTTATTTCTTATTTTAATGGAATTAAAACATAATGATACATTGGTATATTATAATTACAGTACAATATCATATATAATATGATTATATCCATCTGTTATACATCACACATAAGGCATTAACGAGTCAAATTACTTTGAGGGGGCGGTAGTTCACACTTCCTCAAATGAGATTTTTTTATTTACCCAATATGGAAACTATAAAGGTATGATATAAATGGAAATTACAAAATAATAAAGAAATAACAAAAATAATATATAACATATATAAATATACTTACATCATAATGGCGACCATGGGAGGCAGTTGGAGATATTGGAATAATAATCATTTCATGAGGCTTTAGTTTACCATCCACAGAAACATTATGTTCTTTATCAATTAGATGGAGGTGTGTTGAAGTGTAGTTAGAATAATTCTCATATAAAATCCTATTATATTGAGGATACTGGTGTTGTTACAAAATAAAGTAATAAATAGAGTTTAGGGGTTGGAGAAGTAAAACATATGAAATCAATTTAAGAGAAACAATTACCATTAATTTGGGCAACTCTCTTTGTTTTGAACCAAAGGGCTTCTTGAAGTGCCTTCATCATAAGGTACGACTTCTAGGTGGATTAGAGGGATATAGGGAGCATAATTGGGAAGATTTTGGATGTCTAAAAAGGCTTGAGATGTGTGAGTAATTGGTTATAAATGATCTCCTTTTATAAGGGGGAGGAGGGGCTCTCTAGGAATGTTTGATAATATTATTTTATTATATAATGATATTAGGTTTTAAAGGACTAAAAATCATTAATGTATAATATAAGATGACTCATATTGGAAATAAAATCATCCAATAAGAATTGGAAATGTTTTTGATAATATTTTAATAATTATAATCTTATTTATTTAAATCATTTATTAATGAGGTAAACACTCCATCATTTTGTGTAATAAATAATTTAATTTATATGATTTTAAAAAATTATAAAGAAAATACCATTATGTGGGAAATAGTTTTATATTTCCAATTAAAATTTATAGTCTAAATTATTAGTTATATAACACCACATAAAAATTAATTACTAAAAGATATTTGTATGAGTCATTTTAGCCTTTAAATTAAATTAACTAATCAAAAGCATCATTATCATTCATAAGTGGCTCCATGGGGTCCTAAAATCGACCCAAAGATGCCCATGTCCAGCCATTACGCTTAAAATAATGTTAGGACAAGTGTTAAGGTTTTTTTTATTATTATAATATTCATTTTACCTTGAATTACCATATTTACCATTAACCGTGGTAAATAAAAGTCAAAGATACTATTCACAAAAAATTATCTGCATCTTATTGAAAAAATTTTTACATCTTGATAACAAACATTTATGTCGGATTTTCAAAATTCAATTCATAAAAGAGGTAAAATTTCATTTAAATGAAAAATTCAGTTTTTAACTACTACTAAGTGGTTTCACTATTAATCAAAAATTGAAGTTTTTAAGAAAAATAACAAAAACTTTTCCTAAGCTATATTTGATATTCCAAATTCAAAAATGATGTCTATTTTTACAAATACAAAACATAGAAGTGGAATTAGTTAATTTTAAAATTAATTCCCGTTATCAACACAAAGAGCGTGTATTTAAGAAACAATAACTATCAAAAGAATGATACTTGTTTATGTCCATTTTCAAAGTGAAATTTATTCCATTGACCAACATTGGATAAAATGAAAAAAAATATTTTAATTACACTATAAAACCAATTAAAAAGATAATCTATCCATATAAATAAATTCGATTAAAACAAAATTTTGAATTAAAATATAATTTTTTAACTATTCATTAAAAAATGAACTTGATCAAAAAAATTCCAAAAATTTACACAATGTTAATTTTGATGTCCCCATTCTATAGAATGAATTTATTTGGTCAATTAGAATGTACTAAAGTGAAAAAAACTATAATTAAAGAGGGTTCACCATTAAAATGCGGTAAATCGACCTTTTAATGTTAATTATGCTTAAAATTAGATTCATTCGCATTTTAAGCCTCTAAATTTTATTGTATAAATGAAAATACTTTTAAAAAATATATATAATCATATTGTAGTAAGTTTTTTTCATTCCATCTAGTACAACGGCTAGGATTTATCTACCATTTAAAATAATATTATATTATTAGTGTGCAACGTTAGATTTCAAAGAAACCCGTTGTTGAGTATCAGGTGTACTATTGAACATAGAAACCAATTTAATGTAAAATTAATATTTAATTAAAAAATATTAAAAAATATTAAATATGTCATATTATTTTTTTACCTAGGATGTTACATCCTTCCCCCCTTTTGGGAATTATGTCCTCACAATTTTACTTATCAAAATAATTGGGGGTATTTATCCCTCAAAGAATTTTCAAATTCCCACATTGCATCTTCAAACATATGGTTTTTACAAAAAACATTTACCTAGTGAATTAACTTATTCCACAACACTTTATCCCTTCATTCAATAATCTGGACTGGTTATTCTTCATTAGAGATATTCCCTTCCAACCAAACTACCTCAAGGCTCAAAACATGAGATGGATCTGGCATATACATTCTCAACATCTAATAATTAAAAACATTGTGCACGAGGGATAAAATTTGACGTAAATCCCCTGTGTACGAAACTAATCCAATGTTATCTAGAATTTCATAAAGTCCAATAAACCTCGGACTCAACTCTTCCATCTTACCAAAACGCATCACACTTTTCGATGGAGAAACATTGCGAAATACATTATCATCTACCTCAAAATAAATATCCTTCCTCAGGTTATCTGCATAACTTTTCTGTCCGCTCTGAGCTGTTCTCATGTGCTTCTAAATAAGTTGAACATTATGTGCCATCTCTTCTACCAATTCTGGTCCCATCAGATTCCTTTCACCTACTTAATCCCAAAAAGTTGGAGTTTGACAACGCTTTCCATAAAATACCTCAAATGGAGCCATCTGTATACTAGAATGAAAAATGTTATTATATAAAAATTCTACCAAAGAAAGATGTTGGTCCCAAAATCACTGGTAATCAATGAACAAGAACGTTTCATATCCTCCAAGGTCTGAATAGTTCATTCTGACTTCCCATTAAATTGCGGATGAAAAGATATAGTGAAATTTTATTCAGTACCCAACAACTTTGGAATGCCTTTCCAAATGTTATATGTAAACCTAAGATCACGATCAGATACCATACAGAGGGGAACATCATGCTACCTTACAATATATTTATCCTACAACTGAGCAAGTTGATCTAGAGACAACGTATCTCGAATAGGAAGGAAATGAGTAGATTTAGTCAATCGATCAACAATAACCCAGATTGCATTATTACATAGACTTGTCTTTGGTAATCCCACAACGAAGTCCATGGATATATTTTTCCATTTCCACTCTGGCACCGGTAAAGGATGAAAAATTCATTTTGGTAACTGTCACTCTGCATTAACTTGCTAATAATTAAAACACTTCATAGTAAAATTATAAATATCACTTTTCATTCCATCCCACCAATAATACACCCAACGATTTGTGTACATCTTAGTAATACCAGGATGAACTGAAAACAAAGAACTATGAGCTTCACATAACAAATCATTCTTCAAATGTGAATTAGAATGCACACATAATATCTTTACAAATATAAAAACACAATCATTATTAATGTTGAATTCAGGAAACATACCCTTATGAACCAACTCTACCTTTTTCTGCAACTCACTGTCTTCTTTCTGCTCTTGTTTATTCTGTCTGAAAGAGATTATCTCACTGACACCTGATACAAAATAGAAGAATTTCCTGCACCAACAACTTCTATTCCAAATACATGAAATCAAAACCCAAAGGATCATGTTTAAAACGCATCATAGTTAATGAAGCATTACTTTTTCGACTCAATGAATCAGCCACATTATTTCATTTACACGGATGGTAATGGATAGTGAAATAACAATCCCTGATTAATTCCAACCATCTTCTCTATCTCGTGTTCATTTCTTTCTGATCGTACATATACTTTAATCTTTTGTGGTTAGTATATATTTCAAATTTTACTACGTACAAATGATGCCTCCAAAATTTTAGAGCAAAAACAACAAAATCTAATTCTAAATCATGTGTAGGGTAATTTAACTCATGAGGTTTCAACTGACGTGAAGCATAAGCAATTACCTGATCATTCTACATAAGGACACATCCAACTCCTTTCAATGAAGCATCACTATAAATAACAAACTCACCATTTCTAGAAGGCAATTCTAAAACTAGATCATTCACCAATATCCTTTTCAACTTCTGAAAAAAATCATCACATTCTTTTTTCCAGATGAACATAACACCTTTTCAAGTTCACTTAGTCATTGGACTAGACAATGAAGCAAAATTTTAAACAAACCTCCGGTAATAACCAGGAAAACCAGGAAAAATATGGATCTATATTATATTTGTGGGTCTTCGCTATTCTTCAACAACTTTTGTTTTAGTAGGATCAGTAGTCATGCCATTTTTTTAAAAAATATGACCAAGGAAAGAAATTCGTTGTAACCAAAACTCACAGTTACGAAATTTCCCATCATGTTTCATTTATTTTAATGTTTTCAAGATTAACCTTAAATTAATTTCATGATCATCCTTACTTTTAAAATTAACCAAAGTAAAATCAATTAATAGAACCACCATTTATCACCTGATTCAACATAGCCATCACTGTAGTAAACTGTTCAATTCAAATTCTGACCATCTCAGGTTGCTGATTTGGAAGATTATTCTCCTCTATATGCCTTCCCAATATATCTACCATGTTTCCTCTATGGAAACCCATTATTAACATAGAAATATCTTAGGAAAAGCAACATGGTAAACTATAAATTATATATCATTTCTATATTAACATAAATTTCATTATGGACATTTATATAACAACACCCTAACTTCTAAAGTTGTCTAAACTGACCTCTGATACCAAATGTAAGGACTCGGCCTTAAACCTTACTTAATATTGAATTAAATGAATAATAAAAATTGAGGATCTTTTTAGTTTTAGTGTTTTAGAGAATTAGGACATAACTATTACATCTCAAAAGATTACAAAGAAGACACTTCTACACAGTTTCCATTTTTTTTACAAAACATAAACTCTTGAAAAAATTAGTCATGTATAGTTCCATGTTTATAACAGAATGATGTTTACTTGATCCCATCCATGACCATATTCCACATTATGTCATGTGAAAAAAATTTCAATAACTTTGGATGACCTTAAAATTCTCAGTAAGGGATACACAAAGTAGGAAAACTGTTAGTTTTTCAAATCAACATGTAAACCATGATTACATTAACATGAGTAATAATTTTCACATTTATTAAGTAGTAAATACTCTTCACTGAATTAAATATCATTACATACCCTTTTGTATCCAAAATATTACCATAAAACCCATATAAAGAACACATAACATATAAAGGTAGCTTTGGACATAAACATACTTAAATGGAATAACCATACGGTCGACTACCACACATATCACTAAATGGAATATCCATACGGCCGACTTATATACCCAATTCATTGGAGGTTATTACATAACCACCCATCCTGGTATTCACGACACCACCATTCATTTTGTTTATCACATAACCACCCATCAAATGTCCAAGTACCATTATAAAATCATAACACATAAAACAAATATAAAGGAAAGGAAACATTTCCATATTTCAATCACAATATATCACATAAATATATTAACATAAAAAATACATTATCAAAACCATTTCCAATACCAAAATAAATAAAAGAGTATATGGTATTCATTGTCTTTTAAAAACATTGTGGTTTGTTGAGGATCCCAAAGATCAAATAATACTCGTGGTGGCGGAAAAGGTCGTTGTCACTGCTTATGTTAAAAGAAAAATTCCTTTTTTTTGTTTAGTAAAACGCTTCATAGAGAAAGATTACCATTGAAATTTAAAGGGTGTTTATAAAATGTATAAAAGAAATTCATGTATTAAAACAAAATATGTCTTAATGAAATGATATTGAGATGAAGTCCCTTACCTCATGTCCGGCTTGAATTGATCATTCTTTAATCTCTTGAATAATAAACTAAAGTAAATTTATACTTTCATAAAAACCATTTTCAAGTTTATTATTCCTTTTAAATAACTTATTACCATGTTATAAACATTATGTAATCATTTAGGTTAATAACATTCGTTTTGTCGATATTTGGTATTTGAGTAAAAAATGAACACCTTATATTTACAAGTTGTCCATGTGGTAAATAGTCCATTATATCCAGAATGATATTCATTATTTAGATATCATATATATAATATATATCCAGAATATACATGAATTTATAATAGTACATAACATTTAGAGGTAAGAAATGACATTCACAGTTCATGGAGACGGAAGCCGTACGTACGCATGAACGCTACCTCTATTTCTATTTCTTATTTTAATCGAAGTAAAACATACCGATACATAGTTTTATTATAATTACAGTATAATATCATATAAAATATTATTAACTACATCATTTATACAACCAACATAAGGCATTAACGAGTCACATCACCTTGAGTGGGCGTTAGTCTGCACTTTCTCAAAATTGATTTTCGTATTTACTCAATATAGAAACTATAAAGGTATTCTATAAGTTGAAATTAAAGTCCCATAAAGAAAACATAAAAATAATATATATCACATATAAATATAGTTCCATCATAAAGGCCACCATTATAAGCAGTATGAGATATTTGAACAAACATCGTTTCGTGAGGCGTTAGTTTTCCATCTGTAGAAACATTATGGTCATCAATCATTATATGGAGGTGTGTGTAAGTGTAGTTTTAATACTTCTCATATAAAATCATAGTATATTGAGGCAACATTTTTTTAAAAAATAATGTAATAAAAAGAGTTTAGGGGATGTAGAGTATAATAAAAGAAAACAATTTAAGAGAAACGGTTACCATTAATTTGAGTAACACCGTTTGGTTTGAACCAATGGACCTATTGAAGTGCCTTCTCCCTATGGTAAGGCTTCTAGGTGGAATATATGGTTGTAAGAAGCATAATTGGGTAGATTTTGGATGAACATGAAGTCTTGAGTGGTGTGCGGAATTGGTTAGAAATGGTCTTCTTTTATAAGGGTTTGAGAGGCTCTCTAGGAAAGTGTGATAATATTATTTTATTATATAATGATATTTGGTTTCTAAAGGTACAAAATTCATTAAAGTAGAATATAATATGAATTATATTCTAAATAAAATCATCCAATCAGAATTTTACATGTTTTTGATAATATTTTAATCATCATAATCTTCTTTCTTTAAATCATTTATTAATGAGTTAAACACTACATCATTTCTGTGTTATAAATAATTTAATTTATATGATGTCTAAAAATTATAAAAAAATACCATGATGTAGAAAATATTTCTAAATTTCCTTTTAATATTTATAGTATAAAATATTACTTATATAACACCATATAAAAATGTATTACTAAAAGATATTGTTTTGTGTCATTTTAGCTTTTACATTAAATTAATTAATCTAAAGTGTCATTATCATTCAAATGTTGCTCCATGGGGTCCCAAAATAAACCCAAATATTCCCATGGTCGATCATTACTCATCCAATAAGTTTAGGAAAAATGTTAATGTAATTTTGAATTTTTATAATATTATTTTTACATTGAATTACTTTATTTACCTTTAATCATGGTCAATAAAACTCAAAAGTTACTATTCACAAAAAATTATTTTCATCTTATTGAACCAAATTTTAATTCTTCATAACAGTAATGTATGTAAAATTTTGAAATTCAATTTATAGAAGTGGTAAAATTTCATTTAAATGAAAAATTTAGTTTTTTAAACTACTACTATGTGGTTTCACTATTAATCAAAAATTGATGTTTTTCAGAAAAATACCAAAAATTAAGCCTAATATATATTTGATATTAGAAATTAAAAAATTATTTCTATTATTCCAAATTTAAAACATATATATGGAGTTAATTTAATTTAAAATTAATTCACGTTATCAAAAAAAATAGCATATTTTCAAGAAACAATAACTATAAAATGATTGATAATTTTTTATGTACAATTTCAAAGTGAAATTAATTCCAATGACAAACATTGGATTAAATTATAAAAATATATTTTAATTACACCTTAAAACCAGTTGAAAAGATAATATAACCATATAACAAAATTAGACAAAAACTTTGTATTGAATTAAAATACAATATTTTAAATATTGATTAAAAAATTCACTTTATTGGAAAAGATCCAAAAATTTACACAAAGTAAATTTTGATGTCCCCATTCAATATAATTATTTTATTTGTTCTATTAGAATGTATTAAAGTGAAAAAATATATTTAATGAGTGTTCAACATTAAAAGGCGGTAAATCAACCTTTTAATGTAAAATATGCTTAAAATTATATTCATTCACAATTTAAGCCTCTAACATTTATTGGATAAAAGTAAATACATTTAACAAACATGTATAATCATATTTTAGTTATTTTTTTCATTCCCTCCAATAAAATGGCTAGGAGTTAAATACCATTTAAAATCATATTATATTATGAGTGTGTGACCTATGATTTCAATGATACTCGTTATTGCGTATCAGGTACACTATCGAACATAGAAACCCCATTAAATTAAAACTAATATTTAATTCATAAATATTAATAAATATTAAATATGTATTATTCTTTATTTACTTGTGATGTTACATCAAGTGTGATTTTAGAAAAATCAACAAAAAGGGAACTATAGAAACATGTTTTTTCTAAGTTGAGAAAACATAATATAAAATTTTCTATTTTATAAAATATATTAGTCCCACATTAAATAATTTTTAAATTTGAGAAATGATTGATGGAAAATATTATGTCGCATACAATTTCTAGGTACTCACACCATGGAATTTTTTTTACTAATTTCGTATTTTTAGATGAAAATTTGGATGCCCATTTATAGAATTATGTCCATGGGGGTTTTCCACACCAAAAACTATGTTTTGGAATATTTAATTAGATATACCAGTTAAGGAGGTCCATTATATATGATAATTCAATTCAATAAATGAGTTTCAACAAGGAAACATACTCTCCCATCTATTACACACATATAATGAAATATTAATCATTAAAAACCAATCCTAATTTTTCCCCAAATTTCACAAACAACATCATAGATCCAATATTTTGGTTAAAAAATATATTATTAAGTGTTTTGTGGAAAAAAATGCAAGATATCAAAAGAATAGGTAATGATTTTCAACAATCTTCATTATTTTTTAACTTCTAAAAATCCTTTAACAATCATTATTAAATCATTTTATAATAATATTAGTATAATAGATATAATGATATTTTATTATGTTAATGGTATACTTGACACCCACATGATCCTCCATATAATGGGTTCTAAAATAATCATTCATGAGTATAGAGGACTATTCCCTCAAAAAATGATGTCATTCATTTTTTCAAATCACCATCTCTCAGTGGTATGGAATAATGTTTGAAATAAATATTATATATGATATTTAAAATATTATTATAGCTATTGTTAATTATCAATTATAATATATTTTGAAATTATAAAACACAATGTATATGATAACGTTATTATTATGTATGATGGACTACCACCGCACGAGGAGATTTTATTCGTTTTCTCTAATGCATTACATGTAATATAATAATGGTACAGATAGTGAATATATTTCATATAGAATAAATATTATGATATTCTTGAAAGATTTTCTTTCTAGGGGATTCCCTTATACTTCTTCATTTACATCCTCAGTTAGTTTTACATTTTGTTCCTCGATTGGATTCTTCGGCCATTCCTTTTATAGAAAATAAATTTTCAATCGATCGAAAATAGTTATCCATCCATTCTCATATTTAAACAGATTTATAATATATTAAAACATTCAAAATAAACATAAATTCATATATATATATATATAATGCTAATATGTAAAATGAAAATAATATGAATCATGAAAAAGATACGCATGAAAGTAAATAATTTATATAAGTATATTATTCATGAAGATAATGAAACATTTGATTATCAGACTCAAGGTAAGGGACTTGGTCTTAATTCATATTCATTGAGGAATATTTTTATGTTTGTTTACCTATACTCTATTATAAGGAATATATTCATCCCATTGACATTTTTTGTCATCAACTTCACTATTATCATGATATATTAAGTTTTAAATGGAATTTGGAAATTTTTTTATGATTCAAGGGTTTCTCAAGTGATAAGGTACTTTTCATTGAAAAAGGATCAACTAAAAACTGTATTCCTTCTATCTCTCTATCTTACATGGCAATATTTTTCAATGATTTTAAAAATGTTTTTATTTATACATTATATACATATAATGTAAAATTTTATCATCATTTTTATTTTATTTAAATAAAATAATAGGGTATCTTTTTATGTATTTTATATGTAACTTTTCCACGAATGATATACGGAATTAAATATTCTTAACATTCATGAAGGAAATAAAATTTCTACCATCATGATAAATATTTTATTTTAATATTCCTTTTTAGGAATTCATGATATATTAAATGAATGAATTCATTAATTTTTTATGGATTAGTTAATTGAGAATTGGGTTTCAAAAAATTGTGTGTTTTTTATAGAATGAGGAGTTCTAAAAGAAAATTTTTTTAAGTGTTTTTTATTTTGGGTAAAAAGGTTTTATCAAAGGGTTTTAAGATGAAATCGTTTTATTCATGATATGGTACATGAGAATAATATTAAATGGGCGTTCATAATAAAGCATCACTGAAAGGTTAGGGTCATTATACCACATGTTTAATCCTGATATAACATCTATTATGGATTGAGCCCCATTATTGATTATTAGAAATGAATGAGCATGACATAACTATAATGATTGTTTTATAACCAGTTTAGGTCATAGTTGAGAATCATATATCATATATAAATGGTGATACCAATTATAGATCTCTAATTCATTGGGATATGATGATATTTAAGTTTGACATATTTTAATTCATATTAAAAGGGGGTTTAATGTGGTTTATGAATAAAATTCTCTATGTCACATAATTTTGTTTTAATTTAGGTCTATGGGATTTATAGGATTTCAATGAGAAAAAATTTCCAGTGTTTTTTTTGTGAATTTTTTTATTTATTTCTCATTAATAAAATTCATGTATAGGTAAATATTTCATTGTTTTAATGTTGTTGCTAATATATTGTTTGAATTTATTTTTACATACCATACAGTGGATTTCATCTCATCCCTGGTTTTATAAATGTTTTCATTTAATATAATGATGTGTATGTGAATGTAATAATTAAAGTGGTAAGAATATGATATATTACATGAAATGAAATTATACTTTATTTTAATGTTCGGTGTTATGGTATAATTAATACTAATTGGAGGAGTCCACTTTGTATTGTATGATTTTTTGTAGTTGTGTTATAGTATTATTTTATACGACTCAATAACTAAAAGCATCCACAAATGGAAATAAATTAGATTCATGAGTATAAATTAATATCTTGTATTATTTAATTATTTCTCCTTGTAGTTGGTATCAATGTTGGGTTACAATACTTTTGCGGTTAGTATAGTGCCAATAGCATACCCATTGAGGGTTTTACATTATGGTTAACTTAAAAGGATATCGAACATTAATATTTCTACGTTTCATAATTTAATTTATGTTTGTTCATAATGATTTTATATACAGTAAAAATGAATGTTGTAGTGGAACGGTACCAAGAGGAAGTTATCCTTACAAATCAGCATCTTGATATGGTTGTAATTGAAATGAGATAGTTACTGAAGTAAGGGATTTTTTGATAAAAGATATAAATGGGGGTGGAATCCTTACTAGAGTGGATCATGATATGATATAATGGAACATTAAACAGTGGAAAATTTCACGAAGAAACATCCCCCATCATTTAATGACTCAACTTACATTATGGTTGCAGAATGATAGATCAATTTTTTGGAGAAGATTTTGGATTTCAGGGGAAGTTAGAAACATCCAATGTTAAATCATTCCTTCTATAAATTTAATATTGAAGATTATCGATTATGGTATGTGGTTAATAATAAAATATAGAAATATGATAATAATTATATATAATGGGATAGTTATTTCAAAAACATTTCTTCAAAATTATTTTTATAATGTATTTTATATCAAAATTTTAAGGATTTCCTCTATCATTGAATTGTTTAATCCCTTTATATTACATCATGGATAATATCAGGCCACATTAACTTCTGATCACCAACGTCATCATATATAGATACTCGTGAGGTGCCATTTGAATTATATAATGAATAAAAAATTATATGATAAATCTACTAGGGTAAAATATTGATCACAATATCCTCTTATATCCATTGATAATGATTTCATCATATCCTTTTGATTTTGAATTGTTCTCATTTTCATTCCATCTTACTAAATGTTACATCAAGTGATAAAATCAATTTTTTATCCAAATTTGTTTGAATAATTATCCTGATTATTTGGGTAAACCTCACATCTCAATCCAAAATAATGGATACTGGTACTATATTCAGTCATATATATTTAATTATGTATACCATAGTTATTTGTTCAAGAGATAAATCAATCATTATTGTAATTAACTACGTTGACATTGTTTTTATTTAAACATCCAGACAAATGTAATATTTTACATTATATTTCATGGGGAGTACTATGATGAAATTAATTGATATATTTTTTCATTATATAATGATATTGAAATGATTTCTTCATAGAAAAATAAATAGGAAAGTAATCTTTTATTTTTAGGAAATTTAAGAATATGTACAATAATTCTACAATCTACCTCTTTTTGTATACCACCAGAAATGTTTCTCCATATCTCTATACATCATAGTGAATAATGGATGAATAGAATTAGATGAACTATATGAATCATCTAGATATTCCTTCTTCATCACTAATTTTTATAGAATACATATCTAATCTACAAACATTATTACTCTTTCATTATCAATGTTGCACTTTGAAATAATTGGTAACATTAATTTTATATCATCCTCATATTTTTAAGACTACTTAATCATCTCTGTAATGGATGGTTTAGTTAATATATGAGAAAAATACGATGAATATCCTTTTAATATTACCAATTTAATCCTTTATATGGAAAGGATTATTGAATCCCATTAAATCATCATCATGGAAATTGTTACAAGATACATTATACTTATATATCTTCTACCATCATCACGTCACATGGATGGTAATGGATTAAATAATCAGAATCTGTAATCAAATCTAGAAAACTTCATTTTCATGTATTGATATCCATTTTGTTGAATATATACATGGTGATTTTATGTTCCACAAATATATTACACTACTCTCTATAGAGATAATGATTCCATGTATTCAATGATAATATCACATCATCCAATTATATATCTTATTGTGAGTATCTATTTTAATAGATCATTAATTAGTGGGAGGAATTGGATTTCACAACATCATTTTTCATGAGTGAAAACCCCAATTCCATTTTGGATGCATATATCAATTAAAAAATTCATCTCCACTTATGGGTAATGTGGTAATTGGTTGAGTGATGAATCTCTAATTTTGCTATTTAAATTTATATTCACATTCATCAGTATAATAAAATATTACCCACATCTACGTTTGATTTTATTGTGAGTTTGATAACTATGATATTAATTTAACATAACAATGAATGTACCATGATATTCCATTGATTCTATTGATCTCTGTTATAAATATTGTATTGGATACCTGTTAATTACCACATTCCTCAAACGATCCATAGATATCTCATTATAGTGAAGACATTCCCAAGGAATGTGTATTTATTCTACAAATCATTTATTTATTGCACTTCTCATATAAAAATTCAGTTTTCAAGGTCATCAGTACAAAATTCAAGTTATCCTCATGTTCCACATTTCATCTAATGTAGAAAAAATATAATATATCAATACAATAATAGATTCTTAAATTTATTCACTAATGAATCTATTCATTAATCCATGAATATATCTATGCCATTATCGAGTCGAAATGGAATCATTATGAGGTCATAGTACCTATATTCTCCCTCTTCACCTTTAATTTATAAATTCTCGAATTAATATCCCCCTTAAAGAAGTACTATACTTTATATAGATAATGGAACAAGAAATTATTCCATTGAAAATGATACTTTTCATTATCATGACAATTTATAGATCATAGAAATAAATTTATTGAGGCATTTACCCTTCATTACTCACACATAGAAGCACCAAGTCACCCCTTGGTGGTGATCTTGGGTATAAAAACCCTTTACCAAGCATATATTATAATTTTTCATCGTCACTTAATGATAAATATTTTTCATTGCGTATAGATTCATAGATAATGGAGAATAAATATATATATGATTGATTGATATTGTAGCCTCCCTATTAAGTAGAGTACTATGACATTACATAGGAAACCAATTAATGTATTCCCATAAAATTTGAATTTACTTTAGAAATATATTTATAAATTCTCAGACATCTCAAGTCCCTTCTTTAGATCAAATCAGTTGTTTGAGTTGTTCTGAGATATCAAAGTGACATATTTCCAAAACCTTGTAAAAATTCCAATTCTGTTAACAATGTTTCATGTTCTTTGAATAGTTTCATTAGTAGTTCATTTATTTATAGATTGAATAGCACTTCCAAGATTGTTGGTCATCTATCGATTTGTTGAATAGTGTTTCCAGGATGGTTGGACATTTATTTATGGATTTAATAGTGTTTCTAGTATGGTAGATCATCTATCATTAGGTGTATAGTGTTTCCAGATACGTTAGTGAACAATGATTCCAACACCCTATAGTTTAATGCCTTTGACATTATCATTCACATAAATCACATTAAAATCCTTTTAATGTTATTTGAGGATGATATAGATCCCATAATTCATTTCCTAATTTTTCAAGGGTCAGATTTACTTTACTTAGTCAACCCATGTAGCCTTGACTGTATCCCCTATTAATAGTAAATCTAAACTATATCTAATATTCTTCTCCATCATGATTTTCAAAAGTTGTAGATACCATACACCCTTATTATTCATTATTATATTCCATGGTAAATGACACATAGATTACATCTTCCATTAGTATTCGTGTTAATTAAATACAATTATATGATCATTTTACAATGGCATTTTTCTACTACATGTGCACCACCAATTTTTTTTACTACCAGGATGTGTCGATCTTTATTCGATATAAGTTATGTTCTACCTAGTTTATTCAGGTTTCCTTGAAATATTTTATCCTATTTCAATTTTCCATTTGATTACATGTGATCTTCATATTTTTAATGCATGTTTATCAGGTTTTGGTTGACGTGGTTGTGTTGTGACATACTTGAGTTCATGAAGTCGTTGCAGGAGAAGTGATCATGTTATGTCATTTTTGAATGTTTTCATTAAAATAACGTTGGAGAACTTTTGAGGTAATGGATTTATGGATTATCTATTATATTAAAATTCATTAGCCATGTAAGCATGATTTATCCAACTCGATCGCTATGAAAATGTCAAAACAAAATTTTTAAACAAAATTAAATAATTCATGACAATTACATGTCAATTTTATTTCCACATGATTTTCTAGAATGAGTAATATCAATGAATTTATATTTTATCATGTTGTTCATGATGGAAATTGGTAATTAACATAACGCTGTAATTAATTTTATATTAATTGGATAAATATAAAGGGGTATCATTTTATATCCAATTGGTGTTGTTGTGATTTAATAATTATCATATATATAGATGCAGATATAAATGTTAAACTGAATCGATAAATTATATATGGAATAATGGTACTATTGTGTAATAAATGATAATTCCATTTATGGATCTGAGTTTCCAACTTTCTTGTATAGTCTGTGATCCTTATACTTTGGTGCTATGAGTGCTTGTTGTGTGTGATGGTTGAATTGCAGGTTTAGGACAAAGATCATAGTTGCAATGTTTTTTGTTTCCTAGTGCATTCAATTTGACATGAGCCCAGTATCACTGATCCTAGAGGGTTTTGTGGTATATGGGGGCTGGAATGCCTTTTGGTTGTCGAATAAGTTGATGGCTAGGGTGGAGAGATGTATTAGTTTGGGCATGTGGGTGTAGAGTAGGACACTAGGGATGATGGACCGAGTTAAATCATGGGCATAACTATTAATATCAAATTTGTAAGTCATGTGGAATATATTGTATGTTTATTATCATTACATTCCCTAATGAATTAGACAGTTGGTCATTCTTACCCTCCATTGGAAAATTGGTTAATAAATGTCGTGTTTGCAACATTCTTTCCAGGATTACATTCACTAGGATGGATGGGTCTATGATAATACTATAGATTGAAAATAAACGATGGGTAACTCACTTACTCAACATGTTTATCCCCTTGTATTTGGTTTTATAGAATTCTTACATTGAATGCCATGAAATATGGAAAGTGATAATGATGGTAAATACATCAATAAATGATGTTTAACCCATCGAGATGAAACTTGCTTGGGTGTAATATTGAGGTTGTGATTCTAAGACGTTGTGGACATGGTATGGTTTTTCCTATAGTTAATGGAAAATTATAGTGATTGAAATTTAATTAATCAAGTGTAATTCTAATGATTAATTAAAGTATAATTAATTAATTAATATTATGTGAAAATGATAAAAATGATAATCTAATTTAATATATCTCTTTATATAGTTGTTCTCGTATAGGATATATAGTCTTAGTAGTGGAAACCAGGATTCTGAGAGATATTTGATTCAATTGATTCTATGTATAGGTTATTCCCCTAGATTGGTTGTGAGATATATTATATCATGTAATTGTGGGGTTTTTATACTATACTCCACCTTGAATGTTAAGGAAATTTACACCTACAGAATTCATATACCTGGGGTGTTGTTCTCCCCATCATGCTGGTGGGGGGTGAATGTATGACTACCACCATTGTCCCCTCTCTATTCTCTTGGTAGTTACATTTGATGGTATTCATGGAGGATAGTTTTCCACATATATGTGCGTAAATGGATGTAATTTATTGTGGTAATATTATGCACATATATTATTGATATTGTTTTCTATTTTCTACTATTGGTATAATGACAATAGGATGTGATAACCTAAGGATCCTTACTCAGTGTATATGATGTAGTTGAAGAATTCATAATAATCGATGAGTGATAAATGTTATGCGGGTTGTGCTGGCTGTTGGAAACTACCAGGTATCTTTTTGGTGTGTGGTAGTGTTGGATATTTTCTTCACTTTAATTTTATGCGGTTACACTTAGGTGCTTGTGGATATTCCATTTTGGAGAGAGATTCATAAGATGTGTGATGTTTGTGAAATGTGGAAAACATGTGGTGACGTTGAATAGGGGTACCTATTATATTATTTAATATGTTATATAATCTTGTATGAGAGCATTGGTTAGTGTTTCAATAGTGAGGATGCATTATTTTAATACCTTTTTTGGTGATAAGTTAGAATCAGTTGTTGTCCGCCTTGCTTTAGAATGATTTATTTAATTTTGTATAATAGGATCTGGGGATGATCCTATTATGCATACTATTATACACACCCTACATTATATAAACTATTTTTTATGTCACATAAATCATGATATAGATCGGAATATAGACTACTAGCTTGGTGTAGTAGGAGCTATTCAGCATTCATGGTCGCAACCATTTTTCATTCTTTTGGTAATTTCAGTTTTTCATTTAAGTTGTCTTTTTCTATGCATGACATTAAATATGTGTACTTGGGTTTTCATTTATATTTTTGACTAATAATGATTTGGTTTTTGTCTATTGTATCTCTCTCTTTAGTATGTTTTCTTTTAGCGGGTAATACCTCCGATCTGTTTCTTTGATATAACCTCGGTGATACTCACATTGGGAATTTTTGATGTAGGACATAGAGTGGTAAATATGTCAATTATCGCATTATCAACTAATGAGGGGTACACATTGTGGGGAGGGGTTCAGGATAGAGTGGTATAAGAGGTTATAGTAGAATGATAAGATAGAGTATGGAGTTAGGAACATGTGTGGTGGCATTGGACGGTAGGTTAATGATGTCAGTAAAGTTTAGGATCTGTTATAAACATTTGGGACCAGTCGATACATAGATATGTAGGGCCCCCAATGACATGATTCCTGATTAATTATATTTATACTGTCTACTAAACAAAGTGACATAATTTTTAGTGTATTGAACTAGGAATGGATCGTGAATCATCCATCATTTAACATGTGATTGAAAGAGGAGGAACATGGGATTGGTTACCCAGAAATGAATAAATGAAAAAATTTAATTTATAATAATGTCATCAATATTACAGGATTAAGATCTCTAAATGTTTTTCCTTTTGTTGGTACGGATCCAGGTTGACGTCATAGTCCAGAACACATAGATGATGGCCAAAAGGATGTGATAGTATATCACCATAGAGTAGAGGTTGATGATGATGACACATAGTGGATGAAAATAAGAGAATTTCAATTCCAAGGTCTATAAATGTATGCTGGTTCCATTTCAAATTCCGTCATGGAATACTATATGGAGGAGGTTGCTATAGACTTCAGTTCGATCTGTGCCTTGAAGGTGGACTGGGTATTGTTGGTTTCGATAACTCAACATGGGGAAATGAGGCATTGGTTATTGTTGTTCCTCGAGGATAATGATTATTTAGTATTATCTTGGGAGATTATTCTAGAGACGTTTAGAGACATTTTTTTCATTGACTATGAAGGTGGCTAGTCACCAGGAGCTCCATTTAATTTAGTAGGGAAACACTACAGTGGGAGATTTTGGGATCCATTTGAGGAACCTTCTATGATATTCTTCAGACCAGTATCCAATGAGGTTTAAAGGATAAGGAATTTCATGGAGGCTTTGAATCCAATCATCTAGGTCCAGGTCAACCAATTTATAGTGAGGTCATATCTCTTGGTGACAGTGAGGGTGGTGGTTATCGTGAGGAACCTTCCCAAAACAAAATCAATATGGGAGTCATCGAGATTTATCACAAAGTAAATCCCTGGGCTGGGGATTCTAATTTTAGGGAAAAATACATTCCATTTTCTCTGTGTATTTCCATTCCCATAGTATCTCTTTTTTTCAAAGGAAACACCTCGTAGACCAATTCAATGATATCAGATGATTTTTTACCATGTGGAGGTAGAGTTCATCAATAGCAAGACTGACTGAACATTTTGAGGATTAATCATAAATCATATTTTCCACTTCAAGTTCCTACAATGTGGTAGTCCCAACTGATTTAACAGCTACAAGTGGCACCAATTTCGGATTAGTATAGAGTGCATAGGGTAGGCAGAGGATATCCCTATGATTCACCTTATACATAGAGAACATAGAGTTTTCCTTGTAGGAGATCACCATATGGGACATGGAGGTCATGGATCTAGTCTTGGTATGCTTGATGTGTTTTCAGTTCTATAACCAGGCATGCTAGATTCCATTCTTAGTACCCTTTTGTTTATTTCTATTTTGGTTTATTCATTGTTTGATTCAGGAGTGACACACTTCTTTATATCACCATCTCAGGACCATTTCCTGGGACATGTGGTAGAGAATATTTTAGTTCATTTGTTGTTGACTATTCGAGTTGGAGGCTGAGCTAATTTTTTTGAATTATATAAAGAATATTATATAGTATTAGCGAATCATAGATCTTTGGGAGATTTCCTATGATTATGGATAAAATAATATGATTTCATCATTATCATGGATTGGTTGTATTATATGTATGCTAGCATGGATTACATCACGAGGAATGTTGTGTTCATTGATGTTGAGGGAGATCCAGTTGTGTTTATTAGTGATTTAGACCCTTATATGTTTAAGAGATGTTTACTATCAATATCATCAATGATGGTTTTGGTGATGTTGAGTTCCTAGGAGGATAAATTGTCATTGTTTCCTCAGGTCATGGAATAGTATCCTTATGTATTTCTAGATTATTTTTCAGTGGTACCCCTCAATGAGTGATTGATTTTGGGATTTCCTTGAATATGATGGATCCTTATATGTTTCAAGAGCTTCGTATACAACTTGTTGGTATGTTTAATAGTGGTTTTGTTCTACAGAAAATCTCATCAGCTGATGCAAATTATTTTTTGTGAAGATGTATGATGGATGCTAGCTGTTGTGTGACTTTCATCGTTTGTTAAACAAGATTTCCTTGAATAATGTCCCCTCTATTTAATGGATTGAAGATTTATTCAATCATATCAATGTTGAATTTTGGTTCTCAAAGATTGATTTGTGGTCTGAATATCATTTGATGTGAGTGAATGTTGAGGATATCTTGAAGACTGCATTCAGTTGTCCTCATCATAATTATGAGTTTGTTGTGATGCCATTTGGTGTAATGAATATTGTATATGTGTTCATGGAGGTAGATTAACATTGTATTCTATGAGTTCATGGATATGTTTTTGGTTGTCTTCATTGATAAAATCCTTCAACACTTTGCTTCTAAGGGGGGTCATTTAGAGCATCAATGTTCTATTTTTAGTGTTCTTTATCAACATTATTTATTTGGGTGATTTTCAAGGTGTGAGTTTTGTGCTAGAGAAGTCTATTTCATTGGGAATTTTGTATCCCAGTTGGGAGTAGTAGTAGATTCGCTGAGGATATAATTACTTGTTTCTTGTGCATCCCCCAAGATAGTGGAGGGGTGCGATGCTTCATTTGTTTACCAACTATTACATGAGTTTCTTAGCTGATTTTTCTGTGGTTGAAACTCCTCTAACATCATTAAACGGAAAGGATTAGTCATTATTCTGGTCTGATCAGTGTTTCGTAGCTTTTGAGTATCTAATGTTGAATTTGTTTAGTGCTCTGATTCATTGTATTTAATTAGTTGGATTTTAGTTTGAGGTTTTCTATGATTCTTTGAGTCTGGGGATATGTCACATTTTGATGCAATAGAGATCCATAATTTCATATGGGTCATTTAAATTATGTATTCATGAGAATTAATATTCCACGAATGATCTTGACTGGGTGGTAGTATTATTTTAACTAATGTTGGGAAGACACTACTTCATTGGCAAGTGTTTTGTGGTATTCACAGATTATAAAATATTAAAATATATCTTCTCCCATAAATAAATGAACTTGTGACAATATCAGTGGATAGAGTTCACAGAAGATTACAAATTCAAAATAATGTTTATGCCTATAATGGGGGGCGTTATAGCCTATGAATTGATAAAAATGTATTTTAGAGATGTAGTGCGGGAGTCAGTTTATTCTTGGACAGTTACAGAAGACATTTACAGTATTATTTAATGATATGTGGGTAGGATGGGGTAGGGGACTGATTTTTCAAATTAGGGTGTATTTCTATCTAGTGTTATATGTATAGTATTCCTAGATGATGTATATTGAGGATGAGGTCTGGAGAGACCATGTTGTTTATAGAGAGACCCGTAATGGATGGTCTTATGATGAACAACACTAGGAGATATTTTTGGGAATTATTTTTGTTAATTTTTCTATGTGTGAGATGCCTCTAATTGAGTTACATTATTCTCCCATAGTGGTATATACTAGTGTGAAAAAAATTAATGTGCATTAAGGAGTCAATTTCAGTTGCCCAGGAAGAAGGATGTAGTTACAGAGTATGTGTCTCGATTATTGGTCTTACAGAAGATGGAGGTCATGAATTGTGTTCCCTATGTTTTTAACTATCACTTATATGATCCTCAGCAGATGTTGGAGGACATATCAATATTTTTTTTAATATTTTACCTTGATCATAGAGAGGATCTAATACAATTTGGGTATTATTTTATATTTTGAAAACATCATACCAATTTATAGTAATCAATGAGTCTTTCTCAGTAGAGTCCTTTTCAAGGAAATAAATGGAGGATAAGGTGAGACTCCACGGACTCCCGATGATGATCATTATTTGATCATGATATTATTATTGCTGACAAAATATAATGTGATCTCTATCATTCGTTTGGTTTTCATATTTGGATTAGCACTGCATTTCATTGGTTGATGGATGGTTAGAAAGAGCAGACCATACAGACTTTTGAAGACATCTTTCACTCTAGTGTCCTTGATTTTGGTTGTTTTTGGATGACTAACATACCATTGTTATAGTTCTCTTAAAACTACAATTTTAATCTCACCAATGGTATGGTTCCATTTGATGCCTTGTATGTCTGAACGTTCTATTCTCTGTTGTTCTGGACTGGGGTCGATGATTGAGTAATTCTTAGGCTAAAACATGTATAGACTATGAATGAGACGGTTCAGTTGATTCACGAGAGGATGATGGAAGTGTATGATAGTTAGTATTCCTACTCTGATATAATGAGGATTCCTATAGTATTTTATGATGGGGATCACATTCTTCTAATGGTGGCTTGACAACATTTTCATTTAAGGTCTTCTCATGGAAGTATGATTTACCCCCTGATTTTTAGGCCTTTTGAATTGATGGATTGTATTGGACCTATGGTGTATCTAATAGCGCATTCCCTACCGATGAGAACGATACATGATGTTTTTAACACTTCACTGCTCCATTTTTATCTTCATGAGGATTCTATTGTCTTCTATTTGAGGGTGATTGATAGAGATAATAATGCGACAATCATGTAGTGGCCGGTAGGGAATGTGGCCCAAATGGTGAAGTTGTTATGCATGTGTTTTATCACCTTGTTTGTTTTTGGATTCATCATGGTGGTGTGAAGGAGAGTACTTGGGAATGTCAGTCAAACATACACGCTCAATAACCTGAGTTGTTTGATTCTTAGCCATTTTCAAATAATTATGTTCATTTTGTGGATGTAGACCTTTCCTATTTATTGGTTGGATTTCACTTGTTTTTTGTTGTGTCTTTCACTCATTTGAGAGGTATCCTCCCTGAAGAATAGTTAGGATCTTGTTTTAGTTTTCTTATGGTTTCACGATGTTCCTTTAGTGAAGCGGTTGAGCTCTTGTGGTGGTCAGAGCCATGAGATGTATCACATAGCGTTGATATTCAGATAACACCTATTCTATTTCCACTCTAGGAAGGTTTTTGATAGTCAAGGATGATAATGTTTTTAAGGGTATCTAAGGTAACGCAACAAACCCATCCAGACCCATCCTTTGGGAAAACCTGGTGTTTTAGAAGTTCCTGGAGATCAAGGAAACTTAATTCTAAAACAATGAAAAAAAATTCTGTTATGTGAATATTCCTTCGATTTATGTGAATAGTTTCATTGGCAGGTCAACTATTGTTAGGTTGAAAATTGTTTCTATGACAACAAGTCATATATTGTTAGGTTAATCTATCTTTAGCTAACCTATCGATAGGTCAACTATCAGTAGGTCCTCTATCGGTAGGTCATCTATCTATAGGTCATTTATCCTTATGTTTACAGTATTTCTAGATCTCTTAGTGAATATTGTTTCCAACATCCATCAGTTTCTCCTGTTTTGAATTTTCTATGATTTAAAACATATTCCAATCATTTTTCTAGGAGATTTAAGGCCCATTAAAAACCCAGAACTCCTATATTAATTTTCCAAAGGGTCCAGGTGACTTTACCCATTCAATAATCATATTTTTGACCAGATCTACCTTTAATGGAAAATATAAATTATATCTATACCGCTACTCTATTTAGATTATCAAAAGGTCAAGATACCTTCCTCCCCTATTCTTACAACATATTTTCCTTGGTACAAATATATTAGAGATTTTCCATTGATAGAATTCAATTGATTAAAATACATTCCTTGTATCATTTTCTTTTGGGTTTACCTTTTTCATGCAACCCATATTTTTACAACCATGAATTGTCAATATATCATCGATATAAGGTATGTTCTGCCTCCAATCTTTTGTGTTACTCAATTAGATTTTTCATGATTTTCCATTCCATGTCATGGAAATTAATCTCCATGTTTCTAGTGGAGCTATCATGGATGTTGGTTGATAAAGTTGTGTCATGGCATCCTTAGGTGGGGGCAGTCATTGCAGGAGAAATGATCCTGATCAGTTGTGTTGGTATGTTTGTGTTAAAAGAGAATAAAATTTTTTTGAAGTTGGGGACTCTTGTATTTTCTGTTAAATTAATATTTAGTCATAGAGTTTGCATAATTTATCCCATTGTATAAAATTAAAATTGATATATTAAATATTTTAACTATATTAAAGAATTATTATCAATTTCTTAGTGATGTTATCGCCTTGTAATTTACATGATAGTGTGAAATCTATTGTTTGATTATTTGTCACGTCATTCGTGAAGGAAATTGGTAATGAATGTATTGAGAGGATTATATTTTAATTAATCAGCTAAAGATAAAGAGTCATGGTTAATGAATCTGGTTGTTGTTGTTGTTATTTCATGATAATCAAATGGATACAGTTATAAATGATTAGTTGTGTTGGTCAATTAATTATAGAATAAATACCTATTGTCTGTAAAAATATAATTTAATATAGGTTTCTAGGTTACCCACTTACTTATAATGTCCAAGAACTTCATGCTTAGGAGCAATAACTTCATGCAATGTGTATAAGAGGAATGCCCTTTTATGGCCAATAGCCCATTTACAATGATTTTTGTTTCGTTCTGCATGTTAGCTTATGAGGGCCAAGGATGGATGATCCTAGAGGGATTTGGTGGTATGTGGGGGATTGGTGGATTAGTGGTTGTGGAAGGAATTAATTCCTTGAGTGGAGAGATTCATCGGTTTTTCATGTTGGTGTCAAGGTTGACATTGGGGATGATGTAATGTGTTGGAGAGGAAATTACATACTTATTTGAATGTGGTGATTCTTGTTGAAATATTTTTTTTATCTGATTTACTTTTCCTACTTCCAGATGCAGTTATTCTTTATTACCATCCAACTGAAAATAGGTTATGATGTGTGGGGTATGCTGCATGCATTCAATGATTTGTGTCTCAATGATGTTTGGGTCTAAGCTCCATCCACATGTGGAAAATAATTGAAGGGTATCTAACCTACTCATCATATTTATACCCTTGTGTATGCTATCATTGAATTATTTTTATAATACCTAGAAATAAGGAATTTGGTAATGCTATTAAATAAATTAATAAATGATTTTTAATCCGTGGGATTGGAGGTTTATGGGGTGTAATGTTGAGGTTATGATTTTGAGAATCCTTGGACTCGTTTTGTAAATGCATGGAGGGTATGCAATTTTTTTTGATGATAATGTCATGAAATTATGGAATTGATAACAATTAATTAATGCATAAATATTTAATAAATGTATAGTAAAACAAATAGAAATAGAAAAAGTAATTTAATAAATCTATATGAATTGTTGGGTGCTTATAGTATATCCTATCTTCGTAGTGACAACTAGGAGTCTGAGAAACGTTAGTTGCAGTTGAGTCTATGACTAGGATATTCCCCTAGTGTGGTTGTGTTGTATGTTATATGATGAAATTTTTAATTGTTTCTAAACATTACTCCAGCCTATCAGTTAGGGAAACTAACAACATGGATATTTTGAAGCATAGGTAGGTGTTTTACTTGATATCACTATTGGAGGATGGTTAACATACATCCCACTATTTCCCCACACTCATTTAATTGTAGTTCATTATGATGGGATGCACAACAGTTAGTTTTCCCCATATATGTTTGTAAAGGGATATAATATCTTGTTATTTTTTTATAAACATATATTACAGAAAAATATTAAGAAGTGATAGTATATGTATAACATGTAAAGGCTATGATATCAGGAGGATATTTATAATACACGATGTATGATACAAGTTATTCAAGTTGTGGTGGCTCCCTAGAAATACGTACTTCCATTGGATATGTGATTACAGTGTTCAGTTGAGAGATGTGCATGTTGTGGTGATAGAACCTTGTGTCTTTTGGGTACTCCTTTTTGAAAATAGATAATCAAGATGTGAGATGTTGGTGAAAAGCTTCAAACTAGTCGTGATGTGGTTGTGTTGTTGCCTTGATGTTTATTATTATAATATATACTTTTGTATTTGATACTTGTTGGGAGTAGCCATAATGAGGTTGGGATCATAGCATACATTTTTATGTGATGAGTTAGTTTCACATGGTGTTCAGTATACAATAGCACGGTTTCATGGAATTATGATGAGACTCATTGGGGGTGGATCCTACATAGTAGAAAGTTATAATTACCCTAAATTATAAAAACTATCTTGTAGGTCACTTGGAGCAGGTTATAAGTCTGGCTGTTTACTATTAGCTTGGGGTTACAGGAGCATTTTAGGATTCACGGTCACTGTTTTTTTACATTATTTTGGGTACATGTAGTTTCCCCATTCAGTTTTAATATTCATTGCATGAGATTATATATGTGTACTTGGGGTTTCTTTTAAATTTTAGTCTGAGTAGGAGTTGGTTAGTTTCGATCTTATCTATTTTTTTCAACTTGTTTTCTCGTATAGGGTAATGCCTCCCATATGTATGTTCGTTATACCCTCAGTTACTGTCACAGACACTATTAATAATAGATATAACACTCTAGATTACTTATCTCTCTTCTCACATTACCGAATATGTGGGGAACACCTTTTGGGGAGAGGTTCAATAAAATATTTTCCTTTTTTTCAATAATTGTTAAGGATTTTTCTGGTCTTAGTGTAAAAATGTATACCCTTTAAATGATGATTCCAAAAGTGGTCTATCCTCCTACTTACATGTAAATATTTTCGATGGTTTATTCAAAATATAGATAGTGTTATTTTTCTATTTGAAATATATGTTGTCTAAATACATGGATTTCAAATCCACAAATTTAATAACATCAAATTATTCTTATGGTGGTATCAAAAGATGAATTGTGAAATTTTTCCATCATGTCTTGACTCGAGAGAAGTTATGTCCTTGGGATGAAATAAAATGATCATTTTATATTTAACCTATAACATGACATAGATATTTGGAGGTGGGGATGGAATAGTTCTACTAAAAGTTTATAATATGAAAGAATGTATAGAACCAAAATAAAAAAATAAGGACTCTATTATTAAATAATAATTAGTTAACCTATCATCAATTAATATTTATCATAATAATTAATTTTTTTGAGGGAATATTATCACACATTATATATAGGATATTTATGTCTTTTTCATTAATTATCATTGACAACAGAAAGATTTTTTTCATTGTTTTTAATAATTTCATTTATACATTCATTGAAAATCACCCAAGCATTAACAAGGAATTAAATTTCTTCCATTACATTATTGTGTTTCTCCTAATGTAATTATCATACTATTAAAACATCATTTCCCCAAAAAGATGTATTTAACCCATTTAGAATTTTTTTTGGGATGCTTCTTCCCACACATTTGATAATTGGTATATTTTACTATCTTGTGCAATTAGATTTCTCCATCACTCAACCAAAGCTGAGCTATATTCTATTATTCATATATCAAAAAATATGTGTCTTCTTCAATTCTATAATAACTATATCATGTTTGTGGTTTTATTGGAAAATTTATAATAGATTAAAAATTAAAAAATTTCAAAATAGTTTCATATATTTGGAATTACCCACTAATGTTGTGGTTAACATTACTTTTGAGTCAATAAAAAACACGTACAGCATATCTGTTGAGAGTTTTATGATTTTCATTATATTCTATAGTCAATCTATTCTCCTATTACATTGAGGATACAGATTTCCATATCAATTTTATGTCAACGTGTGTGAGGAAAATATTTATCAAAAAAAATTAGGAGTTTTCTTTTTAACAATTACAATGATATCCTCCTCCAAATTTTTTATTATCCAACATCTATCATTGATCAAAATATACCTCAATGTGAAAATTATATTATATTATCCATTATTTTTAGATGTACACCTCTATTTTACTTCTTTTTTAATCCTCATTTATTTGTGGTTTTCATTGTCTTTACCATTTGTTTTTTAGATCTTGTTCAGAGATTAAGAGACTTTTTTAGGGAGAATGACTCAATAATCAGGGTGGTATTGTTGTTTAAATTAATGGAGTCAATGTATTTGCCTATGAATTAGGGTAGAGAGGCTTTCCTTGAGTCTGACTAGTTTCAAATGTGATTTGGTCACATTTCAGATTATTTGTTTAATGATGTCAATATTGAATTTACATGTCACGTTAATGGGTTAAATGTTGTCTGCATACCACTAACTAAATGTCGTGAAGTATTTACAAGACATGAAATGGATGATGGGATGAACTTTTTACACAAATTGAACCAAAATTACAAGACATGTACTATTTGGGAAGGGGTTAATTCACTAGAGGCAATGCAATTTTCATTGTAATACTATGTTGATAAACATATTACATGAAAGAGGGTTACACATCATGAATTTCTCGTCTCCATTATTTTAAGAGGAAATAACATTTGATTCATAATTCATTATATATTTAGAATATCTTACCCTGAAACCCAAGACACTCCATGTTATATTTTCACCTTTTCCTCCATTTTAGACATCTCTGTCAATATATTGATCGTCAGTGATTTGTTTATTAAATACCACTACCCCTCTTCTATTTTCATTATTTCTTGGAGTGTAAATATCTTAACCATGGTTTCTTAGTTTTTATCTCATTATTTTGTGATCTTTGTTTTTTTGAGATCTTTCTCACCACTTTTGTTTTGGGAAATTCTAGTTGGAAGCATTTCTAAAATATCAGGTATGTTTTATAGTCTAATCTTAACCTTATTATCTGTTTAATTATCAGGAATGAGTAATATTATGATTTCACAACCATAATGTAAAAAATAATTAGATTACTGTTGAATTTTGATAAATCATATATTGGATAATTATTTACATCCATTTGAATTAAAAGGTGTTGCAACATGGCTTATGGATACTTGTTAAGTGGGTGGACCCCTGATAAATAATAAAATACATAATGGATGAAATTTTGTTTAGAGTAACATGATAAATCAGGAGATTGCTGTTATAGAATCACTTTGTCAATAGATAGTGGTATTTTCTAATGAATATTTGTAAATTTATATACCAAATAAATTTCAATTTAATGAAATATAGTAATTTGAAAAAATACCCATTTGGAATTATGATGTGATGTTGTGATAACCTTTTATTTTTACTCGTTTAGTTTGATTTTGAAATGCTTATATATCGTTCATACCTAAATTTGATGATGAAATGATTACATATCGGGATCTTCATGGTGATGTTGAAATGTCCATATAGAAGGATAGAACCATTTTTATAGTAATGGTATTATATATAAGTCTATTTTAGGTTATGCTAAAATTATTATATAGCAGACTCAGAACATGTTGATGATGAGAGGATCATATAGAGGTCTTTACCCCATAGATCCTAAAATTATTATATTCAAGTATTTACCTTAAAACGTGAATGCATATACATATGTATTTCACATGTAATGTGATTCTTCTATAGATTATAGTTATTGTATTCATGGTTTTGATGCATATATAGAAACATTATGGCATGTGGTCGAATTATGTTGATTTAGTTATTGTATTAATTTATTAATTTATAAATCTATTATCATTTTTATTCATGAAAATATTATCATATTTGTTTTGATTAGGAATGGTGGTGTAGGATATCAGTGTGTGAAACCGACTAAATTTTCACCACCATTTGGTACCTAAGAATAATACTTGGATGCAGGTATGGATAAAAAATAGACATTGTGTCTTATTGGTTGTTGCTAGATGGGAGGGATTTTGGTGATGGGGATGCCATGTGGGTCATGAATATGGACTTTTTATATTTTTTTTTATAAAAACTAATTATAATATTTTTTATATTTATTTTTTTGATATTTAGATACATTATTTCATTCCATTTCATGAATTATTATTATTTGTTTATTTATTTTTAATTCCACATCCCAATTTCATGTTGTTTTGTTTCTGCCATTTTAAAAAATAGGTATTTATTAATACCTATATACTAAATATATCTTCTAAATCAGTACTATAGTTTTTAGTCACTCCACTATACACATCACACACCCACTGCTAATTGGAATCCACTTTAATATGAGGATACACGCTTAAGGTATGATACCCAACCTATTTTTTCTATGCTAGAGTTTTTTAGGACATGGGTATTAGAATGTAGTATCATAAGTGGGGGTTATTCTCTATTAATTTACTATTTTGGAAAGGTAGAAAAGAGACATGGTTATATTAATATATGGTAATAAGATCTTAGATGATAGTATCTAGACTATTTATGGGGGTAATCTGAGTTCCTAGGGATATGATTTATGTTCATGATGTTCGCCTGTTACATACTATTTTATTTCAACCAGGGTGATTCACAGTTTTTAGGATGTTATTATTTATTTAAATTTACACTTTTGGAACAATATGACATCACATACATATAAATTCATTAGTATTGGACATTAGTATATATATTAAAATTCAGTATTCAAGATAAGGAATAATTTATTTAAAAAAAATTGAATTTCATATATGAGCCATGACATGATATAACTATTATAATATAAAAATTTAATTAAAAGTTATATTATAATGTTAAAATTCTTGTGAACCTCATTTAGGGAGACCGAGAGTCAGTGGTTGTAACACTCTGACCCATGTTTCTTAGAGTAGGTGCATTATTACATAACATTGGGATAAAATAGTGAATAATGTCACAAAAGAAAAATCAGTTTAGTAGCCCTGAAAGGAATAGATACAAACATAAGTTCTAAATGACATATTGAAATAAAAAATGACATTGTGTATTTTTTTAGAACAATAATCTCACTTAGAATATCCCTGCAGGTCAATCCTAATATACTTCATCGTATCCTGGTAAAAATAAATCCTGGAAAGGGGTGAGTTCATTTTCTCAGTAAGGATAAAAATACATTACAAACATTCGTAAATAATCATAAACATTTTAGGCAATGTATAAGTCTAAATAAAAAGTATATTAAACATAAAAATGAGAATAACATGGAAAGGATATATCAAATAATGAAATTTACATATTCACATTGATATTATACTAGTCTAATTATCAAGTGTAATATTAATATCCATTTTTATAATGACATAATATTTAATTTCGGACATCATAACCACAATTTCAAGGCTTCTTTCCAAGACAAAAAATAAGATATTGTCAAGGACTTGTGAGAAGACAATTTTTTGTCTCAGGTGACCTACCGATGCATCGAGGAGCTATATCGAGCTCCACCCGTCACGTACTTAGTCAAATGCATTCCTCATATGAAAAGGTTGAAACATAACATAAACATTCATATAAAAACTAGCATAAAAAATGATAATACATTAACCAAAAATCATGAATCATATAAAAATGACACATCCAAAATCAATCGTATAAAAAGACATTCAATACTAAATGTAAGATTGTATCATAATAAATAAACTCCAAACAAGTGTAAAATCCATCAAAGGATGTTGACATAGATGAAATCTTTACCATTTTTGATGAAATATATCATTCTATTTTGAAATCATTTAAAAGTAATGTTATTATAAAAGATAACATTTATTATGAAAATATTATTATAATCTTGTAAGGGATGCTTCGAATATGTTATAACGGAATAAAATAGCCACACACACCATTTATGTTAAAAAAACATGTTTTCCTTAATATTGTTGAAAAGTTCGTAAAGGACATTGTTAGGAAATCGACAAAAATATTACATTATAAAAATTCTATAAAAATAAAAAAAGGGTATAAATGACTTTAAACCATATTCTACTAAATAGTAAAAATGTTTTGAAATACATTTTTGAGAAACACATATTTGGATGATATAGAGGTCCCAGTAGATACTCACGTATAAAAAACATCTGATAATGAAGATATTTTATAATTAACCATTACTGTTTAATTTTCCTTTATATTGGTTATTTTAACCTCCTTTATTATACATAAATCATTGTTATTGAATTATACAGGAACAAAATACATAAATATGATATCATATATGATCATCTAATATTGTTTGTTAAAAATATATCAGTATTATCATTATTTCGGGTGTTAACTGATCCGTTTTCATTTATAAGCTTGGTTATAGAAGAAATGTTTTTTATGAAAAGGATGTATTTTATTCATATACATAATGATACTATGTTTCTAAAAATTATTTTTATTCATAATAAGAAAATTATTCTTGAATAATTATGATGAGGAATGAATTTCATCGTGTTCATGGAGACGGTAATCCATACATATGCATGAGTGAAAATATCATTCTATTTATTGTTAAATCATTTATTATTGGAAGGTATATTATATATAAATAATCATTAACATGTTATATTTATTATTTATATCAGTTATACTAATTATTATTCCCATCCAAGTAATTATGTGTTCGAATAAAAAGCTACACCACCACATGGAGACGGAAAGTCATACGTATAAATGTTTTTTGACTTCCATTCATAGATTGGATAGAATAATAAATATGGATGTACCAAATTTATAAAAAATCAATGTATGAATATGGTATTGGAGTCATTATTATGTTTTGGAAAAAACTAAAGAAAGAGGATGTTGAAAAAGAAAAGAACCTTGAATGATGTGGTGAAATTATTATCTCTTTTTTGGGTGTTTCCTTTTGAGTTAATAAAAAGGGATCCTTAGATGTATTTATGATCACACAATGGCCTCTAAGTCGATGTGAATGTTTTTGGTAGTATATTTGAGCAGGTTTTTGTCAAGCCAAATGGCTTTGGTTGTGTGATTTTGAGAGAAGGGTATGTACCCTTTTACAAGAGTGGTTAGGGTTACTTTAGGAAAAGCATGAAGTGTTATTTTATTATACAATAATAATAATATTATATTTGATCAGAAATAATTTATTTTTATTCTATGGTGGGGATGGGTCGAAAAAATATCAACCAATAGGTTTTAGACAGGTTTATGTATCCATATTATCCTTTCATTTTAGATTTAAGTTATAATTAATGTGTTTAACATTTACCATGAAATCTTGTATTATTATAAATAAATGATTAATACCCATAAAATAAAAAGTCAATATAACCACTATTTTTCATTATTAATATATATGATGTTATCTAAGTCCTTTGTTTGGACCATTGATTTATAGGAATATTATATCAATTAATAATATAGTATTTGTTTTTAAAAATCATTTATGTGAATTTTGATAGTATTTGGTGCTTAGTTTTTGTGAAATTCATAAAACCATTATCACATTGAAAAAAATTATTTCATTAATCCTTAAATATCATATTAACCTAGAAAATTATTATATTTCATTAGAAGACTCAATGTAATTTTTTTGTGTATTTGTAATATAAATTATTTTAATCTTTAAATAATAAGATAATTATTGTGTCATCATTGTATCATAAATAAATTTTATTATTTAAGATCTAGAAATTATAAATAAAATACCATTATGTAGGAAATATTTTTACCTTTATAATGAATATTTATTGTTGAATATTTCTTATGTATAAACCTATATTAAAAATGATTTAGTTTTTATACATTGAATTTAACTCTATTAACTATTCAATGAAATAAAATAATAATAAATGACATAATCTAATCTAAGTGAAAAAAGATCATATTTTATTCCTATTGTTGATTATGGTCGAAAAAACTTATCTGGTATAACTAGATCATGTATTAGGGTAATAATATTAATATTCTTACATTTAATAATCATGTTTACTTTTATCTGTGGTAAATAAAAGTCCAAAGTTACAATTCATCAAAAATTATTTTCATACAATTGAACCATATTTTAACTACTGATGTCATCTATATCATTCGTATTATAAAAATTAAATTCACAGAAGTGGTAAAATTACGTTTTATGCAAATTTTCAACTGCGGTTAAAAGGTGGGTACAAGATGGTAAATAGTTCAATAATATTATATATATCAAATATTATTGTAAATTGACTCCAATGAATATCACTAAACACATATTGGTATTATATTTCTATTTTTAAATAAAATAAATTTAAATATAATAACTTATTATTAATATAAAAGTACGTTTTAAAAAGAAATGCAATGTTTGTCACTATTCATCAAAAATCAATGTTTTCTAAAAAATACAAAAAATAAACCCTAATATAATTTAGATATTCAGAATCCAAAAAATGATTTCAATTTTGTAAAATATAATTTATTAAATTTTATAAAATGGTTTATTACTATTCATAATGGCTCATTTGGTTGGTCACAGTGGTTTAAAACTCAAAGTTTCATACAACGGAAGCTATTGCATTATTCAAAGAGAAACGTATCATTGAAGTTTGGGGTGATAAATTCATCACTCATTCAAAAAAATTCATCATATAAATTTATATAATATTGCTAAATGAAATGATTTGGGTGGTTCTTCATCATAAGTTCCTCGAGTCGATGCATTGCCTTTTCCATATTATGGTTTCTACAATGAACTTTCACTAGATGATTCGTCCAGTTTCCCCACACTTCGTATCTGGTATCAAGAATTCTGATAGGCTCTTCACAATAAGACATGTCATGTTCCAGTTGTATTTCCACATAGGTCAGTACATGAATTTGATTATTCATGTATTTTCACAACAGTGATATGTGGAACACATCATAAACTTTGAAGAGACATGTAGGCATTGTTAAATGATAAGCTAAAACTCCAATTCATTCTAAAAATTTGAAAGTTATGATATACCTGGGACTTAATTGATCCTTCTTATTGAAATTTATTACTCCCTTCCATGGAGATTCCATCAATAAAACATGATCTCCTACTTGAAATTAAAATCTCGTCCTTCGGTTATCATCATAGATATTTTTCCATCTTTGAGCTGCTTTCATGTGGGTTTGGGTAACCTTCAACTTTTCCATTGATTTCTCAACATCTTCTGGTCCTAAGATATTTCTTTCACTAACAACATCCCAACAAGTGGGTGTGTAACTTCTCATTCCATATAACGCTTCATATGGTGTCATCTTAATACTTGAATGAAAGCTATTGTTATAGGAAAATTCTACCATAGGTAAATATTAATCCCACACAACTTGAAAGTCTTGTGATAATGATATCATCATGCCATATATGATTTGAATAGTCTGATATCATTGAACAAAAGTTTGATGGAGGTAGGTAGTGATCAAATGGTGTTTTTTATTTATGTCCTTCAGAAGACTTTTCCAGAATCCTGATTTAAAACAGGGATCATGATATGAAACAATGTATAGGGGTACTCAATAACGTCTAAAAACATCATTAATATTTACTCTTTCTATACTTTAAAGTGGTAAATCTTCTCTTATGGAAATGAAATTTTCTTACTTGGTAAGACTATCAACAATGACCCATATTTCATCATTTCTTCTGGGAGTCTTTGGTAGTCCCATGAAGAATTCCATCGTAATATCGTCCCATTTCCACTCAATTTTGGGAATAGGTTGCATGTCTAATCTTGGATGTTGTCTTCCATCATTCACTTGTTGATATTAAAAGCATCTTGACACATAATCAGAAATCTCTATCTTCATTTTGTCCCACCAAAAATGTTCCTTCAAATCTCTATACATCTTACTGCTACTAGGGTGTATAGAGATATTGGATCAATGAGAATCATCCAACAATTATCATTTTAGATCAGGTATGTCAGGAATATAATGTCTATTCCAAAATTTTAAAATATCATATCCATATATAAAGTCGATCAATCCCCTATCATTCACAGAAATAATTTTCTTTTGAAAATCCTCATCATCCATCTGAGAACATTTTATCATTTCTAGTAAAGATGGTTTATCAACAATTTGAAAAAAATAGTTGTTTTACCATCCATTCTTATTCTAATATCCATCCTTACTAGATACATGAAAATAGGATCCCATTCCACTCTAATGTTTTTCGAAACTCCATCATCATTTCTGATCAAAGAAATATCTAACTTAATTTCATCCCCCATGAGGTAGTGTATCATGCAATAATAATCTGTGAGTACTTCACTCCATCGTCTTTGCCTCATGTTGATTTCATTCTGTGAGAAAATATAATTCACTCTCTTACCATAGGAATATATCTCACATTTTTTCACTTATAATAGTGTCTCCATATCTTCAAATACCAGATTACAACTGCTAAATCATGATTATGTGTTTGATAGTTTTATTCTTTAATTTTTAGATGTCGTGATGCAAATGCAATAACAGTATCATTCTGCATGAGGACACTACCAAGTCTTCTTTTTGAATAATCACAATAAATAAAAAACCCATCATTCCCTTAAGGTAAATTTGAGATAGGAACATTGACTAATCTTATCTTTGGTTCTTCAAACCATTATTCACACTCTTATTTCAAATCAAATTTAACACCTTTATTCGAGATCATGGTTAATGGGTTAGGCAATCAAGATAAATTGTGGAAAAAGTGCTGATAATAACCTGCTAAAAAAATAAACCAGCATACCATAGTTCTACTCATCGGTGCTAGAAATTCATGTATTGCTGTGGTCTTAGAAGGATCAATATATATTCCATCCATAGAGAAAATATGTCCACGAAAATAAATTTTTTGAACCTATAATTCACATTTACTAAACATCCCATATAATTCATTACTTCAAATTGTTTTTAGAATAGTACACAAGTGATTTTTAGGATATTCATAGATTTTGTTGTAAACAATGAAATCAACAATAAATACCACAATATGGTAATTAAGAAATTTCTTCAAAACTCTATTCATTAGATTCATGAAAACATAGGATGCATTAGAAAGTCCGAAAGGCATTACTGTAAACATGGAATGCCCATACCTGGTTTAAAATGGTGTTTTGGTAATGTCTTACTTCTTCACACACAATGGATGATATCCAGATCAAAGGTAAATATTTCAAAATATTGAGATCCATGAAGTAGATCGAATAAATCATCATTGTGAAGTATGTGATACTTGTTACTTATTGTTATAACTTTGATCTCTATGTAGTCAATGAACAACTTAATAGATCCATATTTCTTCTTATCAAAATGAACACGGGATCCTCATAGAGAAACACTAGAGACAATAAATCCAATATTTATAATTTCCTCTAGTTGTTTCCTTAGTTCCACTAATTCCTCAATGGTCATTCTATAAGGGCTCATCGATATCAGCCTTCAACAATGAATTAAATGAATAGGAAAGTAAGTTTATCATTCTAGAGGATGTGTTGGTAAATATTCTAGAAAAATAGCTATATCCTATATTTCAACATTACATTCCTCGCCCATGGTAATTTGATTCTCTTCCTCTCCAATAATTTAATTTTTTTTGAGTTAATGGGGGTTGATATATATAATAATTAGGTGGTTACATTTATTAGCTAAAGATAATTCACTCCTTAGCATCATTGGATATTGTATCCTCCTTCTTCTTACAATAAATATTTGCATCATGGTCTAAATAACAATCCATAGTGAGGATTATATCATATTCAATCATGGGTATGAAGATGAGATCCGTAGATGAAGATAATTTATATTCTCAAATGGGGATGATTCACAAAACATTGTTGTAATTATACATCCCTTAGGTGTTTTGAATGAACACTTCATTATTAAATAAAATTGGAATATCTAATTTTCATAGCAAACAGGGATGATATGAAACAATGTGATGACACAGAATCCAATAAATCATTGGATGAATTTGAGAAAACCATTAAATTACATGACACCATCTCATTCGTAGCATCCACCGTAGTGGTAGTGATTGTAAAATCATGGATTTCCTCCCTTGGACATTTGTGAGTTATGTTTCCTGGGAGATTATGAAATTCATTTTCATAATGCCCTATTTCTCTAAAATTGTGGCATTCAACATTGAAATCCTATTTAATTCTTGTAATATCATGTTCCTAGTGGAATTTTTCAACACACATGTAAAAGATTCTCATTCCCTTTAACCACGTACTGGGGTGTTTCATTCCACATTTACCGTTGGATGGAAATTCAGCTTTTCCTTTCTTCCAGTTATTTCCATTTCCATAGTGTAAAGTAGATCTCCTCATCTCTTGCTTTACATTAAAGTTGTAAGTATATGAGAAATACATTTCTGTCTTAATATCACATGAGGCAATATCTTTATATTATGTGAAGGATTTTGATACTAATTCTTGATGGATAAATGGATTTAGATAATAAAAAAATCTATCAATAGTACTCCTTGGGTTATGTATATAATCTGATGCATGGCATGATAACGTTGTAATTTTTTCCTCACACATAGCAACATTCTCATAATTCTTTTTCACCAAACTCTGAAATTTTCTATCTATATCTACTCAATGGTCACAAGGAATGTATTTTTCTAATAAATGATCTTTAAAATCCCTCCATTCCATATTGGATAAATCTTCATCTTACTTTGTGTTTTGAATTATTGACCACTATTGACTTTCATCTCCTGTGAGGTGATAAACGACCATAAAAACTTTTTCCCTTTCTCTACACAACAAAGCATGAAATATTATCTCTAAGAAAATTATACATTGTAATGCTAAAAATGGATTTGTAGTCACATTTAATGATGTTGGTTGTTCCTTCATGAATTAGTCTAACATTGAGCCAACACGTTTTGGATCTGGGTAATCCATATGGGTAAGGTTATTATTCGTATCCAGAGTTTGATTTCCCAGTATGGTGATATGTCTATCTGCACTAGTTTCATCACCGAATCAACTATTATTATCATTAGTAGGTGGGAGATCCATACATGGATTACATTCATTGATATAGTATTCAGTTCATCCACTAGGAACCATTTCTATACAATGCCATACACTAGATTAGATCTTGAATCACATTACATAATTCCAATCTTTTAAAACACATAAAATAAATAGAATAGTTTATGGATATAATCCATTATCATAAAAATGTTTTTTTGAGGAGGTATACACTGATAAAAAGTCATAATGGTTTTTAAATAAATTGTGAATTATCCTAAGCATATCTCCTAGGTGTGTCGCAATCATGAGTATAGAAAGGCCCTTTTTCGTGAAACATGATAGACATGGTCAATCCCAAGACTCATTGTTAGAGTTTTCTCACCTAGGTATATCTCTTCCAAATTCACCTCTACCTGCGTCTATACATGCATGTTTATATTTCATGGAAACCCCAAAAAATCTCTACATTACCAAAATTATTTGATGTTCTTCTATACTCATCATCAAAATATATCTTAGGGAAATATTCTCAAATCCATGTTTATATAAATATAAATTATAAAGTATGTACTAAACATCCTATTATACCAACTGTAATTCCAAGAAAAAAGTTACCCAGATTTGGTGCATTATTATATAACATTGGAATGATATTAGTAATCATGTCACGAACTACTGATCAGTTTAGTTTCCTTGGAGGTACTAGATACATACGTAAGTCTTAAATTACATTATGAAATAAAAAAACAACATTGTGTATAATTTTAACACATTCTTATCCACTATACTATCCATCCATGTCAGTCATAATAATCATCATCGGTTCCTGGGAAAAATAAAACATAGAAATAGGTGACCTTAGATGCTTAGTAAAGATAACAATATAGCAGAAACTTTTATAAATAAGAATAAACATTTAAGGAAATGTATAAGGATAAAACAAAGTCTTTTAAAAATAAAGAATTAGCCTTATAAGAAAAAGATATATCAAATAATGCCATTTACATATTCACATGGATATTCTACTAGTCGAATAATCACATGTAATATCAATAACCTATTTCAAAATGATGGAATCCATAATTCCAGACAACTTAACTACATAGTCCAAGCCTCGTGCCAATACTACAAATAATTATTTTTCAAGAACTTTTTCCAAGAGATTAGTTTGTCTCATGAATCCAAATGATGCATCGAGCATCTATAATGGGCAAGACGCGTCACTTTCTACATTGAATGCATTCTTAATATGAAAAGGTTGAAACATAACATACACATTCATATTAAAACTTGCATAAAAATGTTAATAATTTAAAAATAAACAATTAATGATATAAAACTAACACATCCACTATAACACCCTGAGATTTTATGAGAAATATTCTTTTTAATTTTATTGATGTCTTGTGTTTTACGTTACAACAAAGGTGTCTTTCACAACACACAACCCTAACTTGGCTGCATTACACGCAATCGCGACCTCCCTCGATAGCGTGTGTAGTACGCAATATCGAGTTTCACTAAACGAGATATTATTATAATATTATTATGAACTAGCCATTATGAATAGTAATACCCACTTTTTGAAATTTTATAAATTTTATCTTTCAAAATAGACTTCATTTTTAGAATCGTAATATTGAAATTATCCTAGGGTGAAATTTTTGTACTTTTCAGATAACATTCATATTATGATGAATAGTGGAAATTAGTAAATTTTAATTAAAAACAAATTTTTTAATCGAAATAATTAATAGAGATAAATTATTAATTTGAGTGGTTTTAAAGTATATTTAGAATATATTTTTACAATTTAATACAATGTTGGTCATTGGTTGTAATTTCACATTTAAACCAGACATAAACAAGTGTCAATCTTTTGATAGTTATTATCTCTTAAAAACACGCTATTTGTCTTGACGACGGGAATTAATTTTAAAATTAGTTAATGTAACTGATATGTTTTGAATTTGTTAAAATAAATGTCATTTTTGAATTCATAATATCAAATATAGCTTAGGCGAAATATTTGGTATTTTTCTGGAAACTTTCATTTTTCGATGAATAGTGAAACCACTAAGTGGTATTTAAAAAACTAAATTTTTTTCATAAAACTTAATTTTACCGCTTCTATGAGTGGAATTTCGAAAATCCAAGAGACACAGTTAATATAAAGGACTAAAATTCGGTTCAATGAGATGAAAATAATGATTGGTGAATAGTAACTTTTTACTTTTTTTTACCACGGTTAAATGTAAATAGGGTAATAAAGGGTAAAAATGATATTATTATTACCCTAACACATGTCCTAATTCTATTGGATAAGTGTAATTCGGCCAAAACAAAACTTAGGAATAAAATATGTCCATTTAGGCCCACTTGGATTAGATTAGGACATTTATTATTAATTTATTTAAGGAAGGGTTAAAATAGTTAAAATCAATGTTTAATAACTAAATCATTTTTAATATAGGGTTATAAATAAGATAAATTCTACTATAAATATTCATTCAAAATCTAAAAAGATTTTCTACATGATGGTATTTTATTTATAATTTTTATACTTAAAATAATTTAATTTATTTATGAAACAATGATGATGCAGTAATTATCTTATTAATGAAATATTGACATAATTGACGTTATAAATATAAACATAAATGTAATTTGGGAATTTTTATGAATTAAAATAATTTTCTATGTTAATATGACATGTTATTATTTTTTTAATTAACTTTTTTTGAACTAATCATTCTATTATGATTTTCACAAAAATCAATTACCAAATAGTGTCAAAATTGAAATAAAATAGTTTTTAAAACAAATATATTATTATTTATTGTTATGATATTCCTAAAAATATAAGGATCAGCAAATATACTTATATAATGATAGTTGTATCATTAATGGACCATATGGGGGTCTCTTGTATGTGTATGGTATGTTTAGTAACTATATAATATAAAAATACAAAGTGACATGGTAAATGTCAATCTAATCAACTAAGAGTTAAAACTAAAAGATAAGGTTAATATAATGAACTAAACTTGTCTAAATTCTATTGGATGAGAGTATTTCAACCTATCCCCACATTACCTTCTAAATAAATAAATTTTGAGATATTAAAAACCGAATATGACTTTATAATAAAATAATATTTTTAGTTATTCCAAAGGTGCCCCTCTCCTCCCTTATAAAAGGGCACCTCCTCCCTCTCTTCCTCACACAACATTGAGCCTTAATGCTCGGTAAGACGCTGAAAAATTATCTTATCCACTTCCCTAAAAACATACTAAAGGTTCTGGTCTTCTTCAATGAAAAATATTAGTACCCTATGAAGAGGTCTCAAAGAGGCGCTTCAAAGAAGAGGTAATGTCTGTTACCGATTCTTTCAACATTATTTCTTTTTCCACTTCTTCTTCTTAGGGTGTTTCATTATGAAGTAATAAAATCAGTATCACCCATATACTGATATGTTATTATAAGCATTAAACAACCCTATTTCACTATCTATCCATCCGACGGAAAATTAAATCACCGCATGTGCGTACGTACGGAATACCGTCTCCACGCCGTGGTGTAATCTATTTTCCATAACCACCTTACTTGGATGGGTATAATGGTGTAAATAATAACTATAAATGATTATTGTAAATTTATATTGATTCTGTAATATTATACATACACTCTAATAAAATTCCATGATCATGGGAACGATATCATCGCTCGTGCGTACGTACGGAATACCGTCTACACGACGCGATGAGATTCATTCTCAATGAATTACCATTCATAAATGATTATAAATTATATATAATAATTAATAATTAAATATATGACATAATAATGATACTTTATTTATGTATATATATATATATGTATGTCATCCAATTAATTCAATTCAATTCAACGAGGAAAAGAAAACAGCGTTCATGCGTACGTACGGCCTACCGTCTCCATGAATGGTGTATTTCATTCCATTTATCGATCTATTATATATATGTATACTATGAATATATATTATATATAAATAATGTTTTATATTCTGGAATTAAGTAATCATGATCTATGTAATCATATGAATAATTACAAGTCAAAACATTGACGACAAATGAAACGATTTTACCCAAAATGCTCGTTAACATGGAATTTACAAAAGAACGGGTAATATAAAGTCATAAGTGAAACATATATGATATCATAAAAATGAATATGATTCTGTAATAAGTAAATAACATTATTTAAATCATTATAAAGGTGGTTCAGATACGTACAAAGCATATTGGACCTAAGGTAAGGGAAAATTTGGCAAATCTCATTTTTATCCGAGATTGCTTATTCGTATATATTTACTAAGGTTGTTGTTATCATCCATGTACAGGTTTTATAAAAGTTTTTTCATGTATTTTTAAAGTCCTTTTAACACATTTTTGACTTTTACTACATGGTATGTAAGGAATCTTTCTTTTGTTTACGTTACAAGGTACTTTTTTTACTTTTCCGGCAAAAGTACGAGAAGAACGTTTTTTTTAACTTATATGGCACGAACGAATTTTTAATGTTTTATAAAGCCTTATTTTCATGAAGCTTCCTCCAAAATATTTCATGACTATTTTCAACAAAATCCTTTTATTTTAAAATTGCATGACATTTTGTGAAAAAAGAATGATTTTGAAGAAGAAAGGATATTTTCCTCAACAATTCATTTCAAGTGTTTTATCAAAACCATTTTACATCTATGATGACATTATTTTATATGTGTATGTTTCAAGTATAATGTCTCTATGATTTACATGGTTTCACTTTTCTTATGATGAAATGTACATTTGTTTTATATGTATTATGAAATTATGGGATGATGTTTATGAAACCCATTTTATTCTTTGGGTTATGATGAATGTTATATGTTTATTTTGTGGAACAAGTAAGAATGATTTTATTATGAGATGGGTGGGACCTATATCTCCCTCAAATTAATTAGGTAAAGATTTTATATCTCATGAGATAGACATGGATGGAATGGTATGTTAATCTGGTTCAGTATTACAGGACTGGAACGAGGAGGGAACTCGATTCAGAAAGGGACTTTGTCCACTAAGATGGTCTTGGCAGAAATGACTTGGATACAATGGAAATCATTACATGTTCTTAATGGATTCCATAATTACATGTTTTACTCCCATTCTATTTTATCATGGTTTAGGTTCCATTATGATCTATGCCTTATGTACTTCCTTGTTTTATGTCGTTGCTCAAGATTTTGATGTTTAAACATTATGTTTATGTTAATAAGTTCAAATGTATATGGTATGTTTTATTTTATCGATGCTTACCCTTACTGAGCATTTGATCTCACCCTTTTTATGTTTTATTTTCCCCTAGGATCAAAATAAAGGTTTTAGGTAAGGAAACAAAAAGTGGAAGATCTTTATGGGAGATGTTGAAGATCTTTCACTATTATTAGAAGATTGCGTTCCAAGTTTCCAAATACACTAAAATATTACAGTCCTTATGTGTATGTTTTTGTTATGTATTAAGTATTTCGTAGAAGTAATGTAATGTCCATGTACATCAGGCTTCGGGTCTCTACAGTTGGTATCAGAGGAAAGGTTTAGTCAATATTTGGAAACTAGGATGCGAAAAAGTTAGAGAGATCCCTAGAGATATTTCTATGGTATGTCTAGGGATGTCCCTATGGATAAGTATACATATAGGATATAGTCCTAGAACTACAGTAAAGATCTTATAATTTAACCTATTATGATAGCTATTGAGGGAACTCCCCCTTTACTATGTTTTTTTCCCTAGCATGATTTTTTCCTCTCACACTATTCTTTTGGGGTTTTAGAAAATGGCTGGAAAGAGGAAGATTCACGATAATGGAGGATATTAAAGACAATGGAATGATATTATTCATGAGTAACCAAATGAAACGGGATCTGGAAGTCCAAACATCGTTATTATTCCTAATAAGCAATCTCATAATATGATCAATAATCTTAACTTTGGTAAGTTTCCCAACTCAGATAATAAGAGAAAGATGGAGTTTCATGATGATCATAGAGGAAAGAAAGTTCAATTTCTCTCATGTAAATCATATGGGAAGAGGCATCCGGGAGATTGTTTCAAAGGAAATAGAAGATACTTTGGGTGTGGAAAATAAGGACACAAAGCCAGTAAGTGAAAAGGAAAAGGTTCAGTTAACACCATGGACAAGGATAATGGTATTGCTACAACATCAACAATGATTAGATGTTTTAAATGTGGAATGTACATGCATTATGCAAACCAATGCCCTAATGGAAAATCTCATGATGAGAATCAGCATGGTCATATGGGTTGTATTTATGTGGATGATGATGAGGAGACTATAAATGATATATGAGCTTAAAGAAGTGTTGAATCTCAGTCAGTTGTTTTAGAAGGTAGTGGAATGATTGTATGTTTATCGAGAGTTATGTTGTATAGTTAATGGTACTATGGAATAAAGAATCATATAAGGATTGTTACGCTATTGTTTTTCCTAAAATTATTTGAAAGTATATGTTGAATGGTACCAGTAACAATGGAAGTTTATTTAGATATTTTTGTAAAGTAGATGATATGGGCATAATGAAGGAATAAGAAGATAATGAGATGTTTGATTGTATTCATGAGCTCGTGATTGATATAAGGACTAAGTGATATCATGGTTTGAGTATATTGAATTTTGAGGATTTTGGTATGTTGAAAGTGTTAACTTTTAACTACATTCTTGTTTTCACTATGGTTCAATGGGTATTCATTTTTCAAGAGAATACATGATTAAGGACATCAAATGTTTGGAATGTTACCAAAAAAACATATCTTATGATATATGGGGATCAACGATGGTATTAAATCTCTGGTAATCATTTTCACTATATTATGAGAGTGAACTGCAGTATTATGGATAAACCTAAAGATTGGAATGGATTATGTTGGACATAAGTTTGTATTGTTTAATGATAGAAGTTTTTTTGATATTATTGATGGGATGTTATAGTAATATAGTTTTAGAAAAAGGACAACCTGCAAGACTGGCGACAGCCCATCGCGTCGGACAAGGCTGTGGGAATCGAACCCACAACGGAAGTGTGACTGGCCTTTATCACCTACCACTGGCCTACAGGAAGTCCCTGGTTAGTAGAAACTAGTTTTATTTTATTAAGAGGTATGATATATGAAGTATAAGATAATTTTTGGTACCATATACGATTAATCTAACCATAAGATGGACTTATAACTTTTGCTAACCTTTTGTTTGAAACCGATGGAATGACCCATAATTCTATCACATGATCTGCTAACACATCACGAATAACAAAATCAACTTCATTTATTTAAGGGATGAAGTGGAAATTGTTCAATTCACGAACAAATGTGAGATTGTACCAAAATCATGTAAGTATTTCTTTTAATTCATCAACTTTAGGGAAATGATCTTGAAAACCAAAAATTTTGTCCAAGTTCCCTTATATCCGATGAAATAGATGGTACCATAGATCATAAAAAATCTATATCTTTGTGATTGTTGGCTTTTTCATAGCCATGTTCTATACCACTCTCCATCAGAACATGATGGTTAGGTTTTTCTTCCATATCCATATTTTCACCTATGTTCTCCTATGTGGAAACCCAGTGATTAATTAATTTGGGTATCCATTTTGTTTCATACATTAGTTATTAAATAATAGTTTTGGTATTCCTTTTTATGATGTGGGTTTCTATTAAAGAAACTCTCAAGTAGTGAACCATTTATAACCCCGACGATTTTCGAGGGCGAAATTGATTTTAAGGGGGGTAGAATGTAACACCCTGAGATTTTAAGAGAAATATTCATTTTAATTTTATTGATGTATTTTGTTGTACGTTAAAACAAAGGAGTCCTTCAGAACACCCAACCCTAACTTGTCTACATTACACGCAATCACGACCTCCCTCGATAGTGTGTGTAGTACGCAATTCCGAGTTTCACTAAACGAGATATTATTATAATATTATTATGAACTAGCCGTTTTGAATAATAATACCCACTTTTTGAAATTTTATAAATTTTATAATTCAAAATAGACTTCATTTTTGGATTCGTAATATTGAAATTAGCCTAGGGTGAAATTTTTGTACTTTTCGGATAACATTCATATTCTGATTAATAGTGGAAATTACTAAATTTTAATTAAAAACAACTTTTCTAATAGAAATAATTAATAGTGATAAATTATTAATTTGAGTGGTTTTAAAATATATTTAGAATATATTTTTACAATTTAATAAAATGTTTGTCATTGGATGTAATTTCACATTTAAACCAGACATAAACAAGTGTCAATCTTTTGATTGTTATTATCTCTTAAAAACATGCTATTTGTCTTGACGACGGGAATTAATTTTTAAATTATTTAATGTAAATGATATGTTTTGAATTTGGTAAAATAAAAATCATTTTTTATTTCATAATATCAAATATAGCTTAGGCCAAATTTTTTGTATTTTTCTGGAAACTTTCATTTTTTGATGAATAGTGAAACCACTAAGTGGTAGTTAAAAAACTTATTTTTTTTCATAAAACATAATTTTACCGCATCTGTGAGTAGAATTTTGAAAGTCCCGGAGACACGGTTAATATCAAGGACTAAAATATGTTTCAATGAGATGAAAATAATTTTTGGTGTATAGTAACTTTATAATTTTTTCTTATCACGGTTAAAAGTAAATAGGGTAATTAAGGGTAAAAATGATATTATTATTACCCTAAAACATTTACTAATTATATTGGATAAGTGTAATTCGGCCAAAAACAACCTTAGGAATAAAATATTACCATTTAGGCCCACATGGATTAGATTAGGACATTTATTATTAATTTATTTAAAGAAGGGTTAAAATAGTTAAAATCAATGTTTAATAACTAAATAATTTTTAATATAGGGTTATACATAAGATAAATTCGAATATAAATATTAATTAGAAATATAAAAGGATTTCCTACATGATGGTATTTTATTTATAATTTTTGTAGTTAAAATAATTTAATTTATTTATGAAACAATGATGATGCAGTAATTATCGTATTAATAAAATATTGACATAATTGATGTTATAAATATCAAAATAAATGTAATTTGGGACTTTTTATGAATTAAAATAATTTTCTATGTTAATATGTCATGTTATTATTGATTTAATTAACTTTGTTTGAACTAATACTTATGTTATGAGTTTCACAAAAATCAATTACAAAATAGTGTCAAAATTGACATAAAATAGTTTTAAAAACATATCTATTATTATTAATTGTTATTTTATTCCTAAAAACCTAAGGTTCGCCCAAGATACTTATATCATGATATTTCTATCAATAATGGACCACTTGGGGGTCTCTATGATGTATATGGTTTGTTTAGTAACTATATAATATAAAAATACAAAGTGACATGGTAAATGTCATTCTAATTAACTAAGAGTTAAAACTAAAGGATAAGGTTAATATAATGACCTAAAATTGAATAAATTCTGTTGGATGAGAGGATTTCGATCTATCCCCACCTTATCTTTGAAATAAATCAATTTGGAGCTATTAAAAACCGAATATTACTTTATAATAAAATAATATTTTTAGTTATTCCAATGGTGCCCCTCTCCTCCCTTATAAAAAGGAACCTCCTCCCTCTCTTCCTCACACAACATTGAGCCTTCAAGCTTGGCCAAACCCTGAACAATTCTCTTCTCCACTTCCCTAGAAACATCCTAGAGGTTCTTTTCTTCTTCAAAGACCAATATTTGTACCCTAAGAAGAGGTCTCAAAGAGGCGCTTCAAAGAAGAGGTAATGTCCGTTACCGATTCTTACAACTTTATTTCTTTTTCCACTTCTTCTTCTTATGTTGTTTCATTATGAAGTAATAACATCAGTATCACTCATATACTGATATGTTATTATAAGTATGAAACAACCCTATTTCACCATCTATCCATCCTATGGAAAACAAAATCACCGCGCATGCGTACGTATGGAATACCTTCTTCAGGCCTTAGTGTAATATATTTTCCATAAACACCATACTTGAATGGGTAAAATGGTGTAAATATTAACTATATATGATTATTGTAAAGTGATATTGATTCTGTAATAGTATACATACACTCCAATAAAATTCCATGATCATGGGAACGATATCATCGCACGTGCGTACGTACGGAATACCGTCTCCTCGACGCGATGAGATTCATTCTCAATGATTAACATTTCATAAATGATTATAAAGTGTATATTATAAGTAATCATGAAATATATGACATAATAATGATACTGTATTTACGTATATATATATATATATTAATGTCATCCAATTAATTCAATTCAATTCAACGAGGAAACGAAAACATAGTTCTTACGTACGTACGGCCTACCGTCTCCATGAACGGTGTATTTCATTCCATTTATCGATCTATTATATATATGTATATTTTGAATATATAATATATATAAATCATGTTTTATATTCTGGAATTATGTAATCATGATCTATGTAATCATATGAATAATTACAAGTCAAAACATGGACGACAAATGAAACGATTTTACCCAAAACGCTCTTTAACATAGAATTTACAAAATAATGGGTAATATAAAGTCATAAGTGAACCATATATGATATCATAACAATGAATATTATTCTGTAATAAGTCAATAACATTATTTAAATCATTATACAGGATGTTCGTATATGTACGAAGCATATCGGACATAAGGTAAGGGAAAATTTGGCAAATCTCATTTTTATCCGAGATTGCTTATTCGTATATATTTACTGAGGTTATTGTTATCATCCATGTCCAGGTTTTAAAAAAGAGTTTTCATGTATGTTTAAAGTCCTTTTTAACCTTTTTTTACTTTTAATACATGGTATGTAAGGAATCTTTCTTTTGTTTACGTTACGAGGTACTTTTTTGACTTTTCAGGAAAAAGTATGAGAAGAACGTTTTTTAAATTATATGGCACGAATGAATTTTTATGGTTTTATAAAGCCTTATTTTAATGAAGCATCCTCCAAAAGATTTCATGACTATTTTCAAGAAAATCCTTTTATTTTAAAATTGCATGACATTTTGTGAAAAGAGAATGATTTTGAAGAAGAAAGGATATTTTCCTCAAGAATTAATTTCAAGTGTTTTATCAAAACCATTTTACATCTATGATGAAATTATTTCATATGTGTATGTTTCAAGTATAATGTCTCTATGATTTACATGGTTTCACTTTTCTTATGATGAAATGTCCATTTGTTTTATTTGTATTATGAAATGATGCGATGATGTTTATGAAACCCATTTTATTCTTTGGGTTATGATGAATGTTATATGTTTATTTTGTGGCACAAGTAAGAATGATTTCATTATGAGATGAGTGGGACCTATATATCCCTACAATGCATTGGGTAAAGATATTATATCTCATGAGATAGACATGGCTGGAATGGTAAGTTAATCTGGTTCAGTATTATAGGACTAGAACGAGGACTGAACTCGATTCAGAAAGGGACTTTGTCCACTAAGATGGTCTTGGCAGAAATTCCTTGGCTACTATGGAAATCATTACATGTGCCTAATAGATTCCAAAATTACATGTTTTACTCCCATTATATTTTATCATGGTTTAGGTTCCATTATGATCTATTCCTTATATACTTCCATGTTTAATGTCGTTGCTCAAGATTTTGATGTTTAAACATTATGTTCATGTTTTTAAGTTCAAATGTATATGGTATGTTTTATTTTATCCATGCTTACCCTTACTGAGCATTTGAGCTCACCCTTTTTATGTTTTATTTTCCCCCAGGATCAAAAGAACGGTTTTAGGTAAGGAAACAAAAAGTGGAATATCATAATGGGAGATGGTGAATATCTTTCACCATAATTAGAAGGTTACGTTCCAAGTTTCCAAAGACACTAAACTATTATGGTCCTTATGTGTCTGTTTTTGTTATGTATTAAGTATTCCGCCGAAGTAATGTAATTTCCATGTACGTTAGGCTTCGGGTCTCTACATCCATAGTCATAGAAATCACAAAACATTCAATATAATATGAAATATTGTTTCATAAAAAATCAACTTCAAACAAGTGTAAAATTCATCAAAATATGTTGTCATAGGTAAATTAAAAACGATTTGATAGAATTATCTCTTTCTATTTTGAAATTATTTATGCATCACATAATTATAAAAGACAACATTGATTTTCCAAATATTATTATAATCATGTAAGGGTAGTTTCTAAGGAATTAAAATGTTAGAAAATAGCTACACCATCCGTATGTGATAAATAAAATTCCTTTAATTTTATTAAAATGGTTATAAAGGATCATGTTTGGAAAATGGAAGAAATATTCAGTTAAAAAAATTATATAAAAATAAAAACAAGGGTATAAATGACATTAACCCATAGTCTAGATAATATTTAAAAAATTTTGAAATTTATTTTTAAGAAACTCGGATGTGGATGATAAATATGTCACATAAGATACGCATGTATAAACAACATCAGATAATGAATAGATTATAGAATTAACTCTTACATTGTACTTTTCCTGGATCAAGGTTATGGTAAACTCTAGTATAATAGTTAAATAATTGATAATAAATTATATAATAACTAAATACATAAATATGATATCATATATGATCTTCAAATATTTATTTTTTATTAAATTTCAGTAGTATCATTGATTTGGTTGTTAACTGATTTGTTTCCATTTATATGATTTGTTACATATGCCATATTTTTTATGGATAATATTTATTTGATACATATACAAAAAGATTTATATTCAGAAAAATTATTTTTATTTATAAAATGGAAATTATTTTTGAATGGTTATGATTGGGAATGAATTTAATTGTTTTCGTGGAGATGATAATCCTTACGTACACACGAGCAACAATATCATTCTATTGATGGTGAAATATTATAAAATATGATGGTTTATAATATATAAATAATAATCAACATGTTTTATGTTTTATTAAATTCATTTATACTAATTATTATACCCATACAAATAATTATGTGTTTGAATAAAAATCTATACTCTGATGTGGAGATAGTATGTTGTATGTATGCATGTATGATGAATTGTAATTCCTAGGATGGATAGAATAATAAATACTATTTTATCTTATTTATCATAAATAACTTTATTTATAAGTTACTAGAGTTATTATTTTGGTATGGAAACAACAATGAAAGGGTATGTGGAAGAAGAAAAGAACTTTAAAAGACTTGGTGAAATTATTATCTCTTCCTCAGGTGTTTCCTTTTGAGTTGATAAAATGGGCACCATTTTTTGGATTTATGATCAAAGTAAGGCCTTTATGTATAATTGAGGGTACTTGGGAGGATATTAGAGCATGTATTGGCTGAGACAAATGGTGTTGGAGGTGTGATTTTTAGATAAGGAAAGTAACCTTTTATAAAATAAGTGAGGGTTAGTTTATGAATATATTGAAATATTATTTAATTATACAATCATATTGGGTTTATAATGGCTCCAAAATGATTTATTTATATTATAATTTAAGGATGGGTCTATAAACACTCATCCAATAGGTTTTATATAGGTTTAGGTCACTATAATAACCTTATCATTTAGATTTAACTCTTAGTTAAATAGTTTAACTATTACCATGTTTTATGGTATAATTATAATAAATGGTTTATAAACATAAAATAAAAAATTCATGAAAATACCAAGTGGTTAATTATTAATATATCTATCTTTATCTATTCCCATTGTCTGAACCGTAGATTTTTAGGAATATTCATTCAATTAAAAATACAGTATTTGTTTTAAAAACTCATTTATGTCCATTAGGACAATATTTGGTATATTTATTTTGGGAAAGTCATTACAACTTTATAACTTATAAAAAATTTATTTAATCAACCCTAAAATATCATATAATTTTTTAAAATTAGTTTTATTAGTTATATATCTCTATTTAATTTTATTTGTATATTTATAATATCAATTATTTTTATCTTTCATTATTGTGATAATTACAGCATCGTCATTGTATCATAAAAAAATTTAATTATAAAAAATATAAAAATTATAAATAAAAAACAAATATTTATGAAGTATTTTTTTTATTTCTAATGAATATTTATAAATGAATCTATCTTATGTATAACCCTATATTAAATACTTTTTAGTTATTAAACATTTAATTTAACACTTTTGACTCTTCTTTAAATAAAATAAAATTAAATGTCCTAATCTAATCCAAGTAGACCAAAAGGATAATAAATTATTTCTAAGAATTAATTTGGTCGAATAAAAATTATCAAATTGAATTAGAACATGTTTTAGGGTAATTATTATTTCATTCTTACCTTTAATTTCCCTATTTACATTTATCCAAGGTATGTAAAAGTAAAAAATTAATGTTCACCAATTTTTTTTTCATCTTATTGAAAAACATTTTATTTACTAATTTCAACCGTGTCTCTCATATTTTTTAAATTCAATTCAAATATGTGGTAAAAATACATCTTATGAAAATTTTCAAATGCGTCTAAAAGGTGGGTAAAAGGCGTTAAAATGTTCAATATAATTTTACATATCTAATATTATTATAAATTGAATTCAATGAATTTCATCGAACATATATGGGTATTATGTATCTATTTCTACATAATATAAATTTAAAAATACTATTGATTATTTAAATAAAAAGTTTGTTTTAAAAAATAATGCAGTGTTTTCTACTATTCATCAAAAATTTAATGTTTCAAGAAAAAAACAAAAAATTCACCTTTATCTAATATAAATATTCTGAATCCCAAAATCATGCCCATTGTGAAAAAAGTATAAAATTTCAAAAAGTGGGTATTAATATTCATAACATCTAGTTTGATTGTTTGTGGTGAGTTGAAACTCAATGTTGGGTACATCGCTAGCTATTGCATAATTCAAAGGGAAACGTATTGTGGATTCTTGGGGTATTACAGTGGATCTCTACAATTTTAACCAGATGAGGTTGAAATTTTTTTTACCAAGTGATTTATGGAGTGGTTTTTTCATTTATAAAAAATTCATCCCAATCATCTTCGAATTGAGTTTCGAGAGATTTGAAACCAGCATGGTCCTTTTATCATGATATTTTTATATCATCTAATTAAAAAATGAATGTTAAGATTTATGATAACATCCTAAGTTTCATATGAGATATTAAAAGGTAATTGCACACACCATACATTATATGTTTATTCTAAAAAAGATAGTTTCATATGAATATTTTATATAAGTTCATTGTGGAGAGAGTGCCCTATTATCTAGGTTATGGATCCATTAATCCTTGAATATATTCATGGACCTTGATACACCCATAGATAATAGGGTCAATTTTACTGAATATATGATTCATGGACGTCCCCAGATTTTATGTAATATTCAAGAGAATACTGGGTAGAATGAGGTGTTAACTTGGAAGGACCTCATGGATAAGATACTAATCAACTTATATTCAGATACATTTAGGGATGATAAGGCTTATGTGTTCATGAATCTAACATAGGATGGATTGTCAGTGATGTACTATGGAAAAATTCCCGCTGACCTACATCACATTTCCCCATATTTAGGTACCATTGACTTATTTATGGTGATATGTATTCTCGAAGGGAATCACTATAATAACCATTCATATTTCAATATCATTCTCTTGAGTATATTTTCATATGCAATGAATCAATAAATCATCCAAAAATGGAATATGAGGGTGTCCTTGAGTAGTGTCCATGATGATTTAGTAGGGTGAACTAGGTGATATAATTCTAGTTAAAAGAAGTTATGTTATTATTTTTATTACCAATGAAATTTTTAGAATAGAATTTATGGTAGGAGAGTGTACACTAATGTCCAATTTTTATTTTAGTGCTATCATTGTTGAATGATGGGCCCTAGGAGGCCTATGTTCCATAACTCTCTTTGGAGTGACATTAATTCTGTAAGGTGGTTCTCCAAAAAATGTATTGTTGGATCATATTATAGGAGAGTATTTATAGAGTATAAGGATAGATACCATTGTATATGAAGTACTCAGATACCCCTTAGCACAAAGGTAGCTAGAGTTCCATTGGACACTTATGTCATGGTTGGGGATGTGGTTCCCTAATGAATGAACCATTGTACATGGAAGGGGAAACAATTTAAGGGATAAAGACTATACAAAAGGTAACATGGGTTAGTAATCTACACATTATATAAAATAATCCATCTGTTGTGAATGATGAAAATTATACTTATAGAGGTATGCATCTTATATCATTTAACCTTCCATGCAATTTTTGACATTAGAGAATCAAATTCATTTTTCTAATATCATTTTATATATTTTATGGTCTTGGTTTTCAAAATATTTGATGGTGTTTTGACCATTGAAAAACCTTTTGGAGTGTCATTAGTGGATATAGTACTTTATATGGTTTGTTCATTACTAATCTGTGGTAACCACTTCATATTGGAATTGATTAAGTTGGAAATTATAGGTCATGATTATATTATAGAAATTGATTCACTAGTTCAATAATAGAATCATATTGATAGTAACAACTGGAGAGTTTCCTATTTTATCTCTATATAGAGGAATCCATTTTCACTGAGGATAATGTGATATTTTGGCAGGTCATGTATGATAAATTTTGTTTATATTATATTTATCCTGGAATTAATATGAGGAATTCTTCAAGATCATGATGGAATGTATTAGTATTCATTCCCTATTGTTCTAAACCATCATTAGGATGTCTATCATGATGAATTATATATATTTCCACCAAAATTGGATAAAAATTTCATGATCATGTTTTTGTTGTTGGAATGGATAGTTTTTATCAAACCTTATAGAATGAAATAATAAAATGATCAATATATTAATGTCCAATTTTAAGATCTCAATGTTAAGGGTTTCATACAACCAAGTACGTCTATATGGGTTTCTCCATTTAATTTCACCATGAAACCTATTAGAATTTTCTATTATTTTTGGATTATCATTATCTGAACTAGATGAAATTAAAGAACCTGTATCACCATTCCCTGCATGATGATCTCTTCAATCAGATGAGAGATTATAAAATATTTTCTAATGTGTATTTAATATTATGGTACCACAAGTTGGGGTAAGTTCATTGGAAATAACATGGATTTTTTGTGTAGTAGGTATGGCTTGTATGATTTTAAAGTGATGTCTTTTGGTTTGAAAAATGCCCCATAGATATTAAGAACCATGCTGAATCAGATCTTTCAACAAATTATATATTTTTTATATGCTGGGTTTTTCAATGAAATCACAGTATACTCATAATTAGAAGATGAAAATGTACCACATCATAACATTATCTGGGGATCATTTAGAGAGAATCACATTTATACCATGTTAAAAAAATAAATTTATAGATACATAATGTGAACTTCATATAAATTTTAACTCAGGGGTTGGATGATAGTAGAACTAGAGATGGTTTTAACTATATTATAATGGTATGGGCATATGTATTTCTTTGAAATTCAGATATTTCTTGGTTTAGTGGGTTATTATGTGTTCTTTGTCGTGTAATTCTTGTGTCTAGAAACACTGAAGTAATGGTTGACCAATTAGGGGCTGATTTTTGTTTTGTTTGATTTTTTTGAAATTTATTTTGAAGATCCCATAATTTGGATAACATTAAATGTAATCATCGCCTTACTTATTCATGTAAAATCATATACGTTGTACAATGATCCATGAAATGGTGTACATAATTAAAATCAAATTTAAATGGATCAAATGGTTTCTTTTAGATCTCAATTTCAAAGAACACATGAGAGATATTTTACTTCCAACTATTTAGAGTGATATGCCATGATACAAGACTTGATATTTTATAGACACTATTTTTTTTGTGAGAGGATCATGGTGTACATAGACCATAAGAGCCATTGGTACATCATTTATCTATAAAACATGATCCTTAAATAGATTATGATGGTCAATTATCTATAGTATTTCTACATTGATATGATTTATAAAAAGGAAATGGGTAACATCAATTCTTATTCTTTATGTCTGAATTCATAGACAATGTTAATGTGTGAGTATTAGGATGAGTGGTAGACAATGGTTTCTTTTACAGTCAAGAAACAAGATGTTCAAGACTCTTTGGGATGGCTCAGTATGACTTGGAAAAAATTCATACTTGTGCTTATTTTCTGAATCAAGAAAGATGTGTTATTTGATATAGAGGGTATATGTAATGTATAGTATTTTAAATTTACTTTTTTAGATATTATATTGATTGATTTCAAGACAAGGTGCTAATTCAGTGTGCAATTTTATTCCAGATTTTTTCCAGAAAAATTGTTTTAAAAATATTTTACATTATAATATCACACAAGTGAGGATTTCCTGAAAAAGTAGAAATAATAATAAATGAGGGATTTTATTAGAAATCAAAGGGAACCTTGGATCTCAATATGACGACCTTGCCCTTGTTGTGACATAACCATGGGAAGCACATGGCATCTGTTAAAAAAGTCACCAATTCTGCAACTAAGAGTAAAATAAATATAAAAACTACTTATATTTAAATCCTAATAAATCAAGAATGGTTTCTCAGTATGAATTTATGATTCCACAATTGATTTCATAATGTGGTGTTTTCCCTAGGTGTGGATGAACCATATTCGGCCCAAGAATTATGTGGAATATAATAAAAACAATGTAATAATCATTAAATAATATTAATGAAAATTATTTCAATTGATGTATTAAATATTAAATTATATTTATTAGTATTTTTAAATCATTGGGTTAGACGTAAAACCCGATGAATACAATATAATCAATAGGGTGAGATTTTGATGATCATTTTGAATCAAACATCGGCGGATTGTGGATCAACGATCAACGTGCATCTATTTTAAATGAATCTCTCCACTGCCACTGGTGATGCATTGTTTCTTCATCAACATCTAATTTGAATTGAGGTAGGTCAGTTATTTATTTTTGATCATTCCACATTCTTGGTTTTCAGAATGAACTAAGGTCTATCCATTAACATATTAATATGTGGTTTTCATTGTTGCGGGATGGTTGTGATTTCTATGATTATTTTAGGGAGCATTCTTAAATAGTTATTCTTATTTAATTATTCACATAACAATGATGTATTATTTCTAATATTAAAAAGATCAAGGAACATTTCATTGGGTGTACTAGTGGTTTTATCTCCATTGTTCTTCAACTTCTTCACCATATGACCCCCAGTGGTAATGGTTTGGCTTGACGGGTGGATATAAAGAAGTTCAGGGCCCACAGTTTTGATGAAAACCAACATCATAGGTTGTATATATATATAGGGGTATTAGGATCCTCAAAGTATGTTCGTTTCATGATTTTGGCCTTATAGGGGGGTTTATGGTGTACGAATTGGCCCATTAGCATCTGTCCATTGTGGCGGTGAGGTGAGGTGGTGAGTCAGTGCGGGGATCAGAGGCCTCATCAGTATTACTGGACATGCGGTTGGGCTAGAATCTACAAGTTCTGGCTAATGGACATGGTGGTGGAGACCATGTGGGGAAGAGGCTGTGGTGTTTGACCAGGCCATGCAGGCCAAGTAGAGTGGGTCAGGATGGATGAGAAGAGAATCCCAGGCAGAGAGGGATGAGTGCGAATAGGCTGAGTGTGTGTGCACTGGGCCCGAGGATTTGGACAGGGTATGTGTGGTTGAGTGGGTCTTATCAAGAAGGACGGGCAAGGTGGGATGTGAAAAAAGTTTGGTCCCAAGGACACAACTCCAAATCAGGGCCATCATCAATAGTGTTATTCGACCATGATCCACAGTCATTCCAGCAATCATACGGTCAGGAAAACAGGGTGTGTGGTCAACCAACAAGGTCATTGGACATACTATTAATCATTCCATGGTTCCATGGACCCACTCTCCCTTGAATCGTCAAGCCCACATACTTTTCAAATTATGTGTCCATTTGAAAATTCGTCTACAATGTTGGGAACATGACATTGATACTATAGATTGAGATATTGTGGTGAGTTTTTAATTTTTACCAATATAGGCTGATATTATTCTCCATGTCTCTTTAATCGAGGTTTTAGTATGTTATTATGTCCAAATACTAAGGATGCATTCCCCTCTAGTGGTTGAGTAATAGATAGAGTTAGTTATCCTACAACGTGATTGACGTGAGAATCTCTATCACCTAGTGTGGAGTCTATGGAAACCTGTATCCTCTGTGAGTAGGGTGTTAATCCTCTACCTAGTGGTATTCATCTATAGGGTACATAGGGTCACCCAATCTTCTTGGAAGTGATATGAAGTATCCCCCATGTTGTTAGGTGAAATCACCTATGTTGATAATTAATCTAGATTGGGAATGTGAATCTCCAAGTGTATTTGTGTGTGATCTGTGGTATCCCCTAGAGTATCTGTGTGTGATCCCATCTTGTTGTATTATAATATTCTTTGAAGAATATGATATCATTTGGGAGGAGCCCAAATGATATTGTCCTCTTCATCTATGTCTCTGATGACATAATGGCCCGAGGAATGATTTCATCCAAAACGAGTGTGTTTCGAGAAAAATCGTTTGGTAGGAAGTTGGTTATTTCTCACCTCTAGACAATAACACATAAATTGAGTATATCTGGATGTTATTGATAAATGTGTGGTAGAAAAACACATATGTGCAGATTAATGGGTATTTATTTCTTAATATTTAAATTGGGGTATTTTCCATTGTGGTATTTTTATTTTTGTTATGTACATTAATGATTTAGGGAGTCCAACTAAATATTGTTTTCCACATCCCGATACTGCCTATTCCCAAAGTTATCATGTCTTATGAAGATTATTGACCCTTTTGTGGAGTCATATTTGGACTTGAACCAAACACTACTTTATGTGGCCAGATATATGAGTTGTTCTAGTTGGTTCGACAACAATCCAAATACCTCATTTCTTACAGTACAGATATGTGGTTGTAGACATTTTCGGTGGTGCTTGTGTTTGAGAGCTATTTTATTTCCAGTAAAATCACTATTTTACTCTATTTTTGGTATATATTTCTGTGAATTAATTGTTTAAATAGTGTTTTGATATTTTAACATTTCGGTATTGGTGATATATGAGTGCGTGGAGGTTCTTTATGATAATGCCTTCCATTTGTGGGATATTCCTACACTATTCTAGTCACCATCCCCTAGAATAATGTATGTAATCATTAGATAGTGATGGAAGGGTTCCCTCCATGACAGGTTTTGACAGCTTAGTTTTGATAGATATCTCATATTGTGGTGATCCTCAATCATGATGGTATCTTAGAAGGTGAAATTCTATTCAGAGCCATGGCCATGAGTGGGCTCATACATGTTTTTCGTGGGAGATGATGAGATATTTTCAATATTTTAGATGGGTTGTACAAAATAGGTTTTTCATTATATATCGTTATCATCATAAAATGAAATGGATGTCATGGATGAAAAAGGAGGTAAGAGGATTCTTGGTGAAATGTTTTACATCTCATCATGTGAAAGGTGAAAATCAGTAGAATCGTGGTTTATTGCAACCAATTTCCATTATTTAGTAGAAATGGGATGTTTTCAATATGTTTTTTTATTGGAAAACACCATTAAACTCATATGAATTATTCAATAGGGGTGATCATGTATGGAATAGTGGAGGTATCCAACCGCTTTCATGTGAGGGATAATGTCACTATTGATTATCTAGGTAGTGTCTACAAGTGAAAAATATTATTATTTCATGGTGTTTAGAGGAGTATTGAATAGGATGTAGATACTCATTTCACATATCTATTTTGGAATGTCCATTAATGGATATGAGATATTATGTTTATTTGGGACCAACATATAATACTCCAAATAACATTCATTTTGAGGGGACTATTTAGATTCATGAGGATTCATTATTATCCTATGTTTTGGATTTATATTGTTTAGGGGATAATCATATAAATATTTTGGTTTTTTAATGTAGTAAAATATTTAATACATGAATATAATTAGAACCATTCAAGGAATTTTATGGAGGGTCATTCAATTCACCCCTTTTATTGATAGAGGCATGTAAGTCAGCGCTTCTTATGACTGTCTCATATAGGTGACATCTCAGAAGGTTTAGTTTTATATGATATTTTTGGTAACCATACAGAGCTGGAATAAATCTTATGTTGACCATCATAAAATAAAACAACTATTTTATGTTGATCATAATTTTTTTACGAGTGTCTTTGGATGGGGAAGCACCATAACATAAAAAAATGTAAATCAAGTTCCTAGGTTTATCATTCAAATAAAGATAGTGGAAATGGTCATCATGGGTCATAATGATTACTCCATACATAGAACTATATTTCCATGCATGACATGTTTAAGATAGCATTTTTTCATAGATATCATCACCATCCTACTAATATAGTATGCAAGGAGGAAGTCGAACATTGTGTAGAAGTATCATTTTAGGTGAATCATGTATCGATTTAGTACCATTGTTATATATATCTATGGGGTATAATTAATCCTCCAGTAATACCAAATTGGTGTCATGTTTTTGTTTAGGAGGTGGCCAATGATATTGTTTCTAATATGATGGAATAATGGAAATACTTCTTCACAGATACCCCCATAGTCATTCATAGAGGGTATTGGGGATGATATTAATTACAGTGGTAATATTGTAAGTTACCTCCTTATTAGGCCTGTTCCTATTTGAGTTTTTTCATAAAACCTATTTATTGGGATTCCGTTATCATTAATATTTTTTGGGATGACAGTCATTCAGAGACGAGGAGCCTTTGTTTTGAAAAAAAACCTAATTTTCATGGATGTATGTGTTTTAAGTTAATAGAGTATGGGTATAATTGTGTTAAATGGGATTGTGACGTTTTACCATTAATATGGATTGATTCAGTGGCTACTCAGAAACATCAGTAGATGTTGGTCTTAAATCTGTATTTACTAAATTTACACATCATCTAACTGAGTTACATGATGTGTAACTACCATCATCCATATATCATTAATTGTGTTTATCCCTGGATTTGTGTTGAAGTATGTTTTTTTATGTATTGTATTATTTGATTAATAAATAAATGTGTTATATTTTATTGAAATCACTTACTATTTTTCATGTATTTTTTTTACATGGAGCTGTCGGTATAGTATGTTTTACTCACATCCAATTGGGGCCCCAATTTGTTACACCAGAAGATTACATGGATTCGGTTTTATAAATGGGAAAGGGACCATGTTGCTGATTGCTTGGATATTGGATGGGTTATAGATTTTATATGGGAATGCCTTGTGTTTGTTACCAGGGTCTATAGATTTTGTTTAATCGGGTTAATTGATTTTTACTATTTTTAGTTGGATTTTCATTTACATTTTATTTTTTAATTACATGATTTATGATAATTGTTTTATTGTATTTCCTCATTGCTTTATAGTTGATTGTTTCACCATTTCTTCTATTTCATTGGAAATGATATTTATTGATAACAATTTATAAATTTTATATTTTAAATATATACAATGGGAAATAGTCTCCCCATTATACATATCACCCAACTATTTCTAGTTCAAATATTCTAGAATAAGGCTAGGTGCACTTGAGGTCTCAGAAACAGCATTTTATGGTCTTCTTAGAGTGTGGAAGACTAGGGGGAAGTAAAAATTAGAACATAACCTTATCTTAATAAAATAATTTAATAGAGGAGAATAAACATTTAAGGTAGTTATCCAATTCATTTATGATTAAGGATTCATAAAATAAACAATATTTCACAGGAATTATTCATTTAATGGTCTCAAATAAAACTTTCTATTTTGTATAGGGGTATGCATGTTATGTTAGATTAATGTATCTATTAAATTATAGATTTTATTGAGTATGTAATGTTATAATATCCAATAATACTACTCCAATATGGTATGGAATATAATTTGTGAAGTCATCACATTCCCAATAACATTGGTCGTTGACTCAGTTCCTCTTGTTTCAAAACATTAACTAACATAATTTAATATTAGGGATGTTTATATTAAAACTATTAACATAAAAAGGTAATATACGGTATGTGATTGGATAAAAAAATAATTACATGTAATCATTAAAATAATAATTTATAGGATTGAATCCTTGATATCCCTTACCAATTTACTAATATTAAATTCCACAGGATTTTTTGATTGATTCAACGTGGATGAAAATATTAGGCGATTAACCAAAGAATAACCCATATAAATTTTTGGATAGGCATGTAGTTTTAAGACACTATTTTATTAAACAGGTAAAATTTGAGTTAATACCCAATTAAAACATCTAGATTTATTACTCCTATGAATATCAGCATCACAACCACATACACCGGTCTGTATCCTGACAAGAATGTATTTACTCAGAAAACATCTATTTTTATAACTTTCTGAACTATTTTTTTGGTCTAATAAATATTTTATTAACTATGGTTTATAATTGTAATTCTTAAAAACAATTATACTGTTATCTTATTACATCTATGTAAACCTATATATTTTATAGTAATTTTAACATGATTAGTTACAATAGAATACACATAACACAATACAAAAAGTGAAACTGTCCTTCTCACTTTTTTGATTAGTAAAATTCCACAATAATGTTAAATAAGGGTACATTAATAATATTTATGAACATCATAACATTCCCTTATACTAAATTGATCTTCTAATTGTTCATGAGATAACCTGGGGTGTTTATAAGAAAGGGGTGAGCTATAAAACCCACATCAAAAGTAATCCTAACATAACAAGAAGTAAAGTGCTAAATGTGAATCTAGGGATATAACATGGTGACATAAGAACATGAGAATAATACTCAAGAACATTGAATCATGACATATGTAAATAACATCATCTAATCACAAAAATTTGGATCGAATATTAAACATTATATCATGTGCTTAATCAAAGGATAAACTCCATGAAATAATAAAATATTGTCCTTAGGAAAACTATTCATGAACCATTCATGGTATCTCAAGAGAAAAAAAACATTACCAAATTCATGGGAGAGATATTTTATTGTAGTCACACCCATAACATTCATATCATGATCCATTATATTTTTTTCCAAATATATCATACAACATTAGAAGGTATTTCATCACTTTAAATCCATTAAATAATGAGTACGGGAAGAAAAAATGGAATTTTCATGTAAATCAATGTATATAAAAACTAGGTGTATATCATTATGAATAAATTTTGATGGGTCTTCACAATAAAGAACATTGACATGGAAAATACATAAATATTTTTCCTTCATAATAGGTTTCTAGAATGGTTTAAGGAAGGGATTAATGATATTGAAAGGTAGCCTCTCTTTTAGTAGTTATAATATTGTTAGATATAGAATGTGTAAAAGCACATTTCAACATGAACAATTGGAAATAAAAATATTTAATACAAATGATGTACTTGAATAATGATTAAGAGGAATACAACCCTATACAAATAGAGGGTTCATCAAAAATAATTGGCGAAATACTAAAAAATATTAGAATACCATAGAAGGTCATTAGAGAGAGATAGTGAGAGGAATATAATTTTCCATTGGATTTGAGTCAAAATGACTAGAAGACTGGGTGGGTATTTATAAAAAAATATAGGTGAATTCATTATTAATTTCTAAAGAAACATTTTTGGAATCTTAGTGATAAAATTAACAAAACCATGATACACCCCTTTTTTCCAATGGTTTCATAATAATTTGAGTTTTCCAATTTATTATAAGGTTAAGATACCACCAAATTAAAATAATAACACTAATTAAGTATAAGTCATTCATGTTCATAACTAATTGTTTTTAAAATCCTAATATTAATATAGGATTTTATTAATATTATTTTATATTTAAAAAATTCATAAAATTACATCCAATGAAGAATTATTTTAAAAAATTAGTCTATTTTTAGTCATCTATTCCCTTTTTATTATTTACTATGTCCATTATTTATATTATAATTTTATAATACAATTCGTACATTTATACCGAATTTAATTTTTACCAAAAAAATCATATGTCACAAATTTTTTTGAAGACATACCCATTGGATAATTAGTATGTTGCTATATCAAAAAAATATTTATTTTATCAAAATAATTTTATAAATATATGTATTTATAATTTTTAATATTAATCATTATTTATTAGAAAATACTACTTCTTACGATGCTAACGAAATTATGTTCCATATAATAATTATATTGTAAATAATTAAATTATATTCATTTATATATAGAAAAATATTAAATGTTTATAATATTTTATTAAAAAAATATTTATTTAATATATATTCAATATATCATTATATTGTTATAATTGAATTTATATATTTCCCAAAAGTACAGATTTTGTATCTTCATATTAAAATCTATATTTAATCAAATAAATGTGTAATCATATATATTTATATATATGTATATAATTTAGTAATGAAAATAGATTGTTGTGATTATTATCTAATTAAAATTATATATATAAATTCATACAACTAGATTATATACCATAACCCCATACAACAAATGTGTGTTCCCTATGGGTATATTTTAGGATTTTTGTAATTTTATGTTGTGGATCATTGAAAATAATTTGAATTGAGGGATATATATTATTTAATACCTCTCATAAACGATTTTACTTGTATTTTTTGTTTTTGAATCATATCGTGGCTCGGTCAATGTAAATGAAAAGTGATGTATCTCTCATTGAAAATGAAAAAATTAGATTCATATGTTATGATCCTATATAACATGGTCAGTGATTCATCCACCAATTTAAATTATATTTATTATAAAAATATATATATACTAATCAAATTGGTAAGTGTTGAAAAACATTATTAGAAATAGTTATGATTTGAAATAGTCTATTTTGAATTATAGTTAAATTATTTATACAGTTTTAAAAGGTCCTAAATAAAATATATAACATTTTTTTCCTATAACATCATTATATAATAATTAATTCATTTGTATGGTGGTTTTATTTATTATTTTCATGGTCCATACTGAACCATTGGCTGAACAATAATATGGGAATCCATATCAAGAAAAATATTGAATTTCATCACATAATATATCTTCATTAGTAGTCATATTCATCATGAATTTCCATAAATATATTTCAAATAAATGGTATAATATAACTATAAAACATGTGGAGAATTAATTTGGATGGTCAAATATTATATTTTGAAATTTAAAATAATCACCAGTAATGGATTAATTTTTTTGAAACATCAATACTTTTACACTTATAATTAAATGGTATGACATCATCACAACCGAACATATTGAATAATGTGGACGGTTTAAAAAACATAACCTCTTTGAAATAAAGGAAACATTGGATATTTTTGACATAAATGAATTGCATCATAAAAAAAGTCATTATAAGGTATGAGGAAAGAATGGATTATAAATATAATTCTTTGATACCATGCGTTATATATAAAAAATTATATATATATATATATATTATTGGTTAAATAACGAATAATAAAACCAATAAAGGGAAAATACTTCTGAAAATAATAATTCAAATTATTAAAAACAATTAATATATCTTTTAGAAAAAATTACACTAACATAAAATATAAATTTAGAAGACCATTTCTAATGTACCATTAAAAAATAAGATATTAATTCCATAGAAAATTATTACATTAAAATAAATCACTAATAAATTATCCTTTAAAAGATTAATATTTCAAATTAGAATAATTATTAGAGGATGAAAAATTATATGAATGCTAATGGAAACCCCATTTTATTAGTTTTAAAATAAATTTGGTTAAAATTAACTTTGTAAGATGATTATAAAAACAATAATATTTCAAATAGGATTATAAAACACAATATAAAAAATATTATTATGGGATTACGAAATCATGATAAATTAATGTTATATATAAAATATTATAACTTGAAAAAATGATATTTTTTGATATAAATATCACATATCAGAAATATGCTCCATGATTCCAGAATCAATTAAAAAGTTGTTTATGTGTTAAAAATGTACACAATGAGAGTATAATATATATAATAAATAGTATTTAAATTCCTAATTTATATTAAATAAATAAATAACAACTCACAGAATAAAAAACATGTTACCCAAAACACATATTATTTGGGTAAAACATGAGTAAAAATTATTTTCAAGAACATAATATTATTTGTCATGGTTTCTCACATGATTTAGATGGAATATAATTTATTTAACATTAATGTGACATTTTATCAATATAATAAAATAAAATGGAATCATGTTTCATATCAAAAAAAATGTCTCAATGAACATGAAATAAATCCATGAAAACAGTTGCATCTTGAGTAACACATTAATAAATAATCCTTGAATGTATTCAGAAAAAATTGAATATAAAATATCATTATAATAATATAATTAATGATAATACATTTTGAAATTTGAATTATATAACACACAAAATTTATATTAGTTTTATAATATCAATCATGTATTAATGAAAGGAATTTTATGAGAAACCCATATCCTATCACTGATTCATTATGTACATGCACCAAAATTTTTGGATAATTATATTTAGTTGATCAAATAAATATCCAACATCCTTATTCATACAATAAAATATAATTCATAGGAAAACCACTGACCTTGGTTTTAAATAATATAAAAGTAAATCCGGCATGTTGAAAAAACTATAAAAGGTAACCAAAGATAATAAAAATCATTCCTTACACCTATTCCATGATTGTTTTCCTCCTCCATAGTAGTTGATTCCCACTCTGAGCTTTCATAATGATTAATAATCGTGGAATACTTCTTTATAATATTCAATTTCTCTAATGATAGAAATTCTTTAATGATTTCTTACTCATTTTAAAAAAAGGGACATCCCTTATTTCCTTCTTGATAGAATACCTGATCGACACTGGCTTCGGCAGATAAAAATATTCTTTCCTTGGCCTTCTTCTTGTAGGGGCGGTCATAAAAACCTCATTTCTGGAAACCTTTTCTTTCTGTGGGATTATGTAAATAAATTTACTCACATTAAGTACTTGTTTATATCCCTATAATATTTATTATATTTGTGTGGAATATGATAATCTATTGTGACCAAAATAATGACATAGTTAATGAGTATTCTATTTGAAATAAAAATTTTATATTATCCCGGTGAATTAAAATAATAATGTATTCTGTCATGGGGTAGTGAGTTATCAGATTTATAATTGATTAGAATGGAATTGTAGTAATTATTTTAACATACTCTTAATAGGGAAAAAGATAAACATGTCACTTGTTACTAATATTGATATCTAATGGAGTGGTGAAAATATAAGTACAATGAAAAAATCTTACAATCATTTATAGACATTTTTTTCATGTTTTCAAGCCCCAGACCCATTAAATATATTTTTTCAATTTTATCTTTTAATGATGTCACTATATTTTACCTAAGGTAAAATTTTATGTATTCATAAAAATCATGTGGTCTTTATATATATTATTTTAATATAATTATCAAAAAATTTAAAAATATTTCATTATATTCATTATTTATAAGTCCAATAATATAATTTTATAATAAAAATTTATAATATTTTAATATTTTTTTGGAAAATACAACATGTGTTATTACATATAAAATATGAACATGTAAATTGAAACTTACATTTTAAAAATTAAAATATAACTTATAAAATACATAAACCTTATTTAAAAATGTTTTTTTATATTAAATATTTATTAATTTATAGAAATAATGTCAAAAAAGTCATTTTATTTGTAAAAAAACTATTTTTCATTATAAACCAAAAAACATTATTTATATATTAACTCTAAAAATTAATCATAAATATAATTTCAATGATTAATTGGAAAATAATTAAATTTTTTTTTATAAAATTTATAAAAATTATAAATTTTAATTTTAAATAAAATGCTGGTATATATTGAAAAACTATTTTTATAAAGAAAGTAATTATTTTTGGAATAATGATAATTCTCTTTCATGATTCTAATTATATAAAAATTAAAATATAATTAATCAATTATTAATATAAAATATATGTTTTATCAGTAATAACATGATTCCTTAAATATATATGTATATCACAAAGAATGTTAATTTTCATAAACAACATTAATACATGATATTATTAGTAATTTTAGGTAAACATATTTTATTTGATTCATGCTAAAAAATTCTTTTTTTCATTCTACATATTATTTAGGAAGTAATTACTCTTGTCCATTCACTTTATTCAATATTTTTGTTTGAACATTCATTGAGAAATATTTTTTTCTAAATATTTCAAGGTTTAATTTATGATTGCTATTTTGTGTGGATAATGGTATAGAACAAATTTTTCTCATTTAATGGAAGTAATATATTAAAATCATAGTTTTTTAACACAGTTATATGTATGTGGGTATTTATTAAATCTCAAAAATGATGCTTTCATTTCCAAAAGAAGGGTCATGTTAGTAGTGGTGGAGGGAAAGAACACAATGTTGAATCTCAAAATAATTGTTAGAGAAGAAGATGAGTGATGTATCTCTCTCGATGAAAATAATAATATAGTTTACAAAAATCATTGCTAATTGATCAAAAAAACTTTGAATTCATGGTTAAAAAAATAATAGCATGTGGTTTCCCTAAAGTCACATTTGATCACATTCAAAATTGTGATATATGTCAAATGAAAAAAAATAATTGCAATAATATAAAATCTAAAATAAAGAAATCATATAGATACCATGATTTAGTGAATGTTGATGTATTTGGACCAATATAAACCAAAATCATGGATGAAAAATTGTATTATAATATATTCATCAATTATAACAGTGGGTAGGTATATATGATATTAGTCTCACAGTAATATAAAGTGTTCAAGTATATTAAGAATTACCTATGATTGGAACATAATGTGATATTAGAAAAACATTATATGTACTACACTAACAATCGTATAGAAATAAATAACACTTGGGTAGGATAATATCTCAATAATCATAGCATAATGGACTTATTAATATATTTATTGACCACTCAAAAAAATTTATTTTTAGAAGAGGAACTAGAAAATAAAAAATATTTCCCAGAAATTATAATAGAGAATGTACTACAATAGAATGAATGGAAATACATAGTTCATAAATAATTATATATCTTTATGGGGTCACTGTTGTGTTTGGGTAAGGAAAATACACCTTATAAAATGTGATACAAGAATGATATAATTTTGAAATTCATTCATGTTTATAAATGTAAATGTTTTTTTATAATGTGGAAAAGAAATATATGTTTTTGATTATCTATCATATAAGGGAATTTTACATGGATAGTCATCAAAAATAAGACCATACTTTTAATAAAATAGATTTTTTAAATGGTTATAGTTTCTTAAATATAATGGTGTTACATATTATATAACATTATACACATAAAACATAATGGGAAACAAAAAATAATAACTAATTAACAAAAATGATTACATTAGTCTTGTATGAATCCAAATAAAATATTGAACATACAACTAGAATATAAATATATATATACATATGTAATAGATAATATGGGAAAATATGGATTTACCCAATAAGCTTGAATCCTTAACCCCTTGAAAACACTATATAAATAAAAACAATATTATTAAACTAATAAAATCCTTATGAAATAAATATAACCTTATATGAACATTTTCAAAATTATAATATGAAACAATAAACAAGGATGATAATATCAGAATTATAAATAGTGTTTGTAATTAGTAATGGAAAATGATAATTGATACACAATAGAGAATCAATTTCTTCAACCAATATAGATTTTCTGTTTGAATCCCATTTTTCTAAACATATAATGGAGGTTTCATCACTATAGTTTTACCTTGACCAATCCCTTTACTAGATTAAAAATATGAAGCCCGAATGAAACCACTTATGGGATAAGTTAAAGTTAGTGGAGATTACCACTAAGTCATTGTAAGCTTATCCACCACATGAAACAACCATTATCTCATGTAATTCTCTTAGGGAGTATGCTGGTGTAATAAGGGGTTACGTGTATAGTCCTCAATAACATAATGAATATTTTTTTATGAATAATATGTCTATTCTATCAATTCTATTTTAATAATATTTTTTTCAAAAATAATATATATTTAATTGATTTACAATTTATAAATTCATTATTGGATGCAAATGATAATTAAATTTATATCTCTAGAAAAATAATACTATTTTGAAAAATCAAATTAATTTTGAATAATTTTTTTAATAAAAATGCCTTCTTTAATAATCTTAACAAAATATTAATTATAAATTAATTTTATAATACTCAAACAATTTTTCTATATGTGTGAGAAATTTTAGATTTCCTTAAAATGGTTATTTTAAAAAATTACGATTTGTACATATATTAGTTAAAATTAACATATTTATAGAGTTATTATGATAATATAAAAAATATATTTAAAATAAATATTTTATAATAGGGTTATATTATGGATGGAATATTTTTCTAAAATACCTCATTTTTTCATCTAAAGTCAAAACTACCATTTTGGGATATATGTATATTTTGTGACCTCATAATTAGGTAATACAGATTTAATAATTATTTAAAAACAAAAAAGACCTAAAAAATTCTATTTTATTATTATTATATATTTGAACATGTTTTAATCAACTTATAATCTATAGGTTATTATCCAAAGTCTAAAACTGAAATTATTATATTTTAGAAAAATTACAGAAGTGGAATCATTAATTTTACATGCCAAAAGAAGTAATCATTTTTTTTCTTATCTGGTGGAATAAAATATAAATAAATTTGATGAAATCTTTCATAAACATATTTGAAAACCATTGTTAGGACAATCATTTTTCATTGTCCAAAACATAGATTTCGAAGTCCAATATCTAGAAATAATTAAACAATTCCTCCACTTGTCCAATAAGTAACAATCCATTTTACCATTCCTCTTAATTCAAATCGCATCCTCCATAAATTTATTTGTATTCATCACCCATGGAATCCCACCTAATAATCCTAAAGCCTTTATTGGTTTCATCTTTATGTTATAGGAACAACTATTAAAGGAACTAGAAATATCCACTTCTCAATTCCATTCCTACTCGATTTTCAAGTTGTATATCTTCTAATTTGAAAAATAAGTTCTTTTTTCAAATTTAAATTATCCCATTACAATTATAATAGTCCAGTATGAATGATATTCTCTTTTATCCTCTAATTTTGGCAATTTTTAAAATGTCGATTTATACACATCACACTACAGAATTTACTTCTCCAATTAATATTTTTTACTTAAGAAATTTAGTTTTACTTTTTATTTAATAACAAAACCATTTTTCCATTCAATGGATATTCTATGAGATTTATAAATTACTTTTTTATTTGTGTATTTGTGTATTAAAAACCCACATTCCCCTTCGTGGGTTAAAAATAATTCAACGATTATGTATTTAAGCAGCTTTGTAAATCATTATTCTGATAAAAACTCTATTAGTTATCCTCCAGTTGTTATTAATGATATGATTTATTATGATATATATAGATCACATGAAATTAAATTATATTATAGTTTTTACCTTATAGAAGTCTAATAAATAGGGTGAATAATTTAATATCCAGTTATTCCATGTTTCTTGATACATTGGTTAATAATCTTGTTAATTTTTATTTATGACACCTTGTTGATATAAATTTTTGATATTCTTATAAATGTATATTTTAAATGTTTTAGACACATTTATATGTTTTAAATCATTTTTTTATCAGTGTAATATTCCAATTATTAATTAAATATTTTTATGCCTCGTGTTCGTATTGACATGTCTCATTATCACATTAAACTTATCTCCCATAATTATTCCCCTAATAAGATTAATTCTAACAACATTCCATCAGTGTAAGTCTATAGGATGTGAGAAGAAGTACATGTAACTTAGGGAAACACAATTTTAATTTATTCATGCTGATTTATAATAATGTTTTATATTTTCATGAATTATGTTTCTTATTTCCCTTAAACTATATATTAAAATGTTTAATTTTTTAACACGTAATAAAATGGTAGGATTATAGAGTTGGTATAAAAATGTCAAATATATTTGTTTATATTAGTACATAAAAAATTTAAAAAGGCATATATATTTCCAAAGATTGGAATGTATCAAGGTAGTTTTGTAATTATAATGTAAGTAGTTACCAAAAAATTCATATTTTTTTAGATAACATGAGGGGATGTCGCTCTTGAATGAATTTGACTAGGGGTAACACCTAAAAACCACATATTGAGATAGAATCAAAGGGGAAATTTTTAATGATAATTAGCCTTGATGCACATTTAGTTCGACGGTCTCAAGGGATATGTTTTGATAACTGTAATAATTTTAACCCATAATGAATGATATTTAGAAAATGTAATATTTATTATAGTAGAGTAAAAAAATACATAATAATGATATTTTATGACATAAAATACATTCAGAGTTATAATATTCATAATATTAACAGGTTTCTCACTATGGTATTATTATTTCAGAAAAAAGGTGGGTAATAAGTAGAAATGCCTAAATGATGAGTACAATTGATGATTCACTTAGGACATTCTGATAGAATATAGAATATATAATATAATAAATAACATTAACAAACTAATTTTCCTTGTGAATAATAAATTTATTCTTATTTATTGAATATATTTACAATGAGGTAAACAAAATTCAATTGAGTCCTTTATTTGACAAATACAATATTGATTTAGTGGTTCTACTGACCCATCGATTGATGAATAGTTCATCCAATCTATAGAAATGATATTCTTCGTACTCCATTGTTTAGATCTAGAAAAATTCTTCATGGTAGTTTACACCACATAAGTGTAAGATGATCAGGGTTTGAAACAAATTAAAAACATGAATCAAATAATAGAGATCAATTTTACGGACTGTGAAGAGTTTTCTGGAATATTTTCCAATAAATAATTCAACTATTCAATGTGAAAAATATAGAATTAATTACTATAGAGAAAGTATAAGGAAAATGAATTGGTAGGAGGCTATGAGGTAAAAATTACAAGGCATTCTCAAATAACCTATGAATATTTTATCAATACTATGGGGTTTCTTGGTATATTATTTAGGGGAATGAGACCCCTTTTGTGGAAAAATCCATAATATTGAGACTCTGAAAGATATATGGAGATATATATTAGTGCTATTACGGATGAATTTTATGTTTTGGAAAATAAACGGTCACCTAGATCTAATAAAATAATATAAAAAATTTCCAAAATCAAGGAAGAATTTTGATTATGAAAGTGTAAGAAAGAAGGTGAAACATCCAACTTGAAATAAAAGTTGGAAAAAGAATTCAAGGAACATTTTTATTAGTATTTGAATGTAAATAAATTTTAGAATATGTTTACATATATCATAAAACAATCATGGTGACATGAAACATCGCCTTCTTAACTTTAAAGAAAAATAGAAAATGGTGTGGGCCCAACCATAATTTCAATGATTTAATATTGTATAGCTTTGTAGAATTTCAAATTTATCTCCAAATGAGATAATAGTAGAGGGTAACCAACAACAAATTCAGAATATTTCATTTGAATTGGTCATCTATTTTCTATGAAGATAGCTGAAGTAGATGATCCAAATGATGAGGATGTATATACCCTCACTATTATCACAAATATAGAAAATACATTGTTTGAATTTGGTTTACACATTACATTATTTCATATAGGTTTGTAATTAATATGGAAATAATCCCTGAACTAATAGAAGAAGTGTTATCATTCATGATTATTAGTGGTGTTATACAAGCCTCGAAAATTTAAAGATACAATTTTATTAACATTGGTGAGTAAAATATCATCAAAAATATATTAGTCACTACCATGGTGGAATTTGAAAATATTTATCGGAGGGTCTATCTGTCAATATATAATGATAATATCAACTATAGAGGAAATTAATTTTAATAATTATTGAATGAAAAAAACAAAAGTTATATTAAAAATATATATATCTGGAAATGATTTTTACCTATTATAACTTCTCATATCATATATTATGGATATGAATAGTGTTGTGGAGGAAGGAAATGGATGAATAATGATATATAATGTTCCTATGTTTAGGACGAAGTTGACATATTTTGTGAAGAGAAACATATACCTTCCCTATTATGTGAAATAGAGTACTCCATTAAACTCATACTTATATCTAAGATGATATCAAAAGTCCCATATATAATGGAATATGTTATGTTGGATGAATTAAATAAAAAACATCTTAATTATCCTGAAAAGTGATTTAACCAACTCGGTTTTCCCCTTTCGTAGAATCTGTTCTTATTCTAAAGAAAAGGGATGAATCATTCCAACTATGAATTTATTATAGAGAAAATAACTTGATCATGGTGATACAAAAGTACCCTATATTGTGGATTTAATATTTATTTTTGAAACATAATGGGAATAAATTGTTCTCCATGATTGTACTCTGATCAGGGTATCAAAAATTATGGCTAATGAAAAAAGATATTCCAATGAATACTTTCTCAATAAGATAGAGACATTATGAGTTCATTGTAATTCCCTTCTTCTTCACTTATTCAATTTCTATATTTATGGATTATATGAATAGGGTGTGTATAGACTACAATGATAAATTTATGGAACAATTTATTTATTATATTATAATATGATACAATAGCCACAAGGATCATGAGTATCATCCATTTGTTATTATCAAAAATATTGATGATGGGGAATCTATTTGGAAAATTCAGAAAAAGTGTTTTCTCGTTACATAAATTTTCATTATTGGAGAAAATTTTAATCGAAGAAGGATAAAATGTTGACTCTTATATGGAAAAGGCTATAGAGGAGTGGAGTAATCATTTAATATAAATAGAGTTTCATAGTTTTAGATTTTTATAATGATATTATTTGTTGCCTTTGAAAAACAATTCTTAAAATTCTAATCCACCGAACAAGTTAGGTCAAAAGGGGATAAGATCATCTAGAAAAGAGTATGAAAAACATTTCCATGTATGGGATAATTTATTGGTTTCTACACATTTGATAATTCTACCATATATAATAGAAGTATTAGTTAATTAATTTATTGATTTTATGAAAAGACTTGGTTGCATCCACAAAAAAAAGTAATAGGTGATTCGTTAACCATCTCAATAGTTAAATACACCTGAGAACAATAGTCCAAAACATGACATGCAGTTATATATATTTAATTTCTTATTAAAAATATAGAGGTAATATATATATATATATGATGAGAATTTTTATATATAACAATACCACCCACGATTCATGTATATATTTACGCAAAAGGAATTGAACACGAGGCAATGGAGATGGTGGGAAATTCTTAAAGACTATTCCAATTCTATTCATTACCTCTAAAAAAGAACAAACATTGTATCTAATATATTATATTGGAATGACCAAATTGTTTTAGAAGTGGTAAGGAATCAAGGAGATCCATTGATCAAGGACCACGAAATGTTGGATTTCAAATTTTTATGGGATTGAAAATCATAAAACAAATACCTTATGATTTCTCAACCCTAAAAATTAGAGATGGTCTAGAGAGATAATATTTAGTAACATTTGACAAAAAAAGATGATATAGATTTTAATGAATCAGATATTTTATGAGTTCAATATTTCTCAAGAAGTTGTTATGAAAATACGTAAAATTATATATATTCCATATATCTTGGGGAAAAATTATGATCATATGGATGATGAAAATGTCACAATATTTTCTATAAATCATGGAAGCACTAAAATGTGTAGGATTTTTTGTGATAATTATTGTCGGCTTAATATAAAAATAGGGATAGTCTACTACACTTCATAGTGCATGGTGTGTAAGAATGTGATCGCAGAGCAACAAATTCTGAATGGTATATTGAAACCACAACACATAAAAACATGTAAGCTAAAATATATCACTATATAAATCATTATTGGTCACCTAATAACATCCATGGGAAACAATATGATATGGTTTTTAGTTGATCGAATCACCATGATTTCACATTTAAGTTGATTTTGGGAATATATTTCTCTTGAAATACATGACAATATATTTGAAAATTAAGTAGTGAGGATACATGGGGTTCCAATTATTATTATTTATGATCTTGATCTATGGTTCACATCTAAATTTTGTAGAAGTATTGAACATTATATGAATACTAAATTTATTTTATTGTGTTCTATCATCCCCAAACTGTTGGACCATTAGAATGGACTATTTAAAAACTTGGGGACATTCTGAAAACATACTCAATTTAATTTAAAGGTGGATCAGATCAACACCTTCCACTAGTTGTGTAATCATACAACAAAAAAATCTACAAAATTATTCAAATATATCCATATAAAACACCATAGTGATTGTGATGTATAATTCATTCATGTTGGGATGAAGATATTGAGATAATGACACTTGGGACTGATGTTGTACATGAGATATAAATGTATTATTCAATAAAAATAAATAGAAAGGTTTCTATGATTTTATTGAAGAAATAATTTAAATCCCATCAAAAGAATTTGGATTTTTTTAGACCATTGTTTCTTTTTTATATGACCATGGAATATAGTCATGTGATTTTGAATGAATGGGATGCTTATCTCTATGTAAATCGACCATTTTGATATCCTTGATCCTATAGAAGTAGTGTACTATTGGATATCACTTGAACCAAATATCATTCATGTTCATGAATTTTACCACATATATATCTTTATGAAGTACATACCTAATACCTCACATTAATTTTACCCAAAGGTGGTAAAAAAATAACATGACCACTCTTTTGAGGATATGTCTGTGGAGATATCAGACCATTGAGATAATGTTTTACTCAACATGACTACCAAAATTATAAAATTATTATCAAGGAAAAATAAATATTAATAACTGATGTGGGAAACTATAGAGGAAATTTTGATGAAGTACCCTAACCATTTACTAACTAATATTATTATTTGTAATTTTGAGGGTGAAAATTGTTTATGGGAGGAAATGTAATGACCTCATTTTTGAAAACAAATATTTTCGTTGAATAAATGTGTCTTACATATTATATAATATTATCAACACACACAAAATAAACAAAAACGAACAAATTAATATCTCATTAAAAATGATCCTTACATTACTACATTATGAAACAATTTAAATTTCCAATCAAAAAAACTAAACAAAAAATATAAAATAGAATATCTAAAATGGGAATATATGGATCACCTAATCATCAAGAATCAACACTCCCCCACAAAAAAGACTATATAAACACAAAATATTAGTATACATTTTAAATATTATGAAAACAAAAAAAATTATGTGGAAGTGTAATTACATTTGATTGAAATAATGATGTCATATTTATATTTTATAACAGAAAATATGACAATTGGAATTCGACCATTATATGACTATTGATAAATATATCAATTAGAAAATATGATAGTATGAAACTATAACCATGGTTGACAAATTTATAATTACAATTACTTATTATAAGTAGTAATGAAAACATTATAATTGATAAAAAATGTTAATTGATGGCATCAACAATTAGATTCATTTAATTTTTAGTCTGTTCATAAGAAACCTAGGGGGAGGAATCATCATTGGATTTTTCCCTTGACAGAAACCAAATAATGATTATCTATTGAATCTTGAGGGAAATATCATGTAGGAAAAGATCAAGTTAATGGAGATTACCAGTATTATGAAGTTTGTCGAATCACCTCCATGAAACTACAACCATTACACACCATACCCTTAGGATGTATGTTGGTGTAATAAGGGGTTACATTTCATAATTTATTACATTAGTTTTATAAATAAAATTTTTATTCATTAAGTTAAATTTTATGAATATTCTTATATAATAATATATAAGTTTAATAAATATGATGTTGATAAATTTAGTTTCTGAAGAAAATTAAACATATTTGTATTATTATATAAATTAAATATTTTTATTTAATTTAATCAAGTATAATAAATTAAATATAATTAAGAAAAATTGTATTTTCAAAGGGTCTTACATATATTTAAATGAAAACATAATTTTATTATTCCTAACAATTTTTTTTATATGTATTATAAATTTTACTATGCCTTAGGAAATGATATTTTTAAATAAATTATGATTTTAATATTTAAATGTTAAAATTATCTTATATATATAATTTTTATAATAAAATAAATATTATATATGTATTATTCATGTAGAAATTATGATTCAGTGAATTTATGGAATTTTCTATAATAATTTTTTATTTTATGAATAGTAGTTAATACAGTTTTTCATTTTCGGTATATTTTATATTTAATATTTATTTTAAAAAGATTAAATAAAAAATAGTGACAATAAACAACATAAAACATGTTTCCTTATTAATATAATGTATTTTAATATATTTAAATTGATTTATAAATATAAGCAACTTTATGAATTCTAAAAATAAAAAATTTTATTTTAAAAACATTTAATTACAAAATCATTAGTTTTACATGAAAAATGATGCACAGAATAAGATTTTAAATTATACTAGATTAAAATATAAGAACAAATTTAGTAAAAATTTCGAAAACCATGAATTAAATCCCTGCTACGACCATGGGTTTTCATTATCCACAACATTGATTTCCTAGACCATCATTTTGAAATTATTAAACAATTCCTCAACTTTTCCAACAATAACCATAAAATTTAACCAATACCCTTCATTATAAACACATTCATTATGATTTTATATGGATTTTCTTTTATATTGTTCCCCATAATATTTCCAAAATATTCAAAGGATCCATCCTCATTATTCAACAACAACTCTTCGAGGAAATGGAATTGTCCACTTCTCCTTTCCCTATATGATTAATTTTCAAGTTGTATGCCTTATAATTAACAAAAGAAGCCTATTTTTTCAACTTTGTATTATCCCATTACTATTATAATATTATCTTACTAGTTATATTTCCTTTTCTCCTCTCATTTTACCCTATTTTAAATCCGTGTTTTATAACCATCATATTACCGAATTTACGTCTCAACTTTCTCTCTATTACCTAATAAAATAAGTTTTTTCTATATATTTTTATACCCATAAACCATTAATTATAAATGAGTATTCTACTATATTTAGAAATAATATTTCAATATCTTAATTTATATTTATATGAAACCAACACTTTCTTTTGTGGGTTACAAATGATGTAATTATAATATCGTTAAGCATGTTTGTACCCTACAATTTTGACAAGTAATGACTTCAATATTATCTATAGGTAATTAATGAAATGTTTTATTATATTCTGTTTGTATCACATTATATAAATTCATATTAATGGTATTCAATGATATTACTCCAATTAATTTGGTAAATAATTTAATCTATTCGGAGGAAATGTTTTATCATAACTTGGTCAATGCCCATTGTAATTTGTATTTATCTCACATCGGTGATAAACTATTGTTATATTCATATCAATGACTCAATTAAATAATAAATAAAATTTTCATTTTATTATTTATGTTATTATTATTTTTATATAAAACATATTTGTTCATTAATATTATGTCTCATATTCATATTGATATGTCTCAGGATCACAAGATTTTTTTATAACTTGCTTATTCCCATACAAGGATTGAATATCCCCCTATAAATTAAAATATTTAACCCAAAGATGAGATGTAATAAATATACCATTGGGTGAACCCCTTAATATTTCTTCATGTTTATCTATAAGATTTTCTATTTCCTAATTAATTTTTTCTATTATTTCCATGAATATAAACATTGAAATATCACATTTGTTTCATGAATTGGAATGTTCTATAAAAAAGGCGGATTCCATAATAGTCATTCTAAAATAAATTTTTATAGATATTAATTGAATGTTATGATGTAAAAGTTAGGGATGTAGATCAGTATTCCAAATCTAGTGATCATGGTTTTCAGTAAAACTAAAATGAATCTGTTTAGGAAATTGTTGTTGAAATTAACATTCTAGTGGGATAACATGGACATGATTTAAAATTAGAAAAAAATTGTAATTGATTAATATTTAGTATATTGAAATAATGTATAAATGAGTTAATAATGTGGATAAAATAACTGAAAAAATATCATTGGTGAACATAAAACATAATTGGAAACTCGAAGGGTATATAATCTATAGAAACAAAATTTTTTATAATTTGTATGAAATAAATATTTTTGATGTGGCCTCTAGGGATGAAAATTGGTTTAAATAGATTATTTATAATATTTAATAGATCATGAAAAATATAATGTGGAAATAATTCAACATATAATAATATGAACATCATCATTATGATGTTCATGTTTTAGAAAAATATTAATAAAAATTGTTAGGTTTCTTTGACAAATAAAAAACTACCATGAACCAAATTATTCACAAAACAAAGGCATTGAAATCAATGAAAAAATTTCACCTATGGATTTATTGGAGACTATATGACTATTTTTTTATATTGGAATGAAAATAGGATTTATGAGGAATCAAAAGAATGTAAAATCGACATTCCATATGGATTTATAGAAATGTAAGTTTACATTAGGGAATGAAAGTATAATTTGTGAATAATGACAAAATAATAGTGGATCGATTGAAGAATGAATTTTATGTCCTAATGAATGATATATGAATATAGTTTTCTAGGATGGATTAATAATTATTAAATCAGGAATTCTAAGAAAGTGGATTTTATAACAACTTCTACATCAATAATGTAAAAAATCAATGGATTTTTTATCCCATTTATGTGGTTTACATAAATCATAATGTAAATAATAATTTATATTGCATATGACTCACAGATTACATGAGGTGAGAATTCAAAAGTTATGATTGGATTGAAAATGTATTTCCTTAGAATATAAGTGACCCAATAATTAAATTGGAACATTAATTTCTCAAAAAATATTCATATAAGTTATCAAGAATTTCATCATGGTAAATTATAGGACAATGAAAACCATAGTGAACACATATATGATAATTTAAATAGAAGATGATAGTAAATATATTATTGTAATATAATATAGTATGATTATTGGAAATATTATTCGATTAAAAAAAAATTACTTGATATATTATTTATTTCATGGATTTTTGTATGGTGATAATCCTATCCTAAGTAGATACAGAAGATACATGCCAGGTGGATTCATCATTTTGTAAAATATATGAATTATATTTGGATGTTTAAATATATATCATTATATCTAATGTAGATTGGGTAGATGAATATCAACACAGAATGTTTATCTGATGGAATGAAATCAGCATTAGGATATCCACTTTATTATTGATGTTTCTATATTTATATGTTGATTGTGGAGTTAAAAAAATTTCCATGAACACCTAGGTGGATGAATACATTACCAATACTCAATAACAGACACAACTAATATGGATGAATCAAAATATTAGTGGAAATTTTATTTAAGGAAATGTATAAAATTTTAGGAATGTGTAAAAACAATAGTCTTGTTAATCTATAGAAAAATATAATACATCATTCATAGATAAATAACATCAAAATAATATATAACATAATTAAATTTTTTTTTAGAAAGTTATCTTAATGATTGCGTATGTTTTAAAATATTATTTTATGGTTAATTGGGAGAAGTATCATCTGAAATCCAAATATTAAAGGAAAAAATTGGATCTTTGAGTCTAACTAACACTCTAAAACAATGAATGTTTGGACATGTAACACACATTTCCCCTAGGTATTATTTATGAATATCACGGAATTTAAATATGTTCACCTATGATTTAATATGTATCCCTAAATATTATAAAATTTTAGATATTCTATTTATGATAATTAAAAAAAGGTAGTTATTTTTTAAATTTATAGGTGTCATATTTTTTTGAGATAAGAGGAGTGTTTGTTAATGGATATTCAAAGGGAAAAATATTTCAAATGTGTACATAAAATAAAATGGAAATAATGTAATTTTATTCATAAGAATCTTCTAATTTTACTCTTATTTATATGAATGATCATGTATAATGTAGGTCTATATTTGGAAATTAGTGAATCACTAATAAACTATCTAGGGGAAAGAGGCCTCAATAAAATATTCTAATCAGTTTTGATTTTTCTGTTTAATTTTTATTGAATCTATTTTCAAAAATGATGAAAACTTTCCAACAAACACAATGGGTGGTATTATTATAAAAAATTCAATGAATTGGTTTTTCAGTTATTGTTATTGAATAAAATGATAAAGGGAATTAAATAACATTTTTAATTCTCTATGAATGGATATATGAGTTTTTGATGAATACAGAATAGGATTATTATGTTGGAATTAAACATATATTAACACTCCAAATTACTTCATAATGTATATATATGTAAAAATATAAATGTATATATTTATATAAAATTCATTTTTATTAGTTTAGATGAAATGAAAGATAATTTATTTTTCATTTTTGTGGAAAAGTAGTGGTCATAGAAATAAGGCTTTGTCCACATCATTAAGAATCTATAAATAATTTTAGAATCACTTCCAATTTAAAGGTTCCCATGCTATATGAGAATCGTTATATCACTGATTTATTTTTAGATATAAATTTGTTATTATGTTATTATGGTTGCTCAATGGGGTGTTTTCATAAAATATGTAGGGAGAATGAGAGAATTTATACAGTAATATAAAATTGTTGTTCTATGTGCAGTATAAATGTCGATAATTATATTTTTCATCCTGTAAGTGGAATGTTAGAAAATCAAGGATTGGTAGATGAATTCCTTTGGTTTTGTTGATTTTAAGGCCATAAATCCATGGATGGACGGTTTCACGATATCCTATTATATAATATATTATAATTTAAAAATATTTCACTTATCAGCATTAATTTATGTTTGATATATAAAAAGGATTTTATGGATACAGTACAAGAAATATCACCTTTGTATAAATAAGGATAACATGTAACAAATTTCATGAAATATGGATATTGTACATATTAAGAATGAAATCCATATCATAGTTATATAATTTTTATACAGTACCCAAATATTGTTCTGGTACAAAATAAATTTAATTTTGTATGTTTAAAAGGGGTGACATTGATTAATTTTTTTCATTATTTCATTATTTAATATATGGAACACTTGATATGATCATAGTGGGGTTTTGAAATATATATTAATCCAAAAAATGAGATTATAATTTGGATTCATGGTAGATTACAAAATATAATTCTATCATGATTGGGAACGGTAGAGATATATTATGAAATAATGAAAATATAGAGATCAATAAAAAGAACCATAAATTATTGATATGATGTAGTTCTACGAGATCACCATTCTTGAATACTGTTTTGGATAATCAAATGGGTAAATTTGAAGATGATTGGTACAAAAATTTATAAATTATGTTTTTTTGTGGAAAAAATTAGAATAGAAGTAAAGAATGAAAACCTAGAGTCTAGGGGAGTAATGATCTCTCAATTTTGTGACTATTTTAAATATATATATTCAATGTGGACACTCTAAATTGTATTTTCTTTTTTATTAGTAATTTGGTATATTGGAACATTATTGGTGTATTCTCTTTATATTAGCCCAAATTGGGATAACAATGTAAAAATATTGTGTCCCAATTTTTTTTGATTTTTCAAATTATATTCATTTAATGGGGGAGAGTGTTCCTAATAATCATGGAATGAGATCATTCATGATGTTCATTTGAATAGATCATCATACCCTAATTCACCACCATCAATGGGTGTTCACCATTTCAATGATTAACTTTTATGTTATTCCTATGAACAATTTTCCTAGTCAAGGAGTTAATTTTTCCATTAAATCAATATAATATAAATTAGAAATCATCTATAATGTTATTTTAAAATTTCTAATGTCTATTGTGAATAATATTTTTTGGATTGAACTGGGTTAATTCACTAAAAAATGATAAATTTATCATAACATTCTACTAGTTGATGAAAATATCTAAAACATATAATCCTTAAATGCTCCATAAATATTGATCCCTCTATGTTTTTATTATATTTTTTATATAATGGTATCTATCAAATATAATTTTCATTTATCATCCCATTAAAATTCAATGTTAAATATTGTTTTACCTAATTGGTATTTTCTATTTTTAAGGTGAAAAGAATGGGAATTTTCTTATTTAAAATGAACATTAAATGAGGAAACCCTATATCTCTTTATACAAATATAGTGTGGCCATGAATTTAATTTTTTGAGCTAGTAGGTATCAGTAATTATTATAAAAATGGGTTTAATGATTATCTTAAATTCTTCAAACTCAAAATCTCTATTTTATTAAACGTATAGAATTGTAAAATGGTTCATGAGATTGTATCGATATAAATATTGGTCTAGAATTAGGGTGTGGTGATATTAATCTATAATATTTATATGGAATTTTTGGTTGTCAGGAGAGAATGGATGGGAATTCATCCAATGAAATCAATTTATAATGGCCAACAAGATTCTAAATTTTATATAAAATAAGTGAAAATCCACTCAGCCTCATGAAACATGGATGTTTGGAGGATCGTCGATGGGGAAAACAAGATAAAATATTTGGAACTGTGAGGACCAATAAAGATTTGGTGAGATTCCATATCAGAAATATATATAATTCCTTAATTAAAGCATCTATTCTTTTTAATCATCAAACCAAAATCAATGAAATATTAACCCCCATTAAAATCTAACTCATCATATCAGTTCTAATAATAAATAATAAAATATAATTTAATAAGAGTTGGAAAACTCATATTAAGGGGTCCCTTATCAATGTTTTATACCAGTGACAAAATATTATCTGAATTATATTAAAAAAATACCTAATTAATGATTTTAAATAAATAATATGAACAAAATATCATTTGATCACCAACGAAGACATTACCCCACAACATTGGAGTTCACATGTTACATCATCCCCTAGGATATTGTTTTTTAGTAGTTCATATTTTATAATAGTGGTCACTAGGACCTCAAGTGTTCCCCCATCTATTGTATATTCTTTTAAAAAACTACACGATACTAGAGAGGTACCATGGGTGACTATACCAACATATCATAGTGAAAAATAAATGATAAATAATTAACAAAATCCCTAAAAAATAAGCATTAAATTACCTGAAATAAATAAATATAACAATCAATAATAAATGAAAATTTTTAGTTTATAATTGTACAGACTCTTGGTCATGATAGTATATATTAATTAACCCCTTCTATAAAAACCTCGTATAAAAATGCTAACTAGGCACATAGGTTCCTCAACCCTCATCGATCATTTCATTTTACCTATCTCTAACAATATCATAGATGATCCACTATATCATTCTTTTATGGGAAAATCCATAACCTCAAATCATCATTAATGAGATCTTCTCTAATAACCAAGTGTTAATGCCCACCCGAGCATGGAATGAGTACAAACTATTAATCCAAAATCATTATAGTCTCATAAAAAATCATAAATGAATAGTATATCCATGTTATTGGTCAGATGAATAATAAATATATTGTAGAAGGCTAAAAAAATATCCATTATCTCTCCTTGTGTTCATTCATAATTCCCTAGATTAAAATAATCATGCTTCATTTGGTGAAAAAGTGTCTGAGAACATCATGTAATCATGGTAATGAATTAATATCTAAACACTAACCCATTGAGGAAATTTTTTATGTTACATATTATTACGAAAAAAGTTTGTCCCTTGGCGGATGACCCTAGGTGATCCAACAGTTGTAGTAGGCACCATTGGTAATTCTTATGTGGTGTCTCTATGAAATCTACCTATTATATAAGGTTTAAATCCTATTCTGATGATGTAATCATTAGTGAACAAATAAACATAAAATTTCAAAAATGAATCCATAATGTTTTTACAAGTTATTCCATAGAAAAAATCATCATCGTAGTTGGTTAGGGTGCTATCCTTAGGAATACATTGAGTTTATTCATATTTTATAATGTCTATGGGTTGTACCTAGGATTTCAACACATAACATAATAGATAGTTCCTTATATAATTGGTTTCAAATATAATTTTAATTCTCAAGGTATTTTATCTTCATGAGAACAAGTCACATAGCTGGAACCACTCATGTTATTCAGTGGGTGATGATACTTGGTATTGATCATAATCATCAAGTGTAAATTGAATATCTCAAAGGCGATCCTATGTGATCCAATAAATATAAGGCATTGTATCTATATATAAAGATAATGTCAATGGAATCCAATATTATTTTAAATCATTAATAATTCCAAGAGGTATAGAACAAGGAAAAATCATATCATGCATAATATTCATTTCCTAATTGGATAACCCTAGGAAAATATGAACATTATACACATCATTGATTTTGGTTCTGACGTGGAACCACTGATCACCACAAAATAATTTCCCAAACACACACTCCCAACCATCATTGTATCACAAGGGAGACAACCATTGTCTCCATTGTTAATTCAGTATCAGGAAACCCCCAACATGTTCCCCTATCCCAATATTATCTTTAGGTACAACTCTATACACATGGAATTAATAACATCCACCAACATAGTCATAGTAACTTCATATCACCACTATCCTTAAAAGGAAATCTCACATTTATAACTCTCAAAATATGGTTAAAGTACAACATTAATTTTCAATGAAATCCTAGATTGTTCTTTATCCTAAAAATTTCATCAATCCAACTTGGCATACCCACTCTGATAATCACATATTTGTAGGGGAGGAGTATTATCCCCATGGATATGTAACTATCATTCGGTTTTTAAGGTATCTTATGGTTCTCACTATATAGATCCTAAGGCTATTCATATCAATTCACCATTACAATTTTCTGGGTGGTCATGAAGGGAACCTGACATTGGAGATATCATATCATATTTATTTTTATTGTATCAAATTCATTTTATCTAAATCCCTTATTATCCATGATTATCAAGTAATAATAATATAATCAAGGCCTGGACCACCGTCGAAAAATAGATAATATTATTCAATTAAAGTCCACTATGACCCTTATAAACTTGAAAAAGTATGAGGAATTTGTTTACAATGAATAATTAATTTCAAATTGTATCGTTCCTACATCCTCAGTGGTGAGAACATGAAACCCATTATTATAATATAAATGTAAACTAAAATATAAAACGAGAATTCTTAAGGGACAAAATACCTCTATATAAAGACAAATACTTTTAATTTTCCACTCGATCACTATCATACCTTTCTTTTAGCTATCATATTATCACCTGAGTCCCTAATTCACATCACAATTCTCAGATTAATTAACATTGATAAAAAAATAATTAATTGAAAAATTAAAATTAAAGTCAAATATTCCTAATAAATTAAATATATTCATTACAAAATTGATATATTCTTAATTACTCACTTTGGTGATCCTGCAACATTAAAAACCCAACAAAGTTCATGTTTGAGATCCATGACAGATTACAAACACTAACGCGTTTTAATTACCCCAATATAAAAATCAACTAGTTAATCAATTCAATTAAATATTTTTCTCAAACCATTTGAGAGATCATATGATGATGCAATTCAACCCAATATATAAATATGGAAATGGATTATAGATACAAGCTTGATAAATCTAACAATAGGATATAAAAGAGTCCCCAAAAAATTCATTATTACTCTATGGTTTAATCGAATTGGTTCCAAAAACATAACCTGGATAAATTTAATATTGAATAAAATCAACGGGAGCCATTAATATATCTAATAGAGTGAGGGATACACCATGAATTGTTGACGAATAAAAAATTAACCCCTATACAATTTGGTAATTTTATAGGAATGGTGGATTTCAGTCATCTTCACATTTCATAAAAGGGAGAAGGATAATTTGGTGGATTTTATTATTTCAAAGTGTAAAACACATAAAAATCATTTTTTTATTATACATAATATTTAAATGCATGTATTGGAAAACCATGACCCAAATGTGTGAAATTATATTTCCAAGGACATTATTCTCATAAAGTAGTGGAACATGTATTTGAAAACCATGTTCTGTGATTTTTAATCACCAATATAACAATATGAAATTTTTTTACATGCTTTGGATGTATCGTCATGATAATTGTGTGTATAGTGAAATGTCTAATCCACCATAAACTGTTTACAATGAGATCTTCATAGTTCCCCAATAACTATGTGATCATTGGGAATGTTAACCATTAACTATAAAAAATGATTTGAAACCCTCACCATGGTAAATGAGTTTCATGGTAACCCCTAAACCATTCCCACAAATCAACTAACCCTAGTAAAAACAATATAATAATCCAAAAAATAACCCAATGTTATCATGACAAGACTGAGTGTACTAGGAACCCCCAAATCCTCCAACCATATAGGATAACATCATTTTATGATATTGAAACACTCGAATTATTAATCTTAACCATGATAATATAATTTTAAATCCAATAAACTAAAAATTTAAATTACCTTAGGAATTTCCATCGAAAAAATATTACCATGGGTTAGAACTTCCAAAACATAAATCTTCTCACACTAAGAAGTCATTCAATCCATTCCTTTATATTTTTCATCCTCTCTGAGTCAAAAATTCATCAGTAGATCCCTGCATTCCATAATTGAATGAAAATATGATTCCACTATTCTAACAAAATACCATATATTTTATCATGAGAAAATGATCCAAAAATTAGACTCCCTAAGGAATAATTGAGATATTTCATACATTTACCTATATAACATAATATATTATTGTGTTGTAATCCATTTTATCCATGTTTTTTACATCTCCCTAAAATACAACTCTTCCTGTAATGGAGAATTCAGTTGTATGGTTCTCCCCACCATTAGATTCTCTTACTAAAATTACTTCCCATGGTCTATTGAAAATCCTAGTTTAATTATCATGTCAACATACTGAATATTATATGATAATACGATTCGGAACCCCAAAATTATTGTCATCATTAATACCAAACTAAATCACAAAAACCTCCACCATCAATGTATAGTGCCGAAATTTTTCAAATGATCCTCAATAATTCTCATATGATACTCAACACACACCTAAAAATCCCAATAAGGAATATATTATGTGTTTTAAAACCCACTTAATCAATTTACATGAAAAAGATTCTATTAAACATCATTTTTCATGTATTTTATAAAAAATTAATTATCACTAGATGTTGTGATTTCTCATTCCCTGAATCATTATTTATTAACACCTAATGATAATTATAGATTATTCCACCAACCACTCTGCTGTTTGGACCTGATCCATTGTGTATATTTATTGTTGTGTCCTTGAATATGTACCAGAACAGTCATTCATACTCTTATCTGATCATTAGTGCTCCAATGGTCTGACATACCCTTTTTTCATTGGAAAACCCATCCTAATCCTTTTCTAAATATAGAAAATACTTATAATATTTAACCAAAATCAACAATATATTATATTAAATGGGAAAAAATTAAACAAATTCACAAATGTACCAGTATGAATTATCCATATCAATTATTATATGGTGGATCTCACTACATAAAAAACACTACCAATAATGGTTTATATCTATCTATACCAAGATACATCTATCCCAATAAATAGTGAATGGAGGTAACTGTCCTTATCATACCTAAATACCAAGATGAAAAAAACAACATTCATCCATTCACAATTTATTAAAACATTACCATTAATATCTTCCAAATTTCATTTATAATGAGGTTCACAATATATATTAGCCTATGGTGAAATACCTACTATATATATTTACATATTCTAATCCTCATGAAAAACCTAAATAGGGTCCATAATTTAGTTATTGTGGCTCCTCTCCAACCCCCACCAATATTAATATTGAAAACAATCCATCCATGATGTCACTTCCATCATAGAGGATACACACCTATTTATCACTAAATTTTAATTACATCATCCCCATAAGTGTTTCATCATAACTAACTACACAAGGCCCAAACATGGCCCCTAATCAAATAAAAATCACACAACACTGCCTGTATACTGTTTTTATTGTCTTAATCTCATCCACACATTAGGTTTGTGCACACCTACACCCCCCAATAAACTAACCCAACTCATGAACTATGAGTCACAAGTCTCGTCAAACATTTGTTTCCCCATGACTAATTTTTTCAATGTACCCACTTCATATCATTGTTAATATAATAATTCACACTTTTTATCATTTCGAATAACCTAAAATCCCAAACATATCAGAGAAAAAATAAACGACCACACAAATTTTGGTGTCATTTCAAAGTAATGGGTTTTTAATTACACACTCACTATACTACAAAGTTCACATCCAATGACAATTGATACAAGAACCCAACTAGTTCTACCATAAAAACTACACCATTTTTCTATTTCATTATTATAGGATCTTTCCCCTAGAATGTAAATCAAATTATCTGGCTAACTAATGTAATCAATATGATTACTAATAGTGGGTGAATGGGTGCTATATTATTATTTTATTTTTTTCTCTGTTGTCATGAAACCTTCACCTTTAATTAATGTGATGTGAAATTTTGATAAAAATGAATATAAACACATCCACAAGCATTAAAACAATTTACATGGTTAAAAACTAAAAATGATAATATAGTCTTAGAATGAAATGAATATAATCCAATTCTGTACAAACCATAAGAAAATTATCCTTTCATGTGGTCAATAAATTTATGGAATGTAATTTTAATGACCCTTACTTTCTATGGAAATTTATTTTTTAATACATGGGAGTTTTATGAGTCCTCAGTTTCTAACGACGCTTGATTCTGAGGCTCGGTGTTCCTGTAAAAAATTTCAGAAGTACAGATCTGGTACCTTTTGTAAATGTATGAGAGGGTTTTTATATATTTTGAACCAGTGCTCCGAACTGAAATCTGAGGGCACCATTGAACTCACAGTGTCGGTGATTGTTTAATGAGAGCATCACCGTAGTAGTGTTCTAATGAGAATAGAAAATATATTTTGGGATTTTTAATTAGGTTAAATAAAAATATGTGTCTCTTATATTTATTTAATTGTTGGTTAAAACCATTAATAGGGTGTTGGAGGTGGATCCCACGACCCCATAACCTCCCATGGGAGGTTATGGTGGTGGGGCCCACCCGTGCATAACCTCCCTTGGGAGGATTTCAATGAGGTGGGGGACAAACGGGCTTGAACTCCTTTTAACTCCCCATTTATGTGGGATGTCAACTCTCCGCATTTACCCATTGTTTTAGTGTGCCAACTCCCTCACAATTAATTAATTAAACCCTTGAAATTAATTAATTGAATCCATTTGAATTCATGAAGACCTTTATAATAATGGATAAGGTATTATTCTATTTTGGTTGGCATAATATTTTGTTGGGAGAATTATGGAGAGGAGGAGTTATAGGAGAACTACATCTTCCAACGAAGAAGGCCCCCTTTCCACTGAAGAACGACATACAAGATCTTTGATCTTCGACCGAACCAAAAGAGTAGGAGCCGAATGCAAAGAACTCTGGCGAAGATTCTTCCTCAGATGCTTCTTGACATCAACTAATCGATGTTCGCCATTCCTCACCTTCCACTGTCATCGATTGACAAGCAAGGTAGTGGGATTTGTATTGTTTTTATTCCCAAGCATCGTCGTTCAATTTATGAATGAGAACCAAATGATAACACCATAACGACGAGGGATCAGACATCACAAACACGACCCGACCCTCCCCCTTTGATTGCTCTCATTTGTTGCCGATGGTGGCAGTGTAACAGAATCGTCGGAAGGAAGGATGTGGCGGAGCAATATGACCGATGTCGGGATAGTTGTGAAGAAAACTGGCAGCGTAAGGACCACCAGGTCGCCAGAGGGGCGCGACACCATCGCGCCCCGCGGGGGGAAGAGCCACGACCAGGAGGACCGTAGTGGTCAGAGACGGCATGAAATTGTCATGCCGTTCGGAGGAGATAGAGGCCATGCCCAGACCGAGCCATGATGGAGGAGGCGTGACGTAGTCACGCCACGCTGAGGGAAACAAGACCGTGGCATCATCGCACCATGGTGGAGGAGCCAGGAGGTTGGACGGTTTGGCTGTTGGAGGAGCCGAGCGGCTTGCCATTCATGCCTTTTGGGAGGATCAGGACCCCGTCAGGTCCCGCTTGAGCTGAAATAGCACCACCTGGCACCAGTTTCAGCAGCCACCTGAACAACAGAGCCTTTCGGGTGCCAGGGTAAGCATGCCTCCCCCTGGGTGCGGCGAGGGCAGACAATCGGGCCACCCTCCGCCGGGCCACCACGTGCTAGGCCACCCTCGGCCGGGCTTCCCTCAGCCGGGCCGCCATGGGTCGGGCCACATTCATCTGGGTAGCCCTCGACTGGGCTTCCATGGGCCGGGCCGACCTCGGGTCAGGCAGTCCCTTATGGTCGGGCCGCCTCCTCGATCCAGGGTGCCCCCTCGGGCCGGACCTCTTCCTTGGACTAGGTCAAACCCGCATACCGGTTCAGACTGGACCTGGACCCGTTGGCCAGTTTTCATCATTTCGTCCATAACATGTGCTACATGTGTCTGATCGATGAACCTTCTATGGTGACTGAAATTTTAGAGAGAGAAGGTTCTTTTGGAATATACAACTTTTGGTTTGGACGCATTTGGGGTATGTCTTGGTTGATTTGAACCTAAAATACAACATGGCCCCTGTGATAGAAATGCCAATAACTCAGAAAACGGGTGTCTGATTTGCGCGTCGTCTATTGCTTTGGCTTAAATATGATGATATAGAACTACTAGATACATAACCATGAGAATTAATGGTAGTTGATATATCGAAACATGGATCGAGTAGCAGACCCTCTAGGAATCGAGCATGCTTTGTGCATGAACCCTATGGCTGGCAGTGACTAAGAAGATTGGATCTTACGTGGACCTACTACTGTACCAGGATCCTCCAAGGATTCGACAGTGATGATTATGTACCAGGATAATTCATGGGTTCGACAGTGTTGGTACTAGATAGAGATCCCTTGTGGGTTCGATAGTGATGACTTTTGTACAAGGAACCTCCATGGGTTCGAAAGCACTGATATTGTTCCAGGATCCTACATGGGTTCGACAGAGGAGAAGATTCAGTGGGTACTAGTAATCATCTCTACCCCTCTACATGAGCTGTATACCTGTGTTTGACAAGTCTTGACTTTCTATTGTTAACATCGAGATGGTTGAATTCACTTCCTTTATGGAATGGCTTGTTCTTGGGATTGAGTGTTGGAGCCGGACTGTGATTGGTAACATAGGTATATTTATGTTCATATACCTAAGTAGGGATGTTTGATACTTCATGATTGTATCTTACTTCTGTGTTTCATCCTTAGTTGATTCTGGGAGACCTTCGTGGGTCTCGAATTCCCCTACTAAGTATTATTATACTCACCGCTGCATAGGCTTCACCCGTACCTTGATGTGTTCTGGGCAGAAGATGGTCAGTGGTGATCGAGGCTTAGGGTGACGGATGAGAGGCTTCTCGGAGATGGACTAGACGGGACGTACCTTAGGTACGTAGTGTTTGAGATCTGCACCTACCCTTCAGGTAGGATTCCCCGGTGGATAATCTATGAGTTGTTTTCCCTTTTTACTAGTACATGTACTTGTTGTTCAGTTAGGATTGTATACTAGCCCATTTACATTCAGAACACCATTCTTTTCTATATTAGTACTTTTTGCTTCCACTGCCTGTGTTCAGACTGTGTGTGTTACAGGTTTAAAATAAATGCCTTCCATTTTTTTCGTGGATTCACCTTTGATGTTATTCGCCATCCCCTGGCCTATGGAAGGCGGGTATGGGGTAGTCACGACAAGGTCCCCAAGGACGGGTCATGACAATTTAGTTTCAGTGGAGTAGGTTCTATCCAATAACTTAGACTCTTATTATTTTATCAGCAATGGTGTTATGTGTTTTAGGTGTGGTTATCAGTTTAGGGAAACTGGTGTTGGTGCGGAGGCCGAAGTATCCATTCACCAGGACTCTGACTTCTGACTTCCGACTCAGTGCATGAAAACAATTATTCCGTGTGTGTTTCCATTGAAAAGTTATCTTTGTGATTACTTTGTGTCAACTCAGCAGGTATATTTTTTTGACCATGGAGAACCTGTTTCTTTTCAGGATGGCCGCATGTAGGCAGCCAGCCAGGGCTCTGAGTGTTGTATGAGAAGGTAGCCCACCGAGCGAGGAGGCCTCGGAGCAGGAATCCATCACAGCGGAGGTACCACGGGTGCCACTACCTACATGGCCCTGGATACCACCATATCTAGATCTTAAGAGTGTACACCATCTGAGTGTGTTGCATGAGTTCTATCACCCGAGACCGCCTAGGTTTTGGGGCGAGATGGACCCACAAGCAGCTGAGGATTGGCAAGAGGCTGTTGTGAGAGTTTTCAGATTTATAGGGACACCAGCTAACCACATGGTGATCCTTTCCGCGATTCTCCTACATGTAGAATCAGGAATATGGTGGAGCCTGATGCTATAAGTGCATGAGGAGGCATCAATAATCTGGGTAGACTTCGAGAGTCTCTTCTAGTCAGAGTTTATTCATGTCACCCTTCATGTGGGGAAAATTCAGGAGTTGCTTCATCTGCATCGGGGAAGCATGATGGTGGCACTGTACTCACCGAGGTTCACCGACCTCTCGTGCTACTCCTCAGATATAGTACGATACCCATTCCCCAGGGCCCGGACATTTGATCAGGGACTCAAGAATGAGATCAGGGCTTCAATGATCTCCATCAGCATCCCGACACAGGTGGGGGTGCTAGAGTGAGCCATTTTTGTGGAGAATTTTAATGGTGAGCAGTCACCAGTATCGAGACCCACCACATGGAGACAGATAGCGGGGTATTCTGCAGTCATATGTAGATGGATTTCATAGAAGTCCAAGGGGACTTGGCCATCAGGTGGGAGACCCCAGGATACATGTTCGCTTGTGCGGGGCACCTGAGATAGATCCAACCATATGAGGAGCAGGAAGTGCTATGCGTGCAGAGGGCAGGGTCACATGGCTCATGAATATGAGACCCACTATGCAGATGTGCAGCAGAAAGTATAGGGACCTCCCAGGAGGAGGTAGAGGTTCGACCATGGTGTTCTGCTGGGAGCAGGCGGATGTGGCAGAGGGGCTAGCTGACCAGTAGGTGGAGGACGACGTTTCGAGGTCCAACCACCTCCAACACTAGGAGGTCCACCCGGATCACATGGAGCTGGAAGACAGAGGCGGTCTCATCTCCAGGAAGTCGAGGCCTATGACCACATCTCACTTGATCTCATTCGAGGTACTATCTATGTCTAATCTACCCTTGCTGCAGTACTTATTGACATAGGTGATAGTCATTCTTTTATTGTTGCTGCCATCATTCAGAGCTCAGAGATTCTGACTGAACCGTTGGCTCGATCATTAAGGCTAGAGAATCCTACAAGAGAATACTCGATGATTACGCATTGATGCCAGTAGTGTGAGCTTACTCAAAGAGGTGAGATATTCGGCTAGGACCTCCTCATAGCGGCATCGAGGCCTTATGAAGTCATCTTGGGTATGGACTGGTTATCTATAATCCATGCTCTGTTTGATAGTATTAGGTGCAAAGTGTGGTATGTCCACACAGATAGGACCAGGTTCACCTTAACCGGTGAGGAGGAATCCTTTGCAGCACATGACATGCTTAATCGGTGGAGGGTGTACCCAATCACTCATCAATTGGTCTACCTTACCCTAAGAGCATTGGATTCGAAGAGTCTGATATTTCTGGTTGCGGTGGATTCATATGCGTATGTTTTCCCTGACGATGTTCCAGGACTACCTCCTCGCAGATATGTGTAGTTAGACATTGATATGTACCCTGGGATATCTACTCCAGCATATAAGATGGCGCCTGCGGAGATTAGTGAGTTTCGGGAACAGCTGGAGGACTTGTAGGGGAAGAGATTTATCCAACCTAGTGTTTCACCCTGGGCATCCCCGATTTTGTTCTCCAAGAAGGCGGATAGGAGCTTGTGTATGTGTGTTGATTATCGGAACCTAAACTAAGTTCCATAAATAACAATTACCCACTCCTGATGTTTGACGACCTCTTTGATCAGCTCATGGGAGCACGGTGGTTTTCGAAGATAGACCTCAGATCATGTTATCACCATCTTAGAGTTCGAGATGAGGATTTACTGAAGATGTCCTTCAGGTGTTGATATGGCCACTCCGAGTTCTTGGTAATGCCATTCGGCATAACCAACACACCAACACTGTTCAAGGGACTCATGAACAGGACCTTCTAGCCATACCTCAATCGCTTTGTCGTAGTCTTCATTGAAGACATTCTGATTTACTCGACTATAGAGGAGGAGCATGACTACCATTTGTAGGAAGTACTGGACACACTTGGAGACCACCAACTTTATACTAAGCTCACGAAGTGCCATTCCTATATCTGAGACGTACACATTCTGGGACATGTCTTCATAGAGGCTGCAGTTGCAGTCGACTAAGAAAAAATTGAGGTAGTAATTTCTTGGGAGCCTCCAAGGAGTGTGACGGAGGTATGAAGGTTTCTGGGACTGGATGGGTACCATCAGAGATTTGTGCCAGAATTCTCCATAGTTTCATCACTACATTCATCCTTTATGTAGAAGGGGAAACCCTTTGTATGGTCAAAGAGATGCCAGCATATTTTTTAGGATCTGAGGCATAGGATGACTAGTGCACCCATCTTGAGGCTATCAGAGGAGGGTATTGGGTACGTAGTCTATTGCGATACATCAGGGACCAGACATGGGTGTGTCCTGATGCAGGAGAGAGTAGTGATCGCTTATGGTTCATGGTAGTTGAGACAACACGAAAAGAACTATTCTACCCATGACATGGAATTAGCAGTAGTGTTCTTCATCTTGAAGATGTGGCAGCACTATCTGATGGGCGAGCGTTTCACTGTCAATAATGACCACCAGTGTCTCGGGTACATCTTATCATAGAAAGAACTGATCCTGAGACAACAACATTGGCTTGAGTTCCTCCAAGATTATGACTTCAAGATAGTCTATACTCCTGGGAAGGGTAATTTTATAGAAGATGCTCTCAGCAAGAGATCAGGAATTCAGCTACTAGGAGAGGTGACAGAGCAGCTGGCCGCATTCCAGATATCCTTTGTGGATCGGGATCGATCATCCATTCTACAATCTCTTACAGTCAAACCTCTACTTCTTTAGAGAGTTAGGGAGGAGCAACATGGTGATATTGACTGCGAGGCTCGACATGCATAGAAACCCACAGGGAACACACCTGATGGGTTTTCTGTAGGTGGAGAGAATGTCATTCTCTTCAGAGGATGTACTATGGTACCAGTAGCACATCATGAGGATGTGTTGAGGGAGTTCCACACATCTCCTCTAGAGGAATATCTAGGTATGGTGATGATATATCGGGACCACTGATGATAGCCCCATGGTCCAGATATGAAGAATATAGTAGCACAGTATGTTTCCTAATGCCTCACTTGTAATCAAGTGAAGGAAGAGCACCATGTTCTAGTCGGATTTGTTCATCTCTTAGAGGTCCCAGAGTGGATGTGGGATGGGATATCCATGGATTTCGTGATGGGAATTCCACGTACATCTAGACGACATGACTCTATCTAGGTGATTGTCGACCGACTCACCATGTCGGCCCACTTCCTCCGATCAGAGATCAGGGTTCAGTAGAGAGTCTGGGACACCTCTATGTGCGGGAGATCGTACGACTTCATGGTGTGCCATCGATGATCGTCTTAGATCGAGAGTCTCGTTTCTCTTCCTGGATTTGGAAGGGGTAGAAGGATTCTTTCAGGACCCATCATCCCTTGAGCTACGCCTTCTATCAATAGATGGATGGTCAGACTGAGAGGACAATTTAGTATCTCGAGGACATGCTCCATGCATGCGTCCTCTAATTCGGACACAGCTGGGAGGATCACTTAATCTTCGTAGAGTTTGCATATATCAACAGCAAACACTCCACCATCACATTGGAATCTTTTGAGGTACTGTACAACCAACCTTCCAGATTGCCTCTGTGCTAGACTGACCTAGGGGAGTCAGTACTTATGGGACCAGAGATGGTTCGGTTTATGACGGAGAAGGTGGAGATCATCAAGGAGTAGATGAATACTGCACAGAGAAGGAAAAAGACAAATGCTGATACGCGAAGGAGACCTATGGAGTTCGAGTATGGTGACCACATCTTTTTATGGATCTCACCTCGACGAGGTCTACAGAGATTTGGCCATGGATGAAAGTTGTCTTCGCAATTAATTGTACAATTCCAGGTCCTCAGCAGAGTTGCCATAGTGGATTACCGGTTATCTCTTCCACCTCAGTTGCACAAGGCGCACGACCTCTTCCACGTATCTCAGCTAAGCAGATACATGGACGACCCTTCCCACGTCATCCACCATGGAGAGATAGACATCGATGACGGGGTGACTTTCATAGAGGTTCCAATGGATATCGGGGATTGATAGAAGCATGTCCTACGTGGATGGTCAATACCTCTGTTGCACGTTCGTTGGCAGCAGGGGAACCTTTAGGAGATCACATGAGAGATGGAGGCTCAGATGCATGCTCAGTATCCCTATTTGTTCACTTAGTGTGATTTGTAGCTTACAGTGATGTAAATACCTAAGGTTAGGAGAATGTAAAGACTCTGAATTTTCGTTGGATTTTTTTATTACATGGGAATTTTATGAGTCCGCAGTTTATGACGGTGCTTGATTCCGCGGCCCGGTGTGCACTGAATCAATTTCTGAAGTTGTGTTTAGATACGTTCAGTAAAAATATGAGCGGTTTTTTATATCATTTGAAAAGATTCTCAGAACAGAAATCCAAGGGCACCGTTGAACACATAGCTTTGGTGAATGCTTAGTGAGACATTCACCGCAGTTGCGTTCTAATGAGAATGGAACATAGATTTTGGTATTTTTAATTAATTTAAATAAAAATAAGTGTATCTTATTTTTATTGAAGTGGTGGTTAAAACCTCTAAGAGGGGGTTAGTGGTGGGGGCCACGACACCCTAACGTCCCATTAGAGTTTATGGTGGTGGGGCCCAATCGTGCATAACCTACCTTTGGAGGATATCAATGAGGTGGGACCCACAATGGCTGGAACTCATTTTAACTGCCCATTTATGTGGGTTGTCAACTCTCCACCTTCATCCATTATTTTAATGTGTCATCTCCCTCAAAATTCATTAATTAAACCACTGCAATTAATTTATTGAATCCACTTTAATTCATGCCAACCATTAATATAAGGGATATGATTTTATTTTATATTGGTTGGCATAGTAATTTTTTGGGAGAATTAAGGAGAGGATGAGTTCATGGATATTGACATCTTATAATGAAGAATACCCCCTTTCCACCGAAGAATGATGAACACCATCATTGATCTTTGAACAAACAAAAAAGAAGGAGCTGATTTCAAAGAATGCTGACGACGCTTCTTCCTCGGACACTTCCCGACGTCACTGAATTGATGTCTTCCATTACTAACCTTCCACCATCATCGATCGACAAATGAGGTAGGGGGATTTGAATTTTTTTCTTCCTGAACTTTGTTGTTCAATTTATTGTTGAGAACCGAATGATAACACCATAACGAGGAGGGCTTGGGAAACATGAACATGGCCCGACCCTCCCCCTATGATTGCTCTCATTTGTTGATGATGTCTGTTGCGCAACTACACCATTGGAAGGAAGGACCACAGTAAAGGAACGCGACTGGTGTCGGGCCGACCGTGAAGACAATCATGAGTTCAAGGACCGCCGGGTTGCCGGAGGGGCGCAGTGTAGTCGCGCCGCGTGGAGGAGCTCAAGATCATGGTCAGGGCGTGCCATAGTGGAGGGCGCATGGCGCTGACGCACATCGTGGAGGGAAGCAGGACCACGGCACCATCGCACCTAGTTGGAGGAGTTGGGTGGCCAGTTGGAGGAGCCGAGCTGCTGGTCGTTCGTGCCAGATGGGAGGAGTGGGACCCAGTTAGGTCCCGCGTGTGCTCAACTGACACCACCTGGCACCGGATTCGGCTCACACCCAAATGAACGAGTTGTTCGCGTTCTAGGGGGGCGCGCGCCTCCCCTCATGGCACAGCTAGGGCAGGCCGTCGGGTCTCCTCCGGCTGCCCTTGTCCGTGCCGCCACGGGCCAATCCTCCCTTGTCAGTGCCGCCACGGGCCAAGCCTCCCTCGATTCTGGGAGGGTTCTCTCCTGGAGCCACGTGTCGAAAAATCAACTAGCACAAAGTATCATGTTGATGTATCTTGTAGATTCATATCATCAGATGGAATCCAACGTGACAAACGGCGCATCAATCGGATGCCCGGTCTGTGAGTTACTGGTATTTCCATCCCCAGGACCCGCTTGGTTTCTAGGTTCAAACAAACCCGTCCATACCCCAACTATGTCAAAACCTAATGTGGTTTATTCAAATAGAATCATATCACTCTAATATTTATGTCACCGCAGATGGTTCTTCGATCAGACACCCGTAGACCACCTTATGGGCGGAATGGTGAAAACTGGACAACGGGTATGGGTCCGGTCTGACACAGTCAGGCCGACTAGGACCGACTCGGTCCGGACTGGGGTCCGACCAGGTCTGATGAAGTAGATGATCCCAAGGGGGCGGCCCGGCCGAGGGAGGCTTGGCCCGTAGCGGCACGGACAAAGGCTGCATGAGGAGACCTGACGGCCTGCCCTAACTGTGCCAAGGGGGGAGGCGCGCGCCCCCTAGAAATAGAACGACTCTGTCATTTGGTTGTGAGCCGAAACAGGTGCCAGGTGTGTTGAGTCAATATGGTTTTCTTTATGAATTTTTCATTCCTTCTTGTTTTGAAAATCACAAACACCTTTCTTTAAGGAAAATTTCTTTTATAAGGAAAATTCCTTTTATAAGGAAAATTTATTTTACAAGGAAAATCGCTTTTGTAAGAAAAATTATCCTTATCATATTTTCATCCATATATTTCCTAAGTATAAGATTCGGATTAATTTATACATTCTCGAAATTGTTTGAAACAATAATATGAAGCATTCTGTTTTAGTATTCGAATTCTGGATAAGAACTGTAAGGAAGTTTCACTCCGAATTCCAGATGAGAACTATAATAAAGATTCATTCCGAATTCCAGATACGAACTCTGATTATGTTCTACTCCGAATTCTGGATACGAATCCTTATGATTTTCAACATCGAATTCTCATTACGAATTCTGATGATGAATTCTCATTACGAACTCTGATGATGAATTCTCATTACGAATTCCGATGACGAATTCTCATTATGAATTCTGATGACGAATTCTCATTCCGAATTCTCATTCTAAATTCACCTATTAAATAAAATCTGATCATCTTTTCTTTATTCAATACGAATTTATTTAGACTCCGAAAATTATTTTTGGTTAGACTCCGAACATTCATTTTTCTTACGCTTTTATAATTTGTCTACTCATTAATATATTTTTACACTCCGAACTTTCACTCCGAATCTTCACTCCGAACTTTTTAGTTTAGACTTAAAATGATGTCGTACATTCTGTTACACCTGTTTTGTTACAAAATGATGTCATCTATTCTGTTATAAACTAACTGTTGTTTAAGTTACACATGTACAGGTCCCTCCGATTTTTAAGGAAAACATGACCGTTGGAAAGGAGGACGATCTTGCCTATAAATAGGAGCTCATTTGAAAGAGCTCGATGATGACGGATGAATGACTTCTTCGACATTGTGAATACATGATGTTGAAGTGAATTCTATAGAGAGAGGCTCTTATCAACTATCAAGCTTCATGAAACTCCAAATTTTGGTGATTACATTTGAGGAATTCTAGAGATTGGATGACAGAGGTTTCCACACCTTGAAGTTGAGGGATTCCTTGCTGAGGAAGATAGAGGTTTCCAACACCTTGAAGTTGTGGGCTTCCTTGCTGAGGAAGATAGAGGTTGCCAACTAACTTGAAGATGAGGGCTTGCAGGGATAGCAAGACAGAGACTCCGATCTTCGTATCAAGGGCTTACCTTGGTGTGGGTAAGACAGACTTGCTTAAAAGTATAAATCAAGGGACCTTTATCCCTGGTTGTTGGATAACCTTCTCTTTGGGTTAAAATACTTATTTCTTGTTGCTTGTAGTTTTACTACTTGTTTGTTTCTGGTGCTTTTTGTATTATAAGGAAAGTATAACTTTCTTATACTTCCTTACATATACTCTGTTTCATTTAGATTCTAAACGCTTTAAGGTAGAATTTCATTTTGTAATCTTTTGTTAAGTTTCAATTTCCAGAACCATATTTCCGGAACCTACTTTCGGAATCTCTTTCCAAGTTTTCATTTGGTGTTAGAGGTGTTGTGAATTTTCTTAGTTTAACCTTGTTAAAATTAGTCCTTTCCTTTGCTTAAGGAAAACATTGTTAATTGTAACTAACTTTAAAGGATCCAAAGGAATTTTTAAAGTATACAATACACCCCCACCCCTCTTGTATATTGAGCATCTACATTACTATTTAGATCCTACAATTGGTATCATAGGAGATCTCTGAAATACATGTACTCACGTATAAGTTTTTTTTGCTCACTTTATCATTTCGAACATTCCCATTCCGAACATTCTCATTCCGAACATTGTTATTACGAACTTTTTCTACTAACAATTTTGTGTGCTAAAGGTTTTTAAGTATGGAAGGAATTAATAATGGTTCTATTGGTAATCTAAATCCTACAAGACCACCAATCTTTGATGGTAACGATTATGAGTACTAGAGAGATCGAATGAAGACTTTTTTTATCAATACTGGAGTAGACAAATTTGTTATGCTTACGGTTGATTATAAAATTCTTGATAAGGAAGTTAGATCTTTTACTAACCAGGAAAAGAAAGAGTATCAACTCAATTATAAGGTACGCAATACTTTTCTTTTTTCAATGACTAGAAATGTATATAGACAAATTTCTTCTTGTGAAGCAACTAATTTTATCTAGAAGAAGTTAGAAGTTACACACTTTGGAACTTCTAAAGTGATTGAGACTATGAGAGCTATGCTTAGAGCTAAATACCATGGCTTCAATTTTCCTTATGGTGAACCAATTTGTAATGTTCAAAAGAGATTTATGACTATCGTAAATAGATTACAGTCTATGGGAGAAAATGGGTTAGATGATGAAGCACTTGTGGATAAGATAATTGATATCATGCCCAATGAGTGGTAATCCAAAATAATAGCTATAGATGAGAACAGGAAGGTCACTCAAATTTCTCTTGATGAGTTATTTGGAAATCTTCTCCAACATGAAACCAGAATGAAGGGAGATGCCGACAACATCAAAAAGAAAAATGGGAATGATACTGTTGCTTTTACAACAACATCAAATAATATGAAATCTAAGACTCCTGAGAGTGTAACCAGATCCAAGTATAAGAAGATGGTTATTCAATCAGATTATAGTGAAAGTGAAATCTCAGAAAATTAATTAGAAAATCTTTCTCGAAGGATGAACAAGATAGCTAGTCAGAGAAATTTCCAATCCAAGTATAATAAGAATGAAAGGAAAGATAGGAAAGATGTATAAGTCACATGTTATAAATACAAGAGAGCTAGAAATATTAGACCAGATTGCCCTTTTCTCAAAAATAAAGAAAGGAAAGAAAAGCATTCAGACAGGAATAAAAAGAAGTATTATAAAGCCAAAGCTAAGAAAGTGCTGGAAGCAAATGATACCTGGAGTGCCAGTGGTGGTGACTCTTCAGATGAATCTTCTGATTATGAATCTTCAGGAAAGAAGAATCCTGGTCTTATACCCAGATTACCTATTGATAATCATTATTTTATGGCTAAGGTACGAAATTCGGAATAATTGACCAATTTTTTTAAATTCTAATGGTAGTAAGTATTATAACTCTTATGATGAAAAATCCTCTTCTGATGATGAAAATACTTTACCTACTTATGAAGAAGTTTCTAGGTTTGCTGAACTTTTTGAAATTGAGAGTTCGAAACTCAATAAAAAACTTGATAAGCCAAAATCTAGGAATAATATTCTTACAAAAGAGATATTAGATCTTTCTAAATATCTTGATAGGAAAAATGCTGATTTTGAATGTATTTCAAAAAATCTTGAGGAAGTAAGTTCTGAGTAGAACCAACTTTCTAAAGAGTTAGAAAGAGTAATTTCTAAGAAAAATGTTTTCGAGCCTAGCTCTATTTCTAAAACTAATGATTTTGAGGATAACAACTTGATTATAAAACTCAAGTCCAAATTTTTTTTCTTAAAGAAGTGTTTATCAATCTTTACCCATGGTAAAGAAAATTTTGATAAAATGTATTCCCAAATACAACCTTTAAGAAATAAATCCAGATTTGGTTATACCCATGCAAAACAAATTTTTAGTAACAATTATTTTGTTCCTCAAAGTGCCCCATTTTGTACTAAGTGTCAATGTGGTGGTCACTGGGCAAATAATTGTTCCATAAACAAAACCCAATCTCTAGGATTTCACAAAGCTTACTTTTCTAAGAAGATGTGGGTTCCTAAAAATTTTTTATCTAGAAATCTCAGATCCAAACATCTTTGGATACCGAAAGTCTAATTTTCTTCCCGATTTCAGGAAAATAAAGAGAGTAACTGCAATAATACATGGTACATGGATAGTGGATGTTCTCGGCACATGACTGGTAACAAAATCTATTTTGAAAAGATTATCAAAACGAAAGGAGGGAAGGTAAATTTCGGAGATAATGCTAAGGGAGAGATTGTTGGTATTGGCAATATTGTTCTTTTAGGTAAAACTATGATTTAAAATGTTCTTTTTGTTAAGGGTCCTAAGCACAACCTCATTATCATAAGTCAATTATGTGATGAAGGTTACCTTGTTAATTTTAGGAATGATATGTGCTTAGTTCACAATTCCAAGGAAGAATTTATTCTCTCAGCCAATAGGTAAGAGAATGTTTACACTTTGAACTTAGAAGACCTCAGGAGACAAGATTTACCTTACCTAAGTGCAATGTAAGATCATTCTTGGTTGTGGCTTAGAATACTAGGTCACTGTAAACTTAGAAACCTATATAAACTCACTAAGAAGAAACTAGTAAAGGATCTACCCAAGCTTAGATTTGATTCTTCTAAAGTTTGTGATCCTTGTCAATATGGAAAGCAACATAAATATAGTTTTAAATCAGTCAGTGAAGTCTCAACAACTGATGAATTGTAGTTAGTGCATATGGATCTTTTTGGTCTAACACAAACTGGAAGTATTGGAAGAAAATACTATGTGTTTGTTCTAGTTGATTATTACACTAGTTTTACTTGGGTTTATTTTCTAGAAAATAAGTCTGCAACTTTTTCTTATTTCAAAAGTTTTAGAGCTCAATTTAAAAATGAGAAAAACCTTCCATTGAAAACTATTCATAGTGATCATGGAGGAGAATTCCAAAATTCTGATTTTGAAACTTTTTGTAGTAGAAAAGGTATTACTCACAATTTCTCAGCACCTAGAACTCCTCAAAAAAATGGTGTAGTTGAGAGAAGAAATTGAATTCTTCAAGAGAAAACTAGAACCATGTTGAGTGAATATTCTATAGCTAGAAATTTCTGGGCTGAAGCTCTATGTACTGCTTGTTATACTATAAATCGAGTTTTCATTAGACATTTTCTTAATAAAACTCCTTATGAGTTATGGAATGGTAGAAAACCAAGACTATCCTACTTCAAGGTTTTTGGTTGCAATGTATTTATTTTGAATACTAAAGATAACCTACATAAATTCGCGCCAAAATCTGATGAAGGAATTTTCTTAGGTTATTCCGCAACTTCTAAGGCTTATAGAGTTTTTAATAAAAATACTTGTACGATTGAAGAAACAGTGCATGTAAAATTTGATGAGTCTGATCCTTTTGATTTTAAACCATCCCAGCCTACATCCTCAGATGTGTTTTCAAAAACTGATTGTCAACCTATGATAGATGAACCTTCTGATAAGGATAATGTTCAAGAAGATATTTCTAAAACATTTACTCCAGAAGACTTTCTACCCTATGTTGATGAACATGCTTTTCAAAACCCAAATCATGTGTTTCTTAAGAATCATCCCAATGATAGTATCATTGGTGATGTAAATCAACCTCTAAGAACTAGAATTTCCTTAAGAAATAAAGTAGAACATCTAGCATTTCTTTCCCAATTAGAACCTAAAAGCACTGATTAAGCTTTAGGTGATGATGATTGGATCAACGCCATGAAAGATGAACTAAATGAATTTTAAGGGAATAAAGTATTGACCTTGGTTGAAAGACCTATGGAAACTTCTGTTATTGGAGTAAAATGGGTTTTCAGAAATAAATGTGATGACAATGGAGTCATAGTAAGAAATAAAGATATACTTCTTGCTAAATACTATAATCAGCAAGAGGGAATAGACTATGAAGAAACCTATTCTCTAGTAGCTAGACTTGAATCTGTCCGTATTCTACTTGCCTTTGCGGCATTCATTAATTTTAAACTTTTTCAGATGGATGTGAAATGTGCTTTTCTTAATGGTTATGTTCAAGAGGAAGTATTTCTTGAACAACCTCCTGTCTTTGAAGATACAAAACATCATGGTCATGTTTTTAGATTTACCAAAGCTCTGTATGGTCTTAAACAAGCCCCACGAGCATGGTATGATATACTCACTAGATTTTTGCTTCAAAATAACTATGTTAAGGGAAATGCAGATCCAACCCTTTTTATAAAGAAAGATAAGAAAACTGTTTTGATTGTTCAAATTTGTGTTGATGACATCATATTTGGTTCATCTCAGCAATCTTTGACCGACTCTTTTGCAAGTCTAATGAAATCTGAGTTTGAAATGAGTATGATGGGTGAGGTAACTTTTTTCCTTGGTTTTAAAATTTCTCAAAAACTAGAAGGAACCTACATATTCAACATAAGTATATTAAATATCTTCTTAATAAATATGGTTATGAAAACACTAAGAGTATAAGTACTCTTATTGGTACCTCAAACTCTTTAGATCTTGATGATGCTGGTAAACTAGTAGATCAAACATATTTTAGAGGTACGATATGAAGTTTACTTTACTTAACATCTAGTCGACCAGACATAATGTTTTTAGAATGCTTATATGCAAGATATCAATCCAATCCTAAGGAATCTCACTTAAAGGTGGTAAAAAGAATTTTTTGCTACCTTAAGGGAACTATAGATCTAGGATTATTTTATACTTCTAGAAATGTTTTTATTCTAAAAAGCTTTTCTCATGCTGAAATTGGTGGATGTAGAATGGATAGAAAAAGTACATCCGGAACTTTTCATTTAATAGTAGATTCATTAGTTTCTTGGTCTTACAAGAAGCAAAATTCTGTAGCACTCTCCACTGCTGAAGCCGAATATGTAGCAGCTGGATGTTGTTGTGCTCCAGTGTTGTGGATGCAACACACACTCACAGGCTATGGCTTGAGTTTTACTAAAACTCCAATTTTGTGTCATAACACAAGTGCCATTGCCCTAAGTAAAACCCATGCACATCACTCTCGTGCAAAGAACATAGATATTAGGCATCACTTTTTTAGGGATCACACACTAAAAGGATATATCATTCTTTAATTTATCAGAACGCAGGATCAACTTGCTGATATTTTCACAAAATCTTTGCCTTATGATAGATTTGAATACATTAAATATAAGTTCGGAATGATAACCATAAGGTAATATTTCTTAATTAGATTTCTGTTGAAAAATTATCCTTACAGTAATAAACTCCTTTTTATAGGGGGAGTAAATTTTATTGTTAGAGTAACTAAGTTTTTCAAAGTTTTTTTTCAAACATTTAGGAACTAAAATTCCGAAATGATAATTTTCAGAACTAAAATTTTTCCAGAATAGATATTTTCATATAGAAAACTTTTGGAATGGAAATTTTCATATTGAAAACTTCCGGAATGAAAATTTCATACTGCTATTTCCATAATGTGATTTTTGTACCGAGGTTTTCATAATGAGCTTTTCGTTTTTCAGTTTCCTGTAATGAAATTTTTGTACTGTGTTTTCCGTAGTGAGTTTGTTTTTCGTAGTGATTTTTTGCGATCTATGTATTTTCGTAATAAATATTTTTCGTAGTTTTTTTTAGAATGTTACCCATTACGAATAATCCTCATAAGCCAATCTGATAGGTATGATTTCCTTACTCAATGTTTTTGTAGTTATACTTTACTTGATGGTATTTTCTTATATTTTTTTTTGGATTATAGTTTTCATAAATCTTTGTTTTAATAAAAACATCAAAAGATCGGATTCAATATTTCTTGAGAATTGTTTTTCAACTGTCAGATCTGATCTCACCTTGTCACAACTGTTCGATCAACTGAGGAAGTTCAACCGTCTTCTCGTTGCCTATATAATGGGCACCCCAAATGATTGTCCCACATCGGTTTTCAAGATCCATCATCTCAAAGCTCTTCCTCTCCATTTTAAAACCTTTCAGAACTTCAGCTTTATTCATTCCGAACTTCTCATAGGTCTTCAGATCCGAATGTTTGTGGAAGTAGCTTCTCAAGACATGTCTTCCTCCAAGAAGATTTCAAAGTGGTTAGTTTATAGAGAAAGGTTGGTTCATCCTGATTTCTTCAACAAGTATGATTCTCTCATATCCAAAAATATTAAGCTCAACGGATGGGAAGATGTTGCTGTATCCAAGCCCGGAAATCAAGATTAAGATTATTCATATTTTCTTATAGAGTTTTATGAGATAATTTCCTTCTATAAGGAAGATGACCAGGAGAAGTTGTCGTTTAAGTATTATGGCAAGACTTATAAGCTTTCTTATGCCAAGGCAGCCAGCTTGGTAGGTATGAACAATGAAGGAGAAGCTGATTTTATTTCTCATGTGTTTCCGGATTCAATGGGAATCTTCGACAAGGAAAAGTCTTCGGAAACTCTCAGTCCGTCAGATGATAAGGCTCCAAAGATTGCTTCTTTGTTTACAAATTTCTGGATTCTAGAGTTATGGGTACAAGGCCTTATCGTACCGATAAAGGGTGACAAAGATAGTCTGAAGAAGAGTGAGATTTATATCCTAGATTTTCTGATAAATCTGAGGAAGTTTAATCTGATGAAACACATTTTTATTACTCTTGATAATTTTAAGAAATGGAATTTGAGAGATCAGATCATAATGTACCCAGCAATCCTCTCAAAATTGATTGTTCGTTGCCTTGAGTGTTTCATGGAGTCTTGCAAGTCTATGCCAAGGGTTTTCAAGATCATGTTGGTGAGTGATGGTACTCTCAAAAGGATGGATGTAGCCTTCGACATGAAGACTGGTCAGTTTATTGATTTACCTTCTCAGGAAGAAGCGGTTCTGAAAGTTGCTGATCTGGAATCCTCTAAGCCAGTGATGAAGATAAAGTTGAAAGAAGTTGAAGTTGAAGTAGAGAATCCCAAATCTAAGGATGTTCATTCCGCACCTCCAAAACCGAAGAAGAAGAAATCTTACCCAGATTACGTAGTTGGCAAGTGGAGGGAAATCAAAGAGAAGAGAGTCCAAGGGGAGCCTCAGTTTGTCTTAGATCCTGTGGAGGCTAAGGCCTTGAAGGAAAGAACTGCGGATGAGCTAGAAAAACAAGTGAAAGGAAAGAATATTAAGAAAAAGATGTCTGATGCTGAGGTATCTCAGGCTTTGTTAAAGTTTAATGAAATGGTTTTCGCAAACATTTTTGCTCCGAGATCTTTTTCTTTGGAATCTCTACCTGAGACTCGAGGAAGAAACTTTGTCACTCCGGAAGAAGTAGTTGCTAAGAAATGATGAGGAAGTAGACTAGATTGATCAAGTGGAAGAGGAAGAAGCTGTTGCTGAAAGAATTTGTGAATCCGGATATGTTTTAATGAAAGTAGATGATTATAAGGGGACACCTTCAGAACACGTGTCGCTCCGATCTTCAGAAGCTGAATCATCGAAGTTTGTCCCTCCGGGGAAGGATGGGAAAGAAGGAGAAGAATAGGTATCCTATCCTGAAGGGGAAGAACAATTTCTACATGATATTGCTCAAATGGATAACGTAGAAGGTGGTTCTCAGAAAGTTGCTGATGATGAAGACAATGTTGTTCAAGTGTCTGACAATGAAAAGAGAACTCCGGAACATGATTCTATTATAAAAAAGGACAAGGGAAAGCAACTTGTTGTTGATACCCCGAGTTCTGTGGTAGTAAAGAGAAGGGAAGATGGTGATTCTTCTGAGAAGAAGGTTGAGAATTTTGAAGAAGAAGATTCACCAAGAAAATTCTTGGATTTGGAGTCATCTTTGTTGGGGCATGACATTGTTGTTCAGTCGTTAATGAAGTTGGTAGGTACTATTCCGACTTTCTCAAGTATTGATTCAAGATTTTATAAGCTCCACCATGCTTTGAATCATAAAACAGTCTCCGTATCCATGGTTATGGACAAATGTGTTGAGATAGAGGCTCAGTTCAAAACTTTATTTGTCGGCTATGAAGCCCACAAAAGATCTTGAAAGCGGATGACTAGTTGGTCGAGGAAGACTGTGGAAGAGATGAGGCTCTTTGATGAATTCCAAGGCAATGTGAAGGATTCCATTAAGACATAAGACAGGAAGATAAATGAGCTTACTTAATATTTTGAAGAAAAGCTGATAGATGAAAAGAATTTCCGGATTCAAGAAGTCAGAGATCTGAATGGGAATCTAAATTCTGTTTCTGAAAACTGGAAGTTTGAAAGGGATCATCGGATTGAGTTTGAAGAGAAATTTAAGGCTCAAGAAGAAAATTTTAAAGCTTAGGAAGAAAATAATAAAGCTCGGGAAGAAAATATTGAAGCTCAAAGGGAAAAAATTTTTGTTTTAGAGAAGAAAGTCAAGGAAGACTATAAAGACTTGAAGAAAATAAAGACTATTCTTAAGGGTCTCATGGCGAAGGAAGAAGATCCAAAATAGACAGATCTGATCTTTTATTGTATCTAAATTTCTTTGTTTCTGAGCTTTCAAACTTAATGAAAATTTGTTCATGCTCGTTTCTTTTGTTGTTGCTACTAATTTTTCAGGTACATTATTATATTTTCCATTCCCTTGAATTATTTTTGAAAATCACAAAGGGGTAGAAGGAAAAGAACCCTAATAAAGGGGGAAAAATAATCTTAACAAAGGGTGAGAAAGAAAACAAACTCTAATAGAGTTTATCTAAGGAGGAGTTTCTAATTAATGAAGACTTTCTTATTCATAATAAAATATCATTCCGGAAATCTAGAATACGATCCTTAGAGTTTCAATGACTAAGGGGGAGTTAATCGTATTCATCAACATCCATAAGCAAAGGGAGATAAGCTTTAATGTTTTCTTTCTTCTAAGACTTTATTTTTCATAAGGATGTTTGTGCTTTCTAAAAAGGGGGAGATTTTTGAGTCAATAAGGTTTTCCTTATGACTTTTCCATTCCTTCTTGTTTTGAAAATCACAAACACCTTTGTTTAAGGAAAATTTCTTTTATAAGGAAAATTGCTTTTATAAGGAAAATCACTTTTGTAAGAAAAATTATCCTTATCATATTTTCATCCACATATATCCTATGTATAAGATTCGGATTCATTTCTATATTCTTGTAATTGTTTGAAACTTTGATATGAAGCATTCTGTTTTAGGATCCAAATTCTGGATAAGAACTGTAAGGAAGTTTCACTCCGAATTCTAGATGAGAACTGTAATAAAGTTTCATTCCAAATTCCAGATACGAACTCTGATTATGTTCTACTCCGAATTCTGGATACGAATCCTTATGAAGTTCGACATTGAATTCTCATTACGAATTCTGATGATGAATTCTCATTACGAACATTGATGATGAATTCTCATTACGAATTCCTATGACGAATTCTCATTACAAATTCTGATGATGAATTCTCATTCCGAATTCTCATTCCGAATTCACCTATTAAATAGAATCTGATCATCTTTGCTTTATTCACTCTGAATTTATTTAGACTCCGAAAATTATTTTTGGTTAGACTCCGAACTTTCATTTTACATAAGCTTTTATAATTTGTCTACTCTTTTATATATTTTTACACTCAAAACATTCACTCCGAATCTTCACTCCGATCATTTTAGTTTAGACATAAAACGATGTCATACATCCTGTTACAACTGTTTCTTTACAAAACGATGTCATCTATTCAGTTATAAACTAACTGTTTGTTATGTTACACGTGTACAGGTCCCTCCGATTTTTAAGGAAAATATGACCGTTGGAAAGGAGGCCGATCTTGCCTATAAATAGGAGCTCATTTGAAAGAGCTCGATGATCACTGATGAATGACTTCTTCAACATTGTGCATACATGATACTAAAGTGATTTCTAGAGAGAGAGGCTCTTATCAACTCTCAAGCTTTGTGCGACTCCGAATGTTGGTGATTACATTCGAGGACTTTTGGGGATAGGATGAAAGAGGTTTCCAACACCTTGAAGTTGAGGGCTTCCTTGCTGAGGAAGAAAGAGGATTCCAACACCTTGAAGTTGTGGGCTTCCTTGCTGAGGAAGATAGAGGTTTCCATCTAACATGAAGATGAGGGCTTGCGGGGATAGCAAGACAGAGACTCCGATCTTCGTATCGAGGGCTTACCTTGGTGTGGGTAAGACAGACTTCCTTAAAATTATAAATCAAGGGACCTTTATCCAAGGTTGTTGGATACCCTTCTCTTTGGGTTAAAAGACTTATATCTTGTTACTTGTAGTTTTACTACTTGTTTGTTTCCACTGCATTTTGTATTATAAGGAAAGTATAACTTTCCTATACTTCCTTACATATACTCTGTTTCATTTAGATTCTATACGCTTTAAGGTAGAATCTCATTTTGTAATATTTTGTTAAGTTTCAATTTCCAGAACCATATTTCCGGAACCTACTTTCGGAATCTCTTTCCAAGTTTTCATTTGGTGTTAGAGGTGTTGTGAATTTTCTTAGTTTAACCTTGTTAAAATTAGTCATTTCCATTGCTTAAGGAAAACATTGTTAATCTTAACTAATGTTAAAGGTTCCAAAGGAATTTTTAAAGTATACAATCCACCCCCCCTCTTGTATATTGAGCATCTACATCATTATTTCGATCCTACAATTGGTATCAGAGGAGGTCTCTGAAATACTTGTACTCATGTATAAGTTTTTCTTGCTCACTTTATCATTCCAAACATTCCCATTCCGAACTTTCTCATTCTGAACTTTTTTATTACGAACTTTTTCTACTAAAAATTTTGTGTGCTGAATGTTTTTACATATGGCAGGAATTAATGATGGTTATATTGATAATATAAATCCTACAAGACCACTAATCGTTGATGGTAATGATTATGAGTACTGGAGATATCAAATGAAGAATTTTGTTATTAATACTGGAGTAGACAACTTTGTTATGCTTACGGGTGATTATAAAATTCCTGAAAAGGAAGTAAGAACTTTTACTAACCAGGAAAAGCAAGAGTATCAACTCAATTATAAGGTACACTATACTTTTCTTTGTTCAGTGACTAGAAATGTATATAGCCAAATTTATTCTTGTGAAGCAACTAATTGTATCTGGAAGAAGTTAGAAGTTACACACTTTGGAACTTCTAAAGTGATTGAGACTAGGAGAGATAGGCTTAGAGCTGAATACCATGGCTTCAATTTTCCTTATGGTAAACCAATTTGTAAAGTTCAACAGAGATTTATGACTATCGTCAATAGCTTACAGTCTATGGGAGAAAAAGGGTTAGATGATGAAGCACTTGTGGATAAGATAATTGATATCATGCCCAATGAGTGGTAATCCAAAAGAATAGCTATAGATGAGAACAGGAATGTCACTCAAATTTCTCATGATGAGTTATTTGGAAATCATCTCCAACATGAAACCAGAATGAAGAGAGATGCTGACAACATCAAAAAGAAAAATGGGAATGGTATTGTTGCTTTTACAACAACATCAAATCATATGAAAGCTAAAACTCCTGAGAGAGTAACCAGATCCAAGCCTAAGAAGATGGTTGTTCAATCAGATTATAGTGAAAGTGAAATCTCAGAAAATGAATTAGAAAATCTTGCTCGAAGGATGAACAAGATAGTTGGTCAGAGAAATTTCCAATCCAAGTATAAGAAGAAGGAAAGGAAAGATAGGAAAGATGTAGAAGTCACATGTTATGAATGCAAGAGAGATGGACATATTAGAACAGATTTCCCTTTTCTCAAAAAGAAAGAAAGGAAAGAAAAGCATTCAGACAGGAACAGAAAGAAGTATTATAAAGCCAAAGCTAAGAAAGTTCTAGAAGCAAATGATACCTAGAGTGCCAGTGGTGGTGACTCTTCAGATGAATCTTCTGATTATGAATCTTCAGGAAAGAAGAATCTTGGTCTTATAGCCAGATTACCTATTGATATTCATTATTTTATGGCTAAGGTACGAAATGATGAATCATTGACCAATTTTTCTTTAAATTCTAATGATAGTAAGTATTATAACTCTTCTGATGAAGAATCCTCTTCTGATGAAGAAAATACTTTACCTACTTATGAAGAAGTTTCTAGGTTTTCTTAACTTCATGAAATTGAGAGTTCCAAACTCAATAAAAAACTTGATAAGGAAAAATCTAGGAATAATATTCTTATAAAAGAGATATCAGATCTTTCTAAATATCTTGATAGAAAAAATGCTGATTTTGAATGTATTTCAAAAAATCTTGAGGAAGTAAGTTCTGAGTAGAACCAAATTTCTAAAGAGTTAGAAAGAGTAATTTCTAAGAAAAATGTTTTCGAGCCTAGCTCTAGTTCTAAAACTAATGATTTTGAGGATAAAAACTTGATTATAAAACTCAATTCCGAATTTTTTTCCAAAAATAAGTGTTTATCAATCATTACCCATGGTAAGGAAAATTTTGATAAAATGTATTTCCAAATACAACCTTTAATAAATAAATCCGGATTTGGTTATACACATGCAAAACCAATTTTTAGTAACAATTATTTTGTTCCTCAAAGTGCCCCATTTTGTAATAAGTGTCAATGTGGTGGTCACTGGGCATATAATTGTTCCTTAAACAAAACCCAATCTCTAGGATTTCACAAAGCTTACTTTTCTATGAATATGTGGGTTCCTAAAATTTTGTTATCTAGAAATCTCGGATCTAAACAAGTTTGGATACTGAAAGACTAATTTTCTTCTTGATTTCAGGAAAATAAAGAGAGTACCAGCAACAATACATGGTACATGGATAATGGATGTTCCTGGCACATGACTGGTAACAAAAGCTATTTTGAAAAGATTATCAAAACGAAAAGAGGGAAGGTAATATTCGGAGATAATGCTAAGGGAGAGATTGTTGGTATTGGTAATATTGTTCTTTTAGGTAAAACTATGATTTCAAATGTTCTTTTTGTTAAGGGTCTTAAGCACAACCTCATTAGCATAAGTCAATTATGTGATTAAGGTTAACTTGTGAATTTTTGGAATGATAAGTGCTTAGTTCACAATTCCAAGGATGAATTTATTCTCTCAGCCAATAGGCAAGAGATTGTTTACACTTTGAACTTAGAAGACCTCAGGAGCCATGATTTACCTTACCTAAGTGCAATGGATGATCATTCTTGGTTGTGGCTTAGAATAACAGGTCACTGTAACCTTAGAAACCTATGTAAACTCACTAAGAAGAAACTATTAAAGGATCTACCGGAGCTTAGATTTGATTCTTATAAAGTTTTTTATCCTTGACAATATGGCAAGAAACATAAATCTAGTTTTAAATCAGTCGGTGAAGTCTCAACAACTAATGCATTGCAGTTAGTTCACATGGATCTTTCTGGTCCAACACAAACTGTAAGTATTGGAGGCAAATACTATGTGTTTGTTCTATTTAATGATTATACTAGTTTTACATGGGTTTATTTTCTAGAAAAGAAGTCTGAAGATTTTTCATATTTCAAAAGTTTTAGAGCTCAAATTAAAAATGAGAAAAACCTTCCATTGAAAACAATTCACAGTGATCATGGAGGAGAATTCCAAAGTTCTGATTTTGAAACTTTTTGTAGTATAAAAGGTATTACTCACAATTTCTCATCACCTAGAACTCCTCAACAAAATGGTGTATTTGAGAGAAGAAATATAATTCTTCAAGAGATAACGAGAACCATGTTGAGTGAATATTCTATAGCTAGAAATTTCTGGGCTGAAGCTGTAAGTACTACTTTTTATACTATAAATCGAGTTTTGATTAGACCTTTTCTTAATAAAACTCCTTCTGAGTTATATAATGGTAGAAAACCAAGACTATCCAACTTCAAGGTTTTTGGTTGCAATGTATTCATTTTGAATACTAAAGATAACCTACATAAATTCGCACTAAAATCTGATGAAGGAATTTTCTTAGGTTATTCCACAACTTCTAAGGCTTATAGATTTTTTTTAAAAAAAAACTTGTACTGTTGAAGAAACAGTGCAAGTAAAATTTGACGGGTCTGATCCTTTTTTTTAAACCATCTCAGCCTACATACTTGGATGTGTTTTCAAAAACTAATTTTCATCCTTTGATAGATGAACCTTCTGATAAGGATAATTTTCAAGAAGATATTTCTGAAACATTTAATCCAGAAGACTTTCTACCCTATGTTGATGAAAATGATTTTAAAAACCCAAATCAGGTGTTTCTTAAGAATCATCCCAGTGATAGTATCATTGGTGATGTAAATAAACCTGTAAGGACTATAATTTCCTTAAGAAATGATGTAGCAAATCTAGCATTTCTTTCCCAATTAGAACCTAAAATAACTGATGAAGCTTTAGGTGATGATGATTGGATCAAAGCCGTGCAAGATGAACTAAATGAATTTGAAAGGAATAAAGTCAGGACCTTGGTTGAAAGACCTATGGAAACATCTGTTATTGGAGTAAAATGGGTTTTTACAAATAACTGTGATGACAATGGAGTCATAGTAAGAAATAAATCTATACTTGTTGCTAAAGACTATAATCAACAGGAGGGAATAGACTATAAAGAAACCTATTCTCCAGTAGCTATACTTGAATCTATCTGTATTCTACATTCCTTTGCAGAATTAATTAATTTTAAACTTTTTCAGATTGATGTGAAATGTGATTTTCTTAACGGTTATGTTTAAGAGGAATTTTTTCTTGAACAACCTCCTGGATTTGAAGATACAAAACATCCTGGTCATGTTTTTAGACTTACCAAAGCTCTGTATGGTCTTAAACAAGCCCCACTAGCATGGTATGATAGACTCACTTGATTTTTGCTTCAAAATAACTATGTTAAGGGAAATTCAGATCCAACCCTTTTTATAAAGAAATATAAGAAAACTGTTTTGATTGTTTAAATTTATGTTGATGACATCATATTTGGTTCATCTCAACAATCTATGATAGACTCTTTTGCAAGTCTAATGAAATCTGAGTTTGAAATGAGTATTATGGGTGAGTTAAATTTTTTCCTTGGATTTCAAATTTCTCAAAAACCATAAGGAACCTACATATTCAACATAAGTATATTAAAGATCTTCTTAAAAAATATGGTTATGACAACACTAAGAGTATAATTACTCTTATTGGTACCTCAAACTCTTTAGATCTTGATAAAACTGGTAAACCAGTAAATCAAAAATATTTTAGAGGTATGATAGGATGTTTACATTACTTAACATCTAGTTTACAAAACATAATGTTTTCAGTATGATTATGTGCAAGATATCAATCCAATCCTAAGGAATCTCACTTAAAGGTAGTAAAAATATTTTTTCGTTACCTTAAGGGAACTATATATCTAGGATTATTTTATACTTCTGGAAATGATTTTATTCTAAAAAGCTTTTCTGATGCTGACTTTGGTGGATATAGAATGGATAAAAAAAGTACATCCGGAACTTGTCATTTCTTAGGAGATTCATTAGTTTCTTGGTCTTGCATGAAGAAAAATTCTGTAGCACTCTCCACTGTTGATGCCGAATATGTAGCGGCTGGAAGTTGTTGTGCTCAAGTGTTGTGGATACAACACACACTCACAGACTATGGCTTGAGTTTTACTAAAACTCAAATCTTGTGTGATAACACAAGTTCCATTGCCCTAAGTAAGAGCCCTGCACATCACTCTCGTGAAAATCACATAGATATTAGTCATCACTTTCTTAGGGATCACACACTAGAAGGATATATCATTATTCAATTTATCGGAACGCAGGATCAATTTGCTGATATTTTCACAAAATCTATGCCTTCTGATAGATTTGAATACATTAAACAGAAGTCAGGAATGATAACCGTAAGGTAATATTTCTTAATTGACTTTCTGTCAAAAAAATCTCCTTATAGTAATAAACTCCTTTTCATAGGGGGAATACAATTTATTGTTAGAGTAACTAAGTTTTTCAAAGTTTGTTTTCAAAATTTTAGGAACTAAAATTCTGGAATAATAATTTTCGGAACTAAAATTTTCTAGAATGGATATTTTCATATAAAAAACTTTTGGAATGGAAATTTTCATATTGAAAACTTCCAGAATGAAAATTTCGTACTGTTATTTCCATAACGAGATTTTCGTACCAAGGTTTTGATAATGAGCTTTTCGTTTTTCAATTTCTTGTAGTGAAATTTTCGTACTGAGTTTTCCGTACTGAGTTTGTTTTTCGTAGTGTTTTTTTGCGAACTATGTCTTTTCGTAATAAATATTTTTCGTAGTTTTTTTTAGAATGTTACCCATTACGAATAATCCACATACGCCAATCCGAAAGGTATGATTTCCTTACTCAAATTTTTCGTAGTTATATTTTACTTGATGGTATTTTCTTATATTTTGTTTTCGGAATATATTTTTCATAAATATTTGTTTTAATAAAAACCTCAAAAGATCGGATTCAAGTTTTCATGAGAATTGGTTTTCAACCATCAGATCTGATCTCATCTTGTCACAACCGTTCGATCAACAGAGGAAGTTCAACCGTCTTCTCGTTGCCTATATAAAGGGGACCCCAAATGGTTGTCCCACATCGGTTTTCAAGCTCCATCATCTCAAAGATCTGCCTCACCGTTTTAAAACCTTTCAGAACTTCAGCTTTCTTCGTTCCGAACTTCTCATCAATCTTCAGATCCAAATGTCTGTGGAAGTAGCTTCTAAAGACATGTCTTCCTCCAAGCTGACGTCAAAGTGGTTAGTTTATAGAGAAAGGTTGGTTCATCTTGATTTCTTCAACAAGTATGATTCTCTCATATCCAAAAATATTAAGCTCAACGGATGGGAAGATGTTGTTGTATCCAAGGCCGGAAATCAAGATGAAGATTATTCAGATTTTCTTATAGAGTTTTGTGAGACAGTTTCCTTCTATAAGGAAGATGGCAAGGAGAAGTTGTCATTTAAGTCTTATGGAAAGACATATAAGCTTTCTTATGCCAAGGCAGCCAGCTTGGTAGGGATGAAAAATGAAGGAGAAGCTGATATTATTTCTCATGTGTTGCTGGATTCAATGGGAAGCTTCGACAAGGAAAAGGATTTGGAAACTCTTAGTTTTTTAGATGATAAGTCTCCGAATATTGCTTCTCTATATGAAAATTTCTGGATTTTAGAGTTATGGGTACAAGGCCTTATCGTACCGATAAAGGGTGACAGAGATAGTCTGAAGAAGAGTGAGATTTATATCTTAGATTTTCTGATAAATCTGAGGAAGCTTAATCTGATGAAACACATTTTTATTATTCTTGAGAATTTTAAGAAATGGAATTTGAGAGATCAGATCATAATGTACCTAGTAATCCTCTCAAAATTGATTGTTCGTTGCCTTGAGTCTTTCAAGGAGGCTTGCAATTCTATGCCAAGAGTTTTCAAGATCATGTTGGTGAGTGATGGTACTCTCAAAAGGATGGATGTAGCCTTCGACAAGAAGACTGGTAAGTTTATTGATTTACCTGATCAAGAAGAAGCGGTTCTGAAAGTTGCTGATCTGGAATCCTCTAAGCCAGTAAGGAAGAGAAAGTTGAAAGAGGTTGAAGTTGAAGCAGAGAATCCCAAATCTAAGGAAGTTCATTCCGCACCTCTAAAACTGAAGAAGAAGAAAGCTTACCCAGATTAAGTAGTTGGAAAGTGGAGGGAAATCAAAGAGAAGAGAGTCCAAGGGGAGCCTCAATTTGGCTTAGATCCCGCGGAGGATAAGGCCTTGAAGGAAAGAACTGCAGATGAGCTAGAAAAACAAGTGAATGGAAAGAATCTTAAGAAGAATATGTCTGATGCTGAGGTATCTCAGGCTTTGTTAATGTTTAATGAGATGGTTTCAGCAAACATTCCTGCTCCGAGATCTTTTTCTTTGTAATCTCTACCTGAGACTCCAGGAAGAAACTTTTTCACTCCGGAAGAAGTAGTTGCTAAACATGTTGAGGAAGTAGAACAGATTGAGCAAGTGGAAGTGGAAGAAGCTGTTTCTGAAAGAATTGGTGAAACCGAAGATGTTTTAAAGCAAGTAGATGATTATAAGGGGACACCTTCGGAACACTTTTCACTCCGAACATCAGAAGCTGAATCATCGAAGTTAGTCACTCTGGGGAAGGATGAGCAGGAAGGAGAAGAAGAGGTAGCCTATCATGAAGAGGAAGAACAATTTGTACATGATATTGCTCAAATGGAGAACATAGAAGGTGGTGCTCTGAAAGTTTCTGATGATAAAGACAATTTTGTTCAAGTGTCTGACAGTGAAAAGAGAACTCCAGAACATGATTCTATTCCGAAAAAGGACAAGGGAAAGAAACTTGTTGTTGATACCCCGAGCTCTTTGGTAGTAAAGAGAAGGGAAGTTGGTGATTCTTCTAAGAAGAAGGTTGAGAATTTTGAAGAAGAAGATTTTCCAAGAAAAGTCTCAGATTTGGAGTCATCTTCGTTGGGGCATGACTTTGTAGTTCAGTCATTAAAGAAGTTTTTAGGTACTATTCCGACTTTCTCAAGTATTGATTCAATATGCCAGATGCTCCAACATGCTTTGAATAATAAAACAGTCTCCGTATCCATGGTTATGGAAAAATGTTTTGAGATAGAGGCTCAGTTCAAAACTTTATTTGTCAGCTATGAAGCCCACAAAAGATCTTGAAAGAGGATGAGTAGTTGGTCGAGGAAGACTATGGAAGAGATGAGGCTCTTTGATGAATTCCAAGACAATTTGAAGAATGCATTTGAGATATAAGACATGAAGATAAATGAGATTACTTAATCTTTTGAAGAAAAGCTGACAGATGAAAAGAATTTCCGGATTCAAGAAATGAGAGATCTGAATGGGAAGCTAAATTCTGTTTCTGAAAATGGGAAGTTTGAAAGGGATCATTGGATTGAGTTTGAAGAGAAATTTAAGGCTCAGGAAGAAAATTTTAAAGCTTAGGAAGAAAATATTAAAGCTCAGGAAGAAAAGATTAAAGCTAAAAGTGCAAGAATTCTTGTGTTAGAGAAGCAAGCCGAGGAAGACCATAAATACTTGAAGAAAATAAAGACTATTATTAAGGGTCTCAAGGCGAAGGAAGAAGATCCAAAATAGACAGATCCGATCTTTTGTTGTATCTAAATTTCTTTGTTTCTAAGCATTCAAACTTAATGAAAATTTGTGATTGCTCGTTTCTTTTGTTGTTGCTACTAATTTTTCATGTACTTTTTTATATTTTCTATTCCCTTAAATTATTTTTGAAAATCACAAAGGGGGAGAAGGAAAAGAACTCTAATAAAGAGAGAAAAAGAATCTTAACAAAGGGTGAGAAAGAAAACAAAATCCAATAGAGTTTATCTAAGGAGGAGTTTCTCATTAATGAAGACTTTCTTATTCATAATTAAATATCATTCCGGAAATCTAGAATACGATCCTTAGAGTTTCAAAGCATAAGGGGGAGTTAGTCATATTCATCAACATCCATAAGAAAAGGGAGATAAGCTTTAATGTTTTCTTTCTTCTAAGACTTTCTTTTTCGTAAGGATGCTTGTGCTTTCTAAAAAGGGGGAGATTGTTGAGTCAATAAGGTTTTCCTTATGACTTATCCATTCCTTCTTGTTTTGAAAATCACAAACACCTTTCTTTAAGGAAAATTTCTTTTATAAGGAAAATCACTTTTTTAAGAAAAATTATCCTTATCATATTTTCATCCACATATTTCCTAAGTATAAGATTCGGATTCATTTCTATATTCTTGGAATTGATTGATAATTTGATATGAAGCATTCTGTTTTAGGAACCGAATTCTGGATAAGAACTGTAAGGAAGTTTCACTCCGAATTCCAGATGAGAACTGTAATAAAGTTTCATTCCGAATTCCGGATACGAACTCTGATTATGTTCTACTGCGAATTCTGGATATGAATCCTTATGAAGTTCGACATCGAATTCTCATTACGAATTCTGATGATGAATTCTCATTACGAACTCTGATGATGAATTCTCATTATGAATTCCGATGACGAATTCTCATTACGAATTCTGATGACGAATTATCATTACGAATTATGATGACGAATTCTCATTCCAAATTCACATTCAGAATTCACCTATTAAATATAATTTGATCATCTTTGATTTATTCACTCCGAATTTATTTAGACTCCGAAAATAATTTTTGGTTAGACTCCGAACATTCATTTTGCATACACTTTTATAATTTTTCTACTCTTTTATATATTTTTACACTCCGAACATTCACTCCGAACATATTAGTTTAGACTTAAAATGATGTCATACATCCTGTTACAATTGTTTTGTTATAAAATGATGTCGTCTATTCTATTATAAACTAACCATTGGGTAAGTTACACGTGTACATGTCCCTCCAATTTTTAAGGAAAATATGACTGTTGGAAAGGAGGCCGATCTTGCCTATAAATAGGAGCTCATTTGAAAGAGCTCGATGATGACTGATGAATGACTTCATCGACATTGTGCATACATGTTGTTAAAGTGATTTTTATAGAGAGAGGATCTTATCAACTCTCAAGCTTCGTACGACGCCGAATGTTGGTGATTACATTCTAGGACTTCTGGTTTTAGGGAGACAGAGGTTTCCAACACCTTGAAGTTGAGGGCTTCCTTGCTGAGGAAGATAGAGGTTTCCAACACCTAGAAGTTGAGGGCTTACTTGCTGAGGAAGACAGAGGTTGCCAACTACCTTGAAGTTGAGGGCTTACGGGGATAGTAAGACAGAGACTCCGATATTCGTATCGAGGTATTACCTTGGTGTGGGTAAGACAGACTTTCTTGAAATTATAAATCAAGGGACCTTTATCCAAGGTTGTTGGAAACCCTTATCTTTAGGTTAAAAGACTTATATCTTGTTACTTGTAGTTTTAATACTTGTTTGTTTCCACTGCATTTTGTATTATAAGGAAAGTATAACTTTCTTATACTTCCTTACTTATACTCTGTTTCATTTAGATTCTATACGCTTTAAGGTAGAATCTCATTTTGTAATCTTTTGTTAAGTTTCAATTTCCAGAACCATATTTCCACAACCTACATTCAGAATCTCTTTCCAAGTTTTCATTTGGTGTTAGAGGTGTTGTGAATTTGCTTAGTTTAACCTTGTTAAACATAGTCCTTTCCTTTTCTTAAGGGAAACATAATTAATCATAACTAACTGTAAAGGTTCCAAAGGAATTTTTAAAGTATACAATTCACCCCCCTCTTGTATATTGAGCATCTACATCATTATATCGATCCTACAAGGTGGTGTCGGTCGAGCATACGTGGGACATAACTGGGTCCCGCTCCTCCCATCTGGCACGAACGGCCAGCAGCTCGGCTCCTCCAACCGGCCGCCCGACATGTAGAGACCCGAAGCTTGACGTACATGGACATTACATTACTTTAGCAGAATACTTAATACATAACAAAAATAGACACACAAGGACCGTAATAGTTTAGTGTCTTTGGAAACATGGAACGTAATCTTATAATCGTGGTGAATGATCTTCAACATCTCCCACAAAGATCTTCCCCCTTTTTGTTCTTACCTAAAACCTTTCTTTATATCCTGGGGAAAAGAAAACATAAAAAGGGTGATCTCAAATACTCAGTAAGGGTAATCATGGATAAAATAAAACATACCATATACATTTGAACATAAAAACATGAACATAATGTTTAAGCATCAAAATCTTGAGCAATGACTTAAAACATGGAAGTACATAAGCCATAAATCATAATGGAACATAAATCATGATAACATAGTATGGGAGTAAAACATGTAATTGTGGAATCCATTAAGCACATGTAATGATTTCCATAGTAGCCAATGCATTGCTGCCATGACCATCTTAGTGGACAAAGTCCCATTCTGAATCGAGTTCACTCCTCGTTTCCGTCCTGTAACACCGAACCAGATTAACTTACCGTTCCAGCCATGTATATCTCATGAGATATAAAATCTCTACCCAATGCATTGGAGGGAGATATAGGTTCCACCCATCTCATAATGAAACCATTCTTACTTGTGCCACAAAATAAACTTAAAACATTCATCATAACCCAAAGAATAAAATGGGTTTCATAAACACCATTTCATCATCACATAATCCATATAAAACAAATGGATATTTCATCATAAGAATATTGAAACCATGTAAATCATAGAGAAATTATACTTGAAACATACACATATGAAATAATGTCATCTTAGATGGAAAATGGTTTTGATAAAACACTTGAAATGAATTCTTAAGGAAAATATCCTTTCTTCTTCAAAATCAATTTATTTTCAAAAAACATCATGAAATTTTAAAATAAAAGGATTTTGTTGAAAATAGTCATGAAATATTTTGGATTAATATTCATGAAAATAAGGATTTATAAAACCGTAAAAATCTGTTCATGCCGTATAAGCTAAAAAACATTCTTCTCGTACTTTTATCGGAAAACTCAAAAAGTACTTTGTAACGTAAACAAAAGAATGATTCCTTACACACCATGTAGTAAAAGTCAATAATGGGTAAAAATGAAATTAAACATACATGAAAACTCTTTTATAAAACATTAACATGGATGATTGAAATAACCCCAGTAAATACTTTCGAATAAGCAATCTCGGATAAAAATGAGATTTGCAGAATTATCCCTTACCTTAGGTCCGATATGCTTCGTACATATCTGAACCTCTTGTATAATGATTTAAATAATGTTATTGACTTATTAAAGAATCATATTAATTGTTATGATATCATATATGGTTCACTTATGACTTTATATTACCCGTTCTTTTGTAAATTCCATGTTAAAGAGCGTTTTGGGTAAAATCGTTTCATTTGTCGTCCGTGTTTTGACTGGTAAATATTCATATGATTACTTAGATCATGATTACCTAATTCCAGAATATAAAACATTATTTATATATAATATATATTCAGAATATACAAATATATATAATAGATCTATAAATGGAAAGAAATACACCGTTCATGGAGATGGTAGGTGGTATGAACGCATGAACGTTGTTTTCGTTTCCTTATTGAGTTGAATGGAATTAAGTAGATGACATACATATATACATAAATCCAGTAGCTTTATAATGTCATATATTTCATTATTATTGCTTATATATACTTTATAATCATTCTTAAATGGTTAACATGGAGAATGAATCTCATTGGGTCATGGAGACGGTAGTCCGTATGTACGCACGAGCGATGATATCTCCTCCATAATTATTGAATTGAATTGGAGTGGATGATACAATATATCAGAATCAGTATGATGTTATAATAACTATGTATATTTATTATTTACACCATTATACCCATCCATGTAGGGTGTTGGTGGAAAAACAGATTACACCACGGCGTGAAGACGGTATTCCGTACGTACACACGCGCGGTGATTTTGTTTTTCGTAGGATGGATAAAAGGTGAAATGGGGTTGTTTAATATTTATAATAAAAAATAAGTATACTATTGATACTGATGTAATTACTTTATAATGAAAAAACTAAAGAATAAGATGTTGAAGAAGAAAGAAGCATGAAAGAATCGGGAGAAGAAATTACATCTTCTTCGATACGCCTCTTTGAAACCTCCTCTTAGGGCACTAAGATTGGTCCTTAAAGTAGACCATAACCTCTAGGATGTTTCTAGGTAAGTGGAGAAGATAATTTGGCAGGGGTTGGCCGAGCTTGAAGGCTCAAATTGGTGTGATTAATAGAGGGAGGAGGTTCCCTTTTATAAGGGAGGAGAGGGTCATCTTTGGAATTCTTAAAAATATTAATTTATAATAAATCTAACCCCACTTAAAAACCTCCAAAAATGACTCATATTCAAATATTATATGAGATAGGGTTGTAATAAAATCAAAAAATAAAATTTAGACATGTTTTGATCTTATTTTAAACCTTATCAATTTGATTTATCCTTATTTAATCTATTTAAGTTTATTTGTGGTAATAAAATTCTAAATTATAAATTATAACAAATAATTACTTATTTGCTGTGAATTTTAAATAATTGGTTACTTTAAAACATTATAGACCATTTAAATTCATATTTATAATTTTTAAATATTTTTGTGATTTTTAAACAATTTTATAATATGTTAATTTTATAAAATAACAATTGGGTCAATTTTGACACTATTCATTTATTTGAATTTAAATAAAATATATACAGAATATATGTTCGAACTAAAAGATTTAATAGATTCATAAAAGGTCATATGTATCTATAAAATTAGTTTATATCATTAAATAGTTCATATAATATTTATTTTATTATTTATAAAACCATTTATTTTTTTTATATCTTAATAAAATAATTACTACAACATTTTTGTATAATTATTTAATATACTTATTTTTTGCATAAAAATTAAAAATAAAATCCTATGATGAAGATAAATCTATTAACTTTCACAATAATACTTTTACTAGAATTTATCATCTTAAAATCACAATAGTTAAATTGTTATATTTATTAAATTATGAAGGTGACAACTTTGGCATCATTTAAAATAAAATAATATAAGTGTCATAATTGCTTGTATAAGACTCAAAATGGTAAACTATTCGACAATTGGAGGATTATAGTTTAAATTTACATGACCAATAATTTTTTGTCAGGGTTTTGTGCTTTTAATAGTCAATATTAGTTTAATAAAAACTATATTCTTGATTTTTCAGTAGATAAATAATTTCTGCATCACTATTGTGTCATAATTTATGATAATTATTTAATCCCAAAAAATTCTAAATAAATTCTCATGATGTATATAATTTTGTTATAATTCTGTATACTATTAATGTTCGAAGTTTCATGAAGTTTATCACTAACTTAAAATTATTATACTTATAGTATTTAAGAGAGTGACATGTTGTCACTTTCTTTGGTTTTAATAATAATTAAATTATTTTCATGGAAACAAGTCCATTAAATGAATCTAATATAACCATTAGGTGATATGGGTCGACTTTTAGTCATCAAATATGATTTTTCCAATTGTTAGGGTAATTTTATAATCTTATATTTACCCTTAATTACCCGATTTACCTTTAACTATAGTAAATAAAATTTACCGTAGTTATGATTCACAATGCCTAAAAATAAAAAGTAGCTTATTAACATAATTTGGACCCAATGATTCCAAATATAGAATCCATTTTTCCTAATTCAATACACAAAAGTTTCAGAAATTAAATTTAAATAAATCTCTTTGTCGAAAGAAAAAGCGGGTTTTTATTTAAAACATTGCAAAAGATTGAATTGATTTAACCTACGAATTCATGGTAAAATCAATGCTAATGACATACATTATATTAAATGGTAAAAATATATTCTATTTATACTTTAAAACCATTAAATATTATAATTTAACCACATATGATATTACGATGAAAAAAGTTGTTTTTTAATTAAAATATAGCGTGTTTTTACTATTCATTAAAATTTGAAAGTCATCAGAATAAAATGAAAAATTTATCCAAAGTAAATTTTTATTTCTTGATTCCAAATAATAATTTTATTTTGTCAAATGGAACTTATAAAAATTTCAAAAACTATATTTAAAGTGGGTTCACCATCAAAAGGCGGCAAAACTGTATTTTTTGAAAAATACTTATTTTACCCGAAAAATTTATTTTGTTCTTATAACATGTTCTAGAAAATGTGTAAGATGAATAATAATGTAATAAAATTAAAAATTTAGTTAATAATATTCATAACGGCTAGTTCATAATAATATTATAGTAATATATCGTTGTTTAGTAACACCCGGTATTGCGTACAACACACGCTATCGAGGAAGGTCGCGATTGCGTGTAATGAAAGCCAAGTTAGGGTTGCGTGTTGTGCAAGAATCCTTCGTTGTTTCGTATAACAGAATCCAACCATATTTCATTTATACATTGAATATATATATATATATATATATACTCAATGTTGCGTAGAATAACTATTATCAAAATTGTGTGTAACATGATCCAAGAATAGTGTTGCGTATACTAAAAGCGAATACGGTGTTGCGTATAGCGCAAAGTAATATTGGTGTAGCATAAAAAACAAGACATTAATGAAATTAAAAGAATATTTTTCATAAAATCTCGGGGGTGTTAGATTCTACCCCCCTTAAAATGAAATTCCCCCTCCAAATTCGTCGGGGTTATAAATGGTTTACTACTCGAAAGATTGTTTAATAGAATCCGACATTGTAAAAAGGAATACCAAAACATGGCTTTAAAAACTAAAGTATGAAATGTAACAGTTACCCAAATTAACTCATCACTGGGTATCCACATAGGAGAACATAGGTGAAAATATGGATATGGAAGAAAAATCTAACCATCAAGTTCTGATGGAGAGTGGTAGAGAACATGGCTATGAAAAATCCGACAATCACAAAGATATTGATTTGTGATGATCTAAGGTACCATCTGATTCATCGGATATAAGGTAACTAGGACAACATTTTTGGTTTTCAAGATCATTTCCCTAAAGTTGATGAATTAAAAGAAATACTTGCATGATTTTGGTACAATCTCACTATTGTTCATGAATTGAACAATTTCCACTTCACCCCTTCAAGAAATGAAGTTGAATTTGTTATTCGTGATGTGTTAGCAGATCATGTGATATAATGATGGGTCATTCCATCTCTTTCAAACAAAAGGTAATCAAAAGTTATAAGTCCATATTATGGTTAGATTAATCGTATATGGTTCCAAAAATGAACTTATACTTCATATATCATACCGCCTAATAAAATAAAACATGTTTCTACTAACTAGGGAATTCCTACAGGACAGTGGTAGGCGATAAAGGCCAGTCGCACTTCGGTTGTGGGTTCGATTCCCACAGCCTTGTCTGACGTGATGGGCTGTCACCCATCCTGCAGGTTTTCCTTTTTCTAAAACTATATTACTATAACATCCGATCAATAATATTGAAAAAAATTCTATCCTTACACAATACTAACTTTTGTCCAACATAATCCATTCCAATCTTTAGGCTTATCCATAATACTACAGTCCACTCTCATAATATAGTGAAAACGATTACCAGAGATTTAATACCATCGTTGATACCCATATATCATTAGATATGTCTTGTTGGTCACATTCCAAACATTCGAAGACCTTAATCATGTATTATCTTTAAAAATTAATACACATTAAACCATAGTGAAAACATAAAGGCTGTCAAAAGTTCACTCTTTCCAAATACCAAAATCCAAAAATTCTATATACTCAAACCATGATATAACCTTCTCCTTATATCAGTCATGAGCTCTTGAATACTATCAAACATTTAATTTTCTCCCTATCCCTTCATTATTCGCATATCATCTACTTTCCAAAAATATCTGAATAACCTTTCATTGTTAATGGTACCATTAAAATTATTGAAAACCACTATAGACTAATACACAATAAAAGTACCTCAACAACATTATTCTTGAATACCAATACATTAACACTTCAATCCATCCTCTTTAATGATTGTCCTGGAATAAGTCCTTCCTTGATTTAGAAGTAACTTTTTATGTCAGGGCATTGAGTTAGGTAATATAACGACCCATACTTTACATACATTGTTAATACTTCAAAATTGAAGCACACTTATTACAACATATGACAAAACCACAAAGGACCGTATAGGTATAGTGTCTTTAGAAACTGGGAAACGTAAACAACTGGTTCATAAATCTTCTACAGTGTCTCCCATTTATTTCATCATATCTAGGGTCCCTTTTAGCATATTATACTTAATATCCATCTTCCTGACCTGGGGAAAATAAAACATAAAAGGGTGAGCTCAAATGCTCAGCAAGGGAAAATAAAAGAAATAAAAATCATATCATATCTTTTTGAAAATTATAACCTGCAAAATAGATCATAATATCTTAACATGGAATAAATCATAGAAGTGAAAATTAGATCCCCATAATCATAACTTGAAACTTGAAACTTTGTGGCATTCACACAAAATCATGGAAAATCATTTCTTCTTAGTCATGACTCATTGCCAAGACTATCTTAGTGGACAAAGTCCCTTTATGAACCGAGTCACCCTCGTTCCAGTCCTGTTTCACTGAACCGGTATAACCTACCGTTCCAGCCATGTCTATCTCATGAGATATAAAACCATTACCCAATGCATTGGAGGGAGAAATAGGTCCCGCCCATCTTATAATGAATCCTTTCTTATGTGTGCCACATAATCATAAAACATACATCATCGCATAATACATGTAACAAAAATGGGATTCTTGAAACATCATGACATCATAAATCAATTTATATAAGATAAAGGAATTCATAAAAATAATTCCATCACAACATGATCAAATCAATGTAATAATAGGGATAAAAACAGAACCCTTTATTATCTTAGATGGAAAATAATTTTGATAAAACACTTGAACTCCATTCTTGAGGAAAATATCCTTTCTTCTTCAAAAACATTTTTCCTTTCATAACATGTCATACAACTTTAAAATAAAAGAAGTTGATTAATAATAAACTTGAAAACTTGTAAAGGAAGCTTCTTGGAAATAATGTTTTAAAAATCCATTCATGCCTTATATGTTAAAAAAAACATTCTTCGTACTTTTGTCGGAAAAGTCAAAAAGTTCCTCGTATGAAAAACGACAAAAGATTCCTTTCATATCTTTTAAAAAACTCACCTAAGGGTAAAATTGGATTTAAACAATAATATTACATATTGAGGAAACATAGATGTGGATGATAAAATACACCCCAGTAAATACCAAAGTATAAACAATCTCGGATAAAAATGAGATTGTGATATTTCCCTTACCTTAGGTCTGATTTGCTTTGTACGTGTCCGAAGATCCTGTATAATGGTTTAAATAATGTTATTTACTTATTAAAAGATCATAAATATTGATATGATATCATATATGGTCATATTCTTAGCTTCTTGTTAGTAATATTTCATTGTTACTTGTTACTCGGGTCTTTATTGCCTTTGGTTCTTATGCGTGTTTTGCCGAATACATTCTTATTCATATTTTAAGGTTATAGATACCTTATATCCATAATGGTATTAGTGTAACATATATCATATTTATTCATTCAATTCATTTATATAATTACTATGTAATGATGATCATGTAGAACGAGTCGCATCACATCGTGGAGACGGTATTCCGTACGTACGCACGAGTGATGATATCGTTCCTATGATCGTGGAAATGTATTGTAGTATATATATATTATTTAAGTATCAATATTACTTTATAATAATCATAAATAGTTACTCATTACACCATTATACCCATCCTTGTAAAGTGATGGTGGAAAAATAGATTACTCCACGGCGTGGAGACTGTATTCCGTACGTACGCACGCGTGGTGATTTTATTTTTCCGTAGGATGGATAGAAGGTGAATTAGGGTTGTTTCATATTTATAATAACATATCAGTATGTAATTAATACTGATGTTATTACTTCATCATGAAACAAATAAAGAAGAAGAAGTTGAAGAAGAAAGAAATTGAAAAGATCGGTAATGGATATTACCTCTTCTTTGGAACGCCTCTTTGAATCCTCCACTTAGGGAACTAAGATTGGTCTTTGAAGAAGACCAGGACCTCTAGGATTATTCTAGGGACGTGGAGAGGATAAAATAGCAGGGGTTGGCCGATATTGAGTGCTCAAATTGGTGTGAGGAGGAGGGGGAGGAGGTGCCCTTTTATAAGGGAGGAGAGGGGCACCTTAGGAATATCTCAAAATATTATTTTATATTAAAGTCAAAATCGGTTTATAATGGTTCCAAAGGGTCTTATTTCGAAGCTAAAGTGGATATGGGTCGAAATTATATCAACCAATAGGATTTAGATAAGTTTAGGGTATTATTTTAACCTTATCAATTAGATTTAACTCTAAGTTAAATAATTTAACTTTTACCGTGTCTTTTTATTTTCTTTCACTATATGGTTAATACACATACAATAACATGCCAAACGAACCCCAAATTGTTTATTATTAATATATATATCCTTATCTAAGTCATTTGGCCTAACCTTAGATTTTTAGGAATAAAATAACAATTAATAATATAATATTTGATTTAAAAACTATTTTGTGTCAATTTTGACACTATTTGATATATGATTTTTGTGAAAGTCATAACAGAATTATATGTTCGAATAAAGTTGATTAAATCAACACTAATATATCATAGTAACTTAGAAAATTATTGTAATTCATAAAAAGTCTCAAATGACATTTATTTTGGTGTTTATAACACCAATTATGTGAATATTTCATTAATAAGATAATTACTGCATCATCATTGTGTCATAAATAAATTAACTTATTTAATGTCTAAAAATTATAAATAAAATACCATTATGTAGGAAATCTTTTTAGCTTTCTAATGAATATTTATAGTCTAATTTATCTTATGTATAACCCCATATTAAAAATGATTTACTTATTAAACTTTGATTTTAACTATTTTAACCCTTCTTTAAATAAATTAATAATAAATGTCCTAATCTAACCCAAGTGGGCCTAAATGGTCATATTTTATTCCTAAGTTTGTTTTGGGTCGAATTACACTTATCCAATAGAATTAGGACATGTGTTAGGGTAATAGTAATATCATATTTACCCTTAGTTACCCTATTTACTATTAACCGCGGTAAAAAAAGTAAAAAGTTACTATTCACCAAAAAATTATTTTTATCTCATTGAACCACATTTTACTTACTGATATCAACCGTGTCTGTCGGATTTTCGAAATTCCATTCACAGAAGTGGTAAAATTAATTTTTATGCAAAATTCAGTTTTTAACCTACCACTTAGTGGTTTCACTATTCATCAAAAATTGAAATTTTTCAGAAAAATACCAAAATTTCACCCTAGGCTAATTTCGGTATTTCGAATCCTAAAATGAAGTCCATTTTGAAAAATAAAATTTATAAAATTTCAAAAAGTGGTTATTACTATTCATAACGGCTAGTTTTAATAGCATATTGTTGTTTAGTGAAACTCGGTATTGCTTACAACGCAAGCTATCGAGAAAGGTCGCGATTGCGTGTAAAGCAAGCCAAGAAAGTGTTGTGTAGAAAAAGATTTCTTTGATGATTTATATAACATAAAAGTCTCGGGTGTTACATTCCACCCCCCTTAAAAAGAATTTCGCCCTCGAAATTCGTCACTTTGTAACAAACAGACGAGGATACTTCTCCCTCATCATATCCTCAAGCTCCCATGTAGCTTCTTCAAGTTGGTGGTTCCTCCATAAAACTTTCACCAATCGAGTGGTCTTATTTAGTATGACTTTTTCACTACGATCCAGAATCTCTATCGGCTGTTCTTCATAAGAAAGATCTTGCTCCAGTGGTACAACTTCTGAGCTGAGTACATCTGAAGGATCAGGTATGTACTTTCTCAGGAGAGATACATGGAACACATCGTGAACTTGAGAGAGATTCGGTGGAAGCGCCAATCGGTAAGCTACCTTCCCAACACGATCCAGTATTTCGAAAGGACCGATATATCTAGGGATCAACTTCCCCTTCTTTCCAAATCTCAGAACCCTCTTCCAGGGAGATATTCGTAAGAACACTTTATCACCCACTTCAAACTCTAGGTCTTTTCTTCGGTTGTCGGCATAACTTTTCTGTCGACTCTGAGCTGCTCTTATGTGTTGTTGAATAGATCTGACCTTTTCTGCCATTTCATCAACGAGATCAGGTCCTAATAGCTTTCTTTCCCCAACTTCATCCCAGCAAGTTGGAGTCCTGCATTTCTTTCCATAGAGAGATTCATAAGGAGCCATCTGAATACTGGAGTGAAAGATATTATTATAAGAAAATTCCACCAAAGGTAGGTGTTGATCCCAACCTCCTTTGAAATCTATAGAGCAAGCTCTCAACATATCTTCTAGGGTTTGAATTGTTCTCTCAGACTGACCGTCTGTCTGGGGATGATAAGCAGTGCTGAAACTCAACTCTGTATCCAGAGTATGCTGAAGACTTCGCCAGAACTTCGAGGTAAATCTCAGATCCCGATCAGATATAATAGAATGTGGTACTCCATGCAATCTTACCACTTCCTTTACATATATCCTGGCAAGCTGATCTAGAGAGAAATCCTCTCTAATAGCAATGAAGTGTGCCGACTTTGTAAGACGATCAACTATGACCCAAATAGCATTATTGCCTTTGGATGTTTTAGGAAGTCCTATGACAAAGTCCATAGTGATGTTTTACCATTTCTATTCGGGTATGGGTAATGGTTGTAACATCCTCTTAGACTTCTGTCTCTCAGATTTAACTTGTTGACAAACCAAGCATCGAGAGACATATTCAGCAACATCAATTTTCATGCCATCCCACCAGAAGTACTCTTTTAGGTCCCTATACATCTTCGTGCTTCCAGGATGAATAGAGAATGAAGAACTATGAGCCTCATCCAGTAGGTCCTTCTTTCATTCGGGGATGGGAGGAACACAAACCCGATTCCTAAACTTTATTATCCCATCACAATCAAGGTTGAATTCAGGAACATTTCTCACCTTCTTTTGTAACTCGACATCTTCTTTTTGTGCCTCCTTAATCTTCGCATGTATAGATGGTTGAACATTCATTTGAGAAAGATAAGATTTTTCCCCTTCCATTATAATTTCAAGATCCATTATTTGTAAATCCATAAATATTAGATCCTTTGTGATCCTCATCATGGATAAACTAGCATGGTCTTGTCGACTTAATGCATCTGCCTCCTGGTTTGCTTTCCCAGGGTGGTAATGGATTGAGCAGTCCTAATCCTTAATCAGCTCCAACCATCTTCTTTGACGCATATTCAACTCCTTTTGTGTGAAAATATACTTTAAACTTTTGTGATCAGTATAAATATCACACCTTTCACCATAAATGTAATGCCTCCAAATCTTTAATGCAAAGAGTACCGCAGCCAACTCCAAATCATGTGTTGGGTAATTTTGCTCATGGATTTTCAACTGTCGTGAGGCATAAGCTATCACCATATCATTTTTCATAAGAACACACCCCAATCCATTCTTGGATGCATCACTGTAGATCACAAACCTTTCTCCACTACAAGGCAGTGTGAGCACAGGTGCACTGGATAACCTTCTTTTCAACTCCTTGAAATTCTCTTCACATTCCTCTGTCCAGACAAACTTAACTCCTTTCTGAGTCAACTTGGTGAGTGGATTAGATAATCGTGAAAAATCTTTTACAAAACGTCGATAATATCCAGCCAAACCATGAAAACTTCAGATCTCAGATACTGTTGTTGGTCTCGACCATCTTTCGATAACCTCTGTTTTTGCTGGATCCACAGATATCCCCTCTTTTGAGATTATGTGACCCAAAAATACAACTTTTTGAAGCCAAAATTCACACTTGGTAAATTTGGAATAATGCTTCTCCTTTCTCAAGGTCTTCAATATAATTCTCAAGTGATCTTCATGCTCTTCCTTGCTCTTTGAATAGACAAGAATATTGTCTATAAAGACTACCACAAATTGATCAAGATAGTCTCTAAAGACTCTATTCATTAGATCCATGAAGATAGCAGGGGAATTAGTAATACCAAATGGCATCACTATAAATTCATAGTGTCCATACCTTGTACGGAAAGCCGTCTTTGGTATATCCTCCCTTTTGACCCTTAATTGATGATACCCTGAATGAAGATCAATCTTGGAAAAGTATTGAGCTCTATTTAGTTGGTCAAATAAGTCATCAATGCGTGGGAGAGGATATTTTTTCTTGATAGTGATCTTGTTAAGTTCTCGATAATCAATGCAGAGTCTCATTGATCCATCTTTCTTCTTAACAAATAGAACAGGTGCTCCCCAAGGTGATGCACTAGGGCGTATGAATCCATTATCAAGATTCTCTTGGAGTTGCTTCTTCAATTCCTGCAACTCAATTGGGGCCATTCTATAAGGTGTCTTTGAAATAGGCAAAGCACCCGGTACGAGTTCTATTGAAAACTCAACTTCACGATTTGGTGGAAGAACTGGTAATTCCTCCGGAAAGACATCATCAAACTCCCGTACAATGGGCATATTCTTAATCGTGAGTTTCTCACCAACCATTTGAGATAAATAACCTTCATTTAGTGGAATCAAGACCCATAAGATGGAATGAATTTACACTGGAAGGTTATGTTCATCCTTGCATTGATAGACGATCGTAGATTGATCTGGAATATGAAATGTGACTTCCCTTATTTGGAAATTGATATGAGATCCATGTAGAGAAATCCAATCCATGCCAAGAATCACATCAAATTCCACTAAAGGAAGGATCACAAGATTTGCAGGAAGCACTTTCCCACAAACTTCGATCGGAGAAGAATTATAAACTTTTGATGCGACTGTTGTGCCATTAGGTGTTGTCACAGCTAACTCAACATCTAATTGTTGTGGTAATACGGTGATACCCTAAGAAAATTTTTCAGAAATAAAAGAGTGGGTGGATCCAGAATCAAATAAAACATATGCTACTTTAGAGTGGAAGGTAAGTGTACCTTTCACCACTTCGTTATCGTACTCCACATCGCTGATAGAAATTGCATGTGACTTTCCTTTGTCTTTAGCCTTAAGATTTTGTTGACGTCGACCATCATCATCAACCCTTGGATTTGGGCATTGATTGGCATAATGCCCCATCTACTTGCACTTGAAACATTGAAGTGTAGTAGGTTCATTCTGTGTATCCCTTCCTTTGTTTGCATCATTAGACATCTTCTTCCCATTATCGCGGCATTCAAATGCCCGATGACCTTCCTTTCCACATTTAAAACATTTACTTGTCCCTTTAAGACAACTCCCTCCATGTTTCCTTCCACACTTTGAGCAGAAGGAAAAGCTCATCTTCTTTTCCGTGTGCTCTTTAGATTTTTCTTTGAATTCCATCTTCCTCTTCTTATCAAACCCATGTGACTGATGGGTTACTCCAATCTCCATCTCGACTTTGAGAGCACATCGAACGATTTCCTCGTAGCTATTGAAGTCCCTTATGGCTAACGCCCTTCGAAGACTTGGTTTTAAGCCACTAAATAATCGATCGATCTTACTCTCAGGTTGGATAATAATACCAGAAGCGTACCTTGCAAGTCTTGTAAAATTTGCTTCATAGGTACCAACAGATTCATCATCCCTTTGCTTCAGTTCAAGAAACTCTTTCCCCATCTTTGTTCGGAGAATACGAGGGAAGTACTTATTGAAAAATAAGTTCTTGAACTCGTCCCATTCCATATACTCAATTTCATCCCTTTGCCTCGTATTCTTAATAAGATTCCACCATTGATCAGCATCTCCTTCCAAACGATACACTTCTAGGATGACTTTATCATGTTCAGAACATTGAAGAACTGAAAATATCTTTTCAGTAGTACTAATCCATTATTCAGCAACTAATGGATCAGTAGACCCACTGAAAGAAGGCGGACGCTGCCTCATGAAGGATTCAACAGAATGTTGCTCCTCCCATTTGCTCGTTTGGAAGTCCTGCATGATTCATATCTTGAGAAAGTTGTGTCAGAATGGCTACAAGATTTTTCATTCCAGCTCCCATATCGTTTGGTTGCTCAGGGGGACAATCATTGCATTTCCCATCGCATTCCGCATTAACACGGTTCCTTCGGGTTCCAGCCATTGACTAAAACCAAGAAGAATAGTGTGAGCAACACTAATTATAATAGGAAAACCACATAATCAAGGATAAAATTTCACACTTAAGGTCTTATCCTAGGGTATTCATGGCCATTTCTAAAACACTAAGATTGTGTTCTATGCTTAGACTTATCCTTAGGGTTCTTACTAAGGCTTTCACATCCTAGTTTCCAAAGGTTGACTATACCGTTCCTCTGATACCAACTATAACGACCCATACTTTACATACATTGTTAATACTTCAAAATTGAAGCACACTTATTACAACATATGACAAAACCGCAAAGGACCATATAGGTATAGTGTCTTTAGAAACTGGGAAACATAAACAACTGGTTCATAAATCTTCTACAGTGTCTCCCATTGATTTCATCATATCTAGGGTCCCTTTTAGCATATTCTACTTAATATCCATCTTCCTGACCTGGGGAAAAGAAAACATAAAAGGGTGAGCTCAAATGCTCAGCAAGGGAAAATAAAAGAAATAAAAATCATATCATATCTTTTTGAAAATTATAACCTGCAAAAGAGATCATAATATCTTAACATGGAATAAATCATAGAAGTGAAAATGAGATCCCCATAATCATAACATGAAACTTGAAACTTTTTGGCATGCACACATAATCATGGAAAATCATTTCTTGTTAGTCATGACTCATTGCCAAGACTATCTTAGTGGACAAAGTCCCTTTCTAAACCGAGTCACCCTCGTTCCAGTCCTGTTTCACTGAACCGGTATAACCTACCGTTCCAGCCATGTCTATCTCATGAGATATAAAACCTTTACCCAATGCATTGGAGGGAGATATAGGTCCCACCCATCTTATAATGAATCCTTTCTTATGTGTGCCACATAATCATAAAACATACATCATCGCATAATACATGTAACAAAAATGGGATTCTTGAAACATCATGACATCATAAATCAATTTATATAAGATAAAGGAATTCATAAAAATAATTCCATCACAACATTATCAAATCAATGTAATAATAGGGATAAAAATAGATCCCTTTATTATCTTAGATGGAAAATAATTTTGATAAAACACTTGAACTCCATTCTTGAGGAAAATATCCTTTCTTCTTCAAAAACATTTTTCCTTTCATAACATGTCATACAACTTTAAAAGAAAAGAAGTTGATTAATAATAAACTTGAAAACTTGTAAAGGAAGCTTCTTGAAAATAATGTTTTAAAAATCCATTCATGTCATATATGTTAAAAAAAACATTCTTCGTACTTTTGTCGGAAAAGTAAAAAAGTACCTCGTATGAAAAACGACAAAAGATTCCTTTCATATCTTTTAAAAAACTCACCTAAGGGTAAAATTGGATTTAAACAATAATATTACATATTGAGGAAACATAGATGTGGATGATAAAATACACCCCTGTAAATACCAAAGTATAAACAATCTCGGATAAAAATGAGATTGTGATATTTCCATTACCTTAGGTATGATTTGCTTTGTACGTGTCTGAAGATCCTGTATAATGGTTTAAATAATGTTATTGACTTATTCTAGAATCATAAATATTGATATGATATCATATATGGTCATATTCTTAGCTTCTTGTTAGTAATATTTCATTGTTACTTGTTACTCGGGTCTTTATTGCCTTTGGTTCTTATGCGTGTTTTGCCGAATACATTCTTATTATTATTTTAAGGTTATAGATACCTTATATCCAGAATGGTATTAGTGTAACATATATCATATTTATTCATTCAATTAATTTATATAATTACTATGTAATGATGATCATGTAGAACGAGTCACATCACATCGTGGAGACGGTATTCCGTACGTACGCACGAGTGATGATATCGTTCCTATGATCGTGGAACTGTATTTTAGTATATATATATTATTTCAGTATCAATATTACTTTATAATAATCATAAATAGTTACTCATTACACCATTATACCCATCCTTGTAAAGTGATGGTGGAAAAATAGATTACACCACGACGTGGAGACGGTATTCCGTACGTACGCACGCGCGATGATTTCATTTTTCCGTAGGATGGATAGAAGGTGAATTAGGGTTGTTTCATATTTATAATAACATATCAGTATGTATGTAATACTGATGTTATTAATTCATCATGAAACAACTAAAGAAGAAGAAGTTGAAGAAGAAAGAAATTGAAAAGATCGGTAATGGATATTACCTCTTCTTTGGAACGCCTCTTTGAATCCTCCACTTAGGGAACTAAGATTGGTCTTTGAAGAAGACCAGGACCTCTAGGATTATTCTAGGGAAGTGGAGAGGAGAAAATGGCAGGGGTTGGCCGAGCTTGAGTACTCAAATTGGTGTGAGGAGGAGGGGGAGGAGGTGCCCTTTTATAAGGGAGGAGAGGGGCACCTTAGGAATATCTCAAAATATTATTTTATATTAAAGTCAAAATCGGTTTATAATGGTTCCAAAGGGTCTTATTTCGAAGATAAAGTGGGGATGGGTCGAAATCCTATCAACCAATAGGATTTTGACAAGTTTAGGGTATTATTTTAACCTTATCAATTAGATTTAACTCTAAGTTAAATAATTTAACTTTTACCGTGTCTTTTTGTTTTCTTTCACTATATGGTTAATACACTTTCTATAACATGCCAAACGAACCCCAAATTGTTTATTATTAATATATATATCCTAATATAAGTCATTTTGCCGAACCTAAGATTTTTAGGAATAAAATAATAATTAATAATATAATATTTGATTTAAAAACTATTTTGTGTCAATTTTGACACTATTTGATATATGATTTTTATGAAAGTCATAAAAGAATTATATGTTCGAATAAAGTTGATTAAATAAACAATAATATATCATAGTAACCTTGAAAATTAGTTTAATTCATAAAAAGTCTCAAATGACATTTATTTTGGTGTTTATAACACCAATTATGTGAATATTTCATTAATAAGATAATTACTGTATCATCATTGTGTCATAAATAAATTAAATTATTTAATGTCTAAAAATTGTAAATAAAATACCATTATGTAGGAAATATTTTTAGCTTTCTAATGAATATTTATAGTCTAATTTATCTTATGTATAACCCAATATTAAAAATGATTTACTTATTAAACTTTGATTTTAACTATTTTAACCCTTCTTTAAATAAATTAATAATAAATGTCCTAATCTAACCCAAGTGGGCCTAAATGGTCATATTTTATTCCTAAGTTTGTTTTTGGTCGAATTACACTTATCCAATAGAATTAAGACATGTGTTAGGGTAATAGTAATATCATATTTACCCTTAGTTACCCTATTTACTATTAACCGCGGTAAAAAAAGTAAAAAGTTACTATTCACCAAAAATTTATTTTTATCTCATTGAACCACATTTTACTTACTGATATCAACTGTGTCTGTCGGATTTTCGAAATTCCATTCACAGAAGTGGTAAAATTAAGTTTTATGCAAAATTCAGTTTTTAACCTACCACTTAGTGGTTTCACTATTCATCAAAAATTGAAAGTTTTCAGAAAAATACCAAAATTTCACCCTAGGCTAATATCGGTATTCCGAATCCTAAAATGAAGTCCATTTTGAAAAATAAAATTTATAAAATTTCAAAAAGTGGTTATTACCATTCATAACGGTTAGTTTTAATAGCATATTGTTGTTTAGTGAAACTCGGTATTGCGTACAAAGCAAGCTATCGAGGAAGGTCGCGATTGCGTGTAAAGCAAGCCAAGCAAGTGTTGTGTAGAAAAATATTCCTTTAATGATTTATATAACATAAAAGTCTCGGGTGTTACAGGTAATTCCCATGTTCTCCACAAATAATACATTGAACTCCATAACAGTCTGTCACTCCATGACCCTTTTCTCCAAACAGATAACATCGGTCCCTCCATTTGGGGTATTCCCCAAGGTTATTCTTCCCTTCTTTAGAAATCTCAATCTTCCTTTCTTTATGCTCCTCAACATGCGAACATGCATAATAGTCTATCTTCCTCTTATTTTATGAATTAGGCATACCACTAAATTTCACTTTGTTAATAATATATTGCGATGACTGATTCAACATAATAACAATATCTTTCTCTCTAGGAATTACACAATTTTGTTGCTCATAGTCACCAATTTGTCCATTGGATTCAATGTTAACCGAATTCCTTCTGGTTCCCTCGATTAACTGAAACAGAAAAAGAATTCTATGAGAGGAAAAATCATGCTAGAGAAATAAACATAGTTAAGGGGGAGCACCCTCATTATCTAACATCTTAGGTTAAATTATAAGATCGTTACCGTAGTTCTAGGACTATATCTTATACGTATTATTATCCTTAGGTACATCCCTAGACATACCTTAAAAATATCTCTAGGGATCTCACTAACGTTTTTGTATCCTAGTTTTAAATGGTTGACTAAACCTTTCCTCTGATAAAAACTGTAGAGACCCGAAGCTTGACGTACATGGACATTAAATTAATTTTCCAGAATACATAATACATAACAAAAATAGACACATAAGGACCGTAATAGTTTATTGTCTTTGGAAACATAGAATGTAATCATCTAATCATGGTGAATGATCTTTAACATCTCCCATAAAGATCTTCCCCCTTTTCTTTCTTACCTAAAACCTTTCTTTATATCCTGGGGAAAAGAAAACATAAAAAGGGTGAGCTCAAATTCTCAGTAAGGTCAATCATGGATAAAATAAAACATACCATATACATTTGAACTTAAAAACAAGGACATAATGTTTAAACATCAAAATCTTGAAGAACGACTTCAAACATGGAAGTACATAAGGCATAAATCATAATGGAACATAAATAATTATAACATAGTATGGGAGTAAAACATGTAATTGTGGAATCCATTATGCACATGTAATGATTTCCATAGTATCCAAGGCATTGCTGCCAAGACCATCTTAGTGGACAAAGTCCCCTTCTGAATCGAGTTCACTCCTTGTTTCAGTCCTGTAACACTGAACCGGATTAACTTACTGTTCCAGCCATGTCTATCTCATGAGATATAATATCTTTACCCAATGCATTTGAGGGAGATATAGGTCCCACCCATCTCATAATTAAATCATTCTTACTTGTGCCACAAAATAAACTTAAAACATTCATCATAACCCAAAGAATAAAATGGGTTTCATAAACATCATCCCATCATCACATAATCCATATAAAACAAATGGATATTTCATCATAATAATATTGAAAATGTGTAAATCATAGAGACATTATACTTGAAACATACACATATTAAATAATGTCATCTTAGATAGATAATGGTTTGATAAAACACTTGAAATGAATTCTTGAGGAAAATATCCTTTCTTCTTCAAAATCAATTTCTTTTCACAAAATATCCTGCAACTTTAAAATAAAAGGATTTTTTGAAAATATTCATGAAATATTTTGGAGTAATCTTCATGAAAATAAGGCTTTATAAAACCGTAAAAATCTGTTCGTGCCGTATAAGTTAAAAAAACATTCTTCTCGTACTTTTGTCGGAAAAGTCAAAAAGTACTTCGTAACATAAAAAAAAGAATGATTCCTTACATACCATGTAGTAAAAGAAAATAATGGGTAAAAAGGAAATTAAACATACATGAAAAATCTTTTATAAAACATGAACATGGATGATTGAAATAACCCCTATAAATACTTTTGAATAAGCAATCTCGGATAAAAATGATATTTGCAAAATTATCCCATACCTTAGGTCCGATATGCTTCGTACGTATCTGAACCTCCTGTATAATGATTTAAATAATATTATTGGCTTATTACAGAATCATATTAATTGTTATTATATCATATATGGTTCACTTATGACATTATATTACTCGTTCTTTTGTAAATTCCATGTTAAAGAGCGTTTTGGGTAAAATCGTTTCATTTGTCATTCGTGTTTTGAATTGTAATTATTAATATGATTACATAGATCATGATTAATTAATTCCAGAATATAAAATATGATTTATATATAATATATATTCAGAATATACATATAAATAATAGATCGATAAATGGAACGAAATACACCGTTCATGGAGACGGTAGGCCGTACGTACGCATGAACGCTGTTTTCGTTTCTTTATTGAGTTGAATGGAATTAAGTAGATGAAATACATATATAAATAAATCCAGTAGCTTTATAATGTCATATATTTCATTATTATTTCTTATATATACTTTATAATCATTATTAAATGGTTAACATGGAGAATTAATCTCATAGCGTCGTGGAGACGGTAGTCCGTACGTACGCACGAGCGATGATATCGCTTCCATAATTATTGAATTGAATTGGAGTGGATGATACAATATATAATAATCAGTATGATGTTCTAATAAATATGTATAGTTATTATTTACACCATTATACCCATCCATGTAAGGTGTTGTTGGAAAATCAGATTACACCACGGCGTGGAGACGGTGTTCCGTACGTACACACGCGCGGTGATTTTGTTTTCCGTAGGATGGATAGAAGGTGAAATGTTGTTGTTTAATATTTATAATAACAAATCAGTATATTATTGATACTGATGTAATTTCTTTATAATGAAACAACTAAAGAAGATGATATTGAAGAAGAAAGAAGCTTGAAAGAATCGGGAGAAGAAATTACCTCTTCTTCGATACGCCTCTTTGAAACCTCCTCTTAGGGCACTAAGATTGGTCTTTAAAGTAGAAAAGAACATCTAGGATGTTTCTAGGGAAGTGTAGAAGATAATTTTTCAGGGGTTGTCCGAGCTTTAAGGCTCAAATTGGTGTGATGAAGAGAGGGAGGAGGTTCCCTTTTATAAGGGAGGAGAGGGTCACCTTTGGAATTCTTAAAAATATTAATTTATAATAAATCTAACCCCACCTAAAAAGATCCAAAAATGACTCATATTCAAAAATTAGATGAGATAGGGTTGTAATCTCGTCATCCAATCAAATTTAGACATGTTTTGATCTTATTGTAAACCTTATCATTTTGATTTATCCTTATTTAATCTATTTATGTTTATTTCTGGTAATAAATTTCTAAATTTTAAATTATAACAAATAATTACTTATTTGTTGTGAATTTTCCATAATTTGTTACTTTATAACATTTTAGACCATATAAAGTTAAATTTATAATTTTTAAATAATTTTGTGATTTTTAAACAATTTTATAATATGTTATTTTTATAAAATAACAATGCTGTCAATTTTGACACTATTCATTTATTTGAATTTAAATAAAATATCTACATAAGATATGTTCTAAATAAAAGCTTTAATAGAATAATACAAGGTCATATGGTTCTATAAAATTATTTGATATCATTAAATAGTTCATATAATATTTATTTTATTATTTTTAAAACCATTTATTTGGTTTATATCTTAATAAAATAATTACTACAACATTTTTGTATATTTATTTAATATACTTATATGTGGCATAAAAATTAAAAATAAAATCCTATGATTAAGATAAATCTATTTACTTTCACAATAATACTTTTACTGAAATTTATCATCTTAAAATCACAATAGTTAAATTGTTATATTTATTAAATTAAGAAGGTGTCAACTTTGGCATCAATTAAAATAAAATAATATAAGTGTCATATTTGCTTGTATAAGACTCCAAATGGTCCAATATTCGACCAATGGATGATTATAGTATAATTTTACATTACCAATAAGTTTTAGTCAGGGTTTTGTGCCTTTTATGGTCACTATTAGTTTAATAAAAACTATATTCTTGATTTTTCACTAGATAAATAATTTCTGCATCACTATTGTGTCACAATTAATGATAATTATGTAATCCCAAAAATTACTAAATAAATTCTAATGATGTAGATAATTTTGTTAGATTTCTGTACACTATTAGTGTTAGAAGTTTCAGGAAGTTTATCACTAACTTAAAATTATTATACTTATAGTATTTAAGAGAGTGACATGTTGTCACTTTCTTTGGTTTTAATAATAATTAAATTATTTTCATGGAAAAAAGTCCATTAAATTAATCTAATATTACCCTTAGGTGATATGGGTCGACCTTTAGTCATCCAATAGGATTTTTACAAGTGTTAGGGTAATTTTATAATCTTATATTTACCCCTAATTACCCGATTTACCTTTAACTATAGTAAATAAAATTTACCATAGTTACGATTCACAATGCCCAAAAATAAAAACTAGATTGTTAACATAATTTGAATGCAATGATTCCAAATATGGAATCCATTTTTCCAAATTCAATACACAAAAGTTGCAGAAATTAAATTAATATTAATCCCGTTGTCGAAAGAAAACGGGTTTTTCTTTAAAACATTGCAAAAGATTGAATTGATTTAACCTACGAATTCGAGGTAAAATCAATGATAATTACATAAATTATTTTAAATGGTAAAAATATATTCTATTTATACTTTAAAACCATTAAATATTATAATTTAACCACATAAGATATTACGATGAAAAAAGTTGTTTTTAATTAAAATATAGCGTGTTTTTACTATTCATTAAAATATGAAAGTCATCAGAATAAAATGAAAAATTTATCCAAAGTAAATTTTTATTTCATGATTCCAAAGAATAATTTTATTTTGTAAAATAGAACTTATAAACATTTCAAAAACTAGATTTAAAGTGGGTGCGCCAACAAAAGGCGACAAAACTGTATTTTTTGAAAAATACTTATTTTACCCGAATTGTTTTTTATAACATGTTCTAGAAAATGTGTAAGATAAATAATAATGTTATAAAAATCAAAATTTAGTTAATACTATTCATAACATCTAGTTCATAATTATATTATAATAATATATCATTGTTTAGTAACACCTGGTATTGCGTACAATACACGCTATCGAGGAAGGTCGCGATTGCGTGTAATGTAGGCCAAGTCAGGGTTGCGTGTAGTGCAAGAATCCTTCGTTGTCTCGTATAACAGAATCCAACCATATTTCATTTATACATTGAATATATATATATATATATACTCAATGTTGCGTAGAATAAATATTATCAAAATTTTTTGTAACACGATCCAAGAATAGTGTTGCGTATACTGCAAGCGAATACGGTGTTGCATATAGCGCAAGGTAATCATGGTGTAGAATACAACACAAGACATTAATGAAATTAAAAGAATATTTTTCATAAAATCTCGGGGTGTTACACGACTCCTCCACCAAGGAGTGATGGCGTAGTGGTCCTACTTCCCTCTGCGATACGCGTCGGCGCTACACGCCCTCCACTTTGGCCCGGCCTGACCATGATATCCAGCTCTTCCACACGGCGCGACTACACCACGCCCCTCCGGCAACCCGGCGGTCCTTTAACTCATGATTTTCTTCACGGTTGGCCTGACAGCAGTAGCGTTCCTTCGCTGTTGTCCTTTCTTACAGTGGTGTAGTTTGAAAATTCTGATCCTATTTCAGTATCCTACGTGGGTTTGACAGAGGGGATGATTCAGTGGCTACTACTAATCATCTCTACTCCTCTACATGAGTTGTATACTTGTGTGAGCATAGTCTTTAATTTCAGTGTTTTTCATCGATATTGTTGACTTTACTTCCATTGTGGAATGGGTTGTGCTTGGGCTCAAGTGTTGGAGCCAGAATGTGATCGGTTACATAGGTATATGTATGGAAATATACCAAAGTAGGGATGGTTTATACTTCTTGATTGTATATCACTTCTATTTTTTATCCTTATTGGATTCTGGGAGACCTTCGGGAGTCTCGGGGTCCCCTAATGAGTATTGTTATACTCACCCCTACATGGCCATCGCCCTCACCTTGTTTTGTTCATTGAAGACAACGATCAGCAGTGATAGAGGCTGAGAGTGACAGACGAGAGGCTGGTTGGAGCTTGACTAGATAGGACGTACCTCAGGTATGAGTTGTTTGGGATTTGTACCAACCCTTCTGGTAGGATTCCCCAGTGGACGATCTAGGAGTTGCTTTCCCTTTTTATATGTACTTATACTTGTTGTTCAGTTGAGTTTGTATACTGGCCCATGTACAATCATCCCACCTTTCGTTTCTATATAATTACTTGTTGCTTCTACTGCCTGTGTTCAGACTGTGTGTGTTACAGGTTTAAAGGCAATGCCTTCCCTTTTTTTGGGGATTATCCTTTGGTTCTAGTCGTGAGCGCCTGGCCTATGTAATGCAGGCTTCGAGTAGTCTTTGCATGAGCCCCAAGGACGAGTCGTGACAATTATTACATGATAATTTCAATATGATCAATAAAATATTCCAAGTTCTCTATATAAATATTATGATTTAAAAAATGTATTACTATCATTTAAAAAACATCACGAACAAGATCAAAATCTTTTATATTTTATTCTTGTAAAATGGACAACTTTTATATACATGAAAATTAACATCATCATAATTATTCTAATAATAAGGTATGAAATTTTTCAGTAAGTCAGTTTCATGTATAATATGTTCAAAAATAGAAGTTTCTAGTTTATTTTTAAAAAATGTTTATGTTGTTCAATTTGTAAAAATCTATAGATATCATACCCCCATATAATCTGATTCAATTTGATCGTAAAATATTTTTTATTGAGTCTATCTTATGTTCAATGAACACAACATCTTTTTTAGAGAAAATATTATTCATACCATTTGACAAATAAATACCATGGTTTGAAACATCAGTGGTAAAATAATTTTTTATTTTAGACCATTTTCTGTATGATCTTATTGTGTGTTCATCTAAAACTATTTCTATCATTATTAATATTTATTAAATATGAATAATTACAACACCATAAGCCTAAATTAACCCTTTATATTGAAAAAATTTAGGGAGTAATTATGAGAAATATTTTTCTATTAACCTCTGTAATAAATGTATAATGTCAAAACTCCATCTCAATTAATTCACTGATATATTCCCAATAGTTATAGAATACTATTAAACACAGATGGAGAACTTCATCAACCTCACACTACTTCAAATTTCCATAATCATCATGAGTATCATAATATTCCCAAATGAAATTTCCAATATTATATGACCATATAATCATCAACATCACATTTGATATCCTTTTTAAAATGTCCCAAATATATTCAAAGATATAAATTTTTTTACCATTCAATCATCACACTATATATTCATAAAATAATCCCATTTTTTTCATCAATTTTACACAAAAATAGAAATCAAAAAATAATGTCAATCAAACTGTTCATTTAAACACATTTTATGGAAATCCTGAATGTACTCAACCCAAAACATAATTTCTCTGATGCATTTATTCAAAAAAAATTCAGCCAATAACATCATGAATATGATAGTATTTTTTTGTTTGATGTACTATGTATGTTTGATGGAATTTTCATGTTTGAAGGATATTGTTAATATAATTCCTCATCATAATTGTGTTGATGTTTAGAATCATTTATAATTTTAACAAACATCATTACTCTCGAAAACAAAGGTCATAAATACTCAATATCCAAAGTTATTATAATTGAAATGAAATATTATATAGTATTTATAATTCTCGATAATTTATATATGTATAATTCTTAGTAACTCATTCATAACTCACACAAAAACATACTAGTGTTTAATTATTCCAATAATGTTTTTCTATGGAGTTCATGATACATAATAAAATGAAATTTATAATCCCGAGAATTTTTATTAATCTTTATAAAAAATTCAAGGATCATGAGAAATTTTGTAACTCATGATGTGAAAACAATTAAATTAGGAACATATTTATAGAATATATTTTCAAACATTTCATCTGATGAAACATTTGAATCACTATAATGTAAAAATTCTACACAAACATCAACCAATATTCATAGTAACAAAAAAATCTCTTGAAAGACACAGGTTAAGAGAACTTCTTCCAATCCCCTTTTCATGATGAAATCTCTATATGATTTTTTTGATAGAAACCATTACACATTGATGTTGTATTTTTAGGATACAAAATGAAAACTAGTAGACAATATTTTTATAAAAAAATACAATCAAAATCCTATCCAAAAAATTCATACATCCTTAAATACACCATGAAATTGAACTCTATGGATTGTTTATCCAAAAAATTTATTTATATGAAATTGAACTCTTTGAAAGAACGATGAATCATAGAATAGAAAAACTATTTTTTTAATAAGTTGTAAATTAAAAAAAAAAATTCCATATCCATTTAACATTCACAATATTTTAACATTTCCCTATAATAATTTTTTTATCCATTTCACCAAATTGTTAAAACAATTTTCACATGAATAACTCATATATTACCTCTCTTAAATAACTCTATATAAATATATTCCATCATAAAATTCTAATGAATATAAAAATGGTTAGATTTATGTTACCAAATTTTTTTCATAAGAAATAACTTTTGAAACATTTTCATTATCATTTTAAATTTCAAAAAAACATCCTAAAATTTAAATGCTTCCTATATCAACATCAAAAAACTATTAAAATAGATCACACATTCTAAAATCACAGCTTACCCCTTTTCAAAACCTATAATATTTACCATCCATAAAATTTTGAGCACAAAACAATATATAGATTTATTTGATAAATACATTTATCCTTCTTGATAACACTTCTAAAAATCATGTTGTATATTATATGGAATCAAATAACTTATCCTTGAAGATAAATTGGATATAACCCCATGTTCAACAAAAACATATAAAAAGATTCCTTTATAAATGGTTTGTATAATAATTCTGAATCTTTTTCACTATATGAATATAATCTATATTCAGTTAATTTAGCTCCACGTTGTATTTGAGGAAGTGACATTTTGATATAAATATTCTACAAATGAGTGTAATTAAATATAATTATAGTGATATTTATAGAACATTGTTAATCACAATACAAAAGTACATTTACCATCACATTAAATAGTAAATCATCCAAATTAGATATCCACCACATATTTTTGTGCTGATACTTGATTCGAATGAAAATATTTATATTTCTCCACAATAAGAGCCACATAATTTTTCTTCTTTGTATTCCAACTCACATTGATTCCCATATAATGTAAAATCTACATGATGTGGATCTTCTAAAATCTATACGTCATTCCCTATCAGTTTTTGTATTTCAAGAATAATTACTCCATTCTATGATGTATAATTTATTAACAAAATCAATTATTTATTTTATATCTAATAATTTTTTTTTCTAGAAATGATGAGATTATTTCGATGTACATTAACATTGGGAACATAATTTTATCTAATATACAATGATTGTTCTTGAAGCTATTAGATATAACAACCCTATAACTAACATCCTAAACTCATTCAGATCCAACTCTTTAATTTTAATTATTTTTGGGAAAATTGGAACAAATTACAAACTCATATAACACTATAATGTATCACTATCATTACCATCAACTATATTATCATCAACATAAAAAATTACACGGGGAGAATCCCCTTGGATATATTTTTATGTAGAGGTCACTATAAACTCTTCCTTCCATGAATTAAAACTCCCATAAAATATATCCAATTTGTACAAACAATCTCGTGGAGTTGCATAAAAAAATACATATCATTATATAAAAAAAAGATGAGATTTACATTTCCCAATCAATAATACAAAAAGTTTTCATTATAATTTTCATCATAGTGATTTATTTTATGAATATGTGATTTTACATCAATGTGAAAAAATTTACTTCTTCATTTAGTAATAATATAAGTAATGATTGTGAATTTTTCAAATCATTCCACGTTACGAAAATTATCATCAAAATCAATGCCTTCATTTTGTGTGTAACTTTTTAATCCCAATTATTCATTATTTCTTAACACATCACCAAATTCATTTTAAAATTTTCATAACACAAAAATTTTAAAAATAGTATTTTTATTCTTCAGTCAATGATCGAGTTTATGTTTATTCTTCTTCTCAATTTGATCTATATCCTCATTCATTGCATCGATTCACAACTATTACTCAAAATTATAATAATAATATTTTGGAAAAAATATTTTATATAACGATGTAGTGATACTAAACATGATTTTCTTGTAGTATGAAAATATTTGTCTTGAACAAAAATTAGTTTTTGAACTCCCATATTAATTCAAAGCCATGATTGGGACGTAACAAGTTGTTCATCATCAATTGATATAGTTAGGTTTGAATCCACATTTTATAGAGAATCTTCAATGTAATTATCAATAATAACATTTACATGTGGATAAATTGGAATCATCTAAATTCTGTATCATAAAAATCTACAAATGTTTGTGAATAATTCTAATAAATAATTTTCCCAATAAAATAAAACTAATTAAGAAAACGTATATAAATTTTTGTAAATTAAATATTTTTATCTTCTATAATTTGTATTATACCAATGAATCCTCACCCCAACTCCTCTCAGATCATGATTAACTAGATTTACACTAATAAATTTATATTGTAATGACTCATTAGAAACCATAGGTGCGTAAAACATGTTGTTTAATCAAAAAATATTTTATATGAAGTCATATATGGGATATTTATATACATATAGATTATAAATAGAAAATTTTACTCTGATATCACGCCCCTAAAGATAATTTTATGAACATTCTTGATTTAAATTGATAATCCCATTTGCACCAATATTATTTTATTCATTAATCAGGATTGTATTTCTAGTGTATGTATAGTGAACTAATCTCATGAATAAATAATTTTTTTAAATATAATCTATAAAATTATTATTTTTATATCCCCACAATTTCCTTTTCAAATATTCTATAGAGAATATCAATTTTTTTTCTTCTCATCACATGATACACTTAACCATTTTTAGAGAATCTTATTTATCTTATATTATCACAATGCACATTATGACAAAAAATCACAAATTAATGAAATAAATTACTTATGATAACATGTTTATTTTTTACTTATTTTCCAAAATATATCATAGTAATGTAGTAATTATGTATGAGGTGAATCTATCTCAATTTTATTATGAATTGATTTAGTCATAATCCCTTTCAATCAACTGGAGAAGCACCAATATCATATTCTTAAAATATTAGGAATATCATGGATACTATAAAACCTTTTTAATATTATCATACTCCAATAAAACATATTCCAATGCCATATATTCTATAACTAATTTTATTTCATCTTGAAAGTATAAAACGGAATTTTTACATTACAATCCTGAGATAAATTGTAACGAACCAATGTTTCATTAATGGAAATCCCTATTGATCTAATTAAATGTCTCTTTATGTTTATATAAAATGTCAACTTCGTTGGATTTTTGTTAAGAATCTTGACCTTTTCTAATATAGCCATTGAATAGTGATCACATGAATAGTATAAATATTTGACTTTAAAAGATCCAATTTACTCAAACAGAAGAAGAGATGACCTCATCTAGTAGAATTTCTCCATATGAAGCCCATTTTTTGGAGCTTGGAAAAGAGGTGGAATCCTTGGGATTCTATCCTTAACAAGACCAATATGACCTTCATTATGTCAAGCTCGAATGGGACAGTCTACGAGAGAAGTGGAAGTTGATAGAGATTACCACTCGAGCAATGTTATCCGAGCCACCCAAGAGTCAGCCAATATCACACATCTTACCCTTAGGTCTTATGAAACTTTATTAAGGGGTTATGTAACAAATAGCTAGTACTATTTTCATGTATAATATTATTGTATATAATAATGAATATACCTCCTTTTATTTTTTGAAAAATTTTAAACAGTTTTAAAGTACAAATAGTGTTTTTCGTTATTAATTAATTAAGAATTATATTTTTAAATTAAGGGATTTTTGAATTTAATAATATTTTGATAAAATATTATCATTATTAATAAAATAATTTTTATTAAATATCAATGATCTTATAATTTAATGAATGAAATTATAAATTTTATTAAGGTTTGAATTCCATTTCTATCAAAACTCGTGAATATTCGATAAATGTAGATTTTTATTTTAAAAGTGAAAATTAACATATTTATAAAATTATTTAGATAAAATAAATGTTATTTCTGGAATCAGGACGTCGAAATTATCCAACGGTGAATTTTTCATAATTTTCTGAGACAGTCAAATGTTTGGGTAAAAATTAAATACCGTTTAAATATATAATGTGTTTTACGACATCATAATGACCCAATAGTGATGTAATAAAATACAATAAGCTTTATGTTAGGCCAATATATTTTTTACCATTAAAATAATGTGATTTTGGGTTGGTTTTCCTTAATTTTCAAAGCATTAATTGACCCCTCAAGACTTACTAAACACCTTATCTTTTAAAATTAATTTCCATGGGAGTGTGACTCACCTCCATATAAGAAACCCAATTATTTTAAGAAGTTTGGACTTTGGAATTATAAAATATTGTTTTCCTCTTCCCTTTTCCAAAAACCATGGGCAAAAACCATGTTATGGTTTGTGGTTTGGATTAATTTAATGTTAGGGGACCCAAACCTAAATAATAAAAAATTCCCTCATCTTTCCTATATAAACCCACCCAATCTCCCACTTCATCCACACTCAATGCCTTTGGAGTTCGTACAACCTCTGCACTACTCTCTCTAGAATCCTCTCGAGGATTCCCAAGCACCCAAGATGTCTCTCTCAATCCTCTCTCAAGCCTCTCTCAAGCCATTGGAAGAACACTTCCAAGTAAGGGTTTTTTTCTTCCTTCCTCATTTTTGTCCAATTTTCATTATGTTGTTTTTCCCTTTTAATTTCAAAAATGAATTTTGGGGTATGGTTTCGCACCTCCCTCATATTGAACTCTTTATTTTTAAATTATGGGAGTCCCCTTTCTCTCTCATTAAGTGCCTCCCATGTACACCCGTGACTATGCCGTAATTCTGAAAGGAACTTCTCTCTCCTCATTTACATTTAAGCAATACTTTTTTATCATGAATCTAAATTGCATTAAAATTGTTGGGACATGTATCTATATGACCTACTTACTTTCCATTACATGTAAATATTATGTGTAAACCCTTTCTCTCTCAACAACTGTTTTTATGAATTCTTATGTCACGCCGTTACGCTGCCGAAATCACACCGATTTTCTAAGCCAATTCCATTGTGTAGTGGATACCATGCCCATTTATCCATCAAGGGTATTCACCATTATGCACATTTAATTATTGATTATAAAGTTTCATGTATGAATTCCACATTCCATTATCATTGAATAACTGATTATGTTTTATGAATCCATCTTTTATGATCTATGTGGCACACTTATGAATGAAATGAAATGTTCAAGAAGGGTGCGCCCTTATAGCGCTTCAATGCATTGGGTAAAGTATAGTATCATGATACATCATGTGAAATGAGTGTTGACTCATGATAATTCATGTACAATGAGGTTTTACTCATTCTTTATATGCAAAGAGGATTTACTCATGCTCCATGTGCTATGATCCTTGGATCATGCTAATTCCATGTTAAGTGTTGTTGCCACATTTCCATGTTATGATTATAATGTTTTATCATTTATTTATGTTCATGTTTCTCTTGTTCTCTATTGATATGCATAAGGTCTAACATGTACCGTACTCCTCATGTTATTCCATGTGTATTCCCTTACTGAGCTTTATAGCTCACCCTTTTCTTATGCATGTCCTTAGGTTATCCCATGAAATGCGAAGTACGATGGAATGTAGTGGTCATGTAAAGGAAGTTTTCAATAAAGATGTTGTATTTCATGATTCAAGTTTTTATGTAATGATCCTAGTACCCGAGGACATTAATCCTCTCGATCTTCTTTGTTGTATCAAGTGAAGTTTTAGCTAATAAATCATGTTTATGTTTTTATTAAAAAGTAGGGTTGTCATAGTTGGTATCAGAGGATAAGTTTAGTTAGTTTTGGGATTTGGATTAGAAAACCCTAGTATTGCCTTAGATACAAGACTAAGTACAATAAAAACGTCCCTAAATTTTGGTGAGTATTGAGTAAGTGGGTTTTCAAGTAAATAAATCCCTGTCTGGATATGAGTAGGTAGAGGTGGCTCTGGCATTGATGTATCCTAGGGGTAAAACCCAAAAACACCGCATTGAGCTAGACTCGATCGGGAACTGGTGCATGACAACGGGCCTTGCAGAACTCTTAGTCACGACACTCCTAGGGGATATGCATTGGTAAATTCACAAGCTTAGTATGAACCCTTATTAAGTGAATAAAAACCCCCTAAAAATGTATGTTAGAAAGTAGATCATGAAAATCCTAGTTTGTAGCCTATAGAGTAATGTGTTAGGTAAATAAAAGTTTATTTATAAGTCATAAACTTTTGTCTTTGGATTACCCTTTATGTGTTACCCCTAACATTCCTTTTATTCTAGCCGATGGCTGGTAATAGGAGGAGTCGGGCTAACAACCATTTTGAAGATTAGTGTGATGACTGTACTAATGATATGTCCAATCCAATGGGAGCGGGAATCACGAACATTGTCATTCTTCTCCCTTAGCTAACTCATGTTTTGAATAGAAACACGGTTCCAGAGGAATGTTCAACCCCCCTAATAAGAACAAGTCTCTATTGAGAGAATAACAAGACAAAGGCCTCCTACTTTTAGTGGATCATCTGATCCCACGATCGCTAAAAAATGGATCAACTCCATTGAAAATATCATATCCATCCTTAAATGTTCTGAACAATAGAAGGTTCTCCTGGAGGATTATCATATGGAGGGTGAAGCTGATCAATGGTGGAAGTTGATCAAAAATACGAAGCATGGGGAAGAAATCGAGGCATTGGAATGAAAGGATTTCAGGATGACGTTTTTTGATAAATATTTTCCATGCACCCTCCGGCTTAAGATGGAATGGGACATCCTTTCCCTCAAGAAAAAATTCGAAGAATCTATTGGAGCGTACAAGGAAAACTTCACAAGGCTTGCACGATATGCTTCTTGATTTGTTGTTACCCCCGAATGCAAGGTTGACTGCTTCTTTGGTGGGCTGAAGCCTAGCCTGTGGAAAGAATTAGTGATTTGTGACATCGAAAGCTATGAGGAAATTGTCTAATGTGCCCTCAAGGTCAAAATGGCGATCAGTGAATCACAGGGGTATCAAGGGGATAAGAAGCGTAATGTGGACTTCATTACTGGTGGTCTGATGGATAAATCAAACGGTGCTATGATGATCCAGCAGCCCTCTTTCCAAAAGTGTGGAAAGAAGCACCCTAGAAATTTCCTTAAGGGGATGATGAAATGCTTCATGTGTGGAAGAGAAGGGCACCTAGCTGTTAACTGTTGGCAAGAAAGACCCGCTGCTACGACAGAGGTCATGAATGCTCCATTCGATCCTCAACGCATTGATCAATGCTAAAAATTAAATGAACCGGGGAATTTTTCAAATCAGTGCCCTGATACAAGGGTTTTTGGAGGCAACCAACATCCTCCAAGGAATCAAGGAAGAGCTTTTTCCATCACTTTTGCCGAAGTGAACCCCGACAACGAAGTGGTGACAGGTACGCTAGTTATTAATTCAAGAATAGTGAACGTTCTTTTTGATTCAGGTTCTACACATTCTTTTATATCTAGAAAGTTTAGTAGAACAATCCCATCACCACCACAAATCATTGAAGTGAAGATGTCGGTGAGTATGAAAAATGGGGCAATCATTTCATCCCAAGAGTATCAGTCCTCCCCTGTTATAATATGTGGATTAAATTTCCTAGAGAACCTCATCATACTCCCTCTGGTGGAATTTTATGCAATTCGTAGCATGGATTGACTTTCCTTATATAGATCCAACAGAAATTGTCTGGAGAGGGAAATCACACTTCATATGGAGAATCAACCCCTGATTCTATACAAGTATAAGGAGGAAGATGAATCTATTTTAGCTCCATCATCTCAACCCTAGATATTAATTCCCTATGAGCATGTGTATCTGGCTTAGATGATTGAGTCCAGGGAAGAAACCATCCTTGGAGAAATTCCTATTGTGAGGGAATTCGCATAAGTGTTTCCCGAGGAACTGCTTGTCCTTCCTCCTAGAAGAGATTTTGAATTCTCAGTTGAACTTATACCCAGGGAATTACCAATATCCAAGACTCCATATAAAATGGTTGTTGTAGAGATTGAAGAGCTGAAGAAACAACTACAAGAGAATCTGGATAAAGGGTTTATACGCCCAAGTGCTTCACCATGGGGTGCACCAGTCCTCTTCCTCAAGAAGAAGGATGGGTCAATGCGGCTTTGCATCGATTATTGTGAAATTAACAAAATCATGATAAAGAACAAGTATCCTCACCCACGAATTGATGAATTGTTAGATCTATTGCATGGAGCACAATACTTCTCCAAGGTGGACTTGCGGTCGGGATATTATCAAGTAAGGGTGAAGAAGGAAGATATCCCCAAGACTGCTTTTAGCACAATATATGGGCTCTATGAATTCATAGTAATAACATTTGGACTAACCGATGCTCCCGAAATCTTCATGGACATTATGAATAGAGTCTTTAGATATTACCTAGAAAAATTAGTGGTAGTATTTATAGATGAAATTATAATATACTCCAAAACCGAGGAGGATCATGAGGAGCATTTAAGAGCTGTACTAGAGACTTTGTGCAAGGAGAAGCTCTATGAAAAGTAAAACAAGTGTTAGTTCTGCTTGAAGGAGGTCTCATTCATGGGCCATATCATAACTAGCAATGGGATATGTCTGGACCCCTCCAAAACATATGCAATTAAGGGATGGACGAGGCCAACATCGGTAACGGATATTCGTAGCTTCTTGGGGTTATCTGAATATTATTGATGATTTGTAAGAAATTTCTCACGATTGTCCAACCCTCTTACCAAGCTAACTCAAAAGGGAGTAATGTTTTCTTGGATTTATGAATGCGAAAAAGCTGCAAGGAGTTGAAAAAGTGTCTTATCACTGCGCCCGTTCCCACATTACCCACAAGTGGGGAACTTTTTGTGGTATTCAGTGATACTTCAAAGAAGTTATTTGGCTATGTGCTGATGTAGAATGATAAAATGATATCCTATGCCTCAAGGAAGTTTAAAATCCATGAGAAAAACTATCCAATGCATGATCTGGAGTTGGCAGCGGTGATATTTGCCTTGAAAATCCGGCTGCATTATCTCTATGTTAAGAAATGTGAGATATATACTGACCACAAGATTCTTAAATATATATTCACACAGAAAGAGCTTAATATGCGCCAGAGAAGATGGATAGATCTCATCAAGGATTATAAATATTCAATACATTACCACCCTGGGAAAGCGAACAAGGTGGCATATGCCCTAAGTAGAAAGGACCCAACGATTCAATCAATGATGAGAATTGAGAAGGATCCAATATTCTTAGACTTGATAAATATGGACATTGGAATCATAAATAACAAAACATCATCAATCCTTTCACAAATTATTGCTCAACCGTCTCTTTTGGAATGGTTAAAGGATGATCAAAAGTATTATGTGGGAATTTAGGAAAAAGAGTAAGCTATCAAAAGGGGAAATCCTCGGAGTTTAATGTTAATGAAGAAGGTATTTTGCGATTTGGGAAATGACTATGTGTTCCATCAAGTCTGGATCTGAAGAAGGAACTTTTGGATGATGCAAATAGTTCAAATCTCTCTATTCACTCAGGGAGCACAAAGATGTATCGAGATCTCTGAGAAAACTTTTGGTGGGATAATATGAAAAAGGAGATCGCTGAATATACATCAAAGTGACTACTGTGCTAGAAAGTGAAGGAAGAGAGGCAGAAGTCTAAGGGGATGATGCAACCATTCCCCATACCAGAATGTAAATGTAAGAACATCACCAAGGACTTTGTCACCGGACTTCCAAGGACATCCAAAGGAAACAATTAAATTAGGGTTGTTGTGGATTGTCTTACAAAGACTGCACACTTCATTGCTATTCGGGAGGATTTCTTATTGGATCAACTAGCACAGATATATATCTGGGAAGTGTTGAGGTTTCATGGAGTACCACTATCTATTATGTCTAACCGAGATCCAAGATTCACCTCTATGTTTTGGAAGAGTCTTCAACATACTTTGAATACTGAACTAAACTTCAGTACGGCTTATCATCCTAAAACTGATGGCCAATCCGAGCAGACTATCCAAAAACTTGAGGACATGTTGAGAGCATGATCAATGGTATTTAAAGGAGGATTGGATTAACATCATCCTCTAGTTGAGTTCTCTTATATTAACAGTTTACACTCAAGCATCCAAATGGCACCATATGAATCCCTGTATGGGAAAAGGTGCAGAACTTCATCATGTTGGGATGAGGTCGGTGAACTTAAGCTGCTTGGACCAGAAATGGTCGATGAAATGGTGGAGAAGGTGAAAACCATTCAGCAACATATCAAGGAAGCCCAGAGTCGACAGAAGAGTTATGCAGATAACCGTCGAAGAGACCTTGAGTTTTATGTTTGAGAAATGGTTTTTCTACGCATATCACTATGGAAGAAGGTCATGAGGTTTTGAATGAAAGGGATGTTAAGTCCAAGGTACATCGGCCCCTTCGATATTGTAGATCATGTCGGGGCTATGGCCTATAGACTAGCACTTCCACCTACCATGGCCAAAGTGCATGATGTCTTTCATGTATCCCTCTTAAATAAGTACATACCAGACCCTTAACATGTACTCCCATCTAAGGTGGTAGAGTTTGAGGATGACCTTTTTAATGAGGATAAAACATTGAAGGTCATATATCATTGAGAAAAAGTTCTACGAAATAAGACAATGCCCCTCGTTAAGGTGTTGTGGAGAAACCACAAGGTTGAAGAAGCGACTTGGTAATCAGATGAAATGATGAAGTTGAGTTACCCACATATGTTTTAGTGTGGGAAAAGGAAAATTTTGAGGGTGACATTTCTTAAGGGGGGAATATTGTAAAGACCCGATGTTTCATTAATGGAAATCCCTCTTGATCAATTTAATGTCTCTTTATGTTTATATAAAATGTCAACTTCTTTGGTTTTATGTTAAGAATTATGACTGTTACTAATGTAGTCGTTGAACTTTGATCACATGATTAGTATAAATATAGGACTTTAACAAATCTAATTTACTCAGACAAAAGAAGTGATAGCCTCATACAATAGAATATCTCCATACGAAGCCCATTTATCAGAGCTCAGAAATGAGGTGGCGTCCTTAGGCTTCGCTCTTGACCAATCCCAAGATGAGCTTCATCATGTCATGCTCGAACGGGACCATCTACGGGAGAAGTGGAAGTTGATAGAGATTACCACTCGAGAGATATTATTCGAGCCACCCCAAGAGTCTGTCACCATCACACACCTTACCCTAATGTCTTATACGGCTGTTTTATGGGGTTATATAAAAAATCTCTAGTACTATGATCATGTATATTATTTTTGTATATAATAATGAAAATATCTCTTTGTCTTTTTTGATACATTGTAAATAGTTTTAATGTACAAATAGTGTTTTTAGTTATTATTTAATTAAGAATTAATTTTTTAATTAAGGGATTTTAGAATTAAATTATTTTAATAAAATATTATTATTATTATTAAAATAATTTTTATTAAATATTAATGATATTATAATTTTATTAATGAAATTATAATGTTTATTTTGGTTTGAAATCCATTTCTATCAAAACCCGTGAATTTTTGATAAATGTCGGTTTTTATTTGAAAATTGAAATTTAACATATTTATAAAATTATTTAGATAAAATAAATGTTATTTTTGGAATCAGGACATCAAAATTATCCAATGGTGAATTTTTCATAATTTTCTGAGATAGCCAAATGTTTTGGTAAAAATTAAATATCGTTTAAATATATAATGTGTTTTATGACATCATAATGACCTAATAGTGATGTAATAAAATAGTAAAAGCTTTATGTTAGGCCAATATATGTTTAACCATTAATATAATTGGATTTTTGGTTGGTTTTCCTTACTTTTCAAAGCATTAATGGACACCTCAAGACTTACTAAACACCTTGTCTTTTTAAATTAATTTCCATGTGAGTGAGACTCAACTCCACATTAGCAACAAAATTATTTAAAGAAGATTGGACTTTGGACTTATAAAATATTTTTTTCTTCTTCCCTGTTCCAAGAACCATGGGCAAAAACTCTGTGATGTTTTGTGGTTTGGATTAATTTAATGTAAGGGTACCCAAACCTAAATAATAAATAATTCCCTCACCTTTCCTATATAAACCTACCCAAGCTCCCACTTCCTCCTCACTCAATGTATTTGGATTTCGTCCAACATCTTCCCTACTCTCTCTATAATCCTCCCAAGGTGCCCCAATCTCTAAATAATCCTGTCTCAATCCTCTCTCAAGCCTCTCTCAAGCCTTTGGAAGCACACTTCCAAGTAATGGTTTTTTCTTACTTTGTCATTTTGTCTAATTTTCATTATGTTGTTTTTCCCTTTTAATTTCAATTATGAATGTTGGGGTATGGTTACACAAATCCCTCATACTGACCTCTTTATGTTTGAATGATGGGATACCCCTTTCTCTTTCATTAAATGCCTCCCATGTACACCCGTTACTATGCTGACATTCTGAAAGGAACTTCTCTCTCCTCTTTTACATTCAAGCAATACATTTGTATCATGAATCTAAATTCCATTAAAATTGTTGGGAAATGTTTCTATATTACCTCATTACTGTCCATTACATTTAAATATGACGAGGAATCCCTTTATCTCTCATCAAAGGTTTTTATTAATTCTTATGTCATGCCGTTACGCTGCCAGAATCGCACAGATTTTCTAATCTAATGCCATTGTGTAGTGATACCATCCCCATTTCACCATCAAGGGTATTCACCTATATGCACATTTACTTATTTATTACAAAGATTCATTTATTAATTCTATATTCCTTTATCGTGGAATAAATTATTATGTTTTATGAATCAATGTTTTATGATCTATGTGGCACACTTATGCATGAAATAAAATGTTTAAGAAGGGTGCGCCCTTATGGCACTCCAATGCATTGGTTAAAGTATGGTATCATGATACGTCATGTGCAATGAGTATTCAATCATTCTAATTCAATTGCAATGAGGGTTTACTCGTGATTTATGTGCAATGAGGATTTACTCATGCTCCATGTGCAATGATCCTTGGCTCATGCTAATTCCATGTTAAGTGTTGTTGCCACATTTCAATGTTATGATTATCATGCTTTATCATGCCTTTATGTTCATGTTTCTCCTGTGCTCTATTGATATTAGTATTGCCTAACATGTATTGTACTCCTCATGTTATTCCATGTGTATTCCCTTACTGGACTTTATAGATCACCCTTTTCTTATGCATGTCCTCAGGTTATCCCATGCAATGCTAAGTACGAGGGAATGTAGTGGTCATGTAAAGGATGTTTTCAATAAAGATCTGTTATTTCATGTTTCATGTTTTTATGTAATGATCCTAATCCCCATAGACACTAAACCTCTTGATATTTATTGTTGTATTAAGTAAAGTTTTATGTAATAAATAATGTTTATGTTTTTATTAAAAAGCAGGGTTTTCATATAAATTTCCAGTTGTATGCTTTCTATTTCTAATAACATTACAATAGTCAATTTTAATAAAATAAAAATATATTTTTTTGAACAAATTATTTTCGTCATAAAAAAATCATGATATAATTAACAAAATTTTTATACTGTCCCAAAAAATTGATATTTTTATTTTAAATATTTCTTCCCAATGATTTTAGATTTAATACCTTTCATTATGAGTGGATCAATGTTTCCAAAATTAAATGTACATACTTTAAAATCATTCACATGAATCGATATATTCAAATATTATGCCTTATGTGAAGAAAATACACTACAAATAATCAGGGATCATTTTCCTTTTATTGATTTAGGGGAAATATCAATTATAAGTGATTTTTTTCATTTCCTTTTTATTTTATCACATATGGAATTTGCTAATTCTTATAAAAACATGATATATCCGAGAATTGAAAATACATTCTTTTTTTATGATTAGGATTTTCGAGTCTTTATTAATTATTTTCCAGTGGTTTTATTCACTTTTCAATTTTTTCACCAAAATTATTTAGATGCCTTTATTTAATGGGTCAACTCCCACAAAAAAATCCTTCCAGTTTCAATTGGAATTGATGTAATAATGGTGATTGAAAAAACCCATATCCACTGTATGTTTAAATCACCCACAATACCATTGTTAACCATTTAAGAAATATTATCATATAAAAGTCCCATAATCTCATATGTGGGGTAGTTTCCTTCCATAAACTTTCTTACCTTTCACTTTGAAACAATGTTGTACTAATTGTTTTTTCCATTATATGATTTTATTTTTCTTCATGGAATTATTCTGAACATTAATTGACTCATTAGTATTATATGTTTTTATTTTATAATTTTAAATTTTGGAAAAATCATTATTTTATAATATATTTTTATAACATTTATTATTTTATGAACATTACTATACTTATAAAAAAAATCAACATTATTATAAAATATTCCTGATAATTGTTGTCAATCTATTAGAGGTTGATGATTATCCTAACATTCAATAACATATTTTACTATGTTTTAGAAACATTCCATTACTTTATTAGTATTTTATTTTTTTTAATGTATTTTAAATTATTTTCTTTAACATTTAAAATATTATTATGCCTGAAATTGAAAATATTATTTTCATCAAACATATTTATTATATCATCAATCTCATTCCACACCTATGATTTATCTTCAAGATTAAATTATTAATTTTTTTATATATGTTTCACTTGTTTCAATATAATTTTAACACATTAATGTCTTAAAATATTAGAATGAAATTATTTTAACACAAATTTCATTATAAAATGCATATGAGTCTGTTCATCTTTAGAACACTTATTTTCCCCACTATTAACATTTAATAAGTTGTAATTGTAATAAAAAAATTATATTTTTATGTAAATTTTTCATCATTTTATTCAATATAATAATCTTCATCATAGGTTTATAATATAATTATCTTGTTTTATTTATATAATTTTTAATCCATTCCCTTGAAATAGCATATGAGTATGTCTATATAATTATAAAAGTATATTCATGATTTTCTTTCATCATCATTTATTATTTTAACCTACTTAATTTGAAGGAAATTTGAAGTAAAGTATATAATATTACCACAACCCAATCATGTATGTGGAAACATCAATTTTTTACTTTCTTTTTCCCATTTTCATATATTTATGAAAAATTGACTAAATGCATCAAAATTGGTAATAACCTCATATATATTGTCTGATCAACAATAACTTCTTAATAGAGAATATTATATTATATTCATTTCATATTGTCATTGATGGTAATTGATCAATTAGTATTTTAATTGATATTCAATAATAATTCTCTTCTCATTTCATAGGTGATGATAAGTTTATGAAAATCATATATGGATAGAGTTTCAGGATCTCTATCTTCTAATGATGAAACATTTTCATCCATAATTTCAAGAATAATTCATTATACCTTGATAAAATAATTTTAATAATAAAATATTACACAAAATATCATATATATTATATAATTTTATACACTAATGTATATAAATCACCAACAAAATGAAAATCACAAATTATAAGATCTTTGAACATCAACATACATGTCGGTATACTTACAAGAAATATTGTATTTTTGCATAGATATTATTTCACTTTTCAATGATTATATAAGAAATTTAAAATACATTAAATCTATATAAATAACATTCATAGAGTGATGGTAGTATAGTGTAAATATATCACCCATAATTCCCCAACTACTTTTTAGTATCTACTATTAGGGGCACATCCTCAGAAATGGGAGGGAAACCATCTATCACAGCATAAATTACCTTATAACCAAGGGAAAAAATATATTGAATCATTCTATCATTCCAAATATGATAGTTCGTTCCAAATACTACATACTGTTTAAAAAATTATGAACAAATAGATAAATATATCATTAAATCAAACATCATATTTGAGTCAATGAAAGGAACATTTACTCTGATACTAATTGAATTTGAAAATATGATCATATTTCGAGGTGGTCCATAATTTGTGATATTTTTTTTTCTTTTAGGTTTTTCTTTCTATTCAATAAACCCTTACCTCCTTTTATAGAGATATTAAAATGCTAAAAACAGGCATAAAAACAAAACCATATATAATATAATAATATGAATGTTTTACAAAAAAATAAGATTATTTCTACCTGCACATGGTTATTAAATAATCCAATAAAACACAATCAGTAAAAAAGTCCATTATTTTGTCACAAAAAAGTAGGGAACCAACATAAAATTGAATTAATCTATAATAAAAAATAAAATTTTTTCTATCTAACAGATAAATATATGTTTATTAATTTTTTAACAAATTTATAAAACATCACCAATAGGATCAAAATGTAATCATTGTACTACATCTAAAAACTACACATTTTCTCTTCGTTGATATTTACCCTCGCATTATAACCCAGCAGAGGATAGTAACATCTATCTTCAGTTGTTTGTCCATCTAATATTTTAATCTAGATTTTTATTTTGGTCCATTCCTTTGGAATGTTTTTCATCTTCCATTTCAATACATATACAACTTTAATACCATCAATTTTCTTATTCCACATGATCTAAAATGTTTTTTTTCAAATAAATTTATCTAATGGTCCCTAGAAATTACATATCTTTTCATTTTAATCATTTTATTCTTATTTTACAAATATCATTTTCATAGGAATCATTATATATAAAATAATTTTTTCATCTATATAAATGTTAGGTATGTTCTCCATATGAGTTCATCCTATGTTTTTGAGTAAAATGTCTTCTTTAGCACATCAGCTTCATCACATGTGAACGTCACCCACACAATACTCATATATTCCACCTATATTTTGAAAATTTTAAATAATAACTATAGGGAATTATTTTTTATTTCACACATCATGGATACTTGATTTTCAAAACTCTATCTCAAACAATTCATTATTATATTCTCAATAATTCTCCAAATAATTTGACAATATTTAAGAAAAATTGGAGACATTAGTTCACTTCCAATTTCTAGAAAAATAATTAATTTCCATTATTTTACTCTATAATGCAGGTCACATTGTAAAACCGTATCTCTATCATCACACGTGATATCTATATGAAATATTCATAAACAAAATCAGACATATAAAATATCATACAATTAAAACTCCACACTGTATATTAATATAGTTAAACCATTTTTGTTTGTTTTTTATAAAATCATACCAAAATATTCATCATAAACTAATCACTATCTGATTATTATTTTAAAAAATTAAAAGGAAATTATTTATGTTCATCTTCATGAACATTTTTTTTATTCCTTACATCATAAAAAAACAAATGATAAAATCATCTGACCGATGTACTTCATATTTCATATTAAAATTCTATCTCTGATAGACTATGTACCTCTGGTTCCCTGAAATAATTCCTTTGATAGATAAAAAATTTTCATTTCTACAAAACAACATAAATCAGACTCATGATGTTTTTAAATCGTCATCATAAAAAATGATTTTAAATTGAATGAAGCCTTATACTCTATATATAAATTTGGATAATTTAAAATTTTTCTATTAATAGTGACAATTTCTGATCTCAACCAAAAAACCCTTTTCATTTATTCCATTGTAGAATACTATAAATTAATTTATTTATATAGAAATTTTTTAAATTAATATTATACACTTGAATAAGTGTCTACACCATTCATCAATATTCTTGGATCATGATATCATTTTAACTCCGGATGTTGGAAAAATTTAGAATAGTATAACTGGGCTAGATTATATAATTGAAAATTATATTCGATGAAACATTGGAAGAATTTAAATATAATCATTCCACTTAATACGTTTTATGATTTCATCAATAATAAAAATTCTATATGATGGAATCATGTCAAAAATCATTCACGAGAACCATTGTGTGTGAATTTATTTGTTGGAAAACATAAAAAAGTTTAGTTTTTTTGATATGAAAAAAATTACAGTATAAAAGCATATAATTCTAAAACAATAATACTAATATTATTTATAAGAACCTCCAAGATCCTCATAAAAATCATTAATAATATTTTTCCCAACAACAACACCATACATGGGGTCATATATTATATTCGAATCATTCAATCTAGATCATTTCCCCAGAGATCCCATTTATAAGGAATTTACCCATTTCAGTAACCCCTCAATCATAGGTTACCCTCATATACATCATTTATCATCCCACTAATAGAACTCCTCTCATTATCATCATCAGTTGCAACTCAAGACCTAGTCTCTCCCACCAAACCCAACAATTTTCATAACATATAGGTTAGTGATCCAGGTGAAATATCTACACTTCATCAATAACATAACCCATAAACTCACATTCTAAAATACCCACACTATTGTCTAATATATCATATTCATAACAGGATTCAATTTCCAAATTTTCAGTATATTAACAAATCTAATTCTGACAGAGTATTCCCAAATGAGACTAGTCCTTTATTAATGAAAATCATACGCTGGTCCTCAACAGGACTCCGATATATGGCTGGAACCCCCTCAACATTCGTATTCTCAATATTCATCACATGTTTAATGAAATCAAAATACCTTGATATATATTATGTTTGTCATATTCCTATGGTTTTGTTTTGTATAATTCTACAATGAAACTAAATAGTAATCCTTCATAGAGTGTTTTTATTATTATTTAAATTACTGAACCCATTTTATATTTAGAACTAGTATCATAATATTTAATTTGGTTTTAAATATTATAACATTTTTCCCATACGAACATACTAGGGTTATTATTCACCCCTTTCACCATGGGACTATATAGTCATCATTTTGAATCATCCGACATCAAGTCCCACATAATTAATCAACAGTAGAAAGTATTTTTTAGTTCTACTGGTTATAATCCAACCAAAATGTTTATGGAAAAATTAATTATATGTTTTTTTCATTTTGAAAAAATGAACACTTATCATCACTTATGTAAAAAAGATATAAGAAATTCAATGTCATCAAAATCCAACACAACAAATATAATGCATGAAAATATTCCTCATCACTAATGGTACCTGATCCCAAACAATAATAAAAACAAAATTCCATATCTCATTTTCATCATATTTGATGAAATCATAAATTTGTAAAATAAAAATTCAATAACAGGAATCTCATGAAACTAGTAACATGAAATTCCTAACAAAATAATTGTTCTAGATGTACCAGTTTGATGACATTAATAATCTACAACTCATTTTTTTCATAATAATACCATTTTTAAAAATACAAAGAAAAAATAAAACTCTGATACAATCAGTTATATTAGTCAAAGAATATATTATGCCACATTATAATTTCCTCCCCTAATTTGTATCCACTATGTGGTGCCATGACCAAATGAGTTTTCACTCATTTCTGATGCATGCCTCTGTATAATGAAATGTTTTCCCAATAACTACAAAGATATACGGTGACACATTATAGAGATTATAATGTGTATTTTAGTGTGTATTAATTGATAAATAATCCAAAAATCAAATATATTAACTATTCATTATAGTGTAGAATAATAGTAATCATATCCATCTATAATAAAAAAATGAAGAAGAATAAAATTATAAAACTCAATGTCATGCTAGTGAATATGACATATTTTCATTATGGCAAATATATTTTGAAATAAAAAAATGATGTGATTTTTTTATGGTCACATACAATCCTTAGGCCTCACCTAATCCCAATAAATAATCCCATTTAATTTTTCTTATTAATCATTCTATATAATGCCTCTACACAACCTAAACATTTAGTCAGTGGTATTTTTTATGGAATATAAGTTTTATGGGTTTTTGAGAAGGGATTCAGGACTAATCTATTAGGGAAACCCATGAAGTCCAAATATATAATGGATAATGTTGTGTACATGCATTTTTTAGGATGAACTAAATAATAAGAATTGGACTTAATAATTAAAAAACCTCATTGTCGATCATCAACATCTTCCATAAAAACCAATGTAGACTAAAACATTATATACGGAATGTGAGAGTTATTATGAATATTATATGTAACCATGATATATAAACAATTAGTGAAAATAATCAAATCAATATTCTCCAAGGTTTTCCATAGAATCATGATTTATGTCAAATCCTAGTGTTATGACACTAGTAAAAATAATTTTATTTCTGGGATCGATGAAAAATCCATTGGTGGGTGATACTAGGATATAATAATAGTATTATACATTAATTCAATTATTAGAATTCAATCACTAGAGATATAATAAATATCACAGGGTATTACTGAATTCATGGAGTGTGGCCAAGGAATCAAATTGAGGTTGGTGTCATACATTATTCATAAGGGGATAACCCTTTAAAATTAATAATGTCATGCATAAAAACAAATTATTTGTGATATTACACAAGGAAAAAAATATAGAACTACATAGATAGAACCCATAATAATGGTAATCAAGTCTTATTTGGATGTTTGGGGGATTTCCCAATTAGATAAACAAATCTCATAATAGTAGACACAAAAGCTATTACTAAGGGATAATCCCAGGGAATCATAATATAAATGCAGTGTGAAGACGTTCCATATCAGGTAATCCTCTCAAATCGAATAAATATTTGGAAACATCAATTGGATCTATGGACAACATGTAATGAATACCATAGTGGTAGCAATCAACATTGACTCCTTGGGGGTTAACCAATGGTAACAAATTATTTTATGAATAAATTTCCATTGATAGTGGGATAAATCTAAGAAATCATAAACGTAAGGCTCTTCATATATTTGGGTTATTAGGTTAAATTCATAATAATCTCTATTTTACATCCCAAATTAATGTTCTAGTTGGTGAATGTATCACTAGGGAACCCAATTTCGTTCCCCAAGTAACATCTCTATCAGGACACCCCACATGGGATAATTTTCTTCTAAATTATATATTCAGCCATCATTCTTCACTCAACAGAAATAAAATCCCCAAATATGATCATTGTCACATAATATATTCAAAATAATCATAAGGGAAACAACACAATAATTACTCTATTGAGAAGTAAAAAGGACCATATGAAATCCTAATATCATCATAGGTTATTCCTTATCCAAATATATCCATCACTCCAACAGGGTCTACCAACCCTGACAGTCATGTAACCTTAATGGATGAACACTGCCCTATGGTCATATAACTTGTCTTAATTATTTATGGAATATCATAGTACTCAGATTAAAATTTCATAGCAAATTTATCTCAATTTATCATTTGTATCAACCTATAGTTAATTAAGGGGACATAATATGTTATTCTCTATGTCTCGTTCCATTAATTGTATTTAAATCATTTCGGTTAAAACAATCATGGTACATGAATATGATGTCCTTAAAATATAATCTTGGATTCATTCACCATTGGTATATGAATCAATCTAGTGAATACAGTTCCATCATAACCATTAAAACCTAATTTACATTGGAGAACCTATTTTGAATAAACAGTTTATTTTAAATTGAAGGGTTCAATCCCACACAATATAGAATCCCGATACTACATTCAAAATAAATATAAATAAATGAATGTTCCAAAAGGGACTGTGCAACTGAACACACATCACAATTCCATGAAAATTACTTCTATTTCACTACTATGTAGCTCTCAACCATGTCAATTGTTAATCATATAATCACCTAGGCCGCCAATTAACCTTAAAATATATAAATTACTTATTTATAATAAAATAATATTACAATAATCAATTGAAATTAATTTTAAAAATTTTAGTTAATTAATCAACTAAATATAATCATGGATTAATGAAAAATTACACCATTGAAACTACTAATGTACTAAACCCCCAAAAAAATATAATGGAGGTCCAAAATGTACAACCAACAAAAAACCAAGAAATAGAACTAAAAATAATAACCAATTAGTCATCCAACTAAATTAAATTTTAGTGTAAATCCAAATAAACATTTGATTATGTTCCTTCATCTAAACACCATGAAACTCGGTGTTGTCAACATCTTTGGATTTCCAAATTCATGGTTGTGTAAAATCCCCATCGAAAATGGTTGATTAGACTTTGATTATGCCGAATCAAAACCAAACCCATATCCTGGAGAAAGGACATCAAGAAGAAATATAAGTATAAGTTGGATCGTAATTGAGATCGATACATTCTGTGAATCCTAGATGGAAAATATAAAAAACATTAAAAATTATAAATCAAACATATAGGAGAGGGGTTGGTCAACATGGTGTCACATGAGACAGAGGAGAATTTAGGGTGATAGGGTTTAGATTTTTTTAACAGGAAACAAAATTTTTAAAATTTTAAAATCTTCAATTAGTTACGTCACACTATTTGAAATACCATATACCTAAAATTTATACTTTGCTCTCTAATCCCTTCATCTTCACTATATTTTCTAATGAATGTTCCATCCCAATAGATTACCTCTATAGCCATCTATATCTTTTAAAATGGGTTTTCTACAATTTTATGACAACCCAATTAAAAAACCATTTTCTAAAAAATAACTCATGGTTTCATATTTTATCTACATTTTTCCCACATCAATGTCAAATAATAATGTTTTAATAATCATAAATTATAAAAAGGAACTGAATACCAACCCACAAATAGTGTTCTATATGATTTCCAGTGATCCATGCACACAAAATCATGCAACCCAGGAATAACCCCCCATAAATATTCAAAATGTATCTTTATCTTCATATGACTCAGGAAATAACAACATTCACTAGTCAAGACTCAATCCATAAAAAAAAATACTATTTCGAGATCATCTAACTATCAAATGATCAATCTGAATCCCAACTCTCCAACTTTTCCACCCACAAACAAAAAATTCAAATTCCCTTAGGAATTATCATCCCGAAAATGGAACTACATATTACACCCGACACTTATGTGACAATCCATTTAAGAAAAACTATTAAATGATATATTAAATATATAATTTATTTGTAGGTGGTGATATTTTAACACATTACCATAAAAATTTTAATATGATCCCTCACCACCTTCTCAAAGACATTTACATATAATGGAGTCAAATATTTATATATAAATATAATTATATATATATATTAATAATTAAAAACATATAAATATTTTTAAGAACATTCTAATTACAATTTTATAGCTATATACATACTCATTCTTTTTTATAAGGGAAATAAAATAAAAAAATAAAATGAAATTTATAAATATTTTTAAACTTCATAGTGATTTTTTTATTTGAAAAGAAATGTAATATATAAATAGAAACACCCTAACACTAGTAGAATAGTTATGATTTCCAACTCAATTACATTTGAATAATAAACAAGGATGACTCATCCAAAAGGTCAAGAACTATAATTATATTTATAAAACAACATATATACCACAAGATTTCATTACAAATTAAAATGTGAAAACAACATAGAAACACCATTGGAATCATCTATACAATCGTAGATTTCCCTACATATAAATCATAAATAACATCTTCATATCATGGGGAAAATAAAAAATAATAAAGGGGTGGTATCAGATTCTAAGTAATTATATGAAATATAGTTTACCCAATGAAAAGAAATTAGTCATTGTGAATTACTAAAAAAAAATTCTATTAAATCATAATCTTGATCATAATATGAAAGGTGTGAAAACTGATTAAATAAATAAATAATTAATTAAATGAGATATAAAATTAACCAGGAATATTATATTATTTCAATAATCACATGAATTAACAATTAATAATATCATAATGAGGAAATTCATAATGGGGAACATATGAAAATTACCATTGAGACTAAGGACATTAAATATAGAAATAAAATCTTATGGACAAGGTAAAATCAATACATGAAAATAAATGGAAAATGCCTCATCCATGTCTATATATGTTTTATTTCATTACAATTACTGATACATCTAGGGGATATATGTGGCCCCACACATAACATAGAATGTCCAATGAATTCTTAAAATGAATGGGATGAAACATAAAAACCTTAAACATATGAAATGTAAATAACCCTCCTCAATTGGAAAACATAATAACTAACCATTTTGAGTAATATGTTGAATGATTTCAAGATTTCATATCCAGGGTCAAACTAATCATTAACATCATAATAAAATATAGAAGATGATACCATAATATATCATTCCCAGTTAAGAATAACATTAATCCAAGGGCGTTTAAATAGATGAAGATACCCTAACAAAATAATCAAGGGATTATTGGGAGACATACCAATTTTAATTTGGAAATAAGAGTTCTTTTGGTATATAATTTTTAGTTTCCCTTAAATTATATTAAAAAAATAATATACTAGAGAATAACATTTAGTGAAAATGAAATTTTATTTTGGGCATAAATGATTTCCAACAGCTGTGAAAACATGTAAAATGAATATTTTAGAAATATTAAAAATGACCGACTTCAGTGCGGTTTATGGGAAATACCAGTGACACATCAAATTAAAAACATTAATTTATTAAAATTAAATGAAAAGGTAATATTTAAATTAAAAGATGAGTAATTTTAGAAATATAATTTTGTATTAAAAGTTATTATGGAGTTCATAAAAATATGAGTATTAAATTGGGAACTTCCCTTAAATCCGGCACCCTTATAATTTAAATTTAAGAATGTAACCTTATAAAATCAATTAATTCAACAAATTAGTATGGAACACATATATATAATTTAGAATAATTATATAAAAATTAAGAATAATTACATTGGATTGATTATAGAGAAAGCCTAACTTGAATGAAAATGGAGTTTTGGGGATAATTCCTTACCTTATGTCTGAACATGTTATGCACCTATGATAAATGTCTTGGATAGTGAAATTGGATTCATTAATAATTTAATGTAGTATAAATTCATCATTTATTTTATTTTTTATAATTTTTTTAATTTCATTTATGGGTTTTATGATGAGTTATAAGATTTAATTTTTTTTTTCATTCAGGAGTGTTATTTTGCATGGTTTTAGTGATCTGTTTATTTTAACACACAAATCGAATATCATATAAAATGATAATAGTTTTACATAATATAAATTACATTTTCTCAATGTTCATACATAATATAAAATTTTTATATTATTCATTAGTTTATTTCTATTGATATGTATCATTATATATGATGTTATTGACAAATGATTAGAATATTTTTTTTAGTCATCATAATGTATTTTCATTCTTAAATAATAATATATATATAATAGTTCTAGATAATTATATAATATGAAATACATATCTAATAATATAATTTAACAATAATTTTTTACTACCATCGATGATGTTGTATTTGAAAAAAACATGTTATCCACGAAGGTGGTAAATCAGCCCCTCAGAGATGATAGTTTAATCATTAAAATAAAAACAAATGAGCGGAAAATTGATGGGCTATTTTACATTTACTGAATAAAATTCCAGTATATAAATTTTATTTTATTTATCACGTCTCTATGAATTGGGGAGGTTAGGTATGGAATATAAAATAAAATAAATTTATGAAGACTAAAATAAAAAAAATGTAATTTTACATCTACAATTCCTCACCTTGAGAACCTCATTAAAGAACATTGAAATTTTCTATTTGGTTACACCAGAAACACTAGAATGTGGGGAAATATTTGGAAGATTAAATGTGTATAATATAATCAATATTCAAATACATGGAGGTCAAAATTGAATGTAGGTGAAGGGTGGTATTAATAGTGGATGAGAAAGGTGTTTTTTTATATATTATTCATGTGTTTATTATTTTGGATCAAAACATTAAATAGTTTGAGAATTTTCACGAAATTCATATATAATTATTATGTATAGTTTGTTATTAACGTTATTAAATAAACTATTACATAAATAATAATGTATTTAAATTATATTGTATTTATATCTTAAACTAATATATTTGACAATTCATTAAAAATATCCATAAATTAGAAAATTCACAAAAAATACTTTAAAATTTTTTCAATGTGTTGCTTGAAAATATGAAATCCATTTTATGAAAATAATTTTTTAAATATGATAAATGTTTTTTTTAATAAACATTTATTCTAAAAATAACAATTTTAAAATTATAACCAGTTTTTATCAATTTCAGCAATTAATTATGGTCTCATAGAATTTTCTTATATTAATACGTCAAAATGATATTAAAATTATGAATCTATATAATTCAGAATAAAATATATTATATCATTATATTAATTATAAAACTATAAAAAACATTTAATCTTTAAAAAAAACCAACACATAGATTATCATTTATTTACATATTCCATGAAATAAATATTCCATATATTATTTTATATTTTACCATGTTAAATTTATACTTTCATAGATGAAGTTACTATTCTATTTTTCATATTAACATTCATAATAATGATATACCCATTAGAAAATTCATATATTATAATATATTATGGTTTTATACTCGATATTGTGTGAATCATAAACTATTGAAGATGCTAAATTATAAAAGTGACATATTTTAAGATCTTGCGGTGTTACATTATCCCTAATAAACATATAATTATTCTTAAAAAATTTATAAATTTTACCTCATAAAAATATTTTGTATGTTATTCATCATAAATAACTCTGGTTCCCATTTCCACTCTTCGATGTTATGATTTATCCAAAGAACCATTATGAGCACAATCATCTGATTCATCAACACATACACTCTAGAGCCCATAATTCATATAGGATACTAAAAGTATGATAAATGAAGATCCAATTTTATTCCATCAGATTTAAAGATATTCATTGGGTCTGTAATTCACTTCCTTAATAAATAAATGTGGAACACATAACATAATTGTGAAAGGCTATGTGGCATTGAAAATGATAATATAAAACACCATTTATATCATGGATCTCAAAAGTTCCAATGTACCGAGGTTTTATTTCCATTTCATTCTAACTATTATAACACCATTCAGAGGGGATACCTTCATGAAGACATGATCTAACACTTGAAACACTCAATATTTCCTTCACTTATCGATATATCTATCTTGAATACATTGTGATGATTGTATATGAGTGGTAATAGGAAATATATATTTTTTATTTTATCCACCATAGGATTTAATTCTACAAGTATCATTTGACAAACATCATCCCTAATAGTTGGTGTATGACATATTTTTCTCTACATTGCATCATATTGTACCATTTGAATAGTTAAAAGGATAATATTTTTGAAGGAAAAATATCCCAATGGTTAATACTAATATCACTGGCCTTGAATGTCTATTGATTATTTTATTAACATCTTATCTCATTTTTTGAACACTATTTCTGACTGCCGATTTGTTTTTGGGAGATATGAGGTACTCAAATGAATATCAGTATCCAATTATTTATGATTAATTTTCCTAAATATTGATGTAACATGTTGATCATTACCTTATACAATTGAAAGAGTTTCTCTATGATTTATTAATACATCATTAATATTTTGACATCCAAGGAACCATAGTGTTAAATCCCCTCTTATATTGAGGAAATGTATAGATTTGGTATATCAATCAAGAGTTACACATATTTTATCATTAATTAATTGGATTATTGGAAATACACTGATTAAATTAATAGTAATATCACCACATTTTCATTTTGGATTAGGTATAGGATTCATGTCACATCTAGGATATTGACATTCAGCCTTCACCTATTATAATACTATCCATATTGATACATAATCAGAATTTTTATGCTTCATATTATCCCACCATTAATGATTATAATCTGTAATAATCGTACTATTACAATGGTTTATAAATTAATTTGAGCAATGATCATAAACTAATTAATCCCTTTTTAACTCATGTATCTATTGATGCAAAAATTTTCAGAACAAGAAGATGAAACAGACCTGAAGCCTTCCTCACGAAGCCCATTTGTGGAGAACTGGCTGGACTGCGCTGTAGTGAATCGAGGAGGGGATAACGCTCCGCGACCTCCCTTGACATTCGTGACCCATCACTATTAAAGGAGGCAGTAACGCTCCGTGATCTCCCATTATGTTTGCGACCCATCACGATGAGAGGAGGCAGTAACTCTCACTGACAGCCCTTGACGTTCGTGAACCACAGTGATGTGAGGAGGCGGTAACTCTATGAAACCATCCTTGAAATTCAAGACCCACCATGAAGCATGGAGGTAGTAACTCTTCGCGACTTCCTTTGATGTTGGGGACCCTCTGCGAAGAAAATGAATTCATCTTCACACTGATCAAGAAATAATTCACGGCGCCTCCCCCCAATAAATACAGAACTCCCCCCAAGATCACGAGGCATACAATCTGACCATTCGACTTTCTAGCTCCCGATTCTGAAAGCACTCTTCTTCTCTACGAACCATGAGTTGTTATGGGTACTTCGACACTGCGAAGTGCCTCCCATTTGTATCATGTTTGTCCCCCCTTCCGAGAGGGATGCCTTTCATGGAACCTAAGGGTCTCCGCTAAGGAAGGGGATCCACAAGGGGACCCAGGTCGTCGAGAAGCATTTATGCTTCACAAAACACCCTTCATGTACAAATGATCTGCATGCCAAGGCAGGGTCACTGTATTACACAAAGCACATTGCTTCACAACAACTTGCTTTGCAAGGAACCTTTTCTCCACAAGGAAGTGCTCCGTGAATTCCTTTACACCTCGCAAAGAACCTCCCATATGCACCTTTGCCCTATGGTTATTTTGAGGCACCCTACATCCTGACGCACACCCCTTCGCATGTGCCCTCTACAATGTGGAGCAACAGAGATACACTAGTCCCTTTCCCTTGAATCCCTATTTTTTGTAACTTCTTTTCTCGTGTGACCCTCCAGGATTGCACGATGTGATTTCAAAGTCCCTTGGACAATACTGCCCATCTCATTACTTCACCACATGGTTTTTCTCATAGGCATGATAACAACTATTTCTTCTTTTCATAGCCATGAAAACTTGGAGCCCCCTATGGTTTTCCCCATGGCACCCCCTAGCTACGGCGTTACAAATGCCTTCCCTTACATAAGGAGCAGAGGGTACCTGTTATTTATGTCCTACTGGTGAGGAGAAAACCCACCTTGTCCGAGCTATAGGATGTTAAAATGCAATGCACAATAGTACTTAGGACCTGCCGTTAACCAGTGACTTCGCCTCGTGACTCGCACGCAGGGTTCCCCCACAATAGACATTCTTCACGCCCACTGGTTTCCAAGGTAGTGAGATAATTACTCACATGGAATGAGATCCTCTTTATTGAAGTTGAGATTTTCCATGGGGAAAGGGAATCCACTTTGGTGTAAGACCCTAGACTTCCTTTCAAGAGATAGCATTGCTACTACTCCTCTCTTCTTGGGTGCCATGTACCTCTCCCGCTGGGTTTTGTGGCCATCGGGCCTCTATCCTGGATTAAGTCCCAACCTCTTTGGGCTGCTAACTAGGAAAAATCCCTTGTTTCTTCATTGGGAAGCTTCCATGTGTAAGCCTCATTCACCACTCCACTTCCCACGGGCTCACCATTCATGACGTGGTCATCAGTTCCTTGCTGCCACTTGTTTCTATCACCTTCCATGACTCACGTGGGATTAGAACAAAGCACCGAACATGACAAACAAAATTGGGCCACCACAGAGCGTATGCCCCAAATACCATCCTAGATCTATGAGGATATTGATCATTGCTAAGGCAAGGTACATAGGAATCCTCTATCAGGTTAAAGCCCAACATTCGGTAGCCTCAGAGTGTAAGCCCCACACCCATCTGAACTAAGTGGTGTTGTATCCTTGCTAAGGTAAAATACATATGAAGCCTCCATGAGGTTCAAGACCAACATTGGTCAGCCTCAGAGTGTAAGCCCCACACCCATCTGAACTACGTAGTCTTTGATCCATGCTATGTCAAGGTACATAGGAAGCCACCACAATGTTCAAGCACATCACTGAGTCGCCTATGATTGTAAGCCCCAAAAACCCATATAAACTACATGTACATTGATCCATCCTATGGCATTGTACGTAGGAAGCCTCCACAAGGTTCAAGCCTAACACTAGGCCAACTCACAACATAATACCCAAAAAACCATCTAAACTCTGTGGTCATTCATCCTTGCTAAGGTGAGGTATATAGGAAGCCTCCATGAGGTTCATGCCCACCACCCATTCGTCGTCTCAACCCCCTTCACGTCAGTTCACGAACAAAATGGGCCACCTTAGAGCGTAATCCCCAAATACCATTTTAACTACTAGGATTTTGATCTTTTACAAGGAAAGGTATGTAGGAAGCCTATGTGAGGTCCAATCCCAATAACCATTGGACCCCATTTCCTCCTTCACGTCGGTTTGCCCTCATCCCGCATGACGTAAAACTGTGGACCTCTAATTAGGAGTAAGCTGTTCACTCAATTTAGTGGTAGCCATCATCACTCCATCCAGGGGTAAGCCATCATGATATGAACTTTGTGGACTTTGATTTCCTACCACATGGATATGTAGGAAGACTCTTCGAGGCTCAATCCCAAAACCATCGTCATCCCCATCATGGTCTCATCCCATTAAACTATCTATCATCTATCTTGATTCTTACCCGGGGCACCACATTCCGGTGGGATCATGCCACTCCATACCTCATTCCCCTAAACAGTAACCGGGTGGTCAACCATGCATTGGCCCCAACATCGGTGTTCCCTCCTAGGGGTTCCACTTCTGATCCACTCCAGTCAGTGTTCTGATCTGTGTGATCTATCTCCACTGGAAGATAAAATTTCTGCATACCCTGTGTTAAACATGGGAAGCATAGGAAAACCTCATATACATGCCCAAAAAATATGATTCCTCGCAATCGATGTGGGATGGCTCGGGATCCCGGGCCCTTGAGAAGACCTCTAATAAGGGACAGAAGACACACATAGAAATCCCCAACGCTGAAACACACCGGTGATGCCCCACTTGACTAGTCCCCTAATAGAAGGTTTCTGACCTGGAAAAACCCCTTGGAATGTCTTGACAGAAGCAATGTAATTAACTAGTGTTCTTGGATATATGGCTCTAGAAATAGTTTCACGAAAAATGTATTAATTATAGGAGGGAGACCCAGACTAGGTGACGAGTTCTGAGGACGAATCCATGGAAGGAAGAACTGACATCCCATCATCCCATTTCGATCAAGGAGAAAACAACCCTGAAGAAGCAACGGATACCTCCCACCATGGTAAAGTGGGAATGCGGGGAGAAAAAGCTGCACATTTCGCACTCAAGCATACAGACGCACATGCCCCGACAAAAGCATCAAAAACAGTATCAAAAGAACACAAAGACACTTCCCAAATTTCATAATTATATCCTCATACATGAAGTCTTTAAAATTACTATTATTAAAAAATTTAATTTTATATTGAAAATTATCATAATCAAACTGATAATATTTTATTCATTCTAATAAAAATATTTAAAAACAAAATTCAAAAGATAAAAATGTCTCAACTTCCTTGATAATTCTCATATCTATATATTCTGGTTCCATTTTCATATGAACGTTGTCAATAATCAATTTTTTTTTGAACTACATGATCCTTCATACGCAATTCATTTTTTACCTTATATTAATGCCTTGGGTGGTAGTGTATTGAACAATAATAATCCTTGTGCATCTAGGGCCATCTTATTTTCCCCTTGTTGAGTTAATTCAATGAGAAAATATATTTCAAGCTATTGTTATCTGTTTTTATCTCAAATATCTCATTATAGATATTGTGTCTATATATACATAGGAATTTTTTTTATCACTTCTACCTCAAAATCATGTTATATTGATTTATTTTAATGAGTTATTAGCTACCATGATGCATATGAAACTACAATATAATTTTTTTAAAGGATAGAACCATGTCTTCTTTTTTGATTCATCAATGTAAATAATAAAACCACCATTTACCAATAGTATAACAATGATTGGGTTATTCACTAATCAAATATTCAATTCATCAAAAAAATTATTGAAAGTATTTTTTATATACAAACTTATACACTTTAAGAGTATGATAGGATAACATGTTATCTAATGGGGAAAAATTATGGATGAATCATCGATATTAACCGTATAAAGATGGGAAACTATGTAACTAGGTTATGTTTCTTTGTCTATTCCATTCTTGGATTAATTTTTTCAAAACTTGATTAATTGAGATTCCATCCCTATTGAAAATATTTTTATGAAAATAAAATATTTTTTGTTATAATTTACACTTTATAAACATCCCATGTAACTATTTTTTTCCATTGAGTATCTAGAACAACCAACAAGTGGTTATCATAGTACTCATATATTTGGATGTATATTCATATATCAGAATTAAATATCATAAAAAAATTTCCAGGACATTCCGTAAACATTGTGTTCATTATATCAGTTAAAATTAAGCTTCATTAGTTAGTAAAAATGACATTACTGTAAAATCTTAATCTCAAAATCTGGTAAGAAATGCCATCTTTGGTATATCATCTATTTTCACAAGAAAATAATTATTTCCAAGTAAATAATAAATCATTTTAAAAAATTATTCTCCATGAATTTGATCAAATAAATCATCTATGAAATGGATATGTTACTTGTTCTTAATTTTAGAAACATTGATAAGTTTATTATCAATGCACAACCTCAATGATCCAAATTAATTCTTGACAAAGAGTATAGGGTAAACCCTTCAAGAAACACTTGAACATTTAAATCCATTATCACCTAAATTTATATAGTTGTTTCTTCATATCCATTAATTCCACAATTACTATTTTATAAAGAGTCTATGATAATGTCTTAGAATACAAATAAAATCCATTGATGACCCAACATCATTCTTAGATTCTGTCTATGTAAATAATCTACAAATACAACAACATATTATTTCAAAATAGGCACATATTCAATATGATGATTTCATTCCTCATATATATATGATGGTTTATCATCACCTAATTTAGTTTCTGTTAGAAGAGTCACTGGAGGAGGATTAAGATATTGATCCGATGATGAAGTCTCCCTCTAAAGATAATAAAATAAATATCCTCACCACAAATAAAAATTTCATTGTATATGTAATAAATATATGCATTATATTTCAACATCCATTCAATTAAAATGATTATATCAAAATAAACCATAGTTATAATGATAAAATAAAAAAAATTAGCATGTTCATATATCATAAAATAAATTTCTAAACACATCATATTTTCAATATTTCCTAAAATATATGTGTCTACCTACAACACCATTATTATGGTGAATTTTAAATATATAATTTTTAAAGAATACTTGATATATAAAAAGGAATATTATGATATTGAGTCAATTAATTCATTATATAAATTTGAGGAGATGGTTAATGTACTTTACACAACATCATTTGTAAGTACAACCTTATCTCATGGGATCTCATACTCGTGTCTTAGATCCAATGGGCTATTCTGAGGAATGTTTCATTGATGCTTAGAAACAGAATTTTCATAGTGTCCCATATGAAAAAATTATTGAATTTAATTTTGGAATATTATTTCATTCCCTTTCAGTAATTTACATAATATATTTTCCCGAAAAATATAGGAAATTATTTTTCCATAAAGGAGACAAATGGGTGTTTCCTTCCACAAGCATCTGACATTGGAAAATCCCTTATTTTTATATGTCCCTTAATACATTCATTTCACGTATACCATATTCTTATGTTTTTACATAAATTAATTGGTAATAGATAATTATTTGTCTACCTTGACATAACATAAGACAATATCTTTATATGATGCGAATGGTTAGGAAATCAGTTCTCTTCAAATAAAGGGTTTTAACTCAACATGGAATTGATCCATCATTCAAATTGGATTTCATATGTAATCAGTATCATTCATTGAATACCTTGTATTATATTCTATTGTACATTGAAACATTATCATCATCCATGTTTTTATGATTCAAGAACCATCTCTCTATATAATCTCATTGTTCATAAGGGAAATATTTTTCCTAGAGAAATTCTTTAAAATTAATCTATTCTATGTCTTTTATTTCTATATCCTCTCATGTTATTTGAATGAATGTACTCCATTGATCTGTATATAATGTGATATGATAAATTTACATGACTAACTTTTTCCTTTCATTAAATCAAAATGTGATAAATTCCTTCTCTATGGATGTTATCCAATTATCAACTAAAAAGGGGTTATTATTCCCATTGAATTGAGGAGGATATTGTCACATAGAAAAGACAATCATTATTCATTCATGATGTGGATCAGGATTCTTTAAATGGGTAGGCTTTCATTGATAACATGAGTTATCTATCCTAGCATAGTTATATGTTTCTCGTATATAGTTTCATCTCCAGCTCCAACATCTTTATATTGCATAGGGGGGAAAACAATGCATGAGATATGTGCACAGATAATGTTTCTGTGATATTTAATAGGTTCCATTTCTTCACAATGGAATAATCACAGTTATATTATTATAGAAGAATCTTATGTTCATGCAAGTAACACATCATATTTATTGGATTTTTATGAATTCATAAACACATAATCATAAACATGGTTTCTATGAGCATATGTTTACCTTTATATACATCATTATGGTATGTAAATAAAAATTTAATTATTATATGAATATCCCCTTGTAGTGTAATACTATATTCATAGTAAATATTATTGTCTGTTGCTAGGTTAAATAGATTCTATCGCATCATCCCTTTTCATATTTGTTAGCCATAGGTTCATTTAGGCCAGAACTATTCCAACGTGTATTATCTAGACAAATATCTTTTTATAAGAAGACCCATATAATCTCATCCTTCCAAAATTAATGGATGTAATTTAATAATTATAATTAAAGATTAAATTAGGTATATCTTCCATAATATATTTTTTTGTATTCTATCTTTTCTACTAAATGTCCTCTAATACAAACTATAATGCCACAAACCCATGTATCACATAGCTGGTTCCTTACATAATTACATTCTTTTTATAATCATTTAAGACCCATCCTAAAGGGCCAAATTGCCAGTATATTAGAAAAATATACAAATATAATTTTTATAATACAACTTGAAAGGAAAAACAACATGGAAAATCCATTGGAATCATTAATAAATCCCATGATTATCGTTGAAAAAAATTCATAATAAACATTTTTCATCCTATGAAAAAATAAAACATAAAAAGTGTTGACATAACGTTTCTTTAGGGTAAAAAATATATTGACCAATAACAAAGATGATAATTAATTTTGGATAACTAAAAACACATATAGTAAATAAAAACTTTTATCCTAATATGGATTAAGTACAAATTGATTGAATAATACCATAAATAATTACTTGAGAAAAAATATTACAATTTAAATTATACGATTCAAATAATCACAATAATAATAAATTACTAATATCATTACTAGGGAATTCATAATGCTAAATTTCTGAAACATATTCTTTACACATCGAGTAAGACATTTGAAAATAAAGGGTTATGTCCTCGACCAAATCCATATCTGAAAATAAATGGGCAAGTCATGACAAATTATATATCAATTATATATCAATAGATATTCTGATGCATCGAGGGGATATAGTTTCCGGCACCCATCACTTACTATGTCCAACACACTCCTTATATTAATGGGGGGAATCCTAAAAAACATATATGTAGAAAATATATATAACATTCCTCAATCGATAAAGATAATCCCTAAATATAATGAGTAATATGTTGAATAGTGTCAAGATAAAATACATATAGTGAAACATGTCATAAAAAATATACAAAAATAAGAAGGATGATATCACACAATATAAATACTATTTAATAATAATATTCGATTGTTCTAATTGATTATAAAACCCTTAAAAATAATCAAGGAATTACTTGGTGAAATTTCATTTTTTACGTTGTAAAAAAGAGATCATTTGAAAAATAATTTGAAATTTTCATAAAATTATATTATATCAAGTATATACCAAATATGAATAGATAATAACAATAAAAATATATTTTATGCATAAATTATGTCCTACTCATGTAAAAACACCTAAAAATATCCTTGGAGATTCATTATAAATCATCCCCTTTTGTATGATTTAATGGAAATAATAATGACTCATAAAAGGCATAATTTTTATATAAAATAGAAAATGTGAAAAGGTATATTTAAATTATAAAAAGACTGATTATAGGAAAATAATTGAGGCTTAAAACAGATTATGGATTGCACTAGATAATGATTATGAAACAAGGATGTTTCATAAAATTTGGTATGCTTATCTAGAAGAATTGATGATGGAACATAATTAAATCATTTAATTACTAAAAATAATATTGAAATTATCTTGGTATATGATTTTTGAACATATAAATATATTGTATAATAATTATATAAATATAAATAATAATTACCTAACGATATAGAGAGATAATGTGTATCTGAATTGAAAATGGTTGTTCAGGGGGAATCCAATACCTTATGTCTCAAAGTGTTCTGCACATGAAATAAATGTCATCGATAATGGAATTATTTTCATTAATAAATTTTTAAATGACATATTAAATATTAATATTAATTATTACACTTTGATTATATTCATTTATGGTATTTTTGATAAGTTATAATATTAAATGTTTTCATTTGGGTGTATTCTTTTCTTTGGTAATCAAGAGAAGTTTACTTTTATAGGCATATAATAGTTCATGAAAATAAAATTATTTCAATATAAATGAAATTATATGTTATTAATGATATTATATAACATTAAATTTCTATTCATGTTTTTTTGATATTTGGGGTGGTGATTAACTATTAGATTAGACATTAGTGATAATCTTTTACATTATTTTGGTAGTTTTTCAATCATCACAATTAAGGTGTGTGTCATTAATTTATTATATATACATATATATATATAATGATTACGTAGCATAAGAAAATATTTTATAAATATAATATATCATTTATTAACCATAAATAAGATTTCATACCATACCATTTTTAAGTAGTTTAGAAATGAAAACATATCATCCACAAATGTTGTTAATCGGCACCTTCCAAACAATGTTTTCTTCGTTAAAATATAAAAGTAAATAAGAAGACACATTATGGAGGATTTTAAATTGACATTATGATATTATAATATATAAAATATTATATAGTTTTCATTCCACATCAGAATTTGGAAATGAGGGATAGTGAAGAAAAGAAAAGAAATTGAATGAAAATCAAAGAACAAAAAGGGAATTTATCTCATGAATTCCACTATCCGAGAACAACTTTAATGAACTATGAAATGGTATCCTTGGTGATACAAAGAATAACATAACATGGGGTAGATATTTGGAAGATTTTTTTTGAATAAAAAAAATAATATTAATGCCTTATTAGGTTTGAGGATAACAGGTAGTATTTATAGTTGAAGGGATTGGTGTTTTTGAATATTCTATTCATTTTTTTGTTATTTTTTGTCACGAATATGAATTGTTCTATAATTATAATTAAATATATTAACAAATTCAAGAGAATATTCATATTATGGTGATTAAATCAAAATGGACTCAAGGAATAGTTTATCTAACTTATAATATAATTATACAATAATTTATTATATTTTACTATTCAGCAAAAATTCATGTATTTTAAAAATATCATAAAAAATAACCCTATGTTTCTTTCATATTTTATAAATAAAAAATTAGCTTTCTTTAATGAAAATACTTTTATATCTATTAGAAAATGTTATTTTGAACTAAAATAACAATTTATTCGAAAAATATCAATTTTGTTATAATAAATGTTTTTATTACACATTGACTTATTAATTAAGGTATCTTAATATTATTTTAAAATAACAATAAAAAATATAAATTTATAAAGATATTTTATTAAAATAAAATATCTTTTAAAACATTTGAATATTTATATAAAAATAAAAAACAATTAATCATTAGAAAAATATGAACACTTAATTTATCCTTTAATACTTATTCCATGATATAAATATGCCATATTTTCCTTTATATGTTATATATGTTTTATTTATATTTTCATTTTGGGAGATATTAATTTTTTTAAAATTACTTTTTTGAATGGTGACATTACAATACCAATGGTCAAATTTAATAGTATATTACATTTTTGAAATTGGTATCGTGTGAAGTATAAACTATCAAAGATAATAAATTTTAAAAGATACATACCATAAGATCGTTGGGTGTTACATTAAATATGATCAATCATTTTTTTACATGATGAAATTTTCAGATGTTAATAAATGTTAAAATGTATATATATACACATAATAAATTATAAATAAAAAACAAGAAAATATAAAAAAATAACCAATAATATATCTATGAATGTAATATTTTAGAAATAATTCAATCACTAATAAAAAAACAGAATATCTTTTTGAATAATTCCTGAATTCCATTAAATATTCCTAAAATTTCGGTACCCAAACAAAAAAAACTATGTCTCAGAGGAATTATAATATTTTTTAACAAAATACTTATCGGTTATTTGGAATAAGAAAACTATATATCATAAGTATCGTTAGAAGCATCAGTTAAACATATCATATAACCCAAAAGGTCACATTAATAAATTATTATGTCTATTTTATGTTCACTAACATTCTCAACTAATCCTAAGATATTAATAAATTTATATGAATTTTCTATCACCAAATTAATTTAAAATGGTTATGAATCAAATGAAATTTGTAAAATTTTTATTTTTAATAATATAAATTTATCCTAAAAACGATTTCACATGAAATTTTTTACATATTGATTTGAAATACATATTATAATTAAATAAATAATTTTTTTTAAAAAATATAATATATATACATTTATAAATATATTATAATATTATAAAATTATATTTACAAGTATATAATTATTTTTAGTTTGTATACCTCTTATAAGAACTAAAAACAAGTGTTTTGGTGTTGATAAATGCGACACAAACTTATCAGTAAGAAAAGAACTAATTAATGTATACCTATATCAGTGTTATACATAATTGATGATAATGATTAATATTTTGTGAGTTCAATTTTTAATATTGATAATGGTATATTTTTCATCAATTTTAATTCATGTTGATAAACAGACCCCTTTTATCAATGATTTCTACAACATAGATAAAAGGTAGTTCTTAATAAATGTGAATCTGTGGTAATAAAATGTTGATATAGGGGTATGTTTCCCATTGGTGTTATTAGTTCCACGCAGAAATATATAATAAAGGAGAATCATTTACTATCACTATAAATTCAATGAATAGGTGTTACCTTTTATAATATCTAAAAATAATCATTGATAAATGCATTCCATTAACAATTAACTACATTTTCACATCTAAATGGATCTTTAATGTACACCATTAACATAATGAAAAAAATTCATAAATGATCTATTACATATATTATGTTTATTACCCAATTCATTATTTTTTGAATTGGTTAAAGATGATTTTAACTCATCCAATTATGCTGTTTTCGTTTTTTTCAATGTTGATTAACATTTGATTAAATTTCAGCAATATTTGTGTTGGAATTTTTTTATTAATAAATATATATAAAAACTTATTACCATATATTTACCAATAAAATATTATATGTATAAATATACATTTAAACTTATTTAAATATAAAATTTATTTATATATATATAATATTAATATAAAAAATCATTTTACATTTTATTTTCAATTAAAATATAGCCATTTTAATTCCATTATAATAATGTAAAAATATATATATATATATATAGACACAAAAATGTACATATAATTTTTAAATATAAATTTTTTCTGTATTTTCATAAATATATTTATATATATATAATGGATGGGAGAGAAACACTATATTAAAAAAATACCATAATAAGTGTGAATAGAGAGGATGGGTCATTAAAATGATTTCAACCCTTATCTAAAAAATATTAGAAACAAATATTAAACAATTAACTATTTATTTATATTGTACTCATAATATAATAATTAATTCCCCCTCCCAAACTATGTTTATGTCTCCCTATTCTTGATATCATGTCTTACAACTAAGGTCCTACACCATAAAAAACAAGCCCATCAATAAATTTATCCCATAAATATATGGATTTAGTTGCACCAACACTTATATCACATTTTCATCACTATATGAGGAAATAATTTTAATTATATTTTCTTTTGGAAACATTTCAAATACTAGAGAATAAGAACTATTTACTTAATTAAAACCAACATCTACAAGATGTGCAATTAAAGGAGAACCTCTTTCATCATCATGATGAACATGAGCATCATTACTCATTTTTGGAATAGGTAGCAAAATTTTCATGGGATCATCATAATATTCATGACCCTCTAATGATATCATATTCCTAGAAATAATTTTATTATTAGTATAAAAACTAGTAATAGATCATCCATTTACCAAGGATGACTCAATTATCAAATTTGTATCCTTTACATCATTTATTGTTGTTAATCCTGAAGGATTTCCATCCAACAGTTTTTTAACACATTCTAGAAAATCATTTCCTATAATAATGACACCAAAACCAAAAGTCTTGAAGCACTCATTGAAACCATTCAATTAGGTTGAAAGACTTATTAAATAGGAAATAGAATCCACATGATGGCCACAATGATAGTCCAAAGGTATTTTTTATTCCCATGAGTAAGCAGCCACATTTGGGTTTTATATTGTCCATTTCATGGGGATTAATGTTTTCCCTTTAATAATTACATATCTAGATTACATTTTAAAAATTATTCACTATCTGATTAGACATCTAATGTGTCTGTATGTGTTTTCTCCCTCTCGATACCTTTAAATAATGCTTATCTGAATGATGTTTCTGTATAAAACTTCATCTCATCGATCTCCTATTATGCTACAATAGAAGATCTTGTTTTTTATTCAATATAAGAGATTCCATACAAATAATGTTGTTCAACAAAAAATTAAATACATTATGGGGGAAGGATCATTCAAATAAGATCGGGGATTATCGTGATCACTTACCACTGGGAATTCATTAGACTCATTAGGATACTATGGTGCATTAATTAGATAAAATTTATTACTATATTGCACCACTTCACTCCAATACAAAGAATATGAGATGAATAGTTTCCTTCTATATCATAATTCATTATTTTCTAGAACATTTCCATCAAAATGAAAATTTAGTATGCCATAATACATAAATTCAATTGAAATACCATCTTCACAATAGAAAAGAGGACCCTATCATGTTATGTGGAATTAAGGTCAACTTCCAACAACAAGCGAAAATAATGCCCAATCATAACTGTCTCACTTTACCTGTATGGATAAATTGTAAATAAAATATAAAAATCAATTTCAATAAATATTTTTCTATTCCATAAAATATTGTGAGGACCTATTATTTTTTCCCATAACTGCATTTAGGATACTCCACAATTATATTGATGATAAAATAACATTATTGTATATATAGAAATATTTTCTTGGTGGAAAAATTCACAATCACCCATGCCTATTTGATCAAAAAATTGGTGGAAAAATTAAGATGAATGATCACTAAACTCATTGAATCAAATTCCCTATTTTTGAATAACCATATGAAGACAAAACAAATTTCAAATTCATTTCCACACCTTAGATGAGCTCCCCTAGCAGATGAATATGAAAGAAGATATATTATTTAACAACCTCCATTTTATCTTTGATGGATTAATTATTTTCAACTATGTGAGTCATATCATCCTCCATAATCAATCCTAGTCTATGTCATTGAATTAAGAGAAATATTAAAACCCATGTTCATTTTTGTTGTTGTAGTTTACATAAGACACATCGAAGATGCCCAAAATAAAATACAAACGGTTATAAGTATCGATTATTGATCCATTAGAATTTATTAATTTATATGAAGAAACTATAAATGTGATATTTGTAATAAATTATTTTGAAATTAACATGTAGATGATGAAACCATACTCATCAGCAATGTAACCAATGGTTATCTAAAACCACATCATCTCCCCCATAAATATTACACACACACACACATATATATTTATTAATGTATTATGATATTTCCAAATACATATTAATATAAACATGAATATTTATATATATATATATATGTTAAATAATAAAAATAAAATGTTTTGGGATAATAGTGTGTATTATTAATTTTTTTTTAGTGTTTCGAATCTCACTCCCCATGAAATAAATTCCAAATTTAATAGGTATTTCGAAGATTTGGTCGGTCCAATGTGGTGAGTTTTACTGTTAATGGGATCATAGGGTCATGTTTGTAATTGGGATCTTTTGGTTTTCTCACATGTTTTGTAGTAAAAAAGAATCATTTTCCCAAATTCGTTTTTAATGAATAATTTATGTACCTTTATTAGAATTAATAAAATAAATTGAAAAATAATTAATTTACAAGATTTAAAAAATCTATGAGGAATCCATTATATTATCAGAAAAAAATTCATCAATAGGTAAATTATGTTCTACCTTTAAAAATTATATATTTATCAATTGTTTATTTAGCCCTGATAAAATCATTTTACAGTGATCATTATTTATCATTTTTAGGTAATTTTTTGAACATTTTTATATTAATTATTTGCATATATTCCATTTCAATCAATCAATTTAAAACCATGATTTAATATCTTGGTGATGTAAAAATTAATTTTTAGTTTAGATTTTATTAATACATTAAAAAAATGATCATCAATTATGAATTATGCATTTAATTTTAGAAGAATATCATCTTATATTGAATACATGAAAAAAATAGAAATTTATTCTATAAAATATTTTGTTAGATTGAGGATATTTCCAATGTCCTCTATTACAATTTCAGTATTTAGTATTATCAATGAATCATTGTTTGTGTGAATTTTTATCTCCTATTGGCCTAGTTTCTTCATCCAAATCACCCAAACCTATTTCTCTAATACCTCAAAACTCTATTCTAGATATGAAAAAATCACCTACCACTATATTAAAATCTAATCACCTCTATAATCATGGTGATAATAACTAAACAATGATGATGGGAGTGGAAATGTCTACAAAACATGCAATAAATAGTGCATCCATATATCAATGATAAAAAACCAAGGATAATGGACTCCTTTAATAGTGTTAAAAATGTCGTAACAGTACCATTTTCTAGTACATTTTTAGCGCTATTAAAGGAAACCCCATTATAATCCCCATTTTTAGCATTGAAAATATTTTTCCGTCATCAGCAATAAAAATAAACCTAAAAATATATATATTTCAAAAAATACTATATAATTAAAAATAATATTTTACAATATAATTATAATCAAATCAATAAAAATAGAATATATTTTATATTATATTATATATATACAATTAAATATACAATGACACATTATATCTATGATATTTCATCAAAACTAGCATAAAAAATAAATATTATATATTATTAAAAATATTTATTTATATTGACATAGGTATTGATTTATATATATAATATATGTATAATTTTCATAAATATTATTTATAAAATACTAATATATTTAAAATATTATATGTATGAAATTTTAGAAGTTAGAAATTATTTATATGTTAATTAAAAATTAATAGTACATATATATTTTTGACTAATTTATATTGATAGACAAAAAGTAACATATAAAATTAACAATTTTAGTTATATTTTCAATTTTAAAAATATATATATTAAAATAAAATTGACTAAATATGCTTCATATTTTATTTTATAGATTAATTCTATATGTACATATTAGAAATTAATTCAATATTATAATTATAATCATAAAAAAATTATAAAGAGATGTTATTAATACTTTTTATTATTATTTATTAATATTTAATATTAAACATATATTTTTAAAATTATAAAATTTTATTTATTTTTTATTTATATTTAATGTATATTGTTTGTTACTTTATATATATATATATATGTTAAATTTATTCATTTTTATGTATTATGATTAAAAAATTTTGTAATTTTTTTAATTCCAATATTTATTTATATTTTGTGATTCACATTTAATATAATATCCTTAAATTTTTAATTTTAATTATTAATATAAGAATTCATTTTCAATTAAACATATTTTAATATAACTATTTTTTAAGTTTATATAATTATCCACTCTAATTTCTATTTTAATATATTTTTAATGTATTCATATCTTAAAAAATTTAAATATTTTTCAACTTTTGTTTATTTAATTTTACATATTTTGTAATATTGTTTGGTGTTTTTATTCCATTTTTTATAATTAATTCATTTTAAATATTTATTTTTTCTATGTTTTTTTTAATTTATTCATTTTTACTGTGATTTTATATATTCATCCATTATTATGTTAATTTTTTTAAAAAAATATATTCAAGTAAAATGTGTGTGTGTGTTTGTCTTTCAATATATCTAGTAACTCCATAAATATTATTTATATAATATAAAATATGTCTTTACCCTAAATTAGTCAAACATATAGTGTAATAAGTTTTTATAATTTAAAATAAATATTAATTATATTTTTTAATAATTAGTATCGAGTAATAGATGTTTAATGATTTATCATTTGTTGGGAAGGATGGGGAGTGTCACAGAAGCAGAAAGCAAGTGATTTAATGGCCATTGATGTTGAATGGATCTCTTTTTTGGGTTTTATTGGCATTAATAAGCAATATCAATGGTGATGATGGGGGTGTTAATTATGTTGTTAATAGGGATCATTCACGATTGGGTGTCTCAATACCGAGTGTATCATCTCCCCCAAAATTAACATATAATCTTCAATTGGGAAAGCACATCACAAGTACTCAAGAAGTGGTCCATCTAATCATTGATTCATCCAAAGCATCTCATGAACTAGAGGTGGATGCTGAGACTCCCTCTAAAAACCATACATTGAATGATTCTATATGTAATTATTATATGTGATTGTTTTGGGGGTGATAGGGAGTCCTCTTCATTCTACAAGAAGATTATGTATAATGGGGAAATTGTGTTTGTAAAAGATAATCATGAAATCAATTCAAATTAACTAAATGAATATAATAAATATCTTATTGATTAAAACTCTAAAAATTATAATGATTACAATTAATGTATCTTTGACAATAGTTAGAAACTAATGAACTTTTTGGGCTTTGAGGAATGAAATGTTGATTTTTTAGGTAGAGTATTATCCATATTTTTAAATTTTTGTAGATATGAAATAAAAAACTATTGTATAAGGATTCAAAATTCTAATGCATGGTTTCATAATATTCTAGGATTTAAACCATTCCAATAATTCACTTGTTGTTAAGAACTATGTAACGTAGTTATAGATTTGAATCTTGAGCTTTATTTTGTTTTTTTGGCACCCATAAATTTCATTGGATGTTTCCTCAACATTTTATGTCCCAATCATGATGGATAAAGAGAATAAAAAAAATATATGGTCATGTTTCTCAGATTTCATTGGATATTGATCTTATATAATTTGTAATAAAAAGAGTTCCACCACCTTCCAATATTTTTTACTCTCACTTGTGTTTTCAATATGTAAAATTATCCTAGGTTTTTCAAGGGATTTTTTAATATTAGAAAAACTCTTGATATTAGATTCAATAAAATTAATTTTTTTCATTGTGTGATAACATAACAACCATATGTAAAATTATGAATGAAGGTTTGGAAGAATCCTTAGAAGCCAGATGGTGTCATTAATCCGATGTATCAGTCAAAATTTATTAATAATGGATCATTATTTCTTGAAAACAGACATGGTAACCTCCATGGATATTCAAAGAATAATAATTTCACATTTTAACAATAATAATGAGGTGAAAAAAGGCACAAAAATCAATTAATTCTATGATTTATCGATCTAAATAGAATATTAATGATTATCTTGACCAACTCTCTTAATTTAAAATGATTCAAATGATTCTTCAATTGTATGGTTCTAATGAAATGACAAGAAGTCTACTTCTAGAAGGCCTATTAGTAAGGGAAATAGAGAAACATCAGCAAGGGATATGTCTGAGGTCCATTATTTCACTTTTAGTTATCTTAAGTATATAAAATAATTGAAGGATCATACTCATAATTATATATATGTGTAGAAGGGAACACCAATGGTGTAATTATTGACACATTGCAAAGTTATTATGATTTTAAATCACTCGAAGATATAGGGAATATAATGGATTGAAAGATGGAACTCACTCATAATGGGATATGTAGCTGCAGGTGCAGTTTCTTAAATACACATTGTCCCCTGAAAGGATGGCGGTGTATGAGATCTATCTATAAAATAAATGTCCAATTAATTAGTTCTTAATACATTAATAGTACAACATGCTGTTTACTTTCCATTGAGTAATAATTTTTAAAACAAGGTGATCATATGCACCTCATATAATTAGTTTGTTATAATAGGGTTGAATGATAAAACATATAAATTTCTAAACATAGTGGATGGGCCAACATTATTGAAGATTCAATTGGAGGTTCCATATGTCAAATTCCACGGGTGGAGATTGAAGAGATTATCGATGAGGACATGTATTTCCACGTTATTTTTCTGTGTTTATGAAGGTATTATGAAAGGTTTTTTCACATGAACATCTAAAGAAGGTGTTGCGGAATTGAATAAAAATTCCTACACTATAATTCCACTTTGGTTGTATAGGAATTAGAGGTTTCCTAAGGGCCTTAGTGATGAAATTGTTGATTGGTTTGACGGTCAAATATATAATTTTTATGTGAATATGGAATATCTCCTCCTTCATTATAATTACTACCATGACGTTATAGGAGTCATATCTGCCAACATAGTTGCTCAAATGTGATTCATCTCAACAATAGATATAACTGACCTATCATCGAAGCATGATGGCCCACCCAACCAGAGGGACATATCTTTAACATCATCCAAGGATGATCAAGAATATTGTCAAAACTGAATGTCATGTTGAAGAGGTCAACATCCATTAGAAAGAGGTTGACAACATCAGAACATTGGTTTGAGAGAAATATACATGAAGTGACATTTGTATGCTTTATTAGTCTTGTTTATCTTTTAATTGGGGGCTGAAATGATTTCTGTGACCCCATCATCTTGGTGAACTTGGTATATTATTTTTTAATAAATGGGACAAGACACCAGACATGTTAAAAAACAATCATTTTTTCAATTTCACTTTTATAAAACATTTGATAGATTAATTTCACACACATGTATACATTTTTATTTCAATTTCATATAAGAAAACACACCAAAATAATATTTTTATAATTTATCTAATTTTTAATATTCATGATGTAATGTTATGTAATAAAAATATATATTTAATATATATTATGTTTTTAATCAGAAAGGTTTATCATATTTTAAATATTTATTCAAGAAATTAAAATAATTACTTTTTAATATTTCATTCAAATTTATTAAATTTATTTATTTTTCATTTACTCGCAACCAAAAATATTTGTAATATTTTTACAATTTTTTCAATATCAATTTTTATTTGTTTAGTATTTTTTATATTTTATCGATTTTTAATATTTATTTTTGGATGTTCATTTGTTGATATTTTATTTTTTTAATAGGGTTTTAATTTATATAATTAATATTTATTAATATTTTTTTTAACAGATATTCATCATTAAATATTTTAAAAAATAATAAAATTATTAAAAAGTTTTATATTTTTTAATATTATTGAAATATATGGATTTTTTAATTATCATCCATGACACATTTTATATATTAATTATTTTAATAATATTATTTATTATTTATTCAAAAATAATGTTTATGGCTTTTACTTTTTATTTTAAATTATTCATTTTTTACATTTATTCCTTTAATTAATATATTTTTTATTTAATCCTACTATTTTTATGTATATAATCATACATTAAAATATATAATGTTCTTAATATGGATATATATTAATATATATATATATATATATCAATATAAAATATTTCCTTAAATTGTTAATATATAATATAATTTATCTACATTTAATTAGTCATATATTTATTGAAATATAGATTAAAATTAAAATCATACATTAATAAATAAAATTCACCAATGACCATCGAGTAATGGATGTATAACTAAATTTAATGTGTTTTCAATTTAACATATATCAAACTTTTGTTACATTAATTTCTATCACTTACATAATAAATGAAATTCGAAATGAAAATATAGACATATACATAATATTTCACCAATTTATTAAATTTTCAATATTCTTTTTAAAATCTTATTTGGTAATATAATATATTTATTATATATTATGTTTTCTATATTTAAATTTTATCTAATTTTTACATTTTTATTCAATATAGACTATATTGAATTTATATATTTGATTTATTTTATAACTTATTATTAATATTTATTGATTCAAAAACATAATTATTTATTATATTATTTTTAATTTATTTATTTTCATTTATTTTTTTATTAGTATAATTAAATTTAATCAATTTTTAACATTTAAGTACACATTTTTATTCATTGACCTTAAATATTTTTTTAATATGGTTGTAATTTATATAATTTATACCATTTTATTTTAATTTTCAGATATATTCATTTTTTCTATTAATTTTTATAATTATTATCATTAATTGATTTTATTAATATTTTTTGGTATTCTGTTGATTTTTAGATTATTAAATTTTACTCTTTTGTATGATTTTAACCATTAAAATTAATGAGGATATTGAATCATTAATATTATTAATTATTTTATTAACATTCCTTTTAAATTTATGAAATTTTAATATTTATTCATATTATAATTTGTAAATTTATACATTTATATGTTCTTTTATACAAAATTATTCATTAATATATTTAATGTATTTAATATAGAAATATATTCATATATTTATATATATATTCCCTAAATATGAATTATGTGATAATAATTATGTATATAAATTATATAATTCATATATTATGTGAAAAAATGTATATAATTATATGTTATTATTTATAAGAAATATTCATGAATTAGTGTTGAGAAATCAACATTGAACATAATTACATTTTTTTTTCAATTAAACATATATCAAACATGTGATTCATTACATATAAACACATATATTAAATTAATGGAATTTTATATAGAAACACAAAAACAATATACTACTGTAATTTATTCAATTTTTAACTATCATTATAATATATTATATATTAACATAAAATATTTAATAAATATAATACTTGAAATCATTAATGTCTACTCAATATATAAATTTTTGTTCAATTTATAATATTTATTTATTTTTATATATTTCATATCTATTCAAATTTATTATTATTTATTTACTAATAACTGTAATTATTATAACATATCTGTAATTTATTCATTTTCCATTTTAATTTATCAATATTTTTTTTAAAAAATTATCAATTTTTAATATTTAATTATACAATTTTAGTTATTAAAATTTAATCCTATAAATATGCTTTTAATTTATATTATTAATATCTATTAATTTTCATTTTTTATATATTAATTTTTAATTTTTAAAATATTTTAAATAAAACATATCAATTTTTAAATTTTTTAAATATTTTTCCAGTCAATTGATTTCTGTTTAATTAATACATTTCACACTTCAATAAAATTCCCTAATTTAGTATTTCTTATTGTTTTCTCCTTGATATGTAAATTGTTTTTTTTAATTTTATATTAAATTAATCATTTTTAAAAATTTTTATTAATATTTTTTAATTTATTATTTATTATATTTTTTAAATATAAATTCATTATGATGTCTTGATTTTAATATTATTTTAATTTATATATTTAATATTATTTCATTTTATTTTTATTATATATTAATTATTTATTTCACTTAATACTTTACATAATTAATAAAACGTATTCACTTTTTTATTAATTTTTAAGTCTATATATTTTTATTTTAATGATTCAACTCATAAATAGCATAAATAATTTTAATATTATTAATTACTTAATTAATTAATTAATTTTTATTTATTTTATACATATTAATTTTTAATTAATATTTATTTCTGATATTTTCATTTAATTTTTATAGCTTTTTTCATCACATTCCAAAAAATTGAAGACAAAACCCAAAAAGAATTTTAAATAAAACCCTAATACAAATCCTCACTAACATGTGATGATCCTGATCTCGTAGAACTCAACATTCAACTCCCCCACATCAATGTTCAAAGAAAAATCAACTATATAAAAACTAAACGTATGTGATCCATTCTACACATTTTAGTCAATCATTCATTATTTCACCATTTTAGTTCTTATTTGGGTGTGTTGGGTTATTCAAAAAACATGATGTGTCTTGAAACATACATATCTGTATATCCTCATGATCCTCACCCTCATGCCAACATTCTCTAAATCTATAATATCCTAGATTTTTTATATTGTTCAAATTTGTTTTTGTTCTATTTTTTTCTCTCAATAGATCTATCCAATGTAACCCATAATTGGGTCCAGTCATCCAAAAAAATAATTGTTTTCTGATTAACCCTTAAAATTTACCAAATATTTCAAAATCCATAATAAGAAGATAATAGAGTGTTGATGCTAAAAGTTGGATCTTTTTTGTTTCATTAGTATGTTACTATTTACTTTGGCTATTGATATATTCAGAGAAAAGTTTAACAAAATCCTATATGAATATATATAATAATATTCATGTTTATATGTATCTAAAAATATTAAATGTATCATATTAATTTAATTTATACAAGTTCAAATATTTATTAATTACATGATCTATGGTTTTAAAATAATATTTTTAAGGAGAATTTATCCAAATTTATATAGATTTTATCTTTAAATAGGATGAAAATAAATTTCTAAAATCATGTTGGTAATTTTAGAAAATGTGTATATGATTTTATATTAAAATTTAAATAATTTATTAAGAAAACCCATTTCTGAATTTTTTTTAGTGGTCTTGTTTTTTTACTAATTTCTAGGAATTCCATTTTGGAATATATTGTATATTTTTTTTTATCAAATCATGTAAATTGAATCATTTCTTGCTATAGACTTGGAACAGTTGTGTATTTTGGGCCCAAGCTAGTTCATTCAAAATTGATTTTTATGTGACGTATGTAAGGATCTAAATAGGTAAATTTTATTCAAAATATTGTGTTTTCATGGAAATATATTAGTCAGTTCTCTATCATAGTTTCCCTCAAATGTGTATTTCACATTCCATTAATTTTGGTTTCACCTCATGGTATTAATGTCAGAAAAGACTATATTATTTATATGTTATATATATAAAACACACAAATATATCTAAATACATATTAATAACATGGAATTTCATCACTTGATTTTTTCATATTATTAATATGATTTCTAAAGGATTAAGATGTAATAAATATTTTATTACATATGAATGAAATATATTTTTCTTATTATGTCTCTCAAGTATGATTCAAATTTTTTTTCTAAATTTTTTTTTTATTTTAAAATGAAAATAATTAGGGATTTTGAAAATATAATTATTATGAAATTTTTAATTTATACTTTTTGAAAAAAATATTGTATATTCAATGGGGTTTGAAGAATTAAAAAAGAGAATGACTGATTGAGGATTTAAAATGGAATAATTTATATTTTGAGGAAGGTTTGAAATAGATATCGAGTTGTGGACTTATACATGTCCAAGATATATAATCACTCCCATAAATATAGTATGCCTAGATAAAAATTATGGGTCTTTGTTTACATATCAAATTATAGATACATTATATGATTACCTTATTTAGGTTTATTTTCGTAAGTAAAAGTTATTGTACCTTATTTGATGAATGTGAATCAATATGGATAATGATAAACATATTCAAGTGATGAATGTAGATAATGTTAAGGACATCATCATATTTATAATTGATCATGCCTAAAACCCCTATCAAGTACTTTTTATGTCTTTAATTTGTTTTTATTCAAGATGAATTCCTAGAAAAGTTTTAGAAGAACCATTTCATTGACATGGAATATATCATTTCTATATGTGTTGGACTAATCATGTGTAAAATAAAATTATACATAATTAATAGCATTATTATACTAGTAATGGATCATTTGATACAATTACCAATGGAAATGATGATGGAGATCATATGGAAGAAATGAAAATAACAATTGAATACGACCATTGAGAATTTGAAATGTTTTTTGAGATGTTAAATAACTATTATTATAAATCATGGTGTACTGGGGAACATAATAAATAACTTTCTCAACTCTATTAAAGTTATATAATTTGAAATTTTACAGCTAATATAGTGACACCCGGTTTACCAAATGACTTGGTCTCGTGAATAATATTATATCGAGAGAAATTTAAATAAATTATAAATTATGTAATAATAAGAGAATTATATGTTCATTTTGTAGGATATATGAAGAATTTCATGCATATAAAAATTATGTATACTATTTTTAAGGGATGATTAATTACTTAGAAAATTATCAATGTGTGGTACGAATGCATACAATAAATATTACTCAACTTCATTGAGTGTTGAATATTATATTCCTATTACTCCAATTATTAGATGGCTATATAGATGATAGGGAACTTGATTAAAATTGAAATGAAATGTTTATTCATGAATTGAAAATGTGATAAAACACCACCTAGGGGACACTCCTAAGTGAATTAAAATTAATTTTGAGTATATTTAATTTTTAAAAATATGAGAAACCATGGTCATTTCTTATCTAAAAATGGAATAAACATTTCTTAAATAAAAATTAGTACTCATAGTTAGAGGATATTTTCGATAAATTATAAATTTCCCCCATATTTATTCATGAGGCATAAATATATTTTGTTTTAACTTATTTTATCTTGACCAAATGAACTTGGAAATTATATTTATAATTAGTTATATCCACCAATCAAGATAAGAAATTCAAATGGGATATAAGTGTTGCATTATATGAATCTCTTAGAAATGAATAGTTCATATGAAAAATTGTATAATATGGGATGCTAAATGAATTAACAACATATGGAAATATATAAGGATTCAAAATTATAATGCATGGTTTCGTAATATTCCAGGATTTAAACCATTCCAACAATTCACTTGTTGTTAAGAACTATGTAACGTAGTTATAGATTTGAATCTTGAGGTTTATTTTGTTTTTCTAGCACCCATAAATTTCATTGGATGTTTCCTCAACATTTTATGTCCCAATAATGATGGATAAAGAGACTAAAAAAAATATATGGTCATGTTTCTCAGATTTCATTGGATATTGATCTTATATAATTTGTAATCAAAAGAGTTCCACCACCTTCCAATATTTTTTACTCTCACTTGTGTTTTCAATATGTAAAATTCTCTTAGGTTTTTCAAGGGATTTTTTAATATTAGAAAAACTCTTGATATTAGATTCAATAAAATTAATTTTTTTCATTGTTTGATAACATAACAACCATATGTAAAATTATGAATGAAGGTTTGGAAGAATCCTTAGAAGCCAGATGGTGTCATTAATCCGATGGATCAGTCAAAATGTATTAATAATGGATCATTATTTCTTGAAAACAGAAATGGTAACCTCCATGTAGATTCAAAGAATAATAATTTCACATTTTAACAATAATAATGAGGTGAAAAAAGGCAGAAAAATCTATTAATTCTATGATTTATCGATCTAAATAGAATATTAATGATGATCTTGACCAACTCTCTTAATTTAAAAGGATTCAAATGATTCTTCAATTGTATGGTTCTAATGAAATGACAAGAAGTCTACTTCTAGAAGGCCTATTAGTAAGGGAAATAGAGAAACATCAGCAAGGGATATGTCTGAGGTCCATTATTTCACTTTTAGTTATCTTAAGTATATAAAATAATTGAAGGATCATACTCATAATTATATATATGTGTAGAAGGGAACACCAATGGTGTAATTATTGACACATTGCAAAGTTATTATGATTTTAAATCACTCGAAGATATAGGGAATATAATGGATTGAAATATGGCCCTCACTCATAATGGGCTATGTAGCTGCAAGTGCAATTTCTTAAATACACATTTTCCCCTGAAAGGATGGCAGTGTATGAGATCTATCTATAAAATACATGTCCAATTAAGTAGTTCTTAATACATTAATAGTACAACATGTTGTTTACTTTCCATTGAGTAATAATTTTTAAAACAAGGTGATCATATGCACCTCATATAATTAGTTTGTTATAATAGGGTTGAATGATAAAACATATAAATTTCTAAACATAGTGGATGGACCAACATTATTGAAGATTCAATTGGAGGTTCCATCATGTCAAATTCCACGGGTGGAGATTGAAGAGATTATCGATGAGGACATGTATTTCCACGTTATTTTTCTGTGTTTATAAAGGTATTATGAAAGGTTTTTTCACATCAACATCTAAAGAAGGTGTTGTGGAATTGAATAAAAATTCCTACACTATAATTCCAATTTGGTTGTATAAGAATTAGAGGTTTCCTAAGGGCCTTAGTGATGAAATTGTTGATTGGTTTGACGGTCAAATATATAATTTTTATGTGAATATGGAATATCTCCTCCTTCATTATAATTACTACCATGACGTTATAGGAGTCATATCTGCCAACATAGTTGCTCAAATGTGATCCATCTCAACAATAGATATAACTGACCTATCATCAAAGCATGATTGCCCACCCAACCAGAGAGACATATCTTTAACATCATGCAAGGATGATCCAGAATATTGTCAAAACTGAATGTCATGTTGAAGTGGTCAATGTCCATTAGAAAGAGGTTGACAACATCAGAACATTGGTTTGAGAGAAATATACATGAAGTGACATTTGCATGCTTTATTAGTCTTGTTTATCTTTTAATTGGGGGATGAAATGATTTCTGTGACCCAATCATCTTGGTGAACTTGGTATATTATTTTTTAATAAATGGGACAAGACACCAGACATGTTAAAAAACAATAATTTTTTCAATTTCACTTTTATAAAACATTTGATAGATTAATTTCACACACACGTATACATTTTTAATTCAATTTCATATAAGAAAACACACCCAAATAATATTTTTATAATTTATTTAATTTTTAATATTCATGATGTAATGTTATGTAATAAAAATATATATTTAATATATATTATGTTTTTAATCAGAAAGGTTTATCATATTTTAAATATATATTCAAGAAATTAAAATAATTACTTTTTAATATTTCATTCAAATTTATTCAATTTATTTATTTTTCATTTACTCGCAACCAAAAATATTTGTAATATTTTTACAATTTTTTCAATATCAATTTTTATTTGTTTAGTATTTTTTATATTTTATCGATTTTTAATATTTATTAATGGATTTTCATTTATTGATATTTTATTTTTTCAATAGGGTTTTAATTTATATAATTAATATTTATTAATATTTATTTTAATAGATATTCATCATTAAATTTTTAAAAAAATAATAAAATTATTAAAAAGTTTTATATTTTTTAATATTATTGAAATATATGGATTTTTTAATTATCATCCATGACACATTTTATATATTAATTATTTTAATAATATTATTTATTATTTATTCAAAAATAATGTTTATGGCTTTTACTTTTTATTTTAAATTATTCATTTTTTATATTTATTCCTTTAATTAATATATTGTTTATTTAATCCTACTATTTTTATGTATATAATCATACATTAAAATATATAATGTTCTTAATATGGATATATATTAATATATATATATATATATCAATATAAAATATTTCCTTAAATTGTTAATATATAATATAATTTATCTACATTTAATTAGTCATATATTTATTGAAATATAGATTAAAATTAAAATCGTACATTAATAAATAAAATTCACCAATGACCAACAAGTAATGGATGTATAACTAAATTTAATGTGTTTTCAATTTAACATATATCAAACTTTTGTTACATTAATTTCTATCACTTACATAATAAATGAAATTCGAAATGAAAATGTAGACATATACATAATATTTCACCAATTTATTAAATTTTCAATTTTCTTTTTAAAATCTTATTTGGTAATATAATATATTTATTATATATTATGTTTTCTATATGTAAATTTTATTTAATTTTTACATTTTTATTCAATACAGACTATATTGAATTTATATATTTGATTTCTTTTATAACTTATTATTAATATTTATTGATTCAAAAACATAATTATTTATTATATTATTTTTAATTTATTTATTTTCATTTAATTTTTTATTAGTATAATTTAATTTAATCAATTTTTAACATTTAAGTACACATGTTTATTCATTGACCTTAAATATTTTTTTTAATATGGTTGTAATTTATATAATTTATACCATTTTATTTTAATTTTCAGATATATTCATTTTTTCTATTAATTTGTATAATTATTATCATTAATTGATTTTATTAATATTTTTTGTCATTCTGTTGATTTTTAGATTATTAAATTTTACTCTTTTGTAAGATTTTAACCATTAAAATTAATGAGGATATTGAATCATTAATATTATTAATTATTTTATTAACATTCCTTTTAAATTTATGAAATTTTAATATTTATTCGTATTATAATTTGTAAATTTATACATTTATATGTTCTTTTATACAAAATTATTCATTAATATATTTAATGTATTTAATATAGAAATATATTCATATATTTATATATATATTCCCTAAATATGAATTATGTGATAATAAATATGTATATAAATTATATAATTCATATATTATGTGAAAAAATGTATATAATTATATGTTATTATTTATAAGAATTATTCATGAATTAGTGTCGAGAAATTAACATTGAACATAATTACATTTTTTTTTCAATTAAACATATATCAAACATGTGATTCATTACATATAAACACATATATTAAATTAATGGAATTTTATATAGAAACACAAAAACAATATACTACTATAATTTATTCAATTTTTAACTATCATTATAATATATTATATATTAACATAAAATATTTAATAAATATAATACTTGAAATCATTAATGTTTACTCAATATATAAATTTTTGTTCAATTTATACTATTTATTTATTTTTATATTTTTCATATCTATTCAAATTTATTATTATTTATTTACTAATAACTGTAATTATTATAACATATCTGTAATTTATTCATTTTCCATTTTAATTTTTCAATATTTTTTTTAAAATATTATCAATTTTTAATATTTAATTATACTAGTTTAGTTATTAAAATTTAATCCTAAAAATATGCATTTAATTTATATTATTAATATCTATTAATTTTCATTTTTTATATATTAATTTTTAATTCTTAAAATATTTTAAATAAAACATATCAATTTTTAAATTTTTTAAATATTTTTCCAGTCAATTGATTTCTGTTTAATTAATACATTTCACACTTCAATATAATTCCCTAATTTAGTATTTTTGTATTGTTTTCTCCCTGATATGTAAATTGTTTTTTAATTTTATTTTAAATTAATCATTTTTAAAAAATTTTATTAATATTTTTTAATTTATTATTTATTATATTTTTTAAATATAAATTCATTATGATGTCTTGATTTTAATATTATTTTAATTTATATATTTAATATTATTTCATTTTATTTTTATTATATATTAATTATTTATTTCACTTAATACTTTACATAATTAATAAAACGTATTCACTTTTTTATTACTTTTTAAGTCTATATTTTTATTTTAATGATTCAACTCATAAATAGCATAAATAATTTTAATATTATTAATTAATTATTTAATTTATTAATTTTTTTTATTTTATACATATTCATTTTTAATTAATATTTATTTCTGATATTTTCATTTCATTTTTATATCTTTTTTCATCACATTCCAAAAAATTGAAGACATAACCCAAAAAGAATTTTAAATAAAACCCTAATACAAATCCTCACTAACATGTGATGATCCTGATCTCGTAGAACTCAACATTCAACTCCCCCACATCAATGTTCAAAGAAAAATCAACTATATAAAAACTAAACGTATGTGATCAATTCTACACATTTTAGTCAAACATTCATTATTTCACCATTTAAGTTCTTATTTGGGTGTGTTGGGTTATTCAAAAAACATGATGTGTCTTGAAACATACATATCTGTATATCCTCATGATCCTCACCCTCATGCCAACATTCTCTAAATCTATAATATCCTAGATTTTTTATATTGTTCAAATTTGTTTTTGTTCTATTTTTTTCTCTCAATAGATCCATCCAATGTAACCCATAATTGGGTCCAGTCATCCAAAAAAAATAATTGTTTTCTGATTAACCCTTAAAATTTACTAAATATTTCAAAATCCATAATAAGAAGATAATAGAGTGTTGATGCTAAAAGCTGGATCATTTTTGTTTCATTAGTATGTTACTATTTACTTTGGCTATTGATATATTCAGAGAAAAGTTTAACAAAATCCTATATGAATATATATAATAATATTCATGTTTATATGTATCTTAAAATATTAAACGTATCATATTAATTTAATTTATACAAGTTCAAATATTTATTAATTACATGATCTATGATTATAAAATAATATTTTTAAGCAGAATTTATCCAAATTTATATAGATTTTATCTTTAAATAGGATGAAAATAATTTTCTAAAATCATGTTGGTAATTTCAGAAAATGTGTATATGATTTTATAATAAAATTTAAATAAATTATTAAGAAAACCCATTTCTGAAATTTTTTTAGTGGTCTTGTTTTTTACTAATTACTAGGAATTCCATTTTGGAATATATTGTATACAAATTTTTTTATCAAATCATGTAAATTGAATCATTTCTTCCTATAGACTTGGAACAGTTGTGTATTTTGGGCCCAAGCTAGTTCATTCAAAATTGATTTTTATGTGACGTATGTAAGGATCTAAATAGGCAAATTTTATTCAAAATATTGTGTTTTCATGGAAATATATTAGTCAGTTCTCTATCATAGTTTCCCTCAAATGTGTATTTCACATTCCATTAATTTTGGTTTCACCTCAAGTTATTAAAGTCAGAAAAGACTATATCATTTATATGTTATATATATAAAACACACAAATATATCTAAATACATATTAATAACATGGAATTTCATCACTTGATTTTTTCATATTATTAATATGATTTCTAAAGGATTAAGATGTAATAAATATTTTATTACATATGAATGAAATATATTTTTCTTATTATGTCTCTCAAGTATAATACAAATTTTTTTTCTAAAAAATATCATTTATTTTAAAATGAAAATAATTAGGGATTTTGAAAATATAATTATTATGAAATTTTTAATTTATACTTTTTGAAAAAATATTGTATATTAAATGGGGTTTGAAGAATTAAAAAAAAGAATGAGTGATTGAGGATTTAAAATGGAATAATTTATATTTTGAGGAAGGTTTGTAATAGATATCGAGTTATGGACTTATACATGTCCAAGATATATAATCACTCCCATAAATATAGTATGCCTAGATAAAAATTATGGGTCTTTGTTTACATATCAAATTATAGATACATTATATGATTACCTTATTTAGGTTTATTTTCATAAGTAAAAGTTATTGTACCTTATTTGATGAATGTGAATCAATATGGATAATGTTAAACATATTCAAGTGATGAATGCAGATAATGTTAAGGACTTCATCATATTTATAATTGATCATGCCTAAAACCCCTATCAAATACTTTTTATGTCTTTAATTTGTTTTTATTCAAGATGAATTCCTAGAAAAGTTTTAGAAGAACCATTTCATTGACATGGAATATATCATTTCTATATGTGTTGGACTAATCATGTGTAAAACAAAATTATACATAATTGATAGCATTATTATACTAGTAATGGATCATTTGATTCAATTACCAATGGAAATGATGATGGAGATCATATGGAAGAAATAAAAATAACAATTGAATATGACCATTGTGAATTTGAAATGTTTTTTGAGATATTAAATAACTATTATTATAAATCATGGTGTACTGGGGAACATAATAAATAACTTTCTAAACTCTATTAAAGTTATATAATTTGAAATTTGACAGCTAATATAGTGACACCCGGTTTACCAAATGACTTGGTCTCGTGAATAATATTATATCGAGAGAAATTTAAATACATTATAAATGATGTAATAATAAGAGAATTATATGTTCATTTTGTAGGATATATGAAGAATTTCATGCATATCAGAATTATGTATACTATTTTTAAGGGATGATTAATTACTTAGAAAATTATCAATGTGTGGTACGAATGCATACAATAAATATTACTCAACTTCATTGAGTGTTGAATATTATATTCCTATTACTCCAATTATTAGATGGCTATATAGATGATAGGGAACTTGCTTAAAATTGAAATGAAATGTTGATTCATGAATTGAAAATGTGATAAAACACCACCTAGGGGACACTACTAAGTGAATTAAAATTAATTTTGAGTATATTTAATTTTTAAAATTCTGAGAAACCATGGTAATTTCTTATCTAAAAATGGAATAAATATTTCTTAAATAAAAATTAGTACTCATAGTTAGAGGATATTTTCCGATAAATTATAAATTTCCCCCATATTTATTCATGAGGCATAAATATATTTTGTTTTAACTTATTTTATCTTGACCAAATGAACTTGGAAATTATATTTATAATTAGTTATATCCACCAATCAAGATAAGAAATTCAAATGGGATACAAGTGTTGCATTATATGAATCTCTTAGAAATGAATAGATCATATGAAAAATTGTATAATATGGGATGATAAATTAATTAACAACATATGGAAATATATAAGGTTACATGATTAAAAAAAATTGTGTCATAGTTTTGAATAGGATTCACACTTAGTTAGCTTGAAAAGTTCATTATAGCTGATATTTTTAGGATGTTAAAAAATTTACACCTATGAAATAAATAAATAACATAGATTAAATAATTTTATGGAAATATAAAATAATGTATAACACCATGTCTAACAAAGGGTGATATACTATTTGTGAATGTAAATGATATTTACATTGATTTAGGTAATTAATTTTTTAAAAAACATATAAAATAATGTTTGAAAAATGGTTTATTGTTTCATGATTAAACATGTTGTAATTGTTTTTTCATCAGATATTTTATTGATTACATGGAAAAAGAAAAAAATTATTTTATGATGTTACTGTATCATAACTAAATTTACTATAGAATATAAAAGATGTAATTATGGCTAGGTTAAACCTAATTGTAATGGGGAAAAGGGAATATTGGGCACTAGTTAGTAGAGAAATATAAACATTTCTTACACTAGATGATAACAGTCTATCTAGAAATGAAAATATTAAATTTGGAAACATTGTTAATAGTGTCAATGTTCTAGTGGGAAATTCATTAGATATCAAAATAATCACCTTAATGAATAAATTGATGATAAAGGGTATAAAATAATACAAATCTATTTTAATGAAATATTTAATGACTCTCGATTTACAAATTATTACACATAAAATTTCATGGAATACATTAACCAGAATTTTTCATCATTTTAAATAAAAAAATTATTACATTTATATACATATTGATTTCATTAGTCATGTATATAGAAAATTTTAGTCATATTATGTTGATAGAATTTTTTCATCACATCATAACTCATTGATATAATGTAACACTAGATGTTTCACTTGTTTAGATATATTATACTATGTGGACTAATATATTACAGATGTATATACCTCTTTGAACACTATAAAATGTTTTTAAATAGATAAATGAATAATAAAATTTATCTAAATGTTTTTATTTCCATGTGATATACTATAATATATGTTTTTCTATTCATTACTTGTTGCATATCAGATTTTAATAGGTTTTGTCTCTTAAATTCTCATTAAAGTGGATGTCTTCAGGTTGAATGGTTTTATAGAAAAGATATTTTTACAATTACCATTTAATAGTGGGATCATATTTACTAGGATATTTTTTATCATAGAAAATAGGATACTGAATATGTTGAAACCCACAATCCATATCATATACATTATAATCTCTCAACGAATGATATATGAATATTAAATACACATAAGTAAAAGTTTATTAGATATATTCCGGATAATATATTTAAGAAGTTATTTGATATTATGGCTTCATGTACTGTATTCCATATAGAGATCTCTAAGGGAACAAATGTAAATGTTATTTCTTATGTGGGTTTTATAGTTAATATTTATACATTACATTCAAATGATCTAGTTTAATGTAGTATGATGATAAAAAGTGGAGTAGTAATTTTCGAGGTATTTATGACAACATCATATTCATTGTATAAAAATCCAATTTATTCATATATTTCATATTTGAGCATCACCAAATTGATATAAAATATTGATTATATGACAATTAATGTTTTCATTTTCTACTAAAAAATAGTATACAATTTTATTGAATGAATTTCAATGAATTTTTCATCATGAAGATGAATTTGAGGGTCTAATTTTATAATGAATAACTATTCGTAATTATTTCATATGAATTGTATGTATTTTATTTCCCAGATCCAACAAACAATAATTAGACAACTTTTTATATTTTTGAATAGACAATTACAGGGTAACTTGATAATTTTTGTAATAATTCTATTTTTATTGGGAGGTCGCAATCATTTTTTGATTATACCATTGTACAAAATGTCTTTTATATTATAAGGGACCATATGGGTGGGATTTGGAAAATTTATAGTGGAGACAAGTCCTATAATCCATTAATTAAAAACTAACTCAATGGCTATGTTAATGTTTATTTTAATATACTAATATTTTTTTATAATATTAAATTATCTCGAATAAATTATCATAATATAAATTAATTTTTTTGGTACTCATTAAATAAATGAAATCTCTTGGAAGAACAGTTTATTGATGTTGAAATTAGGGAATTATTAAGCGATAAGAAACATAAAAATAAAAATAATAAAAAAATAGGGTAGGATCACCTATTTATCTAAAATTTCCAATGTATAAATCAATGGTATAACATTTTGTGTTTGGGTGGAATCAACAAGGCCAACCTATTAACAACAAAAAATCAATTCTCATTACTACCTTTCAGGTCACATATATAATCCATACACCAATGGATATAGGTTTGTGGAATAATGTCATCACTACATTGTAGGTATCCATTTGGTATTAAAGTAAGATAACTTTGCAATATTGTATCAGTATAATTCGAAAAAATCAGAAAATGGAATGATGACAAAATTTTTATTATCCCTTCTATTGTTTCTATATATTAAATTATATCTTTAATGAATTTTTATAATGGTCAACTAAAAAAACTCAAAGATGACTCATGAAACTATATAAAAATTATCATCTCATTGATGCTAAGGGGGATATAACACTTACCCAATAGTTATGTAAGAACACATTATATACCAGGAAACATAGAAATATTTAACTATTCATTATAATGTAAAATCATTTGAGGTGATATATATTTAATAATCATTTATTTCAATTTTTTTTGTTTATAGAAATTGATTCAAAATTATTAATTAATGAATCTTTCATAGAATTATGAAAAAAATATATGTGAATAAAAGATTTTTTACATATACTATTTTTTAGGATTAGGTACTCTACACATGAAAAAAACATTGATGGATTTTTAGTCTATTGTAAATTTTTTGTATTATATAAAAGATAAAATAATCATTTTTAACAGTATAAAAATGAATTGGAATCTAAAGAAACTTCCATCCCATTTCATGTTCTATGAAATAAGGCTTTTTTAAATACATGAGGATATTTTTGAGAATGAAAACAAACAATAAGTGTGTGAAGCAAGTGTAAATAAGAGAAAATAATATTTTATATGATTTTTAATGTTATTTTGTAAAAATTACTATTTTATTTCATACTATTTTTATGTGTTTTAGATATAAGAATAAATATATTCTATAATAAAAGAGAATCTACATTAAGTGGATTAGATACTAACGGAATAGAATGGTCATGTTAGAAATGTGTGTTTTATTGTATCATTATAGACATATTTTGATAAGACCATTCCAAATGAGGATACCTATGTTATAATGAATGGAATGTAGGAAAAATTATTATTTTTAAATGATATTATTATCCATAATAATTTTACAGATCAATATATAAAAAATTATTAATCGAAACTAATAGTAGAACAGTGATTAATATATGAAGAGCTACATGAACCAACAATCTTGGAGTCTTGTAATTACACTCAACCAACATTCCTAAAAATGGTATTTAAATTTTTTCTAATTATTTCCACCATTAAAGAATAAAAATATTTCTGATAAACATATAATACAAAATTTCAGCATTGTAAATTTTTATGTTATTTTTACCAACCAATTTCTACTCATCACCAAGTTTTGTGGGGTAAAATTTATAATACCCTAAGTGAAAAGATAAATAATAACTAAATCCTAATAGATCAAGTGAGATTGTGTATTAATGTATCTATCAAGATTTGATATTCATGTTACTCTTAATGATCTGAATGTTACCACAATTGATAATGTTGTTGGATCTTTTGTAAAACAATTATTTAATCATATAAATATACATGAGGTGTGTCATTAGAATAAATTCAAATGAAATATCTATAATAGTACATGATAAAAGGTATAAAATAATGGATGGTATTGTAGAGGTACAAAACAAAGGATAAATGGTAGGTTGAATCAAAAGAATATAGTGTATAAACCAGGACATCAAATAGACCTTCTGAGATTACCTTCACCCCAATAGTTTTACTGCCATATATATTAACAACACAATTTTATGTTACATGAGGTACATTTTCAAAAATATATTTTTGAAAAATAACCTAAAAAATTATTTATCGTAAATAAAAATTTATATTTCTTATAATTATAATATTACAATTATATATTATGAAATCCCAATGATAAATTATTTTGACTCATTAAACTATCTATTATTTCTAATAAATTCTTTTTGATGAAATAAATACAAATGAAAAAAGACGATTTATGTATGATGTTTTAAAAGAAAAGAAAATATTGAAGAATCCCCTTGATTCTAATAATGAATGATTTCAAATATTAATTCATGTCAAAAAAATGTATTTTTCTTATTTTCAATAATTATATGTCTTTTTTTCTTAAGAATCATTTTATTCTAATAATAGTATATTTGGAAGACCCGATTGTTTCTTTTTTGTATCCAAAGAATATAATTCTAATAAATAGAATATACAAGATATCTATTTTACTATTATAATGAACTGAAATAAATATTATATATTTCATTCAAATAATAATTTTTCGTTATCATTTTAAAATGAATTATTCTAATATTTGGTAATATATAAATATTTTCTAAATCATGGGATATGGTAGGGGACTGAACACAATATCCTATATATTTATTTATATAGGAATAGACTGATGAATACATTATATTATTTTACAATCCCCTTATTTTTTAAAACCATTTATAAAGTGTTTTTGGTTCTAAAATAAAAAAATGAAAATGAATGTGGATTTTAAAATTGAAAATTTATGAAGGATGTTATATACACTAAAAAAAGATCCTATAATATATAATTTAAAAAGGAAATTAAAATTTATATAAATAATTGTTTTTAATAATTATTCAATCTAAATTTTCTCAATTCAATAAGTATATCCGACAGTCTTATTACTCTATAGAATAAATAAATATGATGATTAATCATTGAGAATAATAGAGGATCTTAAAATATATTATGACATCATGTTTTGTTAATTACTGATTTTTTGAGTGATCTGGTTTAGGATATTACAATAGAAACTCATTTTTTATTACTGTAATTGGATTTATAATTATTTAAATACAAATAATCTTCATAAAAATTAAACTATTAATTAAATGTCCACCATTAGGGGTTTGGATGCGCAACTAGAAACATGAAAACACATTGGGAAGAAACCAAAAATTTAAGAAACCTTTGAGATTCTTTTAAAGGATAATAATCAATGTGATAATGAATTACCAATTCTTTCATAGCTGGTAACATGCCTAGATATACTCATTCTCATTAGAGATATGAAATCAATGATAAAACAAATAAAAGGTTGTGAGGGGAAACATCCAAGGATCCTCATACCCCAAAATATAATGAAAGTTTACCAATTATTTGTGTAATATTAAAATCCTTATCAAGATATGCCTCTTTATGAATTTTTCATTAAATATATTTAATTTAGGTTTTCACTCATCTTTAGACCTTGGAGGTTGTAATATCATCCAGAATTTATAATTTTTTGAATAAATGAAGTCATGGGTTATGAGGATTCATCGGAATAATTGAGAGGTTAAATCATGACATCATTTATGGGGAAAATTAAATAATGTTCATGGATGTATGTTTCATTGAATTAATAGGATCTACGTATAAACGAGTGATGTGTTGCCTCAGGTTCATGGTAATTTGACCGTCCTATGATGTGGTTTATGTCTTTTATAAGGGAAATGGAATGAAAGAAGTCTAATAACAATTACATGACTTTTAAATTTATTACAGATCATGTAATGTTCAAGTGAATATAATATATAAATGAACAGAAGGATTATTCAACATATACCTATAAAAAAATAATTAACTTCTTACTACCTTACATGTCAGGTAATCACCCAACCTATTGTTTGAATGTGTGATGATGAGTTTATTTTTATTTCATCCCACTTACATCATACTCTTATTGACCCTTTGGAACCATCAAGGTGATGGGAGATCCTCACTTGATTCTAGATGTCCCATGTTGTGCATTTGATCCCTACTAAGTAGTTCTAGTTGGGATTTCCCTCACATCCATCTGTACTTCTGAAAGAAGTGGATCAGTCACTTTTTTGTTTACGTTGTTGATTTTTAACAAAATAATTTATTGTATAGGGTCTTTCTTGAAAAAAATATAAACCTTCTTAATCATTGTATTTTTCCATTAGATCATTTTATTATCGTCAGTTAAGGGTAATGAGTCAAAACATAATCCTTATGGTTTGATATTTATCATTTATGTAGAATTTTCAAAACTTCATTAATATATTGTGCGCAAAATAAATTAAATGATAAAATGGATCATTTAATGGGGTCATGTTTGATCCAATTGTTTGTTGAACTAGATTTTGGATACAGTTTGGGAGAGTAAACACTTTATTATTATATGAATTAATTGAATTTATTAAAGTGGGTTTACCAAGACATGAGATTTCTGTGTATTCTTCATATAGACTCCCCATGGTATGAGTTGATAGTTAAGATAAATGAGATATTATTAGTTTAATACCAAATAATATGTGAAATAAATAATTTAATGATAAATGGTATATTGAATAATTCCCCATTGATCTCGATGATGTTATATTTAGATATCATGGTTATTATGACATGTGTTGTGATAATGTATACAATGTTTATATGGGGAATTGAAATAGATGACATGATGAAATAGTTATAAAGAGGGTTATTCCATATGATAAATTCATAAATTCAAATATACTAGGCATGGCCATAATAAATTATGAAATGCTTATATAATAGTATTGACCCAAATAAATGAAAACAATTATTATTTAGCGTGGTATGACAAGTGACACATGATGAAATACATATATATTGGGTGTGGCTATGAGAAAAGATGAAATGCATATATTCCAATATGTTCCCTGAGTAAATGTTGAAATTTATATCTAGTTTGTTTCGACCATGATTTCTGTGATTTATAAGATGGTTATACAACTATATTTCTAACATGTTTACTTGATTATGGTTGTCATTGTTGGGATATACTCTTACAGACATTTTGAAATGGATCTCAAATAGGATATGTTATTCAATGAATATGTGGTTATTGTTGGAATGGATATGAGAAAATATCATAGATATTATTGAATGGTTTTGAAGTATTTTATGTTATTACATGGGAATAAAATTATGGTTGGAAAGGTTATGAGAGATGCTCAGATAAATTCAAACATTAAGCTGAAGCAAGTTGATGTTGTATTAATTAAACTGTTTAATTAATTAATATGTTTTTAAATTTTAATTATTTCATAAACTTATTATCTGGTAGGTTACATTATTAAATATTATAGTTGACCTAATCATTATACTACCACTATATTTGGGCCTCTATTTGGTACCTAGGTAGATTATTTGGATGACCGATTAGAGAAGAGAAACAAATTTTTTGTTTATTTTTTTCTTTGCTAGATGAGCTAAGGTTTGTTAAAGAGAAATACCTAGTATTCAAGACCAAATTATTTGGAGTATGCCAGTATTTTATTTTTTATTACATCCATCCTGAAATTTTAAAACATCCTAGAATGACATTAAATTGTTTCTTTATTACTTTTTGGATTATGATGTTGTATTTATTGTTGGTATCTTGTTATATAATATTGTTTCAATTATATTCGCACTATAGTATTTATTTTTTACCTATATTTATTATTTCCACTATGTTATCACTCTGTAATCATGGTTTATTATATCCTAGTATACTTTTCAAAGCCCTGCAGCTATTCAACATCCAATAGTATATTGGGAGGCATTCTTATGTAATTGTAACAACCCATTTTAGCCATGTGGGATATTATAGAATTTGGGGACACTAACAATTTTATCATAGTATATATTCTTTATTCTATATTTAACAAAATTTTATAATGGTCGATTGGAGACTAGGGTATCTCATTACATGGTATTGAGCATGTCTAGGTGAGTAGCTAACATATGTATGTGGTGAAATCCTAATTCCAAGGGGTGGATTGGCGTTTAATATATTTTTTATTATAGTTGATATTATTTCAACCATGGTGATTTACATGTTGTGTGAAGCTATTGTTTTATATTGATATTAATTATTTAGGTTATACTTATGGCTCGATATGGAGTGAGGTGAGTATTCATTAATCATGATAGGAACATATGAATATATATTAATATGTTTTATTCATGATAGGGGAATATTTATTTCATGTCATATATACAATCCTGTTGAAAAATGATATGAGAAACCTATTATATGTGAGAAAAAAAATAAATGAACTATTATGACATGATAAAATACTTGTAATAATTTATTACAAAAAGATATAGTCAATTTTTCTCTATTGTTGTCACCTTTTAAGGTTGAACATGTTCAGAGATAGTGTTATAATGAGTGTGTTTGTATTTTTAATGAAATTAATCCTCTTCATCATTGAGATGATAATTAAGGGAGTGGAATTCCATATACTCCAATTAATGTTGAACTAGAGATTCTTGTAGTTCCTAAAGACCATATGTATATTTTACTTCATGTAATATTCTAAAGGGTTATGAGATCTCTGAAAATATACACTTTTAACATCATGCCTTCCATGTTGGAGTTGTATATATAGTTCCAATAGCATCATTTTCAATGTTAATAGGGGATGGTGTCCCCTAGGTATATTTTTTATACATAAATTTAGTCCAGAAGATATTTAATCATCTTCAGGAACATGGAAATAAGTGGTTCAAATGTTCCGCATATATTATTCATGGGCTAGACTACCATTGGTGGATCATCAAGAGCATGTAGGGAAGCAGGTTGATTAATCTTGTAATTAATTTAAGATGAACATCTAGATCCATTACTATCCCTAGTGTTTTGTAATTATATTCCTAGAGGAAGAAGTGTCAGTGGACCTTGTAAATTTTGTATCCATGGAATCTTACAAGAATCCAAAAAATGAATTTTTGATTAACAGATTCCAATGATTATAATGTAACTATCGGTACTTTATCTAGATCCCCTCTCATATGGCCTCACTAATTTTAGGGATGAAAAAAATGAGACTGATGTTTCTTTTTTTATATGCCTTTGATAAATCTTTTTAAATGTATAAATACCTGAAGACGTGAATGCTGGAAAAAGCATATACTATGCACTGTGATGCATCTAGAATTTGACTCTAATAATTTCTGTTTCTATAGAATTGTGTGGTTTCATATTAATGAATAAAATTGATGATATTTGATATTAATTATTATACTCGGGATTTGGAGTTATCAGAAGTCATAAATTCCAAGATATCTGGGAGGAGATATCCTAATGATTAGATGTTCATGGTATACACGGACCACAAGAGCCTCATGTTCATATTTTCACAAGGAGACCAGATCCATTGGTAGAGTATGTGGGTTGACTATCCAAATTATTTTTAATTCATGTTGTCTTACAGACTAAGAAATATTTTTAATATTTTTAATTCATTGATATAAAATATATTTGAAGAGTCAATGTGAGAGTCTTGCGACGATTAGTGAATAATGACACTCTTTGCAAACTGACATGTTGATGTTCTACAGTGTCTTGGATTAATATCTTTAACAGCAACATCTATTACCCAAATTCATTTTTTCGTGATGAATATTTATTAATTATCTGATCTAGATGGGTTATTTCTGAATGGAAACTATATGGTGGTGATACACCATCGTGATAATATCATAGAAGTTTATATTCTCATATTTTCTATGGGAATGTATGGGTTTCTATAGGATTTCACAAAGAGATGATGATAAATTTTTCTAATTATTGATGGTAGATACATCATTGGTTTCAATGATGTATCATAATACTTGTATATAGTACTAGTGTTAAAAAATTATAACACATTTGGAAGTATTTTAGGTGAGATGTTTGACATTATTTAGGAGAATTTCGAGTATCATAGTCCATCTATGATATTGGATAACTTATCCATTTTTGATTGAATTTTGATGATTTCAATATGGTTTTTTGTTATTATTACCTAATAAACCCATAATAATGATTTTTTATGAGTGATTGTGGATGGACTGATTATGGTATCCCACTTATTGAGTATAAAAGTAACCCTAAATTTTATTTTTTTTGGAATTCATTATCTGAACAAGGTAGTTCAACTGCATGTTTTTAGAGGAAGTAACATTTATTTGATAAATATCACCATTTCATATTATGATTTTAGAAGTTTCATAATAATGATCTAGTATCGAAAATTATTTTGAGTAAGTCCTATCATCATTATATTAATGGTTAATCTATGGGGAAAATTCAAATTCCGGATTATAAGATATGATCATGTGTTTTGTATTTTTTTTATGAGAAAATATAATTGAACTAATTTAGTTTGAATATAATAATTGATTATAGAATTCAATTAAAATATAATAAGTTTTTGGATGAATTGTATACTAGATCGTTCACCTATTTGTTGGTTGGTGTTTGGTGAGTCAGTGCTGGTTTGGCCACGTATCATATAGGGGATGTCTGCGATGGTTTTATTGATTATATAGTGGATGCTGACCATTGAGTGGAGGAATAAATCCTATGCTCACCTTCATAGAAAACTTATGGCATTTTTGTTTATTCATTATGTTTTCCATTAAGTGTATCCTAATTGGAGGCATTTTCTTTAAAAATATGGAATTTTAATGTCCTTGTTTGTCTGGATATTTGAGATAGTGCATAGGTCCAATCTTGTGGTGTATCTTTTATCCATTACACAACACTACATGTCCAAGAATGTAATTTTACACATATTGAAACATTAAAGATATTATGTAGACCTTAATAACATGATTGACATTACTAACAACAATCATAGTGTTGATCCATACTTTGGTAAAAATTTTATACGAGTTTGACCATAGTGAGAAGTATATTTGGGGTAGTGTTATTGCAGTAATTCAGGTGCATTGGAATCTTTGACGAGATCATAAGGATGAAAACAATAGAGAATTAGATATGTGGGAATAATGGCTAGCCGTTAACTATAAAAACCCACAATGATTCTTTGATTTTCTCAGGGATGAGCTGATATATGGTTAGAAAGTTGATGATATGATATATTTATAGGTACATATTTTTTTATTAAATAACTTTTAATTGGGTATTTACACATCATAATAAAATTTTGTTTGGTTTTTCATTGTGGAAGTATATGTTTTTGATTAAACGTACACTTGGGTTATGAGAAAACATGTGAAACCCAGAGTGGATTCATCTAGATAGCCATTATTGAGGAAATGACTTAACATTCATGGATGTATGTTTATTTGAATTTATGGATTCTGAATATAAATGGGTCAATTGTTACAATGTTTTCGTGGTATATTTAGAATCCATAAATGTGCTTTGGTTATGGTATAATAAAAATTTATTGAAAAACAATCTATATTAAATTTACACTCTATGTGAATGGATTAAAAACCATAAAATATTTTGTTGAATTAAATTTTTAGATGAGGTAATGAATTTTTGGAAACAAAATCTAAAAATTATTACACAATATATTCCTATATTACATTCCATTTAATTAATAGACATGTTGATTTAGATTTTGTCATGTGTTATATTTTTATTTCATCTCACATGCAACTTCCTCATCTCGTCCATATGAGGCATATTTTGATCACCAACAATAATTTATTAAATCAAATTTTTTGTATCAAATCCATAGTATGTGGTTACTGTTTGGTTATCGATTATAACCCTTTCTTCTTATAAACGTTTTGATATAATCTGTGGATTGAATAAATTGATGGTTTTGATCTTGAATGGTTTTGATCTAGGATCATTCTTGTGATCATCTGTACTTTTTCCCCCTATGATTTTTCCATTTTAATATGTGTTTGATCATCACATAAATCTATGTTATCTACACCATAAACATATGGTTTTATATTTTTTAGGTTTGTGAAATAATAAAATTGAGCAGACATTTCATTTGATGAATAAATTAAATGATGAATTAAGTTATTCTTTTGAGTCTCTTTGGATAAAATTTGTTGTTGACCTATCATGAGGCTACTGTTCAGGTCAGTGAACCCTTGATTATATAATTAATTTTTAAAATTGATCAACATTTTTTTAACATAATATGGGATATGGTTTTTATATTGGTATATAATCACTCTATTATTATCTAATTATTAATACAACTAGAATGTAATTTTTTTATGGACAAGTGAAAAATGAAATGTTTAATTGAATGATAAATTTAAATTTTCATAATTATCCCTTTCACTTTATGATGTGATACATTTATATTGTAATTATTAAAAAATGTTTTATGATAAATGATGTAATATAAATATGTTGAATTAGATTAAAAATATGGGATTATTGGGGGAGATCATGTAATTTCGTCTTGATGGTGATTAGGGTTCACAGTTCAGGTCTTCTTTAGACAATTTCACGTTGGAAGAATACTTCAATGTGAATGGTTTTTTCGATTCCCAAAAATATGTAGTGGATGATAATTGTTCCATGATTCAATATGTGTGTAGAATGGAAACAATGAATGCAGGGACAATGGGTGTGTGGATTCATCAAGGATTTAATATAAATTAATCCATACATAACTATTCTTATATACATGATAGTGTATCCATTAAAAAAGCTATTGGGATGTGGATCAACACATTGTTGCTGAACATTGTGTGATTGTGAACCCTAGGTTTACTACATCACACTACCAGTTAGTTTTATCCATTGAAAGTATTGTTTTAGAGTCTAACGCGAGGAATTATTCACATATTTTATGAAATTTTTTCATGACTCTTGTTTGAAGGGAATATCATTTTTATAAATCTAGTCCAATATACCCAATGAACCTTCAGATATAGTAACAAATGAATTTTTATCATGAAAAAGTGTTGATGGATTATTTCATATCTATTTAGATGGATCAATCCTATAGGAACATATTGATCTATATATTTTTTTTGGTAATTGGATGAATGGTTATTTCCAAAAGTTACAATATTTTAAATGTGGAAGAGTTGAAATTGATGTTTTGTCATCCCTGATACTTCAATGATAGGAAAATTGTTATTATTTGAAAGGGATACATTAATATTATTTTAAAATTATTACATCATCATACTACTTGTTGAAAATGTAGTTTTTACATTATTAATCTATGTTCCATCCAAATTTTAATGAGGGATCACAATTATAAATATTTTAATAAAAAACATATTAATTCAAAAATCTGGGTACACATTCATTCACTCAGTTGTGTTATTTAAAAACTATGAATCATGAATATGATTTTATCATTCATTGAGTAAAATTTTAAATTAGTTGATAATAACATTGATGTAAAATATGTGTATTTTAATGATTTATGGTCGATGTCGATCTTATGAACCATGTCCTACTAACGCAACTCTGCTAGTTTATGGCTTTAAGATAGATGTTTATTTTTTATATGAATTTTACATCATTTTTTGAGTTTACAATGTGTTTTAACATCAAATATCAGGATTACAAAATTTTATTTGTATCATATTAAAAACAATTGTACTCTGATGAATATGGAATCCAAAAATTTAAAAAGGAAAAATATAGTAATTGAGGTTTCTTCAAAACCCAATGATGATGTAGAGGGAAAGGATCACCATTATCTACTATTGGTGAACTCCTAATAAAGATGTTTGAATATATAATTAGGGATCAAACAATCACTGGTAAGTAGTGGAAATCCTATTTTGAGAAGGAATGTAGTCATCACCCTTCCTATGATTTCTAGAATCATCAAGGTTATAATGAATGCCATATTGTAGGTAGTAAGAACCATCCTATTGGTGATGGAAATGAAACCTCTAGATGTAGTAGTGATCATATAGATTCCTTTTCTAATATGTATTCTACTAGAGGTCTCACTGACTCATCCATCATGTCATGGGTAGCTATGGTTGAAATCAGCTTTGATCATGATGTTTCTAAAAATGAAATATTTCTGAAAGGAATAAATGACCTACAGTTTTGTCAAAATAAAAATCATTCATTCCCTTTTGATTGAAAAGGAATGAAAATATCTACCTCAGACTCCAGTTTTTCATAAATGTCTATTGAGATCATGGATGTTTCTCTTGATTCCATCAAGAATTATGAGTCAATTTCATTTTTCCATATTTAGAGGGATTGTATTCCTAAACAATAGGGATTCTAGTTATCTTACAAATTATATGGTATGAAGTAATATTTTTTGCGATAGCTTCAATAAAACTACACTTGATGAATTTATGATGAATAAGGATCTAAATATAAAATTTAAAATCCTTATAGAATACATGAGGTGTTTATGGTCACCTCAAGGACTCACAAATGATATGGTATAGAGTTTGGATCTTCATTTTCCGGTCAATTTTATAACTTTGATCATGGGGTTATTAGAATACATGAAAATTTTTATATTATCATGTTACATTCAATAATGGTTGAAGAAGGATTTCATATTAATCAAATGATTATCATTAGGGAAATTTTGAAGATATCTGGATCATGAATCATGAGTGTTGAAGACAAAATATCCATTGTACCCTCTAATGAGGATCACAATCCTTGGAAGAGGGAAAGTAAATGGATACATGGCCATCACCAATGTGGAAGAGGGACTTTTAGAGGATGAGGTGGATGATTTTGACCTTATGTCTTTGAGGGAATACTTTTTTTAACCATCCTTTTTTTCAATTATCAATTTTATTTTTTATATATATTAATAATTTGGTCTAACCCTATACTATATTCATATATTTGTTACTGGCCCTGGTGACAAGATAAATTTCGTATATAGCAGGATATGGCCAGTGATAAATGACGATGTTCTTATATACCTGGATGGGCTTGGATAAATGATGCAATTTTTATATACTGGTCTTGGCCCTATCTAATTATAAAATGCTAATATAGTGGGATATACCTAGTGATTCATTATAAAATTATTATATACCATGCTAGGCCCTATGAATTAAAAAGAGCTCATATATCGTGCTCCTCCCGGAGTAAATGCTAAAATATTTATATAGAGGGTTTTGAAACAAATTTTTTTGATTTATACCATGGTTATAAGGTTTTGTTTTATTATTTTTATATGGTTATGGTTCGTATGGATTTGGAACATGTTACGAATCATTCTAGCATGATGTAGAGGCATGTTATATTATTATATGGTAATATGGTTATATTTGGCATGATTGGGAGACAAGCACCAAGACATTTAGACATGGAGATGAGATTGTTATGTTATTCTGTTGTTATATATTTATGGTTTTCGTGGTTGGGATATTTTCTAAAATAAATTTCGTCCTAGAGACAAAGAAGGTTGTTGAGGTTTTAATTAATTTCTTGAATTAATCATATAAATTTTTATTTTAATTATAGTATGAAAATACTATCTTAATTATAGAACAAAAATTAGATTTAGGATCAGGATATTTTTGGTCATTGAGTCATTTATTTATTAATATTTATACCATGAAATTTAGTAACATTTCAGAATAACTTTTTTATTTTTTTTTTATTTTTTTGATTTATTTAGTTTGATTTGTTAATGATTTTTACAATATCTTATTTTTTACATTATTTCAACAAGGTGAAATTTATTTTATAATCTATATATCTTATTTACAAATTGTTTTAACTCCATTACATGGTGGTATAGTCTACTTAATATACTTATCACACCCCCACTGATAGTCAGTATTCTCTAGCATAGGAGGAGGCATGCAAGAGGTCTTTTATCCAACCTATTTTTTCCACGTTAGATGGTGCCCCATCAAGGTATGTTAAAATTTGGGAAGGTACTATTATTCTCTCAGCCTCATCATTTTATATTTCAATATTTATTTCTTTTTCATGGTTGTAAAAATAGTCTTGACCATATTCAAATCATTTACACATTCATGATGATGAATCGACATGAATTTATTAAATTAATATTTTATTCAACCAAATATATGAAAATTGAAAATATAATAAATACTAAAATAAAAACTCAACAAAATCCTAATCCAACAGTCAATTTATAAATAATTAATTAATTATTATGTATGATGATCCAAGGAAAGTTTGTGAAAATTTATGATTCATGCTTATCATTATAAGTTAATTTAGCTTAAAATAGGTAGCATATTTTTAAAATATTATCAAATAGGATCTCAGTATCTTTTAGATATAGGGAAAAGATTTTTAATTTATTTTAAAAGAGTTATTATTGAACTAATTTAAATATAAAAGAATATTTATAATTTATGACTCCATGTATATGTTTTCATTGTGAATCTTTCTTTTAAGATTAAAAAAACATTTTACATTGTATGAACCTTGAAAATGTTCATTCATTTACATTATAATATTACAAAATTATATATAAGTCATTTTTATCATTGAGGTATCAATAATAATTCAATCCAAAACACAATGGATGTGTGACTCAAGGTATTTTTTTCACATTAAAATATCACGTCTAACATAGTTAAAATCATGAAAATGAGATATAATTGTTTAAAAATTTTACGAAAAATAATTCATATTTCAATTGTGATTAGTTAGAATTATATTAATTGAAATATTGAACATGATGTGGTTGGTACGACTTAGATTATATTTTTTAACTAAAAAACTTTCATTTTGGTTTCAAACATGTTTCTTATTTTAAAAACCATGTAAATGAGACTGGATTGTTTTTAAAAAACATTAATTTTCCCATATAAATTTTTGATTTAAAGAAATTTCCTATATATCTATCCAAAAAATATGGATGGTATGAATAAAATTATTTATTTTCAATATAAAATTATCATTTTAATTTAAAACACACTGCACATACCCAAAACATTTAAAACAATCTCATATTTGTTTCCAAATTGAGTACATGAAACCAAAATTCCTTTCACATGTAGGGGATAATCATATATAAATCCAACACATGAATTTTATAGTATGAATCAAAGTGGGTATTTAAAATATAGAAGTGACATTTTAGTTTAAAACACCCAACACATAGAAAAAACATCTGAAATGGTGTTGTATTAGTTTCAAATGATAATAAAATGATCCATAATTCATTTTTAATGTATATGACTCAACATAAAATTAATCTATTACACGATGAAAATTTTATAAATCAAAGGGTGTGTTTGAATATAAATTTTCTATTTTTTGTATGAAATGATTCAAAAATAAAAAACCATGAAACTAAGAATATATTGATTTAAGACATTAGGAAAATTAACCATAATTATTTATGACCTATATGAATTTTCTACACGTATATATAATACATTATGTTTATGTTATGACTCAAAATATGTTATTTAATTAATGAAAATTTATTTTAAATTAAAATTTGTTTCATATTGTAAAATAATAATAAAATGAGTTTATATAGTTTTCTATTTATAGGGAAATTATCCTTAATTAATTTAATGTTAATAGGAATTGATTTTACATCAGTTTGACACCTGATGTTGTTTGTATGACTCCAACTATTTTTTTTAACATAAATATTTCCCTATAGTGTAAAACACAATCCTCATATCAAAAAATATATAAACAAGATAATATTTTCAAGAAACATTTGGATGATGATATATAATTAATTTTTTCAATGTATTATTTTCCTACACATCAATCCACTACAAGAATAGGTCATTATTACTCCATGTGGTATTTTTTCAATATAAACTTGACTTTTTATATTAAATAAGATTTCACATTGTAAAAACAGAGAAAATAATGTTGTGTTTTTTGAAAACATTTTGAAAAAGAACCCATATCAATTTTATGTTTATTGAAATTGATCCCACATAAATCTGACACAAGATGTAGTTTGAATGAATCAAAGTGTGTTATCAATAAAAAAAATTCATTTAAAATTCATGTCACATAGGAAAAATTAAGTAAACTGGATTTTTTTGTTTGAAAACATTCCATATAATGATCAATATTTAATTTTACACAAGTTTAAATTGATAGAAAACCAATATAACACCTGAATTGTCTGGTATAACTCAATGATATTTTTTCAAATATAAATGATTAATTTAAGATGAAAATGTAAATAAAATTTATAAAAATGAGAAAATTATCTCAGATTATTTTAATAATTTTGTTACACATTAAAAAATTTATTTTTGATGTGTTAGAATTTACAAAATATTATTCTGATGTGGCTGAAATGACTCAAATTTTGTGTTTTCATTATAATGGTTTCATTTTTGTGTAACAATAATGTCACATATCCAAAACTATTAAATATGCATGGATTGTTTTTATAACATTGGGAAAATGTCAATTGTAAAGGTCTGATATGTTGGAATTTATATCACATTAATCTGGATAATTATTTGGATAGTGAGACTCTAAGTATATGTTTTTAATATAATGCTATCATTTTAGTTTAAAATGCATGTCACAATGCCAAAACTGATAAAACTACCTCTTATTATTTCCAAATTTAGGAACAAAACAAATAATTCATTTGATATGTATCTCAATCATCCTAAAAAATATATGACACATGATGTGGTTTTTATGTCATTATGTCCATGTTTTTAATATAAATGTTTCATTATAGTGTAAAATGCATGTCAGAGAGCCAAACGAAAATAAATAATATTATATTATCATTAATGTTTTGAAAAAAAATCAATAGTCCATTTTTTGAAATATAGGAATTGTCCTAACCTCAATCCATCACATGATGTGTCCAGTATGTCTCATAGAAAATGCTTTTCGTATTGAAGAGTAATTTTCATTTAAATTGTGTGTAACATTTTCATTAATGAATTTTTTTTGAATGTTTTAAAAATAAATTAATATAATACATAATTCATTTTTTATGTGTAAAAATTAAACACATGTCGATATCACACATTATTTGGATGGTAGGACATATTGAGTTTGTCATGAATATAAAATGATCATTTTAGATGAATATGCAAGCTGCATATCCAAAATTGTGAAAACCATCTAAGCTTAATTTTAAATATTGTGAAAATGATCTATCTGTCATTAGAAATTTGTAGTAATTTACCTCAGATAAATATTAACCATGATGTTACCAATATGACTATATGTATGTTTTTTCAAACAAAAATTGTCATTTTTGTTTAAATCCCAAATTAATTATCCAAAAGAAGGAAATTGTGAATATATTGATTTCTATATTTGTTAAAACATTGAATAATTTTTTTTTATTTGTTGCAACTATCCATACATTATTCTGATACACAATTTGTCTGATATGACTCAAAGTGTGTGTTCTAAATTTAAAAGTTTCATTTTTCAATAAAAAATGAATCACATACACAAAATTACGAAAACATGTTCCTATAATTTTCAATCATTTTTACAAGGATCAATAATTTATTTCTGACATGTTGGAATATATCCGAAGTCAATTTAAAATAATAGTTTACTAGTAGGACTCAATACATGTGTTTTCTATAATAAAGTGTCATTTTTTATTACTGAATGTATGATATACACAGAAATTATAAAATTATCATTGAAAATTAAATAAATTGAATAAAATGATTTTTATATGTATTTTTATGTATAGGAATCAACCGCACATTAATCAAACACATGATGTGTTTTTTCTGACACCATGTGCGTTTTTTTCAATATAAAAGTGTAAATTTAGATTAAAAAATTAATCAAAAACCCAAAAATCAGTAAATGATATTGGGTTCTCATGAAACATTAGTATAATGATCCATAAATCCTTTTTAATATTCATTACTTTACCCAATATCAATCCAAAACATGATGTGTACAATATGACTCAATATTTTAGTTCTCAATATAAGTGTCATTCTCCTTAAAAACATGTGTTACACTATTGAAACCTATAAATAAATATTAGATTCTATTAAAAATAAGTACAATGAACCATAATCCATTTTTCTGTTTATTAATATACATGACATCAATATAAAACATGATTTTTTTGAGTATGACTCATTGTGTGTGTTTTAAATATAAAAGTTTTATCCTAGTATAAAATTTTCATCACATATCCAAAACTATTAATGAAGGCTTTATGGTTTTAAAACATTAAGAAAATGAATCATAATAAATTTTATTTTTTTATGTATTTACCTCACATTATAAAACACACAATGTGGGTTCTATGACTCCATGTGTGTGTTATCAACATAAAATAGTCGCTTTAGTATAATAGAGACGTCCCAAAGACAAAACATTGAAAATAAGTTCATATTTTTATCCTATATTTGGACAATATTACATAATTCCTTTTTGTTATGAAAGAATTGTTTTTAGATCAATCTATCAAATAATTGATTTAGTATGACACAATTTTTTTGTTTAAATTATAAAATTTTTATTTTAGTGTATATCACATGACACATATCCAAAACGAAATAATTTATCTCATTATCTCTTGAAACAATAATAAAATAATACATAAATAATTTTTGTGTATAAATTAATTGCACAACAATCAAAAAATAAATGATTCTATTATGACTCCATGTGTTTTTTTCAATGGTGAAGTGTCATTTTATTTTAATAAAAATGTCAGATTTTAAAAACAAAGAAAATGAGATCATATTGTTTATAAACATTTTTAAACTGTTGTATAATCTATTAGTGATGTGTATGGATTGAATTCATGTCAATATAACTCATGTTGTGGCAATTATTACCCAATGTTCATTTTTTCTATATAAAATGGTAATTTTATTAAAATGATATTATTATTACCTACTATTTAACTCATTTGGATAACTAAAACCGGAAAATATCATTAATATATCCACTAGTTTGAAAAATAATTTATATAGATTTTTAAAAGAAAATTTCATTAACGATTCAATATTTTAATATATTATAAATGTATAATTAATTATTATAATTTTAATAAAAAGTTACAATATAATAGTAATATATTTAGAAAAATATTATATTATATTATTGTTATGTATTGTAATTGCCAATATAATTTATCATTTGTGAATTATATAAGATTAAAATTAATTACTTTTTAACTTTTTATATATTGCTACTAAAATAAGAATTTAATTTGTTAATGTTTTAGTATCTTGTGTAGAGGTATATCGTTCATAAATGAGTTATTATTTTATTATATTGGATTTAATTTTTTTGATAAAATTTTAATATCACTACAATTTAAATATTTCTCATGAAAATATTTAATTTAAAAGATAGCATAATGTTATATTTATATTTATATATCTATAAAGTATTTTATAATATTTGAATTTTAATCTGATTATATTTTTCAAATATGCTTTTATTCTACGGTTGATGTCAGCCTTTATATTTTCTAGTATGTGTGATTTCCTTTGTTAGTTCAAAATTAATTCACTGAAAAAAGTCAACAATATCAGTGCTAAACAAAAAAAAATATAATTTGAGTCTTTATCAGTGGTAAAAATAATGCTACGATAATAGAGCCACTATCAACATTTTATATTTTGTAACAATAATTATCACCCTTTATCTGTAGTGATTTAATCATGAGAACTTTTAAAGGGAACTATAATTGTCATTATTCTTTTTCTCTTGATGAATCCGACATATAATTTTATGATATCCATGTTCTATATTTGTGTGAGTACGTACTCATTATCTCTGGTTTACCAGGATTACAAACCCATAGGGACCATAATGGAAGTAATAATTTTGTTTTATAAGATTATACATGAAAACTCCTACCATAGCCACCTCATGATATCGAAACATCCTCTCAACACCAATGTTTTATGGAAAATGAATAAATTGGGATTATTCATCAAATTTATTATTATTGAATCCCACCTTTTAATTTCGTAACATTTCATTATAAGGTATAAATAAAGGATCTATTAAAGTTTACATTCATGGAAATATGGTACATAATAAAAGAAAAATTATAGAATTCATCTAAATAAACTGAAAGATAACGACATGTCTTCGCCATATGTTACTTTTACAACATCTCATATCCTTATGAGATACATAAATGGATTTGGTGAGCATTAATCCTTGAAAGGGCATCATGAAGGGAGATAAAATTCATGTGATCATGTGAAATATCAATAAAATTGATGTCTTAAAAGAAAATATTAGGTAAGAGAAATATAATAGGAACAATTGAATGAATCGAAACATGAAATTCAGTTAAAACTATTAAAATAGGACTTCATAAGCAGATCACTAATGTTTATTAACAATGTTTCATAAATGAAAATACAAAGATTATTAACCAAGTTAACATAAAATAGGTTATCTATTGAGATTAAATTATTTATGCATGAATTGGAGAAAAATCATAGAACCCACATCATATGTATTAATTTCATGGGATCCATAGATATCGAAATAACTAATATAATTAATAATATGAGGAGAATAATGATGGATATTCATTACAATATCCTAGAAAATAAAGGATATTAGATACATGATCATTACATCATTTGTATCCCACGAGAACGTTATATGGGTTCAATTTAAGTAATTTCCCAATTAAAATTTATAATTTTCACTTCAAGTTGAATAACTGTTGAAAATAATTTGGTTTGGGTACTCCCAAAAAGAAAATAATATTGAACTTCATATTTAAAAGATAGATAATTCAGAAGTAAATTATACAACACGATATTTATAAAACAAGGTTCCCTAAAAGGGTATAATGAGAGGGGAAAAGGGTATTTAATTTTTGAAACATAACATTGAATTTTTTGAGCTATTTCTGAATTTTTTGGTTTTTTTTGTTTTGTGAACTATGGTTTCCCATTTGTCCTTAAAATAGATTTATAATAAAAATTTATATTTGAGGAGAAATGATGGAGACTTTTCATTCCCTAAAGATGTGTTCATAAAACTAGACGATGGAACCATGGTGATATTAGGATGCCTTGGGGGAATTCATTTGGATGTATAATCACCTGAATTTCTTGAAGGATGGATTGGTAATAAAGGGGTATGGTGATGTGTGAGTGTGTTTAGATGAAATGAGGAGGAATTATTCAATAATTTCCTAATATATATCATCGAAATAATGGGTGTAGAAATTGAAAAATCACTGTCTAACCCAATGGTTTTTGTAATGGTTTTGGATATTTGGGACACATTTTAATATATTTTAATCTACTATATTAGAAAACCATTTTTAATACTTCTTTATGATTGGAAAATAAAGGATTCCAGAATGAAATGTTTTTAAAAATTAACTATTATTTTTTATCTATTACAATGTAACTTATAGTTTAGAAATTGATTAAATTTCCATGAAAAAATTAATATTAATAATATAATATGTTTAATAAATTTTTTGATTATAAGTAATTATTAATTTTCATTTCATAAATATTAAGACAAAAAATATACTGAAAACCGACAACTATATTTTTCAATATTTATGAAAAAATAATTTATTTTAGAAAATTCATATAAATTCAACAGTGTCTATTTAATATGTTTTGAGTAAAAATATACTACTTATTTAATCATATTAACTTTATAATTATGAAAATTGTATGTTTTAAATATAAAAATCCTTATTTCCTTCCGAATATTAGTTATTAATGTGTTGAGATATTTTTAAAACATATAAATCATTTCATAGGGATATATAAATTTTTTTAGCATTTATATTTAGAACAGTTTCTAAAAAACCTATTTAATTTAAAATAATAATTCTAAATACATTAATTTATTAAAAAATGTAATACATTTCCCAAAAAAGTTATTATTATATTTTATTTCAATTGAAAAATGTATTTATGAATCATATCTCAATTTAACATATATTTTATTAAGATAAGGATTATTAAAATTAATTTATGGAATAAAATTTTCATTTATAAAATTTAAGATAAATTTTAACTATAAAGGGATAATTAATGTAACCCTTTATTGTACTCAGAAAATAAAAAGTAATTTTAAGTAAGTACTACCCAGAAATTTAACATTTTATTTCACTCCCATATTCCCTATACCAATGACGTGTAATGGTGGTAGTATCATGGTGTGTATATGATAACATAAACTGTGTTGTAATATTTAGTAACATGAAAATATCACATCGGGTATTTCTTTTAGGTTTCACCTTTAGAATCATGGCATGGGAATGTTCAAGGGAGAAACCTAGTGACTCTACCACTCCTATGTTTTAACAAATGTTATTGAAATTGCAAGAGTCTTCTAGTTGAGTCCATTTATTCTCTATTCTTTATCAATTATAATTTTTCATTACCCCTTATAAACGCTAATTATAATGATAAAATTATCTTCTAATGATATTTATCCCAATGGTAAAATTGACCAATGGTCACATTTAAGAAATGGTCATGTAATTATCAATTCCCAATTGTCTCATTTCATTTTAATCCTTATAAATACCACATAATTATTTGGTTCAATATTAACTCCTTGTTTTCCATAAGGTTTTATTTTAAATTAATAAAATATTCACTCGTTTAATAATATTTTGTTTCATTTTTATAGCATTTTCTGTGGGGTGATGATTCTAGATGATCGGTTCAATTCATACTTTCTAGTTATATTTATTTTATTTTATTTTTTACCTTACTATAATTATTTTAATATCAAAAGGATTAATGGTTGACTATGGAAATGATCATTGTTAATGATATAATTTTTTTTCTCTTTGTCTTGTACATGAATAATATTATATAATACTAAATATAAATTAATTCTATAAACGAATATCATTCAAAAAATATTGGTTGTTAAATTCTTTTCCCCCTAAGAAATTTCATCCATGAAATTTTAACTAATACTCTCATTTTAGAAAATTCATGGGTACTTCTATATCATTTTCTCATGTAGTCCCCACATATCTTCTTTATATTTATTATTCTTCCAAAACACTTTGAAATGTTGGGTAGTCTTGTTGCATTACACATTGTCTATGTGGTCTAAAATCTCTACCTGTTATTCATCATTTGTGATGTAATTTTCTAGTTGTACTACCACTAGTTTTAGTACATGTGGGGATCATGTATATAATTCTCAAAGAGAACTATGTAGAATACATCATTAATTTTGGATGATTTGGTATAAGTTATATCTAACATGCCACTACTCTTATTGGATCAAGGATCTCTAAGGGGTTATTGTACATAAGTCCATGATTCAATTTCATTCCAAATCACATGAATATTTTCTATGGTGATTTATAAAGGAAAAATTTGTATCCAAAATTGAACTAAATGTTCCATTAATAGATGTTAGCATATATATTTTTCCAAATCTTATTATCTATAGTATTTTGTTCGATATAAAGATCATTTTATGTCATATATTGCACATGATTAGCCATATGTAGCTTTCAATCACCATATACATCCCATTATTTATGTGTTATACATCAATTTTAATATATATTTTCCTATGGTTCCATTTTAATACTCGAATGGAATTTTTTGTTGAATGAGAACATAACTAATTGAAGGTGTTGATCACATACACCATTAAATTCAACTGAGAATGTTTTCATCTTTCCCTTGAGTGTTTGAATATTCTGTTTAGATTGGACATCACTTTGTGGGTGATTGTAAGTACTAAAACTAAATTCATTATTCACATAAATTTTTAGAAATATCCAAATTTTTTATGTGAATCATTGATCATGATATAAAATTATTGAAACTGGAACACCATGAAGACTCACAACTCCCTTTAAAAATATCATGACAAGTTATTCGAGTGATAATTCATCCTAAATTGTGATTAAATGGGTATTCTTAGTGATTCAATTCATTGTAAACAATTTTTAATTTTGTCCATTGGATTTTCATGGCAGAATAGTGAAAAAGGGAAAATTGATAAAGTCCTACATCTATATAGGTGTGAGTGGTGTTTGTAATACCACTTTAAAAAATAATACAAATTACACCACTTTCAGTCATACTGAGAACCATAATGTGTAATAATATGCATCCCTTTTCATATTATCCCACAAATAATGATCATTAAAATCCTTATACATGTTTCCTTCTATAAGGTGTCGATATTGTATATCTATGAGCTTTATCTATCATATCCTTCTCTATCTATATGATTGATGGAACACATAACATTGTTTGAAATTTCATTACTACTTCATGGTCAATATTGTAGTCCAAAAAATATCATTTTGTAATAGACTATATCAGCTTTTGTATAAAATGGAATTATCATTGATCTCTCTTGATCCATTAATGTAATGATGGGTGAGAAATTATTTGGGATAGGGTTGATGATATCTCTTACCTTATGATTCCCTAGTACAATATCATTATATACAAGATCAATGGATCTTCTTGAATCATCATCATTTCAAGAACAATTTTATCATTAGTAATTAATTTATTAGTTATATTGTTTTCTCTTTTGGGGTGATACTTACATGACTAGTCAATGTCTCTTCGTTTTTTGAACCATTTCCTTTATTCCATGTTAAAATAAATTTATGTGAATTTACACTTAAAAATTTGGTGGTCTGTGTATATATCAAATTTATCAACAATAAGATAGTGCATCCATAATTTTAGAGAAAAAATAATTAAAATTAACTCCATGTCATGCGTTGGATAATTATTCTTATGAGGATTTAGCTATTGAGATGCTTAAGCGATTACAATGTAAATTCCCATGGGGATGCTCCCAATCCATTTTAGAGACGAATCACTTTAAATATTAGCATTCCTCAATAATGGAAATATTTAAAACATATGCAGTAAGAAATATCATCATCTGTTCATGGAATTATTCTTCACACTCAATTTTTCACATGAATATAGTTCCTTTTCGAGTTAACTTGGTTGGGGGATTAGAATTCCCTGAATAGTTTTTCAAAATACACCTATAATATCCAAATATACCAATAAAACTATCACTATTAGTTTCCTTTTAAATATGAGGACACTCCTCAACAACTATTTTCAATGAAGGGTCTATTGAGAATATTTTATTGGTGACAATGTTCCACAATAATGAAATATCGTGTAACCAAAAATCAATTTTTTTTTAATTTTTGAAATTACATATAATTCCATAGATTGTTTAAAAAATCCATCATATGATCCTCATGTTCCTCATTAATTTTTCAAATATACAAGAATATCATCAATAAAGTATACCATAAATTTTTAAAGGTATTACTTAAAGACTATAATCATCTTATACATAATGGTAGTTGAAGAATTATTCATGATATAGGACATCACAACAAACACATAATACCTGTATCTATCTTGAAACGTAGTCTATGGATTATCATCATTCTCCACCATCATTAATGAGACACATATTTGAGGAAAATCTTGGAGGAGAATTAACAACCATATATATATGATCAAATTAATCATTAATATTAGGCAATGTATTCAGGTTTTTCACTATTATCCTAATATGTTCATTATAATTAATTCATATCCACATTATTTCAAACTTATTCTTTTAAAAAAGCTTCTCCCAATGGAGACAAACTTGATCAGATAAATCCCTACTCCAAAAGAACATGACATTGTTCAATTAATTCGTCTCACTATATATTTTTCATTCTATACTAGTAATTTGATATCATCCTAGATCCATTAATAAGTTCACAGGGAACTTCTACCTCACATTTTGGGTGAGTTTTATTCATATCTTCTATAAATATGTCAATTCATAACTGAATGATGTAGACATTTTCTATCATTATACACACATTTACATCTACCTCTTCACCGAGCATCTATATAAAAAAATTTAAATGAGGATCATCTGAAAAAATCATTTTTTAGTAATAACTCCTATAAAAATGAATTAAAAATTTCCATTCATGAGTAATGATATTCAATTTCTACTATAGTAGATCATATAAATACTCATTGAAAGATAGAAAACCCCTAGTATAATGTTGAATTTCTGTGTGGGAATGACTACTATAATCAAAAAAGAACATACAATGGATTCTATACACTATTGATGCAAGGATAATCCATCAAGGAGTATTGACTAATATATCTAATTATAGATGTTTAGAGATTGATTAAATATTCTTCATAAACATGGTTGAAATGATGTAATGTGTCTAACATGAATCTACCAAAGTACATATTATCATTGAAAGGACAATGAGTGTACCTTCCACCACATAATTTATTGACTCTACATTATCCATCTAGATATTAAGTTCCTAACCTTACTCCATTGGCCATTGAATAGTTTTATCATGGTCCCCCACTATTATCTCCATGTTTGGATGTTGATTATTATTGTTCCCAATAATTCCACACATGATTAATTGATGTTCTCGATGGACCTGAACTATATTCCATTTTTCATTGGTGTTGATATTTTGAGGCTTGTCCTCAAAACGATTGTTTATATTTCTATGGAAATCTCTTCTGTGATTTTTTCACAATCCACTAGAAATAATTTAGTTCCATGAGTGCTTCTCCCCACATTTATTTGATGTGGGATGTTTCAATTACATTATTCATATTCTATAATCATGGTTATTCCATGAGTTTTTATCTATTCCTCTCTTAATTTATATCAATATACGTGACTAATACATCAATTCAAACTTCAATCTAACCATCATAGCAATCTACATTGAATTCTCATTTCATTCATAGTCTTTATTAAAAATATTACACAATATATGGCCTCATAGTCGACCAAATAATATATCATCCTTTTCAATAGGATCCATAACGATGTTATTGGTGTATCGAGAATGTATTGTATGTTCATATGAGAGAGTTTCCACATTTCATTTTCATTATATATCAAAACTAAGAATTATTTTTCAATTTTTAATCATCAAACAGAGATAATATTAATTGGAAAATATTCCACTGATCTCTAACAAATCCACAACATCGATCTCACTTTCTGACATCATGTTTCTCAATTATGTCCACCACTTATTAGTTTCTCCATCTATGATGTATACTACTAGAGTTAATTTGTCTTTTTATGAACAATATAGTTTAGAAAATATCATTATTATAGTGAGTTTCCATTTTTCAATAATCAATGGGATGTTAAATCCCCTGATAAAAGTTGGGGGGAGATGCATAAAGGAATTCTTGGAATGATGTTCTCTTTGAGGTGAATCTATTATCTTTACTTGATTTATAATATTTTTGATAACATGGTTTACTGATATAATCATACTCATGTGGTTTTCTATTCAATATTCCATAAAAAGACCTTCCGCGACTCATCCATTGCACTCATTATTGATGCAGCTCTTCCTATTTCACTCAATATTTATAAGTGATGAAAACATTGGTGAAAAACAAGTTACTTATACAATTATTATAATTCTAAAGATTTTTTTTTCATAAAATATCGTTGATAAATATTTTATTAATATTCTCTAATAATAATTTCATTTTCTATATATCCTTTATAAGCATTCATAAAAATGTGGTTATTGAACAAACATATCCCCAAGGAGGTTCAAACCATGTGTGAAATAAAACATGTATTAGTGAACTAGTTCCCAATTGAGACTATCTCGATATGGGTTATTCAGATGTTACCATTATGTTCACTTATTCTAGATCCAGATCCAGTTGTTGTATCTAGATAGGGTTGTATTTATTTTAAATCCACATACATAATACATAGCAAATTACAATGATGTTTTTCTCTATTGAGACTTATCCCTATGTTTCATCCTAATGTTTTCAACTAATAATTTACACTAATAACTAAATCATCATTTAATACTAAATATGGAATCACACATATTCATTACATAATGATTTATTACATTATAAAAACAAAAGATCTATTGATGTTTATTTTCATTGAAATAAGATACATAATACATTAAAACACAAAACATTATTATAAATAGATTTTAAGACACATTTACGGGTTCATCATAAGTAAATTATACTACAACTAAAATCATTGGGAAATACATCAATGGATAGGGTTTATCATGAATCCCATAAATGGAATATAAAATGGAGGCAATAAACTTGTGATACTAAAACATATCAATAGAAAATGAGGCATAACAGTTAATAATCGGTATGAGGAATATAATAAAAATAAAACAATTAATAATAACATCAGAAAAACGAAATTAAATATAATAAAACATTAATTATACCATCACTAATGTTTATCACCAAGGTTTTATAAATAAAAATTACCAGCATTATTCACTAACGTATCAATAAAAATGTCATAATTGGAGATTTAATTTTTCAACCAATGCATTGGACCCTATTAGTTTACTACCTCAATATGTATTAATTTTAGGTTAGCCGCCTAGATCGTAATAAATCATTTAATTAATATCCCACGGAGAATAATTAATGGTTTTCTAGTCATAATCATTTTGTACCATTGTGCCAAATGACATGATCATTACATAGATTTTAACCAACAAAAAATGGGTTGTGTGTTTATTTTTTAAAATTAAACAACTAAAATCAATAGTTTTTACATATATGTTAATAACCATGGAAAATGATAAAATTAATTCATTAAAAAAATTGAAATGATCTTTAATAATTTATTGATAGAAATTTAGTAAGTAAATTCGGCAGTGTGATAGGTATGAAATATTGTTTTAGAAAGTGTAAAATGAAATGGGAAGAGGTTTTACCATTGATAAAACATAATTCAAAAGTATGGGTATGATAAAAAATTGAGTAATATAGTGTAACCATAACATTTAGGTGACATAATTAATAATATGTTCTTGAATTGATGAGAAATGAAGGAGAATTCCCATATATTGAGCAGATTTTATTAAAACCGGATAATTGATTCTTTACTATGTGAGGAAGCCATGGGGGACATAATGGGATGAAAATTCACTATAAATTTATGGATAATGGAATGGTATTATATATTAATGGTTAAATGTGTGGGTATTTATGGGACATAATGATGAATTGAATAATATTTTCCAAATACAGGTTTTAGAAATCAATGTTGTGGAAAATGAAAATCCATTATCACACACAAGTTTTGTGCAAATGGTATTAGAAATTTTGGTCACATTTTATGTAATTCTGTCCAATATATATCATAAAAATATATTAATAACATATTTATTCATGTAATATTTAATATTCCAAAAACTATTTTTTTAAATTTTCTTTTCTTTTCAAGACATTGCATAGTCATTTATAGTTCAATAACTAATTAAAATTTATAAAAATAAATAACATTTAAAAAATAACATTTTCTTTTTCATGTAATGTTTTTTATTCATTATTACATCATTAAAGATTTATTATGATGTACTAAAATATAAAAACACCCAAATTTTATTTTATACTATTCATTAAAGAATAATGCATTTCAGAAAATTGTCATTAATTAACCAAAACCTAATTCTAATGTTCTGATTTAAAATATAAATTTTATTTTATCAACATAATTATCTAAATATGTTAATTTAGTATTTTTTATATAAAAATATTATTTACTTAAAAATTATATTTTTAAAGCATAGTCAAAATTCTGATACAAAAAAATTTGATATGAAATTATAATTTTTTTATCAACTATATTTAGAAAATATTATATTAAATTACGATTGGAATTATGAATATAATTTAGAATTTGTGATTTTGTTAGAAAATTCTATATATTTTTTAAAAAATTACAGTAGACTTATATTTGAATTTTTTAATCAAATTAGTCTAAATGAAACATAAATTTTATTAAAATAAACTTTTCATAAATGGTTTTTATAGATTAAACATTTCATTTATAAAATGGAAGTTACAATTTAATTGATTATATCCTAGAAAATTAACAACTTGTTAACCTAGAATAAAAATTAAGGGTATGGTGTGGGTGGGTTAGTTTCATGGGGTGGATCAACATAAATCAAACAAATGGTAATCTCTTTAAACTTGAACTACTACTATATGTTATTTTTTCATGATTCTTCTACTAAATCTTGTCTTTGACTTTATCAATGTATAACCCCACTAACACATAAACCATCCCTAGTTCTAACAAATGGGATTAAATTAAAATGTCACCACTGGTTGATGCCATTATTCAACTTTTTGTATAAATAATCATTTTTTATTACTAAATTTAAACACTAATAATAATATTAAAAATTATCCACCAAGGGTATCATTTCAATTGTCATATTGACCAATGATAATGTTGACCAATTGAAATATTTCACCAATTGTAATCTAATGGTTAAATCCCAGCTATTATATTTACCTTTATACTCATTTAATTAAGCATCTTTATTTCATTCAATATATAGTACAATTTGTCCCTCATGTTGTATTTTAATTTCCTAATGTGTTTATTGGATTACTAATATTAATTTTCATTTCTATAATAATTTTTTTGGGTGGGATGATTCATCAAAACATGGGAAAAACATAACTTTGGATATTTAATCTTCTATTTAATTTTTTTCAGTTTTAATGTTTGTAATGTTAATTTTTTTCATATATGACTATGATAATGATCATTGTAAATGAGATTAAATATTGCTGGCTTCTCATCATTTTCAACATGTGTAATGTAATATAATATGTTACACATATTTATTCGGTAAAAAATAAAATTTATAAAACATTTTAATTGATATTATATTGAATAAAATAATTTTACACAAATTATTAAGTGATTCTTAAAAAATATAGGCATTAATATGAACCATGGTTCAAAAAGTGATAGTGAATTTAGAAGACTGGGAACTTAATAAATAAAAGGAAACTGATATATATCATTGTGGTTTTATTCTCTATAGTGGTATCCTAGTATTCATTTGACCTCAGAAATTATTATAGTAATACATGGGTAATACATAAAAGAAACTAGTGATTTAAATATCCCAATAATGTAATAAACATTATAAAGAAGCATAATCTTTTTTCATATATATATCATGATAAAATAAAAGGTGTGGCATGTGAGTATTGACATAGGATAATAACATAAAGTTTATTTTTTTTAATGCCTCGGTCAAGGACCGAGGCACCATTTATTAATTAAAGAAGAAAAAGTTTACATTAGTCGAAAGGATGGGATCTTATTACAATCTCTTTCAAAGAGGAGAAATAAATCAGCTCGCATTGCATCCCGCCAAGTCATGCTCCGGTTAACACCTTTGTTGGCAAGGGCATCAGCAATAGCATTCGCTTCACGGAAGACATGTGTGGAATAACATAAAGTTCATGGTGTCATAAGAAATTGGAATTATATATAATGTATATCAAACATAAATCATGACATAAAAAATTAAGGGATAACAAATGATACAATATCACATTGATGAAAATGCCCCATAATGGATTAGGTTCGCTACCGAATCCCATAAAGTAAATCTCTTGAGACTAAATCATTCCCAAATTCTATAAATGGATATATCATTTTAGTAGTATCCATTATATTCATTTCATGTACATGAATATGTTTTCCTAATTATTAAACCAATCACAAGGAATAAACATATTAATATCTCATCGAATATATATGGGTTGACAAATAATTTCTAATATTGTAATAAAAAGTGATTTCCCACTAAAGGTATTTTAAAAGTGACCAGAAGGCATATATAACCATGTAAATTTATTGGAGAGTTATTTTGGTATATATTGAATGTACCTAAATATATAATTTATATTAATTTCATAACCCTATAGGTTGTTTTGGTATATTAATTGAAAATCATTTCAAAAATAGTTGAATTCATTGTTAAGGAAGGTAACCATTCAACTTTGAAAATAAATTTTGAATAAAATATATAAAATTTCATATTTTTTTTTAAAAATACAAATGAATTTATAGAAGAATCATCAATTAATATATTGGTCATGAAAGAGGGTAATTCTATACATGATGCATAAGTTAAAAACATTCTCTTTATAGTTTTGTATAATGGATAAAAAATAATTTTTTTTAAAATATATAACTAGATAACATAAAAATAGTTTCATGAAAGTTATAAAATTATTAATAATGTCTTTAAAAAATATTTTAGATAATTTTGAAATCAGTTTTAATTTATTTTAAACATCAATCTAGAAGAAAATGATTTTCGACTAAAGAGAGAAATAACGATTACGCTTAATAAAAACTTTTCAAATAATAATAACTTCCAAATATAATTAAAATTGTAAAAACTCATAAAAATATCATGAATAACTAGAGTATATGTAAAAATATATTTGTTTTTTTATAAAAAAACTGATAAGATAATTTCTTTAAATGGAAATTCAAGTGTTATAGATATCGATTAAAATGTGATTGAAGCATAAACACTTGCTACTTTGGTACCATTGAATTTGTTTGATAAATTAATTGAATTTTTACATAAAATAACATATATTAGTATGCACTTACGTAGAAAAATTAATAGGGTTTGTATTGACACCCTATAAAACAAATTCTTGTATAAAACAACCAGTATCTTAAAGAATGATGTTTTCAGATGGAAACGTATACCTTGAGCCAGAATCCACACATGTGTTCATATATTAATTAATTATATACATGATATATATATTTAATTTATTAATATCCTTTCATCATGAATAATATTTTATTTAATTTATTTTTTATCATGACATATTGTATTTTTAACCAATTAATGTCACATCGGATGTTTTGACGATAACAGACTCAAATATCTAAACTGTCTTGTGTAACATAAATAATGTAAAAAATATAATTATCAAAAATTTTAAATTATCTTAATAATTAAAAAATCATCATTTTTATACATAAATTTTACTTCTTAATTTAGAAATAATTATTGGTTATAATAAATGAACTACATTACAGTCATGGATATGATAGGTCATACAATCGCATGACTAATGATTCCATTTATATAAAATCATGGTGAAAGTAATATAAGTTTTATTTTACATTTATAATTTTATAATTATATCCAAAATTTATTATTATTTTTTATCATAACCTTACTCATACTATACATGTGACATGATAATAAAAACATAGCACAATGCTTTTTGAGGTGGTGCTTCACCATACACACAAATGATGCTATAATTTTTTAAAAGGATGGTACAGAAAGGATGTATATGATATATTACAATTAATTAACATAACACATTTTAATATTATAATATATAATCATTAAATTATTACATATTACATTTTCATTAATGTGTGTGTGAAAAATGAATCACATGGATTTGTGAGAGGGTAGTCTGTCGTACACATGAGCGACCTTATCATATTCGTTAAAGAATGGAATTTAAGAAGTTATATAAGATCCAATAATTATAGTGGTTTAATTATATCAAACATGTCATATATAAAAACTATATACAGAATTATAAATATTACTAGTAAGCGGTGGTTGAAACCAAGTTACGTCAATTCGCATGGTAATAGTAAACCAAAAACATGATCGATAGTTTCATTTCCCATTTAACGGAGGAGGATATTTTTATTTGTCATTACAATAACCGAAAAAATCAGTATAATAAATATAATTAAGATATTATATAATCATGTTTTGATAATGTTGACATAAGGCTGAATATGAAAATAAATTCTAAGTTAAAAACATCACCAATATTTCAGAAAACATCATTAGGTTTGCTTAAAAGACCTATCTAGGAATTATTTCTGTTCAATACAAGGATTAAAAATGATGAGATGAGATTTAGTTATTTATTTAGGTAGATATTTCGAAAAATATGTTCACTTTTTATATTTTGAAATATTTTGATAGTCACGACCATTAATAGATTTGGGAGATAACACATTTTGAATTTTTTAAGGTAAATAGTTAAACCATGTTTCTATCAATCAAATATTATAAAAAATAGAACATTATCAAACCTAAAAATACATTAGATAAAAATATAATTGAAATGAATTTATTATACATTATTTGGGTTAGTATAAACTATATATGTAAGGTTTAACCCTTAGTAAACTCATTCTTACCATAATAATGGTAATTAATTTTTACACTTTTTCTATTTAATATTGTAAAAAATTATTTTTTACTATATTAATAATAAAAAATATTTTTTTTAAATATATGGAATACATTTTACCAATTCAATTAAAATAACTACAAATTATTAATTTAAAATTAAACTCACAGACACGTCGAAAAAATAATTCATTCCTAAGAAAAACTTTAAAATATTTAAAAATATTTTTTATCAAAATTCTATTCGAAATTTACTCGAATAAAAAATTATTTTTGTAGTTATTTTATATAAATAATTTTACAAGAAATAAAATTTAAAATATCACATAACATTATATATAGATTAATATATAATTAATTTTTAAATAGAAGTTATTATTTTTCACTTTTCATAAAAAATAATCATTTCAAAATAATTTCAAAGAATCACCCTAGATAATTATGACATGTCGATTTTGAAAATGTTGTTTTTTATAATAAAATATCTAATATTAGTAAAAATTAAAAATACATTCTGTGTGGTTCGGAAAAAAATTATCCTTTTAGATAAAAAAACATTTTTTATAAACAATTTATTATTCTTATAAATGGTTCTTATATTATTTATGAATATAACCATTGAATGTATTTTATACATGTCTAAATCATAAAATTTTCATAATTTATATAGTTTTGTCTGTTGACTAAATCATAAAAACATGGTTGTTATGACTATGTTTAAATAAAAATATTTTATTAGTTTATATTGTTTCATTAAATTGTGTGTTGTGTGTATTGAAAGGACACAAAGAGATTGCTTTTTTGGAAAATAAATATATCATAAGGGATTTTTTATCTTATATTCTAATATTGGATTTCATTTCATATATTTTATCAAGAACGATGTTCCTATTTAAAAATCGCTTGTGTGTTACATTCATCTTCCCTTAATTAAATTGTATCCTCACAAGTAATTAATGATCTTCATTTTCAAGGGTTGTAAATTTCAAAATATTTTTTTGGAAAACCACATCCTAAAAGTGATTACTAAAAACACCTATTGATAATGAAAAATGGTATTTTTTGTGGCATTCTATGATAACATATTATTGAGGATCAATGTCAGAAGTTATTTTTTGGATGTGTAGATATGGACATTGAATAAATGAGTAAATAATTATGTAGAGTGATAGATATCATAGATCTCAGTACATATAATGACAAAAGAAAAATAAGGAAATATGTGTAATTAATTAGTAGAATTTCATCATTTATCCAATTTCCACCACAATTTCATCTTTTTATACAAATGATTATTATTCAGTATTAATTTCCTCATGTATCATGATATGAAATAAAATAACAATGTTTCAAATTTTCTGTATCACCCCCAGAATCTAAGATATGATTGCCTTTAAATAATAAAATAGTTTTCATTGTACGCAACTTCGATATTCTAACACATCGCGACCAATCAAACAAAGTGTTATGAATAGTAATACCCATTTTTTGAGATTATAAAAAATTTATCTATCAAAATAGAAATATTTTTTGGATTTGGAATATCGAAATTCTCTTAGGTTGATCTTTTGGTATTTTTATGAAAACATTCTATTCTAGATGAATAGTGAAAAACAATGTATTTGATTAAACTTGACTTTTTATTTGAAAAATTAATTATTTTAATTAAATTTATTTTATCTCAAATTATTTTCATAATAACTATATAGGTTCAATTTAATTCATTGGAGTCATTTTGTAATAATATTAAATATATAAAATTTTATTGAACTTTTCATCGTCTTTTACCAAACTCCTAGGAGAATTTTCAAATTCACAAAAAACATAATTTTAATGCATTTGTGATTGGAGTTTCAAAATTCTGTGATACATGGATGATATCTGAAATAAAAATGTGGTTCAATAAGATTAAAATAATTTATGGTGAATAATAACTTTCTTACTTTTATTTACCACAGATAAAGATAAATATGGTATTTAATGGTAAAAATGATATTATTATTACCCTCACACATGTCGTAATTCTATTTGATAAGTGTAATTTGACCAAAATCAACCTTATTAATAAAATATAATCCTTTAGGTCCACTTGGACCAGATTAGGACATTTATTATTATTTTATTTAAAGAATAGGTAAAAGAGTTAAAATAAAAAGTTTAGCAACTAAACCACATTAAATATACAGATATACATAATATAAATTTAACTATAAGTATGAATTAAAAGATAAAAGATTTAAAACATAATATTATTTTATTTATTATTTTTAGACATTAAATTGTTTGATCTATTTATGATACAATGATGACATAGTAATTACCTTAATAATGTAATATTAAAATAATTGATCTTATAAATATCCAAATAAATGTAATTTGAGACATTTAATGAATTACACTAATTTTATAGGTTAATAAGACATGATAGTATTGAACATATGATTTTAGTTCGATGTAATAAAGTTGTTATCACTTTAACAAAAATCATATGTTAAATAATGTCAAAATTGACATAATTGTGTTTTGAAAACAAATATTATATAATTGTATGATATAATACTATAAAAAATATATGGTTGGACAAAGGGCCTTTATTATATTATATATGTTATTAACAAACCTATTGGGGTTTTCATTCCAGTTTTTAGAATGTTCATTAACCATATAATATAAAAATAACAAGAGACATGGTAAATGAGAAACTATTTAACTAACTGTTAAATCTAAAAGATAATGTTAATATGGTGACCAAATACTGTCTAAAACCTACTGGTTTTGTGGTTTTTGAAATATTCCCAACATATAATCAAACTATATAATTTTTGATCCATTAGAAATCGAAAATTATTTTATAATAAAATAATCTTTCAATCTTTTCCTAAGGTGCCCCGCGACCCTCTTATAAAAGGGAACTACACATTATCTTAATATTGCACCTCCAAAGAATTTTGGCTCTACCAAAAACTACCCATATATCCTCCAAACATACCTCCATTCATCCTAGATGCCTTCCATTAATAATAAATCCAACATATGGAGCCCTTTTGACCAAATCAAGAGAAAGAACCTGAAGAAAAGGTAAATATTTCATCAACTCGTTCAAGTTATTTTCTTATTCCACATCATCGTTATTTGTTTATTTCATTATAAAATTATAAATAATGTATCTTCTATATACTATGATGTTATTATGAAAATGTCCCATCAATATTCAATATTCTATCATTCCTATAAATGACAAAGTCACCATACGAGCGTACTTACGGATTATCGTCTCCATGTCGTGGTGTAGTTTTTTATTCAAACAAATAATCATTTGGATGGGAATAATAATGAGTATAAATGATGAAATAATAAATATAACATTATAATGATGATTTATATATGACATAACATCCAATTATATACGATTTTAGTATAAAAAATAATGATATTCTATGTCCTACGTACGTACGGATTACCATCTCCACGAATGCGATGAGATTCATTCCCCATCATAAAAAATCAAGAATAATTTTCATTTTAAGATTAAAAATAAGTTTTATGTTCATAATTACATTATGTATGTTAATAAAATACATCCTATCCATAACAAACATGGCTTATGTAACTATACATATAAAGGAAAACAAATCTGCTAACACCCGAAATGATGTTACTACTAAAATATCATTACCAAATAAACAGTAAAAGATAATATAAGATATCATATTATTGTATATGGTTCTTTTATAATTTAATAAGAATTTGTTCTCCATTATACAAGAGTTTATCCTACCATTAACCATATAAATGTACAAGGTAAGGCTTAATTTCACAATCTCTTTATTATCCGAGTTTGTTTATACATATGTATCTACTAGGACTTCTTTATCATACACATAAATGTTTCATACAAATGTATTCCAAATAATTTTTACTATTTACTATACTATGGTGTAATATCAATTATACCCTTGTTTTAATTTTTATAAAATGGGCTGAATAGATTCATTCCGTCATTCTCCAAATAAGTTTCTTTATGAACTTTTCGACAAAATTATGGAAAGAATGTTTTTAACCTATACAGCTCGTGCGGATATTTTCTACCATTATAACATCGTCAATGATTCCATTAAATGATTATAAAATTATATTCAGAATAAATGTTATATTTTATAATTATATGACATTTAAATGATTTCAAAATAGAATGAGAAATTTCTCTAAAAAATGTTTTGATTTCATCTATATCAACATCTTTTTATGGATTGTGAGTTTATTTGAAGTTGATTTATTATGACAAAAACATACATATTTTATTGAAGGTTTTATGATATGATTAACTATGGATGTGTTAAATTTATACCATTCATGGTTTATGCATAATTTATTGACATTTTTTATGATATTTTTAATAGGAATGATTATGTTATGTTCAAACCTTTTTATAAGAAGAATGCATTGGACTTTGTAAGTGACGGGTGGAGACCGCTATAGATCCTCGATGAATCTATAGGTATAATGAGACAAATTAGTGTCTTTGCACAATTCCATGACAAAATATTATTCGTAGTCTTGGCACAAGGCCTTGACTATGTGGTTATGAAGTCTGACATTATGTGTTCCTTCATTATGAAATTGGCTATTGATATTGAATGTGATTATTCAAAAAGTAGAATACATATGTGAGTAAGTAAATGGAATTATTTTGATTTATAATATCCATATTAAGATTAATTTTATTTTTAAAAGTCAATTGTTTTATTCTTAATTATTACCTTAAATTTTTAGTCTTATTTGTGAATGTTTCTGATATATTTTTATCCTAACTGAGCATTTGATCTCAACCCTTTCTAGGTTTTATTTTTCCTAGGATGTTATTAATTATATTATGACATAACTATAGGGATAATCTAAGGGATATGAGTGTGTTCTATGGAGACAATTATGTTGTAGTTTTTCATTTAATTATGTAATGTAAAACTTATGAATGTATCTAGAACATCAAAGGCTAAAAAATAATTGGTTTTTCGTGAAAATGACTTATGTGATCATGCCAATGTTATTTAATAATGCACCAACTATATGTAAATAGGATAATAACATTATAGTTGGTATCAGTGTAAGTTTATTACAAAACTTAGAAACTAGATTTAGAAAAAAAATCCGATTAGATAACATTATCCTATGATATACTTTGAAGTTTAGTATATAAAAAATTTCTATAATTTTGGTACAGTAGAGATTTTGTGAGTTTTAAAAACAATACATCCTTATCATGATACGAATAGGTAGAAGCGGCTCTATCAAATATGTACATACGGGTAAAACCCAAAAACACCGCAATGAGTGAGACTCGAATGGGAACAGGTGCACAGCTACAGGCCTTGTTGAACTCTTGGTTTCGACACACCTGGGTGATATGCATAGGATATTTCTAACATTATTTACAAAATATTTTTGATAGGTTTATGAGTATATAATTCCTTATATAAATCATTTTATGATTTTGTATTATATCTACAAACTGTTCAATTTATGTTAAGTGTTTTACAAAATTGGATTCTTGTATATTTATTCATAAACTAATATAGTATATACCATTGTTTAGAAATGGTGCCTAGTGGATGGAATGTAACCTGTATCAACACACGTAATCTATATAGGGATTTCCCTCCTACCCAAGATAATTTTAGTAGATCTGGGTAATCAACTGGTGTTGATCAGCCTATCACCATTCTAGGACAAGTCACTCATGTTAGGATTAATAAACTTACTCGTAAGGAGAACCATGATCCACAACCCGAAGTATCAATGTAAGAATGTTTTATGAGGCAACTACCACATAAATTGATTTAGAGTAAAATTCCATTAGTATATGAGCAATGGATATATTCCATATAGAAAATATTTCATGATTTGGGGAGTAGAGAAAGGGAAAAAGTTGTCATGGCAGTTTGTCACCTCATGGGGGATGCAGATCAATGGTGGTCATTGATTCAAAACACAAAGGAACATGATAAAGTAACAAACAAGTAATGGAGGTATTTTAAATATTTTTTCATTGTAAAATACATTCCTCGTGACCATCAAGTGGATATGGAAAGACAATTTTTGAGTCTGATGCAAAAAGTGGATGAGAATGTTGCAAAATATGAGGCTAAAATTTCACGGTTTGTAATACATGTAGAAGATTATATACGTAACTGAATGTGTAGTATTGATTGATTCATTGATGGGTTAAGACCATTTCATCATCAATCCTTAGTCTCAAAATCTTTCTCATCATACAATTATATATTCTCTTGTGCTATCAAGACAAAAAAATAAGTCCCTATATCATATGAATTTAAAGAAAATCCGGAGAAGAAGAGATCTATTGAACACTATGGGAATGGAAATATGGGGATTAAGGTAGAATTTGAATTTCCATACTGTAGAAAATGTGGGGAGAAACACCCTCGTACATTCCTGAAGGGAATGGGAGTCTGTTATAAGTGTGGTATAAGATTCCACCAAGATGGTGATTACAAGGGAAAGAAAGAGGTTGTCAATGTCAAATGATACAATTGTAGAGAAAATAGGCACTATGAAAATGAATTTCCCAAGAGCCAATGGATCATAGCTTAGAAAAGGCCAAGGAAGAAAGGCTAAGCTTACTTCATGACTAATGCTAAGGTTGAAGCTCCAAAAGAAGTGGTGGTAGGTAATTTAATGGTTTATTCACGTATAGAAAATGATTTATTGTATTCTAGATCATCGCATTGTTTCATTTCATCCCATTTTCATAATAAAATTAAATATTTTCAATTTTACTTATCACAGGACATTCCAGTCAAAACACCTTTAGAAATTATAATCGCAACAATGTTTTGTGAATAAATTCCCATTAGAGCATATAAATGTTCTTTATCTACAGATATAATTGTCATACCTACGATTTAATTTTATATATTCCTTAGAATGGATTGGTTTTCGTACCATGACGCCGAAAATTATTTTAATAAGAAGGAGTTTAGAATTTTCTATTATGATAAGGAGTACATTATCATTCGAGAAGAAATGTCCCTACCTGATTCTTATCAGGATCCACCACCTATAGATCTACTATGACCAACTATTGGGTAATAAGAGAATGAAATAACTATGTGTAATGAAAATAATTCTCAAATAGAGGATGTAACTATTATGCATGAATATGTTGATGTGTTTCTGGAGAATTTACCTGGACAACCTCTAGAATGATAAATTCAGTTTTCCATTAAGTTAATTCCTGGTTCAGGGCCCATATAAATAACCATAATATAATGGCCACTTTGGAATTAGTGGAACTAAAAAAACTAGAGAAATGGGGTAAAAAGGGATTTATTCTCCATAGTGTTTCTCTATGGGGATCCATTGTCCTTTTTGTTAAGAATAAAGACAGATCTATGAGGCTATGCATTGGCTACATGTAGATCAATGCAATAAAAATAATTAACAAGTATCCCTTACCTCTCATTGCTGATTTATTCAACCAACATCATGGAGAGAAATAATTTTTAAAGATTTACCATCGATATGGATATCATCAGTTGTGTGTGAAGAAGGAAGTCATTCCAAAAAAAGCATTTCCCAATAGTTACGGGCATTATGAGTTTATAGTAATGCATTTTGGGCTGTCTAATGCACCCTATGTTTTCAGGGATCTAATGAACTGTGTTTTCAAAGAATATCATAATGAATTTTTAGTGTAATTTATTGATGATATCCCGGTATACTCTAAGAGCTATGAGGATCATGAAAATCACATGCACACCATTCTAAAAACCCTCCCAAGAAATGAATTATATGAAAATTTTGAAAGGCTGAATTGTAGCTTCAAGAGATTTCTTTTCATGACCATATTGTCTCTATGGATGGAATATCTGTTGATCCTTCAAGGACAAAGGGAATCCAAGAATGGCTAGCACCGATGAGTTTAACTGAGGTATGTAGTCATATTGTTTTTGCATGTTATTATCAGCATTTTTTCCACAATTTATCTTGAATGGATAACACATTTACCAAAATTACACGTAATGTGGATAAATTTGTTTGGAAAAAAGAGTGTGAAATATTTATTGAAGAACTAAAGAGAATATTAGTCAATGCTCTTATCTTGACTATACTATTAGGGAATGATGGGTTTGTTATTGATAGAGATTATTAAAATAATATAATTGGTTGTGTCCTTATGAAGAATGATAGAGTTATTGGCTATGCATCACAACAACTAAAAATTATTGAGAAAAACTATCATACTCATGATCATGAGTTAGAAGCTATAGTCATTGCTTTGAAAATATAGATACACTATCTCTATGGTGAAAAATATGATATTTATATTGATCATAAGAGTTTGAATTATATATTATCACAAAAATAACTCTACATGAGGAAAAGGAAATGTCTGGAACTTGTCACAGATTATGATTTCACAATACACAACCACCCAGGGAAGGCAAATAAGGTGTTAGATACTTTGAGGAGAATGTATCATGGAGTTGGGAACAAGATGAGATTTGAAAGAAATCCTATTTTCTTGGATCTAGTGAAAATGGATATTGGAATAATCATGGAAGGAGAATCATCAATACTTTTTCAAACGGTTGCAAAACCATCATTACTAGAAAGGAATAAAAGTTCCCAATCTAACGATGTGGAGTTTCAAAAGAAGATAAAAGCTGTGAATGATGGGATATTGAGTGACTTCATACATGAAGATGAGATTTTTAAATTTAGGAAAAGACTTTATGTTAATGATATACCATATCTAAAAGGTGAATTGTTAGTTGATGTTGATAGCCCCAATTTATCTATACACCCTTGTAGTACCAACATGTATGAAAATTGGAAAGAAAATTTTTGGTGGGAAACATTAAGATGGAGAATGCTGATTTTGTGTCAAGATGTATGGATTGTCAACATGTTATAGCTAGAAGGAAATAGCCTGAAGAAGTGATGAAACCTCGTCCCATACCTATGTGGAAATGAGATAATATTATAAAGGATTTTTCCTGGGGATTACAAAGACTCCAAGAAGGAATTATGGAATATTGGACTTTTTTTACCGTCATACCATGTAAGCACATTTTCGTGCTATAAGAGAAGATTTACCAAATGAACGACTAGAAATACTATACATTAATGAAGTTGTAAGAATTCATATAGTTTCCTTATCGATTATTTTTTGATCGTGATCCCTGCTTTACATCATGATTTAGGAAAAGTGTTTGGAAGGACATGGATACTGAACATCGTTTGAGCACATCCTACCACCCTCAAACGGATGGACAATCAGAAGAAACTATTAAATAATTATAAGACATGTTGAGATCTTTCTCAAATGAATTTCAAGGTATGTGGTATCAATATTTACCTCTGGTAGAATTTTATTATAACAATAGCTTTCATTCTATTATTCAGATGGCACCATATAAAGCATTAAATAGAAAGAGATTTCACACACCAACATGTTGGGATTATGTTGGTGAAGGAAAACTCGTACTCCCAGAACTTGTTTAGGAATCAATAGAAAAGGTGAAGGTTATCCAAACCCACATCAAAGGATCCCAAAGTAGGAAAAAGAACTACGATGATAAATCAATGAAGGATTTGGAATTTCAGGTAGGAGAACATGTTTTCTTGGAAGTATATCCAAGGAAGGGTGTTATAAATTTCGGTAAGAAGGTAAAATTGAGTCCTAGGAACAACAGACCATTCAAAATTCTAGAACAAATTTGAGTTGTAGCTTATCATTTTGAAATTCCTACAAGTCTCTCCAATTCTCAAGATGTGTTCCACATATCACTGTTGAGAAAATACATGTCCGACTCAACACATGTACTCTCCTATGAGGAAATTGAACATGAACCTGATCATTCTTTTTGTGAAGAGGTATCCAAAATTATTGATACAATAGAAGATGTGATGAGAAACTAGACGACTCATCTGGTAAAAGTTCTATGGAGAAACCATAAGATGGAAGAGGAAATGTGTGAACTAGAAGAAATTATGATGAAGAACCATGTGAATCTTTTTGTGCAATAGTATTATAGAAATTTCGAGGACGATATTATTTGAAGGAGGGAAGAATGTAACACCCCCAGCTTCCACATTACATATCCCTTTGAATAATGCAATAACTTGCATTGTACGCAACTTCTAGATTCTAACACATCGCGACCAATCGAACTAGCCATTATCAATAGTAATACCCAATTATTTATATTTTTTAAAATTTATCTATCAAAATGGACTTCTTTTATGGAATCAGAATATCAAAATTATATTATGGTGATTTTTTGGTATTTTTCTGAAAACATTCAATTTTTATGAATAGTGTAAAACACTGCATTATTGTTTAAAATCGAATTTTTATTTAAATAATTATTTATTTTATTTAAATATATTTTATGTTAAAATAGATTCCAAATATCAATATATGATCAATGTAATTAAGTAGAGTCATTTTGAAATAATATTTGATATATACAATTTTATTGAACTTTTCACCATCTTCTACAAACCTCCTAGGATAATTTGAAAATTCACATATAACATAATTTTACAACTTATGTGAGTGGAATTTCAAAAAACTGGGAGACATGGTTGATATCATTGTAAAAAATGTGGTTCAATAAGATGAAAATAATTTTTGGTGAATAGTAACTTTTTACTTTTATTTACCAGGGTTAAATGTAAATAGGGTTATTAAGTGTAAAAATGATATTATTATAACCCTTTCACATGTAATAATTCAATTGTATAAGTTTAATTAGACAAAAACAACTATTGGAATAAAATATTATCCTTTAGGTGCACTTGGATTAGATTCGACTATTTATTACTATTTTATTTAAAGAATAGTTAAAAGAGTTAAAATCAATGTTTAATAACTAGACCATTTTTAATATAAATTTATACATAAGATAAATTTGAATATATATATTAATTATAAATTTAAATATATTTACGACATAATTATATTTTATTTATATTTTTTTGACATTACAAAAATTTGTTTATTTATGACACAATGATGATAGTGTAATTACATAAATATTGAAATATTAAAATATATGATATTATAAATTTCAAAATAAAAGTATTTTGAGAAATTTGAGGAATTCCACTAATTTTTAGGTAAATATTAGACGTTGGGTTAGATCATATGAATTTATATCTAAGTAATAATGTTGTTTGAACTTGACCAAAAATCTTTTATTAAATAATGTCAAAATTGACAAAAATGAGTTTATAAAACAAATATTATATTAGTGTCTAATATAATATTCCTAAAAATATAAGGTTCGCTCAAAGTGACGTTATAATATTGTATGTGTTATTAATGAAACTATTAGGGTTTTAATGGTAGTATGTAGTATGTTTATTAACCATATAATATAAACATACAAAGTGACATGGTAGATGTCCAACTATTTTACTAAGAGTTAAAGCTAAAACATAAGGTTAATATGATGAACCAAACCAGAATAAAACCTATTGGTTGAGTGTTTGTTGTCCTATCCCCTCCATATCCTCGATATAAATCATTTTTTAGCCATTATAAACTGAAAATAATTTTATTATAAAATAATATTTCAATCCTTTTCCAAAGTTTCCCTCACCCATCTTATAAAAGGGAACATCCCATTCTCTTAATTACACACCTCCAAAGCCTTTTTATTAGCCAAACCTGGCCCAAATATCATCCCAACATTCATCCCTTCATCCTAGAGGCCTTAATTTAGTTAGAAAGCCTACCAAGGGATTCCATTTGATCAAATCTGAAGGAAGAACCCGAAGAAGTGGTAAATATTTCATCACCACTTTCATGTTCATTTCTTCTTCCACTGCTTATTTCATGGTTGTTTCCATTCTAAAATAATATCTCCAGTATATTCTATATATTGTGATGTTATTATAAAAATGATATAACCATATTCATTATTCTATCCATTATATAAATGACTATGATTCCATACATGAGTACGTATGGATTACTATCTCCACATCGTGGTATAGTTTTTTATTCAAAAAATTCATCATTTGGATCAGTATAATAATGATTATAAATGATTTTAATAATAAATATAAAACCATAATTATTCTGTATGTATGATATACCTTCCAATTATATACTATTTTAATATCAAAATAATGATATTTTCGCTCGTGCGTACGTACAGATTACAGTCCCCTCGAACGCGAAGAGATTCATTCCCCATTATAATCATTCAAAAATAATTTTCATTTTATGATTAATTATAACATTTATGATCATAATATCATTATTCAAATTAATCAAATTCATCATATCCATAACAAACAAGGCTTATGTAACTTATAAAATAATGGAAAAAAAATCAGTTAACACCTGAAATGATGATACTACTAAAATATCATTATCAAATAAATATTATATGATATTATATGATATCATATTAATGTATATGGTTCTTTTATAATTTAATAAAAATTATTTCACCCTTATACAAATGGTTAACCTAACCTCATCCAAGGTAATGTATATTTAAATGGTTAATTTAACATCCACATCAATGTTTTTAAAAATGTATTCCAAAACATTTTTACTATTTAATAGACTATGGGTTAAAGTAATTTATACCCTACATTTACTTATTATAAAATGGGTTGAAAGGAATATTTCCACTAATTTCCAAACAATGTACCTTATTACCTTTTCGAAAAAATTAATGTAAGAATTTTTTTTATCTTATAGGGAGAGTGCTGCTATTTTCCTTTGTTATAATAGTGTCGAAGTTTCTCATACAAGCTAATATGAATGATTTAAAAATAAATGTTTTCTTTTTAATTATATGACTTTTAAGTTATTTCAAAACAAAAAGAGATATTTCTCAAAATAAAAGTTATGAGTTCATCTATTTCCAAATATTTTGATGGATTGTGAGATTATTTGATGTTGATTTATTATGATACAAATCATAAATATTGTATTGTAGGGTTTTTGATATGTTTGACTATGGATGTGTAATTTTTATACCATTCATGGATTATAGATAAATTATTGAAATTATGTATGCTAGTTTTAATATGAATGATTATGTTATGTTTAATCCTTTTCAAATGACCAATGAATTTTACTTAGTAAGTGATGGGTGGGGCCTGCTATAGCTCGTCGAAACATCGGTATGTCTAATGAGACAAACTAGTGTGTTGGAACAAGGCCTTGAAAAACATTATTTTTTGTCTTGGAAAAAGGCCTTGACAGTGTGGTTATGAACTTAGGTATTATGCATTCCTTCATTATGAAATTCACTATTGATATTGCATGTGATTTATTTGAATAGTATAATATCCATGTGAGTATGTAAATGGAATTATTTTTATTTATATTTTCCATATTATAATTATGTTTATGTTTTATTGGATTTTTTTAGTCTTATACATTGACATAAATGTTAATGATTATTTGTGAAAGATTCTTCTATATTGCAATCCTTACTAAGCATCTGAGCATACCAATTTCTATATTTTATTTTTATTGGGAAACGAAGAAGTTTATTATGACTGACCTGTAGGGATATTGAAAGGGATCTGAGTGTATTCTATGGAGACAATGTTGTTTTATTTTTTCATTTTATTATGTAACTTATGACTTAGGAATGTATCGAGTATATCCAAGGCTTCAAAACTAATCGGTCTTTTGATTCTTGATCTATTGTGATTATGCCAATGATATGTAATAATGAACTGACTCTGGGTAACCAGGGTGGAGGCATTACATATTCCATAAAATATTATGAATATATTATTAAAATATTTAATAAAAAAAATTATTAGCGTATGTTATAACATATAGTACATTAATATCAAATACCTCAACAGTATATCACAATGTCCTTGTTAATAAATTCCGTAATGTCAATCATTTAATCCCTTTAAATTCTATTTCAAAAAACATAATAAAATTACTTAAAAATTAGTTATTTTATATAATCGTCAAGGTTATATATATTTATTTACGAAATTTATCATTTTAGAAAATATCTTTAATGACCTCAGAATCCTAATATTTCAATAAATATTTGATCCAATAATTTAATTCGAAAAATCATCATAATATTTATCCACATATTCTAATAATTAAATAAATAGTATAGTATCGCATATTCCCTCGGTAGGTGCATCAACATTATCAGACATAAATAATGGGTTCATGACTCATTTATTTTCAAGATGTGTTAGTTTGTCTCCATGATTTAGGGTTTTTTATTTTTTTAATCTATATTTATATAATTATTTAATGTTCCCCAAATATATGATGGACATACATGAAATAAAATTAATCATCAAATAGAATTTTAAACACTTATGGTTATCTATGCGGTTTATTCTTTTCCAAAACACATAATCTTACCATGAAATCTGTTTTCATAGTAATTATTACTGATCAAAATATTCATGCATATCAATAATGAAGTAACAACTATAGATCAATCATTGTAGTTTTCATTAATATTACTAAAAAATTAAAATGGATAAAAATAAATCTATATAATAATTGTAAAATTATAATTTATTAATACATCACATTAATGATTGGTAAAAGATAGTCTTTCTTTGGACATTGTGACAACCCTCCGTAATAGGCATGGTCCCAAATAGTTTCCAAGTACCCATGAAATAAAAAAATGTATTACATGGAAATTTATTATTATATTTCTTTTATTCCCAAAAAGAAAACATATTCCATTAAATTTAAGATATTCTTATAGGTGTTTCTTCCCACATTATTTACATATAAGAGGCTAAATATTCTTTTCATTACCATATTTTATAATTTTACATCCATGTGACGTAATCCTTATCTTCCATAATGTGTTTTTAAATTCAACTATGTTCATATTAAATATCATAATTCTAGATAGATCATTGTGCATGATCAGAAGATGTCTAAATTAAAATTCAATTAACATTGGAATATTCTTAGGGAAATCATAAAATTTACAACAACATTGGTTGTATAATTTATTCTCATGTTTTTCTTTTAACTAAAATGATTTCAAATAAACTAGGGAATATATAAAAATTCTTAAGGTAAAAATATGAAACTAGATGTAATATCTAATAAAGTATGAGAACAGATTTAATTATGGTCATGTTGTTTTCAATCAATGTTATCTATTGTAATGATTACTATAATGTTTTATTGCATAAATTTTAATTGATTTCCTTCATAATGGTTTATATAGTGTTTATGTATTTCTAATACATATCACCGGGGAGAGGAAAAATGGTCAATAGTAAGGATTGTTTTTAGGTATCAGTTAACACTCACGTCAAGAACAATATTCTATTATTAATATTAAAACCACTAGGTATATCTATTCCAAAACCAAATCAACCTAAAGAATCCAAATTGGGATTAGTTTTCTCAAAAACAACATTCTCAAACTTCATAAAAATTACACAATATTATCAGACATAGAGACTTTTACTTATAAATATCCATAACACAACATTAAAATTCATCATAATATGATATCATTATAGTTTCAAAAGGTAAAATAACCCTTTGTTCTGATACAAAATATATTAACCCTATCCTTTTTAAATATAATATTTCTTTATTTATAAACATAAGTTTCAATTATTACAATATATAGATTAAAATTCTCTATTTTCTTTACATGACTATTTTATTAATATGTTAATTAAATCTATAACCTAGAATTAATATTCTATTCTCCATATTGTGGTCCTAAATTCATTTTATCGAAAAAATTTTCATATTATAAACATGTTAATACAGAAATGAAATGCATGAGATAAATATCCAAAAAAGGAATAATCATGATAAAGTATCATAACTTGGGAGTCAATGATATAACACAATATCATAAAAGGAAAGAGACATTTGTAACCGGATATAGGAGAAAAAAATATCATTGTATCATAAGAACACATATTTATAGAAAATTTGGGCACATCATAAAATAATACATAAACGTAATTCAATGATAACAATCAACATAACAACAAACGGTGGACAAAGTACCATGTCAGATTAGGTTAACTCATTAATCCCATACATGAAATCACATGAGACTAAAATATTACACAATTAATTAAAGGGATATATAATTCTTGGATAACATATCATATTAACTTCTTGTATATTCATATGAGAAATACATCTGTAAATAAATCTAAAGGAATAAATATAATAATTTCCCATGGAATGGAAAATGGGTTTCCTAATCATATATCTTATCATAATCAAATAAATATTTTTAAAGAACTAATTTTACAAGTGACTATAAGGTATTTATTAAATCATCATTGGGATTTAGGGTGATATAGGTATATATGTAAGAGAATTAAATATATAATTTAGAAAAATGAAAAAAATATAGGTTCTTTTGATGTTTAATTGAATCATTTTTTTCACAATTTAAAAAAATAATGAGGAAAATAAACATTCAACATTTTGAATCGCTTTCAAAAAATGATGTATTTCAAAAAAAATTATAATAATTTGATTAAAAATCATGGAAAATATACTGTAAATTTCCAATAATTTAGTGGTTACTATGGTGGGTAATTCAATATATGTCGCATTAAATAAAAATCAATCCTTTTACACCATTTTGTAGAGATTAAAAAGTCTCTCGTTCAAAAAATGAAAAGATTATTCCATTTATAAAATAATTTAATAATGAAAATAATGTTTAATAATTTAATTAATAAATTATTTGGATAATGTTAAAAATATTTATTTGAAAATATTTTTAAATTTCATTGATATCGAAGAAAATGATCATTGATCAAAAATAGAAAATATGTTTGATTTTATAAATAACATTTTATAAATTTTATTAAGTTTAAAAGAGAGATTAAATGGTTCTACAACTTGAAATTTTCATGAATATATATAATATAATAATATATATTTTTTTATCAAACAATTGTCAAATAATTTCCTCCCATGAAAATTCATGTCAAAATAATCCTGAATAAACTGATATTGATGGATAAACTCTTGACACATTTTTAAAATTTAATTCATTACGTCTATGAATGATGTAAGATAATTTATCATAAAAAATAATTCATATTTAAGGACTCATGACAAAATATGTAATGTGGTGATATGTACAACATATAAAATAAATTATGAGTATAAAAGAACATGTGTCTAAAAGAACGTTCTTTTGAGACGGAAACCCATACCTCATCCAAAAATCAAATAGAAATAATCACAAATTTCTTGGGCCCTAAATAAATTAAATGATAAATTGTATTATTCAATGGAGTCTAATTTGATCCAATTTGTTGTTGACCTAGATTTTGGATACCTTTTGGGTGAGTAAACCATTTATTATTAAATGAATTGATTGATTTTATTAAATTGGGTTTAGAATGAAATGGAATTTCTGTGTCTTCTAGAAATAGACTACCCATTGTATGAGTTCATTGTTATGATACCTGGGATATTATTGGTTTAATTCCAAATAATAAATGAAATAATTTATTGAAAGAAAAATGGTACACTGAATAATTCACCATTATTCTAATTTAAGTTATATTTTTATATCATGGTTATTATAACATGTTTTGTGATAATGTATGCAATGTTTATATGGGGAATAGGAATTGTTTACATTACCAAATGTTTATAAATAGGACAATGACTTATGATAAATTCCTAAAATCATATATACTAGGCATGGCCGTAATAAATGTTGAAATGCATATATAACTGTATTGACCCAAATAAATGATGAAATTATTATTTAATGAGGTATGACATGTGAAACATGATGAAATACATATATAATGTCTATGGCCATGAGACAAGATGAAATTCATATATTCCAAGTTCTTCCCAGAGTAATTGATGAAATTTATTACTAGTTAGTTTTGGCCGTGATTTATATGATTTATAACTTGGTTATACTACTATATTTCTACCATGATTAATTGATTATAGTGGTAATTGTTGGGATAAAATATTATAGACATTTGGAAATGGATTTTATATAGGTTATGTTATTCAATAAATATATGGTTATTTTTGGTATGGATATGAGACAATATCTTTGAAAATATTGAATTGTTTTAAAGTAGTTTATGTTATTACATGGTAATACAATAATGGTTGGAATGGTTGGGAGAGACGCTCAGAGACATTCCAACATTGAGATGAAGTAGGTTGATGTTGTATTAATTACACTTTTTAATTAATTAACAAAATTTTTATTATAATTATTTCATACACTTATTATCTGTCATGTTATATTATTAAATATTATAGTTTACCTATTGAGTATACTACCACAATATTTGGGCCTTAATTTGGAACCCTGTTATATTATATGGATGAACAATTATATAAGGGAAAATCAATTTTCTTTGATTGATTGCTTTCTAGATGTGCTATGGTTTCGAAAAGAGAGAAACCTAGTATTAGAGACCAATTTTTTTTGAGTATTCCAGTATTTTATTTTTTGTTACATCCATCATGAAATTTAGATTCATTCTATAATATCATTAAATTTTTCCTTTTATATTATTTGGATTATGATGTTGACTTTATTGTTGTTATCTTATTGTATCATATCGTTTCAATTATAATCACGCTCTAATATTTATTTATTTTTCTATATTTATTATTTCCACTATGTTATAACTCTGTAAACATGGTTTATTATCTCCCACTATAAATTTCACACCCCTGATTCCATTCGGCATACAATAGAATATGGGGAGGCATACTTAAGGTCTTATAACAACCCATTTTAGCCATGCTAGTGAGTACCAAATTAGGGGACGTTAAAAAGAATATCAGATAAAATCTTCTTTATGCTATCTTTATTAAAATTCTATAAAGGTATAATGGTGACTATGGTATCTCAGTATAAGGTATTGAGCATATGTGTGGTAGTAGCTAACACATGTATGCGGTGAAATCCTAATTCTAAGGAGTGGATTGTGGTTTATTCTATTTTTTAATTATTGTTGATATTATTTCAACCAGGGTGATTTACATGTTGTGTGAAGCTGTTGTTTAATATTGATATTAATTATTTAGGTTATACTTTTGGCTCAGTATGGAGTGAGTTGAGTATTCATGAATCATGACAGGAACATATGAATATATATTAATGGGTATTATTCATGATAGGGGAAAATATATTTCCTGTCATATATACACTCTTGTTGAACAATTATATGAGAAACCGGTTATATGTTATAAAAAAATAAATAAACTATTGTGAAACAATAAAATAATTAAAATAATTTATTACAAATACCTATAGTCAATTGTTCCCTATTTTTGTCACGTGTAATGGTTGTCCATGTTCAGTGATAAAGATATATAGAGTGTATTTTTATTCTTAAAAAAATTTATCCTCTTCTTCTTTGAGATGAGAATATGGGTAGTGGATATCCATACACTCCTATAAATGTTTAACTATAAATTCATAATCTTCCTAAGGATCATATAGATATTTTAAATCAATTAATATTTTTAAGGTTCATGAGATCTCCTGAAAGAGAGACATTTCACGTCATGCCATCCATGTTTGAGTTATGGAGACAGTTCCAACGACATCATTTTCTATGTTAACACGGGAGGGTGTCCCCTAGGTATCTGAGTTCTAGATAAATTTAGTCTAGATGATATTTAATAATCTTCATGAACATGGAAAAAAGTGGGTGAAACGTTCCACATATATTATTCATGGATTAGAACCGCATTGGTGGATCATTCAAGAGTATGCATGGAAGCATGAGGATCAAAAATGTAATTAATTTAATATGAACATCTTGTTCCATTACTATCCCTACTGGTTGGTTCATATATTATTAGAGGAAGGAGTTTCAGTGGGCCCAGTAAATTTATTATCCATGGAATCTTACAAGACTAAAAAAAATCATTTAGATTCATTGATTCCAATGATTATAATGTCATTATCGGTTCATTATCTAAGAAATATCTCATCTGGACTCACCGATATTAGGGATAACCAAAAAGATAATTATGTTTCCTTGTTCATATTCCTCTGATAAATGTTTTTAGAATTATAAATACAAGAATACATCAATGCTGTGAAACGCATATACTATACACAGTGATGCATCTAGAGTTAGACTCGGGTCACTTCTGCTGATACAAAATTTTGTGGTTCCTTATTCATGTAGATAATTGATGTTAATTGATATTAATTATCATACTCAGGATTTTGAGTTATCTGAGGTAATAACTTCCCAGATATTTTGGAGGCGTTATCCCAATAGTGACTTGTTTATGGTATACACAGACCAGAAGAGCTTCATGTACCTACATTATCAATGAGACCATATCCATTGGTAGAGGTTGTGGGTTGATTATCTGTATTCTTTTGAATTCATGTTTTATTAAACACTGGAAAACTATTACAATATTTTCAATTCATTGTAATAAAATATATAGGATGAATCAGTATGAGTGTCTTGCGACAATTAGTCAATAATGGGTCTCTATGCATACTGAAATATTGATGTTCTACAGTCTCAGGTATTAGTATCTCTAACAAATATATATATTACACCCATTCATTTGTACATGATTATGATCGATTAATTATCTGATTTGAATTAGATAGTACTGAAATACAACTATATGGTAGGGATACACCATTGATATAATCTCTTAGAAGTTTAAATTATCTTATTTTCTATGGGAATGTATGGGTCTCTGTAGGAATTCAGAAAGAGATGATGATAAATATTTATAATTCTAGATGGTCAATACATCATTGTTTTCAATTATGTATCCTAATTCTTGTTGATAGTACTAGATTTCATGAATTATAACACATTTGGAATGATTTATCGTGAGATGTTTTACATTTAATTAGGTGAATTTTGAGCATCAAATTCCATCTATGATTTTGGAGTCATTACCGATTCTTGATTAAAATATGATGATTTCAATATGGGTTTTATGATAGCTTTAGCTAAAAAAACCATAATAATGATGTTGTTTGAGTGTTTGTCGATTGACTGATTATGTTAGCCCACTTCATTCCTATATGGATTACCTTAAAATTTTATTATTTGGGAATTAATTATCAGAACAATGTAGTTTGGATGAATGTTATTAAAAGAAGTATATTTTTTTGATTTAGATCACTATTTTATATTATGATTCTGGAAGGGTCTTAATAAAGCTTCAGTAACACATATTATTTTGAGTAAGTCCAATCATCCTTATATTAATGGTTAATCTTAGTGGAATATTAAAATTCAGGATTATATGATACAATCTTGTGTTTTGGATTTTTTTATGATAAAATCTTTTTGAACTAATATATTTTCAATATAGTAATAGATTAAATAAATCAATCCCAACATAATCATTTTATGCATGAATAGTATACTAGATCATTCACAAGATTGTTGGCTGGTGGATGGTGAGTCAGTTCTGGTTTGGCCAAGTCTCATGTAAGAGATGTCTAATAAGGTTCTATTGATTAGATAGTGTCTGGTGACCATTGAGAGGAAGAATAAATCATATGCTCACCTTCATAGACAACCACTAGTGATTTTGTTTATTATTTGTGTTTATTATTGAGTGTCCTTTAATTATAGGAATGTTATTATAGAAAATAATAATTTTACGGTACTGGTTTGTATGGATGTTTGATATAGTGGATAAATCCAATTTTTTGGTGCATCTGTTATCCATTCCACAACACTACATGTCCACGAATGACATTTTCCACATATTGAAACTTTAACTAAATTATGTAGACCTTAATCACATGTTTGACAATGCAAACAACAATCATATTTTTGATCCTTTGGAGGAATTTTTATACATGTATGACCATAGTGAGAAGTATATACAAGGTAGTGTTATTATAGTAATTCGGATTCATTGGAATCACAGACGAGATTAGAAGGAGACCAAGGATAGGGAATCAGATATGTGAGAATAATGGATAGCCTATTTCTCTGAAAACCAACAATGATTCTTGGATTTTCTTAGGGATGAGCAGATAACTTTTGAGAAATATGAAGACAACATGTATTTAAAGGTACATATATTTTTATGTTTTTTATTCAAAAACATTTAATTGTGTATTTACTTGTCATTATAACATTTCAGTTGGGTTTTCATTGTGGAAGTAAATGTGTTTGAATAAACATAGTCTTGGGTTATGAGGAATCATGAGAATACTAGAGAGGATTTATCTGGATAGCCTATATCGAGGAAATGACATAAAATTCATGGATGTATGTTAATTTGAATTTTTGGATTCTGAGTATAAATTGGTCAATTGTTACGATGTTTTGATTGTATGTTTAGCATCCGTAAATGAGGTTTGGTTATTTTATAAGAAAAATATGATTAAAAAATCTATATTACATTAACACTCTATGGTAATGGATTATAAATCATATAATATTTTTGTGAATTTTATTTTTAGATGAGTTAATAATTTTTTGGAATCTATATCTAAAAATTATTACACAATATATTCTTATATTACATTACATTTAATTAGCTGACCTGCATATTTAATGTTTGTCATGCGGTATATTTTTTCTTCATCTCACATGAAGCTTCCTACTCTCTTCCTCATGGAGCTTTTTTGGTGAATTTTGATCACCAATATTTATTTATTAAATCCCATTTTGTGTAGCTAATCCATAGTAGGTTGTTTTTTTGGTTATCAATAATATCCCAATGTTCTTATGACTGTTTTGATATAATCTCTTGATTGAATAAATTTATGGTATTGATATTGACTGGTTTTGATCGAGGCTCATTCTTGTGATCATCAATACTTCCATTTCCTTGGATGTTATCCTTTGGAATATGGGTTTGATCATCACTCAAATCAATGTTTTCTACAAAAAAAACATATTAGTTATTATGTTTCAGGTATTTAAAGTATTTAAAATTTAGAAAAAAATTTGTTTTTATGAATAAATTAAATGATGAATTGGATTATTCTTTAGAATTACATTGGATCAAATTTCTTGTTGACCAAGAATGTGGCTACAGCTCAAGTGAGTGGACGCGGGATTATATAATTAATTGTTTAAAATGATCAATGTTTGTTTAAAATAACATGGGATATTGTTGTTTTCTTGATATATTATTACCCTGTTATTATCTAATTGTTGAAACAACTGTAATGAATTTTTTTTATGAAAAAGTGACAAATAAAATGTTTAATTGAATGATAAATGAAAATTTTCAAAATTATCCCTAGACCATGGTGATGTGATATTTTTATATTCTTGTTATTAAAAAATGCACTATGAAAAATGATGTAAAACCAATATGTGGCATTAGATTAAAAATATGGGTTTATTAAGGGATTTAATGGAGGATCTTCTTGATGGATATTAGGGTTCATATTTCAGGTCTTCTTCAGACAATGTAATGTTGGAATAAAACTTTAATGTTCATGGTAGTTTCGATTCCCAAAAATATGTGGCAGGTGGAAATTATTCCATGATTCAATATGTGTTTCGAATGGGAACATTGAATGTGTGGACAATGGGTGAGTGGATTCCACATGGATTTAATATAAATGAATCACTTCAAATGTTTTCTTATATACATGATTTTTTATCAATAAAAAAAAGTAATTGAGATGTGTATCAACACATTGTGGGTGAACATTGTGTGATTGTGGACCCTAGGATTACTACATCACACGACTGGTTGGTTTCAACCATTGAAATTATTGTTTTGAACTCAAATGCGATAAATAATTGTCGGATTTTATGAAATTTTTTCATACATAATGTATGAAGGGAATATCATTTGAATAAATCTAGTCCAATATGGCTAATTGACCTTTAGATCCGCTAACAAATTTACTGTAATTCCCAAAAATTGTGGAAGGTTTATTTCTTATCTATGTGGATTGATCTATCCTGTAGGAACTGATTGATAAATGGAATTTTTTTGGTAATTGTATTAATGGTTATTTCCAAATGATACAAGATATTAAATGTTTAAAAGTTGAAATAGATGATTGGTCATGTCTGAGACTTCAATGTTTGGAAAATTGTTCTTATTAAAAAGGGGTACATTAATATTATTTTTAAATTTTAATGTCCTCGTTATACTGGTTGACAATTTATTTTCTATGATATTAGTCTACGTTATTTCCAAATTTTAATGTGGGATCAAAATTAGAAAAAGTTTAATAAAAAAAATTATAAATTCAAAAATCTGTGTACACATTTATTCAATTAACTGTGTACTTTGGTACCTATGAATCATGAATGTCCTTTCATCACTCTTTGAGTAATCTCTTAAAATATATGATAATACCATTGAAGTAAAATATCCGTATTTTTTTTATGATTTTTGGTTGACTTTGATCTTATGAATCTATTTCCTACCAATGCTACTCGACTAGTTTATGGCATTAGGATAGATAATTATTTTTTGTATGAATTTTTTCCATCATTTTTTGATTTTCCAATGTGTTGGATAATCAAATATCATTATCACAACATTTTATTTGGATACGTATGAAAGAAATTATTCTATGAGGAATATGGAATCCAAATATTCACAAGGGAAAATATGGTAATTGAGACTCCTTCTAAACTCAACTATGATATATAGGGAAAGGATCACCCCACTCTACTATTGGAGGGCTCCTAATAATGATGTTTTAATGTTTATTCTGGTATTAAACTATCATTAGTAGGGAGTGGAAATCCTCCGTCGATGTGTAATATAGTCATCTCTCATCCTATGATATGTAAAATCATCCAGGTTCTAATGAGGACCATATTGAAGGTAGTCAGAACCAACCTATTTGTAATGGGACTAAAACCTCTAGATGTAGTAGTGATCATCTAGATTCCTCAGATAATATGGATTATTCTAGAGGTCTCACTAACACTTCAATCTTGTCATGGGTAGATATGGTTGTAATCAGCTTTGATCATGATGTTTTTGGAAATGAACTTATTCAGCAGGACATGAATGACATTCAGTTTGGTCTATAGAAAAATCTGGCATTCCCTTATAATTGAAATGTCAATAAAATATATACCTCAAACTCTAGTGATTCATATATGTCTAATGAGATCAGGGATGTTTATCTTGATTATATCAAGAAGTGTGAGTCTATTTCATTTTTTTCGTCTTTATAGGGTTTGTATTCCTAGACAATAAGGCTTGTAATTATCTTATAATTTTATTGTAAAGAAGATTTTTTTTGTGATACCATAGACAATGATACACTTGATGAATGTATAATTCAAAAGGATCTAAATATAAAATGTAAAATCTTTATTGAATACCTGAAGTGATTAAGGTCGCCTCAATGATTCACAATGGATATTGAATTGGGGATGTATCTTCATTTTTCGGTCAATTTAATAACATTGATCAGGGGGTTATTATAATTCATGAATATTTTGATATTATCGAGTTTCATTAAACAATGGTTGTAGATGAATTTAATATTAATCCCATGATTAACATTTGGAAAATTTTATAGATATATGGAGTATAAATCTGGAGTGTTGAAGAAAAACTATCCATTTAATCCTCTAATGAGGATCACAATCCTTGGACGAGGGAAATGAAATGGATATGAGGCCATCACCCACGTGGTCAAGGGACTTTTCAAGGATGAGGTGGATGATTTTGACCTTATGTCATTGAGGGAATACATTGTTTGAACCGTCCTTTTATAACTTATAAAATTACTTTTTTATATATATTAATAATGGGTTCTATCCCTAGACTGTATTCATATATGTGTAGTTGTCACGAGTGATGAGTTTAATTTCTTATATAGCGGTCTATGGAATGTGATAAATGACGATGTTCCTATATACCAGGATTGGCCCTGATAAATGATGAAATTATTATATACTATTTGTGGGCATAACTAATTCTAAAATTCTTATATATTAGGCTATACCAAGTAATTCATTATAAAAATCTTATATTCTAAGCTAGGTCTGAAGAATTAAAAAATGCTCATATATCGTGCTCTTCCCTGAGTAAATGATCAAATTTTAATATAGAGGGTTTTCAAACAATTGTTTTTATTTATACCATGGTTATATGTTTATGTTTTTATCATTTTTATATGGTTAGGGTTTATATGTTTGGGGGATATGCAATGAATCATTTTGGCATGATTTAGATTCATGTTATATTATTAAATGGTAATATGGTTATGGTTGGCATGATTGGGAGACAAGCTCCTAGAAATTTCAGCATGGAGATGAAAATTGTTATGTTATTCCATGGTTATAAATTTATGTTTTGTGTGGTTGGGATATATACTAAAATACATTCAATTAGTAGCTTAATCAGGTTGTTGTGGTTTTAATTAAATTATTTAATTAATTTATATAAATGTTTATTTTCATTAGAGAATGAATATTTTATCAGAATTGTTATATTAAAACCCATTGGTATGGACCTACATAGTTATACTCACACACTATTTGGCCCCCTAATTGAAACCCAGGATGTTTATGTGGATACAAGATTGAATAATGGAAATAGACCAAATTTTTAATATATTAGTGCTATATGGGGTGGAGCTTCATGATGGACCCATCATGAGATTCATGATCATGATATTTTGGGGTTATTGAGTCATTTATTTTTTAATATTTCTACCATGAAATTTAGTGACATTTGTGCCTAACATTTATTTATTTAGTTACTATTTAATAATCTATTCAGTTGTATTTATTAAGGATTTTTTATAGTATCATATTTTTTCCATTATTTCCACAATGTGATAGTTATTATTTAATATATATATCTTATTTCCACATTGTTTTAACTCCATAACAATGTGGTATATTCTACCCAATATTCTTATCTCATCCCCACTTATATTCAGTATCCTATAGTATATGAGGAGGCATGAAATAGGTCTTGTATCCAACCTATTTTTTCCATGTGAGACTGTTCCCCATCAAGGTATGTTACAATTTGTGATGGTACTATTCTTCTCTCCGCCAAATCATTTTAAATTTCAATATTTTATTATTTTTCAAGGATTTTAATAATATTATTGAGCCTATTAAATTCACTTACACATTCATGATAATGAAGCAACATGAATTCATTTATATTAAGATTTTATTCAACCAGATATATGAAAATGAAAAATATAATAAATACTAAAATATAAACTCAACCAAATCCTAATCTGAAAATAAGTTTTTAAATAAGTAATTAAATATGATTAATCTTGATTGAAAGAAATTTTTTTAAAATTTATTGATTTATATATATCATTAAAAGGTAATATAGATTAAAATAGGTAGTATATTTTAAAAAAATTACCAAATAGGATCATAGTATATTATAAATATAGGGAAATGATTTTTAATTTAATTTAAAAGAGTTAATATTGAACAAATTTTAATATAAAATAATATTTATCATGTTTGACTCCATGTCTATGTTTTCATTATGAATGTGTCATTTGATATTAAAAAACATGTTACATTGTATGAACCACGAAAATGTGCTCTGATTCTCATACAAATATTGGAAAATTATATATATGTCATATTTATCATAGAGGAATCAATAATACATCAATATATAATTCAATGTATCTTGTATGACTCAATCTAGGTCTTTCACATTTAAAGTGATATTTAATTTCAAATCATGTCTAACATAGTTAAAATGATGAAAATGAGATAACATTGTTTAAAAAATTTAGGAAAATTAATCCATAATTTATTTGTGATTATTTGGAATTATCTTAATGGAAATATGAAACATGTTGTGTTTAGTACGACAATGATTGTTTATTTTTAATAGAAAAGATTCATTTTGGTTTTAAACATGTGTCTTAATATAAAAAACCATGTAAATGAGATTGGATTGTTTTAAAACATTAAAAATTTTCCCATTTTCAATTTTTTATTCATAGAAATTTCCTATATTCCTATCCAACATAAAATATGGATAGAATGATTCAAAGGATTTATATTCAATACAAAATTATCATTTAAATTTAAAACCAACAACAAATACCGAAAACATCCAAAAACAAAATCAGATTTATTTCCAAATTTATTACATGAAACTATAATTAATTTGACATGTAGGGTTTAATAAAACATCAATCCAATATAGGAAATTTATAGTATTATTCAAAGTGTGTATTTTCAATGTATAAGTTTCATTTTATTTTAAAACACACCACACATATCCAAAACGTATGAAATGATATATTATATTCATGCATTAAGAAAATGATCTATGATTGATTTTAATTTTGTATGACTCAACTGAAAATTAATCTAATACACAATGACAACGGTATGACTAAAAGGATGTGTTCCAGAAGAAATATTGATTTTGTGTATGAAATTATTCAAAAATAAAAAACTGTGAAACTGAGAACATATTGATTTAAAACGTTTGGAAAATTATCCCAAATTTTTTCTGACATATATGAATTTTCCACATGTATATATGATACATGATTTTTATTTTATGACTCAAAATATGTTATTTCATTATTGAAGATTCATTTTAAATTATAATTTGTGTCATATAGTCAAAAAATAATAAAATGAGTTCATATAGTTTTTAAATTATGGGGAAATAATCCATAATTAATTTAATGTATATTGGAATTGATAGTACATCAATTTGACACCTAATGTTTCTTGTATGACTCCAACTGATTGTTTTGAACATAAATATTGCACTATAGTGTAAAATACAATCCTCATATCAAAAAATATGTAAACAAGATCATATTTCATGAAAAATGTTGAAGTTGATATATAATAAATTTTATAAATTTATTATTTTCATGCACATCATTCAATCACATGATCTGGTCAGTATGACTCCATGTGGTATTTATTCAATATAAATTCTTCAATTTAGACTAAATCACATTTCACATTGTAAAAAAAATGAAAATAATCATTTATTTTTTAAAAACATTTAGAAAAATATCATAAATCCATTTAAAATGTCTTTAAATTGACCCCACAAAAATCTAACACATTTTGTAGCTTTAATAAATCAAAGTATGTGTTTTCAATAAAAAAATTATTATTTTTGTTTAAAATTCAAGTACCATTGAAATAAATGATTAAACAAGATTTTTTTGTTTTAAACAATTGATCTAATAATAATTATTTAATTTGACACATGTTTAATGTTATAGAAAAACAATATAACGCCTGAATAGGCTTGTATGACTCAAAGATATTTTTTCCAATATAAAAGTTTTGTTTTAGATGAAAATGTAAACCGCATATATAAAATTTTGAAAATGAGAACATATTGTTTTCATAATTTGGTAAAACATTTAAGAATTTATTTGTGATGTTTTGGAATTTACCACAAATTAATCTAATTTGGTTGAAATGACTCAAATATTGTGTTTTCAATATAAAAGTGTCATTTTTGTTTAACACACAATTCATATTTACAAAACTGAGATAAAAACATGGATTATTTTTAAACCATTTTTAAAATCTCCATAATAATGGTCTGATATGTAAGAATTTATATCACATTAATCAAGAAAATGATTTGGCTAGTGAGACTCAAAGTGTATGTTTTCAATATAAAGCTATCATTTTAGTTGAAAATACACAAGGCAATGCCGAAATTGATAAAAATAGTTCTTATTTTTTTTCAAATTTAGGAAAAAACATATAATTTATTTGATTTTTATCTGAATCATCCTTACAAAAATATGACCAATGATGTGGGTGTTATGACATTATGTGCATGTTATCTATATAAATGTTTCTTTTTAGTGTAAAATGTGTATCACTGAGCCAAACAACTGTAAAAAATATTATATTATAATTAAAGATTTGTAAAAAATTCAATAATCCATTTTTTGAAAAGTAGGATTTGTCTTAACATTAATCCATCATGTGATGTGTCAACTGTGTCTCATAGAAAATGTTTTCCATATAAAACAGTAATTTAATTTCATATTGTGTGTAAAATTTTCATAAAGGAAAAAAATTTGTGAATGTTTTAAAAATATAATTAATCTAATACATAATTCATTTTTTATGTTTAAAAATTAAACACATTCTGATCTCAAACATTATGTGGATGGTAGGACATATAGTGTGTGTCAATAATATAAAATGTTCATTTTAGATTATTATGAAAGACACATATCAAAAATTGTTAAAACCATCTAAGATTAATTTTAAACATTGTGAAAATGCTCTATCAGTCATTAAAAATTTGTAGTAATTGACATCAAAAAAATATTATACATGATTCTACCTATATGACTCAAAGTTAGTGTTTTCAAATGAAAATTTTCATTTTTGATTAAATCACTAATCAATTATAAAAAATAAAGTATAATTTGAATATATGGATTTATATATTTATTGAAAAATTTCATAGTTTTTTTATGATTTTTTGGAACTACCGACACATTAGTCTGATACACAATGTGCTTGATATGACTCAAAGTGTGTGTTCTCAAATGAAAAGATTCATTTTTCAATAAAACAAGAATCACGCACATAGATTCATAAAAACAGGCTCATATAATATTCATTGTTTTTTACAAGGAACAATAATTTATTTGCAACATGTTGGAATATATCAAAAGCCAATTTATGAAATATGTGACTAGTAGGACTCAAAACATGAATTTTATATAAAAAAGATTCATTTTTTATTAGAGAATGTATGATATACAAAAAATTTAGAAAAAGGTCATTTAAAATTATATAAATTGTGTAAAATTGTTTTTATACATATTTAGATCTATAGGAATCAACCACACATTAATCTAACACATGATGTGTTTTGTGTGACTTAATGTGTGTGAGTTTTAATATAAATGTGTAAATTAACAGTAAAAAACTAATTGAAAATCCAAAACATAATAAATAATATTGGGTTCCCATGAAACATTATAATAATGATCCATAAATCATTTTTCATATTTAGTACTCTACCCAACATCAATCCAATAGACGATCTGTATAGTATGACACAATGTTTGATTTTTCAATATAAGTGTCATTCTCACTAAAAACATGTGTTACACTATTGAAACAAATAAATAAATATTAGATAGTATTGAAAATAATGTACAATGAACAATAATCCATTTTTCCATGTGGTAATCTACATGACATCAATATAAAATAGGATTTTTTGAGTATGACTCAAAGTGTTTTTTTTTCAATATAAAAGTTTTACCCTAGTTTAAAATTTTCATCACATATTCAAAACAATTAAATTAGGATTTAATTGTTTTTAAAAAAATAGGATAATGAAACATAATTTTTTTTTTATTTTTATGTGTTAACCTCACATTAGAAAACTCACAATGTGGTTTCTGTGACTCCATGTGCATGTTGTCAATATAAAATTCTCATTTTAGTATAAAAGAGATGTCACAAAGTCAAAAGATAGAAAATGATTTCATATTTTTGTCAATTATTTTCACAATAATCCATAATTCATTTTTGGCATGTAAGAATTTTTTTCAGATCAATCTAACAAATGATGGATTTAGTATGACACTATTTGTTTGTTTCCATTATAAAATTTTCATTTTAGTCTGAATCACACATAACATATCCAAAACATAATAATCTAACTCATTATCTATTGAAACATTAATAAAATAATCCATAATTCGTTTTTTTATAAATTAACTACAAATCAATCCAGAATTAAATGTTTCTATTAAGACTCTATGTGTGTGTTTCCAATGTTGAAGTGTCATTTTAGTTTAATACATTTGTCATATTTAAAAAACTATGAAAAAGATATGAGATTGTTTATAAATTTTTTGAACCCAGTGTATAATCTATTAGTGAAGTGTATGGATTGAACTCATGTCAATATAACTCATGATGTTGCTATTATTACCCAATGTGCATGTTTTCTATATAAAAATCCGATTTAAAAAAATGGTATTATTATTACCAACTATTTAACTCATTAGTATAAATAAAAATAGAAAATATCATTAATATATCCACTAATTTGAAATATAATTTATATATATTTTTAATTAAAAATATCTTTAAAAATTAAAATTTTAACTATAATATGACAGTATAATTAAAGATTATAAATTCAAGGAAATGATACAATATAATAGTAATTTAATTACTTAAATAATATAATATATCGTTGGTAAGTATAGTAATTAAAAATATAATTTATCATTTTAGATTATAAAAGATTAAATTTAATTAATTTTTATTTTTTAATACATTGTTACTAAAAGAAGCATTTTTCTAAAAGTGGAAGTCTCTTGGGTGGAGGTTTGTCTTTCAAAAATGAGTTATTCTTTTGTATATTTTATTTAACTTTTTTTATTAAATTTTAATAACACTACAATGTAAATATTTATCATGTAAATTTTTTATTTAAATGATAGTGTATGGTTATATTTATCTTTCAATATATTATTCTATAATATTATAATTCCAATTTTATTAAAATATTCTAATGTGGTTCTATTATATGGATGTTGTCATCCTTTATGTTTTCTATCATGTGTGATTCACTTTATCAGTTCTAAAATATTTTTCTGATAAAATTCAACAATATCAGGGCTAAACAAAAAAAAAGATATTTTGTGTCTTTAACAGTGCTAAAACTAAATCTACGATAATGGGGAAATTGTTATCATTTTATATATAGCACTAATAATTTTCACCCTTTATCGGCAGTTATTTAAACATTATAACTTTTAAGGTAACTCTAATAGTAATAATTCTATTTCTATTGATGAATCCAACACACAATGATAAGATAGCCATGTTTTGTAGTTGTGTGAATACTTTCATTATCTATGGTGTACCAGGATTACCAACCCATTGGTCCAAAATGGAAGGAATAATTGTGTTTTATAATATGATAGAGGAAAACACCCACCATAGACACCACATGATATACAATCATCCTCTGACCACCAATCCTCTATGGAAAATGAATAAATTGGGATTATTTATCACATTCATTATTATTGAATCCCACATTTTAATTATGTAACTTTTCATTAAATGGTACAAACAAAGGATGTATTAAGGTTTACATTCATGGATATATGGTAAAAAATAATAGATATATTAAACAATTAATCTAAATCAACTTGAAGATAACTTCATGAAATCACCATAGGGTACTTTTACAACATCTCATATCATTATGTGATAAATCAATGGAATGGGTGAGGATGAATCCCAATAAGGGAATCATAAAGGGATATATAATGCATGCGACCATGAGACATATCAATAAAATCTAGAGGAATAAATGTTAATAATGGGAAAGAGGAATATAATAGAAACAAGGCCATGAATCAAAACATTAAATACAGTTAAAACTATTATAATAGGTCATCATAAGTAGATCACTAATGTTTATCAACATTATTTCATATATGAAATTAGAAAAGTTATTAACCAAGGTTACTATAAATATGACATCTATTGACATTAAATTCATTATGAAATGAATTGGAGCACCATCAGGGAACACACATCATATGTATTAATTTCATGTGATTCATAGATATAGAAATAATTAATATCATTAATAATATTTGGAGAATAATTAATGGGATTCACTAAAAAATCCACAAAAATAAACGTTATTAAATACATGATCATTACATCAATTATATCCCATGAAAAAGGTATATGGGATCAGTTTAAGTAAATTCCCAATTAAAATATATAATTTTCAGTTATAGGTGAATAAATGTGGAAAATAATTTGTTTTTGTTATTCAAAAAAAGAAAATAATATTAAATTTTTAATGTAAATTATATTAATTTTAGCAGTAAATTATACGAAACAATGGTTATAAAACAACGTTCCCTAAAAGGGTATAATGAGAGGGGAAAAGGGTATACCATTGATGAAACATAATATTGAATTATGTGATCACATTAAGTATGTAGTGGTTTTTTTATTGGGAACTATGGTTTCCCACTTGTCCTTAAAGTGGATTTATAATAAAAATTTAAATTTGGGGAGCATTGAAGGAGAATTTTCATTATTTGAAGAGTTGTTCTTAAAACCAGAGGATTGAACATTGGTGGCATTAGGATGCTTGGGGTAATTCATTTGGATGGAAAATCACCAGAATTTCTTGGAGGATGGATTGGTAATGAAGGGGTATGGTGAAGTGTGAGTGTGTTTATAAGAAATGTTGAGGAATTATTCAATATTTTAAAATAAAGATCATTAAAATAATTGTTTTAAAAAATGAAAAATAATTGGCTTACCCGAAGTTTTTTGTAATTGTTTTGGTAAATTGGGACACATATTAATATATTTTAATCTACAAGAATATAAAAAAAAATTAATACTTTTTACAAGGAAATTTATGTATTCCATAAATAAATGATTTTAAAAATAAAATGTTTCTTTTTATCCATTACAGAGTCACATATAGTTTAGAAATTGATTAAATTTCCATGAAATAATTAATATTTAAAATATTATATGTTTAAGACATTTTTTGAGTTTATGTAAATATTAAATTATTTTTTCATAATTATGATGTCATAAAATATACTGAAAACCCCCATATTTATTTTTTAGTATTTATGAAAAAATAATGAATTTTATAAAATTAATTTAAATTCACCCTTGTATATTTAAAATGTTTTGATTAAAAATATATTTTTTATTTTATTATATTTATTCTCTAAATATTAAATTTCTATGTTTTAAATATAAAAATAATTATTTCCTTCTGAATAGTAGTTATTAAGGAACAATGAAATTTATAAAACATATAAATCATGCCATAGGGATTTATAAAATAATTTTATCACTAATATTTAGAAGAGGTATTGAAAAAGCTATTTATTTAAAAATAATAATTCTGAATACTTTAATATCTTATAAAATTAATTATATTTTCCCAAAAAAATATTATAAAATTTTATTTCCATTCAAAAACGAATTTATCAAAAACATATCAACTAAAAATATATTTTATTAAGATAAAAGATTCTTAAAATTAATCTATGGAATAAAAACATTTATTTATAAAATTGTAGATAAATTTTATATATAAAGGGACGAGAAATATAACCCCGTATTGTAATCTAAAAATTAAAAATATATTTTCTGTAAATACTACCATGAAATGTAACCATTAATTTCACTTGCATATTCACTATGCTTACAATGTGTGATGGTGGTAGTATCACGAAGTGTCCATGCTAACATAATCTTAGTGGAAAAATCTTCTAACATGATATTATCACAGATGGTATTTCTTTTAAGTTTCACCTTTAGAATCATGGCATTGGCTTGTTCAAGGAAAAAACCTAGTAATACTACCACTCCCATGCTTTAACAAATGTTATTCAAATTGCAGGAGTCTACTGGTTGAGGCCATCGATTCTCTTTTCTTTATCAATTATAATTTTTCATTACTACATATAATCACAAATTACAGTGATAAAATTAACTTCTAATGATATATAGTTCAATGGTCATATTGACCAATGTTCACATTTAAGCAACGATAATATACCTATTAAATACCAATGGACTCATTTCCCTTCAAACCTTATAAATATCAATTCATTATTTGGTTCAATATTCACTTATTGTTTCCCTATGGTTTTATTTTAATTTAATAATAAATTCATTTGTTTAATAATATTATTTTTCATTTTTATAGAATTTTCTATGGGGTGATGATTCTAGAGGATCATTTCAAACCATACATTCTAGTTTTATTTTTTTATTTTTATTTTTTACCCTATTATAATGATTTGACATTCAACCAGAATATTGTATTACTAAGAAAATGATCATTGTTAATGAGATAAAAACTTTTGTTTCACATTATTTTATACATGAATAATATTATATAATACTAAATATAAATTTATTCTAGTATCAAATATCCTTTTAAAAACATGGTTTTTACATTCATCTCTTCATATAAAATTTCATCAAAGAAATTTTAACTCATTTTATCATTTTAGAAAATGTATTCGTACTTCTGTATCATTTTCTTAAATAGTCCCCACATCCCTTAATTATATTTATTATTCATCCAAAACACTTTAAAAATGTGGGTAGTCTTGCTGCATTACACATTTTTTATATGGTTCATGATCTCCAAATAATATTCATCATTTTTTATTTAATGTTCCATTTGTACTACCCCTTAGATTTTGTACATGTGAGGGAGCATGTATGTAATTATCAAAGAGAGATATGTGGAATACATCATTAAATTTGGAATATTTGTTAGAAGTTATATCTGACAGGCCACAACTATTATAAAATCAAGAACCTCTATGGGGTTACTATAAATAGGTCTATGATTCAATTTTATTTCAAATCACACGACTATATTCCTTGGTGATATATAAAAGAATCATTTGTCTCTAAACCCAAACTAAATGTTCCATTGAAGGATGTTAGCATATATATTTTTCCAACTCTTAGTATCATTAATATTTTGTTCAATAAAATGATCATATTATGTCATATATTGCAGAATATTAGGCCTATGTGGGTTTCAATCACCATTTAGATCCCAGCATGTATGATTTCTACATCTATTCTCATATTAATTTTCCTAGGGTTCTATTTTAATACTTGAATGGAATTATTCATGAATAATAACTTAACTAATAGAAGGTTATGATCACATCAACCATTAAATTCAACTATGCATGTTATCTGCATTCCCTTGAGTGTTTGAATATTCCATTCAGATTTGACATCAATTTAGAGGTGATTAGAGGTACTCAAAATAAATTCATTATTCATAAAAAAATTAGACATCTACAAAATTTTTAAGTTAAACATTGATCATGAAAAAAATGATAAAAACTGGAACCACATGCAGACTCACCACTCCATTTATATATATCATGACAAGTTATTCGTGTGGGAATTCATCATGAATAGTGATTAAATGGGTATTCTTGGAGATTCAATTCATTGGAATATATTTTTAATTTTTTTCATTGGATTTTCATTGGAGAATAGTGAAAAAGTGCAAAGTAATATTTTCCTACATCCATGTAGGTGTGGATAGTGTTTACAATACCCCTTTATTAAATTATTCATATTACATCACATACTATCCTACCAAGAACCATAATGTGTAATAATATGTCTCCCTTTTCATATTATCTCACCAATAATTATTATGAAATTCCTTATTGATTTTTCATTCTATAATGTATTGATAGTGTATATATATGAGCTTAATATATCATATACTTATCTATCTATATGAATAGTGGAACACATAACATTGTATGAAATTTCATTGCTACTTCTTGTCTAATTTTGAAGTCAATAAACTATCAATTCTTCATAGCCTTTATCATCTATTGAATAAAAGGGTATTATAATTGATCTCTATTGATCCATTAATTCAATGATGGTTGAGAAATGATTTTGGATAGGTTTTATGATATCCCTTCCCTTATTATTCCCTAGTCTAACATTATTATATCCTTGATCAATGGATCACCTTGAATCCTCACCATTTCATGAACAATTTTATCATTAATAATTAATTTATCTGTTGCATTGTTCTCTCTTTTTGGGTGATACTTATATGAATAGTCATAGACTTTTAGTTGTATGAACCATTTCTTTTGTCTCATGATAAAATCATTTTTTATGAATATATAAATAAAAATTTTTCTTTCTCTGTATATATCACATTAATCCAAAATAATATAGTTCATCCATAATTTTAGAAAAAAATAATTAAAATTAACTCCATGTCATGCATATAATAATTTTTCTTATGAGGATTTAACTATTGAGATGAAAAAGCAATTACAATGTAAATTCTCATGGGGATGCTCCAAATAAATTTTATAGATGAATCACTATAAGTATTAAATCCTTCACCGATAAAGGGATTATTTAAACCATATACAGAAAGAAATATCATCCTCAGTTCATGGAATAATTTTTCACACTCATCTTTTCATATGAATATAGTTCCTTTTCAATTTAACTTGTTTGGGGGATTAGAATGTCCTGGATAGTTTTTCATTATACAACTATTATATCCTACTATACCAATACAACTATCAAATTTAGTTTATTTTTAAATAAGAGGACACTGCTCTACAACCACTTTCAAGAAATTGTCAACTGAGAATATTTCATTGGTAAAAATGATCCACAATAATGAAACATCTTGTAACAAAAAATCAATTTTTTTATTTTCGAATTTACATTTACATTCATAGAGTTTTAAAAAAAATTCCATATATGATCCTCATGTTCCCCATTAATTTTTGGAATTAAAATAATATCATCAATAAAAAATACCATAAACCTGCCAAGGAATTCCGTGAAGACTATATTCATCATATACATAATGGAAGTTGGTGCATTATTCTTGATGTTGGTCATCACAAAAAACTCATAACGCCCATATCTGTCTTGTAATGTTGTATTTGGAATATCATCTTTCTCACACCTCATTAATGATACCACTATTTGAGTAAAATCATGGAGAAGAATTATTGACCATATATATGATCAAATTAATAATTACTATTATAGAGTGTGTACATGTTTTTCATTATTATCCAAATATGTTCTTCATAATCAATTCATAGCCACATTGTTTCACCCTTATTCATCTAGAAAATAGATTTTCCCTAAGGAGACACACTTTTTCAGATAAATCCCTAATCCAAAAAAACATTAAATTATTTCATTAATGTCACGACCCGCCCTCGGGGTCCGTGCCGTGACTACCCCAAGCCCGCCTTCCATAAGCCAGGGGCTGGCGACTAGCACCAAGGCGTAAATCCCGGTAAAAAGGGAAGGCATTGCCTTTGTAAAGTAAACAGACACCACAGAGTAAGCAAGCGGAAAGTAAACACTAAACAAAAGCAGAGTACAACTGAAAGTGCGGAAAAGTAAATGGGCCAGAATACAAACCCAAACTGAAAGTAAAGTACAACTCGAAAGGGAAAACAGCAACTGAAAAGTATAAGTCGCTACTCCGAGCTGTCCACTGGAAATCCCACCTGAAGGGTGGGTACAGATAGCTCCTCTGCTCCACGGGTCCCGCCGTCCGCTCCGTGCACGTCCCGCCCAGTGGTCCACCTCCAGGTACCGTCCCGCTCTGCAAGCCTCAGCTAAGGTCAACGCTGTCCGTCGTCTGCATCCAACACAACGTAGTGCGGGCAAAGCCCATGAAGGGGTGAGTATAATCTACTCAGTAGGGACCCCGAGACCCCTGAAGGTCTCTCAAATCCACAATGGATAAACCACGAAGAAAGGTACAATCACGAAGTAACAACCGACACTGCTTAGGTATATGCCCATACATATACCTAAGTCATCAAATTTAAATACGCTCCAACCTCCGAGCCCAAGTACAACTCAGTCCACACAGGAAAGTAAACGTATTCCACACAGGAAAGCGAAACGTAATCCACACAGGAAAGCAATAGGATTCAGCTCACACAGGTATACATCTTCAAGGACGATAAAGATGATCTCTGATCCATCTAAGTCGTCGGACCCACGAAGGATCGATAGGTAACTAACCCCCGCAAAAGACCCACATAGGATCGGGCCCACACAGGACCTGTAGGCGCTGGTTCACACAGGACCGCTGAGCGCAAAGACCCACACAGGATTGGACCCACACAGGATCGGGCCCGCACAGGACCTGTAGCACTGATCCACGTAGGATCGCTGAGCACTGAAGTCGTCGTCGTCGAATCCACACAGGATCGGGCCCACACAGGACCTGTAGCACGGATCCACGTAGGATCGCTGAGTGCTGTAGTCGTCGTCGTCGAATCCACACAGGATCTCTGTACTGTCGCCGTCGCAGTCACAGTAGCAGTAGTAGCAGTAGTAGTCACAGTAACAATCGCATCCAGCACTAGGGTTCCCGCACACAACAAGCTCGTTCGGAGGGTCCGTTCCACGAGCCGAGAAGCTGATACATCAACTGTCACAAAGTCCAGAGTTGATGTATCCAAAAGTTCTGTATCGTCAACAGGAACTCAACGCAACAGACGGCGCGTCGATCGGACGCCCGGTCTGAGAGTTATTGGCATTTTCGTCCCCGGGGCCCGGTTGGTTTTAAGGCAAAACCAACCCGACCGTACTCCACCTGCATCCAAACCTCGGGCGGAGTATGCCAAAAGATCCGTCTCACTAAGAGGAACACAACAAAGCTGACGGCACGTCGATCGGACGTCCGTAGCTCAAGATATGAGCGTTTCCGCTCCGAAGGCCCCGTTGGTTTCGTGAACGAACCAACCCGGCCGAACTCAAAGTAATCCGAAACCTTGAGTGCAATAAAAGGAAACTACCGACTCGATCCAAGGATCGCATCGCCGCTGACGGTTCGTCAATCGGACGTCCAGTCTGAAAGATATCAGCCTTTCCGTCTGACACCCACCCTGGGAAACTTCCCAGGAGGTCACCCATCCTGATCACTACTCTAAGCCAAGCACGCTTAACTACGGAGTTTTAACCACGTAGGCTCCCGAAAAAGAAGGTGCGCCTTGAGTATAGTATACCGAAACGACCGTCTCGATCCAAGGATCGCGTTGCCGCAGACGGTTCATCGATCGGAGGTCCGTGGCTCAAGTTATGGCCAAAAGACCGAAGTCGTCTCGAAAACGGGGGGTCCGGGTCTGGGCCGACCCGACCCGACCCCCCTGGTCTGACCCGACCCGGATCCGACCCGAAACGGGTCGGACCGACCCGGTCCGCTGGACCCGGCCCGGCCGGTGGCGGCGCGGCGGCGCGGCCCGGCCAGCGGCGGCGCGGTCCGGCCAGCGGCGGCGCGGCCAGGGGGCCACGCATGTGCCGCACGCGGGGGGGGGGGGGGGGGTAAACCCACCCTTTTTCGGATCTCGGCCGGCCTAAGGTCGGCCGTTTCTTTCTCACGCGGGACCCGCGGGTCCCGCCTCCTAACCAAACAGGCGGCCGGCGCGGCCGGCCGCCTTCTTCTTCTCCGCCGCGGCCGTAGCTGCGGCTCTTCCTCGATCTCCGGCCGCCTTCTGGCTGCTCCGCCGCGGCCGTAGAGCCGCGGCCTTCCTGTTCTCCGGCGCCGGCGAGGCCGGCGCCCCTGGCTGCTCCGCCGCGGCCGTAGGGCCCCGACCCTTCATGATCTCCGGCGCCGGCGGCCCGGCTGGCCGCAGGTCGCCTCCTTGTTCCGCCGCGGCCCGTCTCCGGCCGCGGTCTCTTTCGTAAACAACGACGCGGTGTGTCGGCACCGCGTTTCTTCGTCGCAGCTCGCTCCGGCCATTAATTCTTTTGTTCCTGCGCGGTTGCGACGACACCGCGATGTCTCCGCTAAATTAACACGAAAGAATAGAAGGGGGAGGAGAATCGGCCGTGTTCGTGCGGTCCGGTCTCCTCCCGTTATAACATTATCAGTTGGCCAATCGTATAAACACAACAATGAATGTTTCACAATTTTTAATAAAATTTGGAACTACGCCCAACGGATTATTCTTTCATGTTCGAGGGAATGAAAACACGTAATTTAAAAAGGACAAACCCCCTACCTTGAAAATTGACGTCACACGTCGGTTATCGCGGAGGAAGGCGTCGCGGCGTCAGACGTAGATTCTGTGGACGTCGGGGTGCGTCCGAGGAGGGAACGCCGTCTCTTCACTTGTCGCTTAAGATGAAGAAGAGAGGTACGTTGTCGTTGGCGATGATTACCACGGTCGGCGACTTCTCCCTTGTCGAGGAGGAAGACGGAAAAATCTGGGACGCTGAGTCTCGATGGTCGTGGGATCGATGTTCTTTGTCGGAGAAGAACCGTTCTTCACGTTCTTCGTCGAAGACGAAGAAGATCTTCAAGTTTCTCAACGGTTCTCCCAATCCTCTCAAGTAACAAAGGAACTAACCCAAAAATAAATCAAGCTTACACTTAATTTATTAACACAACCCAACCTTTGGAATTCAAGAGTTTGAATTTCAAAAACACAAAATTAAACTCACTTATTAATTATACATGAGTTGTATAATTAATTAAAAGTTAAGTTGTCAAGCCTTAAAGAGGGAGAGAGGGGAGTTAAGGAATTTGAGGGGTTTTGGCACATTAAGTGAAAGGGAGTTTAAGGGGGTAGAAGAGAGTTAAGGGGAAGGTGAAGGGTTGGGGCTCGTGTGGGCCCCACCTCACCTTAATCCTCACTTGGTTAGTTAGGAAATTGTGATTCCACCCCAACTTCCACACTTAGGATATAACCACTTAAGAATATAAATAAAATAAATATTGTATAACAAATTTATTTTACTCTTCATTTCATCCAGAAAATTAAACATCTCCTCCTAGGCAAACGCAACTTCGGGAAAGGTCTCCTTAAGCGAATATCGGCGCTACGAGTTCATCGGTGTCCTCGGATTTCAATTCCGAGCACCGGATCAAAAGTTAGGAAATCCCGCTCGTTCGTTCACTGAACGTACCCGAGCCAAACTTCGGAAATTAATTCTGGGCACTCCGGGCCTCGGAATCAGGTGCCGTAAGAAACCGCGCTCTTGTAAAATTCCAAAGAAAATTAAGAAAAAATTTCCTTTGAATTTTACGGGTCTTTACATTACTCCCACCTCAGGGCTTTACGTCCCCGTAAAGATACATCAAAAACTAGGGAAACAAAAGAGGGTACTGAGCACGCATCTGAGCCTCCCGCTCCCATGTGCTCTCCTGGAGATTCCCGTGCCGCCATCTGATGCGCACAAGAGGAATCGATCGCCCACACAGGACCCACTCCTGTCGATCCTCTATCTCCACCGGGACCTCCGTAAAAGTCGCCCCATCGTGAACGTCAAGCTCCCCATGGTCAATGATGTGCGTCGGGTCGTGCACGTATCTCCTCAGCTGGGATACGTGGAAGACGTCGTGCACCCGGTGCAACTGAGGTGGTAGAGCCAGGCGATAAGCCACCTCGCCAATCCTGCTGAGGACCTGGAAGGGTCCGATGAAGTGCGGAGATAACTTGCCGCCTTGGCCAAATCTCCGAATACCACGTTGAGGTGAGACCCGCAAGAAGACGTGGTCACCACCCTCGAACTCCAGTGGCCTCCGCCTCCTGTCAGCATAAGGCTTCTGCCGGCTCTGAGCTGTACTCATCCGCCCCTAGATGACCTGGACCATCTCAGGTCCCACAAGAGCTGCAAGATTTCTTCTTTTATGATAAGAGAAATCTGGTCTCATCCCCTGGATGAACCACATTCTTCGCATAATACAGTCAATCCTAACATGGATGATACTAATCCATACCAAGGATGACGTCGTAAGGCCTCGACGCTACTACTAAGAGATCCAACCGTTACTCTCGCCTCCAAGGGTTGAGTCACACTGTCGGCATTAGTGTGTGGTAACTAGGTCTCCTCCAGTAGATGTCTCACAAGTGAGGGTCAAGTCAACAGCCAAAACTGGAACCTCTTAGTAACATCACGAAAGAGGACAGGAACGAAAATATCACAAAGGTATGCGTCTTTTATTATTGCAGCTCATAATACAAGACGCTACACAAATGCAACAAGGAACCAGAAGTGCAAAGGATGTATCCACTAGTTCTGCTCCTGTCCATAGGCTCCCAGAGATCCATGATCGAAGGCCTCGGCTGCCTGAAGTTGAGCTCTTGCATGTTCACCTACTCCCTGTGGTCGGGGTGGACCTCCTGGTGGTGGTGGTGGTAGAGCCTCAAAACGTCACCCACCACCTGCTGCTCGGCCAGCTCCTCTTCCTCGTCTGCCTCCTCCCTGCGGACCGCCACAGTCGAACCTCTGCCTCTGCCTAGGTGGTTCCTCAACCGTCTGCTGCTCCTCCGCATGGCGGGTCGGGCAGTCACGAGCCATGGGGCCTTGCCCGCCGCATGCAAAGCACTTTCTTCCACTCAAAAGACTGGCTCCGCGCTGTGTGCCCTGCACTGCTGAGCCAGTGCCCTGAGGTCGTCTGCCTGAAGGTCTGGTCTGTCTGGACCCCTGAGTCATCTGTCGGCTACCTTCTACCGAAGACTCCGCTACGTGCCGCCCTGCGGTGGGTCTCTGTGCTGGTGTAGACTCAGCAAGGAAGATCTCGATCAGAAGGGCCCACTCCAGTACATCTGTCTGAGTCGGTATGCTGAGGGAGATCAGCGATGCCCTGATCTCGTGTCTCAAACCCTGCTCGAAGGTCCGGGCCCGGAAGAATGGGTCCCGTACCATGTCGGTCGAGTAGCGCGAGAGATCGGTAAATCTCGCCGAGTACTGAGAGACCGTCATGCTGCCCTGCCGCAGCTGTAGAAGCTCCTGGATACGCACCGCACGAAGGGTGGCTGGGACGAACTCCGAGAGGAAGAGGCTCTCAAAGTCCGTCCAAAGAAGAGATGCCTCATCGTGCACCTGGAGCATCAAGATCCACCATCGTCCTGCTCCTGCGTGTAGTAGGCTCGCAGCGAGGATCACCATGAGGTCTGCTGGTGTCCTCACTAGCCTAAACACTCGTACCACTGCCTCCAGCCAGTCCTCTGCTGCCTGGGGATCCGTCTCCCCGTGAAACCTGGGCGGTCGCTGGCGCTGAAACTCATGCAGTGCGCTGAGGCGACGTGCATCGTTAGCGGCTGGTGCTGGAAGTATCGGGGGCTCGGCGGGTAGTGCTACCGCCGGTGCCACTGCTGACAAAGGGCCCTGCACCGAGGCCTCGTCGCTCGGTGGGCTGTCGTCACGCTCAACTCTCGGAACCCTAGCTGGCTGCCGTCGTGGGGCCATCCTGAATAGGAAACAGGTGCGCCACAGTCAAACAGTATACCTGGTGAGCTGACACAATGAAATCACAAAGAAAACTTTGAAACACACACGCAATCAATGTTTTCGTGCATTAAGTCGGAAATCAGAAGTCAGGGTCCTGGTGTACGGATACGTCGGCCGCCGCACCAACACTGGACTCCCTGGACTGATAACCACACTCAATACGCTAAACATTATTGCTTCACATAGAAAAGATCAGAGTTCGCGGTAGAACCAAACTCCTCTGATACCAATTTGTCACGACCCGCCCTCAGGGTCCGTGCCGTGACTACCCCAAGCCCGCCTTCCATAAGCCAGGGGCTGGCGACTAGGGCCAAGGCGTAAATCCCGGTAAAAAGGGAAGACATTGCCTTTGTAAAGTAAACAAACACCACAGAGTAAGCAAGCGGAAAGTAAACACTAAACAAAAGCAGAGTACAACTGAAAGTGCGGAAAAGTAAATGGGCCAGAATACAAACCCAAACTGAAAGTAAAGTACAACTCGAAAGGGAAAACAGCAACTGAAAAGTATAAGCCGCTACTCCGAGCTGTCCACTGGAAATCCCACCTGAAGGGTGGGTACAGATAGCTCCTCTGCTCCACGGGTCCCGCCGTCCGCTCCGTGCACGTCCCGCCCAGTGGTCCACCTTCGGGTACCGTCCCGCTCTGCAAGCCTCAGCTAAGGTCAACGCTGTCCGTCGTCTGCATCCAACACAACGTAGTGCGGGCAAAGCCCGTGCAGGGGTGAGTATAAGCTACTCAGTAGGGACCCCGAGACCCCTGAAGGTCTCTCAAATCCACAATGGATAAACCACGAAGAAAGGTACAATCACGAAGTAACAACCGACACTGCTTAGGTATATGCCCATACATATACCTAAGTCATCAAATTTAAATACGCTCCAACCTCCGAGCCCAAGTACAACTCAGTCCACACAGGAAAGTAAACGTATTCCACACAGGAAAGCGAAACGTAATCCACACAGGAAAGCAACAGGATTCAGCTCACACAGGTATACATCTTCAAGGACGATAAAGATGATCTCTGATCCATCTAAGTCGTCGGACCCACGAAGGATCGATAGGTAACTAACCCCCGCAAAAGACCCACACAGGATCGGGCCCACACAGGACCTGTAGGCGCTGGTTCACACAGGACCGCTGAGCGCAAAGACCCACACAGGATCGGACCCACACAGGATCGGGCCCACACAGGACCTGTAGCACTGATCCACGTAGGATCGCTGAGCACTGTAGTCGTCGTCGTCGAATCCACACAGGATCGGGCCCACAGAGGACCTGTAGCACTGATCCACGTAGGATCACTGAGTGCTGTAGTCGTCGTCGTCGAATCCACACAGGATCTCTGTACTGTCGTCGTCGCAGTCACAATAGCAGTAGTAGCAGTAGTAGTCACAGTAACAATCGCATCCAGCACTAGGGTTCCCGCACACAGCAAGCTCGTTCGGAGGGTCCGCTCCACGAGCCGAGAGGCTGATACATCAACTGTCACAAAGTCCAGAGTTGATGTATCCAAAAGTTCCGTATCGTCAACAGGAACTCAACGCAACAGACGGCGCGTCGATCGGACGCCCGGTCTGAGAGTTATTGGCATTTTCGTCCCCGGGGCCCGGTTGGTTTTTAAGGCAAAACCAACCTGACCGTACTCCACCTGCGTCCAAACCTCGGGCGGAGTATGCCAAAAGATCCGTCTCACTAAGAGGAACACAACAAAGCTGACGGCACGTCGATCGGACGTCCGTAGCTCAAGATATGAGCGTTTCCGCTCTGAAGGCCCGGTTGGTTTCGTGAACGAACCAACCCGGCCGAACTCAAAGTAATCCGAAACCTTGAGTGCGATAAAAGGAAACTACCGTCTCGATCCAAGGATCGCATCGCCGCTGACGGTTCGTCAATCGGACGTCCAGTCTGAAAGATATCAGCCTTTCCGTCTGACACCCACCCTGGGAAACTTCCCAGGAGGTCACCCATCCTGATCACTACTCTAAGCCAAGCACGCTTAACTACGGAGTTTTAACCACGTAGGCTCCCGAAAAAGAAGGTACGCCTTGAGTATAGTATACCGAAATGACCGTCTGGATCCAAGGATCGCGTTGCCGCAGACGGTTCATCGATCGGAGGTCCGTGGCTCAAGTTATAGCCAAAAGACCGAAGTCGTCTCGAAAATGGGGGGTCCGGGTCCGGGCTGACCCGGTCCGACCCCCCCTGGTCTGACCCGACCCGGGTCGACCCGACCCGGATCCGACCCGGTCCGCTGGACCCGGCCCGGCCGGTGGCGGCGCGGCGGCGCGGCCCGGCCAGCGATGGTGCGGTCCGGCCAGCGGCGGCGCGGCCAGGGGGCCGCGCATGTGCCGCACGCGAGGGGGGGGGGGGGGGGGGTAAACCCCCCCTTTTTCAGATCTCGGCCGGCCTAAGGTCGGCCGTTTCTTTCTCACGCGGGACCCGCGGGTCCCGCCTCTTAACCAAACCGGCGGCCGGCGCGGCCGGCCGCCTTCTTCTTCTCCCCCGCGGCCGTAGCCGCGACTCTTCCTCGATCTCCGGCGGCCGGCGAGGCCGGCCGCCTTCTGGCTGCTCCGCCGCGGCCGTAGAGCCGCGGGCTTCCTGTTCTCCAGCGCCGGCGAGGCCGGCGCCCCTGGCTGCTCCGCCGCGGCCGTAGGGCCACGACCCTTCATGATCTCCGGCGCCGGCGGCCCGGCTGGCCGCCGGTCGCCTCCTTGTTCCGCCGCGGCCCGTCTCCGGCCGCGGTCTCTTTCGTAAACAACGACGCGGTGTGTCGGCACCGCGTTTCTTCGTCGCAGCTCGCTCCGGCCATTAATTCTTTTGTTCCTGCGCGGTTGCGACGACACCGCGATGTCTCCGCTAAATTAACACGAAAGAATATAAGGGGGAGGAGAATCGGCCGTGTTTGTGCGGTCCGGTCTCCTCCCGTTATAACGATATCAGTTGGCCAATCTTATAAACACAACAATGACTGTTTCACAATTTTTAATAAAATTTGGAACTACGCCCAACGGATTATTCTTTCATGTTCGAGGGAATGAAAACACGCAATTTAAAAAGGACAAACCCCCTAGCTTGAAAATTGACGTCACACGTCGGTTATCGCGGAGGAAGGCGTCGCGGCGTCGGACGTAGATTCTGTGGACGTCGGGGTGCGTCCGAGGAGGGAACGACGTCTCTTCACTTGTCGCTTAAGACGAAGAAGAGAGGTACGTTGTCGTTGGCGATGATTACCACGGTCGGTGACTTCTCCCTTGTCGAGGAGGAAGATGGAAGAATCTGAGACGCTGAGTCTCAATGGTCGTGGGATCGATGTTCTTTGTCGGAGAAGAACCGTTCTTCACGTTCTTCGTCGAAGACGAAGAAGATCTTCAAGTTTCTCAACGATTCTCCCAATCCTCTCAAGTAACAAAGGAACTAACCCAAAAATAAATCAAGCTTACACTTAATTTATTAACACAACCCAACCTTTGGAATTCAAGAGTTTGAATTTCAAAAACACAAAATTAAACTCACTTATTAATTATACATGAGTTGTATAATTAATTAAAAGTTAAGTTGTCAAGACTTTAAGAGGGAGAGAGGGGAGTTAAGGAATTTGAGGGGTTTTGGCACATTTAGTGAAAGGGAGTTTAAGGGGGTAGAAGAGAGTTAAGGGGAAGGTGAAGGGTTGGGGCTCGTGTGGGCCCCACCTCACCTTAATCCTCACTTGGTTAGTTAGGAACTTGTGATTCCACCCCAACTTCCACACTTAGGATATAACCACTTAAGAATATAAATAAAATAAATATTGTATAACAAATTTATTTTACTCTTCATTTCATCCAGAAAATTAAACATCTCCTCCTAGGCAAACGCAACTTCGGGAAAGGTCTCCTTAAGCGAATATCGGCGCAACGAGTTCATCGGTGTCCTCAGATTTCAATTCCGAGCACCGGATCAAAAGTTAGGAAATCCCGCTCATTCGTTCACTGAACGTACCCGAGCCAAACTTCGGAAATTAATTCTGGGCACTCCGGGCCTCGGAATCAGGTGCCGTAAGAAACCGCGCTCTTGTAAAATTCCAAAGAAAATTAAGAAAAAATTTCCCTTGAATTTTACGGGTCTTTACAATTAATTCCTCAAACTTTATATTTTTCATTCTATATAGTTATATGATATCGTCATATATATATTTATGAGTTCAAGGGGAACTACTATCTCTCATTCTAGGTTAGTTTTATGCATCTCGTTTAGAAATATGTCAATGTATTACTGAATGATGGAGACTTTTTCTATCATTATACTTTCATTTTCATCTCCCTTTTCACTAATCATCAATATAATTAATTTTATATGAGGTGCATCTAAACAAAACTAATGTCAGGATATAACTCCTATAAAAATGAAATAAACATTTTCTTTCCACAATAATGATATTTCCTTTCTTCTAGATAAGATCATTTAATTTCACATTGAAAGATACAAAATCAATAGTATTGTGTTGAATTTCAATGTGGGAATGACTACAATATTTCTGATGAGAATATACTCACCAAAGATCATACAATGGATTATATACACTTTTGATACAAGGATAATTAATCACGGAATATTGACTAATATATCTACTTCTACATGTTCATGTATTGAATAAATATTCTCCACAAACATAGTTAAAATAATGTAATGTGTCTATCATGAATCAAACAAATTACTTGTTATCATTGAGAGGAAAAATAGTGTACCTTCCACCCCATAATTATGAGTATCTACTTTAGCCATCCAGATATAAATTTCCTAATCTTACTCTATTGGAAAATTATTAGGTTGATCGTGGTTCCCCTCTATTATCTCCATATTTGGATGTTGATTGAAAATGTGCCAAATAATTCCACACATGATTAAACTGATGTTCCTATTGGACCTAAACTATATTCCATTTTTCATTGGTGTTGATAGGTTGAGGCTTCACCTCAACGTGATTGTTTATAGTTCTATTGAAATCTATTCTATGATTTTATCAAGTTCCACTAGCAATAATTTATTTCCATGAATTCTTCTTTGCACATTTATTTATCCAGGGATGTTTTAATTAAATTACTCCAATTCTATAATCTTTTTTATTCCATGAGTTTTTATCTGTTTCTCTCTTCCTTAAATTCAATATACACATCTATTACATCAATTCAAACTCCAATTCAACTATCATACCACTCTATATTGTTTCATTATTGCATTCATAGTCTTTATTTAAAATAGTACACTATATATGGCCTCATATTCAACCAAATAATAGATCATCCTTTTCTTTAGTATCCAAAACAATGTTATTGGTGTATCGAGAATGTATTGTATGTTCATATGAGATAACTGCCTCAATTAATTGTCATTATAAATCAAAACTAGATATTATTTTTTAATGTTTTCTCATCAAACACTGATAATATTTGTTAGAAAATATTCTGTTGATATTTTACAAATCCAGAGAATCAATATCCTTTGGACATCATGTTTCTAGTTTGTGGCACCAAATGAATAGTTTCTCCATCAATTTAGTATACTAATATGGTTAATTTTTCATTATATGAACAATAGTGATTAAAAAAATATCATTCATGTAGTGGGTATCCATTGTTCCATAATTAATGGGATTTTAGATCATTGATTGAAGGTGGAATGTAATGCATAAAGGACTCCATGGAATGATTTTCTCTTTAAGGTGAATCTAGTGTCTCGACTTGATTCATCTTATTTTTCATAACATGGGTTACCTGTCTCATCATCCTTATGAGGTTTTCTGTTTTACCTTACATGAAAAACCATCCATGCTTCATCGATTTCACTCATTATAAATGATGTTCCTACTATTTCACATAATATTTATACATGCAGAAATGATAGGTGAAAAATATGTTACTTATACAAATATTTTAATTCTAGAGAATTATTTTCCTTAAGACATCGTTAATTAATATTTTATTAAACTACTCTAATAACAATTCCAATTTTTTAAATATCCTTTATAAGTGTTCATAACAATATTATGACAACCCTTCTTTTTATTACAACTTAAACATGCTTTATTACATAAATCTTCACTTGATACAACAAAGAAGATCGAGAGGTTTACTGTCTTTGGGGCTTAGGATCATTACATAAAAACTTTAAACATGAAATAAAACATCTTTATTGATAACTTCCGTTACATGACCACTACATTCTTTCGTACTTAGAATTGTATGGGATAACCTGAGGACATGCATAAGAAAAGGGTGAGCTATAAAGCCCTGTAAGAGAGTACACAATGAATAACATGAGTAGTTCAATAAATGTTAGGAAATAGGAATATCAATAGATCATATGAGTAACATGAACATAAATTCATGATAAAGCATGATAATCATAACATGGAAATGTGGCAACAACACTTAACATTGAATTAGCTTGAGCCAAGGCTCATTGCACATAGAGCATGAGTAAACCCTCATTTCACTTGAAGCACAAGTAAACCCTCGTTTCACTTGAATTATCACGAGTCAACACTCATTTCACATGACGTATCATGATACTATACATTACCCAATGCATTGGAGCGCTATAAGGGCGCACCCTTCTTAAACATTTCATTTCATGCATAAGTGTGTCACATGGATCATAAAACATGGATTCATAAAACATAATCATTTATTCCACGATAAAGGAATGTGGAATTCATGCATGAAAATTTATAATAAATAATTAAATGTGCATAAAGGTCAATACCTTTGATGGAGAAATGGGCATGGTATTCACTGCACAATGATATTGGCTTAGAAAATCGGTGTGATTTCGGCAGCGTAACGGTGTGACATAAGAATTCATAAAATTTGATGAGAGAGAAGGGGGTTACTCATCATATTTACATGTAATGGACAGTAAGGAGGTCATATAGATACATGTCCTAACAATTGAAAAGGAATTCAGATTCATGATACAAAAGTATTTCTTGAATATAAAAGAGGAGAAAAAAGTTCCTTTCGGAATTTCGACATAGTAATGGGTGTACATGGGAGGCATTTAATGAGAGAGAAAGGGGTATCCCATCATTAAAAAAATAAGAGGGCAGTATGGGGGAGGTGTGAAACCATACCCCAACATTCATAATTGAAATTAAAAGGGCAATACAACTTAAAGAATATTGAAAAAAATGAGAAAGGAAGAAAACAACCCTCACTTGGAAGTGTGCTTCCAAAGGCTAGAGAGAGGCTTGTGAGAGACTTCTTGGGAGATTGGGGCACCTTGAAAGGATTCTAGAGAGAGTAGGGCAGAGGTTGGACGAACTTCAAGGGATTTGAGTGATGAGGAGGTGGGAGCTTGGGTGGGTTTATATAAGAAAGGTGAGGGAATTGTTTATTATTTAGGTTTGGGACCCCTTATATTAAAATAATCCAAACCACAACCCATCCCATGGTATTTTCCCATGGTTTCTGGAAAAGGAAAGAGGAAAACAATATTTTACAAGGCCAAGGTCCGAACATATTAAAAAAAATAGGGTTGCTTATGTGGAGGTGAGTCACACTCCCATGGAAATTAATTTAAAAAGGAAAAGTGTTGAATATGTCTTGAGGGCTCCATTAATGATTTGAAAAGTATGTAAAACAAACCCAAAACCTCATTATTTTAATTATAAAACACATATTGGCCGAAAATAAGGATTATGGTATTTTATTACATCACCATTGGGACATTATGATGTCATAAAACACATTATATATTTAAATGGTATTTAATTTTTACCCAAAAATTTGACTGTCTTAGAAAATTATGAAAAATTCACCGTTGGATAATTTCGACGTCCTGATTCCAAAAATAATATTTATTTTATCAAAATAATTTTCTCAATAAGTGAATTTTTAGTTTTAAAATAAAAACCAACATTTATAAAAATTCACGGGTTTTGACAGAAATGACTTTCAAACATAAATAAAAATTTTAATTGCATTCATAAAATTATAAGATCATTTATATTTAATAAAAATTATTTTAATATTAATAATTATATTTTATTAAAATATTATTTAATTCAAAAATCCTTTAATTTAATAAAATATAATTCTTAATTAAATTATAACAAAAAACACCATTTGTACTTTAAAAACTAATTACAATGTATAAAAAATGACTAGAAATTATATTCATTATTATATACAAAAATAATGTACATGAACATGGTGCTACTTATTTGTTACATAACCCCTTAAAATAGCCGTATAAGACCTAAGGGTAAGGTGTGCGATGGTGACAGACTCTTGGGGCGGCTCGGATAACATCGCTCGAGTGGTAATCTCTATCAACTTCCACTTTTCCCGTCGATGGTCCCGTTCAAGCATGACATAATGAAGCTCAGCTTGGGCTTGGACAAGGGAAAATCCCAAAGACGCCACCTCTTTTCCGAGCTCCGACAAATGGGATTTTAAGGGGCAATTCTACTGGATGAGGCCATCACATCCTTTGTCTGAGTAGAAATGGATCGTTAAAGCCTTATATTTATACTACTCAGATGACCACTGTTCAACGGCTATAAAAGTAACCGTCACAAATCTTAATGTAAAACTAAAGAAGTTGACATCTTATAAAAACATTTATCATAAAGAAACATTTAAATGTATCAAGAGGGATTTTCCATTAATGAAACTTTGGGTCGTTACAATATTCCCCCCTTAAGAAATTTCGCCCTTGAAATATTCCTTTTCCCACACTAAAACAGATGTGGGTAACTCAGCTTCATCATATCCTCCGACTCCCAAGTTTCTTCTTCAATCTTGTGGTTTCTCCACAACACCTTGACGAGGGGCATTTTCTTATTTCATAGAACTTTTTCTCTATGATCTAAGATCATCACTGGTTGCTCCTCATAAGAAAGATCATCTTCCAATTGTACCACCTCGGAAGAGAGTACATTTGAAGGGTCCAGTATGTACTTCCTTAAGAGGGATACATGAAAGACATCATGCACCTTGGCCAATGTAGGTGGAAGTGCTAGTCTATAGGCCACAACCCCAACACGATCAAGAATACCGAAGGGGCCGATGTACCTTGAACTTAACTTCCCTTTCTTTCCAAACCTCATGACCTTCTTCCACAGAGATATGCGTAAAAACACCATGTCTCCGACTTTAAACTCAAGGTCTCGTCGACGATTATCTTCATAACTCTTCTATCGAATTTGGGCTGCCTTGATATGCTGCTGAATGGTTTTCACCTTCTCCACCATTTCTTCGGCCATTTCTGGTCCAAGCAGCTTACGTTCACCGACCTCATCCCAACATGCCGGTGTTCTACACCTTTTCCCATACAAGTCTTCATATGGTTCCATTTTGATGCTCAAGTGGAAACTATTATTATAATAGAACTCAACTAGAGGAATATGTTGATCCCATCCTCCATTAAAGTCCATTGAGCACGCTCTCAACATATCCTCAAGTGTTTGGATAGTCCACTCAGATTGGCCATCAGTTTGAGGATGATAGGTCTTACTGAAGTTCAGTTCAGTATTCAGAGCTTGTCGAAGACTCTTCCAAAACATAGAGGTGAATCTTGGATCTTGGTCAAGAAACAATAGATAGTGGTAATCAATGCAACCATACCACATCCCTGATATATATCTGTGCCAATTGATCCAAAGAGAAATACTCTCAAATAGAAATGAAGTGTGCAGTACTTGTAAGACGATCCACAACAACCCAGATTGCATTGTTGCCCTTGTATGTCCTTGGAAGTGCAGTGACAATGTCCATGGTGATGTTCTCCCATTTCAAATATGGTATGGGCAATGGTTTCATCATCCCCTTAGACTTCTGCCTCTCTTCCTTCACTTGCTGACAAACCAGGCACTTTGATGTATATTCAGCGATCTCCTTCTTCATATTATCCCACCAAAAGTTTTCTTGGAGATCTCGATACATCATTGTGCTCCCTGGGTGAATAGAGAAATTTGAACTATGTGAATCATCCAAAAGTTCCTTCTTCAGCTCCGAACTTGATGGAACACATAGTCTTTTCCCAAACCACACAATTCCTTCTTCATTAACATTAAACTTTGAGAATTTTCCCTTTTTGATAGCTTCCACTTTTTCATGGATTCCCGCGTCATCCTTTTGAGCATTCTTTAACCTTTACAAAAGATATGGTTGAGCAATAATTTGTGGAAGGATGGATTATGTTCCCTTCTATATGATTCCCACATCCATCTTTATTATGTCTAAGAAGATTGGATCCTTCTCTATTCTCATCATTGATAGAATCACTGGATCCTTTCTACTTAGGGCATCTGCCACCATGTTCGCTTTCCCAGGGTGGTAATGTATTGAACAGTCATAATCCTTGATGAGCTCTATCCATCTTCTCTGGTGCATATTAAGCTCTTTCTGTGTGAATATATATTTAAGACTCTTGTGGTCAGTATATATCTCACATTTCTCTCTATAGAGATAATGCCGCCAGATTTTCAAGGCAAAGATCACCGCCGCCAACTCCAGATCATGCGTTGGATAGTTTTTCTCATGGATTTTCAACTGCCTTGAGGCATAGGATATCACTTTATCATTCTGCATCAGCACACATACTAATCCCTTCATCGAATCATCACTGAATACCACAAAAAGCTCCCCACTTGTGGGTAAAGTGAGCACGTGTGCAGTGATAAAACTCCTTTTCTACTCCTTGAAGCATTCTTCGTATTCATCACTCCAAGCAAACTTTACTCCCTTTAGAGTTAGCTTGGTAAGAGGGTTGGACAATCATGATAAATTTCTCACAAATCGTCGATAATATCCAGCTAACCCCAAGAATCTACAGATATCAGTTACGGATGTGGGCCTCGGCCATCCCTTAATTGCATCTGTTTTGGAGGGGTCCACAGATATCCCATTGCTTGTGATGATATAGCCCAAGAATGAGACCTCCTTCAACCAGAACTCATACTTGATGTACTTGACATAGAGCTTTTCCTTGCGCAAAGTCTCTAGTACAGTTCTTAAATGCTCCTCATGGTCCTCCTTGGTTTTGGAGTATATTAGAATATCATCTATAAAGACTACCACAAATTTGTCTAGGTAATCTCTAAAGACTCTATTCATGAAGTCCATGAATATTGTTGGAGCATTGGGGAGTCCGAAAGGCATTACTATGAATTCTTATTGCCTGTACCTTGTACAAAAAACAGCCTTGGGGATATCTTCCTTCTTCACCCTTACTTGATAATATCCCGACCGCAAGTCCACCTTGGAGAAGTATTTTGCTCCACGCAACTAATCAAACAAGTCATCGATTCTTGTAAGAGGATACTTGTTCTTTATCGTGATTTTGTTAAGTTCACGATAATCGATGCAAAGCCACATTAACCCATCCTTATTCTTGACGAAGTGGACTGGTTAACCCCATAGTGATGCACTTGGGCGTATAAACCCTTTATCCAGATTCTCCTGTAGTTGTTTCTTCATCTGTTCAAGCTCAACAACAGCCATTCTATATGGAGTCTTGGATATTGGTAGCGCCCCAGGTAAAAGTTCAATTGAGAACTCAACATCTCTTCTTGGAGGAAGACCAGGAAGTTCCTCGGGAAATACTTCAGCGAATTCCCTCACAATAGGCATTTCTTCAAGGGTGGATTCTCCTTGGAATTAATCATCTGAGCTAGATATGCATTCTCACAAGGCAGTAATATCCATGCTTGAGATGATGGACCTAAAGGAGATTAATCTTCCTCCTGACACTTGTAAAGAATCGGGGGTCGATTCTCCATATAGAGTGTGACTTCCCTCTCCCGACAATTTATGTTGGCTCTATATAAGGAAAGCCAATCCATGCCAAGAATTGCATCAAATTCCACCAAAGGGAATATGATGAGGTTTGCCGGGAAATTCAATCCACAGATTATAACATGGGAGGACTTATACTCATGGGATGCAATGATTGCCCCATTTTCCGTACTCACCGACATCTTTACTTCCATGATTTGTGGTGGTGCAGGGATTGTTCTACTAAACTTTTGAGATATAAAAGAATGCGCATAACCTGAATCAAAAAGTACAGTCGCTATTCTTGAATGAATAACTAGCGTACCTTTCACCACTTCGTTGTCGGGGTTCACTTCGGCAGAAGTGATGGAAAAAGTTCTTCCTTGCTATCTTGGAGGTTGTTGGTTTCCTCTAATAACACTTGTATTAGGGAACTGATTTTCAAAATGACCCGGTTCTTTGAATTTGTAGCATTGAACAACGCGTTGAGGTTCGAACGGAGTGTTCCTCTCCTCTGTCACTGCCGTGGTTCCTTCTTGCTGAGAGTTAACAGCTAGGTTCCCTTCCCTTCAACACCTGAAGCATTTTCTTGTCCCCCTAAGGCAATTTCTAGGGTGCTTCTTTCCACACTTTTGGCATGTGGGGTGCTGGAACTTCATAGCACTGATGGATTTATCCATCGGACCACCAGCATTGAAGTCCACCTTAAGCTTCTTGTCCCCACGATACCCCTGTGATTCTCTGATCTCCATTTCAACCTTGAGGGCACATCAGACAATTTCCTTATAGCCGTTGAAGTCACGGATCACTAATGCTTTCCTCAAGCTAGGCTTCAGCCCACCAAAGAAGCGGTCAACCTTGCATTCGGGGGTAACGACAAAGCCGAAAGCGTATCGTGCAAGCCTTGTGAAGTTTTCTTTGTACAGTCCCACAGATTCTTCATCTTTCTGCTTGAGGGAAAGGAAGTCCCTTTCCATCTTAAGACGAAGGGTGCGTGGAAAATATTTATCAAAAAACATCTTCCGAAATTCCTTCCATTCCAAAGCCTCGATCTCCTCCTCAGGCTTCGTATTTTTGATCAAAGTCCACCATTGATAAGCTTCACCCTCCATATGATAAGCCACCAGGAGAACCTTCTCTTGTTTAGAACATTGAAGGATAGAGAAGATCTTTTCAATGGAGTTTATCCATTGCTCAACGATCGTGGGATCAGATGATCCACTAAAAGTAGGAGGCCTTTGTCTCATGAAGCTCTTGATAGCAAATTTTTCTTTCTTAGGGTGGGTTGAAAGTTCCACTTGACCCATGTTTCTATTCAAACCTTGAGTTATCTGAGAGAGATGTGTGACAAAGTTCGCGATTCCCGCTCCCATTGGATTGGGCATCTCATTAGTAAAATCATCACAGTGATCTTCACAACGGTTGTTAGCCCAAGTTCTCCTATTACCGGCCATTGGCTAGAATAAAAGGAATGTTAGGGGTAACACATAATGGGTAATCCAAAGACAAAATTTGATGACTTATAAATAAAATTTAATATCTTTAACTCATGAGTCTATAGGAATCAATCCAGTCTTTTCATGATCTTCCTTGTAACATATATTCTTAGGGGCATTTTTCCCTTAATAAGGGTTCATACTAAGATTGTGAGTTTATAAAAACATATCCCCCTGGAGTATCGTAACCAAGAGTGCAGCAAGGCCGGTTGTCGTGCACCAGTTCCCGTTCGAGTCTAGCTCAATGCGGTGTTTTCGGGTTTTACCCCTAGGATACATCTGTGCTAGAGCCGCCTCAACCTGCTCGTATCCAGACAGGGATGTATTTGTTTGATAAACCACTTACATAGTATTTACCAAAACATAGGGATGTTTTTATTATACTTATTATTGTATCTAAGGCTTTACTAGGGTTCCCTAATCCCAAAAATAACTAAACCTATCATTGGATACCAACTATGACAACCCTACTTATTATTACAACTTAAACATGCTTTATTAAATAAAACATCATTTGATACAACAAAGAAGATCGAGAGGTTTAGTGTCTTTGGGGCTTAAGATCATTACATAAAAACTTTAAACATTAAATACAACATCTTTATTGAAAACTTCTTTTACATGACCACTATATTCCTTCGTACTTAGCATTGCATGGGATAACCTGAGGACATGCATAAGAAAAGGGTGAGCTATAAAGCCCAGTAAGTGAGTACACAATGAATAACATGAGGATTTCAATACATGTTAGGCAATAGGAATATCAATAGAGAATAACAGTGACATGAACATAAAGGCATGATAAAGCATGATAATCATAACTTGGAAATGTGGCAACAACACTTAACATTGAATTAGCATGAGCCAAGGCTCATTGCACATGGAGCATGAGTAAACCCTCATTGCACTTGAAGCACGAGTAAAACCTCGTTACATGTGAATTAGAATGAGTAAACACTCATTTCACATGATGTATCATGATACTATACATTACCCAATGCATTGGAGCGCTATAAGGGTGCACCCTTCTTAAACATTTCATTTCATGCATGAGTGTGCCACATGGATCATAAAACATGGATTCATAAAACATAATAATTTATTCCATGATAAAGGAATGTGGAATTCATACATGAAACTTTATAATCAATAATTAAATGTGCATAAAGGTGAATAACCTTGATGGAGAAATGGGCATGGTATTCACTATACAATGATATTGGCTTAGAAAATCGGTGTGATTTCGGCAGCGTAACGGCGTGACATAAGAATTCATAAAAAAGGTTGATGAGAGAGAAAGGGATTTCTCATAATATTTAAATGTAATGGACAGTAATAAGGTCATATAGATACATTTCCCAACAATTGAAAAGGAATTTAGATTCATGATATAGAAGTATTTCTTGAATATAAAAGAGGAGAAAAAAGTTCCTTTCAGAATTTGGGCATAGTAACGGGTGTACATGGGAGGCATTTAATGAGAGAGAAAGGGGTCTCCCATCATTAAAACAATAAGAGGGCAGTATGGGGGAGGTGAGAAACCATACCCCAACATTCATAATTGAAATTAAAAGGGCAATACAACTTAAAGAAAATTGACAAAAATGAGAAAAGAAGAAAAAACTCTTACTTGGAAGTGTGCTTCCAAAGGCTAGAGAGATGCTTGTGAGAGGCTTCTGGGGAGCTTGGGGAACCTTGAGAGGATTCTAGAGAGAGTAGGGAAGAGTTTTTATGATCTCAAAGGGCTTTGAGTGAGAAGGAAGTGGGAGCTTGGGTGGGTTTATATAGGAAAGGTGAGGGAAATCTTTATTATTTAGGTTTGGGAGCCCTTATATTAAAATAATCCAAACCACAAACCATCCCACTGTATTTTCCCATGGTTTCTGGAAAAGGAATGAGGAAAAAAATATTTTATAAGGCCAAGGTACGAACTTATTAAAAATTAGGGTTGCTTATGTGGAGGTGAGTCACACTCCCATGGAAATTAATTTAAAAAGGCAAAGTGTTGAATAAGTCTTGAGGGCTCCATTAATTCTTTTAAAAGTAAGTCAAAAAAACAAAAACCTCATTATTTTAATGATAAAACACATATTGGATGAACATAAGGATTATGGTATTTTATTACATCACCATTGGGTCATTGTGATGTCATAAAACACAGTATACATTTAAATGGTATTTAATTTTTACCCAAAAATTTGATTGTCTCAGAAAATTATGAAAAATTCACCGTTTGATAATTTTGACATCCTGATTCCAAATATAATATTTATTTTATCTAAATAATTTTCTAAATATGTGAATTTTCACTTTTAAAATAAAAACCGACATTTATAAAAATTCACGGGTTTTGACAGAAATGGCTTTCAAACCTTAATAAAAATTTTAATTGCATTCATAAAATTATAAGATCATTTATATTTAATAAAAATTAATTTAAAATGAATAATAATATTTTATTAAAATACTATTTAATTCCAAAATCCTTTAATTTAATAAAATATAATTCTTAATTAAATAATAATAAAAAACACCATTTGTACTTTAAAAACTAATTACAATGTATCAAAAATGACTAGAAATTATATTCATTATTATATACAAAAATAATGTACATGAACATGGTGCTACTTATTTGTTACATAACCCCTTAAAATAGCCACATAAGACCTAAGGGTAAGGTGTGCGATGGTGACAGACTCTTAGGGCGGCTCGGATAACATCGATCGAGTGGTAATCTCTATCAACTTCCACATTTCCCGTAGACGGTCCCGTTCAAGTTTGACATAATGAAGCTCAGCTTGGGCTTGGTCAAGGGCGAAGCCCAAAGACGCCACCAATTTTCCAAGCTCTGACAAATGGGCTTTTTAAGGGGAAATTCTACTGGATGAAGCCATTGATTCCTTTGTCTGAGTAGAAATGGGTTCGTTAAAGCCTTATATTTATACTACTCAGATGATCACTGTTCAACGACTATAAAAGTAACGGTCACAAATCTTAACGTAAAACTAAAGAAGTTGATATCATATAAAAACATTTTTCATAAAGAAACATTTAACTGGATCAAGATGGATTTTCCATTAATGAAACTTTGGTTCGTTACAAATTTGGGTATTGAACATGTATATCCCCAAGGAGTTTCAAACCATGTGTGAATTAAGGCATGTATTCGTGAACTAGATCCCAATTGAGTCTATATCAATATGGGGTATTTGGATGTAGCCCATATGTTCATTTATCCCAGATCTAGATCTCGTGGTTGTATCCAGATAGGAATGTATTTGTTTTAAAACCACATACATAATACTTAACAAATTACAAAGATATTTTCGTATATAGAGACTTATACCTATGGTTCTTCCAAATGTTTTCAACTAATAATTTCCAATAATAACTAAATCATCATTTAATACTAAATATGGAATCCCACATATTCATTACATAATGATTTATTAAATTGTAACAAAAAGTATTTTGATGTTTATTTTCATTGAAATACGCTACATAATTCATGAAAACACGAAAAAAATATTATGAATAAAATTTAGGACACATTTAAGGGATCACCCTATGTAAATTTTTCTACTACTCAAATCCCAGGGACATACATCAAAGGATATGGGTGAGTATGAATCCTAGAAAGTTATTTTGAAATGGAGGCAATAAGCTTGTTATCATTAAACATATCAATAGAAAATGAGGCATAACAGTGAATAATGAGAATGAGGAATATAATAACAATAAGAAAATGAATCATAACATCCGAAAAAGGCTCTCAAATATAATGATACATTAATAACAACATCACAAATGTTTATCACCAAGGTTTTATAAATTAATATTACCTATATTATCCATTAATACATTATTAAAAATGTCATAATTAAAGATTGAAATTTTCAACCAATAGATTGGACCATATAAGGTTACATTATCAATATGTATTAATTTTAGGTGAGGTACATAGAACATAATAAATTATCTAATTAATATACAATGGATAATAATGAATGGATTTCCTATAATATTCATGTTGTACCAATGTGCCTAATGACATGATCAGTACATAATTTTTTACTAATAAAAAAGTTATATGGGTTTAATTTATGTAAATCACCAACTAAAATGAATTTTTTTACATATATGTGAATAATTGTGGAAAATAAAAAGGGTTCTTCATTAAAAAAACGGAACATTTATAATTTAAATGTAGAATTTTAAGAAGTAAATTTGGCAGTATGGAGGGTATGAGAAGTGGTTTTAGAAAGTGTAAAATGATATTGGAAGAGGGTTTACCATTGATAAAACATAATTCCATAGTAAGGGTATGATCAAAAAGAGTATTATATAGTGTAACCATAACATTTAAGTGAAATATATAATAATATGTTCTTGATTTGATGAGGAATGATTGTGAATTACCTTTCATTGAAGAGTTTTTATTAAAACTCGATCATTGATCCTTTGCTGCTTGAAGAAGCCATTGGGGGACTATATGGGATGAAAAATAAGTATAAATTAATGTATTATGGATTGGTATTATAGATTAATGGTGAAATGGGTGGGTATTTTTGGGAAATTATGAGGAATTGAATAATAATTTGAAAATACAGGTTTTGGAAATCAATGTTGGGGAAAAAGAAAACCCATTATCATACTCACGTTTTGTGCTCATGGTATGGGAAATTTTGGTCACATTTTATGTAATTATTATCCAAAATATCTGAGAACCAAGTATTAAAAACATATTTTTCTCATGGAATATTTAATATTATACAAACTATTTTTTTTAATAAACATTAAATTTTTTATGGACTTCCGAAAGTAATTTATATATTAGAAATTGATTAAAATTTATTAAACTAAATAATATTTATAATATAAAATATTATAGGACTTTTAATGTTTTTAATTAATTATTACATCATTAATTATTAATTATGAGTTCTAATAATATATCAACACCAAAAAAACTATATTTTACACTATTCATGTAAGAATAATGCATTTTACAAAATTATCATTAATTAACACTAACCTAATTCTGATGTTCTGATTTAAAATATAATTTTTATTTTATTAGAATAATTCTCTAAATATGATAATTTTATATTTTTTATATAAAATATTATTTATTTAAAAATAATGGGTTTTAAAGCATGGTCAAATTTCTAACACTAATATAAAAATGTTATAAAATTAAATTTTTTATCATTTATATTCATAAAAGAGACTATTAAATTACGATTTGATTTGAAAAATTTAATTTTGATTACGTGATTAAGATAGAAAATTTTATATATTTTCTTAAAAATTTGAAATAAACTTTTATTTTCATTAAAATATTATCAAATTTTTATAAATAGAATATAATTTTTTTAAGGGAATCTATTCATAAATGGAATTTATAGAATAAACATTTTATTTATAAAAATGAAGTTACACATTAATTTACTATTTAATAGAAGAGTAACATCTTGTTATAACAGAATAAACATTAAGGGTAAGGATTTGGTGGGGGTTGTTTCATGGGGTGGATCTACAAAAATCAAACAACTTGTTATCTCTTGTAATATGAAATTCTACTATATGTGATTTTTTTCATGATTCTCCTACTAAATCTTGACTTGGAATTTATCAATATAGAACCCCACTTACACTTCCACCCTCCCCAGTTCTATCAAAAGGGATTCAAACAAAATGGCACCACTGGTTATGGCCATTTATTCATATTTTCATATCAATTATACCTTTTTATATTAATTATTAAGACTAATTATAATTGTAGAATTATCAACCAAGGGTATTGTTACAATTTTCATATTGACCAATGATAAAGTTGAACAGTTGAAATATTTCACAAATGGTCATATATTGGTTAAATCCCTGCAGTAATATTTACCTTTATACTCATTTAATATAACATAATTATTTCATTAAATATATAGTACAATTTCTCCCTCAGTTTATATTTTATTTTCCATAGATGTTTATTGGATTACTAATATTTATTTTCATTTCTATAAAAAATTTCTGTGTGTGATGATTATTCAAAACTTGGGAAATCCAAAATTTTAGATATTAGATCATCTGTTTAATATATTGGTATAGTTGTAATGTTTGTAATTTTAATTTTTTTCATAGATGACGATGATAATGATCATTGTAAATGAGATTAAATATTGTTGGCTTCTCATAATTTGTAACATGTATAATGAAATATAATATTTAACACATATTTATTTGGTAAATATTAAAATTTATCAAACAATTTTTTAACTTATAGTGAATGAAATTCTTCTACAGATATTTGTATGTGATTTTAAAAAATATATATAAATTAATGCAAACCATGGTTCATAATGGGATAATGAATTTTTAAGAATCAGCTCTTAATAAATAAATGTAAACTAATACATATCATCACAGTTTTATTCTCTATAGTGATATCCTAATATTCATTTGACCGTAGGAATTGTTTTAGGAATACATGGCTAATACGTAAAAAAAACTATTCACCAAAATAACCCATTAGTGTAATAAACAATATAAGGAAGAATAAAATGTTTTTCATAGATATAATATGATTAAATAAATGGTATGGTATGTTATTATTGACATCATATCATAATATAAAGATCATGGTTTCATAAGAAATTGGCCTCATAGAAAATGTGGATCAAACATAAATCATGTCATTAAAATATTTCATGTATAACTAATGACACAATATCACATGGAGGAAAATTCCCCATAATGGATTAGGTTCGCTTCCTAATCCCATATATTAAATCTCACGAGACTAAAACAGTACCAAATTATAAAAATGGATATATAATTTTAGTCCTTGCCATTATATTCATTTAACGTACATGAATATGTTTTCCTAATTATGAAATCAATCATAAGGAATAAACATATGAATAACCCATGGAATAAAAATGGGTTGATAAATATTTTCTTATATCGTAATAAAAAGTGATTTTATAATTAAGGAATATGAAAAGTGATCAAAAGGCATGTATAACCATGTAAATGTAAGGAATAGTGATCATAGTATATATTGAATGTACATACTTATATAATTTATATTAATTTAATAACACTATAGGTTGTTTTTTTATATTAAATTAAAATCATTTCAAAAATAGTTCAACACATTGTTAATGAAGGTAACTGTTCAAATTTGAAAATCAATTTTGAAAAAAAAATTATATAATTTTTTTTCTTAAAAACCAAAGATAACTAATTAATGAATTATCCATTAATATAGTGGTCATGAAAGAGGGTAATTCCATACATGATGCATAAGTTAATAACATTCTCTTTATATTTTGGTATGATGAATAAAATGTATTATTTCCAAAAAATATAAGAAGATTACATTCAAATAGTTTCCAGAGAATTATAAAATATTTAATAATGTCTTTAAAAAATAATTAAGATAATTTCGAAATAATTGTTAATTTTTTATAAAACATAAATGTGGATGAAAATCATTTTTGAATTAAGAGAGAAATAAATAACCACTTTCATGAAAACCATTAAAATAATAATAATTACCATATTTTATTAAAATGGTAAAAACACATTAAAAGTTCATTAATAAATATAGTATATTTAAATATATTGGTTTTTATAAAAGAAACTAATATGATAATTTCATTAAATGGAAATTCAAGTGTAATATATGTCAATTCAAATGTGTTTAAAGCATAAACCCTTGCTACTTTGTTACCATTGAATCAAAAAACATATTAATAAATTAAGTGAATATTTTTTATAAAAATACAATGTATTAGAAAGGATTTATGAATAAAAAATAATAGGGTATGTATATACACTCTATAAAATTAATTATTCTTTAAAATAACCATTATCTTAAAGAAGGTTGTTTTGAGATGGAAACATATACCTTTAGTCAGAATCATCTTGTGAGTACTTATATTAATGAATGAAAAACATATGATATAAATTTAATTTATTAATATCCTTTATCATGTATACTATTGAATTTATTTATTTTTTACCAGGTCATATCATATTTTTAACCAATTAATATCACATCAGATGTTATGACGATAAATGACTCATATATCCCTGATGTCTCTAGTAAGATGAATAATGATAATAATATAATTATCTAACATTTTAAATGATCTTAATAATTATAAAATCATAATTTTTATACATAAATTATACTTCTATAATTAACATTTATTTTTGTTGATAATAAATGAACCACATTACAATCATGGATATGATAGGTCATACAAACACTTGACTAATGTTTCCATTTATATAAGATCATGGCGAAATAAATATATGTGTTATATAAAATTTAATATATTATAATTATATCAAAAATTTATTATTATTTCTTCTCCTAACCTTATGCATACCTTACATGTGACATGATTACAGAAACATTGCACATCACATTGTGAGGTGGGGCTTCACTGTACACACAGATGATGCTATAATTTTTTAAAAGGATGGTATGGAAGGGATGTATTTGATATATTACTATTAATTAATTTAAAAAATTTTATTAATATAATATATAATCCTTAAAATATTCTATAATACATTCTATTTAATGTGTTTGTGCTAAATGAATCATATGAATTTAATATAGGGTAGTATTCCGTACACATGTGCGACTTTATCATATTCGATAAATAATTGAAATTCAGAAGTTATATAAGATCTAATAATTATGGTGGTAAAATTATATCACACATATAATATATAAATATTATATACATAATTATAAATTTTATTGATAAGTGGTACTGGAAACTAAATTACGTCACTTCACATGGTGGTAGTCAACAAAAAACATGATCTATAGTTTCATTTCCCATTTAATGGTGGAGGAGATTGTTATTTGTCTTTACAATAACATAAAAAATCTGTATAATAAATATATTTAAGATATTATTGAATCAGTTTTTTTAATATTAACTTAAAGGTAGAATATGAAATTAAATTATCAGTTAAAGACGTCAATTATACTTCAGACTACATCATAAGGTTTTGCTTAAAAATCCATTCTAGGTATTATAATTGTTCAAACGAAGGATTAAAATGTGAGTAGAGGAGATTTAGATATTTATTTGGTTATATATTTCATTAAATATTTTCACTTTTGATATTATGAAATAATATGACAGTGGCGAAAATTTATAGGTATGGGAGATAACACATTTTGAATTTTTTAAGGGAATGAATTAAACAATGTTTCTATCAATCAAATATTCTAATAAATGGATTATTATCTAAACTAAAAATCCATAATATTAATATATATCTGCAAAATATGTATTATACATTTTTTGTGAAAATATATACTATATATGTTATGTTTTACCATTTGTGAACTCATTCATACCATATCAATGGTAATTAATTTTTACGCTTCTTTTATTTAATATTTTAAAAAATATTTTTACCATATTAATAATAAAAAATAATTTGAATAAATATATGTAATCCATTTTTACAAATTCAATTAATAGTACTGAAAAAGTTTAATTTTAAATTAATCTCACAGACTCGTTGAAATTGTTTTTTCATTATGAAAAACATTAAAATATTTAAAAATATTGTTTATCAAAATTCAATTATAAATTGACTCGAATAAAAAAAATTTATTTTAATAGTTATTTATTTTGAATATTTATAAATGAAATAAAATTTAAAATAACATATAACATTATATATAGATTAATATATAATAAATTGTTCAATAGAAGTCATTATTTTTTATTTTTCATAAAAAAATAATCTTTTTAGAATAATGTCAAAGAATCACCCTTAGAAAATTTTGAAATGTAGATTTTAAAAATGTTGTTTTTTTCTATTAAATTTTCTAAAATTTGTAATAATTAATTATACATTATGTGTCCAAACCACAACAAAATAGCCTTTTAGAAAAAAAACATTGTTTTAGAAATCATTTATTATTCTTTTAAATGGTTCTTATATTATTTATGAAAAATACATATTTAATGAATGAATTTTATACATGTATAAAATATAATATTTTAATAATTTAAATAGTTTTATGTATAGACTAAATCATAAATACCTGGTTGTGATGTCTATGTTTAAATTAAAATATTTTATTAGATTATTGAGTTTCATTAAACTGTGTTTTTTGTGCATTGCAAGACAACAAAGGTATTGATGTTTTTTGAAAATAAATATATCATAAGGAATTTAGTTTTTACATTATATCCTATTATTGGTATTCATTTCATATATGTTATCATGAACTACGTTCCTATTTAAAAATCACTTGTGTGATACATTCATACGCCCTTAATTAAATTGTATCCTCAAAAGTAATTAATGATCTCGATAGTCAAAGGTTTGAAATTTCAAAATAGATTTTTTGGAAAACCACATCCTAAAAGTGATTAATACAACAAACTGTTGATAAGATAAAATGTTATTTTTTTGTGGCATTCAATAATAACACATTCTTGAGTTTAAATTTCAGAAGGCATTTTTTGGTCGTGTAGTTAGCAACATAGAATATATGAGTAAATAATTACAGAGAGTGGTTTATATCATTGATCTCAATACAGATAATGATAAAGGAAACATAAAGAAATATAAATAATTAATCTTTATAATTTCATCATCTAACCCATTTCCACCACAATCTCATCTATTTCTAAAAATGATTATTATTATGTATTAATTTATTCATTTATGAAGATATGGAATAATCTAATAAGGAATCAAATATTCTGTATCACCCCATGATTTCATGGTACATTTTCTTTTGAATAATGTAATATCTTGCATTGTACGAAACTTCGAGATTCTTACACCCCATAACCAATCAAAATAGCCGTAATGAATAGTTATACCGAATTTTTGCTATTTTATAAAATTTACCTATAAAAATATATGTAAATTTATGTTTTGGAATATTTAAATTAGCTTAGGGTGATGTATTGGTATTTTTCTGAAAACATACAATTTTTTATGAATAATGATTAACAATGCATTACTATTTAAAAATGTCTTTTTATTTAAATAAATAAATATTTTATCTAAATTTATTATTGGCCAAAATTGATAAATAATACCTATATTTGTTAAATTTATTTCATTGGAGTAATTTTTTAATAATATTAGATATATAAAATAATTATTGGTGAATAATATGTTTTTATTTTTATTTACCACGGTTAAAAGTAAATACAATTATTAAGGGTAAAAATGATATTATTATTACCCTAACACATGTAATAATTGTACTTGATAAATTTAATTCGACCAAAAAACCTTAGGAAAAATAATATGATCCTTTAGGTCCACTTGGATTAGATTAAGACATTTTTAGTTATTTTATTTAAAGAAGAGTTAAAAGATGTAAAATCAAAGTAGAAAAACTAAACCATTATTAATATAGGGTTATACATAAGATAAATTCGACAATAAATATTAATTAGAATGACAAAAATATTTAAAAAATAATAATATTTTATTTATTATTTTGAGACGATAAATTATTTATTTTATTTATGAGAAAATGATGACGCAGATATTACCTTAACAATGCAATATTAAAATAATTGATATTATAAATATCTAAATAAATATAATTTGAGATATTTGATGAATTAAACTAATTTTATAGGTTAAAAAGGCATGATAGTATTGAACATATTAATTTAGTTCAATATAATACTTTTTTTAGCACTTCAACAAAAATCATTTATTAAATAAAGTCAAAATTGACATAAATGAGTTTTAAAAAAAAATATTGTATTATTGGTTGATATAATTTTCCTAAAAATCTATGTATTGGCCAAAGGGACATAATAATATTATATATGTCATTAATAAAGCTATTGGGGTTCTCTTGTTAGTTTATTGTATGATTATTAACCATATAAAATAAAAATACAAAGAGACATGGTAAATGTAAAACTATTTAACAAAGAGTTAAATCTAAAAAAGAAGGTTAATATGGTGACCCAAACCTATTTAAAACCTATTGGTTGAGTTTTTTTCGACCAATACCCTCCTTAGTATCGAAATAAATAATTTTTAAGCAATTACAAACCGAAAATTATTTTCTTATAAAATAATATTTCAATCAATTCCTATGGTTCCCCTCACCCATTTTATAAAATGGAACTACCCCTTCTCTTAATTTAGCACATCCATAGCCTTTTGGTTTGGCCAAACACTGCCAAAATACCCTCCCAACCTTACTCCCATAACCTTAGAGGACTTTATTTAATCCGAAATCAATCCTATGGAGGTATTTTGATCCAATCAAAAGGAAGAACCTGATGAAATGGTAAATATTTCCTCACATATTTCATGTTCATTTATTCATCCACTTCTTATTTCTTTGTTTTTTACATTACAAAATAATAATCCCCGTATTTTCTATATAGTGTTATGTTATTAAAAAAATGGAAAAAAAATATTCAGTATTCTATCCATCCTTTAAATGACAAAGTCAGCATACGTGCGTACGTATGGATTAACGTATCCATGTCATGGTTCAGTTTGTTTTTCAAACACATCGTCATTTGGATGGGTAAAATAATGAGTATAAATGATGTAAATAATAAATAGAACATTTTTAATGATTTTTTATATATGATATTCCATCCCATTATATATTATTTTAATATCAAAATAATGACATTGTCGTTCATGTGACCGTATATATTACCCTCTGCACGAACACGATGAGATTCATTCCCCATCATAATCATTCAAGAATAATTTTTATTTTATGAATAAAAATAATGTTTATGAACATAATATAATTCATTATATGATTCAAATTCAACTTATTCATAACAAACATGGCTTACGTAACCAAGCATATAATGGAAAATTAATAAGTTAACACCCAAAATGATGATACTTCTAAAATATCATTAATAAATCAATATTAAAAGATCATATATGATATCAAATTAATATATATGGTTCTTGTAAAATTTAATTACAATTATTTCACCATTATATAGGAGTTTAACTTACCCTTATCATAGGAAATGTACAAGTTAAGGGTTAATTTCAGAGTCCCTTTTTTATCGGAGGATGTTTTTACGTAAGTATCTACTAGGAATTCTTTATCATCTACATCCATGTTTCTTAAAAATGTATTCCAAAACATTTTTACTATTTACTAGACTAGGGGTTAAATTCAATTATAAATTTTTTAAAATTTTTATAAAATGGGTTGAATGGAATCAATTTTCCATTTTCCAAATAAGGTACCTTATGACCTTTTCGACAAAATTATGGTAAGAATGGTTTTTTAACTTATACTGCTGGTGCAGCTATTTTCAGCCATTATTACATCATCATGTTTTCCCATACAAGATTATAATAATATTTTCAAAATATATGTTTTCTTTTATAACTATAGGAATTTTAAATGATTTCAAAATAGAATGAGATATTTCACTAAAAAAGATTTGATTTCATCTATGTCAACATCCTTTGATGGACTGTGAGTTTATTTGAAGTTGATTTAATATGACAAAAACATCTTTATTGTATTGATGATTTTGTGATATGTTTGACTATGGATGTGTTATATTTATACCATTCATTGTTTATGGATAAAATATTGATATTTTTATGCTATTTATATTATGAATGTTTATGTTATTTTAAAAAAAATTCATATGAGGAATGCACTGGACATGGTAGGTGATGGGTGAATCTCGCTATAGCTCCTCGATGAATCTATATGTCTCATGAGACAAACAATTTTCTAGGCACGCGGCCTTGACAAAATATTAATTGTAGTGCGGGTACAAGGTCTTGACTATGATGTTATGAAGTATGGCATTATGTGTTCCACCATTATGAAATTGGCTATTGATATAGAATGTGATTATTCATCTTGTAAAATATCCATGTGAGTTTGTAAATGGAATTATTTTGATTTATATTTTCCATATTATAATGAATATTATGTTTAAAACTCTTTTTTTATACTTATTCATTTCCTTAAATGTATATGCATATTTTTGAATTTTTCTTCTATATTTTTATCCTTACTGAGCATTTGACCTCAAACCTTTAGTTGTTTTATATTTCTCAGGATGAGAAGAATTATATTATGAATGAACTACCGGTATAGTTTAAGGAATCTAAGTGTGGTCTATGGGGGCAATGTTGTTTTATTTTTTCACTTTATTATGAAAAATGAAACATATGAATGTATCTAATACGTCCATGGCTACTGAACTAATCTATATTTCAATAATTGATCTTTAGTGATCATGCCAATGTTACGTAATAATGCACTGACTCAGGGTAAATAGGGTTGAGGAGTTATAGTTGGCTATCATAGGAAGTTTAGATAAAACAATTGAAGCTAGATTTATAAAAACATTGATTTGAAAAAATTACCCTATGATAAACATTTAAGATTAGTATAGAAGAATTTACTATAATTTTGGTACTATAGAGATTTTTTATGTTTTCCAGGTAATACATTCCTCTCTGGATACGAGCTGGTAGAGGAGGCTCTGGCACAAATGTACTTAGGGGTAAGACCTGAAAACACTGATTTGAGCTAGACTCGAACGGGAACAGGTGCACAACAAAAGCCCTTGACGCACTCTTGGTTACGACACTCCCAGGTGATATGCATAGGATAATTTTCATTTTAAATACAAAAAATTATGACGAGTTTTTGGGTATATTCATCCTCAGGTAAAACATTTTTATGATTATAGATTATATCCATAAACTGATAATTTTTTATTTTGTTTTTTACGAGATTAGATTTATGTATTTATATTAATTAAATTATCTAGTGTATTCCATTGTTTAGAAATGGATCCTAGTTGAGCAATGGATAAATTTCATAGAGACAATATTTAAAGAATTGGGGAGTAGCGAAACAACAAAAGATTCCATGGTAGTTTATCACCTCATAGGAGATGTAGATTGAAATGCCCTAAACCCAGTTACCTAGAGTCGGTGAATTATTACCAAACATTGGCATGATCACAAGGAAATCATGTATTGAAAGATCGATTAGTTTAATATTATTGGAAACAAGATTCATACATAAGATCAAATTTACAACTTGAAAAGAAATAAAACACTAAATTATTCCATTAGAAACATCCAAGTCTCCTAGTTTATGCATGCATATCACTCATAACTATCTTCATCATATCCTATAATAATGAAGCACAAGAAATGGGTGAGATAAAATTCTCATAGAGGGAAATAAATATAGCATAAAATAACATAAATATTAGGCATGGTGAATAATTTAAAACACATGTCGTTACAAATAATATACATGATAAATTTTTTGGAAGGAATAAGGGCTTTGTAAATAATTCCATAATAAAATATAGTCATGGGTATTCTAATAGTCTAATAACCACATGAACAATCAATATTATTTTCATAATGTGGAAATTTATAACGCCAGATATTCTGAAACATCTTGTCAAGGCCTCGGCCAAGACGTCTAAAAATGATTAAGTCCTCGTCCAATACCATATATCAAAATTGGGAAAGGCATCTGCCAATTCCACATCTAATTGTCCAATGAAACCTAGCGATGCAATGGGAAGCTATAGAAGGCTCCACCCATCACATACTATGTCCAATACATTATTCATATTAAAAGGCTGAAACATAATGCAAACATTCGTATTTAAACTAGCATATGATATTTCAATACTTTATCCACAAACCATGAATAGTATAAAAATATGACATATACATTCAAGCATATCACCAAATATTCAATAAAATAAATAAGATTTATATAATAATAAATATACTTCACACAACTCCAAAATCCATCGAAGGATGTTGAAATAGATGAAATCAAAACTATTTGATAGAAATATCTCTTTCTTTTTTTTTAAATTAATTAATGTCACCTAATTATTAAATATAACTTTTATTTTCAAAATATTCTTATATTCTTGTAAGGGAATATTTGAAGATATTATAATGGTGGAAAATAGCCCCACCTACCATATAAGTTAAAAAACATTCTTACTTTAATTTTTACGAAAAGATAATAATGTTTTTTATTTGGAAAATGATGGAAAGAATCATTTCAAAAACATATAATGTCAGATAAAGGTATAAATATCTTAAAAAATTTTACATTAAATATTAATTTGTTTGAAATAAATTTTTAAGAAACACGGATGTGGATGATAAAGAGGTCATCGTAGTTACTCACATATAAAACAGCCTTGGATTATAACGAGATTGTGAAATTAACGCTTAACATTTTCTTTTCCTTCATCAAAGGTAGGATAAAATCATGTATAATGGTGATATAATTGTTATTAAATTATAAAAAAACCTTATACATTAATATAATATCATATATTATCATCTAATATTGCTTGGATAATAATATTTTATCATTATCATCGTTTCAGGTGTTAATTGATTCGTTTTCCTTTATATGCATGGTTACGTAAGCCATGTTTGTTATGAATAGGATGGATTCGATTTATAAACATAATGATATTATGTCATTAAACATTATTTTTAACCATCAAATTAAAGTTATTCTTGAACGGTTATAATGGGTAAATGAATATCATTGTGTTTATGGAGAGGATAATCTGTACGTACGCATGAGCGAGAATATCATTATTTAGATTTAAAAACTTATGTAAATAGATGTTATATCATATATAAAAAATCATTAACATGTTATATTTGTTATTTAAATCAAATATACATCATTATTATACCCATCCAAATAAATAATGTATTTAAATAACAACTATACCACGATGAGGAGACGGTAGGCTGTACGTACATACATAATGTACATGCCAATCATTGGATTGATAGATTAAAGAATACGGTTGTTCTATATTTATAATAACATCACTGTATATAGAGGATACTGGATTTAACATTTTATAATGGAAACAAAAAAGAATGATTATGTGGAAGAATAAAAGAACATGAAATAGGGTGGTGAAATTATTACTGCTTCTTTGGGTTCTTCTTTCTGATTTTATCAAACGGGCTCTTTAGGTTGGATTTCTGACAAAAGTAATGCCCCTATGATGGAGTTAGGGGTTATGGGAGGATATTTGGGCAAGTTTTGGTTGAACCAAAAGGCTTTGGGGTGTGAAATTAAGAGATGGGGATGTTCCCTTTTATAAGAGAGGTGAAGGTCACATTAGGAATGCTTGAAATATTATTTAATAATAAAATATTTTTCTGTTTCAAAATGCTAAAAATGAATTATTTCGAGGATATGGATAGGATGTGTATAATTCCTCTCAACCAATAGGTTTTAGATAGGTGTAGGTCCCCATTTTAACTTTATCATCTTGATTTAACTCTATGTTAAATAGTTTGACTTTTACAATGTACCTTCATATTTTTTTATTATATTGTCACTAAACATAATATAAACTTCCAATCAAACCACAATAGGTTCAATAATGACACATATAATATTATTTTTGATATTTGGGTGAACCATAGACTTTTAGAAATATTATATCAACAAATAATGATTTTGTTTTTTTTAAAACAAAATTTTGTCAATTTTAACATTATTTAATAATTTATTTTTGTTACAGTAATAAAAACATTATTAATTTGAAAAACATTTGTTGAATCAAACATAAAATTTCATATTAACCTATAAAATTCATTTATTAAAAATCAAAACGTTAAATTATATATATTTTAATATTTATAATATCATTTATTTGATTCTTACATTAATAAGGAAAATACTGCATCATTATTGTGTAATATAAAAATATATTTATATTTTTTCTAAAAATTATAAATAAAATATCATGATCTATGGAATATAAGTATATTTATTATTACTATATATAGTCTAATTAATCAATTATATAACCTCATATAAAATTATTTTAACAAAAATATATTTTCTTTTGTTATTTTTTTCATTACATTAGATTAATTAATACAAAATGTTATAATCACACCAATGTGGCTCCATGGGGTCCCGAAGTCAACCCTAGGATTCCAATGGCGGGAAATTTATCAACCAATAGTATTAAACGTAAACCATGTGCCTTTACATTCGACCACCTTCTCACACCTCAATTATATATTTATCAAAACATTTAATCGGTTATTCCGGATCACCAATGGAAATGATTGAAACCATTAAATCCCATAAAATCAGAAAAACATTTTTAATTAATAAACATAACTCATAATAAGACCATGATACTCGATTTTTGGACTATGGAGTGGATGTATATGAACTCTTACACACTTAATTCTCAATCCATGGTGAACATATTTCTTTAGAAACACTAATACTAAAATAATAAACTTACTCGAATAATAAAATTAGTGATGAAACCTGGGTCGACCTATCTTCTCACCAAAATTATAAATCCACATTTCTAAAATCATGTTATCAATCACCACAGACTGGGATCAAGAACCAATGTATCATTGACATCCATTTTTGAATTTTTTTCTCTCTTGATGATCTTTAAATACATATCCATGAATTGGATGGCCAATCCAACTAATTAGGAATCAATAATAAATATAAATATACAACAAATTATCTGTAAAAATACCATAATAAGATATCAAAACATCATCACATCATAATTTTTAAACAATATATATATATATATATATTATTTTCATAATCAAAATCTCTACACTTGGATAATGGACTAGATGTATGATTTATAATATCACAAAAAACAAATTCCATAAACACTCTATAAAATCTATAATTCAAGAGACCTAATATCCACCATCCCCTGTGAACATCGATGACGGTAATTAGAGTGGAACTATAACTACATATTGTCAATTCCTTTTCCTATGTTCAACAAAATAGTATCTATATACACCAAAAGGCATATGTTTGTTGCGAGAAACAATTTCCAATCAAACAAAATGATGAAACAATATAGTTTCCTTACCAAGAAGAACCATTAAATCTAGTTTCCAAACTCATTTATTAAACTAATTTCACTTTTTAAAAACATTTACCCATAAAAAACAAATTATAAATTTCTTTTTTCTATAGAAACCGGTCTTTTGAAACATTGGAAAAAAATTCTCAAGTAATGTAATGTATCCACACAACAAACTCTTTCATCACACTCCCAATAATGGGATAAACATTATAATAAGTATTAATAACACTAAATAATCTCATAATGCGAAATATGAATATATATAATATGTCTCAATCAATCTATGTTGAAACATAATGAATAAAAAATATAGAAAAAAACTATAAATATGTAATACAGATCATGGGAACTAACAACTAATGTCTACTCTCACATAGTCTAAAACATGGTGTTTCTTATTATCTATGAATGTTATAAAATGTTTTGAATCTCTCTCAGTCAATCTTAATCTCAACAATACTTCCCATATTACTCTCGGATTACATGGTCATGTGTTGGATGTTTTCCAATAACTCTTATCAAATCCTCCATTTTTCCATGAATTACACTCTCTAAATATTTCAATATATTAGAAATGGATCTATATTTCATTTTCGAAATATACACTCACATAAACATAGGGTCTCTGTTCATATAAAAAATTCATAACAAATAATTATTTACATGTTCAAATAATATAATAAATTTAAAATCCAATTATATTGAAATTCTTTCCCATAACTAGTAATGAATTGGACACCATTAAATACCTCATTAATTCCCATTTTAAAACCCATAAGAATGAATAATACCTATATGTTTCAATTAAAGAAACACATGGAGTAATTCATATCCAAATCCCTTTGAAAATCCATATTGAACCATAATATTTCCATCCCATTCCATGAATTATTATAATCATGGGTAAACCAATAATGATTACTCATTTTGTAAATATTTAATAGAAAACCCCTACTAATGTAAATAATAAATTGAAATATCAAGAAAAAAGTCCTTAAATTGAAATGTTATAGGAAATCTAACCCAAACATTTCACCTTCCCAAATAATTCCTTAAATCAAATGAGAGATGTCCTGACACCTCTAAACCACAATGAAATAATAAAAACCCTAAATTTCAATCATAGGGTTATTCCAATAATAAGATAGGGTATCTATAATCAATGAAAATGTTTAAATCATGTTATCCAAGTTTATATGATGAATAAATAAATAAGAAATAATCTCACTTTGAAGGAAATGACCAATATTTATGGAGGAATCCAAAAATTGAAGGAGGACAATGTTCTAAGACATGGTGGATGAGTAAAAATAAAGGGGAGAGAAATTAGGGAGGGGTAAAGTAGTTAAACTAGATAAGAGAAATTTGTAAAAAAAGAAAAAATATTAATATTATTGAATAAAAATGTTTTGGATATATTATTAGGAAAAACATGTTTTTATAGTGTATAATTTAATATATTCTTCAAAGAAATTGCATGTATTTTAGAAATCGCTATTTGGTTTTATAAATTATGATCAAGTCATAAAAACCATTATGCTATCATACTATAGTAGTTAGTTTCCTATAAGAAATTTAAATTCACTTTAGTATTATTAAATTAATTTTTTTCAATATTAATAAACAAATTTCCACATAAATATTTCTGTTATAAGTTAAATATTAAATGCTAATGTCTCAAAAGTAATTGTCTCAATAAAATATCATTGTAGTTCCCCTCTATGATGAGAACATAGAAGTGTCATGATGTTATTCATAAATATATGTTTTATTGCATAATGATATCATTTTATGTGATGAAAAATAAATTGGATATCATGGGTGCATACTCATAATGCATTGAATGATTTTTTCTTTCTATTTTCCATTTCTACTTTCCTGTATAATTGATTACGAGAACATGAGCCACCATTATGAAATCCATATTTATATGTGTTGTTGGATTTTCCTATTTATGGATGTGTGAAAATATTATTAGACAATAATATTATTATTAATGTATAATGATTTTCACATTATTTGATTTGTGGTAAAATTTGGGTGATATATGTTTGTGATGATGAATATACAATGTGTGTGCCCCTAATAATATTATATTAATTAATAATTTGAGAATGTATTTTCCCATTTGATTATTTAATATATGTAGATTTGATTTTCCTTTTAATGGTTGTATCAATACTTGAAAAAGTCCATAACCATGGTTTACTATGGGAATATTCATTTCAAGAAACTCAAGGAAAGAGACAACAAAAAAAAAGTTTTTGGATATCAACACTTAGTGTGATTAATTAGAGATGTCATGGTAAAGGAATTATATTTCATTTTCTGTGTTTATATGATGTTGTATATAATTTTTAAATTAAATTATTTGTTAATTTTTTCATTAAGTGTATTTTCTAATTTATCATTGGGCTTTGGAAAACTATTCCTTATGTATTTTAGAAAGATAACGATAAGTTCACAGACATTATTTATAAAGAACCTCAAATAAATATTATAATTATTTAACATATTGAATAAATATTTTTCTTATTAGTGGTTTAATAACTACTCATTTTTACTAGATCATATTTATTTAGTCAGTAGATATATGAGATAAAATTTATCGTCAATATATTTATTAATTATTTAATTTTTACCCTGTAAAATAAAATTTACGTTATAATCTCAGAATAATGAAATAATATTTATCTACTACATAAATTTATATTATTTATGATCCATTAAATATTATGGGGAAATAAAATACCATGGTTAACAGTTCCATGGAAAAATGAAATATTATATATAACAATAAAAATTGTAAAAAAATTTATTCAAGAAAAATGATCAATTAATTTGTTAATTATACACATATAAAAAGTAATAATTTTGTTAATAACAGTATTTATAAAAGGGGTTTTCCAAGATTATGAATAAAATTTGGAATATTTTGAACAATAATATTTTTAACTCTATAACTATTTAATCTTAATATTTATATTTCATACAGGACCACCATACACATTTTTGTTGTTTAGAATATTATTTGGATAATCTTATCATCACCTTAAAAGTTCGTCTCGAAGAACACTATCAGGAATGGAGAGTAAACCACCTAATCCACCAATATCGATTAAGGGGATAACAAGTATAATCTTTCTTTGATGATATTATTATATGAATATAATATGAACATTAAATGAATTATAATTTCATAGTCTATATCTCAATGATTTCTACATAAATGGTTCACTGATTGTAGAACACATTTATATTATTGTTGGAGGTAATACATAATTTATTACATTAATGAAGTGATGATAAAATACTAATATCTCTATAGATTAAGTAACTATGGTATAGCACATGAGCCTAAAACCAGTTGGAAAGGTCTCTATATGTGTATCCATTATACCATGTATTGAAACCAGATGATGTCATAATAATGGATACTATAGAAGTGCTGTATCAAACACACTAGTAGTACATTAGAAGACCCATTAGCAGTGTTGTAGTAGGTATTGTTCGGCACTATAACAGCCGAGATGATTCACCTTGGTCCACTGGTTTTGGATTGGATTCCATAAGGCCTTAGTGTCACCCAGCCCTTCAGGTTAGTAAGGATTTCAGGCCACCATTAAGGCCATTGGGAGACCTTAAGGACTTGAGGCTACAACAAGGCCTTTAGGACCACCTGATATATAGATACCCAGATAGATTCTACATGGAATCAACTCTAAAAGAGGATTCAAGAGTAGGATACATTCACCAGTATAGGGAAAACATATTTTAATGAATTAGAGAGTACATAATTTCCATTGATACCTAGAATATGCATCTCTTCAAAAGAAAACTTTCCAAATCGTCATGCAATGGTGGAGAGCTGATCACGATGTTGATTCTGGGGAGGGGTGGTATCAATTATTCATAGTCTATATAATTTTCTTAAGACCAACGGATCATATAATGTCTCCATTCCAACATTAAAATTATTATCTAAATCGTACAATCCATGTAGGGTTTCCCCCATCCCATGAAAGGGGTTTTATAAAAAATAAATAAAAAAGAAGCCCTTCAGGCCAATCAGGCTGACATTAACTATGATATAATTCATCATAATTTTATTCTTTATCTGTAAAATTTAATTATAAATATTTTAATGATGATCCAATGTTATGGTTCCAGTATTTTATCAAAAATTATTCTATGATATAATTTCATTGACCATCATGTTATAATCCATGCACATCTCACATTAACCATTGATAACGTCAAAATATGAGTTGTTTATTCCATAAAAGCACATCCACTCTACATGGAATCATAAAATTTTATTATATGTGTTGTTTAATACTATATAATATGTTTTATATATAATATATTTTTTAATAAATTTATCATTTGTTTTCAATTTAGTATTACTAATTCTACTAATATGGGTCATTTTATCTCCTCTTATTCCAAATATTTCAAAAACTTATATACTCTAAAATGATTAAATATTAATTAAAAACATTTGAATAACTCATCTTAGGTCACCATGTATTCTAGTGGGAAACACATGGAATAAAAAACATTTATCCCTTAAGTACATGATGTGTAGACATTTTATTACCCAAGGATGACTATTGAATTAATTCCAAGTGTCAAGAATTTATTTCATGTGGTGTGTAGTTAATATAAACCATTTCATGATTGTTACAACCTATAATATGATTATACCCACTACACAACATGTTACATTAATTCATGATGTGTATTCTACTATATAAGATAACTCATGTTTTCATTACATGACATTTTTGACTAGTAACAATGTAACATGGAGAACACATGATGTGTATCTGAGGTATAAATTTGGTACTCCATTAATGTTCATTCTTGGGTAGAACACCCAATCCCTTAGAAAGTTTCGTTTTTAGATGATAAAAAACTATACATGACATGAAGTAGGATATTTCAAACCATATATATTAATTGATTATAAAAAATAAAATTATTCTTTTATTGTTTTAAAATATTATAAACCTGGGTTATTTTTTAAAGTTATTTGACTTGTAATTTTCAGGTTATTTTATACATATATATACATATTAAATGTATACATAATTTATTCCTATAATTTAGATATATGAATCATGTATTATTTTTGATACACATTTTACATTACATACATTAAAATCCTAACATGAAATGAAAATAACATGTACTTATGATTCATTTATTTTGTATAAAATTGCATAAAATTTCATGATAAGACATGTCTATAACATTTCATGTGAATAAAACAAATATAACAGTCATATACAAAGGGTACTTCAAATAGATATAATCCTTATTGGCTCCAGGAAATATATTGATTAAAAATTTAGAAAAGTTATTTACTATGATTAAAGTAATGATGTTTGAGAATATTATAAACATTTAAATGTTAAGTATGATAAAATAATTTAATTATAAATAAATATAAATAGATTATTTCATCAAAATTTATCTTAAAAAAGAACTATTATGAATTAATATTAGTTTTAAAAGAATAAAAAATCATTTATATAGATGATCATGATCATAAACCCAACATTTACATGATATTGTTTTGATTTTTAATTATCATTATTATCAAGTTAAATTAATATACTACACCACATACCAATTTTAATAATGAAATGTCCTATATTCCAATATTTATATTTTAATCAGGCCCTTTAAACTAACTCTTTAGATCCAGTCACATAAATGTGAGAAATGATTTTATAATAGATGGAGGTCCATGGTGAGTGAACATTTTTAAATTTTTGAGCTGAGGTGAAACCAATCCAAATGCAAAATTGGATGATATGATGAAAACTATAACACAAACCATGTAATTTTTCATTGAATTAACTTTGATGTAGATGGTATCTAATTATACATTAGATAAATTAACTATTGTGAATGGTCCACGATTATACCACATTAATTATTTTATTGATGTGAATTGGCATCATTAATTTCATTATGGATGTTCTGTAATGATCATAAAAAATAATGAAATAAATAAAACATGAGATAGGACTAAAATAAATTTTATTATATATCGATGTAATGGATAATAAATTATTTTAATATATATAATATGATCAAAAATTTATGAAAAATAATAATTTAGGACTAAAAAAAATGAAATCCACGATCAAAAAATATTTTGTTTGAATATCTATCTACTACGTACATTCATATTAAAACATAGTTCAAAGTACATTATATGACCATGCTGTGGTGATCTCAATTATTAGGAACTTATATCATGAGTTTTGGGTTTACCTAAACATATATCACATCATTTATATAATTAAAAAAATTTTAAATAGTAAACATGGAGGAAGGATTTTGGAAAATTAAAATTTGCGAATTTAGAATTGTGGAGTCCACTCAACAGATCAATCATTTGGTGATTAACACAAATAGAATATTATACTGTTCTATAACTTCTAAAATAACATTTCATGATCCAATATGTGTTTTGAGAATTGAAATATGTTTCTATTCAACACAAATGTCAATTAAATGGGATATTTTGAAACCGATGCAATGAGTTATTGGATTTTAAAAAAATAGTAGGAGTAATAAATATTATAAATTTGATAACGTCCTAAAAATATTATTTTATTAATTATAGAAATGACATCCCACCAAACTAAAAATATACCACAATGATTCATACTAGGAAATGATGAAATTTTCACCAATTGTTTTTTAGAATAATGGATAAGGTACTTTCCTGTTGCTATCCACCATGAAAAGAAAATTATATATTCTTCAAAACCAATTCCTAAAGAACATAGAAAATAGGTTATTTTGGAAAAAAATTATAAATAAATTTGTCCTATAGATTATTCAATTGATATCCAATGTTCGATTTTACCATCCATGTACAATGAAATTACGAAGCAACATGATGATATGAATATATATATAACCATTTAACACATTAATTGTCAATATCAATATGAGGTAAATTAAAGATATGAGATATCTCATGCATTATTAACATTCATGTATGGATAGTTGGAATTATATTGGCCTCATGAAATCTAGATGATAGGGTATATAGTTCTTATACATCATTGTAGATTGTAATCCTATTGAGTATTGATAAAAATATCAACTTTTCAATACTTCATTAATAATTTTCTAGATTTAGTATGAATTATATCATCGTAAATATAAAAATTCCATTTCAGGCCTTCTTTCCCTCATTTCTCAAGTTGATAAGGACATGAGTAATAAAAAAAACTATGGTCCTTCTAGTGAACAAGAAAATGAAGAATAAGAAAAATTATTTCTCATAATTATTCTATTTCTAAGGATCATAATAACCATCCTTCCAAAATGAATATTATTCAATCGTATGAAAAATGACAATATTAATTATGTTTTTCTTGTAGAATGCTAGGTTGTTAGAAGAATCACATAACCTAAAAGAAAGGGGGTGGTAAAGGAGTATTTAATACTGAAGAAAATGTTCCTAATTCTACACATTAGTAATTAGATATATATTTTTGTGCTCAAATATATATCCCTCTCTAGTAACCATGTATAATATGAATGATTTTCTATAGAGATGTGTATATTCATGTAGTAAATGGAGACCAAGTTATTTCTTTTAATATAAAATACTAATATTATATATTTCCATATGGAATTATTTTGTAGTTAAAGAACTATTATTCTATTCCATGGTTAAATAATAATACCCTTATTATTTTTAGCTTTGTAATTAATGGATTTATTATCATATTGGGAACTAATAAACTCCCCTTTTAAAAAGAATTAATTCAATATGGTATTGAGAAAAAAATTGTCTTTATTTATTAAATTAGAAAAACTGTGTATGTAAATTGATAATGAATCATCAATGCATGACTCATATATCATGCATGTATGACCTCACATTCTTGGTCACATAACTAAAAATTGACTGAAAAATTTTTATCAATGAATTTTTTTAGTCTTGGTTGATCTTAAATGAGTTGAAAGATGTCATTATTTATTATAAGTAAAATTGAACAAGGAACCATTTAGTGGATAGGGTAAATGTGACAAAGAGTGTCTATGATTGGTATAGTACAGTGTGTGAATAGTTCTCCAGAATAATCTATGACTTGTTATTCATTTTATTTAACTTTTCATTAATACTTCAGTACATATAGATTTTACTATATTTATTGGTTTTATTTTAGAGTTCTTTATGTAATTAAAATCATTCTTGAATGATGTGGAGAATCAATTGTGTAATAATATAAATAATATTTGATTGGATTTAGGTGTTGAATAACTTAACCATGAGTTTACAAAGGTTATATGGGATATCGAGAATCAATATCTTCTCATCCTACCATATACACCATAATGGTATCTTATTAGTGAAAGGAGTTGATTCACTATACCAGACATGGTGTGGTAAATGATAAGTCAAAAATATCAACCATTGTACTTTTGGGGATATTAATTACACACTACATCATATATTCTAAACTGACTTCCATGAAAAATTTAAAAATTAAATTTATTAGAGTTATGGATTTAACCGAATACAATTTTATCATATACTCAGGATTATGGATGTTTGGTGTATTTTAAGGAATAATAGCATAACAATGTTATTCCATGTGTAATGAAAAGTTTTCATGGTATGGTACCCCATGAAGACAAGGGGATAAAATATATAAAACCCCTCAAACAATAATTTGATAATCCAAATGGAAGACATTTTTCATGAGACGAATTCCATTATCACAATGGTTAGTGGTTGAATTATTAATACAATGAATTTGATGCACACGATACTGAAGATTTGATATAGGAACACATTATAAAAGACTATTTGAATATATTATTCCAAAAACCAAAGAACTTCATAATACCAACAGAGACGTTATAAAACTAGATAGCAAATGTTACCATTTTAGTAAATATGTTGAATAATAATTAGATGAAAAAAATTATTCAATTTTATAAAAGGATGAGGTAGATACCTCTAAATAAACTTGATGGTAATATTCCATTAATTATAAAAGAGATTCCAAGTCTGGAAAACAAGTTTTTATTTTTTTGACCTTCCAATTGTTGGAAAACACATTGGGTAAAAATTTATATTCATGAGATAACTAGAATTTGAGTGTAATGAGAATACATATTAATGAAGCCTAGTGAATAATGTTTTTAAAAAATTTAAAGTAATTTTCTATTATTAATATTTTGCTCTATTTTCCAGGTTTTTATACATCATAATTATACATGGTATAACCGAATTCTAAAATTATGATTTTTGGAATATTGATATCAAAACAACATTGCACAAAAAAAATATTCTGGATGATGTATATATAACACAGCTGGAATGATTTTTTCAAACATGTATTTCTAGAAAGGTATTAGATTTGTTGAGATCCAATTATGTATTATGTCTAGTATCCATGTCATTTAACATTCAATTAGATGATGTAATAAATTAATTTGGTTTCCATATGAATAAAAAATATCCATGTATTTACAATTAATTTTTTTATAGTTGAATTATTATCATATTAGTATATGTATTACCCAAAATATTTAAAAAGGAAAAACTAAGTTTAATTTTTTATAAGATACAAAACACCAAGGTAAAATGAAAAATGGAATATTATTACTTAAATGTTACTGTTATAACCTATAAGCTAAATTAGTATGAATGAATTGTAATATATAATTTATTAAATAAATATTAATTTCCTACTCAATATAAATTCCTTTATTAATGATTTGAAAATATTCACCTAATATTAATTAATTATATATTATTCTTGAAAATGTTTTTTGTTCATAATGGAGCATTTCATTATATTTATTTGTAAATATTATAATATATTTATATAATTACTATAGATTTTTTTTAAAGTAAACATAATTTTTTAATTCATCATGTAAAAATTATTGTAAAATGGCTTGTTTGGAATATTTTGAATGTATATTTTCTTCAAAGAAATGTAAAAAAATTATTTATTTAATCTTTATTATTATTTAGATTTATATCAAAAATAAATTTATATTTTTTCTAATTATAATTTTTTTTTGAATTTTATCTAAAATATGTAAATTATTATGTTTTTAAGTATATTTTATACAATAATTTAGAATAACAAAATTTTATTTTTAAATGGGGTAATTTTTTTAAAAAGCATTGTTCTTTAGGATTTTCTTGATTCATTTTATATAAAATTATACTACTTTGTGAATTTTTTTCTTAAAAATGGATTGAATATTAGAAATTATTGAGTGAAAATTTATTAAATATCTCCATTTTTTTGTAACTTTGTGCATTAAACAATGCATTTTAATGTTACAATAGAAAAGGGTAAATGAAGTAATTATTATTTAAAAATAAATAAGTTAAGGACTATAAAAATACCATAAAACTATAATTAATATTATTAGATTATTATATATTTTCCATAATAAAAAATTTTCTAATTTATGACCATTTGGATACATATGGATAAAGCTATAAGCTTTATAATATTTTATTTAATGAAAACTACAACCTGTCCCGATCTTGTATTTATAAGTAATATATTTTTAACATGATGTCGTCTAAAAGGAATATTAAAATGTAAATATTTTATATATATATATATAAAATTCATATCAATCTTGGTATTTATTGATATATTTTTATTGAAAAAATATTTAGCAAAATTTCTTACACAATGATGATCTGGTAATTATTTAATTATTGAAAAAATCAAATAAATGAAATTAATAATACTATAATGAAAATAATTTTATATTAGTATTTTGTTAAAAAAAATTAAATTATGGATATTAAATCGTAGGAAAATATTAAATTTTTTTTTCAAATTTTACATTTTTTCATTACACTATTAAATCCTATGAATTTAATTTTACTATATATTTACGTTATTGATATTATAATGTAAATAAAATATTATTAACTGATATTAAATTACCAAAATTTTAAAAATGGCTCAGTGAGTATTATAAAATTCAATTTATTGTATATAGTAAATTTTTGTGTCTTTATTCTTTTTATTGGAAGTGTATTGACAATAAATGCGTAAAAATTCATGTTGTCCCACTAAGAGTTATATGGTTTAAATAGGGTTTATAACTAAAATAAAGGGTAGAAATTTAGTCAAATCTTTTAAATTATTTATTGGATGATATTATTTTAACCATGATAATATTATATTATAAATAATACCCTTTTTGGAATTTTTAATTAAAATATAAATTATATTTTTGTAATTTTTGTGAAATTCCAAGAGTTACCAACATTTTATTTATAAATTTGCACATATTACTATCACTTATTCACTCGTAAAAAAAACATTTTTTAAATCCAAACAAACAATAATACCATCCTAAAATATGTCTTGTCATTATAAATTTATCATTCTATATAAAATAAAAATCTTAGAGTTCATATGGTTTTAGGAAAAGGAGTTATAAAAAAATAAGAGGCGCAATTGTTATCTAATTGTTTTATTTTTCATTCTTCTATATCCATAAAAACTTATTAAAAATTTATAAAAGAAAAAATCAATTATTATAAATTTAATTATATTTTTTTAATTTATTGAAATTAAATATATCAATATAATCATCTATCAAATTGGAGTCAAATCCATCATTCATTTGTATGGCGGACAACCGCCTTGGTAACTGAGCTAATTGTTTTCCTTCACAATCTCGCATGACAAGTTATAAGGATGTAATAAATTTTTAATAATTATTTTGATTAGATATTCATAATTCTATTAGTATAATTAATAATTTACATTATTACCATTCCTTGTAATAAAAATTGATAGTGTCAATCCTGTTTACTTGGGAACTACTACCTCCACGAAGGGATGTGATTCACTTTACTAGCAACATTACATGGATGAATTATATAAGTATGTTTAAATATATAATTTGAAATAAATTATATAATACTTATTATATAGATAAAAATAATACTTATCTTTATTCCATAATATTTTTTGAATAATAGAATGATTACTCAAGCTTATGTACAACCTATCGAATCCATGATAGTGACATAGTTCAATTTTCATAACAATTTTTAATATTTGGTATTAAAAGTATAATTGATGTATAAAAAATTGATAATTATTTCAGGAAATTTATTATAAATATGATGGATTAATGACCTCATGGAACGTACTAAACCTAAAAAAATCATTACAGCCTTATGAACAGAATATCGTCAAAACAAGATACATGATCAAAAATTAATATGAAATTTTATATAACATCGAATTAAGTTATATAAATATAATTATAAAAATAAATTTTATTCATATTCATGTATTAACAAAAATATTTCTATTATTTGTTATAGAATAATATATTTGATGAATGGTACATTAGGTATGGTATTTTTTCGTACTTTTTTTATGAGACACAAGTGTTATGGAGTACATGTTAATTTATTTTGGGAGTATTTATTTCCCATGAATAGATATTATGATTATTGTCATGAAAAAATATTATATATATCCATTTATTTTTTTTATTTATGGTGATTATGAGTTATAAAATAAAAAAAGCGATAAGGTTTTATATCACAATCTCACCATTATTTTGGAATGTTTATTTTTAAGTATCCAAAAGGGAATATTTCTCTTCCATATTCATGATTTAGAAAAATGTTTCAAAAGTGTATTTAATATTATACTACATTCTTTTGAAATAATTTTACACATCTATTAATTTTTTTAAAATGATTTGAATCGATAATTGGTTCCCTTTCCAAATGTGGTACTTGGTGAAATTATTTCTTATTATTACAACAATATAAATGATAATATTTCCTTTCATTTTTGGAACATAGGTTTTAATCAAATAGGTAAACATTGAATTTTCAATTGATTTGGTGTTAAGTAATTAATATTATTTTAGAACGCTTGCAACAACTTAGGTATAATTTATGATTTATTTTAATATAATATTATGGAATTTTATTTTAGAATTAAATTTTATCAATTAATTTGGAGGAATATATAACATTATTGAAGATTTTTGTAGGTTAAAGTTATTTATGGAAATGTTTAGAGTCTCTTGTATATTATAAGGTTAGGGTGTGCACATTTAAAGTGATTAAAAATATATCGTGGAAGATTTCGAGATCATATTTTTTAAATTATTGATAGTTATTTTTTAAATTATATTGTTCAATCGTTTGGTATTACTATTGAATTTTGGAGGTTAAATTATGTTTTATAAGTATAATTATTTTCTCATTGGAGGGGAATTAAAATATATTGTTAACAATATTTTAGTTTTTTAAAAACAATGATTAGATGGATATATTTATAATTTTTTGGATTATGATATCCATTATAAGTTGAATTTGTTTCTTCATTCATGGAAAATCGTCAAAAATACACATCTTTTGGAGAAAAAATTGAATTTTGTGGAAATTGATTAATATATGAATCAATAAATTTCTATTATGAATATTTCCTCTTGTTCATATACTATGAAATAATTTAATACCATACCTCTATGAGAAATAAACTAAAATAAAATAATTATCCATTTAATTATCTCAATATAAATTAATTTAAATTATTCCATCATGTATTTCATTTATCGTGATAGTTAAATGTCTCATGTCCATGTTCTCTATCACTTTCTACGAGTCTTGGGACATTAATTTAGTATTTCATATGCATTCGTTCACATACAAAAAATGATTTCTTTTTTGAAAACATTTTTATTTGTTATTATAATTGACTTTCATGCATCCTTTTTTTTATAAATATTTTTATTTCCCTTTTTCTATTGAAAAATTTCAAAATATTTATTTTGAAATTTCAATCCCCTAGTTACCGAGATATTGTTCTAATAGAGAGGATGAAATTTATTAATGTTATGAAAAATATAATAAATTTATGATTTTAAAATGTGGGATATGTAAAATATAGTATAAGATAAGAAATAACGAGCTTCAATTAACAAAAAATATTATTATTTAAAAGTTGAAATTATTACCTAGAACATAAATTTGAAGAAATTTATATTAATAACATATATTGGAAATTAATATAAATGGAATACCCAATATTATTGTATCTTATAATTATCAAGAAATAATATCTCAAATTTTATTAATGACATTTTTGTTTGGTCGGAATTTAAAAATGTACACATGATGGTGTTGAATTGTGTCTTTTCATCATTTTCTAAATCTTTCATTATTCATACATTTTCTTTTGACAGATGATTATATGGCTAATAATTGTTTCTCTTCGGTATAAAATTATGTGTATTTGATAAAATAGAAATACAGAACATGGATTTTTGTAGTGGTTCAGGGCATAATGATCCCCTAGTCCACTGCAAAAAATAATCTCTCTATGAGTTTGGAGTATTTCTTGAGTCAGGTCCTCGTATCTTAAGATAAATACACAACTGAGTGTATGTTGTAGACACCCTTACAAACAAGGATAAATACATAGCCATGTTTTTCATTAACATATAACTGATAGACCAAAACATAGATTGAGAAGATGATACTCCACGACAACTCAGTACGACCAGTTGAATAATAAATTATTATTATATTTATTAAATAGGATCAGGATGACCTTCATAGTTTAAACAACTACAAACCGTAGATGGATCATCTTCTTCAGAAAATACATTAGCTAAGAAAGAGTAGTTACAATGTTATCTGAGTGAAATAGCACATTGAAAAAAAAAATATCTATGAATATCAGTATCATACTTTAAAAAATACTAAATTCAGAACACGTATATATCCATTGTAGCCTCTTCTATAAAAAACAGAGTCTGACTGTTATTTGATGTAGATCTATAAAATATCCTCTTATGAAAGCATTTTCAATTTCAAAAATATGTGTCACATTATATGGATCAATATATATCTAAATATATTTATCGTTTTTAAAAAAAAATACATAAATATATATAACAAATACACAAATGGAATAATTAAAGAAGGAAGGATTCTTTCAATTCTAGATCCTAGAAAATCGCATAATGAATTGTATGAATTCAAATTCCAGATACATCATTGAGTAGTCATAATAATACATAAAAATTTGAGATTTTTTTTCTCTATATAATTCCATTCATTGAATCAATAATAATGATATATTAATCACTTGAAAAAGAGATTTAAATCTGCCTAATATTATACAAATACCATTTTACGAAACTCTGATAAAAATGTAAATTCACATCTCTACTCATAAAAATTCAATCATATAGTACCATAACAAAATTAAAAAATACCAAACATTGGGTAAAAATATATAGTGTCTATTCTCCAAATTTAATTTTTCAAACATATTGTTTGATCATAAAATTATGGTCGATGATCCATATGTTTGCTTCTTGAAAGTAACATTTTATACATACAAACGGTTCTTCAACTATAATTTTTATCTTTTTCCAACATATGGTTTCATCTATACATATGGATATTTATCCGTATTTTTCAATAAATGTAAGGTTTATTATCCATACTTTCTAATCTTTCAGAATAAGGTATATTACAAATGAATGGTTTGTCCCATATGTTTCATTTTTCAACGTACAGTATGAACAATGTTTCCAGAACACGCTCAATATAATTTCCCTCTAATAGATGAATAATCCACCAAAATAATAAGCATGAATATATTTCAATAATAAATAATTAATAGAATATTAATTTCCTAAAAAACATAATTTAATGACATTAGTAAAACACACAAGGGTGTTTTGAGAATCAAAATCAATATGATTTTTAGATTATTGTAAAGAAAATCCATCCCCAAAAATCTCCCCCTTATTAATGATCACAAAGCACATATAATTAAGATGTGAATTTAGAATTCTTTAATTAATTAAAAGAATATAATTTAAAATATGATTTGATAGATTTATTTTGAAAAAAAGAGAAGTTATTTTTATCCAAATTTTCCCAATTTTTTGGGATCAAAAAGAATGTATATAATATAATTAAAACATTTTTAATTATGAATAGATCCATAAGTGATTGTTATAATAATCAATTTAAATAACGAAGTCTGTATTTTTGGCAGGAGACAAAAATATAAAATAATATAACCCAAATATTTCAAAAAATAAAAAATTTAATTATAAATAATAGTTTAGGTACAATAATCAGTATAACTAGGAAAAAGGATTAGTCAACTGAAATGGTTAGTTACAAAATATTTGGTAGGAGTTGGATCAGTTAGGGATCTAAGAATTTTAAGAAGCTTCAAACATATATTTCAACTATCCCATTATTAATAAAAACTTCTTCATTATACTATCCCTAATTTCATAATCATTACTCATTAATCATGAATGATATTCAAAATCTCAAAAATATTGACTTTCAATAAATCATGAAAACTCTCCTCATGCTGTATAAACAAGTCCAATTTTTTTTAATTAATTCTGCATAAATATGATTCCTGTTTCATTCTGTCTTAGTTAGTAAACTAGAAATTTTTTATTGTCTATCAGAACTGAAAGATGATCCCTATTGAACTTGTAATTTTGAATTTGATCATTAATTTTTACCATAGCATATTTTTTTTCATGAAATATTCAAATCAAATCTAGACAGTTTATAGGAGAAGAGCTATATGCACTAGTCATACCATCTATAATCTTGATTAAATAAACCTGAAGCCCCATATACCACATATGATCAGAAATTTATGACTTATAGACAAATTCAAACATTATCTTTCATACTTCATCCAACATCTCTATCTAGAAAGCATCAAATTCATTATTGGGAACAATATTTTCATTATGATCATGTAACTTCTCCCATGAAGATTAAAACTCATGATAAATATTTTTATAGTGTTCTTGAGACATATTAGAATTAATTACAAGCTCCCCAACCAGAATAGAATTGGAATCAGAAGTCCCTTTATCTTGATGATGTTAATGACCAACTTCCAAAATTGCTAAAATTATTCAAGAAGACATTCCCACAGACTTCCATACTATAATTTGAATTGATTATTTAACATGAATAAGAGAAAATGTATGGAAAATATGTTTTTTTATTAGTTTCAGATTTATTCCATCCATCAACAGGATAAAAAACCGTGAAAACTAGATTCTCAATAATTTTAGTAGCCCAATTTTTAGATCTGATGAAATGTTTTGATTCATAAATAGCAGGATATTACACCTAGACAATCGGTAAATCAAAATTTTTCAAATATATTATCTTGATTTCAACATATTGAACTTCCTCAAGAAATGATTCTTCCAAATGTACTGACCTGGTAGCCTTTCCAGAAACCGACACTGGTTCTTCAGCTGTTGAATCTACTTTTCCTTTTTGTTTTACAGCCAATTCCTTTGGCACAACTTCTTTTTCATATTATTATTCAAAAAATATCAATTTTCAATGGGTTATTTAGAAGTTACATCACCTCATGTTTCACCAATTACATCATTCTAATTTAACTTTGGTCCCCCTGAGAAAAATATCCTCATATTGTTTTGCACATTTTCACCAATTGGAACGCATTTTTTAATTTATGTACTCCACAATAAACCATACTTCTTCAAAGTTATCATATTAAGTACCTTTTTATGATTAAATTTGATTTGGAAATCTATAAAACTAATGATTCCATTATTAATAAAATTCTAGAAATTATCTTGCTATAACTATAAAAAGTAATCCTTGCTTCTAGTTGACAACAACAGCGAAACTATCAGAACATATACCTTGGAAAATTCATCTTTATTTCAATAAAAAACACGACATACATATCTTGATATACAATATTCTACATCTAATCCATTCTAGGATAAAATCCTTTTTCAAAAAACATAACCATGATAATCATGTCACCCTTGAGACCCTTAAAAACATTTTACTATGGGTTTTTAACCAAAAATATAAAACATAATGAATTCTATCTTATGGTCCCTATCTTCTATAGATAGTAAATTGAAATGAAAAACTCCTTAATGAGGGAAGTTCAAAATTTTACAAACTTTAGTCAATGAAACATAAAATCCCTTAACTTCTATTCCTGCGAAAATTTTATCTTCAAAATTACCAAAACTAAATGGAAAACTAATATATAAAAATTTCAGTTCTACATAAATATAGAAACTTGATTTCACCTCAGTAATCATAGATTCCAATCGTTGAAATGATATCGCGTTCATCAGGATTATATTTTTGTAATAGAGCCATTAGAAATCAACTATATTAACTTGTTGGATATTTTTTTAGAAACTCTCTGAATCTTTGGGTTGCTGGCTTAATATTTTGGGATACTCATAGATTTCATAATTTATGAGAAACAAAATCTAGGAGGTTTTCGAGTTCTAGGGTTTTGAATGAAAATACAAATAAATAAAGGTAGATGATTCTTAACAGAGGTTTTGGTATTTGAAAATAGTTTTAGATGCAAAAAGGTAATGTATTTGTAAGGTTTTTGAGAATTCCTTATTTCCCATGTCATTATATAATATAATTTTGAAAATTTTGAAAAAAAAGAGCATGAATAAATATAAGATACAATAAATGAACTAAAATATATAGTGTGGAATAAAAGTAAAATTACAACAAATCATATTTATAAGAATTAGTAAATAATTTTATCATAAATAAACTAAATTAAATAAATAAATAAAACAAAAAAAGTTTAAAATTATAAAGATTACACTGATAGGAATTTATTAAAAAATTTAAATATTTCTAACACCCCATTATTAAAATCCAAACTTATAGTGAGAAGTGAATTATTAAAAATATTCGCTTTTTGATAATCATTATTTACAAGTTCTATTGATATATCATTTTTAAGAACATGAAATCATATAAAATGATGTTTTATACAAATATTATTGTTCTTGTATGACTTATTGGTTTATTTGAAATATTTATATCACTTGTATTATCAAATAAAATAGGTTTACTATTAAAATTTAATCTTATGTCCATTAGTGTGTTTTCCAACCACAATACTTGTGCAAATCAACTACCTATAGAACCATATTCTTACTTAGATATTGATAGGGAACATAGGTGTGGTTTCTTACTTGAACATGATGCAAATCATTTTCTGAACAAGTGATAGGTTCATAATGTCCTTTCATTGTCTAATCTAAAACCTTCAAAATCAGCATCAAAATATGATATTAAATTAAAATCATAATTTTTTTAGATAATTAAGAGATTGAAAAAACCTTTTTAAAAATATAGAAATATTTTAGCAATAAGATTCGATTATTTTGTATTTTTTTGATATCTAGGACATAGAAATTTAGAAACCACAAAATCAGGTTTGTAGGCATATATATATAATAATCTACCAGTCCAACATCTATGTCACCTGTTTTCCACTAGTTTTCCAGCATCATCAAAATCTGGTTGGATAGAGGTCATATGAGAGTTCAATATGTCTTGTTGTTTTCAAGACCTTAATATTTCAATAAAAAAGTAATATTTTTTAATTGGTTTATAATATTCCAATAACATTTTTGATAAATTTGAAGTCCTAAAAAGAAGTTCAAATATCCCATCATACTCAATTCAAATAATTTTTTCAAAATTTCTGAAAAATCATTAAGATTTTTTTTAATAGATGAACCAAGAATAACATAATCTACATATATTTTAATGAAAAATATATTATAGGGAATGGTTGTCATAAAAATAGTTTGATATACCATTCCCACAATAAATAATTTTTTCAATGGAAAAGAACAAAATCACTTATTCTAGGAAATATGTGCTTGTTTAAGTCCATATAGAGTGGTATAATGTTTAAAAACATAATATGGTTTTTGAGGATTTTATAATCTTGTAGGTTGTTAAACATAAAATTCCACCATTAAATAAACATTTATAAATAAATATTTAATATATATTTAATTTTATTTAATTTTCAACTGAGATGAATAAGCTAAAATCCTTCTAATTGCATGTAATCATGCAACAAGGGAAATGGTTTCATCATAATCTATACCTTCATAATGATTATATACTTTAGATAATAATCTATATTTTTTACTTGTTATAATCCCTTGAACATATTGGTTTTATTGAAGACTCATATACTTCTAATAATAATATTATTTGATGTCCTTTAAAATAATTCCCAAACCTCATTCCCTTTAAATTTTTTTAGCTCATAATATATTGATAACATCCAAATATCTTAATCTAAGGCTTCATCAAGATATTTTGGTTAATGTAGAGATAAAATAGAAGAGAATTCAACTAGCCTAAATGGACCGAAGGCCTTCATTTTTATTTATTTTTTATAACCCCCCTTTCAAGGGATGAGGGGGAACCAATACAAGGACCGTAGGCTCAGAGATTACATGGCCCGTAGGCTTAGGATATTACATGACCCGAAGGTCTTAGGGAATTAAACTAGACTATATACAAGGAACTTCCCCTCCCTAGCATATATATCCTGATAGTAGCTTTCCACCTTTGCATGAATGTCTGACTAGACTTCTCATGCAAGCACAGGCTGGTATCGATGGCATTGTCATACCCTCTTATTCTAAAAATCCATTTGGCTCTGCACTGGTAAGTGCACCTGCTCTGAATCCTCTTCTAGGGCTGCTCCTTTTTGATAGTGTGTCTGGGCCTACATTTTAATATGGCCTGATGGCCTTGGGGTGGCCCTATGGAATTATGGTTTCCCGAAGGCCTTGAGAATCAACTGGCCTGAAGGCCTTGGGTGGCCCGAAAGCCATAGAGGACCCGACGACCAAACCAGTGGCCCAAAGGCTGAGATGGATGAATAGTTCTAGCTACTACAGTACCGAACAGTGCCTACTAAAATAATGCTACAGTACCAGTTACGGCACTACTACAGTGCCTGCTACAATAATTATACAATACTACAACAGTACCTAGAAATATGCCTCCTCCCAGATTTAATCTCGGGTCTCTTGGATGCACCTAGCGTGTCCTCACCAACTAGATTGAGGTTCATGTGCGAAGAGAATTCAACTAGGTTTCCTGTGTTTGTTCTAGTTATTATTCCTATTTTTAGGCCTCATATTAAAATTTCTAAAGGATGATTCTTTAGAATTCTAAAGATTCTTGTTAAAACACTTTTTGGTTAATCAAAATCTTGTTATTCTGAACTGGACTAAATTTTATTATTGTTATTTTCCAAATCATTTTTATGGATTTCATGTCTAATGTTGTCAAAAAAGTCATTGATTTCATCAGTTGAATCTTTTTAATTAATAAAGGGGTCAGTTTCATCAAACATCACATGAACATATTATTCAAAAATATATGAATTTTTATTAAACACTATATAGGAATTAGAGGTCACAGAATATCCTAAAAATATACATTCATAATATTTTAGATCAAACAATACATGATTACCCTTGGTGTTCATGATATACACATTACATCCAAAAACATTAATGTATATTAACTAATATTTTCTGTTATTACAAAGTTCTTAATAAGAATTTTTGAGTATAGGTCAAATGAAAACACTAATAATTATGTATAAGTCTATGTTTACATCTTATATACATATCTAGCTATGTATACTGTATTCATTGACCATAGTCCTAGACCTTTCTTGAATTGTTCTTTTTCTTCTTTTAAAAATTCCATTTTTTGAGGTGTTCTGGTTGATGAAAAATTCTGTTTAATACCTAGATAAGAACAAAATTAATTGTATTCTTGATTCTAAAATTCTCCACCATGATCACTTCATAATTAAATTATAATAAAAACTTTTTCATAATGATAATTTTTCGGAAACATTAAAAATATTAAAAGATTAACTTTTGAGTTTTAGAAAATAAATCCATATAATTCTAGAATAATCATCATCTAAACATATACATATAATTTTAATTCAACACATAATACTCATTATGGTTCAAAAAGATACATGGGGATATGTTCTAGAGGTTCTGATTTATCCTTTTTGTTAATAGATTTTAAGGAATATTTGTGTTTCTTTCTAATTTTTCATGCATAAAAAACATGTCACAATCGAAGATATGACTAGGTAAATAATAAAATAATTGTTTAAATTATAATTTAAATAAATAATAAATATTATAGTGAATAAATTTCCTATTACATATCCATGACTCATTTATTTTAGCAGTTAAACAATTAACATTCCTTTATCAAAATGAATTTAAATCAAATTTTGAATCATTATAAGTTCAATGTGTTCTAAAAATTAGTATTATACATTTAAATAATGATAACTAGTTTCTAAAAAAAACATAATATCTATCATCAGAGAGTTCAATGATACTTATAAGGTTACGCTTCAGACCATGTATTTATAAGATATGTTTGATTGAGACTATTTCTGGATCCCCAACAGTTCTGAGTCCATTTATCCATCCTTGGACATTATCACTAAATTTGAATAGACATACATCTATGAGTTTCAGTGTAATGTGTGATAATTTTCTATTCATATTCCTATATCAACCACTGTCCATATACCATACAACTTTTTTTTGTGACCTGTTTCTTGAAAAGGAATTTTAAACAACTGTGTTTTTGGTACCTGTATTCTCTTGGGTACAATAGTGTTAGAATCATATGTACATATAATCTATATTTTTTTCATGCATAACTAATATCATTTTATTCCAATAATCATTGTGAAAAAAAACCCTTTTTATTCAAAATATTTGTGTATTTCATAGATAATAGTTTTTATTGTATTTCTTTATATTCCAAAAAAATTTCATGTAATTATTTTTTGAGTTAGGAACAAATTAATTATTATATAATTTAAATTCATTACTATTACATCTTGTATTAAATCATTTTTTTATAAATAAATTATTTCCCATAATTTCATTTAAAATATTTTTGTTTATTATAAATAATATGGCAACACATTTATATATTTCTACATCATCTTTTAAAGCATTAATCTTATTTTATGATCATCATAGTTTATGGTAGATGTGTTAAATTTCTTATTAATTTTTGAAATTATTTATTTAAGGAATATATGTCCTCTAAAATAGAATTTTTAATATTGATTAAATATTTGTGTTTATTTAATAAGGATTAATATTTTCCTTCTAGAATTTTTTAATAAGAACCAAATTAATTATTTGAATAATTTGTATCATAATATGAATAAGAATTAGTTTAATAAATTTTTGTAACATATAATCATATTCTATGAAGATCATATATTCTTTTATATTTTATTCTTCCTTTTCTAAATCAGATTTTGATGAGTTGTTGGAGTCTTCAGAAACTATTCAATTAGCCTTCAATTTTATTCTTCCTTTATTTTCATAATCATAACATTTCTGATATGATTTTTCTGTCTTTCTCTTTTCACATTTTAGATAGAAACAATTGGGTTTTATATGAACTCATTTCTTACATTCGTATAACATTACATTCCTTGTGTCTTTTTCTTATTTTTGAAGAGTTTTATGAATCCTCTATTCTTCTTATAAATCATGCTAATCATTCTGGCTAACTGAGCATATTCTATTTCATAATTAGATGTATCTAAATTACATTATTCTATAAAATGATTCTTAATTATTTATCATTGTTTCATTGATGGTTCTATTATATCAGTATTATATTTTTTCACAGATAATTTTTGATCTTCTCCTTGATATTTCTTTTTATATTCATACATCATCAGTGTCCCTATTAATTATATCATTTTATGATTTTTTAAAGTTAATGATTGTATAATTTCATCTAATATACTATTTCATTTAATAGGTAATACACTCATTACATGTAAATCTTGATCTTTTTGTTTGATAGGATCACCAATGGTTGTAATATTGTTATTATTCATTGAAAGACAAATATTCATCTATGTAATACTTTCTCCATGAAACATTTATAATGTTTCATATTTTAGTTTTGTTATTTCATACCTCATTTTTCATACATTTATTATTCATTCAAATGAAACTACAATGGTTTTCCACATTTCATAAGCAGTAGAACATTTTGATTTACGATTGAATTCATCTAGTCAAAGACAAAAAATTATAGACTTCATAGCTTTTGAGTTCGTTTCATACTTGGCCACTCTATTAGCAGTCCATGTTTCTGGGATTTCATGAATTAAATAAAGAGTAATGATACTAGAGTATAATTTAAATCCTATATTCATAAAATATTTATTAATATTTGATTTCCAGCATCTATTGTTTATTCCTGTGAAATAATGATCTCAATTCATTAATATTCTTTCATTCAGATTAGTCATTTAAATCATCTTGTAAACCTTATAAATTTAGCTTTGTTATATCTTTTTCCAAATACTCTACTTTGATACCAATTTTAAGGTCAGAGTATACAAATATTAATAATAGGGGGAGAATTTTGTTAATTCATCCTTTTCCAAAACATTCAAAATTCAACCTTTGGATGTAGATTGATAATTATGTGGGTAAGAAATGTTTGTTTTCTATATGAAATTATGAGATGCGGATAAAACATAAATAAATAACATGAATATTTATAGTGGTTCTGGGCATAATGATCCATTAGTCCACTCCACTATTTACTCTATCTACGATTTTGGTGAATTTCACTAGTCATGTCCTCATATAAAATGACCAATACACAACCTAGTGCAGGAATTTGAAACCATTAAAAAAGGCTAAATACAGAGCCTTTGGGTTCCATAATTGATAACTGAAAAATAACATCATAGATCAAGAAGCTGATAAAAAAATACAAAAGAGTACGAGGAGTTGAAACTCTCATTAAAAGTATTTTTATTAAAAATGATCCAGTTGAACTTCTTAGATGAAACATCAACTAATGATCGATAGATCTTCTAATTCAGAAAATAGTGTCTTTAAGAAATAATAGTTCTGAAGCGATATTGTTGCAATAGATCATTGAAATAAAAATAGAAACGAATATTATCAACATTCATAAACCAATTAATAAATTTAAAACATTTATATCTCAAATGTAGACTCTAATGTATAAAATGAAGTCTAAATGAGTGTTGTAGTAGATATGTTGATGATTTTCTCAAGAATGCAGTTTCAATCACAAAAATATGTGTCTCGATATATGGATCAATATATATATTCTTCATTGAATCATACATATATATATAAAACATATATACCGATAAAATAAATAAAGTAGAGATATTTCATTTCAATTATATATCTAAAAAATCACATTATAAATCATTATTAATCAAATTCTTGATACAACTCAATGTAATCATAACATCCCATATTAATAAGAGAGAATATATCAACATAATAATATAATTTTAATCAATAATAACGATCTGTGAATCATTAAAAAATGAGATTAAAATAGGAATGATTTTCCTCAATGGCTATTTCACAAAACATTGATAAACCATTACATTCAAATATTTGTTAATGAAATGTCAAACGTAAGGTTCCTTCCAAAAACGAAAAAATACCAAACATAGGGTTATGATATGTAGTGTACATTGTGCATGCATAAGGTTGACAATGTAATATTGATTAAAAAATTATTATCGATGAACTACGTGTTTTCTCTTTAAAAATAATGTTTCTTTCTTATGTTGGGTTTATATCAAAACATTTTCCCTTTGTGAAATGTATGGTTTCATCTAATAATATAATTTTTATCCATATTTTTCTCTCAACATAGGGTTGATTAACTATACATGAAGATATTTTATCATAAGGTAATAAATAACTATATAATTTTTTCTTTACATTATGTTCTTTAACGTGCGATATGAACTGTGTTTCCAAAACATTCTTAAGAGTGTTTTAAACAATTTGATGAATATTCCATGCAAATAAAAAGGTTGAATATAATTTCGAAATATGGAATATAATAAATATAAATTTCATGAAATACACACAATGTAATATCATTAGTAAAACAATCAAGTTTATTTTTGGTCTTAAATATCAATAAAAATTATAGTGTATTTTTTAGACAATACATTCCCAACAATTTTATTCTTAAAAAGGTATTCTTTTTCACTATGTTATTGTTTATTTTGATGAATAAATTTTATATTTAAATTATAGAAGTTTTGTATTAATTATCTGAGAAAAAATTCATTTTTTAATCATCATTTCAATATTAAATTATAATTAATTGTTGTGATTATTTTAAAATGATTGATATTTAACTTGATAGTGAAAAATAAATATTTTTATTATAAATTGTGTTTTAATTTTTATTTATTTTCTACGTAATATTATATTTTGAATTATAATTAATATATAAATAGTTATATTTTATTTAGGAAAGTTAAATAATTATTTCAAAAATTCACATTTTTCAGGAATTTTGATTATAAATTTTTTATATGTAAAGAGAACAATTTCTGAAAACCCCATTTTTCCTTGAATTCTGGATTAATAATTTAAATTTTAAATATACCACATATGTGTGATGAATTTTGATAAATGGATTAAATATTATTAATTAGTGAGTTAAAATATTGTAAACTGGTCTATTTTATTTTTCACTCAATTAGAAGAGTTATATTTTATTTTTTTATGGATGGAAAATGTCGATTTTGTTATGAATAGTTAATAAATTATAGGTATAATACAATTATATTAATAATTTCCTTCATACTATAGGATTTTTAGAATAAATGTAATTTTAGATAAATACCTGATATAGTAATATAAAAAATTACTATGACATTTTAGGGATATAATATTTTTTTCAAACATTTTATGTTATTTATTTTAATTATTAATGTCAATGTAATGAACAATTAAAAATGTCACATTATAAATACTTCATAGTAAATAATATAAAATTAAATGATATGAAATTTATCGAAGTAGTAAATTAAAAAAAATATTATTGTAAGGTTATATAAATTATCATTGATTCATTTATTGGTCTATTCATTATATAGTAACTGTATTCATCATTAATGAGTGAAAATTCATGTTGTCCTGGTAATATTTTTAGTGAGTAAATTTGGGTTACAACCAACGAAAAGGGTACAAATATTGTTAAAACTTGTCTAATTTTAATTTTATGAGTATATTTAGAACCAAAATAATATTATCTTATAAATAAAAAATGTGGATCAATTTTATATCAATAATTAATATATATTAATTTAATATTTTTAGAAATGCAATGAGTGTCTATCCCCTCTCTTATAAAAGGGATCGTATTCTTCTCATTTCATCACCCTTAGAAAACAATTTTTCAAGAAAATACCTGATCCAAAAACATCATAGAATCTAGTTTCTCATTATATTGAACTTTTTTAGTAATAATACCATATCAAAGAGTTCATGATGTGTTATGAAAATGTATTTTTCCAAATAAAATTTCTAGTTTTTATCTACATGTTTTATTTTGGATTCTTATTCTAGATAAATAGAAAATTATTCAACCATTATAATATGATAAATAATGTTTACTTCATATACTGATATGTTATTCCAATATTTTCGTAACCCATATCTATCTTCTCTTCCATCGAATGAGAAATAGAACCATCAATCTTGTTTATGGAGAACTATTACCATACGAAGTGATGTAATTAATTTTACGTAACTATATCTAATGACTATTATTATTGAAAGAATTAACGATTATATATGAAATTATTAAAATAATTATAATTATAAAGAGATAATATATCATTTACATTCTTTTAATTAAATTCCTAATGAATGATGATGTCGTTTATACATATGTGTGGATTATTACATATAAGAAGTGATGTGATTCGTTTTTCATCACATCATCACAAGGATGATTAAAAAATTACTATATTTAATGGATTAATATTATAAAAGTTATATAATGATTATTTTCATAGGATAAAATAATACTTAACTACTTTCTAAATTTAATTTTTTAATATGTTAACGTTACCCATGGACAATTATGTCCAACCATCTCCATTATTGTAATATATTTAATTTTAATTACCTTGGTTAATGGATGGAATTAAATGTATAGTTTATGTTCCAAATATTCTAACTATATAATAATTATTATTCTATAGATGATGAAATAACATTCTCTTCGATCATAGTAAACCCAACGAAGCCATTTTGGCGTTATGTACTAGGTATCATCAAAACATTTAATGTGAACATAAATGATTATATAACAACATATAACATATATACAAGTGATAACATATGAATAATAAAAATAATAATTTTCTTAATAATTAAATAATCTGCCTATGTTTATTATTCATCATGATAAATAATTTACATGCTAAATCAAACTCAATGTAATATATTTTTGTCTCACTGTATTTCTATGTAACACATATATTATTAACTACATGTTTCTTTTGTGTTGTTATATAAATAAAACAAATTAATATTTTGATGAAAAAACTGGATATTTACGGTATATACATATCCATAAAATTTAATTTAATTCAAGGGGATTATTATTCTAATGATTCAAAGAGGTATGGGTATATTTCAAAATATCACAATTATTTGGAATTGATTATGTTTATGTATCCATAGAGTAATATTTCTATTCAATGTTCATGTTTTATAAAAAAAAGAAAATTTGTTCTTATTATTATCCTACTATTTTTAATGTCACATTTACACGTGATTGACTATTTTCAAAATGGTGTGAATCAATTATTTTTTTTTATTTTCAAAATGATGTAATTTGACACTTTTTCATAAAAAATATCGGAGGAATGTTTTCATAAATTATATTTCATTTGGGTGATTTCGCAACACCATGAATCCAAAATTACTTTAGTATACCTTTATAATTTTATTATATTATTTACTAATAAAAGTTTTTCCTCATCTAATTCATAGATATTTATTAAATGTTATTTCAAATATGAAAGGTTATTTTTCATTTGAATTATTCAATTTGATCATTCAAAATAATTTTTTTGTCTATGATGACATCTTTTGATGTCACAAATTCTACACTAAGGATATTATCTAATGATGGAATCCTTATTATATCCCTCTAAAATATGTTCTAATGATTAAATGAATAAATTTTTATCTTCCACATTTATTTTTTAGGGGATATGCTAAGTAGAAATGTTTACGAGACCCATTTATTATCATGTGTTCTACAAAGATGAATGATTTAAGATCGTTTAGAACACATATGTATTGTTTTCATTATATGATGTGTGTGACATTTACCTCGTCAGATTCATTCGATACAGTATTATATATAATAAGATATATATGGGAAAAATTATGATCTCAATATATTATTGGATTTAAATCAATGCTCTTGATCAATTATGGGAAACAAATCAATGCTCGTGATCTGTTATCATCAAAATGTCGATGTGCTTGATCCATTTTTAGAAACATGTGTTGATTGAAACACTATTGTCTTGTTAATTAAGGCTGAATAATGAAATGATTTTTTTACTACTTATAGTGCCACACACATTTATCTCTGGAAATTATGGTTCATGATTGATTTATGATGAAATCTCATTCCTATGTTCATATCTATTGAAAAGTTAATTTGTTCTTATGTAAATAATGTTTATGATATTTTTCATATATTTTATAAATTATATATTTTATATCATTGAACATATAACACCATGATTATATTCTTCTTTCAAATGTTTATTAGTTGATATATCTCATGATTATACTGACTTAGAAATAGATTTTTCTATTTCTTTTTTTCAATTATATTATTATGAAAAAAATTTCTAAAAAATTTCTGTTTATATAGATTTAATATGAAAAGAATTTTTTGGGTAATGATGAAAGGCTAATATTGAGTAAAAAAATACTAGTATTTTGGGAGAATATATTGATCATTAAGAATTATTTGTTCATGAACCCATGTTTATTACTATTTTTCATAATTCTCAATAAATCTAAAACAAAAATGTACATGGGAATTTAAATGATCTAATATTTCATTTTTATGTATTATTTATCATATGGAAAATAAATATTCAAATTTATCCGTATCAAATAATGAAATGAAAATATATATTTTTTGTAACAGATCTAATCTTATGGGTATCACAATGTTATAATTTGTATCATAGAAATATAACTATTCCACTGAATAGGATCTATGAGCCAAAAAATTAGGGTCTTACAACCATAAGGCCTTCAGTCTCCCTTAGGGCTTTGGGCCACCATATACCATCTAGAAATGGTATTTGAGACCACATGTAGAAAATTCCAATGAAGGACAGACAATAGTAGGCCTTAGAAGTGTATTTAGTGCAAGTGGTACCCACCAATGTTGAGCTAACAACATTTTAATAATGATAGGGTGTGGTTGTTTCCCCCATTACAATGTAACATTAAGCTCTACATGAGGTAGTGCTATATGAAAACCCTTGAAAGTCGAGGGGATTGGACTTCAAATGATGTAGATGATGGTGAGGGAAATATTTTATGGTAGTTTAGTTGGGCCTTTGGGTATTGAAATGGGCCTTGTTTCACTAGGCCTGTAGGTTAACATAGGCTTCACTATTAAAAAAATTAAAATTCAATTATGAATAAATAAATTAAAAACCATGTCCATCATTTCATTTACTAAGAGTCATAGAAACCCCTTTGTTGCATTTATGTGATGGAAATTTATGGAGATTATTGATATTTTTGATTCAGTATGTTTTACCAATAAGATTAACATGAACGATTATATTGGGAATAATGGGTTTAAAATTTTATGATATAACTATTTATACTATTTATGAACTTTTGGGATTATATGATCATTATTTTTTATGAAATATTGTTCTTTTCAATTTTTTGGATGAAAAAAATAATATTATGAAATAAGCATTGAAGAATATTTTTTTTCATGTTGTATATATTAATGAATTTTTTAGTATTTTTATTAAAGTTTTAGAAATGATATAAGGATTATAGGTTTAAATAATGAATTACCTAGAATATTTTTGAAATATCACCGTATCTGGAAAGGCTGTAAGGTTTGATCCCAGAACTGATAGGATACATGGGTGCATCTCCCACCATTTCCCTACATGTTGTCTTGGTCAATATAAATTTTTTATTTCTTAAAACAATATGATTGATAAAATTTAAGATAATTTTGGGGTCATATGTTTTTATCATATATATAACCATGGGATTGGAATTTGTTTTTTTTGTTATGTGATTATTTTTTTGGGATGATATTCAATATTTTGGGAACCATATAACATTATGGGAATTTTCTCATTATGAAATTTTATTTGAGGAAAAATGTTTAAACATTATTTTTGGAATAATATATGATTTTATTTAGGATTTGTGGTGATACAGGTTTTTTATGGAAATTGTTAGAGTATCAGGTTGATTTTTTTGTGGTTCATATTTTGGGAGATAAAAAATAAATTTATCATGGAAGACAATGCGTTCAAATCCTTTTTATTATTGGATTAGAAAATTTTCATATATTTATTTTGAGTAATTTTGGGGATAGATAATTTTTTAATTATCATTGATTGAATTTGGTAAATACTATTTACTTTTTTTGGATAAGGAAGTTTTTCATAGAAATATGGTCTAGCCATTTTTGGGTATTGAATTATCTTATCACCAAATAGGGAAAAAGTTGATATTTTGGTGGAAAATTATTATTATATTAAACTATAATTTCCAATTGTTTAAATTTATACATTCTATAAGACATAATAGTAAAGGAACTTTTAAACTCCAGGAGAAGGATCATGAAATTAATACATTATACATTTAAATTAATATATTAGAAACTAATTTCCCTCCAGCCCATCATAAATTTAAAATATTATTATAGTTGGATTTATAATGAACATATTATATGTAATTATCAATGAGTCCATAGGTGTTATTTTTATATACCATATATTTTTTTCACTTTATAATACTGTTTTACTACATAGAATCTAAAAAGTGATTTTTCTATAAGACCTTTACAAATCACATCCACTATTTTAAATGGGATTTTTTATTGACTCTTTTAATGATGCGGGACTTCAACAACATTATTTCGAAAATTAAATCCACATATTACTGATACCATGATCAAATTGTGTAAATGAAATTTATTAAAGTTATGGTTAATGTAATACACTAATATTTTAAAATGAAATTCTATATTTAGTTGAGTATAATATTTGAGGCACTGAGATTATATAACCAATGAAACATTATTGTTTAAATGTGACCATTATAAACATACATTGAAATTGGTGGCTATGTATTGGAATAACTAATTAAAAAAATATTAATGGATATAAATTTAATGATTAATTATTATGAAATAATTGGAATATTTTTAATTAATTCATTATTTCATAAAAATAAATTTCCTTTATAACTTAGTTTTTCATTTTTATTATGATTTATTATTAATATTATGTTATATAAGTTCTATAAAATTAATTTGAAAATTGTTAAAATTATTTACTTTACTGTGTCAAATGTATCTTAAATATTATTTTTTATATTTTTTTGAAAGGAATCACTTTTAATTAATAGTGAAAAAGATAAATTAGTATTGAAAACTTTATTTTTCTTCTAATGTATTTATAATGTAAATATAGTTTTTTAAATAGTATTTTATTTTACATATTTATATTTTATTTAAAATTTATGAAATTTAAATTTATCTTATACTTGAATTTCATATTATGACACGTAATATATAAAAACAAAAAATGTTATTTAAAACTGTTATTAGTTACATTTTACCTAATTAATTATAGATTAAATAATACAAATTTTAGATGATTAATTTTAAAAAATGGAATCCATATTTATAATTAATGTGCATAAATTTATTAAATATTTACATTTTTTCAATGTTAGTATTAAACATTGTAGGTTTCTCTCTCAGTAAAAGGTAAATAAGGTAATTAAGGTTTAAAAATAAAATTATATGGAATATAAAATTACCCTAATACTTCTGTATTTATTATTTAATTATTATATCTCGTCCATAATAATCATAAGATTTAATTGGTGACCTTTTATGGCTAATTTGATGATATTATGTGTTTTATAATATTTTCTATAAAGAAAAGACAAACATGCCACTCTCTAGTTTTTAATTAATAAAATATTTTTCAGATGATTATATCTAAATAGAATCCCAAACTAGAAATATAATTTTGAAAGGTAATTGGTTTATCTTAATAATTGTAATTCATTTTATGGTTTTTTTGAATTAATAATTACATTAAGGTCTTACACAACATTGATAAAATAATTATTAAATTAATAAAAATTTCAATTAAATAATATTAGATTATTATAATAAATATTTTTTTTTTGAAATAAAACGAGTGAGGAAATAATTAGATGAATATGAAATTATATATATATATATTTATATATATTAAAATATATTGTTTTTCCAATTATTGTTCATTTATCAATATTATTATTTTTAATGTAATGAATAGGTCTAAAATTTGACGTTATCGATATATTTTATAGTGAATAATATTTTATTAAATGAAAAAAATTTCCTAAAAATTTTAAATTCAGAAAATTGATTATTATAGAGTTTACAATATTATACATTGTCTTTTAATGGTCATTTAATAATTTTATAATGACAATATTAATACTTAAAAAGTGTAAATTAATTTTGTCCTAGTAATAGTTGAAAGTTTTAAATAGTGGTAAAATAGAATAGATAATTTTTGAAATATAGTAAAAATTATATAATATATGTCATATGATATCTTTTAGAATACTACTCTTATAATATTTTTAATAACTCAATTTGAATCCATTTTCATTTTTATTTAATTTTAATTTAAAATATAGATACATGCTAAGAGTGTCACTCCCCACACATACAAAACAAAATATCTAATTATATTTTTTTCATTGTTAAAATCCCATTTTTAGCCAATTAAAACCCAAATACATTACAATAATAAGTTTCCTTAATATATAGGTCAATTTTTAGGTTTAATTCTAATCATATTTGTCTTAATTTTTTATTAAAAGTAGGGTTTCAAAATAAGAGGCATATTTTTTTATATGAATGTTTTTCTATTTTTTATTCTTAAAAATCCAACAAAACTTATTAACACATTATATAATATTAAATAAAATATATTCCATATAATTTTATGTTATTATGTCATTTTAATTGATTATATAACTTCTCTCTTCCATCGAATGAGATACAAAACAATCTATTGTGTGTATGGAAGTCTACCCCCTCACGAACTGATATAATTTTTTTTTGTCATCATATATCATAAAAATTTATATTTATAGAATTAATGTGTATATATTATATTAAATATATATTTGTCAATATGCAATTAAAATATGGAATATTGATCCATACCATTCCATGTAGTAAGAAATGGTAACGTCGATCGTGCATATGTGTGGGCTACCACCTCTAGGAAGAGATTTTTTTTTGTTTCTCATCACCAAATCAAATGGTTGATATATATAAGTACATTTATTTAATTAAAATGATATATATAATATCATGTAATTCCGGAATCATTAAATAATAATTTTCTACATTCAATAAGGATCGTTGTAATATGGAAATGTTACTCTTGCGTACATTAAACCTACAATCATAATGATTTCAACACAGTTCATTTTTCTAACCATTTTTTATGCTATGATATAATGTTATAATTTATTTATAAAATAAATTTATTATTTCAATATTTTTATAATGGGCAATATCGAATAATGACCACATTGATATTATTCAATCTACCAATGCGATTCTTGATTTATGATCTGAATATCATTAAAATATCCGAGAAGAAAAAAAATGAATATGTAACTATATATAACATGGAAAATAGTTATATTAAAATTATAATAATCTTAAAAAAAGTTATTAATCTAGGGGTAATAATCCAAATTTTATTATTTGGGATGATAAATAATGTGTTTGACTAACCAGACATAAGGTAATGTATTTTTATCTCACCTTTATTTCATTGAGACAAAATCCTTATAAACAATAAGATTATTTTATGGGGTGGATATATTGACCATGATAGTATTTTATGGTAATCATAATGAAAATTATGGTATATAGATATAAATATAATTTTATTTATTTAATTATTATTATGATTCCAAATATATCATAATGGTTCAGTTTTATTTAAAAAACTCCTCATTATTTATGATTGTTCATGTTTAAGTCTCTATTGTGGAATATTTCACTTCCATGTTCATATTTTCAAAAAAATTATTATCAAAAATAATTTTATATTCACCTAAAATTTTTTAATAATAATTTTATCTTTATTTTAATTTTTACATAACTGTTTCAAGGTAATTTTTTTTCATTTTCCAAATGAGTTCCTTTGTGACATTTTTTGGAAAAAGTAAGTAAGGTAAATTGTTTTAAAATGTACTCAATGAGTGTTTTTTCCCAAAATCATGATTTTTAAATGTATTTATTATTATATTATATATTTACGTAATTATTTTTAGTTAATTATTTCCCTTATTAAGATTTTTTAATTTAAAAAAATATTACAAAATGGAATTGTTATTTTCGTCATGAATCATTCCAAGTGATAATTAAAAGAATTTTCCATAAAAGATGATATCCTTTTACGATATTTAATCATTACTATTGATATGATATAATAATAAAATAATTATTTTTTATTAATATTATATATATTTATGATGAAAACAATAAATTCTTATCAAACCAATTTCTTTTTTATGGGTAATGATTTGATGAATATTTTATGAAACCCAGTTCATTCCATGGGGTTTTGATATTTTAAATTATTTATGATATTATAGGACCCATAAGTATAGTATTAATTATTTTATAAGTGGGAATATTATATCTCTATATGTCATTAGGAAATCTATTACATCTCATGATAATATCATGGGAAATATTTGTGTGTTCTTCACTCTTTATTGAAAACATGTCACTATGATTGATCGTTTATGGGAATCAAGTAAATGTTCATGATCTTTTATGGGAAACAAGTCGATGTACATGTATTTATATTGAAAAAATTTGTTAATTCATAATATTTTGGATTTAATAATCAAAATAGACTTATGAAATTGTTTTTATACATATGATGATGCGACACACATTCATGAAATGAACATATGGTACATAACTAAGTTATGATGAATTATCACTCTTTGGATTCATGAGTTTTGTTATATAAATATTTTATTCCCTAAACCATGTTTATGTTCTTTTTTATATGGTAAATGATATTTTTAACTTATTTTCATGGTATTATACACATATGAAAATATTATTATTTCATGTGATTAATGATTGAAATATCATGTGATTACCCTTAGTGAGCATATGACCTCACACATTATTGAGTTTATTTTTCCATGGTTATGAAGAATGATGATAAGTGTTTTTTGTTTATAAACGTTTTATATATGAGTAATTTTAGGGGATATTTTTATGAATTAAAATAGAGTAAGAAATACTATTTATAGTTTGAGATTATTTTAATCTTTGGGATGTAGTTATTCATGAATCCATGTTGTTAAATGTTTTTCATAATTCTCAAAAACATTATACATAAAAGTTATATTGATGAGTAAGTGTTCCAATATATTTTTGTTCATTTTTTATGTTAATGTATGGAATACAATTTGGCCATACATATAGGTGTCAATGAAAGTGATTTATAGTTTAGGTTTTCAGCATCATATCCAGAGGTGTGGGTTTTTGGTTGTTACCATATATCATATTGATATATAACATAATGTAAAGTAAATCATAGTATTATGGTATTATATGTATTGGTTATGAATGTCATTATCTATTAAGGATATAGGTTAAACAATATATGTTCATTGGATCATTATCTTTAATGTGATATCTTTGAGGAAACATAAAATAAATTAAGGAAAATACATTTACAAAAAACTCATGATATTTAGATTCCAAAAATCTGATAGATGAGTGGTTGTAGTGTGACATGGTATACAATATTCCAAGTTTATGTGTCCCAAGACAATGGATGATAGAGATATAATGTGATAGATCCAAAATATTTATCAAATTTTACCAATAATGTAGGAAATGTTATGTACATTTATTGATTCCACTTATTCATTTAGAATGGTTTGAAATTATCAAGAATGTCTATGTAAGTGGGATTTGAATTATATTATATATATCATTAAGTATATCATATTAAATAAGGAGATGTTCCTTATGTATATTGGATATGATTATCTATTCATTGATTGTTATATTAATTAATCATTTCATGTAGATAAAATTGATCTTTACTCATGGTTACGATATGTATTTTTTCTCAATATAGGAGTTATGATATTATTGAGTTCAATGATACCAGTTGTTGATGATTTTACAATGGGGTTCAATTATATAATGCCTTCGTAAATATAAAATGATGATATTAGGATATTAAAAAAATTTCTATAATATTGATTTGGTTCATAAAAATTAACTCATATATAACATTGTATTTTGATAATAATAAAGTAGTCCCTCCAAGAGGGAACCAAGGTGGCGACAATAGTCAAATAAATACTCTAAAAGAAACACATATTGGAGGAATTTTTATATTTGGATAATGTTATTCTATTAAGAGTTTCCAATTAATATAATGTGGTTTAACCCTTGACTAAATCGTTTCCTTTGAAAATGAATGAATATTATGTGATAGCTTATAGAATGATAGTGGTTAGAAGTTGTCACTAGTGAATGCAAGAGCCAATTGGATTTGGTTCCCTTGAACCAACATCTTTGTAATTTATGATGACTAGTATTAATTTATTTAAATATGAAATAAATTATTTTCCAATCATGATTGTTCTCATATGGAATGTAGTTTATGATAATATCTTAAAACTAAAAATCAAACCAAATGATCTAAATAGTTTCATTTAATTATGATAATGTTGAAGTTACACGCAATTATTCATATATATATTATGGTTTAATGATATCATTTGATCATAAACAAATTATATATGATATCAATAGTGGAGACTCATAGAACATGGAGGAACATTCACATGGTATAATCACATTGTAATTTCCTGGTCTATATATGATGTGAACAAAACCCATGATTAGTAATTCATGATTTATATGTGACATTGTATGTTTCTTTATCATGAAGTTTGTATTGATACTTAAAATTTAATATTACAATTAATAGATATCATTTGTCGTGTACATTTCAAAATTAATGAATATTTTGATGTGATATGTCTATTGTGGAAGTATGATATGTTGGGTGTGTCACAAGTTACATTACAACAAGGGAAATTTTGATAAATTATTTATCATTTAAATTCAATAATAGATTTATGTATTTGAATCCCTCTGATCTAAATAGAATATCCTGAACAAATCCACATCCAGGTAGATCTTATGGAAGTTTTATTCTCATAAAGTCCATTGTATAAACATTGATCATATAGCCCTTGGACACCATAATTCAACCTAATTTATTAATGATATCATGATAATTTCATTATATTCTATATTAATCATTAGTATAATGTTTTATTACATCATTATATTAACTTATTTATTTATGGTTTTAATGGTGTGTTTTTAGATGATACCCTATGAATTTGGGTGGATCTACTTAATTGAAATCAGAATGTGTCTTAGAGGGACACTAACTATGTTTATTTAGAACCATAGATAAATATTTTCATTAGTTAACATATTGATTAAATATTCTTCATGTTCATTGTTTAATAATTATTTTAGTTTTCTTGTTAATATATATTAATCTAGTAATATTTTAGAGAATATTAGTGAGATGACTATTTTTATAAATTTATATTTATTATTTATTAAATAAAATACTTATTTATTTGTTAGTGAATATTGATATGATAGTTACTTATTTAATAATTTTATTATTCCTGGACCAATATTTATTTTTGGGAACTAAGGGAACATTTCAAATTGGTCAGTAGATAGTAATATATTAATTATTTTTATATTAATTTTTTCCAGAAAATAATTATTCATGAAAGATGACATAATTAATCAATGATTTTTGTTCAACTAAAGAAAAATAATATTAATATTAATATTTTCTGGACATGGGTTCTATTTAAGATTTTGAATATAATAAGGTCATATATGTAATTATAATTTGCTAACAATATAAATATGTAAACCCTGTTATTTCATATCCAATAAGAACATTGACCTTTTTTCTGTGTATAATTCCATAAAGAGATTACTCACTACCACTAAGGAGATAATATCTATGAATTATCTAAAGAACAAGGAGTGATCCTCCTACACCACCACTCTCAATTCTAGGGAGAACAGGGATATTCCTTCATCAATGTAATTCTCATGGATATAAAATCAAAATGGTGCCATCAAAAGTATCTCCCATTCAATATCTATATGATATTTATAATTATTAATAAAGGATATGGGTGAAATAGTAGATCATTGATATAGGAAATATGAACTTGATTACTATGATTAAATGATGGTAAAATATGATGAATTTTTTTTATTTATTCAGGAAGAATTAATTATTATAGGAAAATTTATTAAAAATATCTATTGATTTTAAATCATTATATGATGATATGCTATTTTGGTTTTGAAATTATTTTTTACAATTATTTCATGAATTAATAATGTTTTTCACAAAATATTATTTCTTTTCCTTCTCAAAGTAATCATCAATTATGACACAATATTAGTAGGGTATTTTCAATATAGAATATATATTTCACCTAGAGCTATCACAAACATATTTACCATATGGATAGACTCATAATTTCTAAAAATAAAGAAGAACCATGTGGTGTGGACATCTTTCAACAAAATGGGGTTTTAAAATTCAAACTTCTATAAATTCATAAAATAAATAAATAAATATAAAAATCTCAAAAATAAATGTTCTTGTTACATTAGGTGTGTCACAAATAGGAATCACATAGTAATACGTAATATTTTATAATGATTTGTGTTTATAGAAAAATGTAAATACATTAATAAAGTGACACACCTATTACAAGGTGCAGAGTAAACATAAATAATTTTCATTTCTATTTTTTGTAAAACATTCAAAAGTTCCAAAAAGACTTCCACAATTTCATGGAGTACTAGAGTAATATTTTGGTTTCTCTGTCAATGTAAAGGTTTTAAAATTGTAAATATATAATAACATTGTAGTATATTTTTAGTTGAAAATGTGGCCAAATCTATTTCTCATTTGTCTATTTAGTTTTATAACACACTGAAAATTAATTCTGGTATATTTTTGCAGAACTACCAAATGAGAGTGGTTCACACCAAAAAATTATCAATCAAAAAACTATCCAAATATCAATATAAAATTTTCACCATGGATAATGATTAGATGATTTCAAATTCATATAGTTCTTTGAGTGTCAATTGGACATAGGAGAATGGTTTCAGTATATTAACAATTAAGATCTGATTATATTATTAAATCTCAATAAGATCATTATGTATTTAAATATGTGGTTTTGAACATATTCTTCAGATATTATTCTCTATGTAGACCAACATAGAAAGAAATGATATCATACAAACAATTCTAAAATAAGGTATATTCCAGGATTTTAGGAATAAATCATTTTCACGGAGAGTTCATTATTTTATTTCCAACAAATAAATTTAGGGTTATAAAGTATTTAAATAATAAAATTTATTGTGGTTGCATTTAATTCATTAATATAATATGAACATGTTAAAATATCTATAAAAACAAAAATTACATTAGTAGTTCAGTGAAAAAAGATTTATCCTAAACAACTATATTATTTTTGTGTTCTATGAAAATTATCAAAAAATATTATGGATGTTTTAGAAAATGTATATTGAAACCATGAATTAGACATAAGACTGATTTATTGGAAATGTGTTAAAAATTAGAGTGGGGAGGATTTGATAGAAACAATATCCATATAAGACTTGTGACTTTTTTCAATTGGTTTATTCTGAAGCTCATTGACACACTATATCATATGTAACATCTATTTTTGTACATGGAATGAAAAAATATACCATATAGTGGAGCATTGATTTGGTCATGTTATTAAGGGAGGTGATCAATCTAAAATGTGACGATTGAAATCCCAAGGGAGTATGAGTATCAACACAAAATATTTTAAAATTAGGGCACATTATTTCCCCTTCATTGGTATATTTCCTATGTATTCTCCATAGATTATTCCAATTTGTGTTAAAAAAGTAAAACCTCAATGACCCACTCTTTTTTGCATTATCACATCCTATTTAGTATAAAGATGAATGTCGTAAATAGTCAGAAATTTTATTTGGGTATGTTTTAAATAAAATAATTAAATTCCATTATTCATCACATATCTCTATGTATTTAACATTATTTGAATGAATAATTTTCTTACTCCCTAGATAAAATACACCTAGATTGCAAATAATTATTTTCATTATTTTGGTAAAATATTTTCAAAATTATCATTAAAATTATTATAGATCATTTAACATCTAATAATAATAATATTATATAGATTGAGATGTGTCTATTATATTAATGATAAATATATTTTCAATAAACACATATTTGTTAAAGAACACACCAATAACATATTATGACTCGATATTCTATCAAGATTAATCTCTCTAAGGCATATAAAATATATTAAAATATCATTTTCCATTAAATCCTTTTTTCTTTTATCCTCCCAATATTTTTATTTTATATAATGTGACTTTTGTTTATTCCTCTTGGTATTCTATGGTTTTAAATGGCTAGGTGTGTGGGGGTTTTCATGTTAAAAGTAATATTCATTATCAAAAAAATATGACTCCATAATATTTTTAATTTGGTAACGTAATCTATTTTTTAATCCAGACCATTTTAAATAAGTCTGATACTAATGGTTATAAAAATTATCGTGAATGTATTTGCTCAAACTCTACCATGATTCATATATTTATTATTTAAAATTGGCCCCAGTATTGAAATCCAAGAATGAGGGTAAAGGATTTAATATAGCTTGTGATTCATAGAGGATATAATTGTCGAATATGGGGTTGTGTGGAAATCCAAAATGGGTAGATGACCCATATTATATATCTGGACATGATGGTATGCCATTAATTATGAAAAACTAATATATTATTATAAAAAACTAAATACCTTGACACATGAAAGTATAGTTTCTCTCCCCCATGTTCCATGAATGTAGACATAATATCCACAACTACTAGTGACCACCCCATCTGGATCCTAATGACATTAAGGTGAGTTTCCCAAACAATAATATTTACATTGCATTTATAATGGTGAAATTTTTATTCAATCACACTTAAAAATTATTGATATTTTACGATCCTTTAAAAATAATTCACTTTTATTAGTCATAAAAACAACGGAAAAATAACCCTTCAGTACTGAAAAATGGAATTGATAAATGGGTACATTATCCACACGGTTTCCTACCATTGGTGAAATTTTTTCATTATTTATTTTACAAAAACACACAAAACAATAAAGTGAATAATCCCTAATGGGGACATTGCAAAATCACTGCAAAATCCCTTAGTCCAAATATGTTCACATCCATTAAATGTTGAATTAATTGGAAGGTGGTAATGTTTGAACCCCATCCCACCACATTCTCATCAATATGCCTATGCACATGCCTAGTGTATTTTACTTCTAATATGTTGATATATATATATATATATATATATATTTTTTTTTTATTTTTTTATATACATAATTATATATATATATATATTAAAAATACAAATATATATATATATATATATATATTAAAACAAAAAATATTTATATATACATATATATATATTAATAATTTATATAGATATAAACATATTCATACAATGATATAAGGAAAATTAAATTATTTAATTTTTATTTAAACTAATATCGATATAGTTTTTAAATTTCCAAATAGTTTATATATTTAAATTGTAATTCCTCATTTACATATGATTAAAGAATTATTTTCAAAATTAAATTTTCATATATAAAAATATAAAAATATATATATATATATATAATTATAAATTACAAATTGATATAAAATATGTCAAATTAAATCAAAATATATCCTAAAATGTAAATTCTTGTGATGTAAATACATTTTTAAAGGGAAAAGATAATAATCCCTTCTTAAATGAAGTTGAAATTCCATCAAATGATGTAATATTATTTTATCACAACTAAATACACTATTTTTAACCATCAATGACTTATTTTACAAAGAAACAATTGGGGGTAGGGTTTAAATAATAATAATAAATAAAGATCTCATCGCAAGCATTAATATGATATCTAATAGAATCCAAAAAGACACTCGGATCAAAATTTATAGTCTCTTGTTGATAAAGGTACATTCGACTAATCGTATGAAATTAATTATTTTATGAAATTTTTTGTCACAAAACTATAATTACATTTAAATTTCTCCCAATTAATTAATAAATATTTAATTAATGTTAAATATCAATTATTTTTAAAAAAATATATTTCATATAATATACTATATATTCCATATTAATTCCTATTAGATAAATATAAATTATTTTTAACAAAATATATTAATTTCATAACCATGTAAATATATTTATATGTGTGGGTGGTTATATAAGAAAAATTAAAGTGAAACGGTTTATCATCACCATGAAAAGTGATGATTAATGGGTATATTTATAAAAAAAACTACTAAAGGGAACTATTTTATAAACACATTTTTTCACTAATAATCCTCACAATAATTGGTAGTTTTTGTTTCCATAGATAAAAATATCCCCTATATTGTTGATTTTTTATGTAGATAATGGGTAGTGTAGAATAAATATTAATATATATTATATAAATCATTGTTAAATATTTTTGTTTCTTTGTTCTTTTGTTAGTGACTCTGAAAACGAAAAGGTAAAGGGGTAACATTTATCAAGGAGAGAAAAAAATGATATAGGGTTACATTTTATTAGTGCATAATCAACCATTCCTAAACACACCCCTTTATCAATGATTTTTATTAAAACTGATAATAGAATACCCAATATACCCCTTTATCAGCACTAAAAATAAAAATTAATAAATTATATATTACATATATTATTAGTATCCCCAGGTACATTGCTATTTCATCGTCAAAAAGCCATAACGACCCCTAAACCTATATTTTTGGTTTCCGTATCATAAATTTTTTACATTTAATTGAATATCAACATCAATTAAATGGTAATTATTTTAATTTATTGGAAAATATTTTCATATAAATACACATAAAGCATTTAAACATCAGATTAATATAAAAAATATTTTAATAATCAATATGTTATTAAATATAAAAAACTATTATGAAATGAATATCCCGGAAATTTAAAATGTATTTTTATTATTTTAATTACATTATTATATGTATAAATATATGTAAACACACATAAATATATATGTGTATATTTTTTTGTGTATATATCTAAAAATATATTAATATTTTTTAAAAATATATGAAATTACCTATTTATATATACATTCATAGATACTTCAAAATATATAATGTTACATATATATATAGAAAATTATATGATAAATTATTTGTTAAAATATTAATTATTTTTCAAAATATGTTGTTTGGGGGATAGACTCTCACCCCCATTAAAGTAATTCTTCATTTAATAGGTGAGTAACTTTTGTTGTGGGCCTGATGGGGAGACGTGGGGCATGAATGGGGTTTGGGTTTGCCTATGTGGTGAGACTATGTGGGTTGGGATGCAAGTATTATGGATCAAGAACCTGTTCAAGTTGTTGTTCCTCAATATGTAGTCAAAATGGGAACATAACCTTATTCATTTCCATGAGGATATTGGAAGCTCTAATAATCCTTGATATTTTTCAGTAATTAATTTCATAAAATGATTCCAAATCAAGTATCCTTTATGATTATCTCATTTATTAAAAAAATTAAGGAGCAATACCTCTATGGTGTTTTTTGAAGAGAGTTCCCAAATTATTGACTGTCGAATCAATGATTTCAACTTCCCAATCCATTATCTATTGGTGATTTATATTATATATATCAATAAGAATCATATTTATCTGTAAATAACTATCATGTTGGTCTTTTCGTTCATAGTTTAGGTAATCACCATGATCTGTAAACTATTTTATGATATCATTTTCCCTCAATAATACTAAAACTGATATCATGGGAATTCATTGTTATTTTTCTCATGTTATTATTCTTAAAAATATAGTAACATGATCTAGACTTTTAACATCATTCATCATGTAATTCAATCACTTAATTGTGAGTGTTGCGGGACTATAATGGTTCTTCATTCAATGTAAACTCCTTTGGGATTCACCTTCTATTTTGAGCATTACAATAGAATATATTAAACAATCAAAACATTATCATTATGAAATATTTTAAGGTTTTTTTATTGGGTAATATTTTATTTAACCGATCAATTATACTACATTTTTAGGGGCTAATTACTTCATACATTAAATATAAATGTTTTTTAAATACATTCATGATTTCATGGACACATGAAATTTTATTTTCCCACTAAAGTAAAAGCATATGAAGATGTATATAAAGTTGAAATGGGATAATATATTTATCTAATTGGATAATTTAATGTTTAAACTATATAAGGCTACAATTCCAACTATTTGGAAGGTTATGACAGCCCCCCAGGGCAGGGCTATTTCATCAAGAAAATACAAGGGTTTGGTGTCCTACATTTACATTATTCGAAGCCCAACAGAGAAGGTTTATGAATCTGATATATATTCTAAGGGTCATGTTACTAATGATCATATGATGGATTCATGTGGTAGGTTTCATTATGGAAACCATCAATGTGGGTTTTCTAATTTTTTTAATCCTACAACAGATATGGAGGATTAAATTATGGGTAATAGTGAGTCTAAGATTATCATATCATGATTGAGGGGATTAACTTATATGGTGAGGATGAAGAGTATGTAAATTCAATATTGGTGGATATAGTTCATTATAATGTAACTATGGTTGTTTTAAATCATCAACAAAAACAATCTCACTTCTATTTGGAGAAAGAGATTGAATAAGAAAGGGGAGCTACTCGCATCCATTTTTCCCATGAGTTTGAATAAATTCAGCATGTAGATGATGATGCTTCTAATACTATAACACATACTCATGGACATTATAATACTTTATAATTCCTTATTGGGAAGGTTTTAGAGTCGGTTTATGTGAATCAGGTTTGTTGTCATGAAGTACAATACTGTGCTATATAAGAATATTTTTCAATAATGGTTAAACATGTTCTTGAGATCAGTATAGATGATCTTCAGGTGTAGGATTCGCATGAGACTAATGGATTATGACAATATTGGTACCCTTATAATGTGTCTTTCCCTATGGTTTGTTGATTCAATTTCAGTGTACTATATTTATGTTGCAATTAATGATGAAGTTCATTAAATTTATCATCTCATAGATGACCGGAATGGTACATGGAAAATTCCTATGAAGTGAATGAGATGGAAACACCAAAAATGATGGGGGGGGATGGGGTGGTAGATGTATGTGTTCTGATGTAACATATAATTTGTAATAGTCGTAACCATATTAATTTTCTAACCATATGTGAACCATTCATGATTCTTTCAAAAGTCATCGGTAATGGAATGTGAACAAAAAGTGGAAAATAATTTTAAAAATTTACCAATAGGACTATTAGGGTGAATTCCCCCCCCCCTCCACACCCCACGTTCTATGGAATAGTGGAATAAATGGATATATTTTTAGCAGAATGATATTTTAACCAAAATGGAATCGAATGATTTTAGGTACAATGACTACCATATAGTCCATCAACTATTATAAGAAAATATTAATGATGGATATCAGTCTATTCAATTGATGGATATTCAGGATCATTCGTGGAAATACAAGAGCCACATCATTCTATGTTACTCTAACTCATCATTCATTGAGTCCACGCCAACCAAATAATAAATGTTATTATCCTATGAATTTGGGTTCTATTGGGAGTGACAATAAGTGATATATTTATTTCTCAGGTTTGATCATTTATTTCTTTTTAGGGTCTATCTCAACAATTTTTTTGAACATTAATTTTATCAAATAATTATTTTATTTGTGTTTTTCCAATCCAACTCACAGTCAATCCTTTTCTATTTATGGTAAATCTATTCTATTCCATATGAAAAAATGTTTCATTTTTTGAGATTATACTTCTTTAAGTAATAAAGTGAAATAAGAAAAATTATTGACATTGTATAAAAAAAATATAGACACAATAATTGTATAATAGTACACTATAAAAATTTATATCCACCCCTAATCTCACCAATGTTATAGAGTGAGAATGTGATAGAATAATTAGATAGAATCATTTAATTATCATTATACATTCTAGAATTCCACCATCTATTGTAGAGGCATCATAAACAACTTTATCCTCTCCTAGATTAAATTAGTTATTTATGATTAATGATCCTAAATATATTTATAGTATTTGTGGATGATCAACCTGGATCTCAAAATTTTTCCTTTGTGTCATGATACATCAATTATGATACTACTATATCAGGATCAATTGAAAAAATAAGTTTAAATTTAATTCAATTTATTTTTTTGAAATATATTTCTACACCAAACATTAAATAATATATGCATTGGTATATAGGATAATGTGTTGAAACAATGATTTTATTGACCAAAATGAATTTTTCTAGCAAAACATAATTTTGTTATTCCTAAAATTCTACATCTATGATTAATATAGATCGTTGGTTTTACTTTTAAATGATATATATATTATAATAAATTAAAATTAATTTAAATATATATTTTTATTTGTTATATCATTTAATCCCTTTCATACATGCACACATTCGCTTCCAAGATCAATGTTTTGACACCAATATTTGAATACATCATTATGGTTTAAAAAAATATTTCATTATCAAATAAATTTATTTTCCCATGTATATATGTTGATCATTTCGGATTCTAAATTAAAATAATTGGATATTTTCATTTATGATGAGGAAAATTAAAATAGTCATTAATATTGAATAATAATCTAGTGGTAATCAGCAGTGATTTGATTCACTTCCTCCCAATGATAGAGAATATTATTAGTTCTATATGGGGTGATTTCATGTCCATCTCAAATATATATATGCAGAAATCTACCTTTTCAAAATACATAATTGGGAAAAAATTATGGCTATCCAAACCCTACGAAACTCAACCTAACAAAAACTTTTTGGGATTGGTTATGACATATTACACATGTGGTAAGGATACTTTCTGACAATTTGGGTTGGGTTGGGATAGAGTTAAGATAGGTCATGGGTTGGTAAAATAACTAACCAAAAAAATACAACAAACACAAACAGTCCCTAATATATTTATTCTAGAGTTTAGGAACTCTACGTCCCTCTCATTACCGCTTTGATGATAAAAACTTTCCTCAAGGATATACATCTATTTGAATTTTTTGGAAGATAAAAATATATGTAGAATTTTATTAAATGTGTTTTTATTTGAAATTATATTTATATATTTTTTCTTATAAGATAAAAGATATTGGTAATTTTTTAGGGCAATTCAATGTATTTTTAAATAATTGGAAAAGTTTTATTAGTAGATAGAAATTGATTGATTTATCCCCATGATGGTGTATTTCATTGTATATAAAAATATTTTTTACAATTCGGAATTTTTAAAGACCAAAAAATTTCCATTTATTTTGTTTTAATTATTTGGTATTTTTATGAGTCATCCAAAATTGAAGTCGTAATATTCTGAGTCCTGTTGTGCCCAGAATGAATTTTGGAACTGTTTTTCGGGTACGTTTAGTAAATTCATGGGTGTGGTTTTCTATCTTTTGAATCGGTGCTCAGATTAAAAATCAGGGGGAATTGTTGAATTTGTATCACCAATATTCTATTAAGGGAAGCTTCACATAAATCACAATATGTTGGGAGAAAAATATAAATTTTGGACTTTTTAATGAAAAGTAAAATAAATTGTAAATGATATTTTATTTCTTTTTCATTTTCCTTCCACATGTCCAGTATTGGTGGCGGGGACCACAGAGGTGATCAAACCTTTAATTATGGGTTGTTAATTTCACGGTTACACTTTAGATTCATAACAACCCGATGCATAATTAATGAGACAATTTAATTAAGTCAATTATTGGGGAATATTAATTACTTCAATTAGTGAGGAACATTAACTCTGTAAATTAATGAGGAACATTAATTACATGAATTAATGGACATCATTAATTCATCAAGGAGTTTCTCGTTGTTCCCCATCCTATTTAAATAGAGATCAGGGTGGGTTTTTGGCATTTCTTCTTCATGTGAGGAAACTCTGGAAAATTCATGTGGCAACATCCACCGACGGGGGATGGAATCATGGGCCACAACGATCCAAAATTGACGAACACTATTGACTCCATCCAGTATGGATGGTCCTCCAGCGAAAACCATGGCACCTCCAATAGATCGTTAGTTAGGGTGTTGATGGGCATTGATATTCCCATTGTTCCTATTGATGAAAAATATAACGAACGCGGAACAAATGACTAAAAATTGGATTCATGTCTCGTAAAAGTATGATTTTTGTATTTGTGGGATATTAAATTTTGGGATTATTCTTCCTTTTGGTTATAATTAATTTTCATCATTATTAAAACGCTAATGTGGAGGGTGTGGGATTTAACCAACATGTCCAGGACCCACCGCTAAACATTTCATTATTGTGTTCTTCATGGTGGAATATCGAAGGTTGCGACAAAGCGTTTTTGAGGGCCACAAAAGGACGGAATCATCCCGAGAGTACCGTACACATTTTCGGGAGGAATAAAGGAAAATGGGGATCACCTAGTGTCCAATGGGAGAAAATATGGTGCGACACTAACACAACACCGCTCGGTGCCGTAGGGGTCGGTCAGGCTGTAGGCAGTGGCGGCCATGTGGGTTGAGGCAGCACACCACCGCACGACACTTTTATGGGGTACAAATTGATGCAACAGAGCTGGCGGAGGCCGGGACATGCCTCTTGTGGGTCCTGGTTGTGTCAAGTAATCCCCACCAGGAACTGCAGTTTGGTGAAAACAAACAACTCTTTGAGTCGTTCGGGAGGCAGACTCTACAGCCTCCGCGAGGCACGCCAGCAGGTCATGCCAGTCCGTGGCCCAGTGGACCAGGCCCGCAGCAGCCCCACCATCATAGTTGGGTTGTTATAGGCCATGGCCCAGCTGGTTGTGCCTATCGTGGCCAATTTCAACTGGGTCGGGTCGGTCCGACCTAGTCGGACTGGACCTAGACGCCTCTCGGGACCAAAAACGCTTAAACATCCATAAAATGAAAACCATATATTTGTTTGGTGAACAATCTATGACACTATGATCCTTTGGGTGAGATGGTGATTTTGATATACCCCAAGAGTGTTTTGGAGAATGATGGAGTATGACGGGATTGAATTGACTCTGAATCCAATCGGGTCGTCGACATTAAATATTCAATAACTAACAGAACGGGTGACCAACAAATGCGTCGTCTATTTCATAAGGACACTTGTGATAATTAAGTCCTTTGAGGATACACTATGTGATTTTTGACCAAGTTTTATGTGAGACTAGGGATGGTTAATCCATTAATTCAACTGGTCCATTTTTACAAAAGTGTCTGTATCTCACAGAACAGTTGGCTGATCGATATGACGTCTGTCACATTGGGTTCCATATGACAGGGAATTCCCTTAAGTATGATTTTTTTCAGGACTTTTTACAAGTTGAAATATGATCGATGGCTTGAGATTCATAATCATTTGGAGATCATGTGTGCTTCATGCAGGAATCCAATGGATGGATGTGATGTTAAAAATGAACAGCGACCAATAAGGGTCAGCCTGAGAAACTCCATATTTTGATGAAATAGATATAAAACTAATCATTCAAACCTCTATAATAGCGACCAATATGGGTCAACACGAGCGACCAATATAGGTCCGCACTATCGACAATTACCGGTTAGCACCAACAACCAATATAGGTCAACATCTAGGTACCAAAATGGGCCATCACCAACGACCAATATGGTTCACCATCTAATGATCAATATGGGTCATAATACTGTGAAATATATGGTTTAGTAGTTGAGTTACATTGGATAGGATGATCTTTCTTTAGGATAAGTCATCCATGTCATAGAAACCTTGATGTCATATTGTTAGAGTGAGCAACCACTTTTTCCTTGTTCATCATGATTTAGATCATGCTTATGATATTACCTCTGTGGTAATTAATGTTATTTTTTCCATTGAATATTACTGAGAGATCTTTAGGTGTCTCAAGGTTTCCTACTGAGTTTTTATACTAAGCCCTAAAAATTTTATGTTTGCACATGTTTGTTTGTGGAAGACTACTGATGCTCCGAGGCAGACACTGGAGTTTTGAGATGTGGTGAAGGTTAGTGCGATAGGAGATGTCAAGATCATATTCTTCAACATCATAATTAATGATACAAGCCTCCATGTATATCTCTAGGTTTGATGAGAGAGTTGTTTAATTTCATTATGTTTTAGAGCTTGTATTATTTCCCACTATTTTCATTTCACAGTTGTACTTGTGGTTGTAATTTACTGCTGTGGTTTTACATTATTTTTGTTGTAGGAATACTTTAGATTCCCTTTTGAGTGATTATATATCTCTAAGACAGTTACATCCATATTTGTAGAAATCCTTCATGTTCTAGTCACCAACCCCTGGCCTACGGAAGGCAGTCTTGGGGTAGTCATGTACAAGCCTCGTGGGACTAGTTGTGACCACGTGGAATCAGTGTACAGTCGGTTCTAGAAGAATATGTAAGAGTATACTTTTATTGGGTAAGTGGTGTAATGTTTCTTGAGTTAGGTTTTTAGTACAGGGAGACTCATGTGGGTGTGGAAACTGACGTATCCATACACCATGACCCCTAGATTATATTTTCTTACTCAGTACATGAACACACCGGTTTCTAGGGTTTTGAAAAGTTTTCTTGATAATTTTTGAATCTACTCCCCAGGTATACCATATTGAACATGGTGTATCTATTTTATAATGGATGCCTACCTGAGGACAGCCATCCAGGGTTCGAGTTAGAGATCATGACAATTTCCCACCATGTAACATTGCAGCAGTACATGCTCTAGTGAAAATGATGTAAACTTCTGGTGGTTTACCAGCATCACCACCTCCCGTTGAGTAGAATATGCTGCATGTGGATCATGCACGTTGGCTGAAACTGTTGAATGAGATCCATAGAATGAGGCCTCTAAGGATTTAGTGGTATATGTACCCCCAAGCAGCATTGAACTTGCTTGAGGCGGTTTCACATTACTTTCTCTTATTAGTGACACCAACCGAGCATATGAGATCTTAGCCGCTAGCCTTCTTCAGGTCATGGTAGGATGATATCGGAGCTCGATGCTCATGGTTCATGATGTGAAGACCCTAACCAAAATGAACATTGAAAGATTTTGCGGCGGAGTTTGTTCCAGTGACACTATTCTCTTTGCATAGTCAACAATTTCTACATCTTCAGTAGGGAATCCAGACTATGTCTTAGTACTCTGCAAGATTTACATACCTATCCCGATACTCCACGGACATGGTACAATACCCATACATCAGAGCCCAAACCTTTGAGTAGGGGATCCTAAGTGATATTAGTTCTGTGAAATTTTTTCTTAGAATCCTGACACTGGATGGGGTGATAGAGTGAGTATTTTTTATGTAGAGCTTCCTTGTCAAGCAAGCACCGAGAGAGAGATCCCCTACCGAATTACAGGTAGAAGAGTCATTTGTATCTGGAAGTATACATAAAACACAAAATCCAATGTTTTATAGTCCATACAGACAGATCCCAGGGTTGAAGGGTCAGATGAGTGAGGTTTAAGTAGCCGAAGGAGCCACTAGTGAGGCATTATCTATTTTCCTAATGGGGATAGGGTCACAGATCTTGTGACAGTCTGACACCCCACTCAAATGATCAACATATGGTGGAGGCACCATCTAAGATGCTGCAATGGCAGTATCCGGAGCATTAGCTAAGCGATAGATGAGGCCGGGGATCAGGACGTTCAACAGGTGGTGGTTGGGGTCACTAGGCACTACAAATACCTCCTCGAACGGTCCTCCATGAGCTCATGGATCACGTTGACGGAGACAAGCCTAGATACTAGCAATAGAGGCTCATGATTTTGAAGACCATGAGATGATACGAGGTACAATATGTATCTTATATAAATTACCAATAGTTAGTTTTGACACAAGTTCTAGAAATTAATTCTTTTCCATGGACTTTTTTTAGGACTATGAGATTCGGACTGAGCATTTATTTTGACCATTGAATTTGGATACACCTACGGGAAGAGATTCAGTGGTCACACACTGGTGCCGATACTATGATATTACAATCAGATGACCAAGTTTTATATGATATCTTCTAGTAATGTCTTTGATGAACTATGATGTCATTCTAGACATGGACTAGCTATAAGCAGTTATCGCATAGATTGACTTCGAGAGATGTAAAGTGCGATGTATGCATGGATATGGAGTCTAGTTTTCATTTGATTATGAGAAGAAAAAAATAGAATCATGAGATGGACTTGCACTCAGTTGGGTGTGGTCAATTGCATATCAGTTGGCTTGCATAACATTCGACACGGTGGATGAGGTGAGTCCACTGTTCCCTGTGGTGGTGGATGAGTATGAGGATGTCTTTCTAGAAGACATCTATAGACAACCTTCTCATAGATAGGTAGATGTTGACATTGACTAGTACCCACAAACAACACCGATATCATCACCATAATAACGGATTTCCCCAGCAGAGCTCTGGGATATAAGGGTTCATTTGGAGGACTTACAGAGCAATGTATTTGTAAGGCCCATTGCCACTCCATGGGCATCCCCTGTGTTGTTTTCAAAGAAGGAAGTCAGGTGTTTAAGGCTATTCATGGACTTCGGACACCTAAACCATGTGACTGTGAAGATCAATTATCTTATACCGAGGATTGATGATCTATTTGACCCGTTGAAAAGAGTGAAGTGGTTCTCAAAGATAAGCATCAGATTAGTCTATTGTCAACATAGGGTACCAGATAAGGATGTACCAAAGACAACCTTCAAATTTCAGTATGACCACTATTAGTTCATGGTGAGGCCTTTTGGAGGGACTAATTATATAGAAGTTTTCATGGGGCCCATGACCATGATCATTCATCCATACCTTGATTTCTTTGTGGTGGTATTCTTCAATGACATCATGTTTCACTCAAAGTCTGAGGAAGTTAACATTGTATAATTGAGGATAGTTCTGCACACACTCTGAGAACACATGTTATATGGGAATCTCTTTATGTGTGCATTCTGGATACATAATTTCCACTTCTTGGGACACATCATTTCAGAGGCTGGATCTTCAGTGCATCCAGCAATGATCGAGGTGATACATGCTTGGGAGCCATCCAGGAGTGTTACCGAGGGGCATAGATTAATTATATTAGCATGATAATATCATATTTTTGTATATAATTTATCTAGAGTGGAAACACCTATGACTACCTTGGGTATTACAGGGAATCCCTTCCTATGTTTAGATACATTCCAGTAGGTTAATCCCTTCATGTGGTCAGAGACATGCGAGCGGTTAATTATTGACACAAACCACAAGAGTCTAAGATATTTCTTCATATAGAAAGATCTGAACCTAAAATAGCCATGATAGATAGAGTTTCTATAGAACTGTGAATTTGATATAGTCAATACTCTTTGGAAGGGGAACTTAGTGGAAAATGCACTTATCCATAGATTGAGTTCATAGATACTGAATGAGGATTCAGAGCAGTTATCCTCGCATCAGATATCCTATGTGGATATAGATGAGACAGTCTACCTCAAATTGATGGTAATTGACCCTCCACTCATTCAGTGAGCCTAGGAGGTGAAAATCTAACATAGAAGCTATGAGAATACATGTTCTATGATATCCTCAGGCCATGCACCTGACAAATATTCTAATGGTGGGGAACATTCAATCATTTTCAAAGAATATACAGTCTCACCCGTTGCACTACGAGAGGAAACAATACCATATTGTTGACCATTGACCGACTCACCAAGTCGGACCACTTCGTTGCAATTCGAGAGAAGGGTTTAACAGTGTTTTGGGGATGTCTCTATATTCACGAGATCTTGTGACATCATGTGGTGCCTTCGATGATAGTCTCAAAACATTGAACACACTTCACATCTTAATTGTGGAATGTATTGCACGAGGCTTTCAGGGCTCAACTACACTTCAGCATAGCTTTTCACCTGCCGATAGATGGTCTGACCAAGTAGACCATCCAGACAATGGAGGAAATTTTATATTCATGGGTCCTAGAAATTTTTCGTTGTTGGGAGGGCCACCTACCATTGGTGGTGTTCTCTAAAACTACAAAATGTCACTACACCATATTTTTTTCCCTTCTGGGTCATTATACAGACGACAATGTAGATCTCCCTTGTGCTGGATGGATACAAGATAGCCATCACTAGTTGGCCCAGAGATGGTACAAGTTACCACTGAGAAGGTGCATGTGATCCAATGGTGGATAAGACTGATGAGAGCCAATATATGTCATATGCTTATATGCGAAGGAGAGCACTTGATTTCAACAAGGGGGACCACATATTCTTGTGATTCTCCCCTTAATTGGGACTAAAAATATTTGGCCAAGACGAAAAACTCTCACTAAGGATTATCAGACCGTTCTGGAAAATTTTGAGGATTGGAAATGTTGTGTATCGATTGTCACTACCACCGCAGTTGGATTAGGTCTAAGAACTCTTCCACATATCCCAAATAAGAAGATACCCCTCTAACCCATCTCACGTAATCGACCATAGAGAGCTGGTGATTGTTGACAAGGATAATTTTGCAGAGTACATGGTGGAGAAATAGGATCAACTGATGTGGATCCTTCTTGGGAAATTAAAACATTCAGTTCACATTCTATGGTAACACAAGAATATCTAAAAGAGAACATGGGTGTGATAGGCTCATATGTTTGCCCATTACACCTTTTTGTTTGTGTAGCATTATATGGATTTTAGGGACTTAAATACCTATGTTGTGGATAATTTGAAATATCTGAATATTAAATTTAATTTTTTTAATTATTTCATATTTTTAATGTCTACGAAAATCGATGGTGCATATTTACGAGGCCTGGTGTCCCCAGAATGAATTTCTAACCATTTTTATGGTATGTTCAGTAAACGCACATGACTAATTTTTTATATTTTTATAGGTGCTCAGATTAAATGTCCAATTGGATTTTCAGTTCCATGAATAGCATATGGGAAGCCTCACTTAAATAGCACTAGGTCAGGAGAAAAAGTAAAATTTTGGACATTTTAAGGATATGTAAAATAACATGTAATTTTTATTTTACTCATTTTCTTTTTCCTACCACCTGTTGAGATGTGATGGTAGGGACCACAGTGGTGGTCAGACCTTTAATTATGTGGTGTTAATTTCACAATTACACATTGGTTTCATAAAAACACCTTGCGTAATTAATGATATATTTTAATTACATCAAATAAAGAGGCACATTAATTATGTCAAATAGTGAGGTAAATTTCATACATCAATTAATGGAGCACTATAATTTTGTCAATTATTGAACCTCATTAATCTAAAAAGGCATTGTTCAACTTTCATACTTTTATATAAATAGAGCTCGAGGTGTGGATTTGGAATGACTTATTCCAATGACGACTCTATAGAAATGTTTTTCATCCACATCCAATGACAGAAAACTAATTCTCATGCAACAATGATATAGAATCAAAAAACGTCGATGACTACACCTAATATGGATGCTCCTCCCACCACAATCGTGACATCTCTAATAGATCCTGAGGTAGAGAGTTTATGTTAATTGATGCTCCATCCCTTATCGTTCTTGAAAAATATTACAAATGTGGACCAATCGTCTGACAGGTTGATCTACGCCTCATCAATGCATGCGGGTGGTTGTTATGGGAGCGTAAATTACAGGATTATTCTTCCGTTTGTTTGTTATTAATTTTCCTCATGTTTAAAATGCAATCACGGAGGGTGCGGGACGAAATCATCAAGCCATGTACCCTCTGATAAACATGTCTTTGGTGAGTTTTTTTGTGGTGGAATAAAAATCACGGTGGAAAAGAAAATTTTGAGGGGTGAAAAATGAAGCTGACATCCCTAGGGGACCGTAGGCAAGTCTAGGAGAAAGAACGGTCCACAGAGGCTCACCCTATTCCCACAGAAGAAATGATGGTGCCAATAGATGAGGGAAGTAATCGAAAACCTCCAACAACAGGGGAAGAGCAGTGTCGCTCTGGGCTGCGGTGGTCGGACGGGATACTAGCATCGGCCGACCTTGGAGGTGGAGGCGGCACACCATCGCACACCGAGTTGAAGGGACACGACATGATACTGTAGCGGTGAAAACGTCAATGACCTTCCTTCTATGGGTCTAGTGGGTGACAAGTCAGTGTCACCTTGCACATCCCTTAGGTGAAACTGAATGGCTCTATGAGACGTTTGAGTGGTAGACCGGGCACCCCTCGCGTGGTGCACCTGTAGGCCGGGAAGGTCCGCGGACTAGGGGACCGGGCCCGCCGCGGCCCTGCACAGATTGGGTAGTCTGGGCTGATCTGTAGCCTAGTGTTCCAAGACCTCCATGGCCATAACCAAACAGGCCGACCCTGGCCGGTTCAGGATGGGTCGGGTCAGTCCGACTAGGTCATTTTGGACCTGAACCCCTCTCAGGCCCAAAAACGGTTAATTGACGATAACATTTGAACTAAATGTCTGTTTGATAAACTATCTATGACACCAGGATCAATGGGTTGAGGCAGTCCTTTGGAGAAAATCCATGAGATATTTGGATAATTTTATAGTACATTTAGGTTAGATCGACTCCGAATATAACGGAGCCCTCAGGACTAAAATCCAATAAATATCAGACCGGGAGTCTGACCAATGTGTCGTCCATGGAATAAGGACCATTTTGAAAAGGTGGAACTTTTTAAATACTCTAAGTGAGTTTTAATAAAGTTTGACAAGTTACACGGGCTGGAACAGACTCGAATCCCTCTATAAATGTTTAACAAAAGTGCCCATATCTCACAGTCCAGACATCTGATCAATGTGCCATTTGTCACGTTGCGACCCCAATGATGGGGCGGTCCATTGGGTATGATTTCTGAGGTACATTGTGTTGGTTGATATGTGATTGATGGATTTAGTAGGTGAATCATCTAGATATCAGGCATGCTTCGTGAGGGAATCTCATGCCTGGTTGTGACAAAAATAAGAAGAGGAAACAATAGGGGTCAACATCAGAAACTGCATAGTGGGATGATCTAGATGTACGACTGATCTTACGTACCACTATACCTCTTACCTATACAGGTAAGCACTAGTGACCAATATGGGTCAGTGCCAAGGACAAATATGGGTCATCACTAGAGACCAATACGAGTCATCACCAGTGACCAATACGAGTCAGCATCAGTTGACCAATACCGGTTATAATAAAACGACTTATATGGGTTAATATAAGAGTTACTACATATAGAATGATCTAGATTTAAGACTATTCATCCCTATTATAGTAAACATAAAGTTATAATGTTTGATTGAGCTGTATCTTTTCCTTTGTGCTTCATTATTTAGATTAGGCATCTAATATTACCTTTGTGTTATTTCATTTGATTTTTTCTTTTGTGGATTATTGAGAGACCTTGGGGGGTCTCAGGGTCCCCTTTTGTTTTTGTTATACTAACCCATGCAAGAGCTCCACTACCTTGACTATGTCTGGTGCAGACTACTGACTCTCTAAGGCTGACACTAAAGATTCATGAATTTTTAGAGAAAGGTGCGACGCGAGCTACCAGGATCATGTTCTTTGACTTCAAATATACAACTACTTCTATCCAGGTAGAGCTTTAGGGCAGACAGAACAATTGTTTACATTCATTCAGTTACTAGTTCTTGTATTTCGGCACACTATTTTCAATTCACAGTCGTACTTGTGGTTGTACTTTACTATTGTGGTTCTACCATAATTTTGTTGGTTGTTTACATTAGTTTCCGTTTTTGAGTGTGTATAGATCTCTATGGTAATGCCTTCCCAGTTTGGGAAAATCCTTCTGGTACTAGTCACTAACCCAGGGCTATTGAATACGGGATTGGGGTAGTAACTTCTGGACCCCATGGGATGGGTCATGATAGAATTGGTGTTAGTATATATTTTTTTCTATATTAATTTAGAAAATTATAACTATTCAAATAGTTTTATTTACAATTTAATCAATATTTTTAAAAAATTTTAGTTTTATTTAGGTTTTTCATTACCTAACCCAACATATTACATGCTTTGATTTTATTAACATAATTAATATTAAATAGAAAAAAACTAGAATTTTTATACATTACAAAACATTGATTTTAGCTTGCAATATACACAATAATGAGTTTCCATCAAAGAGTGGATGACATATGATACAAAGCCGCATCCGAGCATGAATTAATATTATTTTAAATATGACCATTATAACCTAGACATTAAATATATGGGAATGAATGGTAAAAACTAATATATAAAATTTACATAAAAATATCCTAATCAATATTATTTTATTTTTAAATACATAATTAATAATCATTAAATATTTTTGAAGTGTAATTAAATACTATAAAAACATTTTTTCCTCGAATATGATATCAATTTCCATTTTTGAGAAAGTATTATAATTTATTTATATATATATTAAAAAAATTATATTATAAATTTATCCTTTTTAAAATTAAAATGTAAAAAATTTTATATGTTGAAATGTGGAGATATTTCATAAATTATTGGTGCTTCCTTAAATAGTAAAAAATGATTTTTGAAAAAAATTGATTTATTTTTAATAAATTCATAAATTTAAATTCCACATTATGTTTTAATGTTGATATGTATACTTTATTTATATTTAGTCTATATAATTACTTTTGAATCTATATTATATGGGATTTTACTATAAGTTTACTTTTTGGGAATAGATTGAAGTTTTTCATAGATCTATTTTAAGGTGAAATATACTTTTCCATATTAATTAATCAAAAAATCCCAAATTATTATCGTTTTAATAAAAATTTATATATTATATATCAAAAAAATTTAAATTTATTTCATAAAATTTATATTATTAGATAGAGGCTTAACAAAACAACGTACTATGGTTGTAAAAAAATATACTTCTCGAAAACCATCATTTTCAACGTTTTTGTGGCTTTATTTTATTATTATCATGTTTGGAAAAAGATATGAAAAAAAAATTATAAATTAGAGTGTCAAAATTATATTACTGTTAATTTTTGAAATTTTTTGAAAATTTAAATTTTTTACTGAATAGTAAAAGATACTATTTTTTAATTGAAAATGAACTTTTTGATTAAATTATTTATATTGATAAAATATATTTCTTATAATTTAAAAGGAATCATATTCCATTACGTATCTATTTATCCAATTTAGATTACTGTAATCAATTTCTAATTGACATTTGATATAAAAACATTATCATCATTTTAACATTCCCTCTTTGAAAACCAATATTCTCATTGAATCTATGAGATTAATATTTATTTTATTTATTTATGATTAGGGAATATAATTTTAAAAAATTTATTCCACACATGGAATCAAAATAATTAATGTTATCTAATTTCTCAAACATATATTTTAAAAAAAATTGAATACTAAAAATAGTAAAACTATTTTATCATCGTCAAGGTACACATCGTTTTACCGAGGGATTAGTCTAATAATATTGTGGTTAAAAATGAACCAAAAACATGTATAGTTAATATTTTATGGAAATATTTTCTTACTATAAATCCAAATATATAATATAGGGTCATTTTAAAGCTTTTTCATGTGAATTTATTTATCCTTTTTTCTTTGGAAAATTTCAAGTAGTTTCCATGTGAGTTCCTTTCACCGATTATAAAAGGCCACCACCACAATTTAAATATTTAAATATATAAATCCATATATTTATTACAGACCCTAACAAAATCTATTCCCAAAATCATTATCCATGTTATTTCCTACTGGACCTCCCAAAAGATCAACACGGGTGTCCCTAATAAGAGATCAAAAGGATTAACACCTCATGAACTAGTGACATTCATTTTTCCATTACCACCTATCATGGTTGAGTTTTATGATCATTATAATGTATATATATATTTATATTATATTTATAATTTTATTCTACCTCTGTAGTCATTATTTAATATATAACATTTTTACTTTCCATGTTTTTGTAATATGATAACATCGCTCAACTGTAAGGTAGACTACAACCTCAGGAAGTGATGTGATTTTTTCATGATATTTGTAGAAGGTAATAAGGTTCTTTTGAATGAAAATATTTCATATATATGAAATAAATAATCATATTTTTTGATAATATTATAAATACATTTATTACTATCAAACTATCATTAAAATTGAAACAATGTTCATGCATTTGTATGAACCTTAATCACAATGGATGGTGAATTTTATTTTATATATATATTATTTATTTATTAAAATGAATACATATATAATTAATATTTAATATATTTATATCATAGTTATATTAATGGATATTATATATCCATAAAAAAATATTAATGAAAAAATATAACAATTCAAAACATGGCTAAAAAACAAAGCCGTTATTGTCTAAACATGACTTTAACAAGGAATTCTGTAATAAATTTGTAATAAAAGTACATTATTTTTTATTTATATTTTTTGGTGAATATAACATCCCTTTTTCATTTTATATTTGGAATATATTTTTTTATTTATATTTAATGATTCATTTAAATTTTTTTGTATTTTAATTCAAAAGATTACAAAATTAGTAAGGGGTTTCTATCTCACCTTCATTTGATGTGAGACACAATACATATTGACTATGTTATTCTTTTATGTATTGTAAATATTTATAAATAATATATATTAGTATTATTATAACAATATTTATGGGTATTGACTTATTCATTTGATGATATCACTATATTGGGGTTTACGGTCCAAATGTTATAAAATCAGTATTGTATTTTTGTCTCAATTTGTCTATGTTGAGACATATATTACCTTATGCAACCCATATTATTTTAATATGGGTATATAAATCCAATATAAAATTTAGTATCACAAATTTTATTATCATCATGATCTTTTATGTTTCATATATCGTATTCTTTCATTTTTACTTCAATTTAATTATACCAATGTTGTAAAGAACTTTTATTATAATATCATTATTTATTGGAATTTTTTATGATTAGGTTTCCAAGGAACAAATATTATGACCCATATCTCAAGAAACACGTGTATTTTTTATAAAATGTGTTTTGATGAATTTTAATCTAATTAATTCATTTTCCACTCTTTAGTAATTCAACTAATTGAGACATTTATTTTATGAAAAACGAAATTATTTATCTCTTCGATCAAAAAATAATTTTATTATAAAACTATTTTTACTTAAATTGATTTCAAAAATAATATTTAAAATTCATAATATAATTTATTAAATAAATTTTTAACCAAATATTAATATTTAATAAAAATGAAAATAAACCATGATGTAGTTTCTGAACCATTCAAGTTTGGATTTAACATAAAATTGGAAACAAAATCTTTGTTTTTTTAATATTCATGAAATTAACTGTATTTCAATCTATAATAACTGATCATTGATTTAGAAAACACATACATGTTATCAAATTTCATTCCAAATAAAATATTATCCATAATATTTGGAAATATTTAAATTTTAAATATTTCATTTCCCAGTTGAAAATGATTTTGAAAAAAAAATATTTTTAAAAGACGTGTATTAAATTAAAAAATTTATTCTTAAACAAATGTTATCTGATATTTTTCTATTAAAATAATTATCCATATCTGATGACATACATTGAGTTTAATTACTCATTTCTGGGGATATGTTCCAAGGATACCATTATTATTCATCATATGAATGGTTTATGTTTATGATGTAGTGACACTTATTAAACCTGATTCACTTTAATGGTTTTTAATGTGATTAATTGATTATGAAACATTATTATTTTACAAATTTTATACATGTTGGAAAGGAAGAAATAATTATAAATCATATAATATTTACATTGGTTGTATTATGATGAAAATTTTATGAAACACATTTTATTTCATTGGATAAAATATTATGAATGTTTAATGATATTTTGGCCCACATATATATGTTTTTCATAATATGATGGTTGATACATAATAACGAATGATTTTTAGTAATTTATAATGATCGATAGTGGTTACATTATTAAAAAATATGTGTGGGACATATATATCCTTCAAAATAATTTGGAAATTATTTATATCAAATGATATCAAAATTGGAAAAATTAGATGAAATGGTTCATCAATGTGAAACAGGTGTGTCCTGATCCACTATGGAAAATATTTTTATCTAAATCCACAACGGAAATAGGTTATGAGGCTTAATCCACTTTCCGGAGGGCCTTGGTATTTAAAATATAAATATGAATTGTTTTTTCAATATTTATGTTTCCTCCACACTATTATGATATGAGATTATAGTTTCTGATTTATTAATGATGTTTTTAACACTTATGGACCATTTTTTAGAAATGATGAATATTTATGCCATGAATATTATTTATGAGCTATAATAGTATTGGTATATATTTAATAGGTTATGTTCATGATCATATACCCTTGATATTATCTTGTTATTTCATATGATCTTATATTGATATCTAATATTTTTACACTTGATGAGAATATGATCTCACACATTCTTATGATCATTTCCATTGGTTATGATGAAATTTCTTTCTAGGGTATTCCTAACATGATTACTATGTTAGAATATCTTCATTGGTGGAGCGGAAGATCATTAATCAAATTATGAAATGTTCCATGTATTCTCCAAAAAAAATTCATTTATGGTCCTCACAAACATGTTAATGTAATGTATTGAATGTTAATAGAACTAAATGTAATATTTATGTATGGAATTCCATTTTTCGTTAAAAATTGATGCATAAACTCAAAATAACCGACTAGATGTTGGTCATGCTTGGGTCTTATAATCAATATGTATATGACAAGACTCAATTTGATGCCAACACTTCTGATTAGGTCATGTGAAATTTCATTCAAATACTACCACAAACCAACTTATAGAAACCTCTATACATGATTCTCATAGTAATGGAGAATTATCTTATATGATTAAATTATACAATAAATTCATATTGTTTGGTTCCTTGGAATCAATATCATGCTTTATTATATGTTAAAATTTTAATATCAATTAAATACCTCCCACTAATGTATCATTTATGATGTCATGCAATGTTATGTAGTCTTTTTTGTGTTATAGGACTGTATATATAAAGCAATGATATTACTATATCAAAATAGAGTCTTTTTCTTGCCTTTATGCACTAAAGGATATTATATTAGTTCAATTCAATATTCCTTGGTCGTTATGGGAAAATATTTGTCATTATACAAATGAATTTTCATTACCAATATAACATAGAAAATTATTTTTTCATTTTCGTGTAAATACTCTATAAAATATATTAAAAATAAAATAATTATGGGTATCTATATTTAGGATGATTACCCAATATAACGAAGATAATGAAAACCATTTCTATTGTGTGAGGTAGCGTAGGATGCCACAGACTCCGGATTGCATCTCTCATATCAATGAATTCGGTAGATTAAAATATTTTCGCAACGATTCATGTTTCTTATTCTATGTTATAAGACCCTCAAAATTAAATATTTTGATCATCAATTTTAATATTTATTCCTTTTCAATCCATTTATAATTTTTTTGGTTTCATAACAAATCATTTTATCTTTCACATACTATTTTTTCTTATATTTATTATGGTCCAAAATGAGAACAACATTAAATAATAATATCCCATTTAATTAATAACATATTAACAACAAAACCATAAATGAAATAAATATTATTTCATTTAATATTGGGGCCTCAATAATCATAAAAATAACATATATAATGGATTTTTAAAAATATTTGAGGTTAGATCCCTTGAAATTATAAATAATAGTGATCAAATTACTCAACACATTTTTATAGTTAGTTATTGACATGATAATTCATAGTCATTTTCCAAAATCAGTGGCCATTATCCTCATAGTAATATAATTATTATATTGAATATTAGTGTGGTCATTACCTAAAAAATTTCATCCTCTATTTATTCAAACCATTATGCAATGGTTTATGGTATGTTTAAATGTTTCCCTAAATTTATATATGATTTAGAGGAAAAATATATTAATAGTGAGTGAAGTTCAATTTTTTGAAAAAATATTACCATCTCTATTTCATAATTGTGGATTATCATGGGTTATTTCAAATTAATATACCCCCATGAAGATAAAAGAAAAATCAAAAAGCTATCCCTGAAATGTTGAATTACTTTTGGATATTAGGATATCTAATTTTTTTATAAAAATAACATTCACATGATACATTTCCATTTGGAATAATAATTACACATTCAATAAAAATTATTTTCTATTAAACAATATAAGTAACTATCCTATTTTTATTAGATGTATTAACCCCCTAACACCTTTTAAAATTTCCCTATATTTTAATATATGATCACTTGCGTTGCTCGAAATCTCTGATGTATTTTATGGTTTACTAAAAATTTCCATGTAGAGTTATGGACTGGGATCAAAATATATTCATATATATATTATAATCTAATATGATATTGTCATGTAATTATTACCTTGCTGAAAACAACCCAACATCTCTCATACGATTGTTAATGATAAAGATATTTTATTCACATTCAAGAGAGACATCACATTGGTATCTAAAATTCATTTATCCATTCCATATAAAATTATTTGATTAATAATTTTATAATATCTCCCAATCATCAGAATATCATCTAAAATAATAATAAAATAATAAAATCAATATATGAGGGTTATATTGAATTTTATTTTATCTTTTCCATAATATATATAATTATTGCTAAAATAAAATTAATTTTCACAAAAAATACATTATAAAGTGACTACTATATCCCTCTAATGTGTATTAACATTTTCTTATGGATTTTTGTTGAAAATTGAATCTAAATATATGACCTGATGTTCTCTACTGAGATTAATAAGTTATTTTTACATTATAAATATTAAAATTCCAATTTCATGTGATTAAGAAATTTAAAAAATTTCAACAATATTTTGATAAAATTTTCCCTTCAAAGGTCCTTGGGGTTTGTATGTTTGTTTCATCCATTTCCATTATCTTATAATTCATTTTTATATTAATTCTTTACCATTATAAAATACCCTAAGAATATGAATGAATTTTTTTCCCTCTAATTCATTAATATGAATTATAAATGTATATATAACATTATCCTCATGCATATAATGTCTTTTATAAATTATATGATCAGGATTTAGATAGATATATTCATTAAAAATATGGTTATTTCTCACAAAAAACCTATTTTTTGATGAAATTATCAACAATATATTATCCCAATTTTCTCATCATGTCTAATAATATTTTAGAATATTCATATTTTTTTATAGAACAATTTCAATCAAATGAATTTTTATTTTATCCTCCCATTAATATTAATTATATGGATTATGATATTTACTAAATAATCATGGTATACTATGGGTTTTATTCATGCGGTTTATGGTTTTTTTTCAATGTAAAAGGAATATTCTTTAGGGTGTCAATATCGATCTATATCTTTTTAAAGTTGATTATGGAATTTATTTTTTGGACCAAAACAAAATATTTTTTGTTAATACCCATGGGTTTAAACATTTCACAAAATCACCTAGTCTCCACCTCACACATATTTCATAAATTTGGTATTATAAAATAGCACATATGCATGTGGGGGAAGAATTATTATAGTGTATATGGAGTCTGGTTGACATCATAATACAATATTTACTGATCTTGGGAGATTATTCCTAATACTAACACTCCCAAACATCCTATTCAATCCCAAAATAGATTATAAAAATAATTATAATAAAAATAAACAATATATACAACAACAACTATATTAATTTCAATAGTAATTAGTATAATAAATACTTTTATGTATTCTTGGGAAGGGGGTCACAAATTATTAAATTTCTATGATAGTTATCCACAATAATATTTCTCACATTCTCCATTGATCATGTTGTCACGTGAGAATATACATCAATGAAAGGGTTGATGTAATGTCACTGTAAGGGGTGGGATTACATTGAAAAGAGAAAAATACATTATATATAACCTGAATTGAAACAAGAAGTTTTTAATAATAAAATTTATGATTTTTTAATGATAACAGAGTCTTAATATAGATTATAGAGTTCATGTGAAATTGAATAAGAATTCAAGAATTTCCCAAAAAAACTAGTTCGCTTATTGGGAAGTACAAAGGAGGGAATGACATAAAAAAATGTATATCATAAAAATAAAATGATGAAATTTGATAGATAAATTTATTATATACATTAACAAATCATTTAGAAGATTCATAAAAAAATGTATGATTACTTCATTTTGATAAAAAGAAGATATGGAAAACCGAAAGAATCAATGAGGTTCCTGTAGATTCCCTTACGGATTGACATCATGATATCGTGTGTACATAAGTGAGATTTATGAAAAAATGGGTATATAATCATTTATACATAAATATTTATTTATGGGGGAGTTTTAAAATCATAACCATTATTAGTGATTCTACATAGAAGGGAATAACATAGAAGACAATCTTGAATAAAAGTTATTTAGAGAAGAACCATTACATTATGTCCGATAATGTTCTAAACATGATATTAATGACCCAAATAATCAAATTAAGTATATTAATAAATAATTGAAGAAACTATTATATGTTTAATGGAATTATTATAATATTTTTATGTTCATTCATTACTTTTTTGATGGGTTATGTGGTTCGATTTCATTGATTGGGTTCTGTTAGATTCCTTGTTTATAACGATCGGTTAACATATATTCATGTTTAGATACAATAATATTATGAGAATTGTTGTTTGGAATTGATTTAATATGAAATTAGTTATCATCAAGACTATTACATGGTTATAAAATTCATTTGGTTATTTGGAGTGAATGGGAATAATTATTTAAATCATTAATGATAAACGGCTGGATAAACATGGCCATTTTTCTCACAATATACTTGTTTTCTATTATCAGTATAGACCATTTGTAAATAATGACTCCATAACATTACATAAGATGAAATAAATATATTATTATTTGGATAGACCATTAAAATGGTTTTATGGCTAGTCTAAAAGGTAGTAATTCAAATTGAAAACCCATCATCCTTGAACATGATAAATCAACAAATCTCGGATGGGGATTTCATTTATAGTAAAAAAAGGACTTGGGAGGAGAGATTATGATAAAATAATAACACTGGAATAATATAATTACATTAAATTTATTTTAATAGTGTTATCAAACCATTTGGGTAATGGGATGTGAGGAAATAAAAAATGGAAATAAAAGAACTGAAAAGAAGATAATGAAATCAGAAAGAGAATTTAACACTTTAGTTTATCTCTTTTGAGAATGTAATAGGGGAAGATTATTTTTTCATTTGTGAAAAAGGGATTTTTAACATGGGATAGGATAATCCGTAGATATTTATGTAGAATTTATGGATGTAAAAATCCTTGAGAGGGGTTAAGAGAAGACGGGTGTGTGGGTGGTTTTTATAGTGGAGGGGAGGTGAGTTTTCAAAATATTTTAATCATTAGTTTATTATTTTTTATCATAAGAAAATAAATTTTAATTAAATTTGTTAAAACAATAGTTATATGTGCTTGTGAGTTCTAATAAATGGCCATTTATATCATCCATGACTCAAGAATGATGCAAAAACTTAGGTTTTAGCATTTATTTTGAATTATCATACTTTACTCTTCATAAAAATTTGATGTAGTTTAGAAAATACCAAAAATTCACTATAACAATTTTTAGACGTGTAGAATTAAAAAATTAAATCCATTATTCATAAATTATTTTCTATATATGATTAATTTAATTTTTAATTAAAATAAAAATGTACATGTATATTACATATTTAAACACTTTAACTAATTTTATTATTTTTTACAAATTAAACAATATATTATAAATTTATCTTTATACCCAAAGATAAAAATTTATTAAATTAAGAATTTATTTTTACAAAAATACATTTTATTTTAAATTAATTAATTAATTTTTAATTATAATTAATAACATAAAAAATATCAACAATTTTACTATGTTCAGTTATCACTTATAAGATGCCTAAATTTTATATATATGTTCATGGATAAGGACACTATTCTTTTGAATGATTTACTATTCATAACTGTTATATTACTATTCATAAGGGTAGGTTAAAATTAATATGTGTAGGTTACTATTAACCAATTATTATGTTCGACTTATCTATCTCAAAATATCCTATTGATCCCAACTGTTTATGTCATATTTTTGAAATTCAAAACACAGATGTGTCAAAATTACGTTGAAAGGTCACATATTACATAATATTTCATTGTGTTTTGATTTAATGTGATTATGTATCATAATTATAAGAAATTAATTTCAATTGAAAAATCATTCATTCGTTACATTTTTCCCCAATATATTTCCTTCAAAATATCATTTTACATTATAAGACATAAATAGGTGGAGGTAATTTTCCATTATTGCCTCCTCCAGTTCCAATTTTTCCTCGTTGTAGTTATGGTTCCACCACAGTACATTGTCTAGTTTAGTTGTCTTGTTACATAGTTCATTATCTCTATGATAAAATATCTTCAGTGGATTCTCTATGTAAGAATTATCGTCCTCCAGCTATACCACTCTGAAAAGAGTACATGTGAAAGATCTGGTATGCACATATTTAAGTGATAAACATGAAAGATAATGGGTACCTTTTATAAGGTAGGAGGAATTTCTAATTGGTTGGCCACTATTCCGACACGTTCAAGGATCTCGAAGGGGTCAATGTAGTTGAAACATAACTTTACTTTCATCCCAAACGACATTACCTTCTTCCATGGATATATGAATTGAAATACCATGTTCCCATCATTGAACTGAAGGTCTAGTCGACGATTGTTAGCATAAATGATTCATTGACATTGGGTCATCTTGATGTGCTACTGAAGGGTTTTCACCTTATCTGACATTTAATCGACCATTTCAGGTCTGAGAAGATTACTCTATCATTCTTTAACCCAAAAATACAATGTTCTTCATCATTTCCCATAAAGGCCTTCATACAGTGCCATTCAGATGCACGAGTGGAAACTATTGTGGTAGTAGAATTTAACTAGTGTAAGATGTTTTTCCCATCCTCCTATGCATTCCATAGAACATTATCTCAACATAAATCCATTTGTTTGAATTTTATTCTCATATTGGTAATCATTTTAATAATGATAGGCCATACTAATGTTTAGTTCAGGGATTAGAGTAAGTTATAAACTTTTCCAGAACATCATGGTGAATCTAAGATCTGAGTCATATACAATATATAGTAGTACTCCAAGCATCCATACCACATCATTTATATATATATGTTAATTTTTATCCAATGTGATGCCCTCTCAAAATATGACAATGTGATATTACTTTTTAAGATGATCTACAATGACCCATATAGCATTGTTTCATCCGGATGTCTATGAAATTTCAGTTACATAGTCTACGGTGATGTTCTCCCACTTCCATGTTGGTATGGGTTGTGGTTACATCATCCAACTAGACATGATTATTTAATCCATCAATTGATTCCATTCTAGGAACATTTATCTATTTTCCGAAATATTTTTCTTTATATTTTCTGACAAAAAGTATTCTCGGAGGTCTTGATACATCATTGTGCTCCCTTATATAATTGAGATGGTTGAGCTATGTTTTTCATTAAAAATATCCTTCATTATATTTGGCTCTTATTACATACATAATCATAACCAAAATATTACAACAACTTTCTCATCAATCACACAATAAGAGTATTTCATATTTCTATTGGCTTTAACTCTTTTCTAAATATCAAAATATTTACATTTAGAATCCTTTATTTTATCCATGAGAGATGGTTGATAATAATTTTGAAAATATATTCATTATGTTCCTCTATTAATGATTACCATATCAATCCACTTCAAATCTCTAATGAAAAGATACTATTCAATTCTCATCCTTTATAAAGTTTCATGATCTTTTCTAGTTATAACATATGACACATTGTTTGCCATACATGTATTGTAGTGGATAGAGAAATCATAATCCTAGATGAGCACTATCCATCATAGATGGAACATATTATTCCATTTTTGAGATAATACATAATTTATACTCTTGTTATAAATATATATATATATATCACACATATCTTCATAGAGATAATGCCACCATATTTTCAATGCAACAGTCATAGCTTCCAACTCCAAATCATGTGTAGGATTGTCTTTATCAGGGATTTTCAGCTTCCTTGAGGGATGTTTTAATGGGACGAATCTTACTGGTCCATTACATTACACAATATGGATGTTTGGGGAATCTTATGAACCATTGGTGACTCATTTAAATGTTTTCCAAATTTCAGGTCAAATGAACGATGTCATCAATAGTAAACAGTGGCACCGACAAGCATTGGTGGGGTCAATGGAACCGATGGTCTGTAGTGGCACTGATGGGCGTCAGTGGCACCGATGGTTCTTCGGTGTTACAGATCGAGATCGGTTTTGGGGAAACGGTGACTCACCCATCGGTGAGTCATTCCCATACTCTATTGGATTGTCTACCATCACTCTATTAACATATCATTTCATGTAAAGGTGTTTTAAAACCCTTTTCAGGGGGATTTGGAGGCCCGTGATAGATTTTTTAAACCCCCATGACTCGGGAGACCCTGGTGATAAAAAACGTATTGCATTTCACACACTATTCCATTTTTTACGTCTTTCTGTATTTTATAGTTTCTCTCTTATTACATTTTTTCTCTATTTAATGTAAATCCATCAACTCACAGTCATCCACTGGTCAATATCCCCCATCTCAGAGGTGAATTATTTAATCTTTATTATTTTTATCATGCACAATCACACTGTTGTGATGTTAAACCAAGGTATAATTTTTTATCACATCATTATTCCACATCCTGTAACCCTAGGATCAGACCTTTTAACAAACAAATATCATCTTCTTCCTTAGTCTCATTGTTTTACTTGGTGCTCTAAGAGTCACTCTTCTAGAGCCAAATTGTGAACCCATGCTGAAGCTCATTACTCTCAGGATTTGAGTTCTTCCTACAAATAATTATCTGAAAGTTCATGGTGTAATTAGAAATCTTTGATCCCTGATAATCCATGTATAGTGTTTCATTCATCTCTTATTAATGTGCATAATGCGGTGTGGATATGATGATTATCCATTAGGACGTAGATGAAGACACATTTAACGAAGATAATAATAGTTCTTTAAAAAAATGAAGGGGTTGGAATTTTGATGTTTTTGATGTGTTATAACATTATTCCTTTGTTTTGAATTATATGATCTTGTGTCCACTAATAATCATGGGAAATAATGGTGTTTTCTCAAAAACTAATGAAGCTTTGTTTTTATGGAGAATATGTTGATTGAATGGCTATAACATGTAAATTAGTTAATCACATAGAAATGGATGATTAAATGGATTCCAAATGAATAAGAACAAATGTTTGATAAACTCGGATTACAAAATAGAAGGAAAGAACTCAATGAATGATGTTGGCCGAATCTGAAATCTTTTATCTTTATTCCGATTATATGTATTGTTGCTCTGTTTGATTCCTGATGGGCTGATGTAGTGGGGAAAGGTACCTCTAGTTGAGTCATTTTTGGATTGTGAATCTAAGGCCATGTGGATCTACTTTATCAGGGATTTGTTTGGTTCCAGTACATTCAGGGATCTCATGGGTCACATTTGATATTATTACATTAAAATAGAACTGGGATTAAATGTTGAAATGTCTTCTTGTTTGGTTTCCTTCTGTTGTTGTATTGGAATATGGTTATTTCTATTATTTTCCTTGTTCTTACATATTTTCTTAATTGCAATCACTTGAACATGATATCAATAGTGGTTATGAATGAGAACTTTTTTCAAGAAATGGGTTTGGTTTTGGGTTTCTGGTACTTTCCCAAAAAGGGATAGTAGTAAGAGTGATGATGTATTGGTTGGTTGTCTGTTTCGGGACCCATCGGTTATTATGCGTGTTTATTTACCTATATTAATATAAGATTTTTTTTCTTATACGCACCCCAGCCATGTTGAGAACTTCATTTCGAACACCAACATTTAATAGGGGAGGGTGTTTTCCCAAAATTACGTTGAGTGGCTGGTTATTAGATCCCTTTTACTCCCACTCCCATATAGCATAAGATTCTTCAGATAACCTATAACGGTAAAGGTTCATTAATTAACATTTCAATTCGGCTAGGGTTTGTTTTGGTGGTTTTAACAATTGTTTTTGGGCTGGTTATAATGACCCATACATTACATACATGGTTATTACATAAAAATTTAAGCATACTTGTTAAAAAAATAACAAAACCATGAAATAACCGTATAGGTATATTGTCTTTAGAAATTCGGAAACATAAACAACTGGTTCATAAATCATCAACGTTGTCTCTCATTTATTTCATCATATCTAGAGTCAATTTTTGGCATATCCTACTTAATATCCTTCTTCTTGACCAGGGGAAAATAAGACACACAAAAGGGTGAGCTCAAAGGCTCAGTAAGGGTAAAAAAAGAAATATCAAACATATCATATTAATAAGAACATAAAATTTTGAAAATCATATCCTGCAAAAGAGATCATAACATGTGATAAATCATAGAAGTGAAATTTAAACCCAATAATCATAACTTAAAACATGAAGCTTTGTGACGTATACACATAATCATAGATAATCATTTATTAGTAGTTAAGACTCATTTCCAAGACTATCTTAGCGGAAAATGTCCTTTTTGAACTGAGTTCACTCCTCATTTCAGTCCTGTTTCACTGAACCGGATTAACCTACCGTTCCAGCCATGTCTATCTCATGAGATATAAATCTTTACCCATTGCATTGGAGGGAGATATAGGTCCCACCAATCTCATAATGAAAACATTCTTATGTGTGCCACAAAATCATAAATCATACATCATAGCATAACCCATGTAATAAAAATGGGATTCTTATACATCATGTCATCATAAAATAAATCATATAAGATGAAATTACATCATAAAAATAATTCCATCATAATCAAATCAATGTAAAAATAGGGATAAAAACAGAACTCTATATTATCTTATATGGAAAATAATTTTTATAAGACACTTTAACTCCATTCTTCATGAAAAGACCCTTTCTACTTGAAATTTTTTTTCCTTTCGTAACATGTCATATAATTTTAAACTAAAATAATATGATTAATAATAAACATGAAAACATTTAATGGAAGCTTCATGGAAATAATTTTCTAAAAATCCATTCATTTCGTATAAGTTAAAAAAACATTCTTCTCATACTTTGGCCTGAAAAGTCAAAAAGTACCTCGTACGAAAAACGACAAAAGATTCCTTTCATATCATTTACTAAAACTCACCGAAGGGTAAAATTGGATTTCAAAAATTGTATGAGGACAGAAATAATATTACATATTGATGAAACATGGATGTGGATGATAAATATTTCCCAATAAATTCTGATGTAAAAACAATCTCGGATAAAAATTGAGATTGCGAGATTTTCCCTTACCTTAGGTCCGATATGCTTTGTACTTGTCCGAACCACCTGTATAATGATTTAAATAATGTCATTGACATAATATATAATAATATACATTGTTATGATATCATATATGGTCATATTCTTAGCTTATTATTAGTAATATTTCATTGCTACTTGTTATTCGGGTGTTTATTGTTTTATGTTCTTATGCTAGTTATGACGAATAAATTATTATTCCTATTTATAGGATATAGATAAATCATTTACAGAATGGTATTAGTGTAATATATATCATATTACTTCATTCAATTAATTTATATAATCATTATTCAATGAAGATCATATAGAACGAGTTGCACCACATCGTGGAGACGGTAGGCCTTACGTACACACGAGCGATGATATTGTTCCCATGATCGTGGAATTATATTGAAGTGTATGTATAATATTTCAAGATAAATAAAACATTACAATAATAATATATAGATATTTATTTACACCATAATACCCATCCAAGTAAGGTGGTGGTGGAAAACATTTTACACCACGTCGTGGAGACGGTATTCCGTACGTACGCACGCGCGGTGATTTTGTTTACCGTAGGATGGATAAGAGGTGAAAAGTGTTGATTCATATTTATAATAACATATCATTATATGAGGGATACTTATGTTATTAACTAATAATGAAAAAACTAAAGATGATGGAGTAGATGAAGAATTGAACTTGAAGAAAACGGTAGAAGGTGTTACCTCTTTCTCGAAGTGCCTCCATTAAACTTCCTCTTAGGGCACTAGAGTTGGGATTTTGAGAAGACCAGTACCTCTTGTAGGTTTCTAAGGAAGTGGGGAAGTGAAATGGTCAGGGGTTGGCCGATCTTGAAGGCTAAAATTGCTGTGAGGAGGGGAGGGAGGAGGTGCCCTTTTATAAGGGAGGAGAAGGGCACCTTTGGAAATATAAGAAATATTAGTTTATATTAAATCCCAACCCAACATAAAAAATTCTAAAATTACTCATATCCTAATATTATAAGATATAGGGTTGTAATATCATCAACCAATAAAATTTATACATGTTATGAATTTATTTTAAACATTTTCAACTTGATTTATCCTTATTTATCAATTTAATGTTATTTGTGGTAATAATATTATAAATTTTAAATTATTATAAATAATTACATATGTGTTGTTAATTTTCCATAATTTGACACTTTATGAAATTTTAGACCATATAAAATTTAATTTATAATTTTTAAATATTTTTGTGATTTTTAAACAATATTATAATATTTTATTTTTATAAAATAACAATAGTGTCAATTTTGAAATTATTCATTTATTTGAATTTAAATAAAATATATGCAGAAGATATGTTCGAACTAAAATCATTAATAGATTTATAAAATGTCATATGTATTTATAAAATTAGTGGAGAACATTAAATAGTTCATATAATATTTATTTTATTATTTTCAAAACAATTTATTCGATATTTTAATTAATAAAATAATTTCTACTTCACTATTGTGTCATAAATAATGTTATGATTTAATACATAAAAATTATAAATAAATTAATATGATGTAGATAATTATATTAGATTTTTGGAGACTATTTATATACGATGTTTCATTAAGTTTATCACTAAATTAAAATTATTATACTTATAAGATTTAAGAGAGTGACATATTGTCACTTTCCTTGGTTTTAATAATAATTATATTATTTCATGGTCAAAAGTCCATGAAATAAATATAGTTCGGCCCTTTGGTGGTATGGGTCACCTTTTATTCATCCAATAAAATTTTTTCAGGTATTAGGGTAATTTTATAATCTTATATTTTCCCTTAATTACCCGATTTACCTTTAACTATGGTAAAAAAAATTCACCGTAGTTACTATTCATAATTCCTAAAAATAAAAAGTAGCCTATTAACATAATTTGGACCCAATGATTCCAAATATGAAATCCATTTTTTAAAATAAAAAACACAAAAGTTGAAGTAATTAATTTAAAATTAATCCCATTTTTATGAAAATGGGTTTTAGAAGTTAAAACATTGCCAAAGATTTAAATGTATTTACCTATGAATTCAATGTGAAAATAATGCTAATGAAATACATTATATTAAATGGTAAAAATATATTCTATATATACTTGAAAACCATTAAATATTATAATTTAACCATATAAATTATCTCAATGAAAAGTTTTGTTTTTAATTAAAAATTAGCATATTTTTACTATTCATCAAAATATGAAAGTTATCAGAAAAGTATCAAAAATTTATCCAAAGTAAATTTTTATATACTGATTCCAAATAAGAATTTTATTTTGTCAAATTGAACTTATAAACATGTCATAAACTATATTTAAGGTAGGTGCACCATCAAAATGCGGCAAAACTGCATTTTTTGGAAAATACTTATTTTAACCGAAAAATTTATTTTGTTCTCTTACCATGTTCTAGAAAATGTGTAAGATGAATAATAATGTTATAAAATTCAAAATGTAGTTAATAATATTCATAACGGCTAGTCCATAATAATATATCGTTGTTTAGTGAATCAAGGTATTACGTACTACACACGCTGTCGAGGAAGGTCGTGATTGCGTGTAATGCAAGCCATGTCAGTATTGAGTGTTGTGATAGATTCCTTTGGTGTTTCATATAACATGAGACAAAAAAAAATATTTCTCATAAAATATCAGTGTGTTACATTCTACCCCCCTTAAAATGAATTTCACCCTCGAAATTCGTCACTTCATTACAAACAGATGAGGATACCTCTCCCTCATCATATCCTCAAGTTTCCATATAGATTCTTCTAATTGTTGGTTCCTCCATAAAACTTTCACCAAGAAAGTGGTCTTTTTCTGTAGGACTTTTTCTCTATGATCTAGAATCACTATCAAATGTTCTTCATAGGAATGATCTTTCTCCAGCGGTACAACTTCTGAGCTTATAACTTGTGAAGGATCAGGTATGTACTTTCTCAGGAGAGATACATGGAACACATAAGGAACTTGAGAGAGATTCGGTGGAAGTGCCAATCGGTAAGCTACCTTCCCAACAAGATCCATTATTTCGAAAGGACCGATATATCTAGGGCTCATCTTTCCCTTCTTTCCAAATCTCATTACCCTCTTCCAAGGAGATATTAAAAAGAACACATTATCACCCACTTCTAACTATCGGTCTTTTCTTCGGTTGTTGGCATAACTTTTTTGTCGATTCTGAGTTGCTCTTATGTGTTGTTGAATAGATCTGACCTTTCCTACCATCTCCTCAACAAGATCAGGTCCTAATAGCTTTCTTTCCACAACTTCATCCCTGTAAGTTGGAATCCTGAATTTCATTCAATAGAGAGCTTCATAAGGATCCATATGAATACTGGAGTGAATGATATTATTATATGAAACTTTCACCAAAGGTAGGTGTTGATCCCAATCACCTTTGAAATCCTTAGAGCAAGCTCTTAACATGCCTTATAGGGTTTGAATTTACTTCTTAGGATGATCGTCTGTTTGAGGATGATAAGCAGTGCTGAAACTCAACTCTGTATCTAGAGTATGATGAAGACTTCTCCAGAACTTCAAGGTAAACCTAGGATCCTGATCAGATATAATGGAAAGTGGTACCCCATTCAATCTTACTAATTCATTGACATATATCCTAGAAAGCTTATCCAGAGAGAAATCTTCTCTAAAAGAAATGAAGTGTGCTGAATTTGTATGAAGATCAACTATGACCCAGATAGCATTATTACCATTGGATGTTTTAGGATGTCCAGTAACAAAGTCCATAGTGATGTTTTCCCATTTCCATTCAAGTATGGTTAATGGTTGTAACATCCCCTTAGAATTTTGTCTCTCATCATTAACTTGCTGACAAACCAAGAAATGAGAGACATATTCAGCAACATCTTTTTTCATGCCATCCCACCAGAAGTACTCTTTCAGTTCTCTATACATCTTCGTGCTTCCAGGATGAATAGAGAATGAAGAACTATGAGCCTCATCCAGTAGCTCCTTCTTTAATTCTGGGATGGGAGGAAGACAACCTCGATTCCTGATCCTTATTATCCCATCACAATCAAGGTTGAATTCAGGAACATTTCTCACCATCTTTTGTAACTCTACATCTTCTTTCTGTGCCTCTTTAAACTTCACGTGTATAGATGGTTGAACATTCATTTGATAAAGATAATATTTTTCCCCTTCCATTATAATTCCAAGATCCATACTTTGTAAATCCATAAATATTGGATCTTTTGTGATCCTCATCATGGATATGCTAGCATGGTCTTGTCGACTTAATGCATCTTCCACCATGTTTGTTTTCCAAGGGTGGTAATGAATTGAGCAGTCGTAATCCTTAATCAACTTCAACAATCTTCTTTGGCGCATATTCAGCTCCTTTTGTGTGAAAATATACTTTAAACTTTTATGATCAGTATAAATATCACACCTTTCTCCATAAAGATAATGCCTCCAAATAATTAATGCAAAGATTACCGCAGCGAACTCCAAATCATGAGTTGAGTAATTTTTCTCATTGATTTTCAACTGTCGTGAGGCATAAGCTATCACCATATCGTTTTTCATGAGAACACGCCTTGATCCCTTCTTGGATGCATCACTATAGATCACAGCCCTTTCTCCACTACAAGGTAGTGTGAGTACAAGTGCACTAGATAACCTTCTTTTCAACTCCTTGAAATTCTCTTCACATTCCTCTGTCCAAACAAACTTAACTCCTTTCCGAGTCAATTTGGTGAGTGGGTTAGATAATCATGAAAATTCTTACACAAAACGTCGATAATATCCATCCAAACCAAGAAAACTTCGGATCTCAGTTACTATTGTTGGTCTCGACCATCTTTTAATAACATCTGTTTTTGCAGGATCCACAGATATCCCATGTTTTGAGATAAGGTGACCCAAAAATGAAACTTCTTGTAGCCAAAATTCATACTTGGAAAATTTGACATTAATCTTCTCCTTTCTCAGGGTCTTCAATACAATTTTCATGTGATCATCATGTTCTTCCTTGCACTTTTAATAGACAAGAATATCATCTATAAAGACTACCACAAACTGATCAAGATAGTCTCTAAAAACACTATTCATCAGATCAATGAAGATATCAAGGGAATTAGTAAGACCAAATGGCATCACTATAAATTCATAGTGTCCATACCTTGTACGGAAAGCTGTCTTTGGTATATCCTCCATTTTGACCCTTAATGGATAATACCCTGAACGAAGATCAATCTTGGAAAGGTATTGAGCTCTGATTAGATAGTCAAATAAGTCATCAATGCGTGGGAGAGGATATTTTTTCTTGATAGTGATCTTGTTAAGATCTCGATAATCATTACAGAGTCTAATTGATCCATCTTTCTTCTTAACAAATAGAACAGGTTCTCCCCATGGTGACGCACTGGGGGGTATGAATCCTTTATCAAGATTCTATTGAAGATGCTTCTTCAATTCCTACAACTCAATTGGGGCCATTCTATAAGGTTTATTTGAAATAGGTATAGCATCCGGTATGAGTTCTATTGAAAACTAAACTTCACGATTTGGTGGAAGACCAATCGATTACTCTGGAAAGACATCATCAAACTCTCGTACAATGGGTGTATTTTTAATCGAGAGTTTCTCCCCAACCATTTTAGATAAATAACATTCATTTAGTGGAATCAAGACCCATATGATAGAATAAATATCCTCTGGAAGGTTATATTCATCCTTACATCGATAGATAGTGATAGATTGATCTGGAATATTAAATGTGATTTCCCTTCTTCAACAATTGATATGAGCTTCGTATAAAGAAAACCAATCCATGCCAAAAATCACATCAAATTCCACTATAGGAAGGATCACAACATTTTGAGGAATCACTTCCAACAAACTTCAATCAGAGAAGAATTAAAATCTTGTGATGTGACTGCTGTTCCATTAGGAGTTGTCACAACTAACTCAACATCTAATTGTTGAGGTAATACGGCGATACCCTTAGAAATTTTTTCAGAAATAAATGAGTGGGTGGATCCAGAATCAAATAAATCATTTGCTACTTTAGAGTGGATAGTAAGTGTACCTCTCATCACTTCATTGTCGTACTCCACATCGCCGATAGTAATTGCATGTGACTTTCCTTTGTCTTTGGTCTTAAGAGTTTGTTGACGTCGATCATCATCATCAACCGTTGGATTTGGGCATTGATTGGAATAATGACCCATATCCTTGCACTTCAAACATTGAAGTGTAGGAGGTGCATTCTGTGTATCCCTTCATTTGTTTGCATCATTATACATATTCTTCCCATTATTTCGACATTCAATTGTCTGATGTCCTTCTATTCCAAACTTATAACATTTTAATGTCCCCTTAAGACAATTCCCTCCATGTTTCATTCCACAATTTGAGCATAAAGGAAAAATCATCTTCTTTTCAGTGTGGTCTTTAGATTTTCCTTTGAATTCCATTTTCCTCTTCTTATCATACCCATATGACTGATGGGTTACTCTAATCTCCATCTCAACCTTGAGAGCACATCAAACAATTTCCTCATAGCTATTGAAGTCCCTTATGGCTAACACCCTTCAAAGACTAGGTTTTAAGCCACTAAAGAATTGATCGATTTTACTCTCCGGTTGGATAAAAATCCCAGAAGCGTACCTTGCAAGCCTTGTAAAATTTGCTTCGTAGATACCAACAGATTCATCATCCTTTTGATTTAGTTCAAGAAACTCATTCTCCATCTTTGTTTGAAGAATACTAGGGATGTATTTATTGAAAAATAAGTTCTTGAACTCTTCCCATTCCATGGACTCAATTTCATCTCTTTTCCTCGTATTCTTGATAAGATTCCACCATTGATCAGCATCACCTACCAAACGATACACTTCTAAGATGAATTTTTCATGTTCAGAACATTTGAGAACTGAAAATATTTTTTCAGTGGTACTAATTCATTGTTCAGCTACTAATGGATCAGAATACCCACTGAATGAAGGTGGATGCTACCTCATGAAGGATTCAATAGAATGTTTCTCCTTCCTTTGCTCGTTTGGAAGTCCAGCATGTTTCCTAGCTTGATAAATTTTTGTGAGCATGGTTATAAGATTTTTCATTCCAGCTCCCATAACGTTTGGTTGCTCAGGGGGAAAATCATTGCATTTCCTATCGCAATCATCATTAACACGGTTCCTTCGGGTTCCGGCCATTGACTAAATCCAAGAAGAATAGTATGAGGAACACTAATTATAATAGGAAAACCACATAATCAATAATAAATTTCACACTTAAGGTCTTATCATTGGTTACTCATGGCCATTTCTAATTCACTAATATTGTGTTCTATGCTTATACATATCCTTAGGGTTCTTACTAAGGCTTTCACATACTAGATTCCAAAGGTTGGCTATACCTTTCCTCTGATACCAACTATAATGACCCATACTTTACATACATGGTTATTACTACAAAATTGAAGCATACTTATTACAACAAATAACAAAACCATGAAAAGACCATATAGGTATAGTGTCTTTAGAAACTGGGAAACATAAACAACTGGTTCATAAATCATCTACATTGTCTCCCATTTATTTCATCATATCTAGAGTCCCTTTTTGGAATATCCTACTTAATATCCTTCTTCCTGGCCTGGGGAAAAGAAAACATAGAAAAAGGTGATCTCAAATGCTCAGTTAGGGAAAACAAAAGAAATATCAAACATATCATATTCATAAGAACATAACATTTGTAAAATCTTATCCTACAAAAGAGATCATAACATGGGATAAATCATAGAAGTGAAATGTAAACCCAATAATCATAACGTAAAACATGAATCTTTGTGGCATACACACATAATCATAGAGAATCATTTCTTAATAGTGAAGACTCATTGACAAGAATATCATAGCAGACAAAGTCCATTTCTTGAACCGAGTTCACTCCTCATTTCATACCTATTTCACTGAACCAGATTAACCAGTCGTTCCAGCCATGGCTATATCATGAGATATAAATCTTTACCCAAAGCATTAAATGGAGATATAGGTCCCACCCATCTCATAATGAAACCATTATTATGTGTGCCACAAAATCATAAATCATACATCATAGTATAACCCATGTAATAAAAATGGGATTTTTATACATCATGTCGTCAAAACATAAATCATATAATATAAAAGGAATTCATAAAAATAATTCCATCATAATCAAATCAATGTAAAAATTGTGATAAAAACAGAACCCTATATTATCTTAGATGGAAAATAATTTTGATAAAACACTTTAACTCCATTCTTGTGGAAAAAATCCTTTCTACTTCAAATTTTTTTTCCTTTATTAACATGTCATATAATTTTATACTAAACGAATTTGATTGAAAATAAACTTGAAAACATGTAAAGGAATCTTCAGGGAAATAATGTTCTAAAAATAAATTCATGCCGTATAAGTTAAATAAAACTTTCTTCTCGTACTTTGGCAGGAAGAGTCAAAAAGTTACTTGTAGGAAAAATGACAAAATATTCCTTTCATATCATTCCCTATAACTCACTGAAGGGTAAAATTGGATTTAAACAATTTTATGAGGACATAAATAATATTAAATATTTATGAAACATGGATTTTGATGATAAATATTCCCCAGTAAATTATGAAGTAAAAACAATCTTGCATAAAAATTGAGATTGCGAGATTTTCCCTTACATTAGGTCTGATAAGATTTGCACGTGTCTGAACCTCCTGTATAATGATTTAAATAATTTCATTGACTTATTACAGAATAATATTCATTGTTATGATATCATATATGGTCATATTATTAGCTTCTTATTAGTAATATTTCATTGCTACTAGTTATTCAGGTGTTTATTACTTTATTTTCTTATGCATGTTTTGTCGAATAAATTATTATTACTATTTATAGGATATAGATACATCATTAACAGAATTTTATTAGTGTAATATATATAATATTAATTCATTCAATTCATTTATAAAATCATTATTCAATAAAGATTATATAGAATGAGTCGCACCACATCGTGGAGACGGAAGGCCGTACGTACGCACGAGCGATGATATCATTCCCATGATCGTGGAATTGTATTGAAGTGTATGTACAATATTTCAGAATCAATACCACTTTACAATAATAATATATAGTTATTTATTTACACCATCATACCCATCAAAGTAAGGTGGTGGTGGAAAACATTTTACACCACGGCGTGGAGACGGTATTCCGTACGTACGCATGCGCGGTGATTTTGTTTACCGTAGGATGGATAAGAAGTGAAATAGGGTTGTTTCATATTTATAATAACATATCAGTATATTAGGGATTCTGATTTTATTACCTCATAATGAAACAACTAAAGAAGAGGGAGTAGAAGAAGAATGGAACTTGAAGAAAATGGTAGAAGTTATTACCTCTTTCTCAAAGTGCCTCCTTTAAACTTTCTCTTAGGGCAATAGAGTTGGTCTTTTGAAATGACCAGTACCTCTAGTAGGATTATAAGGAATTAGGGAAGTTAAATGGTCAGGGGTTTATCTAGCTTGAAGGCTCAAATTGGTGTGAGGAGGAGAGGGATTAGGTTCCCTTTTATAAGGGAGGAGAGATGCACCTTTGGAAATATAAGAAGTATTAGTTTATATTAAATCCAAAATCACATAAAAACTACCAAAATGACTCATATAAGAATATTAGATGAGATAGGGTTATAATCTAATCAACAAATAAAATTTAGACATGTTAGGAATTTATTTTAAACATTATCAAAATTGATTTATCCTTATTTATCAATTTACTGTTATTTATGGTAATAATATTCTAAATTTTAAATTATTATAAATAATAACATATATGTTGTGAATTTTCCATAATTTGACAATTTATTAAATATTCGACCATATAAAATTTAATTTATAATTTTTTAATATTTTTGTGATTTTTTAAAAATTTTATAAATATTATTTTTATAAAATAACAATAGTGTCAATTTTGACACTATTAATTTATTTGAATTTAAATAAAATATATACAGATTATATTTTCGAACTAAAAGAATTAATAGACTCATAAAATGTCTTATGTATCTATAAAATTAGTGGATCACATTAAAAAGTTCATATAATATTTATTTTAATATTTTTAAAACCATTTATTCGATATTTTAATTAATAAAATAATTTCAACATCACTATTGTGTCATAGTTAATGATAATTATTTAATCCATAAAAATTATAAATAAATTCATATGATGTAGATAATTTTATTGTCTTTCTGGAGGCTATTTATATACTATGTTTCATGAATGTTATCACTAAATTAAAATTATTATACTTATAAGATTTAAAAGGGTGACATATTGTCACTTTCATTGGTTTTAATAATAATTATATTATTACATGGTCAAAAGTACATTAAATAAATATAGTCCATCCCTTAGGTGTTATGGGTCGACTTTTATTCATCCAATAGGATTTTGGCAGGTGTTAGAATAATTTTATAATCTTATATTTACCCTTAATTACAAGATTTACCTTTAACTATGGTAAATAAAATTTACCGTAGTTTCTATTCATAATGCCAGAAAATAAAAAGTGTCCTATTAAAATAATTTGTACCCACTAATTCCAAATATGGAATCCATTTTTTAAAATTAAAAACACATAAGATTCAGTAACTAATTTAAAATTAATCCCGTTGTTAAGAAAACTGGTTTTAGATGTTAAAACATTGCCAAAGATTGAAATATATTTACCTATGAATGCAATGTGAAATTAATGATAATGAAATAAATTATATTAAATGGTAAAAATATATTCTATTTTTACTTTAAAACCATTAAATATTATAATTTAACCATATAAATTATCTCAAGGAAAAAAGTTGTTTTTAATTGAAAAATAGCATATTTTTACTATTCATCAAAATATGAAAGTTATCAAGAAAGTATCAACAATTTATCCAAAGTAAATTTTTATATCCTGATTCCAAATAAGAATTTTGTTTTGTAAAATTGAATTTATAAACATGTCAAAAACTAGATTTAATGTGGGTGCGCCATTGAAAGGCGGCAAAACTGCATTTTTTGAAAAATACTTATTTTAACCGAAAAAATTTATTTTATTCTCTTACCATGTTCTAGGAAATGTGTAAGATGAATAATAATGTTATAAAATTCAAAATGTAGTTAATACTATTCATAATGGCCAATCCTTAATAATATATCATTGTTTAGTGAAACCCAGTATTGCGTACTACACACGCTATCGAGGAAGGTCGTGATTGTGTGTAATGCAATCCAAGTCAGTATTGTGTGTTGTGAAATATTCCTTTGGTGTTTCATATAACATAAGACATAAAAAAACATTTCTCATAAAATCTCAGGGTGATACACTGGTTTATTTCCCATGAATTTTCCGGATGAGACCCAGGTGTCTTCGAGAACGGTGGTATTGTTGTGGCTCGGGTGTCTGTGTCTGGGATGCGTGGTTGTGGTGTCCAATAATATTGTTTTTGTAGTGGATGTGGGACTGCATTGGAACCTATTTGGGAGGATTGATGCATAAGATTTCATAAATAACAAGTGGGGAAGTGGTGCTAGATACCCAAATATTGATGTGTTATTAATATTAATTTCCCTAACATGCATTATTTTGGGGGTGTTCCGTAGTGAGGTTGGGGTGATAGTTTCCTATCTATGAGTTTTTGTTACGTCTTTTCTCATTGGGAATGATATTTCCTCCACACTTGTGCATTATATATTTTTGATTTCACTATTGAGTATATATGTATACTCAAACTTTGTATATGAAACTACATTCAGGTTTCCTAGAAAACATTGAGGACCATGTTGGACCTTAATTGCTCGTGCATCGAGAGTTTTCATTACTTCTATTCATTATTTTGGTACTTTTCATTATTTTTTTTCATGTACTTTGTATCAGTCCATTTTGAACAAGCATCCATGAAGGTATTTTTGGATTTACTTTTAATTTCAGGTATTGGAGTTGTTTGGGACTTACCCTCTTATCTCGTGATCTTTTTCTATAAATTGGTTAATTCATTCAATATTACACGAAATTCAATATCATTGGTACTAGTTTCCACTATGGGGAATATTGAAGGTGGGACTCAATGGTCATTGTCTCTCCTTATACATGATGAAGGAAGGGACTGGCAGTTTTTTGTCAATTCCCTCTTCTTAGTAAAGGTGGGTTGTGACACATAGGCTATCAGTTCATCATTTTTAATAACCACATAGCCTAATTCCTTCCATAAATCATCACTATACAATAAAAAGTGTTTCCCACTCATTTGTATTTTGAGTATTGGAAATGTGATACACCTCATTTTCAACTCTTTAAATCAGTCAACCCATTCTGGAGTCATGAAAAACATTACTCCCTTCTCTATCAGCATGGTAATTAGGTTTGAAAATCATGAGAAGTTCACCACAAATTGTCAATAATACCTGGTTGGACCCAGAAAGCTATAGTTCTCTATTACAGATGTTGTACTGGGCCACTCACCTGTCTCCATTACCATGAAGGGTCCATAGATATCCCTCTACTGGTGATAACATAACATTTTATTGATACTTCATGAATCTAGAATTCACATTTACTGTACTTTTCATACAACATCAACCATCACAAAGTCTTCAAAAGAATATTTACATGATTCTCATATTCATCAGTTCTCATTGAGTATATCATAATATCATCGAGAAATATTGGGACAAATCTCTTGTGGTAATCTATAGAGACTCAATTCATTAAATCCCTGAAATGATTTCGATCATTTGTGAGTTTTATTAGCATCACTATGAAATACAAGTTTCAATAACTCATTCAAAAGGAATTATTCGGAATATTTTCCTTCGTCACCTTCAATTGGTGATTCCGAGATCAAATATCCAACTTAAGGATATAGATGGCCTCACGAAGCAGATCAACTAAGTCATAAATCCAAGGTAGGGGATACCTCTCATTAATTTTGATTTTATTGAGCTCACTATAATCAATGAAGAGACACTTTGATCAATACTTTTTCTCTATGAAGAGGACTATCACACCCCATGGTGAAGCACTCAGGCATATAAAACTCATCTCTTGATTATCCTTTAACTATTTCATCAACTACTATAGCTCTACTGTGGCCATTATATGATGTTTCCATTCTAAAAGTTGTATTTAATATTGGCAGCGATCCTAGAATAAGTTCAATTGATAACACAACATATCAATCATGAAGTATACCGGGAAACTATTCAGGTAATACATCAGTGTAATCCATTTTGATGGGAACGTCATCATGAATGATTCTCTACTTTTTCTAAATCTTTTGAGGTAGTCATTATTTCTCATAACAAATAAATATCCAAACATGAGATAAATGTTCCAAAGGATATACAAATTCCTCTTTACACAATTATTAAATAGGAGGATGATTTTTGAGGCAAATAGCGATATCCATTTCTCTATAGTTGATGTTCTCTTTGTGTACTGATTTCAAATTCATGCCCACTGTAATATTAAACTCCAGTAAAGTATGTATGAAAAGATTTTCTGGGAGGTTCAATCCACAAAAATTATATAGTGATTATTTATAAACCATGGATGTAATAATTTCCCAAGTCAATATTGTCATAGATAACATATCCTACACATTTTGACTTGTTGTTTGATTTGTTATACTAAACATGGAATCAATGGTAAAATGTATAGAACTAGAATAAAAGTGTACATTTTGTATTAATGATGGAATAACAAGAATACTTGTCACCACATCATTTTCTGGATCCACCTAAAAAGTAGTGATATCATAAACCCCTCTTTGTTTTGTTGGATGTTGTTTTTAATTGCCTCCAACAACCCTTTCCATAGGTAAATTGTTCACATAATGCATATGCTTTTATTAGTTGTAACACTGAACTACAGGCAGAGTGTGGATATGAACCATCCTTTCTTCATTCACATTAGTGGGATTCATCATAACTCATTGGCTGTTTTTATCTATATGTCTCAACTTCAATCATTTGAAAAAATTATTAGTTGCCTTTCGACAGTTCCTGTGATTCTACATCAGGCAATTTTTACCTATAGAATGATAGCGCTTCATTCCGTCCTAGAATTTATTTGTGGAACTAACCACATTAGAGTCCCTTAACCACATTTTGTTGTTGGGCCCATGATACCACTGAGAGTATTTGATCTCCATTTCAACCTTAATGTCACATCTAACAATCTCCCCTGTACAGTTGAAGTCTTGAATCACTAATGATTTTTGTAGAATCAGCTTTATTATGGTCCTGAATCGATCCACCTTGGTTTGGGTGTTCATGATAATTCTGGATTCATGCCTTGTAATACTTTTAATTTTTTCTTCATACGCCATAATGGACTCATATTTCTTCTTATTGTGTCCAAGGAACACACATTCCATCCTGACAGAGTGGGTTCAGAGAAACTATTTATTAAAGAACATTATCATGAATTCCTCCCAATATTTGGAATAAATTTCATCTAGAGGGTTCGTATTCTTTATCAGTGTCCAACACTGATCAGCTTCCCCATCCATTCGATAGACTGTCAGAATGAATTTCTCTTTTTCCATGAACTGGAGGACATAGAATATCATTTCAATATAGTTAATAAACTATTCTGCGAGGAGGGTATATGATGATCCACTAAACATGGGAGGCCTTTTCCTCATGAAGGATTCATTGTAAAAAGTCACATTCCATGGAGGAAGTGGTTGAACAACATTATTAAAGTTATTACTCATAAATTGGGCTAGATGAGCATGTACTGCCATGATGTTAGCAGCACATGTTCCAATAATATCTGGAATATCATTAGGGATATCATCACTTTCCCAATCACATTTATTGTTGTCACTAGTTCTTATATTTCCCTCCATTAACTGTTAATAATTATTTACAATTTGAGGGATTAAATACATTGAAATTGAGCATTAAAAATAAACATTGAAAATAATATGATAAACATTTAATGTAGAATTTTATCTTATATTTTCATTCCCTATGTTTAAATCTAGTTTTTCCTTGATCTATTTCATAACATTTATTCTTATGGTAATTTTTTATTTTCTTAATAATATTTTGTACCATGATCATGAATTTTCAAAATAATATGCGCTGGGAGTATCAAACCAATAGTGTATCAAGGCCCATTGTCATGCACCAGATCCCATTCGAGTACAGATCAATGCTATGTTTTCAGGTATTAACAATAGATACCTCTGTTATATATCCACCTCTAACTATCAATATCCAAACATGGATTAATTTTCATGATAAACCACATACTCTATAAATACCATAATTTTGTGGTGTTTTTTTATACATAGTCACATCCATAAGGTCTTTACAAAGGATCTATATGCCTAATCTCCATAAATAACTATACCATCCTCTAATACCAACAATAGTAAACCCAAAGTTTTACACATAACATTACATATTTTGAAGTTCAAATAAACATACATGTACCAGCCAATGATCACAATGTCCAGTGTCTTGGAAGACTAGGTGTAACACCCCATGATTTCATAGAACGTTATTTCTTCAAATTAATTTAATAACTTTCACTACACACATCATCGAGTTCAAGCGCACGTCGACTTACCAAACTTGTCGTTCGAAAGAGGTTATGAATAATATTAACTAAATTTTGAACTTTATATAAACCTAATAATTTGAGAATCTATATTATGATTTTTATAGTAATAATAAAAAAAATCATCTTTTCATATAAAAGATGATTTTAAAAAAATGAAATTTAACAGCCTTTTAATGGAAAACCCTTTTTAAATCCAATTTTGAAAGTTTTATATATTCAATTTGACAAAATAAAAATATTTTTTATAATATAGACATAAGAATTTTGTTAAAATAAAAATTTGGTGTTTTCTGATAACTTTCATATTTAGGTTAATAGTTAATAATACTATATTTTAACTGAAAACTTATTTTTTTAATCAAAAAATTTTTAGTGATAAATTATACATTTTAATGGTTTTGAATTATAAATATATTATATTTTTACAATTTAATCCACTGTTATTCATTGAAAATAATTTCACATTGAAATTGAACATAAACAAGTATCAATCATTTGTTAGATATTATTTCTTAAAAACACTCTTTTTGGTTTTGACAATAGGAAATAATTTCTAATTAATAAATAAAACATCTATGTTTTCAATTTACTAAAATAGAATTAATTTTTGATTTCAGAATAACCAAATTATCTTCGGGTGATATTTTGGTATTTTCCCAAAAACATTATATATTTTTTGAATAGTGAAAAAAATAAGTTATTGTTTAAAACCTAATTTTTATATAAATAATTATTTAATTAATTTATACTTATTTTAGGTACAAATGGATACTATAATAACTATATATGTTCAATTTAATTCATTAGAGTCAGTTTATAATAATTTTATATATCGAAAAAATTTTATTGAACTTTTTACCATCTTTAACTTACCTCGTAAGAGAATTTGAAAATTTAAATAAAACTTAATTGTACCCCTTCTATGAGTTGGTTTTCAAAAATCAGTGAGACACTATTGATATCAGTAAATAAAATGTGGTTTAATAGGATGAAAATAATTTTACGTTTAAAGTAACTTTTTACTTTTATTTACCATGGTTAAAAGTAAATATGTTATTTAAGTGTAAAAATGACATCATTCTTACCCTAACACATGTTCTAATTCAATTAGATAAGTGAAATTCGACCAAAAACAACCATAAGATTAAAATATGATCTCTTAGGTCCACATATATTAGATTAGGACATTTATTATTATTTATTTCAAAGAAGAGTTAAAAGTGTTAAATTAAATGATTAATAACTAAACCATTTTTAAAATAGGTTTAAACATAAGATAAATTAGACTATAAATCTTAATTATAAAGATAAAAACATTTCCTACATAATCGTATTTTATTTATATTTTTTAGACTTTAAATAAGTAAATTTAATTATGACACAATGATGATTCAGTAATTATCGTATTAATGAATGATTAAACTAATTGATATAATAAATATCCAAATAAATTTAATTTCTGACTTTTTATGAGTTCCACTAAATTTATAGGTTAATATGACATATTGGGGTCGGTTAGATGAATTTTTATTGATGTTATAGTGTTGTTATGAATTATTAAAAAACAAAATACTAAATAGTTTTAAAATTCACAAAAAAATGTTTTTAGAACAAATATTATATTATTAATTGATATTCTATTTCTAAAAAAACAAGGTTCCGAAAAAGGACTTATATAATGATATATGCATTATTAATGAACCACTTGGGATTATCTTGTAAGTATATATTATGTTTATTTACCATATAATTTAAAAATACAATGAGACATGGTAAAGGTCAAACTATTTAACTAACATTTAAATTTAAAAGATAAGGTTAAAATAGTGACCCAAACATGTCTAAAACGTATTGTTTGAGTGATTTTAGACTCATCCACACCATATACTTTAAATACTTTTTTGGAACAATTAGAAACCGAAATTTATTTTATTATAAAATTATATTTCGAGCTTTTCCTAAGCTGCCACTCACCCCTCTTATAAAAGGGAACCCCTCCCCCCTATATCTCTAATTAACACATTAAAATCCATTTGGATGGTCCAAAACCTACCCAAATAACCTCTAAACTATCCTCCCTTCATCATAGAGGCCTTCCATTAGTCATAAATCCATCTTATGAATCAATTTTGATCAAATCCAATGAAAGAACCCGATGAAGAGGTAAATATTTCATCACCTCTTTAAAAATATTTTCTTCTTCCTCTACCTCTTTCTTTGTTGATTCCATTCTAAAATAATTATTACCATATATTCTATATACTTTTATGTTTTTATAAATATGGTACAAATATATTCATTGTTTTATCCATCGTTTGAATTAAATTTCACCATATGTGCGTACATACGACTTACTGTCTCCACGTCGTGGTGTAATTGATATTAAATATATTATTATTCGAATGGGTATAATAATGATGTGTAATTTATGTAAATAAAAAATTTAACATGATAATGATTCATTATATATGATATACCATCCAATTATATATTATTTTAACATCAAAAGATTGATATTGTCGCTCGTGCGTACGTACGGATTACCGCCTCTGCGAACGCGATGAGATTCATTCCCCATCATAATCCATTAATGAATAATATTAATTATATGATTAAAAATAATTTTTAAATTATTAATATCATTCTGAATATAAATAATATACATCTTATCCATAATAAAAATTACTTACATAACAAATCATATAAAGGAAAATGAATCTGTTAACAACCAAAATGACGATAATACTACGATATTATTAACAAAGAAATGTTAAAAGATCATATATGATATCATAATAATGTATATGATTATTGTATAATTTAATAACAATTATTACTCCATTATACATGAGGTTAACCTACACTCAACCAAGGAATAGTACAAGGTAAGGGTTAAATTCACAGTCTCTTTATTACCTGAAGTTGTTTTGTGTAAGTATATACTAGGACATATTTATCATCAACCTCAATTTTTTCTTAAAAATGTATTTCAAAACATTTTTACAGTTTAATATACATTGTAATATTGTCATTTATACACTAGTTTGACATTTTATTATATCTTTTTGAAAGTAATCTTTCTGTCATTTTCCAAACAAGCTTCTTTATAACCTTTTCGACAAACTAAGGTAAGAATGCCTTTTTAACTTATACAGTGGGTGCAACTATATTCCACCATTATAACTTCATCAATTATTCCCTTACTATAATATAAAAATATTTCCAAAGTAAATGTTTTCTTTTATAATTATATTAATTTTAAATGATTTAATAATAGAAAGAGATATTTCCCAAAAAATGGAGATGATTTCATCTATGTCAACATCATTTGATGGATTTTATGACTATTTTATGTTCATTTATTATGATACAAAACATTAATATAATATTGACTGTTTTTATATGTTTGACTATGGATGGGTTATTTTTACACCATTCGTGTTTTATGGATAAAGTATTGACAATTCGTATCCTAGTTTTAATACAAATGTTTATATTATGTTTAACAATTTTCATAAGAGGATTGAATTGGACTTAGTAAGTGACGGGTGGAGCCTGATACAACACCTTGATGCATCGGTAGTTCCCATGAGACAATCTATTGTCTTGTCATAAGGCCTTGACAAAATCTTATTGGTAGTCTTGGCACATGGCCTTAAATATGTGTTTATGAATGTCTGGCATTATGCATTCCATCGTTATGAATGTGGAAATTGATATTACATGTGATTATTCGACTAGTATAATATCCATGTGAATAAGTAAATTGAATTATTTGTATTTTTTCTTCACCATATTATATTGATGATCATGTTTAAAAGGATTTTTTATTCATATACATTCCTTTAAATGTTTATTCTTATTTATGAAAGTTTCCACTATATTGTTATCCTTATTGAGTATCTGAGCTCATCCCATTAAATGTTTTATTTTTCCTTGGATGTGAATAAGTATATTATGAATGACTTGCAGGGATAGTCTATGGTATCTCAGTGTAGTATATGGAAAAAATTTTGTTGTTGTTTTCCATTTTATAATGTAATGTAAACCTTATGAATTTATCTAGTACTTCCAAGGCTACTAAACTAATCGGTCTTTCAAGATTTTATCTTTTGTGATAAATCCAATGAGACGTAATAATGCACCAACTCTGGGTTTCTGGGGTTGGGATGATACTGTTGATATCTTAGGAAGCTTAGTACAAACCTTGAAAACTATATTTTGGTAAACTCTGATTACAACACATATCCATAAGATATACATTGAGGATAAATATAGAACAACTTCCTATAATTTTTGGTATTGTAGATATTTTGTGAGTTTTCCATGAAATATATCCATGTCTAGATACGAGAAAGTAGTCGCAGCTCTAGAACAGATGTACCTAGGGGTAATACCCAAAAACACTGCTTTGGGCTAGACTCGAACATGAACTGGTGCATGAAAACAGGTCGTGCTGTACTCTTGGTTACAACACTACTGGTGGATATGCTAAGGATAATTCTCATTTTCTTTAAAAACCACTATGTAGGGTTTATGAGTATATTCTTCCTCAAGGAAAACATTTTTTATGATTATGAATTATATCCATGAACTCTTCAATTTACATTTGTTATCTTATAAGTTTGGAATTATTCATTGAAATGAATAAATTGTCCTAGAGTATGCCATTGTATAGAAATGGAACCTAGTAGAAGGAATGTGAACTCCAGCAATACGTATGATCCAAAGTGTAAGAAGGACCATATCATTCACAGTATTAAGCCAACATTTAGAAGTGAAATAGTCTCCCATGTATTCTAAACATATGAAGAAATACTATCATGTGTTAATAAGATAAGTAATGAATTCTCTGAGTCATTTGTCTTTGAAGTGATGAAAGTGACGAAAAGGATGGAAGATATAAATGTGGACAAAGGGAAGAAAGAAAAAGAGGATTTTCCCATATGTGATAACTGTGGAAAATTTACCTTGGTAAATGCTTGAAGGCAATATGAGTTGGTTATAATTGTGGAGGAAAAGGACACCATGTACATGATTGAAAGGGTAACAAACTACTTTCAAATGTAAATGCATTATCTTCAAAGAGATGGGAAACTACACAAATCATTGTCCAAATAATCAGAGTATACTCTAAATGATGTGATTGGATAATAATAAAGTTATGATACTACATAAGATGAAGAGGAATGATTATATTTCTTAAGTTGTTATTAAAGTATTGTGTCATTTGAGTATTGTATTAATGATGTACATGTTATTAAAATTATATAGTATATTAAGATTGTACCGTCGTACTATTTCATTAAGGACTTGAGATTGTGTGGAACAATGTAAAGTGACTCAATAGCAGGTTAAATTTTTGAAAAATATATCGTTTAGTGAAAGATAAAACATAATATGGTTCTGATACTGAGGTAGTGATTTTTTAATAATACATGATTGATTTGGATAAATTATATTTGATATTTTCACAACTTTGAAACTAAATAATGATTTGTATATTCCATAACTATTGGAGTTTACAAAAAAAATTCATTGAAGGAGTATATCCAATATTCTATATGGAATAAGGGATCATGTATTTATTCAATATTGTTTAATGGTAATTCAGGATGTTGCAGTGTTTTAAAAGAATATATGATGAAGTTGTTAACGTGTTATTACGTGGAAAAAAGGAACATCATTGTATTTATCTTCCTTATAAATTTAGCACTGTGAGTTTGGAAAAATGTATTTTGGATAATTTATATTGAGATTATTTTTGGATTTCCAAAAAAGGACAACACGGAGGTCAGACGACAGCCTGTCGTGTCCGGCAAGGCCGTGAGACATGAACACGCAACCGAAATGCGACAAATGTGTATCACCTACCACTAGCCCACAAGATGTCCTAGAATGAATAGTGTGGTTTTATTAAATGTCTAGTAGATGAATTATAAATTCATTTTTTTGGAACCCTATACGAATATGATAAATAGACTATTTTTTTTGTTCTATTATCTTTTAGAGTGAAAGATTAGATTGTGGTAGAAATTAGTTAAAGGATGGAACTGTACTTGACATGTATATATATATTTCATCTATTATTCTATAATGAATTTAATTCTTAATCAGTAGGTAACAATTCTTAAAAGTAAAAATTTGTTATCCTAATACCTTATTTATTTTTGAACCAATAATATTTTAAATTATCATAGATTGATGGCTTTGAGGGCCTCATTTCTACAACTATTTGTGACTGATGACCACAATCTCTCCCTATATATATTTATGTTTTCCTTCAATTGTGTGTCTCTAATTTCTACCAATTTTCTCTTAATCGAGATCATAATTTTGTGGTGCTTTTTCATTCCCCTTTTCTTCTTATTAAGACTAAATTTTATCAACCAAATTTCCAATGTATGTTTTCCCACATAGGAATTTTCTATTTTCCACCCTTTGTTTTAGAACAACAATTTTAAATTGCGAGGATGAAATTTATTGAATGATGAAAGAATGTAACACCCCAAGATTTCATAGTATGTTATTATTTCATAGTAATTCAATAACTTTCACTACACGCAACACTGAGTTCAAATGCACCATGACATACCAAACTAGTCATTCAAAAGAAGTTATGAAGTGTATTTAATAAATTTTTAACATTATATTATACTTGTTATTTTATAATCCGTATTATGAGTTTCTTAGACATAACGAAAAAAAATTCATCTTTTTTAGATAAAAGAAGTATTTTTTAAAAAAAACCAACTTTAATGCCTTTTAATAGTGAACCCCTTTTAAATCCATTATTTGAAACCTTTATATATTCAATTTGACAAAATAAAAATCTTATTTAGAATAAGGACATAAGAATATTATATTCAATAAATATTTTTTCTGATAACTTTCATATTTGAGTAAATAGTTTAAAATACTTTATTTTTATAGAAAACAACTTTTTCAATCAAAATGATTTATAGTGTTAAATTATACATTTTAATTTTTTTTAAGAATAAATAGATTAAATTTTTAACACATAATCTAATGTTATTCACTGGAAATAATTTCACTTTGAAATTGAACATAAACAAGTATCAATATTTTGTTAGTTATTATTTTATAAAAACACTCCTTGTTGTTTTGACAACTGGAATTAATTATAAATTAATAAATCCAAATTCTATGTTTCTAATATGGTAAAATAGACTTAATTTTTGATTTCAAAATAACAAAATTATCTTAGGGTGATATTTTTATATTTTTCTGAAATCATTCCATTTTTTATGAATAGTGAAAAACACTTAGTTATTTTTTAAAACCGAATTCTTATTTAAAAAATTATTTATTATATTTAAATATATTATAGGTATAAATAGATACATAATATCTATATATATCTTCAATTTAATTAATTGTAGTTAGTTTATAAAAATTTTAGATATATTAAAATTTTATTGAACTTTTTCTCGTGTTTTACCCACATTATAGGAGCATTTGAAAATTTACATAAAACATAATTTTACCGCCTCTGTGAGTAGAATTTAAAAAATCCAAGAGACATGGTTTAAATCAGTAAGTAGAATTTGGTTCAATAAGATAAAAATAATTTTTTTAACAGTAACTTTTTACTTTTATTTACAACGATTAAAAGTAAATAGGATAATTAAGGGTGAAAATGAAATTATTATTACCCTAACTCATGTTTTGATTCTATTGGATGAGTGTAATTCGACCAAAAACAAAAATTGGAATACAATATGATCATTTAGGTCCACTTATATTAGATTATGACATTTATTGTTATTTAATTCAAATAAGAGTTAAAACTATTAAATTCAACGTTTAATAGCTAAACAATTTTTCATATATGGTTACATATTTGAATAATTCAACCATAAAAATACATTAGAAATATAAAAATATTTCCTACCTAATGGTATTTTATTTATATTTTTTAGACATTATATAATTAAATTTATTTATGACACAGTAATCACTGTATTAATAAATGATTAAATTAATTGATATTATAAATACCCAAATAAATTTAATTTGAGACTTTTTATGAATTACAGTAATTTTATAGGTTTTTATGAAATATTTTTGTGGTTTATATAAATTTTGTTTCGATGTAATGATTCTGTTATGATTTTAGAAAAAAATAAATACCAAAGAGTTTCAAAATTGACATTAAAGAGTTTTTAGAACATATATTATATAATTAATTGATATTCTAATACAAAAAATAAACGGTTCATCCCAAATACTTATATAATGATAGGTGCATCATTAATGAACCACATGGTATTCTTTGGGACTATATAGTATGTTTATTAACCATATAATATAATAATACCAAGAGACATGGTAAATGTCAAACTATTTAACTAAGAGTTAAATCTAAAATATAAGGTTAAAATAGTAACCCAAACCTGTCTAAAACCTATTGGTTGAGTGATTTTAGACAAATCCCCACCTTATCCTTTAAATAATCCTTTTTTAGAAATTACAAACTGAAAATGATTTTATTATACAACAGTATTGCTATCTTTTCCTAAGGTTCCCCTCACACCTCTTATAAAAGGGCTCCCCCCATTCTCTTTAATTCACAACTTCCAATCCACTAGTCTTGGCCAAACCCTACACAAATACCCTATAAACTGTCCACCATTCATCCTTGAGGCCATCTTTTAGTCAGAAATCCATCATAAGGATCCCTTTTGATCAAATAAAAATGAATAATCCGAAGAAGAGCTAAATATTTCATCACCTCCATCAAGTTCTTTTCTTCTTCCACTTCCTCTTTCTTAGTTGATTCCATTTGAAAATAACATCTCCAATATCTTCTATATTCTTTGATTTTATTATAAATATGTAATAACACAAGTAATTATTCTATCTATCCTTTGAATGAAATTTCACCATAGGTTCGTACATACGGCTTACCGTATCCACGACATGGTGTAATTGTAATTCAATATATTATTATTAGGATTGGTATTATAAGGATTTTTAATTGATGTAAATAATAGATATAACATGAAATTGATTCTGTATATATTATATAACATCTAATTTTATATTATTTTAATATCAAAAGAATGATATTTTCACTCCTGCGTACTTACGTATTACCATTTTCATGAACACCCTGGGATTCATTCCCCATCGTAATCCATTCAACACTAATTTTCATTATATGATTAAAAATAATTTTTAATGGCTTAGTATCATTTTTAATATGAATAATATACATCCAATACATAACAAACATTACTTATGTAGCAAATAATGTAATGGAAAAGAATCAGTGAACACCCGAAACAGCGGTAATACTAAGATATTATTAATAAATCAATTTTAAAAGATCATATATGATATCATATTAATGTATATGATTCTTGTATAATTTATTAAAAATTATTTCATGATTATAAAATTTGTTAACCAACCCTCGACCAAATAAATGTACAAGGTATCAGTTAATTTCACAATCTCTTTATTATCCGAGGTTGTTTTTACGTACGTATCTACTTGGACATCCTTATCACCCAAATCTGTGTTTTATTAAATATGTATCTCAAAACATTTTTAATATTTAATAGACACTTTTATAAAGTTATTTATACAATTTTTTTACTTTTTATAATATTTTTTTGAATGGAATATTTCCTTCATATTCCAAACAAGGTACATTATAACCTTTTCGAAAAACTAAGGTAATAATGTCTTTTTAACTTATAAGGCGGGTGCAACTATTTTTTTCTGTTAAAACACCATCAAAGAATTACTTACAAGCTTATAAAAATATTTTCAAAGTAAATGTTTTCTTTTTATAATTAAATTAATTTTAAAAGATTTCAATATAGAAAGATATATTTTTTAAAAAAATTGTTTGATTTCATCTATGTCAACATCCTTTGATGGATTATAATCTTATTTGAAGTTGATTTATTATGATACAAAACATCCATATTGTATTGAAGGTATTGTGATATGTTTTACTATGGATGTGTAATTTTAACTCCATTCATGTTTTATGAATAAACTACTTACATTTCGTATGCTATTTTTATTACGAATGATTATGTTATTTTAAACCTTTTCAAATGGGGAATGCATTTGACTTAATAAGTGACAGGTGCATCCTACTATAACTCCTTGATGCATCAGTAGGTCTCACGAGACAAACTAGTTTCTTAGAACAAGGCCTTGAGAAAGTCTTATTTTTAGTCTTGTCATAAGTCCTAGACTATGTGGTTATGAAAGTATGGCATTATTCATTCCATCATTATTAAAGTAGCTACTGATATTGCATGTGATTATTCGACAAGTAGAATATCTATTTGAATATGTAAATGGGATAATTTGATATTTATATTTTCCATATTATGATAATGTTTATGTTTAAAAGGATTTTATTTTAGCCATATACACTGCCATAAATGTTTATGATTATTTATGAATGTTTCCACTATATTGTTATCCTTTCTGAGCATCTCTGCTCACCCTTTCAATGATTTATTTTTTCAAGGATGCAAAAATGTACATTATGACTGACCTGCAGGGATAGTCTAGGGGTTCATAGTGTTTTGTATGGAAATAATGTTGTTCTAGTTTTCCATTTTATGATGTAATGTAAACCTTATGAATGTATCTTGTACCTATAAGGCTACAAAACTAATCGGAATATAGAGATTTTAGCTTATGTTTTCATGCCAATGAAACATAATAATGCACTCTCTCTAGGATTTTATGGTCAGGGTTTTACACTCGGTACAAAAATTTGAAAAAATGGAACAAAATATTAAATTTACTTTTTTAGTCATTATAAAGATCCACTAACATCCATTGTTCTCATACATATTAATAGGAAAACCTACGGATATCATAAAAAAATGGATGATCTAAATACCTAATAAGGTAATAACCGTAAGAATAATGAATTAGCACATGGCATAGAAGGCATGCCTGGTTGAAATAAAATGTCGTGTTACATATGGAATCATAACATATAAACATGGATCCATGAAAAATTTGAGTCACATGATTGTGGAAGAGACATAAAAAAAGAATTTATCTTGATTCCCGGATAACCGCTAAGACCGTTGCACATTCTAGCAAAAGCCACGGATAGCTACCAATACCATCAATCATAACATCCCAAGAGACTAAAATTTACCAATTCATTGGAGCGCTATCTTGGAGAACCCGTCTTATCTTTTCATTAATATTTTTTCTACATAAAGAATCAAACTTAATTAATCGTACATAAACATAAAGGTTACCCATGGAATGAATTGGGTACAATATTCATTTCATAAAGCATAAATTTTTTTCATATCATTAATGTGTCCAGGAAAGAATGTAAAATAAATATACATGTACATTAATACGGGAAAAGAGGGTGTATCCTGGTATGTGAGGTCATGTAGAAGTGACATATTTTATGAAAATCATTTAATAATTTATATCACTAATACATTTTTGTGCAGTTTCAATGAAAATACTATAGATCCATTAAAATAGAAAAGGGAAAATATTTATATTATACTAGAACAGAAACAATAGAAATTCATAATAAAATATTTATTTTATATAGGTAATTTTGGTTAAAATATATTATAGATTTAACTTGAAATAAGGTAATAATTCCGGAAGATCGCCCAAAAATAGGTTCGCTTATCACAAAGTATTAAGAAGGGAATATCATAAAAATATGTATATCCCCAACAAACCAATGATGAAAGGGTCTTGATAAATTAATTAGATAAATTTAAAGAACATTTATAATATTATTATAAAAATATATGATAAATTTATTTTGAAAAAATAATGATTAAAAAACCTAAAGGAACCTAGGAAAATTCGGTAGAATTCCAAACGGATTATCGGCAAGGTATTAGGTAATAATAAAGGCAATTAATGAGATACAAAGGGGTTTATAATCACGTATACATCATGAGGTAAGTATTGGGGATGTGAAAATTCATACCACATCATTAGGGATTATACATAAAATGGCATATGATAGGGGACATTTTGGAATAAATGTGATATATAAAGGAACCCTTACTTTAACTCTGATGTTTTTCTCCAATAGAGATTAATGACATGAATAATAAAATTATGATATGTAACTCATAATTAAAGAACCTATTATATATTTAAATGATTTATTATCTCCTTTTGCATGTGATATATGGTTCAATTCAACTATTTGGGTCTGTTTGTTTCTTTGATTTAATGAAAATTTCACTTATATTCATGCTCGGATACACATGTATGATGAGAGTGGTTTTGTAGAATTGAAGTTATATAATATTAGTTATCATTTTGAATATTAAAGGGTTTATAAAATTCATTTGGTTATTCGGAGGGATGTTGAATCATTATTTAAACAATTATTGATAATTTCTGAGATAAACTTGTTGATTTTTCTCACAATAAACTTGTTTTCTATTATTATTTTACATCATATTTGAAAAAGGATTCCAAAACATATCATAAGATAAAATAAATATATTACAATCTCTTTGAACCAATAAATTTATTTAATTACTAGTCTAGAAGGTGTTAATGCAAATTGAAAACCCATCATCCATGATTGTTATAAATCAACACATATCGAACAACGTTTTCATTTAAACTAAAATATTGGAGGAAGAATGAGATATTGTGATAAACTATCCAATTAGAATTATATAATTCTAGTAAATGTAGGTTACTAGAGTTATCATATCATTTGGGTGAAGGGAGGTGAGGAATGAAAAAACGGGAAAAAGGAACTCGAAAGAAAATAAATGAATCGGAAAGAGGAATTTACCTTTGGAGTTTATTGTCACGACCCGTCCTCAGGGCCCATGTCGTGACTACCCCAAGCCCACCTTCCATAGGCCAGGGGCTGGCGAGTAGCACCAAATGCGTAAATCCCGATAACTGGGAAGGTATTGCCTTTATAAAAGTAAAAAACACCCCAGAGTACAAGTAGAAGTAATACACTAAGTACAAAAGAAAGTGCTGAAAAGTAAGTGGGCCAGAATACAAACCCAACGGAAAGTATATCTACAACTGAATGAATGTAAAACATAAAAGACAAGAATCTAGAATAATAGAAGCAGCTCTTAAGTCGTCCACCTCGGATCCTACTTGAAGGGTAGGTACAGATAGCGCAGCTCCTGGATCGTCCACCACAGATCCTACCTGAAGGGTAGGTACAGATAGCCTCCACAACGCTCTCTCCTGTCAACCTCCACTGAGTATCGTCTCGTCGTGAAGTCCACCTCCGGATACTGACTTGTCGTGAAGTCCACCTTCGGGTACCGTCCATTCCTCGAACACTCAGCCTCTGTCAGCGTAGCCCATCATCTGTGACCATCACAACAAGGTGCGGGCATAGCCCATGCAGGGGTGAGTATACGATACTCAGTAGAGACCCCGAGACCCTCAAGGTCTCACTAAATCCAACAAGGACAACCACAAAGAAGGATCCCAATAGATAACCCTTACTAAGGTATAAGCCCATACTTATACCTATGTTATCAAGTAACCCATCTCAATCATGAGGAAAAACAATGGTTATGAAATCAACGGATAACCACTACCTAGGTATATGACCATACAACTACCTAAGTTATCCTGTGACCCATATCAATCATGAGGTAAACACAAAGGTCATAGACTCAGCTCAAAAGAGGATTTTCATTAACAAAACTGTAACTAATGAAGAGCCCCGTCTCTGATGAGTACAATGATCATGTCAAGACTCCGAGGTACTGCTCACTAACCTAAGACTGCTGAGATACTCCTCCTGTTGAGTACCATGGATCTGCCACCTCACAAAGTAGTGCTCCTTCTCCATGGGTCAGCTACCTCACACAGTAGTGCTCCCCCTCATAGCCTATAGAGGTACTCCTCCTATCGAGTACCGTGGGTCTACTGCCTGCAACCAGGTGCTCTTTCCACCATGGGTCTGCACCCAAACACAGTAGTGCTCCGTCCACTGGGCTAGTCGACTCACTCCTAGTCGAGTCAGCCAAGCAGTCCTCAAGTCTCAGCCGGATACACGGTCTCCGTACTACGTAAGCTCATCTCCGGTAGGGTCCGCTCCATGAGCTACATGTCGATAATCCAAGTATCGCATTGTCCCACGAAGAAGTATTTCAAAGGACCGCCTCGTCATAGTGGTTTCAATGAATCAGACGGTGCGTCAATCAGCCACCCGGTCTGTGAGTTATTAGCCTTTTCGTCCGAGGTTCCTGGTTGGTTTCGTGTACGAACCAACCTGACCGCATCTCAACTGTACCCTAAACTCTCAGAGGGTATACTCATAGGGACCGTTTCTCAACGTGATCACCAATGCTGCTGACGGTTCATCAAACGGACGTCTGGCTTGAAAGTTATCGGCTTTTCCGTTCTAGGGGCCCGGTTGGATTTCGGGTTCAATCAAACCCGCCCACTATCCAACTGCATCCAAACCTCAGGCGAAGTATGCCAAATGTTCCTTCTCATCAAGATGAATCCAACAAGGTCGACGGCACATCTATCGGATGTCCGGAGCTCAAGTTATATGGGTTTCCGCTCCGAGGTCCCGGTTGGTTTCAGGTTAGAACCAACCCATCCATTCCCAATGTTCTTCAAAAACATGAGTGTAAAATACTGAAACGACCGTCTCGATCCAGGGATCGCATCACAACTGACGATGCGTCGATCGAAGCTCTACAACCCATCTTATGGGCGTTTGAATGGATCTGTCCGACGATCGGGGGTTCGGGCCCGGTCCGACCCGGCCTGATACCCCCCACGGGTCGGCCCGAACCGGGCGACCCGAACCAGGTCCAAGTCCAACCGATTAGGACGCAACGCGACCCACGTGGCAAGCTCGTCCAGTGCCGAGCTGGGCGGAAGGGGGGGTGGCTGCCCCCCTTGATTGGAACTGCGAACCCCACGTGGGGGGCCCTCCTTGCCAGCAGTCGCGGCGATGGGCGCCGCGTCTCCCCTGGGTACCGCGGTGCTGCAGGACTGGTCTCCTACCACCGTGGCTGCAGCCGCTGCGGTCCCTCCTGGTGGCGCGCCGGGATGCCGCCGCCTCCGGGTTGCCGGCAAGGTCTTCTGCGGACTACCGGACACGCTCTGATGGTCCGTTTTGCCTGCCGTCTTCACCAACGGTCCTCCCAGGACCTACTATTCACTAAAAAGTCTTCAAAACGCCTCTGTGACCCGTTCTGTCATCTCCCGTCGATCTGCACATCAAATAAACAAACTTCGGCCTCTTCGTGGTTTTCCGGCGCGGCGCGATGGCGCCGCGGATTTGTTCGGAATCCACGTCGCGGCGCGATGGGACCGCACTTCTTGTCCTGTTCTTCTTTGTTTCCGCGCGGTGTGATGGCACCGCTTCACCTTCGTTCGAGTCGCAACGAGTATGACAGCAAGGGGGGAGGAGGGTCGACCGTGTTTGTGCGGTCTGACAACGTCCTATTAAAATGATAGCAAGCGGCCAACAATTATCAATGAAGTTCGTTAAATAAAACGTGAACGAAGATTAAACCCCTACCTCGAAATTGACGTCGCAAGTCGTTGAGTCGCGGAAGTCGAACGTCGCGGTAGTCGGGTGTCACGGAAGAACGGTATCAATTCCGTCGACGTCGTAAGAAGTATAAGAACTTTTTTGTTGGCGTCGGTCTCCACGGTCGGCGTCTCCTTCCTTGTCACGGAAGAGGAAGGATGTCGTTCTTCGATAAGGAATCATCGTTCTTCGTTGAAGAGGCGTCGTTCTTCAACGAGGATAAATTCTCTCCTCTTCCTTATACTTCTTCTTCTTCTCACAAGGCTCTCTCTCTCTCTCTCTCCAAATTCCTCAACACAAAGTGTGTCCCCCAAAATAAAATAAAAGGGATCAACCAATTATTTTATTATCACATGCCATTTGAAATTAAAAACTCAAAACACTTAATTAATTAATTGAGTAAGTTCAATTAATTAATTAGTGTATGTTGGAAAGAGTTATGAGAGGGGTTTTTTTGAGAGTTGAAAAATAATGAAGGGGAAAAGTTAGGAACGTTAAGGGATGGTGAGGGGTTGGGCTCGTGTGGGCCCCACCCCACCTTAATCCTCTCAAAGGTTGTTAAATACATGTGGGTCCCACCCCCAACACCATTACTTAGGATATAACCACATAAGAGAGGGTAAATTTGTTATGACACAACACTTAAACCACTTAGCAAGAAATTAAAATAATATTGTAAAACAATTATATTTTTATTCCTCACTTGTTTTAACAACTCCTCCTGAGTAAATACAACTCCAAAAACGGTCTTTTTAAGCAATTACCAGTGCTGCGAGTTCATCCGTGCCCTCTAATTTCAATTCCAAGCACTGGTTCAAATGTTAGAAAAACCCGCTCGTTTGTTCACAGAACGTACCCGAGCAAAAAATTGGAAAATGATTCTGGGCACACCGGACCTCGGAATCAGGCGCCCTCAGAAACTGCGTTCTTGTAAAATCCCAAAGAAATTAAGAAAAAAATTCCCTTGTAATTTCTGGGCCTTTACACTACTCCCACCTCAGGGCTATACATCCCTATAAATCTTTAACACAAACTATGGATATAAAAGCGGTACTGAGCACACATCTGAGCCTTCCGCTCCCATGTGCTCACATGGAGGATCTCGTGCTGCCTATGAAAGCACAGAAGAGGAATCTACCGTACTTGTAGGACCCGCTCCTGTCGATCCTCAACCTCTACTGGAACCCCGCAAAAGTCACCCCATCGCCAACGTCCAGCTCCCCATGGTCGATGATATGCATTGAGTAAAGCACATATCTCACCAATTGAGATACGTGGAAGTCGTCATGCACCTGGTGCTACTGAGGTGGATGGGTCAAATGGTAAGCCACCTCGCCTACCATGCTGAGGACCTGAAAAGGTCCACTGAACCTCAGAGATTACTTACCGCCATAGCCACATCTCCATAGACCTCGTCGAGGTGAGACCTGTAAGAAAACACGGTCGCCATCCTCAAATTCTAGTGGTCTTGTCTCCTATCAACATATGATTTGAACCTGCTCTATGCAATCTTTATCCGCTCCTGGATGATCTGCAACTTCTCCGTCTTAACTCGTACCATCACTGGTCAGTAGGAAGTTTTCCGACATGGAAGGTAGGTCAATGGCCACCCTTCTTTGCCTACGATACGTAAGAGCTACTCAGATTTCTCCTTTCCTGAGAGGAGAAACTTGGTCTCATCCCCTAGATGAACCACATTCTCTGCCTAATATAGTCAGTCCTAACATGAATGATACATTCATGTCATGGATGACGTCGTAAGGCCTCGACATTACTACCAAGAGATCCAACTGTCACTCTCGCCTCCAAGGGTGGAGTCACACTGTTGGCATCATTTTGAGGTCACTGGGTCACCTCCAGTAGAAATCTCAAAAGTGAGGGTCACGTCAACAGTTTTAACTAGGACATCTCAGTATCAACCAAAAAAATGATAGGAAAGTAAAGATCACGATGATAAGTGTCTTTTATTATTACAGCTCATAGTACAAAGACACAAATATGATAGAAACATGGAACTAGAAGTACCCAGAAAAAAAGTAATCCACTAGTTCTGCTCGTATCCACCTGCTTCTGGAGATCTACTGCCTTGTCCACTGCTCGGTTGTTGCTCAAACACCTGTCGCTGCTTCTGCCTCAGTGGCTCCTATAATGCATGTAGATCAACAATGAAGGGATTCGGATAGTCACGTGCCATGGGACCCTTCCTACCTCATGAATAACACTGTCCTCTTTTGGCACGCCTGGCTCTGACTCCACACTGGGAGCCCCGCACTACCGATCTTAAAACCCGAGGTCTCCCACCTGCTGGTCTGGTCCTCATGGATCTCCGCATCATCAGTCTACTACATACAGATGACTCAACTACTGATGGAAAATCCTGCGGAAAAGACAACAGCTCCTGAACACGCTCGGGTTGTAGAGCTACTCGTACAAACTCCACCCTGAACAAGGTCTCGAAGTCTCCCCAGGTGATGGTCATCCCGTCGCAAAACTGGAAGAAGTGGCTCCACCATCTCTCAGCTGCTTCCTGATGGATGCTGGAAGAAAAGATCACCACGAAGTCTGCTAGAGTACCCACTATCCTAAAAACTCTCACCACAGCCTCCATCCAATCCTCAGCCGCATGTGGGTCTGTCTCTCCCCGGAACCTGGGTGGCGTCTGGTGCTGGAACTCATGAGGCACGCTCAAGCGGCGTATATCGCCTGGTGCTGGGGATGGTGGCATCGGTGTCCCAACGTATGGCAGTACCTCTAGTGGCTCCGCTGGTGCCTCAACTATAAGAGGGCCCTGTACAGAAGCCTCTTTGCTCGACAGGCTGTCAGTACGTACATCTCTCAGAGATCTCGCTGGTTGTCCGTGATAAGGCATCCTAAAATAAACAGACAGGACATGGTCAACGATTTATACCTGGTGAGCTGGACTGGTTGGAGCTGTTTTAAGGTAAAACCTTTGAAAACACACACAAAATTAGTGTTTTCATGAATTGATTTGGAAATCAGAAGTCAGGGTCCTGGTGTATGTATTCATCGGCCGCCCGCACCAACACTGGATTCCGGAACAGAAAACCACACTCGGTACCCTTAACACTATTGCTTCACAGAAAAGAAATATAAGAGTTATAAGTTCTTCGGTAGAACCAACTTCCACTGATACCAATTTGTCACGACCCGTACTTGGGGCCCGTGTTTTGACTACCCCAAACCCACCTTCCATAGGCCACGGGCTGGCGACTAACACCAAAGGCGTAAATCCCAGTAACATGGAAGGCGTTTCCTTTATAAGAGTAAACAAAACACTACAGAGTAAAAGCGGAAGTAATACACTAAGTACAAAAGAAAGTGGTGAAAAGTAAGTGGGCTATAATAAAAACCCAACTAAATGTACAGCTATAACTGAACGAAAGAACAATAGAAAAGAAAAGTAGCTAGAAGAATAGAAGAAGCTCCTAGGTCGTCCACCTCGGATCCTACCTGAAGGGTAGGTACGGATAGCGCAGCTCCTGGATCTTCCACCACAGATCATCCTTGAAGGGTAGGTACAGATAGCCTCCACAATGCTCTTTCCCATCAAACTCCTCTGAGTATCGTCTCATCATGAAGTCCACCTCTGGATACTGACTCATCGTGAAGTCCACCTCCAGGTACCGTCCAGTCCTCGAACACTCGGCCTCTGTCAGTGCTGCCCATCGTCTGCAACCAACACAATGAGGTGTGGGCATAGCCCGTGTAGGGGTGAGTATATGATACTCAGTAGAGACCTCGAGACTCTCAATGTCTCACTAAATCCAACAAGGAAAACCACAAAGAAGGATCTCAACAGATAACCCTTACTTAGGTATAAGCCCATACTTATAACTATGTTATCAAGTAACCCATCTCAATCATGAGGAAAAAAAGTTATGAAATCAACGGATAACCACTACCTAGGTATATGCCCATACATATACCTAAGTTATCATGAGACCATCTCAATCATGAGGTAAACACAAAGGTCATAGACTCAGCTCAAACCGGGATTTTCATTAACGAAACAGTAACTGCTGAAGAGCCCCGTCTCTGACGAGTACAGTGATCCTGTCATGACTCCGAGGTGCTGCTCACTAACATAAGACTGTTGAGATACTCCTCCTATCGAGTACCGCGGGTCTTCCACCTCACAAAGTAGTGCTCTTCCGCCATGGGTCTGCCACCTCACATAGTAGTGCTCCCCCTCATAGCCTACAGAGGTACTCCTCCTGTCGAGTACCACGGGTCTGCTGCCTGCTACCAGGCACTCCGTCCGCTGTGGGTCTGCACCCAAACACAGCAGTGCTCCATCCACTAGGCTAGTCGACTCACTCCAAGTCGAGTCTGTCAAGCTGTCGTCAGGTCTCAGCCGGTTACACGGTCTCCATACTCCATATACTCATCTCCGAGAGGGTCTGATCCATTAGCTACAGGTCGATACTCGAAGTATAAAAACTCCCCATGATGAAGTATCTCAAAGGACCTCCTCGTCATAGGTGTCTCAATGCATCAGACGGTGCGTCAATCGGGCGCCCAGTCTATGAGTTATTAGCCTTTTCGTCCCAAGGGCCCGGTTGGTTTCGTGTACGAACCAACCCGAACGCATCTCAAATGTACGCCGAACTCTCATAGGGTATACTCATAGGGAAACTTTCTCAACGTGATCACCAATGCCACTGACGGTTCATCAAACGGACATCCGATCTGAAAGTTATCGGCTTTTTCGTTCCAGGGGCCCGGTTGGATTTTGGGTTCAATCCAACCTGGACACTATCCAACTACGTCCAAACCTCATGAGAAGTATGTCAAAATATCTGTCTCATTAAAAGGAATCCAACAAAGTTGACGACACATCTATGGGATGTCTGGAGTTGAAGTTATAAGTGTTTCCGCTTTGAGGGCCTGGTTGGTTTCGGGTTTGAACCAACCTGACTATAACCAAAGTTCTCCAAAACCTTGAGTTTACTATACCAAAACGACAGTCTCGATCCAAGGATCACATCGCAACTGACGGTGCATCGATCGGAGGATCGTAGCCCATGTTATGGGCGTTTGAACAGATCTGTCCGAAGATAGGGGGTTTGGGCCCGGTCCGACCCGACCCGATACCCCCCCCGGGTCGGCCCGAACCGGGGCGAACCGATCCGAGTTTGTGTCCAACCCATTAGGGCACGTCCCAGCCCAGTTGGCGCGGCAGGTTGTCTTAGCGCGCGTGCGCGGCTCGCGTGGCCAGCACTTCCAGTGTCGTGCTGAGCAGAAAGGGGGGGGGGTGCCCCCCTTGATTTGAACCGCGACCCCCACGTGGTGGTCGCTCCTTGCCAGCGGACACAGCGATGGGTGCCACGTCTCCCCTGGGTCCCGCGTAGCCGCGAGGCTAGTTGCCTGCCATCATGGCTTCAGCCGCGAGTCTGGTCACCTGCGGCCATGACTTCAGCCGCTGCAGTCCCTCTAGCGGTGCGTCGGGACGCCGCCGCCACCGGCCACCGGCGCCGCCGCGCTGGCGAGGCGCGCCGACAGGGTCTTCTGCGGACCACCAGACATGCTTTGGTGGTCCATTTTGCCTGCCGACTTTGCCAGCGGTCCTCCTGGGACCTGATCTTCACTTTGAAGTCTTCATAACGCATCTGTGGCCCGTTCTGTCATCGACCATCAATCAGCACGTCAAATAAACAAACCACGGATTCTTCATGGTTTTCCGGCACGGCACGACGGCGCCGCGGCTTTGTTCAGCCTCCACAGTGCGGTGCGATGACGCCGAGCTTCTACGCCCGTTCTTATTTGTTTATGCGTGGTGTGATGGCACCGCGTCACCTTCGTTCGAGCCGCAACGAGTATGACAGCAAGGGGGGAGGAGGGTCGGCCGTGTTTGTGCAGTCCGACCTCCTCCCGTTATAATGATAGCAAGTAGCAAAAAATTATCAACGAAGTTTGTTAAATAAAACTTGAACAAAGATTAAACCCCTACCTCAAAATTGGCGTCACACATCATTGAGTCACGGAAGTCGAACTTCGCGGTAGTCGGGTGTCGCGGAATAATAGTATTGATTCCTTCGACGTTGGAAGAAGTAGAAGAACGTTTTTGTTGGTGTCATTCTCCACGGTCGGCGTCTCCTTCCTTGTCACGGAAGTGGAAGGTTTTCGTTCTTCGATAAGGAATTGTCGTTCGTCGGTGAAGAGGCATCGTTCTTCAACGAGGATAAATTCTCTCCTCTTCCTTCTTCTTCTTCTTCTTCTCACAGGGCTCTCTCTCTCTCTCTCTCCAAATTCCTCAACACAAAGTGTGTCCCCCAAAATAAAATAAAAGGGCTCAACCATTTATTTTATTATCACATGCCATTTGAATTTCAAAACTCAATACACTTAATTAATTAATTGAGTAGGTTCAATTAATCAATTAGTGTATGTTGGAAAGAGTTAAGTGAGGGGTTTTTTTGAGAGTTACATAATAATGAGGGGGAAAAGTTATGAACGTTAGGGGAAGGTGAGTGGTTGGGCTCGTGGGGCCCCCACCGCACCTTATTCCTATAAAAGGTAGTTAACTACACGTGGGTCCCACCCCAAACTACTATACTTAGGATATAACCACATAAGAGAGAGGAAAATTGTTGTGACACAACAGTTAAACCACTTAGCAAGAAATAAAAAAAATTGTAAAAAAATTATATTTTTATTCCTCACTTTTTTTAACAACTCCTCCTGAATAAACGCAACTCCAGAAAGGGTCTTCTTAAGAAATTACCGGCGCTGCGAGTTCACCGGTGCCCTCAGATTTCAATTCTAAGAACTGGTTCAAAAGTTAGAAAAACTCACTCGTTCATTCACTGAATGTACCCGACCTAAACTTCGAAAATTGATTCCGGGCACACCGGATCTCGGAATCAGGCGCCGTCAGAAACTGTGTTCTTGTAAAATCGCAAAGAAATTAGGAAAAAAAATTCCTTGAAATTTCCAGGTCTTTAAATTTATCTCTATTGAGAGCCTCTTAAGGGGATATGATTTGGTATTTTAAGGACAATAAGGGATTCTAGAATTGGGGGACGAGCATGGGAAGATTTCTTGGTAGAGAATAGGGATGATACAAGGCTTGAGAGGAGTGAAGAGAAGACGGTAGTGGGGTGTTTTTTTAATGATGGGGAGGATAGCATTCTTAATATTTTAATCATTATTTTATTATTTTTCCATAAGAAAAAATATATTAATAATTATTGTGACAAAAAATAGTAATATGTGCATGTGAGTTAAATAAAATTTTCATTTATATCCTCGATGACTCATGCATGATGCGTAAATGTAGGTTTTATCATTTATTGTGAATAATAGTATTTACGGATTCATTAAAAATTAAATAATTTTTTAAAAATCCAAAAAATTCACCCTTTCCATTTATTGATCTGTAGAATCCAAAAAGGTAATTTTTTAAAAAAAAATTATATAAATTATATAAATTTAATATTTAATTAAAATCACAATTTACATTGTAAATATGGATTTAAAAATTATAATGGATTTTATAATGCATCCAAAAATTACATAAGGTCATATAAATTATATTTAAATCAGATGACATAAAATTATTATTTTATGACCCTTTATCATATAATCAAGGATTATGGGTATTAAACATAGTTAAACTCTGAAAAACACTATACAGAAATCATGTTTATTCGACACATTTTGCATATAGCCCGAAAGCCCCGAAGGCCTTTATTTTTATTGATTTTCAATAACCCCCCTTTAAAGGGATGAGGGGAAACCATTACAAGGCTCGTACACTCAGAGATTACAAGGAAAAAAGGCTTTGGAGATTACATGACCAGAAGGTCTTAGGGAATTTAACCAGACTATCAATAAGGAAATGCCCCTCCTTAGCTTCAATGTCATGATAGTAGCTCTCCACCTTTGCATGGCCATTTTTCTAGGCTTCATGTGCAAGCATAGGATGACACCGATGGAAAAGCCATACCCTATCATTCGAACAATCCATTTGGCTCTAATTTGGTTAGTTCACCTGCTCTGAATCCTTTTCTGGGGTAGCTCCTTTTTTTAGTGTTCCTGGGGCAACTGCATATGGACCAAAGGCCTTAAGGTAGCCCAAAATCCATACTAACCCGAAGTCCTTGGTGACCTGAAAGCCTTAAGGACTCCAAATTTATCATATATAAGCCAAATAAAATTAATGACATGCACAAAAAACCTACTAGGATGTTGTGTGATGAACATTGTTGAACATCAGCCCTTGAATCGGCCTAGAATGACGTATATTTACTAAAATGAAAAAACAACCCTCAATAACTCACGAGAGAGGATGTAACAAGAAAAGAGAGGCTCAAGTGGAAGATAAAACTCACTAGTGGGAATTTGTAACTCCTGGTGGAATATTAATTGGGGCTCGGACGGAGAATCAGGTAGAGCATGATGTTCGTTGTCATTCTGTTTCTTTATTGCACGAGACACAGGAAGAAGAAATATTTTTTGGAGATGGGACACAACCCTGCTATGACCCATCAATTAAAATGTAAATTACATGGCGTTTTAATTTATTGGACAAGACATTAACTATCCACAACTGGACCCCACATTAGGCATTATGTCGGGTCACCTACCAAGCCATGACTCGGCTACTATAAGGCCAATACATGGATATATGTGGTAACTAGGTACATGACATGTAATCAAAATAACATAGTGTGTACTTCAAAAATATTACTTTTCATATTTTTTCCAAAAAAAACCTAAAATAACGCTTCCTTCATGATAATAAGATATGGGTTCATAAAAAATCCCTCCTTAATGCAATTCATCCCCGAATATACCTTCCTCGGTTGGTGATGAAAAAACATCAATCAACTCTGGACACTGTTATCGTTCATTGGCTGATGTCTCCCATGTCTCGTTATGTACTATCCCATGCTACCATAACACTCGTACTAGAGGAACATCGCATCCATGAAGTCCCTTCGTACTACGATACACAATATGAATAGAGTGCTCCTTGAGAGATGCATCCACCTTCGACTCAACCTCCTCGGGTTGAAAAACATGATACGTTTCTGAAAAGTGACATTGTAGCTGAAAAAAACATGAATGGCATCGTTTATAGCCCATTATCATTAAGATAACTGTAACTAATTATCATCCTACCAGACACTCTTCCAATCCTCAAAATTCTAGATGTATCTCGGGGAATGATTCCCCTGTCTCCTAATCCTCCAATGTCCAAAACATAAAGGGACACATAAGAACACCTATTATAAGTCCCTGAACTCCAGAAGTCATCTCCATAGATCAACAAAAGAGTTCAATCAATACTGTGTTGTATTCATCATATTTAAAATCAAATCCACATACTATGTGGTCTCCTATAAAATGTGAGGTCCCATTATAGATGCATATCCATCCTCCATCCATCATAGGGATGATCGCTATGTCCTACTGTACAAAGCCTCATAAGGTGAATATGAATTGTTTTTTTAAATGATTATTTTAGGAAAACTCCACTTGGGGTATGTGCCTCTCCCAAGAGAATCAAAAATCCAAGAAGTGTTCTCAATGCAATTCGTCCAAACCATGAATCATGTGCTCTAACTGTAAATCAATCATGGAATGGTATGTTGTACTCCAAATACCCATATACACAAAGCCCTTTTTAGTCCCTTCCAGACACGAGACGTAAAACTGGAGTCCATTTCTTAAATGATAGTGTGTGGATCCACATTCCAACGTATAATATCATAGATGTATAACCTTCCAATCTCATCAACACAAAATGCTTCCTTAATCAGAATGAAATTTCAACCACCATGATCTTGTTGAGATCAACTCACCGGTATCATTACCATGATACATCGAACTTTTGAAAACACTACAAAGTTATCGACTAATCATTCCAGTGATTCTTCATATGTGATTTCCTATGACTTGGGGAACACAAACACAACTGAGGTGATTACCGCCACCTCACAATAAGGAATGGTCAACACAAAATGACATAATACAAACTATTCACATAGTCACTCAATGAATGAAATTTTGGATATTCAATGTAGACCCAACCATAACTAGCGGGGATTTGTTACTTCCTCACTCCAACCATACCCACGTAAGAAGAAAGATAATGGGTCAAACCCTCACTAAATTACTTATTTTATAAACAATCAGCATAGAAATTTGATGTATTGCAATAGATATAGGACACTTTTTCCCAAGGCACCATGTGCTCAAAATGAACCTGTTAACTGATGCTCACACCAATCTATCAGTGATTCTCCAATGTAGCACCATACCTTGATCATTAAAATGGTCATGCCACCTCACGGAAAAATGTAATTCTAGATACAACCCATGGGAATTAGTACCACTTTAATCATTACATATGGTTAAACAAATTGTATAAGATGACCTCCGATCAATCAACCAGGATTTTAAGGATCTCACTAAGCTGATCTATACAACCAGTTCAAGTGAAAATTTAGTGTGTATTCCAATTTTCCCTATATGAAAATTAAATGTAACCATAATGACATATGACTGGAATTCACTCCAAAGATGTAGTTTTCATCATGAGTCTATCTATGAAGTTAATAACTGAGAACTCAAGTATCACTAATGATTAACCAAGCCTCTAATGGACCACGCATCAAGCTCCCTACATAGAAAAATTTTACGAACCAGTTCAGCAACATCCAAATGTTGTATGGCCTATAACCGACTCTGTCATAGTGCACCCATGACAATGTATAGATAAGAATACATTATCACCTTTTGAGAGAGATTACACTACGAGGACATCAATGATTACTATAAATGAATTTTCAAACCACTAACGGTTGACCAATTGAATGAAAATCATCATTACTTGCCAATGAATCATTATTCAATTGATCACAACATTTTTGTGCTACTTAACAAGCACCATCATGAAACAGGACTTTCAAGCCTCAAATCATTCATTAGAAAATGTCTACTTCTATACTATACTTTATTGTGACTTTTTATAACATTAAAGGAAATATTTTTAGTTTAACTGACCTGACACTCCCTACCATGGTCATTCTTATACATCAAGATGGATATGTCACTCTCAAATGATCTAGTTAATATGAAACCTAAACACACATGTGTTGTTCAATGAAACATGATCAATATTTCAAATCATCATCATGAATCTGAAATAATAAAATGAAATATGTTTCCTAAAACATGTATCCTAAAAATTCATTTCAGGTTGTGGGATGAAAAAGATTCCATATCTCATAGGTCACTCTACACTATAGATAACCCTTGAAAAAAATCTAAAACTCAATGCTCATCGATGTAAACATACTCATAAGATCATTTGAATATTTATCACTCGATGGTTATCATATATGTCGACATACACTACCCTGAGATCATATGATCAGTGACACATTCTATGTAACTATGCATATGTTGTCCTCCCTTTGCATCCTAGTACCAGATGGATCACAAATAAACCATCTCAGAAGAACATCATTTACACATACAATAACTTGGGTAATGACATACCATGTTATCCATCACTAATGAAATGGAATTTTTACACGACCTCCTAATAGCTGACCATGGCCAAGGCATATCAAACCAAGAGAACCAAGAGATACTCAAGCTTGTTTCCATAATAAAATACATGGAATAATGAACACCCCTCTGAAAAATGATGTCATTCAAAACCATATGTCCTACTATGTACAACAACACCTGGACAACACCAATGACAAACTCTCTCAGCGAAACACAAGAAAAATATGTCTAATATTGAAACCATATACAGGCTAGGATTTTATGAATCATAAGGGTCAAATTTCACTACTATGATACAAAAAAGATTCCATTTGGATCAAAATCCCAAATGAAACTACATTGTCTCAATAAATCAAAATAAAAAATTAATTTCTCACCAACATTCCATTCAAACATACACAACTCTAAAATTCAATCACAAACCGAAAGTTATCCAAAATATCCTTTGAAAAAACCAAGGAAACCTACATGGATCTTGTTAAACCATCATTTTTCATCTAAAAGAGAACCCAATTGTAGTTTTTTAACCACACAAAGAATTAACACATAAGATATTCATAATTTTAAAACCCCCTTCTAAAACACAAAAGAAGATGAATCCCACAAGAGATCATCGAATGGTAAACATCAAGGGAATCCCATGACAGGGATCCGCGAAATGATTCACAGATGAGGGTTCCTAATCGATACTACCTAGTAGAAATTTGTCTCACAACCTCATAGGACAGAAGGAACATCTCACACAAGGAAAAATCCTAATGATCAAAATGTCAAGAGAGATATCACTTAGCTCACCTCAGATCAATGGTCTCATCTTGGATGGCATGAACATCCAACTGATCATTTTAGAATTGGTATCACTACATAGAGGTAAATCCAATTGATAAGTAGAGGAAGAACCTCTCCATTATGAATTGAATCATAAAAACACATATTAGGACTCCTCATAATTCTCCACAGGTTCCACAATCGTGATCTATGTGATGAACTACTTATAATGGACTACTTACAGGTCCAAAACTATCATCAGGGAATAAAATAGTATCAAACCCTCAAAGGGTGAAAAAGATGATGACATGGAATGTATTATTCATACATGGAATTTACACTAATGATTTTAGATAGGAATGTACCCCCACCTACTTTGGAATATGAACATCACATGTACACAACATGCCATCCTAGAACATGGTGTGAACTCATGTCCCCCCTCTTGGCCATGTCCGTCTACATGGCCAACTTACACGGGTTTTGTCTATGGAGAACTACACGGCGGGTTCTCCCAAGACACGATTATAACAGTTATGTCTCGTCCACCCTTTTTGTTGGTCACAATGCTGGACACACAGTTGATAAATACATGGATTTCTAAAACAAGAGACGACATGTACATCCTAACTTCCATCCACCTGGGTCGTTGCACACATGGCCATATACATAGTTCTTTACACCAAGGCGTGTACTTATATTACATGTCATGTTCTACCAAAAATTTATCAACCTTATGTCTCTTCTCATAGAGTCAGTCACATGGTCATGCACTATTCGACATGTACATATGGTACACGATGTGTACTTATGAAAACATGTGTCTTCTATAATTGAAGAACACATGGTGTGTGTTCTTAACACCACACGCCATGTTGTTTGGGATTCCAGACAACAGGCCTCTGAAACATGTCTTGAGCCCCTAAAAATCTAACTCATTGTCCAAGGCACATAAAAGTTATTCCAGTGAGAGCCCATACACCCATAAATTAGTGTTTGGCTTCATTAGTCATTTTAAAACATGTCAAAATTCAATTAATGTTAAATAATGATCCAAAAAATTACAATAGAAGAGTAAATTTAACACCACAATGACCAATGTGTTGTATCCATCCAAATGAAACATTCATATTCCTGATACATTAAAAAATATGTATTATATAACAGAATCTATAACAACATCAAGCATATATAGAATTATATTTATCAAAACAGAATACAGTAACTAATAAATCCTAATTATGTTGACAAGAATGAATTGCATGTGATGCTAAGGGAGTGCCTATACGATGCATGAAATGGAATACCCATATCTCATCGAGATACAAGAGAAATATAACCACAATAATATCAACAATAATCGAACAATGAAGTGAATCATCCAACAGTGAAATCCAATCAATTGAAACAATGGAAAAACAGAAAAATTGAAATATTTTAGGTAACTAGGAATTTCCTTATACACGAGATAGATAATCATAAGAAAACATTATTACCAATTACCTATTCTTTCCTATCCATGTCGATTGTATCCATAAGGTAAGAAAAAATAGAACAGAATCAACTTTGATTCCAATTTGTAACGTCCTGAATCCTGGTGCCACCCCAAAGTGCCATGAACCCGATTGGTCACATGACCTCAAGTGCATTTCCAAAAATGCTAGAGGCTTTTGAATAGTAGCATGGTCCATGGTTTGATAATGGGGATATTTTTCCTTCATTGTAAAAGTATACACAAAAGAAAAAAATTGTATATAGTAGCAAATGTAGTAATACAATACAACAATGTGAAAAATGAAATACTGATATCAAATAAAAAACTAGAGAATATATATAAATGATGTATGTCACATGTGTCTAGGAAAGTAGCCAAACAAGTCACAATGATGGAAATAAGATACTAAACAAATGTATAGAAAAATAGTAATATCCAACAGAATCAAAATCCTCATCTTGGTCACATGCACTCTGGATCCAACAAATAATCATGTAACTGATAAAGAAGGTCACATTCCTTATCTATATATACAACTATATAATCTTTTTGAGTCTATAAGAATGACCCAAACAAGATATGTGATGAATCCTAGTAGGCCACCAAAAAAATTAGATCATAAATATTAGTATAGATATATATATCAGTTAATATTAAGAAATTAAATAATAAACATGTATATAGTCAAAAGTATACAATTTCATTGATTTCAATTACATTTAATTACATTTATTAATTATTCAATAAAAGGAATAATGAAACCCTAGGATCTAGCAGTTGATATGTATCCCCATTGTAGTAGTGAAATAGATGACTCCAAAAATGACTAAACAATCTAGTAACACTATTTCCATGATTGTGAAATGCCTTGGAAGACTCGTCATATTCATTCAATTATTCCCAACAACCCTCTAGGAAAGATCTCATGGTATAACCAATCTGGTTTAACACATCATCAATTCATAAAAAACATATGGTGGAGCTCACAAGGCCTAACCCATGTAGTCCCATGTAGTATTAATAATTTAATGATTACAACATGGTAATCTCTTATAATAAATACCACCCTGGTTTTCATAGCAACAAAAAAATATAAAGACCACCATCCATCTATCACAGTTAATTTTCTAGGGTCTATATAGCATCAAAAAAATATAATGACCACCGAGAATGTAATGTACCTGATCATAATGGCCAATTAAATTGTCAAAAATGGTGTTGGGGATGTCCTGGAAACAATCAGTGAGGTAGTAGGGGGTCATTGTTGGTGGAAGGGTGTCGCCACGGTGTCACCGATTAGTGCCACACCCAAACGGTGCCACATATTGTTGTCATGGTTCTTTCCCTAGTTTTCTTGTAACATATCTTTTATATTTTTTACCACATTTAATATGTTTTATGACCATTTTATCATGGTTAATGGTTAACATAAATACCATAACATAGAATATTCCCTTAACAAACCACAATGTGTGGCCTTCTAATTCGTTTCACAGCCTTTTCCCTGCATAAATTTATGTCCCTGTTATTAGTTTTCTCTATTTAAATGTAAGATATAAACTCTATAATGTGTGAGGTTCCATGTCACTGTATCTAAGGGAATTTTTAATCCTCAATTAATTACACTTATTAAACTACATAGCTACTTTATCAATCCATGATCCTCTTTTAAAGCAATTCGGTATTTCATATCCCCTAACACATGGATTATTCATTTTTATCACATTTATATCTTCTTATAATGTTTTTTTAGTCCCCTAAGGGTGTTCTTGGAGTCCCACTTCTAGATAAAAGTCATGCCAGCATGAGAGCCCACATGTTTGGTTCTTCTTGGAGTTCTTCAAGCAAGTCACTCCACCACTAATTCTTGGTGCAAGAAGAAATATTCGATTCCTGATCATCAAAGTATAGTTTTTCCCATTGTCTCTCTATACTATGAATCATGAGGGGTGGGTATGATGATCTTCTCTTGGGATTATGATATATCAAACATTAAAGAACAACATATATGGACTTTTAATGAATTATTTGCTGGTAAATATGAAGATGTTATTTTATTTTTCATTGGGTTTTTATGCTGTGAATAGTATGGTCTTATGTCCACTGAATATCTTGGTTGTTGGTAGTTTTTGCTGGTGAACTAATAAAGCTATGTATTTTAGATAATCTTGTGATAGATTTACTATAACATGGAAACTAATTAATCAATAAAACCTTTTTGATTAAATGGATGCGTCATGGATAGAAACCCCAGTGTGATCACCCCGGTTAACAAAATGGAAAAAAGGTACTTCATGAACTATGTGGACTAAAACTGTAAAACTCTCTATCTCTATTTTGTTGATACACATGTTTATTCTAGTTAATTCATAGTGAGGCAACGTGGATGTGAATTTAACTTCTAGTTGAGAGGATGTTGGATTTTGAATGTGAGGTCATGATGTCATGTGGAGCAGGCCATAAAGGTAATGGACCTGGTATGTTGGGGGTTGGTTTGGTTCTAGTACATCAAGGGATCTCACAGATCCCATTTTGATGTTATTCTTTACAAGGGAATTGGGATTTCATGATTTTACTTCTGCTTCTGTGTTTTATTTTAGTTTCTACTTTTCCTTATTTTTATGACTCTTAGTTGACCAATAGTGAAAAATATATTTAATGGAATCACTCGAACATGATAATGATAACATATACAATGGATACCTATTTTACAGAAGCGTGTTGTGCTTCGGTTGTACTTGTTGTGTACTAGTGCAGGTAGGGGTAGACTAAAGTTTGGTTTCGTGTGGGATGGATGTTTGTTTCAAGACCCTAAGGTTGGGAAGAGATATGGATTTCCAATATTCAAAAAATCTAGTTCTTGTGTTTCTTATATGCACCCTAACTATGCTTTAATCTTCTGACATAACACCCCCATTTAATGGGGGTGAATCTTTTTTCTAACATTCATATGAGTGTCTGGTTATTAGCTCTTTTTTTCACCCTCTACCAGGTAGCCCAAAACCCTTCAGGAAAGTTGTGACAACTTTAGGTTCATTATGGACCATGTCCCTTTGGGCATGGAGTGTTGTGGTGAGTTAGTCTAAAAGTTTACGGGCCCGTTTGTTTCACAAGTTTCTTCAGGATGAGGGAACGCTTTCTTCAGGTGTGGTAGTGGTTGTTATGTCCTAGGTGTCATTGGGTGTGGTGATTGCTGATGTGGCCCAAGAATATTAAGGAGTGGTTATGTGTACTGTTAGTATCCCAGGTGTTTTTGGGTGGGATAAAAGTGTGGTAGGGTTGGCCCATATGGGTTTTTTGGGTGGTAGTGGGATTGTAGTGTGATTTGTGGGGGAGGTCTGATGCGTAGGATGTTCTAAATATCCTTTGGGAAATCGGTGTGGGGGTGCTATAATATCGAGGTGTTATTAATTTTATTTTACCTAGCATGAGTTATTTGGGGATTTTTCCTTGGTAAGGCTGGGTGGATGGTATTCTTTTCTAGGTATTTTGGATACCTATATATTTCTTCACAGGGCATTTTAATTTCTCCCCACATGTGCACAAGATATTTTTCATTCCCTACGGAGTATACATGTATACCCACCCTCTGTATATAATAATAATTTCAGTTTTCCAAGAGGAATTAGGGATCGTGTTGGACCATATTAGCTCTAGCATCGGTATAATTTTCATTGCAGCATTTATTTATTTTGCTATTTTATTTTATAGTTTCTTGTAATTTTTCTAATTTTATTTTGAACATGCATATGGGAATGGATTTTTTGGATTTAGTATTATCTTTATTCCTTTGTGTTGCTGGGATTTACCATCTTATATGCCAATCATGTTCGATTAAAAGGGTAATTCCTTCCATTTATGTGAGATTATATACCATTGGTTCAAGTCACCACTTCGAGGCATACTAAAGGAGGGACTTGTGGGTAATTATCTCTCCTTCCCCTTGAAGATGTAAGGGCAAGGAAAAATTCTATCCATTCCCTCATCTTTGGAATGTTGGTTCATGACATAAAGATGTCAATGGTGATGGTTGAGAGATAGGATGGTGTTTAGGGCTAGTAATAGTGTGGATTTCATGGGATGTTTGGGAAAAAGTGTTTGGAAATATTTTTGTGTGAAATGTGTTAGGTAATATTAGCTAGGACACATGATTTTGGGGCCACCCATGATCCGAAGAAAGAACTTTGGACTTATTGATTGACCAAGTGAGGCTACACTGATTGTAAGGTAGATACCATAGGAAAGGTACATGTATCATAAATAAATATGTTCATTTTTGTCTTTGGTTTTTTGAGAATTTAAAATAAATAAACATTATAATCATCATTTAAAATGAATATTTTACACTACTCAGGCTTAAGTGTTATTTTTTTTCATTTCATCTATAGAAATCGGATGATGTCCATGATTAGTGTGGGCAGTAGAGGCCCACAATAATGATATTGTGGATCTTAGATGGGTCATCTAGTGGAGTAGGATGACCAGTGGTAGAAGAATCTTCGTTCCTTCCACTGGTAGACTCTCAGGTGATACGATGGACACATCTCAAACATGGATATGGAGCACTTGCTCGAGGAGCTAGTGATCACTTTCTGCTAGATCAGGGCTCTGATCGAGTACTGGATTCCTCTAGACATGATCTGGATGTGGGGGGGCTGCATGACAATGGTGGATGCTGTATATTTGTGAGAAGAATGAAATAGAGGTATTGTGGTCTGACATTGAGAAGGATTTTTTGTGTGTAATTCTTTTATTCGAGGATTTCAGATAAAAATAGGCAAGAGATGCTCTCCTTCTAGCAAGGCATTATGTTAGTGAGGAAGTTGTGTATCATGTTCAAGGATATCCTTTATTTCACAGTAGAACACATCCCAGTTGTGGAGTTTTAGGTAAGACATTTAGATGAGGAGATCTGACCTTCTCTTATGTATTCTATTACTAACTTCATGCTACCGAAGAACATGGAGGTTTAGAAGAAGGATGATGTATTGGAGAGTATGAATGTATTGAGGATGTGTCTCTAGATTGGATCCCATTGAGTTTTTCAAAGGGGAAGGCCATCAGCTATAGGGCCCCAGCATTAGGGCCTTCCATGTTATAGATGATGGGGAGTAGGCCTAAAAATTTCCAGTAATGATCTTTTGATCCTAGACTAGTCTCCATGGTCCTAGGACCTGTGTGATTTATATGTGGATGCTACATGAATCTTCAAACTCAGTGCACTATAAAATATATTACAGTGGTGGTGGAAATGTTTAGCACCCACCTCAGAAGCCTCAGTTTCCTACTAGACTATTTCTACTTCTGAAACAGGCCCCTGCCCCTACAAGAGTAAACATTGCTGGAGGAGGCAGATAATAAGGATCTTATCAGGGATCTTGACCATAGTGGGGTTGTGGAGGTGGTTAAAAACTGAGTGGTAGAGAATCTGGATAAGGTCATTAGAATGCAACTGTGGTAGTAGTTATATCAGCGCTAGAGGTCATTAGAGGTACGATCAATCTGTTTAGTATACATTCATGTTCTATATTAGATTCAGCAGCTTCACCCTCATTTTTTCCACTCTATATAACCCATTCCATGTGTCTAGAAGAGACATTCCATGACCATAGTTTTGCGTATGTATATTGGAGGTCAGAACAACCTTTTTGATGTTTGTCGAGGATAAAGACTAATTATTGTGCCAAAAAATTCTAGTAGGGATATTCTTATTCTATGAATGTATCCATATTTTATCATCCTAAGAATTAAATTAATATTTTACGTGTATAATGATATCGAATGATTCAATAGAACCATCATGTTCTCATATATGGGAGGCCCATGTGTAGATTTCCTTGGTGAGTGTTATTTACAGTAGGTCAACTGATCTGTGGAGCCCCTTCTTTCCTTGTTATCCGAGCTATTAGTGGAGTCATTAGACTCCGAGATAGTGGATGTTCTATGGATTTTAGTGAGTTCCTGGACATCATCCTCGAAGAGATAGTTACTCTACCCCTTGATGTGATGTTCAATTCAGGATAGACATACAACACAGGGCATATCCAATTATGATGGCACCATATTAGATGGGGACTTATTAATTGAGGGAGTTATGGATTCAGGTTTATGACATGATGAAGAAAGGTTTTATCTAACCGAGAGTTTCAGTATTTGGTTCTCCAGTATATTTTATAAATAATGAAGATGGTGGTCTATGGTTGTGCAATGTCCACCAATGATTAAATCAGATGACAGCAATGAACTCTTACTGCCCAATGATTTATGACCTTTTTGACATGTTCAAGGTAGAATGATGTTTTTCAATGATAGAACCATCGAATGGATATCTTTAGTTGAGGTTTAAGGAGAGTGAAACCCTAAAGACTTCTTTCATGCGAAAATATGGACACATTGAGTTCGTGGTCATTCTATTCGGTGTAACGAATGATACAGTACTGTTCCTGGGGCTCATCAACTATGATTTACACGAGTATCTAGATTGGTACATGGTAGTCTTCATCAAAGACATCCGGATATACACATGATCATAGGAGGTTCACACCGAGCATATAAGAATAGTTTTAGATGACCTCTTCTACAACCAGCTCTTGGGTAAGTTTTCCTAGTCCATGTTCTAGAAACCAGAGGTTCACTTCCTTGGAAATAGGATGTTAGAATATGAAATAATATTAGAACTATCAAAGGTCATATAGATTTTTCCTTTATAGAACCCTACAATTTTGAAGAGGTCTGTACATTCTTGGGATTAGAAGGATATCACTGAAGGATCTTACACAAAATCTCTCATGTTGAAATTTCATTGACGGGCTTCCCCAAATAAGACCAGGTGTTTTTATGGAGTGAGGAATTCCATGAATCTTTCAGTTATCTTAAGGAGAAGATGGTCAGTGCCCTAGTGCTGAGTTTTCCATATTAAGGGGTGACATTTTATGTTTTCTATGATGCCTTCAGTCTATTATTGGAATGTGTACTGATTCAGTGGAGGATACTTATCTTTTATTGGTTTAGGCAGTTCCACCTTCACTAATGCCACTATGCCACCCACGACATGGAACATGCAATTTTTGTGTCATCACTGATGTTGTGGTGGAATTTTTCTATGAGGTAATGCTTTGTTCTCTTCAAATATCACAGGAGCCTATGATATGTATTCTCCGAACGATACATTAGAATGTGATAGTGAAGGTTCATATTGTTTATTCCGGATTATGACATTGATATCACCCTCACCTATGTTAAGGGTTTTAGTTGTTGTTGATTCCTTAAGTAGGATGTCACAGAATGATGTTGTTCAAGAGATAGTAGATTCTACGAATGTAATGGAGGAGTTGGTTGCATTAAATATGGGAATGAGATTGGATGATGGAAGAGGATGTTTGTTTTAGATTAAGGTACAATAATCCTTGGTACTCCAAGTGGAGGAGTCTCAGTGGAGAGTCATAGAGGCTGATGTGATGCGTGATCAAGTTATTCAGGGTGATGATGTAGAAGGATGGCCTAAGGATGGTGAGAATTTTTTGGTGTTTCATGTGAAGCTATTTGTCTCGGTTGCGATGCACGAAGTTGTTTTTGGTGTGTTCCAAAAATTACACCAGGTAGTACATCTAGGTGTTTACACGACGTAATGGGTCTTGAAAAATATTTTTGGTGTCCTTTAGGAAAGTAGGCAGTGGAAGAGTTTTTGGAAAAGTGTATCGTGTGTTAGATGAGTAATGTTGAACACTGTGTTACATGTGGTCTGTTGTAACCCATATACATCCCTGAGTGGAAGTGGGAAGGAATCTCAATGGATAACATTATAGGGAATCCCAGGGTTGAGGGAGGTTGTTATAACATCTACATAGCGGGAGATATACTGATGAAAATAGATCTCTTCTTAACGGTTAAGGAGTCAATCATAGTGGATGACTTGGAAAATATGTATGTTAGTGATGTGGTGAAACTATACAGTGATTCTATAACAATCATTTCAGATCTATATTCATGCTTTAAATCATGATACTAGATGTTATTACAATATTTTTTTGGAACCCAACTATTCCTTAGTACTACTTTCCACCCTTAGAGAGATGGGAAAATGTAGGGTACCTTCCAAATGTTTGAGGATATGCTCCGGGCTTGTGTTTTAGAGTTTGGAGGATCATGGATACATCAGATTCCTCTTTAATGGTTTTCCAACAAAGATACTTATCAATATACCATTGGCATGGATCCATTTGAATCATTTTATTTAAGACCGTGTCATTCACCCATTAGTGGGATGGAGGTGGGAGAGGCAGGTGTTTATGACTAGAGGTAGTGATGTACATTAGGAAAAAGGTACATCTTGTTCGTGATAAGATGTAGGTATATGAAAACATGAATATGTCATATGATGATAATTAGAGGAGACCCTTTGAGTTTGAAGTTGGGGAACACATGTTATTTAATGTAACCCCAGAACATGTACATTGGAGGATTGTTAGGGAGAGTAAGATTTCCCTCATGTTCATAAAACACATCTAGTTGGTGGAACGTGTAGGGGAGGTGGAATATCAGCTATCATTTCCAATTCCATTGTATAGGACCCCCAATATAATCCATTTATCTCATATTCATCGATACACAAATGATGACTCCCACGTCCTCGGCTGGGGAGAGTTGGATATCGAAGAAGATGTGATGTTTGTTGAGTGACCAGTGAGGATCGATGATCGAAAGGAAAATGTGATTAATTAATGGACCATTCCATTGGTTCATGTGTTATGGTGGAATGATGGCCTCGTGGAGAGTACCTGGGAACAAGAGACACAGATGTGTTCCATGTATCAAAATCTTTTTTGAGTTGTGATCGTGTGTATACCATATTACATACTTATGATGTAATGTTTTACCCTTATTATTTTATAATAATTTGATTTCGGGTTCTCTAGTTTTGTGAGAATAGTCTTCACCAAGGATAGGGTATAACATTCTCCCTAATTAGGACACATTAATGTGGATGTGATTAATCATATGCGGAGAGTCAATGCCACATAAAACAGATAGTATCTTGACAAGGAGGAAGGAGACCCCTAATCTTTATGTTTGGACATGTGAATTTTGATGTTTGGGTTGTCACTTAGTGCTAATATTGTTGTTCAAGAGATATATGAGAGAGGATTTTTAGGTGGGTGATGTTTCCCCTCCAGTTTTCAACACAGGGTGGTTTACTATTGAGAGGTATTTGAAGCGATTATTTTTCAGACAAATTTTCATCAGATTTAGTCTAGATTAACGATGACGATCATAGTATGGATTGTATCTAATGTAATGGACATGAAATTCATGGCCCATTACATTGTCATTTATGGGTTTTGGGGTCTCTAGGACATCATCAGTGAGTAAGGAGGACATTGGTGTCAGCGATAGGGTGTCACCTTTATGTCACATATTGGAGCCATCTATCAGTTTCACTGATTGGTGACACACCCAAACATTACCACATAGGGTTGTTGGGGATCTTTCCCTAGTTATCATGTATCATTTCCTTTATGTTTTATTACATAATATATTTTTTTTTATGAATTATTTAAATCCTGTAATGGATATCTTAAATCTGATAAGAGCAGGGTTCCCTTGAATTACCCAAATGTGTGGCCTTTAATCAGTCTCAAACCCTTTTCCATATTTTAATTTACACTCCTATTATGTGTTTTCTCAGTTTAAAAGGTTACTATAAACTGTCTGTCATGTGATGATCTATCTCAGTATATATAAGGTAAAAATTAATTCTCAATTAATTCCAACGTGTGCATCTTCCCATCAGTGTGGTCAAACCATGATATTATTTTCAAAAATATCTACATTAAATATCACATAACTCATTGATCTATCATTTTCATTATGATGAGATATTATTTCTCTCTCTTTTTTTATTCCCTCTAGGTTTGCTTGGATTCTGAATTCTGGAGATGTTTCATGATTTCATGATATCGCTCATGTTCGGTTCATCATGGAGTTCTTCATTCAAGTCACTCCATCCCCAACTCATGGAATGGGTATAAAACACCAATCCTTTATCATATAATTAGAGGTTCTTCCTTCGTCACACTTTTATATGCATCGTGCAGGGTGGGTATGATGATATTCCCTCAAGACATAGATGAAACCAACATTAACAATGATAATAAATAGAATTTTAAATAACGAACATGTGGGATAGAATATATTGATGTTTTATTTTACATTTTTTTTGTTCTGAATTTTATAGGCTCATGTACACTGAAAATTGTGGTCATTGGCGGTCCTTTGTTGCGCACTAATGGAGATCTGTTTTTTGGATAATATTGTGATCAAATAAATGTGACATGGAAACTGATTAACCACGTAATCATTGATGATTAAAATATTATAGATGGATATGAACCCTTATGTGATTACCCCAGTTAAACAAATGGAATTACAGTACGTAATGAACAATGTTGGGAAAACCTGAAAAAATCACTATATTTTTTCTCGTGATGTACATGGTTGGCATGGATGATGCTTTTTGGGGTTAATTAGATTGGAATGGAATCTCTGGTTGAGAGGTTTTAGGTTTGTGTATATGATGCAGTGAGGCAATATGGAGCCAGTAGTAATTTTTCTGGACTCGATAAGGTGGGGCTTGGATTAGATCAAGTAGTTAGAGGGATCTCATAGTTTCCATTTTGATGTTTTTAATTCCATGGGAAATTAAAGTGGATGCTTAAAAGTATAAATGTATATATTATTTCAGTTGTATTATTGGATTCTGTTTATTCATGTTAGTTTTTTAGTGGTGAATAAATATTGAAATGGAATCAATAAAAGATGATATTTTGAAAAGATACAATGGGGAAATATTTTCCAAAAGTCAGTTGAGCTAAGGTTGTGGTTGTTGTGTACTTGTCTATGTAATGGTTGCAGAAATAGTGGTTTCTTATGGACTGGAATTTTTCATGACCCTTAGGTTGGGTTGAGTTCATTATTATATATATGTATAAAATTAAATTATTGTGCTTTTTATACACACCCCATCCATGTTGAGAACTTCATTCCAAACATCCCCATTTCATGGAGGATGGGGTTTTCCCCATCATTTCTATAATTGGATTGTTATTAGCTATTTTCATAATTCTCTCCCATGTTTCTATAGGCTGTTTAAAAAGGTTTTGTTGGATTGTGGTTCATTATTTCCCAATACTTTTTCGAAAGGGTGTGTAGCGGTTAGTTGGCCCTAGTTTTTGTAGGCATGTTTGTTTCCCAAGTGTCATCCGGATGAGGCCCAAGGGTATTTGGTCATGGTTGTGGTTTATCTGGCCCATGTGGAATCATGTGTGGTAGTGGATTTTATTTCCCTGCTTTCGGTGGGAGTTGTTATGTGTGGTGGTGGAAGCCCAAATTCTTGCGAGTGGGGTAAACATGTAGTTGGGATGGCCCATATGGTTGTTGTTGGGGGCAGTAGTGGGACATCAATGGCATTTCTGGTGGAGGTTTGATGCATAGGATGTTCTAAAAAACATATGGTAAAGCAGGGTGGGGTACCCTAATATAGAAGTTCCATTTTTATTATTTTATATGAATTTGCGTGTTTTTCGGAGTGTTCCTTGGTGAGAATGGTTGTATTGTTTTCCATTATAGGTATTTTGGATATCTCTATTTTTCATCACAGTTCATTAGAATGTCTCCCCACATGTGAATGAGATATTTTTTATTCTCCAATGATTATACATATATACTCACCCTACCTATATAAAAATGATTTTAGGTTTCCAGGAGGTCTTTGAAGACTGTGCCGGAACATAATTGCTCGGGCATCGGGACATCAGTCGTTACTACATTTCTATATTTTGTACATTCCTTGACTGTTTCATGCTCATTGTATCTTTATAATATGAATATGTATATTGAAATGTATTTTTTGGAATTACTTTTATCACCAATCCTTTGTGTTTATGGGATTTACCTTTTTATCTCCCAATATTGATCGATAAAAATGATAATGCATTCCATTTATGTGAGATTTAATACTCAAGTATGCTAGATTCCATTTTAGGATTTCATGATGGTGGGACTCAAGGGTCATTATATCCCTTTCACCTTGTTTAAGGAAGGGAAAGGAATCATTTACTCCATTCCATCATCTTAGAGAAGTAGGGTTGTATGTTGAAAGCTCTCACATTCAATTCTATAGGGTCCAACATTTATTTAATAGTGACCCTATGGGTAGCTATCACGTTTTAACCCCTTTGGTATATGACCCCTAGACATCTCTCATAGTCAATAACTCTGGGCCAGCATAAAAATAATTATAATAAAAAGAGCCTACCCTATGAAGCTCTCATAATCAATACCCCATAGTCAAGCATTCACAAGGAGAACCACATGCATCTCATATAATAAGAAACATGAACTTAATAACATGAGGCAAAGAAAACATGATATCCTAACATGAATTCAAGACATCACTTCAAAAATAAAACCATTAATTGATCTCCCCATGGGGTGTCCCATAATATGGTAACTATCCACTCTCATAATAAATTACCCTTCCTTATACCATAAGAAATAATAGGTAATAAATAGGGTTAAATCACAAAACACGCAATACCATAAAAATGGATATTTGACACATATTGAATATATAATCAAAATAAAATCATAGAGGGATTCAAAACACCTACCCTAATTTCGTAATATAAACACTGTTGTTGGCTGGCCCTATAATCGGTCTAGGATGACATTGATCTTCGAAAATGGTAAAAACGATCAACCCCAACGACTCAATTTAGAGGAGGAATAAAAAAGGAATGATCAAATGAAATAGAGAACATGCAGGAGGGAATCCAAGACACCTAGAATCATCTCAATCGTGGGTTGGGTGAAGAATTGGGTGGAGCTCTTTGTTCTTCGGTGTTCTGTCACTCTCCTGTATGAGACACTAGAAGAAGAAGTGTTTTTACAGATGAGACACAACCCCACTCTAACTCATCAATTAAAAAATTGTAACCATATTGTGAATTTAATTTACACAATGTGTATTAACCTCAACTGTCCCCCACATAAGGTGGTAATACCGATCACATAAATTTTCATGTACTCGGCTATTGCACAACCAGTACCAGGCAACCTGTGGGAACCAGCTACACTTAGTGTACATTGAAATTTTCACATATCATCATTTTTCATTAAAAACAACCTGAAATGCAGATCCCTACATGACAAGAACAATTGAGTTCTTATATTAAAGGCTCAAAAACTAGTTAAGATGTGGGAGGTAAGGCTCCCTTTATTAATTTAGGTGAAATGATATTTTGGAAACTCCATTAATAAAAATAAATTATAAAATCAAACCTCAACCAAAAAACTCCTAAATATCCAAATGTAGAACAAGATATGAGACAGTTTTATATTATCATCATCCAATAATTTTTTTACAAGTTTTGTTTCAATTTAAACAATATCTTTTAAATTGATACTTAGTTAATCTATTTAATTTTAACTATGGCAATACCATTTGAAATATTTAATGGTTATAAATATTTACTTGAATGGTTTTAATTGGCCATTAATTGTTAATTTATATCATTTAAAATCTTATAATAATCTATTTGTAAATTTGAAACATTTTTATGAATCATAAATAATTTAATAAAATTTTACTTTCATAAAATATCAATTTTGTTAGTTTTGACTTTATTAATTTTTTTGTCACTAAAAAAATTCACATAGGAAATAAATTCGAAAAAAATATTTAATAAAATCATAAAAAGTCATACTACCCTAGAAAATTCATGGAGAACGTAAATTTGATCATATGAAATTTATTTTAATATTTTTAAACCCATTTAATTGATATTTCAATTAATAAAATATTGTATACATCACTATTTGGTCAACATTAATGGTAATTATTTATTCTAAAAAATTTTTAAATAAAATCCAATGATGTATGTAATTATTTTATATTTGTATAGACTATATATAGTCGATATAATCTCATATTTATCAGTATATTAAATTTAAAATTATTATATAAAATTTCATTGTGACATTTTGTCACATTCATTAGTTTTTATAACATTCATGTTATATTCATAGGTATGTGGCCATAAAGTTATTAATGTTCAAAAAATATATGATAAGGGTTGAATTTATATCTGAAATAAGATTTTTATAGGTGTTGTGGTATTTTTATAATATTATTTTAACCCATAATTACTTGATATAACTTAAAACATGGTAATAAAAATATTTACCAAATATACTATTAATAATGCACAAAAATAGACGAAGACTATTAACAAAATTTGGATCAACTGATTATAAATATTGTGTCAATTCTTCAAAATTTAAACACATTTTTCACATTAATTTATTTAAAATTATTCTCATTCTTGAAATTAGAAAAAATGTTTTCATAGTTAAAACATTGGAAAATATTGAAATGTGTTTTCCCATGAATTCAACATAAAATTAATTCGAGATACATATATTATATTTATTTAATAAAATATATTCAATTTACTCATTAAAACCATTCAATATTAAAAGTTATCCATATAAATTATCTATGTTAAAAAAGTTGTTTTTAAATAAAATTTAGCTTATTTTTACTAATCATGAAAACATTAATGATACCATAAATATATTGTAAATTTATCCAAAATAATTTTTGATATCCTGCTTCAAAATAACATCTTCATGTTTTCATATAAAAATTATAAATTTTTTAAAATATTAATTTAAAAGAGGTTCTCCATTCAATGGTGTAAAATTAATATTTTAAAAAATAATTTTTTATACATAAAATATGGTTCTATTAATACCCTATGACTTAAATATCCAATATATGAATATAAAAAATATTTTATTATGTATATAACATAAATATATCACATTAAATTTCATTAAAATGAGTAATACCCTCCAAAATAATAATATAAATTTGATTTATATTTTTCATAAATAATTAATAGATAATTAATTACCAGTTCAATTTCAAAATGAAGTTATAATTATATATGATACCCATATATATATATGATATAATAGATATTTTATAACAAGTACCTTTAAGGGTTTGTTTAAAATCCTGATTTTGGTAAATTCAAGCCACTAACGAATGAAAATTATATAAATAAAATATTTCATAAAAACAACATTATCTTACTCTAAGAATGGTGTATATTGTAATTATTATTTCTACTATTGTATTTTTGGGATATGACATAAAACATTTCATTAATACAGTATATGGGGACTATTTTCAATTGAAAGGATTATAGGGTGACCAATTTAGGTGAGATTTAATATTTCCATGATGTGTTTACAAGGAATATCCCATTGTGAGTGAGTTAAATTATAGGTTACCATTAGTAGGAGTGTATTAGTACCACATGCAGTGATAATGCCTTTCATTTAGTGAGATGTTATTTGCATGTATTTCCTAGAGTTTGATAGTATTTTCCCAAGATGTCATTATGAGGCCTCAACCTAGTTCAGAGGGTAATGGAATGGATTTACATGACTGATATTATATTTTTGATCAATGTGGTTATGAGAACCCACCCTATGTGAGTGCGAGGAGGTATTTGATATAGAATGGGACATGGTTTGACAACTCTTCTAGAGTGATACTGTAATTGTGTGAGATGATATATGAATCAAGATAATGTTCAGGTATTAAAACCTTCCCTGAGTGAGTGTATGATAGTCAGTTGTCTTTTTTTTGTCCTTTCCCTATATTATAATTACAGGGATTGGTTGTGATGTGAGACGTATTCCTTCACCAACAAAGGATATAACAAGTATGGTCAGTAGTTGGGGTTGCCTATCATTTTCAGGAAGTCAGGATGTGTATGTTTTGATATTGTTTTTTGTTTTTCTATTCATACAAACATATCATATTGGGAAATATTTTACAAACCCCATATTTTATTCCTAACTAGGATTATTTTATACATATGATATACGGACATTAGAAGACGCGTATTACATCAGGTTTCATTTTAAGGAGATATGTTATTCCAGATATCTAGTCAGTGTAGCTGAATAGATATTTGGGGGTTTAACCAATGGATGGAAATAGAATTTAATGTTTATTCTCCCATGTATTTTTCTTCAGTTTTAATTTTATTTCATTTGTGGGATAAATTATATATTATTAAATATATCAAATAAATTTATCACTATATTACAGTGTGTTATTAATATATATTTCTGATGCCTAACTATACATTATGAATCCATTCACATACATGGATGTTTATATTAATATGGGGATTTTGATATTAGTTTAGTTGTTTATTCAATGAGTACAATTCCCACGTGTCGGTCATAGACACTTGTCAGTAGTCGATTCCTTTGATTTTATGGGGATACATAATTGTGTTCATATGGTTCACCTTATTTAATATTTTTTTATATAATATATTTAATTACAAAATTATATCATAGAATTGTTTGATTTTTCTTATTATTTTTGGACATTGTAACTATTTATTAGAATATTTTAAAGCATTTATGGGACCCCTGATTAGTCCTCTGAGAGCACATTTCCCTGGGGGAATACCAGTTTATATTGGATTTTAGTTTTTTTCCATTATTTGGATTATTTTTTATATTAAATAATGATTTAATGGGATATTCTTTTTATTTATTATTCTAATCACCTCATAGTGTGGAAATAGTGTGAGGGTTTATACATTATATCTACTATGTATATTTATTGGTTAATATGCACTAATTATTGTCATCTTGGTATGGTTATTATAATATCTAAGAAACTATAAATGTGTTAAATAATTTTTTTGAACATGATTTGAAAAATTATTTTCTGTTAATAAAACCCTCATTTCCCAAATATTTTTTTACTAATATATTAATTAATGGAATTCTATATGATGTTATTGTTATGTTTTGGACAAAGGGATGATATTTAAATTTTTCAAATATGGTAGATGTGGAATTATATTTGGTATATTTGTGTGGTGGATTCCAAATATGATTTTTATAAGTTCCTCAGATGATGTTTTTGGGGTATAGAATTTTTGGATGACGAGATACCAGATAATTTTTCATTGTAGGATGTAATGTAACCTTAGTATAGATTGATTTATCTCTCAAAATTTAGTAGGGAGGTCCTTTGACAAGATAGTGGTTGATTAAATTGATCATTGGTTTATGAGTTGTTTTTTTCATGGTTGAGAAGTTTTCCAATTGATATAGAAGAGTCTATTGGATCACTACATTTATGTTCAATTAATATGAGTAATTTATTTAGATGAAAACCCACTACATTCAGTTCACGTTTGGATGAATTTTAAATTTAGACTATTGGGTGTGATAAATAGGTGTGAGGTGTTTCCCTTGACTATTGATATATTTCACATGGTGTGGGAGTATGTTTAGTAGCATGGTAGGGTTAATGGAAAGAACTATTGGTAAGTATAATTGAGTGGGATTGAATGTAGGTCTATTGATCATAATATGCAACGATTGGTTTAGGATATTAATTCATTTCCTTTCAAGGTGGTAATTGAGTGGATTGAATATGTTTATTATTTTATTAGAGGATATGGAAAATGATTAATGAGTAATGAATGAATATTTCAAATATAGTCAATATTCGAGTTTTATGGAGATGAACATTCAATTTTATTCAGTGTTTCATCATTTTATTACAAAGAAATTCATAATTATAACCACTTGGAGAATCATTGAATGTTTTGGAATGGGTAAGGAGTGGGGTTTCTCTTGTGATTTTCTATTAAAAATCAAAGGTGATCATTAATTTTTTAGGAAAATATTAATGGATGTTGAGTTATGTAATTTTAAGAGAGGCAGTTGTTTCAGGTGCTGGGTGAGAAAACATGCTAGTAAGGTATATTTTAATTACATTGGGTTTGGTAGGGGTGGTTCAAAAAACCAGGAGTGTTTGGTTGGGTCATTTAGTTATGATACATTAGCAATTTTTATGAGTCATATAAGTGATTATCGATGGTAAATATCTTAAGGAATGTCTCCCATGGGAAATTTATTATTGGTTAATGATGATGATGGGAACCCTTATCTGAAGAATGGAATGGATTTGTGTGAACTGAGATGTTTATCCAATTTTTATCATGATGGATATTCCTGGATTATATATTGTCCCAACACTATGATTGTAGGGGGACAATTCCATTCTCAAAATCATCTATCAGGTATTCCATTTGTTTTGTATTCCCTATAAACTCTCAATATTTCCAACATCCATAACTGGTTTAAAACCTAATTTCTAGAGGAAGGTGGACGTTTGGGGGTTTAGAACCAACCATGCTTTGTAACAAACAATAGTCAACAAGAAGGATGGTACGACACATTTCATAGTTTGGGGGAATTTATCCTACAGTGGGACTCTCGTATAGAATTAAAAATTATATTTGAATATCTTCCTAATCTTGATATTGGATCCATTACTTTAATAGAAATATCATTGGTTAACACCTTTTTGGGAAAAATACAATCTGATTATTGAGTTCATATGTTTGTATCTAATGTTCTTCATCCCACTCCCAATAATCTGAAACAACATTTGTGTTAAATCTGTATAACCAGATTCTTCGGAATTTTCCTCCTTGCAGGAAGGCATAAAATATATTGTTGAGGATATTGAGACAGTGTGAGGTGCCCTAAATTTCCTATTTTTAGGCATCAAAATCCACATATTTCATTAATCCAAGGAATTTTAATGTCACAACAAAATGATATATTTGTACGAACATAATGACTTGGAATTCAAGCTCGATTCTCTAGGAGACATTCTCTATATCCAAATTATGGTAAGAATAATAGTTATCATTGTTCATGCTTACCCTTTGGAATAGAAACAAGTTATATTCCATTATTTATAGAATATTATATCATTACACTCATCATGTATTACACATGGTTATATTCTAAAACACAGAAGACCATAATCATGTTTATTTGGAATATTTCGCATATATCAGCCAAATAAAATCAATGAATGTCATAAACCACCAACCATGATGTCATATGATGAAAAATGTTGAACTTTAGCCCCTGAATTAGACTAAAATGATGTATCTCTATGAAAAAGGAAAAAAAGCAACCGTCGGTAACTCACGAGCGAGGAGGAATCAAGAAAATAGAGGAGAAAAGGAAAAAAGAAAACTCACTAGTGGGAATCCATCAAACTTAGTGGTGTCTCTATAGGGGCTCAGATGGAGAAATGGGTGGATCATGAAGTTAATTAGCATTCTGTTTCTCTAATGGATGAGGCATAAGAAGAAGAAGGGTTTTATGGGGATGGGACATAACCCCTCTAAGACCCATCAATGAAAACAATTACATGGATTTTTCTTTTAATGTACATTAAATATACTAACATCATCTGTCCCCCACATTAGGATGTATTCCAGGTCACCTACACCGACATGTAAATGGCTATTACAGGGATAATACATGGATATACGAGGAAATTGGGTACATGACATGTATTCAAAATTAAACAGCATGTACATAGAAAATATCACATTAATTCCTTTTTCCCAAAAAAAAACCTAATATAATGATCCATGCATGATAAGAAGATCCGGGTTCACAGAAAATTCCCATCATAAAGTAATTAGACCCTGAATATCGCTTCCAAAGGTGGTGAATAAGAATCTTTAGACAACTCTGGCCACTGTTATCCTTCATCGACCTCCCTCTCCCATGCTACCATAGTACACTTACTAGAGTAATAGATAGTCCTCATAGAACATATGTACAACGATCCACAATATGAATTAAATTACCCTCGAATTATACACCCACCTCCAACTCAACCACCTTGGTTTGAAACACCTGATAACTATCTAAAATGTTACATCGTAGTTGGGAATCATGAATGAAATTGTGCATGGCCCAATATCACTGAAGTAACTGTAACCGATAGGAAAGTTTCGAGAATCTCTCCAAAATCTCAAACAGCAAGATGTTTCTCTGAGAAAACATCCCCTTTATCTTTATCCACTAGTTTCCAAACCTCGATGGGAAATGTAATGAAACATAATATCAAACATCGAACTCTAAAATCCGTCTCTGTCGATCAACATAAGATTTTTATCGAGACTGTGTTTTTGATATCCTCTTTCGAATGACATCCATCTACTATGGGGACTCCTAGAATAGAAAAGGTCCTAGAATAGCTGCCTCTCTTGCCACCATCCAACATAGGGATGATCTTCTGGAATATAGTACAAATCATCATAAGGGTACCATATGAATTGTTACCTTGAAACTGTTATTGTAGGAAATCTCCACTAGGGGTATGTTCCTCTCCCACGATCCCCAAATATCTAATAAGAATGCTCGAAGCATGTCCTCCAAAACATGAATGGTGTTTTCAGAATAGCCATCAATCATTGGATGGAACCCCATATAGAATTATAATATATTAGATGTATAACATTCCAAGCTCATCAAAACAGAATGTTTCTATAATCAGAATTAAATGTACATCCTTTGTGAGCTTGTCGAGATCAACTATCAAGGTATCGTTTCCCTGATACCATCCTATGATTGATGGCCAGTTCGACCACATGATTCATGGTTTGAAGATAGTGCTTCAATCATACATCCTAGATTTTTTGGGTCATGGAAGAGGCACATACCACTAGTTTGGAATTCCTAAAATAACAGTTTAAAATAAACAATTAATGTGGCACATTATGAGGTATTGTATAGTAGACGATGATAATCATCGATATGTTGGATGAAGGTAAGATATGTATCTATGTTGGGAATAAATATTTTCTAGGTGACCACAAAGTAGGTGGATTGGATTCGAATGATGCTTTATACCACACAATCTTGAGATAAATCATATTCTGATTTATGGGGATGACTTCTGGAGTTCTAGGTCTGTTATTAGGTTTTCTTACGTGCCACATTTAGGATGGGACACTGAAAGATTTGGAGACAATGGAAGCATTCCCTGAGATACGTCTATCCCTTTGTGGTTTTGGAGAGAGTCCAGCTGGTTATCTATCGGTTTTAGTTACCTCAATTATAATGGGATTTGCACGATTTCATTCAGATTTCTCATCTATGAAGTCACATTTCAGATGCATATCATGTTTTCAACCTTATGAGGTTGAGTTTGAGGTGGATTCCTCCTTCGAGGATAATTTTATTCATATTTTGGATCGTATTATGAATGTCCTTCGTGGACTATTTGTTCATCTAGTATGGGTGCTATGGTAGAATGGGAGAGTACAATATGAGACTTGGGAGAGGAAGGATGATGAATGATAATAGTGGCCAGAGTTGTTTGGTGATTATTCATCACTGCCATTGGAAGGGATATTCAGTGAATAATTTCTTTTGGAGGGATTTTGTAAGAACCCAAATCTATTTACAATATATGGATAATTAGTTTAGGCAATTTTTAGGGAAAACTGACGAAATAGGATATTTCTTAAGTACATGCAATGTAATATTGAATACATGTCGTGTACCCGGTTTCTGTGTGTAGCCATGTATTAGCCTTGTAATTGCCGAGTACATGGTCATGTTGGTGACCTAGCATAATTCCTAATATGTGGGACAATTTAGGATAGTGCATGACATGTACATTAAATGAACACACCATGTTATTTTCCTTTTTAATTTATGAGACATCTCTGGGTTGTGTCCCATCTTAATAAAACACTTATTCTTCCCGTGTCTCTTATAGTATAGCATCATAACCCTTAATAACATCATGATCCTCCCAATTCTCTATTCGAGCCATCATTGAGATGACACCAGGTGTTATAGATTCCCACCGGTGTGTTCTATCATTTCCTTGAGCCTCTCATTCCTTGATTACTCCACTCTCATGTATTATTGAGGGTTGCATTTTCACTTTTCATATATGTACATCATTATAGGATTATTAAAAAGCCGACATTCAATATTTTTCATCATACAACATCCTAGTTGAAATTTTGTGCATTTCATTACTTTTATATGGATTATATAATATAAATATTATGAATACCCATGTTTATTGTGTTGTGTGTTTTGGAATTTAACCACAATTAATACCCATTATATCATAATTTTTCATTGATTGAGTAATAGACTATGATGTTTCCCATTTAATTTTATAAGATTATGATGCATATGGAATGATCGTTATATATACCAATTAACATTCAAGATATGTTTAGTGTGACAAATAATCCATCGAAAATGATCAATCTAACTACTTATGGATGTGGAACGTAAAATGTGGGATATACCTTTGGAATTTAATATTTTGATCAGTCCTTAGAGTGGAATCCCAAGTATCATGTTTATATAAAAAATCATATGGATTTTAGTTATTTTGATTTCTCAAACTGTAGAGGGATAAGTTTGAGTGATCATCCAATAAGAATTATTAGGTCCTGATGGTTGAACTATTAGAGACATGAAAGGACTAACACTAAGGTGGATTCCCATTGGAGTTTGAGCATGGACCATAGGATTTCATTTAATATATCATGGTCAAGTAAAGAATCAGGGTCCAATTAGTGCATTTTATTGGAAAAAACAAATATAGGTAACACTTATATTTAGGGCATACCGTATTATTATTTGGATCATCGCTTACAATTTGAGGATTCCCTTTCCTTTGTAGAGGCTAATGATGATAATGATATGATCATTACAAAATCCTATTCCCCAATGATCATTGCTGAGTTTGGTAAAAAATAAAATAAAAAATGAATAATTTCACCCATTAGGGAAGCGGTACATAAGAATTTGGAAAACCAATTGTAATTTAATATAGAACTCGGTCCTCAGAGGGGAGTCCCACTTATAATGGTTATAGCAAGAAATGAAGTCTTCCAAATTCATTGTCATGGGTATTACACAATGACATTTCCATTCACTTTGAAAATTTATCTGCCTATCATGTGTTTATTGTCTATTAGTCATGAGTATATTTTCTTCATGAAAATTCATAGAATTTATGTATGACATGAACAATGAAAATAGCATGATCTAATTGACCTGCTGAAGGGACATCACAAAATATGTATGACATGTTTGGATTTTTTAATTGATCAAGGATGACTTGTCTGTAGTACCTCACAAGACCTACTAGTTGATCCAAGAAGTCATTTCATGATCCTAGAAGACCTGTTTATTGGGCATATAATGATTCAAATTATATTATCTACTACCATTCAATGAGCTATATTACACTATTGGAGGGAATCACAAGATTCAAGGGGATATGTCTCTGAGGGTGTCACATTTTCTAGATGAGATATCTTGAGGTCACCATGAGAGATGATTGACATATCCGAGGGATGTCATAAGAGTCAGTTGACGTGCACCAGTGAAAATGTGAGACTCATGTAACATGATTGGGTTCCACCATATGGGTAACGAACCATGTCTGAAGTACACCGTTATGATTGGATAGCTATCCCACAGGGTATTGCAATACATTTATGGCATTCCTAGGAGTTCCATGTAACATTCCATGACAAGTCTAATGGATTTTACATGATTCATATAGTATATTGATGGTGCATCTCATGATCTATTAGCCAAGTCCTTGTGTGTCCATTTGACCCAGGTGGTTCTTGTGAACCACGTGAGGGTCAAATTATATGTTCTTTGCATAATTTTCTTATCATTCATTGTTCTAGCCTTCATACTAAATTATTCTTATATTTTTCATGGTTATGTTTTTTAGGACATTATTTATTTACAAAATGTATTGTACGTTCTATTTATGTATTCCATAAGATCTTCTCGGGATCTATATGTGATCACGTGAAGTGTTTATGTAGGCTGTATGATTTATCTGAATGTTCATCAATATATGAATTGATGAAAAAAAACCCATTTTCATGATAAAAAACTCCAAGAAATCCAATCTAATGGATATATTATGATATATGTATTTATTCTATTTAATGGTAGAATATTTCATGTGGGTTTAGGTAATTTACAAGCCTCGCTACACAAATTGTTTGTCTCTTTGCGCGACATGTAACATATGATTCAATGGAAGCCTTGGTGGAGGTCCGTGAAGATACATGTCTTAGAGAGGTAAATTCAATTATTAATATATCTTAATAACCTAATATTTAGTGATCGATGGACAATAATTTAAATTCAACTTTTATTGGGTCATAGCAAATTATTGGGGTATTTTTAACTCAGTTAGATTTGAAAAGGATTTTAATATTGCAAGGTGGATATGTTTAGTGTATATCATTAGATATTTGAACCTCTCGAAGGGAATTCACAAGATCATATGAGGATTATTTAGTATCATTAATAATAAAATGATGACAGATTTGGTGATCATGAGATACCAGGATGTAGTGAGAATAGTCATATCATGCGACATTTATGACCTATAGAGTATCTTGTCATTTTTTCTTTTATTTACATCATATATTTTTTGTAGGTAAGGGATATCGAAATGATGAAAGGATATTTCTGAGGAAAATAAAACTACCACTTGGGGATGTATCACATGACAAATAAATAATTTTTTGAGATACGTGATCATTTTGTGGAGAATTCCACCTATTTATCGTTATGGAGAAAAATGGGTGTGTGAGGTCCCCTAGACATGTAAGAGTAATCTTAAAATGATAATGATAGCATGCTAGTGGGATTTAAAATGGTGAGTCATACATGTCACTCGGTTCATGAGTATTCATTATGATCTACATGGGTCCACATGACTTTTATTTCTTCAATAAGATCAAACTTTCAATATTTTAATTTCAATTTTTATTTGAAAATTTACGCAATATTTTGAGGTTGAATAGATATTGATTAAGAGAATAATTCTCCCCATTGATGATGCATCTCATGTGTTTTTTGAACACAATAGGAAACTATATTTTTTATATTTTACTCTTATTTTCAAATGATTTCAATAGTGATTTTAGTTGTCCCTTGGTCGACAAGATGAATGCCTAGGGAGAGTTTATTTGGCTACCACTGTGTGATACGAGATTATCGAGGGGTCCTTTATGGGGGATGAATGGATTTTCAATTGTACTTCACAAGGCCCTCTATAGGTTATTCTCTTTGTATGACTACACGAATGACCCTCATCTAGTTATATGATCACATGTCTCCAAGGGGGTAATGTGATCCCAATGATCATTGAAACCATTAATTTATTTTAATGTCATGGAAAATAATACCCATATAAAGGTATTTCTTCCTTTATTAATTTATTGATGTTCATTTGGAAGGCGTTAATTAATCCAACCCCACCCCCCATAGGAGTGATGTATGTAGGGACAAGCACTCTATTCAGTTGAATAAAAATGCATGCAAGATGCTTTGGTGATATTTACAACTACATTTGAGGGATAATATTGGGAATTTAGGTGATGCTCCCTATTCCATGGGATTCCCAATAAATAAATGAGCTCATTGGGGTTAACCCACAAAATAATTTTTTTATCAGATATATCACAATTATTTAGTAACATAACAATGTTGCAAGACCATCCCATATGATTTTCTCAGGATACCTCACCACAATCTATCTTTGTGAGAACTTCATCAAAAGTATGCTTTTTTCGAAGAAACCTCTTGAATAACCATACAAATTAAACATTGGTAGTTTTTTGACCATTGGTTATAGGAGTGTTTGATCATCATTATTGTTCGACAAGACCTTCTGGATTGACTGTATGATCATTTTACTATTTTTTAGGTCACGTTACCATGTAATGGAATGAGATCATGTGAATTAATTGGGTCATATTATTACAAGATACCCTTCTCATTTACATTACCAAAAAGATATTGATTGTTCAGAGGATCTAAGAGTCCTTTATGCAATTACTAAATCCCATTACTGATTCATGTGATGTTAATGATGTTTCCAATTTAGTCACTTTCATTTACATGTATTTTTTTTATAACATATGCTACTTGATTTGGATTATATGGAATATGGATCTTTTCAATTATCCCTCCAGCCTTTATAGGATTATTCTTAAATAGTGATGGCCCGTTTTGATTCCATAGTGGCTTCTGTATTTGAAACATTCTGTCGTGTTGTTGGATTACTTCAATTGTGTTTTATAATTTGGATGGGACATAATATTGGGAGATATCGACTTTTTTATTCATTACCCCGTTATGGGTTTTGTCTTACCAATGAAACTCCCATCCCTCCACCTTTGTCACCATTCATACCCAACTCTATGATTCAGATAACCCACTACACATTCGGGGAAAATATATCAAAGGTGGAAATGTTTACAATGTTTAAACCATGAAGACATTAATATACTAACATACATGTCCATTGACTGTTATGTGACCAATAATGAACCAAACTTAGATGTTCATTTGTATTTCTCAATAATATAGAAGTCTTCCTCCAACCAAAAGTCTTTGTAGACTACCATATCAGACATTGAATCCGACGGTATATGTGTAATGGAATGAGGATTTTCTTTTTGAGTATAATAAATTTTTTCATAATTCTATGATGTGTTGAGGTAGATTGGGAGTTTTTAGTCTATCTAGATATTTTAAAAGTCTTAATATAATAATAATTGTCTTAAAATTGAATTTTTTTTCGTTGATGCCCATAAATGAACACTTTCGAAATCATTAATAGTGAGGTGAGTATCACCCTTTTGTATGTGTAAGAGATATGTGTTACAACTATATTATAGAGAATATAATATTAGCTCATTCCATGATGTTATTTGAGGAATGATGGAACAAAGAGTCCCCCAATCACCTATGAACTTATCAGGCATGTCACTAAATCCATTTTGATAGAGCAGGTTCCTGGGCATACATCCTATTCGAGATTTGGACACTATACATCATTAATAATTTAATTTATATAAAAAAGGATAAAATAGATAATTTTATGGAACAACAAGGAATCATGTTGTGCACCGAGATCTTTCTTGACAATGGTTAAGTAAGGGAAGATTAAATAATGTGGATGGGAAGTTGTCCCTAGAATGGAATCAGCTATCCAACTAGCCTGATTCCCTACCTTGTTCCTAAGTTTGTAACTAACATCCATAATAAATTAACTTAGTGTAATAGTATCCACATTCATGACTTTTGCCACCATTTTAGGGGGTTTATATTGGTCTAGTTATCCCTATGATGGTCAAACATTATCACTCAATGCACCATGTTTATAAGGTACAGTCCTTTTATCGGATTGTGGGCCCCATCCATGTATTATGTGGTTGGATTGGTTCCCTCTCATGAGGATATGAATATATAAACATCCAATATATCCCCAATGTTCTCCTAATAATATATTTATAATATATTAGTGGGGTAAGACTTATTACATTGAATGATCAGGACGTTTGAGATTGTATGAGATGCAATGATCACTTCTCTTGGTGAAACTATAGTCCATCGAAGATGGGTGACATATTTTTTACAAATGAGTCTAGTATTGAGGAATGGATTAATATGAAATCAATTTATGAGGGATTTTATTCCAATCATATCAAGTAATTTCACCTCTATAAATGGTATACACCCACTAGGTTCTGCTATAAATTCTTCTATTCCCAATCATGATTCACTCAAATGGTTTATCACCAATTTTATGAACATATGATGGTGGATAACAAATTTATTCTATTGTTCACCCGGAAGGATACTCGAGCTATGAAAATCCCCCTGATATGTATCAATAGGTTTATGTAATAATTATACTATGTAGTGTACTTTCTAGTATCCCAACATGCTACTATCCAAATTGGTAAGTGAGGATTCCCAACAAAAAGCTACTGAGCACAATCCAATGATTAGAACAAATCCAGTTTCTAGAGGGACAACATATCTAAAATATCCACATAAGAATATATGTAATTTACCATCGTATTATTTTCTAGAATATATTTTCACATATTCCACTAAAGTGATTGTGGTACCATATTGTGATGTCGCATCAAAATTATTATCTCATGATGCATCTAGTTAATTATGAAATAGAGGATGTGGAACACAATGGATGAAATATGGGGAACCCTGAATCAATATGTGTTAACTTTGGAAATTTTTTCCCTTATCAAATCCCCTCTTGGATTTAAATTCATTGACCAAACAAAAGGATGCCAGAGTAGTCTTCTAAGATCTTGACATAATTCTAGAAAGTGTTAATTGTCTGTTTTTATATTCTCCTTGGTATGACCTTATAATGGTGTGGGGAATACTATAAATGGTCATGAATGAATTTTTTTGGACCATAAATGATGTGTTATGATTGATATTACCACAATGATTAATGGTTCATGGTTCCATTCCAACCATACAAACATCTTTTTTTTTGTTTTTGTTGATACTAAGTGATGATGATGAAGACTGGCTAGTGATTCCATATCATGAATATTCTCACAATGGTACATATGTGGTAGAGGAATATGGAAGTGACCTGGGTTCTAATGATGACGTGTCTCGTGGTCGAAAAGACTAGATACATGAGTTGAGTTCTACTTCCAGGACAATTACTTCATCTTCCATGCCTTTTGGATAGCTAACCATAGAAGGGAATATGAAAAGGACATGATTTGTATTTCATTGATATTATCATCTTAAATCATCATGTAATTGGGTTATTTCAATATTCTCTCAATTTAGATTATTTAGGAAACATGTCAATGTTTTTAAAATATGTGCATGTAACAGCCGATATCACATAGAAGAGCATGTATCTTCTTATGAGGATTCATGTGATAATTTTAATTCATGGAAAGACACTAAACTATTGGGATCGACTCATCATGAAATGGATATCGATGTGGTGGAATCTAAATAGTTCATGGTACATGCAGAAGACATCCTAGTGATCACCAAATTGATCCATCATGTGTGAACAGACTTTTAATAGATAATAGAAAATGTAGTTATTTCTCTTAACTATTAGCTTAATGGAATAATGTATTGGTGAAGTTGAATACATTATCATAATTGAACATTTATTAATTTCTATAATGTATCATGATATCATATTTATTTATAATTTTAATGGGTGGTTAGAAATTTACATCTTCACGATAGGAATCACAAGATCCCTGAAATGTTTCATCATTGGATGGTGTCTCCACTTCACCTGAGGATGGGGATAGGGTATTGGTTGTTCCAAGTGACTCTATAAATATATCCTTCTATCATCAAATACACATATCTATTATCTATTTATGTTTTATTATCGATCATATGATTAATAAAACCCTTTGTCTATTGATTCATTGTATTAACCTTGAATTTCTATGTATCTATTTCCAAAACTTGGGGGAGTTCATACAATATGATCAACCAATGAAGTTGTTAGATCACTTCCCTCATTATCATAGACTATTAGCATTAAACTTTCTTTTATAGTACTAGTTCTAGAATATATTTTGTGCCCATGGATGAATCCAGATCAAGGACCATGGTTTGCATCATTATATAAGTCAATGTGGTGAATAATGTCAAGGGATATCTACACCTCTATTACAAACACCAACATGCATTATTTAAATATCAGTAAGGCCATCATCAGTTTATGTTTCCTATCTGTTGTATGATGTATTTGATTAAACCACCATCTAAACTCAGGTAATGGAATTTGTCACTTTTATATAGCTTAAGAGGACCATAGAATTGGCAGTGGTACATATTTAGGTTTCCACATCAGTAAATAATGACTAGGATAATGATGTATTTTATGATTCTTTATTGGTGGTGGAGGTTAAATATTCCCGATTCATAGTCAGTGATGGGAAGAAAGAACTCGACCATCACATATATTCAATATGGCATCTTCAATATGAGATCATTTATACTTTCATAAAGTTGTCACAATTTCACCACTAACTAGGGATATCAAAGAAGAATTTGTTTTGGAAACATAGTCTTTATGACAACATATTGAAGGATATCAATGAAAATATTTCCAGGTTAGAGTATTTAAAACTGGACGTGGATGAAAATAATGAGTTATTTGACCAATTACACTAATCCCATACAACCATGGAGTAGTCGATGGATGAGTTAAAATATTATTCATAGAACATTATTTGATGGATTTGTATTTTTTCAACACCTTTTTCTCATATACAATCTTAATATAGATTCTAATATGTATATATTACTCCTAGTTTATTGTATCATTGAATATATCTTTATATATATATATATATATTTATGTGGTCGTCATGTTTTTCTTTCATTCATAATCTACAAGATATTTAACTAATCAAATATTATGTGAAACTCCAATGATACTCATCCTTTTCATAATATCATATAAACATGAATGCATGGATCTGAACCTTTAAATCTGAATAGATTCATTTCGAGGATTGATCAATAATTACCTCAAGCATGAGATTCATTAATACTATATTTTCTCTATCTATCATGTGTAGAATATTATTTCCAGATGGCTAGTGCTCTATCATTTGATAAAATTTATAGGCATAGTGATCATAGGATAATTTTTCAACGTATTTGATGTGATTCATATAGTATTTTTCATTTATACATACTAAATAATTATTATATAGTAGTTTATGGCCTTTTTTCACATACCTTCAATTTCTATCATTTATGGACTTTTATCTTGGACAATATACTTCTATAGTTTTATGATCTTTCATCCTTGATATTCTATTGTTTCTATATTCATTTATATCAGGCCTTCAGTCACCATTGGGTAGCATAATTTCAATTTGAGATTATATAACATTATATTTGGGTCAGTAGGCCACGCCATATCATTTAGTGTATTTTAGCTCGGACATCCTATTGTTGTAGTTTATGGAATTTTATAACTGGATGTGTATTTCATTAGTTTTGGATCTATTGTCTTAATCCATCAGATTCCATGTTGTTTAATGACTTACTACATATACATGTTCAATGATCATGGAATACAGTTCAATCCTAAGAGTAATGATAAAATAATAAAAATATGTTGTGTTCATTCATGGGGTTTCCAATGCTTATGATGGTTAATTCTCCATTCAATCTAAGAGGATGTGGATATAGTTAGTTGTTTAAATCCATTATTAATTGGTAGTATTCCATAAAAGGTATATCCATTATTTTACATGGTTCATGGATTCTTTTGGTGGTGTGTACTAGTTTAGTGTGAAATACAAGTGATGTCAGTCCACCAATAGAGTTGGAGTATGGGTGATATGAGTCATACCCCACATGTTTGAGTCTATGAATATGGGATGGGTAGAGATGTTCAGGAGGACCTGTAATACTATGATGTGATCAATTCCACCATGTTTTTTCCACATATCATAAGGATTGAAGGTCCATTTATGAATAAAGTATATTCTTTTAGATGGTTTGTATAATCCCTTTCATATCGATATATTTTGAGAAGAAAAGTTGATATCCAATCATTTCTTATGGACATGAATTGTTTTTGAAGACACAAACGTCCATATGAAGAGGTGGATCATTGACTACTGCAATCCAAGAAGGTTTGTTGTACCCTATGGTATTTATAGTCTTAATGGTGATGTTTGAACACTACTCCCATTCGTATTGAATCATGAGGTGTGTGGAATCAAGGGTTTTGCAATGGAGTGCTACATTCATTCTTTAAGAATGGTCACAAAACAATTTTATGTAATTTTGAGTATATATATTCATTTTAAATTTTATGGTACAAATATTTAGTAGAATAGGATCGTGTTCTCTATTTAGATTAATGATATGGGGAAAGAATACTAGAGATGTCATGGAACAAACTAACATAATGAGCTCTATCGTGGGGATGTTAGGGACCACAATGATTAGATGTGCCTTTTTATAGAGAGAAATACTTCTATAATCTCTATAACTACATATGATGGAGCCATTAACATACATTCAGAGTCATGAAAATTATCTCTTAATCATGGGTATCATTTACAAGGTTAATGGATGGTTTATAGGGATCCACGTTTCCCAATACAAGATGTGTGATTAGTTGAAATTATAATATCTAAGAAGGGTTCAAGCACCCTAATTTTTTTCAACAACTAGAAAATACTTTCTTAAAGTGATTAGATATGAAAATTCATTAACCTATATTTTCTTATGTTGGAGTGGGTTTATGATTAATAGCTTTTTATTTAGTTGGGTGACAATGTAATCCATATGAGACTTATGCCTTATTTTTTGGATGCATATTTTTTTCCCAAAAAAGGCAGATAAATATTATAGCGAGCAAAGAAATAACATTTACTCAATGATAACTTTTCGGGTTTTCAATTAAATATGATTTGAGTGAATTTATCAGTAATTTTAAGGGCTTCCAATTTGGGCCATTATGGTGTATAGTTTCTAGTCCATTAGCATTGATCCTAGGGTTGGAAGTTTTTGTTTATAACATAGATGGTTCCAATATGGAGGATAATACACAGTAACATAATTAGGATTCCCCAAGACATGAGTACTGCCACATCCTCGTAAGTGGGAAATGAAACTATTGTAAATCTCGTGTCCATGTTTTTATTCCATGAGTAATGATTCACAAAAATCATACAAAGAATGACCCAAATCATATAGAGGTTTAGAGTTATGCTGAAGTTGTATTAGGGATCGCATGGATCCAAAATCCCTTTTTGAAGAGTGACTCATTTGTTAGACAACCATAGGTGCATCTATAATTTCACGGATCAGAAATATCTATTTTGAAGAGTAATGCATTTGCTTGAAAATCATAGCTATATCGGCATGATAAATAGGCATACATACATAGTCAATAAAAGTGTCCTCAGATGCTGGTTATATTATCCAAGGGCTATAGATGGTTTTTGGTAATATGGGGCACTAGAGATATAAATTTTGATTTTTTGATTGAGGTGATTAAAAAGATGATCTAATAAAATAATTTTTTTGATGACCTGAGTATGATTATTGTGGTCTATTGATAGGGGATGAAATATGGGTGATGGTCTTCACAGTTTATCATAATATTCTTGGGACATATTTCAATCCATTCCATTTAACAACATTCGGTAATGACATTTTCCTTTCCATTAATCATCGTTATTTAAGGATACTTTCATTATCAATTTTATTATACTGAGACCAAGAAATTTTCTTTATTTTTTAGCATAATGTGGTAATGATATGGGAATCGACGTGGAAAATTTATGCATGATATATTTAATGCTAAAGAAATCCATACATAGATTCGACTTGTATGTATTAAAAACTATTTGGTATGAATTAACCCATATATAGTCGGGGTGAATGTTTTATTAGTTATTGTAGCTAGGCCTAGGATTAGAGATATTGGAATATCAATGAATACTATTTGGTTAGGAATCAAGATACACAGAGATCTTGAGTGGTCGTGCAGTTTATCATCATGTTATGAGGACGTGCCTCCCCAATGTGAAATTATAATATTACAGTTGGTCACATGAATGGAATTTTGGGCATCACTAAATATTCCATAGTGATAGGAATCAAGCCGTATGATGCTGATATAAAATTTAACAATTCTATTCTACTCTATATGTAGATATAAAGTATTTTAATACACATTTTTTTGGACTTGGCCAAGAGTGGGAGATCTGAGTGTCACTATGTAACCTATGAGTACATGAATCAATTCCTATATAGTTATAAATCCAGAAATGATCTATACATTTCTATGAAGTATATATAGGATGTAATTATTTACTTTTAATGTTTTATTTAAGCCCAGGATTGGAGATTCAAGAATATACATGTATCCTATGATGATAGGATTCAAACCACTTGTAGTTATTAGGGAAATGGGCACTTTAACATCATGTAGAAAGAAAGTAGGATTCGATATGATCAATTAGGGTATTGAAACTTGACCGATGGATGGAAATCAAGATGTCAACATATATCACACTATAACAGGTATCAATGCACAAATATTTCTTGAATGGAGGTTTGGTGGGAGACCAACACCAATAATAGTGGCCCCCTTTGGCAAGGACCACAAGAATGAGAATATTTATGTCTTTATGTGGACATCAACCTTCTATTTGTTATTTCATTTGGTGAGGAATCATGGTATGATATTTATGGTCTACAATATAGAACCATGATGATTATAGAGTATGAATATAGGTCCAGTTTCTGAGGGTAATACCTTACATTAATTTGTATTCTCACATGAGATACGCTTTCTATGAGAAACAATTAATGGAATGGATTTACCGTTACTATGGAGTGGCAATTAATGATATAAAAGGGTAATTTTGTATCAATTAATTGATGGAAAAAAATATTTGATCGAGGAGTCTCAACATATCTAATTGAAAATTAGAATCAATCCATTTGTAGTTCTAGAAACCTGTGCAGTTTAAGGTCATATGTTGAAGAAATGAACCCTTTAGTTTAAAATCACATGGATAGGATATAGGTCCCTAGATGTGAATGGAGATGAAACATTGGTGGATCTACGAATTTTAATGCCATGTTGTAAATACATTTTTCATGAAATTTAATTTCAGGTGATATGTATGTAGATCACCTTTTGGGAAAGACATAGAATACTATGGTTGCGCCTAAGACTATAGCTTTAGGAATCACTACATATCATTTTATTGTCATAATTAAGCACATCATGTTTTGAGACCCTACTTTTAATTATATCACATATCATAAAATTTTATAGAAAAACAACATTAAATAATTACATGAAGATGATTAAATGGATTAGTTCATGGGAATATTAGTCTATACAAAAAATTTGAGAATGAAAATAGAAACATTTATTTAATTCCTTCTTTTGTAGCTTCTTTTCATCCCCTGAATTTTCATCAGTAAATGTAGTCAAATAAGGATACACCTAAACAATTGGGGTGAGACAATATCAATGTAAGTGGATAGATAAGAACATGAAACCATATAAAAAGGGGTGAGAATAATCATAACAAATTATCATAATCATTAATGTATAAATTATATAAAGGCCAATAATATGGAATTGCATAAAAATGAACCGTCATGTCATAGTGGTAAACTACCACACAAAGATGAGAACAATTATAGAATAATGTTAACGAATATTTCACTATTCTCATAAGATAGATGACATTAAAAATTTTATTGGTGTTCTCTATAATTATGGACACGCTCGTCACATCACAACATTTACATCACGGTATATATATACAGGTACACCCATCACATCATAACTTTTATAATATCATGCTTTCCAAAAAGAATGAATATCAATATTTGAAATAAAATAACCCAGGGAATGATTGGGTTTCATTTAAAAAATCATAAATTAAAAAGAAAAATCTCAAATGAAATTGGGAATAACATATTTGATATAAAAATCATCAACCATGAGTTAAGAAGAATCAATTTTGAGAAGTGCATGACGTGTTTTTTGAATAAATATTTATTTTTAAAAACATTTATTTTAACAAACTCATGTAGAAAAACATTATATCCCAATAAAAGTATGATAATGGTGAATAAATAATATTTATTTAAATAATTTATTTAATATGGTGTTAAATAGGGATTAATCAAAGAAAGGTAGTTGGGATTGTGAATTCATATTACATTTTTTATGAATTCTTCCTTCATGTTAATATCATATATAATCCCCTTATAATAAATAATAAATAATTATATAAACATTAATACATGAATTTTAATTATTTCTGTTTTATTAATTTCATATGTGTTATTTTTGAAGAGTTATAGAGTATAATTACATCAGTTGGAAGTGTTATTTTTCATGGATTCCATGATCAGTTTACATTAATATGTGAATGGAAATTTATTTAGAATGGGTTTTATTATCCAAAATTGAATATATGTATATATATAATTAATTAAAATACATTGATTTAAAGGATATTTTAATTAATTTGGTTATATTTTATTAGTAAGAATCAATAGATAAATGTTGACGATGATCATTTTAGGTTCTTTTTGGAGGTTTTTCCATCACAATGAACTTGTTTGGATTTATCATATAGTATTATGTATATAAGCTAGTTCATGAAAATAAAAACGGTTATAAAATACACATTACATTATTTATTCAACGGTTTAATGGTTTTCTTAAAAAAATTCAACGTTCTAATTGAATATGAACATGAATAGCCCACGATGTCGGTAAATTAACACATCATGAGTGACGATTTCAATTTTAGAATAAAAGACAGAGAGAATGGGGTTTGATGTCAAATATTCCGTTATAATGATATTATTACAGTACATATAACATAATGGATTAGTAATTCCATTTTAAAAACTTTTTTGATATTAGAATAGAAGAAATTAAATGAAAATAAAAATAAGTAAAATGAAAACAGAAGAAGACATTACTTATTGGATTTATCCTCCTTGAGAACCACCTTATCAAATTGGTTTTGGTATTTTTATTAGACCATGAGCTCATAAATTATGATGATGATAATTGGTAGTAGTTTGTGTAGAGTATTATCAATGATAAAATCTTAATAGTTGTAAATATATGGGGAGATGAGAGGTGGTATTTATAGTGGATGGGAGTTGCGTTTTCTAATTATTATTTTCATTAGATTGTATTTTTGTATCAAGAATATTAATAGGAAGATAAAATTAACCAAAAATATTAATATAACCAAAGGAATGTTAAGATTATGGTTCTTATATCAGAAATGGATCATGTAATAGTGTATTTAAATTATAATTTTTATATAATGTAAATTATTCAATGTTATAATTCACAAAAAAAAATTAAGTATTTCAAAAAAATATGAAATATTCATCAATCCAATTTTCCAACATGTAAAATTCAAAAATATATTCCTTTTTATGAAAATAATTTTATAAATATATGTAATTTATTTTTTAATTAAAATCAATATTTACCGGGAAGAAATATAATTTTAAATTATAATAGATTTTATAACACATTTAAAAATTATTTAAGGTTTGATAAAAATATCTTAAAACCATAATATATCAATATATTAACTTATGGATACATTTTTTTAAAATAAATTTTATTATTAAATATTTATTCAAAAATAATATTTTAAATAAATATTGATTACTTTCAAGTATAGAACGACATAATTAATAATTTTTAATACATTTATTTACTTAGACTGTGATTCAGTTATACAGTTATTTCAACTATAAGAGAATAACATTTTATTTATACATTAATAGGTGAGGGTGCTATTAATTTGGATGGATTACTATTCATAATATCTATTTTACTATTTCTATGGTCATGTCAAAATATCATCAGTATTGTGTTTTTAAAATCTATAAATACATCTTATTTCACAAATTCATCAATTATATTGTTTTAATTATGTTCTATATGTGATTTTATGTAATTTATACTATAGGAAATTTATATAATAAGACTTAATTCTATTTATAATATTATGGGTCATTTTATTATTCCCCCGTTTTGAAATTTTTTCACTCAAAATTTCATTTTAAATAAAAAGATGAGAGTAATTATCCCTCATTACTTCCTCGAGATCCCATTTTTCTTCTACATAATTTGGGTTCCTCCACAACACCTTTCTAAGGTGGGTTTCATTGATTTATATAACCATATATCTCTAGTACAGAATCATTAGCATATGATCCTTTTATAAGAAATCATCTTCCAGCTGTACCACCTCTCAGTTGAGAACATTTTTGGGATCTCATATGTAATTACTCATGAGTGATGCATGGAACACATCAGGAAACTAAGCCATATTTAGTGGTAGTGAAATCCAATAGCCATAATAATTATTTTATAAAGGGTATCAAAGGGTCCAATGTACCAAAGGATTATCTTCCCTATCATTCCAAATTGTATGTATATCTTTTATGGTAACATTAAATGGACGAAATTATCTCCAATGTCAAACTCTAAGTCCCATCGACATTTGTTAGTTTAAATCTTTTTCCAACTCTAAGAATCGTTGACATGATACTGGATAGCTATAAACTTTTTTAATATATATTTTAAAATATCATATCCATATATCTATATTTCTCCAACTTCCTCCCAAGATAATGGATTTATACATCGCATTCTTTGCAAAGCATCATATGGAGCCATCAGAATACTCGAGTGGAAGCTATTGTTGTATGAGAACCCATCCAAGGGGAGACGTCTATCCCATCCACCGTTTAATTTTAATGATAAGACTCTTAGAATATCTTCAAGCATATGGATAGTACATTCAGATTGGCTATCTGTATGGCAAAAACATGTAGTGCTGCAATTTATTTCTGTACTCAAATCATGTTGAAGACTCATCCTAAATATAGATGTCAATCTAGGATCACGTTTGGAGACAATAGATATTGGAACCACATACAGTATAATAATGTCCTAAAATATTATCTTTTCATCTTTTTCAAGTGATTTATATTCCAAAATAGTGATAGAGTGGGAAGTCTTTGTGAGTCATTCCACCACAACACATAACACATTATTTTCTAGGATGACTTCAGAAGACCGATGATAGTGTCTATAGTGAAATTTTCTCATTTACACATGGGAATTAGAAATTTTTTCATCATCCCATTGGTATTAAATCAATCTGTATTAGCGTTGTTACATATCAAGAACATTTATATTTATATTTCAATTTCCATCTTCATGTTTTCCTGTAAGATGTTTTTCTGGAGATCATGGTACATCATGGTGCCACCAAGATGAATATATAATAGTGAGATATGTGTATTGACAAATTGTTCCCAATTTATCTTAGTTGATGAGGTCATAGAGTATCGTTCGAAACCAAATCACACCATCATCATCAACATGGAACTCCTGCAGCTTCCCAACCATTACTAAATTCCCCTTCTTTTGTAAATCTAGATCACCCAATTGCGCTTCCATAATCTTTTATAAGATTAATGTTTGAGAAATAGTTTGTGAAAGGTAGGACTTATTCCATGTCATTATGACTTCCAAATCTATCATTTGAATTTCCATAATGATAGTTTCCTTAATCCATACCATTGAAATATTAGTTTGTTCATTTCTATTTAAAGCATCAATTACCTTATTCACCTTTATGATATGATAGTTAATAGAGAAAAATTGTTTATTATTAAATGTAGCAATATATTTGGAAGCATATTGAGCTTCATTTTTGGTGAATATATACTTTAGGCTCCTGTGATCAATTTTTATGTCACACTTCTCACCATAAAGGTCATTCTACCATATAATGAAAGAAAAAATAAATGTTTTTGTCTCTTGATCTTGTTTATGGTATATTTTATTTTCTATAATCAACTATTATACAATATAGGCTATCCCATTATCATTTTTCACTAGAACAGAACCCAAAAATTTAGTTGAAGAATCACATTATATCAAAAAACATTCTCTAATATTTTGTATTGTTAGTATAGATGCAACTATCTTCCTTCAATTTATATCTATAATTCATTCCTCACATTCATTCATCCATACATACATTAAAAATTTGTTAAATTATTTATAGGTTGTGAAAATCATGGGAAATTTCAAAAATAACCATGGTTGAAATAAGATAATCCCTGGAAACTACTGGTTTTAGTGACAATAGAGGTTTTGTTTCATCCCTCTATTTCCTTGTTTTTAAGGGTCTATAAAAATTTTCTCACTTAAGACCACAAGTCCCAAGAACGTGTCTTGATTAATCAAAGAGTCACACTATATGAACATGTAGTAAAATTTTTCTTCGTTAATTTCACAAAAGAGACTTATATGTTATTTAACATCATCATTTATCCTAGTGTAGATGAGAATATAGTCAATAATTACAACAAAAGGTTTTTCAAGGTAATGTCTAAAGACTGTATTCTTGAAATCCATAAAGATTCTAGGTGCCTAAGTAATTACAGAGGGAATCACAAAAAAAACATATTGTCTAAAACTTATATTGAAGGAAATATTATGAATATCATTATTATTCAACATCAGTGAATTATATCAATAACAAGGATACATCATTGATAAGTACAGATCTCATTATAAATTATCGAAGAAGTCATCAATCCATATAAAATGATATTGTTTCTTTAGGTGATCTTATTGAGTTCTCGAAATAAATACACAACCACATTGATATATCCTTCTTCTTTAAGAGCACTAGAAAACCCCAAGGTGATGAACATGGGATTATGAACCCTTTTTCCAAATGATATTGTAGCTTCTTCTCTAAGTCATCAAATTTGATAGGATCCATGTTATAGGGAAAATTTGAAATAGGATTATATTAAGTATGATTTCTGTTGGGATATCTACCTCATGATCTCGGGTAATTCTCAATAACACATCAATAAATATAGAAATGTATTCCCTAATAATGGTAATTTCTCATAGTCTTGCACTTTACTTCAAATAAACCATTTTATAGACTTGTGTTTCTCTATAAGAAATAAACACCCACATTAGTTAAGTATCTTCCAATAGAGATTCATTATCTTCATTGAATTTCAAGTGGATTATTGGAAGGTCTAGAATATGAAATTATATTTCATTTTCCCAATAGTTTATTTGTGATCTATATAATGATATCCAATACATTCCAATTATATCATAAAATTCTTCCAAGGTAAGTATAATGATATTTTTTTGAAGAATATTTCCACTTAGACCTACATGTGAAGAGTAAAACACATGGGTTTACATGATTTCAATAATTTAATTTTCAAAGATATCTGTAATTTAATTTCAAGGGATTCGATTCTATTTGTATAGGAAACATGCAAGATAAATTGAATGTGTAGAACCAGAATCAATTATGAAATTTTTCTATTCTATAGTTAATTTGATGTATTCCTTCTATTTATTTTTTATTGATTCACTTATATAGTAGTGAAGGCATAATCATTCCCTTGTACATTTGACATCAGTGGAAAATAACACGGACTACCCTCAAGGATATGAGGATTAGTACACAAGATTTCATAGTGAATTTTCTCCCCACAACAGAAGATTATAACCATAGGTGTTTCTATCATTTATTCCACCACATAATCCACCTTCAACATGTATTTTTAAACATTAATAGGCATGGTGGCCTTCTATCCCAGACATGTATCATTTCCCAATGAAATTTAGGTAATTCCAAGGATTCTTCGCTGCACATTTTTGGCATTTTGGTGGATGATTTTTCGTTCCACCATTCTCATTAGATACTAATGATAGAAATTTCATCTTTCATTTCTTATCAAAAAATTAATTGGACCATTAAAAAATCTAAATCTCCACATTGAGAGCACATCAATAAACTTATTTATATAAACCAATGTCTTTAATTTAGCGATCCTTTAAATTGTGGGGTTTTAAACCACTAGAGAATGTATAAATTTTACTATCATTGTTTAAACAAACATGATGCATCCATTTGAATCCTAGTGAAATTTTTAGCATATTCCAGGAAATATTATCATTCTTTTTTCCCCATATCTACGAATTCTCTATCCATGATGATATGAATATATCAAGGTAAATACTAGTTCTGAAATGTTATTATAAAGTATCCTCACACTATCACTTAACTTGTGTCATTTTTCATGGTGCGATTATTCAACTCCACCCATTGGTTATCCTCCCTATCTTGAGGGAAAATGGAAAGATTCACCTTCTCCATCTCATAATAGTTATATAAATAAAATATATTATATTTTGATTTGACCCATGTTATGTGACTAGTGGAACAGAATATTGATTAATGGTCAGTGGTCATTACTGCAAAAATGAATCAATAGCCAATTTCCCCCTCTTATGTGAAGGAAGACATTAAAAATAACACAACATATTGTTCATAACATGAGATAACTGGTTATGAATCAATATGAAATTTTAAACACCACCTCCCAAAGCATTAGGGATTTCATTTGGGATATTGTTGCATTGTCCATCACAGGAGTTGTTGGCTTGGTTTCTTCTAGTTCCCAACATTCTCTAAATTATAAATGGGTTGAATAATATATAAGTCAAAAATTAATGAATAATTAATTTATTCCGTTGTGAAATTATGTCTCAAGGAATATCTTGTGGGATCCCTCTGCTGAGAATTTTCTAAAACTATGCTTCATGGGTTATTTCATATAAATAGCCAAATAATAATGGTTTTCAATAGGATTCACTAATAATAATTCATAAGTTATCTAAAATTTTATCTGATACCTAATTTAGAGACATTTTCTTCCTTATATAACATATTACATAATTTTATTGAAAAAAATTAATTACATATCAGGGATTAAATGGTTTAGTGTCTTTGGAAAATTATGTCCATTAATGACATTTACAAAATAAAACATAAATATTTATTTATTTCCTTCTTATATAGATTTATACAGACCCATGAATTCTCCATAATATAATTAGTTACCTAATTATATTCAAAAAATAAAGGGGTGACCTAAAATCCCATTAATTGGATAGATAATAACAATAATCAATATAAGATGGGGTGAGAATAATCATAAAATCATCACAATTATCCGGATAGTAAGCATTGAATAATGGAATGGATTGTGGAAATTCATAAAAATATAACATCATATATTAGTTTTTAACTAAGAAATATATTTTCGAAAATATCTAGCATCATGTTCACACAGATTTCTCTTTTAATAGGAGATTCACCACCTAACCCAATTCATTTCAGTGATATTTAATTATCGGCGCACCCATCTGATCATATCATTTACATTATTGTGCATGCCACATTGAAAAAATATCAATATTGAACATACAATAACCAATTTAATGGAATTGGTCTAATTTAATAAATTTTAAATTCTATAAAACTTTTTCAAAATTTAATGAGGAAGTAACATATTTGATATTAGAATCATCAA